>OU974018.1:2500-4802500 GCA_918843925.1 Eulithis prunata | reverse complement strand
GACAGGGAAAGTGTTAATGTACGAGTTGGAATATAATGTACCTCTCGCTCGATGTTCCCGTGCTGGTCGAATACAAACACAGTCCTAGCTCCGTTATCCGCGACGCAGATCCGTCGCGTCGTTATATCAGCGGCTACACACACCGGCTCCACTAGCCGATCGGAGCGAATTGTTCGGATTGTCGTGCCGTCTGTATTCATCTGAAAATGTTAAATAGACAATTTGTTATGCAAGAAAATTACAAATAAATCAATTCATAATTATTAAATTAGGTATTATAAGTAGCAGAAAGAAAAGGACGTTGTGCCGACCCCTCCTAGTGGGATAAGGGCAGGAAGAAGAAGTATTATAAATAGCATTATTGTTATGAGCCCTCCTCCAGGCAATCTAGGTTGAAAATGTTTAACTGGATTTAGTGCGTAATAGTGGGTTTTTGTAAACTTTGCGAACTCTCTCTTCAGAAGCGCCTAGATTTCGCATAGCAAATGGCACTTCTAATCATGCGCAGACGAAGTCGCGGGCACCAGCTAGTGTTAATATGAGAACTTACTTCAGTAAGAGTTCGAGTTCGCCAATTGACTAGTACGACGCCCTCTGCTGTTACCGCTATCCCTGTACAACTTCTACCCGCTAAACCTGGAAAATGAAAACATTTCAGAAACAAACCCTATTAACAATATTATGGAAAAACTGCTCTAAAATTAGTTTTTTATTATGATAAAAACTAAAGTGGTGCAACCAGCATACGATAACCCGTCGATCGTTCTAACGACTTGTAGAATATTAAAACAAAATAGTCAAGCTAGGTCGAACTCAACATATTTCTTACCTTCATTAACGATATGGTTTTTAAATGCAAATGTTTCATCATCTAACACTTTGACTCGTGAGTTTCCCGCGTCCAGTACGTAGATCTCTCGTCGCTTTGGACATCTGAAACCACCGTGTTATTCATTATTCTCAACAAGCTTGAGGATTTATAAAAATTTAATACTCCCCGTCCATGAAATCTCCTTATACCTCCTTTTTGGTCGGGGGTTGAACATAGTCGGTCTTATTCCAGAACGGGGACTAAAGAAAGTCACGGTTTATACAACCCGGGCGAATTAAGCGGTGTAGCGGGGGAAGTATCGAGTTCCGAGCCCAGGTGTCATGTTAATTCGCCCAGGTTGTATAAACCTTGACGTTTAAACCGTGACTTTCTTTAGTCCCCGTTCTGGAATAAGACCGAGTATGACTAGACGGCTGGGATTAGTACGCATACGCACCTGGCTACAGCGACGGGCTGCGTGAGTTGTTCCTTGCCTGCGCCGCGCGTGCCCCACACGCACAGCGGCGAGCCGCTCCCCGCGACGGCCACACGCAGCGGCGAGTCGCGCACCGCTCTACTGAACACCAACACGCGCAGGCTTATTGTACCAGCTATCCATGGACGCATGCTGATCCTGAAAACATATGAAACACGGTCTCTATCACTGTGTGTTGTATTGTAACAAACATGTGTTGTAATTTCTGACAATAGTAATGTAGGTGATCTGTGTTACACTGCACTAACGAAACTAATTTTCCATCCAGTTAAACAGAAAATTTCAAATCAATCTGGTTTAAGACCAAAAAATCTAAGGCCTTATACTTAAGCATAGATTTGAGTAGAGATTTTGAGCTCTTGATTTTGATTAAATCAGCATATATGGGTTATATCACAGAGAAAATACTGTCATAATTAAGATAGGTCTAAACCAAAATATCACGAGCGATATATGTAATACTAGCCGTCGCCCGCGGCGTTGCTCGCGTTTACGTTCCCTCGCGTTGCCCTCTAGAGTGCGACTTTTCAAAATTCCTTTCTTAGTGCACCCCTACACTACATAAGGATACTACCTTCCAAATTTCATACCTCTAGGACTTATGGTTTAGGCTGTGCGTTGATTCTCTGTCAGCTTCAAAAGAGTTTTATATATATTGATGATGATGATGATGATAGATATGCTACACTGTGATTCTCAAAAGCCCCAATTATTCAGTTCCACTACTAGAAATAACATGTTCAAAATAGCTTCACAACCCACCTGTACATGCCAGTGTCCAAATCAGTAACAGTACATGGCAAGGGATGGTCGTCCATAGTCGCCGCGGCTGTCACCGGGTCACCGCCCGTGCTCCGCGCCTCGCCGTGGTAATCCACCGTTCTAAGCATTACCACCGTTTCTAAGCCACATACACACGATGATTCTGAAAACGAAATAACATTTTTGAATTCATATAACACGTATTTTGACGGCATCTGACAGTGACGACAGGATCGTGGTGACAATTTGTTAAATAAAGGTGTTAGTTTGGAAAGGAAGCATACTAAGCGCCGGATAAATATCAGAATATGGTATCATGTAATATAGTCCCAGGTGACATAAGCTTTATTATGTTTTCAAAACAATTAGGGAACCTTAATAAAACTCCAATAATGTATTCCAAGGTGTAGGTTAAATGCCCGTTCGAAGCCGGGACAGCCTGCTAGTTTTAAAATAAACTCACCTACAGATAAAGTACACAGTCCCGGGAAAGTTGTACTCGTCCGTACCCTCCCCAAATCCGCCAAAGCCTCCACAAATCTCTGTTGAGCGTCGTTATGTGCAAAGTCCACCGCTAAGAATGCGTTTTCTCTCGGTTCGGCTAGGGCCGCCGCATCGCTCAGTCTTGCACCTAAAGCTGCTGCTCTGCTACTGACTTCTCTTACTTCTACTTGCTGCTGTAAGCCTGAGCATTCTGATTCCACCTAAAATTACAATATTTAATGTAAAACTGTGCCAGAAAGCTAAGAGTAAGATGGCATCTATGTAGCAATGACATTGTTACAATTATGGAAAGCCGATGGATGGTGAAGCCCTCAAAGCCCACAAAGAGACGTCAGTGCAGACCTTCTCCCCCCAATATGAATTAGAATTAGAAGCCCTCAAAATCGTTCTTTCCAAAAATGTATGAGCCTAAGTCCAGCAGTGGACTTCTACCGGCCAATATGATAATGATTTACGACTGTGATTTTATATGCGTTATATCCGGTTCAAATTCTATGACTGACTGTATTTAGGTTTTTGCCTTTTTATGCTACTCTTACTTATAATCAGTACTATAAAAATATACACAAGTAAAGTTTACAACATGATTAAGCCACAGTTTCAGAGAATGGTCTAATATACAATAACTTCTTATCAGCTAGCAGGAAATGAATGAGGAACATTCAACAGTTCAAATTCAGTTTGTATAAGCAAAAATCTAGTAATGGCAGACAGAAAGTAGGTTAAGTATGCTCAAGATACTTTCCCACTTAGGTCTCCAGGCGCCAAACGCAATTACAGCATTGCGATAAACCAACAAACCAGACGAGAAAGCGAAAGTTATTGTCCCTACAAAAGAGTTACTTATGCGATTGTCGCAATAAACAATTACAGTAATCATAAGCACTCACTTTAGCTTTTTCCGCGTCGATCAATTTCAGCTGTTCCTCAAGCAACTTTCTTTTATGAGTAGCGGCGGCGGCAGCAGCTGATTTCAATTCATTATGGCGTTTGGTGATTGCTAACTTTAATTCTGCAAAGTGTGCGTCGATCGCTTCATCGGCTGCTAAGGTAGCGTCTTCTAGCCTTCTCAGTTCACTAGCTACGGCATCGCGCGCCGAGCCGAGCTTACTGAGACACTCGTTCGCTCTGTACAGAAGTATTTCAGACATCCTTTTCAGCGCGATCGAGAAAGGTACAACGGTGTGGTCGCATGGTGTGTCACTATGCGGTCCGTCGGCGCAGTGTCGACAGAATACACAATCACACGTTTCGCAAAAAAGCAACTCTCTGCCTGGATGCGAGCTGCACTGTGGTATAACTTCCCTACGCTGACTAGCCATCAGATCTAATAACTGGTTCACGAGAAATGACGGTGGAAGCGCCAATACTCCACCTCTGGGTATGTTTATGAGTTCCCGGCAGATTGGACATCGAAAGCTGCTAGCGTTTCTGGTTTGCGATGCGGCTATACGCGTGAGGCAGTGTAGGCAGACGGTGTGAGAGCAGGGTAGCAGTTTCGGAGTGTGTTCCCCGCCATCGTAAGTGCCTGAAATAGGAACAAATATTTTACAGTCATTGATTGAATAAACATAATTTAAGTATATAATTTCCTTAGTCAAATATTCTATAATGTTTCAGTTGCCTCATTAAAAACATCAAATATCTCGTTAAAAGTAATGATCCATGCATGATTCACGGTGAAGGGAAGAAGAAACGAGCAGTGTACTAACATAAACAGGTGCCGCATGTGAGGAAGCTCTCGTTAAAGTCCTCGTAGTTTATGGAGACGGTCTCGACGAGCGTGGAACTCATGCTCGCCATCCCGACGCCCAGCCGTGAGCTGTCACAATGTTAAACATGATTACAGACACGGGAAATACCTACTTTGATCCCTACTTATTAGCAGACTATGACCTATGATATGAATCCATACTGTCGCTCGACAGAGCAGTCTAGACAAAGTAATCATGTTGGGTATTTTATGTAGATATGTAACTTAGTAGATCAATATTTGTTAGGATGAGTAAGGAAAAGTCAGGAAGAAATGTATAATGTTGGTTTCCAATCTTTTGCATTTTAAACCATGTAAAATTTATAGGGAGATAGTTATTGTAAATATTTTAATATAATTTTTTACTCAATTTTTACAACTTTTTACACTAAAGGATCTAAACTGGTACACAGTTTTAAACATTGAACAGGACACGTTAATATTTGGACTAATTTCAACATGTCAAATGTTCACAATATCTGTTAAAATGAGTTTATCAAGATATTGTGATATCAAGATAAGTGTGATTTTATTGAATAAAAGCTTTTTGACTGTGACTTTGATTAAAAGTATCAGTTAAAAAGTCTTAAGTTTTAAAAATAAGTCATAATAATATGAGCATTATTATGTTTTTTAAAGTGAGCATAGCTAACAGGAAAATTACTATAATCTTCAACATTTACGTTGTTGATTGTTAATCACGTAACATGTTGGTAAACAGATTATCATAGATTTCCTGGTTATAATAGTGTTTGTTTTTTTATTTGCTTATAATAATCATTGTAGGTTTTTATATCATTTCAAAACAAATAAGAAATTTTAAGATAATGTTATTAAACTAATACTATGCGTACTACTTAAATATTACCTAGCCCTAAGCAAGGATTTAGAAAAGGCTGTGTGAGTGTGTATTTTAACTCAATTTCAAACTAAAAATCAAATAGTTAGCAACTTGTATGACATCATTATGCTGATAAGTCAAGGAAAACTAACTCACTTTCAAACAGTCAAGGAAAACTAACCATTACAAAATATATAAAGTAATAATAGGTATTATACTAATGCTGATGAATCAGAACCACATGTTCCTATGTACTGCACATAATACCATGTTGTCAGCTGGTTAATGAGTAGGTTCATAGGTAGAAAGCAATATTTGCCTTACAAGGCACATCCTCATTGGACTTGCTCTGTGAGGTAATGCATTGTTATGGCAGAAGTTACCACTTAACATCAGGTGAGCTATCAGCTTGTTCCATTACTTTTATCATAAAAAAAAATGGGACCGACATAACTCAACATCCCTAAATAAAAAAAGAATTAAAAATAATATATTGTGCGGCAACACAGTTATGTCCCACAGTTGATTTTTAACAGACACATGGTGTTAGGGTGCTTTTTCACCAGAGCTATGCTAAGCTATGTTGCTAAGGATGTGTTTGAAATCCACCAATAAGGATTGTTTGTTTTCATATTAAACAATTCCTATTGGTGGTGTCAAACACATCTTAGGTAGAAAACCACCCTAACTGGTGTTGTGCTTGCCACTGTGGCACAAGTGCTTGTTTCACAAAATCAGTTAGCTAATGAAAAGTGCTTAAAAGAATAAGCGTGTTTTAGTTTGAAATAGATGCAGAGCACAATATTAAAACATCACACACAGAATAGTTCTGCATTTCAGAATAAAAAAAAACAGATACTTACCTAGTAAAATTGTTGTTTTAGAAGACAGATGTATACTATCAATTTTAAAATGTAGGTTAGCTATTGTGCCCTAAGTTACTCCAATTCTGCAACTCATAAAATGTTGCAACTGAATTATTTGAGTACCTACCATTCCATGTTTTGGAAAGAAGAAGTATTTTTTACACCCAATAAATACATTTTTCAACAAACAGCAAATTTACAAATACAGTAACAGAGTTACTCTAATGCTCGATGAATCAAATGAGATACTTAATTATTCAAATGTGATTCAACCAATCATTGCAGATTGTTCCAGATTCCGTCTATTATCTCCAATTGAATGAATGTCACGGATACAAAATCCATTACGTTACAGAGACTGTTTACTCATTTTTAGTTGTGTTTCAATTAATTTTATCGCCAGGAAAGTTTTTTTTATTATATTATATCTAGGCTAATAATGCAAGTATTTAAAACTTTGTTATGTATGTTTATTTTTGTGTTCTCAACAAAGCTTGTGGCATAGCTTGCTTAGTCAATCTTCACTGATTATCTAAGTTAAGCAACATTCTGTGCTGTCTCTATTTGGATAAGTAACCATGACGGAGGCCTTAAGGCAGCCCAAAAACTCCATCACCAGAGTTGGATACTAACTCATACAAGCTTGCTTTTTTAACAAACAATGATGAACGATGAAGTTCTATATTGTACAGGTACACTAAAATGTTATTTATAAACTAGATAAGACAAACAAAAGCTCTAATTTTATGACTGTGAGAAATACCTCTGATCTAAGATTAGATACTTTTACAGTTAAGTCTCAGGCAGGTCAACCAAAACAACATGCAAAGTTCATTGACCTTTGAGATTATTTTGAGTCAAGCCATTGATTTAAGTGACTGGCTGGACTTGTGCTCAGGATGGAAATATGGACTTACATATTTATTTTAATGCAGCCAATTAATAATAGGCTCACTCACACGTGGTTTTGCTATGTAAGCAAAAGTAAATGTTTCTAATTATGTCTACATTATGCAGTATTTAAAAGGGACCCTTGCTCCCTTACTGTTGGATATGTAGGGTACCACAGTGAAATGGTGAATGAAGTGTTCAAAAGATGTAAAATTGTTTACAAAAAGGTTGAAATAAAATAAAATGTACAGTACGAGACAATACTTACAGGAAGGAACAACAATACATGGACGTAATCTGAGGAACAGTCACCGGAGGGCGAGTTTCCCCTTATCTCATTTTCGGCAAAATCTCGAATCCAGTTCAGTAAAATTGCGGGTTGCAGTCACAACTCGTACCTACACAAGAAAATGCAAACGTGAACGCATTATCATCACCGCATTGTAACAATATTAGAGGTAACGATCACATAAACACACCGTACGATTTCACATCAACGCGACCATGTTTACAACGAAAATAACACCGTGAAACACTTTACAACAAACTAACGCTCTTTCGTAATCAATCGATAGCTTCGAAACTATTCAGGACAAAGAAACAAGCCACGGAGGGATACAAACTCAGCGTGGGATTGGTAGAGGCACTGGGGAATATGGTGTACTATAGGATCAGCAGGTAATTGCTGGTGTTTTACTAATAATAAAATGGAAAGGTAAGAGTAATTCGGACATGATATAATTCTACAAAATAAACTTCGTCGTGCGTGCCGTCTCTTCGTCGTCGATCGACCGAAAGAAATCCCACCAAACAAAACATGAGCTGACAATGACAATAGCAGCGTTGACAGCACTTCAACATGACACTTACAGAGTAGAAAAAAAAAACAAAAGAGCCAGAATTGTCTGTGGATATAACTTAGTAGCAAAGAACCAACAAAGAACTTGAGGATTCGAATTTTGAAATTTTTTGAAACAACATTAAAGCATTCTTATTTTGATGGTTTAACTTGTGTTATTGTGAGTATTGTTGTTTAATTTTGGTGGTTTTTTAACCAATAATACTTAGGTCGTAACATAGAGTGTGAACCATTGAAATAAATGTGTAAATTGGTTTCTCTGAATGTGAAAATTCGTTTCAGGTTTTGAAAAGAAAATCCACCATTTTCTCTTCTTCTTCTACTTCTCTTCTTCTTCTCTTCAGTAATGGCCTGTGTCCGTCATTTCGACAGACAATTTTGCCAATGTCAAGTGTTAAAATTGTAATAAATAAGTTAAGTCAAGTCATTTGTCAAGTCGGCTGTCGTTTGTTTTGAAAAGAAAATGGTGGATTTTCTCTTCAAAACCTAACACGAATTTTCACATTCAGAAAAACCACTTTACACACATTTATTCCGATGGCTCACACTTTATGTGACGACCTAAGTATTATTGGTTAAAATTCCACCAAAATTAAACAACAATACTCACAATAACACAAGAAAAACTATTAAAATAAAAGTGCTGTGTCGTTTCAAAAAATGTCAAAACTCGTGTCTTCTTCTTCTTCTCTTCAATAATGGCCTGTGTCCGTCATTTCGACAGACAATTTTGCCAATGTTAAGTGTTAAAATTGTAATAAATAAGTCAAGTCAAGTCATTTGTCAAGTCGGCTGTCGTTTGTTTTGAAAAGAAAATGGTGGATTTTCTCTTCAAAACCTAACACGAATTTTCACATTCAGAAAAACCACTTTACACACATTTATTCCAATGGCTCACACATTATGTTACGACCTAAGTATTATTGGTTAAAATTCCACCAAAATTAAACAACAATACTCACAATAACACAAGAAAAACTATTAAAGTAAAAGTGCTATGTGTCGTTTCAAAAAATGTCAAAACTCGTGTCCCATTTTCTCTTCAAAACAAACGACAGCTGACTTGACGAAGACTTGACTTGACTTATATTATTTCAAATTCATCACTTGACACTGGCAAAATTGTCTGTCGAAATGACGGACAGAGGCCATAAAGGCCATTAATGAAGAGTTTGATTAATTATATATTATGTAAGTTTATCCATATTAATAAGATTAAATTATGAAAGTGGTTTATTATTATTTTTGAAACCAAAATAAATTAGCGTTGTACTGTCTCTTGTCTTAGATCAATCTAATTGTCAAAATTTTGGTTGTACCTCCCTCTGTACACTGACCATATTCCTATCCGCACTCCCCTCCTGTTTAAGACACTAGCATTAGCGAACTCGACACTGGCAGAATTGTGACAACTAGCCACAAAAGTCACAAACCAAGAAGTCAAGTCAAGTCAAGAAGAAGACGGACACAGGCCATATAGGTATAGAAGAAGAAGAAGCATAACGTTAGAATATGGCGGTATGGTTTTAAAACTATAGCCTGCTCCGAGGAGCGGAAAAAAAAAGAACTTCATTTCTGTGTTGGCGGGAGATTTAAAAAAGTTTTAGCATATTTTATTGCAAAATCAGAGGTACAACCACAGAATAAGTAGGTACCTAGGCTAAGAATATGTAATACCTACGCATAGTTCCTATATAAAATATGTTTAAAACATGTTACACTATATTATTATTATAGGTAGGTAATCCATGATCGTAGACATTCGTAGATAAATATACCTATAATTTACGATTAGTGACTCGGTACGGTACTCATAGGCAGATGATACCTATATATACCTACTTACCTACCACAGAATACCTCATGTACTCATAACGCCAACTCGCCGTACCTCAATGCCGTACGCAATGAGTAGCATAGATTAGATTCACAAGAAATTATTCTGTGGTACCTACCGCTCTACCAAGGCCAAACAAATCAAGTTTATTTCGGGCAAATTATACACAAGTGCACTAATATCAGTGTCTGTCGTAGGTACTTTGTGTTATACACAGCTTTAATTTGTTTTATAGTCAACGCCTTTGCATAAACTTACATAACTACTTGTCATTTTGTGCAGTGTTAGCCATCAGTCGTTAGGTATACCTACTACTACCTATGCTTCTCGCCTGTGAACATATTTTTACTACGCAGCTAATAGCGAGCGTCGCTCTAAGATGAATTCAATACTTTTGAAAGATTCAAACAAATTGTTTCATTTGCAAGTTCGACGGTGCTTTGGGTAAGTCTAGCTAGGTAAATAAAATAGCAGCTTAGAACATCAGAACTTCTGGATTGTTCGAAGTTTTAAGTTCGAAGTTTTCTGCGTTGTTCGAAGACGTTCGCTGTTGCACATAGCAACTTCCATAAAATTCCAAAGACCGACGGTTAGCCATCTCTATTGAATCCACGTCGAGTCGTCGGTCCATCGGGTCAGGGGCCATTTCACTTTTCGGTTCGTGGTGTCCATCAGCAGTGCTGTCGGTCAACAAGTTTCAAGAAAAAAGTATCTATAAATCTTCGTTTCTCATGAACATTGCAATTTATTTTCATTATTCTATGAACGACCATCATCATACCATGCAGGAAGGCAGAAGGCAGAATAAAATAATAATGTCTCTTCTTCCATAATTCTTTATACCTAACAGGAAATTCTTTTTTTTTTTGTTAGGTTTGTGTTTTTAAAAACTTGTAACTAATACGTATTTATGTACCTAAATACCTATACAATGTTTATTAAATATTTTTTCTCCAGAAATGTCAACAACAGGGGTTTGGCAAACCAGGCTAATTCTGATGAAATCAAGCCATTTAGTGCAATGCCAGGACTTAAATCATTTCCAATCATAGGACCTTTGCACAACTTTCTTCCTGTAATTGGTACGTTTACATTCTGTAGCTGGCGGTAAAAGGCGGTGACATTTGCGAGTTTTAGATTCATTCATATTTGGTCTCACAAATGTGACCAAGTGTGACAAGGACGGGGGAGGGGTCAAAAAATCACGAAATTAGTGTGACGTAATATATGGATGACCCTTTAGATACCTACTTACTACTTTGTTGGACAGGTGAGATAGGACCAGACGGCCAGTTATTTGATAAATTGGGAACCCTAACTGCAAAATATGGACCGATCATGCAAATGAAAGGAATATTCGGCAGAGGCGATTTCGTGTTTCTGTTCGAACCTGAACATTTTGATCAGGTAAGTCAGTATCAAAAGCTCTATCATTCTCTCCTCTGAAAAGCAGGGAAGGTCTGAAATCTTAGTAGGTGAATCAAATTCTGTGGAAGAGGTATGGATGGAGTTTTATCATTCAGATCATGCTTTCAGGTTTATAGAGCAGAAGAAGTCAACCCGCTTCGACCTGGTTTTGAAACTCTATGTTATTACAGAGAACAATTAAAAAAGTCGACTTTTGATGGAGTTTACGGTTTAACAACAGCGTAAGATGACAATACGATCGTGAGTTCCTGATAATTTATGTTGGTTATTGCACGTTATGTCTTTTCAGACAAGGACCTAAGTGGCGTGATTTCCGGACGAAAGTGAACCCACCTATGTTAAAACCTAAACTAATAAAACTTTATGCACCTGGACTTGAAGAAATTGCAAATGAAATGGTTACAAGGTAGGTATCGAGGACGATATTTATCGCTCTAAAGCAGATTATGCAAATCTAATGAATTTTAAGTAAAATTCACTTCACTTTCAGGATAAGTAAGTTTAAAGATCAGGGAGACTTCTTGGATAACAATTTCGAGCATGAAATCACTAAATGGTCCTTAGAATCTGTAGCGGTGGTTGGTTTGGGATCCAGAATGGGATGTCTGAGCGACAATATAACGGCTGAGCACCCAGCAAGCAAGTTGTTGAAATGTGCTAAGGATATTTTAGATTTGGCATTCAAACTGGAGTTCATGCCAAACCCTTGGAAGTACATCGCCACGCCAACTTATAAAAAGGCTATCAAAGTTTTCGATACACAATGGGAGTAAGTGACGCGATCTAAATACGCAATGTACAGCGTAGTTGTAGTACCTATACAGTGAAGTAAGTTGTATTTGTTATAGAATCAGCGAAATGTATATCAACAAAGCAAAGCAAACAATTGAAGAAAGAGGCCACGATGTCCCAGACGAGGATAAGAGTATTATAGAAAAACTATTGGCAATTGACGAGAAAGTGGCTATAATGATGGGCAATGAGATGCTCCTGGCTGGAATTGACACTGTAAGCAAATAAATAATACTAATATAGGGACTAAGATATAACGACGATAAGCGTAAATTAGGTATGTAAAGTTAATAAAACAACAAGCATTTTAAAATTTACAGGTGTCTTTTGCTTTTATGAGTCTTCTATACCGTTTGGCAGTGAACCCAGAAGCACAAAAAAAACTGAGAGAAGAAATAAGATCTAAGGAAACCAATCGGTATCTAAAAGCGTGTTTAAAAGAATCGCTTAGGACATGGCACGTGGTCCCAGCGAATCTGCGGAGGACGAGTAAGGAGCATGTAGTGGGAGGATACCAAATCCCTAAAGGGGTAAGTCTCTCAAGACTCACAATGAAATTATTTTAAAACCTAGAAATGAAAGATAGAACTATTTGAATACAAGCATGAATTCGTACAAGAATACAAGTCATAACCCTTCGTTTTCAGGTTGACGTTATAGCCCCAAATCAGTACTTGTCAAACTTGGACAAACATTTCCCCCGTGCTAAGGAGTTCGTGCCTGAGAGATGGCTCGTGGATAAAGACGATCCACTGTATTACGGAAATACACATCCTATGGTATCATTGCCTTTCGGGTTCGGTGTGAGGAGTTGCATAGGCAGAAGAATAGCAGAGATGGAAATAGAGATTTTTATGAAAAGATTATTAGATGTTTATGAAGTTTCTTGGGAAGGACCACCAATAAAACTGGTCACAAAGCTAACAAATTCTTTGGAAAAACCTTACAGTTTTAGATTTAAGGATGCTAAATGAAAACGTTTTAGTGTACATACTGGTATCGTAGTGCTTATATCATTTGTAGTATCTAGCGATGCATTTAACTATATTCTTAACGGATTAAAGAAATGCATTTTTGATACTGGCCTATTTTTATACTGTGGATGATTGACCCCATGTAATCATGTCCTACTTATTATGGAACCCGAAATATTTCATATCATATCTAATTCCTTACATGCAACGACGTCGACTACGGAAAATAAGTTACCATCACAGACACAACGATAGTTCCGAAATCGATTAGGCTGAATAAAATGCGCGCGCAGCATTAAGCGTATCTCTCCGAACTTTGGGGTTGGACTTTTGCTGAACAGCTTGAGTTCTCCCTGAATATAGAGAATAATAAGGAAATATATTCAGATTTGTGTAACGTGTAGTGATCGTTAATCCTTCTAGCCTAACGTGAGTCAATAAGCATTATCCAAAGATAATGGTGTAGAAGAACAGAACATACAAAAGGTAAGCTGGAGTTAATGTCTGGACATTTAGGTCACGAAAATAGCAACGGTAATGTATAATTAAACAATAAAATTACATAGTAGGTACAGATTGTTTGGATGATGTGCTTTTTTGCATACAGAGCATGTTTCAAAAGCTATCTTTACCGACCCGAATCAACTGGGTAAAGAATATGTGCATGATCTGTTCATTCAATGATGAGAACGACCAAGACGATGATAAACCGTAGATTTTACTTAGGTGTCAGTACCTTTCAGAAATTGTTTAACTAGTTGAACATTGTTTGTGTAACAGAAATCAAGATGCCTGGCGCCAGGCATAAGATTTTGGGCCATGTACTGTCTGGCTTCTGTCATAAAATGAATCGCTGTAAACCAGTCTATGGCGACAACATGGAATCTTCACTGAACCGATGTCTCACTACCTTCGATATCACTTTACTTGGTGAGTTGAACTATGGATATTTTGGTCATTCTTGCAGTAGTGCATCGCTTTATGCAGCATCTGATTCAGTGGAACTGGTGGTGGGATGATGATAATAATATCCGTTTTGACAAACCTTTGGAGACTGTTTCAGTACGTTACGTAAGTCTATATTTTATTTCAGGTGTCGGTCACATGCTGGGAGCAGGAATCTATGTTATAACTGGAACCGTGGCACATACCATGGCTGGTCCAGCGACATTCATAAGCTTTCTACTAGCGGGCATAACTTCACTCTTAGCTGCACTTTGTTATGCTGAGTTCGGAACTAGAATTCCGAGAGCAGGCAGCGCCTACGCTTACACGTATGTGAGCATCGGTGAATTCTGGGCTTTTATTATCGGTTGGAACATCGTATTGGAATACATTATCGGTAACATATTTTTAACTAACCCTATCTCGTTTACTAGAAACAACAAGCGACTTATTCTATGCTTGATTTCAGGAGCTGCATCAGTTGCAAGAGCGTGGTCGGGGTACTTGGATTCCATGTTTTATGGAGCTATAAGCAATACAACAATATCTGTAATAGGAACCTTCGATGACAATCCTCTAATCGGCAATGGTCCTCCCGATCTTCTTGCTTTTGTTATTTGCCTCGGTGCATCTCTTATTTTAGCCGTTGGAGTTAAAACTTCCGCGTATATCAATAACGGCCTAACCATTTTAAATGTGTTGGTTATTTGTCTTGTTATTTTCTTGGGCTTCTACCACGCTGATTTTAATAACTGGTCGGAAAAATATGGTGGTTTCACGCCGCTCCGTAGCTACAAAGTTATTACCGGTGCTGCAACATGTTTTTATGCTTTCGTAGGTTTTGACAGTATTTCCGCAGCAAGTGAAGAAGCTAAAGATCCATCGCGTTCCATTCCCAGAGCAACTTTGTTATCATTGGCGATAGTAGCGACTCTGTATATTCTTGTGGCACTGGCACTCACACTGATGGTTCCCTACAATTTAATAGACCCAGTAGCAGCGTTGCCGTCAGCGCTGAGTAGAGTCGGAGTTGAATGGGCAAAGTATGTGGTGGCAATTGGGGCAGTTTGTGGCATGACTTCCACTTTACTAGGATCTTTATTCTCTCTTCCACGATGTCTCTACGCTATGTCTGCAGACGGACTTCTTTTCGGATTTCTCAGCAACGGAAAGTCGCAAATTCCAACAGCCAATCTTTTTATTTCCGGATTTTCTGCAGCACTGGTGGCCTTGTTTTTTGATATTGAAACTCTTGTAGAGTTTATGTCAATCGGTACATTGATGGCATACACTATTGTGAGTGCTGGTGTCATCATATTGCGATACCAGCCCGGGTCAAAATCATGTATTTGCGACAGGGGCTTTGTGCCACATTTAGAATCGCCTGGGGACCGAGAAGATAGTTCTGCAACTGGCACGCCCTGTACTGAAGTGGGATCTCCTTCATCAGAGGTGAATCCATCTCTCTGTTTTCTTACGATCTAGTTATGTTTCAAACCGAGTCATAAAATAAGTTTTGTTTTTTCAGATGTTCGACTCGACCCCGGTGGGTCGTCTAAAGCCAAGTTTTGCTTGGTTAGAACCTGTGATCGGAGGAAAGACTCCAGGCGCCGGAGTTACTATTTGCGTTTGCGTATTTGCCGCATCTGTCACCGCCCTGAATTTAGACTGCCAATATGTTATCAAATACTACGATTTCGAAGACGCGTTGCATTGGCGTGCTGCTTTTCCCATCGTTCTCTTTGGCATAATATCCTGTATCAGTAAGTATTCGATAATTATACTTACTATCTACCTGTATACTATTTACGGTCTCAACAGTTATCATTTTACAAACAATTTCCAGGCCTGCTTCCGATACTTTGTTTTTACAAGAACAACTCGCCGCTGCCGTTCAAAGTCCCTTACGTTCCATTAGTGCCCGGCCTGTGCATTGCAATGAACATCTCGCTGATGACCTTCCTAGACTTGATGACGTGGGCTCGTTTCAGTATTTGGATGACTATCGGTGAGTTCTTCTGGTTTATTTCACTATAATAGAAAAATCTACTCTAACCCGGGATAACATACCTATTTACAAAGGATTTTAAGGTATGAGATACATTGCGTGGCAGTGGAAAGAACGGCTAACAACATTGCTTCACAAGAACACTATATAATATTATATAATACTTAATTTTGGGTGATTATTATTCAGTGATATTGGAATTTTCGTTCAAACGACTTCTGAAACATTAAAATAGACTCACCAATCTTCGTCTTCTGTTCTCGTGAAATCCTTCAACCAGCAGTTTGTTTCCAGGCTTGCTCCTGTACTTCTTATACGGCATCCACCACAGCAAGTTGGGTGAGGACACCACCGGCTTGCTGACAGGTCGCGACAGCGGCGGCTGGGGTGCGGTTGAAAAGACCAGCGCCATCGCTCGACGCGTTGGTAGATTCGCACGTGGCTCCAAGGGCGAGGACCGTAAGCCGATTATATGCGACGACGACTTGGCTAGACCTTAGATATTGACGATTCCATGTTCACATATTGTTCAAATATGATGTTTTATTTTGAATCAACACTAAATTGCCAATTCGAAGACTATGCGTATGAAAAAGTTGGATAGATGTATTACATAGCAGTTCAACGTAGCAGTTAACTTTTTTTTACTTAGGTTTTTCATCTTGGCGATCGTAATTATTTTTGGTTTCAGGTCTTTCATTCTTTAAATTGGAATAGGCTTTTGAATTAGCATTGACTTTTTGCACAAAATATATTTTTTGTGATTGATAAAATTACTATCATTGGTGATGTTTTATTTTATGTGACAAAATGGCACAAACCATGTAACTTTAAGGCCGTATGAAAAATGTAGAGGTACAACTGAAATTACTTATTAGTCGTCCGTCTTAGATGCTAGAAGTAGGCAACTTATTATTCAAATATGCAACACAACTACAGAAGAGATGAACACAACTCACGTACCTAATGCCTTTTAAATGAGCCTGTAAAAGTTTAATCCAAAACAGGGTCAAATATCTAAAAAGTGCCCCGTGAATAAGTGTCAAGTATGGTTCAGTTCATATAATAATAATGTATATTCATGGACTTATGCTCGTTTTGCCATGCAAATTTCGACTGAAAGATATTCCAGATTTTGAGGGGCACTCTGTAATTTTGCAAATGTTATTATCTAGTTCGATAGTCGGCTTTAAATGCCAAATTCAAGAAATAGCGTAGATAGCTGTAGTTAATATAAGCCAGGTTAATATTATATGGACCTATTAATTAGTTATTTGTTTATTTTAGTGCATTCGATGCAAAAGTCATGTTTATACACTCATATTTTATTGATAAGAAATGTTATCTTTATTGTATTCTGAATATTATTGTTAAAACAGATTTAATGTAAAACAAGTACCTTTTGATGTGTAAATAAATTAAAGAAATGAGTATTTAATACAATTGTTTTTATTCCCTGTATTTATAAGTGAATTTAACAAGAAAATAAATAAATAAATAGAAATACGTTGATAATACAAATACACACTTATGAGCAAACTTGAAATTTGTCTAGATTTATTGGCAAGAGTGATTTGCTTGCATTTTTTTTTTTGTGGACATACAACCTTTTTTTTGTATAATAATCATAGTAGGTAATTTTGAAAAAATTTCTTTATGCACAATTTTATTTTGCCTCTGAAGCACCCAAACTGATCATGTACCTATGCAATAAATAAGATCCATTTTTATTGGATTACTGGAAACAAGACAAAAGTGTAAGGCCTTGCTTATAAAACTACTAACATGACCACTAGCCTCGATATGTCACACTTTTTTTAAACTGCTTAGGGGTATTTTTTGTACTGTTTGAAGTTTTAAAATTATATACATAGGTATGTACATAAACAAATGATTACTTATTAAATATTTCCACACAAATAAATTAAAAATTACACGCGTTAGGTACAAAGTTTACAATTACATGTGTGAATATATATTTTACAAGTTTCTGAATAAAAATCACTCATAAGCGACAGTACTTAAAGTACATAATACTTCTATCACAACATTTAATTCTACACACAATAATATCGAATAACAAGATTTATACATACTACATGTAGCTATCTACAGCTCAATCTACACATCATAATCTGTCATTCACATAAATGCACTTTATTGTGTCTGGCTGCTAAGTAAAACTATGGAATGATATTTTTATACATTTTGAGCTTTTTTTAATGAAATGAGAAGACGAAATTATAAGACTGAAACTATCAATAATATTACAGATCTTATGATATTTTGCTTTAGGTAAGAAATGCTATTTCTGCATTTTCAGCAGCCAGAGCCAAGTGCAAAATGAAAATAAATAAATAATAAATTCTTATGGATTATACCTACACTAAAACAGTTTGGGGCGGGGAGCGGTCAAACTTATACATAACGTAAACGTATAGGTAGGTACGTAGATCGGTAGTGCACCTAGTAACTTTGCGTGTAGTAAAAATTGCCAAGTTTAGTTACTTGTATGTTTTAGATCAAAATTTAAGATCTCATTTGATTCCGGGACTGGGTAGTCGGGTAGTGCAGATGTCAAAATGTCTTGTGGACTGACTGTCTATGTGGCAAAAAGTATGAACGTCAAAAAGTGCAATGGTTAAAATGTACATAACATCATGATCACAATGTTTTAGTGTCAAATGGTACACATCTCAAAATGCAAGTACAAGAAAAGGTGTGATAGACAAAATGCTCAATTGATATAACGCGAGTTTCCTAATTATCTTATAGGTACTCTTTTATCGCATCCGGGTAGAATATTTTGGTGACCTCGGCTATTTCGCCGGACAGTATGTTTCCAGCGCAGATCTGGAGTCGCTGTAGATGTTAAAACCTGACTCTGAGCATTTGAGAATTTACCTAGTAGCTCTGGGTATGGCCAGGAGTTCGGTTTGGTACATAGTACAGTGAGGTGACAGTTTAAGTTTGAGGGTTTTGGTCTCTGCGTTGCCATTCCAAAGGATAGCGCCGCACCAACCTTGCCCTCAATCCTACTGCTGAAGTGGCCAGTATCAAATGACAGAGATAGGCTGAATGCTTTTAAAAGAGTACGTAGCATAACACGAGTTCACGTTATCTATTATACATACTTTATGACGCTTGTTCGATTGGACCATAATACATTTTAACTCCTGTCCATTTTAACCATTGGACGTTTTGACACTTGTACTTTTTGTCTCATAGACAGCCGGTCCATATAGACATTTTGACCCCTGCATATTCCAACCATTGAACATTTAGTCATGTTAACTACCCAGTCCTGGAATCCTCATTACTTAAAATCCTTGAAATCTAAGGTTAGTCAGAGGCATGAAATTGAACTAATTAATCTATGGAATGGATATTCAGTCTTATCTGTCATATTTTGCAATCTGCCAAGCGGTGGGGGGCAATCTCTGTAGTTTGTTGATGGTAGGTCGACCCCACTGTAGCCATAGGAAGCCAACAATTAGACATACTATGGTTTCTATGTAGTAGCCATCGATACGGGTTAGGCAGGTACCGCCTTGAGATTTGCAAAGCTGTGGACAAATAAAAAAAAAGCAGTTACACGTTGCGTCTTTTTGCAGCAATTCAATCGCTGGTAACAGTCACCTCCAGTATTATTTAGCCTTAATATGTACTTATTACACGTAATTTAAAAATAAATCAAGGCAGCAATCTACTTATTACGTAGCAGTCGTTTATTTAGGACAATGTCTACAAAGGCGTATGGAGTGTAGCAGTTTTTTTTTCACTGTGTGTCTATAGCAAAAGTTGTGACTTTATATAGTTTACACTTACACTTTGTATGAACACAAAAGTTTGATAGATCAACTTACTTCAGTTTCCAACGAAGACGAGCAAGTGTTATCGCTCATCGTCTCCAATGAACAACTTTTGTACGTCAAATGGTCGATAGCCCAAAGTGCTAATGTGTTTGGCCAATTCGTGCCTAAGTTGGAGACTGTATTTAGTAGCGTCATGTATGTGCCGCCGACTAGAGGGTCCGATACTTTAGCAAAGAATGCCATTACAGCTACGAACATACAGTACAGGCAAGTCTGAAAGGAAATATTATATTCTATTAATATTATAAATGCCAAAGTTTCTGAGGATATTGTGTAGATGTATGTATATTTGTTCCTCTTTCACGCAAAAACTACTGATCCGATTTGGATGAAACTTGGCATATATATTGTCCGTGACCTGGATCACAGATCATATAGGTAATACTAGTACCTGGATTAACACATAGCCTATTTTGTATCGCGGAAAATCAACGGGATCCAACGGTGCGCGAACGAAGTCGCGGGCGGAAGCTAGGATAATAGGATTTATACATCCGAGTTTTCACGCACCCGTTTTATGTCAAAACGCACATGATTTAAATTAGTTTTTAGAATGAATATTTTTTTGTGTGTAGACAAATAAATTCTGAGCCATTGTCAAAGGTTTAGACTAGGTTAAACATTTTTTTTCTCTAAATAAAATGTTACAATGATAATTTTCCTTACCTGATGAAATACATACAGCATCATTAGTAAGAATAAGTAGTAATACGAAGGTCCAGAATCGCCAAGCAAGCTTGGAGTAATAGCGACTAACGCTGCCGCTAACGGACCCACCAAAAGGCGTAGTGGGAACGCGCGTAGCCAAAGTGAAAGGGGCTGTGGCCCTGTCGTGTGTTTCGCTAAAATCTGAAATAGAAAGATCCGTATGACTCAAAGTATGAGGGTACTAGTAATGAAGATACTTGTCCAATATTACTTTTGTTACATATATATGTCTAAACACTTTAAAAAACCGACTTCAATTTGATACAGCTTCATCATCAGGTGATGATGATGGTGATGATGATGATGATGATGATGATGGTAGTGCATTGGGTTTGTTCTATTGAAAGGTTACAGGGGAGCATAATAAGCATAATGTCGTGTATGTCGATAACGTGTTTTTTCCAGTTATTCCTATTTAACTGCCAAACTATTGAACCGATTTTGATTAAAAAAAATATGGGACCAATCTAGAAATAAAAAAAAGGAATTGAGAACATTCTTTTTTGAAGCTGGTTAAAAAGACAACTTTCCATAATTTATTCCCTCTAATATTGATTTAACCATGAAAAAAAATATTAAACAATCTTATTTTCCATTTAAATCCCATATCTGTTTAAGGGAATAAAATGTTTAAGATAAGGTCCTTTAAACCAGATTCTTACCACTGGCATAATGATTTGTACTGGTACTAGAGGAACTGCTAGTAGTGCCAAGTCCTCACGCGGGACACCTGCTTCCACCAACTTCAATCCTGATACTGCATCACTTGCTGAGAAACCAAGCTGAAATCAATAACATTCATTATTTTAATTGTATACTCCGTGTATACATTTAAAATATTATATAGTGTATACTCCGCATACACCTAGCATTGCCTCACCGAGCACGCTCACTGGCGTACTCCGTAAGGCATTGCACTGCGTCCACCTCTCCATGGCGGCGGAAGGATGTGAATGAATATACATTAAAAATATAAATAAATAACAACAAACAATGTTATTTGTATTCATGAACTGTGATGAAACATGCATTATATTACCACTAACAAGAAACAAGATAATGTTTATTTGCATAATAAGTGTTTACAAATTGGTCTTAGCTTAAGGTATGAGGCACTTGACACATTTCAGGACAATTGCATCACAGAGAATGTCTAGCGAGGGCGTGCCCTGAACAGCATTGGACTGCATCCACCACTCAAACATAAAGTATAAATAAATAATTTGGGTACTTAATAAAATATAGTTATTCAAATTACCTTAGCAGTAAACAGCACAAGAGCCAGGGTCCTCACAGAGGGCAACTTCACAATCGTATACAACTGCTTGTATGCATTAACTATATCTTTCATCCCCCTTACATTACTTTCCCCTCTCGAGTCCACTGTATCATTCGCTTCATGTTTAAGCACAGCAATTAAAGTAGTGGTCACAATAAACACCCATCCCCAGAGGAGTAAGAAACTTCCGAGTGTAACAAGGCCAGTTTCTTCCGGTACGACGCGTATGTACTTGTTGCAGAAGTAAGGTGATTCTAATGCAAGGAATAGTACATAGCCAAGAAAGAAACCTGCAGTTTGTCCGACTGTGTTGCAGGTAGATGCATGTCCGACATTGCACCTGAAGTGGAAAAAAAATGTTGAGTATTTTTTTGACAAGATATAAATAATATCAAGATCAATCAGTAAGAACCATTGGCATGAAGTTTAAATATAGTACAAATATTAAATATTTGACAAACTAAATAGAATACTGAATGGAAATCAAATATTATTGTAAATTGAAAAACTAGGTAGGTAGGTATCTAACTTTTAAAAAGCAATTATAAATGAATGGTGTTATTAAACTTTCAAGTACATAAGATAAGCAAATTTTACTGGTTTTATAAATGCTTCGTTATCTAATGGAAGTTGTTGCTTATTTTTGTTGATTATTATTTTTTCCTACTATACATCTGTTTATACCAGTAATGGTATATCATCCTGTCGTAGAATGATGAAAACTTTTTACTTAAATAATATGTCAATATGCCGTTGGTGTAACATTTAAAATAAAATGATGTAATATGTATGTACTTTACAGCAAAGCTGAGTTTGAGTTGGTAGTTGTGCCTTCTGAATTGCAGGTTGTGGGTTCTATTAATACCCAGAACAAATATTTATTTACATAATGAACAGCAGTTAGTTGTCTGGGTGTAATTATATATAACGTAGGAATGAGTCATGCCAAAAATAATTTCTCCTACACCTTTCGGCCATTTACGAAACCGGAGCTTCGTAACCAGTTATCATCTCAAATATTCTCAAATTACCTTTTGAGCATTGTTAGAGCCCAACCATCAACAGCAATATCTTGCGATGCAGCCAGAAAGTTTAAAAACAAGAAGGTAACTGTAAGAATCATCATTGAAGGAGGTTTGTCATCAGACCCGAGCCAGTCGGCTACACTGGAGGACATAATGATCATCACAATTCCAATAAGGTACTGGACCGGTACTAGCCACGTTTTTCTTCGGCCAAATTCTGGCCAAAATAATGCATCTACTATTGGCGCCCAGAGTAATTTAACACTAAACGGCCAGTTTACAAGGCTGAATTCTGCCTGAAAAAGAAAAAAAGATTGTGAAAGTAAATAAAAGGCACGTAAAAATGTTATAAAATGAAAGTTAGATAGCAAGCAATAAAACTAAATCACGCACAAACCTTTTAGTTTTATTGTAATATTTCGTACCTGCTGAGTGTATGTAATTCCCCGGTTTTGCAAAAGCATAGGCACGGCCCCTGCAAGGCCGAGAGGTATACCTTGTAACGTGTACAGAAACAGTAGGATAGCAATGTTTAGTTCATCTCCTTTTATGTTACTCCGACCGCCTTGAAACATTGGATCGCCATTTTCAATTAATTCCTCCTTCTCGGAGGTCTGTTTGCGTTTAGTAAGTGCCATGATTATTGCATGAAGGGACTGTAAATTTTAAGAAAATCACCATAAATCGGTCACTACGCTAGCCCAATCTTTGCTACACACGTCATTTAAACCATGTGTTTGTTTTCTTTCTGTCACACCTTAATTTTTGCTGACTCGAAAAATATCTATCCGACAATTTTTTTAGTGCTAGAAAGTATATCATTCAGCACTATTCTTCTTCCAGATTCTCCGCGAAAATATCGAGGAAATTATAAAAAAAATATCGTATCACAAAAGAACACAACAGCACAGCACCCACCCGCTGACATGACATGACATACTGACATCAAAGAGAATGAACTGACATGCACGCACACAGATAACAAAACTAAAACAAACAGATAATGGCAGACCATCACCCCACAGACTATAGGTGTTAATATAATATTAGTTCAATATTTTTATCTGATATTGCTCAGATGATAAAAAATAATATCGATAATTATAATTTTCGATCAATTCTAAACGCGTGAGTGAAAAGTATAAATATAAGTTCATCTCTTATATCTCATTCACTCATTGCCATTCATGGTTGATTTCAACCTAATAAATATTTGACCGATTCCAGACGCGTGAGTGAAGTCTAAATTATAAGTCTAGATTTATTTTGAAGTAAGTAGTGCAATCTACTATTTTGTGCTGAAGCTTGCACATTGGACAAGTTATGATATTAGGTTTTGGTTTAGAGTCGGAGGAAGTTACGAAGCTCGAGGTTTTTGATTGAAATAAAGTTTTATGAACATTGTGTTCTGGTTTCTTTTGTTCCCTATCCCCCCTATCCCTTACTACTTTAGGTTCAGGTTTAGGTACATCGTTACGATTGGTAATTGACATAGTTTCAAGAATGTCCGCGCGATTGCGTAAAAATTGAATTAAATCAGATAACGATGGCAAGTCGGATAAAGTATTTTTAAACTCGTCCCACTTTCTAGAAGTAACTAAATCTAATTTTGAGCTTATAATAAAGTTAATGAGAACATCCCATTTATCGATTGGTTGACCTAAGTTCTCAAGAGCCCATAAATTCTTAAAGAAGTGATGGATTAGGTAACGAATTGCTTTATGAGACTCACGGACTAAAGGATCCATGTTAAATAATGCCTCTAAGTGATTATTGACAAGAACCTTTTTGTTATCGTAACATTCGCACAAGAGATTCCAAGCCATAGCGTAGTTCTCCGAAGTGAACTCAATTGATTTTATGACCATGGCTGCACTTCCCTCTAAAGATGATCGCAAGTGATGGAATTTATTTATGTCTGATAAAGATTCATTTTGATTAATCAAAGACTCAAACGTTTCCCTAAATTCAAGCCAATTTAAGTAATTACCGTCAAAAATAGGTAGCTTGTTCGTAGGTAACAACTTAATCGCGTAATTATGATCATGACTATTGCAAACAGACTTAAAAGAGTGATTGCTACAATCTTTATGCTGAGTATGTACTTTAGAGAAGGACTCAATCAGATCCTGAGCCTTTGATATCAAGAGAAAGAACCTATCTTTCATTTCCTTACGTTCGCTAGAACCGTCATTTAAAGTTTCTATTTTCTCAAAATCTGAAAACATGGTTAGTACCTTCCTCAGACGAAATGACAATTCTGTAATGCGTCCACTGTTAATATTTTCTAATTTTAAAGGTAGTATTCTAGATAAGTAATTTTCAAATGTAGTAAGACGTCCCTTTATTGACCTTCGCTTATTTATCACCTTCTTTGCCTCGCTAGAATCGCTAAGAGAACCTTCGCCCTCAACCTTAACGAAATGATCACAGGTCGACATCATGACATGTTAAGATTAAACACAAAATGTTTCACAAAATTTAAAATAATGATTTCAAGATAAAAGTACGGGGCTGAAATGAATTAAATAAAGAACTTGTTCATTAAGCCAGCGTTGAAGCGGCGATCAAATCTTCGTAGACACGGTGTCAGCACGTGGCAGCGGGCACGTCATGCATGGCACGCACGTGGCGCGACCAGGGCACGGCACGGTGTTCAAGGCGCGTCAAGGCAGCGAGCGCCGCGCGCCACCAGCTCAGCGTGGCGGCAACAGCAGAGGCGTGGTCAACCATACGCAAAGCGTGCTTCAGTCCTGGAAATGACAGGGCATCTACGGAAATAGCCTCGAAGGAAATAGCGTACGAAATATTCCAGATTTTATGTTTTGTGCAAAAAAATAATGCAAAAGGGCATGAAATGAAAAGAGAATCAAGGCTCAAGATTTCAAGACAGAGTTAAAGGGGTGAGCTTAGGTAGTTATGTACCTACCTACCTATCCTATCAAACCATTTTTTTTTGTTTAAATATGCGCACTGTCAGGCCACAGGGAGGGGGGGTACTTAGCGATCTCGGAAACCGAAACGCTTATATTTTTAGAAATAACTTGGCTTTGTTGGTAATGATTTATGATCTAGGATCTAGAATAAATAACATAATTATCTGAATAAATAATATTTACAATTAGGTAGGTACATAGTTTGTAAATGCGAATTTCTAAGAATTCGTCACTACCACCATTAGGTTTTCAAAAAATTATTTCGCCGAATCGACAACAATTTACTACATCGAAATGGTTCCATATTTCTGAACTTATTCTTGGAATTTTTCACATCTTCGAAACAAACACTTTCTTCAATCTAACGATGGCGCAAAAATGCAAATCGCAAGTCTAAATAAATTTTCGTCTCTTAGGTCTCATTCATTCAATCATTGTCATTCATTCAATTTGCCAAAAATAACAATTGTATTCATGATCCTTGGATAAAAATAATATTGTGTTTTATTTTAACCAACTTAAAGCATACAATTGAATGCAGATAAATGTTGTTAAATATACACTAAACGACTTAAATATCGTAAGTAGTGGTTCATTCTATATTGTGCTTTATCTTATAGATAAATAAATAAATAAATAAATATTCACGGACACTTAACACAACGCCTTCTAGTCCCAAACTAAGCAAAGCTTGTACGATGGAAACTAGATGGCTGATAGAATACATACATACATTTTTTTTTTGTAAATACATACTTATAATACATAGAAACACCCAGACACAGAACAAACATCCATGTTTACAACACACAAATGTTTGTCCACGGTGGGGATCGAACCCACGACCCACAGCACGGAAGGCAGAGCTACTACCGACTGAGCCATGACGCCTGTCATGGCTAAGTCATGGTTATGTCAAGATAAAAGAGTACACAGTCAAAAATGCAGATGAAACTGGAAATGAAATTAAACACCCCGGAAGTTAAAATAAACGGCCGCTTCCCGGCACATAGCACTACCTTCAGGCTGGTCACTAATGAAAATATGAAAATTACTCATTATATCTAGGAAGCGTAGGTTCAAATTTCAATGCAGTAAAGTGAAAAATAAAAATATTACCTACATACGTTGTATTGAAAATAACATGTGTTAATAAAAATATTCGATCACTACCATTTTTTTAACGAATGATTGTGTTATTTTTTTTATTAGTTGAAAGAAATATTTAACACCTCTACTCTAATTCATACGCTTCAGGTACCCGACAGAGATCAGTCTGATTTCTGTCTCAGTTTTCACCTATTTAGTTTCTAACGTAATGTGTATGATTAAATGCGTGGAAATATTATAAAATGTTCATATTTACTTAATAAAGCACATTTACAAAGCTATTTACCTACTATCACAAACTAGTAAAACCATCCAAAATTGAGTAATTTCAACACTTTTACGAGTCTCGATTTTATTTCGTATTTACAAAAAATCCGTGGCTTTTACTAATGTTCTAATGGAATTGATGTTGAGGTAAAACATAAAATAGAGTATTAAACATGCACTTACCTTGTTAATACGTTTTATCTATATAAAATCCAGACACCCAAGAACACAAAACACTACGCATAACCTCAACACATTGACAGAAAGAATCACCGAACACCTATATCGAAAGAATAAAGAAGAATGCTCAACTAAAAATAAATATTTCCTTCGACACAAGGGTCACCATAGGCAATGATGTTTTTTTTTTAGCATAGTTCAACACAAAGAAACTGGCATCTATGGTTGAAGTGCTTGAAGTACTCATAATGTAGATTTTTTTGCAGAAGTACCTATATTTTGTAGCATTTTTATTCCCCCGTCTACCGGCGGAGGCGCCCCGGGGCGCTGCCGTATCTCTAATAGCGCGTGCACACTATGCCCATGCCACTGCCGGCATGAATGCCGCGATTAATTCCGGAATTATTGCCACAGCAACATCGCAGGCAACGTGTGTTTACATTACACTATGCCCTCACACTTCTTTCGCGTTCAACCTCCGACGATGGCGGACGTCGAAATCGTTGCGTCCACAATGCTTTGCCTTACTTTAAACTGAATTAGGTTCTAAATGTAATAAAAAGACGCAATTTATTAGACGCAATTTGTCATATCCGTTCACACAGACCGGCTCGGAGAGCATCGGCGTGTATTTTCCTTTTCACACAGACCGATCGAGCGCTTGGAGTTGGTCGGAGCGGAGCCGCCAACTATTTCACATAGACCGGCTGGAAGCGATCTTAAAGCGGTTGCGCTCGAAAACGGCTGCGCGAACGAGAAAAAGTACGCGATCCGGGGCCGGTCAGCTCTTATTATTTCACACCAAGCTCGTTCAAGCATTCTTAATGACAAAAGCAGTGCACATGCAAAAATAAACCTTACTACAAATACTAAAAACTCTGTTTTCAACGTGATAAGAATCTGTTCTCCTCTCCGAGCCGGTCTGTGTGAACGGACCCAAAATCGCCGTTAGCCGGCACTGGCGCCCCGGGGCCACCGAACACCTATATCCTAGCGGGACCAGCCTTATTGTGTAACTTGAAATCCATTACCAGTGAAGTTCAAGCCCATTACCACCGGTCGACTCAGTCAGATTTTTTTCGGTATTGTCTAAGGTTTTCACTGGCAATGGGTTTCGGAACGAATGACAGAATTTGTTTAGGCGGTTTTCTTCCGTAGCTACCATCAAAATTGCTTGCGTCATAACGCCTGAAACCAAATAATTATGTGTAACAGAACTACTTATGTAATGTATTGTGTTCTCAATGTTAAATAACATGATGTATGTACTTCTTATTTAGGTGAAATTTCCTACTAATATTATAAACGCGAAAGTTTGTGAGTACGGATGTTTGTTACTCTTTCTCGCAAAAACTACTCCGATTTGGATGAAACTTGGAATATATATTGTCCGTGACCTAGATTAACACATAGGCTACTTTTTATCCCGAAAAATTAACGGGATCCAACGGCACGCGAACGAAGTCGCGGGCGGCACCTAGTAATCCATATGCATGCCGGCATGCACGATTCTTTCCTACTTGCGAAGGAGAAATTTGATTGCTTTGTATTTTCTTTAACTAACGTTTAGGGATGTTATGATTCCCATTACTTACTTTTGAGATGATGGAAGTAGGTACATAACCACTAAAACTTCAAAACAATGTTACTTACCACAAATTCCTTCTTTTAAAAGATATATTATTAAAGATTTGTCCAATTTATTTCCCAATATTTTTCAAAGAGGACTCGATAGAGCTCCCTGCTTCATCTGACGTTTCAAATGGGCATGAATTGCTAATCAAGTTCATTTCGGCGTTACACAATACCAAATTAATGCCAAAATACGAATTTCCATTCATTCACTGGGTTTGAATTTCACTGGTAATGGTGTTGCAAATGTCAGACAGTTAGGCAATACGAAAGTGACAATTGAAGTCCTGGCTAGGTTTCAAATGTCAAAAATGAAGCCGAAGTCGATTACCACTGAACTTACACAATAAGGCGGCGGGGCACTCGGTCGGCCAAACCACTTGAAACTCAAATCTTTAAATGATAGAGTTCACTATATTTTTAGTCTGTAAAAACCTTCAAAATTGCTTCCCGCTTCTTTGGTAAAAAAAATACGAATCAAAAACTAAACTAGTGAAGCAAGTGGGTGGACGCCGTGATTTGTGAATAATTTGTGATTTTCTTTGGTAAGTGTCTATTTTTATTACAAAATTTGTGCTAATTCTTTTATTTTGTTCATTCAGTTGCTATCGATCATGTTAGTTTTTCGAAATTCATTAGAAATAAGTTTTTTCAAGTCAGAAAATCGATAACCCAACCACGGACTTTAACTTTATTGCTACGTAGCTAAGGTTCATAGTTGTATGTAGTTTTTTGGTGAAAAATACAACATTTTCAAATTGAATTATTTCGATAAATTTCTATAAAAGCTATGCATAGATGATATTTTATCATAATAAATAGTCTTTATTGTCCTCTATTTACATTATTTTGAGTAGGATCAGAATAGAGATTCTATGAAATCCTTTAGTTTATCTATTCTGAATTAGATGGTAAAAATAAAATCTTGACAGCATATTAGGCCTTTGCTTTTATACCTAAAGCACAGAATAAATATCCAAAATTATAATACTTTTTACTTAAACAAGCTAAGTGGTCTAGTTTTATTTTTATAAGTATATAAGTGAATATAGGTGTTCGGTGAGTAGGTCCTTATCGCAAACGCGTCTTCTGCTTCTCTTCAGTAATGGCCTGTGTCCGTCATTTCGACAGACAATTTTGCCAATGTCAAGTGTTAAAATTGTAATAAATAAGTCAAGTCAAGTCAGTTGTCAAGTCGGCTGTCGTTTGTTTTGAAAAGAAAATGGTGGATTTTCTCTTCAAAACCTAACACGAATTTTCACACTCAGAAAAACCACTTTACACACATTTATTCCAATGGCTCACACTTTATATTACGACCTTAGTATTATTGGTTAAAATTCCACCAAAATTAAACAACAATACTCACAATAACACAAGAAAAACTATTAAAATAAAAGTGCTATGTGTCGTTTCAAAAAATGTCAAAACTCGTGTTCCGCAAACGCGTCCCCCCCGCCCGCGATTTTTGACGGAAGGTGATTTTTTGACATTTCGAAATAGTTTTTTGACCGGCTTCTTTTCTTGCCAATGGAAGTTCTCTTTATGTGAATGTGGTTTAGACGAGGGAAGTGTTGACCATATTCTATTCTCCTGCCCAAGGCTGCGGCTATCTTTGTACGATGTCACTCCCCTCGAAATCCCACGTCCTTTTACATCTAAACTTCTGTTATCTCTTGTATTCTCTCCTTTTATTAAAATATTGTGTAAATTTATAACTACCAATAAAATAAAACTGTAAATAACTTATATATATATATATATATATATATATATAATTATGTATATACCTAAATAAGTGCCTACTATTATTACCTACCTAATTATTATATGCCGTACGTATCTATTTTGACAAATCAACTTTTTAGAGTCTCCCTTCTTCACCGGTCATTTTTCTTAACCTACCTACTCAGATCTCCGCCTTTTGTTAAAAGATTAGTAAACCAGTAAACGCCAAAAAACACTGACATTGGCAAATTCGTGGCAGCCCTAGCCACCGAACAGCCATAGCAACAAAAGAAGAAGAAGAAGTTCTCTTTGGTGGAAGGTTTGGTGGAAGGGATGTTTAGCGTAGGAAAGTAAAGTTCGCATTGAGCAGAAATCTTGAAAAAGTTCATGCATTTTCGTAGTTTCGTACAGACGACAGAGTGAAATGCCCCGGCAGTGTTTCTTGAAATGTTTACTCGACACGCATGCCCCGATAAAACTACTTCACAATGCAGAAACGATCATAGGACGCAGTAAACAAACCAAAATAAAAGATCAGTCTTGTTCTCGTCAGCAAAGTGAGTACATACCTACCTACCTTTTAGATCAGAATTATAAACCCTCATCCCATCCCAGCAAGTGACATCTTCGACAGGCGTCTCAGTCGGTAATTGCTCTGCCTTTCGTGCCATGGCTCGTGGGTTTGATCTCCACCAAGAACAAACACTTGTGTGTGGCAAACGTAATTTTTTGTGTACCTACCTAATAAAACTTAGTATTATTCACAAAAAAAAACGTCGATAAGGCTTTTGCAAATTGTCCAAAAATATTTATATTTATTTATCTTCTGATGTGACACCTCAGTATCTAAGTTTCTAGACAGTGGCATCTTTAAAGTGGTTGGTTCGGTTTAAAACCAACCACATAATATATGTTTAATCTTATGTTACATAAAATCTGTGTATTTATATCATGAAACAATAAACTAATCTATCTATCTTCATATTGACAAATCTGTGTAACTTAGGTAAGTTACACAGATTACAAAAACAATTATACAGCTCAGGTATTTCGTTCCAGTTAGTTTGAAAGCAGACTGTGATGAATGTCAAGTGGAGCTCAAGCAGCTTGGAGTGAATCCGTCAGGTCTTGATGGATTCGCCCTCAAGAAAGACAGCATCTATAAAGTGGAGCATGGATCCAGAATTGAAGTTCTATTCAACAGCTATATTCACATCATAGAGTTCGATCCACCTCCCGATGGGTGTGACCAAACTGACCAACCTCGGCTCAGTGTCAAAAGGAAGTTAGAAGGAGAAGAATCTCCAAGAGAACATAAAATTATTAAAATTGAAGCTGAAGAGTCTGAAAACATGTCTGAGTCAACTAAAGACATTTGGGATGACATTGATAGTGGTGAACTATATATCTTCACAGCTAAAGGTGTCAAGTCCAGTAAAAATATAGCTGCTTTTGATATGGATGGAACTTTAATAAAGACCAAATCAGGCAAAGTTCATCCTGTAGATACAAAGGATTGGCAAATAGCATTCCCATCGATTACTCAGAAACTGAAGGAACATTTTGAAAAAGGGTTTAAAATTGTAATAATGAGTAATCAAGCATCTATTGGTAATGGGAGAGTTAAAATTGAGGATTTTAAAAAGAAAATCGAAGCCATTATTCAGAAGTTAGATGTGCCTATTCAAGCATTTATTGCTACAGGGAAAAGTTTTTATAGAAAGCCGTCTACTGGAATGTGGAAAACATTAGCAGAAAAGGTAAGAAAAACAATCAATACTTTTTCATAATAATTTTTTTCTGTGAATGTAATGTTGTATCCTTGTTGTTTGAGCATAATCATATTAGAATCAAGTTTTTGACGGTCATAAAAAATTCATTCTGCTCACTCATATTTTAGACCATTAAAATAATTATTTTATGGCTTATTTTTTTAGCTACTTACTAATTTGTTAAGGACATGTCCACATTGACATAAAGCAATCACAAATATTTAGTAATATCGTAAATGCAATTCAAATTAAACTACAAGTAACATCCTCAATGGACTTACTCTGTAATGCATGATGACCCAGCTGTTTAATATCTCAACATTTACATAATCAAAAAAAAATCACCTAGCTTTTTTCGTTAACCTTTTCAGAAAAATGATTCCATCCCAATAGATATGGAGAAAAGTTTTTACTGTGGTGACGCCGTCGGCAGGGTAGCCAACTGGGCGCCAGGCAAGAAGAAAGACCACTCGATGGCCGACAAGCTGATGGCAGAAAACCTTAACCTGACCTTCTATACCCCGGAACAGTTCTTTCTAGGACATTCTATTGCAAATGTACCGATAAACAAACCAGAGTTTATCCCGAAAGAAGTGAAGCCGGAACCATTTAATGAGAAGCTGATTGGTAAAGATAAGGAGGTGAGAAGTCTTTTGATGTTATCACAGAATAGGTAAATTATGTACTTGGTATAAGGCAAAAACATGGGCCAAAAATAATGTTGAAGGCTGATGTGATGATGATATTTCATCCACCTACATCCACCCTTCATCCACATTAAATTACTACTAGCCCATACTGTCCCATTGTTGGGCAAAGACCTCCTCCCACTTCCGCCAGTCTCCACGTTCTTGTGCCGTTCACGGTCGTAACTAGAAATCCGTAACCAGCTACGAAAAGAAAATTTCGTTCTGTTTCATAATCAATTACCCTTTAAAGTCCCTAGGCACTGAACTGTAGTGCCTGATTAGATACGGTAATGGAATATCTGCCACGCCTCTTGCTTGGTACTTACCTACACCATACTCAAAATCTTTTGAGCGTGTCTTGTCTAAAAAGGTCTGCATATATGAACAATAAATACATTTAGCACATGCCTATATTTTGCAGAAGATAGTATTCTATTAGTAATATGCTAGAAATTGCAATCGCCGCGTTTGATTGAGCTAATAATTTTATTTCCAGATTCTGGTTTTAGTGGGTTTCCCTGGTAGCGGTAAATCTTTCCTAGCCAAGCAAATAGAGAAGAAGTCTGGACATAAGTATGTTGCGGTTTGCCGTGACATACTGGGCTCTTGGCAGAAGTGCACTGCTGAAGCGAAGAAATTATTAACGGTGAGAGTCAGCTTCGTACATATTGACTTTGTCCTTCCTGTGAATAAGGCCGACTAGGCTGCGAGGATGGTATAGGTGCTGGGCTAGAATATTCCATTTAAATCATGGACTATAGAGGCAGGTTCGTGTACATACATAAACAAACCCGTTCATGGGTAAGAAATGGCCCGTGATATTGTACATCCGCTATATTCAATTGAAATTGCCTGCCTGGACTTATTATTATTTTGTTATAGCAAGGGAAAAGCGTGATCGTAGACAGTACGAACCCTGATGTAGAGTCGCGTGGTCGCTGGACAAATCTCGCCAAGGAAATGGGCGTGGAATGCCGTTGCGCCAAAATGGCGACCACCAAAGCGCATGCGCAGCATAATAACAAGTTTCGAGAACTTATGAAGATCAATCATGTGCCTGTCAACGACATTGTGTTCCATACTTACAAGTGAGTATTTTTTAAGAAAAAAGTTATGGTATGACTGATGTGGAACAGTTACCTCGGCCTATAATAAAGCATTACTTCTCAAAGCACGTCCAATGAGACACTGTAAAGCAACATACTGCTACCATTACTCTAAGACGTGAAGATTTTAATTCTCAAATCTGAATTTATTTGGTTTCATTCACCATAACCATACTTACTTACTTTTTTATAAGTTAGAACCATTTTTGTTCAAACAAAAACCCCGTACTGAATCCTCGATTTAAAAAAAAGAAATGGTTCGTGCACTCGTGAATATGTATTTGATTTTGATTGGTTTATTTAACATATAAATTATAATTGTTACAGAAACAAATTCTCTGAGCCCACGCCATGTGAGGGCTTCAAAGAAGTAATTGTAGTAAAATTCAATCCAAGTTTCGACGACAAAGAAGCTGAAAATATCTACAGAATGCATTTGTTAGAAAAGTGAATAAGGTAGGAACCTATGTGATATTTATTTATTAAAATTAAACTAAATCTTGTTATTCAGCAACTTTTTTATTGCAAACTGTACCTTGAGACGGAGACATAGCGCTTAGTTTTGAACTTTTGTTTGTAGGCCTGGAGTTCTTATGAGTAATAATGAAGGTAGCCAGATATTTAGACAAAATATGAACATATATTTTTATTATACCTATTACCTACCATAGAATTTTCTACACAAAACAGTAAACACCCATACTAAAAGTGACATTCCATGTCCCGTGAGGTTTATAATGTAGAAATTACATGCGTAATGTAAAATATCTCTGTATTTATGTAAAGAAGCGTTAATTAATTTAAGCATGGCAATAAGCGTGTTCTAACCAGTTCTAACAACAATGGACGGATGCGATTTTATTTCTATTTGAATCTATTTTGGATATTTTGTTGACAACAATTTTTACATACCCGTTCCTTTCACTAATCCTCTGCTTACTATTGTTCAACAGTAACTTCAACTTCTAGGTTGAAGTTGATATTATGTGGTATATTTCAAGTATTTTGAGATTGTATGTTAATTTTTTACTGTTGAACATTATAATTTAGCAAACCGTCCTCAACCCGCGATAAAAGCATAAGCTGTAGCAGATTTGAAAATACCTAAGTTTTTTATAATTAGTAGGAGTATTACATATAATTGACTCGAGTAGTTTGTTTAAAAATCAATGAAACTGTTGCGACATACCTCAGAGCTCAAGATATTGAAGCTATTATATTTTTTGTTCAATTTCTGTAAAAGCACAGAATTTTAGTACAAGTTAAAAACAGCTCTATATTAGTTTCTCTCCGTTTTTTTACGTTCACATCATCATTTCCCTGCCCCTGCCCTGCCCATATATGTATTTTAAAAACTACATTCTTTTAAAAGCGACCGCACGAACTAGTCTTTTTTTTTATCTAAGGCAAAGTTTTTGCTCTACTTTATTTAAAATTCACTCCGTAAATGTTTACTTATCGTCTTCAATTTTTCACTTTATTTTCTCTAGTCACAATATCACACGATTCCACGCAATAATTATCTAAAAGCCAATATTTATAATTTCACTTTTTAAAAGTCTTTAGTAACACCTCGGAGTAACAAACTCTACATGGAACTCATTCAGTATGAACCTATAGTATCACAGAAGAATGGTGCGAACGCTGCATTATATTAAGAACACTCCTTAGATTTTTTTCCCATCTGAGTAACACTCGCTGATGATGACTTACAACTACGCAAAACATTCAAATTCAGCATTAAGCTAAAGATTCTACGCATTTTAGTTTGCTTTAATACTCCGAGTGTGTAAGGGTGTGATGATGGGCAATGATGACGATGGCCTCCGATTGTCATTCGTCGTCAGGGTCCTGTTCTTCATCCAATAAATTGTCAAGACTCGAATCCGAGTCGGCCTCTTGTCATCTGGAATCGAATTAAAATATATATTTCTATACCATGAATTTTGGTCGCGTCTGGAAATATAGTTCAAGGCTGACTTTTAGGTCAGTTCAAAAGCCGCAAAGAATATTTGCGTTTTACAAATCAAAAAAGTTCATTTTCTTGACCAACCTGGTGATGTAAACAGCGTCTATGTGGGCGAGACGTGCACCCGTCAAAGGCACGGCGGCAGCGGACACCTTACGTTTCTCCAAAGCACTCCTAGCTTGCTGTACTGCCAAATCGCCGCACCATTTCTCGCATCGGGCGTATATTACCACTCCTGTAAACATTCCATAAGATCGATACACCTGTAGAAACCCACGGAATCTAAGTAGATTCAGGGAAACACAATAGAAATTCTGTTTAGAATCTTAGTGCAAGAAATAAATGGACAAATTAAAAACAAAAGGTTTTTTTGAATCTTTTACCAAGAATAAAAGTTTGCGCGTTGCAGACGAAACGAAACGATCTTTCTTTGAATATTGAAATTATGTGAAAAAAAGATTGTCAATTTACCTGCTCCAGCAAATAGAGTAATAGCAGGCCAAGAGTCCAGTAACAGAGGTGTGAGAAAAAGTAAAGCGGCCAGCATAGCAAGAGGGCCTTGTATGCTCTGAGTTTTCCTCATAGCCAGATTATGAGATGGCTGCCACGCACAGATGAATACTCCAATCAGCCATACTGAAACATGAAGAAGTAGAAGTACGTGCCTTGATCACGAATAAATATGACAGTCGCAAACGTATCGTAACGCTAGCGTATCACTGCGCTGTGTCACTACAACGGTTAGCAGTCGAGCTGGCATTGACGCGCAATATACGACTGTCAGATTTGTTCGTGATAGAGGTACTGGTAGCTGGTGAAACGCAGATAATCAATATACTCTTAGCGGACGTAAGCAACAAGCCTCAAATTACTCAGATTCTTTCGATCAGTCTTTTCAGATTTTTATTGTTTCACATTGATATTTCGTCGCTCAATGATGACTACGGCTACATCGGTATTAAGACCAAGACGAAGACTCATCCGCACTGGATTTCGCAAATTCTGTCATCAGAACTGGCTACTAGCAAACGAATATACTTTTTGCTTTACTAATACTTTAGTCTTACGTGGTAGACCAGTAGCGAACATAGGTACACGCAGAGCCTCGTTGCAGAAGGCAGTTGCTATAAACGCATCAGCTACCACTTGAGTGAGCGCGCCTACTGCCGCCCAGCGTAATCCACGCACGCATGGTGGAGAAGGCGCACTAGCTTCAGGAGTTGAAGTCACGACCTATCAGAGAAATAACAATAAATTGAGAAACATACTGGTAATGTGCCAAATGCAGACATGCTCCTAGCTGCCGTTTAGTGGGTTATTCAAATAGATTTAATTTCTTATTACCACAAGTAAGCACATATAGATCAATCTGAAATTATCATTGGCTAATGTAGCATGACATGTGTTTCTTTGATGATGGTCAGTTTTCCCAAGGTCACTTTGGTCTCTCGGTGTCTGGTGCGTTTTCGGCTTCATTTAAATTCTTGCAGCGATACTTTAATTTCCTCTTAACTGAGAACATTGTTAAACACACATATACCTGAATCCTATCTTTGTACTCCTTCACCACCGCATCAATATCAGTGGAGTCATCCCCTGAAGACAGTTCTCCATCGCTGGCTTCCACATCTGACGCCACATCTCCAACCTCTGCTGTGGTAATTTCCACAGGTCCACTGCTGCAACTCGGGTCTATGTCCTCAGTGGTACAACCTGCGTACTCGTCTAGTAGCAGACATTCTCTCTCTTCCGTTTCTAAAGGATTTATAGATTGAAATGTAAGAGCAATCAACTTAGGCCTAAGTCGGTAAGTATGTATACAAAGTGTTGACTCTGTGGTACCTAAATATTCGGGAATTTTGACCCAGCACTTTGTCTCTGGTGAGCCCACGTATACCAGAAAGAAATAGGACTGATAACTTATTAGTTTATTACTCACCTTTCGTAATAGTGACCTTCGACTTGATACTCTCCAGGGTTTTAGTATGGCGTATAGCTGAAGGTATGAACCAGAGTCCTCTTTTTGGTCTGCTAGTTACAGGCTTAGACGCTCGTTCATTTGCATCTTTTCCCAAGCGCTTGTATTCCACGTCTGAAAGTAATTGAACAGTTAAAAGGTACATTTAAAATTATTTATAATGCGATGCAATAAAGAAACAATAAAACATTGCAAGAGTAAAATAATATGGACCGGTTCCCACCAAACTACTCAAATTATATTTGGCTTTTCCTTAAAATTCTTGACATATAGCCAGCACCTCAAATAAGAGTAAATTGTTCTTCAACAATACAAATTACGGGCAATAACTTACCGCCAGCCTCGATCTGCTCCGCTGTTGGCACACAGCGCATGATGATGAAATGGAATGCCTGTATAGAGATGCCGAGCAAATGGCTTGCATTCATGAGAGTGATCATGTGGGAGAGGGGACAGGCGAACGCAAGAATTGCCGCTAGACTTCCTAGAATAAAATAAAACATCATTAGTAAACGCAGTACCGGCACACTGCTGCAACATTTGCTATTCATCGTGCTCGATTAGCGGAAACTTTAAAAATAATGAGAGTTATCACGGAAACTCACCAGCAGTAAACACTGCCAAAACTGGACTTCCAGTAGTCGTGCTCTCATACGTCATCGATCTAGTCAGAACCTTCCATTCCGGAGATGCTAGTGCCACCAGCACAGTAAAGAGTAGAGGGCATAGCTCAGTCAGAGCTAAGCAGACTCCTGAAACTGTGACTGCAGCGAGAAGAGGACAGATCCAACCGGCTGCTCTTGCTTCAAGGAGTGTGGTTACTGGTAAAGCTGCGTTTATACTGTTTCTGTAATGCACAAAATGTAGGTAATGCTATTAATAGAGTCAGTTGTGCTAAGATACTCTATGACAATGCTTAGACTAAAGCGAAGAACTGAAATAAATAAATAAGTATAAATATTCACGGACACTTAACACAACGGCTTCTAGTCCCAAACTAAGCAAAGCTTGTACTATGGAAACTATATGGCTGATAGAATACATACATACATTTTTTTTTGTAAATACATACTTATAATACATAGAAACACCCAGACACAGAACAAACATCTATGTTTACAACACACAAATGTTTGTTCTCGGTGGGGATCGAACCCACGACCCCACAGCACGGAAGGCAGAGGTACTACCGACTGAGCCATGACGCCTGTCAAAAAGACAGAGTTGCTCCTTTAAAAAGCTCATTTCATAATACTCACCCTTTCAACATATTCGTGTACAAGAAACAAAGTCCACCTAAAATTACAGTTGGTAGCCCGATCATCAACAGCATATTCTTTCTCATAGATCCACTTTCCTTCGGAGGAACAGCCACAGTAAATGCGTAAGAAATAGGTGCACCTGCCGCGAAAAGCTGCAAAATATGAACTGGTCAGAATAATGCACATATATTTGAAATAAAAACATTGTTGTTATTAATCCACCTCATAAATAGTGATCGGGATCGGCATCTGTATATTGGCAATGTCCAGATTAATAAGTCCAAATATAGCGAAGAATTGACTGAATATGTATAAAAGGACGAGCAGTAGGAACGTGAACATCATGCTTTCCTAGAAAAGAAAATTGGTGATTAGATTCTTGGAGTCCATATTTATGAAAAACCTGGCTACTAGAAGTAAGTAGGTACATTCCCAAGTATCTACCTAAATAAAGATAGAGTAGTCTGAGCCAGTGTGATTTAGATTTGTTTCCGTCTGAGGTTCAACATAATCATTTTAATTGGTCGCATTCTCAGACTATTCATCAGATCATTGCTCTGTTGCTTCGTCATCACGTCGTGATGAAACCTTGCCTACCGTATCTTACTACTCGAAGACTTACACTGAAAAACCCAATAAATGAATTGTTGGTTCCTAGGTAGGTACTTGCTTCTGAGTTGAGTCAACATTAACATGAGATCTTTGATTTGAGAAAAAAAGTTTATTATCCAGAAAAATGAATGATTTAACAAATCATGTGTGTAGTAGAGCGCTGTATCGGTTGGAGTATAATGTTAAATCAATATTTCGGTCTTTCACTGTAACTGGTATATATTACCTGGTTACCCTGGTAGGCTACTCATTGGCATGAGTCAAACATTTTTTGAGCGATAGTAATTACATTTGATAGCAATTGCGTTGAAGAGAATTGCCGCAGCATCCGTACCTCTAATCCACACATGAACATAGCGCAAACCACCATTACAACTGTGACACCCAAGACATCAGGCCAGGGCTCGCCTAACGACCGAGTCTCGTAGCCAAACAGCCACCTCCTGGTTCGTCCTCCAGTCACGTGATCGGCTGTAGCGCTCAGTATCCTGGCACAGATGGCCACGGCCACGAGATGGGAGAGAAACGTCATCCACATAGCCATGAAGTCAGCGAAAGAGCGAAGGTTTCGTTGCCGTCGGCCTCTCGAAGTTTTTGGTGGTGGCAGAATCTCCGCGAGCTTTTTGAGATCCTTGCATGTGAATGCTGTAAAAAAATAATATTTCATAAACAAAAGAATTATTTGCACTTTATGTGAATCATAACATCAACTAGGTATTTGTGAGTGTGGTAGAGTTTTATCTGTAAGTCACATAAAGTACTGCCTACTCTCGCCATGGATGCTATTTAATAATTGAGACGAAGATTTATGACTGAACCGAGCGACTGAGATGATCGGATGTCAAATAGCAATAGTGCCTCCGAAGAAAATGAGCTCGAAAAGCTCTCTAATGCGTGGAAATACCTAGCTTTTACGAGCTATGTCTGCTTACTCGCTATAGTGATGAACGTAGCCAGTAGCATCACAGCAGGCACGGCACAGTAGCTGGAGTTGGCAGCAGTGAGTGGGGCCAGCAATAGTGCCCCTAGAGTCCATCTGGCTCCACATGCCTCGCCTCCACCAAACGCACTGAGCGTGCTGCTCATCTTGCCTCGTTCACTCGTCATTTTTCCTTATTTCTGAAAACATGTCCGTTTCTAAAGTCGCTGGAACCTCTTACCGATTTCTGTCCGTACATAAAAGCTAATAATAAGAAGACTAATGGGGACTCTGAAAGCTTTACTAATCCGTGCTCTCAGCAAACATTTTATATATTAATCATAATATGGCTGAGGATCACAGTCATTTACCAGCAGACCACCTACATAATCTCTGCAACTCGCTGTAAGAAAATTACAGTAATCTGCAATGTTATCCGTCCCTCTGATGTTAAATTATGGTATTTGGAAAATCACCCCATTTGTTTTCTAACTTTTTTTCGGTGTTCCATTACTTATTACTTACGTAGGTAGGTACTTAGATCCGTGTACAATTCACCAGTTTTACTTACATAAAATGAAAATTTTAAGTTTCAGCACAAGATTGGTTAGATAACTTACCATTTCGCTTCTAGTTTTACTTCAAGACCTGACGCCCTTCTAGTCTATTTCACTTCACATTTTGGACACAAGCACGCTTCTCCTTCAAAGTAATACGTTTTTGCACTAAACTGATGAATTGTCGAGGATAATCAGTGTATTGGTAGTGTCGACCGGTTAAAAAGGTCGTGTTTTCATGTTTATGCGCCAAACATGAGCGGTGTGGCTGTATCGCTATGTCCCTTTTGTTCAGCTGCCGATCGATAGTAAACTGGGCTGGGGTGACTACTTTTCGAGGGTTGAAAATATAAACTATACCATTATTTCTTGACTAGATATCAACTTTACGAATCGTTTCATGTTTGCTACGTAATTGTTTGTAGGTAACTATTAATGTTAGGGTCGGCGCTGTGAATGATGTTAATAATGACATCTGTTCTAGTTATCTTTACAAAAACAATATTGTGGTCACCACCACATCGATTCTATTTTACTAAGGCTTCCTAAACGGTTTGGTTTCACCTTGTCTCTACATTTCTTTCTTCGCTTCCGGAGTATTATGCACTTAGTAAGCTATTAGGGCAATATGTTAGGTAACTTACCAAAATTTCGACAAAATACCTAGGTACCTATAGTGATTCATCTTGGTCTAGATTGGTAGGTAAAAGGTCCATATAGCGATAAAATATTCGCTAATTAGATGTTTTTAATCCCTCCCATTGATGACCTCCCAGAGTTTTTCTAAGGTAGATTTATCTGGATTCTTTAGTTCCTGTAGCTAAGTTGAGGCGGAAGATTCCTAGAAACCAACGACTTATTCTAGAAAACGGAGTCAAATGACATGACGCTTAGGAGGTATTAGGCCTTATGACGCGATTAGGAAATAACACCGTTAAACCAATTATGATCTGACTCAATGCTCTTCATTGCAGTTCGCGGAAGAGTTACCTACACAGACTGTAATCGTCTAATATTGGGTTTCATGCAAAAGGGTTATGAACGAGTGGCCAACTCTGATGGTGATGTAGTTTTTAAGTCTCCCAAAGACACATCTGAAAGTGTCACAATCAACAGGCTCCCGGATGTTTGTTTTTCTTGGGAAAATGGATTTAGAAGAGAACGAATCGAATTTGCCCTTGACGAAATAACACTTACTACGTTGTATACGAAGAATACGTGTAGGATATGCTGGGCAGGTAATGCAAGGCCTACTCTCTGCGTCGAAAGTTGTTAGTTAGAAGTAGACGAAAGCAAAGGTTCTTAGATGATGGAGATTTGAGACGCAAGTTCCAGTCCCGCGGCGAAAGAAATGTTTGTAATTACTTTTGTGAATACTTGGCAGATACCTACCTAAGTACTATGCATTCTTGGACGTTTTGTGTTACTCATAGAATACCCGTTATCTATGGGGAAAACTGGAAAACCAAGATTATTTACATAATTATGAAACCTTTTATAAGTGTCTGTAAGGCGTTCTAGAAAATGATGATGATGAAGTTCCCATACATGTAACACTATCTTCAAAAGGTTAACCACAGGTGTTCGTTTAATATCTATGTTATGAAGACACCTTCCTATAAATCTTTTATATTGAAATACTTTCACATTTCTAAGTAACAACAGCCATCTCAACTAGCCGAGATAACCAGAGATAGTGTTCGTCTGTCTGTACAATATCTTTGTAAAGTTGACAACAAAAGATGTCCGTAGTCTGATTATCTTTAAACGAACGCTTAGATTATTATTTAAGTCTATACTTAAGCCCTGTTTAGTTCTTTAGTAAAGCTGCTTAGTCGGGCTAACTGCGGGTATGTCCCAAATAAGGTCGTCCGACGTCCAGTTGTCCTATAAACAAACAATGAACACTTATGTTGCACGATCTTCTAAAAATGACATCTAGTTCTCTAAAAAAGAGCTCCGAAACAGCTTAGCTAATATTAGCAAGCAATATTTTACTTTTCTTATGATAAGAATCGAACTCGTACCTTTTAGATTAGAGCTAGCTGTAGTCGCGCTAGTCACTTAGATATTAAAATACCTACTTAGGTATTGATCTAAATAAATAACTTAACTTTAAACTATTTTGGTCTTGCTAGCATTTAAGTACCTAATTCATTTATGTTTTTTGTTCTTTTATGCACGCTGTGGTGCCCTATAATTATGGGAACACTCTGCCGAAATTCTTTGTAAAACACTTGAAATGTATAGTGTAAACCCGTGTTGGGTATCCTACCGTAAAAATATATAAATAAATAAATCTCTAGAAAGTTTTATTCTTTCATGATCGATACTATTTTCTTTGCAAACGTGAAAATTTATCGTCTATTTCCTGTTGGTTTTTTAGGCATTCGTCTATGACAGAAACAGCCCTTATTTTATACGGTCTGGTTTTTGCTCGCTAAATTTACTTATTTTGATCGGGTCAGAACACTTCTAACGTACTACTATGTGCCTATGCCTACCTACTTACCTCCTTACTTACCAATGTTCGTGTCAAAAGGATATTTAGCGCATACCTACCTATCATAAAATCGCTACTTACTGCTCTAGTATTGGTTTACCTACTGCTCGGTGCTCGCTCTACCATTCTGGATGCACGGCGGCCACGGCGGCGGGAAGAAAGTGTGTGGGCGTTTGTATTCCCTTATAAAAGACTGGATGGTTCTTGTACCCCGACACAACTAAACTCGTTGCGCTCGCTTCATGACATTTTCATTCGTTCGCGATTTACCGTGAAACAGTTTTACAGTGTTCAACATGAAGCGCGGACTTTTGTGTGCTTTGTTTGGACTTTTGTTGTGTTTGGTGGCTGTTGGTGTCGCTATGCCCCCATTTCGAGCTGGTGGAAGCATTGATTATGTGAGTATTTAAACTTAGGTGTTTATAAGTTTAGAACTTTTTACCTACTACGTATAGTTAGGTAAAATTTACACACATTAGGTACCTACACTTTTTTTTTATTTGCCTTTACGTTCTAAATGTGTCGCAGTTCACGTGGTCATATCAAATTGGAAAAAAATATCCGCTGTGATCACTTTTTAGCGTAAACAATTTTTAATAGGCACAATTAAACGATTTGGTGCAAGAAACTAACTACCCATACTCATCTATAGTGAAACAATTAACTAATTAAACTCAATAAACTCCTGTTGGTATAGAGTCGGTTTGTCTTACCAAGATTGTCCTCGTGATTTGCTTAAATACCTAGATTTACTTGACTACCGGTGGTAGTTTTGGTAGTTTCAGTCTTATTTGCTCAATATATCCGAAATGGATAGATTTTTTTAATTAAATTTGGTACACGTTCTCTCAGAATTAGGTAAGTCCTACAATTTTGTGCTGTTCAAAATCGCCATGCCTTAGAATGCTTTAAAAAATATTTGGTCACACTGAATACTTTAAAAATTACAGCAACTTATTTGTAATATTTTGGACATTATAACGCACAAAGGCCACTAGAAACAGGCGTACCTATTGACCATCTTACTATTTGTATTTCTCATTTATTCTCAGTTGGAGGCAATTCGAAGAATGCAGCAGATCCCCCAATGGCATTGCATGAGGTACCGTCGCTTCCAGAACCACGGCCACTGCAATCGCTGGCTGCTAATGCGGAGGACCTGATATACGGGAAAGAACCCATGGAGGCATATCCGTCGCTTTTGAATTCCTTACTCCATATGCGATGTTGACGGGAATGTACCCCGAGTGTGTAGCTTTTACAGATTCTCTGTGCTACTTACCTATTTTGTAAAGTTTTATGTACCTAGTTAGAATCCTATTCGAATGGTGTATAATAATCTCTTAGCAATTAGGTATCGCTACGATGTTTTTAGATACTTAGTTTTAACTGGGATCTGAGAAGAGATCGCACAAAAACTCTGCCTACCGATGAAACACATTTTCTATTACGGTCGACCAAAGATATGTTTGAAAATACAAACTCTAGAATCGAGCTACAAGTTTAACAAAATAAAATAATGAATAGGTAACTAGGTAAAGCTAAAATAAGATTGTTCTTGTATTTTCTAAATCTAGATAAAACGTTAACTTATTAACCTTCTTTCTTTCCATTATTCAGCATTTGTACTTATCTTATAAAGTAAAATTATGTAGGACTTTTACCAGTATTACTAGAATTTAATGACTTCACATTTTAATATATCTCTAAGGATGTTGTAACTAATAAAATAAATACCTAATCAATTTATGAAATACTTTAAAATGCATGTTTATTTTTTACAAATTAAATAAGTAGGTACCTAAAGATTTTACTGAAGAAGAGATTTAAGATTCAAGGATCACACAGAAAGAAAATGTTCGCTCAAATGGTTATGCAATAGAACCTACTAGGAATGAATACAAAGGGTATAGAGGTAGGTACTTATAAACCATAAAGGGACACTAGAATTTAGCTGCCTTAATCACTGTCTTCCTGTTTTGGTAACTGGGCCACATACGACGGTCAGCGCCGAGCGGTTTCGTTATAGGTACCTACCTACACACAGACAGTCAATAACATAATTTAAATACAATGTTACAAAATAAGAACTAGGCAGGAAGTAGGTACCTACCTAAATAATCTAATATAATATTTTCAAAAGTATGTACCTAATTGGTTAAGAAAAACAGGGTTCTGAAAAGGCATAGTTTAAAAGGAAACAAAACATTCATCAGTGGACATGATTAGAGAACTAGCTAATTTGTATATTCCGAATAAAAAGTACGGAGTTGGTCCAAAATCGATCCATTTGGAGTAGATGAGGGAGACCTGGGTCGAGCAGTGGACTTGTTTCTACCAGATATTATGATCATGTGGCATGTAGGTTGCTGTTTTCTCCTGATGGTAAGTGTTAGTACCTGACAGAGTTTCCTACGGTTATGCATACATTATGTCATAGGTAGGTAGTATTGCATCGATGTATTTATAAGGGACTTATAAAAGCAAGGCTGTCTAGAACGTGGGAAAGTCTAAGCTAAAGCACTGAAGTAAATGTGATGTGAATTGTTTCTTTGATAATAAAAAATCTAAAAAGATCTACTATTTTGTAGGAACTTCTAAACAACTTCACTGATAGACAAAACTGTTGGGACCGGCTCCCAACAGTTTTGTCTAAATGTGTGCCCAATCCTGGATAGAGCAAAGTTGAACATTAGTTATATTAAAAATTTTGTAAAATCCCTTCAAAATATGCTTTTTTCAATTCACTCTCATAGTTTCTAGTGGATTTTGTAGGTCCTAACACGGCCGTGTCTATTCGGAAGCTGACTGGCACAATACTCATAGAAACAACATCATTTCTTTTTCGTCTTTCCATCAAGATGTTGCTGGCAAATCGTACTGTGAAGAAGAATATTAGTTCCACAAAACTGAGGACACTAGCTCCGACGAAAAGGCCCGTGGTTCCACCTACAGATACTGGAAAAATTTTCTTAAATTTAGTTAGATAACATCTCCCAATAGCCAATACATTGATGTTCTTTATGAGACTCACCAACTAAATCCAACCGGCTTCTAACCACACTCCTCTTGAATCTTTCCGTAGCTAAATACGCTAGCATCACATCGATGTACGCTTTCTTTTTATGACCCTTCCCCTTCATTCTGTGAAAAAATCTTTAAATAATTACGTCTCCTTACGATACACATATACATTTCTGGGCCTAATCTCGCTCAGTAAAGAGTTAGCTCAGCCACAAAATAGTGAACTATATAAAATATAGAACTGAGAATATATCGATGCAATAATATTTAAATTTAATCGCATGAAATATGATGATACAGAGGTCACAGAACTCAGAGTGCTATATTCTGTAGTTGATGGTAGGCAAGGAAACTTGAGCCTCTTCAAGCTACTCTACCTTTGAAGAAAGGGTATTTTATTTCTCGAGGATGTAGGTCAGCGAGTAATGCGAAACTTACGAAGTAATTACGTCCTTGATAACAGTGATTTCAGTCTCATCACACGACGGGAGACAGTTGCATGATAGACCTGGACGAAGCGCCCACGAGGGCTTCAGAATTGTCAGGGAGTTGGAGTTCTGATGGAGACATGCAATGCCTGATATATTACAGCGCTGTGAATCGTCTGAAATACACAAATCATAATATGCTAAAAGTAAAGGCTACTCGAGTACTTTTTCCTTGAGTGATTCGATGGAAAATGGATCAGCCAGAGTTAGATGATAGACTTTTAAAACATGGTCACGTAAATTTTCCCAACGCCTAATGCATAGACATCTACTTGTATACATTGCTATTTATGTGTTTTTGAGCTACGCGTGTGATATATTATGATTTGAGTTTAAGAATTAGGTTGTGTACTTACTCGTCCCTAGCATAAAGTGGTCATTACACCCGCACATATCCAACTGGGCCTTCTTGCGACATTGCACAGTGCAAGCGCTGTACGAATAGTATGGATAGACCCCGTTTTTGTTTTCGTGATGAAAATGACACGCTCTCTGCTCCGGAGTTGTTTCCACAATAAGAGGGTCGTTCTCTATGTTGCGAACGGACAATTGTCGCCTGAAACAGACATTTGATATGCTCTTCCTGATACCTTGCGTAATCATCACAAAACTAGGAAGAATATTTAATTTCCCTGCCTTTAGGCTACTTCATGTGGGGTCTGCATCTGCACTGCGAGTTTTTCTCTTTATACCTTGCTCTGGTAGTCAAAAAAGCATATGTAGGTTTCTAGAGCTACCGAAACGACATTATTAGTCTTTGGCTACAGATTTTGCGCGGTTTGCATCTAACGGTTTCTGGCAACCTTCAGGAAGTAGGTTAGGAACCTAGCAGTTGCGTAAAATGGAAATAAAATTGATGTCATACTTTTGCAACGCTTTCGTCCATAAATCTTGTCCATGCTGAACATTGATTTGTAGTGGCAGATAGGGAAATTACGTGAGTTATTCGTCAACTCGCGAACATCAAATTTGCGAGTGCGCACGAGTTGGCACCTTCCGATTTTTGTTATTGAATGTCAGACTATGGAAAGAACACCTCAATGAAATAAAACGACCCCTTAAAAAGGTATTTGTAATTGAGTTAGGTACTGATCGTCATCATAATCAACAGCGTCCTACGATGAATGCCTATCTTAATCCTCGCCATATTTGCCAGTTGCCTAGTGCACAATCCTTGATGGATCCGTCGTTTAACCTACTTCGTCAATTCAGATATCGCGTGTTATTCACCATTTCCAACATCTTCGTAATGTCATCGGTCATGAAATGATTCCATTTAAGATATAGGTCTAGGTGAAAAAGCTACTACAACCCACGTGCAATATTTACCTAGTTCACCTACTAACCTGTAGCTGGCTCCAAGTTGAACGGGCAAAGTGGACGATTTCAACGTTGTTATTGTTGGTACCTCATCTTCTTCCAACGTGTATAACTAGAATGCAAGAAAAGTGTAAACAAAACCATCAATTATTATTATTCACTTTAGGGATATTTCAATGAAAGTTAAACTCACCGTTAAAGCTAGAGTCACTTCGAATTTCAAAAGCGCTTGTTTGTTAACTTTATTGCATATCATTGGATACGGTTTTGGTTTCCTGAAGTGATAGAACTAAGTTAGTGGGGAACTGGGGACTGATATAAGTGATGTAGGTGTCACACTGCCTGCATAAAAACTTACTGCGTTTGAATAGAGTTTAAAATAAAACATTTCCCGATATCAGTCTCAATAGGTTGAAAATATTCGCAGCAATCGAAATCTTTTCCATTATAAGAACAGTTCTTCATAAACTGGTGACAGTCACTGCGCACGAGATCAGCGTAGTATCGATAATTTGTGGTCAAACACATGGGGTCAGGGTTCTTTGATGAGTAGCAGTTGTCTATAAGAGCGTAGCTCCATCCTCGAAAGTATGCGATGTCGCGTAACGCATCTTCAAGGTCTAGAAGATGACCGTTGGGAGGCCAAATTCTGGAAAAAGAGATTTTTAGTTTATTTCTAATGTTGGAAGGTAATGGTTTGGTGGCTTATTCCAGTTTTCTCTAATGTTTGTTTATAAAAATTCGGGTACCGCAAGGTCTTGTCTTTGCCTTGTCTCTACTCATTTCTTATGGAGAAGACTTTTTAGGGTGCAGTTTGATTCCTTAAAACTCACGTATCAGAAATGTTGTAAACCATAGGTTTATTGATAGATTCACAAACGGCAACGGCTGGCATTTTCGTCTCCCAGTTCAGGTATGTAGTCTCGACTCCGAAGCTTATAGGGCTGGTTATGAAGGCATCCCATGCCGCGACGATGAGCAGCGCTGAACCATACCAGGATAGAATCACCAGGAATAGCCAGAGGATTCTAAAAAGATAAATTTTAACTAATTAATAAAAAGGTACTTAAATAACTCTGTCCTTTGTACGCACTTGATGAAAATTTAGGTAAAGATCATGGATTTTGATTTCGTTGTTAAATAGTACCTACCGTCTTAACTCACCTTTCCAGAAAATGCTTCGTGTCATCAGCGATGAAATGGATGCCGGCAAAAGTGCAGTTCGCGCAATAATCTTTAATCAATGCTGTGCACCTTGCAGCTGTAACTGCCATTTTCTTTATATAGGGCTTCGTCTTGGTAGGGCTTTACACCATAGCAGGTTCTATGACTTTCGATCATCTATTATGGAATCGGGTCTATTTACAATAGGCTCTCTGAACTTAGACGCAGGTAGCTCCACTTTCCCGGCCACTTAGGTAACGTCTCCTAACTTTATACGGAAAACTTTGGGTAATTTGTCTAGAGCCTAGAAGCTTACTCAACTCAGGTAGGTATGAATGAAGCACTAACAGAGTTCGTTTTGAAAAGCTTGTCTAACTACTCGTAGCACTATTAGTATAAACTTGGTTCTGTAATTCTGTAATTTACTCAGTGATCTAAGGGTGGTATATTATGTACACATCATATTACTTTTGATATCATGTCAAAGCACTATTTCAACAAAAATGCACTCATAAAAACTTGAATAATAAAACTAGTCAAATAAACTGCTGTGTAACATTTGAATAAATAATTATATAATTGCGCACTATTGTGCAATGGCGTGATAATGGAAGGTTGGCGAATATATTCAAGGTTAGGTGGTTATAAAATTGAAGCTATTTATTTTCATGGTTCGTTTATTTTATTATATGTACAATTTAATCTATACGTTAACAATAAAAATCAATATTCTATTCTGAACATCTAAACACAGTCAAAGATTGAGAAGAGAGACGGTAGATACTACACTCCTTATATTTTATCATAATTATCCTACAACAAAAGTCATAATATCATTATTTATGACGAAAAAAAGATCTTGTAATAATTTTCATAAAATCGAAAGTCATTCAATTAAATGACCCTATTGATATCATCAGGGATAAGGTATACCTACTACTAACAGACATTGATGTGAGTGCAATTAAATTCTACTCAAGGGCCCTTAAGTTTATAAATGCTGCAGTAATTCTTGAGAATATAACAAAGGTAGGATGTCAGGGTCATGCCCCCTGATGACGGCTGGCTGGTGTCCGAACTGCCGCGAGCTGTGAAGGTTGGTTCTGGAGATCAGGCCGGCATGCGTCAGAATATTGTAGATCTCTTTTCGAGATACATCGTGAGCTTCTCTGTTGAAAACCTTGAATAGAAGGAAACGTTTGTAGGTAAATGGTTTTGAATCCTAAAGGATTTTTAACAACTATACCGACTCATTTTGACCCATTTTGTTATGTTTATGAGGTACCTACTAGTGAAGCATGTTACGGGGCTTGGGCATAAGGACCAAAACACTCACCAACTTTTCCCCAGGATGCAGCAAACTGGATAGCGGTAGCACTTCTTGCAGATTTGGGTTGTGCAGCGCTGGTTTCCTCAGATGATGTGGAAGGAGTTCTTCCTCTCTTCTCACTTGTACGACGTCGGGGTGCGGGGGAGGTATGGCAGCCACCAGCGAGGCGCAGGCCAGCAGGAATATCGAAGACTTCATGGTTAAGTTATGGAATACTGTCAAATTAAATTAATTTAATAACTACTGTAACGTTTGCACCGTTGACATCTTCTTAGATCTCTCGGCTCTCCAGATCCGGGAGAATATTTACAGGGCCAGAGGCATTTTCAATTTTGTCCACTTTTCTCCATTATAGAACCTTTGGAGCCGAAAAACATTTTGTTTATATATTTTTTAATATTGGTAAAGTCTCTAAATACATACACTATACTTACCTACAATCATCCCTACAATAGAAAAAAGTCATCATCGTCATTGACGCCGGCCGCCGTCGCCGCGTCGTCGCGCCGGTTTCGGAATCGACCACGATCATTAAAGACTATAGTGCGTCCATTGACTTCGCAAGGTCGCTTCTCGAGGATGTAAACAAAATTCACTTTCGATCTCTAACTATGAGACTATAAGACGCGGCAAAGCGTTGGTCTGTGAAATGTACTGCGACGAAAATGTAGAGACTTACCTAAAAAAAATGTTTGGTATGTCCATAGATTTTTAAATTCTTGTTGGTTTCACGTATATTTATTATTATATCAGCCTGGAGATGGCCTTTTTTGTAAGACAGCTTATATGCCTCTTATCTAATTATTTTGGGGTTTTTCCATCTATTGACTTCCGAGCTAACCTAACCCATTTTATTCTCCGTAGTTAATTAAGAGATGCCGTTTTCTAAATGCAGCCTTATTGAATGGAATAGAATTGACGTCTTGGGAAATACCTACACTCTTGTTCTAATTGAATTCGTGAAGTCGAGAACATTACCTTCCTACTAGTAGCTTTCTTTGGCAGCGTTTATTTTCGACTTACCGCATTTTTTATCAGCACGATTATTGTATACTTAGGACTATCTTAAAATAAATGGGTCATTAAGGCACTAATTTAATCGCCTGAAGCTGTAGGTAAATGAGTTTGAAAATCCTAATAGCGTCTTTTATTTTAATTTTATTCAAGCTTTTTTACCGGCCGTAGAATTAATAGAGTTTGGTTAGAAATTACGTGGATCGTTTGTGGAATTTCTTTACAAAATAATAATTTTACTGCCAAATAAACCTTTAGGATCGACAGGCAAATAAAAATGATCGTTTTATGTTTTCAGGAATCGAACCTGTAACCGGCAGCACATTCTTGACTTGCACTGTAGATATATTTAGAAATAAATTATAGGAACCTAAATTATTTTTCATACCTGCTGTAGATCAATCCAATTTCCAACCACAATCACTTTCGCTAGTCAAAATCCTATATCACTCTTTACACAGTTCGTATACTTTATCAGCACTTCACTCCACTGAGCCTCAGGAGGCAGGTACATAAACCCGTGGTAGCTAACTGTTTGAAGACGCAAATGCCAAGAGAGCGACGTCGCAGCCACCTCCACTTAGTTTTGCAATCTAAGGTGTTGAAGGAAACACTAATTATTGTCTTGTGTCTTAGTTAGTTACTTAGGTACGTACCTACCCCGTTCTTTCTTGGTAGGTAAGTCAATGCACTGGCTAAAGATGCGTGCCTTTCACCCAATGCACTTTATAGATAAAGTATAGATAGAGGATTACTTTAATCCAAAATGCACAATCTTGGAATTTCGAAATGGAATTCGTATTTTCCATTAGCGGCCTTTTGGAATGTGGTATGTGTGGATAAGTAATGCTACACAACTAGGCTTGGGATTAGTTGGGATGTCCTCTCGATTGCCGCTATTGAAACCGCATGGTCACTCTTGCAAGGCAAAAATGTGTTATGAAATCATAAACTTTTTTTCACAGTTTCGTAATTTTAGTCGAGATAGGGATAAATAGTCTGAACTTTAGAACCGTCCAGTTAAGGCATCTTTTAATGGCTCCAAGGAGGTCGTAGGAGCATGACTTTCTATTTCTAAATGTTGTTATTTCAAAGTAGTGAAGAGGTTTCCATTGCTATTGCACAGAAAGGTGTAAGAATTTTAATTTAATTACCTACCTTACCTAATTTCCCCATATTTCTTTACCTGCGGCATACCGTTTATAATCGTTGATCATCCCACGTCTAGATGTTGTATTAAACCTAATGATCTAAGTTTGATATCGTTGACTCATAGATATGCTCTCCCACGCAGCAGTATCATTCATAAGAAGTTTACCAAATTAGCTACAAATAATTTACAACCTCATTGAGAAATAATCTGTAGCGCAATAAAAGTTATGCGAAATTTTCAGGTGTTCTCATCATAAAAGTTTTATTATCTTTCTATGTAAATTATGTTTGCATAAACGCACGTGATCAGCACTTCAGTTCGATGGAGGAAGGATTTGTTTTACGAAATTTTAAGTAATTTTTGGACCGTGTGACTAACTAATAGCTGGTTACCCAATTTACCCATGACCAGCAGCGTAGTAGGTTAGTCTCAGGGTAGGCATGAATTTATGCTATGATAGTGTCACGATGTGTTACCAGGTCAAAGTGGGTTTTGAACAATCAGAATATCTTTATTTTATTTTAAAACAGTCTCTTCATTTTTTAGGCATATCGTTAGGCTTGTACATATTTGCTTGAGAATACTCGCTCAGACGCACGCAGCAGCATTTTCTTGCGAGAAGGTTTCTTACGATGATCAAATTATTTTGTAATCTGTTTTGTAGCTTTGTAGGCCAATCATAGAGTTGCGATAGACAAAACAATTCCAGTTTGGGACTGGCTCTATCGATCACCGCTCCCATAATTCTGAATATTGTTATGTAAAACGATTTTGTGCAATAATTTTAGCTTTGAGACAAAGTCATTATGATAAATATATGGCAGGACCATGCAGGACCATTGTTATCAGTTTTATGTGATGTTCTTGAGTCTGGATATTGTGTAGGTATTATCTATAGGGAAGTGTTGAGCCTAGGTAGGTAAAATAGAAAAACTATTCGAAAACTTGTAAAAATTTTGGATTCCTAAAAATATATAAATAAGCTCGATATTACGGGATTGTGGGTTTTATTTTGATGAAGTACAATGCCTTAGATACTATGGATACACTGTATTAATCTTATGTCCAAATAACAGGATAATATAAGCTGATGGTTAAAAACTTTAAGTACCTACATATAGGTCTGTACTGTACCTATAGGTAATTGACGATTATCGTTGATCAAACAAATACCAATAACACGAGAAGAGGCGATCAATCACAGTAATTAGCTTCACATCAATACGATGCTATCGACGAATGGAATATTTAATAACTGATATTTACTCAAGGTAGGTAAATAGGTTCATTCTTGCACTGAAAAAACTCAAACAAATAGTCAAACATTTTGAACGAAACTTTGAACACACAAAGGCTCATCAACAATAATACAAAATATATCATCGTAAAAATAAATATGGATGGAGCCTTCACTCCGGACACTTATTCATACTACAAATATAAAAAGAAACATGCACCGAATAAAGTGGAGATCATTCAGGAAAGCTTCAAAACCATCAGCAAGGAGTATTGCGAGGAGTCTTCTATCTGCGGCCTGAAGCATCTTGTTCAAAAGGAGACTCCGTTGTTTGAAAGGTAAAACTAAAAGAAGTTACCTACTACATAATTATATCATGTGTTAAAATTGGAAGAGCTTTAAAACGAGGAAATCCCAATAGTCCGTGTCATAACCTTCTTAGAAATTAAGGTAGGTAGCAATAATGAATTTCATTGACCGTAACAGATACAACTACCTACATAGTTGTTTGTATAATACCAATAAATAAATCAAACTTGTTGGTATGCAAACGAGCCCTCTATTTATGTAGGTACCTTCTTACCCCATAGATAGCATCTATTGACCAAGTATTGCAAACATGTTTTGAACTTGTGTATTTCGCGGATGCCTTGCGCTTGTCGCAATAGCTAAATGGCTGGACTTTCATCACGTGCCAATCTGGTCGGTTAACATTATGTCACGCACAATAAAACAAAAAAAAAACTTTTATAAATACATAATCATGCAGGTAATTGCTTACTAAGCTGTCCTAATGATATTGATCCATTAGCCTAAATACCTTGAGACCTTTTTCTTACCAATCCGTAGGTGTTGTGTTGAGAGTTTGGACCACAACAAATTGGTTTATCTAGATACCTATACACTTGTTTTACAGGATATTATGGGTAATCATCTTGATAGTCGGGATATGCTGTTCCGTTTCGCTGGTCTGGATGACGTTCATCAAGTACTACAGGGCTCCGCTGGTAACGACGCAGATGCCCGAAGGTGTCTCCGTCAGCAAGATCATATTCCCAGCTGTGGGTATCTGTTCCACCAATAGAATCAGCAAACGCGCCGTCACTGAATTGGCTCAGAGGCTGTAAGTTTGTATCGCACTGATATCAGAAAAAAACTCCAATCCCCAAAAAATTTGAATCCCTTGAATAGTTTTATGGTGTGGATTTACTTACTTAATCAGGTAGTTGTGTTTCACAACTAGGTACTTACCTAAATAGGTACCTACTTCAAGATGCCTCCCTACTTATAATCTCAGCTACATGTCGGTTAGGTTTATCTTCTTTCCGACTATATCCAGTCGGAAAAACAATGGTGACCAAGTATAGAATTTCCAAGAAAAACAGCCTTAAAATAGTATACACATTAAAATGTTTTTACAGGTTGAAAGAGCAGCGTAATAAAGATTACAACGAAGAAGAGATGCTGTCTCTCTTATTCGGTCTAGGCCAGCTGTATGATCTCCAGCCATCCCACGCAGAAATCGTTCAACCGTTGAAGCTGCACCAGGCGTTAGGCGATTATAGCGTCCATGATCTGCTACGTAATGTATGTAGACTGTCATGCATCATAATAGACGTATTCTCTGACCTCTTGGCTCCGACTCTCATGATCTTTTATATTTAGAAGGGTATTATAACATCCAAGCATTACCTACATGGCATATGCCCTTTGGCTATGGTTAATTGGTTTGTTCGGTCTTCCAAGACAATATTTTCCTGCCCTGTTGGAGCAATGGACATTGAGATGAGTAGATTAGTAAGTAAACAAACATCGTTAAAAATTAAAAAAACGTTGATGTAAGAAATTGATTTACCACACCAAAAAAAGGTCAGGGTCATATCGCTATTCGTGAATTGCTTGCAAGGTCAATTCATTGAGCATTCAATCAAACATATCTACCACTCTACACGCGATTACGAAAGCTAGAATGTCATTCGCTAGAAAAATTATAATAGAAGCAGGTGTGGTAATTTTATTTACCTCCTACTGACTCTAGACCTGGATCCATCCTATTCATTCATCCATCGCAAGTAACACGACCACGATCCAGCGTTGCTCTATGTATGAAAAACAAAAGTTGCTACAGACAGAAAGAAAACCAAGCGAAACCACCACTATCAGCATTCAGCACCAACCTACATGTCTTTTTTGTTTAGTAAATAATATCCCCAGGTAACTCCACGATGCGAAGATCTGCTGGTGCGATGTGTCTGGAACACTGAGCCGAAAAACTGCTTAGATCTTTTCGACTTCCGTCTTACTGTGAACGGATACTGCTGCACCTTCAATTACCTGCGGCTGTCCGATATGGAGTTCAAAGAGTAAGAGCATTTCAGTCTGAGTCAATGATTTTTTATATACCTACCTAAATTTTTGGTTTGAGTGCTGGAACATGGAAGTAGGTCATAAACCGTCGCCTAATAAGAGAACCGTTGCTTGAATGCAGCGTTATGAAGTTTGAAGAGGTTCTACCGTAAGCCTACTTTAGATAGTTTCGAATTGGTTGAAACTGAATTTGATGATTTAGGTACCTAGGTAGTTGAAGCATGGAAAGTTAGGATATATCAGGAGTAGGTATTAGAAGAAAAAAGGCCACATATTGCTTAATGGAATAATGTCTTAGAATATTGATGGTAATCTGAGAATAAACTATAGGTACCTATTAGCCATATCATAAAAATTCATGTCGTACCTAGGTAAGTAGGTACATAAGTATATTACGTCTTTTTTTTTTCAGCAAAAATATGGACATGCGGAGTATGGACGACATGTACAGTTATGGAAACAAATCGTCGTTTGATTTCGACCAAGGACTGAAAGTCATGCTTCGACTGAACGAAAGTGACGACTTTTTCTACAACATTCCCTTACAGGGAGCTCAGGTATTTATCATGCTTTTATCATTAGATATAAATATCCAAGTATCACACTTTATAAAAGACCACTGAGCCCGCGTCACGCTTTTTAAATGTTTTTTTCAGCTTCAATTTTCAGATGCTTTCGATTTTCCCGACGCACCCAGCGGGAGCTTTGCAATGCAGATAATAAGTCCTAGAGTGCAAGTAAGTACCGAACACATGTTTTGAAGGACTTGTGCTTAACGAAACGTGAAACGATGTTCCACAACAATGAAGCTCATTCATGATTCAGTGAGCTTCAAATGCGCGTATTTGAAGGTACATACCGTACGTACCTTATCTACATAATACCTGTGTGAGACGCAGTGGAGTAGTGCCTGTGTTTTGAGCTTTTAAATAACAATTTTAATAAGACATCATAAGCATACGAGGAAGCTTAATATACCAACAAGGTATTTTAAATTAACAGATCTTTCGCAATACGAGAGTCTAACAAACAGTCATAATAATTGGTCATAGGTTGCCATTATCATAATTAGATTTTTTTATAGATGACGGTAATGGTATCAGCAAGTTTCACTGAAGCATCCCGAGATATCCAACACGTTTCACTGGACCTCAGGAAGTGTAGATTTCACGATGAGTCCTCCTATCTTCCCTTCTACACCTACAGTGATTGTATATTGAAGTGCCGAATGTTTTTTCTGCTGGAGAATTGTAATTGCACCCCGTTCAATATGCCGAAGATGGATAATGCGAGGACTTGCGATATGAGAGATGTTGCGTGTTTGAGGATATTTTACGGTTAGTGCCTCCACCATTTCCATAACCAGTGCTTAGTACCAACTAAAAGAGCCCTGTAGCTGTATCTACTATTTTTAGTCAGCTGGAAGTGACCTATGGTAGAGCCTCAGGTAGAGCATAGAACATTGATGAATAAAAATGTTTTTGCTCAAGACCAAACAATACTTAGTATATTTTATACCTCGTGGAAGACTATAGAATATAAAAATTTGTAAGTGCTATTTATGTCCTAAGAAACTTCACCAAAGTATTCCAAAAATTATGAATCGAGCGGAAAGTACAAAATACCACACTACTTCTTAATAATGGTTCACTTTTAGCTCAATCTATAGCAGTACGTCCAAACGTGGACCTAATACCACCCGAGCTAGAATTGGAGCTAGTGGGGGGTGGAGTCGACTGCCCCATGTGCTGCCCGACTTGCTCCAAGACAGCGTATAGCTATGACTTTAATAACGTTAACATCTACCCGGAGTTTCTAAACGCAGTGCCCGATGAGGAGAGAAGCGAATGGCTGTAAGTATAGAACTAAACTGATTAGAAGGTCCGATGTAACAGTAGAACTCAGAATAATGAAACAGTAAAACAAAGTTGATCACAAAATGTTATCAGGGTATCTATCAAAATATAATAGGCCTTTACATCTATTCAAGATGATTTATACAGCATCAGGAGGCAACCTATGCCTACATTTAACGGGACACTGTAGTGCCTGGGACAATGTTTAGATGGAGTAGGCTTGATGCCCAGCACCTACCTATATCAATACATGTACCCTTGAAATATCTAAGTTAGGTATACCCCCGATAAACCTCCACCTAGCTACTTAGCTTTAATAATTTGATTGGTAATGTTATACCCATTTTTTATCAAGAGAGAGATTTGTTTGTTTTATGATCTTTTAATTAAAAACACATCAAAGCCATTCGTTTAATGCATTGGTTTATCGTCGTATCTCGAAGGTTCTAAACGCACAGTTGGTGATTGGACCTTCGTTGCGGAAAGCACTTTTCTCAATTCTAGACTTAGGGCTTCCGACCTTCTGGAGCCAAAGCTTCATATCTTCGATTGCGCCCAGAGGGCCTTGGAGCTGGCCAATCACAGTACCTTGGGCTGTATTCATGACCCATCCTTTGAGGCCCAGCTCGATGGCTTTTTTTTGCGTGTGCTTCCTGAAGTAGACCCCTTGCACTTTTCCGAAGACCTCGAAGTCTGTTGTTGTGAGACCGGCTGTTTTATTCAAGGCCATCTTGACGTTTTAATTTTATTTTGTAGAGTTATAAAAATAGAAGGTCAAAAATCTAAGGTATCACCATATTGACGTTGGTTTGTTTGTTTGCTGTTGTTGTGGAAACAAAGGGTTGGTTGCCGGTTGCATAGTTGCACTGCGGAGGTTGCTATGGGGTTAGAAATTATTCAACCTGCTTCTTAACTGCTTACGATTATGATTTGATTATGACGTCATACCCCCAAGTACCAGCAACAGCTAGCAGGTTTGAACCCCGCAATTCCCTCTAAAATAACTATCCAGTTTGAAAATACAGTGCATTCTGTTCAGAAAGAAAACTTTAACAAAAGCTAAAACATTACAATCACATGTTTTTACAAAACGTGAATCAATACTGGGTTCGCCCACGACGAGGAATACCCGTACTTGTTAATATAGGGCGGGTATTGTTTTGAGCATTGTTCCCAACAACAATACTTGTTGCAGGAGAGGCGCGAATTTCACCGGAGCCTCGATTGTTCACGTGAAGTATGCGAGGGAAGTTGCCGACTGTTACGGGCGAAACGTTATTATGAAGTGGTTCGATTTAATCAGTAAGTTAAGTGGAGAGAATTTTGGCATGAAAGAGGAATGTTTGGAAAGATGTCACTCCCACGCTTCGATAAGGGTGGAAAAAAGAATATGATAGGTCGTACCTATGTACCTACGTACCTACTAACACAGATCATATAGGTAACTATAATAGCTAGGTACTACATACTTTATATTAAGTAAACTTAGGTATATTTTTTTAACAGTCACGCACGCCATTTATAACACATCCCTTAGAATATCGTGAGATGTATCAAATGAGACTCATTTCTACAAGATTGATTTAACATCGCTATGTTAGCATAGCTATGGTCAGTTTTCTAATAAATGCCAGAAGTTACACTTAATAACCCTAGTGGAATGCCCGTATAAGATAAGTTATATAACCGAGCGATATTCTATTAGATAGTCGAAGGAAATGTGGATTAGGTAGGTACCTTGTTTACCTTCACCGCGTATTACGTAAATAAACTCGTGTGTTTTGTGACGAAAGTTGAACTGAGATGCGGTAAAAGTTTGATAAAAACGTACCTATGTGCAATCGCCATATCGACATAAAACCTTATGAAATTGATTTTCATTGTCCTGGTTACAATTATTCCTGCCCCAGGCTGATGCCCTGGTTACTTTATTTCCAACACAGTTGTAACTTTCGCCCAATTTTTTTTTATAAAAGTTACTTTTACAGGTAACATCGGCTCTACTTGTGGCTTTGTCACCGGCTTCAGCTTTGTGTCAGTTCTGGAATTCATCTACTTCTTCACTGTCAAGTTCATCAGAGAAATCCGCTCAAGAAGCAATAGGAAGAAGATGAAAGCGAAAGCACCTCGTCATTCGTTTGAGCCAGTTTCTAGATATCGTCCCATTTATTGGAATGAACTTACGCAATCCACTCCACACGCAAATTTCCACTAGAGCGATAGTTAATTTGAGGTGTTCCAGATAGATCTCGACGTACTTAGTCAATAAAAAAAAGCTGTGCCACTTTCCATAGATTAGGTATTAATCAATCTCTTTGACATGTCAAGGTTTATTTCTATTTGTTTTACTGGCTACTTTCAGTGGATAAATGCTCCTCTCTGATCAAATTTTGATAAGAAACAATAGGTTTTTTCCATCAACTTTACGAAAAAACTATAATTGTTGTAATCAGACACCTGTGAAGTTCACATTAGATTAGGATCAGAATCAGGCTACAATACGTTGTAGTTAAGTAAATCTAATATTTATGATTCGGCAATTGTTTGTAGGTACGCACGATAAAAATTTGAAAAAGCCTCTGATTTTCCCTATTATGTTGTGTTATTGTTACTCTACGTTACGCACTCCGTCGGTAGTCCAAAGCGAATAATCTGGGAGAGTAAAATAAGCAAAATGCAAATTCAGAAATTGAAAGAGCAGAAGAGTAGATATTTTGAGATATGGTGGAACGGGATAAAAAGACTGCCAGAGGCGACTTCTATTCATGGATTTCGTTTCATTGCTGATTCCAGTAGACATTGGATTGAAAGGTATAAATCCTAGAATTTAGGTATTGTTACTAACATCCTAACATCCAAGATAAGCATGGGTAGGTAGCTTAAGGTAGGTATAGATAAATATGAAATAATGATAGGTAAGTTGAAATTGATGAAGATCTTAAACCAATGGAAGTGGATCAGACAGGATTAAGTTTCCGTAAGGGCAATTTTGTACTTAGTTCAAATTGAAACTGTTATCGTATCTCCATCGAACGTAGGCGTAAAATGAATATTTATTTCTAGAATATTCTGGCTAATATTCGTCGCAATATCATGGTACGGGTCGTCTCTACTGATTGCAGCACAGTACGATGCTTTTCAAAATAACCCTATTTCTTTCGTCGTGGAGACCACGTACAAAGACTGGAACACTTACTTCCCATCTATTGTGGTCTGTGAAAATGATAACGCTAATCGTATTGAAGAAATTTCTGATAAGTAAGTAAACAAATAGTTACAGGCACGTGTTCATTTTGCCAATGCTTTTACTACATTTACTTGGATTGGATTGGTGTAGGTAGTATTCTATAATCTGTGTGGGCTAGGTAGTTTGTATAGTCAGCGACGAATAAAATTATAGGAGACAGTTTTAAATTCTTTCCGTGTTTTATTTATGTACAAAATTTCGCCATCAAAGCTTTGACTTTTTTATTAGCTTTACAATATTCAACGATACATCGAAAAATAACGATATTTTTTGTTTGAGTTTGTGGGGCGAAGATCATGATTTCAACATGGAAGAAGTATTGAAGGAACTATCGTATTTCAAGGGTATTACTTACTACACGTCAGAGTTTTGCAACTTGGAAGATCCCCTGCCCGATTGTATCAAATCTAATCTCACTTATTACGCTAATTTGGTGAGTAATTACTGTACCGCTGGCATCGCCGGTTACAAACCAAGCAAGCAAAAAGATAAACAAAAAGTGGTCATTTATGAATAGGCCATAGATGAAGGTATCACAATAAGTAATCGTTGGAGCCAACTAATACTCGAGTGGAAACCGCGATTAGGCACGCGTAGTGTAGGACGCCCTCCGACTAGGTGGGGTGACGATCTGAGACATGTCATGTAGCTGGTAAACACTGGCTGAGAAGAGCCGAAGACCGGGCTCAGTGGCGCGTCTTGCACCTACGATCTACGTCCCTACGTCCAGCAGTGGACCGATATAGGTTGATGATGATGAAGGTAGCACAAAACCGTGTGGAACGGCAGGAGTAAAGAGAGGCCTATGGTCAAGTGGTCAAGTGCGGGTGATGATGATGAGTCTTTTGTGCTGTACCCGGTAAAGGAGGCATCTTTGTAAATTTTAACCTACTAAGTTCTTCAATGTTTTCAGGTAAGAAGTAGTTGTGAGGAAACCCTATTAGATTGCTCTTGGAATGGTGAACCTTTCGACTGTTGCCACTACTTTAGACCCATGGACACTGAACTCGGGACATGCTTTGCTATCAACAGTATTCAGGGCAGGTATAAATGCGATATAAATTAGTAAGATATTGCATATACAATGATACGTGATTGTGATTTGTGATCACATATCGAGGATCTGACAGAGTTTTTGTTACGCACTTTGGAACCTATGAACCTAGCGATAGCACACGACGCCACGCTGATGAAATATATTACAAAACACCTCTCTCTACACAATCTCGATAGTCATAAAAGTAACTGGCCCACTGTGGCCAAAGATCGAGAAGTGTGGAAAAAAAGGAGGGAGGCCTTTGCCCTGCAGTGGGATGATACAAGCTAAAATTAATAAATTTATAATTGTAATGCTTTTTACATTATATTGTGCTGAAGCTGTGTCATCAGACTTAGATATCATTTCGAGCCTCGCTGCATGAAACGTTATGAAATTCCAGAGAAAAGCATCCACCGAAATTGCCGATGATAAGCAACAGAACCACTGGTCCAGGGAAAATTAAGTTCAACGTGATGGTAACTGCTAACGTCTATGTTTTGAACGAAGAAGATGTACCCGCTCTTACTACAATAGGATCCGACGTTTTGAATGTTGGACCGGAGGTATCTTTCAAGTAAGTCGCACATAAAAATAGCATAGTCTCAAAGTATAAAAATGACTATGACTAAAAATAATTGATCGATCACATGAATAGGTACTACGAAAAGTATTTTAGAAATACATGCTGTTGAAAAACGTGGTAACAATATAAATCTTTGATTTTAGGCGCTACATATCAATACGAAACATTGATAATGATGCAGGAGCCCGAATGATATCCCCAGAAAAGCGTAAATGTCGTTACACAGACGAGAATTTCCTAGAAGTTTTCCGTCATTATTCCTACACAGCTTGCACTGTGCAATGCAGAAAGAATGCCCAACTCAAATACTGTAATTGCACAAACTACTTCATGCCGAATGTTCCTGAGCATCTCAAGTGTAATGTTAGCGGCATCATCTGTTTGAACAACAACGTCAATATTCTTTCTGTAAGTGTCATTGTTTTGGTATAAAAACGATGGAAACTTTTGTGCACTATTTCTTGTTGTACGTATATCTACTTATGTCCATGTTATTATTAATGTATTTCGTCTGCTGCCTGCTAGGTTTTAAGAGCACCTTGGTCATCCCGATCTGGGTTATTTTGCAACTGTCTACCATCCTGCACAGAAGCAGAAATATTTATTGTGAAGGATTTCAAAAAAGCCATAACTGAAAGCTTCGCTGCGGTAGAAATTCAGCTAGCTATGTTACCCAGTGAACGTTACAGAAGAAATGTTGTGCGTGGCATCCTTGATTTAGTTGGTAAGGCTTTTTAAATATTACGCAGTAACGTAATTCGTGGCTTGTAAATAGAATTGATAACTACCAACTCAAATACCGCAGACGTTTACAAAAGATTAGATAATTTTATGCAATGAAGTCAAAATACTCATTCAACTTACTCAAAAAGTTATGTACATTCTATTGTTATGTTTAGGTAAAATAACACAAATTTTATGAATTTTATAGTATCCACGGGAGGTACCGGTGGACTTTTTCTGGGAGCAAGCATCCTCAGCTTTGTAGAGTTACTCTACATTCTGCTGATACGGCCATTCTGTGACATATACAGCCAACGCGATGACGACCCTTGGTACAGAAAATTTGGAGCAAGACGTCTCGAAGATTTTAAAATCGCTAGGAACAAAAAATAAGGCATTTAGCTGTCCAGTTTTAGCACATTTGTTTAGTTTATTATAAGGTACTATTAATCGCAAATAAAAAATATATTACAAGCCAGTAGGTACGAGTAAAACCCAATTTTATTACAAACAATATCTGTCAACGATTTCTTCAAATATTTGCATTACTTTTTCTTTGTAATCAGGATTCGACTGCATCATTCTAACAATAAAGGAGCCTTTATCTTTCGATAGATTATGGTCAAATTGAACTGTGTCTGTGAAAATTTTAGTGGTTTGGTCATCATCTATCCAGAACTGAGGAATCAAGCATGCGCATATGATAAGGCCCCACTGCCTTTGTTTCTCTGCCGATTCTAAGAACTTGTCTTTGGTGATAACATCCGGGTCTATCTCGTTTTCAACTAAAGTTCTATGAAGTTCTTTAATATAGAATTCTAGGAATTTATTCATATTCTCTTCTCTGTACTTTGGATCTAAGTTGCAGTGCAGAAGCAGCATAACATCTCCAGCAGGTGGTTGATACCTAACTGCTTGAAAGTCAACCAGTACGCAGTCGTCAGGTTTGTTTTCTTCTTGGTAATGAAACATCAAATTATTGTTCCATAGATCCCGATGGCAAATTACATTTCTAAATTCGGAAGACGGGTCGGCTAGCTCTAGAGCTGCGGACCAAACATCAAACCAACGGTTTTCAATGACATCGATTTCATTTTTACTGTACTTTGAGAATGTTTTAATCACTTTTAGACATCCCCTTCGGCATTGGGTAAACCAATTATCTTCATTTTCATAACCACCTGTATCCAAATATTCCTCAAACTCATCATTCAGTGAGTAAAGTCGCCCAAGTTGTTTTGAAGTATTTTCTTCATATATGATTGAGGAAGCATGAAACCTCGCCAAGGTTTTTAGAGCTTCTAGGGTATGTGCCTCGTCAAATCGCTTGAATTTGTCTCTTAGCTTGTATTGTAGGAAGTTCAAGTCTTCGAACACCATGGCTTTTTTCAGGCTTGTGATAAAAGGGGCACTCCACGGTTTCAAATCTAAAAAGACATAATTCTTAATATTTCATCAATAAACTATTTCCGAGTATGTGGTTGCTTACAAGTTAATTTACTTACCGGATACTTGTATTTTTTCTTTGATAACACCGTAAAAATATAACTCCTTTTCAAAGAACTTTTGTTTTTCGACCATTTTAGCTTTAGCGTCATTTGAAACTGACACGAGTTTCAAGAAATAATGAAGTACTCTTGAATTAGGTGTCAATTGCACTTTGAGCTTCCAATAATCACATAGGAATCCTAACATTTTATCACTGGCATTCTGTATGTTGTAATGTTTAATGTTATCTCCGTTGGCTACTCCATGTTTGGATATTATAAACTCAACGTTTTCAGTTGTTATGTACTGAGACTTACTAAGTACGTCTTGTTTGATATTCATTTTCGTCACAACAGTTGTAAGACCACTAAAATTAACTAAATGAATGGGTAATGTGATGTCTAACATGCAAATGTTGCTGTACAGTAGATACCAGGTACCTAAATACAATTTACTATCGCGTTTACTTCCACACACTAAATATTTACTGAGTAAAGTCATCAAACATCGTTACAACGCAGCACACAAATATTCTTATTCTTATCATACCATAATTTCGATAACACCATACTTATATTTACTGAACTACCTTGCACCATTACACTAACTCTACAAATATAATCATGGTAGATAAAATAATAAGTAGGTAAATAGGTACATAGTAAAGTATAAGATCAAGATAAATAATAGGTACCTACGCACGCACATTGCCCATCAAGTTTAAAAACACGTATCATTTTTATTGTGCAACCAAATAAACGTTTTCTATTCTATATTCTATTCTGTTCTATTTATAACCAGTGTGTTGTATTATGATATTTCAAAATCTCTCGCTAAATCTACAATTTCGTCAAACAATTCACTTACTCGTATGCGGTACACAGTGTGTTTCTTAGCCGTTGCAATAAATTCCTCGCTTCGTGAAACAACGTTTGCATTTCGAGACTTTTCTGGATCACAAAATATTTCTTCTTTCTTTTCGCTAGTCATTGATGCAAGTGGCACTATAAGAGCAGCTTGCGTTATACCAAATATGACACTTTCGGTGTACGACTGCAACATTGATTCTTTAGGAAATATATCTTTCAGATTTATGCCAGAATCATTAAGAACTGAAGATAAGCAGTTGTAGTAAATATCGATTAAATCGTTGGTGAATTTATCTCTTTCTGCCCTAGTAGTGTTGAAGTATATTAGCGAAGTGAGGTCAAGCATCGGTGAAGAATACAAAACTGTTTGAAAGTCTACGATTATAGCATGAGGTTCTGATTGTGGAAGCTTTTTGATCAAAATATTGTTTGTCCACAAATCTCTATGGACTACCACGTTTCGATATACACGGCTAGGTTTCATAAGGCACATAGCTATGTCGAATAACTTCGGTATTACCACGCCTGCCTTCTTCAATACGCTTGGTTCGTTTTTGTACTTTGAAAATACCTTTAAAAAGTCTATGATTGCGTTTCGTCCAGTATCGCGCCAGTCCTGTCCATTGATCGGTTCCTGCAAGAATTCACTATAATCTTCCCATATCCTGTACGGTCTTCCGAATTTCCTGGTCTTATTTTCTTCTAAAATGTATGATGCTGCGTGGAACCTAGCCAATGCTAGTATGGACGTTTTAACGTCATCAGGGGTCATCGTTTCACAATTGTTCGGCATTACATATCCGAGGTGTCCGACGTCTTCGAAAATGAATAGGTCTTCTCTTATGTAGAGCAATTTTGGTCGCCATTTTGGAACGCCTGCGAAATTAAAATATTTTTAGGGTAACTCTTTAAATGTGAATTTTGTAAGACATCATACTGTATTCTAGCAAATGCTGGCCGCCTTTTGTATGACTAAATCTATAGTTGCATGGTATGATCATTAATTATAAATAAAAATAAATAAATATTACGGCCACTTAGCACAACGCCTTCTAGTCCCAAACTAAGCAAAGCTTGTACGATGGAAACTAGATGGCTGATAGAATACATACATACATTTTTTTTTTGTAAATTCATACTTATAATACATAGAAACACCCAGACACAGAACAAACATCTATGTTTACTACACACAAGTGTTTGTTCTCGGTGGATATCGAACCCACGACCCACAGCACGGAAGGCAGAGCTACTACCGACTGAGCCATGACGCCTGTCAATCAATTAATGAAAAATCAAGCTTATTTTAAGTAGAACGTACTTTTTTACTTACCTTCATCATCTTGGAATTGTTGAAACAGTGAACTCAGCATAACGTATTCCTTCTTGAAAAATGTTAGCTCTTTTATATATTCATATTTCCATTGATCATTTCTAGGCATACACTTCACAAATAATCTTAGTTTTTCTTTCACGCCTAGATGTTCAACTTCGATTATCAACTTTAGATGATCACCTAAATAGCCAATCAGTTTATCTTGGAACTCCTCAACGTACCATCCAAAGAGTGCTCCTTTGTATCCTAAGTTTTTGATCACTATTTTTATTTCATCTTCATTTACAAGCGCCATGATCAAGAATATCTAATTAGTAAACTGCAAATAAGTGCTATAAGGGAGGTGTTTGCCAGAAGATTTGTAAACAGAACGTATCTGACTTCATTATATCATATTTGCTAAAAGATAGCGGAATGCTACTTCAATAAAATAAGCCAAGTGTAATGTACAGTCACTTTATTTTAAAACTTAACCAATGTGTACAAAATTCGCCCGCAATTTCGTCTGACATGAAAATAATAATGCAGAATGACCTTATGCAATATCGCCCTGATATTTTAACGTAACGTACAAAACTAAGTTCTGATGCATATCATACAAATATTATTACATTATGTACTAAATAATACATGGGCGGCTTGCACCACAATCGCTAGTGTTTTACGAGCTGTCATGTCATATAAATACATTATACACAGTTTTGAATATAATTATCTGGTAAACATGTTTATCATTCCACGTGTAAACCCGCCTTATGTACAATTTGCAATTATGTACAGTTTTCGAGAATAACTGGCATATTTAATTCTAATATTGGGAATTATCACGAATTTTGACGTACGTCGTAGCACAAGTTATGTGAGCGTAACGCATTCGAAGTACATTGCGCGAAAACTACGGCTCGTCTGCAGAACTTTGCCCGTTGCCGCGTATTGTAGCTCAGATGAGAATATGCTACTTTTAACGTGAAGGCACATTACGATTGTTTATTTTTCAAAATGTCTATCTTATACACCAAACAGCGTACTAGTAGCCTCTAGATCTATAAACGGCTCCTTGTTGATTTTATTTAGTTTTTTCTGTTTTATAGCTTCATAGTTCGGGGTCCATAGCTCGTTGATTCTAGGACAAACGCGGTGATCCTGCCTTTCTGGCATTTCTTCATCTTCGCTAGAATTATCTACCTCGATAGGATTATCTTCGGGTTGCTCGTTCTCCTGTGACTCATCGCGTTTCTGACAAGATATTTGTTGTAAGAACGATGAGGATAAAAGACTTACCGGCGGCACCATGTAGGACGCGGACAATGTCAACTGTAACAACAATAACTATTTTTAGATAACTGATCGAGTGAGCGAAGCGAACGAAGATCTTAGTGACAACTTGGACAAAAATGCTTTGTATGTTTGTTCGATGAGATCTTTTGAACCGCTTATCCGATCTTCACAGAATTTGGTAGGAATACGGATAGTACTCTTAAGTTTTACTGGTTTGTTAAATGAAGTAAATCGGTCAAGCGGTCGTGAAGTTATGAGGGTCCAAAGGGAGTAAAAAAAAAAGTCGTACAATAATATCAATTGGGGTGTCATATGATAGGGTTTTGTTTAGACATTCCAAAACCGTTTTTATTTTGATTCTAGGTCTAATAGTTTTTGAGTTGTAAAAATTATAAAATTGGCAAACCCAGTATAACGTGAGCTACCATTTCTTAGAGTTTCAATGATTTTGTAGTTCAAGTAAGACTGGTACATAGCTAGACGGCGGTTTCAAAGCGATTTGCAAAGTTTATTACAACCATTGGTCAATAACAATTGTTTGGGTGTTATTAACCTCCAACCATCACGAGATCTCAGTTCGGAGCAAACTACTAGTAGTAGGTACTTATAGATAGATACCTGTGCTATTGCAACGGCTATGCCCTCCCCTGTCATAGCGATGGAGTCACGTGGTGCCGCTTCCTTCACTTCAGACAGATGTTGAGTTGCTATCATAGCTGAGAATGCTGAGCCAGGCTTGTTACGCCACGATATCGCTTCTAATCGGCCCACAGTAGTTTCAGAAGGTTCGATGCTGTATACTTCCTGTTAGAAAAAAATGGTACGTAATTTTATTTTCAAATCAAATGAAAGAGTTTATTTGCAACTAGGTAATTAACATGATATAATTATCACTTAGAGTAAGTATATATTGACAAAATAAATAAATACACAGTTGCAAACTGGTTTCAACTCAGCATAATATGCATTATGCAGGTTGTAATAACTTGCGCTGGTCTTCCGTTGAGGGCAATGAGGAGGTAAGTAATTTTACTTACAGCCTTACAGGCTATCGTAATTTCTTAGTTCTTTGGTCGCGAGGAACGGGCACCTAGAATCATCTAGTATATATATTTCAAAATGATCCTTGTGGTTTTAATGTACAAAAGGTTATTGATTTTGACAAGTTTTTAAAAAGTAGTCGTGTTAATCCTGATCACGGACAATATATTTATATTCTAAGTTTCATCCAAATCGGATCAGTAGTTTTTTGCGTGATAGAGGAACAAACATACATCAATACATACACCCTTACAAATTTTCACGTTTATAATATTAATGAAACAGCGACAGAATTTATATTATTTTCTTAAATTTTGTAATTACAAGCCTTTGGACCGCAATACTTGACAGTTTTCTGTAGGTGCAAAGAAATCTGAGAGATATCGTCTGCCGTGTCTGAGGATAATAAGCGTATTTTAATATTTATGTTTGCCATGCGTTTGACATTGTGCGTTTTGTTTTGTGTAATTATTTTTAATTTTATTTTATCAAGTGACATTTCAATGAATTCTATGTTTTGTTAATTATTGTAAGTACACGCATACTGTTTTACTATTGCATGCAAAAGCGGAATGTGGCGAAACAATGTATTTTGTGCAAAACACTGGCATCGGTTAATTATCGATGTTCGCAATTAATATAATGTATTATTATTAAATACATAGGTAGTTAAAGATAAGCGACTTACAGAATCATTTCTCATGAGGTAAATAATCATTTCGCCGGTCTGACTGGAGTTAAACACAATTTGCTTAAACACTCCAGTTTCAGGGTCTAACAGACGATTGAGTTTCAGAACTGGCTTGCTGCTGTGTGGTGTGAAGATTATTACTGAAAAAAAAATAAGTGATTAAAAAAACTGTTTCCCAAAAGTTTTTAATAGAGTAGGATTTGATCTAGAATTTGATTATCCTCTTGATACGGTTTTCGGTACGAAGTAACAATGGAATTTTAACTTTATACCTACTAATATTTGGTTCAATATATCAGCACCCACACTTGTCTTATTTTCAGTTCCGAGAAACCATGTTCCTGATTAGTTTTCAAAAATATCTAAGGCTTTTGTGATCTTAGTGAACATTTTAATAAGAAACATTTTCGCTTACCATCGTTAGTATCAGTGACGACCGCCATTCTGTTGGTTTTCCTATCGGCTGCTAACGCTACGGGTCGCATTTTCACGTACCATTTTATCGTCAAAGACAAGAGACTCCATACTACTAAAGCATTTTCTGATGTGCATACCAACTGAAAATAATAATAATGTATTATTACTTTTACCTGATCAGCTAGGGGTAGGTAAAAATTTAAATCGCAATTGTATCGAGTTACATTGCACGGCAGCAACAACTCGATAGCGGACTGTTGCTGTTACCGCGCAGTGTAACCAGAATACTGCAATCACAAAATGATCCGTGTTTTTTCTGGGAGTTCTTAAAGGTATTGGATACAAGTTCTGTTCGAATCCGGTACGAAAAAAAGTAGTGTGGTTTGTTAGCTTGCTCCGCAGATAATTAAAAAATCCTAATGTGTAATCTTGTCTAAAATTTTTTTTCACAAAGTCGATATTCTGATTCTAGCCGTCGCCCGCGGCGTTGCTCGCGTTTTAGACCCTTTAGAGTGCGACTTTTCAAAATTCCTTTCTTAGTGCACCCCTACACTATTTGTATAAGGATACTACCCTCCAAATTTCATACCTGTAGGACTTATAGTTTAGGCACATATCACATAATTTATGTGCATAAAAGGTGTCGTAGCAGTATGGTACTTACATAATGAGCTGCATCCTTGTTCCCGAACAAAACGTGCTTGCCTTTCGGCCTCAATATCGGATTAGCCAATACAGTTCGCAGCGTGCACAAATGCGTATCCCACAAGGTCAATTTACATCCAAACCACGCCGCGATAAGCGACCCGTCCATAGATATCGCTACACCACCCATTTCTATTCTTTCATCAGATTTCATACCTAATTTAATAATAGACTCATCAACCAATGTATGTTCCTTGTGTATATTAGCCAATTTTTGTATAACATCATCTTTCTCTTGCGGTTTAGTCAGGTAAGGAAATCTTTCCGGTTTGTAAGGTTTCACATCGTGTGTTTTGACTCGGTTTAAAATATCGTGGGATAAGTAAAGACCAGTGCCGGTTGAGTAGTAGCAAGCAGTCACACACGCCCATACGGTTTGTTTAATATTAGTCCGCGATATATCCTCCTGTTTCCAAATTCTGAACTTCTGGTCAGCACCGGCTGTCACGCAGAAGTCGCCTTTATCGTTCAGTGATATAGAGGTCACATTGCAACCGCCGTGGGAGAGATTCACGCATGTGTTTAGATGGTAGGGTGGCCCAACTTTGTTTTTGGTCCAGAATTTGAGTTTTTCTTCCGGGTAGTTGATACCGTCGTTTCTGTACTCTGATGTGACGAGCCATTTGCCTTCTGTGTCCATTGCAGCGCATGTTACTTCTGTGTCTATTGGGATGAGGTTGTATCGCTCTGCTGGTAAGTCATTCATTTCAGTTATATCCATCTATTGCAAAACAAATAGCACTATAAATTTGATCATTTTGTAGTAGCAGTGTTTTTGGTGGGTAGTCGTTAAACTTTCTAGGAATCTTTGTTCATTAGACTTGGTGTAAGAAAGTTTGTTATTTCAAATATTTTTTCTTTTATTTTAGTTTAAAAATTGTAAAACAATTTGCGAAGTTCTGAGGAAATTAAAAAACCAGTTGGATCCCGTCGATTATCTGGGATAAAAAGTAGCCTATGTGTTAATCCAGGTCATGGACAATATATATATTCCAAGTTTCATCCAAATCGGATCAGTAGTTTTTGTGTGAAAGAGGAACAAACATACATACATACATACATCCTCACATAGGATTTAGAGACTCTTCTAGAGGTGCATTCAGGCGCTAGATTCAAACGCTGGTTATATTTAAGTTTGACAGACTGTTTAACCTTTGTTTGTAAATTTGGGGATCCACGTCGTCATACTTGCATAGTTCAAAGGTAAATTGCATATTAAACTTACATTATACAAAACCTTGTCCGACTTCGTCGAATAAAACTGTAGATGTCCTGTTCTGCCCGGCATCACCAAGCAGCCGAGACGGTTGCAGTATATCAGTGAACCGCCCACCGCTCGCATCACCGGTGACAAACCACCGCATTCGAGTATCGTGCATTTTGCGTACATCTGCGTATCAGCTATTACTATCGCTGGAATTGATAAAAGTGATTAAAGATCTGAATAAGAATGTGATAGTCCAGTCAATAAAGGAGTTGTAGAGTGCGTGTGGAGCCTACACTCGAACTTCTAATCTAATTCAATCCTTGACTTTTTGATGAAAACTTAATAGTGAAGTGAATTAGATGAGTAGCTAATATGAGTAATGTGACATCTAATTAAAAATTATAAAAACTGCAGAAACTTAGGCTTGGTGTATCTATACTTACAATTATTACTCAATGTGACTGCCACATGTGTGTTACTCGGTGCAACAAATCGAACCATGCCAGGCAGACGCGGCATGAAACTTTTCTCGCCCGCCTTGTACGCCGCGTTGCCGAGCGTCCATTTTACTAGCACTTTCTCTAAACCACCGGTATACAGGTAGTTACCTGGTAACAAAAGATAGATAAAAATCTGTGTAAATGTGTTTGTAATATGACATTTGAACTCTATGGCGCTGTAGACGCGGACGAACGCAAAATTGCCGTCCTAAAGCGCACATACACTGAATTTTGTAGCATAAAATACAACATACCCTCCAAAGAGTAAGCAATCGTAAGCGGCGGTAGAAAATGCCAATGGAGAATCTCCCGCGCTATTTTATGCTGTTTGTTGAAAAAGTTTCCTCGCATCACAGTAACACGGCCCAGGGCGTCTGTAAATGCTATAGAACCATTCGCGTGTGCTGTTACTGCGAGGATGCGCATGTTGTTGTGGTTTATGTATCTGAAAAGAAAATAAATGGTAGAATAATAAAATATTTATTAAAATAAAAAATAAAAAACACTTTGGCTCTACCCAAACCTGACATATTGCTTCTGATTTATGCACCTTGCATAGGTACTTCATCAATATATATAAAACTTTTTTGAAGCTGACTGATAATTAACGCACAGCCTAAACTATAAGTCCTAGAGGTATGAAATTTGGAAGGTAGTATCCTTATACAGTGTAGGCGTGCACTAAGAAAGGAATTTTGAAAAGTCGCACTCCAAAGGGTTTAGAACGCGAGCAATGCCACAGGCGACGTCTAGTCATAGCATATTTTTATACATATATCATATATACATGTATCACTATTGATTGAGAAAAGAGCTAAGCTATTATATTATTATAGTTACTGTTTACTTACTGTTCTTGATTAAATTGTCTGGTCAGGTCTTGCACAAACAGCATTTTTGTTCCATTAATAACAGCTGCAAATTTTTGTCCATTATAAGCACCAACTGCAACTTTGACCATATCATAGAACATTGGTCGTGTTCCTGAATATTCCCATATTACTTCTCCTGTTCTCAAGGAGAATGATGCTAAGCGGATGTATTCAAACCAGGGATATCCTACAGCAATCAGACATTCTGAAGTGTTTAATACATTGAAGGATAGTACTTTTATTCCTTCTTCTTCACCTATTTTCTGTAAAAACAAATGTGTGGTCTATATCTCTAAAGATTTACAATGGTATTTGATCTCAAGTGAAATTGTTTTAGGAGTTTTATCTCTGTGTTAATAAATTTAAATGTTTGTTCTGATGTTGACTTGCGTTTCATTATGATTATCATCACTCCAGCTCTTTGAAATATGACACATTCATAGTCTCACAGTTTCTAAATTCAAATCTATAAATGTGATGCTATTTTAGAAAAAATGTAGTTACTTACCAACTGTACTTCTCTGAGCACAGCTCCATTCTGCCAAGTCCACACAGTGACACAGCCGTTAACGGAGCAGCCATACAAATTGTAGTTTTCACTGGTTGGAAACTCAATGGCCACCAGATCTTTTGAAAAGCTCTCAGTTTCCAACGTTCTCACACAGTCTCCGGTGTGCTTGTTGTAAAATCTTATTGTGTTTTCAACTATCACAGCTAAGAACCTGAAAACATTTACAACCTAGTTATCACTACAGTGGAAGTTAGAAGTAGAATAACTTAGTAGAAAGTCTATGGGTAAATAAGAGACGGTAATAAGTTGGTAATTAGATTTATGTACTTACTCTCCATCCGGTGTAAATACCGGACATCGTTCAATAATACTTTTGCCACCTTTTCTGCGAAAACTATACTTGATTTGGTCGATGTCCATATTATTTTGTGTATTGATTACCATTTTGTCGTTTTGATGTTAATATTTTCTTGAGAATTAAAGATACAGCATTTTATTCCTGTAAAACTTGAAAAAAAATATCACCAAAACACAACACAACAACACCACACGACATAACCTCACTTTTGTAGTGAAGTGAAGATAGCTGCAGGATTGGCTGTCATTTTGCCCTTTGATTGATTCGGCACGGATGCAGGCCTTTTGGGTCAAACTGAAAGTGCAAATAATCGAATAATCGAACGAGAATAGTTTCATCGACGAGAAATGTATGTAGTTCAAACATTTTATTCCAGTTTTTTAAGACGTGATGTATCATCTAATATAAAAACGCCATTGTTTTTTAAAAACAAAAATGGTGTAAAATGGTGTGTAAAAATGGTGTACACTTAATCTTATTTCTATGAGATTGTCAGTGTCAACTGTCAGTGAAAAAAAATATCAAAAAAGTAAAATCTCGTAGACGAAGAAAATAATAAAACCATTCAGATGTGTACCAGCTATTGGTATGTTTTCATTCAGATGTGTATCAGTAACTGATATGATTTCTACATAAAAGAATATTTACGAAAGACAAACACATAAACAAACTAACTTAAGGAAAAAAAAACAACGTAAGACTAGGCGGTATGGTTTGAAAACTATTGCCTGATCTGAGGAGCGAACAAAAAAAAAAAAAAAGTAAAATCTCGTGCGTAATGTTTTGAAACGCGGTTTTTCAATTTACTCAATAAAAATTGGCTATTTTCTTCCAAATCTGGTAAAAACAATCAAAAATGTTTAACGAGACAGCAGAAGCTCAAGTGCAAGTGCGATTCGTCACAAAACAGGAACAGTGAGTAATTGCATGCGGCGGCATGGTACGTACAATTATTTTCAGTTTTTACGCTAAAACTATTGTTTTTCACATAGATATGCGGTTCCTGATACCCCTTACGCTATCCAGAGTAACGTGCAGGCCACTGAACTGAATAACTTGGTGAATGCCGTTTTGAAAGAGACTATACCTTCATTTGAGAAACCGGTAGAATTCGACTTTCTAGTATGTGGGGAACTTCTGTGTGCGCCACTCGCGGAGCACTTGCAAGAGAAGGGAGTTTCTTCAGAGGAAACACTAGAGATAGAATATCTAGAAAGGTTCCCTGCACCTACGCCACAGGACTGTTTGATGCATGATGACTGGGTGTCTACAGTACATGCACATGGAAACTGGTAAATTTTTTTAATTGCTTTTTCAAATTCAATTACTGCAAGTCACCACCAGTAGTACATTTTCCAAAAATGTACAACAGAAATACCATAAATAAGAAAATGTACAAAATCGGAAATCAGATTTATATGGTAAAACGGTTGATCTGATGTGTAATTCTAATTCGTCGTGAGGGAATGAGATCTGCACTGACACCCGCATTGGGGTGTATTGTGCTGACCTCACCGCAGCCAGCCCAACTCCTTGAAGTAACAGAGAAGGACTTTGGGTTGATGAAATAAATGTTCCAGCATCCCCAACGGTGTTATAAATAATGATTCTGACTTTCAGGATTCTCTCAGGTTGTTATGACAACAGCATTCATATCTGGAGCACCAAAGGGCAGCATAAATTGGCAATCCCGGGCCACACATCACCTGTGAAGGCAGTGTCTTGGGTCTCTTTCAATGGGGATCAAGCTGTTTTTGCAAGGTGAATCATTATATCTATGTAGCTTACATTTACAACAAATGTAGTTCCTATGCATAGCTAAATATTGGTGTGCATTTTCATCATCATCATCATCATCAACCTATATCGGTCCACTGCTGGACGTAGGTCTCTCCCAAGACGCGCCACTGAGCCCGGTCTTTGGCTCTCCTCATCCAGTTTTTGCCAGCTACATGTCTCAGATCGTCACCCCACCTAGTGTGCATTTTGCATAGCACCATCTACTCTACCTCAAACCACAGATCACATGTACAGAAACTAGTACCAAATTAAGTAAAGTTTGACTATTCCATTGTATAATCCTAATACCCTAGATTATTACCTTAGAGTTATCTTAAAATTACCTATAATTTTCTGTACCACATAATGTTACATAAATGGTATTCTTTATCATCCAGGCAGAGAACAAATATCTGTCTGCATTTTACGTAACAAATTTTTGTACTCTGCAATCAAACCCAAAACCTAGAGAGCTGAATGCAAACTAACTATCAACTGAGCTATGAATCTGGTCAAGGTTCTTTCTTAAAACCTATATTTACTTATGTTCTTATTCCAGTGGTTCACATGACCAATCTGCGATGTTATGGGTGTGGAATGTGGCTAATAATTCAGTAGACTGCGTTGTGACATGCCGAGGTCATGAAAAAGGAGTGGAGTGTTTGGCTGTATCGGCAGATGCTTGTCGATTCGCTACTGGAGGCTGGGATAACAACATCTGCCTTTGGAGTGCAAGTAAGTAATCTTCTGCATGCATTTTTTTTGGACTTCAAACCAAAAAGGGTTTTGAAAAATTTAGGTGTGTCATGTCTTGAGTTTTGTTTTGTTGATCAAAATGATATCGAAAGCGATTTTCGAGATATTTGGTAAACCCGTTAAGCGCCTCTAGCGGGAGATTTGCAAACCATTTTTCGCTATACAAAAATTGTAAGTACTAGAGATTCTCGATCAATGTTGAGAATAAATAGGTCACAGGAGCTGTGATTTCTGATGAGCCATTTTCTTTTTTCTTTGAATAAAATTGAAGGTAAACAATTTTGTTTTATTCCAGGTCTTTCCAATGAGGACAGTGCACCAGCGAAAAAGAGAAGTAAGCCGGAACAAGCCAATACCAGAGTAAGTTATGTTATTTATTATAACATCAGGTACCTAACCTAACTATTTTATGTCATATGTCAGTCATGAACAGAATTTCATTTTTGAGAGACTGTCACTATATTGTTTTTGCAATGTACTTTTTTGCCCAAAGACAATAAAATCAAAAACAAATTAAGGATCACAGCAATCTCTATTCTACGGCAATAGTTTAAAGCCATGAGCACATTAATTGCTTACTAAATTTTTTTAGTAAATGATCTACAATCAGATATCTATTGATTGACGTTAAACTTATATTTATTATTTATATTATGTCCAGGAGCCTTTATCAACTCTAAAAGGACACAGAGAGGCCGTCTCAGGCGTCCAATGGATGGACTTCAATACAGTTCTTTCCAGTGGCTGGGACCACTTGCTGAAGATTTGGGACTGCGAACTTGGTGCAATCAAGCAGGAAATTGCAGGTCAGTATCTGAATTATTGTTGAAAAAAATAAAAATAGAATCGTAAAAAAGTTTTTGTACTAAACCAGCATTTATAATTCAGGAAATAAGGCCTTCTTTGATGTAAACTGGTCACCGTTGAACAACAGTATTCTCACCGCATCGGCTGACCGGCACATCCGATTGTATGATCCTAGATCGACAGGTACGTAAACATACTTATAAAAATCTAGCAAAAATTAAATAAAATTTTGAGGGTCATTTTGTTAAATGGACTGGCGAACCCCAAATAGAGTAAATACCGGTATTTATCTACCCTGCCACTGCTTGGAATACATATTCATTTATTTTGCTTCATGTATGCTGTGTACAAAGTCATTACTAATTTTACACGATGCTCCATCGCGTTTTCTTCATGATTACGCATAGCTTAATGTTTATAATAATGTTCCTTATCTGTATAGAAATAAGTAATATTTCACATTACTACGATAGTCACGTACCAATTCGTACCATAGATAAAAAATAGACGATCGATACTTCGTTTCTTTCATTTGTTTTCCGTAAAAAGACAAGAGTACATGTCATGTTCTTTAGTTTTTTTACGGCGAAGCAAGAAGGAGGGTATATTTTGCTGCCGATACCTGGCAAGAAGGCAAGACGAGAGATGGACGAAGGCGGTCACAGAATGGTGGCCAAGGGATGCCCGTAGACCAAGAGGCAGACCACCCGCCCGATGGTCAAATGACATCGTAGAACTGGCTGGGAATCACTGGACAAGACTCGCAAGGGACCGAAAAGAATGGCGTAATAAAGAGGAGGCCTATACTCAGCAGTGGGTGCAAACGGGCTGAAATGATGATGATGATGAAAGTATTGTTTTGTTACAGAGAGCATCGTAAAAACTACATTTACGTCGCACACCGGTTGGGTGCAATCAGTCCGCTGGTCAACAACTCGAGATACACTATTTCTCTCCGCTGGATATGACGGACAAGTCAAACTATGGGAAACCAGAAGGTATGTCTTCACACCTGATTGGATAGTAAATATAGTTGAGTGTGGCATACATAACTGATTGACATCATATCTGCCTTTTCTATAACTTTTCTCATAAATGCGATGTCCTTTAGCGCAGGCGCAGTCATAGTTAAATTAAACTGAAAGAGCAATGAAATATGGTTTTTATGTCCAAATGGATAAGGTTTTAAAAGACAACCAATATCATTAGCAAATACTGACAATTTATAGTCATCTGAGAGCTACTATTATTACTAATCCATTAAGTCACATTTTGCTTCTGAGTAGTAGTAAAAGATGTAAGTAAAAAGTTTGTAAAAGAAGAGAGTAGTCTAAATATTCTTCTTTATTTTCAGTCCGCGAACACCCCTTTACGATCTAAGCGGTCACGAAGACAAAGTCCTGTGCTGTGATTGGTCGAATCCAGCCCTGCTTGTCAGCGGTGCCTGTGACAACACCCTCAGGATATTTAAGGCGAAGCATGCGGTTGGGAACGCGTGAAGGTTTACTTTTATTTCCTCCTAGTTTTAAGGACCATTTTTTATAATTTTGCCATCAGTTTTATATGAGTAATTTGATTTGAGGGGTAGTTAAAATTTTTGATGATATCATGTTAGTAAAAAAATCCTAAAAAGTTACAAAGTAGAATACGAATGATAATAATCCTGCGTATGCTTAATTATTGGTTTATACGAATACGTGCCTTTAGATATTCTGGAAGTGAGTAAAAAACCATTTTCAAAATACTATTTGCGTGATTTGGAACTAACTAAAAGACAAACCAATCGTATCGTAACTAAAACAACATGGCGCTTCGGTTGGCCAATCAGAAACGACTGACTGTCAGCTGCGGTGCTGGCGCCATCTATTTTGAACAAAGAAACCGTTGCATTTTTCATGGACAATCGTTATTTAATTTGTATGTAGGATAATTCATCAAAGCAATAAGTACGGCCTTATATTTAAAACTATATAATTAATTAAATTGTTTACAAAGGTTGTCTCAAAGTAGAATGACTGCTACATACTCCAATGTTCCGAAATATTCGCATTGTATGTTAGACCTTATCGCCTTACCCAAAAGTTCAAATTAACGTAATAAGTACTAAACTTTTGACCTCTTACTCAATCCTAGTATATCTGATTCCTTTTTGTTAAGATTGTAAAGTAACTTAAAAATGTTGTGCATCAAAGTTATACAAATGCGTAAGGTAATAAATGTTTTATTATTATTACAACAAAATCGTTTTACTAATATAGTTTAACATTAGGTAGGTACTACTATATAATACTTTATCCAACTTTTTCTTGGTGCGTCAAAGAAAACACAATTTCTAAAATTATTTTATAAACTGTCCGAACTCTACTATTTTTTGACAAGCGTCACAGTTCAGTCGGTAATAGCTCTGCCTTCTGTGCTGTTGGCCGTAGGTTCGGTTACCACCAAGGACAAACGTGTGTGGCAAGCATAAATGTTTGTTCTATGTCTGGGTGTTTTACTATGTATATAAGTATGTATTTACAAAAAAGTATTCGTCAGCAATCTACTTCCCATAGTGCCAGATTTTCTTAGTTTGGGACTTGTGTGGCATGTCCATGAATATTTTTTTGTATATATATTTTTAAGATTTATATTGAATGGGGAGATAAAACTCGACTTCTTTTTAGTTACATAGTTATTGACTAATTTGTATAGGAGAATATTTGTACCTAAGTCTCTTAGAATCATGGAGATTGTGGATGCAGGATAGTGGGAAAAGGTAAAATAATGAACTAGATTTGGTTTCGCTTGTTTTATTTCAATCATCGCTCTTACAAAATATGTTCAATGCAAAGGAACATGACTCGTCACAATAAAATGCTCATGCTCCTTAGTACCATTTTGATTGATTCATATATTATTTTAGATTCATTCAGCATAACTATCAATAACGCGGCTCACATAAAATGCTCATAGCACATTATAGAAACTTGCAAACACTTCGTAACAAAATAGATTACCATAACTTTTATCTTTGTGTTTCTCTGCGAGAAATGCAACACAATTATCATAGTTATGCCAAACGCACACCGACCGTAAAACAACGAAGCAACATGTCCCTTAAAAATAGTCTTTTCTTACCAACAATTTCATTTCTTTTTTTTTTACATTTTATGAAGTTTTATTTTTTGCATTTTCGTATTTCTAGGCTACCTAACTAAATTGTAACTATTCTATTCTACTGTCTAGACTAGTCTTCTGGGTAGAACACCACACTAAATCGATACGCGACATGGACAAATACGGTACTATCCTTCCGAATGATTTGCCTTGAATTTTCTTTACTTATTCAACTACATAACAAAAGAGGTGAAAGCAAACTTGTTCAACTGAAACTTATTGTTTAAGAATGTGTTCACTAATTTCGCTTAAGTTAAGATTTCGGTTGGTAGGGCAGGCGCGGCGCGGTCACTTCAGTCCATTCAAATTAAATTATTTAATAAACTAACAAAGTAAACTACGCTAGAGCGTCCGCGCGCGCCCTTCCCTAACACCATTGGAAATATATTATTCTAGGGCTCTACTCTATCTATCTTAGCATCGAAACATTTTTTTTTCTCTATTCTACCCTATCTATTACTTTTAAGCCTAAACTAACACCTATCCAACTTTTATTCTTCGTTCCCCAAAGCTAACATTTCTCTTTTAAAAACTTGTCAAACATTCTCTTAACATTAACGACTTATATCTAAAACATTTACTTAACTTCACCTTATCGACATGCTACAGTTGAATCATAGTACCTATTGGTTTTCGATTGGTATCCCAATGTTTGTGCTCGTACTGCGAGTTGTCAGTTGTCTCAGTATAGCGCGAATCGTCCGTAATCTCAAGTTTGTATCACACATGTCAACAAGCTCCAGGTGAGAGTACAACTAGGAACAACTACTTACTTACTCCCCATTTCAATAACACATCATGTGTGAAATGCAACAATCAAACAGCCACATTACTTCGTCAGTTTGTTTTTACAGTTCTCAATACAAAATAGTTTAAACATAGTTTTTACAATACCACTACGTTTATGAATAACGGTAAAATCTCTATTACCTGTAAAAATATTGTTTTTAAGCGCATGCAATTGCTATATTGTATTATTTTTTTTGTTCATTACTTGAAGCTGAAGGCACTACCATCAAATAAATTTAATGAATGCTTTAGAAAAATAATTTGTTGCTAAAAATACATTTGCTCTTGACGGGCGTACGGTCCGTGCCACACTATAAAGTCTTTCAACGAATTGGTATTTGGGTCCATACTATAATTTATAAATATTTCTTATCCATTCATGAACGTACAACGATCTACGCTGTGGAATGAAATGAAGAAGGATTGGATGTGGGACTAAATATCTAAGACACTAACATTTCAGCCAGGGAACATAAATACGGTGCACTCTTATACAAAATGTAAATCTTGACATCAATTTTTAAATGCAAATATAGCGGAAATACCTATCGGAAGACTGCATTTACAGGAAGCCACAGTGTACGTGGAATACTAACGATCACTTAACTAAGTACCACGCCCACTCGGTACTACATTGCACTTCATGGTATTTTTTTTTTCAAGAAATTTAAGGCGGTTCTCGAGTCAGTTCAAAAAATTTGGCTTGATCAGTTTTCACGAGCATAATACTGATCTGCGGAGTATTACGCATCATTTTAGTCGAAATTTTATGCTAAAATCTTTACACTTTTGTCCTCATTTTGACGCGAATTTAACTTTTATCTGCGTTCGTGTTTTAGGTGTTTTTGGGCAGTCAGCTATGGTTCTACTTACACTGTTCCTCAAGACGAGATATAAACTCATATGTTATGAATTTGAAGAGAGAATGATCTCTTTCAGTTAAAATCAAAATTGTCTCGTCATTTGACTTACACTATGGGTATTATTGCGTATATCTACGTGCTTGCAAATTGTTCGATAAGAAAATTAAATGTTCTACTTTATGTACAATCCAAAAGTTAGTCATATACGGAACAGTTTCAGCCTTTTCCTGAGAAACAAATCAATAAAACAAAACGAGTATGTAGGTACAGATCTACGTTTCGTCGAAAATCTACAATTTATTCAAAACCTGTCGTTCTCTAGTCACAGTTCCTGTATTCTTCAAGTCGGTTCACAGGTTTTGAACAAAGGCTCACCGCTTAATCATTCGTTAAAATACAGTTAATATATCAAACATTTAACTAGTCTTCAGTCCCTGGTTGTATAAATATTTTCCTACTTCTTACTCGACTTTAATGATTTGTATACTTTGGTTCTGATGAAATTCTTGACGTGCCAAAATAGAATTAAACAGTTGCGATATAGTCGTACCCATCAACAATGTATACATGTATACATATTCATGTATAATTTATATATATTCAATATAAAAATATCAAATTTCATATAAAGTCATAAAGTGTACCCAAAACCTACGTGATGGTACAAGTGTTGTTCGCGCCAATACGGGCGTTTACACTTTGGATTTCAAATCCTTACAATTTCAAGTTTTGGAAATAAAATGGTGGAATTTAGTTAGGAGTTCACTAGTGGAATGTGCCGACCGCCTACGAGATAACAGCTACCGTTGGTTCAGTACACAATTCTCAAAAAAAGGAACACTTTAATAATCACGTGTCAAAACATGAGTTGTCGACGTACAAAAATTGTATAGACATGTAAAATGTATAAATAGAATTTGCATACGAATTTGATCGTACGACTGCTTATTGCTAGGTTGCTGTGTTATCAGCACTGTTGCTACATAAGCGCAGACGTTACATTTGGAAGTGTCGCCCTCGGGGGCGCTAGTATTATTGCCTTCTCACCGACACCTACGAACAGCTACCTATTAAAACGGAAAATGGAAGATAACAGTAGGTATACAATTCAGTCTGAGTTCGGGTTTGGCATCGACTTTATTGTTATTGGAGTGAACGTAATGAAATGAACATTAAACCTAGTTGTGATGTTGTTAATTATGCGTACGATAATATTTATTGCAACGGATCCGGTGTTGTTCAGAGATACGAACGATACATACCAAGCCGAAAACATATTGATCGGAATAAATAACCGCGATTTATGGAAGACAATTGAACGATGAAAATGATTTTATTTAATACTGTGTAAGTATAGACTTTTAGGCAAAATAGCAGGCACCACGCAGTTTTTAACACGCCTTTTATTAGCACTGCTCTCACGACCGTGTTTCACTGTGGTCCGAGATATCCCAAACCGATAAAATGCTTTCTAAACTTCATTGATTTTGCTTCTAAGCTGCCTCATTTTTTAAACGTTATACATAACAAAACTTTGTTCAAAATGTATTTTTTAAATACAAATCCTCATAGAAGATTCACAATCTTCGGCATAACTGGAGCGTACGCGGTGCAGACGTTACTCCGCACCCTTACCATAACACACGTAAAGCCATCTCTCTACCTACTCCATCCTACTATCCGTTAGTAAATACTTTGTTTCTTGATTCCACATGATATGACCGTATCCTTATCCATCCATTTATCCGACCGCTTTCAGATATTACTCACACATGCCGTTCTTGTAAATAAAAGATTTGTAAAATAAATAATTCCTTTTAAAATAATATTTACGCGTGTATTTGATTGCACGATTCTCTCATTGTCTTTATATTATGACGACTCGAATTGAAAGTGAATCAGATTTCTTATAGTTTTAAATATGACACCGAAAGAAAAATTATATTATAAAGAATGCCGCCTGGCAATTAAAATTTTCCATCTCGACTGCAATTTAAACTACGCTAAAATAAATACCTAACTATCTTAAATAAATCTTGTCAACATTCAAAACCTGCGCCTAAAAAATCTTAAATTTACTTTCGTAAAACAAATAATAAAATTATAATGTAAAAACACATTTAAAAATTGCAGCTATATCTATACAATCAAATCGTCCGTACCGTCTCAGACCTCATCAAAACATCGCGGCGATGCGTCGAGCGCGGCGCGGCGCGCTGGCTCGAACTCGAACCGAGGCGCGTCGAATAAATAAATCGAGCTAATTCAATAAATTAGACAGCGCTCGAGAGCGGGGCTTTCGATGAAGTCTACAACGGCCGCAAATTAAAACTAAAACAAATTAACATCGTAAAAGTCACAGTTGCTTTGAATTTTTGGCTCGTGTACAGCACGTATTGTTGCAGTAGGTCGCGTTTATTTGGGCGGGTAGGGCTGGTAGGCCTCGTCAGGCGAGGCAGCGGTCGAGGCGTGCTCGCTCTCCATCGGCATCTGGATTATCGGCGGAGTCGGGCCCGTGAAGTACTGGTACGGGTGCGACGCGAAGTACTGCAAAACAAACGTACTCTCACACAACCGAACATAACATACGAGGCAAGTCATCGCTTATTGCATTACATGCAGCACCATCGCCCCCATCAAATGTGGAACCCCTTTCCATGTAACTGTCAACGATAACACATGATGGAACATTCATCTTCCAATTTCACAAACGAGCAAATTTGGTAAAGGTTTCTAACTCTAATTTGACGTTCCAACTTTGGACGTTCACTATGAGGCTTCCCATGCTGTTTAGCTAGCAGTTAGTGTAATGTTGATTATACAATGTGCTGTGATTAACAGACAAGAGAGAGCGAAAGATAAAGCATATTTTATTCACTATGGTCTATCAAATCGTAGTTAGTAGATGGACCAGTTTAGCATATAATTTTGGGACACCGTGCATCGCGTATTTTGAAGGCGGGGTACACAAAATTGCATGGTAGGATCGTTTGACAAGCGCTTTTAGCTAAGCATAGGATGCGTAAGGGTGCATTTAGTTGCGGAGCAGAATGATACCAACGATTGTCCACCCGGCTTATTGGCATAATTAGATCATGCTCGATTTTATGCCAATAAGCGACGGATGACAATCTCAGTTAATCTGCGTGAATTGGGCCTAAAGCTGGAGCGGGCAGCTTGAACTAAAGCACTCACGTATAACTCATTATCCGGCCTTAAGCTGTCCCAGTTTACCTGGAAAACAGAGAAATACCGTCAGTCGTTTATTTTTTTATTTGACTGGACGCTCTTTGTTCTGTCGCTGCGTTGTTTCAGGCCGTTTTAATTGAGATATTTTTACTAACCACCGCTCTATTGTTTGCGCTGTCATTGTTCCGCTGATGTCTCATTTCTATTTATTCTCTTGGGGGGTTCCAACTATGCACGTTACTCTACAACTCCATCTAACTATAGTATCTAATGCTTAACGGAACGCAGTTGAAATTACTTACACGACGCTTACATAGCATTTAGGTTCGGCATGAAACGTCCGCGCAATAATGCACCTAAAAGCTAACACCTGTCCCGAAATCGTCGCTTCTGATTATACCACACTGTGTAAGTTGTACTTACGTATTGGCTAGGCACAGAATCGATGGGTATGTGGCTAGGATGCGCCTGATGACCGGCATGATGCGTGGCGTGTGTAGGCGGGATCAGGGCCGCGTACGGTGCCAGCCAGGCAGCAGCGGCAGGATGCGCCCCGTGGTGATGTCCGTGATGATGTAACTGTGGGTGATGGTGGAAGGCAGCCATGCCGTACATCCCAGCCCCCCCGCGGTAAACCCCCCCACAATCTGCCCCAGCGCCGGCGTTAACGCCGCCGGCGTACACACTGCTGACTGCCATCGCCTGCAGAGTCAGAGAATATGACTATTTTGAATGAGTATGCATTGTTACGGCCTGTGTAAGGGTAATTGTAAACAAAAACCTACCCCCAGGAAAACAATAAAAAAAAATCGGAGCAGTAAACATCTAAATAGTCAAACATTTTGTTCCTCTTCATAACTTCTTATTGTTATTCAATCCCTAATGCTAAGTAATTAGTTCCAACAACAATTATAAAAAGGCGTAATGTAGGTAAAGCAGATAGATGAAATAGTCTTGCATATGACTATCACATTACCTGCTGACTTTGCTGGTAAAGAATCGTGCTAAAAAGCTTTTACACCAATAACTACCACGAAGTCTCGTTTTATATTTAAAACAGAGTCAGTGAAAAGGACGCTAAAGTGCTTTCTAATTTGGGTATGAAACTTTGCAAAAAAGCCAGACATGTTATTTTTAGAAACTTTTCTTCAAAGGTCCGAAAGGGCACATAAAATGACAGTTACGACATTTCGGATATTTCAGATTTTGTACACGTATATTTTAAGTTCAAGAAAGCATTTTGTACTGAGGCTCATCGTTATCATCATCATATCAGCACGTAGAAATCCTCTGTTACAAAAAATCCAGGCAGAACTATTTCGAGGTTTATGTACTAACTTCTCGAGTTTTATACATAATACAACTAAATAATAAACATACACACAAACCAACATGAAAGTAATAAAGCAATCAGACCCTAATAACATGCTACAGGTAAGCTTTAAAGCTAATTAGTCGATCTTAGATTGATTGATTTCAACCTATTCATTGTGAAGCCACTCCAGTACTTGATTATATGGATTAGTAAGTTACCTATACACAAAAAATCTGTTAGTTCCAATCACCCAAAAGCTAAAAGAACATCACGAACTTGATACTTACTTGTGTAAGCGAATCATTGTTGTCTCGCCATATTCTCCCTCCATTGTTATCGTTCTTGTAGAGCGATTTCTTCTTGTTCCCCCCATCGGCGAATTTTACTAGCAATGGCTCCTTGGCCCCAGGAATCGGGCTGCCGTTGAACATCTGGTTCGAGAAAAACTACATTTCACTTCGAGATATACTTTGGCTAAATCATTCTTGGTATTATTTTGCGTTTGTGCTAGGAGTAATTGCGAATGAAGGTGTGAACTTAGCCTTGTTGCGATCTTTGCTTTCGCCAGATGCATTTGCTTAAATGATGATGGAAGTTAGAGGCTTTGAACTCTCCAAAATCGCAAGGCATTTTACAAGTGTTTCTAACTACCTAAATACTCCAAATATTATTAGCAGTGCAGACCTGAATAATCTGCTCGCATTTCTCCCGTGACTCCATACGAGCGAATCCAACGCCTTTGCTCTGGCCATAAGTGTCACGGAGGATCCTAGTGGACACAACTTGGCCGAACTTGGCCAACAGTTGATCGACATCATTCTCCTTAAAGTGCGGCGGCAGATTGGCCATGTACAAGTTCGTCGGATCTTGTTCTTGTTGCTGAAAACGCCATTAAAAGCATGTGTAGCAATCGCCCTGTCATCTTAACAAGTAATCTGTACTACTTTCAAAGTGGGGGTATTGATTTTATTAGAATAAAACTTGAATGAAGTTCAATAAGTACCGTTAAAATTTACTGAAAATAGCTTGAAGGGGACCATAAAAAACTTTGTTTGAAATGAACACCCAAAGTTCTCCAGAAGTCAGCTTCTTTCAGACCAAACAATACCTTTGATTTTCCTTGAGACAGTTTGTCGATAACTTTCTGGCCCAAAAGCTGATTTGTATCTTTGTTCTATTTACAATTTACTAATTATACATAGTTTTTCCTATACCTTACTCTTGAACTTAAATTAACATTAGTTAACGTTCGCCTTTATTGGTATAAAGCGTTAGTCGTTATCGAAATGTATCCAAGTATTTCTGAGAATGTTAAAATTAGCTGAAGCCCGCATAGATTATCTAGACACTGAAGCCAGCTCTGACGTAATCAGCAGATCGATCTAATATACTAAATAACATTACGTATGTAAGTGTTATCAACGACATGGGCAGTATACATCAGCATAGAGGTTATGAAGCTTGTTAAGTTCGCATACACTAATTTAATATCGAAAGCATAGAATACCCGAGCCCAGTAGCGAATACATTGTTTAAACGCTGAAGCAAACGACAGATAGAACCAACAGGATGAAATGTCTCAAGTATAGAATAGAAAGCGTTATATTTTGTTTGCATCGGATCAGCACCATTGAAGAAGTGAATACTTACAACACAATAGTGTTAGATCGCTCGGTATGTATCAACGAACACGTACCAAAATACCACTGGCGATGTTCCCCAAATGGCCTTACAATGAGTGATTGAAAAATCCGGTGACGATGAAATTCACCGTGACATTGTTAAATTATGAATCGCCCATTTATGTCGATGCTACACAGGACCTACTTCAACTAGATAGTTTCAAAAATCTATTGAATGAAACAAAAATAGGCATTATGTTGACTGGTAGACTAATAATTCACTTCGATAGGACAGAAAGTCGCTACAAGTAAGTAGGCATAAACTTTCAAATCTAGTAACTTTAACAAAAACACGGCTTCCAAGTTTTAATGCTCAATAAAGTTTAACAGCATTTTTCAAGAGATAGGTATATGTAATAGGGTATATAGTATACTAAAGCTATAAGTAAGGGTAGAAGGAGTACGGGATGGGACTTATGGTAGGGAACAAATCTTGGGGCAATTTAAATAAATTAGAAAAGATACTAAAGCATGTTTATGCTTTCAGGTACCTCGTTACAGTTATAAGACACACTTGTCTAATGTAAATTTCCATTTTATTCGCTTAGAGCGGTAATATTGCGTATCTTGCGCTTTAATTTCACACTTGCCTTCCCCCTTTCATTAAATGCTTTTATTTAATCCATTACATGTCGGCTGGAATTCGAGGAGTATGGTTCACAGTTCGTAGATGGAAGGTTAGAGGATAGAGACAGAGCGGATTAGGAGCAGGCGGTTAGTCATAATAGTATTACTTGCATGCACAACGTACACGGTTCAGTCTACGCAGGAACCAGATACCCACTTTAGCCATCTGGGCCTGAACACCTTTGGCTTGTAATCCTTTTACCGCGGCTTCCGCAGAGGCGATTGTTTCAAAATCTACAAAACCGTAACCTGCAAAAACAAGTGAACATCTCATGAAAAGGTGCGCCTACCTCACGTGTCGGTAGTATTTTTTTTCTCAACTCTGATGATTCATGCTTGGTTACATAAAAACTTCTAAATCTTAAAAACAACTATAAAATATTCAGAAAATATGTGGTTAATGAGCTCAAATATTGCCTACTCGAAAGTAGCGTGATGAACCGAACGTGATTTCATAAAAATCGAACACTTGTGACAGACATTTTAAATAAGTACACTGTGCAAAACTTTTAAGGATAAAGTATAAAAATTATATAAAAGTTATCATCTGTGCATTGGTGCAGTAATGAAGATGATGTCTACATACATAACGATCAGAATGTAAATAAATATCATAAAATAGAATGAGAATAATATCATAAATATAAATTAACTGGAATGTATCTAGTGTTCGTGCATATATTGGAAAAAAGTCTCACCATAGATGGGTTATTAATGAAGGAGGTATATGGTATTCTAGAAAATATTAATATTTTTTTAAGTCAGTTAAATTGTTACAGATGCACAATCTATTCGAATAGTTCAGTATAAAAATATATTACTTTATACATACGTGAAACTATGCACAGATTTATTACTAGAAGTATAATGTTATAGGATATACTATGATAGTGTTAGTGGACGTACTTTTATGAATCATCTTTACCTTTACATTTATTTGTGTTTTTGTCCAATATTGCTTTCGTTGAAATTATGTTGCCATACCTGAAAATTGTGCACATTAATACATGTTTGAATACTCTTATCCGCAAATAGTAATTTAATAACATACATCTGGCACATTTGGACGAGGTCCTTATCTGTAGTGTTCTGATTGAGGCCTCGGATGTAGAGGTTGGTACGACTGAGTTGTTCACCGCCGATGCCGGTAGAGGCCGACGAGGCTGGTGGCGGTGGAGCGGTGCTCAGACTGGTCGAGCGAGTACCTCCAGCCGAGCCGGTATTAGATGATGACGATGACGCAGTATTTGCCGGAGAAGCGGCCGTGGGCACTCTTGTCCCAGTAGTCACGCAACCGCCTCCCATCGTCGCACCGGAGTACTGCAACAAAATAAATTAAACTGTAACTTTAGAATCTCTGAGATGAGAGGAATCGGTTGGAAAAAAGAAAACATAGTTGGTGACAGAAAACCATTTCGCATAAACGAACTCCATTCTACTGTGGGTAAAAAGTATGTTTTATGTGAGCTCGTAAACGCTATCTTGTTTTACTACTACAGCGTTTCTTTAGACATCCAGTTTGCAACTTGAACGTTTATTTCGAGTAAAATGAAACTACATTTAAAAGCTTGATAGCGTTAGTAGCCTGAGTTAAATTGCAAAAATACTTAGGTTGGTCCGTAACTTAGTTCTTGTTATAACGATGCTAAATCAAGTTAGAATTTGATACTGAACAGCGCCAATAAATCTTGAACAGCGGCGATATTTCAATTCTAATTGGAACGATAGGAATGGTTAGAAGTTCTAGCTGTTCCATTTTGTTTCAAACTTCTGCTTTGGATAGCTCTTTTCGTTACTTTTAAGTTCTAAATTTTGTTTCGAATACCTAATTTGCAAAATACATTGAACATTGAAAGAACATTTGAATTGAGAGCTGGATTTTCCTTCGTTCAATTTATTAACCAAAAATGCTAAAAGTACTCATAACATGTTCGTTACTTTCGTCCAAGTCTCTCTACTACCACCTTTTTTTTCAACCCACCTACAAAATCCTCATAAGCTGCTAAGAATCATGAAACGTGTCACCCCTTCAAATCTCCCCAAGTCCGGTTACGCTATGTGTTAATAAGTCTCGACGTGAAACGTATGTGGCGTTGGCGTGCTCGTAACCATGAAGGTACTCGTACTTCCATTGAAAATAACTGTGTTGGTGTTAGAATGCTATTAGTTATTTAGCCGAGTAATGACGAGGGGGGTAATGAACGCATGCCGATTCAGAGCACGCACCAATGAGCTCCGGTCTCCTATTTAAGTCGTATCGTATACGTCCGGTATATTCGAAAGTAGAGCTTTTCCACGTCGCGACTTTGCGACGACACGTTGCGTTGATCGAACTAAAGATATTACTAATTTTTCATTACTATATGTTTCGTAGTTAGGATAATAGTTTTCACGATTTCATCACTAGTTTTGTAAATGAAATGCTATACTTACTTAAAAAAAGTTTTACTTTATGTCAAGTTGAAGATAATTCCAAGAACATTCATGGTTGCCTGTAGCTTCATCAGCCGTAACGAAAAGTACTGGGCAGTATATGGGCAGTATATCTGAAATGCCAGTTTTTATTATGAGGCAAATCTATGGCCGGTGGTTACGCCGTGGCCGTCTGGGACTATGGTTGTGGGAATCGCAATCAATCCGGCCGAGTTTTCTCCAAAGAGCAATATTCATAAACACGTATACTGTACGAACTATTACGAACCCGATTGCGTGGTTTTTGTAATCCGTCTCGCTCTACCTATCTATACATTTTACAACTTTACGAGTACTATAATCGGAAAACCTGATGTTGTCGGCGCGATAATGAGTTCTAATACTATTGTAATCGTTTTTGAATTACAATGGCACATAGTAGGTGGTACGTTCAGGCATCGCTACACATTGTATATTCGTGAACAGTTAGTTTAAATTAACGAAGAGGCTCGCTGCCGACTAGAAATAGCAATTTGGTTCGATATACAACTATTTAACGAGAAACTAATGACTGTACGATATATTGGCTGTCCTATAAATGTTTGAATTGGGTTTGATTAAACCAATGTTATCTATAAAGTAATTAGACATAGTCCAACAGTAACAGATATGCAAGTTAACGACGTGGGTTATGAAAAGTATACCGGGTTAAGTTTTACCTTGCTCTTTTTTCGTCAAATCTACAGTGTCTGGCTATTGAGACTCCTGGTTCATAAATATAGAGCTCAATATCTTCTCGCGACGACATAACACGCCCGTAACTTCGTCCTGTGCAAAGTTTTTATTTCTAAATACTTGAATGACGATGAAAATTGATTTTATATAGCTACTAGCTGGGTGTACCACGACACGGCGCCGCGCCGACATTGTATTTACATTACATGTGGCTCGCTATTTGCATTTAGCATATTAATCTGTTGTGCTGAGCGTGTCGTTGACACAACAACCCATCGTACCGTAGTTTATGCAGTATTTAATAAATAACAAGGCCCTACTGACTAGACTAAATTAATATGGGAGGGTATACAACAGGCTGTGATAAATAATCAAAGATAAAAGGTAACGTTCATACAAAATAATCCAAGTTTCGTTGATTCACCGACTACAAATTAGAATATAGAAATTTATATTATTATGTATTAAAAACCTAGAAAATTCGGGTATAAATTTCACAATTTTTTGCAGAGTAAAACTTCAGTTTTCACCTCTACTGAAATACCTAACTTCTTCGACTTTAGCCTCAGAATTTTGGGAAGACGTTAAATTGATTTGGTTAAAATTTTTGGACAGCAAAAAAAAAAGTATTCGCCCGTATCGTATCGCATTTCCAGCGTCTTGAAAAACGCGAACGAACTCGTAATTCAATTGGTATCTCGTACGGGGGCGGTAATTGTGGCAATTTGTGCTAACTGCTGGCGTGTTGCGACCACCGCGGAGACATACCAAATACCAATACACGACTATGTAATCTTTCAGTCCTACACATTGGTTTTTGAGTCAGTCTTAAAAAATAGAAAGCCCTCTACTAGAAGATATTTCCCCCCTTATAAGTGTACCCTTTATTGAAAAATCTTAAAGAAAACTGACTTATAGGTGTGCTATAAGTACAGAATTCATGTATTACGGGAAAGACTCTGTAACGCTGTTAGGGACGTTGCAATTTACATATAAATAGTCTACATAAAATCAATAAAGTATTTAATTTTTCAATCTCTAACAACCCATTTTATATTTGAACGTTAAACGTGCCGCTACTTGTTTATTTTTAAAAATATTCTTGATTTATTAGCAAGAAGTACTTTACTAACAAGCTACCTAAGTGTCTGATCCCCGTTATAAATTTGTCTTTTAAATTGAGTCGGCGTAATGCTGACTACCTGTACAATTTACTCGAATTAACTTTATTATCTTGGCATTTTGTTGCGGGTAATTAAGTGAGTCAGAGATGTCCTGTGGGATCCAGTACGATATTTATGAAAAAGGCGTGAACTGGCCGCTTTTTACAGGCCCGCACCTTTTTGTGTTCATTTTGACGCGGGCACCGGCTATCTGCCTTCTATCTAAAGTTCTGCAAGTTGCTAAGATTAGCTCCCATGTCCTCCACTACATCGTAATCTACTGCGTAGAGATTTAGGACTACTTTCAGCGCCCGCAGAGTCCAGTCTTAATGCACGTACAGCTTCAGTGAAATTTAATGCCGTGTGTTTTGAAAACTTCTGAAGCGATTGAGTCTTCACAGTTTTGGACTTTTGTGTTCTACCTGTAATGTATTATGGTGTTTTAATAATTTAAAGATGTTTACGTAGATTTGTGGACAGCAAACAAGTAAAAGTAATTAACTTTCAATTTCAAAGAACAACTCATCTGCAAACTCCCACGTTGCAAATGAATCAACCCACGCAGGATTTGGTTCACCGTTTTCTTATATTAATACGCGGCAAAATGTAAAAGCGAACTTGATGAAACAAGATGAATCCTTTGGTCCACATTTGCGAAATGCTTGACCGCTAATGTCACAATCATCAATCAATGCACGACCACATTTGTGAATCCGCTGAGTTAATATGTAACGGTTAATGCGGTTCGCTTGGTCATGGAGATCGACGGTACAATATTTCCTCAAGTAGGTATGCTAAACTCAAGTGACAAAATCAGCGTGGCTTGCTTCGACAGGTGTCACGTCAAGAGGCGGTGGGCTCGCCTCCCCTTTAGAGGATGGGCGACAACCACCAAAAGTAATCACAGCGGCAAACTCGCCCAAACTTCGACGTCGACTTAACAACTTCGTGAATAAAGCGATTTTTTTGTAAAACGGAACGCGATTTGATATCGAGATCAGTTTCTTGTCGGAAGTTTGCAAAAGAAATAAGCCCGTGTCCTTTTCGGATACGAAACTGGAGGTCTTGCGAGGGAGCGCATCAACGTATAGGAGATCGATCATTTAGATTTTGGACGTTAATAAGTATCCTTATAAGTACCTTTTTTTTCAAAAATCAAAGAAGTATGAATACTTATATACCTTATACTCTGACGCCATAGCATTTATTGAAAAACAGTAATTTTAACAAGAAGCCTATTTTTTCTTTGGAACTTTTATCGAAATGTACCTATTCATACGATAGACAGTGTGTGTGCACCGCAGCGATTGGGAAAGGGGATTAATTATTCGGGAATGGAAGATAAGTGACCAGTAAAGAAAGAGTAATGGGAGAAAATACGGACTGACAGAGATTGATTCCAGTTATGCCCAAAATATATTGCTCACGGTTGGGGCTGATACATTTTGTACAAAAAAATACCACAGAGTAAAAAACTTTTTGAACCAAGTGTTAAAATAAGTAACTTTGAAATGCGGTTTAGCGAGTTCTCTATTCAAATATAATTTACAAATAAGACCTTTTTATTCATACAGATAATTAAAACCAATTTTTTTTTCTATCTGCCCTTATGAACCGGAGGCTGCAATGCCTGAAATATTGTGCAGGCTTGCCTAGAAACTCGGAGCCTAATCGGCCTGCTCCACGGAAAAGACATGGTCACATGGTCAATACAGGAAGAGCTAAGCTATTCATATTACCTAGTTACAAAACCCGTCCTCGCACAAGTACCTACCTAAGTAAACATTGGCATAAGATTATAATTATATTCCGTCGAGATAAAATGAATGCGGAAGATTTAAAAGCCAATGTAACTTGCAAACGAGATTGATGAATAAGGATTATATAAAAATGGCGTGCCAATGCCGTAGTAAGAAATATAAATGCAATCTATAGTGAAGCTTTGAGATTGAGAGATAGCTTAGAAAATGATGGATCTTATAAGGAGAGTTTGAAACAGCTTAAATCAACGTCAATCGTATGATTTATTTTATAGCGTAGATTATATCATACGAGAGTTGTTTGGAATATAGAATTTATCACGTACGGAAAATTATTGAACCAATGTGGTAATAGTTTGTCTCAAAGCTTTCAGCTCGTTTAAAACATAAAAGCTTGGCATAAAAGTAAAGTTTGGTAAAGCAGCACACGCCATGTTTTGATCCGCACCGGTAAGTACAGATACAACTTTTTTTTACTGTTAGTAGGTAGTAAACCTACCTAAATGTAAAAGAATTGTGTCGTGAATATATTAAAGTAAAGCTATTTTCGACCTTTATTAAACAATGATAAATGGTTGTATCTGAAAACAGATACCACCTACCGTGCGATTTCGCGAGTTTTGTTACGGAGTCGAATTTAATGATATGATAACATGCACGCACGCGTGTAGGAAGTGACTGTGATGACGTCACCCGAGCGAAAGAGGGGGTGTCTTGAAGTATGGCGCGGGGTGGGAGTAGGGATGTCAATATATTTTTGCTGAGAAATATATTGCATAGGGTGTTCTAAAAGCTCCATTTATAGGAACCTACTATACTTGGAGCGATACCTACGTTAACAGCAAATTACTGTTCAGCAATTTACTGCTAAGGTTCACCTTGGTAAAAACTAGACATAGGCTAGGTGCATTAATATAAAGCCGTGTTATCATGTCCTTTTACAAAAGAAAAACAGAACGACTGCGCAGAAAAAACTACATTGTAAAATTCAAGTCATTTCAGTAGGATCAACAATATTGAATAGCGAAAAACTGTGGCTCTACAGTTTCTTTTTACGTAAACCGTCCGCTGCATGAGAATTTATTTCCACATATTCAACGCGGAAAAAGCAAACGAGACTTTTGGGTATTCCTACAAAACATCGAAAAAAATTCAACCCTAATCACTCAACAGTTGGTCCCGCGCGTGCGTGTTACGTCACACGCAACGTATGGTTGCATTCCACGTCAATAAGAATGAGCAACACAAGTTCCAATGAGATTTTAATTAGTAGCGTGAACCGCTTCGAAGTATTTATCAATCAAATTGGTGAAAAAATAATTATCGGTTTTTATCGATTGATTGTTTCACAGGCATTGCGTGCGTTGTTTTTGACGAATGTCTATAAGAAGTTATTAATCAAAGATATCAACTTACACATTTTTGTAACGATGTCACGGGACAATTCATTCTTTTGCCACAGCCGCTTGAATAGAGCTATGTAGGTAGGTTTATATATATCCCGTTTAATAGCTAGGAACAATATACAAATTACGAACACCCAGCGCCGAATCCAGATGATTCGCGCCGGAGCTCACGAAATGAAACATAAATCCATTCAATCTATTTAAATTGAGCACTCCATTTGTTTTATCGTCGATTCAATCAGAGAATCGATAAATTCATTCCCCGCACTATGCCGGGACACTTGTTAGACCTACGTCTGCTTTTGGAATTCAAAGTGAAAATAGCTTTTATAAGTACACAACATACAATATCTTTGAAGTCAAACAAGCTTTCGGATATGAACTTGTCAATAATAGCAGAATGAATGCTGTAATTCAGTCTCTATGGAATATCGTCGATCGAGCAAATTTTACTTGATTAATTTGAGTATTCTGTAATCTGAATTATTGAGTATCTACTTACCTATCTACTAGCCAGAGCTTTTTATTCCTACATTGTTTTGTTCAGTTTCACTACGATAAGGTCGCGTCGCATGTTGGCTTACTCAGTTCGTCTTCGTTACTTCTGGGATAATAATATCCTTGGGTATTTAAAATCTTTGGTCTTATTTTTAGTTGTTGTTTTTTTTGTTTTCTTTTTTGTTGAATGTGAGTGCTTATATCTTTTCCTAAACCAATAAAACGCTGTGATAAATATGTAGTTTAAAACAGAAATAGCTAACATAACAAAATAAATAAAATATTGAACCCTACATAAGGGAAGATTTTCTGTCTGATAGACAAGAAAACTCAATTACCTTGCATTTAGCCTCCGAGCTCTGATTGCTAATTGTTGTTACGAACCCTTAAGAAAACGTAGCGTATTTATGTCTTCTCTGCAAAGTAAAGAAAGAAAAAAACTAAAGGAAACTATCTTATTACGAACAGTGGCTCAAGATGACTCACAGTCACATTAGTCACAGAGTCAGTTTAACTCGAGAAATTAAACGAAGAAAAATGAAGCAGCGGGTTGAAATATTACCCACCCTTGTTTCCCGTCTGTGCAATAAATACTAGGGTCAAGCGCGAGCGGGGAAAAATCGTTCACTGAGTCTTCGGACGAATTTAAATATCAGTAGCAGTAGCCGACTTGAGGCTGCATCACTCTGGCATTAACATAACTTGACAAAAAATACCTCTAAGGAAAAATCCTTCTACTTTTTTTGCTTATCTTGACCCGAAGTCCTGTATCTAGTTTCACAATATTGAACAAGTTTTACGATGAAATTGTTTTTGCGTTCTAGATTCGATTCTTGAAAACCTTATTGTCCTTTACCCTCGTCAAAAATAAGAAAATAATGATGTATAATAAAAGTGTACCCAATCAACGTAGTTACCTACCGAAGACATGTTTTATTGAATGAAAAATACGCTGATACTTTCTGCCATTCGTCTTGGCAAAGTACTCTTTAAAATGTGTCTCAAGTGGCTTCCCAAATGGCGCGAAAAAAATATGTAGCTGTATCTTGTTTGAGATGAGTTTTTACGGTGGTTAGGGTCTGTCACCTTCCGGTAGAGCCGAAATAAATCTAATTCCTTGGATGACAGATATCAGCAAGCCTTGTTTATTTATACTTTCACCCTAAGTTTAGAGGGTTGCAGGCACACGTGGGCCCTTCCTTATTGTACAGAAATAAACTATTATGCTAACAGTGTCAACGCATATGGGGTCACTCACCGGTTTCTGAAAGATAAGCAAAGTCAATTTAGACTAAAAAAAATAATTAAAAAAAATATAACCGAATTGAGAACTTCCTCCTTTTTTGAAGTCGGTAAAAAATACTAATAATAGGTAAGAACGAATAGGTTTTAGAATAAGATTTATAAATAACAACGACATTTTATATAAATAAAGTGATGATGATGATGATGTCTTCCTGGCCGGTTTCGGCTACGGCGACATTGTTGCTGCTTGATGCCTATGATGGGCTCTAAGGTGACTTGAATAGCCAATTTTGGCTTTGAATGTTCTTGCACACAATGTGCAAGTAAGAGCGCCATTAACGTAATTATAGTTGATGTTTGAAGGCGGTTTAGGTTTTAGTTGGTCGCGCTTAAGATCTAGATCGCGCCTTCGTTCATCTTCAAAGGTGTAGATATTACGCTTCACAAGACTTCTCCATTCAGGCCGATTTTCTGCCAGTGACTCCCAACAAGAGGGATCTATTGAGCACCTTTTCATGTTCCTCTTCTGTGCGTCATTATATCGAAGGAGTTGGCCGCCAATTTTCCGCTTGCCATCCTGAAGCTCAGAGAAGAAGGTGCGCTTTGCCACCCTCTCATTGGACATTCGTGATAGGTGCCCGCACCACCGAAGCTGACGGCGTATAAGATATGCTTCCATTCCGCAGACATTAGCTCGTCGTAGTACATCAGTGTTTCTAACACGATCCGACCAATGTATGTTCATAATGTCGCGAAGACATTTGAGATGGAACTTATCAAGGTTTCTTATGTGTCTGCGGTACAGGCATAAAAAAAGTACTTACCTAGTAAAGAAACTTCAAATTTACAAATCGTGCGATATTATTACCGGTCAAGAATAATATAATATTCTATCTACTAATAGGAATTCACGCGTCATATCCTCAACTACTATGTTGTTAATAAAACAGATGCTTATAATTCAAAGCTCTGGACATGAAAAGGCACTAAATAAAATCTATTCGGGTAAGCAAAACCACGCGAAATAAATGTGGCAATTTCATTTGCAAAAATTTTCCTCGAACCGCATTCATTTTAATATATCAACATAATCTTTGAGTGCGTGAGAAACCTCAGTCGAGTGGCTACGACCAGACACATTTAACTACAAGGGAGAAACGAATAACTGTTTCTTTTAAAAAGCTTTTGACACTTGATACTAGAATTATAGTGGCGCTCGTGGCTAGGCTTGCTTAGTCAATCTTCACCGATTATCTAAGTTAAGCACCGTTCCGCGCGGTCACTATTTGGATGGGTAACCGTTAGTGGCATATACATCTGAGCGCTTTCGTGCTTCGGATGGCACGTTAAACTGTCGGTCCCGACTCTAGCAGTCGTTAAGCCATGACGGAGGCCTTAAGGCGGCCTAAAAACTCCGTCACCAGAGTTGGTCACTAACTCATACGAGCATGTTTTCTTACTAGAATCAGTGCACCAAAGTAACCCAAGTGGTATAATTGCAAAAAAATATAGTTTCCACTGGCGTAAGTAAAAAGAAAGCAAAGTAGTATTTATGGTACAAAACCATACATATACTACTTTCCTCTTTCTTTTATCAATAAAGTAGTATTTAGATAAATAATAATGTCAAATTGTGAAAAAGTGATCTACTTCTGATGCTTACTGTACCTGCCTCCTTTAATCTTTACTTCTATCTCCGGATTAAATAGTTACGCAGGAGACGCACAAGACGCATTAGGGAATTAGGATGACATTTACGTCGGACGTGATAAAAAATTTAGGGTCCTCCACCAAAAAAGTGTCCTCTATTTAAGGCCACACTCGAGTGGGGCTGCGATGAATCCAACAAGCTGTGAGTTGTGACAGCACTGACAGCTGACATATACCGCTCGTTTATCAAACGGTCATGGATATATGTCCGTATATGACTAGATTGGTATGTGAGGACTGCAGAACCAATCAAAACCATGCCCGTGAAATCGTGGAATAATAAAGTTATTAGGTTCTATTATATTCGTATAACAATTACGAAAGAACAAAGTACTAAATAATAATAAATTAATATTCTTGGACATGTTGGATTTTATAAAAATAAAAACTTCAATTTCGTAATTGATTAAAGATGAAACGATTAAAGTCATAAATACAGACAGCATTTTTACCGGAAGCTAATTCAATGTGCAAGGCTTTTATTGCTGTAAGTAATTATAGTCGGTAATCGCAGACAGTACCCAACCACGTCAGATCAGATGGTATCTTTTAACTAATTTGTGATTTACTCGTAGGTGAGCATGATTTATAACTCGGATATAACAAATCGTAACCCAGCCAAAGAGAGGGGGAAACTTCCGTTTCAAATATTCAGACATTGTCTGTGGTGAAGGCAAAATACTAGAAATAAGTACTGTGTATTTGTCAGTTGGTCTCCTTTTGTTGCATGGTTTTCGACTTGAAAACCAATACTTATCAGCTGTAAAAGCTCACAAATAAACCCTCCGAGTCCCAAACACATTGTTCGATCGTAGTTCATGAACCGGACCCAGCGAACACTGCATAAAACGGTAATACAAAGTAACAAAGCAAAATCGCTCACCAGAATCCTTTTTCAAATCCTATAAAAAAACGAGTTCAGTCGTCGAGGCGACCATGAGATAAATCCTGAAGGAGTCTTCTAATAAAACACGTACGACGCGGGACGCTACATTTTATTTCAGAAAGCGATAAGGGCGCGAGAAATTCCTTTTACGAGATTCTTGTGGGGGGACGAGTGGGTGCAACGTGAACACGCCTTTGTGCAACATCTGGTTTGTGTCGAACGAGTCCTTAGACGTAGAGGTAACATGATTTGGGCAACGATAGCAGAAAAGATGAATAGCATGCTTAGGTGTTAGTGACCTTTTTGAAGTGGGTTTATTTTTGGTTTTAAGTACATCAATTTCAGTCTGTACAAAAAACTTCATAGAGCGCTTAAATTACAAAAGTACCCCCAAGTAGTAGGTGTTTCTAATTTATGTCAAGAAAATAACTGAAACTTCTCGAGTCGCAAAAAGTATTCCATACGCAACCGCTAAGCCAGTTTACTTGCAAATTTCTCGTAACATAACTTCTACATTAACTAGTTTTATGCAAATCATTGTGTGAGTTGCGCCGTTTTAAGTGGTTCTAGAAGACATTAATCACATAATATTGTTTGTGTTGTGCGTAATAGGGCGGAGAAATTGATGGAGAGATGTCAACGGTCCGACTGCGGTTAATTACGAAGCTCATGGCTCTGGGCAACGTCGGAGACAGGAATTATTGGTTCCCCATTTTCTAAGCAAATATTTGTCGTCTGCCCCCAGAGTAGACGGTTAGATATTCAGAGAAATGGCACGGAACGCAAGGACCAAATAATAAGACTGTCTGAGCGCATCTGGGATTAATCTCCTGTAAATCTATTGAAGATCAAACTAATAAGTGGTGCGAATCACGCTGTATATTATACCATCTCAATCATACATAAATGATTCAAATGTCTGACGCTGAAACACCTCGCACTGATTGACGGTAGCCATGTTTTAGAAAATCCGGCTCGAAGGACCAACAATTTAGTTATACGATTTTGAACGAATCAAATAAGTACCTACCTGAATGTAGTGCCCAAGAAAGAGCGGAAAACAGACGGTCGTAAATCCGCTCGTAAACTTAAATACACCTCATTAGTACATGCAGAAGATGGCGCCAGTTAAAGATCTCAGTTTATTTACGCAGTAAAGTAACACAGGACACAAAGAAATGGCTTAGTCACTGTGGAGTAGAAGGAAAATACCAAGTACGAATAAATGTGAGTAGGTGCAGTGCTTCTAGTCGTACTGCACAACGTGGATACTAAAAGTTCCAGGAAACGAGTTCGTGTTTACGTCCGTGTTACTGCAAAACATGACTAAATAGCTCATCAAACCTGAAAATCGTGTTTTGAACCCATTTCACAGCATCTGTCGATGTACCCACCCGTCTATTCTAGAACTATTTCATTTTCTAAACTAGGTAGTAGGTACAATGTTAGTTAGTGTTAAGAATTCGATTTATTCCTTGGGTTTGGTAAAATTTTTCTCCGGAGGTGTACGTAACTCTCAAAAGGATCATTTACCATTGACATAATTTAGATGCTAAATTAGTATATACCACCTATCCGCACTAAACGCTTTGCTTCTACATTTATTATGCGGACAGCCAAAGAGTGGAACTCATTGCCGGCGTGTTCCCGAATGACTATAATTTGGAAGTTTTCAAGAGTAGAGTGAATAGGTATCTTCTAGGTAACCATGCTACATCGTCGACCACGTCATTGCTTAACATCAGGTGAGATTGTGGTCAAACGGTTGCCTATATTGTATAAAAAAAAAAAAACCTAAAATTTTAACGCTGCTAGGTATTTGGATTGAACTAGCCATTTATTTTGCCGACCTGGGTTCGGGACCGAGGGTGGCGTAAGGCGTAATGTGGGGTGAAAAATAACGTGTGATTATTGGATAAGGCATTTGTGTTGGCGTATTTTGCCACGTTCACTTTATCCCTACAAAATGGATCAGAGTTGGTTCGTCGTTGAATCGCGCGGAGTTCACGATGACTCAGTTTTTGCAGACTGTAAATAGATTTTATTTGCAAACCACACTGTCTGACTGTCTGATGTTATTTTTAACAAGTGCCAATGTTGATAAATCTATTCATCAAGTAGTAGGTATAATCGATTAACTCGTTAAAAATAATGTATAAATAGACCGGTGCTTGTGTTTAAACTAGAGAATGATAATGATTCAATGACCGTTGATTCCAACTGACGTTGTATCGCTACTACAAAAAATACTACTCGTACATCTAATGAATATAAATCATATCGCGTGGAATCGAACATGACATCGACTCGCCTAACCTTAGGCCTATACCAAGACAACATTATAAGCAGCTAGCTACAACGGGAGCCAGTCAGTGTGCCAGAGTCGCGGTGTGTATGCTATAAATCAGCACGTTTTCATGAGCCTGTGCCAAACCGTCTTTGCCACACGGCTCATACAGTCGTAGGTGATTACAGCAATGCGGTTTATAATAAGGTTATCATAAGCTGCTACTGTAATTATCTAGTCAAACGATAAAAGGGAGATGTGACGCATTCTTCACTCACCCTAACGAATACTAAATTGCTTTGACCGATAGCTCAGTACGTGAGGTTTACTAATTCCAGATGATAAGTCTACCATTATTCAGCGTAATCGTCATGGATAACGTAAACTACGTATAAAGACGAAAGTAAGTGATCATAAAAAAAACTTCAAACCTAATCCAATGCAGCATATTATTATCTCTATCGTCATTTACCTTGCGATATCTAAAATAAATGAACTCTATGGATGCTCTTCGTGTGATATAATAACGCAATTGTTATACCTGCGCAGATCTAGAATCGACTTTATGGATAAGCCTCCCCACAGTGGGCGAGTTTGCTGTTGTATAAAACCCCCCAGTAAAACTCAGTCTCTACACTGATGGGAATAACTGCTTTGTAGAGGTAGTTTACCTGGTGCGGCGTGTAGGGGCTAGAAGCAGCCGCGTAAGGCTGCTGCGGCGGCGGGTAGCGACAGGGCTGCGGCGTGTATGCCGCGGCCCACTGCGCGCCGCCGCGGAACTGCGCGCCTGCGCTCGCCATGCGCGCCGCGCACGCGCCCGCGCCCGCGCCTGCGCTCGCGCTCGCGACCGTCACCGCGCCCGAGCCTAAGCCGCTCGCAGAACGACAACTGCCGCTGCTCTGTGGACAAAATATACACAATTAAAAAAAAAGTTAAATAATTTGGTTCTTCGAGCTGGATTACAACACAAGTAATTATTCCTTGTAGCTTGGTTACAAAATATAAATGGGTATACTTATAATATAAAAAAAGATAAGACTATTCGTTATTGTAGGTAGGTATATAAAAAACCTATTGCAATGTGACAATGTGATGAGCATTCTCTAGCAGTTTACCTCATACACGCTGAATAAGTTAAACACCTGATTAATATTAGCTCTGTCTCTGACATCGCAATGATTCAAAGAGCTGATTAAAGTTATGCCACAATTATGCAACTATTATAAGTGGTATAGCGATAGGTAAGTATTTGGTTCTTTCCTTTGAGCCGGGGTATAACAATAAAGTAAAACCTAATACTGTAACGCACACATTCTAAGTTAATTAAACCGAGTCCTAAGTTAACACAGTAACAAACCTGACCCGCTTTTTAAGGGAAACCGCAGACTGAAATGGACTGCGTTTGTAAAGGGGAAGGATCTCCCAACACACGGAAGTATTTCTATTTCGAGCGATTTGGGTCCCGTTTCAATCCCAACCTTAATTAAACTTGAAGTTTAAAAACTCAGACAGTTTAAAAACCCTCGATCAAGTCTCTACGGCATTAGAATTACCGATCGAGACCAAATCCCAATCGATCTGGGCTGCGACCTCAACGGAATATTTTGAAAATCATTAAAATTATTAGGTAAGCATTCCTGTACCGACTCCGGCAACGAAATATCCTCGACCGACGTTTGACAAATTAAAGCTTCGTGCCGCGATCGCAGCACGTTCGTGCTCACTTTCACTATAAAGTGCTCATTTATTTGATAAATTAGAATACCTGTACGTATTAACTACTGGAGCCATATCGATTAATATCGTTCCGGATTTTGTTTTGTCATCCAAAGTATGCATGCATTCTTTTCAGTCTTTACTAGGCATCCATATTCCATACGATTGAATCCGTTCTTCAGTAAAATCGCAGCTAGTGTTAGTGAATTATATACGAACACTATACATTAGTTTGAGCTAAGTCAGGACGTAGTGACGAAGTTGTGACAAACCGAGAGATGGATTGGGAACATCTACGAGGCAGTGATTTGTTGCAAACAGCGAAGAGATTATGATCTAGACATTTGTCAGACTATACCAAGCAGCGTCATATAATGTTATGCGAAGTTCCTACAGTGCGGATAGTATTGTTTGTCAAAATATTCTATAGAAATTGGATTACCATTTCTTGGACACCATTGTCTGTGTCAATTCTTGGTTATTTTCAATCAGTGACTGCTCAACACCGTATTGTCATTTAATACTATGCGCCCATTACAAGTCCTAGTTCCTGCAGCCTCAGGGATTGCATCACTGACACAGACACATGACTGGTACAGATTGGCATCTGCGAGCGCGGAGAGCCGTGACGAACCGACAGACTTTCGCAAGTGTCTAGCATACCTTATGTGTGGCGGATGTAGACTGTATCTGTATAGATACTGGATGTTTGGTAAAAATCAATAAGCTTATAATTTTTCATACACTTACGGATCTGCGGTAAAAATAGCGGAAATACGACATATCTACTAATTTACTTTTTTACCTAACCTAACCTAGGTAAGTTTTTTAGGCAGTTGGCTAAAATTAGCATAATTCAACTTTGATATTGTCTAGACTAGAACCTCGTACCTACATAAAATAATCCGAATTCAATGAGAGCTGCGACAAGCAATAAAAAGAAAAGAAATGAATAATTTAACGCCGGATGCTACCACACACGATCTGCCGCACGAATACCAAAGCTTTCTATGATTTTAATAAAAACATACGCTAGTGAAATACTTTTCGTCCAGAATTCCTAGTATTTGGTATTCTGAGTGAGTGCGTCCACCGAAAATGAGATTTATAGTGGCAATAACAATGTATAATTTTACCCAGCGACCCCTATTTTTATTGTACATAATTATTTGAGTCACGGAATTCGAAATACCCACTAGGAAAGCCTGAGGGATCAAGTCTTTCTTGTCGTTTTTCTTGGGTTATACTTATAACTATTTTTTGCCACTGTAAAAAAATAGGTGAGTATGCCCCGTAAGGCGATAAGCTGACAATCCGCTTAGAGGCGTGGGAGTGGGGGCTGGCGACCGAGGAATTAGGGTAAATAAGTATAGACGAAGGAGCCTTCAAGGCTGATATTAGTGTCGGACTCATATTGAACATTGATCATCCTTATTCCAACGGGTTTTTGTTGCAGTCACTTTCGAATGACAAGATGAAGATCGCTGTCGTGGAGCGCAATGGAATGTTTATTCCATCTACAAGTAACGTGTGATTAGTATACGCAGAATTTCTTTTACGTTTGTAGTTATTACACTTTGCATAAAGTTTGAAGCGGTGCTGCGGCTGGAATCACTTCAGCTCAGTACACTTTAAGATTCACTGTCAGAAAGCACAGAATTGATACTCGAGACAGTCTTCACGTCTTGTGTTGAGTGCTATCGCGTTTTCTCGTCTCAGTCTTGGGAGATTTAGTTTTATGTTGAGTGGGATTGTTGGCGTCGTCGGGACGCGCCGCTTCCGCCCCGACGACGCTCAGCTTGTTGCTGCCCCCATCCGCCACCCACTTTATAGACTGAACCCAGGGCCAGACAAGAGGGGTAAATATAGGGGTCACGATAAAAATCCCCTTTTACCCAAATCTAAAACCACTGTAAAAAGTCAACCAAAGAACTCTCAAATAACAATGGTCATTGAGAAACTAACATCTCCACCTAAAATTGCGTCCTGGCGACGGGTTCTGGTTGAACTTAGATAAAACACATCTAGAAGAATCTCAGTCGTGCCAAAGTCTGAGCCGTTCTGATTTAATTTATCGTTAGGGATCAAGAAAAACATCGTACCAAACTTAAGACGTTTTAAGAAAATTATCTTTTGTATTAGCTGTCGGCAAAGTTGATGCATAATTTAAACGTAAAATTACGGACTCTGAAGTCTGACCCTGAGAAATCTGCGAGTCTCAAGTTGAGTTCTACTAATATCGCAGAAATTAATGAAGTGAACTAGGATATGACTCAAGTATCGAAGAACTTTTCTTACAGAAACTTAATATAAGGAGTTTATTAAGTAGAACTTTTGGGTAGAGCCACAGATCCCGCAAGAGTTGGCACTATAATTCTCGGCAAAGACCACTCGCGCCGAACTAACAAAGTTATTGTCCATTCAAACTTCGATGGACATAAATTCGATACGAGCACGAATCAAAATCAAATCCAATTCAGAGCAGAACTAGTGTCTTACTCAATTTCCTGTTACATTGTGATTATATTTATTCAAAAGGAAAGTCTTGAGTTGATTTATCTGGTTCTTTAATGAAGTTATCGCACTCGAGCGACCATTTTATTTTTATTGTCGTTGGTAGGTATAGGGACGGTTTAATGTTGTCACTTTAAAGGCTAGCCAATAAGAAGCAATAAAATAGGTCTCGAGAGCCTCGACTTATAGAAAGGCTCGGTAAATAAAGTGGAGATTTATTGTGAGCAGCGGAAGACCACGTATTTTACACTCGTGTGCTTTTGGCTTTTAGTTCTATCGTTTTAGCTTTATTTCCATCTTCGTGTGGTGCAGTGTTACCGACAGTAGCTTTCCGTTTATGGCCCGTAAAAACGTAACTTGAGGTTTTCTCTTATTCACAAATATTCTATGTTTTACTTTGTGAAGTTCTCTCAGTCCAGTCAGTCCCAATCAGCTGCAATTATATAAATCCCTAACAAGTTTAGTCTTCTAATAAACACGAGCCTCTTTAATCTGAAAAGCGTATAAAAGCTAAGTAACTAAGTGAAAATCCTCTTGAAAGCAATAGTGTTCCGAGGTCAACCATTCCTATCGGCGGCGTCTCCGAAATTAGAAGCCGACACAGACATTTCAACCAGTCAGAGTCGAACTCTGAGTAATCAGGGGGCAAGCGGGGAGGGGTTGATTGCCACTAGCACAGGATAACTAATAGTTGGCATCTCTATTTGCTAGAGGAGTTTCACTCAGACAACGTCATTAAAACCGTAACAATCTCCGTACCCGTATAAATCTGTCTGTCGTGCACATAAAAGCGTTGAAAGGGAGATACATGAATTCTCATCGAACACAGTGCGTGGCAAGGCATTAAACTATAAAAATAAATTTAAAACTATGATCATACCATTCCAATTCTAATACTTAAAGTTAGCTGTAATGCAAACAGCTGCATCAAAGCCAATGCGAATTTATGCTAAGCAGAATAGAGATCATTTCACTTCAACAGCGACTTTTGAGTAGCACAGACTGGCAGCGGTGATCGCAAACCGAGTCTCTGTGACTAGCGCAGTTGTCTCGGATCTCCGCGCAGCGATGTAAATAATTTGCAACTCTAATCTGTGACAGACCAATTAGTGCTTCAGTTATGTCTGACAAGTATTCCGACTACTAAGGTGCTATTGAATTTCCGAAGTTTAAGACGGAAATGGTATTTGCAGAATTGAAAGGTTCAATGAGGAGCTGCTTAGTTATTTCGGCGAAATCATTTTGCGAGTATCGTAAATATGACGAACGTTTACCTTGCGTAGGTCAGTAACTTTATGCGAAATTGTATCGTCTACTCTGGCGAAAACGGAATGTACGAGTACTCTTTGCAAATGCCAAATGCGACTATAGGCATAAATAAATAAACAGACATGACATGTGTAGCGAGCGCTACAGCAATAAAACGATCGCAAAATCAGCTGCGACGCAAATTGCATTGCTTTGAATAAATATACACACAACTTTCTTGCTCGTTTTGGATGAGCAGTACTCACTAGTATAAGTAAATCGTTTGGTGCCAGTTGAATTGAGTGACGCAGTTGGCATCTTGATGCATGCTACCATGTACAATGGTCTGTTCTTTCACATGAAAATAGTTACAGCTATACATTAAATTTCTCGGAGTAATGCGCAAGATGATGATGTAAAATGCATAGAGCGTGCTGTGACTGCATCATTACGTGTGGTACTGATATAAAGCTCGCACGAGTGCAGTGAGGGGATATTATTCAGCAGTTTTTGCTCTAGCTGGCGGCGCATTTGTATGCGATTCGCTTCGGCGGGGCTGCCCGCGAGATTAGCGCCTGCCAACGTACACGCTGTACGATTAAACAGTTTCCGCTTCGGAGATATTCTGTTTTATCCGACGTAACAACGGTTAACATATCGATCCAACCGATCATATTTTACACAATGAATGTAGATTAAACACAAGCGATATCGGTTCTGCGGGCAGTATGCGGCTAACTGCCGCAAAGTCATTCTCTGAATGCAACATATTGCATCGTAATAAGAAATTCCAGTGTTCTAGCGGTACTGACTACCGAGAGCCCAACAGCGGCGTGCAAAAGTGCCATACGTACTTGGAAGCTAATGTGTTGTTGCGCACACAGAGGGAGTAGTACGTGTGGGTATGTGTGTCATCTCGGGTGTAGTGGTGAGGTGAGGAATGCGGCCGCGTCCTTCGCCGTACGCCGCGCCAGATCATTTGCACACAGACTGGCGTGCCTCCCAGTATCGGAGCCTACATACCCAGCGCCCAGTTTGACATTTTATTACTTCCCAATCATCATTTAGCTATCGGGTTTGGCTTTCGCGCAACTGGCCAGTTGATTGTTCGCGGAAACGTCGCCTGTCGTACCCTCGAGGGCATAACAGTAATGATTTGTGTTTATATTGTTCTTGAATTCATTTGTGGTTCATGGAATGCGTAAGGTGCGTAGTGGCTTCATTCTCATTCACTGATTTACACCTTTCATACTTTATCGATTGAACAATGAGTAGTCACCTGTATAAGCGTCATACAGTGTTGAAGTGGTTTTTATCCAATGAAGTTGATATTACTACCTATCGGTTGAAATTATTACTTGTATCTACAATGGATGTGATATTCAAAACGGGCTTCCAGTGATTTGAAGCCAAACCTCTACTCCATCTACTTCTAAATTACATGAACAACCTATAAATAAATAAAAGCATTCCTCCTAAAATACTGCAGCCATTGCAAATTCTATTCTTAGAGAACTTTTCCCATTTTCTTATTCATGCATACATAATGCAGGTAAAAAACTACTGCGAGTCACTGATTCACTCACCAGAAAAGTTTTTTAACTTAGTCTGTGAAGTTTATCTGAAAAGTAATTGCGAGAGAGTAGGAAGCGGTATTCACTATGCATAGTGAGTCTGCATAGTGTGGTGTGGTGGCTCCTATGCTAGTGCTTTGGCCTGATTTATAGGCAAACTGTGGCCAGAATGCCTTAATGTTCCGATGCACGGTTTTCTGACGACCGTCCAAAATCGGCCAAATATGAATGCCTTTATGGTCGTAAAAGTCTTACCCTGAGCTTTATGCTTATGTTACTAAGTAAAACTAGCTTGGTACTAGTAATGTATCTGTAGAGTAGCCATATGTTTCGTAGTTTGGTGAAATTCATCAATCTCAAATGATATTCGAGTAAATCTCTATTAGCCGATACGTCGGTAGAGTCAGAACAGCTATGTACTTTCTACTATCTATGTAGATATAATGTACTTTTCGAGTCCTCCGCTCTCACTGATAATAGTTAAGTGGGTGATAATGGTCCATATTTTTGTAAAGGTTTAATAACATTGCTATCTCATGCATGCCGGGGTTTTCATATCCCCGCATCATTGCCCACAGTTTTAAAGTTGAAAATAACTTTTCCCCGAATCTGATATTGCAAAAGTGTTGTTTAAGTATAACTCCATTCGACGGTTAAAAGGCGACTTGACTCAAGCGACATTTTTTGCGATATTGAGTTATATACACAGTTCGATTCGTCTATTTTTTCTGCGTCGTTTGAGCCGGGTTTCACTCAAATCGGAGCAATTTTTTGTCGCTTGAATCTATGACCAATTTGGGCATCATTTTGAATAACACAGAACCAACCGACATGATTTTTAACATTTTTTTTAAATGATGTATATGAGTCAATTTAAATGAAGCATTTTTTTAGATGGATGTGATTTAAGTTCCTTTGCTTTTTATATTTTTTCGTAATACCGTCTTTTCAATCATTTAAACCTAATCTAAAATTTACTTGCACTGGAGTTTAAAGCATTTGGCCTTGATTACAAAATTGCATCAATGTCGCTTCATTCGTTTTACTTTGACCGTTGATTTGTAGATATGTCCTTTGAGCCTTCTTGACAAAACCTGTGTCGATGTTCAGTGTCACATCAATCAATAATCTTCTTACCAATTATAAGTGGCCGAGTATTTTACACCATTTATGCATAATTACTTGTTGGCCAATGGTACGCTTAAAGCACATAAAAAACCATGAATTTGTTGTTGAGCCCTTTCTAATTTTAATGCCTTAATGAAGTAAGGTCTTTTTAAGTGTCGTCAGTTTCTTGTTCGTGTCATTTGAATCTAAACAATCCAAATTGTCTGAAATTTTAAATTGATCCAAATGGATTTCTGGAAGAAAAAGATCACCTAGATAAAAAAGATGCCTGTTTATATCCTTAATTCTTTGAAGATGCCTCAAAAACTAGATTGCATTGCCATAGAGAATTAACAAAAGAGAATCCAATCGATTTATGCTCTTCATTTGATTTGCAAAAAGTTTTTAACATTCCCTACGGTAATAGCATACCTACCTACTCCTTTTCTACACCCGAAAGCATGCAGTCTATAATTTATGTTTTTATGAAAATGTTACAGTAGAAGGTTATTGTGGTTATTGCTATATATGAGGAGAGTTTGACGCCAAAAGAGGAGGCACTGAAGTTTCTACTATACCTAATGGAGAAATACATTTCTAATGTGGATTTGCGGGGAACAATTAAACATTTGATTATCTAGGTACTCGGACTCGTGTCCTGGTCTACCTACTCTTCTATTATAGCTTCTGTTCGTCATTTCAACAGACAATCTGGCCAGTGTTAAGTGAAATATTTGAAATATTATCCGTCAAGTCAAGTCAAGTCATTCGCCAAGTCGGCTGTTGTTTGTTTTGAAGGGAAAATGGTAGACTTTTGCCTTCAAAATTTGAAAACGAAATCTGTCATTTCAAGGAAATCACCTTATAAACTTTTATTCCAATGGCTCTTTCTTTATGCCACGACCATAAGTATTATAAGTTAAAATGCCACCAAAATTAAACAACAAATACTCACTATAATACAAGAAAAACTATTTAAAAAAAGACTCGATGTTTCCCCTAAAAATTACAGAAACGTTAAATTAAGAACATTGAAACAAAAAAAAGCTCATTAAGAAAAGAAAGAGGAAAGAAAATTATTTTGGACTATATTTTAGAATATTACTAAAGGAAAATAGGTAGATGATGATTGAAAACGAAGTCTACTGATACCAAAAATATAACAATTAATAAGAAAGAGAAATGGAAGAACTATTAAGAACTAAGAAGTGTTAAATTTTATTATAGATAAGTTTTTGATTACTTTGATTTTTTTATACTTCGGTACTGAAGATTTATAACCTGCTAAGTAATCTTAAGAAAAACAAATAAATAACAGCTAATTGTAAAACATCATCATCTCCTTGCCCTTTTCCCATTTTATGTGGGGTCGGCACAACATGTGTTTTTCTTCCGTGCTCTTCTATCAGCCGTCATCTCAGTTGTCACTTCTTTCTTACCCATGTCATTTTTCAAGCAATCCATCCATCTTTTCTTTGGCTTACCTCTACTCTACCCATCTACATTCATATCCAATTCTCTTCTTGTTACATGGCATTCACCTCTCCGCATAACATGACCATACCATGCTAACCTGCTGCTCATCATCTTTTCCTTCACTGGCGCCACTTTCAAACTTCCTCTGATATACTCGTTCCTGATCTTAACCATTTTTGTCACCCCACACATCCATCTCAACATTCGCATCTCTGCCGCATGTACTCTTTTTTCATCCGTCCCTTTCGTTGCCCAACACTCAGACCCATACAAAACGACAGGTCTTGTGATCGTTTTGTAGATTTTCCCCTTTAACTTTAGGGGCATTCTCGGATCACAAATAGTTCCTGTAACCTGCCTCCATTTCATCCCTCCCGCATTTATTCTATTCTTTACATCTCATTCAACTTCACCATCATTCTGTACTAGATACTGAACCAAAGTACAGAAAATCAATGGTAGGGCTGATTGTAAAACATAATTATTAAAATAGATTTCGTTTTCTTTGATCTACAACCCCTATATACCAATCCAGTTTAAAGTAGAAGTTTAATTTGTATTAGATTAGGTAGGATTAGACAGGTATTCATTTTTTAAACAATAGCTCAAAACCCAACTACACTAAAAAATAAGTAAAGTAAAGGATATGAGTCAATGTTTTAAGATTGAGGTTGTCTTTTTAATCAGTATTCTTTTTCTTAACACATGATCCGTTGTAATTTAAATTATTCTGCTCAAATCTACTTAGAACATTTGTTGTACTTAAACCCTTGTGCTTCAAACGATGCAGCCATACCCCTGTGGTTTAAATCAATTCGCCTTGAACAATTTCTTTTAATTATGGCTGTTAAATCTGTCAACCTTAATCTATTCAATATTGTATTTGTATTTAAACCAATTTGCCTTGACCTGAAATTAATGCATTTTGTCTTAAGTTACACTTAATTCAGTTATAATAACTAATTTTTTTATAAAATCTACATCATATCATAGAACCCTTCTAACAGTCTCAATATTCAGCTGATTTGTTCTAATTCAATGAGTAGTTTCCACGCAATTAATTTTTTTCCATTTTTTTATTTTTCAAATCGCTCTCCTGTAAAGTTTTCAAAATGACGCTTAAATCAAGTCGCCTTGTAACCGTCGATATAGGTATCCCTGTATGTAGATAGTTTGTCTAGTGGATCTCACGTCGCTCGATAATGTGTTTGCTTTGTTGAAAGCACTTAACGGTTAAAATATATTAGGTAGGTATAATAAAATGAGCAGCAGCATAGTTAGATGCATACAATTTTTTTCAACAAAAGAAATACAACTACGAGTCTCAAACTAAATATACCTCCTGTAAGGCCAGTTTAGATGCTGAAGTATTTAATTGCTTATACCTACTCTAAGTATAAAGTATACTATAGCTATTCTGTGCCCTAAGTGCAAAAAAATTAAACGTATGTCGACATAGATGCCCAAATTATGACTCAGAATATTGCTAATCTGAGACTTATGACAATATAGACCGAGTTACAAGTCCAAAATCTAGTCACCGAAACCCTAGTTCAGTTATACAAATTCGGTGACGTGACAAGGCCGTAGATCTCGGCCATGCGATGATGCGACAGACAGTGGACGTCGACCGCTTGGGCCTCCGCACTGCAAACTAGATTAAATGCAGGCAGTTATCACTGCGGTTCTACTGCCAACAACCGTCAATCCAGAAGTCACTCGCAGAACCGGAATTATAATACGAACTCTCGTTAATTTTAAAACCTAGACTTCACTTATTCTGTCAATCCTAATAGAACAGTTGCTTGAAGTTATTTTAATAGCTGAATAAGAACTTACTGACATTACTCAGCTGCCTTTTATACGTTAATACGTCGTGGTTTTGCGGTGTATAAATACAAAGATCAGCGTGAATTTACTTTTCAAAATGAAATTCCTTGGAGTGCTAAAGTAAAAATTTAATAAAGGTATGCGGTGAATGATGATAATCAAATTCGTAAGCCTAAAAATATAATAAGCTCCGTTACAAAAACATTACCTATTGCTAAAACAATTATACTTAGTCTAGATAGTATTATAGCTAGAGCTGATGCCCATTACTCACTTATTAGTCATCCGCACTAGGAAGGTATAACGTCTAATCAGCATTTGCAGTTGCCTCCTATACAGCTGCTTACCGTCTTGTTCCGTATGCATACTTACATGATTCACATTTCACATTGACTAAGTAGAGCCCTCTTTATTAGATTTGTTCCAATGTGATATAGTACGGGTGACTAATGACCATACGTAACAGGCTTAGGCTACAGTTTACCAAGTTATTCTAAGCTTATCATTCGTTACACAGCAGGACATCGCAAATTTATGAAAACAGCGTGTCAAAAAATGATATAAGCACACGTCGGCATATTCTCACTTGTCGCAGTCGTTTTTTTGATCATCGTATAAATGCTGAAACATACTATATGAATTTCATCGAATGACTTTTGGATTCTAAGGTGCAGTCGGTTCCCACTGGTTCCTATGATTCACTACCCTATTACTCAGATTTGTTTACTATTTTTATTTTATGAACAGCATAATGGTTTTATAAACAACAGGCAGCGTTTACTTAAACTTTATGGCTTCTGAGATTACGGAGGCAGTTAGAACTGAAGTGGCTATTTACATGTTTGTTTGTTGAACTGTAAACTACACAAGGGATTTTACCAACTGGCGTTTGAAATATACTGAATACAAGAACGGTAGCTGTAATATATAATATACTAAAAACCTCTTATTATTCGACCTCGTTTCAATAAAAAGTGCAAGTCAGAAAACTTTTGCCAACATCCATGACAAGGAGAACTTGTATGCCATGTCTAAGTTAATATTTTAAAGAAAATATGTCATTGGAATAGACAATAATAGAAACCCATGATGATCTCAGAACATCATGTTGTTTAAAAGGAGTAGTATGATGATGATGGTGTGATGTTACAAGTAAAGTATGTTTTATTAAAATCTTAGTTTATCCCAAAGAGATTGCTCTACAAGTCTTACAATTCCTTATTACGAATTACGCATTACGTGCTTTTATTACGAATGCCAGCAATGATTAAAATAGATATAAAACAATTTGTGTTGAAACAAATTGAGACTGTTCATCTTCGTCTATTTCGGTCGACAAAGAGATTATTTCTCTGACAGATGTTTATTTATCAAAACTGGCCATTGTGAGGGCGAAAGCAAAAAATACTGGCAATACCGTTCGGATAAGGGTGAAAGGAATTGAAATCCTTTCTGATTGGGATTAGTGGCGTAGTAAAATTGTTATACAGGGTGATTAATATTAGTACGTGCTATTTTAAAACCAATCATAATATTTAAAAGGGAGTTATTGTTCAGTGTGCATCGAGTTAAGTCAGTGTGACATTAGGACGATGCCCAATTATCTTAGTGACATATAAGCCAGTGGCCTATGTCATGTTTAAATGGGTAGGTACTTATGCTTCTAGGTCGTTGTTACTAAAACATCACACACATTTAGTATCCTAATAGTGACCTATTTTTACTAAGATTTGCTCTGAAATATTAATAAAAATAGGTAAATTTTAATAGGTCACCCTGTAATAGACAGTGGGGTCGAGTCACTATGTGCAGAATGTTAAAGATAACAATATTAACAATAGATACATAAGTGTGCGAACAATACGAAATGTGACGCATGCGATATCGATTTTTAATCGTACCTACGCCCACGCTTCAGTGCCTGACCGTATTTCATATTGGTTCAGCGATATCAAAAACCCGTAACCAGATATTGACCACTATTGGATACCTACTTCTTAGGAACTTTTCGTCGTATTACTTCTACGAGTAAGTACTTTACCACTACACTTATTTGATGTAGGCGCCTACCTAGTATGTCATGATGCGTCATCAATGTCATCATGTACGAGAACATACTTGTTTTAGTAAAAATATAAATTAATTTATGTACTTACCTAAGTATGTATCCGCACATTCCGCACGCGTTGCGATTGTTCCACCAACTCGAGACTAATAATCACCATCGCGTTTTCATTACATATTTATTTTTTCTTTATTCTGATACAAAAACATCAAAAAGTTACGACACATTGCTATTTGCCTCATTCATCGGACATAATTATTTGAGTCATTTGTCAAGTTCCCATTTCGTCCCAACTCCCATTCGCCCGTAGACAGTCGATTAGTGACCTTTTCGATTGATTATGTCAGAATGTATAGCGAACCTCTCTCTGCATATAAACAGGACAAATGATGAAGCGCTCGTGGCGTAGCTTGCTCAGTCAATCTTTACCGATTATCTAAGCTGTGCGGTCACTATTTGGATGGGTGACCGTTAGAGACATTTACATCTGAGCCCTTCCGTGCTTCGAAGGGCACGTTAAACTGTCGGTCCCGGCTCTAGCAGTCGTTAAGCCATGACGGAGGCCTTAAGGCGGCCTAACCCTCCGTCACCAGAGTTGGCCACTGACTCATACGAGCTTGCTTTTTAACAGGACAAATAAAGTATGGTTGCTCGCAAAGTTATTTGAAAGAAAATGAAGTTATTTGAATATGATTTCTAGATAATTTTATGGAAATTACGATTTGATATACCTACTTAACTTACTTAGCTATGATCTCTATGATTCGGCTCTCTAATTCGGCTCTCTAAGTATTTGCTTACTTTAGTAGTTTAGGGTTAGATGGTGCTGTATGTAAGGTCCATTTAAAATGTATTTATTTTCATTTTACAGTCGAATGTGTTTTGCACAATTACTTTTAGACGAGACAGAAAAGGCATTGAAGCAGAAAATAAATTAAACTAGCTCTGTAATTCTTTCGTTTTCTTAACTAGTTATGCGATTAGGGACCATTCGCTAATGGAAAATAAATCAAATAAACACGACGGTAATTGGCAGCTTGAAGGTAAAATTCCTTTGAACTTAGTTTGCCGTCATAGAAATGGTGTTTTGAGACAACTGACTGATGCCAAAGGCTAATCCGTGACACACGAAGCAACGTAAATAAGAGATTGTCTGCAAATTCTATAATATTACGTAAGCAGCTAACGTCATAAGCTATTTAAGTTTACCATTAGACTATTAGGACTACTTCGAAAGTGGGACGTATAAATCGTTACGGTTATTGGTTTGCAAATTGATTTTAGCTTGTTTTTACATATTTCCTACATTGGTTGGGTTTGTAAAACACTAATGCAAACAATTGAACTCACAAATAAGTGCACTTAGGTATACTCTGAGTGTAATATTATTAAATTACTTGTTTGCGATCTACAGACGCCTACCCAACGTATTAAGTATCCGTAGAGCCATGCTTGATTTGCATAGATTATCAAGTAGATTTGTCGCAATATTTCACACACACACACACACATACACGCCACTTGCAGTTCATTTCCATATAGTCCGGTGTCCAAATAGGGGGCTAAATCGGTTGGGGCTTGCGTGACCTGTCTGAACATTCCCCTATTACCACTTAAATCTAATTATGTAAGTACATTATTATTAAAATCTGATTTTGCAATCTCTGCAATTGTTTACTAGCATTACATTAAATCCTTGATTTTGTGTTTATTTTAAACCGCATTGCTTGTTTTATCTCTATTTCTTATTTTGTATGACAAAGCTGCCGTAGAGCTATTGCGTTATATGACGTCATTGTTTGATAAGATACACGAACAAAAATACATATGTGGTACATAAACAAAAACCGAAATGAATAATCACAGTCAGACGTTGATATTCAACAATTTACCTTTCTACTAGACATTATAACATCTGTTTGATTGATCATGCTCAATCGTGTTTTAAATCTCCATTAATCAATGGCTAGTTTTTTCGCTAGTGCATCCGACATGGCATTCATTCATTTACCTGCATAGGGTGGGGGCTAAACCGCAGGGACTTTGATTGATGACGTCGTCGGTAGGGCTCCTGGTACCTACTGCCATTGTCCGAGTCCAGCGTCGTGGATCGAAACAACTGGACGGATAGTCAGACGGACACAAATGAGCTCCGTTATTGCCGGCGATTATCCCCCATATGGTAGAATTGCTGTAGATTTCACCCTGATTGAGGTTTTTCATTTGATTGAGTATGTTTCCGTGTTCAATATCGTGTGGGGCTGCTGAGTCTCTGATTGGTTCCGAAGTGTTGTGGACTAAATATAGTGCAAAAACCACGATACGGAGATAAGTATAGAAATACGGTCGTTTCGGTGCGTGAGGAATTAATAATTTGTGATTTATTTTATATGTTGTAGAGCAGGCTATGTTTTTATTATTTCATTTCAGAAATCTTTCTTTCGACAATAGCGTAATCTGCCGCACATCAACATTTATTCCTATAATCATAAAAATAACGGTGTTTGCGTCAAATAAAGGGTGTTGTGAACACAACAAGTCTCCAAACAAATAAATGAACTGTAAGAAATTTCTCGAGAGGGTAGACATACAAATATGAGTCGAGACTGCAGCCTTCGCGAGTTGTCGATCGAGCCGGCACGGGGCACCAAATAGGTTGGAAAATAACTCCATTCCCCCGGGCGCTGGATTCAATCAACTCTGCTTCAGAATTTTGGAGTTCGTTTACTGAACCGACATGCGACAGGGTGAATTGTGATAACGCGATTGGTTTACGGTTTGGCTAATGTGGGTAGGTACTTCTCGGTACTCGTGGTTCCCCAAATCGAGGCAACTAAATATCGATGGAAACCCCGCTCTATTTAATTTTGGCGAATTTGTTGTTCCTCGAATAAGTTCCTCTTACGTTCGTCTGGTAGCATCGCTAAAGTAATATTAAAACAAATACTACATTCGTCGTGTCGTGTCGTTATCTTTCTGTGCACTATGTTGCTAATACGACGGTGCAACAAGCAACTTCGTAGAAAACATAATATGATAGGAAATCGAGATGAGCTCATCTCGATGCAACGTTTTCCCAAGACAAACCGAACAAAAGAGCACATACAAGAGTTCCAAGAATAGTATTTGCGTCGACCCTTGAGATATGCCGAGGTCTCATATCTCTTGATAGTCCTTTATTCAAATAATAAGGAGACTTTACCTACATAGCATTGGGTTCGAAGACATGAATTGCAAATGGAGCAACGGAAAGCGGTTCCAATCATACGGATGTTTAGATCGCAATACCGTTCGTCTCCGGGGCTGACGCTTCAATTAATTTATTCGGATTGTTATTGGATTAGATTAGACCTTTGTTTTGAGATTCAAATCGGTAATCTCTGGTAAGTATTGTTTATTAGCGAAATATATTTTTTGGGAGTTACTGAGTCGCAGATGGCGGCAGGCCACAAGCCGGCTGGGATAAGCCGGAGTGTCAATATTTATCGCTAAATTTAAAGTTAAATTAATTTTGAGGAGAATCTTTGAAGGTTTAAATCTCGTCTGAAGACTTTTCCACTACAGTACCTAGGTATAATAAAAACAGAGGTTTCTTTTTTCATACCGAATGTTAGTTTGGTTCCCCATCTTGGACGAATTTCCTGATTCATAAGCAATGTAACAAAGTAACATACGATAGACTTGAAGTTTTGCACAACAATAATTTATTATACATATGTTTTCAGTTATGCGCGTAAGTTCTCACACTTGGCTAGTATTAATCACGGTTATAAAATTACCAATATTATTGTTCATTACCTTTGTTTGTAATTATAATTTTATTATATATTGCACTTGCTATACTAATGAGCCTTACATACGGGTTTAGTTTCAGCGTAATAAGTAATAAGCTGCACCGAATCTGAGTACTGAATCTACTAATTCCCATGGCCACTCGTGGCAACAAATCAGCTAAAAATATTGTTTCTGCGTATTATCCCAACAAAAGCATGACTCGTAAATCCTTGGAGCGGGTTTTGGCTCGTTTTCGCCGCGGTCGGTGGCCGCTATCGACACACGCCCCTATAAATACATCGGCCAGCAGATGCACACAAACAATTTTAATTTTAACGACTCTCGCAGATTTCATTTAACGCATCTCCTGTGCACTGTTCGGGCAGCTGTAAAACGACCAATGCTTTCCAAGCATTCTAATGAGTATTATACAGGGTGTTACCAGACCACTTCCGAAAACGAAAGGGGGAGCTACAGCACACCAAAACCCAACCAAAAAAAAATCAGTTATCCTGAAAAATAATTATAGCCGGAGAAAACAATGTTTAAAGATTTGTATTTATTTCGCCAGCCCGCAATGTACGCATTCACGTAGGTAAGGTCGAGGCGTAGTACTATTATTTATTCTGTGTCGTAAGTGCCTACTAACGTAGGTAGGTACTAACGTAGGTCGCTCGCACGTCGCGTACTTGAATGACCCGCGATGAACTCTCAGCTGTTCATGCTGTAGTAGACGTAATCTGCGTGCTGCGTGTACATTGCTGCTTTATTTATTTTATTTGTTTTTTTGCTTTTTTAAATGAGATAATTAGGTAGATATGTCTTATTATGTTGTACTGTGTGTATGTAACTAGAAAAAAAATTAAAAAGAGATGGTCAAGTCAATTTTTTTTTTCGCGATTTTTTTCGCTTAATGTTTTCAGTATCATGGTCTGATTGGAACCTCCAAGTTTTCGGAAGTGGTCTGGTAACACCCTGTATACGCTAATATTTTCAAGAATGCATCGACAAAGAAAAGACGCCTGCATGCGCCTGAAAAGAAGCGCAAATTCTGGAAAGAAATGGAGAAGCCCTTTGCCCAGCAGTAAAAAAAAACATTACAGAAGTTGAAAAGTGAGAAGTTACAGAAGAAACAAAAATGTAGTATAAACAACACCGTTAAAACAGTTCGATATTCGTAACTGGTTTTAAATATCATCTTTTTAACTGACTTTCGCGGAATATTTCGAATTTAGGTTGATCTCCTTGTGGTATTATCCCCAAGTACGTGTTGAGACTACGTGTGGAGTTTCCTTTGTGGAATTTTCCTGCTAAAATTTAATATGCCCCTCTTTGGTCTTATTTAAAAAAGCAGGAATGCAATTCCACATGTAGCAGATTATTCTTAAGGTCACGTCTTCCTACAAAACCATATGAAATAGTTTGGTTGTAAATTTCTGCTAAATTTAAAAACTAACTAATATTCGAATGGATCCTTGTTTCAGCCCATGTTTTTCTACCCAAATAGTTTATCTTTGTTCGTCCCATGTGCTGCATTACAACTCTTCTGGTGGTTTCACTACGTTATTTTATCAATGCTAAAGAACGTACGACCACCGTATCGTCCAATTAACTAAGAGTCCAACCGGATTCAAAAACGCCGCAACCACTCTAATGGAAGCTCAAAGAATCGAGCTTACTGTAATCGACAGAACCGCAAATCTAGAGTAAAAGGAAAACAATTCATTAACTCATTTCCCGCAATTAGCCAGGGACGGACACGAAATTACTCTCTGGGCAATCGAGTATCAGGGCTACGGGGATCAGGGTTACCAGATCAACCGGAAAAATTCCGGTATGTATAGAAACCTGGTTGGTGAGTGGTCGTTGTTTGTAATTAAACATTTAGACGTTCAGTATGAACCTATTATGATGAAGATCGCTTAACACTGAAAACATGAAAAAGAAGCCAGCATTGAAAAATATTTAAAGTGATCGATGTTTTAGGGAATTCTGGTCATTTTTGGTACCTAAGACGTTCGAAACTTGCAGGTTTTAGGCCAAGCTGTAAGACCAAAACTCTAAAGCCGGCCTGCCAACCCTATCTACAGATGTCGGCTTTCCCCGCATCAATACCGATTCCCGGTTCCGCCGCCCTTTGTCAATTCCAACAATACTGAATGCCTCCTTTAAACAAACACTTTTCCTCACTTTTGGCAGGCCATTGTTATATTTTCTTTGTATTAGGCGTGAAATGATTACGCTACAATGCGCTAATTTCATTTAAAAACGGAAGGGCGCTAATTTATTTTGATACGAGCGTTTTTTGTGCAGTGAACGAAAGTGGTTGCCGATTAGGTTTTTCATAATTTACGTAAGTGAAGGGAACGCTTCCAGGAAACTTGCCTTTGCATACCGGCCGATACAGATGCCTACGACATGTCGATGGCTCAAACAAAAATATCGGTGAAAATAATGTGAAAGCGTCTACTACAAATTGTATATCATCAGCTCATCGATATAGTGTTGATATAGTGTGTAAAAACAGCAAAAAGATAGGGCAAAGGTTCCGTGGAAATGATCGTTTGTCGTGTTTACAAACAGCGCTTTAATTTACGCAGAAATCTCAAACAGTCGGCGTTAAATGAAAACAAGGCGCGAAGCCTTTTACAGGCTGTGAGCCGCAAATAAGGAGAACTTCCATTGTTGGGTATTTTCATTGAGGTTCTGCATGACTCGAAAATATTTCTAAGGGGTCTGATCGGATTTGGTAAAGATTTACCGACATGTTTCTAATTTTATTACTTTATGTAATTTTAGGAAAGATAATTTACTGCCCGCAGCCTTTGACCCATTTTTGAGCATTGATAGGTCCCTTTTTAACCCCCGACAGAAAAAAGGAAGGGGTGTCTGTCTGTATGTTTGTTTATTGTTTTCCATTCCTTACGGTCTTCGGCTAATACCTCATCCATATGCGACCTACAACGCTGTCAAACCCATGGCCCTTTCTTAGATTAGAAAATTATTTATTGCACTTTTAGAAAATCGTACAGAGGCGAGTTTAATGCTTATCTATTTAGCATTATCTACCAACTAACCTGGGCGTAGTATGGAGACTTCCTTAAAAAAAAAAAAATCTTTTAAGGTACTTAATAATTTAAAAGAAATCATAAAGTACCCAAGACAGAGGTACATTTTAATGTAAGACGATACGTAGAACTGTAAAAGAAGAAAAGGGACAAACATGACAAAGTAAACTTTGTTTATAAAGCTTTTTATGTTTGCGACACAGCTTGTGAACGTGCAGCTAGTTCAGTACATTCCCGTAGTTACTGATATCATACATTTATATCCGATATCTGTTTTTGGACTGTTTAACTGTTTTCGGGTTATTTATATTTTATATCTCTAGAAAGAACTTTTGGCTTGGAACTCTACACGAAACTCTAGCGTGCTTTATCAGTCTAGATGTGATGACATATAATTAACGTTAACTGAATACCTAAAAGTAATACCACATGAGTACTGATACAAAGTATTGAATCTTACTATTTACAATATAAAGTGAGCTATCTCTTAACTCTGCAAACGTGATGCATTATTCACTGAAGAGAATAATCTCTATACAAAATGTTTGGTAGGTACTACACAGCGGGGGCGACGATCGTTAATTTTTAATGAAAACTCCTTGTTTGCTTAATTGCTTATGCAAGCGTAGTTATGGGTCTTGAAGCACCTACATTTATTTTGTACCTGAGGGTACTTCGTTTTTGTCATTCGTGAATAAAACCTAATCTATGTACCACATATTTCCGTATTCGCCTTTACTGCACAATAATCCGGACTCAAGAATAGTTCTCGACAGTTTTATATGAAAATCTCTACTCAAATAATAAATCTATGCTTGAGTCATGCTAGAGCCTATAAAATATTTTGGTAAGCAGCGCTTACAAGTGCTGATTAAATTTTGAACCATTATGAATTTTCATAAAAGTCGCCACAATAAGTAATTTAGCCCCCGATGAATATTCACGTTACTATAGTAAAAAACAACCCGCGAGTTGACGGTTGTAAATCTTTCATGCTCATTTGCATCAACCATTACGCTAGTGACTTTAATGATAATAATACCTAATCTAGTCCAAGAAAAGAGACGCTTTTAAAAAAAAATTAAAAACAAGAGTAATGAAACTGAATAACATCAGTTGGAGGATCATGAAAATGAGGTAACTATTCTTTTATTCATGAAAAAGATAAATTTAGATCCCGTTTACTAACACGATTAAAGCCGGTACCTAATAAATACTTACACCATCGCATCAAGTATTTACACGGCAGAAGTCAGCACAACGGTGTTCACCTCACTAAAACAAAACTTAAATCTCGTAAGCCGCAAGAAAAGTCCGCCGGCCCCAGCGCTGAGGAAACCGCAGACCGTTTTAAGTAAAATATTAAATGCGCCCTAGGATTTGTTCCGTACCGGGCACCAGCTTAATATTTGATGAAGCGCTCTGACGACGGCGGCGCGGCGGCTCGTCTGGCCCTTAATTGCGGAATGATGCGTTCACGGGACCTGGACCAGCCTCAAGTGGGCACTAGGCAGCTACCGCGGGAAATATTAAAACGTCCCGTGGCGCAACCCACCACTAACAGTAACTGTTTATTGCAAGCTTGCGAGTTTTGCGACTTCGTGAGCCTAGACGTTAACTCCTATAAATTTTATGTTCACAATGCCGCAGTAAAATGTTGCAATACCGGTAAATCCGGTTGTTTTTCTCTCGGATTTAAAAGAAATATGTATTTGGCTGTTTGAAATTGCTTTTCCTTTGGCTGGGAGGCGAGTGCCGCGATACGAATACTGTTGATTCTAATTTCCGGTCGGATGCGGGGCGGTGCTGCCAACCTTGTCACCAATCTTTTACTGCAGTGTTTACTCGTGTAAAGTCGCTTGTTTCCCGTTTAACATAGATACCTACTTACTTTCCGTCACTATCTCCTATTTATAGGATGAGTATTTTGGCATGAACTGTTATAAGAGGCTGTACAGTATCGAATTTGGGAGGAAATAGTGATTCGTCGGTAATACATTCCAACTTCTACTCGATTACCTGTGGTACAAAGTGTCTTTACTGTTCAGAAAAAAACAATTACCTAATAAATACTTATTCATGTAGTACAAATTGTTATAAACAAAACAGTAATTATTTTACAAAGGAAACACGGTTCACATGAATGAAATGAGGCAAAACATAAGCGGTTATTGACTGACTCACACTAAAAAGAAATAACGGATGTAACTAATCACCTTTGTAGTGATAATGTACTTTAATGTTATTTTATTCGCATATAAACAGCAGTGGAAGGAAAATACCAACTGAAAGTATGAATACTAAAATTTAATGAGTTTGAATCGTGTTTCATTTTGGTCGCTACCTACTGGTTTTTACGCTTTCCTAATCTCTAATACGAAACAACTTCTAGACATTTTAAACTTATGTAAGGAGTGCGTTTAATAAAAAACTATTTCGACCTATAAAATAACATGACGTTTTGGTGCTTTTGAATTAGTTCGATGAAAGATAGGAAGAAAATTGTGATGTCATGTAAAAGATTGGAAGAAAGATTAAAAATTCTGAAAACCAAGAGTAATAGTTGTAATTTAGTAGGAACAACTATTATACTTATTATTTAGACAATTTAAATTACCTTTTTATGCTGTGGGAACACTTTTACGATGGAGAGATCCGTTGAATAAAATATGAAGCTTAGGGCTGATTTTGGTAGAGCACCTCGCGCAGTCTTCGCTTGCTATTGTTTACTACCGCTGTAAGAGTCATCAGACAACCAGGATTATGTCTCCTCCATTAAGCCTCCCTCACTAGCATGCAATAGAAGATTGGTACCTAGTCGCGAAGAATTCGGAAGCATTCACTGTGCGAGATTTCAGCGTAAAAATTACGTAACATATAAATCTGTGGAAGTAAAATATTACCGTCAATGAAACGCCGTCATAAAACTACAAACAAGCTTCTTATTCCTTATCTACCATCTAACGCTAATAGGTAAATTATTACGTGTTACGGCAGTGTAGCTCGGTTTTACAGTTCTAAGTGTACAGCTAGATTGCAGAACAAACATGACACGCACTGTTGATAACGGCCTGGCGATTTGACTAAAATTTTGTAAAGTGAAAGGATTGTAAAAACCGGAGTCTTACATCAATAATTTCAATTGATTTAAATGTTTTTTGTCGTTGGAAAAAAAGAGCGAAAAGGTAGTCAAAACCTAAAAAATTATATCGGCGTCTGAGATAAAACTTTTATTATCAGAAAAAGAAAACGTATAGTAACGTACATAAAACAAGCATTAGTTCTTTTTATTTCTACATTTTCAAAAAAAAAAAAAACTTAACCAGTATTTTCAGTTAAAGCACCCATAAATTATTTTCCTATTACTCATAATGGATCGAATAGAAACTATAGCACGCAATCGTGTAATGCCTATCGATTCAACTCCGGAGCTCATAGATTTGTTAGGAGATAACCCGTGAATGCCGCTTTTTATTCCCCACCTAATCTAGCTGAAACCCTTTTCAATTAGTGCTTTCTGCTCGTATATAACATCTTCCATTACTAGTCGGTGTAAAAGCATTATGAATAATGGGTGCCTTTCTATAGAAGCTGAGCTTAAATAATTTTAAAAGATTTTTATTCAATCCGATAGGTATACATACAGTCCTGAGCAAAAATTCCGGGTTAATTTCATTATTGCTTACATAATTTCACAATTTCATAATTTCCAGCTAATTCATGGTTTTCTAAGATATAGATGCTTCATAGATGACCTGACATTTTTGCTCTCTAGTATAAATCTCGTATAGATCTCATCATCATATAAATCATATTTTACGCCTTCATAGAACTAAAGTTAAATTATAAAGCTAAAAATAAATTCTTTATACTCACAGCCGTTTCGTGACTGAACGCTACGGCGATCGTGCTTTCAGCATAATGATGAGATCTTACCTGAAAAAGAAATGCAACTGTTAATATTTAGAATCACAAAACTATCGGGTAATTAGGTTTAAAGATATGGAATTCCGGTAGGTAACTGATATTTTACAGTCTCTTGGTTCCATTTATACCCCGCAGATACTGACAGCGAATCTGATAATGGTTATTAATTTATTAATCAAATGAATTCTAGCTAAGTTCTTTTTCTATTTGGGTGTGTAGTACAAAAACTCTTTTCAGGATCACTCTACTGTATTTCGAAGTACCTACCTTTTATACATATTCTACCCTATAAGTATATGTAATGTAGGTATAGGTACTAAAGTTTTAAACAACACTGAATAATGAAAATGTAAATATTTTAACCAATTAAATTAAAAAGCTGCTGTTGGTAAAATTTGACTAATTTCTCGTAGAGGGTTTATTGAAATGACAATAATAATTTTACGCACGACAAAGACTTGCTGATGAGTAAAAATTATCGTCCGACACTCTCTGACTATACTTATTATGAGAGTTATTATTGTTCAGTGAAATTACGTTGTTTCATTATTTGGTGTGAAATCTTTGATGAATAATCACTCATACTTTATATTTAATTTGATACGCTTTTGCCCGTAAATATTATGGTTCGACTTGCCCAGTTAAACTCTATTCATGACTCATTAACATTACTAACTTACACACATGCCTACGTTTATAAAACGGGTGCGAACCAATTATGCCCACACACAGTCACTAATCATAATTTCCTCGACTCTCGAAAACTATGTTTAGTTTGTTCTATTTAATAATAATTAGCTTGAAAGTAGCGGTGAACTGCCGTAAAAACGGTTCAAACGTTTTCTTACGGACGACGACGGGCGGGGTGTTTGACGTAAATTACTTTACGTTGCTTGAACAAACGCCTCTTTAGATTCCTTTATTTACTAATGAAAAATTGTGTTTGAAAAATTTTAGTTTGTTTGGTGCAGGTATAGAAAACATTATGTTAGTATTCACACAAACTGCATCCTACGCTCGGTGTAAATAGATTATCGATAAAAGCAAACTTAAATAAATTAATGTTGTATAACGATTGTGTATTTGGGTACCTACCTGATCAATCATACTGCATTAATATACAATTATGTGAAAATTAATCACGATTGCGGTTTGACACGAGTCGGTAATAGAACTCACACGAGTCAACAGTCGTTATTTAGTATTGTACTTAGTACGACGCATCGAGGCGCGCACTTAATTCTATTAAATCAAAGTTAGACCCGTATTCCATTGCTTCTGCCAATGATCTTTTCTGCGAAAACTTTTCGACGGTTTTAAATTAAAAACTGTCAACTTGAGCTCGTCGCTTCTCTCATACATTATTTGCTCGACTAAACTGAGTTTAATAGATTTCTCATAATCCCTGTCTAGATCACCTATTATAGGGGGCTAAAGCAGTCAGTGACATCCACATATTGCTCGACAGGACAACGCACGCCGCCTTGGACTCACCATTCAAGAACTCACAAAGCGAATATGCTAATATCGCATTTGCAATTAAAATCGCGACGCCCACAGAGGGACGCCATTGTTTCATACATGCCAAACATCCTCAAGTAGGTACGTATTGATGCGCTGATAATATTAGGTATTACATTATATCGGCTCCATCAACAATTTTATAAGAATCGACGGAATATCGCCATTATCAAAACATCTCGCTCAAACTTCGGCAACTTATACTAATGGAAGGAATATCCAAAGTAAAAGTTGTACAACAAGCAATCTCCTGACATGGAAAGTTGGTGAATTTCAGAAGCGACCGGTGAGCATCACCGAAAGAATGTAATAAGGCGCAGGTGCCGAGTTCTTTATTGGATTTCGCACGTTCCAACTCGACGTGTTTGATGGCCGGAGGATTCTTACAAAACTTCGGCACCTATTAATACTTGTTCGAATAACCGAAATGATCTTTTAGATTTGTTCGCGGCGACGGCGACGGCCGGCGTGGTCTAAGTGGGTCAAGAAAGGGGAGGAATTTGTGGGGCGATTCTATCCATTTGCTCGCAACAATGTAGGGATTGCGGACGGAATGCCCGATTGAAGGAAGTGGTTAAATATAAAGAATCCACTTTTTTAACCCAAATTATTAAAATTTCTATAAATGTTGGTTATTTTCTCACATTTTCTGGATTTTAAGCACTGCGCATCATTTTCATCCCAAAAGAGTATTGCGCTTGGTCAAAAGAGTATTGCGCATTTCTATTTTCAGGAAACATAAAGTATCAATTTTGCTCATTCATCCCTAATGAGAAAAACGCGTGTTAATGCGTAGGCAAGGCACCTAGACGGCGGCGGCGGCGGCGGCGGCGGCGTGGTATCACGAGGTCACCGATCGTTCCGAAACTGTTTCTCGGTGAACGACATAAAACTGAAAGGAAAAGTATAGGCCACAGCGCCCCGCCACTGCACACCAAGTCATTGACACATGCAAATTCCAACATCGGTGCCGGTTCATTGAACTCTCCATTCAATGACTGTCGAAAGTTACACTACGATTAGCAGACGAAAGCTTACGTGATTGTTGGCAGCATTAAATACAGTTAACTTGGCTAACCGCTCCGCAAGGCCGTCCGAGATAAAGTCCACTGTACGCTATCTACGCCATAAGTCGAACAGAAAGTTGCTACAACCATCAAGTTACTGTGGAAAAATCTAACTAAAATAAAGTGCTTTAATCATACCGAAAAGTTTAAACTTTTTAGGGGTGCTAATTCTACGATTGAATTGTACAAACTGAGAAAGCTCTTGTTACGAGGGATTAGGCCAAATTTTCCGCACTGATTCGGACTGAAGGTGCGTCTGGTCCATTGTATTATTAGCATTGCGAATTACGAGAAGCGAGTGCTAGACGCATTCGCAAATACAAACGGGTGATAATATGCAAATTGCTCTTGTCTGCACGACATTACATGGTAGCTAGGTGTGGCCTTCACACATACTGCCAAAGTACTGTTATTCCACCGCATCCAATATCCTTCTACTTGGAAACTAATAAATGCTTTGTTGGTTTTTCCTAAGCCCCTATATGGAAACACTTCGTGGTATTATGTTTGAATAGCGGGCATCATAATGTAGTCTCGAGCCGAGATAACTAAGTGGCGTCCTTGTCCATGATGATGGACGTAAAGCCGAAAGACAACCTCAATATTGTGGAGAGATGCTGGCATAAATGGTGTTGATTGTTGATATAATCTATCACGTGTGTGACACGACTGCATCGACCCGAGGCCAGACGGCGGCGGCGGCGTGTAAACTCTTTAAATATACACTGATTCACACCATCTGTAGCTAAGTACGTGAAAGTTACTAAGTATTCAATTTGAATACTAAAGCTGATCTGCAAAATTGTTTATCATGTGGATTCCATCAGAATATGACAGTTGTTCGGAATGCGTTGATCGAAATACGGTCAAGTTCAGTTGAGCTCGCTCCCGCTTAATGATTTCCTGCTTCCCACTTCACTTTCAACAGTTTCCACTCCACCCCATTTTCTATTTTAGTTGCCAAATGACTGAGAGACTCGTCCAAATGAGGATAGGCTTCACAGTTACCAAATTGGTGCGGAAAATACCAGCTTTTATTTATTTCTAGTCTCTATTTTATGAAACTATATAATTGTCAAACTAAAAATCTGAGTAGGTATCTGTACCTAGGTATAGTAATGTTTTGAAATTATATATTTTTCGACTTTCACCCGGAAAACCTTTCTTACAGTAGGTATAATAATTTGAAATATTTGAAACGGCAATAATGGTAGAGCCAAGAAAGTACGAAGTTCCGTATCGGCATAGTATCGGTCAAATAACAGAAGCGAACAATAATGTGAAAGGGAAATAAATACTTGTCTGTCAGATGTCTTTAAACAATGATACGATTTATCGTTCAGATAAATGGGCACGTAGGACATCACGTCCGGTACCAACAGTATGTTTGTTTTAAAATTAGATAAGATTGCGTGCTGATCGGTTGTCAACATTTTAATTTTAAATTACTGTGTTGTGTGGGGGGATGATACGTGTCAAAGTACAACGCCTGCTTCCATTTTAACAAAAATAAAGCTAACAAATCATTCTGCCGTTAAGTTCGTCTGAGAGTAGCATTCTTCTTCTTCTCTTCAATAATGGCCTGTGTCCGTCATTTCGACAGACAATTTTGCCAATGTCAAGTGTTAAAATTTTATCATTATGTATCCCTGCCACAGAGTATTGAAGCGTAAACGTCACAAACAATGACTCAGAGTCGATGGTGTAGCAATAAACTACAACAGGACTTCATTACTTTCCACATCGCTGCCTCATTCTCATGTAATGCATTTTCTGTAATTACAATGACGTCACTGTTCCGCTCCACAGTAGAGCAAGACTGTATCGATTATGCATGTGCGTTGGGGACCGTCTGCAGAATGCTACCATAGTAAACTAGTACAGTATCTTATCTGTAACATTTCTATCGAGCATCGACAAACTTCAAATCGTAGCTATGTTTATTCTTTTGGCTTCCGCACGTCAGAAAGTACACATTCGTAAACTTTTCTTCATCTATGCGAGTATGTCATCAGTCTTTCTCTCACATATCTGCTATAGGCTTTCAATATCTGCACGCATGCTCATGTTCTTACACCACACGCTTGAATCAACCGAGGCTGAGATACTGGTTCCTTGTTTACAGTGCATGGGGCGATAGCTGGTCAATGGCCGCATTCCTCTTAGTTGAAAGTTACGCAGATCCGGCTGCGAAAAATCACTGCGCTATTCCGACTGCGCTCGAGATGACGCGGATGCGTTTGTAAACGATTTGACATTTTCTACGCCGATGACTGTGTCAACTCTCACGTAAGCGTCAATGATGAGGTTGTTTTGTTACGGAGACAAAAATCTGGCAACATAATTCCTAAAATATCAGTGTGCGCTAAAATTTTCATTTCCACGAAACTCTAACACTTCTAGTTATTCAACAAAGTTACATTTACGAACCGAATTGTTTACACGAGAATTGAAATACCACAAAGTGAATGCGAGATACTCTAAAAGTCTGAAGTTGCAAGAATCAATGCATGGTAAACAGTTTTATTGCCTTTTAGTGATTGCAAGTTGTTAAAAATCATCATCTTGAAAAACACTGTAAAACACATTGTTACGATAAAGCGGAGACAAACGTTTTGTTGAAGTTATTTTGTGTGTGAATAAATTATGTTTTAAAAATGAGTACAGTGGCGCTTCTTCTTCTCTCTTGTATCGATGTAAAGTTCTTTGCCATAGCTCTACTAGGTTGAACAAGTCGCCCACCTTTCCATACAAACGTGGAAGGGTAACTACTCCACTGTTTGACGTTGACCAACCAAAACTAAGGATTATATCAATTTATCTCGTCATAATCTATGTCTGTATACACCCCAAACCGTAAAAAAGGTATTCGTTTAAAAAATACAAGCTTCTAAACTTTTGTTCACCCTTAAGTATAACAATGTGGAAGAAAGTAGGTACCTAGATAGGTAAGCGAAATTAATCCTCTGTTCGAAATGAAATTAAGAGCGACCAGTTTTCTATATTTTTATCTAAAACCATCAAATTATTTAGTCTGTACATCCGGCTCGTACAAGTGAGGTACAAACACTTACGTAGGTACATACCTAATTTAAATATCTGCTTGTTATATCCGCTATGCCTTAAGAATATTGTTAGGTTGGAGGTCGTTAAACTCAATTTTCATTCGCCTACTTTTTCCACGTGACAAAACAATGCTCACCTTTAGTCACCTATAGTACATTATGGTACTAGTGTGGTACATTGGTGATTACCGCCGAGGTGCCATTGAGACCCGAGCCGTAGGCGAGGGTCTTAAGAGAGCCGAGGACGGTAATCATCAATACACACGTGTATCATACGACGTTTTTCAACACACTTGTGAATAAAATAACTATAATTTCAACAGTGAAAACGAGTTGTGAAAAATGTTTCGCTAAGGCGGGAAAAATTAATCAGTTTTCCTATGCGCGCGCATTGCGATCGGCCACAGACTAAAGGGATGAGGTTTTTTTTTTATTTTCCGCGCATAGGGTTTGCGTATATTCTGCCACGTACAAAATGGGGAATTTAAAGTTTTCTTTTATTACAGAGAAAACAAAAGTTATATTTGAGTGAAAGTTTTATTTATTAAACACGTACGAGTTAAAATTATCTATTTAAATAAGAAGTTGCATGAAATGAGCAAGCAATAGGAACATTAATTTATTTGTTCTATTGAACACGATCTTTTTTTTGAATAAAAACTTTTTTAAGAACAAAGCAACTCAACCAATAAAATTCAAAAAAAAAATCTATAACTCACTTGTGAGTTATAGCAATGAAAAAGTCACAGTTTGATTATGGGTGTCATTATGTGCCTAATTGCAGTGACCATAGAGCCACTTTATGAGCAAGTGTGTTGAAAAAGTCTTTAAAACCATATTCCTTCGGTTTTTCATTGAGTTCAATTAAACGTTCGTGATGAGTGAAGCTGGTGGGCCAGAAGCTTAAAGGAAGGTAAAGTAAAAGGCGGAAACATTCATAAATTTTGTTTGTACAGACGGTGTTTGAAGGGATTAGAAATCCTCTTTCAAGCAGATGAAAGTACAGTTTGATTTTCAATCCGAAAGGAATCGGATTTCAAACACAGGTGCGATTCATGTGCTGCGGATTTACAATGCATGTCTCGAGTCTTATCAGACGACAAAGGAAGATGCTTTAGCGTTGCTAGTGTGATGTTGGATGAATGAAGATGAATTGTTTGTAGAGTGTTCGTTTACTGCCGCGTCGTAGTCTGGACTGTTTACTTTGGTCACTTTTAAAGCTTTTCTTATAATTTTAAAGGAAAAATTGTGTTTTTCAAAATATTTGGAAGTAGATGCATAAAATATTGTTTAGCTCGAAAATCTAATCACGTGATAGACATATTTCATTTATACCCAAAAAGCTCGTTTCGAATTCTAACATAACAAAAAAATATGCAAATGTTTATCATCATCATCATCATCATCAATATATATAAAACTCTTGAAGCTGACAGAGAATCAACGCACAGCCTAAACCATAAGTCCTAGAGGTATGAAATTTGGAGGGTAGTATCCTTATGTAGTGTAGAGGTGCACTAAGAAAGGAATTTTGAAAAGTCGCACCCTAAAGGGTTTAGAACACGAGCAACGCCGCGGGCGACGGCTAGTAATGTATAATTTAGTGCTTTACAATGAGAGTGACAATAAAAACCGTTCAAGTGAGTCAGAGTATTTTATTTAGTACCCCACATACCTACCTCTACATCATTTGATTTGTTAGAGAACCATAAAAGATTTCTTGGAAGCATCAAGCATTGTTGACGCACTCGCAAATATGAATAGCGAGTGGGATGAACCAGGAAGATCACAAAAATGAATTGCCATAAAACTGTACCAAGTTTTTCATTAGCGTACCAAAACGGCACAATACATTACAATGGCAAGTCGCGTGCGACGCAGTGAGACCAAATTACTACTGGAATGAAAGTGTGCAATTCTTTTCCTGTACGATTTGGGAGAGACCGCGTCAGACTAACCAACCGCAAGGTTCTTATTTCGTTAGAAATAAAGGTGGGTTTGAAATGGCACAACAATGCGGTCGGCGGCGTATTCAAGTCGAGCGATTGCTTTGCGCGAATTTTTTGCTCGTCTGGCGCGCAGGTGGGTCGTAGGTAGTCGATGTCGGGAACCGACACTTAATTTTTTCCATATAGCCTTCGACCCGATTCACTGTTTGTTTTGATCGTTCTTTCGCTTCATCGCGTCCTGACTTACGACCATTACGTGTATGCACTGGGGAATGCTTTTACTTAATTCTTCTTTATTTAATTACTTTATCGCTTTGCTGTTTCTTTTTCTATTGTATACTTCTACAACAAAATAACTTACTTTGGAATAAACTACCTACGATACGAGTAGCATACGTGTTGTCCATCCGCGGTAGTTAGCTAAGTTTCATACTGTATTTGATACAGTATGAAATGCATATGACGGGAAATAACTAGATATTGATATCCTCATTTCCTGACCCCTTTTCAAATGCGATTGTCAGAAACCAGCTGTTATCTCGGCACAGGTGCATGTCGGTCAAACCGGTTCCACCGTCGTCTGCTCCAAATTGCTGCTTATACAAACTCTCCACTAATCTGTGTGGTTATTATTCGGCTACCGTCTGCTCCCAATTTCAGTGCTCTCAGCTGTAATTCCAAAAAATAAAGTTTCTTACAAATGGGCGACGAACATTATAAACTATCAGTTAAATAATCTTACTTTAATAAAGGACTAAACAATTCGATCTTAGCGTTATTATCATCACCAGCATACTAATCAGAAAGCTCTTTGAAAGATGAACACCACCGCCCCGACATCCAGCCACTATGACCAATGTTTTCTGTGGTATCTTTGGTCTTGTGTGGTAGAGTCCCTTGCAAAATGGATTGCTCGATATTTATACGACTGACTTTTATGACAAAATCTAAGTAGGTAGGTACACGTTTTCAGCAGCTCCCGAAATAAAGCTCATTTTATGCAAATTCGTATGACCTGGTGGCCGAAACTGGTGTGGCACCAAAACCTATTGCACCGCACCGTCACGCAGCGCACCGCTTCTCATGTGTGCCAACTCCATTAGGTATATTAATTTTGAAAAATCACGGTGACCGCTTTATAACAGTTATAGGAAACGAACGCTTAACGGGTTTGCGCAATCAAATGTTCCCAAGGTGTGGCGAAGGGCGGTGCTGGCCCGTTACGCGCGGTCATCAATCCGAACGGGTCTGCCGGGCCCCAGGCGCGACGGAACTGCCAATACAAGACGAGTCGCGTACGTGCCTTGGGTTACATCAGACCACGTGTGTACGTAGAGGTTAATTTAGAGTAAACTTGGTCATTTTGGTAAAATTTTATCACCGTAAACTTTAGTCCAGCGTAAAGGCGTATTATTTTCACGAAAACTGGGATGTATATGAAGTTAAACTTGTATATGAATAGGCACTATAGTCAGTTTTACATATTTACTGGAGTAAAGGTTAACACGAATTTGATAAACTTAACCCGTTCAGGTCAATTCATCAAAGTTATATTTTTTTTAGTTTAGTAGAAATTGTAATGCTGTGTTCCACGTGATTGCCAAAATAGGCTTACCTACTAGGTATTACAGACGAATCTCGAGTGAGCTTACGCTACCTAAAGTTCAATTTTGACAAATTCACTCGTTGTCTCGACTTTGTTTTCTTTGGAAGTTTATTATTTCTAAACCTTCCATAGAAAACGTGGTGACTTGATAGCTCAACCTCAAAATGACTTAGTATAACGAGCCGTTACTGTAAGACAAAGTTTTTAGCATTAACATTTTAGCAATTTATTGTTTCTAAGAAAGTATCTTCGCTCTTTGTCCAACAATAATTTGTTAGATTGTCTAAATATCATCAATCGATATAAAACTACAGATCATTCGTTATAATAAATGCCGCCATCGAGCCAAAACTTATCTAAGCATACAAATCTATATTGTTAAAAAATCAAAGCACTGACCTTATTAATACTCAAAGGCCCTATTGATAAATCCATAAAAAGTTCGATAGTTGACAATGGGGCCGATTGATGATTCAATCTATGTAATTAATTGTTGGTTTCCTGTTCCACGGGCGGCGTATGCATGCGCGCAGCGATAGGAATAAAGTACACGGTCCAGTAAAGCACTGAAATATTTTCTTTCCTCTTAGAAAATAGTCAGTGGTTAAATATTATAAAAACATTCTTAGGAGCACGAAATCTTGGAATTAGTCTCCAATTTTTTATGATTGATAACTTTCATATTGACTACGAGAATATGCTATGAGAATGCGTCAAGCTTCTATTTATTCTAGGCCATACTGTGATGGACATTGGACTTTAATTAGTTCCTTTTATTATGTAGCACCCATATGCGCATGCGCAGGGGAAAGGGACAAAGTTATAAATAATTAATGCCGAAGATAACAGTGAACGCGTGCGCAGGCCGTTAATTTTTTTACTTCGGACATTATGTGTGAAGTAATGAAACATCGATAATTTGTTGAATATGCATTACTTTTGATTACTTCATTATTTTATTAATTTAGCCAATTAAAACTGCAAACAAGAAATGCAACCCAGCTTTATAATTTTTATATTACCTACTAAAAAAGAACCTGTTGTACAAGCCTGTTGCATTTTATACAATCCTTACGTGCCATTCTACCAAAAATCAATTCAAAAAAACGCAAGAAAGCCATCGAGTTCTAACTCAATGAAGAAAGCATACCTATATTTTTTAAATAATGTTCCACGAAATCAACATGCATGAAATTACATCCGAAAATGTTTAGAAATAACAATGAATGTAAAGAGACGAGTCGTACTATTAGGGTCTAAACACTTGCAGATTTACCCAAACAGTCGTTTTAATTAAGTGAATAAGGGTTTTATTGAGGCCCTCCATGAACGTAGCCAACCCCACGGTAGCGTAAAACCAACGTATGTAAATGTACCTACGATAGGTAACGAACATTTCATGTTGAGTTTCAATTTGAATTCGAATGTTTGTACGTGATTAGTAAAACGTGCAAATCATTTTGTATAAATGAAAATTTTCAAAGCTGGCTTTCACACCGCCTCCGACAACCTACACGATATCGACGGGAAGCTAACCTCATTTAGTACCTACTACTATAGGTAGGTACTAATTATTATTGATCAACTTATCAAACAAGGATAACAAACATAACTAGGTACCTACAGTGCGTATTCTTATATCATGTTTAATGATAATATTTAGAATTCTAAAACAGAATACGCAGCAAATGGGACCGCAGCTACAGGATAGATATAGCAGGTCTGTAAAATATGTAGGTAGGTAGTACTTTGAGAAAAGTTTAAACTGCAGTGTAGGTTCGTACAAACTTTCATTAGAAGCCATGAAACAAAGCTTCCAGTTCTTGTAGAGAGTAGTTATATTCCTGACCATTTTCTACGAAGTTCTCCGAACCGTGAGAGGTTTAGGTATCTCTACTTTTACTTTGTTGAAACTTTGTGGCGATAATTTTTTATAATAGGTAGGTACTAATGATATTTGCGATGCGATGAGTCACTCGGTCATTGTTTCAACCTGAAAAATATTATTTTCAATCTAAAACGCAGACTCACTATATCGCTTCCATTAATTTTACTTTCCTTCCCTTTCATTCGTCCATAGAGAGCGTCGGTTCACTTCGGTCATAAATTGATTCTATTTTATGTGTATTTGTACTACCTAAATTCCCTTCGACACGAAAATATTTGATTTGGACGAGGTCAATAAAATTCTATTATTTTTGTTTGTTTATTAGCCGTTGGCAATTTTTCATTCCCCAGTCGTTCAACGTGTAACTTTTTGATAACTTTTATAAACGTATTTTATTGAATCAAAACACTTTTGGCTTGAGGTCAAAATCAAGGATGGTTAGATTTGGAATTTACTATAATTTTACTTTCTATAAGATTATTTTGAAATTATTCATCTGGATTGGATTGGAAATTGATCTTATGCATAAGAACTTGCTAAATCTATATCTTTGATCCTCGTGATCTGCAACTAGATCTGGCGACCGCGGACGCCATCTCGGGTATCATTCGAAGTTCCTTAATAGGCCTACTTCGTGGTGGTCCGATCTCTAGAATTATTGCGTGTAATTGCTACATATGTTTTGCAGATTTCACAATTTCAACAGTACAAATAAATGTAAATTGGCAAGATTTGCTTATTTGTGTGCGTGATTTCTTCTCTACCAAAGAAGAATTTGACTGAATTGTATTGGTAGCTTTCTCTCTGTCAACTCTTGCTAGAATGTGAGCATAAAATACGTATTGTTATTACTGGATATTATTAATAAAATTTTCCTCATAAAATTTCACAAGGCTATAACCACTAACTAGGTCTTCGATCTTGTATCAAGATTTTCTCTATAATTAGAGATTGGCATTCAAGGAATCGAGTACGCGCAGCTCGAGTCAGGATTTTATCGGAACTGCCTCGGAGGAATTTGCGATGTAAATTGTGATTATTTACTACATTCGACGGGCTGGGGCTTTGCTTACATTTCCAATCACTTACATTTTCTTGACGTTATTTTCAATTTCAAATTATACTTGATATTTTGCATAATATACCTACCAAGAACGTGTTTTATAGGTAAAATACCAAGTTCAGTTTCCGAAGGTGTATAAAACATGTAAGCTTAGTTTTGTCTAGACAAAGGAAAATCCGCAAACACCTCAACCAAAAAAGCCCCATTACAAATAGGAATGGTGAAAGGCTAGGGGCGGACATCATAAATATTCCTCCTACTAGGTATTCCGCACTAACTTTTACCTAAAACAGCGAGCTAGGGTTGTCCACAGTGACGTTCCCTGCGGGCGTGATTCATGCATTTTAATTCAATGTCGTTCGCCTGTCCCTAATGGCTGACGGTGATTTCCAACTGGTGGTGGGAAAAGCCGAAAATTAACAATAAATTCGGTTTTTAATACCTTAAACCTTTTTCTCTCCACAGCTAGACAAAGATACCCCTCTTGTTATTTATTCTTCTTTCTAAATATATAAAACTTTTGAAGCTGACTGATAATCAATGCACAGCCTAAAATATAAGTCCTAGAGGTATGAAATTTAAGGTCTAAAATTACGATCAAAAATTTAACCAAATAATGCGTATGCTGTTACCACGCGAGCAAAGCCGCGGGCGACAGCTAGTTTTCTTCTACAATTTAAATGCATAGATGGAATAAGTAACTCGCAATCGGAGTTGCGTAGAAGCTGTAGAATGTCCTCCACTAATACAGTAGGTACCCAGTTTTAAGTTTTTATAGATGACCCGAAATTTTTGTTTTCGCTTTAGATCTTCTGTTTTAGTTTCGGCCTCGTCCCAACACTAAATACCGGTGAGTTAGCCAAGTTTCAGCATACGTGGACAAACAGAGAACAATTTCCCTAATTAAGTACCCAGAGTGTGTCTGTGTTTGTGATGCAACGCACAACGTGCCACGCTTTCCAAAGATGAGCACAGTATAATGCCGTGATGTGTTATCGATAATTGGCCAATCAGGATACATGAGCGCAAAGCGTAGAAGTTTGATAGCAGTGAGTGAATACAGCTGGGAATGAAGGTTTTACGTTCACGTAAAGCTATTCATCAACCTTAATATTAACCGGTTTTCAACTAAAGCAGTAACAAAATCAAATACATAAGCATCAAGAACCAACTTACTTAAGTGGGAAAAAGTAGGTAAGTACCTAGTGTGAAAAGCTACTATACAGCTGAAGGTAATATTTACGGGCACGTAGAGCCCTGTTCTACTTGGCTATAGGGTAGAAAAAAAATGCAAATCGATGTATACTCTATTATCGGTATTCAGAAATGTTGAAGTCAAATGCAGATAGAGTGCAATGTTGCATCGGGGCGGCGGCGGCGCAGGCGCAGCGGCGGGACAGGCGGCGCGTGCGGCCCTGGCGCAAGGTCAATGGCACGCGCCTCTCCTGCTCGCACACCGGAATTCCATATTTAAATCTCGTCCGCAGAAAAATGGCGGTCGACTCCATTCCGCGGACGCACCGCGCCGTGCGTACGGGGAATAAATAAAACATGCCTCCATCTTTTTCATTGCGTTTTTTCCGAGTATCGCTAACGACTTAGTAACTGCAGTTGTAATGTAATGTATGCTACTCCGGAGTCATCGAAATTAATCTCAAGCTTTATTAGTCTTTCGCTATTTACGTACAATTCGTAACGGTTCTTAAAAGCTCAATAAAGTTGAATCGCTGTTATTTGTCCAACATGGTTGCCTACTTAACTGGTAGCGAACGTTGTATGTCATAAAATAAGCTATTAATATACTCGTGCGTCGTAGCGGTGAAGTGCATTTTGGTACATCTAAGTTTCGTAGCTCCCCGCTACGCGGTTTTAATATGCGGGTATCGATACTTCCTACATTGTACTCTAGAGACGTATTCTAACGCCGTACACAAGACAATTTCAGATTTAAATTGCATATCTTACCTACACGGTTAATATAAGATATGTAGGTAGTTAATATGCAAGTTATTTATTTTGCTCTCATTGTTATAAAAGATCGAAAACAAACCATTGTTGCCTAAAATGTGTTCTACCAATCAAAGCTCTGAATACAAAAGATTTCGGGTTGTTATATCCCTGTGTAGGTTAAGTACCTACACTAGATATCTATTATATACGAATATATAGGTACTCGTAACACAATTAAGTCGGAGCGTCAAACTGCAAGTCACTGGCAATCGGAGACGCTCGGGTATCAGCACAAAAGCCTAGGGAGGGACGGGTATGGGCATGTGAATTAGGGCGCCGACCTCCACAGGCCACAGCTCGAAATGAGTGATTCGGGCCCTTAATAGGTACTTATTATTTGCCAACAGAACCCATAATCACATGTATTTTGTGGAAATCTACGCTTACAAGTATCTATTGTATTGGGTAAAAAAATACATAGGATAGTCAGACGGAAGTATGGCGCAGGCTAAGTTTAAAGCTAGTTGGTATGTTAATTAATGAACAGTCAGCATTAGAAGGTTTTTTATACAACTAAATGATGGAAAAACTCGATGTCCCACCCGATGTTGTAACCACTTCCTATAACGGTGCAGGCAGATTAACAACATTCAGAATACATAAATTGTTAGTTATAACTCTAACTTATTATATATTTTTTTTATCATAAACTGCTCTAAAAATTCAGTTTTTAAGTGTAAAAAAACTTGCTTTGTCAGATTTTTTTTAACTTTGTCTCCTACGAGGTTCAGTCATCACCTTATGATTTTGACTATACCTACGAAGCGGTACATCTTTTTGCTACTAATATGATCAACAATTGCCAGTACAAAAACGCCGCCGGCCGGCCAGAAGTTCATTAGCCGTTATACCTAGGTATATTTATGTTTACACTTAGCGTGTCTATGTTGAGATGTTTGAGTTATTTACGATCTGTAGGTCATTCAGTACGGGGTGAACAGACTAGCGTAGGTAATCTGAAGTATGTAGGTATGTAAAGCTCGTTTTAGACTGTGGAGATAGTCTTATCTTCGCTTTGTTGGGTTAGTCTACCTCATTGTGTCTGTAACAGCGAATGTTTTTGCTCCTTTATCACAATTTAGGTTATGCTGAACTCTGAAGGTAAACTTTGATGGGTTTTCTTTTTTCAGTGACAACCATATAATGGTTTGAACGAGTATGTGCCATCCGTCATTGCACCATTTTTTGGTATGATTGTAAGCTTTTGATCTGCCTTTTGCAGTACCTACAACACATTGGCTTTTGCGCGACGTTCATACATATTCAGACAAAAGTAAAAAGAAGGCAAGTAAAGTACAATATAAGAGAGAGAGAGAGAGAGTAAATTTTAATTTTTTTATACAAGACGTATCGTGAACCATTAGGGGCGTCCGGCGGCAGCGGCGTCGGCGGCGGTATCTAGAAAAAATATATTCTCCACTTTCTAATAGGTACTATTAGGTACTATCCGCTTGAAAGAACCACTTAAACCTACAAGCCCAGCTCAGTAGCCCGAACACTGAACTAGCCATACGTCCCGCCCTACCACTAAATCTCTAAAGTGCCCATTGTTTCTACACAAGAAACGTTTCATCCAGACCCCGCTAAATACTTGGCTTCAATCCTGATTACTGCTGCGTTTAGAGGCTTGCGTTATTTCTTAACCGGCTTCGGTCGCATTTGTGAAGAAAGCAGGTTGCCCGTACGGCTACCACGCTGGCACTTGCAACATCCTTCGTTTAGCTTTCTAATGTATATCCTCAAATTCATAAACGATGTAAGTAAGCCCCTCTAGAGACGGATTCAGGCGCTGCACTATGCGAATGCTTGCAGCATCTCTTTATATAGTTTAGACTACTTTAACTTTGGGTTACAGCATTTCAGCTCTGCTGCGGACTACTCTACAAGTTTTTATTTCCATACAAGTTAGATATTCGTCTTGTAAATAGAACTAACTTTTTCGAGTAGGTATACTGATATTTCCTGGGTATGGAATCATAACCAGCGTGATCACCGGTACCGGTAGCCTGCTATCTATATGAATGCGTTCTTACTTCTTACGGCGAGACAGTTCATTTGAGCTGTTAGCAGATAAGACTGTGTTGAAATTTATTGCGCTGTAAATTTACTGAGAGCCGATGACTAGCAGTTTGCTCTTCGCCCCTCGAGTATCGGCTTTTAAAACATTTCATCGAACACAGAATAAATAAATACCTGGTAGAGAGGCTAGTAATTAGTTTAGGGTGGTTTAGTCTTACTTTGACGGTTTCCCGTTGTAACTTTCCTCTTTGCAACTTTTTTGATATCGCTTTTAGTATGTTTAGGTTGAATTAATTGTTTGGTTTAACAATAGAGAACATGATAGGTAAGGCAGTTGGCGTAGTATAATGTAGCTGGTGTTTTTGTAGCTAACTCAGATTTCTAGAGGCAACAACAACTGATAAGAATACACAAATAAATTAACTTACATTGTTAATACAATGGTCTGTTCATAATATGAAAGATTATTTAAAAAACGTGCTCTTAAATAAGTAGTTATTTTGTCCTCGACCGACCATGTCGACTATTTGTCTTGCGGTTCCAACTCATTGGTTTATTGAGCATACGATATCTCTGAGAATTCTTAAAAACCATTACATACTAAGTAGCTAGATAAATTACGAGATATTCTTTGAAAGAAATATGTTATCCATTTGGGCGTTTACACACTTATCAACAACTAGGTACATACCGCGCGTGTGATGGTTAGATTGGTTAGTCTGACGTGCATGAATCCAATATATATTATCAGTGAAAGCAGTACTAAATGTATGAGATGAGCTCTTTGCCGATATCGTGTAGCTATCGTGCCGGTTGTTGTGTAAAAACAGCCATTTTAGGGGCAACCAATAAAAGAGCTAGTAGGTAATAGCGCGCCACAAAAATATGAACCCCACTGAGTAAAACTTACGCACGCACGCACCCACCAATAAATTGTTATTAATTTTTCTCATTTGGTAAATAACTTACTTAGGTTTACGAAACTAGAAAATAATACTAATATGTACGGATGTATGTATGTTTATTCCGCTTTCACGCAAAAACTACTGATCCAATTTTGATGAAACTTGGAATATATATTGTCCGTGACCTGGATTAACACATAGGCTGCTTTTTGTCCCGGTAAATTTACGGGATGCAACGGGACGCGAGCGAGGTCGCGGTCGGAAGCTAGTAGGTAATGTAGAAATGTTGACTATGTTATGATGAATGTTTATTGGCAAGCGTAAAAACGAAAAAGAGCTCAAAAGGTCACGGATTTTCGTTTCAGTTTTCAGCACCTTCTCGAAGGTGAAAACATGAAAATAATCGTAGCTGCTACACTCGTAAATAGTGACTCTGAAAGCAGAAATGTATTTTCCAATGACTAGGTGCAATCGGACACGGGTGTGTTAGGCATGGAACTCGGACATACGCGGGATAATTTAAACGATACCGGAGATGAGAACCTGCTGGCTTGTATTTCACGCTGAATTTGGAAATGTTTGAATAGAATCCATTGAGATGTGCATATCTTTGTAATACTCTGCGTTTATAAAAGGTAGTCACTGTGCTCTAGTTAGAGTCAAGATTTTCAAGTCAAGTGGTCTCATTATTAGTAGGTATTTATGGTGATTCAGCAGCCCTGTCTATAGCTTATGTGATATTATTATTATTTTATTATATTCAGCTCTTTGAGTCCCACTGCTGGGCAAAGGCCTCGAAAAAATGTATATATTTTAAGAAGATTTTTTCTATAAGAAGATGTGTCGGAATTTTACAGTACCTTATATTAATTCGCTTTTCTATTTTGTTCGGTATTTAATAGGATCTCTGCGAATTTATTTAAGTCAAGTTCTAAAGAAATGAAAATGGGAATGAGTGTGACCTTTTCAGGCTATAATCGTATATCCCGTTGGAGTGTTGGGCGCTAAGTGAAACGATACCGGAGATGAGACGCAGGTTACTGGCTCGCATTTCATACCGAATGGAAGCACGGTTCAATGAGGATTTATGCATGCCTATAGGTAGGTATGCTTATGAATGGGGCGGCGGTGGCCTGATTGGAAAACTCAAATGTCGAAGCTATCTTGAAATTGAAACTATCACATGTCATGTTCGACAATTGTAACGTATACGTAGTTTGGGGAGTTCCATATTTTAGTGATGATGTCACAAAATGGACGGAAATGTAGAGTCAAAATATAGACTTTGATCATAATTGAGTGATAAGGTGCCAGAAAATTAAAATTAATGTCTTTGGGAAGAAAGGTTAGTGTCCAGTTAGAATTGTAACCGAAAACTTTTCAGCTTAGAAAACTAGTAGGACATCTAGCATGTGATGTGTACTGAAGTCGCAATGTTTTCTAATGCAAATATTAGAAACAACACAAAAAGACAAAAGACATTTCTAAGAAAAACATTAAAGACCTGAATTTATTACATATTTTTATAATATTGCGTTCTTGGCATTCAGATTTATGAATTCACTTTACGGTTTGATAGCAAAAATGTTTCGGTTCGCGGGTATTTTATTGTATTCTAAAATTAAAAGGAAGGGGATTCCCCAGGGAAGGGAGGCGGGCGGTTGCGGCAATCAGAGCTTACCGGTAGATGGCAACCTTAAATACCAGACTTAATTGAACTCCTTCCGGGTTCCTCGGTGCGACTACATAAATATATTACCCGGAAGCATTTCCCGCAAGGTATTCCTTTAATGCTGCTACAACAAAGCGAGACAAGTTCTACATTAAGCTTCTAACAACAGACATCTTGTGAACATTCGCAAACGTTTTCTTGATACTGTGTGTACGTACTAGTGCAGAACAAAGGTTGATTCACCGATCGCGCACGACGTCCTCTACCATTGTTTCGCTTGATCGAAACAAGGTGACAGACATTGCCGCCGTCTAACCATGTCTCATGCGCTAAAATTATTTAAAAAATAATTACCTACTCGTTGGTAAAAGTGAATCTGATGAGCCAAAATGCTCATGTACCTTGTTTCATCGATGCTTGGATAACCTTGTTCTTTGAACGTGACTAACGTTTTCAAGTAGCAGAGACAAAGAATAAAGATGCAACTAAATCGCAATTTTGTGTTTTGGCTCGCAGAGAGCCGACGCACGCATACGGAAGTAAAGCACAGCTATATTTCTTTTTTATGTGGCTGTGTTCCGAGTTAGTAGTGCTCAAATGAATCATTCTCAAACAATATAAAAAGCTTTTGGCTAAGGCGTCGCAGTCCACTTAAAAGTAGTCTTTTCCCTACACATCGTATTCTCAATTAACCTCTACTCTTAAAACGGTTTCAGATAATAATATGATGATAGTATTGTAAAAATTAATCAATCACGTCTTCACTGGGCATACTCAGTAAGCAATACATTGTTATAGAGAAACCACCTGACCTATATCAGGTAAGACATTTGCTTCAATAACTTATTCTAAAAAAAAACAATAGCCAAATTTGTTTCCGAAATAGGGGAGATGCAAAAGATGGAGAAAAGTACCCCATTACTATCATGTTTAAAAAATATATATTCTGTCTTTATTTTGATTAAATATTATAACATCACTTGTCTTAAAGAATCAAGACGTGATACGACACGACAAAGGGCATGAAAGATGTTTGCAAGCTTAAAATAATACTCAAGTACGTGTCTCTTTTTGTCTCGTTTCAGGAAATGAGTCCCTCTGCCCCTCCGGGAAATTGCCCCTCCCAATCATAACGTTCACTAGAATATCCTTGCTTTAAAATTGTAGAACGATGAAACTGATTTGTCTCCGTATATTACAGTGAACTCGGGATTTTGTCGACTTTGGCTTTGCTTTGAAAAATGGATTTTATGTACTTAGCTGAAAGACTTGTAGCTGAAGTTTTATGTTGATTCAGTACAAAAAATCACAAAGGAATTGATTGCACTTAAATGCCATTCTAAAACAAATCTCGGTTAATAATACCTACTGTTTAATTAAATAAATAAATAAATAAATTATTCACGGACACTTAACACAAACTAAACTTAAACTTAATTATAAATAAAAATTATAAATATTTTTGGACATTACACACAACGCCCTCTAGTCCCAAACTAAGCAAAGCTTGTACTATGGGAACTAGATTGCTGATATAATACTTATATACATATTTTTTTTGTAAATACATACTTATAATACATAGTAACACCCAGACATAGAACAAACATGTATGTTGCCACACACAAATGGTTTTTTTTTTTACACAATTAGTTGACTTATGGCCATATCTAAATATATAAAACTCTTTTGAAGCTGACTGATAATCCTAGAGGTATGCAATTTGGAGGGTAGTATCCTAATATAGTGTAGAGGTGCACTAAGAAAGGAATTTTGAAAAGTCACACTCTAAAGGCGAGCAACGCCGCGGGCGACGGCTAGTTCAATCTATATCTCTGGCTTCAGCTTCACCTACTAAAGGTAATATTAAAAGCAACACAGCATATTTCTTTAAAAAAATCTAGATCACTATCTAACCTTTACCGCGGGTTTAATATTGGGTTGAGCCGTTGTACAAGTGCCCACAAAACTTTCACGTGCGAACACAATACCCTACACCCGTTTTCTAAGTCCTTGTGTGTGACCAATTTAGAAGCATGCTTAGACATGTATGCTTATTAATAAGCTAAGCCGTACGTTCCACAGATTAATTATTAGATTTTACGGTACAGTCAGCATCAAAGTACATAAAAAAACGTGAAGGCACTTGCTATCCTAAATGCAATTTCGCAAATGTAAAAGTTTAGATATTTTATGTTTAATGTTAGTTCTCTGCATGATGTGCTGACCCCACCTAGTGGGATAAGGGCAGGAAGAAGAAGAAGAGTACTCTGCATGATCACGTTGCAACTTCATTCATATCACTGGTCCGATTTGAATGATATGGTATAAAATTTATACAAAATGTATGGTTTACAATCAGACGGGACTCAGACGTCTCGAGCGGAAGCTAGTTACTAATAAACTCTAAACTTTAGCCAGACGGGCCAAAAATGTCTAAGATGGTTGAATCTGAAAAATGTCAACAATTGTTGATGCTGATAGTACGTACTTGGATTATACATTCGATGCATCATCCCTATAATCCTCTAGGCGGTGTGTTTTAGAGATTAAAAGCGTGATCCGGTTTTCTGTTTCGTTAAAGAATATTGAATTTCAGCTTACTCGACAGGTAGACCTATACTCATTCTCATAACGTAGAGTTTCACTTTTTCCCACTGCTAAGCTAACGTCTCTCCCAAAGACTATTCTCTCAAAGACCTCTTTCGCAACTCTTTCCAAATCGATTAATTGAAAAATTTATCAAAAAATTTACATAGTTAGGTACCTAATAGGTACTAATTAGATTTTTTTTTAAATACATTTGCTCGATATTGTTGTAAGTAGAGTAGGCCAACTTGTTTAATTATTATCAAAGATGACTCAAAACTAATACGGAGAATGGTAATTTATCTGTGGTGAGGGTAAAACCTACAAAACAACAACAGACATAAAAGTTCCCAACTATCATAATCGGTCGCTTCTTCTACGTGACTCATTTTGCCGTTAGAATTTTACTCGATAAAACATCAATACGATTAGAATTTGACGATTTTTTAATTCCCTTTTTTTAGAAAATAAAAAACGATCAATCCATTTAAAAAAAAACTTTTTTGTCAATAAAGGTTGTACATTAATAAGTAAAGCGATTTAAAACCATTAAAATTTACTATTCTTTTAAATTCTGTAAAGTATCCGCAAACGAAGATAACTACATACCTACTTACCTAACTACAGGTCAAGTGTGTGATTCCGCAATACTGGTAATACTTACGCAGAAATGAGCTTTTATCATTTTTAACCGATATAGCTGCAACATAATCGACTCTTTATTTGCTCATTTTTCTATCTCATAAAGTTCACATTAGTTTAGGATCGAATATTATAAACTATGCGGGAACACTAAACGGTATTAATAACCAATTTAGTATGAATCGATCAATTTGGGCTATTTTTGAGAAGGGAAGCAGCACAAAGGAGCAATTGTCGGACAATCGAGAGTCGGAGACGATGAATGATTGGCCTCACGGATTTCTATACAAGTTTCAATGGTTCTTGAGAGGCAAGAGGGCCTGTATTTTTGGATTAAAATACAATTTGTACGAACAATAGGTCTTCAGCGAGGCGTATATTTTGGCAATACTGTTTTATTTCACATTTCTTTAGATTTTATGAATTCTGAATTAATCATAATAAGTAGCCTCCCCGAAATCAAACTTTCAGTAAGGATTGTGAAGCACACGATGGTTACAGCCTAACCCTAAAGCTCTCCTTCAGCTATATGACAATACATTCCTATTAATAGAACGAATAAGGCAGGATAGGGTGAGGGCGTACATCCAGATGGCCAGCGATGAATGAAGTGTTAACGACCACCGCGCATGCTGAGGCAACGCGACTGAATTTTAAGTGATGACCACACTGAATGAGTTTTAATTTTAAATAAACAAGCACACAATATGCCCAAAACACAGAAATTATTACAAAAAATATAGCGCGTATATATTACGAAAAAAACATATTTCCACAACTTGACCTGAATAGTTTTTCCAACTGATTTGGCGATTTCTGAATAAAACTGGGGCTTCCACATGACTCATCGACGTAAAAAATGAAATGTGTTTTCACACCATCTGTATTTCAGTTAGATGAACGAGCTTAGTCCAAACAGCGATTCAATCAGATAAATGCAGTCATATTTACCAGAGAGGAAACCGACACCGGAATTAATAAATTGAAATCATTTTCTACGGAACTCTAAAGCGTGTACCAAAGTTTGGAGGGCGGAAGTTTTATCTGTTATTACATTAATGTCGCATCAAGCCTTGCTGTCCGAAGTTCCATCAGATAATAACTAAGCGTAGGACGGATAGCGATTTCGAGCAACCGGGATGCGCCCAATTCTCTCCAATAAACGCCCCCGACATATCGACCTCAGCTTGTACCGTGTTTCATGCAATCACCACCTCTATTGTGTTAATGTAAAGTAAAGGTGACAATCGCTCATAATACACGACGGTTATCGCTTTCTATGATCGATAGCTTTTGAATTGACCAGCGTGTTCTCCAGCGGCACATACCAGACATTCCAAACGCTTACACATAAATGATTGACTGATGACTGAGCCATATTAATGGATATGACATAGATCTAAAATCGAGGAATGGAAAATATTTCAAAAGCGTTGTGAATATTTAATTTTTTACTAAAAACACATCAGTCGTCGGCAAACATCAACCAGCTGTTTGCAAAATGCAATTTCGGAAAAAAGTTGAACCGCAACAGAATGTAATTTGCAAACTATGACATGTGGCCAGGCAAGTTGTTACGCTACGATATAAACTTTTTTCAACATTTTTGAAACTCTATAACTTTTCATAAAATGCATAGGTAAGTTTGATAAGTTATTCTTTAAAAAATATTATAAAATAAACTTTTGAGCAAGATACCGAGACATACAGAAGTCGTACACTGCTGCCATGTTATTTGTCGTGACGTGACAAATACTCATTTCCTAAAGAATAATATATAAAAAACACGAGAAACAGAAGCATGAAGAAATAAACGTAAAACAGTAGTACTACGCAACGAATCAATAGGCTCCTCGTAATGTGGTATGACGAAACCCACACGAGACGAGACCAGGACCACAGCTCATATTCATAACGCCAGAAATGAAACCTTAACGTCTTAAAGATAAAGTTTGACTTAGAATGCTGATGTATCGTCTACCATACCTAGGCATGATTCATCGCAGAACGCCTCAAATTCCTTCCGTGGCTGCATAGGTAAGGAGTCTAATAGGAAATACCGTACCTTAATAAATTATCAAAGAGTATGCAAATAATAACTGCATTTTGCGCAGCATTAGAATTGGCATAACCGGTTACGGAAATATGCACATTTGTAAAAGGAATTTTATACAATATCAGACCTTGATAAGTATGAAGTAGGTATTAAAGTTGTGCGTACTGGTTAGGTTATATAAACTAACACCGTCATTTCACCCTGTCTGCCATATGAGAACTGTTTGTTCTTTGGCAACCACGATGAAACAAGGAAAATGTTTCTACGAGATACTTATACCTACTTAGATATTCTAACCTTATTACGAACTCGTATAAATTTACCTATAAAAAAGAAAAAAAAATTGTTTAAAAAAAAAAGAAGAATACTAACGATTTGTTATAAATGCAAAATGTTTAAAGTCAGTAACGTAAACGGAGTCGCAAAATGTTGTAAGCAGTTGTATCGTTGAAATTAGTATAAAACTTGCAAAAGTTACAAAATATAAAGTCAAAAGCTCCTATAACGAACTGGTTCAACAATCTAAAAATTGTTAATCCACTTATTATTATTGACTGCACCGAAGTGGTTAGAATTCCACACTTATGAATGGCACAGATCTATCAATAGCCAAGTGTATTTACTGTAATGAATCACTGGAATGCTATTTCTGCAACAACACGATTAATCCGTGCAACAGTTTGAAATATTCCGAAGTAGGCAACTTTCGCGAATCGACCGCGATAGGAATGATCATGAGCTATTCCTCGTTTGCCGCTGATTCATACAACCATGAACACGAGATGAGGCACATACCAGATTTACATAGAAACCAGGCTGGTATAGTGATTATCAGCGCTGACTATCTTTGAAGCCCCGATGATGCAAGGTAGACGGCAATACTAGTGGTCTCATACATAGTTCAGGGGTTAGACAAAATCACATAAATATAGATAGTGTAGTAAAGACATAAACAGACATAAACAGATAAACAGACCTGTAATCCACGTAAACGCAGTATCATGAAAAACACAATCAAAACGTCTCATTATAAACGGAATAAGCAAAATAATTGCGTCGAAAATGAATGCGCATTGTTCACTCGCTAGTCGCTGGTAAAAGAATTGTGGGTTTGAAGTTTAGTTAATAAGTTTGCAATAGTAGGGATAAATTTCACTAAAACCTATCTTCAAACACCTCGAAACTTTGTAAGACTGTAACTACTTTTAAAGCTTCCAGGAAACGTGTCACATAAAGTTAAAAACCAACTTACTTGTACTATAGTACCTAACTATCTTACCACCGCCCTCCACCAGACACCACTCTACAATCCATTCTTAAATTACATTATCACCACAAAAGATACTAGTTTTTCTGCGGTAAAAAGAATTTGCTTACAAAATATAATTTACACGCTAAAGGTGAAGTTTTTAATTAGTGGTTGGGTGGAGCGGGGAAGGGGTGAAGGTGGTTGCTTTCAGACTCTGCTTTTTGCCACTTCCTCGGCAAAAGCAACGTCTATCTTCAGTGTATGTTTAGGTTTTTGGTGAGCTTCTTTTAATTAATATTTTGCATATGATTTAAAGTAAGTAAGTATATGAAGCGCATCTGTTTGTATATAACATTAACTCGTACATGACAGTCAATGATCTTTACCAATATTTTAGTTTACCAAATACTATCATTGTCAAATATGCTTTTCACAATAAAAATAAACATTTAGCTTTTCCATAGTATGAAAGAATCTATGTGCAATGTTTTGTGAAGGCTATCATATGCCAGTCAATAGGGTCGGCGATCGGTTACTCGACAAATATTATGCTATTAGATCGAGTAAAGTAACCATATGTGAACTTTACCCCTTCGCGATAAGGGTCACTTTTGTCACGCTGAAAGTCGTAGTCTGCGACTTGTGGTCAACAAATACGATTCCCAGTAATGTCGGTCCGTCGAGACAGTCAAACCGAACCAATACCACCTAGTCAATTTACTTAGAATGATTATACGAAGCTGTATTGTACAATAAAAATTCTGTAAGCTGTATAGGATTTTCATATGGACAGAATGGACTGGATTGGATACCCTTGTGTTGTTGATAAATTCCTCTGAAAATTCGCCACTTGCAAATTTTTTATTTTTTATTTTATTTTATTTTATTTAGAATCACAAAATCCACAGATCTTAAAGGCGAATTGTTTAGCATCTTAAAGATAAACCTTACATCCAATAACGGATTTACTTTATATAAAAAGATTTAATATAAGTTTAATATATAAATTCTGCAGGACTAAAATTTACAAGGAATTCGAATCGCCTAACCATTTTCTGGACACAAAAAACGCAGGTCGTTCCTATATTAAAGGCACTCAGGTATTTTAAACTCATCCGCTTCAGAAAAAGAGACAAACAGCCGACATCTACACCGATTTAGGAATGTCGACCTTCAGGTCATATCAATAAAGAAACGCAATTTAAAAACCAATTTAACAGGCTGGTACACAGCTTAAATGAGAGCCCTGCTCATTGCATCATCATGTATGCGATAATTTGATGTTGCATGCACGATGGCCAGATTGTCTATGATAGAACGGTTCTCCTTCCGCAACCTTAAAACTTTAAAACCTAATTATTAGGTAACTCCATTCACTAAACTTAGAAATTGTTAATACAGGCTGGCACCATTAGTTGTACAGTGCAAAGCCTGATTGGCCCTCGCAGCACTCATGTCAGGATAATGCGGGCGAGGTTGTGAACCCTCTGATTTAATTGAAGATCCTCCATCCAGCCCCCAACGCCGTCCGTCCGTCCATTGTCCGCGCCTCGCCTCGGTGGGAATGAATATAATAATCAAATACGATTTGTTATTATGTCTGTCAAATCCATTCACACGAAGGCCGGAATTGTAACACGATTATGCAGGCGTGCCGTGCATGTGGTGTTAGTTTAGATTGGGTACGTTGAAAATATTGGTTCAATCTAAAGCAATTCATATACGTAGACTCTAGAATGTAGAATTTTTTATTTTCTATGTCGGTGTTTTTAATCATGTCATATTTTGATGATAGCGGTCTAACGCCCAGTAGAAAGTTTATTTGTACATAACACAGCTTTGTGAAGGCCATAAAAGCGGCTATGTGTAAAATGAACTCACTTTATTTTAGTTAAGGACGCGGAATATTAGGCTCCTAAAGTTACCTTACCACATGAAGAAACACCTAATATAATGATGATGACATACCTGGAACAAAACGAACAAAAGTTTAGTACAGCGCATTCAGTAACAGAGAACAATAATCAAATTATGGATCACTTTGTGTGAGGGGTGTGGGTGTAGGAAGTGAATCGATGAACTGAAAAGTTTGAGGGAAAATCGGTTGGAAAACTGACACCGAAGTCAGGTTCGCCAAACTTTATGAGATTGTCTGATAACATGAATACATAATGAAGAAAACTATGTTATTATTGAAAAGAGAAGGAAGCAGAACTTAGAGCAGCCGGGCCGTCTCTGACGATATTGAGAAGATCGCAGAAACACGTGGATGTAAAAGACAAGTCGTTTGTCCTGGAATATGGCACGTTACTAATGTTATTATATGATGCATTGAAAGGGGCAAACACATATTTATTCATAGTAAAATAAGTCTCATGATAGCACAAAACCTATAATTTGCTGCTGGACGTAACATCATAATGAACAGATCATATTTCCAATAACCATCCTCCAAAATGAGTTACGAGTATCAGCATTCCACAGCCAATATATAAAATAAATTAAAATATCAAAGGTCCACCGCAAAACGGAATAAAAGGAATTCTCGGAACAAATAAGCGATTGCAATCGTCATTTGCCGCACTCTGCAAATGTTGAACGGAACGTTACAAGCTTCGGCAAGCCTGAGTCACTCCGATGCCTTTGATTTTAGTTTATTAGGCTCTATAGCACTGATAGGTGACACTTTATTGTGACTCTGGTCATCTATTATTTTTGAGTTCAGAGAAGTTATCGCTCGAGCCTGTTATAAATCACTGCATTGTATTTCTAACTGGACTCTAAAGTGAGCTCTTTGCCTTATCTCTTTTGTTGGGTTTAGTTTTACATTCCGAGCCTCAATATCGTCCCTGGTTGGTTTATTACCCGCCTTCCCCTAGCATTCCGAATGAGTCACATATTAAATTGTATCACTATTTTATTGCACGAAATAAATTAAAGCAATAGGTGTTAGCGAAGTAATTTTAAAAGTTGAACAACTTCTCGTTCGGAAGTTTGCGGATTGGTCCATGTTTCGCAGACATATCGATCGGAGTTATCGAAATGTAACTTTTCTGTTTATTCAAAATCTGATAACCGTTGAATTCTTCCACGGAGTGCTTATTTACTGTCCAATTAGTTAGAAGACATAATGTACGAGTAAACGAGTATTTTACTTACATTTCAAAGATAGTCATGCGCTGCTGCTACCGATAAAAGTTGAGTTTACGAGTACTAAGTAACTAATCAAGAAAATAAACTTGAAAATAGCCATACTTCGATGACGCTTAGACCTTTATTTACCTCAAAATTTTGCATTATCACTTCTTCACATCGAAGGATGGACATAAAAACAAGAAATTAAAGGTCTAAGAAAACGGCTCAAGACTATGGCGTAATAGTTCTCTCGGCCTAGATTGTAATGATCCACTGGCATTCCACGAAGCTCTCGGCTTTTCGACGGGGAGCTGGCGGCTGGGCTAATGGTCTCTCCGAGCCGATAATTGGGGCCATTAGCCAGCGCTTGCAGGTGCCCACCGACAAATTATTTAGAAGCTTCTACAGATTGTTTGACACCATCTGACCTATGGAGTCTTCACTCTTACCATCAATTTACGGTGAGTTGTGGTTATGCTAGTTTATACTTATAATACGCGAATGTGTAATTCTAAAGATAATTAGATATTGCTACGATACACCCAGACACACAAAAATAAAAAAAGGATCTCTAATGAGTATTAAATAAAGAAATAAAAACTACTTAGCACAAAATGATGGGTTCGTTAGACAACGATATCCGTGTTAAAAAATAAATATTAAACGGAGTGAAACAAGCCATCCTTAGTTGGAATATGAGTTTTATTGTGCTGTTTATTAAGAGTGCATTAATTAGAATTCAAAGTTGGACTCTGTAACGGGATACTTTGCTTTGCGAATACAAATTGTTCCTTCTACTTTTTGGGATTCCTCTTTGCATGTTATTTTCTGATCCATTATTCATTTTGTCTGATAAAGTGTTTGAAAAATTCCTTTGTGGATACGATACCTCATCAGATGGATGATTGAAAGTCATCATCACTGCCACCTCTGTGGTATACAAGATAGGTTCTGCGTATTAGTAGTGTATACGTTACGCTATTATGTACATGAGGTGGGTCGTTTTATGTTTGTATTTTGGTCCAATCTAAACTCTGTTTGATTAAATCATTAGGTATATGGTGAACTAGCCGTCGCCCGCGGCGTTGCTCGCGTTCTAGACCCTTTAGGGTGCGACTTTTTAAAATTCCTTTCTTAGTGCATCTCTACACTATACACATAAGGATACTACCCTCCAAATTTCATACCTCTAGGACTTATGGTTTAGGCTGTGCGTTGATTCTCTGTCAGCTTCAAAAGAGTTTTATATATATTGATGATGATGATGATGATGATGATTGATGATAAGAATAGGTATTTGTCATTATTACGTGTCAAATCCGGTTTGCTCAAATGAACAGTCTTTAGGGTTTTCCCAGTGTTCTATCCATCTTATTTCTATGTCCACTTATCTAATACACGGTGCTATTTACCTACAGCCAACCCAAGAAGCCCTTGAGAAAGCTCTCAGACATGTTGAAAATGCGAGACTTTCAAAAACCACAGTTGAGTCATAAAGCAGCGTGCACATGAGATGTGATCTAACAGCTGATAGGCTATCAGTTGAGTTAGGTAACACATTGTCACAAACGTCGGCGGTATCGCACATCCGTGCCCCGCGTGATGAGGGAAACGTGTTTTCTAGTTTTCTGACGAATGCCGAGATAAGCTTGGTACCTCGTGTAGAAATATATTTAAATAACACTTCAGCACACATACAAACTAAAGAAAAATAATATATTACATGCACTTAGTGATTTAATTTCTTTTAGCAATAGAAAAAATAATGGAAATTAAGATCAAAATATTGGATAATTATACGTCTAAAGTTTTTTCAATAAAAAAAATACTTCTTAGGCAAAGCCAATAATTTAGGTCCCAGCACGCAACATAAGAAAGTTCCTACCTATAAAAGATTAGGCATGTTATAGTGCGGAACTAACAATGTACATTATTAAGCGGACCTATTTCTTGAAATTAGATGCTTGCGAGCTAGTTCGCTTAACGAGGCTACTGTAGCAAAGCAATTTCGAATAATGCGCTCCATATTCTGGATTCTATCTAAGTACGCGGGTATGTGGATGTATGGGTCTCCCAGGATTTAATGCAAGAGTAACTAGAGGATTGTGTGCACATTTAATTGCTAACGTGGTCGTATATTTTGGTATGTATTAACAGAATAATCGTACCCTTTACTTGTTAATACAAATTATTACTCGCAACACCTTCAGCGCAAGATCATTTAAAACCATTTACGTACATGAATAAAATGAACTAAATGACTGAGTATTCGTTTCCACTACGCAACCAGAGCCCAGAAGAACGGGCTAGAAACTACGGCCTGGTTCCTAGCGCTGTTTTTTATGATCTTTCTTGCAAAGAAATATACATAAATGCTGAAGTTCCAGTTTGGTCCTATAGTTTTATGTTCCTAGGCAAGACATTGTAACGAATACAACAATGCTATAAAATAATGCACAACAAAAATTGTGGCTTAGTTACACATAAAAATAATCTTTGGTAACATGGCTCGTGAAGTGGTCCTTATTTTATCATGATTTGCGACAGCGCATGATAACACACAATAAAACGCAAAGTACTTCGATATGACGTCAGCTATTTCTCTGATAGCAATACTTGGTAATATATTTTTAATTTTTCAATTACTTTTTTTTATATACATATGTATTTTTTCGAACTAATTAAATATTGTTACTCTTCGATTTAACATTAATTGCTCTAGAATATAAACATCGCTGTAATTATAGCAGCAAAATTTGAGGTTTGAAATCACATTGCTCTACCAACCTCGCATCCATCGATTACCTAGATCTACCTATAAGACGAGAACGCGCTGTACACTCACAAGTTAATTACCTCCGAAGCCTTACTAGGTATGAAAAGCGTCACAATGACGTCACTGGGAATAAAAGAAGGGTACAGTGTGCGATCAATCTGCGGATCTAATAGCGTCTGTCTGACCTAGCCGGCGCCGCTCAGGCGACGAACCACAGACTTACTACGTAGGAGTCAGCGGTTATGAAGATCAGTGGTGTACTGGGTAGTGGGGCAAACTCTCCAAACTACTTATTTCTATAACTTTCTTACTCATCTTTTTGGTTCAAGTTTTGTTCATGCGATAGTATCGTCTCGGTCCTCGTTTTAAGTCTGAAAGTTTAGACAGTTACGTGTCGCACCCTCGATTTACAACGAATGGAGTCAGTGTTATGGATGGACGGGGAATATTTTGATGTTTTTTTTACAATTTGTATGTTCGCTATTATGTAGGTACGAATTTACGACAAAAATAATTATGTTTAAAATAATAGACAAAAAGAAAATGATTAAAATTAAGGAATAAACTCAAAAACAGGTAGTTCCAAAATAAAATGTTCTTATCCAGTATTTTCCCAAATTTAGAACATTTTATAGAATGAAAAATTACACCAAGATTTTAATTTTGAGCTCGATCTGTAACCCTTATTTTGAGCGGTTCCAGTGTGGTGTGCCAAACCCTCCCCCTCCCTCCTCCGTCTGCAGCCTTCCTTCTATATAGTATTCTATGAGCATGACATGACATATAAATTATTATGGTAATAATCTCGGTAAAAAGGACAGGCTCTACAATCTGATCATGCCGGCTGACCTATTTCTCTTTGGGTGAAGTCTGTAATGAAGTTCTTTATAATCTGGATGACTCTTGATTTCGCCTCGTCGTAAATCTATTATCTAGATGAGTACATAAAGAAGATGAGATGAATAAATCTTGACAAAAAAGTTCATAAATATCATCGACGCGTCGAAGACTTTTTACCTTCAGTTTAATCAGTAAGGCAAGTTAAAAAACTTCATAACGAAAACGATGATGAAGGAACGCTCAAGTTAGTAGCTAAGTTCATTCTCGCAACGAACCTGTCCCAAGGGACCCATAAAGTTAGCAAGAAACCGTCTGCAATCAAGTCTACTGCAGCGCGAATGAATAAACACTCTTTTGGGAAAAATCTGCTACAGACACCCGCTGATCACCCGGCATGGTCCCGTAAATGGATGTCCAACGAAAACCGGTTGTAAAAAATCAGTGTCAAGTAAATTTTCTGGTTACGGATCTCAGACATAAGTGCCGAGAACCGCACTTGCGGTACTCTCAGTACGTGCCGGACTCTTTGCAGAGTGCTGGGCCCGCTCGCAGGCATCCCTCGGCTGTGCGTGCGCCGAAACTGTGACGGCGAGGCAAAGTTGCGGTAGGTCAGGCCCGGACCGCATTCCGAATGCAGTCGCCAGCCGCCGCCGCACCCGCACCGCCCGCGCCACGCCCGCGCGCCGCTCACTAAATATAGCCTGTGCGAAGTGAACGAACGCGCCGTGCGAGCGTGGCCTCTTGCTACGCCGCAAATAAGTGCGAATGATTGCTCAAATACTTACCCACTTTGGTGTGATTGCATACTAAAGCCATTCCGGCCAATAAATGCCTCGTTTGAGTACATTCGGTACTCATTTTGTGACCAAAGTGCTACAAGATTTTGGCGTCGCGCCGGTCGTAGCACTTTCGTAGCACTGGCGTAGATAGACGATCTACAGAAATGGTTTTGTTATGTTTGCGGATATTTGTCATCTCTTTTTACGATTGCAAAGTACCTATCCATTGTTTTGTACAAAGTAAAACCTTTAATTTTACAATTAGGTACACACGTGGAAAGATTCAATGATTCTTTCTACTGCTGAAGTCCACTATCATTTTATAAAAAAAACCGCTGCACTCTATATTCTTACTATAGGGTATCATACGAATAATTTTTCACGGTTCTATGAAAAGTGTACAGTGGAATCAAGCAACGAGTCTGGCGACATCAGTGCGGGCATTTTGCTTATCGGACATAATGCGCTAACCGTATATGATAACGGGACAATGAGCGTAAACCAGCCTGGCAGATACTTATAGTACATTAGTGTACCGATATGCTTATCTTGTGTCAATACTCTTTTGTACCCAAGATACGGCAGTCTATTTGCCCTTAATGACTCTAGCGCATTCTTCTGTGTTGAATAACCCGACAATAAGTGGTGGTCTGTATTTATCTTAAAAAAAAAACCTAAAATGTCCCACGTACCTCGTACCCCAATTTATCTATCGACAATACTCTAACGTTATCGTAACTGTTATATAACGGATTCTGAATGCTTTTGTTTTGCTAATTTTAACGATACTTAAAATATATGTAAGTACCTACTGTTCAACCTGTATACAACGGTAAAACTAGTTTCGACTAGGTATATGATTTGTTTTTAATAAATATTTTAGATTGTTGAGGTGAATGACTGACTCTACAAGTAGGTGGGTAATGTAAAAAGACAAGGTGCTGTTATATTTAGTTTTCCAAATCAACAAAAAATTAGTTTTAGTTCGTTCATTTTCAACTACATTGTAACGATTTTACTTTTTTTTAAGGCTATTGTAATTTTGTATTCATTTTGTTTTCAAAGCCTCTTGAATACAACCAAATAAGTAAATGTGTTTCCATCATGAGCAAATATTTCAATTAGTACTCTGGAATTCGAAAGACAATACATTACAATGTTATCTAGCGCCGACAGCTATTAGATAGACGTACGACGCTAATGAAAATCAAATAGTGTACGATTTTTAACCTTTGGATTCAAACTATCATAACAATATGTTTATTATTTGGGGTCGTGATACTTTACTACTAATTGTGCCCAATAATAACTTGATACTTATTACTGGGGTACTAAATACTATCTTAAATATACCATTTATTTCTGTACAGTGGTCAATAAGTTCAAAAAAGTAAAAAAACTGACTTGAGTAAAATTGTAGCAAACTCATTACAAGGGTTACTCTTAACATGTCGTTCCAATAATGTTGTTAGTACTTTAAAATTAAAAAAATTTATACAGTATGTCTAAAATTTCTCAGTTATCCAATTTGTAGAGTAAAATATTTGTCGATAGTTTGGTTGTGTAGAGTCTAATTTTGTATCCTGCACTTAGGAACATTACAAATATATCCCTAAGAGTTATTCTTCGAGTGGAATTACGAGTTGATGGCGTAGTTGGTTGACGCATCCCTGTTTCAAGGAGAAAGTTGCGGGTTTGAATTCCACTCGATTCATAACCGTAGAATCTGTAGAGCAATTCGTACTACATATTAGTGTAGTATGAAGTTTAGTGTTCGTAAATAAACGATTTTGTTTTGTTTTTATTTGCTCATTTCGAACGTCGCTCGATTCAAGCTAATATTTTTAGCAAATATTTTTCATGGCACGCTTGGTTCCGATCCGATTCCATGTTTCACGTCCTAAAGAATCTAATTTTTTACTTTGGGCGAAAAATGATAGTGTTGATAACTTAGGCATTCAGATAAGTAGGAAGGTCTTATATGTCTAAAACAGCTAGGGTAAGTATGCGCTAAAGACTATACTGCGTTTTTTCTGCATGAACCTAATTCGAAGCCAAAGGTATTTTATCAACGCGACCTTCACGTGCGCTGATTGATAAGAGATAACAGGTTTAGTTACTTTCTATATCTAGACGTTCTAGCTAAAGTAGATATATAACGCTATTTATCTTAAGAAAGTCATGATATTTTAAAAGAAAATCCGTATTCAACCCCCAACTGAAAAACGGAAGGGGCATTTATATAAGTTTAACGGCGTTGTGTGTGTTTGTCTGTGCCCTCGTAGCCCTTAAAATAAGGCTCCGATGCTGTTTTTTGTAAGAAAGCTGATTGATCTGGGATGGTTCTTATTCTTAGCCAATTTTGGTGAAAATCGTTGAAGCCGTTTTCAAGTTATGAGGATATTCATTAGATCTGGAAACCAGTTTTAAGGAATTTCAGGCATAACTGACCAGTTCATCTCAATGTATTCAGATTTAATAAACTGAAGTCTATATTCCAAGGTATGATAATGACCAGCAATAATCAAGGTGGCGAGTTTTAAAATTTTGAGATATTTTGAATTTTAAAAAGTTGGTAGGTAGGTCTTTTTTTGACAATTGCTTCATCCTTTTGGTTTTACAGTTTAAGAGTAAAAAATATTTTATTGTAAAATCCGTGTGTTAATTCGTCCTTGTAAAATGCTTACAAAAGGTAATTTTAAAGTAGTGTTGGTCCTAAAATTCATGCTTTGTGACCTTCTTGCGGTAAGAAATCATAGAATTATAATGCCGTCTAGACTAGAGAGGAGGGCGAGGCGCGACCACGAGACATGCATTTTGCGCAACAGTGCAAGCCGTCGCCGCCGCCGCCGCCGCCTCCACCAACAGGAAGTCAGCTGGCGCTGGACACTCAACCGCGAGGGGACCGGCAACAACCTCGTACCACTTATTCATCCACACGCACTCCCAACTTGTTTCACATTACAGCCACACGTTCATAATCGAAAACAAACTTCCTCATTCCATCTATGTTTTCCACGAACGCTCGTAACCCATCTTCGCTGAAAGACGACACTGTTTATCAATACGGTCGCTTGCATTTGTAACAACGATGTAAATCCGGGAAATTAGCACCCTCGTGGGTAAACGTTGCACCTAGGTGATCTATGAGTGCATTTCCATCCATCAGTAGACATTTTGCTAGCGACTCGAAATAGAATGTCAAACGAAGTGAAGCGCTTGCATGCAGAGATTGAACGCACTCACCGTGCGTTCGCAGGCGATAGTCGCGCCGCCGGCGATCAGCTGAGTCGTCAGCTGTGGAGCGCGAGACGCCGGTGTCACGCCGAAAACTAGGCGCGCGAGGATGCGAGGGCTGCAGCGAGCTGGACCGCGGGCTCTGAGCTGCACTGAATGCAAGGGCACTGCACGCGGCTCAACAAGCTCCGAGCTCGAGCACTAGGAGGACACACACACACGGACCGCGAACGAATGCGTCAAGCGTAGGCAATGTGCATCGCGGCTCTCGCGTGTCGGTGGCGAGAGTGTCGGCTCGCGACTGAGAACCGCGCGGGGGGCTCCGCTGGCACCCGCGCCGCCCCTCACCGCCCACTTCCTCCGATGAATGACAATAATGGAAGACGTTCAACTCGCCCGCAAGCCGAATAATATGAATCATTGCATTAGGGTGCAGCCCCGCCCGAGTCCAGCCCGTAAAACTCCAGTTCCTGCATCATCGATACCACCACGATAAATATTCATGAAGCAAACCTCTCAAATGTCTACGGTTAATGCGCTAAGCATCTCAGGATCGTGGACCGTAGAACTTGCAATTGTGCATGAAATGCCCTTCGGCCTGATTTGGTTATAAGCAAGGCCAGCTGCGTGCGTGCGGTGTGGCGGCGGCGACGGCGACGACGGTGCGGCTTCAGCGTCATCTGATCTGGTTGCTGAAACAGCTGACGACGTCAACGACGTAAGCGATGCCGTGCTGCGCTGCAGTAGGTTGAGTTAGCAATTATATTATGTGAACATGTCACATGGCAGCCGATGGGCGCCTCGCCGCGCTTGCGATGGCACTAATCTTATCCGCGCGCTAATCTAATCCGGCGCGACGCCCTCTCTTGTGTTTTCTTCCAATTGTGTCCACTCGAGGTAAATTAGAGGTTTTCTCTGGAGAGTTCACAACAAACTCTGACGGAGTTCATTGTTCTTTTCATTTAAATTGCTTTTGTTCAATCTTTCCCTGTTATTGCACCTGATTAACTGACATAAACAGCTGATGTTCTTGACGATTAGCATTTTGTGTAAGTGCGTTTGACCCAAGTTTTCCTTAGACTTTATTTGGAGAAGTTGACAAAGGAAAGGGAAATGCTAAGTCTGGAGACTCAAAGTAAACGTATTGTTAGTCAGAGGTCGCAAACACAATAGTAAGAGAGCACATAAATGGGAAATCTTGCTCAACTCCTTAGTAATGTTATATGCAGAGTCAAAGGTAAAAACTGCCAGCTGGTTTTTGGTATGTATCATTAGACCAGCACCTGGGGTTTTTTAATGTTTTAATATTCAAAACCACAAAATAAGAATGTTTCAAAATCTTCACTGGTTGAAAATTTGAGATAAGTGAACCCCCGCCCGTTTCTTTGATGTTGTTATAAAAGAAAGTTCAAAATTGTTTTGAACTCCTTTTAAATTGTACTTAATCGGCTCACGGCTAAAATCAGACATTACTGAGATCGCCCCGGCTCGGTGTCGCGATATAGTATGCGAAGTTTTTTTTGTTTTGTCTGATACTTTAAGTTCATCTCGTCTAGACCGGTTTGGACGCCCACACCGCACAGATTTCTGCATCTTGCAAGCGACCCGCCACACAAGTAACTTACGTTTTTATCTTTTTGTAATACAATAAAATATTACACTTTCCGTCGCGTTAATAGTGAAACATATACCTTCCTTTATTTTGTATAGTAGATACATGCGCGGTTCATTTTAGCTTTCTGGTGCGGTTTTGTAAAAAATGAAACACTTTATTATAGTCTCTGGCGTCTGCTTGTCCGTGTGTCTGCCATCGCTCTCGGGTAGAGCTAATAAACTCTATGTCAACTGTGCCACTGTGCAAAGGATTATCAAAAACAAAAAATCCTCGCACTGCTAACAACATGCATTGTCTATATGTTGTTGGTTTATTGATAACTTGGCACCATTGTTTACGAATATGCTTACCCACGTCAAGCGATAGGACATTATCTGTCCATTATCAGTAACCAAATGACATCATTAGTTTATCTCGTCCTTGCTAGAATGTAGAGAAAGAGACAATGCCTGCTACCCAGAGGAATATACAGCTGCTTATCTGATAGCTCTGAGCTCATGCAAACTAGAGCTCTAGGTTATGTAGAAAATAGAATGTAGTTTTCAAGTATGTAGCGATGAAAATAACTTTTTTAGTTTTTTTGGCCGTGCTTTTGACTTTACCGTACATGGAAATACTGTCACAATTTTTTGGTTAACCATACAAAAACGCAAAGGTTTTTTAGTTATACAAATACAAATTAATTTATTACTTAATAAACATGTTTGAAATCAAGGTAGAACCCTGTCTTCTGTGTTAGTTTTGTAAAAACTTTGTTACAGAAGAAAGTGTGCTCCCAAAAAATGATCACACTTGTTTACAAAAATGAGTATTAGTTATTTACAGTGTTTAACGGTACATATGACGCATTGTAATCTAGAAACTCTATAGTAACCTTTAGACTCGTTGATACGTGTCCTCCAGTGTCTGATGCCAAAGCAGCAATGTTGTCATAATAAAGACAGTGGTTTCCAAAAGTTTGTAACCGAACACAAGCCTCGGGTACATTCAAAACATATATTACAATGTTATGAACATGTTGAGGAAGATCGGCGACATTGTTATCACAGGTTTTACGCAGTTTTATACGAGCTATACACAGTAAAACATTCTACGAGTTATTGTTTGACGAGGTAAATAAAATTCACTTAGTATTTACCCAACCTCAACTATTTTTAAATTTCCTTTTATAGATTGACCATTATTCTGATGTTTATACCTTGTTGTCTGTACTCCATTATTAATTAACTAAAAACATTGGTGGTCATGGATTTATGAATACGAATTTTTTTATAGTTCAAACTGGCAAGACGTAGTATTTATTTAAATGCCGACTCATATGATGCGATCTTAGGGTCTACTGATCTGGGCCCGGTCCTGATGGCCCGAATAAGCCCAGTTACAAACAAAAAAAATATTAGGCGCTCACAAAATATTAGATGCAAGGGTTAATTCTCAGCGAACCGTAAAGGAGCTTATAAATGCAATATGCGTATGCAGGTAAGCAACAAAGTAACTCGTTTTAATCTGTGCAAGAATAGCGCCTGCTTTGTGAACGTTGGCTGATTTCACGAAGAAAGCTGGTAAACGGCGGCAGCTTCCAATATCATCCAAGAGAGAACAAGTCTACGAAGGAGATAACCGGAACATAATCTTCAAAATAACCATCAAAGCTTTGTTTTTTTTTTATAATTTACACAGGTTATTCAGCTGTAAGTCTCGAATGATATCATGGTTACAAACATGTTAGGTTTTAACATATTATTATTATTTTATCGTGTTTTGTTCTTTATGCTCATGTAACGGGATTTAACAAGAGCGTTTAAAATAATAGGTAAGATTAAAAGGTAACCTGGCAAATACCGCATTTAGCATTAGTTTTTAGCATTTGTGTTGTTAAATTTGAGTCATCTCTCTAAAAAAATCAAAGTTTTCGTTGTAAAAGTGGTCTAACACGTAGGACCGGGTTAAATAATGCCTTTATGTGAGCGCGCCTTTGTGAACGATTAGTAGGTACCTACAAGCTTGATAAGCGTAGCATTTAAAATGTGCTATGAATTTACATAAATATTTCAATTTCATGATCCCTTTACCTCATTCCTCAAGTTGTAAGTTTAATTCCATTTTATTTTATATTTTTTTTATAAAGAACGGTTTTATTTAAGAGACCAATGTTGGTGAGGGTAAAAACGATTTCTCCTATATGTTGGTCAATATATGTGACGAATATAAGGAAATCATTCTTGTGTGCATTTCTCGGTAGTTTATTACTACTGTTACTATACTATACGCTATATTTTACTTGTATGATTGTATATAGGGACTACTCCCGAAAATTTCATACGTTAGCCAAGTTATATGAAAAACAATCCTATGCAGGCGTCAGTGTTAGCACGAAAAAATCAACAACGATACAAAATTTTGTCAAAAATAGAACAGCAAATTTTTCTTATTAAGTACATCATGTTATCATTATTTTATTTGGTTTGTGTAAAGAAAACAATCTTAATTTAAATGGAAAGTCTTAGTAAAATGTTGTCATATCAAAATATCCATCATTTATCTTTCCGTAAATCCGGGTAGCATGCCGTTGTTGACATCACGTTCATTTCTCAAATCTTATTACCGACTTTGTACAACTTTATCCAATAATAAATCTGCAGGGTTTTTCTGTAACAGAAAAGAAAATATAGGTATTCCCACCTATATACCTCTTTTATTCGCTTAATTATGTCATAAAGTATAACAGCTGAAAACTTTTTAAAACTTTTCATTTTCTTTTTCCAAATATAATTTTAGGTAATAACTCATTTTATAACGCTATAATACAAGATAATAAAAAAAATGTACAAAATTATAAAGGTAAGTAATTTTGAAACAGTGATCTGACTGACTAAAAATACTTGTTCAAAACTGGCAGAACTGATGTCTGCTTGGAAAATACTCAATGAAACGATAAAACTATGCCATGGAACCCACATCATAATGCAAGTCCTACTCGCGCTTGTTCATCTTATATTATTTTTGGTTGAGTAAGCTTGCATGACTAATTTGTCGATGGTCGGAAGGACTTAAAACTTAAACTACTTCTCTTTTTTAGAAAATAGTTCTAATGCTACAATTTTTCGTCTTTTACTATCATAACTTTCTCTAATCAAATAAAAAACACGTAGGTAGTAAAAATGGCAGGCATGCAAACAGTTACAATAACTTACGTTACAGTTGCTATAAAAGTTACAGTAATAGAGTCCTATATTTTTGACACTCAAACATACGGTATGTTTGCGATGAACCAAAATACGGACCAATATTTAAATAATTCCACGGCACACGTAACAAAATATTCTGAGCAGACTTTTAAAATGATTTGGTGATCCTGCTAACATTCAATGTAGGTACAAATTCTAAAACACTTCCACATAAACGTTTCTCACAAATTATAATAAAGAAAATCTAGTAAATTTCCTGCGAGTGCGATAACAAAACCACGAAATTGGATTTCACGATATAATCTGTAGCTGGTAGTGACAGGGCACACGAGTCGCCGCCGCCAAACCCGGCAGGCTTCCCTTCCCAAGGCCTGTCCACAGTGCAGCGGACACGATGCCGAGACGACAGAAAAGAGAAGTTTTTTATACAAAACAAAAGACAGCGTCATGCTGACATGCGACAGCGCTGGAACGAAGTAGGCTTTTTCCATACTCTACCTTTCCGTGCACATGTCAGACTTGCATCTACCCACGACTTTGCTGGCGTATACCGGATAAAAATTGCTTGTATTAAAATCATCTCCGTTTTCATATTTTATCTTCCTCGTAACGTAAATATTAAAACATCGAAATCTAGTAGATATCGTCCACTAATAAGGAATGACGTCGTCTTCGCACCGCGCCGGCCCCTTCCATTATACAAAGCCTTTCGTCTGGGTTTATTTTGTGCAAATACTCTTTTGCAGAACTGAAATTAGCGCTGCCTTTTTAGGTATCGAAGAAACGAGAAAGACCTTCGGAATGGGAAAGATTTGCACGAATTGGAATCAAACTTCTTACTGAGCAGGGCTTATGAGAATTGAGAGGTTTCATATATAACACTGTCTAAAGTTCTGAATTCTACAAAAATGAGAACTGTTTTTAAGATATTTACTGAAACACTCATAGTTTATAAAACTTCTCTCATGTACTTATTTAAAATATAAGAATTCCGTAGGTAACATGCAATTTTTATTTTTAACCCGGCGTCTGTATGAGAATGATATAGCTTTTGTTTCTGAAAAATATGTTTTGATCGGCTCTATTAGACAAACAGAGCTATAAAGGTACCTCCTATAAAACTTATCAAGAGCGAGCAAATATTATAAATCACATTTACGAAGGAAAAAGATAGGCAACAATGACATCATTAATCAATAACATCAAGTTCATCGACTTGTTGATGTCGATTCTATTGCATTATCTTGATTAAATACATACCTACTATGTACACTGTAGGTTTTTAACCCACATGCATTATAAATAATGTGTTTATCCTTTTACAGTGAATTTCAAAGACGTAAGTATAATTGTGTTTTACGAATTTAACAAAAACTAAACTTATGCAAACACAGATTTATTTTCAGTGAAATCTGCAATAAACAAGATAGAGGCTTGTATAACAAAAGCTATTTCTATTTTATTGTCCTACCCAAACATAATCAAACTATCGAAACGGTCCAAAAGCTCGTTTCGCATTTATTCCCTCGCAATTATTATAGGCCATTTATAGGTGCCTCTAACACTTCCGATATAAAATCAAAGTAAAGTGCGTAATGAAAACATAATGACGCGAAGTTGGAGGAGTCCCTGAACGGCCGTGAACTTAAGCTGAAAGGTCTGTTCATGTTACTAAAGAACGGGTACGACACGGAACAAACGAATCAAATAAACAGAATAAGATATCAAGAAAAGAGCTGACACCTTGCAGCATGGAAATGCACCGCAGCAATTTACGTCGCAGATTTTGCGTTGCAACGTCACACCGCAGTTTTGTTTTGACTCACCCAGTACTAACTTATTATATTTTAACGTTCATACTTTTTGCCACATAGACGCCGCCGGTCCGTCAAGTCATTTTGACCTCTGCACTACACAGTCCCGGAATCTTATACAGCTGTTTACCTGCTAGCTTCTTCAGTAATTTACCTACGGAGGATTATACAAACTTTTTGGAGCCACGTTGATGTATAAAAACGGCCTGAGCTCGAGGAAAATAAGTGTATTGTTCGCGAATCAAAAATAAAAGATATCTTGCTTTGCCCACGCGAATGACTCTACCTATAAAACTTTGCTGGAGAAGATAGGTTTGTGCATTCAGTTCAACTAACTATTTGTGGTTTTTAGATAGTTATGTAACTTTAATAAATAAAATAGATCTAAAAAGATCTCTTACATGCATCACATTCATTATCTTCCATAACTTAAAGAGATTCTGGAACTACTTCAGTCTATTATTTAAGCGTCTCTGTGGCAACATTCCGTCCCAAGGAAATAGTTTGCGATCTTCAAAGTTTCCAACTTCAGATTAACTGGGGATAAGAGATTAAACTAATGTCTACCTGGAAAGTTAGCACACATAGGAGATACTAAAATGCTTTTTTAATATCTATACGACTGAGTAACTTTAAAACTCTTACTAGAATTTATTTTAGGCATCTTCTGAGCTGTGACTTTTATGCGATGTAAAAAAAAATCAAAATCAAAAAAAGCATGATTAGCAAAAACAGGTCAAAGATAGACATAGGTAAGTATAGAAAATAATTTTTATATTTCTGTACGTCTAAAAAGGTAGGTTTATTAGGTACTAGCCGTCGCCCGCGGCGTTGCTCGCGTTCTACCCTTTAGAGTGTGACGTTTCAAAATTCCTTTCTTAGTGCACCCATACACTATAAGGATACTACCCTCCAAAATTCATACCTCTAGGACTTATAGTTTAGGCTGTGCGTTGATTCTAAGTCAGCTTCAAAAGAGTTTTATATATATTGATGATGATGATACACTCTTCAGAAGCTCTATCTGGTACCTCAGTGTACAAAATAATGATCTATCTATTTGAATGATGGGAATGAGCAATTAAACGTTACAATCCTTCAGATCGAAAGTCGAGGTGCAATCCCACTCGGCAATTTCTACTATAGCTATTATTACTAAGGCATAGTAATAACCACAATTGCGTGGAATAGCTCATGCGAACGTAGTGGACGAGTATTTTCTAGGAATCACCACCCGTAATCCCTTTGAATAGGGTTGTCAACTGCCAAGGTTTTTAGATCTCATCGCCTGCCTACAACTACGGGCTGAGCGCATGACCTGCGTTTTTACATTAGGTATAGAAAGCTATTGAATGAGTAAGTTGTCAATGTTTTGGCTGATGGTTTATCATTTCAGTCACTACAGCGTCATCACTTAGCAAAACTCTTGTTATTCATCAAATTAGTCTATTTTATACTGTCACATTAGTTAGTGTTCGTAGAAAGTGCATGTACTCCTAAGTATGTGGACATCAATATTAGAGTTATCGAGGCTTTCCGGATTTTTCGAACTGCTATCTGGCATGGCAGCCCTATCTCTTCGCGGTTTGTAGCGGTTTCGCAACGGAACGTCCTACTCGCCTCCGACTAATCGAACACAAATTCTTGGAGACTCATTGACTAAGTGGAAGACTGAACTAAGCCGACTATTCAACGTTAAGTCGAGTTTTTAACATAAAACATCTCTTTAGTAGGTACTTGCGGACGGTCCCGGCTACGCACGGGTATTTAAAAAAAATTGGGTTGCATAATTCCAGTTTTAGTAAGGATCCCTATTTTTGAAAAATATAATTTAGCCCATGTCACCCGGGGTGTAGTTTCCCAACGGTGAGAGATTTTCTCAAATCGGTCCACTAGTTTCGGAGCCTATTCAATGCAAACAAACAAATATTTCTTCTTTATAATATTAGTATTAAAAGAGTCTAAAAGAGGTATAAGCACGGTATAACACTTTGCTTGTAAAATATGGTCAACCGAATTTGGTAAAAATTAGGGGAATAAAAAATGGAGAACAAAAACAGTTGACTTAGCAATGTTGATAAAAGTAGGAGATCAACGTACTTACCTACATTAGTACAATATATAATTAAGACCAGTCGTAGTACACAAAATGATCACAAAAACTTATCACATCACAGAAAGTCACAAATACATGTTCACACTTTATATGTGTGTGTTTTCAGGCGACAGGGATCGTGTTGTAGACCTCGTAACAATACCAACAGCTACAAGACACGAGTAAATAAATCTGGCAGCGGATCGAAAGTCGAGCTCCAAACAAATTTAATGTTACATTACATTACAATACAGAGTCAAGAAAGGATTACGTAAACAGCCAGCGTTTTATGGAGACGCCCTGCTAAATCTTTTTAATGTGACACTCACATTGCAATAAATGTATGTGTACCTACCTAATTCTAACATGAGAATATTAAATCTGGATGAACCTGTTTTACGTAGCGGCGCGGCTTTTGTTTTGCTGTTCCCCAAAGCTGCTTAGAATAAGGTGGATTAAGCTAAAATGTAGATACTTCTCCTAGCTTGCATGTCAGGTTTACATTAGGTAGCAGCAATCGTACCTAGCTCAATTTTTGAAGTGAAAACTTCTTTAGCATCGTTGTGATTTGAAAGTCGATGAAACGAAAAAGCGATGAAAGGAATAAGCGACAGTTTGACCCTCACAAAACGCAAAACACTTCGATAGCGCGTTCTAGGATCCGACCAAACTTAGCAGCGCCATCTAGTTCTGATTTTAGTACATAATGTGATTCACATGTCATATGTATGTTGTGCGTAATATGACAATTACGAATAAAGAAAGCGAAAACGTTAGCTTATGATACGAGAAAAATTTAATAAACAACTTACAATAATAGGAAAGTAAAAACAAAAATAAAAATAGCTAAAATACTTTTTAGCTCATCAAACAATCTTTTTATCAGATACTTATTTATTTATTTATTTATTTATTATTTTTTATAAAATGTTACACATATTACTTCCAATCAGATTGTTCATAAAAGATGACAAAATCTCAATGAAACTTTAACAAAGTCCTGTTGATAATTAACAAAGCTATTGAGTCCTAATTGTGTTGCTAAGTTATGAGTTAGCTAGCTGGTAGCAACTGAAACTCAGTCTCGGTGAGTTAACTCAGTTAGTGTCTAGTATTGCATAGAGGTTGTGCGAGCTAATCCATTGAGACATTTTGATAATGTAATTATTGTTATGTACTTACTGTGATAATGTTGATAATATGAGCTTGTCTAGGGATACTGTTTATTGTCGAGGGAAATAGTAGAGAGTTTTCAGAAAAATGCCTAATAAATAAATAGTTATAAGTACCCGTTGAAATAGGATTGACTTATAAGAAGCACATCGAAGAAATAATTAATAAAGTTAAAGATAATATCAATTATACACTTTTACAGTTAGCTACAGAAGGAACATGAGTACAGCCATACGTCGATTTGCAAACTTTTTTCTCTAAAAATGAGAGGTAAAATAAAGATTTTTCGATTGTCTGTTTGTAAGCCGCATTCGTTCTAAGACGCTCCCGTCGCCCGTCTGAAAGTTTAGTCATTTGTCTTAGCTTCTAACCAACTTCGGATTTATTACAAGAGCTTGCATGAGATTTACATTTAAATGTCCATTAGAAGTACCTAATAGAGCAATTCTGCCCAGATCTACATTGGCTGTAGGTACCTACTTAATGTGTTTTCGAAGCAGCAGTACGCTACATTACCATAGTAAATGACTTGTATGTGTACGCGATTCTTAGAACTTCAGCTGGCCTCGATCTTAGTCGCATTACGATGCTGATTATCTTCTACTCTTTGTGTAAAAACGTGTGCATTATATCTCCTACTTTCGCATTCGAAAGGGTTCTGTCCTAAGCTCAAGCTAATGGTAGAGCTCTTTTGCGCCGGGGAAGTACCTTGTGTGCTGCCATCTAGTTATAGGTACTTGCATTACCGAGATCCGGCTTCCAACACAAATATTTTTTTACATTCCTGGAAACAGTAAAACATTCACTATAATACAGTGAATTTCGCTTATTTTCCAAGGTTCGTCTTTTTTACACTAAGTAGAACTTAACATTGATTTTTGAAGTATTTTATGTATGACGTAGATAATTAAGCAGGAGAATGCTTATGTGTGAATCTAGGTAATATTATTTATACTAATATTGCACCTTGCCTTGTGCGCGTTACATTTACAATATTCGTAATATGGTAGCGCATGTTGCCGCATGGCGGAAGAGAGTAAATGAGAAAATGATTCTAGGACGAGGCCACTTCCCGTGCAGCATGCCATGCCATCACACTCTATTCAATTTGAATAATATTATATTATACAGAGTACAATTTTACTCCACTACTTCGTAATATCTGTAGAAAATATAATAACAATATATTATGGTAGGTATACATGTACGAGTTGAGGAGAGTTTATCCAAATCGATCCTATTCGGAATTGAGGTCATTGGTAGCTTAATATGGATTGGTCTTAGTATTTTTACTAACACGTTTAAAAATAAAAATCAACGACACGATCGCGTAAAACTACATCAAACAAATCGTAAAAACAAATCTATATCCAAAAATTCGGCGTCAAGGTCGGATTATATCATCGCGATATCGTTATCAAACCGTAGCGCGTCTATTTCTATTTTCGCATCGGTCAAGCAATCCACAATCATCCAAACAAATTAAGAATCACATTCAGTATTGTTCTGGCTATGGGATAACGAACTTTTCAATTCGTATGGGATGCATGTAAGTATCGTCCGATGCGGTCACTCAACCGCCTGCGAGCCCGTTACGTCAAGCATGCCACAATTAGATCACATAGGTAGATACTAGACTTGCAATGGCTAGACCAGACACCAATCGATGTTTTAGTACCGTTAAAATTTGCTTTTTGCATTGCCAAGGAGGCGCGGCGGCATTCCGATGATTTTCCTACGTGGATTCTCGCAAATACTGAGTAGTTTGCCTCTTGGGAGTGTTTGAAGAATCTTGTAGCTACAAAAAAGAGAGCTGGCTTTAATGAAGATCCGTGGTTTGTTGTTATTTGCCTGGAGTTTCTCGTTTTTACTGATCCACTACAAGCGATGGGCTCTCTATTATAAAGCATGGCTCTATATACATTAGTATAAAGTACCTACCTACCTCCTTATTATTAACAGGAAAACAGATTGACTTTTGGACCGCAAAAAACTCTAATGTGTTTCAAAAAACTATACCAAGAAATGATATCCAAATTTGTTAAATCCTGGATTTCTCTATATTTACTAGACATTTTGTAAACATCTTGTTAGAACCTCCGCTGCTTTAAAAGCGTTGTTTGAATGACTGTAATGTTAACGAGCAAAATTTAAAATGCAATTTAAAGTTTTGCCGCAAGCAAGTCGGTTCACATTCCCTTTGGCGAGTTTCTGTACTAACTGTTTGTTTGTCTGTAGTTCCGGCTATTCTACGTCCAACACTGTTTTGGTTAGTTTCTGTAAATTGACTTGTTGAATAAATAAATACGTAGTAAAAACTATCTAGAAACATAAACGGTCATATGTTTTTTCAACTCAAAAAAGGTTTGGTCAAGGTTAGTGTTATATTACAGTTATCTTCATTGTTATGGGCGTATTTTTAATATTACGCGCGTAATATTGATAAAAGTCTGAAAATGTATACTAATTATGGTAGAATTGTAATACAGAATTCTTAAAAGGTGTACCTAACTGTGTCTAGGGACAGAGTTGCAATTTCACTGTGTCCAAAAATAGCTGCAAATCAGCCACGCTGCCAACGGCACTGACTTGAACTGAACGGACAGACCGACACCTTGTAAAACACGTAAGATACACCTAGTTATTTTGCATATCACACCGAGACGAACACGGATTGGACTTGACAGTTTGGTTCCTCTTCTGACACTGTTTTTTCAAGTCAATGGTGACTGATGACTAGTGATGACTCTAGAGCACTTACGTTTTGTAGTCATTGACTAGGTATAGTAACTTATGACAATAATCATCAAGACGACGGCGGAGGTTTGAGTTTTTTTCAAATGTGAATTTGTAAATTTAAAAAAAAATAAAAAAATAATTGTTATTTTTTTATTTTTTTGTAAATTTTTTTTGAAGCCTGAATTTGTGATTTCATCAAATCTTTCTGTTTCACACGTTTTTGAAAAACTACGTTTGATAGATTTTTTAGCACCTAGTACTAAGTAAGACAATAACAGAACAGCCCATGCAAAATATAACTCCTAAAATGGTAGTCGTAAAGAATACCACACATTTACCCAAGTAATACATAAACATACGCAAATAATGTAACCCTCCTTCAGAAAAGTCGGACAACAAAAAGTCCAGGCGCACCGGATCGTCCTCGTCCCGTTGAATAATGCATAGAACTTGAAAGCCACTCACACAGACAGTCAAACGGGAAGCTTAATCAAATTCAATCGAACGGTCTCATGCATAGGGTATTGCAATAAATAGTAATTGATTACACCAAGATACCGTCTGGGTTCAATGACGTCACGTCCTTCCGCCTATTATAGGTTAGGACATGGTTATGACGTAATTGGCGACGGGAATTCGAAGATAATACCTTTATGGCGGAGAGAGTAGGCGACTAAACGTATGGTTGGGGATAACAGGGTAATAAACAGGACAAATAATAAAAAATAATATTACTAGACATAATTGCCTAGATTTTTCTTCAAGAAATAGGTTATTTAGTGCTTTAGTTTAGGATTTTATAGCTTCTGTACTTAGAATAACGCTATTTTCTATAAGTAGACTAATGTATCAAATAGCTCTCGTTTTTTGGCTACTTTCTTAGTGTGAACTCGTCTAAGATGATAAATAAGTAAAGATCCTGACGGTAATTTTCCAAAAGTAGATCATAAGGGTCACTATAAAACCAGCCATCTCGGAAAGAGATCTCGGCACTTTAATAAAAAGATTTTATATAGTTTTCTCGGTCGGTCTCTGACAAAAGCGAAAACAACTCGGCCTTACATAAAATAAATATAAATTCACCATATACCTAATATGACAGGTCGCGCGATTTTTCTTCACTACTTTTTAAGTTTCCATTATTTCACAAAGCACGTCTACTGACGACGTTTATTTTTACTGCAATATAGAAAAAAAACTTACAAAATAAGTGGGATATAAAACGTATTGTTATATAGTACGCCTAATACAATTTTCCAACATCTCGGAGAAATAACGTGGGTCTCCTCGCCTGGCAAAAGACAGACAGACTACGTGGAATAGTAAAAGTGCTGCAAATCTTTACTACAGAAAAAACTAACCACGAAACCAAAGCCTATACATTTGGTTACTTTTCTAATAATGCAGAATCTTAAAGATAAGAAGTTATAGGAGAGAAGTTCGCTCGTCTGAAGAGCCAACACTTGAGCGCCCTCGACTCGTCCACACGTCGCTATTGTCTGCGCTCTACGCTATCTCGACGATTTCCGAGATCAATCTGTGAACAACTTGTATGTACTCTTTATAACAACGTTCATATAAACGATCTCTATCGCACAGTGACTATTGAGATGTAGCTTCGATACGCGTAGAGGGAAACATTTGCAGTTATTATTATCACTTACTAATTAATATTTTGTTCCATGTCGGTTGTGGTTACGAGTACTAGAAGTAACATACCTACATTTTACATGTATTACATTTATTAGAAATCTATAAGTCTATAAATAATTTACGTCTAGGAAATCACCCAATACCTTGCAATTTCAAATTTTGCAATACCAAGCCAATCTAGGCGAAATCAATACATATAACATTGTAACCGCAAGAAGTACCTATGTTTAATGCTGTATAAGCGAACAAAAAATGGAGCTTAGTCTCTGTGATAAACTCATGATTTTAATTCAAATCTCTAATGTTTAGTCAAGATCTGTAATCATTTTAGTTGGCACGCACAATGATTTTCCGATATTTTTATTCAAGGTTGGACTCCATACTCCAAGGACTTCATATATCTTCTTCACACCGATAGCTATTTAATCAAGGAAGAATTGAGCCTCGAGCCGCTCATGCAAATATGCAAACTGCACCGTGCACGGAGCTCATAGTTAAGTTCCCCTGGTGGTTCGCAAGTAGCTGCAAACATCCCCGATGCAATGAGTTGGCCGGCACATTCAACACATGCAAGCTATTGTGCGGCGAACAATGCGCCGCATGACACTATGAGCACCGAGAACTTGGAGAAAACTTAAAAACTTGAATGAAAGTATTCCGTCCGCATTTTCTCGGTTCGCAATATAAAAGTTTCCTTAGCTAAGTCCGCAATTACTAGCTGTCCCGTGCGGTTTCGATGGCTGTTACAGCTCATTCCACATCAAACCAGAAAGCGCTGCGTTTAACACAATTTAAACTGTCAATTACAAGTTACCGACTTAGATTAGTCCATGCTATGATGACGTACCTATACCAAAGAACCGCTCTAGAACTGTGGAATATTATTATGAGTCTGTCACTAATTCACTTAGCTGATTTTCTATGCGATCGATGCAATATCACTGAGGAGTTAAAATATAAGTTAACTAAATAAAAATGTGCAGATTATGGTCTCTGGAATATATCCTTTAACTAGTTAGGCATAATTAAACCCCAATATCTTCCGCCGTTCATGGTTCAGTAGTCGCATTGTCTTAACAAGGCTATTCATCTCGTTTAATATCCAAGTAGGTAGGTACTTACATACCTATGTATCATAACACGGTAGCAAATATCATTAGCAGCACGATATAATGAACCCATCTGCTGATGACATGACTCATGTAATGACATTGCTCTCAATTTTAGGGTCAAAACGGTTCGTCCGTCTGCAATACTAATTCACAGTTGAATTACCGTCACGAATTCCAGTTTAGTACAGTTTTCTGAAATATTCTGAAACATTCTTTAAAAAATGAACACCCTTAGTATTCTCAGCAAAAGCATGCTGTCGTCGTGGAGGTTATTCTGTGTTAGAGGAAAAGAAATTCCTTTACGATGACTCTACACAGAAAAAAAAACTTAATATGGCACTTCAAATTAATTAAGTTTTTTTTTCTGTGTGACCAACCAGCTATTATTGTGTTTGGGTGTTGTACACGTGGTTTAGTCTACATTGAGTTAAAACAACGAAGTAGGAACTAACCAGGCTTCTTGATATATAATTTTTTGCCAGTTGAGCTCAAGAAACTTTTGATCGAGATACACGACTTGCACATCAGATACCGGGGTCGGTTCCAGTGAGCTTATACGACTACTAGCCGTCTCCCGCGGCGTTGCTCGCGTTAGAGTGTGACTTTTCAAAATTCCTTTAATAGTGCACCCCTACACTATATAAGGATACTATATACCCTCCAAATTTCATACCTCTAGGACTTATAGTTTAGGCTGTGCATTGATTGTCTGTCAGCTTCAAAAGAGTTTTATATATATTGATGATGATGATAACAATGTATTCTTAATGTATTCATAGAAGGCTTACTTAATGAAGCATACCTAGATGAATCAGGAAAGAAAAAGCGTGGGTACTGAGCTGCCGACACATGTAAATTATGTACTTGGGTAGTATGCGAATAGACATTGGTTTTGTAATTATACCACTATATATACTTAGCTCTACCACACATCATATAATACTATACAACTTAGTATCTACAGTATAACTTATATACTACAGTATACTAGTAGGTATCTATCAATCATCAATCATCAATCATCAATCATCAATCATCAATCAATATATATAAAACTCTTTTGAAGCTGACAGAGAATCAACGCACAGCCTAAACTATAAGTCCTAGAGGTATGAAATTTGGAGGGTAGTATCCTTATATAGTGTAGGGGTGCACTAAGAAAGGAATTTTGAAAAGTCACATTCTAACGCGGGCAACGCCGCGGGAGACGGCTAGTATACAATATCAGTCAACGAAAAGAAAACAAAAATATCGTTAAACTAATGATCGTGTTCAAATATCGAAGAAAATATGATGAGTTTGTTCTTGAAAACATGTCGAGATAGTCTAAAGAGCAGGGGATAAGTGAGTTATCCATGAATTCAAATAGATCCAAACAGGGTTGCAGAGCGATAATGTTTACAAAAGAATATTTCACTACAAAAGCTGTACTTGCTCACATAGTAGTTGAAGCGATACAGCGATAAGATACTAAAAATGTCATGCAGACAACAACAGAAACAAAAAACAAGCATGTAAACAAGCAAAATGAACAAGTAGAGCTTCTAAAAATTGGCAACACGCGTAGCACGACACGAGTATACAAAACAGCCACACAGAATAGATTACAGTCACAGCCCGTGGCAAGATAAAAATATCATGTATGTTGGCCGTTACAAATAACAGAGTAACCGGTTTTTAAAGTATTCTCATTTGCGTACATAACAAAAGCGCAAAAATTTACACTTCTTAAAACTTGTCAATCAGCCATTATTTATAAGTTTAAAAAACTGCAAAAACCGACTTAAATTTGATACGCCTTCATCATCAAATGATGATGATGATGATGATGATGGCAGTTCATTGGGACTGTCCTATGGATCGTAAACGTCACAGAAACGTCACAGGAAAGTAAAATACGCAATGCCGTGTACGTGTATGGCGTGTTTTTTCGAGTTATTCTTATTTAACTGCCAAACTACTGAACAGATTTTGATAAAACATTTATGGGACCAATCTTCAGATAAAAAAAGAATTTTTCAAATCGGTTTATAAATGACGGAGCCCTGAGGTAACAAACATAAAAAAAAATACTTACAACCGAATTGAGAACCGCCTTTTTTTAAGTCGGTTAAAAATGACATTCTTAGATATAGTTAGTTAACTTTCATTTCCACACATTTCTGTTATTATTCTATTCTCAAATTCTTATTTTTTGTATAAAAAATTACATTCTCTAGCGTAGAATATGGGGATATGGATCTTGACGTCATACTTTGACTTTAGCTACGTAAGCGGCGTTTTCATTTAGTTTTCCACTTGTAAAAGGTCACGATCGATTGTCTAATGAGTCTCAGTCGACATGAGACTGCACTTGGCGTGGCCACCTCCGTTTGATGGATGACAAATCGCTTTTAGATCCCGGCTCGTGCTCGCGTCACTGAAATTGCCTACGGCTTAGTAAGAAAGAACGGTTGGGAAAAGAAAGTAGGTACATAATTATATTATATTTAATTTTTGGTGGCATGAGATGAGAGTGAATAAAACATTTATTACTTGTTTACAGATTTGCAACATGCGATAAAACATCTATTGTAATTATTGTTAACAAATGTCCATTGTGATTATGCATATTTTACGCATAGCTTTCGTTAAGCTTTAAAATCATTTAATTTTATTTATGTGATCCAAATCAGTTTACCTTCCTTCCTACTCTATCGACGTGACCCAAAGCGAACTTTATCATTACGCGAGCCCTTACCGCGAAACGAAATGGTATCCATACCGCGAAGTAAAATGGTAATCGAAATTTTTGAACTCCACTATTGTGTTTCGCGGTAAGGTCTACCGGAGCGCATACAATCAAATTTCAATTTTCAAACTAGTTCATAGTATTTTTACAAATTAAATTTAGCGGAATTCCCAATACAGGGTGTTACCAGACCACTTCCGAAAACGAAAGGGGGAGCTACAGCACACCAAAACCCAACCAAAAAAAATCAGTTATCCTGAAAAATAATTATCGCCGGAGAAAACAATGTTTAAAGATTTGTATTTATTTCGCCAGCCCGCAATGTACGCATTCACGTAGGTAAGGTCGAGGCGTAGTACTATTATTTATTCTGTGTCGTAAGTGCCTACTAACGTAGGTAGGTACTAACGTAGGTCGCTCGCACGTCGCGTACTTGAATGACCCGCGATGAACTCTCAGCTGTTCATGCTGTAGTAGACGTAATCTGCGTGCTGCGTGTACATTGCTGCTTTATTTATTTTATTTGTTTTTTTTGCTTTTTTAAATGAGATAATTAGGTAGATATGTCTTATTATGTTGTACTGTGTGTACGTAACTAGAAAAAAAATTAAAAAGAGATAGTCAAGTAAATTTTTTTTTCGCGATTTTTTTCGTTTAATGTTTTCAGTATCATGGTCTGATTGGAACCTCCAAGTTTTCGGAAGTGGTCTGGTAACACCCTGTATAATGAATGATTTTATTTTTACTAGATTTTATTTAATAATAATAGGCCTTTACATCTATTGAAGATGATTTATACAGCGTCAGGAGTTTTAGGAATGTTTTAGATGATTTAATTAAAATGCATTAGGTATCCGTAGTAATTTTTTGTGAACTTTGAAGGTAAGTTCTTTCCGCATTATGCTCGCAACGCAACATCATCCTTTTCTATTCCCAATGTCACCAAAGTCATAACCATCAAAAGAAATGTTCTTACCCATTGGAGTAATCTCAGAGAACGCCACTTGCAGGTTACGTTGGTTAGAACAAAATGGAACAATGCAGTTGAACTGCCGCGGAAGGACCACGTTTGACACAGATATTGCACAAAGGACACGTCACTTACAAACAGTAAAGTTTTATTGGACAATTTTTATTTTTCTTAAATGAAATTATTGTTAAACCCTGTCCGGGTGGGACACTGTTTTATACTGAGCTTTATATGCTTTACGGTGAAGGAAAACATCGTGAGGAAACCCGCGGCTTAGTCAGCTCCGCACGTATTGACCTTGTCTTTCCTGTGGATATGGCTGACTAGGCTGAGAGGATGCTATAGGAGCTGGACAAGCCTACTCCATCTAAACATTGTCCCAGGCACTACAGTGTCCCGTTAAGTGTAGGCATAGGTTGCCTCCTGACGCTGTATAAATCATCTTCAATAGATGTAAAGGCCTATTATTATTTTTTATATGCATATCATAGGAATTCAAATATTACTCGAGGCAGTTGGCTTCTAAGTAATAAGGATTAACGAAATAGGAAGTGTACGATATTTTCTTTAGATTCTATGAACATAGTCGCTATATGTCTGAAATCATATTTCTTTACTATCCGTCGCCCGCGGCGTTGCTCGCGTTCTAGACCGTTTAGGGTGCGACTTTTCAAAATTCCTCTCTTAGTGCGCCCCTACACTATATAAGGAACTTACCCTCCAAATTTCATACCTCTAGGACTTACAGTTTCGGCTGTGCGTTGATTCTCTGTCAGCTTCAAAAGAGTTTTATATATATTGATGATGATGATGATGTCCCAGTTCCGGATAATGCACACCGCATATTATACTGGAACATGGTGGTTTGAAAACTAGAACATTTCTAACTATAAGAAGAGGTGTAGCGAATACAGCCATTACAAGTAAATTTTATCACAGCTAAGTAATTTTGAATCACAAAAATCACGAATATAAGTCGCCATCTAGTGTGGGAACGAGCACTTTATCGATGTTGCCGATGTCAGCTTACTTGCCGCAACTGTTCCCACCAGAACTTACGAGTATCTGCAACGAGCTTTATATCTCTTTAATGCGGTTCACGTCATGTTGGAAATAGAGCACGCCTCTACTCAGTTTTCGCGCAATATTTTTGTGTCAAATTGCGAGTGTTGTTATACTGTTAGCGGAGAGGATGGCCGAATGAATATTAAAGCGATAGGTTGCCTACCCGTAAACCTACGCAACCCAAAATAGACGTGACAGGCCGGTTCTCTAATCACATTAGGTTAAGAGGAATTTAGAGAATGCTGTTAAGGCAGGCACCGCGAACTTCCTTAGATACGATGTGCGGAATTCAATAAAGGACCGAAACGAGAAGCGGGTTTTCTTAAAGTGAGAATTATACGTTAGAAAACTAGAACAGCTTGTAAAGTAGGGATCCGTTACTGTAACTTTTGTCGGATAAGGGAATTACTTACGACCGACAAGGGGAAAACAAATTCGGAAAACAACATAACTTGTTTTGTTTGATACCTACCCTTTTGTTTTTTACTAAACGTATACGCCTAGTTATGTAAAAGCCTTTTATATGAGTGTACCCTTTATGTAGGTTTGTATTGTACCTATCCTAGCTAAGTGAAGCCTTCTTTGTTGACTGGGCACGTGGGAGGAAGGCTTAATGCCACACAGCGCATAAACTGGAGTGGAACTAGATATCATCTTTATAACTGAGGGACAATATTCTATTATGTAAAATTCAATTCATTTAATTATTCTTTTTTTCATTTTCAAAATAAGGTCCTATGTGGCTGAGTTTTGCTAGACGAACTCTTTTCAATGTCAAATTTAGGACAGCTAACACATAGATTTAAAACAAAGCTGCGTGTATAATGCATCATTCTATGAATTGCCTACATGGGGCTTTATAAAAATCTCTTCACATCGCAAACATAGTAAAACTTGGCAGCACAACAAACATTAATGAAAGAGACGACAATCCCGTCTCGCTCAGAAGATTCATCGCAATAACATTAAACAGAGCATTTTCATTGTCGTCGCAAAACATTACAAAACCCTTGGCATCGGTAAAAACTCTTGGATAGGGAGCGCAAAAACTGTGCAAACTCGAATTAAATAGTCGTATCTCAGGGTGTCTATACCACGTAAAACCAGCACGGTTCATTTCACCATTTTTGGTTACACTGCGCGGCCAGTTGGTAAGAGACCCGGCATAACGTACAAAGCGACGCGCAGTGTTACTCGATTATCACTAGCAAGTCTTCACTTATAGTCTTTGGTAGTAGACGCCCTGTAGTGACAGTGCGAATCCATCAGCGGTCTCGATTGCAGCGGTAACCGCTGCCCCCTTAAACTCCCCATCCCAGCTATCCCTCCCAAGCGAAAAATAAAACTTAATTTAATAGTTCCCTATAAAGCTTGGTCGACGACCAGTGAACAAAATATTAATGGAACAGAGATTATTAGCAGAGGTAAAATCGTTTTGTCCATTTAGAATTTTTTTTGGTAACAGGTAATAATGATGAAAGAAAATAGAAATACAGTGAATAGCTTACCAAGCTTTTCCTTTATAATTTGACCTAAGTAAAGTAACAATGCCTCCGCCTACACAAGTTATTTCGGCCAATTTAATAACTAATATCTAAGATTTATCAAACCAGACGAAATATTTCCCTCTGACTAGTCTCAGTTGTCTAGACTATAGTCTAAGTAGAGAAGACACGGAAAATCCAGTCTAAAACAATATATTATTATGAAGGAATTATTGATTGTTTAACTTTCCGATGGATTTAGGTGAATAATGTGAATATGCTTATTATTTTACTCAGCTGATTTCCCTAATTAGTACCTACATCTAATCAGGGCTTTGCATCTAATCTAGATGAAGAATACAGGGTCAGAAGTCACGTTATACCCATGCCTCGCTGAACGGAAGCTATAGTGCTTAGGCCATGATTTTAGGTGGCACCTATTCCATCCTCTCAGACTAGTCTAGTCGGCCTGGTCTACAAGAAAGGTGAATACGTGCGGAGCTGACTAAGACGCGGGTTTCCTCACTATTTTTTCTTTCGCCGTTTGAGAACGCATTGGCATTCAGTTTTACACCAAGGTGTGAATTCATTAATGGTTTTTGCAACGCTCCCGTCGTATATTCATTGGGTTTTTTGATCAGATCTAACAATTTTATTCGGATACCCCACAATTAATCAGTTCCCTCCACTACATTGTACACAGATGTTATCAAAATGTACAAAGCCGTCTACAAAAGTAATACATCACACATTGCTGTGTCATCACTGTTTCATTACTCACACAGAGCATTCATTATTCACAGGAATTCTAGATTACATAGGAAGCCTATAGGATATCTAGCTAGGGTAGGTCGCCTGGAGATCGATCGGGAGATATAGCGTAGGAGGCGTAGTTGCCTATGTAATTATCATGATATTTATAACGCAACGTTAATTTTAATTTGAAATGAAAACTATAGCATAAAATACAAAACGATTTTACTATTTGGACTTTACTTTCATAGGAGGTATTGACAATTTACTTAGTAATTTCTAACTTCTTTGCAATAGACAGTTTTGCATATAAATATATCTCCTATAAGTAATATGTATATAGTATTATATGATCTGTGGTAATATATACTAAATCTTTACGTTCTCGTAGATCTTTCTGAATAACATTTTGGTTTAGCTAAGTATTTCAGACTTTTCGACAATTTACGATAACCGACACAACGATAATTAGTTTTTTTAAAGAGCCTACCATTTTGACAAAGCCTTGGTCAAGAAATATCCAAAATAATAAAAAAAAAACAGAATTACCTAAACATTTGCCTGCACCATTCCATTGAAGGTCACAAATAAATGTTTCTGGTGATTACTAACACTCTTCCACTTACTCACTACTATTGGGGAAAAACAATTCTTGGAAAAATGACAAAGTTGAGATAAACTTCATATTATATTTCTCGGCTGGCTACATAGCGTGTAGTATGACGTCATTTCTTACATTGTGACGTATCTACAACTTGTTTTAGAAAACATACATGAGCCCTGTAAATTGAAGGAGTATTAACAATCTATGTGCGTCTTGTTCATAAGCAATAGTGTCAAGACAAAATGGCTTTTATCTCAAGGAACGAAATGTTCGGTTTATCATAAGCCCTGCTGCATCAAATATTTATAATACAGGAGTGCTGAATGAGACAGATCTTAATCATAATAATAAACTTTGATCAGTATTATAACCCCATTACTCGAGCCAATCCGCCTATAATTGTATTCAAGTTTAGAGATGAAGTTACACGCGCCGACAGAGCCTTGACCCTGACAGACGACCAGGGGCTCAATTCTTCTAATTTACAACGGTTGATGTTCTATTCGATTCCATATAGGTTATTACACTTTCCATACGTCCCAATAATGGGACGAAGGCCAGTAGGACGAACGTGAATGAACGTTTGATTGGATCAATCTTCAGCGTAACTGAAACGTCACTGTGCAGCTGAATCGAAATAGCCTAAAAACAGATGAAAAACTGCGGTCCAGCTGCGTTTCAGCTGTCAAAATTTGGTAGTAGAATATGGAATGACCTAAAACAGATGAAAAACAACAGTTCAGCTACCTACTTTTCAGCTGATAAGTTTGTTAGTGGAATTAACCCCCAGACATCGGCCGGCGCCTTCGGAACAAATGAATATCAGACAGCCTAGTTACATGCCTATAAGAGCACACACGTATATAAACGAATAATAATGGATGAAAAAGTTGAAAATGAGAAAGTGAATAATAGTAATGTTTTTTTAGTTTGGAGAATTGAAGATTACCTCTTTAGAGAGTAGAAATAGGCACCCACAGACTGAACAGTGTAATTTAAAATATTGGGGAATAACAGATAAACAAAGGTCAAAACATGTTTTATGTAACCAACTCTTTACCTTACGAGTATTTAATGCTTTTCCTTACAGAGTTAGTTTTCAAGATGCCAAAGGGGTATATTAGAGCTACCACACATACTCAGACGTCTACCCTTTTGAATGCGACAAATACACCCTGTAGGTATGTACTCAGTACGTCTACGCGAACCAATAATACGCATTCCGTCTTTCCGTTTGCTTTAATAAAATAATTCTAGCTATACGGAAAGCAATTTCTCCTCAATGATGTTTGTCCAGGCCAGTGTAACGAGTTTCTTTAATTTGATTGAACTTTGTGAGGACTCTTGAGTGCTCACTGTTTGTCAAGGAAAGTTTTGTTATGATCTTTTTCCGTTTACTCGGGTTCTCTTGGAGACTAATATTAAAAGTTCTACATTCAATATCATTAGGCACATTATAATAGACCTTGCTAAGCGTTGGTTTATTTGTTTTATTATTTTTCTCATCACAGAGCGCTTTTACAGCCACCGATACGGCGACACCTACACGATATCGTCGGGGAGCTAATTTCGTACATTTTGTAAGTCGACAACAACGATATTTTTGATCGAGTGAGTGTTAGATCGAGAACTAACAAGACGGTATCGTGTAATTATCGCTGGTGTCAGTATCGTCCACTGTGCAACCGCATCAAACCTACAATAAATGCATCAAACATAATTCAAACCTATTTTATTTACCAATCTTTGCAGTGCCTTCTTTTAACAGTGATTCCAGACCCTAATTTTATGTTTTGGTCAGACCTGCAAAAGACGTAAATGCCGATTTGGGATTTGAAACAGCGTTGCCAATTCGAGCGGGCAAAGCCGTACACCTTTTTTCAGAGCTACTCAAGGCAATTTTCAAGCCCCTATAACTTTGTTACGACTAGCCGTCGCCCGCAGCGTTGCTTGCGTTCTAAATATACCCTTTAGAGTGTGACTTTTCAAAATTCCTTTCTTAGTGCACCCCTACACTATATAAGGAATACTACCCTCCAAATTTCATACCTCTATAGGACTTATAGTTTAGGCTGTGCGTTGATTCTAAGTCAGCTTCAAAAGAGTTTTATATATTTAGAAGAAGAAGATAGATCAAAGCAGTTGGTACATTCATTTCACGTTTTAAATTCAATTAGTTTCAGTTGACGGTAAATGACGATGCACAGTAAAAAACGTGCGTAATGATTTAATTGATTGAATAATGATGGAGGCTGATTTGTTTTAGGAAATGCCTCACTTGATATCAAGTAGCTAACTATCAAGTTGGGCATTGCCAAATGGGATAGTCGAGTATTCGTCACACGAGATCTCTGGAGTTTTTAGGAGACACGAAAGGTAAAAGGGTAAGTATAGTACCTAAGCACCAGAGGATTTTTAATCTTTAACTTTTTATCATTATCTTTAGATTGAAAATGTTGGCTTGGTGGTTAATAGTTAGGTTATACTAGATATAAGAACAGATCATCTGTAAATCTATTTACCGATAGTCGTATGAATAGCCAAATTTATAGAAACCACACACAATATTTTCCTGTAACATTGCCGAATATTCTTTCTATGGTTGGCATTTTACCAAAAGATTTTTTATTCCACTACAGTACCTACTAGGGGCAATCAATACCGTCGACAAACAATAGTTCCAGTACTGTACATGTAAACTCTTTAGTGTATTCGTAAAACTTCTCTTTTGTTGAGCAGGAAATATTTAGTAATAACTTTATTTGCGTAAGTTGGGAAGGATTCATCCAGAGTTTCTTTTGGGTTTTCAAGTTCACAAAAATTTAATTTAGTATATGTATAACGAAACATGGGTTTAGATACTTACAAACGATGTGGTTCAGCCCTATTCAGCTTTGCAGTATTAGGGACCTACGGTCTACAGGTCAAGCCAGAAACGAATTTCAAAGGCATTGCTGATAGAAAAACCTTGATGATGAAATCGCAAAGAATACTTACGGTGAATTTCCTAAACGTCGTAAAAGAGCCGTAAAAGTTGTAGAACTAATTATGTAGTACTAGCTGTCGCCCGCGGCTTTCCTCGCGTGGTAGCAGCATATATACGCATTATTTGGTTAAAATCTTTGATCCTAATTTTAGACCCTTTAGGGTGCAATTTTTCAAAATTCCTTTCTTAGTGCACCCCTACACTATATAAGGATACTACCCTCTAAATGTCATACCTCTAGGACATAATATAAGGATACTACCCTCCAAATGTCATACCTCTATAGGACTTATAGTTTAGGCTGTGCGTTGATTGTCAGTCAGCTTCAGAAGAGTTTTATATTTAGAGAAGAAGATTAGAGAACAGAAGCAAGCAAAATTACAAAATCTGTAGGTAAAGTTTTCGAACATCATGTTGTTTTTAATATTTCCCAAACCACTTTATGTTGGCGAAGATACTGAATCCAGGGCGGTAAACACATTTATCAAAATAATACCTTTAGTTCTTGACTTGTGGACTAGGGTTGCGTTCAATGACTACAGGTTATTTTGCTGGGGTCTTTTTCTTAATTACAATTTACTAAACCATATTTATTTTATTCTAATAATCTATCAGTAGAAGTTGGTGGAAGCAGGCCTGGGAGAGAGAAAAGTGGAAGATGTTGGGGGAGACCTTTGCCCAGCAGTGGGACGAAATAGATTAATAAAAAAAAACTATCATAGGTAAATAAATATAGCGCTAGGAGGTGTGGCTTGAATATGTCGTATGGAATTGGCATCGTACAAAACTCATCACTCAATCAATCAATCAAACCCACAAATAGCGCAATGAACTGAAATGAATGAAATGGGTCTTAGTGTTGCTATGTATGATAAGTATGTATTTACAAAAAAAAAATTGTACTTATATAAGTATTCTATCAGCAATCTAGTATGTATCATAAGTATGTATTTACAAAAAAAAAATTGTACTTATATAAGTATTCTATCAGCAATCTAGTTCCCATAGTACAAGCTTTGCTTAGTTTGGGACTAGAGAGTGTTGTGTAATATGTCGAAGAATATAAAAAAAATATGAACGAACATGCAAAACGGCCACACACATCTGGCTTCTAACCAGTATTGCTGGACTGATCTATTCTATTCTCTTTTATTTAATTGATTGCAGGGTACATTATGATAGTAAAATATACAAACGAGCATAGGCATTAAATGCCTTACGATAAATTGTATGTCATAAATGCCTAGATGCTCGTTTCTATAGACCTATACTCTGCGCTAAATGCTGTGCCAAAGCCATAAACCTAACCGCGTTATTAAAACCTGCGGCCAACCACAGGCTTTTGGACTATAACAAGTAATGTTTACTTTATTTATGTCGTTATAATTAAGCAAAAGGATACCATTACGTCAGCGCTTTATGACATCGCTAATCACTAATGACTAATTGCCTGGACTAATTACTAAAACAACAAAATATAATGTAAAATAATAGACAAAAAAATTAAACCAATTTTAAGACTAGTACGATTTTTTTATACAACTTAGCGATGGAACAAGCCCATTTCCAAGCTGATGTTAAGTGGTAACCACTGCCTATAACGATGCTTTGCCCAACTGAGCACATCCACTGAGGATGTGCCCTTTGCTGCATTGCACTGCGCCCATCAGTCTGAGACATAGAGGTGTTAAGTCTCATGTGCCTTTATTTGCACCGGCACCCATACCCTTCAAACCGAATTACAGCAATGCGAGCTGGCTATAGGCGGTAGAAACAAGCTCTTTCACAAAAGCTCTGCTACTACTAGAAGCTCTACTACTGTCCATGAAGCCTAGTAAACTTTTACCTGTAATTAATATTCAAACTGTCCTGAGGAATACTAAAGTCTTTTGAAATCGTTAGAGTTTCGCCCATCGGTAAGTCAGTCTACATGTAACATTTTTACGAGCAAATTGCTGAAGCAACCGTGCTAACACTCTGCACGAAGATTAGACACGAATAACTGATTTTTCACGTATAAATTTTATGGTTATTTTTAATCTGTGCTTAGAGAGAATGAGTCCACTATTTAGTAGAGGAATGTTTCTAAGTAAAAAGTGTCGACTCAACACCACATAAAGTGATACCATAAAGTCCGATTTATTCCCGCAAAGGCATATCAATCTTCGGCATTACTCATACCCGTTCCTAATGTAAGTAGGTTTTCTCCGTAACTTTTATACTAATGGATGCCAGAAAGTGGCTCTTTATACACGGTAGACTGTTCAATGATTACGCTATGAAATTATGGCGATTATTGGTCGTTCTTTTATAAGGTAGATAATCAGAGTATTGATAATTATGTCCCTTTCGAATAAAAATGGTTCTAGACATTTTTTTCCGCAAGTTAGGTACTATTTTATACTTTTTCATGTTTCAAAATCAACTAAAATGTTGCTCGTGTAAAGTAACACTATATATATATACTTGTTTTACCGATGATAATGTGTACCTATATAAGCAAAAGCGTTTGTACGTTTAATACTCTGTACCATAATGTGTGTTAAGTCTGTGCGTATAAATTGCGGACTCCCAAACCACAAAGAATCACAGTAGGGCGATTATAATTTCAGACGAGTATTTCATATGACGTCAGTTAACCGCTTCTCCGAGACATTCACGAATACAATGCAAAATGAGGGAGAATGCATCAATAGTTTGCCCTTAACCTTTCAAATACGTGGGCGGACGGGTGTGGGTAGCGTTGTGGTGTGGCATGTTATAGCCGGAGTACCTAATCCGAGGTTTCAGGCAATTCGAAAAACTCAACAAACCCGATCCAAAGTTGCTGTCCGGCAAACTAATATTTAAAATACCATAGCATTGTAAACTCTGTATCGATCGAAATTTTGTGAATAAATAAATGTATTTCAACTGCGTGAAATAGTTTGGTGCAATCGTCGCATTTACGAGTGGCTATGATGTTTTTGCGTACAACCACGTAAAATTTTCAGATTGCAGTCCGGCTTTATGAAGCAGATGCCAACTCTAATGGTGCGGGTAGGGGGTGGCCTACGGCAGTGTTTAACGAGATCGCTTTTAATGTAACTCCATGCCATATTCAGTTTTATTGTTCGATTCGATGCATGCAGCGTCTGTTATTGAAAACGTTTATTTTTTCAACGGGGGTTCGAGATAAAATGATCAATGGTCATAGAACGGGAGCCGACAGTAAAATATCAACGCTATCTGATACAAGGATGAGACCCATGGCAACAGATCCTTAAATATATGGTAACCTCCATAAATATTTAATTAATTTTATAAGGATCTGTTGCCATGAGTCTCATCCTTGTATCAGATAGCGTTGAAATTTTACTGTCGGCTCCCGTACTATCAGGGTTGATTAGGGGCAGACATCCGTGTGACAGAATTGCTATCATAATTATTTTATCTATGCATGTATGAGATAATAAATTTATCTTATTGCCATAGTGGTGGATTGATCTGTTCATGGTATAGAATGCTAGTTGTGGGTTGTTCAATTATCCATTTCCTTTCCATCTCTACGTATTGTAGTACTCGTACTGATATTACTTCTGAAATGTAGGTAATGGGGCCGTCATGTATAAAGGGTAAAATAGGGTTGTCCCTGGGAAATCTTAAACGCTATACAACCTTCCAACAGCACATCAGCCAAAGTTACAGATCAAAGGATTCTGTTGTTTTTACAATACTTATAAAGATAAAGCATAATTATACAAACATAAACTAATAGTGAGTACTTACTAGTTTTTGCTAGAATCAGTGCGCAGTGTAAAAGTGCAATAATTACGAGTAACATTGGTACGTTCAGCCTTTTGAATAAGTCTTGGAAAATTATATCTAAGCCCTAGCATAAGATTTACGGTATTGCACCGCGTGGTCCATCTCTTAAATTTATTGATCTACGGATACACTAGCCATTTTGCAACATTGTACACTTGGTTTTGAAGAGTTCGTGACTACCGGACAGTTTAAAACGGGCAGGAGACAGTCGCACTGACAGGTTGTACATTTGTGGACAGTTCCGACACATGCGGACACCATCGCCACAATAATTATTATTCTAGCATACATGACGTGGGAAATTAATAACTAAGTTATCGAATTTACGCCACTAGTACTCATAGTGGACGGATTTGGCTTATTTCAGTGTTTTGACGAAACGACGACACACTTGATTGAGCGAGCGAAATGAGCGAAGTGAGCGAAATGAGCGAAGTGAGCGAAGAGCCGAGAGGTTTAAGAGGGAGTAAAAAAATCATGTCGTACAAAAAATCAAGGTGTTATGTCATATGATAGGAATTTGTGACATTCAAAACCATTTTTATTTTAGTTCTAGATATACTAACTTAGTAAAAACTAAAGAGCCGTTTATGTAACGTGTGAACGTAATTTGTAGAGTTTTAATGGTTTTGTAGTTCAGGTAATGCTAGATATCGATGCGATTTGAAAGGTTTATCTCAGCCGTAGTCAAAAAAAATATTTCTTTGCATTTAATTTTCAATTTTGGGAACATCGCAAGATCTCCGTTCGAGGCGAACTACTAATTTTATGTCTATGTTTACACGGGGAAATGACCCAAATCTTGTGATAAGCTGGGGCAGATCCGGAGTTGTAAAGCTATATCTAGGTTTGTTGCGATCAATAGGAATGCCTTTTGAAGGTTTTCTAATTGGTCGAACCAAGGGTTTCATTTTAGGTCAACTTATACATGGTGGGGATGCATGGACGACATTAAATTAAAACACATGGCTTTCATACCTAGGTATATCGTAAATATCTACGTATTAATTGATATTTAATTCTTTGATATATCATGATTTCGAATCAATTATTTCAAACAAAAGGATAAATTTTTTTTTACAATTTCATAATTTTATACGGTTAGTAGTGATCGTCTTCGCTCTTGTTTTAATTTAATGTCGTACTTACGTCTCCACCCTGTAGATCTAACAAACATGCATACAAACTAGAACATCGAAAATACACCACCAACATGCATAAACGGAAATCATTTTTTCAAGTGCTTTTAGCAGCTTTTTCACACGCATTAAACATTATTAAATGTCCACCAAAGAATGAAAAGGTAACACCGAAACACAAATAGTTAAAGAGTTAACTTACATAGTTGGTCCTCAACTGCACCCGCTCTTGGTACGGATAAATATCTTTCCGAGGATCGGTAGACCGGGTCTAAAACCAAATAAAAATAGCCTCAAACTCAATGAAAGCGTAGGTTTTTAGGGATCTTTGGAGTACCTTTGTAGTAGGTATGTGGCGATCGGCTTGTGACAGTTGCACTCAAGTATGATGCTTATCTACTTAGGTATATAGCTCACTATTGCAAAAAGTGGATACCTACTTGGATTCTTAAATTACCTAAGTGAGGGACAAATGTTATGTTTGTAGTATCTATGAGTGAGTTTCCTCATATATATGATCGCAGAAGTATGATAGTAAAATTTTGCAAATAAAATCTGTGATCCGAAATGGGTGTAGGTAATCATTTTATTACGTAACTCGCAACAGGTAAGCTGCAGGCGTATATTGGCAAAAAATTACTATACCTAGTGCATCGTACTTTTGCTCTCTCTCGTATCTTTTGAAAGATAGATAAAAATATATTTTATAAAGTAGATATTGTCAATTAGATAAGTACGCTGCTATGGGACGAAATAAAAGAGCTCGTCTATATGCAATGCATATAATTAACTTTCAGAATACCAGCCAATGATCTTTACATAAAAGATCATTGATACCAGCAAATAATATCTGTGTAGATGAATAGGTACAATCTTATTAGTGACCATCAATAAATAGTATAGTATTTACCACAAAAGGATAGGAATTTATATACCTACTTACCTATAGTTTTTTATGTTATGATAAATATTTATAGGTAAATGACAGGTTTATTTCACGTTCAATAACCGCATAAAATTTTTATTTGTTGTTGCGACAGCTATTCTGTTTATTCTTCATTTCGTGAATTAAACTTAGACAGGTACCTATTCAATGGATCGTTAATAACATCCTCTTTGAAATGGCAGTTCTGAAAATGGGATTGCAAGTTTTCTCGTAAAAGACAAAACTTTCAGAAACAAATAAAATTTACTTTTTATGACAATAGCTGTTAATAAAAGCTAAATAGGTATACCTACTTAAATCATACCTACCTCTAAAGTAAAGCATATCCAGTGAAGGTGCGAACACTGGAGAATTGCAAGTCGGCTTCGTGCCCTAGAAGTCCATCGAACAAACATAATTTTTAGGTCATATCTCTACTAGCCTCCTAATTCGTAAAATCATTGTTTTATGAAGCGTTTAAATTATATACTTTTTCGATACAGTGAGAACCGCACAAAAAGAGTACGGCTCCTAATACACTACATCGGCGGTACCATGGCGGTATACAAAACATAATTAGAGAAACTTCAAACTTTAGCGTACAAAATTGCGAATACCATTATGCCAAAGTGAAGCAGTGCAATTAGTTTTTCCTCAACATAATATTTTTATGCATAAAAGAGCCTTTTGCTACTGAGCAGCAAGCTCTGATAAGTTTCTTGCTCTGAAAAAATCAAAGGCTTCCATTTTTCCTTGCTTTTTTCTAAGTAGCTTTCATTCCGATTGAAATTAAATATTATCTTTATTAGAATACATTTTACAACCAAAACTTAATTGATTGGATTCGTTTGATATTACCTAATAGCATAGAGGTAAGTTTTATTCAATAAAATCTGAGTAAGAAGTCATTCCTTTGAGAACTAAGTCGGTGTAGGTAGGTAGGTACTCTGATTAAAAAATATATTTAAAACCTAATAAATGTTCCAACCTTGCATCGAGTTTACTAATAACAGGGTACAAGTACCTATAATAACATTATTTCCTAGAGTACGTTTTGATTTCGTAGCACAGCATTGACCAAACGATAAATATTTGACTGAAATCACTCACTGCACTCAGTTTGATCCCCCAGACGAGGACAGGGCTCGTACAACCCACCCTCCCTTTTAGATGTAATTTAATATTGTTCTAGCGACGCACTATCACCCTTTAGGCACAATATAACACGCGATTAATAACAATGAGTGGGTGCGAAAGTAGACAAGAAAGGAATATTTTGGTAGATCGTATTTTTTTACATACCTTTAGTACGCTTTACTTTCTTCGTAAACCACTTTTATGAGGAAAATATTTTTTATTCTGTAACTACCTGGTTTATGAAACGACACCTTTTCAATGCATTGACTTATTTAAATTTTGGTTTTTACTATTTGCCAAGTTTTTTTTTTTATGTAGCATGGTGTCGAATAATTTTAGAGATAGTGCGCAAGTGCGGCGCTCATCGGCATAATTATGTCAAGCGCTCAAGAGTGCGCTCATGGAGAAATATGTTAATACATCGACGTCATTGGTGTTACAAAGACGTTACAAAGTCGTTTATAAATCATCTGGCAGGTAGGTAGGTGGGTGGTTATCGTATAAAGCGTCTTTTTCAGGGAATACTGTAGCGCGTGGACACCTAAGATATTAAAAGTTTATTGATATTAAATGAATAGACTCCCGTTTCCGCATTTAGGCTCAAGATTGGTCCATAATATGCGTGAGGAGTGATCTGGCTAACTCCTCCCAAAACCACAGAAGTTTCCTGTGCTTTTAGCTTCGCAGGCTTATTAGAAGTTTTACTAACACCAATTTTTTTTTCCTTGCACCAGATTTCGCTTCCCATCAGTCAAATGTAGGTTTTCTTACGATGCTTCATACGTAATTACTTGCAATCTTCATTATAATATCTTCCTTAGGTGATGTAAGTAGAGACGCTCAAAATTAAAAGCCTACAAACATTTCGGGGGGAAGCCGATTAGTTCGTTTGTGCCCCCGGTACTTAGCTACTTGTTTGTTGTTCTTAATGAGCACTGCCAGCAAACTTCAGTCTGTTCTCGCCTCAATTAAGGCTAAAAACATGACCGAGTGTCGTCGTCGCCGAAACTGTACTTAACCAAGCACAGTAAGTACCAACCCACACGTTTGGTGAATTTTGTGAGCAAGAATATTTTTATTTTAATATAAACCAAAAATGAAGGACGCTTTTGATCTGATGATGGCGCCAGAAGTCGGTCAAAGGCGAAAGCTTAAAATTTGAAATAATAAATTCAGGAAGCCTTTGGAGAAATCGTATAAGGCCAAAAAAGTCCATTATACTATACCTAGTGGACTTCTTTGGCCATAAGGTAGCGATGATATTCAACTTGCAGACTTAGCGAAGAAAACTTTCGCAAAGCGTAATAGATGAAGAGCCATATTTTTCAATAATAATAATTGTTGCAATCCAAATCAGTTAGGAAAATATATGCTGCCGTTTTTGTTAAATATTACAAAAATGACAACCAATATTTTTTATTTTCATTATACCTAATAAGGCTTCGCGGTAAGGACAGACGGAGAAGGGTACACTTGAGTATTTTTCTTTCCTCACAGTGAAAAAAGATGCCTCCATATTATTTGTCAGACATTTTAAACTTCGCAGATTAATTTGTTGTCAGAACTTTGATTCAAAACCAGTCTAGCCAACTTTTAGTTTTTGAGTTCGTTCAGCCTCCTAGACGGTAAGGTCCTTGCACCTTTGCACGTGCGAACAAATGTAGTCATTAAATTATAATTGCTTGGATATATTCCAGTAATCCCCACTAAGAAATCTCTACCAGTGGGGATTTGAAGAGAAATGATGTATTTGGTAAATAAATAAATAAATATTCACGGACACTTAACACAACGCCTTCTAGTCCCAAACTAAGCAAAGCTTGTACGATAGAAACTAGATGGCTGATAGAATACATACATACATTTTTTTTTGTAAATACATACTTATAATACATAGAAACACCCAGACACAGTGAATGAATGAAATGTGAATGGCTTTTAGAAGTAAAGTAAATAAAAAATATAAATAATGAAGATTCACATGGAATCATCGTAAAAATAATTTTATATAAAGAGATCATTGACATGGGCAGAGCGTGCAACAGCTTTTTGAATATGAATCTCCTTGATATCTAGACTTTGTTCAATTGTTTCATAATATGACTTCTTGTTTGAGTAGGTAGGTAGGTATATTCAAATTATTTGCTGGCTCCAATTTGTAGACATATCACGGATAACTGTATTAATTTATTCTAAAAAAAAGCTTTTTGTAAAAAAAAAATTTACAACTATTATTAGTATAGAAAGATGAAAGCCGTTCACTTGTGGAAAGCAAAGCATAGTGAAAGTCTAGACGAAGGGGAATGTTTTTCGTATTCTTTATTTGATGTTTATTTTATAGAAATGTCAATAGTAACGTGCAATTTTACTTTTTACAAAGATTAAAAACTTAAAGTAGATTAATGTTTATGACATTTTATAAAAATGTAAATAAATCTAAATTTTTTTTTAAGACTGCAGCCGCTGACTAGGCGGCTGAGATGCGTAAGGTGCAGGGACGGTTCCCGAAACGGAACCAATCCTTTCATGATCTGTAATAAGTTATTTTGTGCTTCCTACAAGGAAACTACAGACTTTTATAATACCTCAAAAGTTTAAAAAAGTTTCGGTCGATAACTTTCGGGGTATTACATAAAAAGTTTGTTCGTAAAAAAGGCATGTCCAACCGAAACTTGAAACATTAAAAATAACTTCCACCGTTTCGGATCAAAACAAAAAACACTCGATGGTATTCAAAGTTTGAAAAGTTGCGTTGCTGAACAACTGTGCCAGGAAAATCTTTTCATCCCGATAGAAAGAAGAAAAGGTACCTATATGTGATTTATGTGAAGCCTTTTGTTGAGGGAGTACGATTGAACAGGTATTTCAAGAAAGGTCTACCTTAGCATAAAATACAGTCGAGAGCGAACATTCCGGGTCATCTATAAAAACTTGAATATCGTGAAAACCATGAGTTCTAGCTTAGTACAATAAATTGTGTTTGATAGACAATTTAATGCTTATTCCTTAATTAAATGAAAGTAATTGTTTGAATATTTTTTCTTTTGATTTGCTAACTTCTGTGATTCTATTTAAAACGAATTTCTCTCTTATTTCAATGATTCTTACTTTTTACTGTTGGCTCTACGATTACTATGAGGGCAGAGCTTTACTTCTTCTTTTTACTTCTTAATCATAGTTGGAATTACAAATACACATACCGGTTAAAATCATAACTGTCTTTTTTGCTTTGCCATTAGTCGGGTAAAAATGAAATGAAAAGTTCCTAGTTTCAGACATTTTTAATTTACTAATGATGCTAGCTGCACTTAAAGTACATAACTATGATATATTGCAGATATCCCCACTAAGAAATTGCCATAAGTGATTAGTAGCTTTTCTAAAAATAGGCTTTTTTTCTTCCATCATAAGCTCAGCATTACATTTTCAACCAAAATTTTGTTTTTATTTATTAAACATATTCCGACGGTTTACCTTTTTGGATAAATATCCATTAGATACGCAAATGTTTTTCCAATCCTCTGAACCCATTTGTTGTAGTATACATACGCAGGAATCAATAAAATGTATATTAAGTGACCCTTCCGTCTGGCTTCACGCGCACACTGCTCCTCGAATCGTATGATGGATTTCAATTCACTGGGCTCAGAGTAGAGGAGTTATTTCTTGTCTGAAATTTTTGGTTTGTCAACCAAAACTACAAAAAAAGGAAATTTCTAATTTTTCCGTTTAATTATGATTTATGATTGATTTACTTCTTAATTAATTTTGATTACGCTCCCATAAGTACAGTAGCTAGTAGTTAGAGTAGCACGCCAACGCTCCGCAGTCTAGTTTTGTTCTTGCACTGTGTAAACTCTACACCACGCTACTAAACTCACCAAAATAATTACGAAAGTTATGAATCGTCCATTTCGGCCGATTCACACACTCTTAAGTGGCGAGTTCAGCTGAGTGCAGAGTTATGGTGTGCGGAATGAAACTCCGTGCTTCGTAGTTCGTAGTTACTGTTGTTGCCATGCAGGGTAGCGTTACTTTACTATTGGTACGTTATTTATGTCTGTAAATCAGCTTACACGGAATTGGTACTGTCAAACATAATTTATAAAATAGTTTAACAGTGATTCTTTGTATGATTGTCCTTGTTTTAGTTGCGAAGGAGCACATAACTTCCAAAAAATCAATGGCTGTGTGAAACAAACGCTACAAGTAATAAAACGATATAGCTGAAGGCTCATCCCATTAAATAAGATTAATGTTTTATTTAAACACACGTCAGGAATGTAGGGCGTGCGTGGCGCGATCAAAATTGTCTTTGTGATGTGTGATGAGATAATAATACTGAATGTAAACATGAGTCTGGAACTTAGAGTATTTCAAGTTATTCCCAAAAATGGTAAAGCAAAACCACACTGTAAAACTTAGCTGCTTAGTTTGGATAACTCTCTAAATGACCTACTCTACCACTTTTTATCTGACTGCGGCGAAGCAAAAGGAGAGTTATGTTTTATGAAAATGTTTTGGAATAAATTCGCAAAAATACATTTATCAAACCGCAGAAGTAGAATTATTTATTGCTCTCAGTACCTACATATTTTCTGATTTGTTAGAAGAAAACTGAAAAAAAAAACCACTGGTAAAAGATAAAGGTGTTTAATTTCATGAAAGCTGCAAAGATTATTTCTGATAATCATAAAATACGTATGAATTCATTAACTAAGCTGTGAGATTTATCCCGGTACCGGTGCTTCGTTCATTATACCGACCAACTCCGTGGTAAAGATAAGTAAGCCGACCACAGTCTTGAAAATAACAGTACCTCAACTTACTGGACATAAACACAACGGTCAATACTGTTTATTGCACAACTCGTCTCAAAAGATCCTTGACATAAAAGAAACAGAGAAATAAATATGTCTATCATAAAAAATTACTAGGTAAAGATGAGTAGTTCTAAAAATATATAGACCAAAATCATATTGGCAACTTCTACGTATAATGTTTCTCTAAAACGTTTCTTATGATTGTGTGTAACGAGATATGGTTCAATAAAGTTGAGTTACCGCTGAAGCTGTGACTACGGTTTCTGAGACTTCGTTTAAAAATGGTTTCACATTACTAAGATTCACAGTAAATAAAAAACCCCGTCATCGTCTGGGGTATTAGTGAAGGGAACTAGGAAACACTAATGAGGTTTTTTCATATTGTGGATTGAATAATATCGTCTGTTCTTGAGCGCAAGTCTACTGAAGTTTTTATACTGTGGCCTCGCTGTGTTATTCTTGTTTCAGCAAAAGGTTAAAGTTGAAGATTTTTGTGGGAGGAAGATTGTTGCTGGCGGATTAAAACTCCTTCTCGCACTGTTTATTTAGCTTTTCAAATAAACAAAATTCTTTTGAATAATACTTGTTTAGTTTACTCAAGTATGCCTCAGAAGTTACTTATTATTTAGCTTATTTTCAATTCCAACATACAAACTTTTTCACGTACTAATACCTAGATAGGCACCTATGTACCAAAGAAAATGCGTAGTCCTCCTTTATTCTGTGACCTAAGTAGAAAAACTGGTCCATTCTAAGGATATGCAAAATAGACATAAAGTACATAACACTCTGAGGACTAAAAAAGGGCAAATTGCAGACAGATGGAGTTACTAATTGGCTGTGTCTGCCGGTGTTTGCGCCAGATTCATGTTTCATACCTACCCTAGACGCGCATCAAAGGGTGCGAGAGGAATACCTACAATAAAATTCGCAGAATAATAACGAAGATATAGCGCAGTGGAAATGAGGAGGAAATTCTCGGGCAAGAAACAGGCGATATTCATTTTTTGTGCTTCGATCTGTTGGGATAGAGGGCCAAGTACAATTAAACCGCTAGAGAATAAAAATGTAAAATTCACATAGCATTTTGATGAATTTTAGCGATTGTAGAATGAAAACTTACCTGACTAGAGAAGCGGGAGGACCTAAATACTTAGGTCGATATCTCATAGTCATAATCAACCTTGTGGCTTCGACGATTGGGTTTATTCAAGTTCCTTCCAGACCCTTTCTAATAAATCTATGAAATTTTCAGTCGGGCTTGTGGTTCGCACAAAAGCTTAGTTCAGGGTTCATACCTTCATAGACGTAACGGTACTCACGATGTAGTTTTGTTACTCTGTCTGGGCTATCCACCCCTGACGGTCGTTGTTAGTGGAGGCGCATCCGCGATGTAATTTGATTGATTTGACAATATTAAAGCTATGATGTTCTGGTAAAAGCTTTAATATACATTCCGAGTTACTAAATACAAAAATGTATACATACGACCGTGTATTACAAGGATTCAAAAATATTATTATCCTGAATATGTCCAGGATATGAGATTTCTAAATACTATTAGTGACATTATGACTTTATGTCTCGTAGGTAGAGGTTTTAATCACCCGGAAGCCTTGAGCCTCCATGAAAAGTATAATATGAAAAAGTCACGTGACCTTCCGTTTTGATGTGTCATTCCCGTACATTTTGATTCGAGTGTAGAATATTGACATTGTTCACTTTATTGGTTACTATTGTATTATAAGTAGGTATTTATGTATTTACAAAAAAAATGTGTACATAGGTATAAGTATTCTATCAGCAATCTAGTTCCCATAGTTTAGCTTAGCTTAGTTTGGGGTGATTTGGGACTAACGGGCGTTGTTCGAAATGTCCAATTTAAGATTATTTTATTTTATTGGTTAGGAGAACTGCTTTAGGTATTCATTGTTTCTTGGAAATGAAAGTACATTGTAAATAATGCAGTACATTTATAACCAAGTGACCTTTATAAAGCTCGTAGGCGTTCTGGTGCTCTGCCGGCTGCCGCCCACACTGATACTATGTATTATATGATCTGTGCTATGGTACAGTACACAAGAAGATTTCCTAGAACTGTTAATCATTGAGATTATTCATTTAAATTCCTTAGTATACAAAATAATACTAAAGGTACGTAGGTACCTTTATTATTATTTTGTTTCTTTTTTAAAGCCTAACCAAGTGATTTTGCTAATTGGTAAAGTTATAAAATGGTGTTTTCTTTCTTTCTATATAATAAAATCCAATTTATATAAAAGCAGAATTTATTTCAGGCGCGTAATGAACGTGTCTGGTACCGGCGGCGTATCTAATGGCAGACCCCGACCGCCGACCGTCCGACAAGCGTGTTTACTTTTACGGTTTGTTTACATCTAGAGAAATATCGAGGACGTTGTCGAAGTGGTGTTTTCATAGCACAAGCACACTTGATACGCCGAAATAAAGCCTACTAGCCCGTCGCGGCGTCTACAAGTGTTTATTTACATTAGCGTTTCCATTAGAAACGGATTAATAGAACCGGCGGCATCGTGATACAAATAATTCAATCAAGGTAAGCGTAGTAAGAACGAGCGTAGCATTGGGAGGTTTCGGATACCGTAGCGCGGGTTACAGTGCTACGGTCGTAGCCACCATATGTTCCGCACGCGGCTCGGTGATCGATCGGCGGCATGCACTCACCGTGGTCATCTTGAAGTTCAGCTTCCGCTGCAGCGCGGTCTCGAGGTGCAGCGCCATATCTACACGCCAATCGATAGATCGACTATTTGAGAGTTCGTTTACGCACTTTATCATAAACTTGAATGAACCGGCTTCGCGTAACAGGTTCGCGTGTGACGTACGGGGCGGCTCACCGTGGCAGGTCGCCTATTCACGCGGCCATATTAGCCGCCTGTCAGAAGGTTTCGGTTTTCCGCCGTTGGTGGCGCCACGGGCGGCTGCGCGGTAATACACCGCGAGACGCGAGGGGTGGAAGGTTGTAGCGGTAACTACTTTTAGCCGGCATTGATTTATAGTAAAACTTGTAATTGAGTTAAAAGTTACACTTTCGTGACATATTGCTGGGTTTATTTTAATATTTCTCCAGCATTTTTGCCGCCGGGTACTCACATATTAAATAGATTTATGGTATTTGTTTGATCTATAACTTTATTTCCGACCTAATGGATATAACTTTATGCTTTTAGTACCTACTAAGTAAGTTTGGGAAACCAAATACTTTGTATTTATGAGAATGGACTAGGTAACTTACATGCACAATATACCTACCCACATTACACTTACTCTCATTCCTTAATTTTCTGTCCTCGATATACCTAGTTCACTATATATTTATAAGTAGGTACATCATATTTTTTTGTCAATGCATTTAGATATTTTATTAAATAGTTATTTGACAATCATTACATTCATAACATACATAATGCAAACCACCCAATAAACAGCAATCAAACGCCACGCACACTCTGCCCCATTTCAAGTGTCACCACCGACGCCAGAACGCGTTATTAAATACAATAATATTCTGATTGTCGCTCTATATGGGAAAAATAAAACTTCAATTAGATACACCGCGGAAATAGAACGAAATGAGTTGCTAGGTTTTTCGAGATTTCCCAAAAAGTACCACCGAATAGTGCTTACTCAAATGCATGACTCTACCTGACAATATTTTTGAATGATCCAAAGTCCAAGACCTGACATAATGTCTAGGACACCCAAATATACTTAGGTATATTTTATGTTGATATTTGCCGATGACGTACGCGCGGTGTCGTTTATCAAGATTCCGCTGTTTTTCCTGAACGACACCATTCGACCAAAACCTGCTTTATGAAATGTTGACTTTCCACTAGCACTTTCACCAGCAAATCTAGGCATTACATTCTGAATATGCTAGAGAACTAAACAAAATTAAATACGTACAGAAGTAACATATTTAGAAGAAAAGTCACGTGATTCCCATATATTTTTGACAATTTCTCTATAAAATGTCAACTTTCTTCCACCTTCATGACGATCCTTTCATCCCATCCCATCTTCCCATATCTTATTGGTGAAGCCCCTCACTAGCCTTCGCTTGCTTTCATTTTGCCACAAGAACATAAAATAACAATCTGGGTGTCTGTTCTATCTACAGCACGTGGCATGTCAACGATACACGTTATGGATTACACCCAGGGACCCAGGCCAATTCACTTCAAAGTCATTACATAACATTACATTACATTAAACTTGTAACATGACAACTCAAAGGTTGTGTTGAGATCGCTTTCATTCAAAATTCAGCATTTTTTGTTGTTTTTTATGAGTGTAAACTACATACAACTAATGAACCTGCGTCTCTACCTAATCTTATCAATTATTCTTTCACACTTGACGAATCGCAGAATTCAGTGATGCAGACAGACTAACTCGAAGTCGCCAAGTGTGAATAAATCCTCGCAATTACGGGAACTTTATAACCGAGTGAAACATTAATGAACGAATCGCGTTAGTTATAGTCGGGTGTGGGCAAACAATTCAATCAACGTATGAGAGTGTCACTTGCTGCGAAATCGGGGTTCGTTGCATTGACGGCAGGAAGTTCGCAGAAACTGGTAGAATAATATATACTGGTAGAATCATAGTATGCTACTTCAGTCAGAGCTTGCAAGAGGTATGTGCCACGCTCGTGCTACGCCAGAGATACGTCAGCGCTACGACAGAGCTACGCCGTAGAGTCCTACGCTGGGAAGGAGGTGATCTCGTAGACTAGTAGTTATTTCGGTTCGGAGATGTGACCAAATTCTCAGTTGTGATACAGATAACTGCGAATGACCCAGTAAATGTACTGAATTGCAAGCTTTCATGGCTTTGGAAGAAATAATCAAGTAAAATGTTACACAAGATCGCGAATCGCTATCATACGGGCAGCGGCAAACCCATCGAATCAGTTCTTGTCGTGTGGCGACATAGTTTACACCATGTCTGTGTGAATGCAAACGGAAACTCTTCGGTTCCACTCCAGCCTGACTTGTGGAAGCGATAAGTACGGAGTAAGTACTGCCGAACTGCACATGATCGTTATTTTAAGCTGTGGCTTTGCATTGAACGCCGAGAATATATTGGTACGTTTTCTTTTATATTTTTCATGAGTATTAAAAATTCACATTCCTTAAAGGCCAGCGAAAGAATATAAATAAACGTAAAAGATTTTATATTCTTTACTGATTGTGGAATCACAAAATATATAAGGTTTTGGGCAGAAACTTAGAGTCAAATATTTAAATATCATTCAGTCAAAAGCTCTGCTTCTGGCCACGTGGTTCGACTGCATGGTTTGATCAATCTGACCAGGTAAACTTTTTTTCCAGTTGGTTCGATTAATCGAACCATATGTTTTTGAGACTCCTGATAGTTCGCTGGCGCTGTAGCTACGTTGGCAGAACTATCATCAGTATTTCTAAATTCAGTGGTTAGCAAAATTATTGCGGCGTGCGTGCTAACCCGTTTGATTCGGTAAATTCCGGTTTGATTCGGTATTACGGCACCTGCGCCGCGGTTGGCACAATTAAACCGGCACGATCCAATCCCGTGTTATCTAACCTAAGCCGATAGTTTACAATGTGTAAAGCGAGCTGTCCACGGCATGTATTTATAGTAAATTACTAGCTGCAACTTACTAATTAATTACTTACCCGCAACTTCGTGCGCGTGCGAAACTTTCCACCAAAATATCTGTCAACCAGCATACGATAAATCTCGTGCCAAAGGCTGCTTTTAGTTTAGAGAGGTCAAGTTGTATCTAAGAATCCACGTCTTTCATTTCAATAAAATATAGCCTATGTTTCAATCCGGAAAAAGGGCTTCTGAATGGTATAAGTTTCATAAAAATTGGTCCAGTAGTTTAGGTGTGATCCGCAAACAAACAAACAGATAAACAGACAAACTCGATTTTTGGAATCAGAATCGTTTATTTAGTATATCTGCATATTTCGTTTTTAGCTTTTTTACAGTTTTATAAATAATAGTATAGTATAGTAATAGTATAGATACAATTCGTTCAGTCGGATAGAGGCAAGATATTGTAGGCGTTCGGCGCCGACAAACGGTCAAAATTTTGAAAGATGACACCGGCCTTCATCTTTTGGCTTCCTCCAGCGTTCACTTAACTTAGCGCTCCTTGTGCTTGTGATTTGAATCCAATCGAGACCAATAATATAATTGTTTCCATTCATAAATGTGTAACGCAGTACCTGTCTTTATGGATGATCGTAATCATTGTGAGGAAACTATTGGTACCGCTAATGGGCTAAGAGTCATCCTGACTGTATTAATTTATTAATTTAGTTATGTTATTAGTTTATAAAATTGTTCTAGAACTCTGATATAAGCTATACTAGAGCATGCTCGATTTCAGTTACAAGTGAGGGTTGTAATCCATTGGCATCTGCGGTTGAACTGTTGCCGGGTCAACTAAGGTTTCCTCATGTACAACGAACGAGGTTCAAGTTTCTTTTCTGTGAGAAGTTCTATTGAAATATCTATTTTTTTTTGTTCATTTTCAGTTATTAAAAAACAAAAAAGATATTTGTACTAAATCACGGTGATTATTATCAACTATTATCTCATCTCACTTCGAAAATAAAAATCAAAGGCAAATAAATGAAAACCTTATAATTACCTGCCCTGCGCCCACGTACAGAGTTATCAAAGAACGGAAACTCTTCAAAAGTTCCTAGAAGGCTTCAACAACAAATAAACAACATCTAGATAACTCTTTAAAACTTATATTTAAATATTCACAGCTCAAGCAACTGAAACTACTTTGCGACAGTCACTCGGAAAGTACCAAACCGGGCGTGAGATACGCTTAAAAGCTCCGCTTCAGTGGACGGCAAGCCTAATGCGAGTTATAGGTAATAGTGAAGTCTAACGGTATTCATACCTATCTACACTTAAGCCGTATATATTTTATCACTATTTATTTTGAGCCTTTCATACCTTTTGTTTTTTTTATTTTTTTTACGTGAGGAAATCCATCATGGATACCTATTACTTGTTAGAGCAGACGACGATAAATAGAAATCAATATATTATATTATATTTATATATATTTATATTAATTATATAAAACTCTTTTGAAGCTGACAGAGAATCAACGCACAGCCTAAACTATAAGTTCTAGAGGTATGAAATTTGGAGGGTAGGTTCCTTATAAAGTGTAGAGGCGCACTAAGAAAGGAATTTTGAAAAGTTGCACTGTAAAGGGTCTAGAACGCGAGCAACGCCGCGGGCGACGGCTAGTCAATTAATAAAAATCTAACGGATTATTACATTGTTGCGATACTTTTATTTCACTCCTACGATGGTAATAGGCAGTACTCAGTTGGCAGTCTAGCTGGGGGGAATAATAATGTGTTGTAACTTACGGACTTGTTAAATTGTATGCAAGTCCAACTTTAAAGATTTATTGACTTTGAAATTGCTTTTACTTACGTTAAAATGATTTACTTTCCGACGAGCGATAGTTACTGGCTCCGATTGGTATAAAACTAATTTCTCTGGTGATATCTCCTCCTAGCCAAATCGACCCTTTACAACAGAATGGCTAGATAATAAAATAATAGGCAAAATTTATGATAAAAATGACGCACCTAAAAGTAGTCACGTGACTATTCCCAGACTTTTTTGAAGGTTTCTATTCTCAAGAGATTTTAAAATAATAACTTGGCTGGAGATACTGATATCATGCAATATTGTTATTTATAAACACTGTTGTATTGTATTTACTTCTACGAAATGCAATGCCATTTTCATTGTTTGAAAAGCTGCATTGTCAAAAACTGCAAGTCTGCAATTAATCATATTGTTTCAAGAAAAGCTCATGTTTTGTGATTATATACACCTCATATATGTATAACTAGCCGTCGCCCGCGGCGTTGCTCGCGTTCTAGACCCTTTAGAGTGCGACTTTTCAAAATTCCTGTCTTAGTACGCCCCTACACTATATAAGGATACTACCCTCCAAATTTCATACCTCTAGGACTTATAATTTAGGCTGTGCGTTGATTTTCTGTCAGCTTCAAAAGAGTTTTATATATATTGATAATACTTATCCTTATTATTACTACGGATAGTCTTTAATGTTTTAAAACATAACTGACTTAACCTGAAAATTAGCAAACCGTAAAATTCCCTAAAACTTCCTAAAATTACTTTTTTAGCCATAACAAAAGCAAAGAAAATACGTTATCAAGAACACAACACCAAAAATCATAAGGATAACTAAACAAAGACGTAAATCTTGATTAAAGTTGAGTGAATGCTTACCGAAACTGCGAAAAGAATAATACACACTCGTGGCCCTTCAAGTCTTTTATTCTTAAATTCGATCGTATAAAACAAAACACGGTGTAAATATTCCCAGCTTACTTCGTAACTATAGTGTCTTTCTTCGAATATACCGACACCGCACTATCCTTCTATTCCTACTTCTAACTAATATTAAAAAAAAGTTTATTTGCAAAAGTTTGGAGGTTTGTGTTTCAATCACGCCAAACTACTGAACTGATTTGTTTGAGGCGGAAACTGTGATTAATTAAAAAAAAAACGATTTCACTGCTAAAATGATAAAAAAACCTGAATCGCGTTGACAAAAACGCACGGCGCCTAAAGACTTGCGTTTACAAATGAACAAAATGTTGCGAAAAGAAGTCGGTACACGGTACACGCGTACGAAGTCGCGGGTAACAGCTAGTGCTTTATAGTTCCATGGCAGCAGGTTGCTCATTCGGAAGAAATGAAAGTCCCTGTCTGGCCTACTCTTTTGTCAAGAACGCGTTTGTTCGTTGCCCATTCCACTAATTGCGACCACCTAGTATTGTCTTTGCAAATTAGATTGAATCTCGGAATTTATCTCGTTAAAATTGAATAAACATCAGATTTTTTATGAACAGAGTTATTTTAAAGAAATTTTAATAATTCGATTCTTATTTATATTCAATGTACTGTAGTAATTACGCCTAAGTATACCTTAGGAAAATTGATTTAGAAGGTTGGCTAGGTTGTGACTAGGTAGGTACAGACATCAACAACAAATTGAGTTTTTAGAATCCTAATAAATGCAGTTTTTAATTTTTATAGAAGCTAATTGAACTTAATTGAAGTTACATATATAAATATCTAATTACATACCTAAACTTTTTGCAAAAGTTACAAAACATATTTTGGTTTGGAAGGTCGGGTGCATTGATATTTTGGGTTTTGGGTGTGAAAGAATAGTTTTAGGATTCGTTCTATAAAATATGGAATCAAACATAATTGAAACGATAATCCACGTGATATTAGTGATGTCATACATTTTACAATATTTCAATGATTAACGATTTATCATAGAATATTGACTTAGCTAAGTTAATACTTATAGGCACGTTTTAGCGATAAATTGCATTAGTCGTTAGGTACCTATTTATCTAACTTAGCGCAAACAAAACCCAGACAGCAATAAATGTCAACTCTTCACAAACGAATCCGCAATCAAAAAGCATATTTTCAAATACAGACGGAATACTTGATCCCCTCGATCTGTGCAAACATAGCTATTATAAATACAGCTACAAAACGTTCCGTCGACCTTTCCGCGTATATTTATAAATGTAGGTAAATACAAGTATATTTAAGTCTCGTCTCGAATGTTGACAGAGTTCCATGTATGGGGTAACCCCGCGTTTAGCTTTTCTAAGAACTTACTCACTATGAAACAGTTGGATAGTCTCACTTATTTTACGTTTACTATTAAAATGTGTGTTATCAAGTTTGTCTGGTACCTAGTCGAAAAGGATCAAACATAGCTGCTAAATTTTACTTATCATCTTTCTGCCTTTACTGATTGGGGTCAGCACATCACAGAATTATTATTTTCCATTTTTTATTTTCTGCTAACTTAGTGAATATTTTTTTGAAATAAGCCTGTTCTATCCCACTGCTGGGCAAAGGCCCTCTTCTCTCCACTCGTCACGGTTCCTCGCCAAATTAGGCCAATCACTGTAAAACACATCTATCTTAGTGAATATATGAATAAATAACTTAGCAGAAACCTTCTAACCCCAAAATAAATTTCTTCGTAGTCCGACAAACTTTTGCACTTAAGTGCAGTGCTTACAGGTCAAGCCTGAATTTCTTTATGACTATAAGATATGGTCACCATATTTCAGCCTCCCCTTGAACAAGTGAACCGCGCGCGCCAAAATAATCCAAATGCAACTTCGTATGCTGCATGTCGATTGGCAAAAGGATGCCGTTTTGAACTATCAAAGATTTTACAGCTGCAGAACGAATTTCAGAGACGGTTGAATTTTAATATTTTTTCTTCCACTATATTTGTATTTAGTCCCTACATTTTGATCCAAATCCAACTAGGAGACTAGGAAAATGAACCAAGTAGTGTATCTACTTTGTAGGCACCCTAAAAACTTTTATCAATTTGTATGAGCTATCAGCGGTATTGTCAGCCACAAAGAATACCTCTCAGGTAGCTAACCGGAATCGAATCGTTTGTAAAAGTTCATTTTGGTACAAAGTGTTCGCTCAAGCGTAATCAATCGGTAAATTGCTCCTTAGAAGCAATTAATAATTTGAATTCGTAAAATTCTATGCCGTGCATTCTCACTGAATTGAGTCAGGATCTCCTGAATAGTAATTACCCATAATAGGTTTTTCCCAAGGTCCTCTCTGATGGGCCAGTCAGTTGGCTCCATGGGTTAGACGGCATCAGAGGGAGTGCAAGAAAGTGTTGATTTCCTAGCTTTTATTAATATCAAGTTATAAAACCTTCAGATTCGTTCATAAAAAATCAGAGACAGGACTCTGTAAAATATTCCGTTGACTGAAACTAGAAAACTACAAAAACTCATTTGGAACAAGTTATTTGCATGCAGAAGCAATCGTGAGTACCTGTATCGCGAATAGAAAATACGCACGAATGAATATTTTTACGAGTTGCGAACACCCGGGTATTGGACGCGAAGTTCCATGTCCCGAGGCTATTCGCACACTTCACACCAATATTTGTGAAAATACTCCACCACCCTAACTTTTAAGGAGAAGGAGACTCTTGGAAATTCCTTTTTCGTAAATTTATTTAACTTGGTGAGCGGGTGAACCTGTTTGCTAATACTTTGCGTATTACCACACGTCTTGAATATACAAGTTGTTTTACGAAGTGGTGTAATCAATTTACCTAAGTACTTGGTAAGTAGTAAGTAGGTACTTGTGCTAAGATGGTCTCGCTCGTTTGTATGATTTTTTATGATTTGCTCTTATATTTTCTATTTTGTAACTGGGTTCCTGTAAAGTTCGCGGAAGATAGCTCGTTTGAAAACCTTAGCTTGAAGCATACTTCACTCAGATGATGGACTTGCACTAGAATAAACTAAATGCAACTTTTTTTAAATAAAAATATAGTGGCGTGCAATGTTTTTTAAATATGTACCCATACCACTAAGTACCCATACCACTATCAAACCGATAGCTGAAAGAGAATTTATCAACATTTAAAAGCAATAGGAACAGTTTTGAACAAAACTAAGTGCACGAAGTTGTAGAGCGGATTTACCGGAAGCGCCGACAGCCGCCGTCGTTTCAGGATCGCAACACGCTTTCATTCATCCCGGAGTTACGCCTTTTTACCACTCGGCCGGTTTTACGCGGAAACTCTACACGAGGCATCAGCCTCCTACTGAAACATCCATCTCTCTCACACCGACCCACAACCACCGCTACAACGAAAAGAGAGAACAAAATCAATACTGTCTGGAACACGCCCACCGGCTCAACTCCGTAACTGCGCTTCCTCGCTAGAAATTCAATAAAATAAAACTGGGTAAAAATCATTAAAATTGCGTGTCGACGCTACGAGAAGCTATCATCGAGCCAGTATGTCGCTTCTTGTAAATGCAAGGCGCCGCCGCCGCCGGCTGTCAGCGGTGCGACAGGCTTGCAGCACATGTTCCGCACGTGGCGGGTCACGTTACAATGTTTACCTGCGACCGCCTGTCGGTCAGGTGAGATCCGACGCTCCCTACTATCTATAGATACGCCACGCTGCCACCCCACCAGCTGACTCCCGAATGGGTATTACGCGAGAATACTCTACTGTCCTCGCCTATTTTCTTTTAGTCTCGCTAAGTTGTTTGCAGTCTCGCAAAGTACACAGCCTTAAAATGTAATCTTGTCTCCGTCACGATACCCATATTCAGAATGCGTCAGAAGAGAGCCCGCGGCTACGGTTTGCATTTATAACAGGATCGACGACAGGCAGCAACATTTTATATTTTCGTGCCATAAATATGGAACTGAATACGCTGGAATATACAGCATATTCATGCAAACTTATCTGGAACTATGCATAAGTAAGCGGCAACAAAAAGAGGCGCATATTTCCGGAAAAATAAAACTTAGTCTATGATTCTTTATGTCCTACGTAACGTTTTCGTGATCTTCGCTATTTTCCTTGCTCGTATGAAATCTATTTTATTTTGTGGTAGGCAAGGCACAACCTTCGTTTGTAACTTTGTTAGTTGTGGATACGGATCCAATTAGTTATTTTGTTTATTATTGTTTGTGTATTTATGTATTGTATAGTGTCCTTATATTAACAAACAATTTATGTCTGTGTTTGTATTACACAACTCACAAAACTAAGCTTGATCGGACTCACACAAACGCATTACATGTACGTATACGTATACGCATAAGTAGTCAAAGTTAAAGTATGAGGCACTAAAAGAGATAAGTGAAGTTGATAAAAATATTATAACTTTAAGTTTTCCGACACAAATAGAACATTAATTTTTTTAAATAAAAGTATAAGTATTATAAAAGTATCAGAAGCACTAATGGTGGTGCAGGCCGCTGCAGGGCACATGATTTATCTTGAAACCCAGGATTTGTCAAACACAGGTGGACTTGAAGCAGGAATAGACGCGGGTAATTCACGTGTACTTTTAAAAGAAGCTTTCAAAGTTTTATCGGGGTAGTTTCTGGGCTTAGGAAAAACGGATCTAAGTACACTCGAGAGCAAAAATTCCTCGTCATCGATAAAAAGTTGAATATCTTGGAAACTATGAATGCTAGCTTAGATAAATTATGCAATTAAACAATTACTTTTATTTAGTTATGGAGTAAAACACGGTTTATCAAACACAATTTATTTTACTAAGCATTTATGGTTCCCAAGATGTCAAAGTTTTTATAGATGACCCGTATTTTTTGCTCTTGCGTGTATAAATCTAGATATATTTTTTATACGATACACTGAAAGAATGCTATGGTTAAATTTACCAAAGTCCCAACGGTTGACAAAATTTACAAGATTAATGATAAAAATTACTAAATCTTAACTGTTGAATTTACAAAACAATAAAGGTTGATGACGAAACAAAAGTTTACTAAGTTTTCTACGTGGATTTAACAATTGCTTTGGTTGAATTAACATAAGTCCCGACGGCTATTAAACTTTTCAAGAGTAGCAGTAAAAGTTACTAAATTTTAGCAGTTAAATTTATAAAACATTAAAGGTTGATGAAAAATCAAAAGTTAACCACATTTTTATTATTGATTTAACCATTCAGTTTGATACATTTTCTAAAATTTATTAGTAAATGACGTTGTAACAAAAAAATAACAAAAGAATTAAGTAGATTATACAAAAGTGTTAGTTTAATAGAAATTACAATATTCCTGTTGTACATTTCACAATTAATTTACGTTGCATTGACAGGAAATTATTGTTGTATTTACGAGTTCACTTTAGTAGAAAAGTTCCCATTCTCACCGCAGCGAGGCGCTTTATCCGTTACGAAACTTAAAGTTGAAATTACAAAATAATTAGGTAGAATGTACAAAAGTGTTAGTTTAATAGAAACAATCATATTCCTGTTGTACATTTCACAATTAATTTACGTTGAATGGACAGGAACCTATTGTTGTATTTACGAGTTGACTTTGGTAGAAAAGTTCCCATTTCCACCGGAGCGAGGCGCTTTATCCGTTACAAAATTTAAAGTTGAAATTACCAAATAATTAGGTAGAATGTACAAAAGTGTTAGTTTAATAGAAATTACAATATTCCTGTTGTACATTTCACAATTAATTTACGTTGAATGGACAGGAACCTATTGTTGTATTTACGAGTTGACTTTGGTAGAAAAGTTCCCATTTCCACCGCAGCGAGGCGCTTTATCCGTTACAAAACTTAAAGTTGAAATTACAAAATAATTAGGTAGAATGTACAAAAGTGTTAGTTTAATAGAAATTACAATATTCCTGTTGTACATTTCACAATTAATTTACGTTGAATGGACAGGAAATTATTGTTGTATTTACGAGTTCACTTTAGTAGAAAAGTTCCCATTCTCACCGCAGCGAGGCGCTTTATCCGTTACGAAACTTAAAGTTGAAATTACAAAATAATTAGGTAGAATGTACAAAAGTGTTAGTTTAATAGAAACAATCATATTCCTGTTGTACATTTCACAATTAATTTACGTTGAATTGACAGGAGATTATTGTTGTATTTACGAGTTCACTTTAGTAGAAAAGTTCCCATTTCCACCGCAGCGAGGCGCTTTATCCGTTACAAAATTTAAAGTTGAAATTACCAAATAATTAGGTAGAATGTACCAAAAGTGTAAGTTTAATAGAAACAACAATATTAATGTTGTACATTTTACAATTAATTTACGTTGAATGGACAGGAACCTATTGTTGTATTTACGAGTTGACTTTGGTAGAAAAGTTCCCATTTCCACCGCAGCGAGGCGCTTTATCCGTTACAAAACTTAAAGTTGAAATTACAAAATAATTAGGTAGAATGTACAAAAGTGTTAGTTTAATAGAAACAACAATATTCCGTTTGTACATTTCACAATTTATTTACGTTGAATGGACAGGAGATTATTGTTGTATTTACGAGTTCACTTTAGTAGAAAAGTTCCCATTTCCACCGCAGCGAGGCGCTTTATCCGTTACAAAACTTAAAGTTGAAATTACCAAATAATTAGGTAGAATGTACAAAAGTGTTAGTTTAATAGAAACAACAATATTCCGTTTGTACATTTCACAATTTATTTACGTTGAATGGACAGGAAATTATTGTTGTATTTACGAGTTCACTTTAGTAGAAAAGTTCCCATTTCCACCGCAGCGAGGCGCTTTATCCGTTACAAAACTTAAAGTTGAATTTACAAAATAATTAGGTAGAATGTACAGAAGTGTTAGTTTAATAAAAACAATCATATTCCTGTTGTACATTTCACAATTAATTTACGTTGAATTGACAGGAGATTATTGTTGTATTTACGAGTTCACTTTAATAGAAAAGTTCCCATTTCCACCGCAGCGAGGCGCTTTATCCGTTACAAAACTTAAAGTTGAAATTACCAAATAATTAGGTAGAATGTACCAAAAGTGTAAGTTTAATAGAAACAACAATATTCCTGTTGTACATTTCACAATTTATTTACGTTGAATGGACAGGAGATTATTATTGTATTTACGAGTTGACTTTGGTAGAAAAGTTCCCATTTCCACCGCAGCGAGGCGCTTTATCCGTTACAAAACTTAAAGTTGAATTTACAAAATAATTAGGTAGAATGTACAAAAGTGTTAGTTTAATAGAAACAACAATATTCCGTTTGTACATTTCACAATTTATTTACGTTGAATGGACAGGAGATTATTATTGTATTTACGAGTTGACTTTGGTAGAAAAGTTCCCATTTCCACCGCAGCGAGGCGCTTTATCCGTTACAAAACTTAAAGTTCAATTTACAAAATAATTAGGTAGAATGTACAAAAGTGTTAGTTTAATAGAAACAACAATATTCCGTTTGTACATTTCACAATTTATTTACGTTGAATGGACAGGAACCTATTGTTGTATTTACGAGTTCACTTTAGTAGAAAAGTTCCCATTTTCACCGCAGCGAGGCGCTTTATCCTCTATTTATTTTATTAGGTAGAATGTACAAAAGTGTTAGTTTAATAGAAACAATCATATTCCTGTTGTACATTTCACAATTAATTTACGTTGAATTGACAGGAGATTATTGTTGTATTTACGAGTTCACTTTAGTAGAAAAGTTCCCATTTCCACCGCAGCGAGGCGCTTTATCCGTAACAAAACTTAAAGTTGAATTTACAAAATAATTAGGTAGAATGTACAAAAGTGTTAGTTTAATAGAAACAATCATATTCCTGTTGTACATTTCACAATTAATTTACGTTGAATTGACAGGAAATTATTGTTGTATTTACGAGTTCACTTTAGTAGAAAAGTTCCCACTTTAACCGCAGCGAGGCGCTTTATGCGTTACAAAACCTAAAGTTGAAATTACAAAATAATTAGGTAGAATGTACAAAAGTGTTAGTTTAATAGAAACAATCATATTCCTGTTGTACATTTCACAATTTATTTACGTTGAATGGACAGGAACCTATTGTTGTATTTACGAGTTGACTTTGGTAGAAAAGTTCCCATTTCCACCGCAGCGAGGCGCTTTATCCGTTACAAAATTTAAAGTTGAAATTACCAAATAATTAGGTAGAATGTACAAAAGTGTTAGTTTAATAGAAATTACAATATTCCTGTTGTACATTTCACAATTAATTTACGTTGCATTGACAAGAAATTATTGTTGTATTTACGAGTTCACTTTAGTAGAAAAGTTCCCACTTTCACCGCAGCGAGGCGCTTTATCCGTTACAAAACCTAAAGTTGAAATTACAAAATAATTAGGTAGAATGTACAAAAGTGTTAGTTTAATAGAAACAATCATATTCCTGTTGTACATTTCACAATTTATTTACGTTGAATGGACAGGAACCTATTGTTGTATTTACGAGTTGACTTTGGTAGAAAAGTTCCCATTTCCACCGCAGCGAGGCGCTTTATCCGTTACAAAATTTAAAGTTGAAATTACCAAATAATTAGGTAGAATGTACAAAAGTGTTAGTTTAATAGAAATTACAATATTCCTGTTGTACATTTCACAATTTATTTACGTTGAATGGACAGGAGATTATTGTTGTATTTACGAGTTCACTTTAGTAAAAAAGTTCCTATTCTCACCGCAGCGAGGCGCTTTATCCGTTACAAAACTTAAAGTTGAAATTACAAAATAATTAGGTAGAATGTACAAAAGTGTTAGTTTAATAGAAATTACAATATTCCTGTTGTACATTTCACAATTTATTTACGTTGAATGGACAGGAGATTATTGTTGTATTTACGAGTTCACTTTAGTAAAAAAGTTCCTATTCTCACCGCAGCGAGGCGCTTTATCCGTTACAAAACTTAAAGTTGAAATTACAAAATAATTAGGTAGAATGTACAAAGTGTTAGTTTAATAGAAATTACAATATTCCTGTTGTACATTTCACAATTTATTTACGTTGAATGGACAGGAGATTATTGTTGTATTTACGAGTTCACTTTAGTAAAAAAGTTCCTATTCTCACCGCAGCGAGGCGCTTTATCCGTTACAAAACTTAAAGTTGAAATTACAAAATAATTAGGTAGAATGTACAAAAGTGTTTGTTTATTACTAGCTGTAGCTATAATATTGATTCCTCTTGAACCACTCTATCTATTAAAAAAACCGCATCAAAATCCGTTGCGTAATTTTAAAGATCTAAGCATACCCATGTACAGAGTCAGACAGCGGGAAGCGACTTTGTTAAAAACTACCTAGATACCTACCTATCTATGTGGTGATGTAAACAAGTAGGTACATGTAGATACCTATAAGGTAAGTGTAACGTACGTATGCCTTTACCTACCTTACCACCTTGTCAGCTTTCTGGTTCCCATAGTAGGTAGGTACCTACAAGCTTCGCTTAGTTTGGGACTAGATTAAATTGCCACGGTAATGTTATAGAGAGATAACATTAGGTAGGTACCTACCTACCGTGTTATTGCTGCGTAGAATGTCCATGTCCACCAATATTTATATAGTACCTATCTACCTAACCTTACTTAGGTACCTACCTACCTATTATTTAGTTTATAGAAATGTATTTAGGTAGGTAGATACCTACTATTTATTTATTTAGTTGTCCTGTAGATTCTTTAGTAGGTAATAGCAAGCAAGCTCGTATGAGTTAGTGGCCAACTCTGGTGACGAAGTTTTTAGGCAGCCTTAAGGCTCCTTGAGCCGGGACCTACAGTTTAGCGTGCCCTCCGAAACACGGCAGCGCTCAAATGTAATGCCACTAGCGGTCACCCATGCAAATAGTGACCACGCAGAACGTTGCTTAACTTAGATAAACGGTGAAGATTGACTAAGCAAGCCTAGCCACGAGCGTTTCAAGTAGGTAATGAGAAATACATACCTAAATTCAGAAATAAATAATTCATAAATTCATTCAATACATTCAGATACCTACCTACCTACTTTGTTCTAAGTATGTATAGAATAGATGCAGTAGTTACCTACCTTTTATAGAATTAATAAAGAAAGAATAGAATCTATGCATACTATGATAATATTATGATCTAGATGATCTAGAAATTCTAGAAAAAAACACGCATAATATGACACTAGCTGATACCCGCGACTTCGAACACGTGCGAAACTTTCCACCAAAAAATATCTGTCAACCAGTGTCAACCAGCATTACGATGAACCTCGTGTCAAAGGCTGCTTTTGGTTTAGAGAGGTCAAGCTGTATCTAAGAAAATCCAGGACTTTCATTTCAATAAAATTTGGCCTATGTTTCAATCCGGGAAAAGGGCTTCCTATTGGTATAAGTTTCGTCGAAATTGGTCCAGAAGTTATGGCGTGATCCGCGAACAAACAAACAGACAAACTCGATTTTTGGAATCGGAATCGTTTATTTAGTAGAAATAAGAAACATTTATTGTAGAACTGTGTACAGGAGATCTTAACATAAAATAGTTTCAACAGTGTGCATATATTTAGTTTATCCATACCTATCTTTAGTTTTAGTTTTTGGCTTTCTTACAGTTTTATAATAGTATAGATAGATAGAAGACAGGACTGACTTGGCTTTGTCGTCAAGAGTTAGCATGCTCAAGTTGGTAGTATAGGATAATGTCAATATAAGCTCAATATTTTTATATAATAATGTTTAGATGATAAAAAAATATCGATAATTTTAATGGTTAATTTATACGTAATAAGTGAGTGAAAAGTCTAAATAAATGTTCATATCTTAGGTCATAATAATAATAAAACATAGCAATTGTATTCATGATCCTTGGATATAAATCAATATTGTGTTTTATTTTAACTAATATGAAGCATACAATTGAATGCAGGTAACTTGTTAAATTTACACAACGACTTTTTGGGCAATTATAAGATTCACTCTATATTATGCTTTATCACAAAGCACATAGAGTACAAAATTAAAATGCAGGATGAAACCGAAAAGAGGCGTTCCTAGACCGCGCGGCAAGATTTGCTATTGGCTACATTTCTCAATCGTACCATAGTAATAAAGTTGAATTTGCGAGCGAGTTGTGTCTAGCTTGGTTTTCCATTTCCAAATCTCCTCCATCTTTCTTTTTAAGCTCGTAGCACCGGTGGCACGTTTACTCACCGAATTACCGACACACAGCCTGCCGCAATATAATAAGCTGTTATTGATAATTATAGTAGGTACCTACATTGCATCGGAACGTTTCTTGTAGCTAGCATAGCGGTTTTCGATTGTGTTTGTGGCTTGTGGAGAACTGGAGACTGTGACTTGTGTGTGTTAGTGTTTCGCTACCTTCGCTAGTTTACCTAGTATTATTAGGTACCTACCTAGGTACCTAATATGTCAATTAATAGCGATAATGATGATAATACGACAGAAGAGTTCATACCGGAAAATTTTGTCACAGACCTGTTGGAGTCCTGGGGGGTTTCGGCGAGGGTTCAAGAAGTATTCAAAGGTGAGTATTACCTGCAAATGTACCTTTTCAAATTTATAAACTAGGTCCTAGAGTTACTACATAACCTACCTAGGTTACAATAAAAAATGTAAAAACTACCAGATTACTTTGGTAGTTTTTACATTTTTTATTGTAACATACGTAGGATGTAACCTACTAGGACCTAGTTAAATGTGTAGAATACCTAACCTACTTATGCTTAGGTAGGTACCTACCTACCTACTAACAGGTTGTTATGTATTTTTAGAGTTCCCTATCAACCTCTTCCATCGATGAGTCCGTACGCTCGGCTCAAACGAAATCCAAAATTGAAGATGTAAATGTAAGTATGAATCCATAGCTTTTTGTTTGGTAGGTAGGTACCTACACCTGGAATACACCAGTAAAAATCCAACAAGTTCGGACTCGCCGGTTGATCGGACGTCATCGGGCGTATTCACGATGGCAGTTATTGTAGTGTAGGGCACACGCTCCTATCTTTTACGTATCTACCTAGTACCTACGTTTGATTTGATCAGACGACTTCGGCCGATAACGGTTACTTTTGATGTCTTTTACAGGAAACATACTATATACCTAGCCCGAAGTATGGCAAAACTAAATACTTACCAGCAAGAGGCAAATTGGTAGATAATACAATAGCCATAAAATAAAATTGTGCAGTCTTGGGATTCTACAATCGAAAAAGCAGCTTGTGCCCATACCCAAAACCATAGATTCTGAAAATGAGGTTTATGACAGTAAGTATTATTAAATATCTATTAGTAGGAATAGAATACAAATTGTTTGTCCCATGATCAGTCTGAAGCACTTCGTACATAGCTTTGTTTCGTTGTTCGTTCACTAATGAAAAAGATAACAAACTTTAGTTTTATTTCAGTTTCCAAGTTTATTACAGCCTGATAGTATATTTTGCAACAGTGTGTGTAGCATAAGCATAAGGGCTCAATTATGGCAATTTATTACAAATTACATATTTGCATTATTATGTACTAGGTATCGAAGAATAAAATGTGGGCTCATGCAGATTTTTATTTTTCAGATGTTAGGGACTACTGCTTTGCCGCTTTAATTGGCTACAATCACCACTACAATAAAGGTGTCAACACTCAGACGAAACCATCAATAGCAGAATCAAAAAAAAATGTCATTCTCCATGTACCTACAGGTAAGTTTTGCCAATGTTCACAATAATAGTAAATATTAATAATATACAGGATAAAAAATTGAGCACCAGTGGTCTAGTCTAGTGGGAGCGACTATGCTTTCGATCGGTGAAGGAAAATATCGCGAGAAAACCTACTTTCTATCGTGGATACTTCGCTAAATCTTCAGATAACTTTTTTCCTGTTGCATTGCTAACCTTCATTTATTAGTAATTTATACACAAAGCAACAATAAGTAAAAATGTTTGTTATTTCAGAATGACAGCGAAATAGTTACCCGATTAGACACAGGAGAAAGGTTCAACTCGAAAAAGGAATGCAATGTCAGCCGCTCATCATTGGGGTCGGCGCAACACAGGACAAACTAAAAAAAATTTATGTGTCGTGCGAGCGACAACATTCTGTATAAGATTGACAGTTTTCTAAAAGCCTTAGATATACAAATAGATAGGTCCATTGAGGCAGTTGTGGTGTATGCGATTTGAATAAAATCACTACGTATTTATGAAAAATAGCAATCAACAAAGTTTTGTTCAATAAAATTGAACATGGTTTTGCAATGCAAAAATATTATTTTGATCCAAATAAGTTCTCCTATCTAAATGTTGTTTATTTTAACTAACTTTATTGTTAAGATGAATGCTAATACAACTTTGTTGAATGCTGATTTCATAGATATGTTCAGTGATTTATATGTTCAGAAATGTTGAAATATGCGAGTGAGAACTTGTTTGACGGTTGTCAGTCTAATAATCCACTCTGTATAAGGGTACAAGATATACCCCGGGAATGGTAGTCATTAGGTACCTACTAGTAACAAAATGTTTTTTTATTTTATAAGTTATGTTAGGCCTCAACCGCACTAGCGGCCAACCGCGTGGCTAATCGCAGGGGCGGCCAATCGCGCATTTGCAGTTGGTATGCAACCGCAACCGCTGTACGCAGCGGTTGCATACAAACTGGAAACGCGCGGTTAGCCGCCCCCGCAGCCAACCGCGCGGTTAACCGCTGGTGCGTTTGAGGCCTTACATTTTACGTTATAAATCTGCTTCAAGTTTATATTTTCTGTGTAAAAAATTAAATTGGCATATTAGCTTAATAAATGTATGAACCTTTTCTAATGTTTCAATTCAATTTGTTCTCCTTTTTATTTGCTCGGTCTATCTTAAGGTTTTGTATTATAAACTTTATTACGTAAATTGTACTATAAACTGATGTTTTTTTACTAGAACACTTGTATTTCATCTACCTAAGTACTGTGGATTCTACAATGAACTGCGGTATTTTTTGCTAGGAAGCTTTTGTGTTGTCTATCATAAGGTTTTGTATTATATTAACCTAATTATGTACTCATGTAGATTGTACTATAAACTGATGTTTTTTTACTAGACAACTTGTGTTTTATCTACTGTTAGGTTTTGTACCTATTATCTAGTAGGTAAAACACAAGTTGTCTAGTAAAAAATACCTTAGTTTATAGTACAATCTACATGAGTAATTAGGTTAATAATACAAAACCTTATGATAGACAACACAAAAGCTTCCTAGTAAAAAATACCACAGTTCATAGTAGAATCCACAGAAGTACTTAGGTAGATGAAACACAAGTGGTCTAGTAAAAAATACCACAGTTCATAGTAGAATCCACAGAAGTACTTAGGTAGATGAAACACAAGTGGTCTAGTAAAAAATACCACAGTTCATAGTAGAATCCACAGAAGTACTTAGATAGATGAAACACAAGTGGTCTAGTAAAAAATACCACAGTTCATAGTAGAATCCACAGAAGTACTTAGGTAGATGAAACACAAGTGGTCTAGTAAAAAATACCACATTTCATAGTAGAATCCACAGAAGTACTTAGGTAGATGAAACACAAGTGGTCTAGTAAAATATACCACAGTTCATAGTAGAATCCACAGAAGTACTTAGGTAGATGAAACACAAGTGGTCTAGTAAAAAATACCACAGTTCATAGTAGAATCCACAGAAGTACTTAGGTAGATGAAACACAAGTGGTCTAGTAAAAAATACCACAGTTCATAGTAGAATCCACAGAAGTACTTAGGTAGATGAAACACAAGTGGTCTAGTAAAAAATACCACAGTTCATAGTAGAATCCACAGAAGTACTTAGATAGATGAAACACAAGTGGTCTAGTAAAAAATACCACAGTTCATAGTAAGTTCATGGTAGAATCTACAATATTAATTTGTTAAAATATATGAAAGGCGTTAAGTAAATAATACTATTTCATTACAGTTTTACCAAAGGGGTTTAGTAACTATCCTGACAGTTTTACGGATGTTGTTTGGTAAAAAATATCAAAGTTCATGGTATAATCTACAATATTAATTTGTTAAAACATATCAAAGGCGTTAAGTAAATAATACTATTTCATTACAGTTTTACCAAAGGGGTTTAGTAACTATCCTGACAGTTTTACGGATGTTGTTTGGTAAAAAATATCAAAGTTCATGGTATAATCTACAATATTAATTTGTTAAAACATATCAAAGGCGTTAAGTAAATAATACTATTTCATTACAGTTTTACCAAAGGGGTTTAGTAACTATCCTGACAGTTTTACGGATGTTGTTTGGTAAAAAATATCAAAGTTCATGGTATAATCTACAATATTAATTTGTTAAAACATATCAAAGGCGTTAAGTAAATAATACTATTTCATTACAGTTTTACCAAAGGGGTTTAGTAACTATCCTGACAGTTTTACGGATGTTGTTTGGTAAAAAATATCAAAGTTCATGGTATAATCTACAAGATCAATTTGTTAAATAATACCATTTAATATGTTTAAATATATGTTTACCGAAACCGTCGTACATAGGTAAAATCTATCAAACCAAATTGGTATCAATATACCAAACTACTTTGGTAATCAGCCAACCGTCGCCGTATGGTAAATTCAACTTAAGTCAGCGGTAGGACCTCATTTAAACGTAAAATTTGGTAACTTTAATCTGGAATCTGGTAAATTCAACCAAAGTATTTTTTCAGTGTAGGTACACCTGTTAGCAAAGTCCTTCCTTAATTTTCTATGTTAAATTGTTATGTTTACATTAGGTACCTAGCAGTGTTACAGTTTTATGTCTTGGTTTTCATAACAAACCTTCTAATGCCCCGATTCTAGTGTCTAATTTTGCTTGACTAACCGAATTTTACAGGACCTACTAAAACTGTTGCTATTCTCGTAAACTGAAATGACAGACAGCTATCATTTTAGTGCTGTCAAATTAGTTTGATTAAGAAAAATGCACCAACAGAATCGGGCCCATTAGGTACCTAAAACAGGAACCTTCAAGTCACATATCACGAAGTGCTCGTACGTGAAACGAATACGAGGTTAGATGTCCCCTTCTGATAATATGTGAACACACAGCGTGAACAATAAGAATACTTAGTTTACTCCTATTTATTATACGACATAAGTCTGAGGACGGGCGTTTGAGACAATTTGTACACTGGAATTTTCATATTCCCTAATCACATATTTTGATAAGTCTACTTGGCAAAATAAGCGTTGATATTATAAGCATGAATAGTGTCGTTTGATCGTAATCGGGACGACGCCGCCGCCGGCGTAAGTGGTGGATTTATTTATGCAAAAAACAATTAGATATATAGTCAAAACTTCTCCAAGCAAGCTCGTATGAGTTAATAGCCAACTCTGGTGACGAATTTTTTAGACCGCATTAATGCCTCCGTCATGGTTTAACGACTGCGTGCCCTCCGAACCACAGAAGCGCTCAGATGTAAATGCCACTGATACTAGATAGAATTAACAGATTATTGTTTCGAAAAATGCCGCGACTCACTTCGGTTTTTTTGTTAGAAATTTTAGTATTCCGGTCCGGTTTTGGAATAACGGAACACTTATTTTGAGGTAGTTTCAGGTTTTATAGTCAAATTGACATCCGAAAATGTTATTATGTTGGTTTTGGTTTTGATTTTAGTGACTAGAGATACAAAATTCTTGCATTTGCCCTAGGTTAGTTTGCAAAGTGCACTAGGTACTTATAGGTATTCAATAGAATTCCTTTCAAAACTTTCACAAATTAATATGAAACTACTGCGCAACAGGAATACCAATTAGTTGCAAATCGGATTCGCTCATTAATTCTTTAAGTTCCATGCATAAGTTTAGTTCTTGCGAAGTTTCAGCAAAGTTCATACTTGCATAGCTAAATAATACCAATAATACGAAGTCATCGGTAGTGCAAGATAGACAAAACACGCAAAAAGCCCCCCCCCCCCCCCTTCCCCCTAGCATAGCTAGTTAGTAGTATTTTGGCGTGTATACACGACATAGGTAGGTACATTCTAAAGAAAACGAACACTTTGCCAATCTCATTACATTTTTATAATATTTTTTAGAGGCTTCTATAGTAAAGCTATATAATTATGTATAAGCTTAAAAACTAGAAAAAACGAATTCAATTTGATTATCTTACGGCTTCATCATCAGATGATGATGATGATGGTGGCAGTTAATTGCAATTGTCCTATTGATCGTAAACACAGTTTTTAGAATTATAAATACTCATTTGTTATGTAACCATCCATATTCTGCAATTCTTTACATAAGCCAAGAAATGTAAGGCTTCAACTTTTCTTAAAGAATTTGTAGAGTCGTCCCATTCCTGGTAGTGATGTACCTTTGCTGAATCGTATCTGTGAATATTGATCACCATTTTTGTATGAATCTGACTGATATATTTTTAACGATCAAGCGTAGAAAAAATAAAACTAAAAATTATGTTTACAAAGAACTCTACTTGTACCTACTTGACTGCCTGCATAAACATGTATGTATACACTAGTAGAAAACGTGTTACTTGCTGCTGCCAAGCAGTGTAACTTTGTGTAAATAAATAATTATTTACCTACTTATTGAGAACTAAAGATGAAAATATAAAATAGCAATTCACTTTTTATAGTTACTTTTATAGCTTGGATTGTAATTTCATTACGGCTGCAAAAAATTTCAATGCAACCATAGATTATTCTATAATTATAAAAACTATAAGTATCGACAAAAAAGAACAAAGGTAAGTAATAAAAGGTACAACACTATGATATCTTGGGCAGTTTTATAGCGCCACACAACGCGAGGCATTTAAAGTGATTTGTTCCGTTCGGGAACGGCATAATTGCCACATTTTGTTGAGTTGAGACTCAAGACTAGTTGCATAGCATTTAGTTCAGATTGGTCTTCCTTACACTACAGGCATTTCATGCGTCGGCAGTTAAGTAGGCTCAGGCTAAATTTTGAGACCATTATAAAACATTTTATAATTTAAGAACATTCTAACTTTATCGATCTCACATCGTTGTGTGATCGATTAGACAGATCATCGTTATATGGGTGCATTGCATACAATATATCAAGCACTCACACTTACATGCTAAGTTTTTCCTGTTGCAAGCCCATCACTGGCACTGCTACTTCAGCAGAACCTATTCTTACCATAATTTGTGTCAGTGTCTGAAATCCCTCCAAAGGTAAGCCCCAACATTGGGCCCCTACCTAAATGCTCAGATTTTCTAGTCGCTAATACAGTGGGTCTTGTACTATAATTTGTATGCCGCTTTTAGGAAAATATTTTGCTTTATCCTTATCCTCTGGAATTTATATTTGGGTACACAGAAGCTCGCATAATTAAAATTCGCGTAGTCATTAATTATTTAGCGTGGTATGAACATCTTTAGCGGCGGCGGGCCGACACGATGTGCAATAAATGGGCCGGGGCTTATATTCGGGGGACAGGAGGCGCGTGCCCTGAATAAGTAACCTACACTGTACGTGTTGTACTACAAACAGTAGTTCATCTTTAGTTTATTTTTATTACAGGGTATCCCGGAGTACTGGTCCCGGAACGAGGTGACTCAAAAATTTCATTTGAACTGTTAAAGGGGTTTCTATTGAATTCGTCAACGTTGTAGAACATTTTGTTATTTTAATAAGTGTCGAGAAAAGTGACACCCAGCAAAAATCTTTTGCGTTCTCGGTTACCTTCTCTCGTACCCTACTAACTAGTAGTTCGCCGCAAACTTACATCTCGCTTTTTTCAAAAGTGAAATAAAACCCAAACAAACATATTTTTAACACGATGATTATAAGTAAGACTGGCAGACTTTAGTTGAGGACGGTTCTACGCGTATGTGCTACGTACTTCGTCCAAAGCTACGCGCGTAGCACTCTCATAGCATTTGTAGAAAAAGCGTAATTCAGCAAGTTGCACGGCAGCTCCATGCAGTAGATCTTATAAAAAGTAGAAACGTGGGCTACTGCGTCTACTGTTACTTTGGTTCGCCGTAGAAGCCAGCGATCCCGTCTACATAAAGATTTATTCCCATCTGTAACTGAGAAGACGTTCTACGCGACACTTTTTCCCAATTATGAGGTGTAAGCGCCCCATTTATTAACATCTCGTCAAGAAATCACGATCCTTACGTTTTTCCGGTATCCGGAGGGGACCTGGTAGTTTGTTCCTCTTTCTTTGGAAGTTTTAATTACAAGAAGCCCAATCTGCTTCGAAAGCTGATCCCTTAGCTCATCGAGAACTTTGAGAGAACATTGATGTAGAACGAAATATAAGAAAAATCAGTGTTCTCTCATTTTTCTGATGCTCACAAAACAGTTAGAAAAGAAACGATAGACAGTATTTTTTCTGACTTCTTCCTGAAATTTGAAAGAACCTAAAATAAAGCGTTTAACTGCATTCCACATTTCGCAGTTTTTGTCTTCAGTTTCAAACTGCAACAAATTTTAATAACACACTAAAACGTTTTTAAGTGCGGCATTACCGTGTACTCCTGTAATTGCGCCCATCTGTTGTTGCTACAAAACAGTTTACTTTCTGCTTTTAAAAAGGCTTGAACATCTTTGCCTGTGCAAAAAAACTCTTTTTACAAACCACTCGTAAAAAAATAATCAATAGTATCTTCAAAAACACTTCCAGTCTCGAAGAGTTCATTATCATGAAGAACACATTCGTTATAGACACCGGCCTAAGTGGACATTTACCTACCATTTTCCATGACGTTAGACTACCAAACAAATCGAACGGAGATGGAAATAAATAGAGTAAATATGGCCACATGTGTGTGCTGGAGGCAGTAGGGTCACCATTTTTTAAAGGACAAACTTATAATAATAAATATATTTTTTAACATACGAGTTAATTATTGAAAAAAAGTCTCGGGTTTCGTCAGCTTACCTATAAAAAACCCTTAATAAATAATTACAAAAAGGATAGGGTATCCCAAAGTGATTGATCTATGTGGGATTCACAGTTTATCTCTTTTATTCGGAAATGTGCCTAACCTCTCCAGACCCAATTCGATATGGGTGAAATAACCCCTGGGATGCATCCAGAAGTATTTTGAACTTTTTTAATGGTGACCCTACAAAAGGTTGTGTGTGGCATGTCCGGAACTTCGTTGTACGTACCATCCGACTGTGCAACTTTCTTGCGAAACTCATAGGTGCAAGAACGTCTCGAATTTTCTTTGCTATTAAAATGCTTTATTGGCGTAATATGCGCTATTTTACGCCATTTTACGGCAGGCGATAATATGCGCCGTGAATAAGCGAACGATCGAGCTCGGAATTCCTAAGTTTCACGCTACGTAGTTGCATTCTTACCGTTAGTAATATAGTAAAAGTATTTTTGGTGGTTACTTAAATTTATTCATAAACTTTTAACATGCAGTTTTACCTGCCTAACTGGCAAACAATACTCTTTGAACTAGATCGCATACTTCACCATGTAAGTAAACTTCGATTCCTTTCAAAAGCGAAAATGTTGAATAGTTATATTCCATTGTTGGCAAAAACAAAGTATAAAGCGACTGTCATGGAGCTTTCGTATGGTATGCGTAGATAATAAAAATTAATACAATGCACTGCAACTGTATTCATTTCAAACTCATGAACAATGTAAAAACGGTACGGCGGAGTCTCTGTAGCCTTAATATCCGCTGTTTCAGACTCGTAACCGGCTAACAATATTGCATTGCGTACGCCACGCGCTAGTTCCGTACTTATCGCGAAAGTTTCAGCCGCCGGCTCGAGGGGGCCGGAGCGCGCGGCGTGGGGCCGCCCGCTGCACTATCGATCGCGTCTGCTGCACGTTGCAACTCGCTGTCTTCCGCAGATCACTCCTTATCGGAGGCCGGAGTCTCCGCTGTAAAAGGTCTTCGATCCACTCCACATATGGTCGAGGCGACATCATAAGCAAGCCGCCTACATCAGGCGTACTGAAGCTTGCACTCACGTTTCACTGGCTTAAACTTATTTATTGAAAACCGTTCACAGTAATGTATCGGCTCGCCGTTTGTCTCCAGACATACTGTCGTCGTCAGATTTATTATAACGTAAAATAAATGCCTTGTTCTTTGACTTCAAAATATAATTTAACTCAGTTGTCCGGTTCTAAGCTAGAGTGTTGCAAATAAGAAAACTCTCAAAGCTGCAAGAAACTTAGTTCAAAACTGTCGACATCGCGTTCCTTGTCATACCTAGGCACTAAATTCATTAAAGTGGGGTGGTTTATTATAAAGGATGGTAGAGGTACCTACCTACAGGCAGCAACGTAGCCGTGGATAGGTAGGTATCTATGAAAATAACGAGGGACCGAGTTAAAAGTTGCGAGCGTTGAAAATATTGTAAGCTGCACTCGTTTGGGGCAAATTAAATGAAAAACGAAGTTTCACCAACAAAGTTGGCCACTCAAGTTTGCAGCAGTGGAGAGGCTCGCATACAGACCAGCCTGTCCGCTTTACCACAGGCTGCATACTATTTATAGCTATACGAAGCGACGTCTAAATTGAACGGATGTCCCTCGGGATTATTATCCAGTTGGGTTATACTTTTATAATAAGGATCCGCACCGCACACACCCTTACAATAGTGAGGAGGTGCTTGTAGAAACTTTGTGAAAAGAAAATCAGTTTTCTCGGGTTTATTTTTTATCAATACGACTGTACCTTTATTTGTGTACCAACTTCAAACAAACATAAACACAAAAAAAATTTAGGTCGGCATATACAACCTAGTACAATATAAATACTTAGGTACTACTAAGTATCTATTTAGGGTATACTCGCAGATGGATAAAAATTATGCCAGCTATTTAACTACATAGTTTAAAAAGGTCTTTGCTCTGCCGCGTAGAGCCGATGTAACAACTAATCTAGAAACCATTCAGTGGATGCACAAATTATTGGCCTATCGATACGATGACAATTAACGATACCAGAGGAGTACTATTATATAATCTGTGTTACCAGGCATCAGTACAAATAAACGTGGCAATTGTCAACAGTAGCGTATCAGAGATACACTGCGCGGTTCCGCGACAACGTTCAGATATCGAGATGGCGTTACGCGCAATATGACTCGAATACATTTAGGTTTACGTAACGTGGTGACTATAAGATTTGTTCATGATTCCTCCCCAGTTAATCGTAGGCACGCTCGCAGCACCTTTGTTAAGGGATCACAAACACGATGCATGATACGATAAATAACATACGCAAACAGGGTGTCTCGGTAGATAGTGTCACAATGTAAGCCTCCATAATGACCACTACGTATGTATGTATAAATTGTATAATGTAGTATAGGTTGGTCGGTATATTTGTTGCCTGTATGGTAGGTTTTTTCATAGAACGTACAGGAATTATATGTGGTGGGCACGAATTAACTAAAATAGTACTTAAACCTTCGTTTAAAAAAAACGCCTTTCTTGCAAAGTAAATATCTAAAAATAATTAATAATTAATCATGTGCCGGTGTAATTACAGGCACATGAGACTTCAACATCTTTACGTCTCAGAGTGATGGACGCAGTGCATTGCCTTACAGGGCACGTCCTCATTGGACTTGCTCTGTGAGGTAATGCATTGTTATAGGCAGAAGTTACTACTTACCATCAGGTGAGCTATCAGCTCGTTCCATTACTTATATCATAAAAAAAAAAAAAAAATTATCCCAAATGCGTATGTAAAAAATGTAAGTCTGCAAGTAAAGAGATATTGGACCGACATGCATGACGCGATATGTATACTTATAGTACGGGAGCCGACGGTAAAATATCAACGCTATCTATTACACAATTCTGATAAATTCATAAATATTCCACTTTTGATTTGAAACCCCTAAAACCTCGTGCTGTAACTGCCTCTTACATAAAAATATTCAAGTCAATCCCGATAACTTGCAAAGACCAAAACAAAAACGCATAGATTATGGAAAAATGGGCAACTGAGAGGTCGAGAGCCCCTGGCGTACTTCCAAAGAGCGGATTTACATAGAAAACCATATTTCAGGCACTTATAAGTAGTTACCAAATTTTGACAAAATGCTGAATCGAAACTAGCGCAGATTATTGAATTTTGTCTAAAAATCTCTACTGAAATCTATGTTTTCAGTTACGTTTGAGCTGAAGGTTTTGTGCGAATACGAGCCCAAGAGTAAAATGCAAGTTTACAGTAAATTGTTTGAAAAATGGCGCCCACTTGACATGAAGACTTAGGACTTTTTTTTTTTTTTTACGATGGCAAAATGCTTTACGCATCCCCTGCAACCCGAGGAGAGCCGGAGGGGTATGTCGGACTCCTCACTCACTAACTAATGCTAATGAGACATTAGTTAGTGGCGTCCTACCGACTAAAAACCCATCGATCTTCCCTCAATCACCTCAGCGCTAGTGCGTCGTCAAACCACTCGTCATCAGACGACACACGATAGTTCGCCTTGGGCAGACCCTTCTGTAGGGAACAAGCCCTAGGTTAATCTACTATAGACACGTTCACAAACTGCCGACGAGGTAAACCGGCGATGAACTTCCTGTGTGTCTGCAGCCTAATCCTGTGGTATTTGTCGTTTGGATCGATTTGACTCACTGAAACTGTAATTTCGAGTAACGCCACCAAGACGACACTACACAAGTAATACGTATAAATACTTTATTGTGTGACCACAGAATATTACTGTAATATGGTGCTTTGGTAAAATGCTGTACAGACCTACTTTTTGTATCTTTTGACTTTTTGTTTTAAATTTTCTATGTTTGACTGTTCCTATGAGATTCCAGTTATCTCCACTGTCTAGCTACTAGCAGTAAGTACCTAAGTTCTCTAGTATACCTAGTTGTTTTAAACATATCCATCTCCCTGACGCAAGGAGTAAAAGCTCATCCTCATGTATATCCCGAACCTGTAAAATCAAATATGAAGTTAGATTTAGCTAAATATTAATTTTGTAAGAAATACTTCGGAAGCACAAAACACCACAGAACTGCAATGCGATCGCCACGGCTAAGATATTTCTTAATTAGTTTAAGTTCGCAACAGAACAAATTAATCGTTGACAATAAATTCACATAATTGTGATAATTATGGAAGAGTTTGTCGCAATTAGCGTCTGTCGGAGGGTGCTCCTCACGAGAGCCATCTGGCGAGCCTCCAACGTGCCTCTCCTTAACACTGGAAAATTCCATCACTAAGGCTGCTTTCAAACATGAGAAAAAAAAGTCATTTCATAGGATAGTCAAGATAGCACGAGCAGTTTAATCTACGAATAAGAGTAGCTTTGTCTTTGACGATATGGAAAACTACTGAACAAAACTATATACCTTATCATTTATGGGTTAGCGCATATCCTGGATTCTCCTTGCGTTCTTGATCACTACTATAAAAAAAAACTCTTTTTCCCATGCGTAAAACTTGAGTATAATAGGTATAGTGAGTGCTCCTCAATATCACCATCTCTGCTTGCATTCCAGATTATTCAATGATATACTTAGTGCGTCGTTATTCTCTTGTTTTTTCACTAAATATAATGAAAGCTTTCCAGAGCTTTTATCACGGCTGTTTATGAGTAACATTTTTATAAATTAAAATATAGTCACAAAGTCACAGTAAGGACACAAATCACGTGCACTTTCTTATCTATTCAACACTGCCGATTTCCATTGAGAAATGCAAAACGATAAACTAGCGCGTACCGTAGGTAAATAATTCCCGCAAACTTAAATTAGGTTTTGGACAGAAAAACACAATTTAGCTTTCTCACAGTGGATCGAGTGGGTACATTGTGTTGTAAATAGTTGCAAAATGCCGTAGACAGATGAACGTGGTTTCAAAGTGTTCGTAAGTACCATGTATGTATCAAAGAATATGTAATACTGCGTAAAAATATATGTGCTTCTTGTGATTCTTCTTCTTATGTTCTTTATTTAAACTTATCCATAAAACCATATAATAAATTTGAGCATCTGTGCTTTTAGTACTTACATACTACTTGGATAAGTCGTATATAGTGGATACCTACTAAATCGAGTTTTCTTGTTGTAACATTCAGAGTTGCAATTTTGTGGCTGATGGCATTCAGGCAATTAGATACAAGTGGGTATACATACATGTAACTGTGTGCAGGCAGTGCTGTTGGCTTACATCCAACGTCAAACCTTTGGATACAGATTTGAGCATTATATTCCACAGGACGGATCTAAGACGATGCTACCAGAAATGGGCAAGTTAAAGACTTGGAACCTCTTATACGCACTAAAAATATCATTTCCTGAGCTTTATCAAAATAGATAAAGTAACATACTACACATCAATTTCTCTTTTTATTACAGTTCGGTACTTTGAAACACTTTGATGTCCGTCTGTCCGCCCCTGAGCTAAACCATAAAAGCTAGACAAAGAAAGAGACAAGAACTAGATTTTAGCAATAAGTAAAAGTAACTTGGGCACTAAGTTACTTTTGTTGCTTTGAAAGGCAACATGCTTATTTGAGTGGAAATAGAAAACATTCGATCAGCAGATAGATACGTACCTACATGTTTAATGTTCAGTTTGAAAAAGTTACAAGTTGCAGTACAATCGCACTTAGTAAGTACCATCGGCCACTATAAAACCCCTATTGTTCGTCGTAATATTAGAAGCCCACCCCACTTCCACACAAAGCTTCCGTTTTATTTGGTCCATGAAGGATGGTGGCTCATCCCACTTTAGTAGAACACTTGACCGCAACAGATGGCTTCGCTTGCCTTATATCTTTACCTAACTTTAAATAAGTATAGCTATATGTAGGTATAGTAACCATTGAGTCTATGAATTATATGATAGACACTTTTTTTTTAAAAAAAGAAATGGTTTTATTAACTTGTAGGTACCTACTTAGTGAATCTATCCAGAGTTCGAATCCATCGAAGTCTTAAATCAGGATGCTTCTCTAGCTCGAATCGAAGTAAAATCTCATGTTATGAATTCGAAAGGTTCATTTTAATTACAAAAAGATTTTTATGGTTTGAAGGATTCCCAAGAGCGCTGTTACCTTAAAGCAATCCTAATCCTTAGTTTTCATTCTGCAGCTACCTACTTATACCGAATATAGATAGTGTAGAGACTTAAACCGGCCTGCAACAGGCAACATAAGCAGCTCAGTATTAATATTCCCCCGCTGATACTCTCGGTATTCCGATTTCGCAATCTCGAGCTCAATTCGAAAAATTGCATGAATACAAACGATATGAAAACGAGATCGTTCATATCTTCACACTTTGGTTCGGAAGCAATGAGACGTGAGCCGGCGCGGCGTTCCAAAGCACGCAGTCGGTCGGCAGGCTTGGCGGCTGCATTTCCTAACGCATCGCTCGTTCAATATCCGAGAGGATTGTTTGTAGAACCTCCCCTCCCCCTCCCCCTCCCCTCCCGATACCACCGCCTCTAATGGAGCACGGTGTCTAGTTTTAGAAATAGACTCCCGACAAAATTAAATTCTCAAGAATGGAGAATCTTGAAAGTAATCTTAACTTTACTGCGTGTGAGTAAGGCAGTTCAATTATTCCGTAACTTTATTGCTTCAAAGTTTTGTAATCGATGTATTTTCTATAGTTAAACTGGCTGGTGAAGATTTCACTCTATTTAGTTAGTATCAAAACGATATAAGTAGTTTTATCCGTATTTTAGCGTGTTTCCTAACAAATATACAGCTTCTTCCCACTTTCAAGTTCCTGGAAAGCCTTTCATCAGAGTTGGGTACTAGAAGCTCATCTCTAAAGCTTTATAAATTGCCAGCAAATGTAAGCGTGGAGTGCATCGCAGCATTACATTTATTTAATAAAATACTCTACAACATTACCCAGTCGTGCGCGAAAAGCTAAGAAAATCGTACGTATTCTCAGATGCTGTAGGTTCGTGTACCTATACGTGTTGAAGATTAGATTTCATAAAAACTGTTGGTCGCTACATGCAGTCTGTGTACAATTTATGAGACAGTTTTTTAAAACTTCCTGCAACCAGAATCTCGTCTTTTAGTTTTGACGCGATCTCCAACCTATCCAGCGGTTTTTTTTGCGGTGTATTTTAAATAGTTCTTAGAATCTACTATGTTAAACTATACTTACTCACTCGCTTGTATTTAGGCTAGATAGTAATTGTACACTACTAAAAAAGTTACATGTAAGTAATATTAAGGTGACCGCTTCTTGGAAGGCTTGCTCCAGTTTATAATTTCTGTCCGTGGAGGTGTATTCAGCGCTATCGTTGGTGTAACTTGTTCGGGCTTAGTGTGGGTGTTAAGTATGTGCAGCGCAAACATTTCTTAGGAGATACTTATTTTAAAAACTAGAAAAGATCAATAAATTAATCAGAATAATGGATTTAATATCCGTGCCCCTTATGGGTCAGTGCTTTCTATATTTAAGAAAATGCAATAAGTATTGTAGCATAATCTTAACACAAAACACACTGTAGTATTTTGATACTCAGTAGAATAATTTTACACCATTTTTTTTTATTACGCAAAAAGGTCTACAACGCATTCATTGTTATAGACAGAGGTAGGGGAAATGCAACTTTGGAACAGACATTAAAAATATAATTAAAAAAAACAATTAAGCATAAATAATTATGTTATACGTAATAAGTAAGTAGAGTATTAACTTGTGAGATAGGCAAATGGGCTTGGAAATGTAAGTGCAATGTTCTTTGAGTAGCTACGAGTAGATATAAGAGCGCAAAGGGACTAAATCCACCGCCCATCAAAGCTCTCGCCACCGGTGCAGATTAATGCGGCTCGAAGGACTAAGTCCCGAACAGTTAGTTCCATTTCAGTTTCACCAACACAGCGCGTAGAACATCCTCTATAGTGCAGGAACTGAGCCGATACGCTGAACGTTTAAAAGCTCGACAGGTAAACTGTGTGTCGGTCATTTATTTTTCCAAAATAAACCTTGTTCGTAGATTTATTTTTATAGCGATAACAATAAAGAAGAGGTAAGGAAAATCTCTCTAAATGGAAAATAATCAACCGATTTTGCAGTCAGCCAGCATACATAACATAATTCTTCGTATGATACGTAGCTCCGTAGCTCATTCGTAGCACCGTGTAGCTCATTTGTAGCGCCGTAGCTTATTTCGTTGCAAGTTCGTAGGGTAACAGTATTAAACATAGCGTCGCGTATAAATCGATAAATCAGTATTTTTTATTTATTTAGATACACTTCAGAAGTATCATCATTTCACTATACATTTTTTTTACCTCAATTACCTAAACAGAATATCGAATTTTTCGTTCTGAAATTACATCTTTCGCTCTAAGACTGGTGATGGATTTTAGTGTTCCGATTATGTTCTGGAAAAACGGAACGCTTTAATATAAATAAGGGAGACAGGTTACCTCCCGGAAGTAGAGGTGCAACTTAATCGGAAGGGAAGTTCCGACTCCGACCTCGGTCTTCCGACCGTACAGTTAGTAACATAGTTATTAGTAAATTATACACAAATAAGTATATTTTTATTTAAAAATAGGACAGCAAGTAAAACCACTTGAAGTTCTAATGAGCTCTAGGTAACTATTTATTATTCATCATAAATTAATTAATATTCGTGGACGTTTCACACAACGCCCTCTACTTTTACGTGCCCCTAACTACCTAGAGCTTAATAGTACTCCAATTACGTTTTACAAACCAAACATATTGATCAGCTTTTGTAGCCGACGGTATCACCTACTCTCGTGTACACAAGTGTCAGAGAAGCTCACTCCAGACATGTCGGTAATACTTGTATCTCAACAAACGTAACTTGGGGAACAGCACAAGTTATGCAAGCGATTTGGAAACTGTCGTCTGATATGCAATAGCTATTTGTATTTATATGTGTGTGTACGTGTACCTTCGTACGTACAGTTTACTTCGTAGTATACCTAAACATTTCAATGGTTAAATAGTTTTTAAAGCTTTTAGTTCATAACTAATGGCAATTATTTAGTATTGTATTCGCCCAAGAGTATCTACCTTATTGGCTTTATTGGGACTCATTTATTTTTTGTACCTTCGCCATACACAACTACTGAATTTGGTATAAGTATCAGAAATTCCTACTTCAAATTTATTCAAATAATAAATGAATTTTAGTATGTAGCTACTTACTTACGTAGAATAATGGAAGTACCTACCTAAGTGTATTTTTGAACTCTATAAAGGTGGGTCCAAATCTGATCTTTTGTCCGTACCGTAGGTCCGTATAGTATCAGCGTCGCGATCAGCAAAAAAACACAACACGGAGATAGACTCGAGGCAGAACGCTAGTTTGGACGCCCGTTCGGTTACGGTACAGTGGTACGGCGGCGTCCAAACTAGCGTTCTTTGATCGCGACGCTGATACGATACGGATCTACGGTACGGACAAAAGATCAGATGTGGACCCACCTTTAGTGTACCTATAGTGAGACTCAGCAGTTGTCAAAATAACTGCCAAAGCAAGATTTCAAGGTCGAGCCGAGGATTTTTTCCTTTATCCCCCTCAAATTTTCATTTTGTTCTCAGAACTACCTCAATCTGGCTCCTATTTACTGCGATACTTTATTTCTGGTTTGATCGTCCGAATACATTTCAACGTTTGTGGGAAGACTTTAATAACCCGTGGAATCGTTTTTATGATGTTTACTTTGATCAGAGAACAGCTTCAAAACGACTTTTATAGCGCAATAACGTAGAGTTCGACAGAATATTGGAAGTTCCTGTGGCCTATTACATAAACGTCAGCATCTTCGTGGAGAAACGCAAAGTACCTTTAACTTTCGTAAAGAAATGCATGCTTGCTACCTGCTGGGAGAAGAGGTCTATCTAAGTATCTACCTACCTACTTTAGTAGAGCATTTATGTTGGTACATACACTACCTACATAAACAGTATATACAGGGTGTTACCAGACCACTTCCGAAAACGAAAGGGGGAGCTACAGCACACCAAAACCCAACCAAAAAAAAATCAGTTATCCTGAAAAATAATTATAGCCGGAGAAAACAATGTTTAAAGATTTGTATTTATTTCGCCAGCCCGCAATGTACGCATTCACGTAGGTAAGGTCGAGGCGTAGTACTATTATTTATTCTGTGTCGTAAGTGCCTACTAACGTAGGTAGGTACTAACGTAGGTCGCTCGCACGTCGCGTACTTGAATGACCCGCGATGAACTCTCAGCTGTTCATGCTGTAGTAGACGTAATCTGCGTGCTGCGTGTACATTGCTGCTTTATTTATTTTATTTGTTTTTTTGCTTTTTTAAATGAGATAATTAGGTAGTTATGTCTTATTATGTTGTACTGTGTGTATGTAACTAGAAAAAAAAATAAAAAGAGATAGTCAAATCAATTTTTTTTCGCGATTTTTTTCGCTTAATGTTTTCAGTATCATGGTCTGATTGGAACCTCCAAGTTTTCGGAAGTGGTCTGGTAACACCCTGTAGATATAGGTACATATAGTAGAACTTACACAGTAAGCATCAGAAGTAGATCACTTTTAGAGAACTTCAAAATTGTGTAGGTGGTGTTACAATCTATCTATTACTAGCCGTCGCCCGCGGCGTTGCTCGCGTTCTAGACCCTTTAATGTGACTTTTCAAAATTCCTTTTTTGTGCACCCCTACACTATTTAAGGATACTACCCTCCAAATTTCATACCTCTAGGACTTATAGTTTAGGCTGTGCGTTGATTCTAAGTCAGCTTCAAAAGAGTTTTATAATGTAGAAAAAAAAAGATAAAACTGTAAAAAAGCCAAAAAGTTATATTAAAGATATGGATAAACTACATATAGGTATATGCAGCTATCTATTACATAAAAGATTCTGATTCCGAAAATCGAGTTTGTCTGTTTATCTGTTTGTTTGTTCGCGGATCACGCCTAAACTACTGGACCAATTTCAATGAAACTTATACCATTCGGAAGCCCTTTTTCCGGATTAAAACATAGGCTATATTTTATTGAAATCAAAGCCGTGGATTCTGAGATACAGCTTGACCTCTATAAACCAAAAGCTGCCTTTGGCACGAGGTTCATCGTGAGCTGTTTGACACATAATTTGGTGGAAAATTTCGCACGCGTACGAAGTCACGGGTATCAGCTAGTTAATAAATAAGTACCTAGGTAGGTACTTATATTAAATTTTAAGGTGTGGGGCCAAAGATGGAGTTTTTACTTGAAAAATTAAAATGGAAAGTCCCTAGATAATCTTATGTACCGAGTAAATTTTTTGAAACTTTCATCATCATTAAAATTTAATAATGATGCTTATATACCTAATGCTGTTTTCATCTTTGGTAAAATAATAACAACTTGAGATTAGAGCGTTGAAAACATTAAATTAATATTACTAGCGTATGGAACAGACGCCGCGAACAACAAGTTTGCGCCATGAGTTGTTGCCGACCGGCAACAACTCATTTAGTCGCTCGCCAACAACCATCGTGACCGCATGCGAATAAAAAGTAATTCAAAATGCCGTCTTGCGTTTTAAAAACGTGTAAAAACCAATCGACTGTGAAAAAAAAGATAGTGGCGTGACTTATCATCGGTAAGTAAACAGAATATCAACTAGAACTAACCAAAATTAATTTTTGTAGATTATTTTCTATTGTACGGACATTTTGTTTGAAAATCATAGATTATGAAAAGTGCATCGTACAGATGGTATGTTTAGGATACCTACTAAGGGTTGGTGACTAAGGTTTAACTAATTATTTTGAACTCATATTACTCGGCCTATGCCGTCTGTCTGATCAGTAATATGTAGTAGGCACTGTAGCTATCTTTTGAAATCGTCATTATAAAGCTTTACTATACCTATATTTCTTTAATGCTATGGCAGAGTGAGATAAGGTGTGGGGTCTAGTTAGTGCAAATAGGTACCTATGTAGGTATGTACCTACTTTTTGTATAACATACCAATTTATTTTAAAACCAATGATTTTAAACGCTTAACAATTCATTTTAATTTACTGTACATTTTTTCACGTTTTGAAATATAATATTCATAGGTACTGCATTAAAATTCAGTTTTGTATGTACAAAAGCTGTCTGAAGTGTCCCTTCTGCGGTGAAAAAATCTATGAGAGCGACATGTTGTTACACTATGTTGAACGAAACGCGTAAGCGCCCCGAAATTCACGGCGCTTACGACGTTTTGGTCGCGAGAAAACTATACTCTATTAGCGATCTAGCGCTGCATGTTTTGATAGTATGGTTAGACGACATCTAATCTTTTAGCGCTGCAGCAAATACTTGTCTTTGGGCGGGGCGCGCTCGCCTCAAGTTGCGACACGTTTTTGGTTTGGTATAGCTTCTCTATACGCTAGTAATACTTCCTCAATGGTTGAAAAGTACGGTAGGTAACATACATACCTACTTATTATCTATTACCATCAGATGTTCATCTTATGAAGGTGGTTTCTTAGGAAGTTTAAATAGTTGCTTAGTCTAATCATAATACCTACTGTAGGTAGAGCCCTCGCTTCGTTTCGTAGAACCGATACGCGAATAAGCGTTATTTACGAAGTTTTACAAGAAACAAGACGTACAATGTGTAGTTACTTCTTCTGTCTGATAGGTTGGTACCTAAATGCCTGGAACTAAACCTGAAAAAGTAGGTAATTGTTATCCTCGCTCTCCCTGCTTTTCAGAGAAACTAGGTGGCTTGTGATTAGTGAGTACAATACAACAAACTTCGTAGTAAGTATTTGGAGTAGTTTGTTTGGTTGGTACTCTGGAACGCGCGAGTATCGTAATGTCATGTCCACTCCATAGGCATAGGAAGTAAATGGACCGGTTGAATCCCAGCACTAGTATAAAGAAAAGAAGAAGAACAGAGGTCATTTTTTTTTTGTTTTGTTGTGTGATGTGATGTCAATTGTCAAATGTGATGTGGTGTGGCCGTGGCGGTCAGTGGCGGTTTTAATTATTGTGATGCTATTTCATTATTTATTTTCCTTGTACATACCATACACATAGTTGCCAGTGCAGGTGCAGTATAAATTACGGCCAAAAGGAACAAGTCAATGGAGGATTCTACTGATGAAAAGCGACCACAGTTTGGCAACAGATTTTTGGAGAATGTTGACCAAGTCTTCAAGCATAATGCGTGGTACTTTATTCAGTACTTATAGAACGAAATATATGAGATTTTTATGCAGCAATGGTGTATCCAGCTTAGAAGTAACTCGCCATAGGAAAAAGCCGGCAATTGGTTCTCGATTCTTGATCGATAAAAATCAGATATTTCTGTTTAATGCCTGGTACCTATCTCTCCCTTATTTTCAGGTTAAAACTCTATAGCTGATGTAACAAAAGCTATTTTGCAGGGACAACGTGCAATGGGATGAAGAACAAGAAAGGGTTGCTAGAGAAAAAGTAGAACAAAATTCACAGGTGACTTTTTCTGAGGATCATCTGGAATCCTTGGAAAATGATGCAGATAAACACTGGGATGCGTTTTATGACATTCATCAAAACAGGTGTGTTGACATCTCGTGCCCAATTTTAATCATGGTTAGAGAATGCACGATTCAAATGAGACTTATTAGATAAGTTTACTTACATGTAGGTACCTACCTACCTAATGTTTTTATCTGGTTTTTCAGGTTCTTCAAAGACAGGCACTGGCTGTTCACTGAGTTTCCTGAACTAGCCCCAGACTACACAGCAGCTCCAGAAAGAGTATACCCAGAGGAAGATAATATATCAAAATGTAAATCATCTGACAACACTTTACCATGTGATACCAAATCTGTGAATAACATTGAACTAATAACACAAAATATTAGTACAAGTATACCAACAGATGCTAAGAGAACTATATTTGAAATTGGATGTGGAGTGGGCAACACAATCTTCCCTATTCTACAATACAGCAGTGATCCTAATCTCTTTATCTACGGCTGTGACTTTTCTTCAAAAGCCATTGAAATTATGAAGCAAAGTGAGCTGTATGATGCTAAGAGATGTAATGTGTTTGTGTTGGACGCAACTCAGACCGAATGGGATGTACCATTTGAAGAAAACTCTTTGGATATTATCGTCTTGATTTTTGTGCTGTCTGCTATCGACCCTGTGAAGTAAGAGTAGTTCTATTTTACCATCTTATCTTAGAGTGTGTACTTATTTCTCAAAGGAAATAAAAATGAACAATGAGAAGATTGTGATCCAAATTACCTGCTAACATTGCATAGGTACACAATAATATTATAATTTCATTACTTAATCATAATTCAAAAACTTCCAAGCTCCTGTTCCTCTAATCTTGATTACAATTCAGATAACAATTTACAGATAACATGTTTTGTCTCTAAATTCCAGGATGCCGTTAGTGATCAGCAAAATACACAAGTATCTAAAACCTGGCGGCTTACTAGTGTTCAGAGATTATGGTAAATATGACCTAGCTCAATTGCGTTTCAAGAAAGGTAGGTGTATATCAGACAACTTCTATGCCCGTGGGGATAACACCCGAGTGTATTTCTTTACTCAAGAAGAAATCTCTCAGCTATTCAAAAAAGCTGGGTTTTTGGAAGAACAAAACTTGATTGACAGGAGGTTACAAGTGAATAGGGGTAAAATGTTAACTATGTACAGAGTTTGGATACAAGCTAAATATAGAAAACCAATTTAAAAATAATAAAAGTATTTTATTTAAGATCACTACATTAAGTCTGATCAAGAATCCCAAACCTGCCTTTGTATTTTACACTCTCAAATCTTAACAAACCTTAGGTGAAGCATGGCATCAATGGTTAATTAGTTCTACCCTAATTTATCTTTTTCTTCAGTTTTTTTTAGGAACTAATAGGAGTTTCTAAGTTTTAGAAATAAAATAGGCCAGCCATGTTTTATAAAAAAAAAAATATTTTATTTAAAAACTTTCATATAAGTTTTAGTATCAAGACAACAATCACTCTGATAGGTAATTTAAATAAGTAGGTAGATAGGTACATATACAAATCATAGAATGAAATAGGTAGTTTAGTGGTAATTATGTTTCAGTTTCGAAATTACCTAGGTACATAATTATTTAACAATAATGGCAGTAGGATGCATACACAGTTAAAATGCAAGAAGAATAATATTTCAGTTAATGTTTATATTATTACTTTAGGTAGGTACAGTCTTTTTGCAAAGCAATAGACAAAGTTGAAATTATTTATGATTTTAAACAGTGCTCAAATTAAAATTGTTGTCATAAAACAAAGTAGGTAGGTACCTGAGTACCCTAATTAGTAGAAACTGAAAAATAATATTTAATTATATAATTTACTTAGACAATCTAACTAAACCCACTTCGGATACCAAATTGTCTATAAATAAAACTACAAACTATAAATAAGTAAGTACATTATAAATTTGAGACTAAATGTGCTTTTCTCGTGCGACATTTTAACATGATGTAATTACCAATACCTTCCTAGTGCAATGTGTGCGATAACATTTTCTAATATATTCTTATTATTTCTTCTTAAAGCGAATTATATACGTAGTCAGGCAGTAATGTTAAGCCCAATACCTATGTACTCAAAATGTTTCTACAGGTAGGACCTAAGTTTGTTAAAGATATCAATACAGTACGAAACAAGGAAATTGATATATTATTATAAACGATTGACTCCCACCACGTATCAGATTTACGCGTAACCTTGCGGTTTCACTATAGGGATAAATAGATACATTACATATCATGATTCATTCATTTATATATGATTGTGATGAGATGAATAAAGATAATAAATCGACGCATTTAAACGTTGAGCTTAACATAAACAACCTTTTATGCAAAATATGCTAATTTAGCCTAAATATAAATTCATAATGTTATACCGCGAGTGTAGAGAGCTTATTGGATAAGTAGCAAATAATTTATAAAAAGTAGGATATGTATTGAATACATAGTTGCATTCTTTTATATAAATAGGTACATAGTTAATTTATTCCATAATTTACAAAAATATAAGTTAATAATTATATTTAAAATGTAATTAAAAGCATGGCACAGGTCATTGTGTTGTCATTTTGTTTCGGATCAACAAATCGATTAATTTTATAGATATTTTAATAAGTGACGGAGTTTTTAGGCCATCCGAGGGCCACCGTCATGGCTTGACGTCTGTTAAAGCCGATTTACACTTCCGTCAAAACGACTAGAAATAAATGGATTTTATTATTTATTTAAGTACATAAAGTTAGGTAGCGTTCAGTGTGACCACAGTGTGACTTACACTGACTGACTTCTGTACTTTTTAAATTGTAAATCGTCTAATAGAGCCGTGACTGCCATATTTACGTGCATTTCGATGCACCGTAGAAAACGACACAATATTCATACATTCAACTCTGGCCCGTATGCTAATACAGAAATCGTTACTCAAGCATTAGATTTGAGTAGACTTTTATACAAAAATCGATCCGGATCAGTGCTTGAGCAGTAAATCAGCATACGGGCCTTATATTAGTAGATAGGTACGAGTCAAGAACAAATTTATCTGCAGTCACAACACTTTTCAGTAGATAATTCTTCTCAGAAGTTTTATGCAGATAGGAAATAAAGAATAGTATTTTATGAGACTGTTTCGGTAATTTATATGACTTAAAGATTTGTTTCTGACTTTAAGTACCTAGTACCATATTATATCGGATTTAAAATTTTATTATTATGTACTTAATAACCTAAATACACATTTAAGTACATTATACCAAATGCTTAAAATTTACGCATTAGATTCTATATCCATGATGTAAATTTTTTAAAACCATTCTTGGATACAAATTCTAAATTTTTTCCTGTATTCAGTTTAAGTGTACTCAAGTCGTTAAAGCATAATAAAATAAGTACCTACCTAAGTAATTATAATAACATTATAGAAAAATATATTTACAATTCTTTGTTAAAATAAATAAAATGTAAAAATAAATGCACCAAGTTCCAAGTGCTTATTATGAAAATTATGAAAGAAAATTCTTTAAAAAAAATTCTTTGTTGATATTTAATGTTTAGTTAGTTAGATTCAACACCACCAACAAAGTAAAATATTTTGTGATAAAACGTAATATTATTTTTTTGCTCACAATACGTATTGATTACGTACTTAGTATCACATTTTAAATAAAGATAGTAGAAATCGCAAGCCATATCACAATTTCGTTAAGTACCGATAATTTGATTCATTATACTGGGAATTATGTAGTATCTAAAACATAAATGGACGATGGACATAGACACAGTACAATTATCATAAAAAAAATTTGATAAAGGATAGGTAATACTATTTGAACAAGTGGCAATTCAACATTTTTACCTCAGTAATTTCTCTAATGGTCAATCTCAATTATTCACATACAAGTATACCTACATTATTGTGTAACAAGGAAAGTGATATTATTTTTAAACTTAAAGGTCTACGATAATAACGGTCAACAATAACGTCATATCTACAGTCATACCTACTAACTATTATTCAAATTTTGTCTAGATATCGAGTTTGTACAGATGACAACATAAGATTTACTTTCTACACATTGATCATATTATACAATCTTTACCTACTATATCTAACTTTGTGTTAGTATGCTACATATTTTTGTTGAAACAACATAGTTGTTACAAGTCGTACTAAATGATAGTACCTACACAGTATTCTAAATGTATGCCAAACTGCATGGTTCATTAAGAAATGCATTTTATCCCACATCCAATAAATTCTCATTCAACACTGTAATTTCACATTCAGTCACATCAATATGTTTTAAAAAGTTTCAACAATATTTATTCTTTTCTTAAAATTAGCACCTTATTAATTTTAAAACCATTGTCACATAGACACTTACCTACAGACATAATTATTATTTATCACATTTAAATTGCACATCCAGAAACACCTGGACTGATCTGATTGTACCTTCATTATGACAACACTTAAGCATTACCTGCTTAAACGTTCATTGAATGCGTGTTTTGCGGAAAACCGCGCGGTCTTCCATGAACTGGGCATTATCCACCAGTCCCATTAAAATATTGAGCATGTTTTGTGTAAGGAGCTGCAATATGGTAAGGTGGGGGCTGACCTCGTCCATAAACCGGCTCTGCCAGGCCATTTGGGCTGGTTCTCTGGCTAATCACACTCGGAGGGTTTGACGACGACGCGGGAATGGCCTCATATAAGTCATACATATTTTGACTAGTCGGTGAATGCACATGCATGTGACCATAGCTACCATCATCTGAGATGAGTGGTGTGGTTGTCATACGGTATGGATTCGTTGAGTCCGTGTGGCCCGTCGGTGAATACAAATCTGGAGACTGCGACGCCGCCACGTATGTAGGGCTCGAAGCTGTCATGCCGTACATGTTAGCATTTGGTGTGGCAGACTGGTGAACTGTCCCTTGGTAATCATGGCACTCGGCACTTCGTCCAGGATACATGTTGTTATAGTTACTAAGATTTGGCATTGTGCTAGAGCTGACCACTTGACTCACGGTATGTACTCTTGGGCTCTGTAAGTCGTGGCTTACATGAGAGTGATAACCATAGGGATCATAATTTCTCTGGCTGTACATTTTTTCTTTGGCGCGTGCGTACGTTTCACTACCATAGCCACTTTCATGATAACTGCTATCTGATACAGAATGGCAGATGTGTTCTTTTCTAGGGTACATTGGTTCAAAGTTGGGAATCTTGTCGATTACAGGTCTCGCATTGTATGAGTCGCTAAAATGTGGAGCCATTAGAGTTTCATTGTTGATATGCCGGTCTTGGGAACTTAAACTAAGTCTTTGTAAATGATTACGAGTGTCTTCCAAACTACCTCTGTAGCTGTTCTCAATAGGAATCTGGTATGTTTGACATTCTAGGCGAGTGGGGTAGACATTTTGGGGCAGTTGTTGTATAGGGGTGTGCATTCTATCAACTTCCTGTCTAGAAGAATAAACTTTATCATTTTGTTTCATGGTTAGATGTCTTTGTGGTGGATTAAAATCATCAATTTGTTCATTTTTAAAATCTTGTGTACCACCATTTGTGTCAGAGTAAAGACCATGTTCTACACTTCTGTATGTCTTGTTAGGCTCGTAAGTAAGATCTAAAGGTTTATCATAGGTGTTTTCTGTTGGTAGATTATCATAAACTGATATTTTCATTTGATCTTGATTGGCTTCATCAGTATTTTCCTTTGTGGAATTTTCTAATTCTAATTTGTTATCAGATGCAAATCTCTGTTGAAATGTAGGGGTTATTTTTGCTGCCTTTATAAGAACTGCATTTTGTAATGCTGCAACATCCTGTGCTCCATCTTTATGTATATTCCTTGCATGTTTGGCTAATGCTCTCAGTTCTTTGGGATAAGGTGTTGGGGCTCTCTTCAACTGGCTAGATTTCTCTGCCACTTTAGGAGCAGCTTTCATATCCACAAAGCTAATATGGCGTGAAGCTGGTTGATTATCTGTGTTTTCCAGTTTTTCATTCTCAGTTTTTGTCTCAATAGGATTCAAAGGCACTTGGGGGAAGAGGAAGCAAGTGAGCACTTGTTCGTATGTGTGAGGGTCTACTTCAGAATGCATAGGCACTAAGGGTTTGCTTTGATTCTCTGACAGCCAGAGAGCTACCAGGTTCTCACAGTTTAATAAGGACTGAGGCAAATAGCTCAATGAGTTCCTTACTAAATTTAATACTTTAAGAGCGCTCAAATGGCCAATTTCTGGAGGAACTTTTATCAATTTGTTGGCTCGGAGAGATAGCACAGACAGTTTTGTACAACTCCCAATCTCTGGTGGAATGAATCTCAACATATTTTCATCCACATTCAGATACTGTAGTTTTCTTAGGAGTCCAATAGAGGATGGGATTTTGTCCAAGTAGTTGCTCATCAGCATGAACTCTTCAAGGTTTGCCAATTGGCCTATGCTTTCTGGTAGAGAATATAACTTATTATTATCTAATTTTAAAGTTGTGAGGTTGCTCAGCTGGCCAATTGTATCAGGGAGCTGAGTCAGATTGTTCAAAGACAGACTTATATCCACAAGTTTGGAACAGTATCCAATTTCAGGTGCAATTTCTTCAATTATGTTATTGCTTGCTTCTAGATGTATCAAACCTTCTAATGGCTTTATCACATTGGTAATACTAGTTAGGCTGTTGCTATCGATCCACAGTTCTTTCAATTTTGTAAATCTTCCAATAACTTCTGGGAACTGTTGAAAATCGTTTTGGCCTATATCCAATCTCAGTAACTCAGTCGACCTTGACAGTGATTTAGGTAAAATCATCAAATAGTTGTCTCTCAGTTCTAGTATGCGTAGGTTTGCCAGCCGGCCAAAGTTTCCAGGTAAATATTCAAGGTATGTGTCATTCAGATACAGTTCTTGTAGTGCAGTCAGGTTCGTTATGGCATCAGGTAATTTTTCTAGTGGGTTTACACTTAAATCTAAGAACATTAGATACTTCAAAGACTTCATAGTTTCTGGTATTGATGTCAATGAGTTTCTGGCGATGTTGAGATGTTGAAGATTCGATAGAGATGAGACGGCAGCCGGTATTGCCGCCACTTCGTTGTCGCACAGATCTAGGTACTTCAATCCATGGCACATGAATAGCTGTCTCGGCAGTTCTGCTATTCGATTGCTCTGACAGTGAAGCATTTCAAGAGTCCTCTCGTAAACGAACACATCATTCGGGACATCCACAAGGGACTGGTGCGCGTAATGCAGTTCCACCACATCTTCCACTCCAGGCCTCACGCAGCACAAGAAGTCGAAGGGCATCTTGCTAGATGACTTCAAACTAACTTTTGCCAATACCACGAGATAGTCACTATTTTTTGTAACAAGCACATCACGCACGATTCTTCACAAGGACTGTTTTCGTTTATAATACGCTGTACGTTTGTTTGCATAGATCCATATTCCAACGCAACATAAATTATTGAAAATACAAACAAAACATTATAAAATTACTCCAAGACAAGAGAGAATAGAAAAAAAAAACACTCTTCTGCATGCAAGAGAATGAATCACTCAACCAGTGTTTCCACTTTAAATTTTCCCCATGTCAAACCACTTCTCGCTCGCATCGCACATCATCATCATCATCATCATCATCATCAATAATTATATCATTAATCATTAATGTATATATAAGACTCTTTTGAAGCTGACAGAGAATCAACGCACAGCCTAAACTGTAAGTCCTAGAGGTATGAAATTTGGAGGGTAGTAAGTATTCTTATATTATTATAGTGTAGAGGTGCTCTAAGAATGGAATTTTGAAAAGTCGCACCCTAAAGGGTCTAGAACGCGAGCAACGCCGCGGGCGACGGCTAGTTCCAACATATTTGTAAAGACATAAAATCACTGATATTTATGAAAAATCCTGCATTGCAAAAATATCATAGCGTAAATATAATTTTGATCCAAACTAGTTTTCCGACCAAAAATTGTTTCTTTTTGGTTTTTACTTATTTTCCACATTTAGCTTCAAAACTTGCTTGGACAGGACTAAAAAGATAGCTGTCTTTGTCGTTTCAGTTCATGAGGAAGGGATGGCAATAATTACGTTAGTTTCAGAATCGGGGTACCTACTGTCAAAATATTTTCTAATAAATTATACCAAGGACATTCAAAAATAGCCTAAACTTATGGGAAAATACTTTAGTTGTGGACACTGATGTACCTTTGGTGTAACTACCAACCGAAAGAAAATTAAGTTGTCATTCTTGCTTGAAGATCAAGATGCTTGTCTGTGGTTTGCAGACAGGCATAGAGAAAATGGGTACAGGAGTGCAGGTTTGATTCCCCACGGCAGGACAATGATCATATTCGTCGTGCGTTCCTCAAACGTAACTAATCAGTTGGGCCTTTTAAATCCGCCGGATCCAATGCGGCACTTTTACTCTAGCTAGCTCATGGTTACCAAATAATGTTTGATTTATCAGTTTAATTTTTACTTCATTCACAAGCACTACCTACTACCAACTGTACCTTTGTAAAAAAAATGACATGGGTGTGTTAATAAATAGGTACTTTTAATAAAAAAGTCTTGAACTTACGAATTTTTAATCCATTGAATTACTATCTAAGGCTAATTCACATAAATTGCTCAAGCATTGATTGCGAATACGGGCCTAAAATATAGGTAAATAAATAAATATCAGATAAATAAATACATAATAAATATGAAATTACAAATTACCTACCTATTAGAGAACACCGGCCTTAGCCTTTTATTATTTTACATAACAGTTGTAGGTTGCGGGTTCAATTCCCACTCAGGATGAATATTCGTGTGACGGATATTACATGTTTGTTCTTTTCCGGGGTACAGTAATAATATAGTAATACAAAAGTAGGTATTTACCAAAAAAGTGTTATCTATATTATTCTTTCTGATATATTGGTCCTCTTCATAATTCTATCTGTCCTCTCTCTTTGCACAAGATTTTTAGAAGTATGTACCTACAAAAATAAAGAGCCCCAATCATTATACAGGCGTCATGGCTCAGTCGGTAATAGCTCTGCCTTCCGTGCTGTGGGTCGTGGGTTCAATCCCCACCGAGAACAAACATTTGTGTGTTGTAAACATAGATGTTTGTTCTGTGTCTGGGTGTTTCTATGTGATAAAAGTATGTATTTACAAAAAAAAATGTACCTATGTATGTATTCTATCAGCCATCTAGTTTCCATCGTACAAGCTTTGCTTAGTATGGGACTAGAAGGCGTTGTGTTAAGTGTCCGTGAATATTTATTAATTATTTATTATCATTATAATATATATTTTTTAAATCATGGAAAATATGCCGAAACCGGAGTGGCCCTGTATGTGGTGCTTCGAGAAGTTTTCTTTTCCCTGTAGTCAACTTTCGGAAGATTTACATTCTCTTTTTCTTTAGAACCCTGATCTTCGCTTGTTTTTAATTTTACAGCTGAAACAAAAAAATGAAATGAAATGTAGGAGACATCTTGAATGAAATCTCTACTCAAATCTTTGCTTGAGATACATAATTATTACATTTGGTTAATTCGCGAAACACGAGTCGTAATTCTTGTATGGACAAAAATCGATTGGTAAAACGGGAACTGCATTTCACCATACAAAAATGTCGACTCACTTTTCGCAAATCAACCCAAAAAAACTCTACTACGGGCTGATTTGCAATTGTATTTTAACCTTTACGAATTAGATTCTGTTTTGGCTGATGCATGATCATTAGATTAATTTTAATTTAAAACTACATTGATAACCTACTTGTACATACCTTTCTTGTTAACATTTTGATTGCTACTTGATGCAGGCTGCAAATACTTTGGATCTAGTGCAACTTTCGCATTGTTTTCTTGTATGACTGGTCCAGGACTTTCTTCTATATTAGATCTAAAAAGACACAGAATATAACATTTTGCCTAAATAAATGAGAGTCGTGTTCTCAAAATGAACTGAGATGAGACACAACACAAGCATTGATTTTTTTTACAATATTCTATGTTTGTACGCAAATCGACGCTTGAGGATCGACTGAAACTTTTTAGCTTACTTAGAGATGAGTTTCATTTATTTTATTTTATAATAGATATAATGCCCCGCAGTGGGACACAATAGGTTAAATAAATAAAAAAATAGGTATTACAGTGCATGACTGGCCATGATTTAAATGACTTCTATGTAGAGTAGGTTTGCCCAGCTCCTACCTAAAGCCTACACTACATCATTCTCTGCAAAAAGTGGCTCTAAATTCTAGATTAGATGCAGAGGCCAGATTATTTATTATAAGGTATAACTCACACTTTGGAAGTTCCGTAAAAATCAATAGATTCGTCAGAAACACCATGAGACGATGTTGTATTGTTCTTGGACAAGAAGTAAGGTGTTGAACTGATTGCAGTTTGTATGCCGTTACGTTTACTGTGAGGAATATCATTTGGCGGACAATTGTCTTCTAATTTTTTGTGAAGCCATTGAATTACTGAAAAAATAAAATAAATTACATTAAATGTTTGATTCATGAGTCTAGCCTTTAATTCTTTTATGAAAATTGGTACGTAATAAACCTATGTGTTTTTTAACATAGTAAACCAAACCACAACTTTACACTGCAAAGTGATCAAACATTCGCCTAGAAGAAACTTATTCTCTCTCCTCGTATTATATTCGGAAACACAGACGCCGTCGGCAAGAACTTCCACTCTTTCGCAGCTCTCATGATAAATGTTGAGGCAAAGTGCTTGTTAAATATTCAGAAAAATGTTGATATTCCCGCATAAATGTAATTTCATGGTGTCCAAGTGAACACGCGGCTTTATTGTACTTTATGACCATACTAGCGGACAGTTCCGGCTTCGCACGGGTATTTAACAAAAATTTCAAATATTCCTCCACATTTCCTAATTTTTTGAAAATATAATAAAGCCTATATGTCGTCCGGGGATAGTAAAGCTTCCCAACTGTGAATTTTTCAAATTGGTCCAGTAGTTTCGAAGCCTATTCAATGCAAACAAACAAACAATCAAATCTTTCCTATTTATAATATTACTATAGAAGTATAGACTAGCTAGATAGACTGAAAAGTACACAAAATAAGGGAATAATTTACTTACCCATATTATTATTCTTTATTGTTTCATCCCGATCTTTGAGAGCATTCTCATTACTCTCATATTTCTCTTTCAAACTCTCTAATTCATTTATGAGTTTATCAGTTTGTAAGTTTGCTGCGTTCATACGCGTTCTAAGATCTTCTATTTCTTTTACATTGTTTTCAATCACTTTTTCTTGTTCTAATGCTATAGCTGTTCTGCACAGAAGCTGAAATAAAACAAGACAATCATCCTACTTCCTACTAATATTATAAACGCGAAAGTTTGTAAGTATGGATGGATGGATGTTTGTTACTCTTTCACGTAAAAACTACTGATCCGATTTGGATGAAACTTGGAATATATATTGTCCGTGATCTGGATTAACATTTAGGCTACTTTTTATTCCGAAAAAATAACGAGAACCAACGGGACGCGAACGAAGTCGCGGGCTGCACCTAGTATTACATACTTTCACTCGCTTATGCACCAACAAGTTACTTGGTCAAGTATTTGAAGGTATATTTAGGTTCTATATCTTTATTATATTTTTTTCTTTTTTTACCTTTTCTTTAATTTCAATCAAATCAGCATTCTGCTTTGAAATAATCTGATTGGCTTTCAACAGCTGAACTGATGTTGATTGAACAGCATCTGTGTTTTTGTTGATTATAGCTTCAGTAAGTGCCAATTTTTCTTCTAAACTTGTCTAAAATATAAATGAAGACAATTGCAATCAAAATATAAGTACCAAAATGCCATTAATTTTGATATTGAACAGAAATAATATTACCTTTTCTTTTTTAATTGTTTGCAAAGAATTATTTAATTCTTTTATAGTATCAGAATTCTCTTTCACTATCTAGAAAAAAAAACAGTATTAGAATTTTAGCATTACTTAACACATATTATTGAACATCACTTTATTTTAACATATTTTCCTCTCACAGAAACCATGTATGTTTGAATCCAATAATATGTTTGTTGCACAAAATATTATGTTAGGAATAGAAAAGAAATAAAAATTGTAATGTGTGATGCAACCAAAATATTAATTACCTTATCTAAATATATACATCTAGAATGTTGTTGGCTGCACTGCTTCTCCTTATCAGCAACATCTCTTTCAAGAGATATATTCTTGGCTTTCAATGTGGCCACTTCTATATGTGTTTTTTGAACCTCTGCCTCTAATAAGTTGAGACGATGGGACTTTTCACTACAAAAAAAAATAGTTTAGGTTTCAGAAAGAAATATTATATAAAATTTTGATGAATGTTGTTTTCTAATTACAATTACCTTATTTGATTTTCCAACTGTGAAATATTATCTTTTAACTGCCTGTTGTATGAGTTAATTTCATCAATTTGTCTATCTTTTTTATTTATAGCTTCTTGAAAGTCACCAATTTGATTTTTCATGTTTGTATCTGAACTTTTTTTCCAATGTACTCTTTCCTACAAATAAATTCATGTGTTATTAAATTACGTACGTTTTTTGAAAATAAAGATATACTATAAAATGTACTATCTACTTCTATAAAAGTTTCATAATCCCTTAATGCTTAAGGTACAGTCACCACTATTAACAATGTTTCAATAGTGTTTTATCGCTGAAAACTTTTAGCTTTTCTTTTTCTAGCTTTGATTAAGAATCTTAAAAGTAAAACTAAAAATAAATGAATCTGGAACTCTGAAAAAGTGATCTACTCCTGATTCTGACTGTACTTTATGACTCAATAATGTAGAGGTGACTTGATTTACCATTTCCAATCTCTCTCGCTCCTGTTTCAATGATTCTTGAAACTCCATCTCTCTTTTCTTTTTATCTTCCTCCATTTTAGTGATGACATGTGATAGATCCTGTATCTTTCTCTCCATATTGATGCACTTATCATTCAGAAGAGTTTCACTACTCATTGATGAGCTTTTTATAGCTGACAGTGTTTTCTAGAAATAATTTTAAAATCAATATCTATACCAATACCTGCAGGCCTAGCATGCGCACGCGAGATATTTGTCATGTCGTTCTGTCAAAATGTAAGCATTTTGCACTAGTTTTTGAACTTTTGCATTATCTGTGGCAATATTGTCGACAAAACGCGCCTTGAATATTCAACTTTTGCCATTTCTGCATGACTATTATCTCGTCCTCAGACAGATACGACGACTAAGAAGTGTCAAAAGTGTACAATAATAAGGCGCGTTTTGTCGGACTATTTTAGACTGTTCTATTTGGGAAACTACACACAGATGCTTGTCTATTATGTGTGCATCAAGCTTGTCTCATAAAAAAACCTATTTTCAGTCATCAAGCAAAAGGAAGTAATTAAAACATTATTACTTTTAAATGGCATATCGTATGAGCCATATGTTGTTTGATATCCGAATCGGATGCTGGTCCAGTTTGGAGTGACAAGTGCACCAATCTCTTGAACTCATTATGCTCCACCACTTCGAAATAATAATGCATTGGGTTTGTTTGCTGCATTATCAGAAACCTGAAAATTTTTGAAATGACCAATAAGATAAAAAAAAAGATAAAAATGTCTATTGCTTAGTCTTAAAATTAACATTACCTACATCTTACAGTAGAAATAAGTGGACAGTAGTGAGTACAGTAGGCACCTATATGTATATATAAATGTATGCTTCATTTTCAACCAGTCTTAGTGTAGTATCACCAATGTACATAATATATTATTATGTAGGTAGAGCAAGTGACTCAATGTTTAGATACCTAATTTATTTTAACAATTATTTAATGTTATTGGTATATATGAATGCAATAAAGAACTTGAACTATAGACTAGGTATAGTCTATATTTTTACCCTGTATGAATATCAAGAGGACCAAAGTTATGTCTAGATTGGAATGGAACCACGAGCCATGCACTCGCTACATTGGTATGTATCTACTTACATGTTGTTTGAAGAACATTGCTGCAACAATCTCACAAGTTGTGATGGAAAGTTATCAAAGTCTACCAACAAGCCTTGCTGCTTTTTTAAGTCCTCATAATCAATGCGGGTAATCGTCAGCACACACAAAAATTGGGGATTTTCTTCATCTGATAGAGATATTTTCTAAAATAAGAACATACATGAGTTTTGTTACGTAATGCCAGAATGTGGTTTGGAAAGTCAAAACCTCGTGAATAATCCTGATCACAATAGTAAAACAACGCACCAGCTAGTCTAGTTCACTAGGTAGGTACCTACTTACCAAAGTATCACACTCAAACAATTTGTCCACTGAAACAGTGATGTCTCTCTTGTTGTCCTCAAAGCCTCGTTTGAAAGTAACGTAATATTTTCCTTTGTGAAATGTTTTGCAGGCCATAGTTCATCAAAAATAAAATGCGAAAAACGCGATTAGTGCTTTACGTGCGGCTCGTTTTGTTTGTTTTCAAAATTCATAAAAAATACCAACCAAACAAAACAAAACGTAGCAAGCAAAAATAAACATCCATCAAGGGTTTGTTGCTCAGTTGTCTATGGCATGATTGTTCGTCCCTTTTGTTTGACAGAAATTCACTATACATTGCAGGCTTTGTATGAACACATGTAATCTGAATTCTGGCAACATTTTGTTAATGTAGTCAAGTTGTCAAAACTGGATGAATGAATGAATGAACTGAAAAAAGAAAGAAGAAGAGCAGAAAAATTTGCCGCCGGGTGGGTATTTGTTTTGTGCACAAAAAACGTAGCATTTATTTACATTTTGCCCAATACTGAATAAATTTTCCGAAAATGTGGAATGGTAAGTACTTTTCTACCATACCATGCACAAAGCGATGGTTGCACATCTCTGTATATGCTCAAAAACTTTCAAACCTAATATTTCAGACCAGTCTGCGGTTGGTGGTGGATTCTTTAACTCCGGAAACCAATTTGGAAATGCAAATACTCCGAATCAACCCCAAAAAACTGTAAGTAGGTTACTACGAAATGACTACGAAGGAAGTCTGTAAAACTTTATTTACACAACATTTTTTTGCAGGGGCGACGGGCCTCACGTACCGCACCAATTGTGATCAAGCAAGCTTTGCATAGTGGAGATGATGGTGTCAAAATATGGGGCACAGAGATCCAGATTGTGAATATAGTCGCTCGTGTAAGAAATATCAGAGTGCAGAGCACAAAAATCACTTACACAATACAAGACATTACAGGCAGGATGAGGGCTGTTCACTGGTTGGACCAAGAAGCTATGGATGAAGATGTAAGTCCTTTAACCCAAACTTAAGCTTAGGTACCTGTTTATCGCCAAAATATATTACTTTACCAATAATAATTTGCTGTAATGAAGTTACCTAACAATTAAAGTGCCCAGCAAAGTATGTCTAATATTATTAATTCTGTAATTTGTATGTTTTTCAGGATAAATCCGTACCAAAAGTTGAAGTCAACAATTATGTTCAAATCTATGGAAATGTAAAAACAAACAAGGGCAAGAAAGTACTGATGGCATTCAAGATAATGCCTATAACAGATGTGAACGCTATTACATTCCATTACCTACAGTGTATCAACAATAAAGTCAAAATGGAAGCAGATTCCAAAAAGGTAAATAACGAGGATGTTTTGCACACCATCATAATAATGAAATTAATGTTAAAAAAACTAAAATATCCAACAACATAGCTTATTGAAAATATGTTACAGTCAGGAGAGTCGGGACTCCTGTATACATTGTGAAGGAGACCATCAGAAGTTGGTGAATGACCTTAAAATCATCATTGTCTCATTAAAAATATTCCAGGAGAAAGTGGCTGACAGTATGAACCCAACATTCAACAGTGGACTTCCTGCTAACTCCATGGTAGGGATGAATGATACTGCATCAGTGAATGGTCTGAACTCCCGTCAAATGCTGGTTTTTAACCTCATCAGAGCTTCTACTAAGGAACAGGGCATCAGCAAGCAAGATATGTATGCTTCTCTAAAGGATAAGATGCCACAAATGGAGTTTGAGTAAGTTATTAACAAAGTAATGATAGAAATAGAGCGTCTTGTGAAATAATCCTATCAATATTATAAATGCAAAAGTTTGTAAGGATGTATGTATGCATGTTTGTTCCTCTTTCACACAAAAAGTACTGATCCGATTTGGATGAAACTTGGAATATATATTGTCCGTGACCTGGATTAACATAATAATATGTTGGGCTAATTTTTAACCCAGAAAATCAACAGGGTGCAAACTCTTTAGAAATGCGTAGATGATTTTGCATAGTAAATTGCACTTCTAATTCTGCGTTGACGCAGTCGCGTGCACCAGCTAGTACGATAATATTTTTTTCTTTAATGATTTGTTTCAGAACTGTCTTGGAATGGATGTGTGGAGAGGGCCATATCTATTCAACTATTGATGAAGAACATTTCCGTGCAACAGATGCCTTCTAAAACTTATTATTTTGTCTTAACTGTTTTTAAAGTTATGCTAGCAGGCTGGCATTTATTCTAAGAAAAAATAATAGATTATTTGCTTATTTTCATAAATAAAAAAATTAATTACAAGAAAATAATTATTTTTATATCAAAAAAGCTCCAACATAAATTATGTGGGATGATGCACAACTTAAATATTTCTATAGCCTATGTTATGTAGGTAGATACTTGATTCTATTCATTATTTGCTAAATACTAAATGTACAAAAAAATGCATAAAACAATACAGGTGTGTGATATAATATGTTGATTCTCCTGCTCCTTGTGTTCTTCCGTAAAACTATATGGAATGGATGTAGACTGTAGAGTATAATTCACATAACTGAATATTGAATTGGACTTTGACACCCAGTATTAAGAACCTTAGTCCTCTTATAAAAAAAACAGATCTTATAACTCTTCCCTAATAGCTTTATTCTTAACATCAGGATTCTTTCCGGGGTATGTTTGACTCTCCAATTGAACTTCTTTCAACTCGTCTTGTTCCAAAAGATATTCTCTCGCTTCCCATGCTTGAGATCCGTCTTTGAACATGAATATTGCTCGGTCATCATCAATAAGGTATCTGAAAAATTACAGAAATTTTATTGGAACCTCAGGTCTAGTGGGAGTGTCGACTTTCTAATCTCAAGGTCATGGATTGTGCACCAATCCTACAAAAATTCATGAAAAATACATAAGGAAACTGGCAACTACTCATAAAATCTGTTTTACCTACTGCATAGGTACCTACAATTAAAAATAATGAGGCTAAAGCTATATTTTGATTATGTTTGAGTACCTACCAAGAGATTAAGAGCATGTCGTATAACATGCCATAAAAAATTGTTAAGCTTAATAATTTAGATTTAAATATTTAAAATTATAAAGCAATTACATTAGGCTAAAGCTATATTTTGATTATGTTTGAGTACCTACCAAGAGATTAAGAGCATGTCGTATAACATGTCATAAAAAATTGTTAAGCTTAATAATTTAGATTTTAATATTTAAAATTTGTAAGTACAGTAGTTACAGTGATTCTTTGTCTCTCAGAAGTTAAATACTACAAAACCCACTCTACACTTTCCTCCAATCCAAGCCAAGATTGGGGTCTGTGGAGCTACCTGCGGCTAAGTTCAGAGAGACATAGATCTTGTGCGACTACTGTAATAGGTACGTAATGTATACCTTTCAGCCTGTATATGATTGCTCCATAATCCTGTCTGCCAAATTTTTGTTAACTCTTCAGCCCTTGCTCTTTTAGGTTTGTTGGCCACAGTAACAAACATCATGAGGGTCTGTCCTTTTTTGGTTGCCTGCAAAACAGCTTCTGGGTTAGACATATCCATTTTACTCATATCAATGGATGGTGGTTTTCGCAGGTGCTCGGGCAATTCATCTTCGGGTAGTGGTTCTTCATCTTCCTCCCACTGGTCCAATAACCTGAAATAAATAGACATTGGTACCAACTTTGTAGATAAATAATCTCTTACAAAATATGTGGTAGGTACCTACACCACCTAGGTACTTATTTTTTTATCAATAAAGTACAATAACACTGATGAACTTGAGACTGTAAAGCATACCTATTTCTTTTCTATCATAGAAAAAGAATACTCATAACTTAGCGCGTGCACACTATGCCCATGCCACTGCCGGCATGAATGCCGCTTTGTGAGAATAAAGGCGATGTTGATGACGTGGCAATAAGTCCGCGGCATTAATGCCACAGCAACATCGCCTATATTCTCACTAAGCGGCATAGACATAGTGTGCACGCGGTAGAAGTGTTTATCACAAGGAATGTTTATCATTCTTCCAAGAAAGCAAGAAAGGGGCAGTCGGGCAGTCCTCTTTGACCTCTCAAGTTTATTGGCAAAGTCGTTAGTCAATGATCACACAAATTATGTAGGTACCTTTATTGATAAACTCACCGTTCCATGTCAGCATCACTGTAGTCACGTATATCCTTCTTGGCCCAAGCCGGCTTATTTTCGCCATCACGTTTCTTTGCACTAATTTTAGCAGTACAACATAGGAGGACGATCACATACAAGAGTTTTGCCATGTTTCATTCAGTTTTTTATAATCTAAACGTTCTAATACTATCCTACCTAACTTTCAACAGCAGTCAAGACAGAGAACACAGATTTTAGGAAAGATCCCAGCTAGCTGCTATAGTCTTAGATTAATAACACTGCTAAAGTCAATTCAATTCAATTCTTGTCTATGGCCTTTGCAGTGTTGCCCGCAATTTCGCCAATGTCACGTCTTATTAGACCTTAGCACGATGGAGAATGACCGGTGGTGAGAAGTAATGATCGGTGGAGAATTTGGATCCAAGCAAAATTATAAGAAAGATCAACAAAAAAACACAATTCTAGTTAAAAATACAAAAGAAAAACATAAAAATGAAGAACTTAAACATACTAACATAAAGCTACCTATATCAAGTGTTAAAGTTTTATATGAAACCTACTAATATACTTACACAAAATATTTACAAAGGGGGTAAATGCCAAGGCGAGAATACATTTAAATGAAAATGGACGAGGGATTTCCGTGGGAATGATATGATACAATGACATGCTAAACCTTTGACAATTAAAAAAAATATGATCTACTCTCACTCTACTGTCACTGCTAAAGTCTTTTTTTGGCTAAACTTCTACTTCTTGGTTTATGCCTTTTTTTTGTGACTAGTTGCAACTAGTCACATTTCTGCCATTGTCTGTTTACTCTAGTGTCAAGTTTTGACACTGACATATAAGTACACGCAATTCACGCGTCATGCCATTCATATGTCTATGTCAGCATGTCATCGTATCTCTGAAAAAAATCATTCACGTCACAACCTTTGAAATTGATGTTACGGTTTTCGGAGGATTGCCAAGAAATCGTAAAAAAAATGGTTTGAGTTTTTGATCCGTTTCTTTACAATACAAACATTTTATATTTAGCTTTTAATTTATAATAGAACGTTAGTTTTGAAGCACCAACAAAAACCCATATAACCTCCAATACGAATAAGATTTGAAATCGGATTTCGAAGTTCTAAAAGTGACTTTCGTGCGGTGTGAATATTTTGGTTTCTATTCTAGCTGGTAGGTTTTAGGGCAGTGTTTGTGGACACGATGGACCAGAGTGGTATAACTCCAAACACTTCTAACCAGCAGTTAGTAATAAACAGTGACAATGATTCTGCCACTGCACTGCTTCAGGAGAAGCAGGCAAGAAGACGTGATACCCTGAGAGATGTAACTTTACGCGAATACATGACCGTGGGAATACTGTGCTTCGTCAATCTCATCAATTACATGGACAGATTCACCTTGGCAGGTAAGACCAAATTCCAATTAGAAAATAGTTCAAAATAAAAAAATTAAACAAAACCTGCAGGTACTTACATACTTACTTTTGCTCTGAGTAACTTTAATATTATTATTATTCTTGCAAAGTTATAGTGTATGTAATTAAATAATTGATCTATTTTGCGAGCTGATATTTTTGGACAAAAAGTAAGTTTCCGCTAGATAAGCCCAATTAGCTAGTAAATTATAATGTTTGGCATCAAATTATCATGTCATAAATTGTACTATAATGCTGTGCTTTAGAGGTCAAAAAATATTCTTTTATGTTCAGTGATTGTTCTGATTTTTTTAGTATCCCTGAACAATATCTTAGACAGATGAACAAACTTATCTTAAAAGTTAAAACCTAAAAAGCACTATAATCATAGGTACCCATTTAAAGATTAGGTTAATTCTAGTACCTACATACTGATAATACAGATTAAAATAGCATGCTTATTATTTACCTGCATTAGTGTGTGTATATGTTTAAGTAATATAGAATATGAGAGCTATATTTTTTATTTGCACAAAGTGACTTTATACCACAGACTGACAAAATGTTCATACTTCTGCCATTTTCATCACACCCCAAAGGCTGCCTTCATTTATCACAATGTTATGACCTAAGTAGCCTTGGCAAGGCTTACAAAAAAATTAAAGATGGGCAGTCAATACTACTGAATACCACTAGTCAGTTAATATTACATAATTATTAGTAAGTACCTTACCTACCCTACTACCATGGACTTATAATTGTATTTCATTTATCTATGCTATACTAGCACACTATACTGAAATAATACTAAAACTAAATGAACAAAATTGAATCAAAATGGTGCTATACTCACTGGAGTACAGCCCTGCACACCACTAAATATCATCATCATCAATATTAAAACTCTTTTGAAGCTGACTGATAATCAACGCACAGCCAAAACTATAAGTCCTAGAGGTATGAAATTTGGAGGGTAGTAACCTTATATAGTGTAGGGGTGCACTAAGAAAGGAATTTTGAAACGTCGCACCCTAAGGGCGCTTGTAGACGTCCGTTTTTTTGCCGGATACCGGACCGTGTTTTTTGCCGGATTCGCGGTGGTGTATGATTTCTGATGAATGTGTGTACATGCACTGGACATCGGTCCGGCGAACAATTATAGGATAGCCGTTTTTGCCGGTCCGTTATCCGGTGAAAAAACGGACGTCTACAAGCGCTCTAAAGGCTCTAAAATTAGGATCAAAGATTTTAACCACATAATGCTTATGCTGCTACCACGCGAGCAAAGCCGCGGGCGACGGCTGGTCTTCCATAAGATCTGCAGCCAGCTAGGCTGATCACAGAATAGAAAACAAAAAATATCTACCTATGGTAGGTACTACTAATCAGATATGCAGCTATATCATGTTGTATCAAGTCCTTCAGTCATAAACTCTGGTTGATCTTTCAAAGGGAGAAATCGACCTATATACCTACTTTAAATTCAGTAGAGTGCCTGTAATGTCTACTCTACTGTACTAAACAAACGTCATGCATGTCGGGATCGCAAAATGCAGGCAGGCTTCGTCGTCGTTTCAAATAAATCCGTAGGTACATGTCCCGACTCGGTTTAATAGGTCTGAATATAAAGTGGGAGTGTGCTTTGCGCAGCCAAAGAGATATGATATTCGACTTCTGCCCATTCAAGGTCAGCGCTCGGGGTCTGTAGGTATTTACGTCCAAACTTAGTTGCGAGAAATCTACCAATCTGGTAGGTACCTAGACAGGTACGTCTGCACAATACATGTAGTTATATACTTATTATTACTGTAAGTATACCTATGGTTAGCGGTTTCCACCCACACATCTGCAAAAGATAAGATAATCGTCACGATTTCCAAATCGGGAAACGTCAGAAAGCCAATTTCGTCTAAAATGCATTTAATTAGTACATAGGTCAAGGACTTATTCCTAAATATTGCAGTATGTAAGGAAGGGATAATTTTATACTTATTTATACATTTTAAAAGCTGTGGAGTTCAAACTACCCGCGTTGTCGCTTTCTGATAAGAAATGGCATTGATTTGAATTTAGCGATCGACGCTAGGTTGGGATATTTTTGCCGCAGCAGCCAAGGCACGGGGACGAGACGTTACGTTGTCGTCGTCATCCGTTCTACCATGAACCGAATTAGGTAAGTATTACTAACACACGCAACGCGAGATTATGAGGAATCTTGTAAAATATTACCTACTCAGTTGCATTGCAGACAAGTCCTGTTGCAATTAGGTACAATGCAATATTCTTAATCACGGCACGGCGGCGGCGGTACAAGCATTTAAAATTAATGGCTCTTGCTTAGTAGGATCAAATCAGATTACCGCGTAATCGCTACTAACTAGGTACCTTAACCTATCTCTCGTGGTTTATAACTTAACAAGAAGGCTTAAAACTTCGAAATACCTGAGCAACTTGTAATGTTTACGCTGTGCTGTGAGTTAGCATACAGTGTCGTTGACTTCCTACACTAGGACCTTGTACAAAGAAAGGAATTTAGTTGCAGGTACCTAGCATAGATGAACCAGTCCACCTTTTATATTGTATTACGTGATGCGTGTTCACCCGAAATTAGTTCCCGATGTTATTTAAAAATAAATGTCCGAAAGACCATCAAGTATCAACCGACGACGTCCGACACGCACGGCATCAATAAAGAACTCAAATTGATTTAAAAAAAAATCAATACCTTAGGGAGCGTCTACCAAGAGTATTACAGTAACCAAAAGAAAGTAGGTAGACCTACTTACGTTGAGCTCCGAAAAATATGTTCTGAACATTCTAAACTCCCAGGGTGGGTGGTTTGTCACGTAATCAGAGAACTAATCTCCAATGTCAGATCACGTGCGTGGGCCGATCCTCATTCTTTGATGAACACAATGTCGTCCTTTACATATGAAAGAGGTGTAATGCCCGGAGGATTGTTGTTTGGTTCGGGGACACCTAATAATGGAGCATGGGTGTCGTTGACGTGTGTTTGAGTTTGGATATTAGAGGGTGGCCTTTTGTTTTCATAGTGCAAGCAAACACATCAAGCTGCCTATATTGTAATGTAATGGTAGTGTTTTATCATAACTGTGTTGTTCGGGGATGCGTGCGTTGGAGCTGATTTCCCTTGGGTCAGATCGACAAGTTACCACCGCAATACCAAACCCTCTGGAATGACTTATCTTGATTGAAATCTGAAAGCAATCAAAACTACAATAAATCTGAGCTTGTACATCCAACTTTAAAACTTTATTATACTTCCACACAGAAAAATAAAACAAAATACTTACAAAGAAAAAAGGTATGACTGTTTTTGTGAGCTAGGTATTTCTTTTGAGAAGTATATAATTGTCTGACTGCCGTCATAGGTATCTTCAAGAACAATTTATGAAATGACAGACAGCCTCCAATATTCTGAGCAGACAGCTTAGCTAACCTCTAAACGTCTTGAATTTTTACAGTTGTGCAAAATGAATGAGTGTAGTGTACAAAGTTTTACAATAGAAGCTATCACTTTCATTGTTCTTTTTACAAACCATTATCTTTTACCTTGCAGATATTTACATTATGTAGGTATTAAATTATGTTATAACACTTACTGGGTGCTATTATTGTGCTATCATATTTTGTCATCGTTGATACGTTTGTTTGTTTCGTTCTAGTCATCGTATACGTTTTGTTTGACGTAGGTCATGCACTGCACTATGATTATGAATCATTTGAATACCTTGGGATCGCACAACACGCCTCCAGTTTTATTTATACGCCTTCACTTCCTCTCCCCATCTGATGGACTGACGACATTGGAAATAGGTGGTTGGAGAAGGCCCAAAAGCAATATTTCTGGAAATCTACGTACTATGGACTTCTGTTTTCGGATGATAATGATAAACTTCCTGTGTTTTTTAACATAATAAATTTCTGATTTTACGTGTATCACCACAGAAATTAGTACCTATACGTATTACCTGGTTCTGTTGTGGTTTTACTTTACCTACTGTTTTTTGAATCAATAAATGTATGTTGTTCGTTTACAAATACGCTCTGGTCAAGACACTGGTTATGTCTCTAACAAATTAAGTTTATATTACTACTCAACTACCTACGACTTACATCATCAATATTAAATATTATATATCATACCATCAATCAATATCATCAATCATCATCATCAATATATATAAAACTCTTTTGAAGCTGACATAGAATCAACGCACAGCCTAAACTATAAGTCCTAGAGGTATGAAATTTGGAGGGTAGTATCCTTATACAGTGCAGGGGTGCACTAAGAAAGGAATTTTGAAACGTCACACTCTAAAGGGTAGAACGCGAGCAACGCCGCGGGCGACGGCTAGTTATAAATTTAAAAAAACTACATAAAAACGTTCACACACACAAACGATACGGAGGGCTAAATATTACCACCATTTTATCCCATAAAACGTCAAAGGTGGTGTGCACTTCGCTTATGAATAAAATATGGTGATAGTTTATGCGTTGGGCAATGCTCAGTGAGGGGTTAAAAATGCGGTTGGGTGCGTATATCGTACATTTTATATTTTTATTTACGAGTTTTGTTTTCAACTTTACGAGTTTTAGTAAACAGTTTTGTTCCATCCTTTAGTAAAATTTCGTTTCTTTTATAGTGAGAGTTAAACACTTACATAATCATTTGTAGTTTATTTTTAAGGTGCTTTTAAACCTTTAGGTGTGATTTTAAATCTATTGCACCAAACGACATTTAATAGATGTTTTATAGGTTTTCGTTAAAAGGATTTTACACGCAGTCGTAAAAATCCGTCCTCTATTCAAGGGACGCGTCATTCACAAAGACGCAAACGTAAAACAATCGTAAACTGTATGAACCTTGTGCCTTACATCTACGAGTATTGTAAATGCAATAAGCATTGCTGGCTCGAAATGTCACGGCATGTGTTACTTTTTTAACCCACGTTTTGTCATGCGCCCCTCGCATAGACTTTATCCCTTGATCCCCTATAATACACTCTTTCAATTTGTTATAACGAAAGTATAACGTGTGACGTATCATATGCTTAGGGTATAAAAAGGGCCATTTAATTTTATAAATAGTACTTTAAGCCCAGATTATTCAATCACCCGCTCACATGAATAATATTAAACCCCATTCAAAATGGATTTCTCAGAGCACTTATGCTTTACGTTATCTATTGAAGCCACCATGACTGGCTCGGTCCTGTTTAAACAGACTCTCGAGTTTAATGATGTAAGTTTGGAGATAAATAGCGCTTCTGATGCGGGTGGTCCACGATGTTGACATTAAAAGGAATTCTTCCAACAGGCTATTTGAAAAAATCCTACATTCGTAATGGAGATTAGTATATTGAAATATTTTGGTGTACATTTCGGAATATTTTAGCGTAGATTTGGTTGTTTTCTACTAATTGTTAATATTATACAAGTAAAGAAAGTTCATCGCACAAATAAATCACGAGGAGAGTAAAAGCCCTATTAGCCCTATCTCTACCAACTATCTCCAGCAGCATAATTCAAAACAGTGGTGCTTTGATGTGATGGGTTGCAGCTGCGCTGGGTATCGGTATATCTGTTCTGCGGGCTCGAGTGGCCATTGAGACTCCACTTGGGTCTAATTAGTACCGCTCACGGCACCGGCAAGGGGCTTGTAGTATTCAATGCAGCTTTCAATGGCATTGGCTCCAAAAATCTTAGTGCATGTTACGAAAGACAGGTGTAATGTAAGGCAGGTGATAGTATGGAGTCGCCATCAAGTACTTACCTAATGTATTCATAATAATTATCATGATTGTTTTGAAGCGACACGCGCTTGACCAATTTATTTACGAGTATGACACATTCGACACTAAGCTGGTTGGGTGGGGGTCACATCATTGGGATTGATGGGATCATAATAAGATTACAAAGCATAATTCGGGATGCATCATCATACTCGTAGTGGATTAATTTTTAAACTTTATTCAGTCAGTCGAATATAAATATGTAATATGTATGTAAGCACGTAAATAATATAAATTCAGTAGGCACACGTAATCAGTCAATAAGTTATGGACAATTTAACCCAGTTCATAAGAGTACTGTTATTCACCTGTTGAAGTAAATTAATATCGTAGTGTATGCTGCTGTAAAACTTCAAAATGGGTTGCGTTATAAATTCAAATAAACAGAAACGAAGTGCATTTTTTAGATAAGGCTTATATAGGTAGGTAATTAGGTATAACCGATGACGCACATTAATAAATAATCATCTTTACGCTGTCAAGTTTATAAACTTTGGTTTAGATTATAATATGAGCAAAGGTGATCTAAATAAACATTCATATCAATTTATATGAAGCCATGTGCAGCAATACTAGTAATTCCAGGGACGATGACACGTATATTACCAGCACTTGTTAAAAGAAAGGTTGATGCACTCAACCACCATATTAAACAGTGAATAATTTATGGACAGAACCAATTAACATTTTTACGCACCTGATATTTTAAGTAGGTAGAATTTTTAAATAACTAAAGAGAAATTAAAATCGAAATATATTATGTACTAGCCGTCGCCCGCGGCGTTGCTCGCATTCTAGACCCTTTAGAGTGTGACTTTTCAAAATTCCTTTCTTAGTGCACCCCTACACTTGTATACTACCCTCCAAATTTCATACCTCTAGGACTTATAGTTTAGGCTGTGCGTTGATTCTCTGTCAGCTTCAAAAGAGTTTTATATAATACCTATATTGATAGAACTTTTATCGATATTATAAACTATTATAAAAAATAAATGCATCTAGAAACGACAGTAATATCAAACGTTGTAAATACCACACGTAGCGTCTATCATTAAATTATTTAAATTGGTATTATATTACTTACACTGGATAAACAGGCAGTGAAAGTAGCCGATTCAATCAAACAGTCATGTTAGGTAGATTAGATAATTATCTTTCAAAAATGTAATTCAGTGGGCGCGCTTCCGCTGTAGTAGTTATTTTCGAGTTCGAGTAACGTTCTCAGCGAAAACATTCGAGTGGAAAAGCAACATGTAAGATTGCTATCAAAATAATAGCTCGTCTGTTGACAGCACAATCTTGCTCCCATGTTTATTCTGCGTTGAGATAATACTGACGATCCGCATCTCCCTGGATGAAGACAGGCAAGCATACCTACTGAAGGCGTAAACGTTGCTTACTGTCGTTTTATAAACTTTCACATTTGATTTATCTCTGTAGACTTGTTTTACACAATGTGGACAGTAGCTACACCAACAGCAATCTCCCGGTGTAAGAATAAACAGAGATTAGCGATTAAAACTGTTTCTATTTGTATAGTGCGTCAGAATACTCGTAACTAAAGGAAACCCAGAACAAATTGTTTTCTCTTGTGGGTTATGATAATGTTTATGGTGATTTGCTGAAGTGCAGTTGTACAAACACGGTAATGCTTTCATATTTACATTTTTGTATGTTTTGGTTGACTACAATAATTGTAGCCAAAACATTCCAGTAAGCAATACTGCTACTAGCTTGCAATACGGAATTATATGAAAGTTTTAGCTGACACGGTTTTTTCAAAATGCTTGGCATTTCCGGAGGGCGTTTTTTTTGCATAAAACGACAGTAACTTCTAATAACAGCTCGTCTAGTCGACGTCAACACCACAAAACCACTTGATGCAACGAATTTTGTACAAAATGCACCGTATTTTCTTAAAATCTTTAAATAAAATCTGAGATGGCGCTCTTTAGATCCTCATTCATTTTACTGCCTACTTTTTGTAGCGTCTTGGCTTGAATATTCAGCTTCCGGAAACACTTTGTGAAGAGGGCAATAAAAGTAATACTTTGACGTTTTTTCTCACTTCACTTCAAAGTTAATAGAGCAGCGCCCGCCACCGCTTTATTCATGTTACTTCGTTTAATTTCCTTTACATGTTCGTGTTCGTAATATGTACCCTGAGAATTCGTAAATCGTACTCACATTTAGGTAGGCAACCTATTTAAATTTGGAATAGTGATTCCAAATTTAAATAGGTTGCCTACCTAAATGTGAGTACGATTTACGCCAGTTTTTTAAAATAGGTACCTGTTTAATTAATTATGTGTTAAATACTTACATTTAAACTTGTTCCAAAGTTTCAACCACGTCATTCATAAATTAAACCTATTGTATTACGATATTGCCGAGCAAATAGCACAAGTTCATACACAACACACATCCACCATTCCACACCACATATTCAAAAAAGTTGTTTAGTTCACGATGACGACGTACGTTTGAAAATATTCTCCCTTATTATTTGGTTTAGCTAGCCCTTTATTTGATCTCGTTCACGACTCATGGTGTTCAGCTGCCGCGAAAGCTTTTAATTTTAATGGTGGCTCAGAAACAGTAAAGCAATTACTTAATAATTAGTACCTTACAAATTCTTCATCGTAACAATTACAGGGCTTTGAGACTACGATACGTCTATACGATAATTTCATAACGATTGGTTAATAACCTCTGTCGTACAGTTAATTCTCGAAATTCCACTGAACGTGTTATTCTTGTGTTTCTTCGTCAGTGTGATTTGAAAAGCTATAAAATAATTTCCAGAATCACTGTCCAAGGTACTCGAGGTTTCGTGAAAGTGGAGCCGGCAGGCTAGATTACCTTACGTTGGGTTCCTGGTATCGGAAGTAGCTCGATGCGTCGAGTTGCACAATGCAAGTGTCATTCATGCACGTATGCACCAATACTGTTTGATTGGCTTTACTGAACTCTTTGTAATCGTCAGTTGGTAGAATTAAAATAGATTGAACAATGGCTTATTGTCGGTGTCACCTTCACCTGATTTCATTTCACAATTTTACAAAAACCAAGTTTTATTTACTTAAAACATTTTCTTTGATAAGTCATACATATCGTCACGCTAAAAAGATAACTCACATAGCGTTGATGGCTAAATTTTTTCCAAGCTGTTATCTCTAAATAAACTGTTTATTTTCTTTAGTTATTTAACCTAAATATAATATTACTTAGGTACTTTATGTAAGTAAGTATAATTATTATTACGAAAATATGTATTTGAAAAACAGTAATTATTTTCTACCAGGATCTAATTTCAGTATTCTATGTTTGAATGGAAGTAATAGTTGTAATCGATGTACCTACCTAATTGTAAGGTCGGTGTTACGTAATGTTTCTATTCTATCAATGACTCGAAGTAGAAACCAATATTCTCTTTAAATATAAAAGTATTGATAAACTTGTTTGTCAATATCACATGTCCAACTACTCTATTTACACGCTTGGCAGACACCTTGGTACTGAAAATTCAAAGATCTATAAATATAATGTAGCTCGACACATTTTTGTAGCTTCTTGCTTTATGTAATCAACATTTTCAGTGTCAGGCTACCTAAAGCATACTAGTATCAGATAATTTAGGTAAGTATTCCTCTGATTCTATCGCGAGTGGGATCAGGTGGATTACTCTCGACCACAGTTCCAATCCGGATTCACGGAATTTGACAGTAGTAATGTCATTTTTCAGTACAAAATGACACGAGATCTGTCAAAATCCGGATCCAATTTGGAACGGCGGTGGTCAAGAGCCCTACAGGGCTATGCTCTGTTTGTCCCTCGGCCAGTCTCGCAATGACTGCGTAGCGTAGGTAATCCAAAATATCATGTTTAACTTTTATGCAATAATCAGGTTCTCTGAAAGGTCACACAGACTTTTTAGTTTTATTAATTCATGCAGTCAATAACTACAAAATATATTGGCTTAAAAAATCTGAAATTATAAGTACTTAGCTGTTGCATAATTTAGCGTTCTATATTAAAACATACGTAAGGTAATACCAGCCTAGTTTAGTTAGGTATCTAATAGACTTGTTAGCCGCATAGAGTCACGTTCTACACAAATGTCAAAGTATTTTTGTCTATCATATATTTTGTTAGCTCCATCCAGAGACTCTTTTTATTTGTATTGATCAAAAACTCATCAGACCCCCGAGGTGAACATCAATTGAATTGCATGCTGCCCCAAACAAACACTATAATTTTCTTCACGAGCTTTTGGTTTTTCCACTTCCGGAAATACGACTGCGATCGCTCCCTTTTTACCAACAATGCTACAATTCAAGTGCAGAAATCTCGTTACGTCGCTCAGCGGTGTACCGATTGGCATTTCTAATCTTATAATCTTTTGCGCAGGTCAGCGTCAATTTAACAGCTATGAAATTCTGTCCCATTATTTCGTCATCGATTTATGACACAATTCAAATCAAGAAATAGCATCTCGTGCTATGACGGCTTCGTCACAACTTCTCAAGCGACCTAGCTAGACACCACGACTCGGCTCGGTCTACTAGAAGCGCCCGCCCCGCCTGGTTTCGCTGCACGATTTTCTTGCAGCCGATTGGTCTGAAAATGTGGCGTGATGTTACGATATGAAGGCGCGTGCGCGTAGTGTATTCTGCGATAGTGGTGCCACCTGCCTCCAAGTCAGCCGACTGGTGACGTAGATTTACGGTTCTTTTGCGTTTACGCCACACGCTTGCCACTATCCACTAGCGCACTGCCCACTTATTGTGAAGGTCAATGCGGTAATCCAGAAGCCAAAAGCACTTGGTACTAGGTATACTAACAATTAAAGTGCATTTTTCTGGGTTATCTTAGATTTCTTTTTCCTGTAGTGGAATGATACAGACTAAAATTAAACGTAACTAGCCTGTACTTCGACGAAAAGAAAGTGAAGGGCATCTAAGTAAGTACATTTGGCAAGCTAATGCACGATTGCAGATAGATACACCTTTTAGAAAGATTGCTAAGTCTACCGACATATTTGAAAGAGAAAATATCAATACACTTGCCATTTGCAGTACTTACCTAGGTACCTATACCTACTTACTTACCTAATAAGTACTTACACCTTATTATCTTTTTGTGATAATAACTTTCACCGTTAAAAGCTAATAGTATTTTATGATTGTGAAAGATAAGATCAGTCAACTCTACTTTCTGATTTAGGTTAGGTAAGTACTTATAAAGTAAATGCTTTCTGTACTTATACAGCATGTATCTACAATGGTGACAAAAAATTTACACACGGGTAGAGCTACTTATTAGTATTCATAAAAAAATTATTAAAGTACAGTCAGCTGCACTAGAATGTGTACAATTCGTAATTTTCAATGTAGGGCCGCAGCATTGTTATGGACATTGACGGTCCCAATACTAAATAAATAAGTAAAATTATTAACTGTGTTCATAATTTTTTCGTTTTTATCCTGTAAATGTCTATTGCAATACGGTGACACTAGTTTGAAAGTTACGAATCGTACACATTTTAGTGCAGCTGACTGTACTTTAATTATTATTTTTTTATGAATACTATTATGTAGCTCTACCCGTGTGTAAATTTTTTGTCGCCATTTTAGATACATGCTGTATACCTTCTTTATATTTTATTCTTTTTACCTACGTCATCCTACTAAACTCTTCTTTTCTAAGTACCTAGTAAAATAGAAAAGTTTGGCAAAACCTTATTAGTAAGAAGTATGTACCTTGCGAAACAGTGATTGAAATAATTAATTTTTATATTATGCAATAGTATATTCTTTCGAACTAAAATCCGTCACGATTTTACCATCAGCATTAGATTTTATATCAGACCGATCAACGACCGTGAATTGACCGTGAATATCTTTGCGTCATTACCTATTAGCTCACATCACGCCACTAACGCCCGAAATTCACGTAAATTCGGTAGCCACCATAAGCATAATTGTGGTATGAGTTAGTTAGTTCCAGAAGCGGCATTTGTGGGTATGTAGGATAGGATTACCTTCGAAAATTTGATTGCTTTCGATAAAAGGCGATTGGTCTGGGGTGGTTCCGTTTCCAAGTTTTGAGAATAGCTCTGAAAACCAGTTTTGAGGAATCTCTGACATAATACAGTTTGAAACATTCAGTGAAACTTAAAGTATTAAGATTTGATGAAGTGGAGTCCGTACTCCAAGGTCTCCAAGGATGACCAGATTGGCCAGCAATGATTATCTTAAAAAAGAGATTTTCATGGTCGGGGGTTTTTGTATTTTTTTTTTTGTAAAATTAACTTGTTCTTATAATGTTGGGAAGTTTTGAAAAATTCTGCCTATTTATCTGTCTTTTCCTTCTTTAGTCGAATCCTGGTTGGGAAAACAGTGGCTTTGAGTTTTAAAGGAAGGAAGTTCATGTTACAGCAATGGGTTAATTAATACGAGATCTATGATGAGGAAGTTATATGTAGCCATAACGCCACGGTACATTGCATGTTTCAGTAATTTCCTAATGCCTTCCATAGTCAAAAATGAAAATTTTATAAGTATTTTTTCATATTTATGAGTTGAATTGTTATTTTACGGAACCGAGACTTGAGACCACCTTTTAGTTTCCCATTTTAAACCATGCATCAGTAATCCGTTTATTTTTGTACCAAGCTGAACGCATCGGCCGCAGGTTAAAAAGTTTTTATAAGGGTTATGGTGTTATTATTCAGTGGCATCATGCATCTTAGTACAACGATATAACTTGGATTACTTTGAACTCATGCTCTAAAATAATCTTGAGTAGCCAGGTACCCTACCTACTTTCGCTCTTTTCATTTCCTGCAATATTAACCTACGTTTAGCTCAAGACTGTCCACAAACCAGATATTTACGAGTCATTCTTAATTAACTGATTAACAATATCTAAGCAGCATCTAACACGCACGTGACTTTTGCTGACATGGAAAAATTATACTCGTCATAATCATTCTATATCCATCTGTACAAATCTGTAGAGATTTATATTCAAAAGAAAACCAGACAATGAAAAAATATCCTACAAAGAATAATGGAAAGGACTACAAAATACAAACGCAAACAATAGGGTCGAGCAATAAAAGGATGATTTATTGTAACTGTCCTAATGATACGACGAGAATTTATAGGGAGGGTAATTGTACTCGTAAATTTAAAATAAAGATTATTCTACTTGTACCCACTAGGGTAAGAGTCTAAATTGTACAATAATTTCAATTGATCGGGAGGAACGACCGCAATGAAGTCGAAAATAGTCCAATGCTCCACAATGACCTTGATGATGTTTGCGTTCCTCGATAAGCACTGCTGAGTGGTGGCGTGATGTGCAAACCACACCCTTTAGCGTCAACATCAGTCAACAACAGTCGAGTACACATTTGATCGGGATTAGGTAACATAGGTAGGTAGTAGGTACGGGTAGGTACGTATACCAAAATTTTCCTGTATCATACCTCCAATATTTTCAGTCAAACATACTTTCAAAAAGTGCAAATAACGTTGTAGAAGAAGTTCCGGTTACTACCTACTTGGGGCCAGTCACCTTCACAAGGCCAAAATAAAGTCACGCACGGCTGCTTGAGTTTGTGCACAGAAAGTTCAAACTTTTTGTACGAGTACATGTATGCCTGTTTCCTTCTGTTGCAAAATAATCATAATTGTTTAGGTAGGTGAGCTCTAAGGGTGAGCTGTTATAATTATAATTAGTTAGGTAGTTGAGCTGTAATAATTACAGTTAGTTAGGGAGTTGAGCTGTGGGTAAGGGCTGCCGCTGAGTGACATCCTGACTCAGTCAAAAAGCGACGCGGCAGACCTAAAAGAAGATGGCGGGACGAACTTGACAATTTTTTGTCAGACTGGCAAAGTATAGCCCAAGATCGAAATGTGTGGAGAGAATCGGGTAGGCTTTTGCTCAGCAGTGTCACACAGAGTCACAGAGAGCTGAATATAATAAAGTAATAAATAAAAAGTTGGGTACCTAGTATGTCAAGTCAAACAAAATGCACTCACTACCCTGTGTATGTATGTATTCGTTTTAATCGGATTATAGCTGGATTCTAGTATGTACGAGTAAGTGGAGTGGTTGTATGTTGGGAAAACTTTGATTTTAGCATTGGTCCATAATGTTCTACCTGACAATTTAATAATTACCTGCAACACAAGATAGGTACCATTATATTTCAAAACAGCGTGAGTAAAATAACCTTGGACATTGTAAATGGCGACTTGCATTTTTAAAACCCTTGCTCACTAGAGTTGTATTGTTAGGTCACCAATTTTGCGTCTCTATCACAAAACTGTACCGTATATTTTACAACCCGCGTTTTACCCCATTATTATATTTTAGCAGATTAGCAGTAATAGTTACTAGTTAGTACCTACATTATTAGTATTATGAAACTGTAAAGAAGCCAAAAACTAAAATTAAAGAAATGGAAAAACTAAATTATGCAAATCTACTAAATAAACTGTTCTGATTTCAAAAATCTAGTTTGTCTGTTTGTTTGGTTCGCGGATCACGCCTTAACTACTGGACCAATTTCAATGAAACGTATACCATTCAGGAGCCCTTTTTCCGGATTGAAACATAGGCTATATTTTATTGAAATCAAAGACGTGGATTCTTAGATACAGCTTGACCTCTCTAAACCAAAAGCAGCCATTTGATACGATGTTCATCGTAAGCTGGTTGACAGATATTTTGGTGGAAAGTTTCGCACGCGTACGAAGTCGCGGGTATCAGCTAGTTATAGTATAAGCCAGTTGATGTTGTCACTGGGCTTTCCCTCTAGCATCACTAGCATGACTATAACCATTATCTTTTTATTTTTCTTTTGCAGGTGTACTAAAAAAAATCGAAAAAGAGTTCGATATCGGCGATGATAAAGCCGGTTTTCTACAAACGGTGTTTGTGGTCGCATACATGGTGTTCGCGCCTATATTTGGATACTTCGGGGACAGGTACTCCCGGCGGATCATCATGGCTTTCGGCGTTGCTTTATGGAGTTTAACGACATTATTAGGCTCTTTCATAACCGTGAGTATACGTCTTTTCCCGTTTTAATGGTTTGGTGTCTGAGTGAAGCACATGGCACTGGTAGGTACGGCATTCTTCGTCAGGTCGTGTACAAAATATTTTTGATAATATAACCGAGCGTGACCATAGCGTGCCCATCAAAATTAGTCCATATTTTCATTTTAGATTACCTAGGTATATCTAGTACTAATAAAAGTTTAGGTGAAACAGGAAATCGAACATGTTAATCAACACGATCGATTGATGACGCCGACCAATTAACCGATATCAAATTCTTTAGGTAGGTAATTCATTCGATCAATGTTGCAACAAAAACAACCAGCAAGCATCCGCTTATGCAATTATTGAGTATAAAAATCAGGAATTCTCAAAATCAAAGATAAGTTTTATGATAGCTATTATCGAATACATATAATAAAAATAACCGAATATTTCGATACTGAAACTGGGAACTGTTTTAGGAATATTATTGAGCGATGGAAGTGTTGGATTGGACACTTCAATTAATATTACTCGTTTTACAGAACTTCGTCGCATTTGCATTCTTCCGCGGCCTGGTTGGTATCGGCGAGGCGTCGTACTCGACGATAGCACCGACCATCATCAGTGATCTCTTCGTCGGCAATGTGCGGTCGAAGATGTTGGCATTCTTCTACTTTGCCATTCCAGTTGGCAGGTTAATAAGGACATTTTATGGTTATAAAAGTAAAGACTTCATCAGTTCTTTAATAAATATGTCTGTATGCTAAAAAAAGGCTCTTTAGGTTATTATGACAAATGCGGGAGACCCAAATCAATTTGAATAGTATGATCTGTCTGTAACAAACTTCAAAATTGGGCTGTCTAAATTGTATGGGATTTGGTAGCCGCTAAAAATATAAATCATTTTCTAGTTCTTGGTGTCTGAAAAATATATCATTTCCGTACTAGTTTTTGACTTTAAAGTAGAGACAGAGAGTATTACACTCGTATCTTAGCGCGTGCACACTATGCCCGGCATGAATGCCGCGATTAATTCCGGAATTATTGCCACAGCAACATCGCCTTTATTCTCACCAAAAGCTAGAGCATGAACTTGGCGATGTTGCTGTGGCAATAATTCCGGAATTAATCGCGGCAATAATTCGGGCAGCGGCATGGGCATGTGTGAACGCGGTGTAGGAATACTAGGAATAAAGGCGATGTTGCTGTGGCAATCATTCCGGAATTAATCGCGGCAATAATTCGGGCAGCGGCATGGGCATGTGTGAACGCGGTGTAGGAATACTAGGAATAAAGGCGATGTTGCTGTGGCAATCATTCCGGAATTAATCGCGGCAATAATTCGGGCAGCGGCATGGGCATGTGTGAACGCGGTGTAGGAATACTAGGAATAAAGGCGATGTTGCTGTGGCAATCATTCCGGAATTAATCGCGGCATTCATGCCGGCAGCGGCAATGGCATAGTGTGAACGCGGTGTTACGATAGCGCTGTTAGGCGTTGGTCGGACCATGATTTCTTTCAAAAAGTATAAATCTGAACTCACAGGGCTAGTTGGTAGGTAATGTTTTCAAAATAAAATTATCGTATAGTGTAGGAAGTATACTTTATTAATATGCTGCCCTTTTGTTTCAAGGGTATTCAATCGGGTGTTTGGAATTCTCAAACTAAACATTGTTAGCTTATTACAGTCATAATACTATTACAATGGATGTGGGTCGCCCTTTGTGACACTTCTTGAATCTGGGTTGAGTTTATTTAATTATATCACTTCAATTATACCTTGCCTGTGAATATTACGGTTCCTTAAACCTGATTTTAAACCCATCAGTTGAATACCTATTCGTGTTTCGAAGAAGTTAAATATGCGAATAGCTCTATGCTCCGACGATTCAGATATGTGTGAAAAAACGAAAGAAACTAAAAACAAGTTAAGAGAATGTGTGAAAGGCAATGCATAAAGTAGAAATAATTTGCCTATGGATGAGAGATTCCAAATATTTCGATGCAATTAAAAATAATCACGATTTCATAGTGACACGATATTCGTAAGTTTTCTACTCGTTCACGCTTATTATGCTGAGTGTGAAGTTTCAATGTCTACTCAATTTGGGAATGATCGTGACTGCAGATTGAGACAGAGACTAAACTTGTGCGATGACGCCAGGTCCTAAAGCAGCGAGCAAAATCAGTTTTTAGCAGATTTAAAAATGACTCGTACGCCGCCCAATGGTGCGATCGTTTGGATATACAACGTAGGTAGATAATTTATGACGTCACTATGATTACTTAATTGGAATATTTGTCCGCGTTTGCTTGTTTTTGGCTTATCAGCCAAAACGGGATACGATTCTTACGAGTTATCCTGTACCTATTTTACCTATTTTTCTACGCAATCCATTATTATTTAGTAAATACAATACCATAGCTAAGTAAATTGACATGTCTGATCTGTCCTCCTACTAGCCAAGTCCAAAATAAACAAAACAACATTAATGACATTCCTAAACGAAATCACGTGACGTTCTTATAAATTTTTTCACGTTTACTATTCTATCGAAAGGCAACTTGGCTAGAGCGGCTTTTCTGTAATCCCCTAATTTAGACACAGAGGCTGAACTGTCCGCCAACTTAGTTTCAACCAGCATTTGCCTCGAGAAGAGTCTCTACACCGTTTAGGAATTCGAGGGTAAATATACGTTCACTTATTCCAGTGGTCTCGGCTACATAGTTGGGTCAGGAGCCAGCGAGATCGGTGGGGGCTGGAGATGGGGGCTCCGAGTTACCCCTTTCCTTGGAGCTATCGCTGTGATGCTCATAGCATGGGTCATGGAGGACCCAGAGCGAGGTCACGCTGAAGAAAGCCAGATGAAGCCGACTTCATACACCGATGATCTGCGTTCGTTGATTAAGAAGTAAGCATTGTTTTTCTATGAAGGCCATTGGAGCAGAAGGGTAAAGGTGAGGGTAGCGCCGGACAAAATTTAATTTAAAAAATATTCATGGATATTTTTCCATAATGCCATCTTGTCCCAACTCGAACTAAGCAAAAAGTGTACTGTTAGAACTGGGTGGAACGACGACCTAGTAAAGACCCTTTCTTTACTAGGTCGTCGTTCCAAAAAACTCCCTACACTAGAAAGAGATTTCAAACAGTGAATTCGAAATCCCTTTCGAAAACATCCATTACCTAGATTAACACATACTTTTTATCTCGGAAAATCAACGGGATCCAACGAGACGCGAATGAAGTCGCGGGCGGAAGCTAGTTGAAAAATAAAGTATCTAATCCACAGCCCATCATTCATGCTGTCAACACTGGCTTTCACATGTGTGGCGTTTGTGACCGGAGCGCTGGCATGGTGGGGTCCTCAGTTCATATTCCTAGGACTTAAGATGCAGCCTGGTTCCCAAATCACTTCTGACAGGTGAGAATTATATAACTTCATTTTTTAAATATTCATAGGCAGTAGTTACAGTTGAACCGTAACCCTGGTTGCCTTCAAACTTGTAAAATCTACTGGACGACTGACGTACGTTACGTATTCATATTACCATATCATTTTATACAGCGTCTATGTTCTGTCATTATTACTTGTATGCTGAGGCAACATATTTATCCGGCATTTTGGTTAGTCGAGAACTCGAGGCCAAAGTGATAGTATGAATGTAGGTTCTACAGTGTACGGGGTCAGTTGATACTAGGTATTGGAATTTTCGACAACAGAAAGCTATAATATTATATTATAACGCCCCCTCATCCCTGAGGCGTGTATTGACCTTTCATTTACAGTTACACTGAGTAAATCAGGATGCGCAAAAAAACTATGAATCATAAAAACTAGCACATTTACGAAATACAAGTTTTATTTAGGTGGGCATGTCGAAGCATTCGATGTAAATACATTCACTTCCATTGAGAATTGTGAATTAGTTAGATTCCATCACTCATTTACACATATCGTAACATTTTTGAAATGGATACGTAGGGTAGAGCTCATTAGTCAGTATAATTATACTGAGAAAACATATTGTATCTTGCTCTTCTAGTTCAAAATACAGTCCACCTATAAGTACTCAACAAATTTTCTTATAAATATCGTCGAAGCAAACTTATAAATATTTTAAAAGTTGATTTTATAAAATAACTTATAGAAATAGTACGAAACTAAGTATGTCATGCAAAGTTTAGTCTAGTGGGCATCTCTCTTACTAATCGCATTCGTCGCCTCTTGTTTCGCTGCATACTAAATTTTTAAACATCTTTAAAATAGTTATTGTTATTGATCTAGTAATACTAAGTTAGTTATTTGAAATTAAAATACTAGCATAATGTTGAAGGAAAACATCGTGAGGAAACCTGCGGCTTAAGTGTCTTTTATGTGGATGAGGGTAACAGTAACCAGGCTGAGAGGAATGTATGCTGGGCAAGTCTACTCCATCCAAAAGTCATCTACAGCGTCCCGATCATAAGGCGAGAAAACTGCCTCAGACGCTGTCTTTAGACACTTTAGACGCTTTCATGCAAACGCCATTATTATAATTGGTGATCAATGGGTGTGTGTGTGTACGACAGTGTGGCGTACAAGTTTGGTCTAGTGGGCATGTTTGCGGGGACACTGGGCGTGCCTCTCGGTTCAGCGTTGGCCCAGCGCCTTCGCCCTATCATTGAAGATTGTGACCCTCTCATCTGCGGATTTGCCCTCCTAAGCTCGGCCCCACTAGTTTTCTGCGCACTAGTGGCAGTCGAGTCGTATGCTGGACTCTCCTACTTTCTCATATTCTGTGGAATGGTAACGCTGAACCTGACGTGGTCAATCGTGGCTGATATTATACTGGTGAGCGATTTCTGTCTTTAATGTGTGCGGTTTGTAAGAATAAATTACTAGAATTTTAAAAGTGTATTTTTTTCTCACATTCGCACTAGATAAAACTTTGACTTGTAGAAATACATTAAGAATCTAATTAAAATTTTATGATTTATCTTCTAAACCGCACATCAATCAAGGGAATAGCTGAACACATTCGTTACTTTCACATTTCGTTCCATAAAATGCAGTTAGTCATAAACAGTTACGAACGAAAGTGACAGATGTTTCCCTATAGACCTAAAAACAAGACAGAAACCGTCCACTCAGTCCGTAACAAAATATTCAAGAGACAATGCAACTACACTTCCATTGTATCTAACTTCCATCATCATCATAAGGCTAATTCTGACGATGCTGCTTACCCCACCCCATTTATTATAACAAAATAATGTACTATCCATTATTTTCCATAGCATACAGCATGGATAAATACTTTGTAACCCAATATACTTAGCATGGGACGCGCGCTAGAGATCCTATCCGAAACATGCCACTTATTGCCAATCAAACCTAACATTGCAACACCTAACATCCTTGAAACGCCACTCAATTGCGCATATTAAAGTTTCACATTGCAAAAAGTAGCATGTAATAGAGAACATAAAACCAGTCCCAAAGTCAAGCTAAAGCATGTATTGATACGATAATTTGCACGAAGGGTTGCGATAATCTTCGGCGCGATTACAATGCTGTCTGGACTGTTGGGGGTGCCCGCCGGCGCTTGGCTCGGCACGTGGCTTGTCAAGAGGTTCCCGAGATCCCATCCCGTGATCTGCGGCGTCGGCCTTCTAGTGTCCGCTCCAGCGATGACGCTAGGCATCGTGCTCACAGAAGGCTATTACTTCGCGCCCTTCGCCCTTATGTTCGTCGGAGAACTAGCTTTGAATCTCAACTGGGCAATAGTGGCCGATATGTCGCTGGTAAGACACCGCAGCTCCCGGAATTTCTGATAGAAACCCGTGGCTTATGTTTTTTGTTTTATTTTTATTTAGTAGCTTTGTGTTTCATTTTAGTTTTACGGAGTATGGTTTTGGTTGCATGAGTTCTTAGTATGTATGTATAGTATATTTTCTGTTATATGCTTAGCTTGCAAATTGATTCAGTCATTCATCAGCACGTACATAACGCTCACTATTGCCCGGTTGTGAGAACCCGGAAGTTGCGTTGTCTCATTTGAATATTTTGTAATCATATTCGGACCGAGTGGACTGTTTCAATTTTTTCTAAATAAGCGCCATCTATTGTTTCAAGCACTAACTAATCTGCTTGCTAGCTGTTAGTCCTGAAAATAAGTTCGCGAAATTTTCAATAGATGGCGCAATTGCGAAAAATGTAGCACTATCAAATTATATTTGCTGAAATGCCCCTTTAACATAATAATTTAGTAACCCAACCAATTAAACTTATTCTGCCTGTTATTCTGTGATATTTTATTAAGCGTTTTGTGGTGTGATAGTGTCCTGGCTTCACTCTTCATACAACCTATTCATTGTATTACCTAAAACAAATACATAATATATAATAAAGTTTTTATCAGTGCTTGAAAGCGTTTCTAAAGTTTATATTATAATTTTCAGTACGTGGTGGTACCTCCGCGGCGGTCAACTGCCGAAGCTTTCCAAATTCTAATATCGCACATGTTTGGGGATGCTGGCAGCCCCTATTTAGTTGGAGTGGTAAGTTATTTTTAGCTCATCACATGCTTTCTATTTATACTTAGACAATAATTAAACCAAAGCGTCGAGTTTCGCGTATGAAGAGAATTATGCTTAGTTTCTCTGAAGAGAACCAACTTTGTGGGTCGGCCATGTTGTCTGTAACACCTAACAATCGTCGAAGCAAACAAATATACCTACCTACTACTGGGCACAGTAGAACCCTTTTGGTAAAATGTAGTTTGCAAACTGGATGATGAGAGCCAAAGACCGATCAGTGCCTTCAGAGGGACTACCCAGCATGGATAGCATATTGATGATAATAACGTGTCGTAAAACTGTATATTTCTATTTACAGATATCAGAAAGTTTGAAGAGGTCGTTATCACCATCGACGACGGAAGAAATAACTGACCTTGTCAAGTTCAAATCATTGCAATACGCGTTATTCGTCACTTGCTTCGTAGAAGTCATCGGTGGCGTTTTCTTCTTGCTAACAGCTATCTATATTGTACGGGATAAGCTCAAAGTGGACAGAGCTATCGCTGGTAAGAAAAAATAAGGGTAGTCACAAATCACAATAGAGCCCTTAAGTTGTGTAGAATAATCCTATCTCCAAGTTCAAGGTTACTCACTATATTTCGGTGATGTGTCCGATTTAATTACCTAATACTTATATGCACATCTCTGCGGTCTGACCACAAAGTAATGGCACACTACCATTACACTTGGCGTAGTAGTAGGTAGAGGTAGGTACCATTACAGAAATTAGCATTACCCAATCATTAAAAACTGAAATAGAGGATAGTTATTAGCCGCTGCTTATTGTATCTACAAAGTTCTTGATTTACATTACCATTAGGCCATTGGGTAGGTACACTTGGCGGTAACACCGCCAATATGCCACAAAGCTGAAATAATCTTTATTGGATTGTTAGTAAAAACAAATATGAAGTTACACAAACAGACCCAGTAAAAGAAATTTCCACTTTATTCCTTCTCTTTATCATCAAAGTACCTATTGAATCTCCAATCTTTACGTTGTTTCAGTTGCTTCAAAAGTTGTTTAGTGTCTTGGTGAGTTCTTATCTAGCTTATTGTGAATGGGTCTGGCTGTATAACATTCATTTCTCTAACTTAATTTTGTCGAATCACTAAATGTTTCACCTATTGCAACATAAAATGGGGATAAGGAATGGCTTGTCATGGTTTTTCCATGCTGTTGTCGGTGTCATAAATTAATATAGGTACCTACACTAAATAGAGACTGTTAATCTATTTGACAACAATATAAAATACTCGTTTTCATTATTTGTAGAAGCAGAAGCTCAAAGCACAGATCCGTCGCACAGTACAGCCCAAGAGGAAATAGCTGGAGGACCTGCCGGTGAATAAATAAGTGAGAATAATTAAAAGAGAATATAATTATAAAGGTTTTACCTCGATCGTGTGGAGATTTGGAAAGTCAGAGTACTTTCATTATTTCAGTTAAATAACTGTAATTTTAAGTCTGTTCTGTAAAACTAAAATAAATTTTGGTATTCAAACTCCAACATTCACTTCGCAATGTTGAATAGTTACAGTGATTTAACTGAATGTAGGTACATTAATTGTAGAAGACTGAAGCGTGTTGTTGTTTCGAGTTTGTGTGAAAATTCTATGTAAGAATTATTATAAGGCATCACAGTATGTACTGTTACACGTTAAGAAATCGTGCCTATAAAAATATAATAAATTATGTCCAATTAAATACCGAAATAGTACATCTGATAGATAGATAAGTACATAGGAATTTAAACAAATTACGCTGTTACATCTATTTTATTACCTCAATAATTATTTATTATTCAGATTTAGTATATACCTTTATCCATTTTGATTACATATAAAATGTTTCTATGTTTATTTTGATTAATAATCGCGCAATTTTGTAGAACAATTTATTCTACTTTGCTTATCTTCTGTTACGAATTCATACAGTTTAACTAATATTGTGGAAACGTTTGTTCCTTGTCTGTAAAGCTAAGTACTTGTGCATTTTGTACATAGACAAACTATAATTCTGTAAATCAGCAGTATTATAAAATCGATTTAAAACTTTGCCTATAAAATGCTCAAGGAATCCAAATGGCCTTACAAAACTTGTTGCATTTCAATTATTATACACAAGATGGCAAAATAAAAAGTTCCTAACCATAGATTTGATCATGGAACCATCATAAAAACAAGTTAAACTGTACTGAATATCCAACAAGACTGAATTAATTAGTGTTTGTCGAAATTAATTTTAAATAGGTGAAGTTCGTTTTGTACATAGTATCGTGTACAGCTTGGAATTGAAATAAAAAATAATTTATTTTTGATAACATCAGTTTTATTTAGTACTAGCGAACCGTCCCGCCTTCGCACGGGTATTGAACAAGAATTTTTTAGGTAATTTTTTCACCTTGGGTTACATATTTGTAGTTTTATTAAGGATCCTTTGGATTGAAAATATAATATAGCCTAAGTCTCTAGTGTAGCTTCCCAATGGTGAAAGAATTTTTCAAATCGGTCCAGTAATTTCGGAGCCTATTCAATACAAACATACAATCAAATCTTTCCTCTTAATAATATTAGTATAGACTAATAGGCGGTTTATTCAATACTAATAGACGATGGGAACCAATCAAATCCAATTGACGTGGTTACAAACTGGACTAGTGATAAAATTTTTCATCAGTAGTTAAGACAATAATGGAATATTTAAAATCAACAACACAGACCCTCAATCTAGAGGTTTGTAACTAATCAATCGCAGATTGTCGTAAAATCACATCGTCTCCCTAATTTTGGCGAGTTCTTCACAAGTCAAATAAAATTGGAAAATTATGGCACATATCAACAAAACTTGCTGAATACTCAACATTTAAATCTTAAAATATCAATTATCCATCATCAACAATTTAAAAATAACATTCATTAAAATCACAAAGTAATTAAAAATACACATTAATTAAATAATACTAGAAACAGTACTGACTTAGTAGCAAATTACCCGTTTATCTTACTTATTAATTCCAATAGTAATATGCAGTCAGTAACATTCATAATCCGGTAAAACTTAACATTCACGCTAATAGAATAACACTATTTGCCGTCATAGGTAACACTGGAAGTTCAATCAAAAGTAATAAGCTCACAGGGGCGCGATGCGTTAATTAGATTCTTAGGGCCAGTCTACACATTCGCTAGACAATAGAAATTACTATCTATGACATCAAACTTACCCTACCTGTGCCCCTGTAAAAATATGTAGTAATGGTCCGACATAAAACTATTCACTTGCAGATCTTAGTCTTCGGAACAGAAGCTGTTTGTAGAATTTGTGTCATTATTATCGCACGTGACTCCGATTCTGAATCTCTTTGGTATAGGTTCGCATGAGCTGAAGCTGTCACTTCGAGCTCGTTTCTCGGTGGCCAACAGTCTTATAATAGTGACGTTTTCTGCATCACTATCAGCGTCTCCTGTGCATGTAGAAGCGACCGTACTCTGGGTGTCGATTACGTGCATCATATTCATTTTGTACGCAAGCAATTTCTCCACGCGAATAATGGCGTCATTGTCCTGAAAAAGTAGACAACTGAGATGAGCTTTTCGCGTTTAATATGAAACCTGGCGTACCTACAAGCACGCTCTTTTTAAACTTCCATCAACCATAATACCCATTCACAAAGATTTTTATAACATCTCAAAAGTTATGAATCAAGCAGGATTCCTGCCATATTGGTAGTCATTACTTATTGGTAAGAGATGGTAAGGATGGAATAGAACATCGCGACATCTAAAAGCAATAGAAAAAGAACAAACACACAAAAATATTTAAAAGTTCATACCTGCATCCAACTGTGGTTCAGTATTTGAGTGAGCGTGATGCGTCGTGATGCGTTTACCGTCAACATTCTCTTCATCAAGAGTTTGCCCGGTACACTGATGTCCTTCCAGTGCTCATGAGAGAACTTGTATCTTCCATTCAGGATTTGTTCGGTGAGCGATAGGTCTTTATACTCCGCAGAGAAAGGCAGGTAGCCCACCAAACTGTAATATTTGCTTAGTTTAATGAAGCGAACTTTAGGGTTTCATCCAGTGAATGGTAATCATAATTAAGTTTTGTTTTCTTACCAAACAAAGAAAATTACACCCAAACTCCACACGTCAACTTCAGGGCCGTAACACTTGACGCCGTTCGATCTGATCACCTCAGGTGCCAAGTACAGTGGCGTGCCGCAGATAGTTTTCATGAAGCTGTTCTCACCAACCAACTTGCTTAGTCCAAAGTCAGTCAGTTTGACTAGTGTCTCTTCCTCATTACTCTCAAGAAGTACATTTTCAGGCTAAAAAAGACAGTTACTTTATTTTAGAGTTTCCTTGGTGTGATTGCAGTACAATATTACTATAATGTGGTCTAATTTATTTACCTTGAGGTCTCGGTGAGTGATACCCATAGAATGCAGGTACTTCACTGCAAGCACCATTTGCCGGAATAGAAACCTGGTCAATGGCTCCGGAAGATGGCCATGCTTAGTGATGCGGTCAAACAGCTCCCCGCCCTGCATCAGCTCTAGGATTATATAAACCGCGTCTTTCGAGTCAAATACTTCCTCGGTCGATATTATGCACGGCTGCAAAATAAGTATAAACAATCAGAGATGGAGGAATAAATCTCAAAAAGTATTTGAAAGATTTTTTCGTAAATATTTACACATTCAAATTTAAGTATTTTAGTATAAAAAATGTGAAGGTAATGAATGAATTTACTAGTAAATGCTTACAACTGTTTTATACAGTGCAAATTTGCTAAAAGAACTGTTTAGAGGTGTTTGATCATCCTGATGATGATCCTGACATCACCTTGATTAAATATGTACTTATTGTTGATGAAAAGATGATTCACATGCTTGGGGGAGATTAAAATGGAATAAACATTTCTAGTCAGCAAAGTTACAGCAGATAAGATACTTACATGCCTCAAGGCTTTCATGATATTAATTTCGTTCATAATTTTCTCTGGATCAGTCAAATGATTGAACTGACCATTTGACAGTCTGCCCTTTTTAATCATTTTCATTGCATGCTTTGTGCATTTTGTCTAAAATTAATAAATTAGTTTGTTATGTTGTAAAATAATAAAATGAGAATAAGTAATTATGCATGATTCAATACCAAGGATGTTCAAAAATGCTTAATTATTGTAAACAAGTGTAAAAAATTAAACAAATTCATACTTTGTTGTAAACTAATTTGACAATGCCACAGGCTCCTTGCCCTAATACCCTGGATATGTAATACTTCTGTGAAATTTCTTTAGGAACTTGATCCTGTTCATTTTTGAGCAAATCTTTGAAAACAAAAACTGAAAAAATAACAAAGTAAAAAAAAACCTATTTATATAAAAATAAATATTTTAATGATTGTGATTCTGTTTCAGATAAAATGTGGAATATAGCTTGTGACTATACTTACTTTTTACGACTGAATGTGTAACAGAAATCTCATCATTGTCGTCCAAAACTCTGCTGTTTCCTTTGCCTATTTTTTGGCCATTGATAAAAGTGCCGTTGTATGAAAAGTCAGTTATAATGGCTGGGCTCAATGATTCTCTGGAAAACATAATCAACAATGTTCAATATAAAAAAAAAAGTATTATAATACTTATCATCATCATATCAGTGTGTAGAATTATCAAATTTCACAATCCTAAAAGTGTTGTCTGTAAATTGGATGGGGTACTTTTCTCAACTGGTTCATTTGCCCGAAGGCCGCCCAGCTTATTGGTACATAAACTTGTTAATTTTTAGAGCTGATTAATAACACTTGGTAGTTATTATTAGAACTTACGATTGATCCCTAGTTATGGTGAAATGTTTCTTGCTGACATTTTTGATAATATTCTCCTTTATCATCTCTTTCTTCATAACATAACCACAGTCCAGAGATCTTCCGAGGCTGAACTCTGGTTGAATTAGATCTAAAACAAATACATAAAAAAAAATTGTATCTACAATGTACATCATCAGTGTATTGTATTGCATTTTAAAGGTACATTTTGTAAATCCTATAAATGGAATAGGTACCTACCTACATACCTAGTTGTTATAAACAACGAGTTTGTGAATCAATAACTTTTGGCGAAGTTAGCGGAAAAGTTATACCGTACTTACTTTATAAGTACTGCGATTGTTCATTATATAGTTCAGGTTTCTAGATCACACCATGGATGAAAAAGCTTAGCTGTTAATTTTCTTTACTTTTTGAAAGTTTGAAGGTAGGACTATCGTTCATGTACGAAGGAATCACAGAAATACTAGTAAATAAAAACACTTACCAATATACTCTGGATTATTGGAAGTCTTCCAGCAGTGTTTGCCATTCATAGAAACTTTCGTGGAATACAGTCTTCCCCAAATATTTGGGATGCAAGATGGAGTGTTGTGTTGACTCCATTCTACCTGCGAGTTTTGGGTTTGCGTCTGAGTATTTTCAGTATCGTCACCCATATTAGAGACCTTATTACAGTTGAATTTAGTTAAAATTAAAATCTTCTAGTAAAAAGTCAGAAGTTTTTACAACGAGAAAACCGAAAAAAGCGGCCCATTTACGCTAGACCAAAGCGCTAGACAATTCAATTCAATTCTTGTCTATGGCCTTTGCAGTGTTGCCCGCAATTTCGCCAATGTCACGTTTTATTAGACCTTAGCACGATGGAGAATGACCGGTGGTGAGAAGTAATGATCGGTGGAGAATTTGGATCCAAGCAAAATTATAAGAAAAATCAACAAAAAAACACAATTCTAGTTAAAAATACAAAAGAAAAACACAAAAATGAAGAACTTAAACATACTAACATAAAGCTACCTATATCAAGTGTTAAAGTTTTATATGAAACCTACTAATATACTTACACAAAATATTTACAAAGGGGGTAAATGCCAAGGCGAGAATACATTTAAATGAAAATGGACGAGGGATTTCCGTGGGAATGATATGATACAATGACATGCTAAACCTTTGACAATTAAAAAAAATATGATCTACTGTTCCTTCATCTAGACCACACTCACAAAGAGCGTGATCCCTAATCCGAATTTTGGCCAGAAACACCGGAGTGCAGACATGCCCAAGTCTGAGCCGACAAATAGTTGATGTAGTCGACTTACTGGCAGAACGAAATTTAAAAAACCAAGGTTTGATAGGAATGTCTGGTTGAATTCCGCCATAATATTTTCCTTTTATAGTTTTTGAAATCTCCCAAGTCTTAGTCCAAGAACTTAAAAGATCAGACTTTGAAATAGGAAGAAGGTCATGACAAAAAATTTTGAAATATTCTAAAGAACCTACTTGAGTAGCTTGTTTAGCACATGCGTCAGCATTTTCATTCCCCGATATCCCAAAAAGCGCTAGACATCCGGCCGGCTAACAGTTTTGTTGACGTTTTGTTTGTTTGATTGAGTTTGACTCGGACGGATGGATTGATTGATTAGTAGAACTGGATACATGTCTTTTTGCCAAGTCCTTGTTGCCAGTGCTGCCAACTCATATAAATTCGAGTCGCTAGACTCAAAGTAGAAAGTCGCTAAAACTGATTGTACTAAAAGCAAGACCAGTCAAGTGCGAATGGACTCGCCCACCGAGGCTTCTGACTTACTTACCTCTCTACTTTGACCTTTTGATAATGATAATAAAAATAATTTTGACTTTTCGCATAATAAGGTTGGTACCGCAGTAGCTGCAGCATTCTACAATACAAAGCCAATTCTGACGTAGGCACGCATTTCGATATTGTACTCCAAAAGTCGCCAAAAATTGCTAAATATTTTGTGGTGATAAAACTTTTGTGGTTAGCATAATAGTGGCCATTTCTAGCGACAAAGTCGCAAAATTGGCAGGAAATGCTTGTTGTTTGTTTTGTTCCACAAATTTTCCATCCATTCCACAGAAACACGATGTCTGTGGAACCACAGAAATCAATGTTTCTCATTTCATCTCATCCGTTCATTCATTCAGAAGAAGCAAGAAAGAGGATCGAGAGGATCTTTGAAGAATGACATTCTTCCAAGGAGAGGACCAAGGACAACAGTAATGACAACATGACAAAGTTGACAAACGTATTCAAACAGTCTATGATTCAAACATTATTCACATTTTTTTAAGACTTGGATCAAACCTTGGAAGAAACCCACAATGAAACAAAAGTGCCGGATTCCGTTTCCGGTTTATGATTTTCAGGTATACAGGGTTATCATGGGTCAGTAAAAGAAAATTCTAAACGGTAAGAGGTAATATCAAAAAGTTACTTTTATTGTTTTTCTTCTTTTCTTGGTGTGCAATAAAGAATAATATATCTATCTATCAAAAAGCTGAAAGGACAGTTTTATTTAGAAACTATCTTTATGTGCATAGGTACTTCCCTCTAATCTAAGCCTAGTTTTCGGGTAGGTAAAGCTTATTTTGTAAAACTATATAATTTTTAGGTACCTAATTGTGGTAGGTAGGTAATACCTAGGTAGCTACCCAATATATTTTCTGAGGTCCATTGCATGCGTTTGATCAATTTACAGTCCGGCAAGTATAACTTGGCGCGGCTGTGCGCCACTGTGTTCAAAACTAATGTACTTTTATAACTGCTTCTCTTGTACCACTTTTTATCACTTTAGGCATGATGATAGCAAAGTAGTTAGCAAAATATTCGCAACGATGTTTACTATGAACTCGGAAGTGTCAAAGTGAATTTTCAAGATAGCTGTTTTAGTTCCTCAAATCGCCACCGCCAACTTATACTTGCCGGACTGTACTGAAAGATTTTTTATTTTAATTTACTCTACCTATGTAGGTACCTAGTTGAAAAAAAGTAGTACTTAGTTGAAAAAAACGCGTGACTGTCCGGATTCATAAACTCTGATGGTTCATTAAAAGTTTGGCATGAAAACAAAGAGTTACTAACTACCTCTCTAATAACAGGGATATTGTTTAAGCCCATCTATGGCTTCACTCCGAGTATATTTTGACTGTTAGCGTTTCTACTGTAACTAAGTAGGTGGGTATGCGTAGGAATATTTTTCAGAGTAATGAATGTGGCTTGATTTTGTTGATCTCCCGTGGTGAAAATAACATGACGTGTTATTATTTATCAAATCTGTTCGATAGAATCATTGATCAAACGATTCTAAAGACCCAAGTAAAAATATACACAGGTATACGGACAGCTATTGCCAAAGAGTATAAAAACTGCTACTGGAAGATATACTTACTTAGGTACTACAGAATAGTATTATATGATCTGTGCTACATAATATACTATGTGGAATGCAGGTATACTTAGTTAGGTTAGATAGGGTCTCTATGGTAAAGTGGTACCTACCTAGTACCTAGGTAAAACCTGCTCTACTGTATAAGGTACCTACTTATGTACATACACAATGTACAATGTATGTTAACCTAGTGATAAAAAAACCTGTTTCTATTCTATCAATAAAAAATATAAAGTGATGACGTGACGACGCTTCTGATAACATCGAGTGAGCAGTTAAATTGCAAAGCTGTTTTAATCTTCTTTGAAATCTGAAAATAACTTACTCAAGGGTGATACGAGAATAAACGTGAATCTAGGTACCTAGATATCAAAGTGATTGCATTTTGATGCAATATGTTATAGCATAGCATGGACTAAATGTTATAGGTACCTACCTACGAAAGTTCTGTACCTACTTGTCCAAACAGGTGGTCAGCGTCAGACTAGGGGCTTGATTGTCAAGCATACAGTTTCAGTTTGGAAATTTGAATTATATACTTCTAAGGCCAAGTTTAGTGTCAATAATTGATTTACTACAACAAAAAAGATATTACTATAAACCCGGACCGCTTATAAGTACATACAATACAACTGATTAATTACAGGCACATGAGACTTCAAGATCTTTACGTCTCAGAGTGATGGACGCAGTGCATTGCCTTACAGGGCACGTCCTCATTGGACTTGCTCTCTGAGGTAATGCATTGTTATAGGCAGAAGTTACAACTTAACATAAAGTGAGCTATCAGCTTGTTCCATTACTTTTATCATTTAAAAAAAAAAAACTGTGCCTGCAGCCGGTTTGGTACATAAAATATAGTGGTTCACCAAAAAAGCAAAGGAATTCTAGAATGATGGAAAATTTCCACGTTACTTGTAAAATATAAAACCCTAGGTAGTCTTTTCAATAAACCAACCCACCGAGATCTATGATGATTAGCAACACAAATACTTTGGATCCACTGAGCCAGAGCATTCTAATGGTGCGCGGAGGCTCGTTAGAAACCTCTGGAGGTTCAGGAATTCCGACAGAAAATTCTTATGGACAAAGTAAGTTGCAAAGTAGGTTTTACAAGTCGCTTTTGATAAATCCTTCATGTTCTTTATTCTTATATTTTGGATAGGGTGAAAAAGTGACCCCACTTTGGCACGTTATTACCTACCTTACCTAGCCAGTAAGGAGAGACAGTCAGCAAAATTTTCCAACTATGTTTTGGACTGGGAGTTTTTGACTAATTGTTTCCTAACTTTTGCAAGAGCCTATTAACGAGTAGATCGTTATTATATTTGTTCCAGATTACGGTTTCTGTACTAGAAACGTTTTACGACTGCAGTATTTTAAAAACTCAATTTACTAATTGACATATACCTACATTGTTAACCGTAGGTACGTACATACAAAATAATATATAATTTTTTTTTCAACACACTTGCTCATAAAGTGGCTCTATGGTCACCGCAATCAGGCACATAATGATACCCATAATCAAACTGTGACTTTTTCATTGCTATAACTCACTAGTGAGTTATAGATTTTTTTTAAAAATTTTATTGGTTGAGTAGCTTTGTTACTAAAAAAGTTTTTATTCAAAAAAAAGATCGTGTTCAATAGAACAAATAAATGAATGTTCCTATTGCTTGCTCATTTCATGTAACTTCTTATTTAAATAGATAATTTTAACTCGTACGTGTTTAATAAATAAAACTTTCACTCAAATATAACTTTTGTTTTCTCTGTAATAAAAGAAAACTTTAAATTCCCCATTTTTTACGTGGCAGAATAGGCGCAAGCCCTAAGCGCGGAAAATAAATAAAAAAAAAAGCTCATCCCTTTAGTCTGTGGCCGATCGCAATGCGCGCGCATAGGAAAACTGATTATTTTTTCCCGCCATAGCGAAACATTTTTCACAACGCGTTTTCACTGTTGAAATTATAGTTATTTTATTGTTATTTTATTCACAAGTGTGTTGAAAAACGTCGTATGATACACGTGTGTATTGGTGATCACCGTTCTCGGCTTTCTTAAGACCCTCGCCTACGGCTCGGGTCTCAATGGCACCTCGGCGGTAATCACCAATGTACCACACTAGTACCATAATGTACTAATAAGTCTAACAATCACCATAGTGCAAAAATATTGCTTGTCAGCTAAATACTTATTTTCTATCTCTTGATCGTTTTGATCACAGAGCCGAAGAACGTTTTGATAATAGGTAGGTATACCTTTTTTTATATTTTGAAATAACCAGGTACCTACTTACCTTCAACTAGATAAAAATACCTAGTTGTTCTACCTTGTGTAGGAAAATGGTTCACAGGCGCATAACCTAAATATTATACATAGATGATCGAATAACATAAAATTACAAAATTTTTATTGTCCATACGATTAGAAAAAATCCCAGCAAAAGTACTTATGTATTCTACGAAAATTAATAATGAGGTAGGTACCTAAGTATGTAAGTAGGAAGTACCTACTTTTTTATTGTTTTTTCCCTGTCCATCATAATTATTGAAAAGGCCAATCTTTAACGAAGTTAACTTTGTTTTTTTGTAGGTCTTCGAAATACTGGGCTTTTTCTTTATGAAAACTCACGTTTTTTCCTAATTTACATCATATGCTACCTATAATCCTCTAAAAATAGAAACTTTTTAGGGTCAGTTCAGACCAAGACCCTTACAAGAAATATAGGTATCTAAGTATAGGTAGTGAGAGAAAGAAATCCTCTTTTCGGATTCTATTACATATGTACAACAAATAGGTACCTATAGGTAAGTAAGTTAAGTAGGTACCTACTACCTGTCGTTCTAACACTTTCATTCTTACTTTTATTTTTCTAAGGCCTAAAGTTAATAGTATTTTGCTTCTAGGTAATCCAGTCGAGATTTTTAAGGAAAACTACATGTTGGACCAATATTTTAGTCCTACTAGGTATTCCGCCAATCTATTTAATTCTTGTAATTCAATTCAATTCAATTCAATTCATTTATTTAAACCATAGGATCTTATAGAGAACACTTAGTTAGGACAATTTTTACAATTTAAAAATAATAATAATCATTAAAAAATAAAATAAAAATAAGAGTGAATAATGTAAGCCTAACTACACGTGCACCTTCCACGTGTAATTACTAAGTACTTAAAATACGTAGGATAGGTAAAGGAATAAAAGACAGTAATAAAAGACAAATTTTATTTCATTCAAATTGAACAGTTCATTGAATTGAACTTCATACTCTACCTACTCTAATACCACGAGACCCACAAATTTTTATATAAACTAAGTACAAGTTATCATTCTTAGATTAGGTATAGGTATCTTAAAAAGACAGTTGATTATAAAGCATTAAATCTTAACCCGTTAATGTTTGCCTACAACCTAGAATGTAGAGTTGCGTAGCTAGGCTAGGTAAGTTTACAGAGAGTTTACAGAAATAGAAAATAATTATACAATTTTATTCACCTCTATTTCGAAATTCAAAGTGGCTAACATTGGCTACTCGTTCGTAAAAGACTGAGAACCAAATTATATTGACAGCTGTATTCGCGTAGGCTCATTGATTGATACCCTCTTCCACACACGTGTTTATAAGTACGCATCCTTTGACAAACATTATTTTAATAAGTATGTTGACTGTTTCTCAGAAAGTGATAAATGAGAATTACTCAAAGCAAGATTCTAGGCGTTTGGAACTGCATTAAAATGGCTATTAAAATATTTACATGTTTCTACTGTAAGTTCTAGGCACTCTACAATTATGCATTTTTGAAATTGCTTATAATTAGAAATGAGAAAATAAAAACCGTGGCAAATAGCCTAAAAACTAATGAGAAAATGGTATGGGGCCCAGCGACATAACATTTTGTAAAACCATTTCAACAGCATAATTGAGAAGAGATCCATCGAGATAGATAAAACGTTAGCATTTCGTACAACTAGGCCAGGGTCGTTTACTTCTTGAAGCAGGAGATTGGGTTGAAGTAGCACTGACGGAAGCGGACTTGCCGTTTGTCAGCTCTCCATTGACGGGCGAGACGGCCGTCGATGGTACGAAAACCCCAGGCACCGCGACCTTCGCTGGGCGGCCAGGATCGGGTGCCGCGAACCATCCTGGAACGAAGTTCACTATTAAAACCTTATTCAAACAAAGAACCTGCAGATAAACAAATGACCACCGAATCATTTTATGAAAGTTTCACATGTAGCTAAGTATAATAAAATGTTTCTAGAATTAAATGGAATACAAATAGATTCTTAGGCCACGTGTTCATTCGGTCTGAAAATACACAACAACGCAATTTCCTCCAAGGTAGAGCGTAAGTGCCAACTGTACACGATTTCTTCATGCATGTGGGGATGTCCCCTAGGTGAATGAATGGGGCTGATATCGACATTCGAGCGAGTTTACAGAAAAGTGAGTTACAGTATTGGAAATCAACCGGATGTAACGTTCAGATCCTATTGTAACAGAACGGAAGTTTACCAGTGCGGTGTATTAAACGTATCTACTGCAATCTACGTACTTATTACTTATTTAGTACTTATTTTTGGCGACCAATTCTTTTTTCCGGCGACATTTCATCTAATTTTGAGTGGTTACTAAAACGCGTCTAAAAAGGTAAATGTTTAGATTACTACTATAGTTTTTTTTATGTGTATTACTACTAATATCAACTATTGATATGTTTTGAGCAAAATCACTCTGACCTTGAATTAATTTTTTTGTTTGTTATTTAAAATTCTGTTAGACGGGGGGGCATAACGGGGACATGGCTATGGGGCACAATGGGGTACACCGTTATAACTTACAAAAATAAAAGTTACAGAGGGAGTTGGTTGGCAGTTGAAAAAAAAACAAAAAAACAGAAGACTCCAAATGCTCGCTCTGATGGAGAAAATGCTAAGGAGGATGTCTTATGCATCTATTGTGTTGACTCGAACCACACTTATTTGAAGTCTTCGGAGCATTGGGTGGCCTGCCAGCTATGTGGACAGTGGGCCCATACAGTCTATGTGAGTTGATGACGCAGATTTAAAAGAAATCCACATCTGCTTATTCTATGACAAAATAGTGTACCCCGTACTGTCCCGAACTGGGTACCCCATACTGCCCCTGCCCCGGGGCACGATGGAGTTTTCATGAAGGTTAAGTGAAATTAAAATTAAAAATATTATTTGATTCCTTACTTCACCAAATTCGGTGCCAAATGATAACTAAATAAGTAACCAATTGTTGTCATTAGTTTTCAATAAAAAATACTTTACGTTTATGTTTTTATTGTTTATTTCCCTTAGCGTCCCCGTTATGCCCCCCTCTCCCCTAAGTACCTATATATTCTTTATCCATTATTAATTTCGTTGCCTAAAGTGCCTACTGATATTCGGTTTAAGGTTTAGGAATCATAGAGATATAAGGCCATAAAAAAATTATAATTTTATTTGGCTTGTGTCCAGGGTTGAAGAACCTTAAAAGGTAAAAAACTGTTTTTCAACACACTTGCTCATAAAGTGGCTCTATGGTCACCGCAATTAGGCACATAATGATACCCATAATCAAACTGTGACTTTTTCATTGCTATAACTCACTGCTATAACTCACTAGTGAGTTATAGATTTTTTTTTTAAATTTTATTGGTTGAGTAGCTTTGTTACTAAAAAAGTTTTTATTCAAAAAAAAGATCGTGTTCAATAGAACAAATAAATGAATGTTCCTATTGCTTGCTCATTTCATGCAACTTCTTATTTAAATAGATAATTTTAACTCGTACGTGTTTAATAAATAAAACTTTCACTCAAATATAACTTTTGTTTTCTCTGTAATAAAAGAAAACTTTAAATTCCCCATTTTTTACGTGGCAGAATAGGCGCAAGCCGTAAGCGCGGAAAATAAATAAAAAAAAAACCTCATCCCTTTAGTCTGTGGCCGATCGCAATGCGCGCGCATAGGAAAACTGATTAATTTTTCCCGCCATAGCGAAACATTTTTCACAACGTGTTTTCACTGTTGAACTTATAGTTATTTTATTGTTATTTTATTCACAAGTGTGGTGAAAAACGTCGTATGATACACGTGTGTATTGGTGATTACCGTTCTCGGCTTTCTTAAGACCCTCGCCTACGGCTCGGGTCTCAATGGCACCTCGGCGGTAATCACCAATGTACCACACTAGTACCATAATGTACTATTTTCGTACATTTCACATCGATTTTAATAGGTATGCATAAGAATCCTAAGCAATTTATTTCACTGTCTATTCTCATATACCTACTTAGGGGGTAGAGTAGAGAGCATTATAAATCAATATCAGACAAAAACAACCCTGTCAAGTCAACACAATGTCCTTTAATTTTCAAACGGTTGACTGGGTTGTAAAATATTTACAAATTAGGTACAGGTTTTTTGTTTCAGAAATGAAACGCTTTCATTTTATTGTTCGTTTTCAAAAAAATCAATTACACTTATTGGTAGGTAAGGTATTGTTGCCTTGAAATGTAATTGATTAATTTATTAGCTGTCCCAAAAACGAATAGAAGCGGAAGCACATTTCAAATGAATATTTTTACAAATTGATGTGCTCGAAGATTTGTATAAAACATTCACATGCTTACATAATTGATCCATCTGCTTTTGCTAGAAAATTGGATGGTCATAAAACATATTATATTCACAATATCGAGATAACAAATCGATGCAATCACAAAAATGGTCTCGGTCGGTTCTTTCATAGCTTTATCGTGTGAGAACATTGCTACTTACTTTATTATATTTTCTAGAATAAACTGTCTGGAAACATGAAAATTCTGAAAACAAATTGCGGTAGGTATTCCTACTAAGATGTTCATAACTTACTATTATCTCGCAGAATAACAGGGTCAATAACAAGCATAACACAATTATGTAAGTAATAGAATCTTGAGGCCGTAGTTTCGATATCAAATGCTGCCAATTAATTTTGCACGAACCGAGACGGAATTAGAACCGTGCATTAAAACCCTATAAATGTTTCGTATTACTATGTATATTTTATTCCTCTACACTACACTTATGGCAATTTTAATGTGGTTGTACGTAAAAGTTATGTAATTAGGTACACCAAGTTATCGTAAATTATTAAGCAATACTACCTACTTTACGCTTTACGTAGGTAGGTAACTATAATAGGTAGTTGAAAAAAGATAAGCTCTAAGCTTTTAGCAAAGTAAGATGTTTTTTAATGTTCCGGAAAAACGAAACACTTATTTACCATTGCGCTTTTTTTTCATTAACTTTCAGGCGTAAAATAGTTTTGATAGTTTTATCATTATTTACTTGATATGTTATTTACTACGTCCAGTTAGCTCTTGGTCGTGATCTAAAAATATAAGATTAATCCGTGTCCATTCTCTTTGCAAGTTCCTAGATCGTGCTAATCACTAGGTACCTAATTTTCTCGCTAGACATCGGACTCCGCAGTGTACTCGTTGCAATTTACCGCCTTTGCGAATTCCACAAAGGAAGTCTAGTTTTGTTCTGTAATTTTGCACCTTTGTTTGTACTACTGCTTCGCAGAGCGATTTGACACCCACTAATCACAAGCGAAACAAATGTAAGGTTTATTATCTCTACAAAATACCTGCTGAAAAAGTAGTGTACCTAATAGTTATTTCAACTGATTATGACGAAAATGAGTCGTGACGAACGTCAAGTACGATACTAAATAGATTAGGAAGCGAATTTTCCTAGCAACAACTTCAAAGGTTTATACGATAGTCAAAGGAAAACACGGTCACGTGTTGGTTTTACACTATTTTATGCACAAACGTTTTTGTGGTTTTCAGAGTTTCCACACCAATTAATCTAGCTGTATTTTTGGTGCTTTAACCCACTATTTACACACCCGGGGTAAACAGAAAAGGTATTTTCACTACATATTTGAGTAAAATATTCCTCAGCTGAATTCGTGGTTCTACGTGGTACTACTTATCTGTTTATGTGACAAGTAACTATTAATTTTTTTGGTTAAACTGAGATATATTGTTTATCATATTTTATCACCTGATTTTTTTATGAGAAAACCTTTTTTTTAATGTCCCACCTAATTAATGAAATCAGTTTTTAAAATCGTAAATGCCAATTCCTGTTTTATAAGTATTATCGCTACCGTGTCATATTCGTGTAGTTAACGATACAGAGTTCACTCTGGTAAGGCAAATTCTCTACAAAGAGATTTCCACCTAGCGGCAAATAGAAAGCCACGTAGGTGACGTAATTGGAATCTCTTCTTACACAAACGCTGCTTTGCACGTAGGTGTAGGTGTAATCTAAGCTTACTTTTCCAAACTAACACTAAGGAATTTACGAGACCGGAACCAATTCTACCATTATACAAAACATCTAGGCACCTACGTACCTTCTATGTGTTTTTAGATGCTGTAAAACCTATTTTTGTATATAAATTGTTAAAATGTATTTATATTAAAAAAAATACCTTGTCCTGGCGTTATTTTGTATGACAAAACCGCCTGTAGATACACAACACATAAGTAATTATGTTCGCCTGGTAATGACGGTTGATATGGGTGATGTGGGTAAGCCTAGGTAGGTACCTATATAAGGTTTTGGTGTTATTAATATTCAAAAACATCTAATTATGAGTACCTACCGATTAGTAAATAAGTCAATTATTTACTCGTAGGTACTTTCGTTGTACTATTTTTGTCTGAACACTAGAGACTGACCACGATTTTGTAATTTAAAAGTTTTCTATACCCCATACTAACAAACGCTAAATAATCTGATTAACCCTGTGATGGTCTGACCATTACCCGTATTCAATTGACTAATAGTTTTGCGATAATAAGTAAGCCTATCTGTAATATACCTGTCCTCGGAGTCAAGTTGCAGTAACAGCTTGCGGAGGGCAGCTGTGTTTAGGGAATCCCATGGGCCTAACATTTCTCCGTCCGCATCAGGGTGGGCCACCAGAGAGTTCTCCACCTGCTCCTCTTCAGGGTCCTGTACAAATACAAGATGTGACTAAAAAGGTCATGGTACCGTGCACTAACGACAAGACGTCTTGCAGATGAGTGACTATGAATTGTTCAATCTCAGGGTCGGTTATTGAACAATATTATACAAAAACGTATACGGACGAACAACGAACAAGCTCTTTCACAAGAAGCTCTACTAAGTAGTCCAGCTATGGGTAAAAGTTATCGCGAATAGGGTTATCCTCCTTCATCTTTCCGAAATTCCGAATTTTATGTTTTTGTCTAACTTACCATTGGTGCTGCGTGAACCATCATGAGCAGCAATGCAAAAGAGCACGCCAGCATCGCTACGGCAACGTTACACGAGCTCGCCTTCATTATGCTGCGTAAAAAACAAACACATGCATAAGATTCCAGAAATACATTGAGTTGAATTCAACTTATAGGTATAACCATCGGGAGAGAGCAATATATATAGGTACCTACCTAATGAAAAAAAAAACATCATTTTACGCTAAAACTGGGTAAAATACGGCAGCAAAGCAAAGACTAAAATTATTAATTTATCTTCTGCAAAAATAATATTCTAAAACCGACACAGTTAAAGTAATTTAAGATAAGTATTTTACGTGGCAAAAAGTTATGGCGACCGTTTCGTTGATTCACAAGCCATTTGCTATAGTTAAACCCCCTATTTTATAAAAAGTTAGAGTAGACATTATGTCCTGATTACGTATGTTAAACAAGACATAATGTCTACTCTAACTTTTTATAAGATAGACCATAAGTGTATGTAGCCATTGATTACGCGCTCGACAGCTTCGGAATACCTACCTATGTCTAAACTATTTTCTTATTAGAAACACGCGCCTAAACATGATACAACATTCATTTTGAAAATATGTGTCACTTCAAAGACACTTCCCTTCAGTAAGCGTACGACATGTTTTTGCATAACTTCACACATTTGTGAAATTGGTGCTGGGGTGGACAGATCCCTTCGTTCTATACTACGTTTTCATTTTCTTTTGTCGTGTCAATGTGTCAATTACATACGGAAGATAAATAATACATGAAAAATGTTTAATTATGAGCCAGACCGGTTTTTTTAATTAGGACGGGCATTTGTAATTTGATGCGAAACTAAAGTAGGTAATTAACTAAGTAGTCGTCATAACATCTTTTTTTTTTAATTAGAATGTCTTTTTTTTTTAGTCTTTTATTTTGTAAGGACTTTGAGTCGCTTAGCGACTATGTCAGCCCTGTAGAATGTCTTATAACTCAAAGCTAGACAGATAATTTATCTATGCTATAGCATAGAATAGCTCATTTAATACTAACTTATAGTAACTTTTCACTTTCTTTTACCAAAGACTCAATCAAGAGTAGGTACATTTATTCACAAAAAAATAAATACTACTTATTCATAAACGAATATTGTGCTACAAAATGTGACAATCGTATACGTACCGTAATGCTAGCGTTACCGAGATACATTGCGCGGTGACGTGACAACGTTTGACAGTCAAGCTGGCGTTGACGCGCAATATGATTCGAATACGTTAGGTTTACGTAACGGGACGACTGTCAGATTTGTTTGCGATCATCCCTACCGATTGTTGTGTAGTTGCAAATGTTACTGAGAGGTTTTAATAGTATTAGTATTCGTAATCTGAAATCGATCTTTTTCACGCAATACCTACGTCAGACGTGGTCACTATTGAAGGGTTCAAGAGAACCCTCGGAGGTTCTTATCGCCAAACCGCGAGAATGAAACTCCCTGCGGATTGGAAATAGCCTTGTCAAGTAATTGGATACACGAGATGCTATTTATCAGGCAGGATACATAACAATTTATGGTACAATATTTCATGAGGTCTGGGGGTTCCGATTATTGGCCATGCGCATTAGCCGACGAATAGCAGCCAGGTGGCGGTTTTTCCGAACCAAGCTGTTTTTCTGTTTGAGTTCGATGAATCGAATTGATCTAGTAGGTACGCTAAGTAAATATTCAGCCGCGATTTGTTATAGGTACGATTGTTTATGAATAAACGATAGTGGTATGAGGTTGACGCTGCGACTGGTCGCCAAGTGCTTGAGCAGTGAGTTTACTTTAGTTGTTACAGCCACACGCCTTTAGCTTTGTAGATGTGGACGTATCGCCGCAACACAATGAATGTGATAATCGCAACAAAGGAGTCAAAAGATTTTGGAGCATCTAATTTGAAAAGGGAAGGCTCTGATACAGGGTGCACGTAAACCTGGTAGGTACCGAAAGCGTAGACTCCACTATCACCGAGCGCTATTAAACCGTGACCGGACTTGTGTTAAGTTATCCATGTTGGTTAAAATTCTAATATATACAACAGATTAACAGCCAAAACAAAAATAGGTAACTGAGATTGTATTCTGTGTACCTAACTTAGGTATACTTCTAAGTTACGAAACAAACTTGTGTTTTTTTTTATTACTTTTGACAGTTTAATGGAGGGACATTACATAAATTAAAACTTTGCTCTGTTTGCGGACAGGTTTAAATAAGTAAAAAAGTATGTTCAGAAGTAGGTACCTGCTTACTTTTAATTATTTCGTGTGTTTTAAAATATAATACGTGCTTATGAAAACAAAGATAAATGTTTTTAGAGGATCAAACTAAATTTACATATTTTATACGGTTTTAATATTATTCATTGTTTAAAAAATACATCTTCATTTTCATTGGCAGTGCTTTATTTATTTCATTCACGGATGTTTAGTTTTTGTATAAAGAAACCGAAGCTCGACTCCCGAAGTTGTAACTACTCATAAATTCACACACACACTCTCAAAACAAATATACCTAGGTCACATTATATGATCTGTGCTTAAGTACACCTCTTTATTATAATAGGTAAGTATATACCTACTCTCATTGCCGCTCTCATAATATAAAACTCTCATGAATGCCACAAACTATAGAGAAATATTTATAAAAGCTAATAATAAAGCAACTCTTTCTAACTACTCGCAAAAGGTTATTTCAATTTAATTAGATGCAAGAAGTCTCGTATCATGCAACGTATTGGTTCTTCTTGATCGCTCCTGCATAATGCGTCACGTTCTTATGACTGCTCCGTTTAATGACGTCCTTGATCTACCTATGCATAAAGGTATGTATAAAAGCCTTAAAAGGGAATTTTTGAAAGGGTACAGTAGGTAGGTACTTATAAAATGAGTCGTTTGCTTCATTATTATTTTTCAGGTTGAAAATATTTATAGAACAAAACTCATAATATATTTTTATTTATAGAACAATTTATATTTATTTTATTATTATTATATTTGTATTGTATAGAACAAAACTCATAATATATTATGTTTATTTAGTTTACTACCTAATGGTATACATATTTCATTGTCAAAAAATATAATAAAAAAGCTCATGGTACAATGAGCAACGTTGCTATGGTAATCTATTTTTGGACTGCCAATGGTTGAATACATAAAAAACTGCCCAACGATTTGCTACTATCAATAGAAACTAGAGTAGCATTTTTTACCAAGTTGACATTCTAACCGTTAGGGAACAAAAAGACACTGCAAAGGCGATTCAGACAAGAATTTAATTGAGAACAAAAAGCGTTAAAAACGTGAAATGAGTCACGTGAGTGGCCTATATACCATTTTGGAAAATGTCACATTTGCTAGAATGGCAACTCTCTTATGACGCCATATGCAGCTCCCATGATATTCAATTCCATACAAATACTATCTCTACCTATAGGTACTCTCTTACGTTAATCCTCAGCTGCAGTCCTCAAGAACGACCGAGATTGCCAGCGTTTATAGACTTGGATTACCTATTTACTTATAATCTTATGTTATTTTCATACGAAAACGACTTTACGAAAGCCTTCACGCTTTATTTCCAACTTAGCTAAGCGATTTTAAGTTTATATGAGTAAAGTTTCTTATTGTTTCTGATATTGGAGAATGGCTTACGATGAGGTCATGCATAATGTTCCATTACGTGGGAACATTATGCATATTTTCACACAGCCAACGACACGTTACTACACGATATTAATGTCATAAGTACATTTACTACTAGATACTCTTGTCCCGTGACGGCGCGGGCCGCCGACAACGACATTTTTGTTCAAGCAAGCATCATACTATCGTTGTGGTATCTTGTAGGTGTCAGTGTCGTGCAGTGTGCAAACGCCCTATCTTGTCTTTTAGTATTAAGGTTAAAAGTTTTGCTTGCTGGTGGTGGAAGAGTTTAAAATTAGAGAAGGATTAGGATCATAAAGGCTTATTTTTACGTATGTACACTTTGTATGTAAAAATAATTCATAGTTTTAGAAGAATTTAAAAGTAGTTATCTAAATGCGAAAATAAATCAATCAATTTATTTACAGTACAGTTTTCGCCTCTAGAGATCAAATTCAGTACATCAATTCAGTCAGCACAACACCAGAAGTGGATAGCTTTTTCAGGATTTCATAATTGTTGGCATAATATAATGGCTCTAATCATGCATAGCTTTACATTGTATTTTAATTATAATACTACTTTTAAGAACGCTAGTTTTCAGCCGTAAATCAAGTTTTAATCCTTGTCAGTTACTAATTTAAGTATACCTACCTATTTAAGTTTAAGTGATGACTTTGAGTGCGGCTGTTAGTTTCAAAGTTGTCCATTTCATTTTATGACAATCAAAAACTCTTTCATCAACAAAACGGAAACAGAAGTTAATTACAAAAAGCTCAAAGAAAACTTCAGAGTTTTAAAACAAGTCAAAGCCATTTTTATGTTTACGAGAAAATATAACAGATTATAATTAAGTATTTATCAACTTATTTTACGGAAAAAATGACCAGAAGAAATGCAAAAAAGTTTTAGTCAAATGAGGAAAACGCTGTATATACTCGTATGCTCTTATTTATATTGATATTTTAAATCTCAGCAAGTGACAATGACAATTCTTTTAAACCACTTTAATGTCAAGAGATTATGAATAATACTGTTATTCTACTAATAATAAACTAATAAAATTAAAAAGCGGTTATCCGCTATGCATAGCGGATAACAGCTTTTTAATTTTATTGTTCACAGTAAAGGTTAAGTTTAATTTTATCAGATATTTAAGATAATTAGTAATTGTGAAAATTATTTTCTAAATAGAAAATTAATTTAAAATACTTTATTATATTTTTTTAAATGGTAAAATAAAACTTACAAAATAAAAATTAATTTAATTATATCTGCTTACCACAAAGTGTTGAAAATTGATGAAAAACTGAAGCTCTGCCAAGTCAGCGTTTAAAATATTTACTAGTTTCTTGCACCTCCTCTGAGGGTTGGAAGCAAATGAGTGACGAGAGGTGAGGACGCTCGCTTATATACTGCTGGCTGGTTCAGACCTAAGTCACACCGCACCTTCTGAATCCGCCTTCCCGTAAACACGTAGGTACTGATCTTGTTCCACCCTTCGTGGAAGAGTTACCTAACATTTGTGCTGGTATTTATTTTATGTAAAACGTTTTACGTAAAACCGTACACGTGCTACGTTGCTACGCTAGTTGCTACGAAGCTACGCGCCATGCTCTACGCAGTACAAAGTATTGGCTACAAAGTACTTATTGGCGTATGATGGTATTAAAATAAGCTCAATGAAAATAAGCAAATAATTAAAAATAGAAAAGTGAAAGCAAGATTTCCGCGCGTAGTTTCATACTCTAAAATTACCTTCGACCCGTTTTTTTATTTCAGAGCTCTTCAAGTTTCAACCTAGGCATAACATATATCCCAAGCGTTAGCCATTTGCAATGAAAAAGATTTTTAGTACACACTAATGGAAATCAAAGTAATTTTATCCTGTTCATGTAAAAAGAACCAGTAATGGACACTTCATTCATATTCTGATGATCACTATGAAATTCGAAAACCAATCAGAATTCCGTATTTTACAATCCATCATTATAACGCCAAAATTATCACTGCCAATGACTAGATATGTTTAATTAAAGCCTAGTTTATGAACAGCACCGATTATGGTAAAACCAACAGATAAAAATGACAAAATATTCGATGATATTGTGGACTCAGATTGTGGCTATGTTAATCCTCACTTCCATGAAATAGTAAAATGTTTCGTAAAGTTTGACATATTTAGAGTGACTTTACAATAGTTAGTCTAATAACTAATACTAATAAAAGATACAGCAAGCTTTTAAAAATTAGCAGTATTTTTTTTTTGTTTGGTATTAGTGTCAAACAAAACACAGTTCTACAAATTTTTATTTTTTTTAAATTGGTTTTTCTGACAGATACACCTAATATGTTGACGTTGCTGTGGTAATAAGAATTAATAACATAACCCTATAAACGAACCTATAAATAACAATCACGCCAGCTATTATTAATTTTCACCTTATCAAATATTGTGTCACAAACATACATACACCCACTGTTTAAATATTACTATTTTTCATTCATCTAAATCGGAGCAGTAGTTGCAGCTTGATTGATATACAAACATCTGAACCTTCACATTTATAATAAGCATTTATAATGTGTGATAAGCTCCTTTTGGGATACTATACTTTTTGAAACGCCTTGTATTAATGCATCTGCTGGGGGTAATAAAACTAAACATCAACAGTTAAACCCGACCGTGGTCATAATTTATAATGGATCCTAAGAGCTTTAAAAGGGAGAACGACGGGAAGCACTTCCATAATAAAAAGTATTTATTAGGCTACTGAAAGACTACATACTTCTTAAAGGCTTCATGGAAAAATACCAACTGCGTCAATCAGGACGGAAATAAAAAGCCCAAAATAGAAACAAACTTTAGAGAAAGAAAGAAGGCCCTGTAATACTTAACTTTACAATAGTTAAACACATCTCAAAATACTTGTTTATTCCCCCTGAGGCCGTGACACAACTGCTTGACATTTCAGTTTCTTCAGTTGGACTACCGAGTAGATTTTGAAGAATTTGATAGATGTAGAATTTATTGACTGATTTTACACGCTTACAAACTTATTATCTCTAAAAAAAAATGAAAAAATAGTAAGTATTTATTCACAAAGAAAATATTCACAATATTTACAAAATACACATGAAACAGTTGAGCGATCACCGTAATACTTACAAAAAATAGTACTAACAAACGGGTACATAGATAATTGAATATTTTAGTAAGTACCTAACTAATTACAAGTATAAAAAAGTGATTGCGAAATAGAATATCGTAAGATGATTTTATACAGCGTCACATGAAAACACTTCTTCTACACTACTACAAAATGTTACCTATAGAATACACGTTCAAATTGAAATCTATAATATTCAAAGCAGTTTCATTTGTCGTTACAGCCAGGAAATGAGTTATTGGCAAATGATGCGCGGAACTCGAAGCTTTCACATTCGCCGAGGGAATTTTGTTCGTTGTAATAATTTATTTTTAGTTACTAAATTATTTAACTGTTTGTATTCGGAAAGTTACGTAAAACTTATATTATCTTATCGATGACAAAATAAAAAAACTTCGTACTAAAACAATACTACAGCTGTCGACACTGACATCGACACCAATATATTCCGTCATTACCTTACTTTCTTTCTACTAAAGAAAACTAATATTCAATACTTCTGTGTTTCATCGGTTCCATTATATGCCACTTAATATTTATTACGTGTTGAAACGATTTCCTTGTGACTTTTCCGGCAGAGTATCGTACGTCACACCTCTTATATATATGACTAACTATTATAGCTTCCGTCCTCAACTACGTCCGCGTCCCTTTTAATCCTGTTGATTTTAAGGAATAAAAAGTAGCCTATGTTTCAATCCAGGTATATCAATACTAACAGGTATATATATTCCATGTTTCATCCTAATCAGACCAGCAGTTGCCGCGTGATTGAAACATAATCATCCAAACATCAACATTTTGACATTTATAATATTAGTGGGATGGGATGTGATTTAGGTAACAGTTAATAAAGTACCCTGTCTCTACGACACTGGAGAAATTTAGAAGTACTAAATTCTACAGTAAAGCTGTAAGTAGGACATACGTTACACCGAGAATTTGTCCCTGAGTTTGTCCGTTACAATCCTGTGTCACGTTGTCATGAAATAAAACTCATAAGACTTTGTGGGGTGACATTGTTTCTTTGATCTTTTGTTAATTAACTGTCGGTTAGGTGGTTTCGTTTTGAATGCCTCTTTCAAAGAAATGCAATTGTTCTTTGCAAGTTATTTTATTTTATCTTTGTAAGCAATGTACCATTCTATACCCAAAATTCTTGGAAAAATCCCACTACGACTTGGTTCTTACGCACGCACTGTTGTACTTGGAGCACTGAGCTGAAAAAACAAAAAGGAAATCCTTTAAATTCAATTATAACTTTTCAAACAATACAATGTGGAGCACTTATAGACGAGAAGCTAAGAGCAACTTTCGTGATCTCACTTGAGTCATAAAAACTCCTGGCAAATAATGCAGTCAACTTTCGAGGGCTATATGTGGCTATTTCCGTTATGCACAAAAGCCGTAGAGGTGAAAAATAATTGCGTTTCCAACTATTATACAACATAACACAATTTACTCTGTTTAAATTAACGTGTTATTCTGGCACGTTCATATTATGTTTTTGCTTCCAATTAGATAAAACAAAACACAAAACTATTCAAATGATTACCCTACGTGTTTATTTTGCAACAATTTTGGGACAAAGGGTCGCTATAACGATGTAGAGCGTGAAATCAATGAAATAAAACTTTAGTTTTATTCGTAAGCTTTTATGAAAGTAGAGTAGTGATCTAGTAGAGCGTTTTCCTATTCTCCGGTCGTTGGTTTAAAACAACGGAGTTTCATGTTTTAAATAACACGTGGCCTAGTCGGCTTTGCACGTATTGACTTTGATTACAAATCAGACCGACTTATAAATACATAGATACAGGGTCTCGTAAGATAAAATGATTATTGGCATATAACGAACTTATAATTTTATTGTATTATGGGCTGGTGTCACTGGATGTTTGATTTATTATACCATACGTAATTAGCGCTGTAAATGAAATATGAAAGAATTCATATTCATTTTGTTGAATGTTATGAAAAGATTTTTCTTCTGTATTTACTATCACCACAGATTATATAATACTATACTAGTATTAATACGTACTTAATTACTTATATAGTATTCTGTGTTTAGGGACTTGGTTTAATTAATAGTAATCACGAAACGAAGGTCAATGGAACTTATCTAATTTAAATTGGCCAAGTAATAATAAGTTCAGACCCCAAAGGCATCAAAATTTGAACTACTACACACCCAATTTGAGGCGTGGATAGGTTATCCCACCTAAATTATAAATTTCATGTGTATTGTAAACTTGAAATTATGTAAATGTCTTAAATTCATATTGGTCTTCTAAAGCTGAGTTAAAATGATTGCTAAATCTGTTCATCTCTTTTCATTGTCATGCGTGATAATGATAGAGCCTTTTTTAAAGCCGCGCTAAAATGACAGTTGAATATGAATAAAGGTGTTTGTAAACCTCGCCACGCACACAAAGTAGATCCACGCCGTAACGACGACGGCGGCGCAACAAATATGAATAAAGCTTAGAAATTATAGAGTTTGTGACCTGTAAATCGATCACCAATATAAGTTATATTATATAAGTTAACAATTTAAGTTATTCTATCTTCTTCTAAATATATAAAACTCTTTTGAACCTGGATTTAAGACCTTTGTTTATCTTTCTTGTATTGTTATGGGTTTATACCCTAATTTATATTATATTAATAAAAAAAAGCTGTGTGCCACTTTGATAATGACGTAGTAAAAAGCACTTTCGTGTTTGAACACCGTTTCTAAGAAGATATAATTAACTAATTATTAATAACTTTTTTAACTTAAGAAGTATCAACCTTTTTCTAGCGACCCCATTCATAACGTTTTGTTGCGTACTTCCTGAAATAACCGGTTTAAAAAACCATTGTATTATGTTCGTGGGTAGCTTACCTAATGTAATGAGTATTTTTTCTCTGGTGCTGTTTGGATATCTCGAGAATCTATACGTTTTATTTTACGACAGTAGTTAGGTGATAAACCACAGAAGTAATATTAAATATTTATAACTTTGATACAACAAGTTGAGTACTATTTATTTTTGACTTACTGGAAGTCATTATTGCATGACAAAAAAGAGTGAACATACTGAATGGTATGTGTTATATCATGTATTCTGCGACGCTACATCACAGTAAATGCCTACGGCGTAGCAAATACCTACGTCGTAGCGAACGATGCAGAAATCTCACGGTAAATCCGAAAGTTTGAATCACTATCATGTAGATAACTAATATTCGCCACCCGAAAATCATATCAAACAACTTTCTTGAAATTCATAGTACCTTTTCAATAACCACGTAAACACCCTCTCCGAGAATAGCTAGCGGATTACCTATTGATATTAGGAATAATATATTCATTTGGAATGTTTAATGTCATGTGTAATTCTTCCTTGATGACGGCTTTAAGCTTTCAACAAATATCTAAAGATCGGTAGGCACATGGCGTCCGGGTGACTGTGATGGAGTAAGTCAGTTGTAAGGAAATCGTAAGAAGCCACATAATGTAAGCCTATTTTTAAATGTCCTTTTTGACATAACAAGCCAGATAACGCAATTGTGCGCAATTTGCTTATTTATAGTGCTGTGAACGGGTTCCAATGTAGAATTAACATTCTTCTTCTTCTCTTCCATAATGGCCTGTGTCCGTCATTTCGACAGACAATTTTGCCAATGTCAAGTGTTAAAATTGTAATAAATAAGTCAAGTCAAGTCATTTGTCAAGTCGGCTGTTGTTTGTTTTGAAAAGAAAATGGTTGACATTGGCAAAATTGTCTGTCGAAATGACGGACACAGGCCATTATTGAAGAGAAGAAGAAAAGAAAATGGTGGATTTTCTCTTCAAAACCTAACACGAATTTTCACATTCAGAAAAACCACTTTACACACATTTATTCCAATGGCTCACACTTTATGTTACGACCTAAGTATTATTGGTTAAAATTCCACCAAAATTAAACAACAATACTCACAATAACACAAGAAAAACTATTAAAATAAAAGTGCTATGTGTCGTTTCAAAAAATGTCAAAACTCGTGTCTAGAATTAACATTACTTTATGACATTTGGGTGTCAATCGAGATTCAACAAAAGCTTTTTTGACAGGTTGTCATTGAGAAGGTTGAAAAGTGTGAAAACATCTTGAGCCTGTATTTTTATCATAATAAAGGCTGCATGAGGGTCAACGTGGTAGGTTGCAGGTATCGGTTCATTCAATCAGCGCGATAGGATCAAATGTCACCTTGCACTATAACCTCGATAATCGAGTCTAGGCACTAACGAACCTGGGAAATAATGTTGCTATCCATTTTACTTGGTTTTGCAGAACTAAAAGAAAAGCTGTTTACTGGTAAATGTTAAATACAAATAGTAACTACATACCTTTCTAGACCTTTGTTAATCTAATTTCTAAGAAGACATTTATGCCTGTTTATTTTATAATACCTACCTGCGGGCCTAAGATGCGCACGCGAGATATTTGTCATGTCGTTCTGTCAAAATTTAAGCATTTTGTACCAGTTTTTGAATTTTTGCATTATCTGTGGCAATATTGTCGACAAAACGCGCCTTGAATATTCAACTTTTGACATTTCTGCATGACTATTATCTCGTCCTCAGAGAGATACGACGACTAAGAAGTGTCAAAAGTGTACAATAACAAGGCGCGTTTTGTCGACAACAGTACCACAGATAATGTAAAAGTTCAAAAACTAGTGCAAAATGCTTACATTTTGACAGAACGACATGACAAAATATCTCGCGTGCGCATCTTAGGCCCGCTGATTCGAAAAATAGTTATTTTTAACATAATTAGTTCAATTTATTTTTGAAGTGGCCAGTAAACAAAAGAGTACTTATTGCAAAAATCTTAGTTTCCCATTATTCACTTCAACTGTACTGACTAAGAGCAATCCGAACGTTTTGCTACTAGGACATTTCACTTTATGGATGAGTTTGGCGTTTTGTTAATAATGTCGTTTTGCTACATGGGTATTCTGATAGGTACCCTACCAATAAGTATTGTTTAGATTCGTTTACTTATTATTTATTTATTCCCCAATTTAAAATGTAAATTTAAACAGATTTCTGTTACCTCTAATTTACTAGACTAGACTGCAAACTTTTCAACACCCCTGTGCAAAACGTGACCAAAAAGACAACAATATCTGTTTTATAATTATCAAGTTTAGTTAGCGGCGGAACACATGAATTCATTCAATAGTAGATCATTTTCTTATTCTATTTATCAGTTCTAGAATCATTTCTATTTCCAAGTGATATAACAAGCTTTTAACTTCCACCTTTCCTTCGTTTGAAGGCAATTGCAATTAGCTAACGGAAATCCGAATAACACTATTTCTTTGTGTTGCTTCTTTGAAATGCCTTTCATAGGTGGGTGACAGTTTTTTTACTTTTCAAATGAAATAGGTCATTATTTATTATACTTTATTTATTTTTATATCTACTATTTGGAAGGTATATTAAATTTTGAAGGTATATTATATTAAAAAAAAAAAAAGTACCTGGCCTACGGATATGTAATGATGTATCATCAAAGCCTCTACCTAAGAGGCTAAGAGTATTGAAGAAAGCTATCAAAGCACACTTCTTTTAATCGGAATGGCGTGTGCATTTGAGTGTGTCGGATGTTGTCGGCCGCCGCCGTCTACGGGGTACACTTTTGTTCGTTTGCATAAAGAATCGAGTCTGTCATGCATTTACTGGCTGATGGAGATACGGTGGCCACGCCTTTTGTTTTGCGAAAAATTTTAAAAACAAAAGATAATTGTTCCTACAAAATAGAAATGGGCTATGCCGTGAATTGTGTAATCTGAGTTGCTGCTTTACCTTTTATAACTGAGAGATGCTGTCGTAATATAAAAAGAAATAGGCCCACGTCTGTTCTGTACGGATATATACAGACCATTTGGGGTCTACAGACACAATATTTAAAAAAAAACTTATAAAAACACACACATGATAATGTATATGTTCAGAAAACCTTACTTCTCTTTATTAATCTTATAACTACAATCGTTTCACCAAGTATCTTGCTCACTCAACATCTTTATTAAATCATAAATTACGACGAGAAGAAAAATACCGTGGTCTTTATTAATTGACGTCTTTTCGACATGTATCTAAGCAAAAAATATATTGTGACTTGAGGTTATGTAGCAGCAGGCGTCCAATTTTTTATGAAACATTTCCATTCAGGCACATGAAGAGGCTAATCAAAGGATTATTATGAATCATCACGATCGGTAAACAAATTATTTATTTTGTCAATTTACTAAGAAATAGACGTCGGGGACCTTTTTTTCTATGCTCACAACACCAAGGTCACTCAAGATCACTCCCCTAAACCCCCTAAGCTGCTAATCTGTAAGGTACTATCCAGCCATAAAAAGAAGAGGGTCAAAAAAACCTAAATAGCAAAACATGTACTTGAAACAATCTCGGTAGAAATTTCCAATATTTTCTATTTTATTGTCGTAGAAGATAAAATGTAGATAAATAAATAATAAATAAATAAATATTCACGGACACTTAACACAACGCCTTCTAGTCCCAAACTAAGCAAAGCTTTTACGATGGAAACTAGATGGCTAATAGAATACATAAATACATATTTTTTTTTGTAAACACATACTTATAACACATAGAAACACCCAGACACAGAACAAACATCTATGTTTACAACACACAAATGTTTGTTCTCGGTGGGAATCGAACCCACGACCCACAGCACGGAAGGCAGAGCTACTACCGACTGAGCCATGACGCCTGTCAATAGCACCTAATTGCTCCTTTTTCAAAAATACTTACTGTTCCATGTTAATCCTGGTCACTCCACTAATCATAGTGTTATGACGAAGAAAAATTGATCAAGAGAGCTTCACAACACCCAGTCATTAAGATGGCGACGGACGGGTTGTTGCTTAGCGATAGATAGGTAGAAAACGGTTACTTAATGGAAATAAACATAAAAACAAATAAGTATGAAACGTTGAACAATACCAAAATAAGGTACGGAATCAACATTTTGCTTCTAAAGAATATTTATTTTGATTTGCGAAATTCGAAGATTAAAATTTGTAGGTCCTTACTATCCACGTTTTTCCTTGGAAAATAAATTTGTGTAGAAAAATATCACAGAGCTCAGGCCATCCTAGCCTTTCGCGTGATCTCATAACTGATGATTAAGTTTCCTAGCGGTACCCTAGATGTGCATAATTTTTTTTTTGGAAAATTGTTAAATGTATCTCTAACTTTATCCAGCATAACAGCTTGTTAGTTGAAGCTACTTTTAATAACAATCGCATTGCATGGCTCATCGAAAAGCTGCAAATCGGGAAAACGAGACTGGTAGCGCACTCTAGTGACAGTAATAGAAACTAAGCAGTTATTGGTTCTCTGAAACTTGTTGAAACTGTATCTAACATGATATCTTTCTGCCTTGTAGATTTAGTTCGTTGATTTGCCGTACGTACCTTCATATTTCAAGGTTCTTTGTTGATTATTTATGAAACTGCACAGTATCCTCGGTTGATATCATCACTCGTAGGTATGCCTAACCAAAGCACAGATGTCGCCACCAAAAGAATTCAAAATAAACTAAATAGGCAATTTGAGGACAATGATCTATGTTTAAAAAAATCTTTATCTCAGGTACCTACTACGAGTAGGTTCTGAGACGACCAGCCCATCACCACTACTAAAAAACTTCCTGATTTTCTAATGATAGCACCCCAGGAGTCAAACCTGTTTGAAATCTCTTGCACGAGACAAAGTGCAACTTACACCTCTCTGTTTTACAAGAGATAATTAGCTTATGTAAAACTTTGTAAGAATTTCTTAGAATTTATGGCTGTTACCCGACACTAACGCTTTAATTAGTTAAGGCTACACCGATACCATAAATAAGAAAAGCGTAAGGGTGCTTTTTCACCAGAGCTAAGCTAAGCTACACGATGCTAAGGTTCTATTTGATCCAACAATATAAGTAAATATGTAACCAGTTGAGCTATCTATAAACCTTTTGTAACGGTTTGTAGATAGCTCAACTGTTTCATGTGAATTTTGTAGATATTGTGAATATTGTAAATACTGTATTGCCTAGTTGTAATTTTCTTTGTGAGTAGGTAAAAATTAAAACAAACGATTCCCTTTTGGTGGATTTCAAACACATCCTTAGCAACGTAGCTTATAGCTTAGCACTTATGGAAAAGACTTCTATGGCAACAAGAAGGATCAAGAAGAAGAACAACTAGAAAAAAGAAAGAAGAAAGAAATAAGAAGAACAAGAAGGATTCAAGGATGTATTTATATCCACTAATAGGGATCCTCTATTTTCATAGCCTATATTTGCTTGCACTGGTGAATACGGGTTCAATGAAGCTATGTTTTCTTTGTATAGAGGGATGAGTGCTGGAGCTGGGAGCTACGAATGCGATGTGGTACCTCGCTCACCGCTTAGCAACGTAGCACATCTCTGGTGAAAAAGCGGAAAAGAAGTGGTTTTTTCCACAGCCCTCGTGGAAAAAACCACTGTAATTAGAAGTCCGCCAATTTATCAACGATGGATAAATGAAATAACAACATGATTATTGCAATAAATTTTATGTGATATTTTACATAAAAAAGTAACCTAACAACTAATAAAAACAATGGTAGGTAGGAACCTAGCATAGTAACATTCAAAATAACATAATTATCGTTTTGCTTTGCTTTTAGAGTTTGTGATCTTAAACGTCATATTTTCATTTAAATTTGATATTTTTATAGTACTTTTTTATACTTAAATTTTTTTATTTCTTAAAGACCATTTTGTGATATACCAATACTTCATCGTTAACTTAGAATAAGTTGTTATATTTTATATGTATAATGTAAGTACATAGTTATAAGTAATTAATATACCTAATCTATGTATTGCTAAATATTTTTAATACTTACATATACTTGGCATTTAGAAGAACAACACGATTTTAAATTTTATAAGAATCTAAACATTAGGGTTAGGTTTACTTAGGTAACTTAATTAATTAATACAGGTAGGTACAATTTTTAAGCTGATAACAAGTAAGTTCTTTGTTCCAGGAGACATTGCATGCAGATCTTAGGTATAAAAGGTAGATAAATAAAGTAAATACCAACTTCAATACAAACTCCGTGGTTCACATAAGATTTAGTTCACATACGTAAGATTCCGCTTTTGTAATAAATCAGGAAATCATAAAATTATTCAGGCAAGTATATTATTTGTTTCGCGGACACTTTCGAAATGTCATGCATTTTACATTTGCATTGCATATTTTCGCTCAAAGGGCGCTCTAAGAAACGGCACCCACCTGCACTTTATTTTAATTTTATTATTATTTAAATTTGTCATCTGCATCAGCTGTCTTTACACTGTATTTAAAATACCTTAATTATAATTCCATATAAGTATTTTGGCATAACAGCTTTATTCTAGGAAGTAATAGTATTTAAAAACATGTAACTGCGTTGAAATAACAACGAAGAACCCGACCTCTGCCAGGGTTCGTTTGGCCGCGACGCTCCAAGGAACTCTGAAAAAGAAATACCATCCTTACTATAATAACCTCCTTATGCATAATGGTTCCACTAGCTAAACATGGGCCGATAAGGCCGGTTTTCCTCCAAAAATGTAGACAACCAAGCGAGCCAATTTGTAGGTTCTGTCACCCTGAACCCAGACTGAAAGTAGCTAATTCAGACTGCGTTTATTCAAGAAAATCTCAAGGAATAATAGAATAATAGAGCCTCGCGTCTTCGTTGGAAACGGCCGCACGAATTTTAACCAAACATAATTATCTCTTTTTTAGAACCGCATTAAATTCAGAGACCTACTTTCGGAGCTACGAGGGCACAGACAAACATACAGACATACAACGCCATCAAACTTATAACAACCCTCCCTTTTTTTGGTCGGGGATTAAAAAAAGTTTATTGGATGAGTTGGACTATGCAGATTGTCTCACGCCTCTCTATTATTATGTTATTAATAGATTATGTATATTAGAGACTATAATATACATAATCAGAGAATTTACGAGATATACTCTCGTAATATTGGCCAAATCTGCTAATAATAAGCGTATTCCATACCATATCGTTAAGTTCGTCCTCAGCGATACGGAGCGGGGCCGTCCTGGGTCCGTCCCAATGCGGCGATGCACGCGCAAACTGCGGTCTCTCGCCCTCGTCCAAAGCCTTCCGCAGGAAAGACATGGTCAATACTAATGTATAAGCCGCAAGTTTCCTTACTTTGTCTTACTTTATACCCGGCTACACGGAGCCAAAAGAGTAACAGTCTATGTTCCTATGTATGTGGGATGTATGTTCATCTGTTCCCTCGTAACTCCTAAATGGTTTTGGGGTCTCGGTAGCCTGGATGACATAGGCTATGTGACGTCGTTTTTCGAAACAAAGCCATAAGTATTTCTTTAAATAAAACGATCAGGAGACCATCGACTACTTTCCACCACTTTAAAAATGTAAGGCTTAGTCATCCCATCATCCCAACCTTAGAAATTATGAATTACGAAACACACGCGCGCTGATTAGTTGAAGTACGATATAGCGCTAATACAAACCACAAAACGAATCTAAGTACACATATTAAATACTGCTGCTACACATATTACACATGCTACACATATTAAATTCCGCTGCTTCGTGATCCGAAACCACGGAAGTTCGAGCCCAAGACCTGTTGTAACATTGTAAAAAGTGTAAAGAAATTATATTCATACCATGTTCAGTTCGTCTTCAGTGATACGCAACGGGGCCGTCCTTGGTCCGTCCCTGTCAGCGCGCTCGTATCCTTGTGGTCTCTCTCCCTCATTCAAAGCCTTCCGCAGTGCTATCAGTAGTCTGTCTAACACGAGGGCAGCTCGCTTTTGAGGGACTGTCTCCTAGAAAAAAATATGTAGGTTACTTACATATCTAGACAAATACTGTTGGATGATGTTGGCCAAGTTTAGAGATGGTTAAGTTAGTTAAAGTCATCATATCTTATAAGAATTAGATACATAAGATCAAAAATTGCCTTAACAATATGTAGTCCACTTTGGAGTTGCAAATTAATAGCGTTATATCGTTAAAAGATAAAACCTAAAAATTATTTCCTTCTTCGATAGTCGGCCCTTTGGGATCAAAAAAGGTCACAATCGAGTAATGTTTAGGTAAAAAACATCCCTAATCTTCATACATTTCCGTAAAACCTTTAAGTAACTGATATTTTATCAAGGCATCTTATTATACCAAGCGACACATGTGTAAGCCTCAGTTAACCGTCATTTAATACCCACATCTAATGCAATATACAAAATTTACGATACCATCAAGGGTGGCGCAAAAAGACCCATTTTAATCACGTGGAGGAGAAAATAAGTTCACGAAAAACCTCTACGGAACACTCAATTGCGTATCCAACTTGTGAGACGATTCATTTGAGAATAAATGGGATCACTTACGTGTCACTAAAGTTAGATTAGCAGTTTAAACAAACAAACTAAGAAGCTGATGCCAAAAATTTTAATACAGATCATAAAATAAGTACATACTTACCCCTTATCTTATAAAAAGTTAGAGTAGACATTATGTCCTGATTACGTATTGTAAACAAAACATAATGTCCACTCTTAACTTTTTATAAGATAGACCCTTAGTAGGTATATTTAATATTCTTATTACACTAGAAGATTCAGCGTGATTTCGTAGCAGTCAAACCGCCTTTTACAGTTGGTATTCTATAGTTGAAAATTGCTGAAAATCGTATCGAAATCGGCGCGTTAGTATTTTAAGTCTCACGCAAGTGACAACGTAAATAATTGGAAGAAGCCTACTAGTTTATTGAGAAAGCGTGACACATTATGCAACTTCCAGATAATTTCACTCGACCCTTGGGAAAATGGAAAAATGGGTCACACCAATAAACACTAATCGGAAGCCATTTATTTGTCGGGTAGAGTACTATTGCGTCTATTTGAAATTACTAGGGTATATGTGAGTTTCGAACAACAAATATAGCCAATTCGATGTTTAACATTATTCTAAATAAATGGAATTATTGTTGCTTTAACTCCCTGTGTTTATTTTGTGCTGAGTGTCCTTGAGTGAGCTTTACTAAAACATTTTATTACATATGGCCGACTGAAATCAAAATAGTTTTTCTGTTTCTGAACTCAAGTTTGCAAATCCAACTCGCACATGTTCAGGTTCGCTCGCACACCTAAGGTTTGTCTTTTACAAAAGAGACTGTATTGTACTTAGGTATTGCATTTTTTTGCTTCAAACTTCCTTGCTTCTCACAAAATGGCACCCCAGTCCGTCGGACTAAGCAGTACTTTTACTTATTGTATTGATAAAAGTACTAACGTTGAAAATATACTAAACTTAACATTCTAAGTAGTCTGACTACATGCCCAAACTATTTACAAAACCACATGATCAAATAGCGTCCCTTTTGACAATTTCCACTTCAAAGGTAAACCCTATACCTTGTAGGTGCGTAAGCATAATCTTTTAAATCTTTATGTTTTTAAATTGATGCAAAATAGAGAAACCTATTGACCCAAAATAATATTTCCATCAAAAACAACAAACTAGAAACTTTGTATATGTTTTTATAGGATCGCCCCCTAGTTATAGAGTTTCATGAAAGTAGTATGCTTCGGAGAGTAAACACTCTCGGGCAGGTAAATAAACTGATACTTCTAATTAAGGCGGCTTTCCCCGAACCAAGCTGTTTTTCCGCAGGTGGCGATGGTATAAACTCGATAGCTAGAGCAAATATAAAGTAACTGAAAAGTCTACATGATACATCTTATCAGTTACAGGTAGATGGCAACTACCAGGCCGCCCTTACTAGTAAACTCTACTCGAAATGAATTATTATCGATTTAATAAGAATTTCTGGAAAAAAAAATTTATTTAAAAAGATACTCACAATGTAGTCATCGTAGACTGCTGCTGGCGCGGCGAGGGCGGTGGCAAGAGTCAGGACAAGAAGCGGCATGGAATTCATCATGGGGGAATGACCATTACACACCGAATACCTTAAAAATGTAAATAAAAATGCGTTTAAATTCTGGTTATTTACTTTTAGATTCTAAAAATATATCAAATTGATGAATAATAAGATTGATTAATTGACTCTCATAAACTTAGCCGTGTAGAAAAGTTATGGATAAATAAATAAATATTCAAAGTGATATTTGATAAAATACGTGGATCTTCTGATACCTCCAAACAAAATATTTGGCACATTTATAGGATTACAAATGTTGCAAGCTCTCAGGGTTTTTTTTACAGATTGCGAGATACTTGAAAGTACCTACTTGGCATTGCATAACAAATTTTTCTAATGGGCCACAGCCGTCACTGTGCTGTATTTTGTATTCAAAATCAGTGAATTGAACCTGTGCTTCACGCGCCTCTGCCAATCACCCGCTAAACTACAAAGGTTGTCAAAGTTAGATCACGCGTGTCCCTGGCACATGTGTTTCTTTCAGTACGGCCGTGACCATTATGCTAATTACTTTATCGAAGCTTTGTACAGTCAACATCAAAAGTTTAATTACGATATTGTTCTGGAGAAAATTCGGAAAGCTACGGTTCGTGTACTTATGTTGATAATACCGATTCAGATTGTTCGCTGAACAGCGCCTCGAGTCATTCTCACATACCTTCAGAAAGGGCAGCTGCAAGGGAAGCTAAGAATAGAATTAAACAAATTCAATTCTAAAATCATCATAACCTACCTTGTTCTAAATTTATAATTATGTAATGCACAAATAGTAGATAATAATAATTCATGATTATAATTGACGATGATTATAAAAATAATCCTACAACTCTTATTGGTCCTGATTTCACTTTAATATACAAGATGAACCTTTGAAATAAAACAGTAAGGACTGCTACCTTTACGGTGCAACGATAATTTTTAAAGTTATTTTGACACATTAAAAACCATTTAACTGTTTGTAACTGTCCCTTTTCTCACCAACTGAACTTTTTTTATATCTTTCTAAGTTACAACGCTTAAAGTAGCAGTCTTTGCTGCCTCGTCTCAAAAGTCCACTCTGCATTATGGAAACACTCAAAATATTATTTCAAACATGGTCATGTCAATTTACTTCTGGTATTGACTGTACAAACAGAGTTCCTGTTCAAATATCGGTCACCGGACAGGCGAGGGAATAAATGTTTTCAGGAAATAATAATCAGCTGTTGGGCAAATATTTTTTTCAAGATACGTTTGATGTTTGAGCGATTAAGTATGTCAACATAACGTAGCCGCTTGTAATACCTATATTTACTTATTTTTATTTATTTACTTACCCTATATTTTATTTAGCAGTAAGTAGTAGAGCTTCTTGTAATACAAAATATACAAGCTCTATAGCCAAGTTAAAGAAGAGAAGATAAGCTAACTGCTTTTTTATGTAAAAAAAAAGGCTTTATTCCCATCGAGCCCATTTGCATAGTGGGCTCGATGGGATTTTTTTTTCCTGGTAGTACAATTTTCATAGAGATATTTGGTCTAAAAAATAACGCATTTTTCTTGAGTTATTTTTTTTTCACCGTGTAGAAACTCTGCGAGTTGTTAACTTTGCAATTGGAAACAGGAAAATACCCTATCAAAACGAAGGATCAAACGCTCAACACAGAAATTGAATTGGTAGACTGATGTGGATTATCTGAGTTCGATCTAGTGTAGAAAAATCATTATTTCCATGAGTAAAATGATAGGTTATTTGTCTCGTCTGTCAAGCTTGTGTCATAAAAGGATTTAGAAGTTTTCTCAGTTTTTTGTTTTATTTTTCTAATGTATTTTTAGGTAGGTATACACTATACAGGATGTATTTCGAAAGTATAAGCGTGACACACTATTTTTTTCGATTGATTGGCAGAAAATAGTTATTTGTTATACAAGAGTGCAAAGTTGCTTTTTAACCGCGTGTTCAATTTTGATGACCGAGCAATCGAAGGATTCTAAAATTGAATCACGAGCGCAGCGAGTGATTCAAAATTAGAATCCTGAGCGTTAGCGAGGGAATCAAAAGAGCACGAGGTGAAAAATCTTTGCACTCGAGTGCAACACGTAACTTTTCATTCCACCTCAGCGAGGAAATGACTAAATGCAAAAAAAGCAAATTGAAAAAAGAACACCAAGAAGGTTCCGAGTCTGAGTTTTTAACAAATTAAAAAAAAGTTGTATGATATATTCGGCACCATAGAGGTAGCAGTAAATAGGTTTAATGTTTTTTTTTATTCACAAACTTAGTGCACACGATGTTCTAAATTCAATTTACTTTATCCTCTAGAGAATAAAAACGGCTTTTCCACTCAGATATTGAAGATTAAAAATACTCTTTCCGAGATGGTGGGATGAAAAACAACTTTGTTACCTAATAAATAAATAAAATATTTGTAGTAACTTTACTTTAGTATCTTAAGTTATCAAAAAAGGTAAAGCTAATTATTTGTCATAAGTAAAAGCTCGTTTACAGAGTTAGCTTTTTCATGGCTGTTATGTTGTGAGCCTAATTCGATTTTGTTATTTACACAATTTATCCAGGTTATAGTGTAACTTTCCGATGCGTTCACTAACGATTTTTGCAGTGCTACGTGGTGCTACAATATCGCGTGCTACGTGCTACGGTGATCATATTCTACGCTGGCGTAGCGGAGCTACGAAATCATTTGCTATGGGTGTAGCAACTCAAATTCAAATCGTTTATTGCACTTATGTTGTTTTAGAGATGTTGATTATCGTTGATTCTTTTCACAGAACTTCTGGTTTTAGATGACTTGCTACAATCACGGTGATTCGTTTTTATTTTTTAGCGTCACACAGCTTGAGCATATAGGTAGGTACTATCACATATCATATAGTACATACTATTACCATCATACTAGGTACTATAAAACTTTTTTACAAGCCATTTACAAGCAAAAGCAGACAACTATAAAATAAAAATATCGGATATATAAATAGCGGAATCTAGGAATACCAAGAGATATATTTAACAGTGGTGATACAATGTGCTACGGTTTTGTAGCAAAAGCAATAAATAGTTAAATAGTACGCAGTACGAGTATGCTACGGCGTAGCACCCACTGCTACAAGATCGTATGCTTCCTGTGTGAGTTTAGTGTAAAGTTTCCGTACATAAACCTACATAAACAAAAATTAGTTTTGCACATTCCTGCACTGATTTCTATTTTGAATAGGTATATTAAAAAAAAATCAAATCATTTATACTAAAGTAAGTAATATATTTTTCGCCTAATAGATTGCAAACCAAAACTTTATGTATTCAGCAAAAAAACTTATTCTGAATTTCTAATTTCAGAATACACAATAAAAATAGGTGAGCGGGAATATATAATTCTTTTGAGTGACTTGTAAAATTTTCTTGATATTATGCAACTAGTCAATAAAAGACGGATTTAAAGCGAGGGCCAGTAATGAATCACGAGCAAGTGAAGGATTCTAACGACTGTGTTAGAATCAAAATAAATAAACCAAAATAAATAAATAAATATTCACGGACACTTAACACAACGCCTTCTAGTCCCAATTTAAGCAAAGCTTGTGTATCGCCCGTGTATTAAAACGCTACTTTTAAATTATTGTAACGTAAAAAAGAGGCAAATTTTGAGTGATGTTTCAGTATTTACGCGGTTAGGTTAGCTTGACATTTTATAAAATTTAAACATATATTTTAAAATTAGTTTTACATACTTACTAATAATAAAAAGCCGTTGCTACTCCAACACGATCTACTAAAACTGCCTACTACCTTGCTATCAACAATATTTTATTTAGTTTTTGTTTGGGATCCACAGAACGAGTAGTCGCGGTAAGCTCACTACATTAAATAGCACTATAGGAGTCGCCCAAGCCTTTATATGCTCGCCTAATACACGATCAAACAAACTAACTATCGCGCTTTTCTAGTTTTCACAGAATAATCATGTTATTGTTACTATGTGGCTGGTGGGTAGAAAATATATTAAAATAATGTTTTATTTAGTACGTTTAGAGCTGAATATAAAACAAATCGGTTTATAAATGACAGAGTAACAAAAATAAGGAAAAAACAAACAGCCAATTGAGAAACCTTAGTTTTTGAAGTCGGTTGAAAAATATGAGATAAATACATACATTAAAAAAAACTGTAGAATGTGCATTTGCAATGCAAAATAAAATATGGACGACAGTCCAGCAATGTTAATGCATGATCATGCTAGAAAAAGTTGCTGTAGCTAGAAAAAACTTGTGCAGCTAGCCTATTGCGAAAAAGAACAATTTTGGACACTTTCGATACAGCGCGCGCGTGCCGCTCCCGCTCGTACGCGATTCCCGAGTCTAATGTGCTTGGTCCATTGGGTGGGGGACCGAATTTTGCATTTTTTAGTCTGTAAACAAAGTATAAAATGAAAATCAGGACAGGTAAAAAATCTGACGAAAGCGGAATCTCAAGGATGTGAAACTTAATCAGATAAACGGGCAGGATCCTAAGTGCATTATGATTAGCTTCCTTAGTATCCAGATCCACTACTGCTAGCAAATCCATTTCAATCAAACGATCGTAAGTTATTCCTGCCGCATGGAACGTATCTTTACGACATAAATCACGCACGCCAACCTCCTCATTACACCACCACGTTTGGGTTGGCTGGGGACAATGCTTTCAGCATTAAGTCCACCCTTTGTAACAAATTTATAATATTGTGCAATAAAGTATTAAATAAATAAAATAAATATACTCGTAGATTTTTGGCTCACTTGGAAAAGCAGAGTTGATGCTATCCTACTTAGCTCATCTATCTATTATTAAAACAAAATTTCTATGACACCCCAACAAAACAATAACATTTTATAAAATTACCCCTATTCTGTTGCATAAATGTGAGCGAATTTGCTGACCAAGATAGATAAAACCTGTAGTTTAGGTTAAAGTGTCCCAATTCGCAAATTCGTTTGAATGTAGGTGAATTGACGATTATAATCTCATCCATCATAGTCGAGGGGAAGAACTCATCCACCTACCTACATGCAAGGGTCAATAGTATTTTTGATTCACGTAGGTATAGTTTCTTACGTTTCCTCCTGTGTAAAGAATGTATCTGTAGTTGTATGTAGCTACCTACCTACGATAATGTATTTAGCGGTTTAACGGTAGGTAAATAAACTGTAAACTTATTGTAGACTCAATTTAACGTACTTAGTTCATCTGAGAAGATCATTGATCATTGGGCATGAATGGACTTTGTTTACCTAGTAATATTAATTCCCGACGATAAAATATCAACACAAAATGTCAGATGAGTATACCCCTGGTATACTTATCTGACATTTTGTGTTGATATTTTGTAAATTGTGTACCTAATTTTGTGAAATAAAGAATTATTGACGGTGGTTGCGACATCTGTTTCAATCAGCGAATTATTGTCGACACTCGACACTGTAGGTAAGCCGAATGTCATTATTTCATGAGTTTCATGAGGTCCTCATAGTAAATCCACAAAGAACCGCTATCGCCGACAACGTCATAGGCCGTGGGAAATAGCAGTAGGTAGGCCTCAACAGCCTACCCACACGAAGGACCGTATGTAAAGGGTTTTATAAGTGACTATCGCTATTACAAAACATACCTATTGTTAAAAATAGGCGACTGCAAAATCGCTACGAATTCGCTACGACATTGCTACGGATTCGCTACCAAATCGCAGACGCTCATTTCACGTAGCTCTTTCGGACTGAAAATTTTACTTTCTTATGTTTTATAATTATCACCACTCTTTCACACTATTTTATATTTATTATTTATTTTTTGGAGAACCAAAAGCTTTTACAATTTGAATAAGCAATGCTACACAAATGGCAATGGTAATATTTATTAAGAAGGTAGGTACGTACATTCTTAATAAAAAAAATTAAATTGAATAGCTATAGGTAAGTACATACTTAGGATAAATGCCGTGGTAACTTGTTCATGAAGGTCTCCGTAAATTAAAAAATATTTTTATTCCATGTAGTTTACGCATGAACGCATTGGACGCCCTGCTAAGACGCCCTGTATATTTCTCCTATAATCGCATCCTTACAAAACTTTACGGGGTCAAAGATTAGATGAGAGTGGCAGTAGGGCCAGTAGGCGAACTCGTAAATGCAACACGAGCTTCCCATTGCGCTAATGTGCGGGCCGTGTCGCTCACCATGGGGCTAATCATTTCGGTCACTTAACTGCTACTTGTTGTGCTTGTATTTGAAAGTTACTGCCGAATAACAACCCTTTTTTATATTTATTGTGTTCTATTTGGGTATGTTTGATAGAAATGTTTCAAGAATTCTACGCATAACATTGGCGGAGGCAGATTTTTAAAGAGCTCTTAAAGTAGTGATTTGGTTACTCCCAGGGCCAACGGCTGACCCTTTGAACTATCCGAGAAAACTCTCGGGCGATATTATTTCAATTCTTTGTGATTTGTGGCATTTCTGTTGATAAGTAAACTGAGATTAGTAAGGCCCCCCCCTATCGGAGAAGATTTAAGATTTTATTCATAAGCACGAGTTACCATTGTGTAATAGGTACTTAACCTACCTACCTACATAATACCTGCAGGTAACAAAAAACCTTTTGGTAGATATTCAATTATAAGTAGGTAGGTAGTGTAGTAGAAGAGCGCCAACTTCAGCCGCGACATTTTTGTTGCAAATAAGTATTAGTTCCAATGCAAATAAGTTAAGATTTATTACTATGTTCTTTACTTTTTTGTCTTTTTAACAATCAAGTCAAGCACGAACCAAGCATGAGCCAAGCAATAGTACATTACTGCAGCGGCCCGCAACAGAGGCAATGAGGGAAGAACGTGTAAATGTGGGCCAAGTCGAAGACGAGGCACACATACGTGAGTCCCTCATTGCTTAGTTGTGGCCAAGGCTTGTATAGTAGTTTTCTCAAATAATGCGCGGAAATTAAAACTAAGTACCTACCTAGGCAAAACTTTTTAGTTGAAAATACAATTACTTTTCAAAACCACTAACGAACAACGAAGGTACAGTGTTCATTTGTTTTTTTTCAATAATCAGCTTTCTATTTGAAAGCCTGTTCGAAATTTGAATAAAACCTTTGATAAGTTACCTCCTTGGTTGCCATGAAAAGATCGTTCCATTTTTAAATTACACGACAGATATGAGTTTTGTATGTAATTTATTTGGCCGCTAAACACGCCGGCAATGGATTTTCATACATTTATTGTCGGCCGCTGCTCGCATGTATTTGGCCAGTACTGCATTTTCGATTTAACTCGAAGAAAATAATGCTTTAATTTCCAAGCATGTTTGAGAAAATATACAATACGACATGACATGACATTATGACAGCAAACATAACAAAATGGCGAATGGCTGAAGCAAGCGACGACCGACCGAATTTGACCGAATGTTTTTGTTTGATTTGATTTGATTCTGTCAATTTCTGTCTGTTCGTTCGTTCGTCCGTTCTGTGTTTTTGAGGAGACGCTTCGATTGAAATCTTGAAATCCTGTCTGTTTCGTATTGAAAATCGTAGGAATTTCTGCGAAAATGTATGTATCAAGTGTATCTAATGAAAAACTACATAATAGTTCTGCAAAAGGTATTACTAACTCGGTAATATCACAATTGTATTTACTTGTAGGGCGCGAAACAAATTATCTCCATCAGCGGCGGCTGGCACTGAGAAAGAAAAAGAGAAAAAGAAACCCAAGGAAGAAAAGGCTAAAAAAAAGAAAGGTGATGCGTCTAGTAGCAGCGACAGCAGTGGCAGGTAATAAGTACGGAATAACTTGACTGTAGTTCAGTAAACAGTTGTTGACTTTGTTGAGGTTAGAAATTATTGAACTCGAGATGGAGTCTACACTACACACAACTACACAGTTTACTCCAGAATGTATTTCTTGCGTGTATGAAATTTTTGAACCGATTCATGAACCGATAATTTTTTCGAACAGAGGGTACGAAACCCCACCCCACAAAGAGGGAGGATTCTTCCCTCCCCTTATCTACATACAAGTATTTCTAAAGTTCTGTACAAATGGTTTCAGTTCTTCGGACAGCAGCTCATCCCGTTCATCATCTCGTTCGTCGTCTAGCAGCTCGGGCAGTTCCTCACGTTCATCTTCTTCCTCCAGTTCATCAAGCAGCAGCAGCAGCAACAACAATGACCGTTCCAGACCAAAGAAGAAGTATGTTCCATCTAATTTATGGTGATATGATATACACCTAAAGTTCATTGACTTCAGTTGATTAAATTTTTATTTAAACTACATTTGGTTTGTAGTATAATAAGAAATGCACTTTTAATTAGTAGGAGTATGAAAAAACTTGTGATTTGCAGAACTTCTCCCAACAAGAGTCCAGTCAAAGACAGGCGTGAGACAGACAAGAACAGAGACAGATCTCCCCTCAATGATAAGAAGAAATCATCTGTTCCATCTACTGATAAACTCAAAAGCAAAGATAAACATGAAAGGTAAATATATACCACTATTTAAACGAATATTAAGAGAAATGATAAGTCTATGCCGTGCAGTGCAGGGGTCCTGTTCTATCTAGTTTAACACCCGAATTTGAACACATCACTTTTGGATCATTCCAGTTTATCGCATAATTCAATGCAGGGACTTTTTTGTTAAAGCAATAATGAATCTAATTAATATTCTTTTAGTATTTATTAAGTGAAAGTGAAAGAATGGCTAATATAGATAAGTAAAAATACAGTTTAAATTCCAGCAAGTCACCTGGTCGTAAAAAGCGTGAGCGATCACCTCCGCCGCGCCCCACCCGCATTCACATCGGCCGTCTAACCCTCAATGTGACCAGAGACCATGTTCAAGAGATATTCTCAACGTACGGGACTGTGAAAACGGTGGAATACCCCACAGATAGATTGCACCCATATAATGGACGCGGGTATGCATATGTGGACTTCAGCAACGCGGATGAAGCTGAGTCTGCTATGAAGCATATGGATGGAGGTAATTATGAGTTTTTGTTTTTGTTGTGTTAACGGAAGGGTCAAATATGCAAATAAGTTCAGGCCTGTTTATGTGTATAATGTAAACTGGTTCTAACTGTATTGTATACTTCAGGTCAGATCGACGGGCAGGAGATCACTGCGGCACCGGTGTTGATTCCTTCCCGCCCGCGCCGGCCGTCGCCGCGTCCGCTGCCGCCGCGTCACCTACCGGCCCGACGTCACTCGCCGCCAAGGTACAAAAAATTGAGTTTCCGTTTCTACATTTAGACCCGTCTTCAGCGATGCTTATCTAAGTTACATGGGAAGAGCTCTGGTTAAATAGTTAATCACATCAACTTTCGCTTACATAGCCTATTTAATTTAGATAATACTGTAAGCTGCAAAAGATAAAAAAAACTTAGACCAATTTGGATCAAACATACAGACAAACCTGTTAACAAATGCTTGGAGAATATTTGAGAATAGTTTTTGGAGAAAACTGGCATTATTTATTGTTCATGGACTATGCTAAGATCACGGCAAGTCGAAATGCTTGAACTTCACGTTTATTTAAAAAATAAATATCAGCATTGGTAGGCCACTAACTCATACGAGCTTGCTTACTTACTTAAGTAAGCAAGCTCGTATGAGTTAGTGGCCAAGTCTGGTGACAGAGTTTTTAAGCTTTTAGCCCTAAGGCCTTCGTCGTGGCTTAACGACTGCTTGCTAAAGGCGGGACCGACAGTTTAACGTACCGTCCGAAGCACAGAAGCGCCCAGATGTATTTGCCAATAACGATCACCCATCCAAATAGCGACCGCGCAGAACGTCGCTTAACTTAGATAAACTGTGAAGATAGACTAAGCAAGCTACGCCACGTGCGCTTCAAATGTGTCAATGTTCACTATAAGGTGTGTGTTGTTTGTGCAGGTACCGGCGGCGTAGCCCGCCTCCGCGCCGGCGCTCGCCGCCGCCCCGCCGCCGGCGCACGCGCTCACGCTCCCCGCGCCCCACGACACGACGCCGCCGCTCCAGGTCTTCCTCCTCATCCTCCCGTTAATACATATCCAACACCACACACATCCTAATAACAGTACCGCATTATTGATCTACGGCAAGTGTTCGCGATGTAATTACCACCTTAGATTGAAAAAAAAAAGACAAAACACATTAAAAACACCCTCATACATTTTGCCGTAACTCTATGATATGGTTACAACAAAACACTACCCATACTACCCTTACAATGTACTGTCTAGAGTGAAATGGTTGATTACGTGGGCATGACCATAAGCTATTTTCAGTATTTTAAGGATTGTTAGCATTGCATAGCTAGTTTCAGAAAGAATAACCAGCTGCTTGATGTTCATTGGTTTGAACAATACTTATCTGTAGTAGATGAGTGCCTGGATGTGTATTGTGCAGGCTGTAGGTAGAAAACCATTTCACCCTAGTTCAGATCAGAATACAACAGCTAAACTGCATCCTCTTCACTTCTCACGTGAGTTCCGAGATATGCTGGAGCGCAGATTGAGGTAAGTATGAACCAACTTATGCTTGCGATAATGTTGATGTCATTTCGCGCTGCCAGGTAAGTATTTTTAGTGTATCTTTGAATTATTATGCTTAAAACTGACTTTTTAAACAAGATTTTTCTTGTCACAAAAGCTTGCAAAACGGAGTCTGTGTTGAAGAATAATCAGTGGACATGAACCAACTATAATTTAGTGAAGTGTAATTTCAATTAAATGTAACTTGAAAGTAGTTTGACTTTCCAATAAACTGTAATAACACCAATTAACTATATTTTCTTTATCTTCAGATCCAAAGATCCTGTTCCCATCCCCAAGTAATTTAGTGTAAGATGAAGATTTTATACAGTCTGTGCTAGGATGAAGACCAACTTTGTTAAAATTAAAACATTTTTAGTTTAAAATGGTTTTATTATACAACTTATTTACACTTTACAGGCTTCTAAGTTCCAATAATTTTACAGTAAGTTTTATAGTCAGTCACAAGAATTTTTCCTTTGTACAAGTAGTTTTGTTCTAAGAGCGGTATTTCGGAGGGTGACCTAAAACAAATAAATAATGTTAAATTAATAAAATACAAGCACGCTTAAAATATGAAATTCGGATTTAGTTTAAATACTGACGGATATTGGACTCTCATGGTCTTTGGCCCCCTCACAGGGTTCCATGTTGATATAGGGGCCTTGTTAGCTAGCATAACTCCGGCAACTGAAGTGTACAAGCCATATTCTTGGCAAATTTTTTCCTGTTGAATAAATAAGATATTAAATTATCTGTTGCCAATAAGGTGTAGAGCTACATCATGTTTTTTTCTCTCCTCAGATGGTTTATATTATGAAACTTGGTTTGTGCTGGTATAAATAGTAGTTCCATAGACAAATGTTGTATTACTTACTCTCCACTCCGCCAGCATGAAATCAGCGTCACTAAGTGCGGTAGCGGCTCTATCGGCGTGATCTGCACACGAGAAGTGAGACAAGTAGTTCTCTTCTAAGAAGTTTACAAATGAGTTGGGCTGGCTTAAGAACTGCTCAATTATTTCTTCTGGTGAATGTGTCAACACCTGCTTGCCTTTATCATTTACAATTACTAGAATAAAAAATTGTATTGTATACAGGTCAATACTAATGATGACTAAAAAATCTAAAGCTCCACACTGCATACTCAAAACATATACAGGATAAAAAGAGAAAATACCTTTTGGATTAAGAACTCTGCCTACTCCATGTAAAATAGTGACAGTCTGATCTTTTCCTATGGACATGAATTTGCTAGACAATTGTTTCTTTTTCTTAGTAGTTTTACTTTTGCCTTTTTCTTTCTCGACTATAAAGCTAGTTTCTAGACGTTGAGATGAGCCTGAAAAAAGAGTATACATGTTAACCCTTTACCGCATTGCGTGCCAACCAAAACCATTCTATGAAACAGGTGATATTTTTATATCTTCATAAAATGTAAAACAATGATTCTTAATTTACAAAAAAAAATTATGAAGTAAAAAATATTGAGTACAAAATATTAATAAGTAGCTTTTGCTAATCATAACTATCATACCTTTCAAACATGCAAAATGTAAGTTCAATACAGCAGATCTCACATCACCTCCTGATGAATTAACCACACATTCTATCATTTCTGTTGTAGGGGGATTGTACACTGATGCATACTTTTTGTTCATAATGTCTGCTACTCTTTTAAGCGCTGTTTTTAAACTAGTAGCCGAGACAGCGTTAAATCTGAAATAAAGTTTACTCACCTTGAAATATGTATGTAGTTTCAAAGAGATTTTGTTCAAGAATTGAAGTAGGTACTTACGATACATGGTGTATCCGGAATTGTTCTTTCAAACTAGGTGTAAATAAATTTATTGCAGTATTTCTGTTGTCTGTGTGAGATTCTGAACATATAAAGACGATAGGCGATTTTGCTCTAGATTTATATTGACTGTAAAAAAAATTATAATAATGCTATAGATTATAAAGATTTTTTTTCAATTATTGCGATCATTGAATTAAATTAAATGCTCTTACTGCAACACATCAGTGAATTCTGAAGGAGTTCTGATAAAAGTGTTTGGGAAATCTTCCACCAAAACCAACTTCTTGCTATTGTTGTCCAAGAGTGATGTGAAGTTTGCTGCATTTAGTATGAAATCCAAGAATTTATTTGATTGCTTTTCTTTAAATTCATATTCTCCTGTACAAATAAAATTGGGTGAGAGTTGAAATAGTTATGAGGAATTCTTGACAAAATATTACAACAAAACTTTACCATATTCAGTAGGCATTTCAATATCTAAAGGTGTAATCCATTCTGTGACTTTGATACAATATTTAGATGCCAAGGCTAACAAAGTAGCGGTTTTTCCACATCCTACTGGACCAGACATTACCATCATATCACTACAGTTCTTAGTATGAACATACTTTAACCAGTCTTCAACTTCTTGAATTTTTTTGCTTTGTACAGCCATATCTTCTACATTTATAGGATTGAAGTTTTTCATCCAGTTTTTTGATCCTATATTTGAGTATTTATCAACATTGCCATTCTGCTGTGAAGGAACCTAAAAAAGAGGAAAAAATTTAAACCTACATACCTAGAAACATTCTGATTTCAAGCTTAGTTTTGTAAAGTAAAATAGGCCACAATAATAATTGTCAATCATTATGGATGATATTATCATCATCAAATACTTCCTTTTATGAATACTTTGGTTACAATACAACTGGGGCCCATTACTCTGAGACTCAAGTACCCTAGATAGGTACTCGAGTCTCAGAGTAATGGGCACAGGGCACATCCTCAGTGGATGTGCTCAGTGAGGTTACCACTAACATCAGATGGTCCATTGGCTTGTGCCATCATTTAGTTGCATAAAAAAAACTATAATGTTCTTTGGGGTGGTCCACCTACTTATATAGTGACAGTAGGTGCCTATCTAGGATTTATTTACTTACCTTGATGGGAGATTTGGTAATAAATGCTTCTGAATTATGCTTCTTGGTTTTCTTTGGTGGGCCATCGTCATCAAACTCAGCAAGAGGATTAAACCACTTTTTCGTCTGTATCTGAAATTTTGTAAAAAAGCTCAGAATCCGCAATTAAAGACGCGGCTAGGCATCGTATCGTGCGTAGGTATTAGTACTAAGTAATAGTATAGTAGGTAGGTACCCTATCTTCCTTGCCTTTTTCGAAGTAGACATTTTAGTGTTAGTTTGTAAATCTGTTGCTCCCTCCCTGGGATCTAATATTATTAGAGAAATCCAACAAAAATCAAGTTATCTTCTCTTCATTAATGGCCTGATGGCCTCTGTCCACCTCTGTCCGTCATAATCAAGTTATCTATCAGTTCAAGTCGCGTGTTTTTCCTTTTAGGCATAAAAAAAATCTTGTTTTTAGTGATCACAGACAATAAATCATAGAAAAAAAATGCTCTTTTATTGATGTAAGAGTTGAGATAACTCGAGTTGGGTTGCAAATCTTTTGTCATCCAACACAATGATAATAAAATATGGCTTGAAATAAGAAGTAGCCGGTACCTTGACTTGGCTCATGAGGTAACCGCCATGTGAGATGTCGATTCGACAATCATGATCCTGATAGTCTAGCCGTTTCAGTGAACGGCCTTATATCGAAAAGCCTTGACCAACACTTCAAGAGGCTCTTGCTAGAAGATTAGCTCAAGGGTCAGAGCCCGTAGTGTGAGTTTTGTTTTGTTGATCGAAACGCAAATCGAGAAGCGACTTGCGAGATATTTTGTATGAAAATCTGATAAGTGTCGCTAGCGGGAGATTTGCAAACTAATTTTCGTCATAACAAAACTGCGAGTTTCTCGATTCTCGCTTGTCGCAAATCTACATAACAAAATTCAGACTACAGGCTCTGATGCAGAAGGCAGTGACGCTCGACACGACATGCATTGTCCAGAGATTCCACAATCTGAAGCCACTGACCATCGGTTGCCTGGATCTACCCCATTGCTGGCGACACTATAGTTTTACATTTACAAATCAAGTAACGTTAAACGGCCTTATTCCAGAACGTAGACTAAAGAAAGTCAAGGTTTAAACGTACGTCAAGGTAAACCTTGATTTTCTTTTAGTCTTCGTTCTTTAATAAGACCGAACTAGTTTTTAAAGTAGCATCACTTTCTTAAAAATCCATTTGCGTCGCACATGAAGCGAGTTGCGACTCGAGTCACTAGACTGTTCAACAACCATAACTCGAGTTCGAAAAAACCCAACTTGTCACATCACGTTATTTGAAAAAAAAACGTGCTGAACGTATATTATTGCACAGCATGACAACTCGCATCACAACAATGTCCACCAAGGTAATACAAAACAAATAACCCAAAACATGTTTTGAATTATCGTGCTGTACATTCCATTATTTTCGGTATATTATCTAGAGGATAACGAGGATATTCATTCATGTACGTAGGCATTAATTAAGCATCCAATTTAGCTTCTAAACATATTGTTCTAGGCTGTTAATTAGCATTTATGAAAATTTATATGCGCATTAACACGAGCTTAACGTCGAAGGAAAACATCGCGAGGAAACCTGCGGCTTAGTCAGCTCCACACGTATTGACGATGTCTTTCCTTTGGATATGGCTTTTCGGTGGTAACTCTGCCTTCCATGTTATGGGTCGTTCGTGGGTTCACCCATCCAACGAACAAACATCTATGTTTGCCACACACAAATGTTTTTTCTCGGTGGGGATCGATCCCACGACCCACACACAGCAGGAGGGCAGAGCTACTGGTAACTACCGACTGAGCCATGACGCCTGTCAAACCGGTAATACGGATTATCATGCCATACGTTCTTGGGCTATACAACAACTTGCTGTGCAAATTGTGCAATATTATTATTTGACGTTTGGATGGCATGACATGACATGACTGCTCTGCCTGCTTCCATCCCCATCGGGATCATTATCCGCTAGGTAGAGGTAGGTGTTCGGTGATCATTACGTAAAAAGTACCGTCGAATGAAAATTTAATTTAGGCGTAAATGTATTGTAAATAACCTTAGCAGATTATAGCAACGTTGCATTCAGTAAGTGAATCACCCTAATCATTAACTAATCCAAAAGACACTACCATTATTATTGAATATGGTTCAGGTGCGTCAATATTTTGTATTGTATTTTACAGACTATGCAGGCTATCAAAACTCTTGGAGCTTCTGCTCCAAATACAATCCTGTCTGTGATTAAGAAAGGTGGATTTGCGCCTGCCATAGAACAGATTCGTCAAACCCATTTACCTGCACCGAATTTGAATGAAAAGCGCCCATACTCTCCTTTCCAAGATGCTACAAACATTGCAGAGACTGCAGTGGCTAGGTTGGATGATCTTCTGAACTGGGGCAGAAAGAATTCTATGTGGCCTATGACTTTTGGTTTAGCTTGTTGCGCTGTGGAGATGATGCACATTGCTGCTCCTCGCTATGACATGGACAGGTAGGTACTAAGTAAAGAACTAAATAAAATTACTACATTTAAATGAATAGGTACCTAATTGTTTATAATATGTATGTAGGTACATATTACATATAATAAGTCGCTTATTCTTTAATTTTCTTTATTCTTGATAATATTGGATCACCACAATTGGAAAATGGAAGACATCATTAATGTTGTATGATATTATGGTACCTAAGAAATTGATTTTATTTAAGTGCATTGGTCAGTCACTACTTACTGTAGGATACATGGTACCTACTACCAAATTCAAATGTATGAAATGTTGTTTCGACTGTGTTTCGGGCAGAATCTCTTTTATATTAAACACTATTTTGATTTTAGATATGGTGTAGTATTCCGTGCATCCCCTCGTCAATCGGATGTGATGATTGTGGCTGGAACATTGACTAACAAGATGGCTCCAGCACTTAGGAAAGTGTATGACCAAATGCCTGATCCCAGATGGGTCATCTCAATGGGCAGCTGTGCTAATGGTGGAGGATACTATCACTACTCATACTCAGTTGTAAGGTAAATATTTCACCTTTTTGATAATGATGAACACATTTAGCAGCCATATTAGCTAGCATTGTATTTGATTACATATTTACAATAAACATTCAAATTATAAGTTTAAAAACCAGAAAAAACTATGGAAACTATCTTCAAGTTATCTATGAAACCCCTATGTGCGACATTATTCATATTATGTAGGTACCTGCCTAAGAATACAACTGAAGTTTACCTCGTCCTTTTTAACATACTTAAAAAAAAGTTCAAAACCTAAAACCCGACTACTGTAAATCACACTCTAAAAAGTATTAAACAAGAAAATATTCTCATCTGAAATTGTTATGTAGGTACTTAGTGATGTTTAAAGGATAGCAGCTGTGGTCATAATTGCCCTACTACTACTGTTAGAATGTATTGTTTTGCTAAGATAAATAGTGGTGTTTACGGTGTTCATTGGGATTACTTAATAATTTTCTATTGAATATGTAATCCCAATGAAATGCCACCATCATCGTCATCTGATGATGAAGCCGGAACGTAACTAGTCAAATGCAAGTCGGTTTCCCTAGTTTTTTTATTAAACTTATAAATTATCGTAATCTAGACTAGGTAGGGAAGGTAGGTAGGTACTAGGTACTTTAGGGTTTCTTCAAATGCCAATAAATTACAACCAGAGTACAGCATTGTTATTTCAGTAGGTACCTAAGGTACCTATGCTAAAACCAACGCTTGTCTATAATGTAAGGTTTCGTAAAAAAAAAACTTGTTGCAGAGGTTGTGACCGCATTGTCCCCGTTGATATTTACGTGCCTGGCTGCCCGCCGACAGCTGAAGCTTTGCTCTATGGAGTGCTCCAACTTCAGAAAAAGGTGAAGAGAATGAAAACCACACAGATTTGGTACAGGAAATAAAGTGTAACAATAAGTAGCTAGATCAACTGTTGATTTATTTTGTAAATGTTATTTATCCCTATCGAAGTAAATACAATGTAGTGCAAGCATTACATATTTACCATTTTATTTATTAGAAATAGAATACCTACAGTTTGAAGATCAGAATCAGTGTAATAAAATTAGTTGGCATTGGACTAGTTTTTAATTTGCATTTTTACATTATGTTTGACGGTTTTACACGATCTTTTAATGATTTGAACTCTGAAGCTAACTGTACCTTGATACCTTCAAGAGTTTCACGCAGGTAATCCTAGTAGGTAGTAATTAATACCTTCTACCCCATAAGTCTGTCTCGTCTCGTATCGCAATCGATTAGGTAGGTACCTACTAGTATCTGCTAGAGGCAAATCAGAGCTATCAGAATCTAAATTTACTTCCTACAGTACTATCCGGTCCTGAAAGGTAGCTACACACGTACATCAAACCCCACACTTCGTCTAACGCCGTCATGAAGGTCAACCAGCTAGTATCTATCACTTGTTTTCTTGTACATGTAGAAGATACACGATATCTTCACGATATTGATACCGATTCTGTGGTTGCATTGTTCTAAACTAAGGTAATTTGACAGCACTAGAATTTCTCTATAATTTCAGCGCTGTTAAATTTTCGGCTAAAGGACTCCAGCATTTGCTGAGCGAGTACCTGTTTTACGCATCTGTGCCCGATAATTTAATGTTTGTCTTATTGTGTATTTGTATGTGCTTTTGCGTAAAATAAATAATACCTATTTTATTCTAAATTAAGTTAGTTATAAAAATGCAACAAGAAAATCGACACCAATGGCTTACCTGCCTACGATTTTATGATTAGGATGAAAAATAAATGTGACACTAAAACCAAACTAGTATGGGCTCAACATAAAATTGGAGTTCAAGGAAAGGTTACAAAAAATCATATTGGTATAAAAATCAAAAGTTTTAATGGTATTTTCTGAATCGCACCAAGCTTTCATTTACTTTTTAGTATACAGAATGATTTTGTATAAACTATATTACAATTCGGAGTCACTTTTTGAGATAAAAAACACAAAATGTCTAATGTACCTGAATAAGATAGATTCTAAATTCAATTTTGTCTGACTCAATAATGCCCTTCATTTTGATAAAATGGCACTTTCTACTTAAAAACACTTTACTGTTTAATGTTAAAACAACATTATTATAATATAACATTAAATACATAACTTTCACTGTAAATTAATTAAACATTCAGATAAAAACATGTCATGATTTACATTTTAAATACTTTCATTCCATTACTGTAATAACAGATATTTTAATGTGGATGATACGATACCTAATTATAAACCACTGAACAAGATTTGAGAAGTCAGACAAAATGTATTTTACAATACAATAATATCACATTATTTTAAATGCATTATTACAACGAAATATCAACTGCTTTCATGTGTTCTACATTATTCGATCACATAGGAGTAAAATAAACTAAACTCCACTGGTACAATTGAAAAACCATTGAGATTTTTAACGGAAGTATAAAATAAACTCCCGGTACAATAATAATTTATGGGATTGTTACTTTGTATGACGTTAAATAAACCGATTCTATACTTTACCTCTAATTACTTGCTAGTATTTACATTTTATTTATAAGTATATATAAATATTTTATAACTATTTATCTAGTAATAATTACTTACTATATTTCACAATCACTTCCTTCACTGTCCAATGTATAATTAAACTAATGGTCAATAACATTTGATAGATATTTTCATGTAAATAAACAAGCAGTAAGGTTCGGCTATCTGCCGGCGCCAGTTCTGTTCTCTTCCAATATTGCACGTCACGTGGAGCGCGCGGCTCGCCTGCGCCTCGACTCGACTCGACTCGACTCCGAGTCTGCTGAGCGACAAGACAATACAATCCATTCTCTAAGGGGTGCACGCGCCACTCACTCTACTGTATGTACACCGCGCGAGGCGGGGCGCGGGAGGGAGAGGTTCTATCATCGCGGCTCCTCCTTCTTGAGCAGGTCGAGCGGTGGCATCGGCGGCAGCTGCGGAGGCATCGCCAGCCCGTGCGCGCCGAGCGGCGGCAGTGCGGCCCCTCCTCGCACCAGCGGCCCCGCCTTCATCTGCTGGTGGTGCGCGTACGCGCTCAGCATCTTAGCGCGGTCCTCCTCGGCGCGGATCGCCGCCTCCACCAGCGGGCCGAATCGCATGTGCTGGAGCGGATCGAACGCGCGGTACTGATCCCAGGCGGCGGCGGGCGGAGGGCCCGGGTACGCGGACAGCAACGGCGGCGGGCCCGGGTGCCGCGCCAGCTCCTTGCGCTCCTCCTTCGGCTCGAGCGTGCCGTTGCGCAGCGGCGAGCGCGTGCGCACCCGCTCGAGGTCGCGGTCGCGCTGCTCGCGCGCCTTGCGTCGCTCTCGGTCGTCACGCTCGCGCCGCTCGCGCTCCTCGCGCTCCCGCCTGGCGCGCTCGCGCTCGCGCTCCTCGTGGTCGCGCCTTGCGGCGTCCGCGGCGGCGGCTGCGGCTGCGGCCGCGTGGCTTGGCGGCGGCGGGGCGGGTGGACGCGGCGCGGATCGCCACGGGTCGTGCATCGGCGGGAGCTGGGCGTGGTGCACCCCGTGCAGGGAGGAGGAGAGCGCCAGGTCGCGCGAGTACGCCGACAGCTGGAAGGATGGTGGCGCGGGTCCGTACGGGGAGGGTGGGTAGCGTGCGAAAGGCGAGACGCCGGCGACGCGCAACGCTCGGTCGGGATGCGGCGCGAATGGTCCGGGCTCGTAGCGCGCGAGATGCGGGTGATGCGGCAGATAGTGCGGCGCCAGCTCGTACGGGTTGCGGTACGCGGTGGCGGGGGGCGGGTGCGGGGGCGGCGGGGGCAGGGCCGCGGCGGGAGGCACTCCGCTGAAGGCGCGCATCTTCTCCTTGTCCGGGCCGGGCGCGATGCTGGCGCCGCCCGCTTTGTCCTTGTGCTGGTGGTTGTAGATCTCCCACGCGATTCGAACGTGCATCGCGTTCCATTTGCCGGTCTTCTGTAAGAGGCGATTAAGTTTGCGTTATGTTTATGATCGCCTTGAACCGTTCAACCATAATAAATCGAAAATTTTAGAAACGTAACTAATTTAATAGATAATAAGAATATGGACGATAAGAAAGATATGCATGCATGATTGTAATGAAGTGACAAGAAGACCTACCGAGAGCGCGGGACGCTGCAGCGGTTTAGGAGCGGAGTCGCTTGCGGCTGTCACTACGGGCTGTTAACATGAGGCGATGCAAGGGTTAATGATCGGAGCAACATACGTAAGGTATACATCAAATTAAGCACTATGAAAACTACTTTCTAAAGAAAATAAAACTTCTGAGTGAATGAAATTATAGAAGTTAGTAACTAACTGTGTTTATACAACGACAATGAAGAAATCTTGTGATACAATCATTAAATTCATAGGATTTTTATGATATTCATACGTAAACGAATTAGTGCTTATTAAAACAGAAGGTTATCGAAAGTAAGAGATACTAGAAAAAGTTAAATATTTTAGGGGTTACCTTAGCAGGTGGATAGGATAGTGGTGTAGGTGGTACGTAGGGAGACGGTGGATGCAGCAAACTCGACGAGTATGGATAGCCAAGACCCATGCTCGACCGGTAGAGCGATGGCATTTTGCTGACATCTTTGAACTGAAAAAAAGAAATTAAAAATTGCAATTTATGTCGGTAAGTACTCAATAAATAGTGACGTGGACGCGATTTTGTGTAAATATAATCTTTATTTATTTAGATTCATGGGTAAAAAAAAACGTTTTTATTTCAACAGGATATTACAGAAACGGCAAAATCTGGCCTGATTGGTTTTTAGTGTTCCGGTTGATTTTTGGAAAAACGAAATATTTATTTATAGTTATTGAGGTAATTTTGTAGGCTTACTAATATAACGTACTGGTTCCGAGACACCCTGCATAGCTATCGTAATTTTTTTAGTACGCGTGACTACGGCCGACTGGCGCTGATGATGCACACCACGCTATCGTCCATCATGTTACCAGACGCCTGCCCCCCTGACGCTATTTATGACTTAGAAGTTAAGGCTGGTTAAGGAAGTTAGAAGCTGTGCTCTTAATGTACGTATAGTTAGTTACCAGAGGTGGATGTGGCACGAGCAGATGATGCGGATGGTGCGGATGGTGCGGCGCGGGCGGCGGTGCGGGTGGCGGCGGGTGCTGGTGTACGTGCGTGTGCTGGTGCTGGTGGTGATGCATCTCTGTGCGCACGGCGACGCTGCCCGCGCCAGCCGCGCCCGCTACCGCCAGGAACCGGTTGTCGAGCTCGCGCCGCAGGAGGTCGGCGCCCGGACCTGGTGATGACAATACAACAACACTGTTAAGGTGAATGCAGACAATACAACAACACTGTTAGGCTGCAGTCAGTGGATGTGCAAAAGTCACGATGATGAGGTTCATCGTAGTATGTCTGCAGCATAGGGGTGAGTAAGTAAGATCATCAAGTGTATTGTATCTGCTCACAGAACATGCAACGCATTACCGACGTAGTGATAATAAGCACATACTTGCATACATTTGATTAAGGTGTCCTACAATATAGAAAAAATAGAAACAGACACATGCCGACCCATATTCACAAATTCACGTAAGTATATTGATATAAAAGTATTTGTTTGTCTAAACAGTGCTTCAATCGGAATCGAGACTCAGATGAAGACTTTTCGTCATAAAATCTATCGATAGTAGAGTTTTGATTCAAACGTTTGGTAGTGTTTTTGGATATAGGCTATATAGAGGGAGGGAAACTTACTTGTATTGAAGAGAGACTCCGCAGAGAATGGGTTTGGGTTTGGAGGCGGCGCGAGTGGAGCTCCGAATAATGGCGGCGCGGCCGGCGCGAAGCCACGGGGACCCTCTGCCGGTGACGGCCTGCTGGAAACAATGCCAGCGCACGATCAAACACTATCCCATTTGACAGATACTACAATGAGTGGCTGACATTGGTACCAAAATATCCTAGGAAGCAACTGATGAGTATTCCTATAGCTCCTCTTCAATATCTTTATATTTAGCTCAGAAAGTGAAAACAGTGGTAAGCAAAGTGTACTCACGTTACCCCCCAGTGGGCGGGCGGTTTTGCACTAGAGCTGATACTGGGCACGGTGGGCACCGGCGCCAGTGTGTGCGCCAGGTGAGATGAAGACGCAGACGCTGGAGTCGGCGTGGGGGCAGCCAATGGTGTCGTCAGCGGCGGTGCCAGAGGTGGCCCGAGGGGGTTTACTAAAGGAGCGGATAGGCCGAGGGGACCACTCAGTTGACCCTGGAATTTAGAAGTCGAAACTTTCATATTTCCGATCGCTAGCGGCATAACCAACTTGTGCAGTTATTTTGGGCGGTCAGGCTTACGAATCTACAATCCTCTTAAAAGTTCAAATAAGGCCCATGAGCCCCAATAGTTATTTTCAAACATACCGGAATGGGAGCAGGCAACGGAGCGGGTAGCGGGGCGGCGAGCGGTGCGATGAGAGATGGCGCGACCGGAGCGGACGACGTCGGCGCATTCGATGATGGTGTACTGCGAGATAGACTGCTGATATTGCTGTTGACAACATTTTGTTTATAAGTAGTTATCATGTTAAACTCAGTTATGGTTCCACCTGGATTCACGAACACTAATTTATTTAATTTTATGATAAACATTTGCTTTTTATAAAAATATCAATATCAATATTTCAATATATTATATTTATTTTATTTATATGTATATAAAACTCTTTTGAAGCTGACAGAGAATCAACGCACAGCCTAAACTATAAGTCCTAGAGGTATGAAATTTGGAGGGTAGTATCTTTATGTAGTGTAGGGGTGCACTAAGAAAGGGATTTTGAAAAGTCGCACTCTAAAGGGTCTAGAACGCGAGCAACGCCGCGGGCGACGGCTAGTTCTAGTATAAAACTGCTAGACTATGACCTTTTACAAGAACTACGAGTGGTTATCGTAAGTGCAAAGGGCCGGGTTAACACCCGGCCGACACTAGTTCAATGACCTGTACATCAGAAGGCGGAATCGGTATAATTGGGCTGTTGCCAAACTACGAGCACCTACATAATAATAACTTGTATAGTTTTGATTTCTCACCAGCTAGTATTAATGATGTGTGAATGAAAGGAGTTATTGTGATCTTATCTTGTTCATTTCCTTTTTGTCTGTTGGTAGTCTGGTGTATTTTATTGTCTGATTAATATAGTTTTGGTATGCAACAAACCTGAAACTTTCTCGTTCTCTCGTTGGACTGGGTCCCGGCGAGTACGAGGTGAGCGCAGATCCTGCTGCTCCGGAGCCCGGCGTGTGTGGACGCACTCCTTTAGGTGTCTTCGGCGCCACCAGCGGTGAAGCAGACAGACTTGTTCTCTGGCAAGTTAATTTAACAAAAATGAACTCCGAACCATGAAAATATCATTGGATAGAATCTTAATACACTGAGGTGAAATAAATGTTTCAAACTGCTATTATACCTAAGATTCTTCAAAACCACATTGTTAAGAACCATCTTAGATCAACAAACTTTCTTACATAAAAACAGCATTCAATTCGAGCCCAACTTTCGGAGCTACGAGGCTACAGACAAACACACAACACAGTCTAACTTGTAAGACCCCTTCAGTTTTTCGGACATGGATTAAAAAATGGATTGGATTATTTACCTACTGCAGCAAAGTAAGTTACTACTTTCACGGAATGTGAATCATGGTAGCAAGTTTTACAAGGCTTCGTAGCTTACCGTATCGGCAGAGTTTCTAGGTGAAGCCGCAGCTGGAGGCAGGTATGGACTGTGTTGTAACGTGGTCGCATAAGGAGCGTAGAGCGGTGGATAGGCGGTCCCCGAGTAGACTGCGGGCGGTGGGAATCCGTTGGTTGCGGGGCCAGAGCTCACTATGGCCGGACTCTCAGTTCTGGCCGGCAGCTCAGCAGGAACCGCCTGCCGTGAGTCTACCACCGGTGGAGCCAAAACCGAATGGCCGATGTTGGAGGTCGCAGACGATGTAGCGACAGTGGGCGCGTTGCTGCACGAAGTGGTCAGATCCACGTGAGCGGTCGTGTGGTGCATGGAGTGCGGCGGTGCTAGAGGGGGAATGCCTAGGCCGGGATGCTTCATGGTCCCGGTGTAGCTCGACAGGGTGGTCGCGGTGGAGCTCGCTACCGGCGGCGGCAGGGGCAGCGGCATCGGCGGCAGGTGAGGCGGGTGGCTCATGGGATGGCTGGCGTGGTGGGCGGTCGCATGGCTCGCGATGGAATGGCTGGTCATCGAGTGCGTCACGTGCGCGGCGGCAGCTTGGCTCGCGGTCGACGCGTGGGGGTGCGCAGACGGAACGCCGAACGGCGCCAGGTGCGACGGTCTGCTCGCGTACACCGACTGAACGGAATGTTTTTGTTGACTCGCCTGACTCTGGAAGGGGGGAATCGCGTGCCCGTGAATACTGGAACTCGTGCTGGAGATAACGTGACTAGAACCGATAGCCGGTGGGAGATAGGGGCGGGAGACTGGCGCCGCCGGGGATACCGGTCGCCCTGCGAGAGTTTGACTCGGAAGACAGGTAGGAACCGTGGGGGGCGTCGAGCGCGGCGCGGTGACGGGAGACACGCCGGTGGGCCGCGGGGGGAACGAGGTAGGAACGGAGGAGGGCTGGGCGGGCGCCGGCGCCGCGGGGCTGCGCATCTCCACGTCGGGGGCGTCGGCCCGCGGCGGGGGCGCTCGGTGCGCGTGCAGGTCTAACGGCGCGGGCGCGGACACTGGAGTGGGCACGGGCGCTGGCACCGACGGCGGCGGCGGCGGCTCAGACGGCTTGTCGGTCCGCGTCTCGTGGTTCGTGTGTCGGTAGTCGGGCAGCGGCAGCGCAGCACCGGCGGCCGCGTGCGACTGCGACTGGTAGGCGGTGTGCGAGGGGAAGAGCGGCGCGGGAGGCGCCGGCGTGGGACTGTCGGCGGCGGGGCGCGCACCCGGTTGCAGTTTGCTGGGACCGGAGGCGGCGCCCACCGGCTTGGCGGGGATCTGCGTGGCGGCAGCGGCAGCGTGGCCGTCCATGGCGGGGATGTGCGCGCCGTTGGGCCTGTGCGGCGGCGGCAGCGCGGGCGGTGGCAGCGCGGCGGGCGCAGGCGAGGGCGCGGGTTGCGGCAGCGGAGCGGGTGCCGGGCTGGCGCTGCCGCCGACGGGCGCCCGCGAGAGAGCCAGCGCGCCGCCGCTGCCACCCCGCGCCACCAGCTCGTTCTTGCCGCCAGCGCCGGCCGCGCCCGTCACCCGGAACAGAGAGCCTGCGTCCGATGCCTGCAAATCACAAACAGTTTATTGATATACTACATTATAAATTACCTTGTTGTTGTCACATTAGTCACATTAGCTGCCCATCTAACTCACTTCATCTGTTTAACGTCACTGGTTTCTCAAGTTTTCATGCGAAACCAGCAACACTCTATCTGTCAAAGTTTCATTATGATTATTTGTTAGAGTATAGGTACTTATTTTGTCATTGCAAAACCGACAACTATGAAAATGATCGTTTTGACACTGGTAGCTACTGACGATTGGTAAACACAGTCTTCACTGCAAGCACATTAACCACAGCACATACATACTCATAGAACATTAGAATACTTACATCTTCCATGGATACATCATGGTATCTGGGTGAAGTATTTCTGCTGTTATTAGGACTTGCCTGTAACAAAGAGAATGATCTATTACTTTTTGTCCAGTCATTGCACTGACGTTCATTGCACCTAATCGAATTTTTTTTTTTATAAGCTTAATCCATACAGACTAACTTTTGTAACTGTTTTAGTTTTTTTACACATTTTGGTACAAATACTTGTCAATGACGGCTTGCACAAATGAACGATGAGCTATGTGATGACGACATCCAGATGGGCCGTATTACTTGCATGTCCCCATTCATATTCTCACTTTGTATGTCAAGTTATTGTTCAAAGCTAACACAATAACCGCCCACTGATTTTTGTATTCTCATTAAACAAATCTAAAAAATGTTAAGTTGTCACAAAAAATATGTTAATATAAATATGACCAAAAAAGAATGACATTAAAAGTAAATTATTATGGACGTTGCGTTTAATATTAATGAGTCTTAACTGTGAGAACTTGAATATTAAATTTAATATTATATTTATGACTTGCTTAATTTGAGACATGTTAGTAAAAAAAACTACAGAATAAATAACATGGTAACTAGTTTTTTGTAGCTAGAAGCAATTTTTGAAGATAATTTTATTTAACATTTATTGATAGAAAAATATTTGACATATTTTTAAAAGTCAAACAAAATCTGGGCAATTTCTCGTTGGAGCTAAATATTTTCATTTATTTTATGAGCGGGACGGGCGTTCGTTCGCTCGAAGTTTAAAGGGAATGGAAAGTAATTACCGGGGGATATTTACGAGCGGGCGCGAGAACGACTCAATAAAACTAGTTGGGTAACCGCGCCGTTTACGATCCACGCAATTTAAGTAGCATTGTCTCTTAAATCCCATTTTTATTAGTAAATGCTGTGCTGTGTAAAATAAAAATAATTACCTAGTTATATACACTTAATGCTAGCATAGCTCCATTACTGCAAGGATTATTGGGTATAGGCACGCCATGTGCTTGATCTTTACAACGCCTAATTATTACATTGGCCGAGTTAATCTTCGTTTACTACTAAGGAAATGTACTCATTTTAAAACTTATATGGTACGTATAAAGTGATCACTGATCATAAAGCACCATAAAAATTTAAAAATAGTTCAGCGTCAAATAAATCACAACAAAGAGGTGTGAAATTTTACGGATTCAAGCTTAAACATCCAAGTGGGCCGGAAGAAAATAGTCAATCGATCGCATTGAGTGAAGGGGGAGAACAAATCGTTTCGGGAGCGTTCCGGCAATTGAATGTTTAGCCTTATCCGGTGGGGGTGGGTCGTCGTCGGTCCGCAACAATGGAGTGATAAATCAAGTATGGGCTGCGCGTGCCAGCCGCCTCCATCGTGGCGGCTGCTTCGCGTCCGGTGACTCTGAGCTATGGATATTCAAAGGTGCCGCTTTTCATGTATAATACAATACCACCCCTTTTATTCCTCACACAATTCTCGCGAAGAGCGAACTCTCTGCGATAAAAACTCGTTATTGACATTCTGCTATTTTAATGAAGTCGATTGTAACCATATAAGATCACACACAGGTGCAAGACAGGCAGCTTTATTGCAGATTCAATAGTTTCAAAAAATCGCAATTTATCGTAGCTATATGAAATAAATATTTTCTTTATTTCTTTTTATCAAATAGAGAGAGAGCAATGGTTTTGAACATTGATCAATTGACATGCGTTGCATTGCGATAAGGGTAATACGACGACGACGCTAGAAACGACCTGTGGCCATGATGCATTTTAATAAAAGATCCTTGGCATTTTGTCGCCGATAAATAATTACAGGCGTATTTAAGGGATGTCCATCAACGTCAATAAAAGTTGGCTTGCTGTCAAAACTCTGTTACATAAAAGAGATAATAATTCAGTGAGATATTAGCGCGTTGACTGATGTCGTGTCGGCGAGTAATAATAGCCGCTTGAGCCCACCTCCGAGCAGAAACACACGCGACTCTCAAATAAACTAGCTATAAAAATAAACGACCGCATTAGTCAACGTTGTCAAAATAAACATAAAATATTTACATGCGATCTAGCTATACATACTTAAATTAAACAATAATGCTTTGAATAAACCTACTCACTTTCTTATGAATTTTCTTTTTTCGCTAAATAGGTAGGTGTAAGTCAGTTTTCCATTCTAACTACATATTAAGCAACTTTTTTACCTTTGGTAAAGCTAAGTGACTAGTGCAAACTCTTAATGAAGAACTTGTAGGATTTGGGATGTATCTAGAATTTTTTGAAATATGATAATTAAACATTTGTGTAGTGCAAACATACGTAGATGTTTGTTCTATGTCTGGGTGTTACTATGGACCATAAGTATGTATTTACAAAAAAAAAATTATAAGTATTATATCAATCTAGTTCCCATAGTACAAGCTCTGCTAAGTTTGGGACTAGAGGGCGTTGTGTGTAATGTCCAAGGATATTTATTATTATTGTTGTTGTTAAATAAAACTGAAAATGATATCTTATTAATTGGCTTTATCGTAAGAGAAAGCAATTTTATTTTCATTCACAGATGTCACTTTTATGTAACACTACACACAAATAAAAATTCCACTTTGTTAAGCTCTTTAACAGGTAAACAAACACCTATTTATAAAACTAGACACTATGATTTTTACAACCCAATATATTTTTTCCAGTAGACAAATCTAGCACATTATGTGAAAGAACATCAAATGTCTCTTTTCCTAATAATAATTTTCTCTTTGAAGTCAATTTCCTCGCTTTTCCTCTGCTCGCTTGGAAAATGAAGGGAGGCAAAGTAAAAAATGCCTTGATAGCTTTTCACCCCTCATTCGAAATTCTAATACTTTCACAAACTTTTAATAGGATGGAACTTAAAATTCAAAAAGAAAGTCATCTATAAGTTCAGTTCGCGTGAAGGGTCACGATCTGACCAAATTTAATTAATTTAACTAAGATGACAGATATTACTAAAAAAATTGTAATCATAAAACCCAAATAAAGATATAAAACAATAAGACCTAGTATTAATTATAAAATGAAATGCAGTATATCAAGTTTCATGCAGGGGTCTATAAAAAGTTACGATCTAACGTCTTTGAGCCTTGTAGATTAAAGTTTGATGAATTATTCATGGCCATTATAATAAACACCAGTAATTTAATATATAATTTTAAATTGGCATTGAGTTGGTCAGTCAATTTGGCAACCTGCCTTACGGAATGACGATCAATTAGGTATGCTCATAAAACATATTTTATTTTCAACATATTTTGCCATACTATACGTTTGTATAATTTTAATGAATATATAAGTAGTGTATACATACATACATACCATCTGTATCATACCATTGTTTCACTTACGCCTAAAAATAGAAAAACGCTAAAAGCAAGTTTAAAATAATTTAAAGTTTAAGAAATCTAACTAATATTTAAAAAAAAAACTTGAAACAACATAATTGAGCTCGTAAATTTATGTAAACAATGAAAGTTAATACAATAAGAATTTAATTGGATTATTATAACTGCCGAACAATGCAAACGTTAATTAATATTGAGATTTGAATCATTAACTGATCATTTGTATGAATGATTCAGTTTGCAATTCTCTCTATTTACAACAAGGTAGGTATCTCGCTGTGAATAAAAAATTTTTAGCTCATGACCTGAATTTAATGCTGCATGCAAAATGAATGCGCAGTTACAGTTTGTGAATTATAAACAGATTGGTGATATGTATTGAGGATGCGTGGCGATTACAAATTCTCTGCAACTCCTGCAAGTGGCGAGGTCATTTGGTTTCTATCATGCCCACGAAACACAGCTGCCTTACCGTGAAGCTTAATGGTAATGAGAATTAAAAACTTTGGTTGCTATTTTTACAATATTAATGAGATCTAAAATGAACTGTTGAATGTATTTGAAGAATTGAATGATGAGCTGAACTAAATGTTTGAAACAAACTTTCAGAGCTGATGAATATCCTTATAACTTGGACATATCTCCATCAATTTTCACCAAACGTGGCCAAGAACCATAACAGATAAATCCACCTTTTAAAAAAAAATAGCATGCGAATTGGGGCCTTACTGTTAAGAGCTACGAGGGCATACAGATATATACAGACTACACAACTCTGTCAATCTTACAATACCCCTTCCGTTTTTCGGTTGGGGTTAAAAATGGATGTCAATTTAACGACACTTTGCGGTAGTATTGCTGGTTTGTTTTGTAGTAGTAGCACGTTTATGCATGCAACCTTTCGTAGGCATTCTCTCCAGCACGAGTTTATAATAATACCGACCTAGACATCTCACGGACTGAAAGTTGTAAATTTTAAACGTTGGCCAACTGCTTTGGTCGGGGCTAAGCTATCTTGCCATTTTTTACAAGCTGTATATTATAATGAGTACAAGGGTACAAGCAAATGAGCAGACAGACACACAACTCCGTCAGTCTTATAACACACCTTCCGTTTTTCGGTCAGGGGTTAAGTAAACCGTATCACAGAGTCAAAGACGCTTATTAACCTAGATAAAATAGCAAACATACGCAATCAAAAATAAAACCAACAATTGAGTGTTTGTAATGTACTGTAATTACGACGTTGCTATTGTTGCTCTAATCTAAATGCTGGTACCGCATTTATGCTCTTTCGTGACCGACAGCAATAACGATTACATTAGAATTTCATTGCAAATAAGTGTAAATTAAAATGGGAATTCTATAATAGCTGTTGTTTTTATTGTTTAGATAAATATTACAAATGCAGCATAAGCATTAAGTATTCCGGTCACGGTTGGTTAGGTGGTAATAATTATTTCGATGAAAGAGTGCATTTCGCTCTTTATTTTATTTGACTCGAACTGGGATTATTTTGAACCGTCATGACGTCCGCTTTTGATACTTTCGTTTGCGATATTTTCTTTGTCATCATGATCACAGACAATAGTTACCTTAGATGCATCTTTGGACGGAGACCGTTTCTGGTTATCCTTTTCTTTCGCTTGCCGTGCAGTCTTCTCTTTCTTGGTAGTTACGCTGGTGGTCGTCTTTTGTTTATTGTTTTTTCTCTTGCCTTCTTTTTTGCTACCGCCCTCAGCATTGCTCTTGGAGGAATCCTTGATCCGCACTATGGTAACTTTATGGAACTCTTTCCGGAACTTTTAACTTTTACAATGTTTTTGAGGAAAATATGGTGAATGCAAACATTCAAATGATATTGGTTGTTGGGAAACTTCAAATAACGCACTCAAAAGAGTTGTCCGTAACGTCTTCAGCAAATACTTAATCCGAGGCACAAAAACTTTGTTCCAAACTTTTAAAACTAGAAAAACAATCCGTATAAAATCACTGCAATCCGTAGGCACTGAAATCCAGAGGGTGGCATCCAATGCGGCTTCGATAAATGGTCCGTCACAAAATAGTGTAGTAGCGGTGTAGGTTTAGATCACGTTCGGGCCTCGCGAGACAAAGAATGGTGCCGACGACGTCGGGCGTGGACGCGCTCGTCGCCCGGCGGCTGGGGCGAGAATGACGCGGTCGTCGCCCGCCCGAGCCCCGCGCGCGCACGCGCCTCTACCTCTGCTCTACACCGCCCAACAATCCGCCTAGCAAGAGTATTTTTGACGTGCCACCGCTGACTTTGAACGCTGCATGCGGATGAAAAAAATCACAAAAAACTGCAACCTTGTTAGATCGTTTTCACACTATTCAAACGAAATGCATGATAGTATTATATCCTTGTAGTAGTCTCTTACCGATAAAGACCAGATCAGATGCTGGTTTTGTTTATAACACTATTCCCACAGAGACCGTTGCCGCGGTACTGATTTAGTGCTCATCACTGCATTGCTTAAGAGCTTTGATAAGTAATACATCTGAATGATTAATAACACATTATGATTGGAGGAGTTATAGAAGACTTCATCATGGTTGGACGTTAATTTGTCGCTTTAAGAACTAGATATTATATTTATTTGTGTTAGCTGCATCCGTCCGTAGCAATAACACATTCGCGAAAAGCAGTAAAACCACCATAAACCGATTTATTTATATTCGTTTTATAACTTATTGCTTTACGACTGCGATTAATGCAGTCGAGATGTAGGGTAACCAAGCCAAGTCTGTCTAGAAAGCGGTTACAACGAGCCTGATTATTTTAGCTATCTCTATCTACTGAGAAATAGGTCTCCCAGCTAAATTACACTTTATGAATGATTTAACATCTTGTTTCATGCGTTAATTAACATTTCACAAACTGAAGTGAAAGAATAACATACCTCTGTGGGTAATTTACAGATGGGAAAAGGCTTATCGTGCGTTACCCACATCATTTATTTAAAGGTACTAATATACTTTATATTAAATGGTATTCTTTGTTTAATTTTATTTTGGAGCACTGCTCTTGGGACAGTAACTGAAGAATCACAAAAGAATGTAATAAAAGCACCCCACAGAATAAACTAATTTGAAATCATTTATTTGCGAATAAAAAATATAAAGGGACTCCCCATTTCAGAGCGAGACAGCGAAGCGGTTGGGATAAGCGGAATAAATCTCGACTTGTCTTCGGTAACTGTCTCTATAAAATATCTATAAATATAACAGCACTTTATGAGAGTTTTCCCCAACGGAGAACAGAATATTTTTTGTGCGGAATTGTGATTTCACGTAAAATATAAGCGTCGTCGGTATAATGCCGAGGGGAAATTAAAAACGATACGAATCTTTTTGTGTAAACAGCGACAAAAACGGCTCCATTATTATAAACGTCAGCTATTCAGGTGCTTAATGTTTACTTTTAGTTGTTGAAACTTATATTCATAAATCATCAAATCTAAGAGGTACATAGACTAAAACCAGAAATTGAAATCTGTGGTTGATGTTTAGAATGAATATGAATAATTTTCTGATATTATTGGCCGAGTACTTATAAACTGCATAAAAAGACGGAAGGCGCAAGTTCATATATATTTTTAATAGAAAATGGAAACGTCCCAGACGGCAGCGAACCGGAAATTCGCTCGCTCGCGACATCAGCGTGATGTTTATTTTTCAACCTCGTTTTCCCACTTTCGTTAGTAATAATAAATGTTCCGGCTAACTAAAACTTGGACCGGAACACAAAAACGACATTTAATAATGAATTGACCTTTTTATTGTTTTGTGTTAGCGTGTATTTTGTTTTAGTTTAGAATACAAATTCAGACTACTTCGTCTGGCAGAGTGGGTTCCCCAAAAGTTTCCAAAGGATTGTAAACAATTAGCTTTAGTAAAATGTGATAATGGTGTTGATTACGTAGATTGAAATCGCTTCACCCCACGCGCTGCTTGTTAATGGTGCAATAAAAACGACGCTTATCGATTTAGCCGCCCGTTAAGAACGCTCCAAGGCATAATAATTTATTATCCAAACAATGTTGCGTCAGTACATGTAAATTACAGTGCTCAGCGACAGAATTATGTAACGATGAGATTTGTTAACCACCCGAGTGCGGAGTGACAAAAGTAATTAACACTAGCGATACACTAAGAGTGCTTGGTTTACGACGATCGACCCTTGGGTTTGCCGGCTGTCCCGGTCTCTAATGAGAGGTAAAACGGGCCGTCCATAATGATTGCTCAGCGATTAAATTTCAGAGACTCATTATTTTATTGACAGTCCGTAAACATAATTACATAATTATCGTGATATGCCTCTACGGGCTCTACGTATTTTTTTTCTAAAGTAATGGTAAACATTTGGGCATTCAAATTAAGTCAGTAAATAACTTATAAATTGGACATAAGTAATACTACGTAATAGTGATATGAGAGAGAGAAAATATTTTTTGGTAGCGCCAACGGCAAACAGGGGTGGGAATTCCGAATGGGAGATATTGGGAGTCAGACAACGACCGCAGGATTTATTTCGAGCCTCATTCAATTTGCGGTAAATGTATTGTTGGATTGCGTTTTTGTATCGTTCACGTTTAAGTTAACTGTATTTTTTGTTTGTTTATATTTTTTACTGATAAAATATGTTTGTTTAATTTACGTATTACGTACCTTACAAATTTTGTGTATTATTATCATCTACTTTTCATTGATAGGTATTCGTGGCTGGTGTTTGTAGAGCTATAGTATTAGGTCCACTAAACACTAGAGTCGGTGTTGCGAAATTACTAAAAAGAGAAAGCGTCTAGAATATTTGAAAGTGTTACTTGATATCGGACGAGGACACACACATAACAAAGCGAAACAACGACTTACAGACAAGACATACAAATGTGAATGTCTGCATATGACTACAGAACAGACTGACTGCACAGACAGAATTCTAATGAGGAAAGGCGAAACTTGTCTCACTAAACTACAAGACATTCAGACGTGAATAAACACAAAGCGCACTACCTAATTAAATAATGGTTTTAGCAATACAAGTTCCGTGTCAGTTTTCAGTTATAGAAATAGAAATAGAAATAGAAATTATTTATTTTACGCAAAAACACAAAGAACAAAGTTAGGAGAGAATATCATAGCAAACTTGAAAATACTAAATCTTACTTCGTTTGATGCTTATCAGTTTTACATGAAATTGCGATGTCGTTTCGTGTCGTTGGAATAGCAATCTGTATTTGTGAAAAAGAAACGAAGGAAGGCGGAAAACGGAGTAGCGTCGCCGACGACGGCACAAAGGGATGCTCGCTGCTCCGGATTCCACTAAAGCCGGAGTAATCTCGCACAACGTGTGGTACCGACTACAATAAAAACAGTGTTAGAATAGATACCTAACATCCTTTTCTGTGTCGTTCCGCCCAGCGAAATGTAGCAGGTGTTCGCTATGTTCCGGTTTTAATATTGTAGTGTTTTGTTTAAGAATTAATTTTAATCTAAATGTGATGATGTTGTTAGCGTATGAAGTAAAGTTGTGTTGATTAAAATAACACTTTGACCTTCAGATTTTAAATTTTTAATAGTATTTTTTAATATAAACCAACCGGACAACTATTTGGCCAGTATTTGGCATAAAACAAAAAACAAGGTAATTTTGTATAAGGTTTGTAAATATAAAAATAAAATTTCTGTCGATCTGTAAAAAACCAAAATCATAACAAATTGAGATCTGTAATGGATGGGAAAATTAAATTGTAGAAGCCATTCACATCTACTCCATTAATTTCCGTACGATACGATGGTGGTTGGCATACACAAGTTGATGAGGGTGTGGAACACAGATCATCAAAAAAGTATGGAATCGGTCGAGCTCACGGCAGGCAAAAGTTGATACAAATACGAAAGAAATTGAACATATTTGCTGACATAGTTATCATCAGAATAATTGTGAAACTCAAAGCGTACGATGCAGGCATTTCCAGTTATTTTGCAGATTCCATGGATTGCAAATTACAAATGCGGGGGAGAAATGCAGTGGAGGATGCAGTGAGAGGCGACATAAAATTTTCAACGACTTTTCTGAGTATCTGACGGCATTATCTAGCCGTTTGCAAGTGCTCCACAGCTTTCATATCTTTTGAATAAAATTTCTTTAGTGCGATACTATTAATTTCTGCGGTTTCTCTGGTGTACGCTTCTGTTATTGTAATTTATAAGCGTTTACTCTCTACAATTTCGTTTGTCGTACTTTGAATATTTCAGTGCCCAAGCAGTTTTCGACTAAGATTTTTACGAGTCGCTGAATCAAATGAATAAGATTGAAACTTTCCGATGACATTACGGCAATCAAATACAAACCAACGTATTCAACAAAATTAAATATTGGATGTTGTATCTCACAGTATCCATTTCGTTTGAGCGCGGCCGCATATCGAATATTCAGAAGACTCAATGTATGTATGCAAATAAAACAGACGTTCGACGGGAAAATGTATTTCAATAAAACCATATCGCTACACGAGACTTAACTTCGCGTTGGAGATACGACCGCTCGAAACTCGGTGGTAAAAGCGAGAGAACTTAAAAGGAGACGATAATAGCTTTATAATTCGCCGAAAAGAAAATAATCTGAGCAAAAAGAGCGAGCGGGAGTAAATAATACGGCGTCGACGGTACAAGTGCAGACAAATAAAGCGGCTGGAGGTAGAGCGGTAGAGCAGCGGGCGGGGACAGGGAGCACTGACAATCTCGTTATAGATGTGAATAAATAATGAGTAAGCATTAAGCGCGCCTTCCCGCGCTGGGGGCTGCCGAGTTGCCTTTGTTGTCGGCGCTGTTTACTGCGGCGGGGATTGCGCCCGCCGCCGCAAGCCCAATTTATTCTGCTAATCGAGCCTCACCTCGCTCGGCTTTAATTAATTAACAACGACTTAACCCCATATACTTGTACAGTACATATAACATTTACAAACGATATCAAACCGTAAGGCGTCGGTTTTAAATACAAGTAGGAATTACATGTTAAAGTTTGTTAAGTTTTAAAGTCTTACCGGAACAACAATAGCCAACGATTTAATTGTTTCACTATTGAAGCAGTTATTTTAAATTCTGTTAGTGGTTCAAACAACATTATTAAATACCAACAATACATTAATAAACACTTTATAAGCCGATAATAAACAGGTACAGTGCATTAATGAATGGAGTTAAATTGAGTCATCAGTGAAATGCGTAAACTGCGGTTTAGGTACGAAACGAACCGGTTTACATGTTTGTTTTACCGCATTTTCTTTAATTTACGAGTTACGCAACTAATGACATAACAACTCTAGCTAGAGTAGGTTATTAAAAAGTTAACAGTAACTCATAGTAAAATCAGCCGGTCAATTAATCATACAATTTCGCTCTTAGCTTAGTTTATCTCAATATTACAAGCGCGATTAATTTACAAAACAAACACGTAGACGAGACAGGCTTGATTTATGTTCTACAATAGGGCGTTTATAAATGGATAGCAAGATCAATTAAAAATTATTCTTCACATTAAATATCGATTTGTTACTGGTAAAAAAATTAGGAAGACAGAGAACAATTAGCGCCGTTTAATTATTAGGTTAATTGCATTCTGATTTGTGTCGTTAGTAAGTAAAATAGTGGGTAACTAGACAGACATGCAGTGACTTCAAAGGCGTGACGATAATATGTGCGTGAGCGCCCACGGGCCAGGTGGACACGTCCGACATTCCGGCGAGCCAACACATTGCCAACAACCGCTTCTAACAACTCGACAGCCAGCGATCCAAACTATTCGCTGATCCGAACGAGACTAATCCGTCACACCACACACATTATAATAATCCCAACTGTCAACGTCTGATGCTTCATTTAACGCAATTCTATGTTGAGAAGTAGTTTCAATTTATTCACATGTAATAAATCGTGTTGGCATGGCACGTTTGATAGTCTCTTATAAATTCCATTCGCATTTTAGATTAAGATTTAAGATATTTTCAAATATTTTATTTAAAGGTTGCTGGTATTACGAGCTTGGGAACGAATTCGTCAACACAGCTTTGTTGCATAAGAGGATTCGGTCAGAGAGAAAGAGAATTTCGACGCTACTGGCTTTGTGCGGTAAATTGAATTTAAAGTCATACATAGCGCATTCTGCGAGCTCAAAGGGAGTGTAATTGCGATCTGGCAGCTCCATTTAAAACGTATCCGTGCAAATCTGCGCCAAGTATGGTAGTGTTCAGTACACGGGAGCGGAGAGGAGACACGGCAACTGCTATGCGAGTAACCAACTCGCTGCGTTGCAAATCTAGCGCTCATCCACTCGTGTCGGTACGACTTGGTCCTTTGCCAGTCGCTTTGTTTTACTGTTCTCTCAACTATTTGGCATCGCGACTATGTTTTCATAATGCTATAAAATCACCAAAGGCATTTATATATGTCATAATGGATATTACATCGATTTAACGCTACATGAAATGATATAATTTGAAAAACAGCAAGAAGTCAATCATTGTTCGTTTTGTACATTAAAAATTTATTCAGTTTTCAGGCAAGTGATTAATTAGTCTCAAGTAAAATATTACAAAAATAATGTGTTAGTGATATTTTATTTCAATAAAGTTTATGATATTCAATATGAAATTCCACTTAATATTAACGGCATGAAGATTATTAACTACGTCGAATAAAACACACCTGATAATGTGTTTTTTTAATAACAATTTATTTATTTAAGCGTGTGCGGGCGCAAAAATCCTCGTCAAGCGATATCGTATTTTATTTTCAGTTGTGTTTTGTTTCTTTTATGAAGTAAGGTATAACATAATATTATGGCTTGAAATGAAAACAATAAGTGCTTGATTATTGTATTTGGTAAAAAAAAACGATGAATTTGATTCCCTGGTATTACTCCGTCTATTTAAGTAATAAAATAATACACCGTGAAAAAGGAGCAACAAACCAAAGAGATAAAGAGAGAACGTAATAAAAACAGTTCAATTTTAGGGGTATTTTGTCGAGGTTATATCTATAAAGCAAGTGGAGTGGGAGCGGGTGGCCACCCCACGCTCGCTCGCGGGCTGGATGTAATGAATAAACTCAAACGAGAGATTCTATTATTTTATTCTATAAAGAGTGATCACTCAGCAAACTGATTTAGAAGATTAAATTCCATTGCAATGAGACACGACACTTGAAAGAGAACTTTACATACCATCTGCACATTGTTGAGATTGCTAAATGATACTTGAATCGAGTTGAGGTCAAAAAGATTGTGGCTTCTTTCTTACTCACAAAAACAATTATGAATAGTCATAATACTTGAGACCATTGAACTTTTTAGCAATTTATATTATGACGTCCTAAAGACGTGGCCGAAGGTATGAAAAGAAAGTAAAGCTTTTACATTACCTTACCATTACGGACAAGTGTTTTGAATAACATTCATCGAGTGTATGACGCTTTATTTGGTAAAATATAAAGCTTGAAATGTTTTTATTGATACAAAATCCACGACAAACTTCCGGTAACTACGAACTCTAGTGTAGATTTTTCAACAAAATAAACCTGAACACGAAAATGTTGTGTAAAATGCACAACATGAGAAAAGCGCTGTAAAACAAAGGTATTAAAGCGAATTTTCAAGCTCGCTCGCCGTGAATACAGGGAAAAGCGACGCTACGGCATCGCTAACTCATTTTGTTTGCTCTCCGCATAAAAATGTAGTTTGTTTCTGAGCGTTTGCCGACATGGTGCCGACAATGGTGGGAGGTTGGTACTACTATGCTTTGGATATTTTCTTTGTTAGTGACTAATGCAAAAAACTGTCTAACCCATTTATTATTTTTCAAAAAACTTAATCCCACTTTGCACTGTGTCAATAGTTTTTGCAAAGTGAAAATAAAATTTTTTTTTTATGAACGGACACTGTAATTAATTTTAGTAACATTAATTAGTTACGTATTTAATTTGCTGTGAGTTGAGTACTCTTAAAACGTTAAACTATGCTTTTTAAATAAAATGTTTCAAAGCAACTGACAAATAAAATCACGCACGACGACGACGTATAAAACCGCCGGCGGCGGATAGCTAGAAGTATTTATTTTAAAATACATTTACATAGTAACGTGAGCTGTAAATAGAGAGGGGAAACTAAGCGAAACAGCGAAGAGCAATGAGGCGATGCATAAAGTCGCTCCGAGACCAAAGTATAAAACAACAAAGTGGTCGACGCATCGCTCGCCGGCATAAAGAGGGAAATAATCCGATACGAGCAACGCTAAAGCGTCCTCGAGCAGTACTTTAAGATCCATATAAATAATAATTATCTGTCTTCTTACACGTTATTCGCGCACGTTTATGACACGTTGTAAAATAAAATTATTTACAAGCGCTTTATAAAAGTTACATTACTATCCAGTTGCCTATTTAGAAAAAGATATCAATCACGGACCGGTAATGAAGTAGCAGATAAATGTTTTTCTGACGACAAATTACTATAAACGGTGGTCGTTGCCGGAGGCGTGGGTGTCGGGGAGATGGAAGAGATAACGGCGGCGTTTCGGCATCGATAACAAAACTTATTTATAGGGTAACACCGTATAAAAACTTTAAAAACAACTTGACACCTTGTTCAGTTTTTTGTATAGTTTTCGGAAATACGTTTTGTAAAACATTACTTGATGCTTATTTATTATGCAGTACGCTTGGCACTAAACTTTGTGGGCACGGTTCACGAATTGAGTTAGATACCAATACAAAGTTAATTTACTCGTAGATAAATTGTTTAACAATCTGAATAATGTTTGCACTGAGCTACGACTACAAATCTATCAAGCGATAAAACTGAAGATAAATAGGCAAGCGATACAATCCTGGCCGTTCGATCGGATTCATTAAGATTAGTTCTTGCAAACGTGTAAAAGAAAGCGGCTCTGTGATAATTTGACACAGTCAGTGGCGATGTAAACGATACGGTGTCCGGTTCAATAGCAGAGCAGTAAAAAGATAAACACGAGGACGAGGACAAAAACCTTAAATGAGCTCGCGAGAATGTTCACTGGCAATATTACATGAGCTGAGCGCCCGCGCCGTCACGACCGGTTCCGCTCGCTCAGATATCCATTAAACGACCAATATAATCTCTTTATAGGTTTTGAATTCAAATTGAATTAGAATAATCCTTTTATGTGACCATCATAGTTGATTAGTGATTCACTAACGATTTATTTAAACAAATTCAATTATGATTTTAATTTTGATAAATAATTTATTGTTTTAAGTTTACTACAAATGGTTTGGGTAATTCAAAACCTTTAAACGTACATAGTAAACTTTTTAAAAAGTAAAAATAGATCATATCATGATAGTATTAGGTACTCGTAGTTAGACGTAATCCTGAAGTCAAACATGACATGATGCACGGCGGTATTCAGTATACGTGTTCTCGGAACAAGCAAGCAATTAATAGGTAAGCTCGGAAAGCCCTTGCAACCGCACGCTCGAGTGACTACATCTTGTATGTAATACGGAGATTGTCTAAAGCGAAGCGGGGAAGCGGTTGCGGTATATTTAAACACCTGTCAAGCTCCTCGCCGTCCGGGTCGCCTAACTTAGATTACTTTATAATAATTCCCTGAATTTCCACTCCAGACGGAATGTATAAATTGGCTGTTGTCGCGAAGTTGGCGAATTATTAATGGTTGAAGTCACGATGGAGTGCACCGGTAGATTCTGTCGTTTTATCACATTGTCGTCGCATGTTTGTTTTCCCTGTTTCCCCTCGCTATGCGCCACTAACGATCTACAGCAATTCACGACAGAAATAACAACCGCTGAAACTTGAACCGTTAAAAGTCTTATCTTTCTTGACGGCATGCCCTCTCTCTACTCGTGTCGTCACACTTGATATAATATTATGCGTTCTGTGCACCCCGACAACGCATTAGAGGATACATTTTGACTACATTATAATCAAAGTAATGATGGTAGTATAAATGTACATTTCAATGCTATTTCGCCCCAAACCATTAACGTAAAAATGTCTGGGTATAAAAAGAGCATGTCGACGTTCCTGCCCGCCGCTAAGGTAGAACAGATTCTAGGGTATAACAAAGTAGTTTGAAGAAAGTTTTAAGTGTACTTACGTCTTTGCAACTGATAATAACGTATCGGCCACGTGTTTAGGAAATGGTGATCGAAACTAAAAGTCATTAGGCAGACGTTAAGTAATCAGTAAGGGAAGGCACGCCTGCCTCACCAATAACTTTGCACTTAACTTTTTCAGGTAAGTATAGAGCTTTTTCTTTCTTGTCGAGAATTTTCTAAACTTCACAATAGAGAAGAAACCGATAAAATCACAATTTTGTTAAGTAGATAGCTAATGTATCCCACCTATTTGCTTGTCTATTTACCCGAATATCAATAAAAGCAAAATAAATTATAATGAGACATCATAATTTAATTTAACTGATCTGATATTTATAAACAGAACACAACTATTTGCAACAGAGTTATGGAATAGGATTAGGTTTGTCAGAACTGATTACTATTAATACTTAAATAGGAAATAACAAGGAAAACGTTGAACCGTCTGATAACCTAACTAGGTGAATATCAGAGCGTTTCTCGTGACTCTTTTATTAGCTTGACTAAAATATCAAAAGCCAGACCTTTTCGCAAATGGTACAAAACGAAGTTCCACTGTTTAGGTGCTCGTATAAATCAGGCGTGTGTATCGGTCGGTGGGTAGTGTTGGGGTGTTCGTGTAGCATTCCGGTGAACTTTGCGGCGGGCTAATTACGGACGGTACCGTCGTCGTATACACGACGTGCAAATAGCCGGCCCGGCTTATCTGCCTAGCGTGTCGTGTCGTGCCGTCACTCGACAGGAAATATTGTCGCTTCTGGAACTGTGACATGAGAGCCGAAGTTCCGAAGTTATCCGATTCGAATCTTTTGTAATTGTTAGTGGCATGTAAAGCTTATGGTTTATATAGAAGATTTATTTAGGGGTATAAAACTATCATTTAATGGAAAAACTGTGAACAAAATTCATTGCTGTTAATGCTGAAGCTGTTTGTAAGCTTTTATTATTGTTTGGTTTGCTGATTATCTTCAACCTTGACATCATTTTTAGAAAGTGAGTAAATTTTAAACTCATTAAGCCTGATATATGTACTTGTAAAATTGTTACAGCTTTAATACCGTAGTAGTGTCTAATGCGGCAGACACTTCCGTACTACTAATGTATTATTCATAACTGTTGAGGATCAAATCATCTCTGAATATTCATAGGCAATTTCATGAAAGGCATGATCTCGTTTGGATATGACACAAACTGCATTCATAGATCACAGGAATACTGTGTGCGCTAAGCAGAGTAAGTTTGTCGGTAGCTACACTAGCTACGCCAGCTACAGTGGTTAAACGCTCTGAATTCAAAGCACGTTGACATGCGTTTATCAGAGCGAGAGCTCATACCGCAGTCGGGTGCAGTGACAAACGGAATCGCAGAGTGCATCCCGAGTAAGCTGCTGATCCGTCGAGAGATATCTCGACCTCGGCGTCGAGTGCTAACACTCGCCCGCCTACGGATAATTACGACCCTTTGACGACGCCTCTTTGTCCTATATGCTCCGAAAGTGGCAACAATGATTCCAGCTCGCACAGTCTCTTTTTCGCATTTACTCGTAGCTCTACAGAAAAGAAAAATAAAAAGAAAATGTGAAAACATTATCTACACAACAACGCAGCAGTAACGTTTTCGAAGTAATTGAAAGAATTCGTATCGCAACCAATAACAGACAGTAAACATTTATAGAGCGATACAAATAACAATTCTGGTTAGCTGACAAAAGCTCGAAATGTAAGAGTTGTACGCAAAGTATTTAAGGTTCAGTTTACATCGTTTCAGTTAGGTCTTATCCCAGTCAACCGGGTTATAGTCAAGTACGACGCGACGGAGTAATACGAATCTCTGTAGAAGTTTGCAAGCGGGTAAGCCTTAAGGCTTCGCCTCTAAGACGGGAGGGAGGGGCGACTCTTGTTATTACACCCTCTCACCTACGCAAGGGGTTTCTGCTTTGAGCTGTACTGTCGCGCAAGATTAAGACGCTTCTCGCTTTGCTGTTAACGCGCTGGCTTCCGTTCTACTTGCTCTGAACGCCATCAAGTACATACTCCACTACCGTTGGCTGAATTTAATAGAATGTGATCTACTCCATGAGATAACTTACTGCAGGAAGGCTCCGGGGGTGACATTTTTATGAGATTAAGTAAGGTCATGTAAAGACCTTCCACGTGTTGTTCATGGTGATAGTGGTGTGGTGACACATTAACTACATTAAATACTTTTCAGGATACAGTCGTCTCAGAACTGAACAACAATAAAATCCCGAAGTAATCCTGTCCCCAATAATAAGCTTGTTTGTTGGCATGATATGAATCAATGCTCACAAAATAGCGTCGGTGATATTCTAATATTATACCCCAACATCATGTCACATGCAAGATGATACCAAAACAGTTTACTTCACGTTTCACCACTCCGGTTATAAATAAAAGTGCCGAAGAAAAGCCAGATAAGACGGCAAGAAATAAGTTTAACCGAACGGGAGAAAGCATTATCATTGGCTACGAGCGAGGAACAAAAGAAAATGGTGGAGAGCAAGCGTACGAGAGTACTTTATAGGCGCGTAAATATGTTTTATATCCTCTACTGTCTGTTATACACTGGCGCGCCGCCGAACTCACCCCTCACCCGCCAGCCACCCCAGCCCCGAGGGTTGCCTCGCTCTCGGAAATGCCGAGCTTTAATAAAACATATATTTTTCCGAGCGAGGAAAATACTGGGGAAACTCGCAATTTGTTCTTTCACTTTATGCTCGTTTACAAGACAAAAGTAGAACATTCTAGAAACATTATGTTAATCACGTAGTTATGTCGTACATTACTGATATTGTGGCTTTAATAAAATTCAGTGGTTATGAAAGCATTGGGTTACGTAATCAGTTGTATGGCGTCATACTTATAGAGGCAGATCGACAGAGCTATGACATTAGTTAGTTAATGGTGTTGCGGTGGGTCTTATCTCGCGTGCCGCAGCGCGCCTCCGCGTGGCGTCGGTCGTGGGTGCGGCCGATTTATTGCAGTACCAACACAAGTCACAACACATAATACGTACGCTACAGACCCGACCCTCCCGACAACTTAACGCTAATTATTACAACCTCTACGACTATTCCATAATGTTCAACAATTAATTTACGACAGCTCAACGTATCTATGTACCTACTTAAAAAATATTAAACATCAGACCCCAAGGTTACAAAAGAATTTTAATAAAAAGGCAATCTGTGGAAACTTCGGTAATTGCTGATTTATAAAACATTTTCCCAAAGGTATTTTTCATTCAAAGGAAATGAAAGCAAAGAGAATTCTGAGAAATAAGCCAACGATGAAAGATGATAAAATAGGAGTAGCGATTAAGATAATGTTGAAAACAAATTTATATTCCGATTCCGTGGAGTAGATTAAATTATTTTCTTGTTGCTTCATAAGCAATATTTTCGGAGAGTCGTAAGCGCCCTCAGCGGAAGAGAGGGCAAAGAGAGCTTGTGTGAAGAGGGCTGGGATCGTTTCGTCTTACCGCGCCAAGGCTGACTTCGTGCCATAAAATATTACACCAAACGAAAGAAGCTCTTTCAATTAGAGGTAAGTTTGCGTAGGTAAATTCTGCCAAGTGGCAAGCGCTCCAATGCACACAAAATTTTTTGCTTTTTAACTATTCAGCGATTCCTTAGATTTAAATTATAACCGCAGTATTTTGAAACGCTCACTAGCATATATGAAAAGTTTTTCATGTACTTAACATGAAAAACTTTATCAAAATTTTAAATAGTAAGATAGAATTGCGATTACAGCTTTTACTTTAGCAAATAAGACACACATTATTTCTTTATTTTAATACGTACTTAAAATATATGAGAGCCAAAACCTCAGATATTTATTGATCGAGCAGGCAAAGAATAAACGTTTCTTAGCGTATTGTTTCCTTTTTTGGGAAAATCGCGAGTTTTCAGTCCGGGCCGAACTACTGGTATAGGGCTAGAGTACTGAATCATGCAGTGTGATTGATATAATATGCTACCTATATGCTAGTTCTCGCTCAGGCTTCGTAGCATAAAGTGCTGTATTTGCTTCATAAATCTGATCAACGGATAGGTATGTAAGTTAGACTGGTGTTGATAGAATCTGTGTGGCGCATGGCGTGGCGAGCGATCAGTATTCATAAGCTTATTAATGTGCCGTGGAGCCTTCCCCCACAGATACTATATGCGCCCACAGATTTTGCCTCCACTACAATACCTCCCACCCACCTTTGACGACAAGCTCGAACAAATCGACTAGAAGTGATACGCTTACTGACGAATACGAATATATCGATGGATGTCAGTACACTCACCCCAAACAATGATCACATTACGAATTAACAATCCACGATTTCTATTTAATAAACCGTATCACGTATTAATTTGTGACCGCAATATAAATTACACTCATTTCAATTGAAATGAGCATGAATAGCGATTTAATATTACCGCTGCTGTTATGCGGTACGAAAGAGAATAATAATGTCCATAATTTTAATCTGGTGTGCATGTCCGCTGCGGACAAATTGCTACAAGGCAAAACAAACTGTGTTTAAATGAAATGTACGTACACAATTTTAATTATAGGATGTTTCGTAGTTTTATCTTGTTTCTATATAAGCCATGTAAACAAATTAAAAGTTCGGCTAAATGTGCTCTCTATTTTGAAGCACAAAACATTTTAGCCACAGATCCCGGTCAAGTTATCTAAGACTAAAGAGTAAAGGTTTACGTAGGAACGGTTCAGTTACCGCTAAGCTAATAACAGAGTTTGCAATCCTCGGGGAGTTCAACCTCAATTTATTCATGACTCAGCTTTCCGACTTCATACAAATGAGGGTCAATTTAATTTGTATGTTACACGTAGTTTATTTGGCTAATGCGGATGCAACGGTGTCATAAAATGAGCTCCGTCACGTCGTCGATGGCACTAGCTAGTATTATTATAGTCACATGTTATGAATTGCTATGTACTTAAGCCATATAGACGTGAATAGAATAACAAGCCTGCTCTAGAAAATTGCACTGCCTGCAAACAACACTGAATAGTGTTGTAATATAATGCATCAAGCTATCTTTTACTTCGTTAGTTCAGTACACAGCAGTTATTCCAATTAAAGCTAGCGGGAATAGGATGTTTGCTTCCAGGTAAAGCGCACACATATTACCGAAATCTAGCATGCGAGGCACTGTAAGTTGACATTTGAAACGATGCTACGGAAGCGTCTACGTAATTAGCCGAAAGCGACCGGATTTGCATATCAAAGTAAAGGCATAATTGAACTCGGAGCGCAAATAGCCCAAGTGGAATCGGATTGAGTTAGTGGCGCTCTCTGGCTAAGTGTGTTGCGAATACTGCCTGTTCGCCCCACAAGCCGACATGATTTGTTCCTTCAAACCAGATTGGAATAATGAGCTTTCTGATACACAAAATAAAGATTGGAAACGATTGGGCTGTGCACATTATAATAAAACAATCATGTCCTACGCTCAGAATGTATGTACATCATTTTGGTAGAGTTACCTACCACTCACTACAATCCCAGCATAGCTCAGCCAGTACTAATTGTAAGTGAGCCTTCTGTACGTAACGTACTGTTTCATTCTATGTCTCAATTATTAAATTCTCTCGCTATTACTAGTTCGCTCCTGTGTCGCTTCGAGCAGTTCAAGCGATCAGCTCTACAAGCAACTTCTCCCGGGATAATTTAATTAATCGACTACGGTACAACACCGTAAGCTCAGCCCGATTTCCTGTTACCGCTATTATTGTGCCACTCAATTTCGTATTAAATTATATTTTGACGTAAAATTAACGCATTAATATTAAAGCGTCAATAAGGGGTTAATCTATGTGTTTGTATAAGGAAACAGATTTGTTAAATGCGTGTTGAGTTAGATAACAACAGAGGGCTAACTTGTTATTCGTTTGCAGGTACCTACTTTTTATCAGGCTGGCACGCCATTAAGGTAATAAAAAAATAATAAAATGACATATTAAATAACAACTTAGGGACCAAATAACTTGAATTTGTATTAACAAAACTACCTGGTATTATTATTGAATGCGAAGTAAACTGAAAACGTAACTTCAAAAAGTAATTATCGAAAAGCTAATAAAACTTGTAACAGAAAAGCTTGACATCTTAAACTCATTTAAATTCCGAGATTCTATTCAACGTTAAGGGATGGATCGTTTAATAAAAATACTTTTACGCTTTTCTCGTTTGGAGAAAATTGAGAGAAATTGAGGGTGGCGTGTTTCGGACGGAGTCGGCAGGGAAGCGGCCAGATAATTAGATTAAGGGGAACGTGGCCGAGCCAGCTTGCGGCCGCTTCCGAACATACTAAAGCTTTCAGATTTGCACGACTGCTGCCGCTGATTCTACTCAACCTCATTTATGTAACAAGTTTCTTTTCACCTAGCTACGGCAAACTAGTGGCTTGGAGATCTTTTCATTGTCTATCAAAGTTCGAAACAATACAAGCATGATTTAACTTAGATAGCTTTAAAGTTAGTTTTAAATTAATTAACCTAACAGTAATGGTTTAATATAGTCGACTCTAGGCGCTGCACCGGCATACGGCTACGATGAAAACGCCAAAGGCAGGTAATATGTATTTAATTACGGGCACTTGCAGTGTGCGCCAATCTGGTAATTAGGAAGAGAGCAGCGGCGCGTAATCAGCGCCCTTTGGCACGGCGCGGCGCGGTCGTGGCGTCTACACACGCGTCGAGGAGCGCTCAAGCTCAACCTGCTTTTGAATCGCATTTCACAACCTGTTGACGAGTTAGTTGCCCCTAGAGTGTTGCTACAAAGCGAAACTCGCCATTAACCCTTCTTAATCCGTCCAACGTTTACACCAAACTGTTTAGAATAATATTCGGTTAGATCCACTTATTCGGAAGCGTATTTCAATCGGTTTGAAGCGGTTCAATTAAAACGTAGAGTATCCTAACTAAACAATTTGCTAACAGGTGCGAAGGACTACTCGCCGCCGCCGGCCCGCGAGATTAATCACTCCGTGCAGGCGAGTCAGTCCGGGTAATAAACCGGGAACGAGCAACTTCGCCACTTACATTACACGGACATTTATTTCCAACGCTCTGTTTCAACTTTCCCAACTCTCAAAGAGCCGGGGAGCCGGGAGACTGCCTTAATTAATTTACGCAATCCGTAAATATCGCCTGAGAGCATCAGCTGGGAAGTTGGGAAGAAAAATTATAATAGTACTTGCCTTGTCGTCGTCGCCTTCACTATCACACTGTAACAAGAGAATTTACAATTAATAATATAATCGCTAAGTATGGATAATTTTCAATTTTATAGAACTATAAAAACATGCATGTATAAATGACAGCCATAGTAGTTATATTCCCAATACTTAATGCCAATGCATTACTATATTATGTATATTGATTGATAAATGATAACGTTATTCTAATAATACACCTATCTACAATCCTGAAATAGATTTATTATTACCTTATCAAACTCAAGTAGATACTAGGCAAGATTCGAAGGTTACATTGAAAAGTAATCCCCGTGAGAGAAAACACTATTATCGTAACATAAATCGACGAATACGTTACGTGTTATTTACGAGGTAAGTTCGCGCCGAGGGAAACAAAAGGGATCAAGCTGAGATATTACAATTTCAAATAAATAGAGAACATGAAGTATTCAGGGCGGGCGCAGGTAATATTATGTAGTACGAGGCTACGAGCGACACCGCGGTACCACCACCACCGCCCCGACAAATCTCGTGATTTAGCTGCGATACGCGCCGAATATCGAACAGCCTCTATGTGTGCTGCGTGACCTGGGTAAATTTGCACACAGTAATAGAGAATTATAGCCATTACATGTACTGCTATTCTAATATCTCGTCGGCAAAGTCAATGGGTTCTATTGTTAATTTATTGTCATCGCAGTGAATTCGAATGTACCGCAAATCAAATGCAATAAGCATGAGTCTCTCTAGATAAGATACTCGAGTTGAAGATAATAAGCAGGAGAAAATACTTTAAAAGAACAGCGTGAGTAAAAGACATGCATGATTCGACTGCTGATTACGTAAATCAAAACTGGACTAAACAGTAAGCATAGTATAGTAGTCGTGCGAGGCGCATACCAGAACCAGATAGAAACTGTACATTAAATAAGGACAACAATGAGAATACTCACGATATAGCCTTTTCCGGAACTACAGCGGCTACTGGCCTGTAGGCAGGAGAGAGAAAGCGAACATATGAGTGGACTGGAGTGACTGGGGTAGGTGAAGTTTGTCCCGTCTCTCGCAGGAATCGCAACATTCATTTTATTGTCGTCCGAACCGAGACGATAAAGACATCATTTAAACGGTTTGCTTTCAAATTACTTTAATACGATTGGGACACGATAAATTCTGCGTATTAATCTTGGTTTACATATAAGGGTTTGTTTCGAAAGAGAACGGCTTATCGTAAAGTGAGAGTGGATATATTATTGGATGTTATTAGCTTACTTGAGAACTGAGAACCGCTTACATAATCGCTTCAATAAAATCTTAGTGAGAGACGGGATCAAAGCAAATAAACAAAAATGTGGTGAACATTGATCTATTGAAAACAGGTTTGTGGTGATACATCTAGAGCGGAGCACATTACATTAACTCATAACCAGTGAAATAGTTGGACATGCACCTATTGCACCTTAATAGTTATTGACCTTCATAGAAATTGCACAGTAACAAGAGGGAAATAAGCTGATAGAGTTTTGAACAAACAGTAAAGTTTAGTCTTGCTTAAAGTAAGTACCTACTAGAATCCGAAAACAACGTAAACTGTGATTTGTTTCGTATAAAATATAACTTTTGCATTTTAAGTGATATTGTATTTCTTAGACGCGAAAAGCTTTTGTTTTCGTGTAAAATGAACGAAGCTACGAAAATTAGGTATGGTCAAGTACGACGCGAAAGTGGAAGTAAAGAGCTGCCTTATATTGTTATGTTAACAAGTTCATTTTACAAAAATATTTTACTTTACAATATCCTAATATCCTCTTCAACATTGCTAGACAACATCAGACCTTGGGAGTATGGACTCCAGTTCATCAAATCTGAATCCATTGAGATAAACTTAATGTTGCAAGCTGCAATTATGCCTGAGATTCCTCAAAACTGGTTTTCATAGCTGATGAATATCCGTCATTATAAGTTGGAAACAGCTCCACTAATTTTCACCAAACATGGCTTAGAACAATCCTAGACAAATCACCTTTCGTATAAAAAACGCATTCAAATCGAAGTTCTATTTTCACAGCTATGCGGGCACAGACAAACAGACAGACACAACGCCGTCAATCTTATAACACAACTTCCGTTTTCTGGTCGTGGTTAAAAAGGAGTATTCTCTAGCAACAATGCGCAACCGATAGTTTAACAGATAAACAAATCACAAAGCTGTGTTGGAACAGAATACTTACGTCACTAAGGCGGTCGCGAGAAGAATCGGGATCACGAGGCGCCACCGAACTACCAGTAAGCCTTTCCGATGCCCGTCCGCTGTCATCCGACGTGCCAGCGTCTTGAAGCAGCGTAATACCCTGCACAAGTTTTCACCGTAAAAATAAGGTACACTTCATAAAACCGATATAAATTGTTTTACTTAACACCTAATCTTCTATAGAGCAAGAAGCGCCTGTAGCGCGATATTTTAAAAGCAATTTGTTTGTAGATGGAGCGAAAAGGAAAAGCTTTTTTTATAAAGCTCTTCAAATTGAGCGGTAACTAGGATATAGAAAATTTGATAAGACGAGCAGGGAGCGAGGGCGCGGCGGGACACGAGAGCCGACCCATAACGCAACGTACCACCCGGAGCCCGACAAATAAAAGAGTTTTCTATTTATCACATTTCGCGTCTATTTTACGGTAGGGTTCGTAAGAAGCGCGCCCGAGCGAGGGAAGCGGCCGTGATGCTCAACAGCGAGCGCTCGTTGGGACGACGTCCAAAGAAGAATAAAACGGGTCTAACTTTCTGTAAATGGATAACTTCCACTGCCCTTCCTCAATGAACTTCCACGGTGATATAACACGATTTTGTTCTAGTTTTTCTTAGTTTGGTACAAGTTTATTTAGTGAACGAATAAGAGGGATTTACGCATGTACATACATATATTTCGGTCAACAAAGTTTTTTTTTTTGGTAAAGTACTAACGGATGGAACATTTATAAAGTTCTCCAAATTTATTAAATAAATAATTTTTACTATCTTTATTCCCTTAACAAGGATGAGCAGAATAATATAAAAAATTGTACCTACCTAAGTCTGAGACGACATAACTGGAGGCCGGTTTAATAAGACCTCAATAATAGCGTACAGTTCTGGGAATTGCCAACTACCGGTCCCGAGTGATAGCGAAATAGTAACAGCCTAACTAACAACCAACTAGAACTTAATTTCTAAGGAAACAAACCACATTATACTAAGCACATGATATTCCATAAAGATACAATCACAACCGTAAAAGCAAGTGTTATGACAAGACCCCAGTTAATAGCATCTCAAGTTGTCAAGTCGAAGAAGACAATAAAAGTTGAATACGATTTGTACTGCCATAACATAATAGACAACAATAAGAGACATACGCGCACGATGATGTCCCCCGTTGTAATAAAAGGGATTGCTTTCCGACCCTTTACATAGATAAACAAGTCAGGCCAAGTCGCACGTATCAATTTAATCCTCAGTGAGTATGCGCGACAGATCCTTGTAATCCGTAGATGGGGGGCGTGGTACCGATGAATGTTGCCACATAATTACAACCACTCATCATCATAAGATCCTAATAAACAAACAAATATGTATACTTATCGCAAAACTTTTATTGTAACTTTCAGAACTTTTAAAATTTAATTCAGAGACTGTCAAGTAATATCCGCTTATTATTGTTTTCATTTCATGACGTTATTTCACAGACAAAAAATAGGAGACTGCAATGAATTGTTTCAATCCTCTTCGCGGGGTACTTGCAGTGGAAGGCAGTCGTGCTAGCTCCGTGATATAACCGCTAATTGAAACAAGGACCGACCAAGCATTACTTATTCATGAGGACTGCATATGGCGACGAAACGTGACCGACCAAATAAATCATTCAATTACATTTTTCATGAAAAAGATACTCCACATCACATTATACGCTCTCGAGATCGTAGCAGTGATAGCCACACGTTATAAAGCTTTATAAGGCTGTTTGTCTTCAAAAGTAGCGAATTACTAGTTTGTGTACTTTTGCTACGCGACGAGTATTTCTTGCTTGTACGAGTAGAATAAAAGAGTTAAATAGTCATAAATCTAGTTTTCACAAGATAAGTTTTATCACAGTTATTTATTTATCGGTGCTTGGCAGCGAGCGGGTGTCGTAGATTGAGGCAAACAAACAGGCGAGCGAGCGAGTTGTATTACAGGCAAAATAGTATATCTGCTTACTTAGGAAACCATCTTAGCAATAATGTAGGCTCAGTTCTTTGTTCTGTTACAAACATTGAATTACAGGAAAAGCTAGTCCGTTTATCTTTCAAGCCAAAAGTCAATTAGACAGATTCGGTTCACTCAACTCGACCGCCGAATAGTGTGAATAATTTGGAACCGGAACCACATTGCAAACCGCTTTCGGCGGCCGAGCTTGTCCTGTTTGGTCAGACTTAATACGATTACCACATAATAGTGCTGTAAACGGCAAACGAATTTAGTTAGAATTCACATCCACTGATAGTACAGTATCCAAATTGTAGGATTAAACCACTAGAATAATTTTATTTTTGCCTTGTGTTACACTGCAACAGCCTACTTAGTTATTTACGTCCAGCAAATTACTTTTAGTTTTAAATTTATCATGTAAGTGAAATGTATTTTCTTATGGGAAAAAAAAAACAGCCAATGACTATATGATTCTCGATATTAACTGAATAGATAAATAAATAAATATTCTTGGACATATCATACAAAGCTCTCTAGTTTCAAACTAAGCAAAGCTTGTACCATTTGAGTTAGATTGCTGATACTTATTTACAATTTTTGGTCAAACCGACTGAGCTGTGATGACTAGACGTCCGATCAGAAAAATGTAGTTTCTAACTAGTTGTTCTGAATAGCCTGTGGCGGTGGCAGGGTGCGCTGTCGTTAAGTGACGCGTTGCATAATTTATTTATGTCCCAGCACGTTACTCCTCTTGTTGAAAGTTGTTAGCGATACCAGAGAGCCATGTTCTAATTACACCGCGCTCCGAGTTACAGCGCCACTAAAGTAACTAAATACATATTTAACTTTATCACTTCGTTAACACGCCATTTATAACTTCTTATTTAACATTAGTTTGAAGATCGAAACACGGTCGCTCATTACGGTATATTTTCTTGACGTTTGAGCGACTTTTTGCAATTTTCTTTCCCTTCCACATATCTCGTATCCGTGTCAGATTCGGCTAATCTTTACAAGACACTTCCAGGTCATCCCGCCAACTGTTATTTAGGATTGACATGACATACTGGTTTCTCAGGTGCAATGCGTGAGACCTTCGTCAGACCTATTCAGTTCCACTTTGACTTGGCTGCCTGCATTCACGATACCAGTTTTTGATAACCGGGTTATTTTTAATCATTACAAATTATTTTAATCTAGAAATCAGAAGCGGTAAAATAAATTAGTTTATTATCTGATCGTTTGAATTACTATTTAGACAGATTATCATGATTTTATTGAGTTTAACTGCATTTGAATCTAACACATTATTGACAAAAGAAAAATAAGTAAAACCAAAACACTAATCTGGCAATATTCCCATTCAACTGAGCTAAAAGTAAACAAAAAATATACGATTTCATCGTAAGCTCGGCGTACCGGTATATCCGATCAATCCGAATCCGAACCGACGTTGACATCAAGCGGGTGTTAGCTTGGTTTATGACCAAATGGGATTTTCAAACCCCATACAAAAGAATGAGTAGTTTTTTTTGACAAACATGTTTGACAGTATATTTATAGGCGTTTAATATGTAGGTCAACTGTATGTATTTAAACTTTTTTCTTGAAATAGGTACCCAAATAATTTAAACAAAAGCGGCTTGAAAAAACGCCTTTACTATTTTGCTGCTATCACTTACCTCTATTTTAGCACAATGTTGAAACACAAGCGAAATGTTATTTGCTAGCTTTTAACATCACAATCACGACTTTGACACAAAACCACATTGTCGTCTTATATTATTGTTTCCGAGAGTAATAAAGGTAGCACGTTTTACTGGCCATGAAAAGATTTAAACATAATTGAATAATCAAACAAAATATCTATTAGTCACTCCCTTCTGCTGATACCGATGTACCGGATAGAGCGCCGTGGTCTAGTGGTAGCAACCCCGTCTTCAGATCCCAAGGTCGTGGGCTTAATCCCGGTCGTGCATCCAATGAATTTTCTATTCGGGTAATTTATATGTGCAATGTCAGTGCTTTCAAACGGTGAAGGGAAACATCGTAAAAAAGAAACCCACGGCCTAATCTGCTCCGCCCGTAGAGACTTTGTCTTTTATGTGGATAAGGCCGACGACTCGGCTGACAGGATGGTATAGGTGCTGGGCAGGCCTACTCCATACTAAAAACTATGTTCCACGCACTGCAGCGTCCCGTTCTTAAGGGCATGGGTAAAAAGTGGCTACTGACGCTGGCTGTATAAATCATGTAAAATTATAAATAAATAGCTATCGTCTACACAACACACAAAATATAATTTTCCAGAATTGTTTGTCCCCAAAGCATTTAAAAATATCGGAAATCATTTTTATATCCGAGCCCAAATTAATCGGTGGAATTTAATTAATAAAAGCAACGAAGTGGAGGAATATTGGCGGGCTTGACGTTTATTCGTATGATATTATTGAACACTCGGTTCACTGACCAGTGGGATAATGTTGGTATATTGTGAACAATAATTGTCGAAATTCCATTAAAGTTCAATGAAGACGTCAATTATGTACCGACAAATCAATTATACATCTAGTATTATTTTGACAAATACGTTGGCGTTAATAATGAAATGTTTGTGAATGTATTAATAAATATATCGACGATTCCAATGATTTCTATTATAATAGTTCAAAAGCTGCACAAACGTAAACAATGTGTCGCAATAATTAATGTGTAGTTATTGGCGTTCAGCCGAAAGTTATATTTAAATCACGCACGATGTGATTTCGCTAAATAACAATAGGCATATTGACAAATTAATTTCGGAATATCCAGAACATCGACTATTGATTTGTGCAATCTATTTGTCGTTTTCAGATAAAATGTGGGTGAAGAGGAGGGTAATGCAAGCAAACGGAGATATCGACCGGAACTCGGAACCGTGGAATAAAAAATATTTGGCAGTAGCGGCAGCGTGTCGGTTCCATGGCGATACGCCAGCATCCCAGAGACAACACAATAAGGACGCTCTTATATCGCAAGCAATCCGTGTTCACCACAAACGATCCCGAACAAACATGGGTACGCCAGACTTTTCCGTGAATCAAATAAGACAAATATGTTTGTATTCAAGATTGCCAAAACAGTTTTAACAACACTTACTGATAAGTTTGAAGCATTCCACTTTTGACTGGTTCCTTTACCATCCATCTTAAAGCAATTAGAGAGATATTTAAATTGATATCGTAGACATAATAACATAACTAATTAATAACAGAGAATTAAATTAATTCACGTCAGACTGAACAGAAGCTGGCTCTCGAGGTGTATGTTTGAAGCGAGTTTTAGTTTGGTCGCTGGAGTTCGGAGGAGACGAGAGCGTAACTTAATGATCGCGTACGGCGCACCGGGAGGCTATATTCTATTCGTCGGCAAATTGAATCAGCGAAGAGCTATTAGCCGGCACCGCAGCGCGTTCCCAGCTCATGCCATGCCAAACGATTCTGCTCATTCTACTCAACTCGCTACTATATTGTTTAGATCGTGCGAGTCTGTAAACTGCAACCATGCAGCATGAAACTAAACGAAACGACATTGCTCTGACGCTGTGATAAGAACATTGGCACGAAAATGTTGCTTAATGCATAGGTAGATTTTTTTTGTATTATTATATTATAATGTAATTCTTATTTTGGTTAGAGGACTATGTGGGGGCGACTTTGAATGCATTTACAGATAACTTGAATAAAAACTTGAAAACCTTATGGCAACGCTGTTTAGAGATAACGAATCATTTTTTTATTTCATCGTTTGCTCTAGCAAAGCAAGAACCGCAAGATACCCTCCAAATGTTTTATATTGGAGTTGGTGTAATTTATTCCCCGGGCTGTGGAGAGATTTCTCGTTTTATTCAAGCAACAGCATGGAAGGCGGCGGCGGAAGGCAAATTGGATGGGATTGCGACATATCTTGGCGGGCGGCGGTGAACTGTCGAAATGCACGAGGGAGCACATAGGGTAAACTGCTCGCATTCTGCCTGGAGTGTTCCTTTCGAATCGGAAATGTGAACCTATTTAGAGCTCAGGCTTAATAAATATTGGAAAATGTTTTTTACAAGAAATTACTACTCGTTATTTAGAACGATTCCACTAACCTTTCAAAATGTTGAATGGTAAACCTATAACAAAATTAGAAACCGATGGTGTTTTAAGCAAATAAAGCTTTCATGCGGTCAATTAAACAGTGGAACGAGCGGCTGGCCAATCAGACAGACGGCGGCGGCGGTAATGGTTGACGGCTGGGGCTAAATAAATAATATTTCAATGCGAATCCTACATTAGCCTCCTGATTCAACAATAGTGTGATTTTATGGTTCAACATTATCATTATATTCAGAGCATTGATTGGGTTATAAATGAAATCTAGAGGTTAAATATAGACTAAGTTGTCCGACCACAGCATTTGATATTTATCAGCCACTTAGGAAACCGCAAAGTTCTGGTATTTTATTTTATCGTGTCAGCTGCACGCCCGGCCCGTCTGCACCCTATCTAACTTTCATCCTTTGCGGGATTCTAGCGCATTGTGATTCACTTCAGTGCGTCCGACTTAGTGCTTGCGACGCAATAAGAATTTACACTAAAAGCATGGGAGATGAGAATTCATTAACCGTAAGATGGACAACGAGGTTGATAAGAATGTATATCATATTTGAGGTTTACTTAGATTTTTAACACAATAAACGCTAGATAAAACGATCCCTCTACAATAGCTATTTGCCTAATATCAAATTGTCGTTCTACCTAAGACCTATTATTTCCTGCTTAAAGTAAATCCGCTTTAATGCTCTGGCGGCTGCAGTGTTTGTGTTTCCAGAGGTTAATGGTTTAGCAAACTGTTGAAGATAAGTAAACAAAGTTCGTATTTCACGTGTGTTGGTTCAGTAGCTGTCTCAGAAACGAGGATCGTTGACGTGCCGATTGGCAGTTTGCGTACGCTTATGCATTTGGCAAGAAAGCGGATCCCGGAAGGCACGGCGATGGCTTACAGATTTAGACTTGCTGCATTTAACCGTGACTTCACCGGTGCATTTAAATTTGTAAACGTTATTGAAAATCACAAAGTGTTTGTTTCGCGTTGACATGCATAAACACATCGTAACATAAACACAAAAGTTATTTACGAGGTGTGAAGCACTAGTCGAATAAACCCAAATACCAAATGACGGACCACATAGTAACCTTGTTTTTAAAAAGAATTGGTACACGCTTGTAATATTTTCAATTGCACGGCGCGGCATGCAGAATATTTGAATTGTAGAAAAGAACAGTGAGTTTTTTTACTTACATGTGAGTTGACGTTGTTGGTAGGGTGATTTCGACCCGTGTCTGACGCCAAGGCCGCCAGAGGCAGCCGAGGCTTTGTCGACAGAGCGTTCGTGCGAGGTGAGGAAGCACATTTCACAGCAGCCTGAAAATTAACAAATCGTCAGCAATCGTATTTCTTCATTCTAGTTTATAGATCAAAAATGTTACACTTCATAACATTTCTAGAAAATAAATCGTCTATTTCTCTAGCGCACAGCACCTAGAGTAATGTGAATCAAATCGAGGCGAGGTCAAATAGGCGCAAGCAATTTCCCGTCAGTGCAGAAAGCGGGAGCACTGAATGTATTACGCTATCAGTCTGACGGATGGAGATTCGATCAAATTTACAAACGACGAAGCAATCCGCTTTTCATGAATAGTGTAAATAACTTGCAAATACATATATCAGATAAAAATGATTGCTGAATAGTGCAAGATCGAAATCAATATATTTAAAACTCTTTTGAAGCTGACAGAGAATCAACGCACAGCCTAAACTATAAGTCCTAAAAGTATGAAATTTGGAGGGTAGTATCCTAGTGTAGAGGTGCACTAAGACAGGAATTTTGAAAAGTCACACTCTAAAGGGTCTAGAACGCGAGCAATGCCGCGGGCGACGGCTAGTTATGGCATAATACCAAAACAACAACTTTATAATATTAGATCCTAGATACCGTCCGTCCTATTCATTTTGCCTAACTGTGCTTGAACAACTTGAGAATGTGTCGAGTAAGTGGCTAGGAATCCAGACTTCCATTTACGAGTGACGAGCGCTTTTAACTTGCTCGTAAGGAGATAAACCCTCGGCGTCGTGAAGTGAGAACTGGTTACGCTTTTAGATCTTCATTTCCGACTGCCTCAGAGATAATTAGGTATCTTACTCTGAGAGGCGATTGACGACGAATGTGTTTTTAAATAGAAACTAATAGAACTTTCTTTTACAGAGATTTTTACAAGTCTGTTCTGTAGTTTAGAAAACGACTGAATAAACCAAACAAAAATTATGGTTTTTTAAACCCAGATGGTTGTTTAAAGCAGTGCTTCAACGAGACAATACATTGATCAGATTGATAACAAAAGGAACGAAAAGAGAAAAGACACTGTAAAGACCATAAATAACCCTGGCAGGACCGCATGTTACATTTACGGACTGCAATCGACAATCGGATCAAGTTGAACGGGTTTGAGGGCCTCTTTTACGAAGTCCTGTTGGGTGGCGAAACGGCGAGTAAGTCTAACTGGGTCGCCAATTCAGTTACCTCTATGATAACCAAAATATCCCAATCCTGTATACAACGATGTAAAATTTAAGCCATTCATCGCTATTACGTAAAGAACAAAGTTCAGAGCTTTCAGTTTGAAAGGCTAACAAAGACTTGGTAAGAAAGGCCCTGAGCGGTGTGAAACAGACGCCGTCGGGCGCCTGGTATAAACTACAAGGAGCGACACGAGTACAATATCAACTTCCCTATTGTCAAGATCGATGTTACTCGCGACGAGATAAAATAAATACCGGACAAAAGCACCCGAGCAATGAAAGGAAGTTGGTTGACAAAGCAAATAAAAATGTTGTAGTGCCTGTGACTAATATGAAGTTTATACCGAGGGGAAAAAAGAAATCTTAATAATAAGATTGTGGTAATAAAATCATGAATTAAAACCGGCTTAATTGATTTATGAATACTGAGTGAGAATAAGCGCAGAGATAAATGTAGAGTCGGAATAGGATTATCATTACTAGATCTTAATGTCATGTATTGTTGTTTTATGGCTGTTAAGTTTATCAATTTGAATAATTATGTAAAGTACATAGAGTAGGCAGGTACGAACCAAATAAACATCATTATAACGCCCTACTGTAATGAAATTGTTTGACATCAAAAACGAACACAACCACGAAAACAATAAAATAGGCTCGCACGCATAGTATCGATTCGTGTTTAATATTCACAAGGGTGGCGTTTCGGTACGGGAGTAGCACAAACGAGGGTCCCTAGTGACATATTTTTGGATGAATGAAAAAAAAAAGAGATTCGTCAGGTCCAGCGGGGGTGACGTGAATCGCACGACACACGGGGTTCGAGTGAGAGACCTTTCATTCAACAAATGGTAATCAGAAAACAGAATCGCTTTGACTAAATACAGGCTTTTGATTCGTTTCGTCAACGACCACTTATCTAGAGGAGGGTTCCGTTAGGGGTACGTTGAGACGAAAGGGGATATTATCATAACCATTACTGTACGATCGCAGCCGCTGACAACTGCCGTTTTGCTTACATATTAATATGGTGGGATTCTTCGTAGTTTACGCTGTAATAAAACTGATTCTTGAGAATAACGGAAGCTCTACCGTTTGCTTTTAGGTTTTCACTACGGTCCAACTTGTAAATAGAAAACCCCGGTATTGAAAGACATTATTAAAAAAAAAAATGTCATTGCTCTCTAACGGTGACGAATAGTAGTCATGTGTTTTAGCAGCTACTACTAGAACCTAGGTAGGAGGTAGATGTAATGTTAGGACGGGCCTGGATATTCTTTCCTTTAGACAATAGACATAGGTACTCTTGTTCAGTAAGTATTTTAAATTTAGGCAGTCACTGTAAATCTAACCGACCTAGACTAGCCTACCAAATAAGGATCATCATAATACATACAATAAAGTACAAAAAACAAACTGAATAAAAATGAAAATATAATAATATAATGTTGTTTTATGTTTCTCTTTAACCCTCTAATTAAATACATCATGTTTGTGGTTAATTGGCGTGAGAGTTTTTATCAAGGGGTAGGGTTGTACAGTACAACTCACGAAACAAAATATCCTAGAGGCATCATCTTATGTGAAGTGACACGTGCCACAAGCCGGACACACGTGTTGACGTGACCGCCACTAATGTAAATATGAATAATCATAAAAAATAAATTATAACCCCGCACACAGCTGATAAATCACACCATTCGTATTTATTTTAACGGTCTACTTAGCATAATCAAAGAGTAGGAGTTTGTATTGGAAACAATATTAAATTACTTTATGATGGTACATACAAGGCGAAAGGCGAGTCATTGTATATTGGTTGATTGCTCGGAAACATTATGTTTGAAGACAAAACTAGCAGTCTATCATCATCGCGTAAAAGCGTTAGAAAATTCTTAGACAAGAACGTTTAAACACGTACTTTTAACACAGGATTACTTTCATATCTCATTGAAAACAAAAAAACAAAGTAAGCTCATTTAACATGGTATAAATCTTCGCAAAACTGCGACGAAAGCAAAATTCTCTCGAGAACTTTGTGACTTCCACAAAAGATATTATACAATTCATTTCAGTCTCGTAAAAAAAGTTATCACGAATTCACAGAAAACGGGCGAGCTATTTTTCTGCCGGCGGCGGCTGCGCGGTACGCCCCGTGGGAAAGCCAGCTTAATTCTTGATGCTTTCGACCATAACATCATTTTAAGTTAATCGTGTTGCGCAACTTAATAACGTAATATTTTGTCAGAAGTTATTGGATATTATCCATATGAATAATTCATGCTCAACTAGATTCAATTTAGTGATTGAACAGCGGTGTGTTACGTGTATATCTAATTAGCATGTTGACGCCCCATAACTTAGCGTTTCAAGCTGTGTTTACAAGAGGCCGGGTAATAATTAGCATCGGTCAATAACAGTGGGTCGAGTGCATGGTAATCGTCCACCTCGCCTACAATCTACGGGCAGCGGTCACACCTCGCCGACAACGGTCATTTTCTGTAATTGCCTACCAACAACGAATTAATCACAAATGTGACAGTCCCCGATACCGCAATTAAAATTATAATAACATCATAATATGTCGCTGCGGCAATTTGTTATGTCCGGCTCATGACTATACCAAGATCATTAATAATTGACATATTATTATGAATAATTTTGTGTGTTTATGATACCGTTATGCAAATGCCTTCACTAACTCTTAATTAGTAATCAAACGATTCCTAACTGTCATCGCAATTTATTCATTCGAATTTTAGAAGAAAAATATCAAGATAAAGTTTTCAACGTGAAATTGTATTAGCGCTTCCATTAATTAAATTAGTAGGAGCTTAGGAACCGGATTGAACGAGTCGATTAAAATATTAATCTGCTTCAAAAAAGATAACCTTTTAACACATTTGAAGCCAGTCTGATGGTTACCACTTTGAACCGAGACAGTATTAATGGCTATTATAAGGACTTGATTGCTGTGCAATTTGAAAATGAATGTATACTAGGCAGAATAAAATCCAGTTTACGCTACCAAAGAAACGTAAAATCACCAACTTCGATCAATAGGTACTGTTAAAGTTAAACGATAATTTAGTTGTTGATCCAGCAATTCACCTCTTCCTCTACGGATTACAGTGAAGTTCATTGCATGCTCGATTACCCCGCAAAGACCGCGCTAAGTGTCAGTCGGCCAAGCTTCCCTATTATTAGTTTATCTTGAAAAAAAAACAAATGTTAATAAAAAAAATATTTATAAACATTTACATAAAACCCACGTCAAGAGAGTCTAAAAGCTCATGAGGCATGTTTTAATTTTCATAATGATACAGGTACGCGAAGAGTGTTGTACCCGTTTTATTTGAGAAGATGATCCTTATAATCACGTCAGTATCCATATCTATCCAGGTCGGACGGTGTCGGTGCGCACGAAATTGCATTTTGTTTCCATTTTAATCTGCCGGCAGTCGCGGTTCGCAATTTGCCTGAGCTGTTTAATTAACAGCGACACGGCGGCTCATTAATTAAGTCATCAGACAAGCCGGTGCCACGGGTTAGTTAGTTGAGGATTAGATACTGAACCGTACGATAAATTCGTGAATTATTGCATACTAAGAAAACCGCAGCAGAGCGCGGAATGAAAAGTTGAAATATCATAGAAATGGCTCTATCACTGCATCGAACTCGTTTTTAGATTTTTATAGATAGTACAGAACCAAATGCACTTTTCAATTAAAAAGTCTATGTTAATTTAAAATTAAATAGATGGTTTTGGTCTCTTACAGACAAATTGTTCGAACTAAGTAATTGTAAAGAACTATAATTAACGCGTAAAGCCAGCAAAAAGCGTTCTTCACGCAATTAACTGTTATTGATAGGTGGTAGTTAGTGCAGTTTAATAGCTCATTATACTTATAGGTATGTGGCTGGAGCACCTCGTTTTGAACTGGCACTGATGCGTTTTAATAGTACGTACGATTGGAATTTCAATTTAATACTCTGTTATTCAACAAAATATTACACGTTAAAAGAACAGCTGTTGTGCTGTCGATGTTGGTGAATAAGCAAATGCATACAAAAGAAACCGCATAGCGTTCCGGATGCAGCTATTGTAAAAACAATTTACTGACAATGATGCCGAACACTATAATAATCGCCAAGAAAAAAGTTGTTTGACGGCAAAACGTAACAATCGCAAAAAAATAACAAAAACTTCAACAAAAGGTGGACTTTTGGTGAATAGTTTATTACGCTAGTAAAGCATCGCATTGCACATAAAAACTGTAGTATTAGGTAAGTGATTAGATGGTTGGATAAAGATACTAATATAAAAATTGGTTTTTATTACGTTTGTGTCGTGTTCGTATTACTTGGGTACCTGTCCCTACTTAATCTTCAAAATTCGCGTAGGCAGTTAGTTAATGTTTGAGTTTTTATAAGGCTCTTATTTTCAAATAGCCGTCGCCCGCGGCGTTGCTCGCGTTCTACCTTTAGAGTGTGACGTTTCAAAATTCCTTTCTTAGTGCACCCCTACACTATATGTATAAAGATACTACCCTCCAAATTTCATACCTCTAGGACTTAGTTTAGGCTGTGCGTTGATCCTAAGTCAGCTTCAAAAAGAGTTTGATAACAAATACATAATTATATTATTTGTTTGAAAATGTCCATAAAAATTTATTAATTTACTTAATTAAATCAACATAAATATAAATCAATTATGTGTGTAATTCATTTCCTAACACACGTTCATCTAAAACCTTTATAGGGAGCGTTATTTTATGAATTAGCACCTTAGCGCGTGCCATTTCAAACTGCGGTCATAAGTTCGTCGAAATAAGGTTCTAAACCGCGCGAGCTTGGCCACAGCATTTGCGACCACCGAGACATAAAAAATCTGTAAGCAGTTTTTTGGTGATATCTTGTAAAAAAAGACAGAAAACGACATCGTTCAAACAATAGTCAGTCCCTTCATCTTTTTATATAATTTTGAGCCCAATAATTAACGCTGTCTTCGAAATCCAGATTCAAACTTAGAAAATTAGGTCAGAGGTAACTTAGATTTTTTTTTTATCGAGAAAATATTTTTCTATCTTGTTCTTGCATGAGGAAACTCGAGACTATAATGAATTTTCTGTACACCTATTTTTGGTTTATTACTTGTTTTTACGCTTAAACGAACAACAGCAACAAAGTCGTTACGATATTTACATTATACGCGCCCTTAAACCGAGCTATCGCAAACAAATCGTCTAGGAGCGAACAAATCTTTGCTATGAAATTGTTGCCCAATAATTCGCTGACGTTGAGCGTAATTGAGTGGGGAAATCAGTGTGGAAACAAATATGAGGGATGTAATCGAAATGTTTGTAAACGGGTGTCGCGTGTCACGGGGCTATTACCTGCCACGAGTGTCGCCCACCCCTCCCACTGGGAATAAAGACCACTTTTCATGTGAAAGTTTACTCTTTGCATTCCACTGCTGTTGGTAGAGTTGAATTTGTAATTTGTCAGACTATTCTGAGCTGGAGCTATTTAGTTTTTAAATTTATTACGCTGAACATAATTTATCTTCAGTTTTGTGTGGAAGGAAACATGCATTATTTTTATTTCATGTTGTTAAACAAGCTTTATTTCATTTATTTTTAAAGAAAATCTAGCACAAGTCCTTTGTTTTTCTCTGAATAAATCAGTGAAAGTAGGCCATCTGGGATTTTACAACATATTTACGAGTACACCTTGTTATTATAGCTTAAAAGCTTATCAAACTTGTTTACATTAAACAATTTATTGCCTCGTTCACTCTACCGAACACAATCTGAGATAAGGACATAATTATAATGAATAAATTGACTACTATACTAACTGAGCAACTGGAATAATTTCTAATTGGTTTGCGAATGTAGCGAATGTAAAATGGTGTCGGCATTTAATTTTCTGGTCTGCGCTCTATTGTCGTGAAGCCAGATCTACGACGAGAATTTGGATTAAGAATATTAAGATTAAGTGATCAAGAATATTCAGCGTTGCTAATGGAAACCTATAAAGCACCCGATTATATTACAGAAGTGTACGATGATATGGTGTAAAGAGAAGAAGCATCTTAGTAACTCTATGCAGCTGTAACATTTCAAAAATTTAAACAAAGCATCGTAAGAAGAGATTTATTGATCCATTGTCAACATTGCAAAATAATTATCTAAAGAAATACTTACCTTACCACTCAATATAAATGAAATGAAATGAAAACATTTATTCAACCCCCAAAGGGTACAAACAAAACACATAGCAACACATAGATACAATAGATTAGAACACAAAAAAACAAAATAAAAATGATGCTAGTTAGTCCCTTGTGCGGTTGAACAGGTTGATCTCAGCATGTGCTGCCCCACATACATGGAGCAGCGCTGGTTTTCAGATACAACCTAGCTAGGAGGAGGATTTCATGGGCAAATGATACAGTATATATAAATAATAGATATTAGATATGTAGGTAGGTAATAGGTAGATAAATACAAAATGTAGAGGTAAATCAGTTACTCTGTGGTCGTGATTGTGAATGAAATAATAATAAAATAAAAAATAAATAAAACCTAAGGAGACAAAATGCATTTTGGCATCATCTGTGGTCGGCACCTGAGCATGAGCAGTGAAAGGTAGGGTTTTTGCGTTATCTGTGTTTGATTGCTTGTTCGACCATAGACAACAAAAACAACATTGTCGATGGTCGACCACCCCAATCAACCAATCCGGTGTAAAAGCGAAAAGAGTGAAGTGAGTAGGTGATGGAAAAAAGTAAAAAGTGTTGTTTGTTTTGTGGTTCGAGTTTACCGCGCGTAATTAAAATGGACGAAGAAAGAAGTGTATAGCGTGTGTAAACTGGCACAGAAAAGGAGAAAGCTATGCAATACAGGGAAAAGACTGTGGGAACCAATCAGGGAGGTGTGGGGGATGGCTAGACGAGCCTTTGGCTGGCGAGGTCGTTGTGATGGGTAAGTAATCTACGGAGCGTCCTTTTGCACAGAAAGAAGCATCTTTTTGACTGCGTACTTAAAAGTGTTTACTGTCCTTAAAGCGCGCACCGGCGGGGGTAGATCATTCCAACACCGAGAGGCTGCAAACCGGAAGGATCCACGGAAGGCAACAGACTTATGTCTCGGTGTAAGAAACACGTGAGTACACGCTCTCTTTGCGAAGTGACAATGATCTTCCACCCATCTAAACTTTTCAAACAGATATTTAGGAACCCTGCTACCAATGATACCAAAGAGTAGGGTGGCGAGGTGAAGCTGTCTGCGCGCTTTCATTTTGAGCAGGTTTGAGGAGTTGAGAAAGGGAGTAATATGTGCACGTGGAGGGACATTGAAACAAAACCTTGCACAGGCGTTTTGTACTCGTTGTACAAGCTTTTCAGTTCTACTTAAAAGGCATGACCCATACACTACATCACAGTAATTTAATCTGGACAATACAAGGGACTCACATAGAGTGATACGTACATCTTCGGACAGGAAGGGACGTATTTTATATAGTAACTTCAAGCGATAAAAACAGTTACGCACACTCTCAGACACATGATTTTCAAAACGAAGGTGGCTATCAATGTTGAGACCGAGATTCTTTGCTTCAGTGACAAACTCAACACCCTCTCCACCTACCTCGATATTAATTGGCACACCTGCAAGTTTTGCTAGGTTGACTTTTGTACCAGTCAGCATATATTTAGATTTCTTGGGATTCAGTACTAGAGAGTTCAGTTTGGACCAACGGTAAATATTAGCTAAATCATGGTTGATTTTGTTTATCGTTTCAGCACATGCAGAAGGTGGAAAGGAATGGTACAGTTGCAGATCATCAGCGTAGATATGGAATTTACAGTAAGTAATGTTTTTGATTATGTCTGCACTGTATAAAATAAATAAGATAGGCCCAAGAATTGAACCTTGGGGGACACCCCTAGGGACTGGACTAACTGATGATTTAAGAGTAGTTCCATTTGTCATATTGAGCTCCACGTACTGCTCTCTCTGATCCAGATAGCTAGAAAACCAGCTTAACGCCTTAGGATCAAATCCATAAAAGGCAAGCTTAGAAAGAAGTAGAGGAATACATAAAGAATCAAAAGCACGGGAAAAATCTAGCAAGACCAAGATACTACACATACCCTGATCTTGAGCATCCAATAAATTATCAATGACATCAAGGAGAGCAGTGGAGGTACTATGTCTTTTACGGAAGCCTGACTGATACATCGGAAGGATCTCATGGTCCTCCAGATACTGTATCAGCTGGTTGCACACTACTCTTTCTAATATTTTTGAGAAACAAGGAAGCAGACTAATTGGTCTCAGATCACCCAGAAGGGCTGGCTGGCTATTTTTTGGTATAGGTTTCACAACTGCTACCTTCCACGAATTCGGAAAAACGCCACTAGCTATTGACTTATTGATGATAGTTGTAAGAGCTTTCAACGATTGAAGCAATGTGAACATCAGCATGTCCAATGATATACCATCAACACCCTGCGCATTAGATTTAAAATTCCGTATGATCTTAAAAACAGTATCTTCACTTACAGGACTTATTGTAAAGGTGTCGGGGCCAAACCTATGATGCTCAAAAAATGTCAACTGAGAAATTTCAACCAGGTTGCTACCAGGGATGTTAAGAAAGTGGGCATTAATTAAGTCTGGGTTATCGAAATGAGGTGGAAGTAGAGAGGCCTGCTTTTTATTGGGTAATATATTATTTTTTAAATTCTTCCACAGCTTTTTAGAATTATGAATATTATTATTTATGTTTTGTGTAAAGAAAGCTTTTTTCTCACTCACTATGGCTGAAATTACTAGATGTTTTAAATTTTTATAGTAGTTTTTAGAGTCATCAGTTTTGAGCAACTTATATTTCTGATGATATTCATCCCTAAGTTTCATCATTGTCTTTACTGTGTCTGTAATCCATGGGTGTGGTGGACCCTTAAACTTAATTGTTTTGACTGGAGCGTGCAGGTCAAATATTGTTAAGAACATATAAGTCAGGGCGTCTACCAATAGATTTACATCGAGAGGTTGCTGGAAAAAATCCCAATCAATTGCATCAAGGTCTGCTGTAAAGACATCTAGCATAATGCTGTTGATAGGCCTGTAGGTAACTAGGCGTGGCTGAATTTTTTCCCTTTTTATACAAAATTCAGCGACCAGCATGGCATGATGCCCAAGATCTGGGGTGTTTTTAATGTTAATTTTCCGTACCCGAGTATCTGTGCAGATTACATCAATTAAAGTTTGACTGTGATTTGTGAAGTGAGTAGGCTCGGAGACTATTTGATTTAAGTCCATGCTTTGCAAGAATTGCTGGAATAAAGGAAGTTTGTTGTTTTGCAGGTCAAGCATGTCTATATTGAAATCCCCTAGTAAGATGAGGTTATCACACTTTGGGATCGAGGCTATTGTGTCAGTTACAGCGTCAAAAAACGATGTGACATCTTGCCAGGGTGCTCGATACGCAGTGCCTATCATCACACTTCTACCAAGCACGCACAAACGTAGCCACATTTGTTCGATTGCAGACACTGCAGGGTGGGGATAGACACGTGCATTTATACCTTTCCGTACATAAAAACCAACACCTCCGCCTCGCCCCCCCTTAACATTCTTAGGTCTAGGCATGTTCATCATGCGATAACCTGTAATCTTTGGCGCCTTTTCCTCCTCCCCTGCCTTTATCCAGGTTTCGTTTATTGCCATTATATCCGGATAGAGTTCCTCTATTGCTACAATGAATTCGTCCTGCCCTGTATTAAGTGAACCCGGATTAAAGAGACCAACTTTCAAGTTACTTAAATTAACCATCAGACCAAGTTAAAAATTGTTTTATCACTGGACCAGGACATATTAGTTTTCGCATAAGAATGATTATATAAGGAGTTCATGTAGGGTGACATATCCTCTGCCTTCAGAACATGTGCAGTAAACCGTAGCCCGTATGAAAAAAACACAGTATTGCATAGCAATAACAATATTATAACAAGGACTTCATACTTTATACTGTATTGTATAGAATAAGTAAAGAATTTTTTGGTGTTGCAAGATACAAATACATGGAATATATAAATAAACTTACCAAATAATAATTCATGAATGTTAACCACATTAGGATACCCACAGCCGCAACAGAAAGGACCAACTAGCACCAGGAAAATAAAAACAGAGAGCAGCGATACATTTGAAACATGCAAATGCCACAGAAACCTAAAAACTGTACCAAGATTATACGTAACACATTCAAATTTATATACAGGAAACTGGATCAAACGGGGCGGGCCCCAAAAACCCGCTCAACGTCGGCTTCTGAGCGCATTGGATACGCTGGCTTCCCGTCACCTTGCCGTGCGTAGACTCTGCCGCGCTTCGTCCACGAGAACCGCCATTGGTGCCGGCGGCACTCCTCCCTGACGCGATAGAAGAGGTGCCGGTTTTCCCGCGTGAGTCTTTCGTTGAGAAAGATGCGGGCCATCGGCGCACCGGCAGAAGCGGTGCGGCCCGCATCGGCGGCGGTCAGAGACCGACGTACGCGAGTCGCCCGGAGCAGCTCATCGCGCAGGTGGCGTCGCACCAGCCGCACGACCACACGGCGCGGGCGCGGCGCTTGGCCTGCCGCTTCTGCGAGCTGGGCCACGCCTACGCGCTCCGCGAACACCACGTCGCGCTCATCCAGCACCACGCCCAGCTTAGCAGCCAGCACAGTCACCGCATGCAGCACGTTCTCACCTTTCTCTTCCGGGAGATGACCTATTTCTAAGTCGGAGAGGAGAGCCTCCTGGTCACGGTCGCCTAGCTCCTGCTTCAAGCGAGTGACACAGCACTCAAGTTCGGCGACCTTCTCAACGGAGGACTCGGCGCACTTCAGTTCGACGACTTCCAGCCGCTGCTCAAAGCCGTCCATTCGAGCCGAGATCCCCGCAACGGATATCCGAAAGTCTGCCATCTCCTTACGGAACTCCTTCATTTCGATGATGCACTCGGCGAGCTCCCTACGCAGCTCCTGCACGTCGAGGGCGGGTGGCGGCGTGGCGAGGGCGGGCGGCGTGGTAAGAACGGGCGAGGCAGCGGCGCTGCGCGCCACGTTCACTCGCAGCGCCCCCGCCGGTGCCGCACCGCCAGCATCCTGTGCTTGCCCTCCGCAGACACTCCTGACGGGGGTGTTATCACCTTTGCGTACCCTTCGCTTACACTCAGGGCACGCCCACTCCTTGCTGACTGGTGCCGTCTCCGACAGCGACACGCAGGCCCTGTGGTACATCGCCGGGCAGAAGCCGCAGCTAGCAGCCGCATTGGAAGCGATGAACTTTCCACAAGCAGAACACTTCAACATATCGCAGCTTGTATAGTCACGCTACTCGACGCTAGATGTCGCTAGTGAAACTTCTTAGAATGCCGAAAAAGGCTTTCAAACTAAAGTTCGACGCTCACAAACACTATCACACCCGAGCAACAAGTTTACAAAATTAGTAATAGCACTTTTACGTCAAATTGTGTACAAATTTACATAAAAACAAAATAAAACTGACGAGCCTCGACCGCTTCGATCACGCCCAAATCTACCCTCCTAACTAACAATACACACGGGTAAACTAAATATTTCATGAACATCCAAGATATGCATAGATTTGTCACTAAATCGGACAGAGCATGCAGTTTACTTACAGCCTCTCAGCGGAGCGATATTGCAAACGACTAGGTAACTTCTATGTAAACATTTACTCTCGCCTGACGTGTTTAGCGATAATGGAATATAGGTATGTATGTGACAAATGTTTATGTTATGCTATGCAATGAATATTATGTTCACGGTGGATAATCGATAGCACTCAAATGAAAAAACTGCCAAATGTTTTGCACGAGTTAATATTTTTTAGAAAATACTCTTACCACATAATATACAAGGTCTTACTAGATATTCTGTACTATTAGGAGGTATTGCAGTAACTTATATTTAGAAGATAATTGTGTAACAAAAATAAGAAGTAGGTCCGTTTTGTTTACCAAGATTTATAAAACATCTAAGTAACTTGCGTAATGCTACTTACACATTTTTCCGCTTAATTACCAGGAAGCTGACAATTATTCTGATAATGAGTGAAACCCAACTCCCTGGGTCAACTTTATAACGCCCACTACGTCATTTAAATTATACCAATTTAACGTCTCCTCTAATAGTTTTCTTCAAACCGCATTGTCTTAATAGAATGAAAATAACTTACAGCGGCTACCGCACACACAATACATTTTCCTGCGAGGGGTTCTATAATGTATCGCGCCTCAAGTCTCAAGTGGTTTGTTAACAGACCGATTGCCTCCGCAAAAAGTACCTAGTGGCACTTGAACATAAGATGTTTTAAATTATTTAAAAGTCAGGTAGTAAATAGCATTACTAAGAGGGTTTTGCATAATAATATGTTTTGAAACTAGTAAGGCTAGAACTCAACGCGTAAACTAAAGATACGAGGACCTTACAAAGATTTTTTATTTGTTTAACCCTATAGTCAAGTGTTATTACTTTTATTTCACCTCAGCGATGTCGCAGTCACCTGTTCGTATCGGTGAACATTGTTGTTATTATTACCTATAATAATATAATATCATAGCACTTATAAACCTCGAACATGCTAAAGCTAATAGCACGTTAGAAGTTAAGTGGCAGATTAGGTAATTATGACGGAGATATGATATGCCGTTCGCAGTAAAAGTTTTATGATAAGAGCACGACTGCTTTAAGATTTGAAGAGGCGCAGTTCATAGCACTGCATTTTGTGAAGTCTCTTCAGCCTATTAGATCGCGATGGGCAAGTAACCCGGGTCGATCACGGGCAGATCGCCGAGATACGTTGCGAGCGGAAACCACCCGCCGAACATAGGTATTTTTACTGTTATAGCGTCTATAGCCCGCCCAGCCACGAGGGTGATCTAAAAAATACGGTCACAATAAAAAAAAGACTCATCTTCTTCTAAAATCCATAAAAACGGTCGGCTTTCTCTGTCCAACGACGAAATCGCAATTCTTGCCACTTGGCACATCTCATAACGAGTCCCTCGAGTGCGAGGTAACATTTGCCATTAAGATCAGCATTGAGAAAGTTTTATTTCTTTGATCTTTTAAGGCTTAAAAGCCTTTACGTTTCATTTCTATCGTCGTTTTGTTCGTGCTGCTATTTTTATACATCTTTGCTTTGAATCGTATTGCTTGAACGTTATACTGCTTTTGTGAGGATAATAAGAGAACATTTAGGTAAATGTTGTTAGAATAAGGTGGTAACAAAATATTCGTACTTACATCAAAACTCTGATTCATTGTGTAGTTGTTGTTACTTTACACAAGGTAAACAAATGATAAGATCTAACTGAACTAACACAGAAATCTTTGAAATAGTGTACCATGCACAAATAGGATTTGTTCGAGCAAATATTGGCAAATAAAGTTGAGCCACTTTAATATTGGCACAGCATACATATTAAAATTTATCAACTCGAGAATCGGCCAATCGGTTTCTGTCACTATAACAAATAGGTTATCATTATTACCCCAATGGAAAAGCTTTTTAACTGTACCAGGTACCTACGTAGGTCCGCATTGCTAAACTGTGAGTAAACCCCCCCACAATAATTAAAGAATCATCGGTCGTTCAAGGTCTAGTATCGCGATGTCTAGTGACCAAACGTCAGGAGCAATTTTCGCAATTTCTGCCCAGCCCACCTACATGCAACCCACAGTTTTTAGTAAGCTTAATCATCTGCACAGACCACCGAAACAAAAGATATTACAATTTTTTTGTCGATTAAATTAGGGTCTCAAAATGTTAGCAATCGTATTCTTCGCCAGTTATTACTTTTTTATGGAAATAGGAGGCAGATGGCCCATGCTCGTGACGGCCAGTCTTTTGTCAAGCAACAACCTGTCTCTTATTTATTATACCTACAACACAACTTCATCAAGGATTTATTAATTTGGTTAGGTCATTATGCTTAGGTAATATCATAGGTGTAATAACATATATAAATCAGATGTTTCTATCTTGTTAAGACAATATCCCTGATTTTTTTTCAGCACACTTCGGCATTCAAAAAATATTTTCCTTAAATGCGTAAAAGAAAAAAAAAGGAAGGTTAACTTAATTTTCAATACAAACCTTGATTATTATTTCTTTTACATGCTCTGACGAAAAGACATCCACTTCATAGTCAATACTCAATATATTTATTGCTTTCACATCATCATCAATATAAACTCTTTTGAAGCTGACAGAGAATCAACGCACAGCCTAAACTATAAGTCCTAGAGGTTTGAAATTTGGAGGTTAGTATACTTATAGTGTAGGGGTGCACTAAGAAAGGAATTTTGAAAAGTCACACTCTAACGCGAGCAACGCCGCGGGAGACGGCTAGTAGTTTATACATGAGTTTTACATAGGGTTTGTGTGTAAATAGGTATCTCTTTTTCGATATAGGTAAATAAAAATACCTCAGCTGTTAGGTAGATAATTAAATGGCCCTAATCCTTTATAATCAATCCGAATTAAATGATCTAGGTATTATAAATGACCACCTACGCTTATCATTATCATTTATAGTCCATTGGCGGGTAGAATAAATAAATAATAATCGTGTTTGGGTTTAGAACCGACACAAGAGCGGATAAAACTTTACCCAGGTAACTATTTATGTCACAACGTGTAACATTGAGCTCTGGGGTGTACTAGGAGGGGATGGGACTAAAGAGTGTCTCGGACGTAACTCGGTCGGCGATCCCAACCTTGCGGCTTGAAAGACAGGCGGTATTGATTTTAAAACACACCGCACAAAAGAACAAGCATATCTATGTCTATGCAAGTGCATCAATATGATACCAAGTGTAAAATCTTATAGATTCAATATTAGTTGGATTTCTTTACCAGTTAACCTGCATACTTATAATCATTGCATTACTTTATTCAGTTGTTTAAACTATTACTGTCTCTTATCAACAGGTTATCTCAAACAGTGACTGAGCTACATTTTAATGAACTGTTTAACTATTCCGTTAATAGAAGTATGGTCCTAAGTTAATACTAATGAATCTTGAGTTAGATCAGTATAGATCTTATTTGTAACTGGGTCATTCTCAGTTAAGAGGTACTTTCCATGGCCAGGACAAAAAAATACTTTTTTTTATACTAACTTCCTAATTAACCTATTTATTACTAAAACTAAATGTTTTCTTCATGCTCACTTAAATTTATTACATAAATGTATCTAGTTTAGTTACAATTAATTCTAATATAAGAAAAAAGTATCTCCCCTGGTCTGTCACCAAACCGACTTTATTCGTAAACCAGTTATTATGAATGTATTAAAATTCAATAATTACTTTATCATTGTTAATTTTATACAGAACAATAACTTAGTCACAGTGTCTTATAAGTAAAATTGCTTACATCCCAATTTTTCATAAATAATATCAATGCCGAAATTTGTCCTACGTATTTCGTGTCTCGTCCCCTGGCTTTTTGTTTTCGTTTCAAAATCAGTTTTTTTTTAATATTTTGTGGAAGTTGTGACTTTGAGTGCATAGGATGTAACTTGAAGTTAGCAGCAAGTGACGCATAAACCGACTGCGCAGCCATTTTAATGGCCATTTCAGTCACGCCGCTCGCTGGGTGTAGAAGTGTTGAGTGAATGCAGTCTTTCCGCTGGTTAGTTTTATTTAGTAATTATTTGTTAAAATACTAATATAGACTTAAATATTCACTATGAATAGTGCATACATTGTTACGTTTGATTGTGAATTGCGTACGAGGAACACTTTTACGGCTATTTTAGATATCAATCGAAAATGTCCTCTCCCCTGGCGTATTTCCCCTGGCTCTTTTGATGTTAGGGGTGATACTTAATGTCCAGGGGAGATACATTTGTACCTATGCGTTTTCATGAATACTTCTAGATATTTTTCTGAACCTTTACTTGGCATTATGAATATCTTAGCTTTACAATTTAATATGACTTTTTTAGAGAAAAAATGGCACCTAGAAAAAAAATTACGCGCGAAGAACGGTTCAGTATCTACCCTGGTCACTTATAAAATGAGATAAAACCAACAAATTGACTGGCCACTTTGTAGACGTTTTCAACTTAAAAGTTTCCATAAAAAAAATGTATAATTAAAAATTAAAAAAAAAAAATGCCATGCCGTCACTTCATACAACATATTACCTCTTAACTGAGAATGACCCAACTATACATTATTAACTTGTACAAGTTGAAGATTTTTTTTCAACATGACTATCTCTAAGAAACTTACGAACTGGCTTCGCCTTAGCGAATCGAATGTCTACAATATTTTACGCTCGCCAACTTCTTCGTGCCATATCCAATCTCTCTCGACCGCTTATCAGGTAGACGGGCCTTGTCAAACTTTTCAAATTAGTTTTGAACATGCTTCAACATTTTTTATTTTTTTAAACAACAAAGTTAGAGGTACTTTTTTGTTGGTGGAAAGTATATTGTTTTTGTTTTGTCTACTACCATTCATAATGACAATAATTTAGGTAGCTACTTACGTAAGCTTCATTTAACTATTACGTGTAATAGTAGATAATACTTGAATTACTTGAACTATTTGCCAATGGTCTCTGATTGATATCATACTAATGGATAAGGTAAAGAACAGGCGGCGACAGGGCAATTTTAAGTGGTGTTTAATTTTGAGTGTTGGCGTTTCAATATTCCGGCGTTAGTTGCCTACTTAAGTGAGAAAACATAAATTTAATAACATACACCCCCCGCCTTCCCTTCCCTTGGTTAGGTTTTGTGACTGCTTCTCTTAGGGCGCACTATCAAAGCAGCCTTACCGTGGGAATTAGTATTAAGCAGCGTGGTAGGTAATTGTTAACATTGAAGTGGTCTTTCACTGCACCGCAGGCGTCAAATGACGGTCACGGTTGACTTACTCAATACCTGCACTGTTATTTCATACAATAACTGTGTATTGTTTCATTCATTACATCTGTGCATTTATATTATAAAACTCTTTTGAAGCTGACTGATAAACGCGCAACCTAAATTATAAGTCCTAGAGGTATGAAATTTGGAGGGTAGTATCCTTATACTATACATGTATACATATGTATAATAGTCCACTGACATCTCACAATCTTCAATGTCATTGATTAGTCTAACGGGTGGGAGAGTTCAGTATATTATACCTATTCGACCAGCATTTTTAGAAAAATTTTGCTTGTATATTATGGAATTGTAGAACTCATGAAACATTACCTAGTTTATCTTCATACAACTGGCTACAGCTATTACTATAGGCATACAATGGTATGTTTTTGTAAAATATGGGTGGTTAAACAAGCTTTGTTCTGTTTATGTTAATATGTTATGTAGTGTTTGGAGTCAAGACAAAGTTATTGTCCCAGATGTTGTTAGGAATAATGTGTAGGTGAATAGGCCACTAATGATATTATTCATAAATATTCATAATACCATTTATTTCACAATATGATATTAACTTATAAAACAAAGTAACCTACTTAAACCATTTCACCAGTATTTTACTTTCATAGAGCATAATAGCTTAGATTGTATTACACATTCAATCTACACATATTTTAAGTCAAATCAATATTTCATTTCATATAAAATGTAATAAAGTACCTATAATTTGCAGTGTCTTTGTTTGTCAACTAATCAGGGGTAAGAGATGGCAATAGGCTACTAAGATTAACTTGAATAAGTTAAGATTGATTACCTGGTATGTCTCTGGTGTGGCAATTACACCTCAAGATTTATTTTGTTTTGTTATGGTGACAATTTTTAAACATCAGAAAAAGAACCAGTCTAGTTGTGACACTATCTTTCTTCAGTAAGTAGGTAATTTAATTACAGGTATAAGGCTTTTTGTATGTTACCTCAGCATGATGGACACAGTGCTAGGCCACATAGAACCACATTCTCAATGGTTTTACATTCATCTCTAATGAAGAGATAATGCAATAAAACTTATTAGCAAAACATGATTTTAAAAACCTTATTCATATCAATTAACTTGGTAACCCACATACTTGAATCATTCAAATGTTATAATAATGGATACTAACAAATATTAAATCAAATTTTTTTCTGTGTCAAGTTTGATAGATCATTAATAAATCACATAAGAGCCTATATTCACTGTTGATGGTAACATGATGTTAAGTCCTTCAACAAACAAAGCATAGACCACGATGCTGGCGACCAGCTGACAGTGTGTATTGGCTCTTTGTGCATGGTCAGTGTTACTAAATAAAACTTATACATAAGAGGTGCCATTAAAAGACCCATGAGATATGCTTTTGACAAATTAAAGGTGCATTGAAGCTTTTGTTTCATATCGGATGGGTAATATGTTTGTTCTGTCACTTGATATCATAAAGTGAAATCTTCCTATTGCCCGCTTTATCTATGTTTAGCAATATTCAACGGAGTTACAACTTTTCCTAGGCCGCTAGAAGCTCTGTGTGCAACAGGCACTCAATATCAATATGAAATTTCTTACCAATAATAACAGAGGCAGCACTAATTTTAAGTAATTGATTAAGTGGTGTCTCTGGAGTGTGGCAGTAAGGTCCTTATATAATAACTGTCATTATATTTATTTAAAGTTCTTATCACTTTGATGTAAAATGTAAACCAACCAGCTATTTCTATTCACGGAGCAATTCATCTTGATCTAGCGTTTTCCAAAGTAATGGAAAACATATCGCATCTCAAAAATTAATTTACACACTTAAATAGACAATGGGTTAAGTAAGAGAATCATGAAAAAGTTGCAGTGTTTTGCATGTGTATGCAGACCATTTGTAAAGATGTTGAGCCTGGGTATGACCATTTTATTTAGGTCTACGTGGTCTCAGTCAGAAAAGATGAGTCGTTTCTATGTAGCTTAGACCTTCTAATTCGTTGTGAGGGAATGAGATCTGCACTGACGTCCCGCGTTGGGGTGTATTGTGCATTGTCTCTCTAATAGTAACAAAGGACTTTGGGTTGATGACAGCAATGTTCCAGCATCCTAGATACATTAGACCTTAAACGTAGTAAAGTAGAGACCGTTTGAAATGCTTTACTATATGTACATTTTGAAGTAGGTAGTTGCCGATATCTAGGAGTAAAATACGTAATTTAGAATGATTGCAGAATGTTGTTTTATTATGCACACAGTATTTCAATGTGCCCAACATGTTGCCATTCGAGGACAGCGCGGTAAATGAGCACAATGAGCGAAAGCCACTTAGACCAAATTTACACTTTGTGGGAGACCGCGCTGCCAACTTGTCTGCCGAGTGCTACGCGCGACCAGTCAGCTGCTCGATTTATGTACGCGATTACGAGGTGTCCAACAAATCATACATAATGTTCATTATCAAGCAAGTCTATCTAATGATGATGTGACCTTTGTTTTCATACAAATCACAAAATTGTACCTATGAGTTCACTGCATCTTTTTTACACATAGGGTTCAACTCCTGGGTTCAATGCACTTCCGAGACGTCGACGTCCAACGATTACGGAGCGCCGTTTTATTATGGGATACAAATAAAGGAGATACCGAGAATCCTGGTGCACGAAATCGATTCATTATGGGTACCTACCTATCTATTACATTTGCGTAACGAAATAATCTGCATACAAAGGTTTTTAGGTTTTTCAGAATCCAAGTCTTATCTACTGGACATAAGGTGCACCAATCAGATTATTAACTACTGTCATAGACGTAAAATTGATAAAATGATTGCAAGGTTTTGTAGGTCATTATGTAAATGTAAACAACGTCGGAATGACATACGCGTACATAGAAGGTAAATAACGTTGACTATGTATGTATTGTGGAAAAGCAATTAACTGAATACCTATATAGCTGTGCAGCAGCTGTTTGATATCTAAATGAAAAGTGTGCAAGCGTAAACAAAATTGATTTACCTCGAGGTCTTCGTAGGTGCGAAATGCCATTATGGCGAAACCATCGATGATGTCTTCCTCTGCGAGTGGCTCCCGGGACTTTTTCCTCCTGGCCGGAGGACGAGGCGGCTTCTCTCTTGCCGGAGACTCGTCCTCGCCACTGTCCCCATCCTTAACTTTGCTCTCTCGCTGTGCTTGCATGCGCTGTGCCCGCTCCCTTCGCCTGTTTCTCTGCAGATTGCGCTGCTTTACTTCGTTCTCCATCGTTCACACATTATTCGTAAATCACCCGACCACCGTGTTTCACAACACTAAAGTCCGCACTGCACATTTATCACTCATGGTAAACTGACGATTCTATTGAGAGCATAGCAACAAAATACAGAACTTGCACACAGAAAAAGACACAGGCCGTTTCCAATGGCGGATCGTACACCGTTGCCGCATTGCAAGTAAAATGGCCGCGTAGCACTCCACGGGCTATCTTATTTCACATTCACGTAAATGGGGACATTATTCTACTTATACTAACTAATACTGTGGTATATTTTAATCAGAATGAAAACAATAATACAATAAAATAACTCTATACATTTTCTGCTTTCATCAAAAGTCAATACAATGAAAGGTGTTTCACGACGCCAACGCTACGTCGCGGTCGCGATGGTGAACTAATTCAGCGCTACCAACATAGGGACTGAACATTCCGCGATATCGGGCGTCATTGGCAATGTGGCCTATTTTGTAACTCTTCTGTTGCATAGCTTTGTCTCGTTTTATCATGAAATGCGAATATCCTCTAAGAACAACAATACGAACTCAAATAAATGAAACAATTAATTTTGTATTTTTGTAAGTAATAATAAATAACTTTTTAACGTATTTTTTATGTTTCATAGAAAAAAGATATGAATTGAAATGTTATATGTCAGGATATGAATGTTTTTTTGTAGTTATGGTGGTAGAAAAGTAATGTCATAGTAGTTTTCAAAACTGCTGGAAACCCTAACACAGGTTATAAAATGAACCAGATTTTAATCTTCATTCTAAAGTCACTTCGTTCAATGTTCATTCAAGAAAAACTGAACGTGAGAAAACGATCTTTCTATGTGAACGAGTGAACTGTGTTGTGTGGCTGTGAAGATTGTGAAGTGAATGAAGTGGACTTTTTATTTTAGTGAAGGAAATAATGAAGGAATAACTAAGTGAGGTCTCGCTCCTCGCTTGGTGGTCGCTCGGAAAGTCAAAGAAAGCAACCGAAGATAAAAGAAACAGAGTTTCAGTTCCTGTAATACCCTAGGTTATCTATGTAAGTATGTTTTGTTGTTAATGATACTGGGTGGGGTAGGTAGGTACCTACCTACCTACTACTATCATTATAATCTCCGTGTTTTTGATAATATCGAAAAAAAACATTACAAAATCTTGATCTTTAGAGTAGGTTTATTGGTATATAAATGGATAAATTGAAACATTTCAAGCGCCATGTCGCCTTTATCAATTAAGTCAATGATCTTTTATCTTTTATTAACTGACGCCATGTACGTATCTATTTTGACAAATCAACTTTTTAGAGTCTCCCTTCTTCACCGGTCATTTTTCTTAACCTACCTACTCAGATCTCCGCCTTTTGTTAAAAGATTAGTAAACCAGTAAACGCCAAAAAACACTGACATTGGCAAATTCGTGGCAGCCTTAGCCATCGAACAGCCATAGCAACAAAAGAAGAAGAAGAACTGACGCCATCATCATCATCATTTAATTTTGATGATGAAGGCGTGTCAAATTGAAGTTGGTTTTTCCATTATAAATTATGTAAAGCTCATTGAATCAAGTTATAGGTAAATACAGCTACCTCACGCATTTTAGGTCTCTTGGGATTTCTTTTTCATATACCTACTTACCTACCTACCTACCTAGACAGGTACCTACCACGGTACCTACTTTTGTAGGTAGATTACTTTACCTAACATTTCAAATTTTTTCATACATACCTTTTGAAAATCAGTGTAGGTATATTTTAGTAAGCGCTCGTGGCGTATAGCGACATTAGCGACGTTCTGCGCGGTCACTATGGTGATCGGAGGCCTTCAAGAACTCCGGCAGCACAGTTCTTGTAGTATTCTGACTGCTCCCTCTAATACCATTACATAAACCACCTTATACCTACCTACATAGATGTACGTACATACCTAACCTATCTAATATACTGATAAAAATGTTGGTTGGGCAGACAGCCGCGCTGCGCCGCTGCAGTTCAAATTGCTTGTTTTCTTTTTTAATTTTATACCTACTAGGTACCGCCTCCCACCGCCGTCGCCGCCGCCGCTAACGCGTCAACATCGAGCGGTGGCAAAAAGACCGAAGCGTTCAGCGGGGTTAACTGTTTTTTTTTATTTCTTTTCTGAACGTACGGTGCAGTGCAGTCTCCCCTCGAAATTGATTTGATTTGAGTGCGTGTGAATTGATTCTAACTAAGCTAATGGTTCCTGTGACTTTGAGTAGGTACTTGGGGTTGTTTCTTCAAAGAACAACATCTGCCACTTACCCTACCCCCCTTATTTCTTACCTATCTACTTGGGCTACTGTAAGGTACTCGCCTAAATTTCCTGCCACTTGAGTTTCAATGATTTTACCCAGAAGACAAGCGGGTTTTGCATTTCAGAAAGCAATCATGCATTTAAAGGACCTAGACAGAGCTGTTATATCGACCTGCATACTGGGAGTACTAGTTTCCACGTATGCCTTCCACGTGGAAATGACGGTTGCAATCCATCCAGAGTACACAGCGATGTGTGACATCGGGAAGTACGCCAGTTGTTCCAAGGTGCTGACTTCTGAGTAAGAAAACACCACCAATCATACGCAGTACCTACTAGGTACCTATATTAGAAAAACTACCTACTTAGGTACCTACCTACTTATAATCTACATAAATGATTATACATGCATGAGTTGGTCCTTCGGGCCGGATTCTTATCAGTACTGTTTGTAAGAACAACACAATCTTTACCTACTTATTTATTTATGTATTTGTGATGTGTTTTTCTAAATTTTATCTTTTGTTTCAGGTATTCAAAGGGATTTGGTCTCATACCGGACGAATCTTCTCTAAAAGTGCCTAACTGCATATATGGCATAATATTCTATTGTCTGATGATATTTTTGAGTAAGTTTTTTGAAACTTCTGCTTAGATTCGATCTTTCGCAACATGCCGCTTTGTAAAATAATTTGCTCCAACAAAATCAAATGTTCTAGTTGAGCGTTGTTTCGTACAGTCGACGGACGAAAGCTACTTGAAAGGGTTCAAAATAAATATTTCTCGCTTTAATAGAATAGTAAGGTACTCTACAGGCATTACGAGGTATTCTATCTATAGGGAGAATCTATAGGTATTGCGAGAATATTCTTTATTCTTTATTGTACACAGAGAAACTTAACTTAAAACATGTACATATATAGGCGAGCTTAACTCTAAAAAGAGTAAGAGTAATATTCCTCGTAAAATGTAAAACAAAAGCGGGTGATCCCACACAGACTCACGAAAAAGTTACGGATTCAAGAAAAAAATATTAGGTAGGTAGGTACAGATAATTAGCAGTTAATTATACGGTTATTTATATTTTAGCAGTATTCTACCTTTTTGAGGTTAATTCTAAAATCAATTCTAACTGGGGTACATGCGTAGAATAAACTAAACGGTCTATTTTAAGCGAAATAATATTCACATGAATATTTATTGGGTTCCCTGAGCTTTTATCGCGCCGCTAAAATGTTAATTCCATGAAACACGCTCGTAAACGCTCCGCAGTAGTGGCCATTGTGTTATTTCAGTATTTATTGTAACGGTATTGAAATAAGCTTGAACTGCTTTTGATCCCGGCTCTGTGTTTGTGAATTGTTTCATGAAATAGTTTTAAATTGTATCATCTATAACTTTATGGAGGTACTGAATCTGATACTTAACTTATGATATGAGTTGATGGAACACCCAGGGCTATTAATCAGTAAAAATAAAGGCTTTACCTACCACAGAAAGCAATGGGACCACGAGAAATAAATAATGAAACCACGAGAAAACACCTCACTTACCTACTAGTTGATTACCTACTTTACTTTTTTTATTTTTTATTCTTATATTTTGGAAGGACTTTGAGTCGCTTATCGACTATGTCAGCCCTGTTATAGCTTACAATAATTAATCTACTACTTAACAATGTCATACACTAGTGTAAAAAGAGCCCTAGCTGCTTCGCACAGTGGGACCGAAAGTACACTTATAAATGCGCCAACATCTAACAAAAAGCTACGTACCTCTACGTATCTGTAAAGGTTTTATGACCTTTACATTTAGGAAATATATCTACCAAATCATGGATATACATATTATTATGAAACCTAGGTAATAGGATATTTTAGGTGAAAAAAGTGATGAAATAAGCAGAAGCAAAAAGAAGGCGGTATTATTAAAAATTAACAGGTAGCTACTTGCCTATTTATTTTAGTTTTTTTTTATTTCAGGTACATTTAACCATAACTGGATTGTACGACTGCAATTCTTCAGTGCTGTCACTTCCCTGGGTAGTAGCGTCTACTTGGCATACCTGCTTGCTTTCGTCCTATACGACCTTTGTATCGTCTGCATAAGCACTTACATCATCAATAGCTTCCTAGTTTATTTCACTTGGAAGAAAACCAAAAGTATCGCTTTGAAAATTAAGTAAAGTTCGATTTTTACAAAATAACTTATGAAAACTATAACGGGTATTAAAAATAAATATAAATGCATTTATTTCTGTTGTACATAATTTTTCAAACATAGAATATTTTATTTATACCTAATATAAAATTGTATTTGGTAGCGACATCTATCATCGAGTAGCGGAACTAAATAATAATAAAAAACTGCCATCTATGAGGTAAAGACTTAATAAGTATGTAGATGGCGCTGAATTCAATCAGCCACATTGCTGCCCTCTAGTGTTGGGTAGATTCTAAGGATTTAAGAAAGAGAACTTTTAGTTTATTTTCTGCTACCTACTTTATACTTCGTGCAAATAGGAGCGAGGTAAAAATAGGAAAACCTAATTGACTAGTTATCTTTCTACCTCTGTTCTTCACTCTAAATAGGAAAGTAGGTTTAGCGTTTCCCCATTCGTCGTATCTTTTACCTCATTATTTAAAAACACAGCGTAGATAACCCGATTTTTCAAGCAGATAAAATAGTTCCAAAACATTAAAGACAGCCGTATCATCACGCATATCCATTCATATTTTTTTGCGAGTTAACCGACCGTTTCTAATCCACAACAAATCTCCAGCTAAACTATTTTCGGAGGCACGCGCTAGAATACTAAACAGTGGTAGGAACCTCGGCCTTAAAAAACTGCTCATGTGGAAGGTAACTGCAAGCCCCTAAAAGGAACGGATGAAGTGAACCGTGTTTCGGAATGACTTCATAATAGAACATGTGTAACCGGTAACAAACAATGCTTGAGTGGGCCGAAATGAGATCATTGCCGTCGAGTTATTAGACGTGTTTGATGATTGACAATTATTATTTAGACAGCCTAGCTTATTACGCATTTTGGTATAAAAATACGAAATCTCAGGCTAGCAATCAATATCGAGTCAGATTACATCATTATTTATTTATTTATTTATTATTATCGTCTGAGGGGATGTCTGTCTACTGTGCCTGGAGGCTGTAATTAGTCTCAGGCATTTTATTGTATCACATAATCTAAAATCAAACCAGTCCTATGTTATGTTGGATTTGGGCAAAATAGTGGGTGTTGCCGAGAGGACCTTGAGTTTTGACCTTTGCGAGCTTTTGCGTGTGGGAAAATTTTTGCCACTGTTGTCTTTGAGGCAGTTTTTTTGAGCAATTGATTGGTAAATCCGCCTTAGTTTTGACATACCTAATGATTTCTATACTCCACAGAAAAATAAATACACAAAGATATTTTCATTGTGCAATTTTGGTAGAATGGCAGTCCCTGTTAGGTACATAGGTATTCTTTGTGAAATAATGAAGTTCAATATATAGATAGGTACTTATTTGTGTTTTTGTAAGTGAAATTCTCCAATGTATTTTAATATAAAATCCGGCCCCGGTTTCTCTTTATTTATATTGCAGTAACATTAACCCAACTGCAGAGGCTGGTATCTCCATAAGCTGTGAGTGGGTATAAATATGAATCCAGGCCTCGTATCGCATGCAGGAATGTTTGCATTCCGATGAAAAGGGACCAGCAATTTGCGTTAATTCAGCCGTTGGTAAACTCGACTATTTACATTATTACTTACCTACTTCTGAAAGTGTTGGATTAGTTATGCAGTAGCTTATAGTTGATATTATATCTCTGTGGTGTGATTAGTGTTTCTGATGTAAGGATGTAAAGTAGGAATACTAGTACTAGGAACATATAAATTTATGGATCACTTAGTATTTTTATTTGAAAAATGCATATTGACCGCCACAAATCTGATCCGTTTTGAGATTTTTAGTTGAATTATCTAGGTCACCAGAGTTGGCCACTAACTCATACGAACTTACTTACCTTTTTATTTTACCTGTGTTGTGTTGCGTGCCTAATAAATATTTCTCTAGGGTAAGTCCGGGGGAGTTGGCCCTACTAACTTTGAGGACCTATTGTCGCGATACTATAATGATTGAAACTACAATTTTAATCGTAAACAAAACTTTAGTTATATTTCTTACTAAATCTTAATCATAACTATATCTATCTCTATCTCTACCTAGATACCTACACCATCTACCTACAACGTGCTTAAGGGTGCTTCTAAGCTACGTTGCTGAGGATATTGTGTTTGAAATCCACCAATTCCTGATGGTGGATGTCAAAGTCCTCAGCAACGAAGCTTAGCTTAGCTCTGGTGGAAGAGCACCCTACCACAAAGGCATGGCGAAAGTCAACTTCTTTCACTCAACAAGTTTTATTTACTAAATAAGGAAAACGAAAGCTAGTTTTTTTTAACATACTTAATTTTATTTTAAATCTGGCTGTAAGTGGGCGAGGCACAAGGATCGACAGTAGATGTAGGCCAGTCGACCTGCGAATCCTAGTATGGGTATCATTATACCTACTTGCCTATGTTTGGATAACTACCTGCCAACGTGGTCGCCGGTCGCTATTGTGTTAAGTGACTAATAATGACGTTTTGTTTGGTTAAACGAAGACCACTCATAGCCAGAACAAAGCAGTCCTGCTGAGAACGTACTACGTTACGTAGAGCTGAGTGCAGTTGGCTCTACATTTTAAGGTCAACATTTTTGTAATATTAGGTCACACAGTTACAAAAATATTTGGTAGTACATTGCGCATAAGGTAACACGTATCTTTTCTAGCGCGGCACGTGTACATTGTACAATAGGAGTAAACAGCGAAGTGCGCCGGGCCTGCTATTACGAAGACTTCTTAAATCGGTACCTCGTCAACATCTCGCTTGCATCAGCTGGCCAAACACTCACAATAAAGCAATAATAATCGTCATCAAACCCATAAGCATAACAAGTACAAACAATTTGGATGTAAATTGCTTTATTATCGTGATCTTTCACCCATTGTAATAAAGGTGATTTCGGAAATGAGGATTACAAAATAATAAACATGCCCAGGGGCTACGATTTGTTAGTACTAAAGAATATTGTGGTCATTCGTTTCTGATAACTTGTATGTTCGAATCGATTGTGTGGTAATGTAAGCAACATGTCTAATGTTTCTATTAGATAGGTATCTATCTAATATTGTACGACATGAAAAGAATGCTATTGTAGGTAGGTACCAACCTAGCATTATGTCTTGTATTTTTTTTTCAAATTCCGGCTCCTAAAGGCACGAATCGGGAAGAAAATTTGAAATTAGCATAACAATAGAAGGTACGAAACCGCTATAACCCATTCGGCGACAAATTATTATTATAGGTAACATTTGATGTAGGTACAGTCTTTAAACCCATATTTTTCTAGTAAGTACCTAATTTAAAAAAAATCAATACTAGGGAGATGAGATTTTCGAGATTATTTAAGCCATTAAACTTAAATGACCTCGGCAGACAGAAGCGTACCCATAACACAACCAAAAAACGTGTTATTAACTTTATGACTTGATCAAAACCGTAATTGAACCTAGCTCGCTAAAGCCACTATAAAAAATCCAACCCACGTCCAATTAGCAGGTAGACACACAGGTAGATACCATTAGGTATTATACCGAAATCATCTGACTGTCAAAAAGCGTTCGAAAAAACACACAAGACCGACAAACGGCGGTTACGACGACGCCTGGCATTAGTATAATGACTATTTTATGACGGAAATGGAACCGGCAAGAATGTTGTATGATTTTACATGATCATCATCGTTACAGCCAGCAGTGATCTACTTACTAAGGCCTCCGTGAAATTCCAGGAAAAACGATTTTGGGTTTTTCATCCACCGACTTCTTTTGAGATTTTATCAATCTTCTTTTGACCAAAGGACTAGCAGACGTACAGTAGGTATCCATTAATATCTTATTCACATTTTGATTTCTTTAATAGTACATTATGGTACTAGTGTGTTACTTTGGTGATTACCGCCGAGGTGCCATTGAGACCCGAGCCGTAGGCGAGGGTCTTAAGAAAGCCGAGAACGGTAATCATCAATACACACGTGTATCATACGACGTTTTTCAACACACTTGTGAATCAAATAACAATAAAATAACTATAATTTCAACAGTGAAAACGCGTTGTGAAAAATGTTTCGCTATGGCGGGAAAAGTTAATCAGTTTTCCTATGCGCGCGCATTGCGATCGGCTACAGACTAAAGGGATTAGGTTTTTTTTTAAAATTATTTTCCGCGCTTAGGTTTTGCGTATATTCTGCCACGTAAAAAATTGGGAATTTAAAGTTTTCTTTTATTACAGAGAAAACAAAAGTTATATTTGAGTGAAAGTTTTATTTATTAAACACGTACGAGTTAAAATTATCTATTTAAATAAGAAGTTGCATGAAATGAGCAAGCAACAGGAATATTCATTTATTTGTTCTATTGAACACGATCTTTTTTTTGAATAAAAACTTTTTTAGTAACAAAGCTAGGTACTCAACCAATAAAATTTAAAAAAAAATCTATAACTCACTAGTGAGTTATAGCAATGAAAAAGTCACAGTTTGATTATGGGTATCATTATGTGCCTAATTGCGGTGACCATAGAGCCACTTTATGAGCAAGTGTGTTGAAAACATAATTATCACAATTTTCCTATTCATAAAGCTGCTTTTCCACCAGAGATGTGCTACGTTGCTATAAGAGGCGAGCTATGTCGTGTAACTACGAAACAATGTGACCGTTTCCATCAAAACTATAACCAAAAAAAAATATGATGCCTATTGGATTTCACCATCTTTAGCAACACAGCTTAGCTAGTGGGTAATCACCCTTAAAGTAGGATTATTCCCATCGAGCCCACCGGCCGGGCCACTGGTGGGTAGAATCTCTTCTAAGCGATAATCTCTAGGATCTAGAATCTGTTCGGTTTCATCTTCTGTTCAAACGAAAGTTTATAAATAGTAAAAAGATATTTACGAACTAGTCATGACATCCTTATTTTTAAAACGCGATGTAAAGTTGATATAAACAGATAAATGTCAGCTAAATTGCTACCACAATCATCTTGAAGGCACACGTAAAGATGACACGTATCATGTACGTCTTTAAATTGCAAATGAAACGTTTCGAAGCTTATCGCTAGCACAGCCATCAGATAATCCTTGATGTCCATTTGCGGCCCTCGTAAAAGGACCATATGGAAGAAATGACCCCAGTGAGGTTCCCGGCCCCTGACTGTAACGATTGTTCATTTATCTCTTCATCGTCAGCTTCATTTCACTAGAGAATTGTCGGTTGGAAATAAAATTATTGGCCGTAGATACTCGTAATGGCGGGCTCTCTGGATGGGTACTTTGTTCCAATCATGATAATAGAGGCTGTCATGTGTGTTTCAATACTGATTGAAATATCTTGATTGAAAACTGCGGCAAGATTTTTCTAAAAGAATAAATAGAGACTTTTTTTCATTTTCTGATTCATTTGTTAAGTTTATTAGTATTTGTTACATAAAATCAGTGCATTTGACTCCTTTTATAAAATTTCCCAAAATTATTTTATGATGATGCAAGCTTCCATCTATAACTTCAGTGCTGTTATGAGTACTTTATAGTTTTTAAGAGCATTACACTTTAGGAGGTTCAGCATGCAGTAGGTTTATGCTATGTTTTGTTTCTTATGCTTCAGTATCTAAGTACTGAGTCGTATAAATATGTAATTAAAATTACCTATAAATATTATCTTCAATAACCATTTCAGCAATACTAATCCATCTAAGGAACAAACAAATTATAGAAGCAATAAAATAAGAAAAACTAAATTGCCAGGGCTTAAAATTAAATAATACATAGACCATTAGATTAGCATGTGGGTGGGCTTAATTAGACGTACAAAAAATAGCATAATAGAAGTGCGAACATTTCACGACCGCGTGTGAACGTTTTTCTGAACACTAACGTTTTTTGCTGCACGGATCTGCCTTTGACGGCCTTTCATTGATTGCTATAACTCAAAAGAAAAATGAAAACAGACTGTAATCCCAAGATAAGTGAACACCACCTCAGACTTATTTATTTATAATATTTTTTTTAATACTTTATTGCACAATTATAAATTTGTTACAAAGGGTGGACTTAATGCTGAAAGCATAGTCTGCCAGCCAACCCAAACGTGGTGGTGTAAAAAGAAGGTTGGCGTACGACGACATTACAGAGAATAAGAATTAAGACTTCTTAGACTAAAAGTTACTTCTTGGACTTCAAATTAATTAATTAATCTTAGACTTCTCGGTATTCAAGATCCTTTAGATCCTAAGATAAAATAAAAACAAATAAAAGATTGTCCAAACATTCTTGTTTGTTAGAAAAAATCAACCACGTTAAACAAGTTATTTTATTGATTGTCACTTTTTTTAACTATTATATCTAGCGCAGGCTACGTAGGTATGAGGGTGTGGGTACACTGGATATGGACCTATAAGCGCTCTAATAAGTACCTATACCTAGAAGTTATTTTCATTAAAAGCTATTGATACTTTATAGAACACATTTCGTGCCACAGCATTATGACATCGGCTGTAATGTTTATGCAAAGTTACACCCACACTTCATCACAGGCATGTAGTCAGGCCCTGCGAAGCACTAGTACTGAAATTCGGTTTGATTCATTACTGACATGTCAAATATATAATTATTCATCTGTCAAATTTTATAGCAAAATAGTAAAATAAAGGTTGTACAAATAAAAATGTAGGTTATTTATCAGTTAGGTAGATAATCTGAAACTGAACACTTTTCTACAGCGTTTTTCCCGTTAGCGTACATCCGCCGGATATTTCAATATTATCATTAACTGTATAAAAATAAGAAACATTTTGGCTTGACTGTCCTTGTTTTGCCCTTGCATCTGGATCTGTCGTGATACATAAAAGGAAGCAGGTTCTCCCACTGTGCGTCTGGAACTGCCTCTGAAGGTCTTTTGGCTAACGTGGTACTAGAGTTTTTTCCTATAGAACTCGCCGCGTCCGGGGAAATACTACCACTGTACTAATTTCTGCCGTCAAGCAGTGATGCTGTGTTCTGGTTTGGAGGGTGGCGGTGCCATTATTGCTTTAGAGTGATGGGTGCAGAGTGATGTCTTACGGGGCACGTCCTCAATAGACATACCCGGTAAGGCAATGCATTGTTATAGGTAGAGGAACGTAGAGGTTACTGCTTAACATCAGGTGAACCATTTGATGTTAAGCAAAATAGTTTGCAAATCTCCCGCTAGAGGCGCTTATCGGATTTTCACACAAAATTACTCGCAAGTCGCTTCTCGATATGCGTTTAGATCAACAAAACAAAACTCAGACTATTACGGGTTCTGTAACTATATAGTTAAGAGATGTTTAAATAAAATGATCCAAGGTAGTGCACCCATAAAGCATAAGCGCCTCGCAGAAACAACCTGTGTAACCAGAATCAGACTCTATGTTGTGGCTATATCCGCAATTTGAATATTTAAGTTGACGGTTGCGTCCACGCAGTTTTCGTTTTCCATGTCCTACCTAGCACCCCCACTACCTTACCTACTGTGTACTATACTGTGCGCACGCGGCGAGGTTTCCGCGCCTGTGCCTTGTATCAGTAACTACGTATTGCTGTAGCCTCTCTGTCCCTCGCAACGCGCGATCGAGCCTATCGATTTCCATCGACACGTTTTACTAACTTTTCTGAATGAAAAGATCGTTAAATCGAACGAACTGTAACTTCACGTGATTATTGTGTCTTCTATTAATTCAACTGGTCTTTTGTTCGTGAATTTCAGTGTTTGTGTATGACCTTAGTGAATTTCAGTGACTGAAACTTCTGTTTTGTTATCGTAGAGGTATGTATGTATATAACCTTTCTTGTTGGCAAATACGTGTGTTATAAAATTCTCTGAATATTATGTAAATCAATAAGTGGGAAGGGTTTTAGTACCAAATGGGAATGATTTTCGACATTCCCATAAAGTTTTATGTGATAAAAATTTCATAATTTGAATCAACATCAAAGTTAGAAGGGTTTATGTAGTGTAATCTGTGGTGTAATCATTTGCGTAGGCCTACAATTTTAGTACCATAATATTTTATTGTTTACTAGCCGTCGCCCGCGGCCTTGCTCGCGTTCTAGACCCTTTAGAGTGCGACTTTTCAAATTCCTTTCTTCGTGCGCTCCTACACTATAAGGATCCTACCCTCCAAATTTCATACCTCTAGGACTTATAGTTTAGGCTGTGCGTTGATTCTAAGTCAGCTTCAAAAGAGTTTTATATATATTGATGAACAGAAAGTTATAAAATATAATAATACTTATATACTAATATAGGTAATATACCTACATACCTAGGTATATCAGTTTCTAAGGGACAGCCGTGATTCTCATGATAATAATGAACGAAGTTGCCTTACGAGGCTTTGAAATCCTTCGGTTTAAAAAATCTAAATATAAATACGGGCATCTATGAAGGTGTGACGCAAGGGCACATCCCAGTGCCATTTTGGTAAAGTAACCATGACATAACTCGTAGAACATATGCAAATATGATGTACTGACGCATGTAGGAGTAGGAACTTTTAAGAGTATGCAAGAGCAAGCTATAGATTGTATTGCTACGAAAGCAAATAACTGACTCTACTTTCACTATAATAGCTTATAATAGTCATAACCTAAAAAAATGTTAAGCTCGTAAGCTTTATTATTGAAAAATGAACTTTTCAATATGTGATAGAGAGTAAAGCACACTTTAAACTATCACAAAAAGCAGAATTTGACTTCCTAAAAGCTGTTTGCGGCCAGTTATTCTGCGAGATAAATAGATAGATAGATAGATAATACTTTATTGTACACAAGGGTAAGGTACGTACAAATCTTAAAACTAACTTTGTATAGTTCAATGGGCGGCCTTATCGCTGAAAGCGATTTCTTCCAGGCAACCGCGAGATTTCAGAACAAAAATACAAAGAAGTACCAGCCCATGTTCATGCTTAAAAGTTGCTGCAGTAATTCGCTCGTCATAAGTGCGAACTAATAGATCAAAAGAAGCTTTTACCTAACCCTAAGTTCATGGTGCTCTATACATATTTTACATAGGTAGTTTTATTGTTCTTAGTCCAGCCCATGCTCCGATTTTACTCGACTCATTGAACAATAAGATATTATCATAATGCCTTACAACAGAATTAAATACACTCTCATTAAGACAATTTGTCACATAATTGAGAGAAAATTTAGTTTTGTATGCGTTGCGGGTAGGCTTAAATAAGTATATTTAAGGCTTCGCTTAAAATATACATCGTCTATTGCAATTAACACCTTATTTGAAAACTTATTTTCCTACCAAAACGTGATTTACTTATATTTCTTTGTTCTTAGATAAATTGGATTTACATGTTTTCTCAAAAAAATCAATTTTAGAGATTTAACTAGAGACTAATTTAATATTTTTTTGGATCCAAGTGCTAAAACCATTCTTCTCTATTCGTCAATTTCATAGCGGTATTTGATAACAAGAAAGTTACACAAATCAGTTTTGGAAAAATAAAACTTAGAAATTAGGATTCTTTTTAAGGTTAATAGTCTAAAATAAATATTACACAAACAAATGCAACGGATATCGAGGCCCCGTGACAGGAAATACCGATTAGAATCATTGCCTTTTTAGAATTACTCTGAATTACCTAATAGGTAGGTATCTATGTTGATACCTCTGTGGTAAGATGCAAATAGCGCTATCTGCGTTGAGTCTATTTCAAAAATAATATCTTATCCTATCTTATCCTAACTGATCCTAACCAATACGTGCCAATATTTAGTCTCCTTGTCTTTCCCTGGTCTTATCTAAAATGGTTTGAAGAGACTCTGTAACATCGCTAAAGATCTATTTAAATACATACATAGATTTGTGTATAATAATATTAGTAATCGCTTTCAGCGATAAGGCCGCCCATTGTACTTATAATCCTTTTGTAAAATGAAGAATTATTCATCTTGTAAATCTTGTAAAAAAACCTTCATTTTACTGTTTAGTGTAGTATATAGGTACTTGAAAACTACCCGGGAATTGATTTGTTTAGTTTAGATATTTGTTTTGAATTTAGAATGATATCATACCATAGCTACGTTTGTAAGTCATCGTTTGGTTTTTTACTACCAGCCATTAGCAAAAAAGTAAAAACAACTCCATTTGGGTATAGATATTATTGATTCAGGTATTTAGGACTTAATTGAGATAGACGAAAATTATATCGATTTGTTGGCATTGATTCACATTTAATGATTGTTTTTTTTTTATGGTAAAAGTAATGGAGCAAGCTGATAGCTCACCTGATGTTAAGTGGTAACTTCTGCCTAAAACAATGCATTACCTCACAGAGCAAGTCCAATGTGGACGTGCCCTGCAATAATTATTATGTTAAATTAACAAGATAAATATATTGGTACTATAACAAAATCAGCCAAAAGTACGTAACCATTTATTAAACGTAATAATTTTCGCAACCCAAACTTACGAATTGCCTATGTCTAATAACATAATAATGTAAACTTAAATTAGATATTTAAACGAGCCATTACCTACTACACCATCATCAAAATTTATAATATGTGTAATTATTAAACTTCCACGTGATTATTTTATACTAGTCATAAAAATTCACTCACAAAAAATATAAGTACCTAGGTATAGTTCAAAAATCATAATGCGCGGGGGCGTTATTATATTTGGATCGAAGAATAATGACTGCCCGCTCGGCTTGCTCGAAGTTGACACAAATCTCTTCTTCTTCTTCTTTACCCTATATGCCTGTGTCCGTCATTTCGACAGACAATTTTGCGAGTGTTAAGTGGTGAATTTGAAATAATATAAGTCAAGTCAAGTCTTTGTCAAGTCGGCTGTCGTTGGTTTTGAACATAAATCTCTAATCGCTAGAGTAGAGAATAGAAAATGTCGGAAATGTATAATATTATAAATGGTCACGTGACTTTTCGCTCAGAATTGTCATACCAAAATGTATGTTATTCTATTGAGCGATTGTTGTGACACTTGCTTGTAAAATGGCTTTGGTGTTTATAATTACAACAGTTACTTTTATTTAACTAAGGATCCTTTTTTTTTTATACTACTAGCTGATGAAACGAGCAGAAATAAAAGCAATTGTTTATAGTACATTATGGTACTAGTGTGTATCATTGGTGATTACCGCCGAGGTGCCATTGAGACCCGAGCCGTAGGCGAGGGTCTTAAGAAAGCCGAGAACGGTAATCATCAATACACACGTGTATCATACGACGTTTTTCAACACACTTGTGAATAAAATAACAATAAAATAACTATAATTTCAACAGTGAAAACGCGTTGTGAAAAATGTTTCGCTATGGCGGGAAAAATTAATCAGTTTTCCTATGCGCGCGCATTGCGATCGGCCACAGACTAAAGGGATGAGGTTTTTTTTTATATATTTTCCGCGCTTAGGCTTCGCGCCTATTCTGCCACGTAAAAAATGGGGAATTTAAAGTTTTCTTTTATTACAGAGAAAACAAAAGTTATATTTGAGTGAAAGTTTTATTTATTAAACACGTACGAGTTAAAATTATCTATTTAAATAAGAAGTTGCATTAAATAGGAACATTCATTTATTTCTTCTATTGAACACGATCTTTTTTTTGAATAAAAACTTTTTTAGTAACAAAGCTACTCAACCAATAAAATTTTAAAAAAAAATCTATAACTCACTAGTGAGTTATAGCAATGAAAAAGTCACAGTTTGATTATGGGTGTCATTATGTGCCTAATTGCGGTGACCATAGAGCCACTTTATGAGCAAGTGTGTTGAAAAATTCATTATTAGCTTGCATAATTTCACTAAGCTATGATTTCCAAGATATTCAAGTAAAAATTACTAAATTCTAAAGGCTCATTTAAACGACCCTTTAGAATTTAGGAATTTTTACTTTCGAGTGTAGTTTCCAAATGTTTTGTTGAAATACTTAAATCTATTCAACTCTATGGTATTGTGAAGTAGTAATGAGATCAATAACCTTTGACATTAGGTAGGTGTAAATTCAAGATCACTGCTATGCATACCTACATAACTTGTTTTTATATTGTAGGTATGCGTTTAAGTAACAAGCTGTTGTACTGGTTCGTTGAAGTAAACAACAGATTTTATATACCTACCTACCTAAGGCGGCTTTTACTAACTGAGAATAAAGTTATCCGTCAGATATCATATTATCCGTCTCTACTTTAAACTTGTCAAAAACAAAAGCGGAAATATTTTTATCGAATGATTACCGAATATCGATACTTATAAGAGTACTATTCGTATACCTACCAAATTTTATGAAGATCGGATGAGCGGTTTAAAAGATCTCGTCGAACAAACATACAAAGCATTTTTGTCCAAGTTGTCACTAAGATCTCGTTCGCTTCGCTCACTCGATCAATAAAGATAGTTTGTACAAGTTTATTTTTTTAACCACAGTTTTATCTCTAAGTTCTTATCTGAAGCTCGAAATCGACGGGTTACAAAAGCCATGTGCTTACTCACGAGCAGTGCCTATTCGTCACATGGGTTTCTTGTAATCGTAAAAACTTGTACGGATTTATGTTAGTCACATCCGTGTGATAAACGATCATTTTCGTAGAAAATTTAACCATACGCACTAGAGGCAGGTAGGTAAATGGTAAAGCCAACACTTATGCTCGTACTTATGCTGATTTAGGTATTTATAACCGAATTATACCCACAGCACGAAGACGCATCACGTACAAGTACAGGCATACTAAATTTTACACTGAAAACCTTCTAGAAATATATAAAACCGTTCAGCGAAAAGGTACAAAGAGTAGCTTTTTTGATATCGACTTCAACTATGGCGTTAGATCTGGCTAAACAGGAGTTCAACAGGGTGCTGAGGAAATGCAGGGAAATCGTACCACGTGACCGTTCCTTTGACTGCAAAAAACGCGCTGAAATGCGCTAACGTTACTATTTAGTCACAGAATACCTATGATTTAGTACGAAAACCGTTCAGAAAACCAAAACCTGGCAGGTTTTTGGAGTCAAAATTAAGGCCCCTGATCCGAACTCAACCATGGATTTTTGTATGAAAATCTCTACTCGAATCTATGCTTGAGTAACGATTTCTTTATCAGCAAACTGGCCTTAGATTTGTAAATTTATAGTTCACAATGTTTTTGAACTAGTTAGCCTAATTACATTTGATATTGCACATTCGGAAAAAAGTAAAGTTCCTAAGTAAGACCTAGGAGTCACAGTACTAATAGAAAGAAACCACTCAGTTTCAATGGAACATAATGACGGTAGATAGAAACGTATCAAACTTTGTTGAAACTGTCATATCTACGCACACACATTACTTGACCAATACTTAGAGGATAGATTGTGAGTAACGGTTTCGATACCTAATTTAGAGCGTATCAAAAATGTAATAGCGTTCAGCAGATACTTTTAAATGCTCTACCATCCTTAATAAATTTTTCAGGTTTGGAATTATCTCTAGGTGAGTGACGCAATCTACACTATTGACCGCCATTGGTCTAGTAATCTATCAGCATCAATTTATTTGCCGTTTATACGTATCGGTATGTAATCTCGCAACAATCTTACGGTTAGGTATACCTAGGTTTAGCTGGAGGCAAACATTCCTTCCTAGGTCTTAGTAGGTGATTATTTAGTATACCTATGCACTGGTTGTGAAATAAATTGTTACTTACAGTGTTACAGACAACATTTACTTTGTAGATCTATCCAGAGATACACGTATGATGTTGCAAGATTTGCCTAAATTGTAATTTAACAAAATATGTTTTTGATATTTGGAGGGACAGCAACTGCTTCTTTTCCCACATACTGAAACGACGAAAACGGCTATAATTTGAGCGCTGTCAAATTAGATCCAAGCAACTTCTTGGAAGTTGAAGTTGAAATTAGGTTTAGAAAAATGCAACAACAGAATCGAGCGCACCAAATTGAAAAGTATGGCGTCGTTAGTTTCTTGTCGCTTTTTGGAATATAAGTTTGAGGCATTCAACCGTTGACAAAGGATGTTTTAAAAAACAAAAATAATTAGGTCTAGAAATATACTGATTGATGTAGGTATGCACTGCACAACCCAGAATAATGAAAGCTCGAGATGCACACTTAGGCCCGTATTCCCATTAACTACACAAACACATGTTCCGGACTCAAGCATAGATTTTTGTATGAGAATCTCTACTCATATGTATGCTTGCGATTTCTATATCAGAATAAGGAGTCTTTTTAGCCAAAGTCAGTTATGTACTTGACTATGCTACGTAATAAATTACCGATCGACATTCAACGAGAAGTGGCCAAGTGAGAGTTAACCCTCCCGGTCCACCTTGGAATCTCATGGTACCTCCTCATTAGCACTCTCGTTTAAGATGAACCTAAGGTCGACCAGCTCTCTTAATGGCCAGCTTCCGCTAATTTGGAACGCATTACGTTATTTTTAATTCTACTTTGTCATGTTCTCATTAACATTTAAATTTTAAGTTGGAATAATGTACTAAGCGTGTTAGGACATTGAGAGTTGTTATAAGGCATATCAATGACACTAAAATAAGCAAACAAGGATAAAAGTAAATCTTTTGAACTATTTAGCAAATCGGAACCTTCACAGACGACTTTAAACAACTCATTGGACTTGCTCTGTGAGGTAAAGCATTGTTATAGGCAGAAGTTACTACTTAACATCAGGTGAGCTATCAGCTTGTTCCATTACTACGATCATAAAAAAAAAACTAGGTATCTTAAGTGCCTTTTCAACAAATTAGTAGGTAAGTAACAAAAACAAACAAATTAGTAAAAAAGTAGGTACTGGTTATATTTTCGAGTAAAGATTATGTTCCTCAGTCTTGAAAGTATTACCAATATAAATAAATATATGAAATAATACGGAATACCAACATATAAGAAATTTTATTGTAATTTTATTCGTAGATTTGTATAATAGAAATACAAAATGAAACATAATAATAATTGTATTAGTAAAAGCCATTGACTTCACTTCACCAACTTCACCGTACTTTTTTAAAACGCGTAGGTATTTGTTTCTGTAAATCGCACAAGTGACATTGAACCGAGGCGATTCGAGTTACATCGTTATTCGATCCACGCACGAATCGTGTCGGTCTGCCATGGTGTGACAATAAAGTGACATATCCGTGGTTAAATCGATGATCGACAAGAAGGTGATGGCACCTGCAAATATTTGTAGATATAGGACTGTATTACGTATGCCAAAAAGCTCATGCAGTGCTCAGTGCCCCTGTAAGCTCACCTTCAAGCAGCTCAATGTCTCCATTTTGACATGATGTGACCCACCATTGACCTTAATGTAAGATGACACATTGAATAATAAGTGAACATACACGGAAAGTATCGTGAGAGTTCGACAATACCACAGATCATATAATATACTAGCCGTCGCCCGCGGCGTTGCTCGCGTTCTACCTTTTAGAGTGTGACGTTTCAAAATTCCTCTCTTAGTGCACCCTTACACTATGTAAGGATACTACCCTCCAAATTTCATACCTCAAGGACTTATAGTTTAGGCTGTGCGTTGATTCTCTGTCAGCTTCAAAAGAGTTTTATATATATTGATGATTGATGATGATGATACTAGCAATACTTACTCAGGGCACACATCATCATAATACTAAATTAGTATTCAGAGGTTTGTTGAATCTCTATGGCGCGTATGCTGATACATAAATCGTTACTCAAGCTTATAGATTTGAGTAGAGATTTTCATACAAAAATCTGTGCTTGAATCCGGATCAGTGTTTTAGCAGTAAAGCAGCATACAGGCTTACAACTGTGTGCCATCCGGTATGCAGTGATCAAAAATAAAGATACACTTACACAAAATGATACAAATATATTATTTCGATACAATAAAATAAGTACATTAGTTTGGACCTTCAGCCAACAAGGAACTACGAAAATAGCGAAGGCCGATTACCACGATACAAGCAAATAAGTAAACAGAAAATCAGTAGCATACGCAACCGCTATTAATAAAAGTGACAATAACGAATTACCATCCGCAAAAAGGCATTGTTTCATCAAGTCCTCGATAATTTACTATGCGAACTTGGCTTTATTTCTAGTTGATGCCATTTGTTTAGGCGGGTCAAGAAACGAATGTGTTTTTCGTCCTTTTTTGTGTACTAAGTAAATTTTTTTTAAATATTACCAGACTTTATTAACGATACCGAAACAATTGTTACCGGGCTAAATTAATTGAACAAGTAGGTAAGTGCGCGTTTAAAGCTATTAAAAAATCTAACTGAGAAAACGTGTGTAGAAAAGTAACCCACATCACTTAATCTACATGAAACAAAGTGTTGAACCACCAACTCTAGTTTGTTAAAGCATTTTTTCCCACGGAGGTAACTACGAGCACTAAACCCATTTTACATGAGCTGAGATGTTATAAAGTTCTCCTTCTGCTTATTTCAAGCACGTAGGTCTAATTATGATGGTAAGGTACAATAATGTACATATTAATAGAGATGACACGATGTCAAAGTATTTACGCAAGAGTGATGTAAGCAAGCTTGAAGAGTAGTAGTTGTGCTCGGTTTTACTCAATCTTGGCTGCGCAAGAGCATAAAGTGTTTGAGATACTAGCATGTACGAACGCTGAATGTTCTAACAGCTCATTATGTATGGGCGTGTATGTTCATTCATATTCCACTGGCTAATGCGTGAACCAGGATCTAGATGCACATATTTTCCCGAGGAAAATATAAAAGTTTATCTGTAGTTGATAAAAATGGTGTATCAAATTCGATAGGCCGGATAAGCTAGTCACGAGCCACACCTATGGAGTATGTACTTACTTACTCAGAACTAAATGTCAGTAAACCCTTCACCACGTGCTATGGTATTTATGAAGTGAGCGAACAGACTAAGACCGTACATCAAATTTCATACCTAAAATTCTGTATCCAGTTACTGTTGGTCAGAAAGTTCTTATTAGGGCTATACCTACTTATTACCAAGAAAGGAGTTATCCTAGTTTCGGACTACCAGTATCTCGGCCCACTGGGACGAAACAATAACTTCAATTTTATTAATATTTCTATTACGGTTTCGTCCCAAAATTTGTTTCAATACAGACATGAAGTGAAATACTGTCATTGCATAAGCGTTGATTAACGACCTTATTCAAACTAATGAATCTTTTTCCACATATTTTGAATAAAGGTACTAGTTTAATAGATCACTGTATTTTTTCGACAAAACGAAGAAATCAATGAAGTATGTTGATTCATCCATGATGGCTAAGGTGGGCCTTGACTTCCACTAGCGAGAGGACAAAGCTCGTTTACTAAGACCACACGCAGTAGATGCAGGTGAATTCGCATACAATAGGTTCATCTCGTTTTGAACAATGCAAAAGGGAGGGGGCTGATTTGGATGCACCGCAAAAAGTCGACGAGCAGACAAGAACTCAAGCAAAAAAATAGGCCCACTGTAAATCTGTAGGTACTAACTTTAACATTGCAATATAATATTAGCTTATTGAGAATTTTCAGTAATATTCTCAGTAATTGGCAAATTTGATAAGCTGCCATATAAAATGCATCGGTTATTATAAATTTTGTTTCTGTGCATGGAGTCTTTGTTATATTACGACTTTGATAAGTATGCATAAAAATTTTATGTCAAATATATACGTATAAGTTTATACCTATTCGAAACCTCTGATTTAGGACTGTCTAAAACTTGAATATCAACATATTTTTACCATCAAACCAATAAATATCCATTCTGCAGAACCTATTGTGCGATTCTCATGAATTATTTATCGGTACCGAATCTGGTATCGATGTTTGGAGATTTCGAAAATCGATTTAAACCTGCTTAGCCAGAATTCATATGAGGATCATAAGCCTTCATCAGATAAGATTTGTATGGGACATTGAGTGATTCTTCCATTTGCAGTTGAGTCACACGTTTCTTAAGATATTAATATGTGGGTGCAGGACGATTGTAAATAATATGTTTAAACGAGTTAAATAATAGCTGCTTACGTAGAAAACTAGGTAGGTAATGCATTGTAATAAATAAATAAGAAACATTTTATTGCACATTATACAAATTTACCAATAAAAGAAACTTGAAGAGGCTTCCAGTAGACAGATTTTCATTATATTTGCACTTTTTTTTTATTCTGAATTTTCAAACGAGTTTCGGGTGCCGTGAATCACTCATTTGTTACCAATAGTACCAATCAAAATAATCTTTCTGGAGAAATCGGCAGCACAAAGTACAACCTTCACGGTTAATTATTCTGTTGTATCGTTCAATTATTCTGTTGTATCATACAATTAGCTTCACTTGTTTTGGATGGCGATACCGTTCGATATGTTTGAGGAGCGCTTTGCGTAAGCAAACGCCATGAAAGGTGGCACCTACGCGTATGCCGCAAGAGGTAAACAAATCATATAAAATGTAACTTTGTTATTTTGACCCATTATTTGACACCTTCTATACGTTTTATGTTAGAAAATATCCACGAGTATTAGCCGTCGCATTGTCAGTTTTTTTTATTCTTCAGAAAATATAAAAACTGTCACTGATAGAGCTTCTGCTTCGTGTTATTTTATTACCCTCAACAATCTTTAGGATTAAGTACGTATCCGATTGATTTTACTACAAGTACCTAAATCTTTGGGTACCGTAAGCAATATTTTTATTAATTTTAAAAATCTATTCGAGTTTAGCATGTTGAATGTTGATCTGATAAATGCAAGTCAGCCCATACGTGCACATGTAGAAGACACACGTGTATAGGGAGAAAAATTATCTCCATTCACAAGCGGTCTACTCGAACCTATCACAATGATGATCAGTGTTCTATATGAGACCACCTGAACATTCATTGTGAAATGCATTGTACATAACTTGTTGCTCGTGTAACCTGTTCGATGTTTGATTAAATTCGCTACAGGTTTGAAGTAACGCATGACTTGTAATTAATTTGATTGCTAAACGCTACTGATTTTTATCGCCTGTATGAGTTCAGTATTAAAAAAGAACTAGTGCATCGCCTCTTACTTTAGCTTCATGCCTGTAAGTTGCTTTGAGGGATTCCCTCAGTTTTGTATTTTTTCAAAAATTTTGGTTATTACATTAGATACCTACATTTCTTTTGAGTAGAAGTTAAATAAAAAAATCTATGCTCGAGTCCGGATCAGTGCTTGAGTAGTAAAATCAGTATCATACGGGCCTTAGTCATTCTCGGTGCTTAGAGTTAGCAATCGTGAGCCGTATACATTTTTTATTTGTTTTTCTAACTGCATTCTGTAATTTGTTGATGTTTGGCTGTAAATAACAAAGGTTTATTTTAATCTCCACAACCCATACTGGAAAAAAGCGAAACGAAGCTTCAATCTCTACGTGATCTTTACTTGCATCCAAATAGTGAGTCGATTCAAGTAGAGAGCCCATAAAAGCTGCAGTGCCTTAATTGGTATCAATTTGTACATGAAATAAGGTCAAGTTAGTAATTGTACATCAAGTACCTACTTATAAATAATGTTGGCGTACGTTCAATTTCCCTCTTCACGCGATGATGTCAAGTTAACCTTTGGCACGTGTAGTAAAATAATTTAGCAATGCCACTGCGTAATTACTTCTCTTCTACTGATTTTATAGCAACGATGTGTATGTGAGTGCACGTTGAAGCTAATTAACTCAAACATAAGAGGCAATGTAAGTCAAATTATTTCTTTATAAGAAAGCTTCAATGTGACAAGTTACCTTTCTCGGCAACATGCCTGTAAGGGCATGTGATCTGATGACTCATGGTATCAAGTTATTTTGTGGAAAAAAAGTGGGCTAAGTGAGTTTTCATCTTGGCATATTTTATTTATTTATTTTATTTTAACCGATTTCAAAAGAAGGAGGATGTTGCTGTCATCATCATCATGATCATCATCGTCATTTGATGATGAAGGCGGATTAAAATTGAAGTCGGTTTTTCAAGTTATTAAACTTAAATTATGTTCATTAACTTTAATAAAGTATTAAATAAAATTCATAAGTTAAATGAAATAATCAAACAAGCATTGCTGAAATTGTTTATGAGCTGACATTACATTTTTTCAAAATGCATAGAATTTACAAATTCGAAGGAATACTTATCTATTAAGCTTCCACAAAAGGGCAATACCGCTGATTTATAACGTCGCGTATATTTAAGAGGTTATAGCAACTCGTGATTTCTCTACTAATGAGGAAGCTGGTTGGCTTCTGATACGTCTTAATGAAGCATTTGTTGACGAACGAACATATTTCCTAGTAAACTGTAATTTCCTCTGATTCGAAGTCACCCGATTCGGCTGACCTTGATACAGAACCCCACAGGGTTACGACTTTGATCAGCTGAGACATACTACAATTAATTGTACGACACCTCAATTATCTACACACCACACAGCACCCCTATAAATATAGGGTTTCCAGATCTTTACAGAAAGTCATTGGTATCGATGTGACCTTTAAGGCCCGCGTGTCGATACAAAAATCTTTATTCAAGCATAGATTTTACATAGGTTACACGTTTGGGTTGGCTGGCAGACAATGCTTTTAGCATTAAGTCCACCCTTTGTAACCAATTTATAATTTTGTGCAATAAAGTATTAAATAAATAAATAGATTGAGTCCGGATCTGCTTGAGCAGTAAATCGGCATACGGGCCTAAGTTAAGTATGTTTATTCCGGGCCAAAACTGGGCATTGCAGTTCCAAATTCCATAATATACGGAAAGGTCAACCAAAAATTATTATATAGAAGATCATTGGTCCCTCCCAACCGATGAAAAGTCTGCAATACAGAGCTTTCAGCTATATCAACACAGAAAAGAAATATTGAACCATTTAACCGTGGATTTTCTTTTATTGAATGGTCGCTAGGTGAAACCGAATCAAGTTGTCGATGGTCGAGGGGCTGAACCGTGAAGAACCACGATTCAAGGTTGGTTAGAGATGGTTTTATAATAGTTGCTACCTAAGTGAATGCTATTATGACTATTATGCGGTATTCAGAACTAGGTCTATTGGACATCTCTTCCGCACCGTTGACCGATGAGGTGATCTGTAAACCATAAAATCTATTTTTACAATATTTTTTGTTGGCATGAAAACTAGAATAAAGAAAAGTACAGCATCACTAGGATATAGCCGACCATTAAGGTTAGCACAAGCTATACTAGTGAAAGGAGCGTTTAAGTTTTACGGCACGTTTAATGGATCCCTTCTCGATGAGCTAAACGGTTATTTGTCATTAAATTTTTATTGATAGTTATTAGTAGCGTTTTAGCACATATTTGATATCTGAGTGGGGTCATATGTTGATCAGATTTACCGTTTGAAGCGGTATAAATATAACTGCATCATATAAGACCCTGCCTACTTTAAAAGGATTGTTTTTTTTGTCTGACGATGATATTAATGGACAGCATCATCGGACTATTAAATTACGAAGTGAAATGAACGTATTAATTACGCATGTGACTATGTGTGAAAACATGAATTTGGTTTGGAGGGCAATGCGTGACAGCAGATGGGCGCTTTATGATACAAAATATTTTGCAGCTTAAAACAATATTAGATTTATGAGTCTGTAAAGTCAAAAAAGTCTGTCTGGAATGTGTTTACACACACTCAATAACAAAAAATCTGCAAATACCCCGTTTGCAAGAGAATTACCTACTTGTCCATAGCTTAGTCACGGGGTATTCAAGTATGGTAATGTATGTTTGTACAGTCGTCACAACGACGCCACACGAGCCAAGGTCAAGACAAGACCCATTGTAAGCGGTCCATTCAACAACAATCAGATAATCCTAACTCGCTGTGTACATTGTCAGGTTTCCTTCATGACGTGCAAGGACTGGCGTATTGGGGAAGCAGTGTATTTGTATGCTCGCGATAGTATTGTTAGCGGTTTTAACATGATGTTCTAACTCATTGGAACACCAGCTGTCGAGCTCAATGTCTTGGCTTTGTCTCTATATATGAAATACACTATTTACGAAGTGAATCATTTGAGATTGAGTGTACACTTCAGCAGGCTGTGTATGTCTAAAAATATGCATACCTACGTTACCTGGAAGACTACCAGTACCTTCATAATGCGAACTGCCAAGGAGTGGAACTCTCTACCAACATCAGTATTTCCTGAAAGAAAATACTGATGTTGAATTTTCCTAGGAATTTTTAAGGAAAGAGTGAATAGGTGGATTATAGCTAAGCGTGCTCCACCTTAGGCTGCAGCTACACTGATGGTAGGTGTGCTGGCAGCCAAATGCTTAGCTATAGCTCATAAAAAAAACAATATCCTGATCCTTATTGAATGAATGGTTGGTTGTGGTTGTGTTTTACTTATGGTTTTCCCTCTTGTTTCAGGATTCCAGTGATGTGTTGATCAGCATGCCTATCGCAGCGATATCGCGTCAGACTCCACCCGAGTCACCACCACTCCACACCACCTATGAAGAAGTATTAGCTATCGTATGTATTGCTAAATTACTAGCTTGTGTAAAACACCAGCACACCAGTGTGCTGATTTATTATTAGATTTATTAGACACTGAGTGAAACTTGGTCTACACCGAGAATGCTTCTCAAAGAATCCGCTCAGTGTCTCCATACAAAGTGCACACTGGTGTGCACGGCGATCGTCAGACGTTTTACACCAGCTTTATACACTAAAACTCGTACTATAACTAGACCCTCTAGTTCATATTTTTTATATTTTTACCTGGATAAAAAGCTTATGAAATACCTACTAATTAAAAACTACTCAGATTACCAACGGTTATGTTACTCACAGAACGAGCAAGAATGTTAAGTGATGGGATGGGGTGCAACCAAGTTAAAAATTTTCCGTTGATAACCTATAGGTACCTCTAAGTCGGATTGTTATCTTGCAGGAAGCTGATTCTAATTGATGATGTCATTTTGAATTAGAATTACAGTATAGATGATTTGACTTCTTTAGTATCCGTCCGCGTTTTTGTCTCATGTTTTTGCCTTAATCATGAGTGACTTGTATAAAGTGTCAGCATTGTACTGTGTACTGTATAGCAAAATCAAATTACGGATAATGGATCTTATTACGGATTCAACTAACATTTATAAATAAATAAAATTTGTCTATTGCAGGCACGGTAGGTAACAAAACATTGTACACAGACCCATATCACATAAAATTAAGTAAGTAAATAAAAATAAAAGAAATGGAAATAAAAATAAAAACACATAAATATCTAATAAGAACAACAGTAGAAATCTACCGGTTGGTCATTTCAGGTATTAAATGGTATCGTGTAGGTACATAACCTACTTGTATGTACCTGCTACGTTGACCAAGCTAACATTGAAAGTCGAAACTTTTTCACGATATAAAGCGACCAAGATCCCATGCAACCATGATATAGAACAGCCAATATCAAGTTATCTTTAAATCAAGCCTTATTTCACGCAGTGGCTTATCAGTCGGTGATGGCAAACAGGCAGAATTAACGGCGCGAAGCGATCGCTGTGCATTGTGGCCGGCACTGCGTCGGAAGCCGTTGCGCAACCTCTTGCAATGCACATTTGCAAATAATGCATGTGCTTTGAATTGTCATAATGTGGAGGAGTAATACGAGCATCCCGGGTTTTTGAAAAAACTCTAGAACGCAATTCAAATATTAGTTCATTTGATGTTACATAATTCAATACAACTACCTTAATGATGTTTTCGAGCCTGAAATATTGTGAATGAAAAATAATACATGACCAAATCGAACGAGAGTAAATAGGTATATTTTAGACAATCTTTCTGCATCGTCGGGTTACCATCAGGATCTTCTATGATATTTTTTCTCAGATATATTTTAGATACCTATGTTAATGTATATTTTCACACATTTGTATTAGAATCAGTTACTTAGACAGTTTATTCACTTCACACCTAAAACGTAATAAAAATGTAGAAACACGAAATCGCCTGCTGTACACTGGCAAGCCAGACAAACATTGACTTGCGATGCTAATTTCTTATCACCTTGACACAAGAATTTACGAGATCTGCACATATTGCCAAAACTCTTCAGCCCGGCTACCAGTTGGCTCGGTTCTTCGCGTGCGCTTAGTATTGCCCCACTGTGAATGGAAACTGTCCATAATAAGGCAAACGGAGTACAATCCACATGCATACAATAGCCTATAGTTTAGTGTAGTTCCCAGCTTCCGACGAGCGAGCTGCTCTGTTATCACGACCGGTTCAAATTATTCGAGTAATTTGTTTTAATCTACAGACGTTTCTAGGACTGTTCTGGGTGAAAATCGTGACCAGTTCAGTGATATCGGTGAAGTGATTGTGTTACATGGTGGTTTTACAACGAAATTAAATAGTGTGATATTTATTTGACGTTTCTTACAATCTGTTTTATAATATTTTCTTTGCGCGTGACCAAAAATATCTTGTCAATTCTTCTTCTTTGTTCCGGCCTTTTTCCATTTCTTTTGGGGCTCACCATCCTTCTTCTCATGCGCCATACATTGCGTTTTGCGTCATATCTGGGTCTAAGTCCATCGTCTTCAATTCTTCCGACTAAATTAATATGATAGCATTTTATAAAGATAGATGTAGATAGATAGATGTTGTTGGTACTTAGTAAAGGCTCCAATCATTAAGATCTTCTCACGGCCAGTTGAATTCAAAATTACACGTTACTTTAAGTAGCACATTTAACTCTCTTCAATTACTAAAATACCTGACGTTTTATTGCTTGAGATTTTTGTTATATCACTCATTGTGACAGAACTATTTTGGAGTTGAATAACGTGGTTATAAAACACAGTAGGTAATTACTAATTAGTAATTATCCAATAACAAAATCAGTAGTATCCATTAGATTTTATCGTACATTAATTATTGCTATATATCGTAATAAATAGGATATTAACTGTTGATTTTATAACGTACCCATAAAATTGTCTATTTAAAAACCTTGTCCTAAATGTTACTGCAATATACCACCCGTAGAATAAAGTTTGTCCTTCGTATAATTTAACTTATCTACTGCTTAAAAAGATTACAACTTCATAGTAAAACGAGATTTACTAACGAATACATACGTGGCCACCGTTCCCGCAATTTACGTCTTGAAAGCACTATAACGTAAACACTTGGCACAGTAAATAAAGGCATATTCTTGAAACTAACTGAAAAAAGATACTAAACAAAACACTGTTATCGCAGATCATAATATAATACCTGTTACTAAGTACTGTATCTATTCTCTGACACACTAAAATTACGATTTTATACCTACTGAAATAAATTATTACAAGTATGTAGTATTTGATGTGACTCTAGAGAATCAGTAGAGTCACGTCACGACCAAAGTCTAGAAATCGTAGAGTACTTAATAAAGAAAAGGGTCTGGGGCAAATTGGATGGAGCCCAGATCCCACATTGTTTTAAAACTCGCAATGGTGGAATTTTGTTTGTTACAATACACTTACAATGCAGTTTTAAAAAATGTAACAATTTCATTATAAAGCAGCGGGAATCATTAGTTATTAGACATTTTACTTCGAAAAATGCGTCTTTTTCAATGTTTTTTATGGTATTTACAGGTGTTTACGTTAAAATAATTGCCTTAATTGGCGTTTTCGTGACTGCTACTGCATACTAGATTATGATAAAACCAACATAAGTTATACATAACCAAATTCATCTAAAAATTCACTTAATGTATGCAAATCGGGACCTGAAATGCCCCAACTCCTTTGTAAGTTTAAAAAAATAAGTGTGTAAAGTTTATTTTATTTCGCATGCTACTCATATTACGCCAATATTCTACGTTTGCTTCGTTGGATTCGCTTCGCTAATCGCCCAGAGCTAACTTAGTTTTTGCCCAAACTCGGCACGGGTATATTATTATGTATGTTTCATAATGTTCTCTGTAAAACTACTTGTTTTACCGGTGTTTACGTGGTTGTTAATTTAGCTTTTCGAACGAGTTATTAATTTAATAATAGTACACTTGTAAAAAATTCTGTAATACTTTATTTACAGCATGTATTACAGAGGATACATTTAGACTTAGGCCCGTATGCTAATTCACTGCTCAAGCAGTGATCCGGACTTAATTAATCTTATATTCTTTCATGAAAATCTCTACTCAAATCTATAATTGAGAAATGATTACTTTATCGGCACATGGACAATGAAAGGTACAATGAAAGGCGCGACTTTTTCTTGAAATTTCCACACGCACATCATTACACATTGCCAACGTTTTTGCGATATCAATACACTATTCGCATTACATTGCGCAATTTCTAAGGTGACAATTCAAGACTTGTTTGCTCACCTTGGATCGCTCGTGGGAGCGCAATTTTATGTAAATTCCTTATTGGACTACCGCATTTTTGCAGTGTGTGAATATTTCTCAAGGTCCAATGATCACTAAAGCAGTGCTATCGTTTTTACTGTTTTTGTGCGTGTTCAAAGATATGATCGCGCATGACACTGTTACCTATCACGAATATGAAATAAAACAGTATTCTCAATGTCACCTAATCTACTAGAGCCCTTACTCTTTGCTTTATACCATTAAGTTCCCACACATTGCCCGTAGTTCGGTTGACAGGACCACGGACCGCTGAAAAGTGCTGATCTTTTTTCTCCAAGCGTCAAAATCTAGCTACCATAAGTTGAAATAAACACAAATGATTATATTAGGATACGCTGGCGCAACATCTCGGGCCTAGCAAGATGGTCAAGCAGATACTACTTTAGAAAGAACTCAACGTGACGAATTACGACGTGTGTGGTAACATATTGACATAAGAAGCTATTGCATGAATTAGTCTTTGTGTCGACAGTTCAGTGAGTAGTGGACCTTAGTCAAAATAAAGGTGAGGTCGTATTTATTTGTAAAAGCTGCTAAGTGGTAATTTGTTCTTATCTCAATGACATGGCATTTGTGTTTATTGTAATTAACTTGGGTTTTGGATTTTATTGTTAGGTTTCTTCTGTATGCACATTCTGTAGCTACAGTATTATTCTACGATTTTGTTCCTGGATTATTCGATAGAGTCAGCGAAGTTTGGACACAAAATAAACAATGGTTTTGATGATCACCTTACGTTACTCTGCATCACGGTAAAATTATTGATATGATCAAATGATAAGTAAGTTTGGTATCTTATATACAAGTGTTTTGATTCCGTTTCGCGTAGAAGTAAATATTGATTTGATTTAAAATGTGGTTTTGAAGAGCATGTGAAGTAGTACTAAGTATATATTTTCTGTGGCCATACTTAGGTATAGTATTATATGATCTGTGCTTAGGTATAGTCAGGTAGCTAAAACAATAGAGAAACGTCAGCTCTAGGTCAACCAGACCAGTCGCAACTGAGTTCTACGCTCGGTGTAACTCATACTGCATATCGAGTATCAGTGAGTCATGCAAGGCGATCCCTGAAGCAAGGTGAATGCGCCGCCAAATACGGGTAGCTTTTTATTTGGTTGCAACACGTTGGTGACAATTTGACATGTTGATTGATTTCAAAAGAAGAAAAAAAACATGGCTTAGCCCGCCAAAGATAAAAAGAAAGAGACTGGCTGTGCGCCCAACAGGATAGAAAATGCTTAGAGAGTTAGTTCTTCCGAACGGTAAATGACAGTAAAAAGTGACAATGTTCTTCTGTAAAGTCAGTACTTGGAATTCGTTTTCAGGTTTTGAAGAGAAAATCCACCGTTTCCTCTTCAAAACAAACGACAGACGACTTGACGAATGACTTGACTTATATTATGTCAAATAGGTACATCACTTGACACTGGCAAAGTTGTCTGTCAAAATGACGGACAGAGGCCATATAGGTAGAAAATAAGAAGATGAAGAAGAAGGAAACAGGAAGCTGATTATTTACGGCTGTAACGAATTGTATCGTAGAGTATGCGTAGCGTGCAGCGTGATCACGAAGATTGAAGCTTGCATGGAAGAATGATAAACATCTTCCAAGGATTGAAGGACATCAAATGAATTCTTGTACTAGATCAGGCAATGATTAATACGATCCAATTATGACGATCAAGAGAAACAAAACAAAAGATGTGTAATACACGTTGAATCAACAGCTAAACAAAGAACGCATCATTGGCTGGCACGCAACAGAGACTGCACTAAGAACAGGCATCACGCATACATTCTTAATGCAAGAAAGTACTGCAAGAATACCCTGCAGTGCTTATAGTTTCAGGTGCGAACAATAAAAGCTAGGACTATAGGCATCATGTACTAGAACCATTTGTTTTAAAGATCTTTATGAACAGGTAAAACGTCTCAAGGCTGAGAAAACAAATGCAAGTGAAGGTTAGCGAGATACGTTGATGGAATTAAGCTTTAGTAAATAGAAGGGACTTAGTTTTCTAGTGCCAATTTACTCATTCCATTAATCCTTGCTGGTTGAAATTTCACTCCATAGATTTAAATAATTTCTGTAAACGCGATCACTATCAGACTACTACGCACACACGTGCGTTGACATCGTCACTACAGAATCACATTGGGGCTTTTTATTAGTGCGGTGCGAGTCTGTCGTCCAATTAGCGAGTTAATAATAGTAAAATATGCTTTGGGCATGGGTTGTGTTGACGTCCAACTGTTGTATGAGTCAATGTTTTGTATAATCGGAAGCGTAGTTCACATAATATCAGTTTTCGTCATTGGTTGCTTAGGTATATTCCAGAATCCCCACTGAGAAATCCCCATTAGTGGGGATTAGTTGGTTTCTCCAGAAATCCTTACTGGCTACGGCGTAGCATGCTACGGTGTAGCAGAAGAGTTAGTTAAAATGTCCGAACAAGTTGCATACCCTAAAAAATAAGGGTATGACAAATGCCCTTATTTTTATTGAGTGACTATAAAATTACAGGGGAATAAATAAGGGCCCGAACTAAGCAAAATGTACATCCTTTAATGCGACCGAGCAATCGCATGTTGAACTTCCCAATTAGTCATCATAGATCTAAATTATCCCACCATCAAATACAGCCCTTATTACGATTGCACAGAGTCTAAATTATAACTTTCCATCAGTAGTTGAACATAAACGGAGTAGAATAGAAGTGGACGGCCTTGCGGCAAGGGTCAGATGGGCGGTCAATGGGCCAGATCGGTACAGTACTCTCGGTTTCAAATGTACTGCTGACTGATTGGCGTTATGCAATCTAGCTCGAGGAAGACGAGACAACTGTTATGGGATTTTTCCTCGCAAATCGTTGTCTGAGGCCTTGCCCTTGGGCAACCGTCGGTAGTCGAAGATATAAAAAAATATTATATATTAGGTATACTAAACTAAAATCGATGAACACAAGACAGGGGATCCCGTTGATGTCTTTTTCAGGCAAGTACTCCAAGCCTGAGAAAATAATTATGAAAAAATAATTTATGCAAAAATAAGTTATTTTGCTTTTAATAATTTTTTCATCCCACCATCTCGGAAAGAGTATTTTTAATCTTCAATATCTGAGTGGAAAAGCCGTTTTTATTCTCTAGAGGATAAAGTAAATTGAATTTAGAACATCGTGTGCACTAAGTTTGTGAATTAAAAAAAACATTAAACCTATTTACTGCTACCTCTATGGTGCCGAATATATCATACAACTTTTTTTTAATTTGTTAAAAACTCAGACTCGGAACCTTCTTGGTGTTCTTTTTTCAATTTGCTTTGTACGCGGTTCTTTACGCGGCATTTTTTCACGTCATTGTTAAACCTTATATTAAAAACAAGAAACTTGAAAACAAGTGAAAAAACTGAAATGAGTGATTCTAGCGACGTGGAAGTTTGTTTGACGCCTACAGAATTGACTGAAACTGTTAATAATGCGCAAATTAGTCATTTCCTCGCTGAGGTGGAATGAAAAGTTACGTGTTGCACTCGAGTGCAAAGATTTTTCACCTCGTGCTCTTTTGATTCCATCGTGATTCAATTTTAGAATCCTTCGATTGCTCGGTCATCAAAATTGAACACGCGGTTAAAAAGCAACTTTGCACTCTTGTATAACAAATAACTATTAAAGCGTGTTGTGATACTAATTGTTTTTTATATAAAACCCTTGGCTAACTCCAACGAAATAATTAATTTTCATTGGGATAAAAGACAGGCCATTGACCTTTCATTGTAGTCAAGGCAGTTTTCAAGTTCTTGTCTACTTTTGGTAATCCATCTTTCTTTATTTGGGCCGACCTTTGAGACATGTCTCGTAAATGAATGCTTTGGGTGACATTGACTTGTGTCAAAAGGAATATGTTCGTATTTCCTGTCTTTTGTTTTTTTTGCAGGAAAAAAATCTCTTTCTACTTTTTGCTTTAGAAAGCTGAAGTTTTGCAAGATACAGTAAAAGCTCTACATTGTTTTATCATTTAATTATAGTTACCTATGCCTAGCCTACCTCTAGCTGATTTTTCTGTGTGAATTTAATTTTATTTTATCATGATCGTTAGATTTTTTGTCCCGCGATGAAAAATAGCTGCCATACATATTGTGTCTTCACTTCAGAATGCAACTTGCCGAATATACGTGCAAGCGTTCTCCAATCTTTTAGGTAAACCTAACCATCACACAGGCTCATACTATTTATATTATTAGTGAGGGTGTGTTTGTGTGAGTAAAGATAGTTTTGATTGACTTCTTCACAGACCTTGTCTCGTCCCTTGTCAATTTCATGATCCGCCTCCATTCCATTACATTGGAACAAGTAGATCGTACGCTGATAGTTTCTATTGTGTATCAAATACCTATACCTACCTACTAGTAGTAGGGGTGTGGCGTTTCTGACTTGTAATAATATTTGTTAGTTTTTGGATCTAAACGATAGAGATTGCTATAATAGAAAAATGTCGTAAAGAACTGCTGACGAGCGACATTGACAAAAGTAATTGCAGTGCTTATTTCTATTAAAAATGTGTATTAAAACTGTCTTTATGGCGTAATGTTAAAGTTCATTTGACCGACTTTCAGAGCATGAAAGATGAAAAAAGATTATAAAGTATTATTGTTGGAATTAGTAATAAACTTTCACGATTTTTTCGAGAACCACTGATGAGTTGGAGCGCGTGAAAAGGAGGACTAGGCCTCGGTGTGACATTTTAATTAGCAATGTATAAAACTGTAGTTGCCAAGCCTGTCAACCCTAGACAAGGCGATACGTGCCATTAGCGGCAGCCAAGATTGTAGTGTATGAGCCCTGTCCTAAACACTTCATTGTTCCGACCCCGGACATGTTCGGAAATTGATAGACGTACTGATACCGAAAACCCGCGAGCCACTATTAACCTATTTTAGAGTATTATGATTTTAAATAATCTATTTACAAAGGTGATGCTTGAACCTTCGCTAATCATATTAACTAAAAAGCTTGTTCGTGAAAGCTGCTTTGGTATCGAGGGTCTTGGCTGCCTAAAGGCTCCATCGTAGCTTTAAGACGCTATGTTGGTTCAATAGCTAGATGTGCTCTTTGCATACGAAAGTGCTTTACTTTTACAAGCCAAAGGACATCTCATGCAATAGTTAAAACCAACATTTCCTAGTGCCTACACAAAGACTCTACTACTCTTCTACTCCTGTCATTTTTATAACTGCTCTAGTCTTCTTCTTCTTTTAAACCTGTATGGCCTGTGTCCGTCATTTCGACAGACAATTTTGCCAGTGTCAAGTGGTGAATTTTAAATAATATAAGTCAAGTCATTGTCAAGTCGGCTGTCGTTTGTTTTGAAGAGAAAATGGTCGATTTTGTCTTCAAAACCTGAAAGGATTTTTCACATTCAGAAAAACCACTTTACACACCTTTATTCCACTTTATGTTACGACCTAAGTATTATTGGTTAAAATTCCACCAAAATTAAACAATATTAATCACATTAATACAAGAAAAACTATTAAAATAAAAATGCCATGTGTTGTTTCAAAAAATGTGAAAACACGAATCCAACGTCACTATTATCACTTCCATGTCTTTCACGTTCATAATTTGTGACAACAAGTTACAAAAGCCATAAACCAAGAAGTTGAAGTTGATTTATCAGCTATGTAGTTAATGGAGCGACCAACATAAGCATCAGTTTATGGTATATGCCATTCCGGGACATTAAAAATAATTTAAGAGTTACCGTATTAATCAGCCGTAAAATAGAATTTAGTGGATGAAAATATGTAAAATTAACTTTTATATAATCTTCAAAATAATGAACTCTGTTCACCTTTGCAAATATTTCATTCCGGTCATGAATGTCACCTTTTAATAGTTGAGGACGGTTTACTGGGTCGTATTTCAAATCTTATGATATAGGATAATTTAAGATTTTGATATATTGATGAAGATATATATCATTTTAAGATACCTAAGGTTTTTTGTAACGCTTAATAAGCATTAGGTACTTAACATGATTAATGGTACATATACCATAGCCGCTAAATGGATTAGCTAGACGTTTGGGCCAACATGTTACAATACAAATTAGATCAGGTTTGTAGAGTAAAAAAAGCACAATGATCCCAAAATCCGTTTTGTATTCTGAAAAAGTTTATTGTGTTTATGATGTTACTGTTCTACGAAAGCTGCACCAAATTTTGTGAAGATTAGAATCGGTATAGTCTCTGGTAATATTAGGAATCACTTTTTAAAATACCAAGACCAGAAAATAGTTAGAGTACTTCATACCAAGGCATCGTTGTTTTCTTTCTTAAGTAAAAAACACCGTAAAAAGTGGTGACAACAACTTTTAACTTTTTTTTGTGATAACTACCTACTCGTAGCATCTTTCTTTTCTTGTAAATGGAGGAGTAAATAAAACCTGCCCTAAAACTAACAACTCTGATTGAAAATGGTTAGTTTCTGATAAAGAATGTACAAAGACAGCCTTTAATCTGATCTGTGTTGACAAATAACAATGTTACGAGTGATTTACGAGCAGGAGCTTGCCGCTGACATTATCTGCTCATCGATGAGCGTATACTCCAAATAGAATCACTTGTGTGGACCTTATATTATCATCTGTGAAGTCAGTGATAATATTTTTGTACTGACTATTCTGCCTGTCTGAATAATGTTATAGAGATTGAAATGTTTAGTCAAAAGAATAAAACGAGCTGTAATAAGATTTTGTTAAAAAATAACTTGATATTAATTCGTTTTATTTTTAGTTTTGAATGAATTACTATGACATGATTGTAATAAATTATGATTTGTTTGTATAATAACATTTCTGATAACTAAGTATTCTTAGACATACCTATAGCAAAGTTTTCCGATGCGTAAAACAATATTCTTGCTATTGTCCTCAAACAAGCTTGACCTACATAAATAAACTGTGCATTATTATGTAAACTAGAATAAAATAGTGATGTTATCAATCTTTGAAAATATTGTAGACGCGGCGACTTTGGTTAGTAACTTTATGATGATATTATGTATATTACATTTTAATATGTACTGTTTTGGATAATTGTGACACCCTGTGTAACTATTCTGTGACATGGCACGGTCTTGTCAAAAAAGTCAAAATAATGACAAGCGACTTGCGAGATATTTTGTATGAAAATCCGATAAGTGCCTTTAGCAGAAGATTTGAAAACTGTTTTTTCCCATACAAAAACTCCAAGTTTCTCGATTCTCGTGATTCTTGCTTGTCGCAAATCAACTTAATAAAATTCAGACTACGGGGTCGGAGCAGTGAGGAACAATATTCTGGTATTTACAACACTAGCTGTATTTAGTTTAGATAGATATAAAACGTACCTACTTGCAGTATATGCACTTGTTATGTGCATCACAATGCATGACCTCGTGTCGTGTTTCGCTGCGGTGACCACTGGCAAGGGCGCGGCCTCCGTCATTGTCACCTAGGATACCTACAAAATCTATTGTTTTTTGTTTCCTTACACATTTTACACAAATACCTGTTATGACAATATAATTAAACGGCACAGCGATAATATAGCACTGCTTTATAGGGTAGTCAACTTAAACTTCTTGGTTTACGACTTTTGTAACTTGTTACAATTCTGTCAGTGTGTATGGGGTACTCAAAAGCTTCCAAAAATAGGTAAGAATCCAACCTAGAGAACATGGTAAAATACTACAAGGGTTGTATGTGAATGCTAAAATAAAATACAGTGCATTACTGACACCTTCCACTCGTAAAATCATAATTTGATCATCACCTCCTAGGCTGCACACTCCATGAGGTTTCTGTGGAAACACGACTCTACCTACAGCTACTTTGACACTCTTTAAAAGTTTATAAGAGTCGTTTTTTACAAATTTAAAGTCAAACGGCTATTTTGAGAAAAATATTAATTAATGAAATCTAAGTAACTTCTTGGAATCAATATTTGAAAGCGTTGCAAAAACAGTTAATTGCGTTACACTAATGACTTTGAACTATAAATCAATTACCAGATCGACACGTAAGAACAATGAATCTTCGCAGCCTTCGATTCATTTGATGAAACCGGTGAAATCAAACGTGAGTGTGTCGAACAAAATAATTGCGGTTAGAGATTAATTTATTTGTAAAGAAATGCTAGTTGGTGAGAAATCATAAATCATAAATCATCATTTATTAGGCGTCATGGCTCAGTCGGTAGTAACTCTGCTTTCCGTGCTGTGGGTCGTGGGTTCGATCCCCACTGAGAACAAACATTTGTGTGTTGTAAACATAGATGTTTGTTCTGTGTCTGGGTGTTTCTATGTATTATAAGTATGTATTTACAAAAAAAATGTATGTGTGTATTCTATCAGCCATCTAGTTCCCATAGTACAAGCTTTGCTTAGTTTGGGACTAGAAGGCGTTGTGTTAAGTGTCCGTGAATATTTATTTATTTTATTTATTTATTCATATAGGTATGGTTAATACACGTCAGATTATAGTTAATATTAATATTGGTTACTTATCCTAAATAAGTAATTTAAACAACATTCAGCATTATAAAACAGTAGGTATGTATCTCATACCTTTAATTTTAAAAATTCATCTATTGTATAGAAGGATTGCTTGATAAGCCAGGTTTTCAGTCGTGATTTAAAGCAGTTAAGGGAAATGTTCTAACTAAAGGCTGGTTCACACCTACGCGGTATTCGCTAGTAAGTGAATCCTCGGTAGGTAACCCGTAAGGTAACTTTAAAAAAAACCGAAGGTTTCAACTATAATTCATGCCCATTGCCCAACCAAAAGCGATTACTCAAATAAATCTCGAGCCTTATTGAGTTATACTTACCTACGAGTACCCCTATCTGTCAGTTTATGCCACTTGAGAATTATCAAAGAGATAACATATCGAGGAAATAAATAGGAAATTTCGCAACTACACGTAACAGGATACCTTGGCTAATTAGGGTTCAATAATCATCGTGTCCCAGCGGAAACGCCGGCGTTCATACTGAATGACAAAATGCACAGTAGAATGATAATAAACAAGACTTCCCTTTATTAATCGACTTATACATTGTAAGTTAACTTGATTTATAACAAGTAGGTACTTAGGTACGTGCTAGATACTAAACTTTCCTCACCAACGTGGCTAGGTTTATTTTTTTTATTTTTTTACTCTAAATACAAATACAAAATGTTTATTGACATAATATTTTGAAACAATGCTAAAGACAAGTCTAAATCAAGACGCTAGCATTTGAAACTTCTTGGACCCTTTCTCAATTAAAATTTGCCGAAAATCTATGCATGAATGTCTTGAGTCGACTAAGACTTCAGCATATTATTTCAGCATCGCCGGTTTTTTCAGCTTACGTAAACTATTCGTGTAAAGTTCATACTGTGCGTTTCATAGAAGTTCAATAGCTTGTTTGTTTTTACTCTGTGAGTGAACGGTATTGTGCGCCAAATGAAAATGTTAATCCTCGTAATAATTAAAGTGCACTAAACCTCGATTTTCCTTTAGTTGCTCACCGGCATACATCTAGAATAGACAGTTACATCAATGTTTTTGAAACATCTAATATTATACTCAGAATACTCCGGTTATCTGACCTTTAATTGTTCATTAATTGTCTATAGATTTTGTGAAAATTCATTTACACTATAAAAAGTTGAAGTGAGATTGAGTGAGTAAAATGTGGACTTGAACATTCAAGCTTAATTGCTATTAAAATAAAATCATACTGAAAATATATTTTCATGAAAAGTGACTGATTTATGTGCGTTCATGGTGACTGTTTTTACACTAAGTGATCATGGCGCCATCAAGCGGCGGCCGCGAGTACTACTCAGATTTCATTCTGAGTCACCTGAATACGCGGACAGTGACATTAACTTAAACAGGTTCAGCTACTCGGTAAGAGATGGCGCTGCTAACCGTCAAACTAAGTTCTCAAGACATCCCTCAAAATAATCAAACATTTTTGGAATTCTGCTAATAGAATCTTGAGAGTTTGCATTTGTTCTAGAAAGTATAATTTTATTTAAACTACATTTTTTTCATTGTTTCAGGCTGAACCGGGTGATACAATAGCCACAACCAAAGAAGGTAAGTTTTCCATACTTTTTAAATGCTGGCCGAAAATGTCACTGACCGGTCACAATAAAAAAAATTGAATTTCGAACATCCATTAGAATTTTATTGTAAAACAAAACAAGGCAGATTTAGATGACATTTCTCTACATCTCATTATTTTCACGGAAACTATCATTGCTATTTTATTTTAGAGGAATGGGTGACGAAAAAAACAAGCGAAGTGACGACGACGCGTCAAATTGCAACAAGAGTTAAGCGCGAGTTGGTCCTCGAAGACGGACGATTAGTGAGCGACTCTGGACCGAAAATATCTACCTCTGTGAACGAAGACACGCATACCACCAACTTACAGCAGACTGAGGTAAATAGTTTTTTATTTCTTGATTTTCCTACACATAAGCTTTCAGAGCAAAGTTTTTTGTATGTTGTACTAGTTGTCGCCCGCGGCTTTGCTCGCGTGGTACTCATAAAGCAGCATACAAACTAATTTTAGGCACTTTAGGGTGCGACTTTTTAAAATTCCTTTCTTAGTGCACCCCTACACTATATAAGAATACTACCCTCCAAATTTCATACCTCTAGGACTTATAGTTTAGGCTGTGCGTTGATTGTCAGTCAGCTTCAAAAGAATTTTATATATTTAGGAGAAGATAAAGATTGGAAACTCCATCAGTCATTGATAACGGAAAACTCGTGAGGAAATCAGAGTCTCGGGTATTTTATTTATGATATTTTGACAGCACCGCGTACCCGATGACAAGAATGGGACCGATCCAGAACTAAATGGAAGAAATAAAGATGCAATTGGGGCACCACTCGATGGTAAGTGAACAGTTAATTGCAGTTTTTGGCGTTTTAAAGTTTGACCTTTGTCTGTCTATTTGTATATGTAAACTGGGGTCGTTTTTAGGGTAGGGTGGGTAGGGAAAAAAAAAATTACTTCCTCTCATAACAGAGGTGAATGCCTTCAGAAAAGTTACCTTGGCTAAAGTGAAAAAGCTCCTGTGCTCTACGGTGCCAATCCTGGCGAGAAATAGCCCAACTTTCTTGTTCCATCAACTTCATAACCAAATCAGATTATCTCTTAAATAAAACCCAAGAAGCTTTACGTTTTATATTCCATTCTGTACCATTTCACAACCATATACTGCTATCTCGCAGAGAAACCAGACAGAACTTTTAACGATCTATTATTAGGTACTTTATTCTATGAAATTTACCACTAATTTATATATCTCTCAAAAAGAATCCAACAAAGTTTACCTTCTCTGCCAATCCCACAATCTATTCTAACCTCTTCACGACAGAGGTGGATGACACCACACAACTGGCCCCAGCTGGAGCCAAAGTGGTTCTATCCTCCATGGTGGTGGCTAACCCTGGCGGGAAGGTGCGGGAGAGCAGAGATCTTCGAGTGCTGACGCGGAATGTGACGGAACGCCTGAAGGAGACTGAGGAAAACATTCACTGCGGCGATACTACTCATCAGGTGAGTTTTTCATCCTAGTCTCCTGTACTTATTGGTTTTTTTGTTACATAATTATCATTGCCTGTTTTTGTCAATTTTACCCGATTTGCCCAAAATGTTTTCATAGTATTGGTATCAAGTAACTGCGACTTTCAGGTAGTCGGTATAATCCTTTATCCGTTCCCCGTTTGTGACACTTTTTTATCAATTGTTAGACTTTTCAGACTGTTTTTCCCAGTTTTAATCGATACTTAGATAATTCTTGAAATCTCTGTGTTAGGAACATAGTTTTTATTGATTATTTTTGCCAATAGTTTGAACATTAGCTTCATTTAGCTTCAAGAAACAAAGTGATAAATAAGGAAATCGATCCACTACCTTCATCTCACGATATTTACGAAGGCTTTTAAGCCATGCAGGGTATGACGGAGTTTATCTATCGCAGACGTAGAGACCCTAGGGACGTATTGATACAACGTCACGGTCTCAGTTTGTTACTTGATAACGGTGATACACGCTAATGGACTCGTAGATCGGAAACCTTTTTCAGATATTTTAGCTACTTTACAACTTGCAAAAATACGTTTTAGCGTCCATGTGATTGCAGTCGGCAATAAAAAATAAGCCTACTACTTATCACTTCGTAAACATTGCAGATTACTGTCATTGATTTAAAGAAATTGTATAATTAATTTTGGTTGAACAACTACTAATACTTAATCTATAAAATTATTTTATTCATTTCATAAAAAAATTATATACAATTGAAGCTTCTCTAGTTACAAATTCCCTAGCGTAAGATTCTACAATGCTGCAAGAAAAGTCAAATAGAATATATTGCTAAAAAGAAACAATAGTAATATATGAAGGGTAAAATAGAGCAGTGCTTTATTCAGATGAGCGTCCACATAAATCGATGGGGATTTTGAAATTATAATTTGTTCGCGTAGATAGGTCGCCGCGGGCGCCGCGCCCACGCTGCAAAGTGCACTAGGCTTGTAGCATTGCTTCTATGTCTTTTATTTTTGGTCTTTGCCGATATTTTTATGACTTTAGAGATGTTTTGAAACCATTTGCATGTCCTATCTGGGTTAATAATTCCATCAAAACGGGATTATTTGTAACACCAGTGTAGGTATGAAAAGAGTATAATTTTGTATTCACATCAAATAACAAGGAGGTCTGAATATTATCAGAAGCAAACTTTTTATGAATTGCACTTTTTAAGGTCATCTAAAGTTTATTTGCCCAGGATTTTCTTCAAAACACACATAACTTTAACAGTTTAACCTTATCGAGGTACAAATACCTACCTACGCTACGTACTTAAAAAATACCATTTGATGCCAGCAATTTTGCAAGAAAAAGCCAAGGGCGCGGCGATTTGGTCATCTTGCGGTGACCGGTTTTTGACATCATCTCCTGAAGTAAAGTTGAAGAGCCACACCAAGCATTTTGTAGCCTTGATATTTTGCCCAAATAATTACCTCTTTAGTCTTAAAATACACATCATCGCATAAAACTTGATACATTGATTATGTTTAGTTTACCTAATATAAAAATTATGGTTACTGTAAGTAGTTGTCTTCTTTCGAAATTTCGTCCATTTTAGACGCTATTTTCATTAATCTTCTCGCTCCAGTCGTGACCCGAAAGTTTTGCAATCAGTTGAGCAGTTGAGCAAACGCCTCACTTGTGTGAAATGATAAAATTATTTGCCAGGTGTTGTAAATCTAACTCTACTCAAACTGGTTAGTGAGCTGGTCAAATTGTAGAGATTGCTAAAGTTGTCAATTAGAACTAAAAATGATTGTAGATTTATGCACTCGGTAAAGACTGTAAATTACACCCAAGTGTGCCAACTGCATTTATTAGACTGTAATGAAATCAAAACTTGATCCTTTTACTTTTATGTAAGTATTTAAACATACCTAAATACATACTAATTTATGCATTTCTTTTTAGCAAATGTTTCGTCACTGCGTTTTGGTACCTGATTTAGCAAGTCGCGATTTACGAATCATCCGCAATTATTGTCCCAAGAAAATTTATATTATGATATATTTCAGTGTCTAACCGCATCCATAAAATCTAAAGGGTCGTCTTATTATGTGGTGGATAACAGAGGCGGCGTTGCACCACAGAAAGTGATGCACCAAGGAAAGTGATCACCCATATCTTGGGCTGTTTCACGCCCGCCCGTCTGTCGCCCGTGGCGCACAACAAACACTCACGTTTTATAACTCCGGAGGACCAATGTTACGGATATTATACAGATCTGCATCATTCAACAATACATACTAATCCAGAAAGATTAGAAAAACTTGTAAATGAAAAAGACTAGCATTTGCTACAGCACCGCGTAGCACACAGTGTGTCGCAATTTATAGATAAAGAGGGCAAACTTCTAAGTTGTAGACTGATATTCTGATTAGCATTGGCGAGAGGGACCAGTTTTGGACAAGTGTACAATTGAACACTACATTACGTCACACAATATTCGGACCACTATTCAGTGATGTGATAACGTAACATCCGTTGAATTGATCAGACTATCGTTAATCAGCTATTTCAATTAATATAGTCTAGTTATAATTGATGTTTGCAAGATACGCACGATACATAAACACATCTGAAAGTCAATATTTTTCAATTACAAATCAAATTGTAAGTTTCTCGAAACAAAAAAAGATGCGATCGATTCGTTTCTCGTTCTGTGCACGGTTTAAAGTGTACGTCGATTGGAAACACTTGCAATCCCACCAAACCTATTTTTTATTCAATGCAATTTGAGCAAAGGTCTATCTAAGCACTCTGCTGGCAGCATCGGCTAGTAATTTGACCTCACGCCGGGCATTAGTAGGAGTGCCCGGCGCGCTTTCAACGCGGATACCAATAAAACCACAAAATATGGGCTTCACATTTTACAAAATGCTGCGAAATATCTTGGATATGTCTTTCTTAGATCACTTTTGTAGTAATAAATGCAAGATAGTTTTTTACTCACTTTCTAGATTCTGATAACTGGCATCATCATCAATAGTCTGATTTCATTTATTTATCAGTTTGATATGGTCATTTGATATACATACTTTTTAGTTATTTTTAACACGGGCCCCCATACCCTAGCCAGATTGTTGGAATACATCGTAGGACAACAAAGGATCTGGCTGGAGTGGCGTGGTAAAATCAAATAAAAAAAAAATCTTTTTTAAATTGTTTTACTTGTGATATGCAGACTTGACAAATTACTTGACTTGACTTGAACTTGTAATGGCAAAATTGTCTGTGGAAATGACGGACAGAGGCCATAAATAGAAGAAGAACTTACCATTAGTTTTTAACTATGGCCAATTATTACTAGATCTCTACTATTTTAATTGCTGCATAGTTTTATAGTAAAAACACATTTTGTTGTAAAAATATCAGAAATGTCTTTATTGAGTAAAACATAATAAATTGCCTTATCCCCACAGTTTTGTATGAACCTCCTGGTTATAACGCTAGATGAGAGTCGAGGTAGCCGTTCGAGACAATAATTTAAGATGTTTAGATAAAATCTACAAGCACAGCGCGGTGTGCCTAAGAATTCATGTGATCACCTCCTAGATTCAATCTTAGATATTGCGTCTCAGAGGTGATGTTACGAAAAATTATCTTCTACTACAGGACCTGTTCATTGTCAAAGATTATGAACCGCAGTGCCTGTTACTTCGCCTTATTTGTATTCATATTTATGGGGTCCATTATTTGAGCACAGGTGCTATAAGACGTTTGTGTTACAATATAATTAATTTGAGAAAGGGGTGTTTATATTATTTTTAAAGGGGTATTGGTTAAGAATGAGTAAAATTTAAACAACTTCTTATACAAGTAAAAATTGTCAGTGGGAATACGATGGTAAAAATATATGTATAGCATTGATATCTTCATTATAATGATTTAGATAAAGAAGTTAATTGGCAGTTATGATTTACAACAGTCATCAGATTCCCCACAGTTGAAAATCACCAACCATTTAATTTAACTCAGCATGCTGGGATGCATAACTCTTGCATTGTTAATTTATTTTTGTTTATGACCACCTCTCGTGATCATTGTTGAGTATTCTCATTGTTTTCGATGTACTCATTTGTGGGGTCTGCTCGATCAGAGACCTTGAACTTTTCAAACAAAAGAGAACGTTTTACGTGCATTTTATCGATAAATCAATATTATGCCGATACCATAGAGCAGAAATAGTTACTGACATACTCACAATGAATTGTTAAAGTTATGTAATTACAGCGGCGCGTATCCTATTTATTTACTGCCTTATTTCGTGAAGCTCACGTTGTTATAATTAAATTTTATCAAAACAGCACGCGGGTTTGTAATCGATTGCGTGGTTTAGTAAGCCAATTAATTTCAATGAGGTATTAAACAAACTAACCTTAATTATTTTTACATGCTCCGCTCTAACGGAATTACCTTACATAATATTCAAATACTTAAGTAATCATTTTTCTATGACTATAAAATAGGCAATCATAATAACTTAACGTTACGTGAAATATTAATAACAGCAAACGAATGCCTATGAATGATCATAATCGCGGAATGATCGCAGATATTCGCCGTCCATTTTTCAGCCATGTTCTCACTTACGCTAAGCATTATGTGTTTTGTTATACATTAACTCCCACATAAAGTTAGTTCTCACCGTGCTTGTATGATTGAAAAGAAAGAAAAAACGACAAATCAGAGATTCGCGTGCGTGAAGCAATTTTGTGGGCTATTCAAATGGATTGATGATGGATGTATTGAGGATCGCAATTACATATTTATGGGTTCATACATAAAAAAACGTAGTGAGAACAGCTAACGGCTTTGTTGAGTCTTTCATAAAAGAAACACAATGTTTATGACGGGTCATTGACTAGCCATAGTTGTTTGTACCTACTCATAAATGTCTAGTAGATTAGATCACATTCACATACATCGTTATGATGATGCAGTAAAAATATTCATTTTACTAGCCGTCTCCCGCGGCGTTGCTCGCGTTAGAGTGTGACTTTCAAAATTCCTTTCTTAGTGCACCCCTACACTATATAAGGATACTACCTTCCAAATTTCATACCTCTAGGACTTATAGTTTAGGCTGTGCGTTGATTCTCTGTCAGCTTCAAAGGAGTTTTATATATATTGACTAGCCGTCTCCCGCGGCGTTGCTCGCGTTAGAGTGTGACTTTTCCAAATTCCTTTCTTAGTGCACCCCTACACTATACAGGGTGTTACCAGACCACTTCCGAAAACGAAAGGGTGAGCTACAGCACACCAAAACCCATCCAAAAATAAATCAGTTATTGTGAAAAATAATTATAGCCGGAGAAAACAATGTTTAAAGATTTGTATTTATTTCGCCAGCCCGCAATGTACGCATTCACGTAGGTAAGGTCGAGGCGTAGTACTATTATTTATTCTGTGTCGTAAGTGCCTACTAACGTAAGTAGGTACTAACGTAGGTCGCTCGCACGTCGCGTACTTGAATGACCCGCGATGAACTCTCAGCTGTTCATGCTGTAGTAGACGTAATCTGCGTGCTGCGTGTACATTGCTGCTTTATTTATTTTATTTGTATTTTGCTTTTTTAAATGAGATAATTAGGTAGATATGTCTTATTATGTTGTACTGTGTGTATGTAACTAGAAAAAAAATTAAAAAGAGATAGTCAAGTCAATTTTTTTTTTCGCGATTTTTTTCGCTTAATGTTTTCAGTATCATGGTCTGATTGGAACCTCCAAGTTTTCGGAAGTGGTCTGGTAACACCCTGTATAAGGATACTACCCTCCAAATTTCATACCTCTAGGACTTATAGTTTAGGCTGTGCGTTGATTCTATGTCAGCTTCAAAAGAGTTTTATATATATTGATGATGATGATTTATGATGATTGATGATGAGATTAAAATATCGCATTAACTAGATGTTTTATAAAATACTAGTTTCCACCCGCGACTTCGTTCGCGTTCCGTTTGATCCTGTTGATTTTCCGAAATAAAAAGTAGCCTATGTGTTAATCCATGTTACGAACTATTATATTCCAAGTTGTATTCAAATCGATCTAGCTTACAGCGTGGTTAAAACACAAACATCCAAATTTGGACATTTATAATATTACTGAGATCATAAAACTGCGTAACATAATCGGGTTATCTCCATAGACGTAATGTGAAGTAGGATCAATAGTAAAAGCTTTTTATTCGATGATGGCCGGCGTTCTCAAATGGCGGCCGGCGGCATAGCTGGCAGCCTTAACTGGCCTATTAAACGTTGATTTCAGGAGAATTGCAAAAACATGTTAGGCAATTAGAGTTAAGTACACGGTTTGATTCCTTGTTCTCCGTGTAGGGCGGTAGTGTTTCCTATTCGTAATAGAAGAGCCGGCTACTCAAGAGTTGTACCAAAACCAGTTACTTTTTTCTACTATACGCTTTGCATAGTTATTTAGGTGGACTTTCATGGCAATGACATCGATATGAGAAGACCTGAAAACCTTGTTAAAGTAATGTGAATGGCCAGAAAATAACTTCTGTTTTATCTAAAAATCAGAAAGATAAAATACAATACAATGGGGTACAATTCTTTTAAAATATTAACAACCGACCTTTTCGATTCGTCATTCCTGATAATCGTAACATCCCTATTCTGTATTATTACCCATTGAGAAAACTCGCGAGATATAGCCTGTTTAATAACACCAGTGGATTCTCGTCGATATTTTGCATTTAGATTAGCTATCTGTCGACAGGGTCGTGAAGTTCATACCAGATTAAATTGTGTTCGGCATTCCGGTGTTGGTGATCTGAGGGCGTAGTGCATTTGTCCGATCGTTGTTCGAGGACTTGTGAATGTTGTTAGGTTAGGTTTACAACAATTTTAAGGTTTTCCCAAGCTTAAAGAACGTCTTTAAGGGTAGGCAGCGTACAGATAATTCCTCCAGTGTTGATGGTGTATAGTGACCACATACCATCAGGTAGGCCGCATACCGTATGATCGTCTAATCTCAAACTGATTATTCTGAGCCGGTGTCTTCATGAGTATATTAGTTCTAAAGCCACTATTTGGTTATAATAATGCCCACTTGGTAGACAAAGCGACAACACGAGCGTGCTCTACAATATTCCGTGAAAGCACACAACCCTACACACAACATTTGATGGGATGCAGCACGTTAGCTCCTTTGTATGTGTTTAAAGGCCATTTCCTAGGTTCATACATAACTCAGATCGACTAAAACGGAGCTACGGTATAACAGATGCGGCAAACGGAATTCTATAGGTAGTTGCTTTGCTAGAGATATGCAGTAAATTGATGGTAGAGAAGAAGCTATAAAAGTCAATTCAATGCTCATTTTCTGATTTGCTCCGACTCTTAGTTTGGGAATAGAGAACGTCTTGTGAAATGTGTATACGAAATATTTTATTCGTATTTATTTATTACTGGATATGTGATGACTATGATCAGTAATTTAAATTAAACTTTAACCAATTTCGATGGATAAAGAAATGCTTTTTAGGGATCACATATTTAGTCGGGATTTATGGAAAAAAATCCAAAAACCACCACTGCTACATCGTACCGTACCATGTTGTGATGTAGCCAGTGGAAATTCCTGAAAAAAAAGGTATTATGTTCAGACTATGTATGTAACCTACTTTTTAAAAAGCTGATGAATTAAGTAAATTAATCAGTTTGAAAATAATTGCTTTGATTCAATAAATACAAAACACTAAACTAGATCAATTTTGAAGGCATTTTTAGGCTTCAATATTATTATCATTTCTATCTAAAATAATTATGAGACAAAAGTGTATCGTAGATGTTTTCGAGGTAATATCGAGTTGCATCCCTTCCAATTCAGTTGCTTGCTATCCATTATTGCGTGTTTTGCCCACATTAGGATAATTCTTGGAAACCCAGGTAACGTTATTGATGCTAATTTTGTGAATGCAAATTTGGCATGGTACTGCTTTCGATTTTTAAGATGAAGATGAAATATTTACTTCGTTTTTGGAAGTAGGTAAGGCTTCAAAAATAATAAAAAGTAGGTACCTACCTAACCTACTATAACAGTTTCAGATAGAAGTCGTTGCGATTTTGCTGTCACGTTTCTACCAAACAATTGAGACTAAGACATTTTGGAACTGTAAGAAACTACTTAGGCTTGGAAACTTATTTTTAAATAGGTAGGTAATCATTTCAATAATCATCTTTACTCTGAACTACATAAGTTTCAAGTTCGACTTTCAAATTATGAAGTTGAATCACACAATTGTAACAGCTCTATTAATTTTACGCCAATTTGGTGCAATGTACAATTAACCGTAGAAAAGTATCTACTAGACAATGAACCAGCAACAATAGTCGACCCCGTTGTCACGTGGAAACCGTCACGGTGCTTTCCAACGATATCGCTTACCGAAATGCTTCTCATTCTTTTTCACGGAAGCATTCAATTGTGAGCATCAAGTGCATTATGAATTGTCCAAACGGAGTATCTCGGTTAGATCTGTGGTTATGACAAAGGTTTTTAGAATTTGTGAAATGAATTGGTGACCATAACATTAGACCCAGGCTTTGTAACGGTATTGTAGTAAGTACTTACCATAATTTACTATGTTTATTATATAAACTACAAAATCCGATTTCAATTTGACTACCTTACGGCTTCATCATAATCAGATGATGGAAGTTCATTGATATTGATCTATTGATCGTAAACACCTCTGAAAAGTCACAAAATGCGCAATGTCGTGTGCGTGGATGACATTTTTTTCAAGTTATTTTTATTTAAAAGCCAAACTATTATACCCAGTTTGACGAAATTTTATAAGAAACTGAAAGTATATTCTTCCAGTTAAAAAAAGAATTTTAAAAATCGGGTAATAAATGACAGTGTTCTAAGTTAAGAAACATCCTCCCCTTTCGACGTCGTTTAATAAATACAACTCTAACTTGTTCACATAAAACAAAGTTCAGATAGTAGATTCAGTAAAGTTTTCTACTCTAAATAATAATGGATTATTTTTTTAGGAATTAAAACAAGTTTAGAAGCATTCGGTGTAGAGATGTGTAAGTATGATGGTGATACCCATCACAAGTTAAAAGGTTGATGACACTCTGACATCGCAGATTAGATAAACCCCGTGTCGTTCTCAGTAGGAATTTAGGCGACCGTAAGTAAAAGTACACTGTTTGGCACAAAACAAAAGAAGAAGCGATGAGATAATATCATTAACATTAACTTATGTATAAACTTGTTTGTCCAACATAAAGATCATGCTGATCTATTTGAGAAAAAATGTGGTATCGCTCGAACTAGTTGTCTGCATCCAAGGTCCAATTACAAAACACGATGTAACCATTCCAAGCTTACATCGAGTTTACTAATAAAAGGGCACAAGTATTATAGAGAAAAGTATTTAATAAGTGTTTATTACTCCACTGTACTCCACTCTCTGAAGAATCGCACTAGTCTCATAGCACAAACTATTTTCCAGTGTTTTATTAGCTCTCTACCTCGCGATAACGGTCCGCCGTGAGACCTCAGAAGCAATTTACGATTTTAATTATTACACTCTACCTACTGTTCACATTTATTTCACTCACACAACCCACTTATTTGAGAAATGAAGTGCTTTCAAGCACTACTCTTAAAAGTAAAAGCTTTTTTAATAGAGCGCTTGATTATGCTATCAATGTTCAGACTTTTTCTACTCGCGAGAGATCTTTTGTTTAAATTAATAAAACTTGTGTGATGGTAAAATGTAATAATGATGAAGTCAGCAAAGCGCTAGATGCTTAAAAACTTTTCCGTATGTATTTATATTGTCAATTCCTACACATAACTTATCAGTTTGATCCTAGCAACATAATAAACAAAATTAATTACTATTACGTAGTACTCTGTCGTTGCGGATTAGATATAGATATCGTCAACCACAGTTTCTCAGCAGACGCGATAAACGCACTAGCTTTAATTATAAAATTGTCTCCTCGAAAAAAGAGGGTAAAAAGTTCCGAGATGTTGGCAAAAAGTAGAGACGCGTAGGCTCGCACCTGCCAATGGCGTGTCCAGATACGCGGTTATATTTAGAAACTACTTTATTTAAACTCACCGCCGCGCTTAAAGCCCCAGATAAAAAGGTTAAGTTAGTGCACTTGCGGTGCATCGTTTATTAAGAACCATTTACTTTTCGCCCATGATTGTATCAATCGACCGCATACCTTGCGACCGCGCTCGCATTAAATTATAAAATACAAAAACACCATCGTTCAAGTTAAAAAAATATGTGCCTGGCAATGCAAAAATGTATTTATAGAGGCAAAAAAGTCAAGTACCAAGATGATTCTTGGTATGCGTTATCAGGTACCTTAAGTTATAATATGAGAAGAGATAGTATACGGCAAGTCGAAGTGGGTTCAGTACTCCACAGACCGGCGAAGTGAGAGCTCGCCGCGTGATCCCGTTCAACTCTTTTGTTCTCCGAACTTTTGAATTCTGTATGATACATACCCAGTCAAATACTTTTCCATGGAAGTGGAAGTTTTGACTAAATTGTGATTGTGATCTGTGTTTTAATTTGGATTGTATACGGTGACATTTTAATAAGAACTTTAAGCGTCGGTGACTTTTAAATAGGTAAGTTGTTAAACTTAACTTACGTAATTGTCATAATACAAAAAGTTCTTACCGACTTCCAATTGATTTCCTTATTGAACTGAAACATAATACTGTACCTATTCAATTGAATCCAAAACTGTTAAAAGCTTTTGCACAAAGCTTCCCACCAAGTTTATCTTAATTTATAAATGTATAGCTTGTCATTGCTTGATAAAGAAAACATTTATAAATCTCTAATTTATCTGAGAAAATATTATATGAAATATATTTATAACATTTTATAGAATGTTTATTATGCACCACACATCAGAACGCCGGATGCCAACCGCTTAGCTCTAAACAACCTCAAATTATCCACCTGTTTCTAAGAAGCTAACGCTTTGATATAAGAACATTATCATAGATCCTGCTTTACAACACATTTTATTTTTCAAGGAACTTAAATATTTGAGAGGTTTGGTAGTTCGTGACATAATTTAGAAATCCATTATAAAATTCGGTGAAAAATTAATGGCATGTTCTTTTCCAATTATAACATTTTGATTTATGATACTTTGACATACAATCGCATTAGAATGGAAGCTTGTTGGCTAGGCTTGAATATTTTTATTGTGAGTAATTTATTATTTCTTAATGCATAACGGAAGCACTTTTCAAAAGTACTTATTGGTAAATTAAGTCACGTGCCTATACTTTCAAGCACTTTATATTTTTTTCCTTGTGGTACCTTACCTACCTAAAAGCTTGAATAATCAGAATCTTGCAAAGGTTTTTAGAAGGTAAAGCAGAATGAGTATAATAATATGGATCCAAGGATCCAATGATTTTTTGTACGTATATAGAAGATCATTTTATGTATCCATATCATTCCACAGAAAAATATAATTTTATCAGCAATTCCTTCCAAAATGTTTGTCAAAAATTTTAATAGAAAAAACGAAGTATATTTTTAAAGCGATAGTATTAAAAATATTTTAAATAAAGGTGTGTGCATACTTAATCGCAAATAATTAACGATACGACATACGACATTATTATCCCGTCGGAGTAGCAGGCTATTTCGAAAGCTACTCGAGCCCTGCATTCTTGCACTCGGAGCCTGTCCGACGGGCTGCGACGAGTGGCGTTTCCAACATTTTTAAACAGAATCTTGTGTGTCTTTTAAAATGTTTATCGTTGATCCAATTATTATTCTCATTGTCCGTGCTCGGATTACAGCGCTAGTTCGTAATTTTATAATTAGGTATTTAAAAGCTTTCAAAAGTCAAAGGTTTTATAAGATATTCTTTTGGGTAAACTTGTAATTGATTGACTTACTACCTATATCTTTAGTAACAAACAAATTTTATTGTACCTATTTATTTTTTCTTGGTATTTCATTTTCAATTTATTTTTAGTGATTATGATTAATAATACGTATTAGCATAATACTGATTGTCCTCTGTATTTACTTCATAAATTGTAGGAATCTATAGTCCTAGTAAGATAATTAATCAGATAATATTCACTCAACTAATAACACCTTTGGCTTATATTTTGACCTATCAGTACAATTAAAATGTCGGAGTGACTTGGCATTTACAAATAGGCCTTCGGTGTGCACGAAGTTATATTCAACAATGAGTCATCGGATTAATAATTTTATCGTGTGTACTACACAATTTTATTGACAGAAAGTAATTTCACTGCTTTCGTCGCATGCTTTATTTATTAAAATACTTGTGATCGCGCTGACTGTACGAGTTATTTTTTGAATTCGCAAGGTGTACTTTGCGAAGAAATTTAGAAAAAAACAACAAATTGAAAGCTTGCTAAATGTTAATCTAAAAAAGTATATTGTGATTATCGTGCTTTATCTGAAAAGCTACAGTTAAATTTAAGCTTTTTCCTATATAAATGATTTCCTCAGCAGCAATACATACAAAGAGAAACTTAAAGCAAGGTAGTAAAGTAATAGTATTACCTACACGCAAAATGTGTTTAGAAATTATCGTTTGACTCCCTCGTTTCTCACTAGAAACGACCGAGTTTGTGGGAACAATAACCAGAACCAACTGTTATGTGCAGGAAGGAAAGCCACTACTTGTTAGTGAAATTCTGAGTAGTTTTGAGTCTTGTGGTAATGACCGTTTATCCGCCGTGTCGTTACGTAATGTAGCAAAAACGGATGTAAATCAACCGAATCGAGTTTTGAATTCGTGTTTGATCGATTACAAAATCTCGAAAGAAAGAGTAGGAGTGCGATAAACGTATTACTTTTACTGCGTTTCTTGTTTAGAATTTGAATAAAAATTCAATATCCGATCATCAATTATGTAATAAATTGAATATGATTAAGAATCCGATGCTTAGGAATCACTGACGCAATAAAAGCACTGGTGATAGCCATTTTATTTTGACTTGACTTTGGCCTAAGTTGATATTGACCGACACATCCGCAGCGACACTGCAAAATTTTATAAATTTGTAAACAAATCACTATTAAGGTAAAATGCGCTGTAGGATAATTTTTATTATTAATGTGAATATAAGTGTCATTGAATAGTTATCCATATAGGTTAGCTTACGCATAGATGAAAGGTATGCAAGTAAATCCGCAATCGCGATCACTTATATTGATATGATAGTAAATTGTTCAGTTACATAACTTACTCTCATAGAAGCGTTGGTCTTCGCTATAATATATTTAAAGTTTTCAGCCACTTAAATTTTTATAAAAGCTAAGATACTATCATATAATAGCGAGCTTAGAATAACAAACGCTCAGAAATTATCTTTTAAATGAATGCTAACCGGGAATCGTGCTCAGAATTATAAAATAACTTATCTAACATGAAATACTTCAAAAAGTTTTAAGACTTGTCTAACGAGGAGTGATAAAATTACAAATAAATAACGATATTGTTCTAATTTTAATTTTTATTATTACCACATCCAATGGATGATCCATCCTCTATTTATGCCTACGACACGTTATATTTGAAGGATTTTTTTGTGGTTTCGCATGTTATATTGTTGTTATTATGATCTTGCTTGGTAAAAAAGCTGAGCGCGTCACTTCACAAATGACCTAGGTATAGGAATTAGTAATACTCCGTTCGAATTAGTTCGAAATGCCATGGTCCAAGGGCACGTAATTTCTGGTCAATTATCACTGCCTTTGAATTCAGTGGCCAGCGGGTCAGCGAGTAAATAATGGTTACAATCAAACGATTTGTTACAAGCTCACAATTTACATAATCAGTGGCCAGGTACCTTTCTCCGTTCGTTGACCTTCAAGGCCAGACGTAATTAACATTAATTGAAAACGTGGCTCGCAATTTCCCACTTCCTATGGACTATTTAATTTAATTTGAACCATAATTTAGACAGTGCCTACAAGCTGAGTAATTATTTTATCTTCAAGTAGTGTTAGTGGAACTACGAGTTCATTTTAATCAAAGTTAATGAAATATGCCATAATAATCAATAGAATTGCATCAAAAAATTTTGAAACTAGGCAAATTTTCAAGAGAACTCACCAACAAATTGTGAATATGTAACAGAAAAATCGATTGGTGCGCAAAAGCAGAATAGCGTAGGTCCGGATAATTTTGGTGCGCAACTTTTTGGTGCGGAAGGTGGAATGCTTCGATATTTTATGTTTAGATATAGATTGAATCTTATTGAAATTTTTTTTTTGCAATCTGGGATAGGCTTAAATAAAATTGAGTTGGCGATAGTATCTAGCTGATGTATCGGCTGATATCGCCCTGCGGCCGCTATTATTGATGAGCCCTGCCGCCGAGTTGCTCACTAACAATGTATGGGATAACGCATTATCGATATTCATAACGTTGTCGCTTGTTATGGAGGGCTCTACGAAACTGTAACCATTAAAAGTGCATATTTGTTTTATAAAAAAGTATGTATTGTGAGTATGGTATTAGGTATACCTACCATTCAGATACTTCATTTTAAACTAAGATTTGTCAAACTTTAAGATTAGAAGACTCATCGAAATTTCTATCAAATAAATGGTATGTTTTTTCAAAAAAGCAATGTAGGTACCTGTTTACAATCGATCACAATATAATTATATCTGTGGCGTGGCGGTCCTGTTTATCTTAAAAGCGTATTAAAAACAAATATACTTGTTGTTATAGCAACAAAATAAGGCACCAGAGATTAGTATAAATCCTCTGAAAAGTGACAGTCACGAAATCCAATTCATCCAAAGAATTTGTGCTGACTCGTGGTTGCGACAGGTTGATGACTCGTAACATTTCGTAATTACGTCGTTACATTTTTTGTTTACTACTTTCTGTGGTGAAACATTGAATTAAAAACGTTTTCCTCAATGCTTATTCACAGCAAAGTTGATTCTGTAGGCCGTAGGCAATCAAGTATATTAGGTAAAACTAGCTCAGAAAAAATATTATGGGAAATAACTGAAAGTTGGTATATGAAGTTACTTACAAACTTATATAATAATGAATGAGAAATGTATGAAGGAAAAATTGTTAATTGTACACGCCACATAGTAATATAAGGAAAAAAAGGAACAGTCTTATCGCTATACAGACACTAGCAAATCCAGGGGGTTAGCGGGCTCAAAAAAAAACTCCGGTGCTTCTTATGGGTATGTCAGGGGAAATCGTAAACAGCTGTGTGAAGCCCCCCAAACCAAAATTCTGGCCCTTTTCAAATACAGAACTAACATATTTACCACAAAAAATATTGCTGGATGGAAATCAAACCTAACGCTTCTGAGGGCAGAGTTACCTCGGAAGTGTAGAGATATAACGTGATCGGGGGTTGCTTTGTTTTTTTGTTACTTATTGCGACTGTTGTGATCCGTAGCCAAATAACGATAATTATATTGTAGAGTAAATTGTTTTAATTTATAGGAAAATGGAAAATATTGCCGTGGTTTTTCAACAAAAAGTTTATCTTTAAAAATAAAAAAGAGCTTTTCCTACGAGACAATTTTAATATAAGCTTTAGGTAGGTACATATTATTTTATTTAAAAAAACATAGCTATTCGTTACCAAATTAGCTTCAAATCGATTTTATCGGCTTTTGTTCCGGAGCTTTTTAATTAATAGTAAAGATAATGCGCATAGCTGCCAAAACATTAATAATCATTAGACAAAAATATACGTCCAATAGAAAACAATGAGAAAACAAATCTGGTAATAACTTACAGAAATTTATTTTCACCATTACGTTTGTTGCCAACACAATAAGCAGAACTTTTGTTTCGTTTTTGATTTTGCAATAGAAAATACCGATGTTATCAAGCGGAGACGTCGGCGATCTGAAACAAAAGGTAGCACCATGAAGCGTTCAACGGTTGATTACCCCCCGAAGCACTTGAAGCGATATTTCCTCTTGCCCAACTATTTATTACCTTAGATATTGTTTCTTATTAGAATCACATTGTTTGTAGTTGTACCAACACCATTTCTATTATGTACCTATTTATCGCTTTATAAATTAATAATCCTTTTCAATAGAATATTGAAAGTTAACAAGCGTCCGCGCCATGCATTTTTTGTTCTCATTTTGCGATAGTCCGTTCGAAATGGTAGGTACTTATTTATAGAGTCAGTTTTTTCACCAAACACAATTTGGTGAACAACAAAACTTGCTCCTTTTGTGGGTCTCCGTTGTTAAGAATTTGTTAATTGGACTGATTTAGATCGTGAGTTGGTTTTTTTTTCCAGTAGCCTTCGGAATCTATAGCTCTTTGACACTTCGACGAACTACTGAATTTGAAACATAAAAACGTATGTGTATATATTTATATATAAATCCTGTATATATATTTAGACATAAATATAGACATAAAAACGTTTCGCATATTGCAGTTATTGGTCTGGTTTGAAACTTATAACATGGGTCAGAAAATAAGTGTCGTTTACTGTTGAAATCACCTACCAACACATACTCGTACCTACATAATTTTAATCCGCTTGACCGCACTCCGACTGGTAGTCAGTGTGTCAACTACCTTAGTCCAAAAACCTAACTACACTCACTCATTGCATAACGTACCTAGTATAATATTGAAAAGAACTCACGGTAGTCTTAGCAACAATACTTAACCGATGCTAATTGTAATGTGCAAACAACGGGGCCGGTTTCTACAGTGAAAGTGATTACATAATGTTAATTTGAGAACACCTACCAGCTAATCATATGAAAAAGAAGTATCTATACATAATGTAAGGAAATGTCACTCAAGCGATTGTTTTATATTACTGCTAGCGTTTTTTTTTATTTGAGCCAATATTTTGTTACTGTGATATACTCGTAGCTTTAAAAAATAATATATGGTACAGGGTACATTTAATGCTTGGTAAAATTAAAATCTTTTAAATATTCAGTTACATTAAAAATACATATTCCAAATTTAATTGAACTTAAAAATAGCTTCTTTACTCAACATAAATGAAAGCTAATACTATGTTAAAATATTTATAACTATGACTTACGGGTCTTATATTTTTTGTATTTTTACTCTGCAACATTATTAGAAACCGTTACCACGAGCTATTGACCTCCAATTGGCTGTAAAGTTAACTGTTATCAAATATTTAATTTGTACAATCTTCGCGTTCTGTTAACATATTTGAAATTGAGCTATGGTAACCTTAGATTTTTTATATTATAGACGCATTACACGAGATTCGTAAATGGTTAGAGAAAAGTTAAGTTATTTATTGCCCGACTTTTACTTACAGTCGCGCACCGACTATAATAATGCACTTCATTATTATAATTTCTAATCTTTCTAGCATCAGGTGTAGCGTATGATGGCTTTATCTAGTATGTACTTGTCCTCTTTCTGCATACTGTAAAGGTATATGCATTGATAAAACTAAATAATATTTGCATCATTATTGGTGCAAAGATGCAGGCGTGTAACCAGTCTATTGGTATTAAGTTACTGATCGTAACGGCTTTGTATTTCATTTGCAACGTCTGAATGTCTGCTGCCACCAGATATTCTATTTGATTAGATTTTCGAAGGTCAGTATTTATTTAGAAGGTGAGAACTTCATATAATAATTATAGTTTAAACCTCTCTAAATGCATTTTCAGTTGTTATATTAATATGGTCTGTTCTTCTCTAGACATAAACCTACAGGTATAGTTGAGTTTAGGAGACAATGGTGTCAATTTTGTTGCATTCCTAACCTAAGGTGTATAACTAACTTAACATTAGGTTGGTTATATAGCCAGGTTGTCTATTATACGGAAGAACACCACTTTGCTTTACATCAATTACAGTTTATTGGCCTGTAATTTGGCATTGTAAATGTAGGAGGTAGCTCTAGAAACGCAGTGAACAGCACTCGAGCGCAATAACCGCTTCGCCGCAGCGCTGCAATGAGGAAGCGCCGAGTTGTCGCGCCCGCAGGTATATACAGAGCCTCTCCCAGCATCTCAGTTAATCACAAACCCACGTTGATTCACTTTAATCGCTACCACTAAATAATGATTCGAGGGAACTCCAATGTAACTGTATGATAAATGGTCGATTCCCGGTACAATAAAGCTCTGTAAAGGGAGGTCAGTTCTTCAGAATGAAACGTTGCTGATAATAACTTTATGCAAATGAATCTCTTGCGTGAAGCTTACATACCTATGTGATAGTTTATAATACTTTCATTTTAAACTCTTGCGTAAAGCAACGTGTATACCGTGTATAATTGAATTTTGGTAATGGGCCAGCCATATAACTGAAATAGTACCAACTATTTATAATCTAATCGCTATACCTACTATACGGATACTAATGAAAGGTTATGAAATATTTACTAATAATAATAATAAATATTCACTGACTCTTAACACAACGCCTTCTAGTCCCAAACTAAGCAAAGCTTGTACGATGGGAACTAGATGGCTGATAGAATACATAAATACCTTTTTTATTTTTTTGTAAATACATACTTATATTACGTAGAAGAAACACCCACATATTGCACTAAGCTTATATTTATCTACAGTTTTTGGGTACAATATTTTAGGTACTTATACACGTTATTATTATTTCCTTGTAAACTTAGCGTAGTCAGATGATAAACGATCAAAAGGGACATCCACCGTGCCTAGGTATATCAGTATAAATAATTAACATAGAGTAAAACTATTTTAACGAATTTATTGGTATTCGTTTCTAACTTCAAAAGCTATCATATCATTTGAAATTCTATATCATTTATTACAAAGTTGTGGTAATACGTATTGCCAACCATTTGCCATCTGTTCAGTCGTGACGTGACACTGTATTTATGCACTGGCTTCTCAATGGTAGCGCTAGTGGAAAAGGTTCTTATACAAGAACAAAAACCAGTCGTGCCTGACGGTGTATAGCTTACATAAGATAAGTAGGTATGGATAACAATTAGAATGCCGTTATTAATACTATCAAAGTATAACTATCTGATAGATATAAATAAAATAAAGAAGCACCACAGTACTCAAAACCAGATAAATATACGTGATGATAGTTAGTAAAAAGTTCGTGAAACGCAATGTCGAAATAAATATAAAATTGTAAACGGCTCCGGAAGTAGAACAAAAATCCCAGCATGGTTATGTTTTAGAACTCGAAAAGCATTGTTTCAACTAATTATAGAGGCTAATGGGAACTGGCACACTTTTTGACATTTTCACATTTATCTAGTATAATACAGCAGTTATTAATTTAAAATAATATTAGAACAAAAAAAGAACCTGCATGAATAGGTAATAGTTTTTTCCAAGTAGCTTTGTTGTAGTTAAAATCATCACTTTTTCATACAATATCTTAGTTTGTTACTATACATGCGTACGAATTATAACAATATTTCAATACTGCACACGATTTGTAATAAATAATAATAATTTGAATCAGTTTCTATGGCATTCCCTTCTAAATATTTCATACCTTTTAAGACAGGTTTGTAATATTCAATAGGTATAGGGTGTGGATCGCCACGCCTTGCAGTACTAATCGTATTTTCAACCATCATTATCCCTCTTCAATAGAATTATTTACATACTACTGTCTGCCCTTTGACATAACGCGTTGTAGATTGTATTAGGATAGCTTCTGAATTTATAATAAGCATTGAGTTTGCCGTGTACTGTATTTGTGAAAATTATTTGTAACATTATGTAGGATACGTACGACGGTAGGACAAATAACGGGATTTTATTGAGTTTATGTTTGATCGAAACGTGGCTTTTATTTAGGGCAACGAATTAGCATTGCCATGCGACGCAGCTATGCAACCATCGTTCACGGCATGCTATTTCCTGAGCAACCAACTTGAACTCAGTTGTATTTGTCATCGAATACCGATTATCATCAATCAATATCAATATATTATCATCATCATCAATATATATAAAACTCTTTTGAAGCTGACAGAGAATCAACGCACAGCCTAAACTATAAGTACTAGAGGTATGAAATTTGGAGGGTAGTATCCTTATATAGTGTAGGGGTGCACTAAGAAAGGAATTTTGAAACGACGCACCCTAAAGGGTAGAACGCGAACAACGCCGCGGGTGACGGCTAGTTATCTATATACCTTTGGGCATGAGTATTGGAACGGCTCGTCTCTGGTAGACGTAAAGCTGATAAGGTATAAATGAAAAGTACCGCTACCCTGTCATCACGCATGGTGAAACCACGTGGATCCAACAACCACGTGCTAACGTGATCACTCTGTGGAAAATTGTTAACATGGTTTAGTTCAACTCGATGAACAGATTGTATACGTATCATTTGTACACATTAGTAATAGATAAACTACATATTATATTATTTGCAATGGTAATGATGTTCATGACGATGACTCTTGGTCGAATTAGTGTGTTCATTTGTCCAAGCGATGACTATAATGTTTATAAAAAACTTAGCTAAAGAGTTTAAAAGCTTTTACAAGTTAGAGATGAATATCTTAGAAATGAACAATGACTTGAACTCAAGTACTTATAAAGAACTCAATGAACCAATTAAGAAGCAAAGCGAAGGCTCAAACAATCCGTCATTATGATCCCACCCGCGCGTCAGTTTGACTTGTAGAGCAAAGTAGTCAGAGGTTCAACAATAGGACAGTAACTCAATAAGACAACGTTTTAAATATACAAACAAATATTATAGTCACATACGTAACTTAAGTTTTCAAGTCACATAATTATTTAAGTAATTTATGCTCGAGTAAGCAAGGATCGCTAATAAGAAGTAAAAAACTATATCGACCATACATTTTTATAAGAAAGTCAGTAGGTGGAACCGTCGAGTTGTGTAGTAACGTGTTAACATGCAAGATGACATGCCATATCGATAGAATCAGCTTCTTGTCTAATTATGCGACGTCATAGTCTTAGATAGTGGTCTTGGAAGTGCAAGCGCACAATGGAGGTGAGCAACCTCTGGAAACATCTCATTGTCATGCTCACATGTGGGAATGTAACCGAGGCGCATACTACCATTTACACCACTGTAGGCTATATCGCTCTTAAAAGAAATTCAACTTCATTTACCAACGTAATTAGTCAGCAAACAGGCTCTGATACTCGAGGACGGGCAGATGTATATTTTTGCTCCATTAACTTTTTTCTGACACGAATCAAGTGTCGTGATAAAGAAAACAAACTTAACAGGTTAAGTGCCAACTGAAGTTATACTATACATTGTATAAGGCCACTATTTTCATCTACTCAAGTAGAGTGTGACACTGTGATTCAAGTTATTAAATTAAAATAGCAAATAGCCCGTAGGTCTGAAACTCGGGCAGGCATGATTTTGATATAAGCTCAGGTAAGTACACAAGTTCTAGATAGTTAATCAAATACTGGCCTAGGTAGAAACTGGTTTTTTAATAATATATTCAGCATCTGAACATATAACTTAGCGACAGTCTCGTAACATAAGAAAGTATGCGTTTGAAAGTTATTATTTTATGCATTCTGTCTGCTAAACTAAAATAACTTTCTTGAGCTTTAAAATACAAGGCGTATTATATAACAGTTTCACTGACTTGCAATAACGTGGAACATTACACGAACACGCTTCTGATGTTGATGAATAGAAAATGCAGACATAAAACAATTTTATTTCTGAATGTTCCTGATTCTACACTACAAGTATGAGATAAAATCGGAAGTATTGGAAATTGTTCTTACATGCCTTCGCACTTCCCTGTGAATCTCTTTTCACAGACTCATTGATTTACATATACATGTACCTACTTGCTTACAGATTTACCTTCTAGTAAAGATAGGAACAATTTGCTATGTGAATTAACTACTGACTAGACAATGGGATGTACCCAATGATTGTTTATGTATGTACTGTTTCATGTTCGTGTATCGATAACAGATGTTTTCTTTGTGAATATATAGTTAAATCATGTGTTACTATAAAAAAAAAGTTGATTTTCATCAAATAAATAAAATAAAACCTAGTATTCTACATATCAGCTGTAAGGTTCTTACTAACAAGGTGATACGTAGCTATATTTTATTCCTCAACGTGATGAAAATTTACCAACGTCAGTACTAACATTTGTATGCAATGTTGCCAGTATTTTATTAACAAAGCTTACCTAGCGGGAAAGCAAGTGTAATTGTAGGTACTTCCTTTGGGACAGTTATGTTATGATGACTGCACGTAGACAAAGAAAAATTCTCACTGATTCACTACTTATTAATGCATGTGATACTTCTGAGAATCATCCTACTTACTTGCAACACCACGCACAAGAAAATTATACACGCACATGCATTGTGATAAACAACTTGGTCAAACTGGTTAATAGACAAATTCTCTTCTTTCTGCCCTTTTCCCAAACACTTGGTGTAAGTAAGTAAACAGACTGCTCGCAAAAACTTTGAAAGAAAAACAATCTATTGTTTTATTATATTGTTCACGTTTGTAATGATTTACTGATAGCTTTCATGTATATTTTACTGTATTTGGCAAGTTTTAATGCAACAGTGGTTTTTTTGGCACTCACAAGCTTGGTTCAATATACACACAAGGTGTATATGTGTATATTGAACGAAACTAACAAGACTATAATAATTACTGACGCCTAATATAGAATTACATGATAGTCACAATGTCAGTCAATTTCATACCTACTGAATATTGTTTTTAAAGGTGACTACTACATCACAACCTGACATCCTGATTTTCTATTCTATTGATTTATTTATGGACTGACAAACAGATCTTAGTCAGCTTATTCATTATACTTTACCTACAAATATTACGGGAATTGTTTAACTTGATCACCTTTAAGTAATAACTGTTACCACCAAGAGAATATACGAAAAATATTGCACAAAATTAAAAACCTAAAAAAAACCTGGGCACTGTTGAAGAAACAGCGACGTAAATTACGTGACGTAAATTGTTCTAAGGTACAATTACAAGTTATAAAAAATGATTTTTAAAATCAAATATATCTTATATTCATATAGGTACTGTTTAGTACTGTAACACATCACAGTAGCTATATACGGTGTACCAATTGTAAAACATAGAATCGATACTGAATACAAATGGCGTTTTATAGCCACAGATCGTAATATAAATAAGTTGCATTCGCAAAGTATTCGTGGAACGGTACCTACGTGACCTGACAGACATCGAATGAATACTGAAATTAAGTATTATTCAATTTATATTTCATTCTAGTAATCGGAACAACAAGTGTGGTAGAAGTCACTAAAATTTACTTTATATTTTGTACTTCGTCCTCACTATACATTTGTATACATAATGGTAGTATATTCTAATTTGTAAAACCAATAATTGAATCAAATTACCTCAGTCCTCAGTTATATTATGACAGTCTAATATACATAGGTATTTGTAAATAGCAAATTAACTTTAAGCAAGCACATAAATCTTCAGACGATTTGATTATGCTCATCCAATGAATGGACAAATAAAATAAATTGAATTCCATTCAAGTGTAGACGGCAATCGAGTTGTAGAAAAAAAGTTAACCAGAGCTAACATCTCCGAGGCAGTCTGATTGTTGAGGACCTGTGATTACTCTGCACTAGGGTTTTTGTTCTAAGACTGCTCGTGAGAATGTTCGCCACACAAAGAACTGTAGGTATTCCCTTTGTGCAGGGCGCATATCCCGATGATTACGTCTAATCAAGGAACTCAAGAAACTGTCCACTTTTTATCAACTTTCATAACAATCATTTTACTGTCGTTACTACTCAAGCATCTGTTGATATCTTTACTATAAACCGATGCGCCATGATAAACTTTCACGAATAAATTGACGGAGATCAATAAATGTTTAGCTAAGTTAGCGAACCGAGTTGTATGTCCGCCCATCGCACAAGTAATAACTTTCACGGCCCATAACAGAGACTGGTTCACCTTGTCTACCCCGACTGGTAATTTCTCCTCCAACTTACTGAACGGCGTGAGGTCTCCATGTATTTTCTTTTCTTAGCAACTTAAGTAGGCTACCAGTAATGAGTGGTTTCTCCCTATTCAAGTTTGATAAAATTGCACGACATTAAAGAGAGCAGTCGACTCATGACGCTTGTCTATGGTAAGGAGCGACTCGTGTGACCGAACCAGTCAAGTTAGTTTCAAGTTTCATAAAATACTTACGAGTTTGCACGCAGCAAACGTATTTTATACTTTCAAGTTTTACGCGAACGCTACGTGTCCTCCTCAATTTCTATTAGAGAAGCTCATTTTATAAATTATAAGTACGATAGTATACCGTCTCTAATAAATAACTTTCTGTTGTTGATAAGCACGCAATACTACAAGCAGTTCAAAATTGAAAGATGATAGGAGATCTTGAGAAGCTCGGACAAGTCTATGGCTCAGCGGGAAAGGGCAATTTCATTTCCTAGTTGATACGTGTTTTGCAATAAAACTGATGAAGTAAATGAATTTAACTGTAACTATGTACTATTTCAATTGCCAATTACGAGATCTATAAAACATTAGGTAATTACCTATCTAAATATTAAATCTGCTATGCGCGTCCTAGGTTTCGCTTTGAGAGAATGTTATATTTCATCGTTAGTAACAGTATTAAGAAGCATAAAACAAATCAGTTTGGCAGTTTGGATGTTAACAAAACTACCGCACGACAATTCGTTACCTATTTCGCATGAGTACCTAAAGGCAACGCGGATGTAAACGGTACTGATGCCGAGGATTTATAGCGCGTTTGGTGGCAATAAATAACTTGGTCGGGAGGAGAGGAACTGAAAGGTCGGTGCGCACGGAGCGAGCGGCTTCGGGCCCGGCGCAGGCGCAGCCGCGGCACTCTCAAGGCCGATGCACAAGTTAGATATCTGGGGAGTCGTGCTGGTCTCGACCCCACACCCACCTGTTAGTTCGTAATCGAAAAATTTACTATTTCAAATTAATGATTCCGTTTTGTTACCTGATTGATCTAATCTACATTGTTGTGACCTCGGTTAGTAGCTAGCACACATTACCTTTAAAATCAAGAGTGATGTGCATGTTATACTCACGATAAAACGATCTCAAAACTTTCATAATAATAATAATATGAAAATGATAAAACTAGAGAATTGCTATGCTACTCGTTAATTATAATATAGGAAGATTCCAAGTGAATCATGAGCTATAATTATTCTGAGATCTTTATCTGGATATTGCATGCAGACTTTACTGCCCACTTCAAATAATGTAGATAGTAATAATGAGTTTGTGTGACCTGTCATGGATAACTATGAATGAAATTCCTCTAGTAGTTCTACCACAAGCGGATAGCGAGTGTAACTTGTATTTGTACTTATCATAGTAAGAAATGTTCATGATTTTTAGTTTCTTCATAAAATACGGTCTCTCGTTTTAGAATGAACGCGAAATATAAAGTCTACTATATTTTTTCTTTTATTTTCCAAGGCTTTAGGTACATTTTTAATAGCAAGTTTTCTGTAACATAACATCAAAGAAATGATTACAGGGGTAGTTGTGATATTGATAAAAAATAATGAATAAATGTTTTTTTAATATAAAAATAAATAATAATGTAAGTAATTTAAATTGTATTCGTACTGTTATACCTTGTATCTTGTACCGTACCCTTATTAGAATCATTACTATGTTACTCCCAGGAGCGTGGGTTGACGAGGTTCAAGCACTTATCAAGTGTTAGATAACCCCATCCTGTTTCATTAAATCTATCCAAATCGTTTAAATTACTTTTATCTTCAACATAATCATTTTAATCTTATTTCTATCAAATAGGTGACCTACTCCTACCTAACTCATATTATTATTGCCCATATCTTTATAAGCTTTTCTGAAACTCTGAACTTGTATAATAAAGTTTTTGTACATTAATCTTTTGTAAAGTACCTACCTACCCATTGCTTATCTATTGGTGGCAAGTTTCTCTACTACAGCAATAGAACTAATGAGACAGTATCAAACGTATTTGCAGCCGATGTCATGTTATTTTTTAGCAACGATATTTTTTTTTTTCTGTCACCTCGAGTCTAGAAATTGCCTGACACATTGCCTCCATCCGCTTGTTGCCTGATTAATTAGGTAGGTACCTACAGTATACTAACCAGTTTGCGCTTGTAACGGATGTAATGTATCCGCTATTTACTGAATTTAACTTTGAAGTATTTTATTAATTAATTGCCACAAGTGTTTATGGAGAGAAAATAATTATTACCATGTCAGAGGATGTCAATTATCACCTTTCCAGTGGTTTTGTTTATTTCAAATCTACCTAGGCGTTTATTAATGCTTGGTTTGAAAGACAGCAGGTACACTTTTTTGTTATATTTTTTACTTATTTTGTCTGATGCAATATTTGGCATTAAAAAATGTTATGCTGCTTATCCTCAATTTTTGATTTTTACGATACCTACAAATATTGTGCCGAATGGATTCGAGTAGTGCCATAGCTAAAATTTTGAATTCTCGGCTAACAACTAAGTACCTACTTATCTATAATTGTATTATTATATTGTATTATTTAAATGTTTATTTATAAATACCTAACTACTGTAATTCGTAGAGATATGTAATTTTTTTTGCGACCGCCTGTAGCCCATGTTGACAAGGCGGGCGACCTACTTTACTTTTACTTTTCGCTATTGATTAGGAAATATTAAATGTAGCTTGGCATAATCTGATTAAACTAAATGCATGATTGAATAATGTCTACTCCATTTATGTTCATTATAAGTAGGTATCTTATAAACTGTACCGTCGTTATATAATATTTGGTTGTTACTTATGCTTATAAAAAAAACGATTTGAACAGTTATGGTAATTTTTCTGTCAAGTATGTTACACCAACGAACAGATTAATGATAGTGATATACTTATTTATATACGGTGGCAAAAGTGTATCGAATCTTTACATAGTATTGAATATTGAAACCCACCAAACTTTTAGGAAAATCAACTTCAGGAAGTTGTAGCAAATCTTATTTAAGAAAATGTCAGGAAACTAATGATTTGAGCTTCACAAAACACGTACGAAACGACGCTCTCAATTACAAGCTATGTCACGTTTTTACCTCAAACTTATTTTATCTCAAATCTTAGTCACAATGTTTTTGCGACAACAACGAAACAGCTTTTTGGCAAGCTTTTTATTATTTTGGTCTAAATAGAGTTCATTGTGTTAAAGTTCTTTTAAAATGTTGTAGGTACCAAAATAAAACCTTAAACAATGCTTAGTAGATTTTTTTTGTGCTGTCAATTAAATATCGTTAATTCTGAAACAATACGATTAAAACATTAAGACAAACATATTAAGGGTAATGCCTTACCTCCTATAAATCATAGAAATAATCTCATGGACGTCAGTAAGTTAATAGAAAGCCATAAATTATGTTAAGAGCAGAAACCGTACATAGCATAGATTTTAGAATGTAACTGTAACGCGAAATTGCCGGGCAAGGCAAGACCACAAAGCTGTAAGATTGCCGAAGCCCTAATAATAGAGCACCGTGCGATATTCATCGCTAACTGTTCTTTGATTGAACATCGCCATCTCCGATCGACGGCTAATTACTTATGATACGCTATTACTGCTCGCCTCTTTCAATTGAAATTCCAGCCACGTAGGTCACGGCAAAATATTATGTTGTATGCGGAAATGCTGGATGGGGTAGTCTACGTATGGAGATGGAAGGTACACCTAAAATACTAAGGTACACCTTACTATCACAACCTATATGACATGTTCCGTTTTTTTAACCCACACTATGCTAACTGCTGGGTCTCCCCTTGAGTTTTCTACCTAAGACACTTTGCGATACCTAGTTATTTAAAATCTTGTTGATTAAATACTCATCTGTACAGTTGCCGCAAAGATCCTCACTGCAGTACCACAGTGCGATAAAATGTTATAATCACGAATTCAGCCCACGTTCCACCATTTAATCTAATCATTAGTTATTTTCTATTGTAGACGCTCTTGAATAGGTAATTTTCTATCACTGCCTTAACATTAGTTGTACTATTTATAACGTACGTGTTATCTCGTTGATCTCATTTATTTGGAATTAAAGCAAACGAATGCACAGGATAGATATCTTCAGGGAAATCAGTCTGGATCTCTGAAAGCTCTATCTTCAGATTTGCTTCATTAAATATCATTTTCATTCGTGACACTGGTCTTGTTACTGAGGAATCATCATCATCGTATTCCATTTCTTCTGTAGTAGTGACATTTTCTTTTATTACTATAACTCCATTTTCAGCAAGGGCGGAAACACAATCTCTTAGAAAATAAATTAAATGATAGTCGTTTAGATGTCCAAGAACCCATTGGCACCAAATAATATCATACTTTTTATGCGGCTCAAATATAAACTCTTGCAAACCAACTTTGTACAGTGTGCCTAATCTATCATTGTCTTCACCGATAAATTGTTTCGCCGTGCTAATGAACTTCTCATCCTGCTCAACTAAATCAACCTTATTGAATCGGGGTATCAGCAGGTGTTTACTTATTCTTCCGATTCCCGCTCCACAGTCTAAAGCAAGTTTGTCTTGTGGTGGATTTTTGAACGCGAACACTTTTTCTAAGAATGCTTTAGACGCGATGATGTCAATGTCCGAAATGTGTCCATAACCACCAAGCACGCCGTCGACGGTTGCCGGCACATTAGCCCAGAAACTTGCTGCCTTTTTATAAAATGTACTATCAACCATTATGGAAATTTAGGTTAGTATTCTACTTGTCACTGCTTGTCACGCTCGACATGACAATGTGTGACAATGACAATGAGATATTCCGCGCCAATGAAATGTTGAAACCTCATTTGAATTGATAAAAAAGTTCAATATTCAATTTAGCGATAAGACAAGTAACAAGTCGCAAGTTGAGTACGGATAATAAAATCTATACTTACTGTTTAAATGCAAAGTGGTTTTTTATTTACTAACGTTGTTTCTAGGCTACTATCGGTTTCAACATACATTTTATTTTGTTCCAGGCCCTCATAACAGCGGTTAATGAAACGGTCGAGGAAGACATCCGGGATGCCCTCAAGACGCAGACCGAGAACCAACTAGCGCTGGTGCAACACGGCCCGCAGCTCGTCAAGGATACTGTCGCTTACAACACCACTGTTACTACTGATGATACGGTAAATAAAACGAATGGTGTCTTCTCATTCAAAAATAATATCATTTACAAAAAGCCATAGAACAATGTTATAGTAATGCCTCAGAATATTTATTGGTAGTCTGAGGGTTATGCATAAATGTTTACAAAATTCATGAGAAAACATCGAGTTGTCAAGAGACATTACTTACTGCTGGACTCCGATTTTTAGTACCTACTTCTTTTTAGAAACAAACTGTCTAAGATAATATTTAAAAAATTTGAATCGCTATTAGTTTTGTGATAGGTACGCTTGTAAATGGTGGATATTCTTGATCTCAAACCGGAATAGCTACATCAATGAATGAACATCTTGGCACTGAGCTTTCATGCTGATTTATGCGCTGTATCCTTTTGCTGCTAGATAAAGATTTACAGACAAATAAAATACTTCTTTTGAATCTTTAAATTTATTTATAACTAGCTGGCGCCCGCGGCTTTGCTCGCGTGGTAGCAGCGTACAAACAGTTTTGAAAATTCTGAAACACATGTCGAGTCGATTTATTTGACGAATCTATGTACCAGTTTTGAAGGGTCTATCATGTACGGTATATTAAAGAAACGCATTATTTAGTTTAAATCTTTGACCCTAATTTTGGACCCTTTAGGATGCGAGTTTTCAAAATTTTTTTCTTAGTGCACCCTTACACTATATAAGGATACTACCCTCCAAATTTCATACCTCTAGGATTTATGGTTTAGGCTGTGCGTTGATTCTCTGTCAGCTTCAAAAGAGTTTTATATATATTGATGATTATGATGATATATTGTTAATAATATTTGTAATAGAAATAATGGTATGACTGGATTCGAAAATTTCGAATCCATAGCACACAGAGTATTGGTATAAGTATGTACATAGCTTTAGGACGCATGATTTATAATGGTAAACGTACCTACCGAATAACGTCTGAATAAGTTATAACTTCATTTTTTGTGTTATCAGGAAGAACTGCGAGCTTTACAGCCGGACGGAACAATAGTAACTGAGACGAGGCACACTAAAGAACAGGAACAACTTTGTGACGAAGAGTTATCTAAAGACGAGGTACCTACTCTATATTTATTTTGGCAATCATAGTGAGCATAAAATTTGTACTTGTAAAGGTAAGTATACTGTGAATGATATGATATGAGCAAGAAAAGAGTGAATACTGATTGTTGTTGATTGGATTATCTATTGTACAAATAGTTCTAGGAATTGCACGTGCATTTGTTTGAAGAGACCATAAACATTGTCATAAAATATTATTACCTCCATATACGTAATTTGAAGCTACTGTGAGTAATAATTTCAGCAAGTTCGATCTTTGATTAATAACACAGTGTCTGTACTGTTTAGAATACACTGTGACTGAGATTTTTGGATTGGGTAGAACGAGGCATATGTTTTGGGTTGAACGAGGAAAAATAAGATTGGGTAGAAAAATTGTGGGTTGAACGAGGAAGCACTCCTTTTTTTGTTTATAGGCAAAATCGCTGCGGAGTGATCAGAGTCTTGTTGAAGAAACCGGTGGGACGGAGAAGAGGAAAAGGATAGATCTAGAAAAAAGTACCGATCTGATGGCAGGAGGATTGCGCGTCTCCACACAAGTTAACTCGCGGACAAGGACCGAAGAAGGTTGATTTAATAAAATACAATACTCAAAAATATTTTAATTTTTAAAAGTCCAGAGTTAAAATTAATTATTTTCGCAGTGGAAAGGGAAGGACGACCGAACATGGACGACGACTGGGACAGTTTATCAGTGAGAATGCGCCGCCAGCGCCGACTTCGTCTCGGTAAGTTTTGGTACTAACAGGTCCGCTACTCAACGATAGATGGCGCTGAATTAACTGAGGTAAACTTAGCTCAACTGGTAGCTTTGTTAGTTTAAAGGTTTGTCAGCAGATAGCACTACTACTACACCTTTTCTATTTTTTTACCTTACATTATTACAAAATTAAGATTTTCACTGAAAATTTACTAAAATGTTTAAAATAGTTTGCGTTTTAAAAGTACCTAGTTGCAGGCAATCAGACACAAAACATTTTTATTTATTAAGGCTTCGAAGGTTTCTTCTAAATATTCACATTAAACACAGATAGACCTACTCTGAAAACTGAAAAATGAGTCAGGCGACTTATTAGTCTACTATCAGTGTGCCTAGTGGGCACTAGGTATAATTATCTAGTAGGCGACTCTGATCAAGTCACCTCTGACTGATTTTTTAGTTTTCAGGTAACACTAGGTATTTAGGTGAAAACTAGAAACATAAAGTGTGGCTGATTTGGCTGTAACTCGTTGAGAGTTAGATAGGATATTAGATAATTCTATAAATTTAAAAACGTATTTAATCTTCTGTGCTACAAAGGATCAATTAATTCATTAATCATTCAGTGAATAATGATTCATCCCCAAATACGGTGTTTCTAACAACCTGCACCGAAGTATACAATGAATAGTCGTGGATAGTTATAGAAACGAACACGCCAGTGTCAGGTTGTTTGCCTTGGTCGCAAAACGTTCGCGTTGTGTCGCGTATCGCGTACAATAGACGTATGTATTTATATTTAAATAGGTAGCTAACTCGTTTATTAGTCTATTGGTTTTATTTTTGTAGTCCACGACGTGATTTTAAAAGACAAAATGTCAATCTGCTTATTTATATTTTTTTTACATAATACTTATGCTATCACGTTCTCGGAAATCACAGTTAAAACAACAATATGCATTCGTAATTGTGTTAAAATAAAGTGTTAAAAGTGTTTAAAAAAATACAAAAGTTATCCATCTGTATTGTGAAATAGCACACTTCGGTAACGGCGTAACGTAGTTCTTTGCGTAACGTAACGTAGTTGGTAAATAAATTAAATACAGACAAAAAGTCAATAATTATTATAAATATAATTATGCAAACTAAAGACTTACGTAATTAAAAATAGCGAAACAGTGCCTCAGGTTTAAAGCAGGCCTCAACAAGCCACCCAGTTACCTTAAAAGCTCACTTGAATAGATTATTTTCTGGCGCCGTGGGTGTACTGTCCATGTTCAACCATAATTATACCTTGCTGGTCGCTGTCGCATACCTGTCGCATAACGTCACGCTTTTATAAACTAAACTTAATAAAAACTACGTCAGAACCTAACCCGGATAAACGAAATACTTAATAATAAATAATAAATAAATAAATATTCACGGACATTTAACACAACGCCTTCTAGTCCCAAACTAAGCAAAGCTTGTACGATGGAAACTAGATGGCTGATAGACTACATACATACATTTTTTTTTGTAAATACATACTTATAATACATAGAAACACCCAGACACAGAACAAACATCTATGTTTACAACACACAAATGTTTGTTCTCGGTGGGGATCGAACCCACGACCCACAGCACGGAAGGCAGAGCTACTACCGACTGAGCCATGACGCCTGTCACATAATACCGTTCAGATATTTTGTACACCACCGTCTTATGATTTCGTAATACCTGTTTATTCAAAGGTTGTCTAGAAGACATTGCTTTCAGTGATTTGCCTGCCCATTACACTTTCTCTTTTTTATGTTATTTCCTGTATAAATGATTATCTTTTGTTTTTACAATAAAGTTTTTATCTATCTAAGTATCTTCGACCAAAAACATCTAGATAGATGCAATCAAACTAAATTGGTTATTACGTAACTTTCTGTAACGTGAGACTCATATTGTACGAACCAGCGACGAATGAGACTTCAGCCAAAAACGATTTATCTCTATGCAAAAACTGCGAGCACCTTGATTTCACTTTTCGCAAACTAAATCAAATAAAATAAAGCTTCGGATCCACTGATCCAAAGATTGAAGCTATCTTTTAGTATTATAAAGTTCCAGAAAGTCCTTAGATATGTATCTAAATAATTAAATTAAAATAAACTCATCTACTGAGTGAGTCAACTTTGCTTTCTCTTACAAATGTGGCTCTACCAAATTGTCATGGAAACAAGGAGTTGGAACACGTACTGGATTAAGAATAAGTGGGTAATTGAGAGCCGAGTTTACCAACCGTTGTACCTACGCATGCACTAAGGTAGTAAGACAAGACTATTATTTCTTTTGTGACCATAGTTAAACTCAAGCTTTTTCTGCAAAAATACAATGCATCAATGGTTAGTGAAAGTTTCAGGTAATTGCGACTTATATTTTTTCCAGGTCGACTTTAAAATTTAAAACAACATAAATAAAACAATCGTAATTATAAGTGATGGAAATTCGCGAGAAAGATAAATAATGGTCTAAACCAGATCCATATTATTTAGGTACCTGCCTACCTACCTGCGTTCAGTTTCAGTTACCAATCGCGTAGGACAAATAGTGGCCTAGAAAGCTGTATAATTTAACATCACCGCTAATGTCTCGTAGAAGTTAAGTAAACATGTCTGCATCACATTGACCTTCGGTAGTTGGCAAACTTATATTGACTGAACGATTACGCCATAACATGTGTGCGATGCGAATGGAGAGTATAATGGAGACGAGGCGGTAGTGTACCGCGACCTGTGGCGAGCGAGCCCGCGCCGCCTGCCTCCAGATGTAAGATAACTCGAAACATTTCTGATTACAGAACAAGAAAAAGAATACGCAAAACGACCCCTGGACTTCGACATCGAAGAGGAGACGCGCAAGAAGGAAACATCAAAGTGGCTCGAGAACCATTTCGGCAGCGAATCGCGCAGCTCCCACGACTCCATAGCCGAGGAGATCGGACGACGACCCGAACCTGCATTCTTCAAGACCAAAACGGTCGAGGACGAGGGCTACTACGGAAAGACAACACCCGCCCCTCCACCACCGGTGTACGGCGATCGAGTGCTTCGGAAGACAAAATCGTCAACGCCGTCCGACGAACGAACGACCGCTCCTCCCAATCGCACGGGAGGATACTTCAAGGGGGTCGCGGATTGGTCCCAGCGGCGCGCCACCAAGCCCAGGATGCCGGAGCCGCGCAGTGCGTCGCCGTCGCCGCCGGCCGCGCGCTCGCCCGCCTCCCCCCCGCCCGCGCGCCGCCACCCGCCGCCGCCCTCCCGCGACGACTCCGCATACGTGTCCTCCTCGACGATGCACAGTCCGCCGCGCGGCTCCCCCTTCCGACCGCTCGACGCGGAGCGCGCCTTCCGCGAACCCTCCCTCGAGGAGGACTACCGACCGGTCGCGCCCGACCGCAAGCGGCACGCCAAGCCGAGACTCGTCGAAGACCACAGGTACGACAGCGGGTACCGGAGCTCCTCCAGGAACGACAACTCGGGCCGCTCTCGCGACAGCCGCGAGGAGGGCGCCGCGGAGCCGCCGCCGGACTACTCGCCGCCGCGCGGGCGACGCGGCAGCTCCGACCGGGATCGGACACCTCCGCGGCGGCGGGACCGCGACGAGCGGAAGCAGAACCAGAAGACTCGGTTCGCTGATGGCGGCAGGCGTCAATCGCCCGCGCGGAAGTCGGTCGGTTCAGCGATCGGCAATTCGATTCGGAAGTTGGTGGGGAAGATTCGCTCCGCGTCTGCGGAGAGGCGCGCTCGTTGGCGCAGCTCGCGCTCGCCGTCGCCGGAGCACTCGTCGCGCACCTACAAGCAGTACAGCGGTGAGATAGCGCCGCCGCACCGCTACTACCTCGGCGAGGACCCCTTCGCGCCCAGCATCTACGGCCGCGAGCACAAATACGAGGGCAGTGCGAGACGCGGCGCCGCGCACGACGCCCGCGACAACACGCACCAGCGAGAACGTGAACACAAGGATCGGTGAGTCACTTATAATAAAACAATCTCCACTAATGGCACATTCATATTTAACTGTGGTTTTTATAAATTAATAATTGGTAAGCTTTGATCGCAACTGAATCCACGTAAACTACGTTTTCTTTTAGTCAATTTGCTGAGTGACATACTAACACATAATCCTAGCCATCACCGCTACAAAACCTATACCTACCACAGATCATATCATATAATACTATACTCATAGGAGTATAGTAGGAGTAGAAAGCCAGAACATGTTTTGTATAGACTTTTGGACGATAAATTTATTGATCATAAAAGAATCGTAGAATCTATAATAGTAAAATCTGGTTTTATCTATTTTGAAACGCTCATCAAATATTATTCATTTCTCATAAACAAAAACCTAATGAGCCTTAAATAGCATGTTGTTCTACAACCGATACATGCGTCCGCCTACGACCAACATAAAATTTAATTAATTCTCTGTTAGCTATTATCATACAGTTTAGTACAGCAATCTGATTGGGCATAATGTAATAAGGCAGAATTCGAGCTGATGCAGAGATATGCCCCAAGAACAAGCTTTAGCTAGATAGGGGTTATAATTATAACCCATCGATGTTGTTACACAGATTATAATCTTAATTGGAAAAACATTGCACGAAGTAGAATATTAATTATTTTTCTGTTATTATTATGTAAGTACCTTGGTGTATTGATATTCAAATTAAGGTATATTGATCCAAAAGATCCATTAGGTACCTATTCGAAATCAATTGCGAAAGAAATATATTATGTACCTACTTGCCTTTGATGAGGATAAGACCTAAATATTATCAACAAAGAGAAACATTTGTAATTTTGCCCAAGAAGGCATGAAGAAAAAGTATTCAATCAAAACCCGTCGCGACACAGTTTCAATCAAACCATTGCGTTCCGGCATATCTTGCCTTTTTAAAACGGCGCCGTCCACGGTTTTGTCCTAGTATGGGTAAACAAGCAGTTTAATCGCATAATATTAAAAACCCTTATTAAGAGTGCAAGAAGACAAAGTCCGAGTCACACTGAATCTAGAAACTGATTTGTATAAACAACATAGCGATATTAATATGTAGGTACCTACCACACCTACTGTAGGTTTTCAATGCAAATGAGCATGATACAATTATCTCTACAGATTACCGCAGATCTATAGTCATTCAAGGCCAGGCTAGGGCATAAAGACGCAATTATTCATTCACTTGTCGCACTTACAGCATCAAGTAACAAAGACGTAGCTTAATAATAATAGTAAACAAAGCGTTGGCTTGTGTAGGAGGAGATTCTCCATTCAATCCAATTAACTTGATACCGACTTTTTGTGAGCGGCAAAATAGACAACAATAAAATACGTGGGTAAAGCTCATTACAAAATATTGATAAAATCTTGTGACTGGCAAAAAGTAATCATCGTCTTATTATTTCCAGGGGTCAATTTTCAAGCACATTGGGTCGGTTCAGCCACTCGACCAGTCGATTGAATCCGAGCGTCGAAGAAGACTACGCGAGGAGCGCACAAACACTGCCCCGAAAGTTGCACGATCGGAAAGAAAAAACGGAGAAACCAAGCTCAAATAAATATTGGCACCGTCTGACCAACAGCAAGAGGTCCAACAGTACCGCTAACATCTCCAACAATAACGTGACAGTTTCACCCGACGGGAAAATAAATGGATATCCTCCAGGACCTGCTAAACCCGCGCGCACCTATAAGGCTCTCAATCGTAGCAAGAGTTTTGCTATGGGCGCACCTGAACAAGACACCCACCCTCGCTACGTACCTTCTATGAACAGAAACTACTCCACCATGTACAAGTCCAACCCCCACCTTAGCAGACTGGATGAAACTCCAGAACAGCTAAAGAGCCCTGGAATTGTCTCTATAATCAACCGCAGTCAACGAGACTTGGCTGACGCAGTCTCTCGTGAAACTGAACGGCGAAAGGACGGCCTGTTCGGCGCCAGATATGGAAAGACGCCTCTGAGCAACGGCCATATAAACGGTTATTCCAAATCTTTTGATGACACTGATAAGAAAAAGATCTTTATGAAAGGTTTAAGAGAACGCGCACCCGATTTGTATCAAACTCTACACGATGATGAGTCAGATGGCAGCAGATTATCATCTCGGTACGGCACACCATCTCCACATTACAAAGAAAGAATATCAGAGGAACGAAAAGTACCGCTATACAAGACGGAATCATTGAACAGAGAATCAAGTCCTTTTGTATCTAGATTGGAAAGCAGAGTAAAATCACCTCCTAGAAGGGGTAGCAACAGCAGTGATAACTATTCAGAAACCTATAGATACACAACTAAGTCTGGAGATCCCGAGCGACCTAGCATCACCGACACGGTGGAGACCGTCAGTAAGAAAATAGTGCCGTCGAGAGATGGGCGCTCTAAAGAAATTATCGAATCCAGGGAAATAAATTCAGTAACAAAAAGTCGGGGCTACAAAGAACCACCTAAATACTTGGAGAACGGTATTCGGACACACGTATATGAATCTAAAAATGGACCTGCATACACTGAACGTAGAAGTAGTAACTACAAAGTAATGGAAAAATCAAGAGATTATTAAATAAATTGAAATAATAACCATTATGCCATATTTTTTTATATCAGAGTCAATCACAGACTGAACATATGGAATGCTCTAGTTAGTAAGTTATCTAACTATTCGTAGCTATCTTCATTGTAATGAATATCATAATTATGTTAATTTTATCTAAATTCCTTCGTTGTATCATGTAAAAAGTCATAAAGCTTTACTAATATAATAAAATATCTAATCTAATGTTGGAATAATTCCGTCCATAGTCAAAGAATTTATTAATTCGAGTTAGGGTACTACATAATAAAAAACCGTGTCAAATTTTGTGAATAGCCTTAGGGTACTCTTAACACCGATATTATAGATATTATTAATAATAGATAAGAGTTTATTAAATATATCAATAAAGTAATATTATAATGTGTTAATATGCACTAATAATATAGTTTTATTTAATATTCTAATCACCAGTTATCTATATTGACCACTCGGCAGACCTCAACAATATAAATTTGAAATTTTAGGTTTTAGTAAATTATGTGCGTACGTGGCTATACCACCATGGATACTAAATGTAGGTGTACCTACCATGGATTTAATACAGTTTTAACTACCACAAAGTGTTACGTCTAGCCAATTTTCTGAGTTCAGAAGCCTAGTTCCACTGGCTGGTGAAGCATGTGGGTCAAAACGCCTTAAGTATAACGTAGCGCCATCTAGCGAAAATCGAATGCTCTTATTCCAGCTCACTTTCCATGATAATACCGAAACGGAATGTAGAACCACAGATCATAATATATGTCTTTCGTGGGCTATGAAGTTCCTCTGACAAATGTTAGATGTCGCTGTAATTTTTTTTTATTGTGGAACGAGCTAAGTTTTTTTTGCTGTCTATACTTATATACTCGTACCTAACTCCCTACCTGCTAAACTATATGTGTTTATTTTTGTTACTTTCCTAATATAAGTAAGTACCTTTAAGGGATGTGTCAATAAGTTTTGTAGTGGGGCCTCATTTAACTATACTTAGTGAAAGTAGTAAATAATATTATTCTCTAACTAGCATCACCGACACGTCCGACACGACACGACCGACCGTACCTACTTAGGTAATAGGTACCTAGGTAATAATTTTATTCTCTAACTATCATGTACCTTACTATCATGTTACTTACTTAGGTACTTTACTAAATAATAAAAGATAATAGGAAAGGATGGCGAGATTTCTTATCGGAGGCACAGAATATTATAGTCTGAGGTTACACACTTTGGGTCACTGGGCCAGCGGAGTAACTACAAAGTATTATAATGACAATGTAACAAGTTATAGAAGTAGGTAATTAAATTACTGTAACTATGTAGGTATTGATACCGACCGACATACTAGGTACGTTAGATTATTATAAATTGACCAAGCACTTATAGCTTGGTATCTTCTGAAATACGACACTGGGTTGGAAAAGCAGCAGGCCAGCACTGCAGCTGATTGATTTCTTTCGATCATCTAAAAACATCGAAGCTTACTTACATAGGTACGAACATACAAAAAATACAGATCAGATACACATACCTACATATAAAACAAAAACGGTTTTGTATAAAAAAAATTAAAAATCAGGGCTATGATAATAATGCATTTTTAAGACTTCAGAACCCTAAAAAATATGCTACAAAATAAGTATGTACTACCTAATTACCTATGCTACCGCATGCTAAGTACCTACCTATGTATAGGAATTGATACAGTGTTATAATATTATGTGAATGTATTTATCATCTTAGTCAGTCATTTCAGTCAAACTGGCCCGGAACACTAAAAAATATCTATGTTATGGAACAGTACCTACGAAATTAGAAGAGACTATATTTTTCTCCTTTTCTCGATCAATCTTTCTCGTTCTTAAAACAAGTTTCATGGTCACTTCTGATTATAACCTAAAGTTGTACCATTAGTATGAGTCGTGTTTTACATTTTTTTTGATTTGTCTGTAAACGTACCTGTTTGCGTGTTTGTGTTGTGCGATTATTTAAATGTTACTTTTTTGAACAGAATCTTTTGGATAATGGTTTGTACATTTTTTTTTGGTGATGTTGATTCGATGAACTGCAAAAGTTCGATTCAAGCTATGACAACAATTTTTGACGAAAGTTACAAAAAAATCGTTATTCTTTAGATAGATATTAGTATTGTTATGTTTATGCTACAGATTTTAATACACTACTAATTGTTAGTTTTTGCATAAAATAACTAATAATTAAAAAGTTTCCGGTAGATTTATTCTCGATGTATTAGAACTTACTATTGTGATAATTTTAACAACTTTTACAATATTAGGATTTTGCTTTTACGAGTCCTTATTTGGTTACAGGATGCATATACACTCATCTTTCTACTCTGCGTATCATCAATATGCGAATCAGCCAATATTTTATATATAATTCCATTTACATCAAAGTCTCATTATATAATGTTGAGACCAATCGGGCTAGAATTAGCTGAGAGGGGTCATAATGTCACCGCAATAACTGCGTTTAAGGAGAAGAACCCTCCACTAACGTATCGTGAAGTGTTGGTGGATAATAAACTGATTTGGGATGTTCTTGGTAAGGAAGCTTATAATAGTTATTTGTTATACAAGAGTGCAAAGTTGCTTTTTAACCGAGTGTTCAATTTTGATGACCGAGCAATCGAAGGATTCTAAAATTGAATCACGAGCGCAGCGAGTGATTCAAAATTAGAATCCTGAGCGTTAGCGAGGGAATCAAAAGAACACGAGGTGAAAAATCTTTGCACTCGAGTGCAACACGTAACTTTTCATTCCACCTCAGCGAGGAAATGACTAAATGCAAAAAAAGCAAATTGAAAAAAGAACACCAAGAAGGTTCCGAGTCTGAGTTTTTAACAAATTAAAAAAAAGTTGTATGATATATTCGGCACCATAGAGGTAGCAGTAAATAGGTTTAATGTTTTTTTTAATTCACAAACTTAGTGCACCACGATGTTCTAAATTCAATTTACTTTATCCTCTAGAGAATAAAAACGGCTTTTCCACTCAGATATTGAAGAATAAAAATACTCTTTCCGAGATGGTGGGATGAAAATATAATTTTGCTAATTACTAACAAGCATTGGATACGAATTTGTGTTATGTAGATTTGGTTCGAATCTAGTGATATATAAAAACACAAGTACCAACATCTTTTTGTTTCATATATAAAACTAGCCGTCGCCCGCGGCGTTGCTCGCATTCTACCCTTTAGAGTGTGGCGTTTCAAAATTCCTTTCTTAGTGCTACACTATATAAGAATACTACCCTCCAAATTTCATACCTCTATAACACTTATAGTTTAGGCTGTACGTTGATTCTAAGTCAGCTTCAAAAGAGTTTTATAGGTATGTATTATATTGATGATGATGATGAAAGCATCAAAGCTTAGGTAAATTTTTTTGTTTTAGGTGTCAAAAGACCAAACGTGTTCGACATGGCTCAATTATCAACAGAAGAATTCCATGATATGATTCTCTTTAGAGGTGGCTTGGGGATTACTGAAATGATTTTCAACTCCACCGAAGTTCGGAAGTTCCTGGCCAAGGATAACTCATTTGATTTGGTCATCAGTGAACAATTTTATCAGGAGTCGTTTAATATTCTGGCGCACAAATACGGTGCACCACTGGTACTCGTGACTACATTTGGAAACTGTATGAGGCATAATATTGTGGCGAGAAATCCTTTGCAATTGGCCACGACATTATCAGAGTTTTTATACGTGAAAGAACCGACGAGTTTTTGGGGTAGATTGAGAAATTTTTATTTTACCGTCTATGAGTTCATTTACTGGAAGTACTGGTATTTGGAAAAACAAGAAGCTCTGGTTAAAAAGTACATGCAAAATTTACCAGAACCTGTGCCGAGTTTGTTCGAAATGCAGAAGAACGCTTCTTTGATATTGGTGAATGGGCACTTTAGCTTTGATTCGCCAGTGGCTTACCTCCCAAATGTTGTAGAAATTGGAGGAGTTCATCTAAGTAAAAGTGGTGAAAAATTGCCAGCTGTGAGTACCCAGTTTTTCCCAGATCCACCAGATGACCCAGATTTAATTAAATTATAAGAGTTATTATTGCTAAGTTCTCTTTAGTTGACTGACATTGTCAGTCTTGAAATTTGGTATTACTTCTGCAGCCTATTGCTAAGCACGTTCACATAAGTCTATAAAAATATATCATCTTATCTAAGACGTAGGCCATAATATGGCACAGTCAACTATGGGAATGTGTGGTGAAGCAGATTGTAATGGTAGTAATAATCCATCGAGTAGGTCACTCAGCATCCACATAATATGATCACGAAGCCTCGGACTGTACGCGCAATGCTTCGCTGGGGCAAGCGACGCAATCTGTTTATGTGGATAAAATGTATGTTTTCAGGACCTCCAAAAACTGTTAGACGAGGCTTCTGACGGAGTGGTCTACGTCAGCTTTGGTTCAAATGTCCAGAGTTCAGAGTTATCAGTCGAGAAAAGAGATGCATTCCTCAATGTTTTTAGAAAGCTGAAACAAACTGTGCTGTGGAAATGGGAGGATGATAATTTACCAAATAAACCTAAAAATTTGGTTGTGAGAGACTGGCTGCCACAAAAGGAAATCTTAGGTGAGGGAAATCAATATTAGTCTGTGAGATTATTTTTATCTTCAACTTCAACTATCATATTTCGTGCGTAACACGCTTTTAGATATTTCATCAAAATTTGCATAAAAGAAAATGACAGTAATAAAAACCTTTAGAAAAAATAAGATAATTTAGCTGACAACAATACGTTTTTATAAATCTACGACAAAAGGTACCTAGTTGAAACGATGCAGACGTGTTTAATTTGTATTTCAGCTCATCCAAACATCAAAGTGTTCATATCTCACGGCGGGTTAATTGGAACTCAAGAGGCAATATTTCACGGAGTGCCAATTATAGGCGTGCCTGTATACGCTGATCAATACAATAACCTGCTTCAAGTCGAGAACCTCGGCTTTGGAAGGATCCTTCAATACAACGACATTAATGAACATTCACTTCAAAACCAGCTAAACGAAGTTCTGCGCGATGATACATATAAAAGAAATGCAGTGGAAGTATCGAAGAGATTCCAGGATCGGCCAATGAGCGCTTTGGACACGGCAATGTTTTGGATTGAATATGTGATTAGACATAGAGGTGCGAAACATATGCAGAGTACTGCAGTGGGTATGACTTGGATGGAATACAGTATGTTAGACGTGTACGCTTTTATTCTAGCGGGCATAGTGTTGAGCAGCTACATTTTGTGCAAATTAGTTAAATTTTTCAATAGATGCTGTGATAAAAATGAAAATTCAAAAAAGAGCAAGAAAAAGCAACAGTAAATTTGTATGTAATTAAAATCTTGCATAATATTAATATAATAATAATTAATTAATAATATTAATTAATATAATTGCTCATGATTAGTAAACACTAATTTTGATTTTGTTTCACTGAAGTAGGTACCTATACTGGAAACTGAATGTTTTTAAAACTAGGTATGGTTATTATACCATACCTAGTTTTAAAATATTATATTTTACATGTATAATAATTAACTTATCTCCGTTTTTATTTCAAGGTTAGAATATTAACAGACTCGATAGTTACAAAATAAAGCATGGATCATTGCTTTTTATCAATGTTCATGTTGCCAAGGTAAAACAACTATTTAATTTGGATGTGGGTACAAAAAAATCTGAAAAATGTAGGTAGGTACAATATTCATGAACTAGTTAGGCACACTGCACAGGTAATAATATCCGTGAAAATCGAGTTGAGGAGAATGGGACCTAAAGCAATGGAAAACCATCAGAGCGGAAACCAGCGTCCATAAATTAGACCAATATTTGAACGAAACATTGGTGTTTGGACAAGCACCGTGGTCGCTTTGTCTGCCATTGTAAAGAGAGCTGCAGTGTTAACGGTTAGTTATGAAGTAGAGATAGCTCACTTAGTCAATGATTCTATTTAACCACATGCATACAATAATTTATGTATCAAATCTTAAAATGGTAGGTTACTAATGTGTTGAATTTTCGTCTCATGCAAGCCTAAATAATTAATAAAGAAGTTCTATGTTCTATTAATTTCGAAGACAGAATTTCAAGTGTACAGAGTGAATCTTCTAGGTAAACATGCTGCATCGTCGACCACGTTGACTACGAATAAAAAATCACTTTTTGTAAACGATTTTTCAGACATTTGGCCAGTCATCTCCGGCATAATGAACAACAAGTGACATAACCACTTTACAGCCCACTATAATCGTACTAAGTATGCGAGTGTATTCTGCATTGTAACGTGTACGTAGTTCGTCCGGTTCGTCCGTAAAATATAAATACGTACAATATGTATAGGTAACTGAGTATTATGTTGCATGGTGGAGAATGCTTTGTCAGGTCTTTGTACAAATATTCCACATTATAGGACTTTTATAGACGTAGGTAAAATACGCGATTGTGGTGGTTTTAAATTTTTTAAATAAGTGTAATTTTATGCTCATATAAGTTATAGGTAGTATCATAATTTGTTAGTATGATTATTTCCCGATATTTCGACATATACTTGCATGCGCCATGATCACGAATGTAATTGAAAGAGGAAATAATCAAACTCACAAAATCATAGTAAATAATAATATTATCATGTTTTTAATAAAAAAATTTCAAAGTAAGTATTTATTGGTTACATAAAAGCAATAAATATTCTAGTATAAATAGGTAAGTGCTCGATTAACAACAAGGGGTTCAAGATAAAGGCCAAATTGCTCTAACGTCATAAAGAGGTTGACAATCATTTGCCAACCGTTTCGCATTGAATGCCAGATTCCCAAGTTTTAATTGCGAACTCTTAATGAGATAGGCTGAGCCTGGCTCAGTAGTCCACCCTATAGCCGGTATAGAGGGCTATAAGCTTGCTATAAGTTATTTACTCTGTCGGATTACAGACATTTTCATTGCGAATACTTTTCCAACTTTCTCTGGTAATCCTGTATTTTTTTTCCCGTTTTATTTTTAATCGCTTGATAAGTTGGGTTAGGTTTTGATACGACTGTATTTTTCTTCTGTTATCCCAAAGAAAAATCAGAGCTTACCAGAAAATAGTTTTGCAGCAAATAATTATGTAGGTGTATGGGTTGTTGTGCCTTGTTAATCAACACCTCACTCAAAACTTTCAGCTTACAAAGGTAAGCTAAAAATAACAGAATATGCTAATATAGAATTTGCATGTGACTGGGATAAAATCACTGGGCCATTAAAGAGTAGCAACCTACCTGAAGGTAAAGAATAAAGTAGAGAAAAGGGTTAAGGGGAGGGCTGTCAAGCAACGAGCGTTATTCTGAGACAGAACAAAGCAGAAAAATACTTCTTGCAAATAAATATGAACTCATGACTTAACCCGAAGATTTGTAATATGAGATTTGTGTTATGAACTTATTAAAAGTAGGTTATTTGGTTCATAGTCAGTTTTATTCTTGTCTTGTATAATGTATTTCTCACTGTTCTAACCGCTCGTCGGCCTTGGTATAAAAATTATACACCATTATGCCGGTAATAAACTAATAACAAGGGCCAAAGAGTGTCATTAAGGGTCTAAGACCTTCCTAGCTTTTCCATCGTTTGTCATGCAAATAGCGAGTGAATAATTTATAATAGATTCGTCCCCTGTGAATTACCCCGCGTACACATTGTTGGGTAAATCGGATGACACGAGCCTACTGGCATATCACTCGCATAAGTAAATAAAACTGAGTGGTTGGTAAAGATTCGAGGCTTCAAAAAAATCTATGGTTAACTAAAATTAGTATGAAGTATTTTTTTTTATATATCAATATGTTAAATATTTCAAAGCATACACGTTGAATGGATGGTGCTTTTGGTTTGTTTAGTTTATCTTTAGATTTAACTGTGTACTTTAATTTGTCACGCAGGGGTGACTCGATTTTTTTGATGTGAAGTATATTTCAATGAAATGTGCTTGTGATACGGTAGTTACATGGCCCTCGTGAAGGGAACCCATCATGGTAAGATACTACCCAAGTAGTTTGTAAGTTATGTAGGAAACGACAAAGTATCACTCAACACTTTGTTTTAGGTAGGTACTTAGGTCATTTCAGTATAAATGTCCAATGAAAGCAGATTTAACCTGGGAACTAACCTAATTAGGTTTTAACCCAGCACCAGAACACCTCTTTTGTTTCCTCAACACAATAGTTGTAGCGCCGCGAGCAAAGCCAGCTAATTTAAATTAAATATTTCTCCAAGCTACCAAAGAATAACTTAAAAACGTTCTAGTTTGCTAGCTGCTACGCTTTTCGCATTCATAATGCTGGCTTTGCCCTGGGACATAAATAAATGGATGTCCACATACTTGTACTGTCCCATGTCGTCCTCCTAAATTTTGTAGTAGCAAAATAGTTGATATTCCACGCAAGTAGGTAACCTGCTTTCTTTTCTGTCTATCTTAGTTCTTATTGATCATATTGTTTGATTTTCTTAATCGTAAGAGAAATGTGTTTGTTAGTAGGTACAACCACGAACAACAAAATTTTTGCAAAAGAATTTCGTCAGTGAATAAGTAAGTATACCTATTTGATTTTCAAAAGTCAATAATCTTTTTCTAAGTTTTCAACCATCTTATTTTGAACCAGTATGTAAGTATCCTAGTTCTAGGTTCTAGAGCGCCTAAGTATGTAATAACTGCACTCCACTTTGCTACGTAACTACGTAAGCAGTTTAAACTATGCAGGCGGTGGCCTAGGAAAAGTTTCAAAGAATTTTTGCTGCGAATTAAACTTTTTAATAGACATTTTTGTCATTTATTCACGTGGTTGTACAAGTTTTAGTTCTCTGTGAAATATTACGGCGCAGTTTTTAAGATTTTATTTAAAATATTTCTAACCAGCTGGAAGAAGTTGATATTTAGGTGATATTTAGGGCGATCTTGAAAGCTTGATTTGAACTTGCTAAATGAAAAAGTACTTTATAAATGTACTTAGATACTGAATTTTATCGGTATCGGTATAGCGGTTAAGGTAACAAATATACCCTTCGTATTTATTACAATTTTGTACAAACGATGCATAGCTAAATTATGTTTTGTATATATATACCTTATAAGTACCTACCTAATCAACTATCAAACGAGCCTATTGGCTTGATGAGGGAGCCGATACAGAAGTAAAATAAGAATTACAATAAAAATGAATAGGTACTGTGAAGTCAAGAGAAAAATAAATAAAATTGTTTGCTCTTCTTATCTTCATCATATTCATGGCTTATATTTTATCAGAGTGGTGTTATCATTGTAATGCTCGTCGCTTGTGTTATGTTGTACCTATTCTGTAAAATGGACTGCACGTTGTTTTGTATCATAAGTCTATGATATTACGAATAATATTTGAATGATGTAATTCTTGAGCCAACAATAAACAAACTCACACATGCGCAAGTATTACGTTGATTACGTTATGCTTGGTGTGAAGATAGCAGCAGTACGTAACTATCACTAACTCAGCTGTCATTAGGTCAGTAGCGAGGTTAGAAGTGTTTTTAACAGTTTTAGCTATAAATACGTACTAGTGAGTGCTTTTTACGTGTTTAAATTAAAATAGTGTACCTACTAGTGGCTTGTTTGTAAAATTTGGTTGTGGAAAGTTTTTACTGTCTATAACATTGGACAACTCATACAGAGCTATCTGTTTGCTCATTGAAATAACATAACTCACTATGGCTGTATCACAAACTACAAAACTGTTCGCGAATTTGTATAAAAGTAATATAAATGTAAGGGCGCTATCCACCACATGCTCGAAAAATGCCAAAGTAACATTCAACTGGGAGGATCCACTGAATTTAGATGGACAATTACACGACGACGAGAAAGCGATTCGAGACTCATTCAAAGCTTATTGTAACGAAAAACTACTGCCTAGGATAGTGGAAGCAAATAGAAATGAAATCTTCGATCGGGAAATTTACAAGGAAATGGGTAATCTTGGAGTTCTTGGGTGCACGATCAAAGGGTACGGATGCGCCGGTGTCTCCTACGTTACTTATGGACTATTGACGAGAGAACTTGACGGCGTAGACTCTGCTTATCGATCAGCTATGAGTGTACAAAGCAGCTTAGCCATGGGAGCCATAAACCTGTTCGGATCCGAGGAACAAAAGCAAAAGTTCTTACCCCGAATGGCCAAAGGAGAGCTCGTTGGTTGTTTCGGCTTAACAGAACCAAACTTTGGCAGTGACGCAGGAGGTCTAGTAACAAGAGCCAAGCACGATCCTAAAAATAAGACATACATTCTCTCCGGGTCTAAAACTTGGATAACAAACTCGCCGATAGCCGACGTTCTTATTATATGGGCAAAAAACGAGGAGGACAAAGTGAGGGGATTTATCGTCGAACGGTCACAAGTCAAAAAAGGTTTGGATACGCCTAAAATCAATGGAAAATTTTCTCTCAGAGCATCGGCTACTGGCATGATATTGCTCGACGAAGTGGCCATACCGGAGGAGAATTTATTGCCAAACGTAGTGGGTCTGAAGGGGCCGTTCGGATGTCTCAATAACGCGCGGTACGGGATCGCTTGGGGCGCTCTCGGTGCTGCCGAGACATGTTTGCGGATTGCTCGACAGTACACATTAGATAGGAAACAATTTGAAAGGCCGCTTGCTTCAAATCAACTGATACAGAAGAAACTTGCGGACATGTTGACAGAGATAAGCATCGGGTACCAGGCGTGCCTTAGGGTCGGCCGACTGATAGACGAGAACAAGGCTGCACCCGATATGATATCCCTCATTAAAAGGAATAACTGTGGAAAGGCTCTGGAGATAGCGAGAGTAGCTAGAGACATGCTTGGGGGGAACGGAGTCTCAGATGAATATCATATTATTAGACATGTTATGAATTTGGAAGCGGTAAATACGTACGAAGGAACTCATGATATTCATGCCTTGATTTTGGGAAGAGCAATCACAGGAATTTCAGCTTTTTGAGTTGCTGGTACACAATGTCTTTAATAGGCATCATAAAAAAAATACAAAATTCATTTATGTCAAAATATTTAGTTGAACTAAATTATTCTTTTAATTTTGATAATCGTTTACAAATAAAATTATAATAATAGCTTAAGCCACTGCTGTGTTTAATGTATAACATACTTATCTCTTGTATTTCTAAAACATTTATTTTGTTATTTATAAACACATAATTAAATAAATAATTGCTTGTCATTATCCCTGCACGTAAGTAATTGAAGTCTTTGTGGGATCCGTAACCGAGCGAAAGCTTTTACTTCGCCCGTAAACCTTACATCGACTGAGAAAATCTTGCAAAAAATATCTAGGTAGGTAGGTATACGCGTAGGTTTCGTAGGTGAAAATTACTATTGATGACAATAAATCTAAGTATAAATTTGGACACGCCTGCAAATAAGTAGTACTGTAGGTAGGCTTCAATCTAATCGCAAAATAATCTTTTACAATCACGAAACAGATAACTACAATCGGTTGTCAACCTGTCGAAAGTGACTTCTACACAATATTAGATTACTTCATTTGTAATGCATATTGGAAGAAAGATACTACTAGATTCTGAACTAGTTTAAGAGTTGAGAACTGAGTTTAGAATTAGCTTCTGAATAGAAATTTTACTCAAAATGCATAATTAATATAGTAATATAATATAATTAATTCGTTTGCAATGCATGTTGGAAGTTTGGAAGAAAGATACTACTAGATTCTAAACAGATTTAAGAGTTGAGAACTGAGTTTAGAATTTGCTTCTGATTATAGATGCCACTCAAAATGCATAATAGAACTATAGTGGTTTTTTTGGATGCAATAAATAAATTGTTAAAACTATGATTAAATAAAAAAAAGTTCCTAATTGTTCTCATGTTCCTAATTCGTTTTCTATTGTTTTAAATATTTGATAAAAAAACTTTTCAAGGAACATCATTTTGTGAAATGTAATGATAAAAATATTCTTAATATTCAGTTTCTAAAGCAAGCTTACGTTTATCACACACACACATAAGCATTATCATTGTGAAAGCAGTTTTGTCACAACACATACTAAAATATCACTTTATTATTGTTCGCAATGATCACTGTTATTGCTATTAAGGTATATTACAGTAAAGCCTCGCATAGGAATCATCGCTAATGACTAGGGATGTACCGACAAACCACAGGCTGCCGATGTTTTTAATAGAAAATCATTATTTTACGTTATTAGGACGGCCAACATGAGCCGAAGACCGGGCTCAGTGGCGCGTCTTGGGAGAGACTTACGAGTACGTCCAGCAGTGGACCGATATAGGTTGATGATGGTGATGATGATGATGATGACCAACATGGTTAGAAACTGTGTTGCAAAACTATTTTAAAACCTGTTTAGAGAGGGACTGGTGCCTAAGATAGGTTTATTTATAGTAAGAGCAATTGCTTCTCTTGAAATTTTAGACTAAAATAATTTTTTTTTGCTCGACATTTAACTGCTGGCATATTGATTGCTCTGATAGAATAAAAAAAGTTTAGAAAATTAATAAAATCGTTAGAAGAAGCAAAAGTTGTCGAAATATCCCGTTTACTGTAATTTTTTAGTGCCATTTGCTGCTGTTTTTCTGCTACACAGTTTAAACTAACTCAGAAAACAGTGGTACTAACTAATAATGTCATCATAACTTATGAAATAAAAATATTGTATTGGTATTTTGAATAGCCGGAACATTCTCCGACTTCTTTCTAAGAAAGTAGCGAAATCTCTAACAATATTAGGGAGGAAGGGATGCAATCTCGCCGTTCTATTTGTGGGCAGAGCGAGATGGTTTGATCGATTTTGCTATTGTTAGGCTTCCTCTAACGTATGTCGGATGTCTACACTTGCTATCTTGTTTATTTTCTATTGCCTGTGGCGGCAGACACAATTTAAATTTCGATCATGCTTTAAAAAAAATGTTTTGTGTTTTTTTAACACACAATTTTGTTTAGAACTAATAATGATAGGTAATATACTTATGTTTTCATTATGTGTGTTTTTAACACACATACAGTTTTCTTTGTAAGTATTTTAAAGTTTTTGTACTTTGTAGTAGTAAATCAACGAATAGTGTTGTATTTCTAATGACCATTGGAATAATTTGGCAATCAAAAATAACAAAGCTTCTAAATTATGAAAGTAAAAAGATTTCTACGAAAGTAAAAACAATAAACTTCTGTTTAACTTATAAACCTAAATAAATAAAAAGTATATAAGAGGGTAATGTACCTAATAAATTAAAATATTGCATGACTTTTTGTTATGAAAACCTTACATTTCGTCGCTGCTTTGCCTGTAATTCCAAACCAAAAAAGCCCAATATCTACACAGCGTAAAATATAATTCAAATTGCAATTAGACCAATTTTCAATACAATACACTGCATTGAATAAAACAGTAAATCAGTAAAAAACAGGAGGAACAAACATACGAACAATACAAACATATCATCTTTTATAAGCAGAAATTCCATTTCAAGTTGTTTTGAGATATAAAGCACTTTCATGATGTCGTAAGTGGTCTCCTTTGAATCTTTTATAAACTTATGCGGTCTAGACTCAGCTCACTCCAGTGCTTTTATCTCTTATGATATCACAGTTGTATTGATAAAAAAGTCAAATTACGGTGAAATCAAACAATTTTGAACTATGAGTGCGTTTGTTTTTTTTAAATCAGTATTTAGTTATAAATCATGATAGAGCTATCACAATAAGCTTCCAATTCAAAGATCACATTATTTTTAGATAAGCAATAGACAAGTATCGATAAATCTTCTTAAATATATAAAACTTTTTGAAGCTGACTGACAATCAACGCACAGATGAAACTCTAAGTCCTATAGGTATGACATTTGGTGTGTAGTATCCTTATAAAATGTAGGGGTGCACTAAGAAAGGAATTTTGAAAAGTAACACTCTAAAGGGTCCATCTAGAACGCGAGCAACGCCGCGGGCGACGGCCAGTATTCCGTATGTAGGTTTTTGGTGAATTATCATTTTGTTCAACACAAAATTTACATCTGAATGGAACCTTCAACGAAAAGGGAGTAAATTGGCTAAACTATGAGACTAACCAATACTTCAAATACAGGGCATCATTTTATCGTAATATCCTGCCAGCACGCGTTCGAATACTAACACATCAAATTTACTAACCATGATTTGGACGTCGAGTGCAGTTATCAGTAAAATGTTGCGGTGCGTTGTGAAATATTTACGTTATCATTAGCCGGCTTTCATGTGCACCTGGGGTCAGCATGAATAAAACTGACATTCGTCGCGTTATGAGCTGTTCACTTTATTCCAGTCCAGTAAGCCGATGAATTATTCCAGTCCAGTGGTGTTAATAAACAGTACAATCTTCACATCTAATACTTCCAAGTTACTATCCCTTTTATTTTTAAGTTTTTTCGTGACATGCTTAGTAAAACCTGGGAACGTCCAATAGCAAAAATATTTGGCAGTCCTTCCCACATAAACAGAAAACTTTCTGGTGATTAAGCACTTACTTTTATAGCGCCTTATAGAACAACACAAACAGGTTATTGTAGACTACGAATGGACTTTTCTATCCCACAAGCGTTGTTTTCCACAAAAGTTTTCACATTTCCGTTAGAAAAGTGGAGCAGTTGAAAACCACAGCTAGGAATCAAAAAGCTGATTCAGTCTATCAAATCGATGTTTCTGTATTCCATAATGTAAGAATTGTTGGTTGTTTGTATATTTATCAGATAGTAAAATATACATTACTTTTGCGTTATTGTATACCTATAAAGCAAAAGTGTCTAAAAAAAGTAAAAATGTAAGTGGAACATAAAATTAAATATCGATTATATTTAGAAATAGATTCAAGGAGATTGTATCAAGGAACAAGTACCTAAAGTATCAAGGGAAATTCATAATGAATTTTCTTTTATTTGGCTGAAGGAAACGTTATGTATAGGCTGGCTCAAGCTGGCCGTGCCAATTATTATTATAGATCTATGGTTTTAACTATAAACAGGCATCACAGAACTGTACCTACCTACAGACAGAATGAATGAATGAATGAATGAAAATGAATGAAAATGCTTTATTGTACGTAGGTACACCTTATAACTAATATGCGAGACAGATTAAATTACATTATGTTACGTACAATGGGCGGTCTTATCGCTAGACAGAGATTCTTTTAAAAGAGGCGGGGAGCATCAGCTGTTCTTTTTCAGCTTTTAAAAAAGTTTAGCGCAATTTGCATCTCACTCCCACAGATCTGAATCACAATGAGCCACGAAAAGCAATTAATACTTGAAGTAGCCTGATTCCGGTTTAAAACTAAGTGGTCCTTTGAATTTTCATTCTAATTTACATCTATAGGATAGCACCTTTGTCTTGTTGAAGAAAACCTCTCGATATTTGTAGCGAGACCAATGGTTTTTTGCGATTTCAAAAGTAACTTTGTGTCATTCACGAGAACTTTAAAAATATTTTTGTAGGTAGCTACTTATCAATATGATATTTAATAACTGCAAAAATAAGTAAGTACAACTGCAAAAATATTACTAAAGTATGATTGAGTATGTATGCCGTAATGAGACTCACTTCTACGCCAAAAGTGTTTCCCAAAATGTATCATAGCGTGATATATAGCTTTGAGTCAGTTTTACTAGCGACATCTAGTTTTAAATATAAAAGTGGCTTACCAATGACTCAATATCAGTTATATCAAATGCATATTTCTTTTATAAATTCTTTGATAATTTGGTTTTAAAATTCGTTCAGAATTTCCTTGACAGGGCTCAAGCTAAGCTCTCTGGCTTATCTACTGTGTGTTACATCACGTAAGCCAAGACTGCCACTTTTCAAGAACCCTTGTACCAGATTCTCGAGTTGAGACTCGTAGGTCACTGAGAAATTTAATCGCTCGAAACAGAGTTGAATTAGACTTTTTCTCGGTACTTTAGTCAGTGTTTACTGCACGAGTGAGTATATTTTTAGAGAATGTTATATTTTGTTCTATTATCTCATCATAATATCTACAAGCGAATGAGTGAATGAATTATGCACAAAAAAATACCAACAATAAAATTATATGAGTATTTTTCTAATCAAACCTAAGCAAACAAAATACATAGAAAATAGGCAGGTATTTTCAATAACGCGATCTAGCTTCCGATACTGCGAACATTACAACACAAATTACTTTAAATCGTGATTGTAATCATTGTTTAAGCTGGGCGCATTTAGAGGCAATTGCCCATTTTCACGGAACCCATTCAAGGACCCGTTTAGTAGGTACACAGCGAGATTGCTTGTTTAATTTTAACAATTACCATATTTTTGAGCTAACAGCTGTTGGTTTACCCTTTTTTTAAAGATTTTTATTATTATTCTGAGGTGACCCCGAACATATTTCTTGAACGTTTACATCAGATTTATTTAGATAGGTAAATGTTCGTTTTTAGTTATAACAATGCGACTGAATGTCAGTTAAAATTATATTTATCTCACCTATTTACCGCATTGTGTTTCGGGTTTTTTTGGTAAATAAACAAACATGTTTTCTTTCTTTCTTTTTTTAATAAATACGATTGCTGTGTGCCAGTGTAGCTGGCAAACACTGGATGAGAAGAGCCAAAGACCGGGCTCAGTGGCGCGTCTTGGGAGAGGCCTACGTCCAGCAGTGGACCAATATAGGTTGATGATGATGATGATTGCTGTGTTTCAAAAATATAGTTTCCTTCAAACTTATAGAAAATAATGCTTATCTATACCTAATTATAACACTCCTATATACCTATTCTCGAATGAACAACGCTTAAATAATACTCTATTGAAACCTAGTGTTAATACACTATTTTACTGTAATAGTAATGAATTTGAATAATAGTCACTATTCAATTTCATAGTCACTAAAGAAAACGACTTTCCAAACTCCAGTTCTCCAGTTATGAAGTCCGATGGTCAGGAGGTGAAGTTTACGAGGTGCATCAAATGTTCCACTGCAGGGACCGCAGCTTGATGCGGGTTATTCCCATCCTCCCCACCAAGTTTCTCCCACCACTGAGGTGGAGACTCTATTGGTAAACTGCATAAGATTAGTGTGTTTAGGCGGGATTTACCAAGTACCAACTCGCTTGGCTAATGAATATCCGCAGAATAACGCTCTTCGTTAGATTAATATATTCCGTTTTTAATAAGCGATAGATCCAGAAATCCCCAACGCTATGACGTAGCAGCATTTCTAAATAAAAAACTGGGGATTTCTGGAATATATCGATATATTTTATGAGATGGATAGCATTATTCGGAGTTGGTAGAACCCGCCCTTATAATGATATACGTTAGTGGGAGAAAAAAAAATTGTCGTTTATTGATTTATGTCTCATTTTCCTCACTGACAAAAAAGCTATTCCGTCTGAGAACTGCTATAATACGTTCTGGATTTTTCGCATATGGTTGGGACAAACTTAGGAAGGAAGATGGGAATAACTGCGTGAAGTTAGTGCCAGTCGGTGCACCCGTGACAAATTGGTGCAGTAATGAAAGGTGTGGCCAGACCACGATCATGATGCTTTTGTTACCAGTAGAATGTTGATAAATTATTTTGCCTGTGTTAGAAGTGCTACCTAAACTACTTACTACTTTAGGGTTAGTTAGCTTCACCTTATCATAATGTAGGTATAGTATTATATTCGAACCTTCGATCGAGTACCTAAGACCTAAGACGCTAAGACTTATGTAGCATTATCCTTATAAACCCTGTGGTTTCCTTAGTACAAAATAAGTTATGTGTTTTTTTAAATGATAAATAAGTAAAAAAAAACCTATCAAATGTGGTAAAAGCCATTTTGGCTACTTTTTACTTTCTTATACGTTCTATTTAAATTTCGATATTACCTACCTATATTAATTCTCAGTGAGCATACTACTGGTTTAATACTTTATTGTGGCAGAGTACGTGGATGTGCAAGGAAGGTCGGTCCTTTGCGGTCGACTCACGCCGAGTTGTTAATGTTGTAGGTTTTTGTACAGCAAGTTTATTGTTCATTCTTCTCCACACGTGATACAATTTCACTATTTGTTGCACTATAGTATTTGTGGCACTGTAGTGTTTGTGGCACTGTTATGTAGCATTATATTTCTTTACGTGAGACTATTACACTGACGTATGCGATTGGTTTTCTAGCTTTGTCGATTGGTGGCTGGTTTTAAATTTTGAAAAAAGAAAACAGAGTTCTAAAAAAATTTATAAATGATAGTATAAGGCTGGTGCAATTTTATTTTTAATACGGTAAAAAACAACTGAGGTTGTATAGTTTAAATAACTATACGACCTCAATTTGTAGAGTAAATTATAAGATACCTAGAGTGAGTAGGTACAATAGAATAATTAGTAAGTATGAAAAAATTAAAAACGTAATTTCGATATAAGTTAGCATTTTAAACCAATTCGTATGAAAAGCGTTATATTTACAAATGACCCTGTATAACACCTACATACCTATGCATACAAACACCGTCATATTTCCACATTCTAACTCTAGCAGATTCCAATAAAAAAGTGTGAACATAGTTAAGCCTCGGGTCATTGACATAATCGGGAACTCATCGGACTGACTGCGGACAGCCGTGTCCTGTCCTGGCGACCTTCCAATGCAATGTTTACACGAACAAACTTTTTCAACTATCGTGCTATTTGTATTACTATCCGCAAAAAGTTTGAACTAATGCTACCCTTTAGGCCAGTATCCACCAGCGAGATGTAGTCTTAATCTGGCTAGTTTTACTACTATTTTATTTTTGTAATGTGTCTCTATACATACATACCCAATTGTTCCAATTTCGTTAACTCAGTCACAAAATAGTACTACTCCGTGTAAGCTCCGTGTAATAATTTGTTACACAATAAGTAATGCCGATTGTTCTGTTGTCCTAAACTAACAGCAAAAGCTTAGACAGCGCTAATTGTCGACTTCGTTGTTTTAGTTTATAGACGGCAACATTTTTAGTCCTGTAGAATTGGAACATAAAACAACAAAATCAGTACTAGGTATATTTCATTTTGTTTCTTCGGGACGGTAAACTGTTTACATTGGGTCTATAAGTGAAAAGTACAAAGTAAAAAAAAACATTATCCACGGCTTACAATTTACACTGCGCGATAATCCTTCAAACTTTCGGCAGGTTGGTGATCTTTACATCGCGGGTAGCGGTTCTTGAATACTAGCTTACCCAACTACTCGTAAAAAAAAACCTGAACTAATGCTATCCTATAAGGCCACGCAGAAATTTTTCAGTTGCCAACGTTCCAGAATTTATTTTGGGTCGAGTTGAGCTTTATTCTATGTGCGCTGGAATTCATTACATTGTGCAAGATGGCGACCTAGTTTGCATAAAAATATTTTTTGCTGAATTCACTGTTATTATTGGGGAATTTCCAGTTTTACTAGATATCTACTGATGGCTCTGTATTGTTAATAACTATTTATTTTATAAAAGAACCGGTAGTCGAACCTTTTGAGGGTGACTGTACAAACCTTCTATATTTCAGAAGGTTAGTTAAGCCCGACAAGCTCGCTCTACGCGGCAGTGACACAAAAACAAATTGTTGCTTAAAATTTAATCCTAAAATGGCAGCAGCGGCGCGGCGGCGGCGTGTCAAGTGAGAGCGAGGCGCATCGTTAGTCGGAGAGTTTCTTTTGTCTCAAGAACTGTAGAACACGCTTGTTACACCCCTTACACCCCTTCTGTGACCCGTCCGTGGCCTTCTTTACCTTATTCATTGGGCTATTCAACTGCGAAAAAGGTTACCAATGCGAAGAGCCGATTCTTTTGTCTCTGCTCGTCGAGATTTTAAAGCTAATGAATGAAAAATGTTTATCCATTTTAATTTCTTTGGTCTTTTCATGATGTTTAGTTTTAGTTTTGGTTTGTATCAAAAATGCGTTCTATTGCTAAGCCCCCTTGACACAATTAATTGATCTACTTCAACTCTCAAGACACCTACATAAAACCAAGCCGTAACTTTATATCTATAGAGTCATAGTAGGTAGGTAGGTACAGCTACATAGTAATTCAACAAGTTATAAATGCGATTTAGGCTTTTGGACTGGACTGCAACCAAAATTTTGTTGATATACGTCACTTCTGAACATTATTTTTGGCCAAAACAGGGCACCGTCGCGCCGCCAACCTGTTCAAACGTGGCATATCACACGGACATTTTCAAAGCTGGCTTTTGCATTTCGCACAAACGACATTCCATCCCGTGGGCATCAGTTATGGACGTGAAATTTTCATAAAACACCTGCGGACCCCGCCTATCTCAATTTGAAAAGCTTGCTTTACGACCGCACAAAAACTGGGTCTGCGGAGTGTAACTGGGGCATCTTTGCTTAAAAATTCAATATGGCTAAACGTACTTGGACTGTGGGATATATCACGTGGAAGCAATTTGAACACCTCTCTGCCGAGCACTAAACGTTATTTATGGTAAGCCCGAGGCACTCAGTGGATAGGCAACACAGAGTTTAGTGGGATTTTCGGCAGTAAAGGGTTGCATTATCTGTGTTGTCTCATCACTTATTAAAATGATTTATTTTTATTGTTGGCTTAGTGCGGTAACGAGCGCAGTAACTAATTCAAGATAACAAACTAATGTAGAAAAAGCTATATGTATTGATATGTATTTTATAATATAATTATAAAACTGTAAAAAAGCCAAAAACTAAAATTAAAGATATGGATCAACTAAATAATATACAGATCTACTAAATAAACGATTCTGATTCCGAAAATCGAGTTTGTCTGTTTGTTCGCGCATCACGCCTAAACTACTGGACCAATTTCAATAAAACTTATACCATTCGGAAGCCCTTTTTCCCGATTGAAACAAAGGCTATATTTTATTGAAATTAAAGACGTGGATTCATACATACAGCTTGACCTCTCTAAACGAAAAGCAGCCTTTGACACGAGGTTCATCGTATATGCTGGTTGACAGATATTTTTTGGTGGAAAGTTACGCACGCGTACGTAGTTGCGGGTATCAGCTAGTTTTATAATAATTATCAGCTAGTCAAATGCATAAATTGTTAAGTAAAACCGTTGATGCCAAGTTGAGACGGACCTGTCTGCCTGCCAATCCCCCGTCCGAACCAACTTAGTCGAATCTTTAAAATGGCGCGTAGTTAATGTGAAATTAATTTTAGTACTTTTCAAGTGAACCAATTTAAATAATTCTCGGCACGATAATATAATTGTGAAATATTCCAAAAGGGATTTAACGACTTTATAAGAACTCAAGAACAGCCCTTTATTTTGATTTGTTCCTTTGTCCTGAATGAACGCATGAACGCAATTTAGATATTACTATCACTCAATCTCGCCACTTTTTGCGGCTGTCATTTGATATTGCAATGCTATTACAGCAACAAGAAATTGATTATAACTATAAGCTGAATTCGAAAGGTAGTCAAAACCTATTGGTTTTCCTAATTTTTTAACTAACTTCGAAAAGACGTTGTATATTCAGTGCATCTAACTTCGTACGTTATTATCATTTAGGCCACTGTGCGTATTTATATACACACACGTACTAAGTATATCACAAGACATTTTTGTGTCACAGTAAAAACGAGCTACGAATATTTTTTATCGTTTTATATATTTTAGCGATGCAAAATCAGCGGATAAAAATCACTTATATCATGTCAAGCAGCTCATCAGCTCTGATAAACGTGCCGGCAGAATAACAAGTAGCCTGTACATCAATCCCTACATAAAATTAAATTTATAATCAACTCGGCTCCCCTCAGAGGGAATTAAATTATACCTGCCACTGGTAACTTCGAAAACATTTACATTTGCTTGAAATTAATTCAGATAAATGTGAGTACGGTCTTTGTATTTTAAGGTTCCAGACATTATTCTGGACAAAATAGTTCTAAGGTTGTCTATTTTACCTGTTACATAATAATACTTTGAATATAGAAGCCTCAACTTGATCAAAATATTCACGACACTAATACCATACTGCTTTGCAAACGGTCGCCTCTTAACTTCTGTCTAAAATTCACCATTTAAATAGTGCCATCTCGTTTTATTTAGATAATGAAAAACCAATGAAATATATAAATAGGTCAAAAAAATATATTTCAAATGTTTTTACTATATAAAAGTATTATGTTTTTTTATCCTACATGCTAGACAGGGAACCCTAAAAGGTAATTCATGAGATTCATTTCACCGGTTCAAAGGCGAAGACTTTTAGATACAAGAAGCTTTGGGGTTCTGTTAGTTAATTAAATGGAAGCAGTTTATATTTTACCAATTCAGTATTATTTCAGAATATACCTACGCGATTTATTGAATTTTCCGGAAAAAAAATCATGACGAATAATGTACCTATACTAAATTTATCGTAATTGTAAATAAATAATATTCGTGAGCATTTTACACAACGTCCTCTAGTCCCAAAGCAATGGGAAGTGGGTTGCTGGAGTTGATAGAATACATGAATACATTTTTTCGTAAATACATAGGAATACTCAGCATAAAGGTGTTAATCATAATATAGACTAGTCTAAAAAATATTTCTAATGAGTCTATTTTTGAGCCATACATACTAGATAGTACCTAATACTGGTAATACGAAAAACGTTCAAAAATTACTTGCAACATTCAGAGTTTCTTAGTTCCATCTTCCAGAAATGTTAGGGCGTTTAAGTGTAGCAAAATCCGAACAACTCTAAACTTCCTGATTTATTATTGTTGTAAAACTATCTGAGTATTTACTCGGGCGGTTTCCACGTCACAGTTATCAGTCGAAGTTTGTTTCTCTTCACTTGGTGGGAATATTGCGATCTGGGAAACATTTTAGAGGCACACTTACCTACCCTACTACCTATGTTTTATTTTGAAATTATAAAAGCAAAAGTAAAAATTGATGCAAAATGTATATTGAAACCCACTTTTTTATGTAAAAATGACCAGACATCACACATAAATTTCAGCTAACTTTAGTACTTAGGTAAGTTAGGAAAACTAGTCGCAGTAAAGAAAATATTAGAAGGGTTAGAGCAGAAATGAATTATTGGTAAAAAGTAATTAGTAAATTTTAGTTGAGTAACTAACACGAGAAGCAATAATTTATATTCGAGAAGCGACAGATGCGGCAGTCGGTTGCCATCTTTCTAATTATCAAAAGTTTAATTTTTAATTAAAAATCTCTTTGCGTGCTTTAAAACGACTCCAATTAAAACTATGTCTTCACAGAGCATGAAAGAGTCGAGAGGTTGGAAGGGTGTGAATAATTGCTCGTGAATGTCATTTTGCGAATCGAATGAAGCCACAACTCCACAAGGCTTGATTCAGGGTTACTAAATACCTCACTGGGAAATTGTACGGTGTAAAATGGTGCAAAGTAAAATGCTCAATAGGGTTCAAATTGCTAACATTTGAGTTTCCAAATCTAACTTAACAGCTATTATTTTTGATGAGAATCACGAAAATAAGTTTCTCACAATCTAATTGAGAATGTGTGAATAAGTCTTGTTCATATTCTGTAGTCAATAAGCATACATTTACAAAAAAAAATATATAATTCGTAATAACGAGTGAATCATATTGCTTATGGCTAGATTTCAATATACGTACAGCCACAGATCTATAATACTATACTAGTACAGCTTTTGCCAAAGTATACATACATAAAATTACATAAAACCAAACAATTGAAAACCTCAACTTATTGTGAAGCCAGTTAAATGTCTTTGACAGCCTAATAATCCACATCGAGTTTCCAATTTGTACGATTTTTTTCACAGAGCTGGAGACTTGTCAATTTTCTCTAAACAAAAGGTCCGACGGCTGTTTTCGAAAGGGTAAGCTACTAAGGACAACGATAGGTGAAAACACGCTAGTGGGATTCAAGTAGCACTGCGCGTTTGCTTTGTGCATTGTGGACGGGTTCTCGGGTAGAGGCTTAGTTATCACGCAGTGTAACATAAAACGGCAAACCGAACTATTTGGTTATCGTTTTGCGTAGTGGATACCCTGGCTTTTCATTAAGCGTCAGGAGTTGAGTTCAAAGCGCGTCTGTCTCTGGCAACTATTACAGCGTTCTGCGAGTTTCATTCAATCATTGTGGTATTGGCATCTTTGTTTTGGGAGCTTTAACGAGCTGCTTTCGATGGTCGATAAATTAAATTCCGCGCGCAAGGGTATAACCAACTTTAAAGTGGTTTGATAGAAAATGTAAACTAATACAAACAAATACAGTTCGAAATAAAGTTATTTAGTGCTTATCTAGAGTTATTTAGGGCTTAAATCTGGATGAGTTTATTGAAAAATAGCCATGATTAACTTTAAGTTTTTGTAAGATAAGTACACATTTTTGTTAATCCTAAACACGACAATAGCAAGCAAAAAGCTTGAATATAGAAAACACTTAAAACTATCTGGGAATATTTTTAATCCGTGCTCAAACTAAGCAATGCAAGCGCTATCACAAGCGTAATGTTCAGTTTGCAGTACGCGCAATGAAAACGTTACGTGCTTGCAAGTCTTGCTACAAAGATTTCAGTTTTATAACTCGTTCCTGTTTGCATATTGGGCTTGAAATATAACGAGGTTACCTTCAAAGTGTTTTACGGTAAATCGCTGAGGTCTGCCTTTGCATAATCTGTAATTTAGCTTAACTTTTCGAGTTTCAAGGTGGAAAACATTGTACGGTTATTTGATTTCAATCTAGTTTTTAAGGTGAAGCTGCTCAGGAAGATTTAATGATATAAAAATAGCGATATTGGAGGATATAATCGAGTCTACACTCACAAAGCCAAGTTACAATTTCTATGACACTTTTTTAAGGAATTGCAAAACATGGTATGACGAGTGTTTCGAAATATGACGGCTAAATAGCACTGACAATTCAGAACGCCTAGAATATTTCAATTCCCGGGAATACAGGGATTTCCCTGTCTCCATGTACGAAACAGGAGGCTGCATAATGCATTCATTGATGCACGCTTTTATCTCCGTTCCGTTTACATTTATTTTTCCATTTTATGAGCTGAGTCTACGTTTCTGTGTCGTAAACTATATAAGTGATTTTAAAATTTTAAAACTTTTGAGCTTCAAAGTATTCCCTCCGTTTTATGACACATGTTATTGTTATAATTATGCCATCTCTTGACGTGAGACAGATTGACTATCTAGGAAGTCTATGTCGGTGGGTCCTATTAGAATAAAACTCGCGTTTCACGAAAAATTACTTCATAGTACGACTTTTGGTCGGTGATGGGACGCCTTATCGTGGCCGAAGCGTGCACTATTTCTTGAATAAAAACTTTTAACGATAATAATAATTTTGCTCGTTTATTTAGCCCCCATTAATACACAGTTTTCGTTATCTTCAAAGCAGAATGCAACACAAAAATATTCCATTAAATGTCGAGGCAGAAAGAAAGCACACGTACGTTTTACCGCCCCTATCTTTGTTGGTCATGTGGCGGTTGCGAATGGAGGCCTTATCTAAATATTAGCTTTTGTTTATCCGTCTGTCCTTTACATTCCACGTACGTAGTACTTATCTTTGAAATGTCCGACCTTTTGATATTTGATTTCGCTCTTGCATACAAAGATGGCTCAAAATTACTATCACCTGATCCCTCAGAGCTACGGTATAAAACGGTTTTGTTTTCATTTCGAAGCACCCACGCTACTACCGAGAAACTTGATTGGCCAAATGAAAATCAATATTTAAGTGATATATTTGCAATAAGATGCTGACGAAATACTCAAAATTGAGACTCAAGTAGGTACTTACATCCTTTTTAACTTTTCAAGCGAGTCAAGCTTTAGTCTGAGTTTTTTGAGTGAATATGGCTTTTAGGTAGGAGATCGATGGTAAAATAATTCCTGTTTTTTATTATTATTTCGCAAGGAACTGAACAGAATGGCGTAATAAAGAAAAAAATTATAGACTCATCAGTGGAAACAAATAGGCTGAAATGATGATGATGAATTATGAAAATGAGAGCCCAAGTTTTTGATGTACATTGGTTTCATGACAGAGGTGGATCTAATAATCGCCGTTAGTTCAAAGGTAGTAAACAAACATTAATTGAATGAATATAATATTTATAGGTACCTAAAACTTAAATGACATAAATCAAGCAATTCCAGCCGCAAGCGAGGCAAAGTCGGCTTATCCGGGTTACAAGATCCGGTCCGGGCCGCGTCTATCGAACACGGATATTCCATTTGCATTGCATCCGCTAATGTCACACACATTACGGGATCCGGTCAAACGTTAATACTGATTTGAGTAGTTACGAATTCGCTAGCTCGTATCGCAAAGTTCATCGAAATGATTAGCGCTAATGGGTAACCTAGTTTTCACTGAAATGCGATTTTGTTTATGCATTTTAGCTCAAAAGTACGATCAACTCCCAGTAAATTGTAAATCATAAACCGTTTTAATTAAGCTGTTTTATCCCAAGGAAAACTTTTGATAAAGCGATATCAAGAACCTGATAATTTGTTACAAAGTTTAGATGAAAGAGTTCTTAGAACAGGTAAATAATAAACTATTTTAATCTTGATATAAAACTGCTTGAACCCCATCACGGAGGAATTATGAAGTGTTTTAGAAGAGCTTAAACTAATTTTAACTGAATTAATTATTTTAATTATTAACTCACAAAGTGTCCACCAAAGTTTAGTAATTTCAAATGTCGGTGCTTCAAATTGAAAAGTTTGAAACTTGTAAAAAAATCTAATTTAGTTTTAAGTGTTCATAAAATATTGAAGCGACCTTCTGTGAGCGCGAGTTCTCTTGTCTTGACTCTTGAGGATATTAAAAATTTCATATTCGCTTAGGTATTTACCTACAGGGTGCAGCTGTATACGAGCTAAATAAAATGTGTCACAGAGCAAAAATAATGCAAATTTCTGTACAATATAACGTTGGGATGTTTTTACTGCGGTCATATTTTAATTATGGAGACACGTGGAATAATATTCACGTACATGAAAAATATAGTGACGTTCGCAGTTCATTAACGAGGTTTTTTGGTTTCATTTCCCGTTGCATGAGATAGGTTTTTTATTCGTGTATGCTGCGCTCAAAGGGATGCTGCTTGTAGGAAATAAACTCTGTACTTTGAGGATTTGGTAAATATTTTGCGGGTATTACAAGCTTTGCTTCGTTTGGGACTAGAAGACGTTGTGTGAAAATGCCGAAGAGTATATATTTAATTATTTAATACCATAAACTTAGTAGACGTTGGTGATGAAAAACTCAGAATATTTTAGATAAACTAGCTTCCACTATTATTAAATACAAATAAATAAAATGCCACTTTCAAACGAGGAACGCGAATTATCTCTATAAAAATATAATCTAAAATTATTCAGGTTAAGCCGTCCGTTGAAACTATAAGAGCTCAAACGCATTACATGGCTTGGAGCGCCTAGGAATCTGTACCATGGTATCTTTTGGTGGCGTTTTTTTTGGAATAAAATAATGAACAAAAATGCACTGGACGATGTTGGACTTAGTTGGGTCGCTTACGCGTTTTAACTCTAAACAGTTCTAACTCATGAAAATATAAAAATATCTGAGCCCTGAGTCTATCTCGGTGTTGAGTTTTCTTGCTATTTTTGGCATTCGGAAACGGATTCGCAAAGTGAAAAATTTTGTATGAAAACCGGATAAGCGCCTCTAGCAGGAGATTTGGGAACTGTTTCTGCGAGTCTATCTGACGTCTATAGACTCGCAGAAACTCGAAGGCTCTGTTTGAGAATAGCACTAATCCGATCTGGCTAGTTTCTTCGAAAAATAACCTTTTAACATAATTTATGTCTCTGAAAGCTCTAACAAACCTAGAAGACGAGCCACGAAACTAGATACAAATTGTTATCCTCGTTACAAGTGCTCTGTATCGTGGGCCGCGTCATTCCATTAATGCCGAGGATACATCACGGCGTGGCACCTTCTTGGAGCTTTCACATGATCACGCGTTTGTGACATGCCGCCGGAGACATTAAAACAATGGCTAAAAACACTAAAATTAAATAAAAATTAACTATAATGAATTTAATGGCAACGCTGTATCATGCTACACAACCAACCAATTTGATAAAAATACTCTAATTTTCCAAACTAATAATGATGTTTAAAACTGAACTCCCAAGTTTTAACCAATTATAACAGTACTAGGCATTACGGTACGACATTTCATACATTAAATACAATTTCTACAAACAAAAGATCAATATTTAAAATCTTCGCTACATTAAGCTACGGTTTGCTACGACGACAGTGCTACGTTGCTACGTATGCTACGAATAATGGTGCGGTTACGAAGTTACGTAGGCCCGTTACGAAGCTCCTAGACGAAATCATGAAGACTGCGGTTTTTAGAGTTCGTATGCAAGAACCGTTAGATTTACTGCCGTGCCGAGATGAAAGGGCTAGGACGCCGTGCACCCGCTTTATTAGCTCAGTTATGTGCGCGGGAGATTTATTGTGTTTTCTGAGGAGTTTCATCCGCTTTTTTGAGAAAGGTGTCTTGTTGAGAGTAAAATTGCGTAATCAAGTGTGCTCATATTATAAAAGAACCATAATTTTTATACGTAACAGCGTGTGTAATATCTGGATACTTAGCAGGAAAAAACATTTTGAAGTTGGACGAGTTTTTAGACGAGAAAAGATTGTATAAGACGCCAACAATGCGTAAATTACTATCGTGTTAAAACCACGTGACGTAAGCTACAACAGTAGTGCTGTTTGAAAGGCTTTATAATTCAAACAAAAGTTTTGACGTTGTCATTTTTTTTTTAATGCGTTGTAGCTAAGCTTTTGGCTGCCAGCACACCTGGTGGTAAGTGTAGCTGCAGCCTAGAAGCACGCTTAGCTATAATAGCCTACAACGAGCAAGCTAGGCCATTTTACAAAAGACAAAATACGTTTAAATTGAATTGACATTAAATTAAGCTTTCCAAACAAGTCACATTGTCTCCGCTTTTATGTTCAAGTTATTTATTCACTTACGAAGCAAAAAATACGCTCCATAATAAATCGAAAGAAAATGGCAATTTAGAACATATTTAGCTTCAAACGTTGCGTAGTCAGAATAACGAGTAGGCACCCCTCCCCAACTTGAAGTCCCCTCATGCAAAAATAAAATTATTTTCGACTCAAACGTAATTTTAAAATCGTCGACGACAGCAAAACGGCTACAATGTCTTACTGATACGATTTTTTTCCCAATCATTTAACAACATGTTGGTAACAAAACCTACTCGCGGGTTAAAAAAAATATACAATCATTGAGCATTTATCCAGAGGGATATTCCAGATTTTATTAGGAAAATACCCCTCAAACGGAAAAGGAGCACAAATAACTATTTTTCAACTAAGTGTAGGTGCTGTAATCTTCTTATCTCGTCCTTTTGTTTTGAAGCACTGGGTTGGTATAAAGCCTTTGTTGGAAGGGCTGAGGGTTGATAATCTATATCAGTTTGTTACCAAGGGAATAGTTTCGATAGAGGTATAAGGACGTGAGTATACACGTGGATACTTGAGTGTGTTAGGACTTCAAAGAAGTAAAAATGTCGTACCATCAATCTTATGTAATGATATGCAATTCAAAGGGGATTTTTAGTCAACTACTAAAAGAGATATAACGATATATTGCCTTGCTTTTCGTTGACAGCAAACACATAATAGCTACGTAAGTAGAGTAAATGATGTTTTGTAGGTAGAACTATTTAAAAAGAGGCTTCTTTTCATGTAACTTTTAGATTTGTTTATCAAATATAATATTTGCTCGAAATTCGGCTTCTGGTTGAGATTTTTCTTACAAAAGTATACTGGCGCTCACAAAATTTCCTTCCAAAAAACAAAATAAATCAACATGAAGGTACACCGTTGATGAGATCGAGAGGCTTGCCAACAAAATTCCAGCGCAATATCTCTTAAACGCGGCTGTCGAATGGCTCATCCCACAATGATACCATTCCGTGATTTCCCTCCAGAGAAGACATCAAGTTTGAAGTAAATCTGAGATATCTCCTGTAATGTGTCCCTTGGCGTCCTAACCGAACTCGCTGACCGTAAAATTGTAAAAACTACCATAAATCTCTCCCTTTTTCTTTTTAGGCCACGGCAAAGTACCGTGAAGGAAGCCATTGATTTTGAAAGACTATAGCGTTTGGTTAGCGTTTCGTTTCACTGAGCATGCTAACTTGATCGCTTTTCAGCTTTGGTTTCTGGTCTAATAACAAGATATTAGAAATACGAGCCATCGATTTGGTCGTATTGTTTTACGATGTGGCCTTTTCTTACAATGCCGTAGTATCAAAAAGTCAGGTAGACAATTTTAGTCATAAATGGAGCCTTGTTTATTTATTTAAAATTTCACACAAACAAGTAGTGCTAGAAGGACTTAATGCTAAGAGCATAGTGTACCAGTCTTCCTTGGCGTGCATAAAGGTGCATTATGAGTTAGGACTTATAGTAAAATGTATTGTGGATACATTGCGTATATGCATTGTGGTAACAATGCGTGCTTCTGATAACAATCCATAACCACAGATCATATCCATAACTGAAAAAATAGCAATAATACTTGGTTCATCATACGAAATGATAATTTGAAATTATTTCAGCAAGAGGAATATCACTCTAAAGGGTAATTATTGATTTGGCAAACTTTCTTCAGGAACCTGCTGAACGTGGATTATAATTGGTATCACCGAACATAATTGTCTCAGAAGAAAAAGTTATTAATTTGTATTAACTTTATGGATTTTCTATTTTAAGCCAGTTTTTGACACAGATAACCATGAAACTCATCAAACAGGTTGACATCGAAAAGAAAACAAGTAATTTATACAACTAATCTACTTATGTAGTCACAACTTCTTATGAGACTAGAAATTTTATTCATTTTTTGTAGTAGATTCTACAATAGGTAAATAAAATAAACAACTAATGAAGTTGATTTTAGTACAAATGTTTTCACCGATTCATTTTAATACAGCCATGGAAAAATATGAAGATTTTTCTCAAAAAATATATTATGATTATGCCTTCTGATAATGCTGTAAAAAGGCTATGTACGCGTCTTTCAAATCCAGCCATCACAATCGAAAGTTGCTCAATCACTTCCAACTTTAGTTTGTGGAACTTTTTAATGAAAAGGTCTACCAAAATACACCAAACCTCAAAAACGTTAAGCTGCAAAACTACGAGACTGGAATAATGCCTGGGACAGAAAAACTTTGCGCTTTGAACCCTAGCGAGGGTAAGTGTTTTGCATTTGAACCCACGCAGCCTGCATACCAATGCGTAAAGGATTGATGTTTGCAAAACGCCACAAAAAATATCCAACCTCTACCGCCCTACTGACTCGGCATTCCTGAGTGACTCTACATTCAGTACTACGCTTTACTGAGGCGTACTGTTAAACTTTCCTCACTACAAGCTTGGAATACTATCACCGTGCCCTGTATATTTCTATCAATTTTCGTTCGATTTCGAATTTGAATTATCAATGAAAAAGACAAAACACGGTGTAACTATTCCAAGCCAAAAATATAGGATAACCAGAAAGAACATAAAAGGCTAAAAAGAATTTGACAGTAAAATATCGTACGGCTATTATTTGGTCTTGGAAGCAAAGTCCAAGTCACAGATTTCACCAAGATTGAGGCTTTAGATATCTCTAAAAAAACTTCCCAACTTCATCCGATAAAATGTTTCGTACGCGTGTAATCCCGAAATTCTGCGTGATTTGTCTTTGCCGCGATAAAGAAAGTGTTCGAGCATTTCGGGTGCAGTAAAGTCAAGTAATTTATCAAGGAACGAACTTGGCGGTAACCACCCGACTTAGCTACTAGGGGAGTGAGCATGAACAAATCTGACAGACACGCCGCGTCACGTAAATCTAACGTATTAGAGTCATATTGCGGTTCAACGCCAGCTCGACTGCCGAACGTCGTAGAGTCACCGCGCAGTGTACCTATCTCGATACGCTACCGTATTCTGCTGTCATATTTATTCGTCCTCAGGCCTTCTAGTAAATGAAAACTTTTACTTTCTTCATATTCAGACCTCGTGATCTCAACGAGGCATAAAACAATGGACACAAATTATGTTTTCACGGGTATAAGGACATCTTTCTCCGCCTCCGAAGACAGTCTCTTAAATTACGTCATAAAATAATATTACGGGGACTTTGTTCGTAGCGCAAGCCTGTGAAATAATTAAGGAAGTGTAATAAGGTTTTCCATTTGCATAACAAATTTTTAAGGTTTGATGAAAAATATTACAAACAAATTCTTTTGACAAGTTGAGCGTCACAGATTTGCCATAATTGCCATGGTATATTGATGTGGTAGATGTGTGCAAAGTAGTTTAATTTCCGTTTGGTAGATCTCAGCACAATTCATACCTAATTGTCAAAAACGTCAAATATTCAATTTGGTAACGTGCATTAACTTACACTAAAATAATGGTACACATAACTATTAAGGCTTATGAACTTGAAATTAACCTTTGACTCAAAGCTACCTACTTAAGTGAATTTAAAGGATATAAAATTGTGCATACATAACACGCTATTACACCACGGTGCCTGATATGCTAGTTCAATTCTCCGCAGCCGGTTTGTAGCACCCTCGTGTACATTGTATCTCCATTGTAATGAACTCCAGGTTCAGTCAAGTCTTGGAGTGCTATGTCCGTGAAGTTGACAAATGTTCAACGCGTAGTAACTACTGCATGATCTGCTGTAGGTGTTTGCCGAGACCACTTCACAGAAGGACGTGTGAAACTATCTGATACATCCTAGTATGGGGAAGCTTACGAGTGCTTTGATACGCTCGCTATAGTCACTCTCTTTGCTTTTCTGTGGTTTTGAAATGCAGGAGCTTTATCAAACATAACCACTGGAAATCGAACTGCAACTTTAGCGTTTCAGACGTTTAATCATCAGACTATCGAGTATCGAGATAGATATAATGGCGCCCACAAACCTTCAATTTTGAGATCGTGTGTGGGCAGCATCGGCTCATGCATACCTAAACAAGCCAGGCTTCTCGCTTTATTTGAAGGTGTGTGACTACCATTAGAACATTGACTGTCACATGAAATTATTTAAAAATACATATTTCTGTTGATGGATTGATAAAAAATATACAATATATAACGTACCTACAGCTCTCGCTAGATAATGAGTTTACATACCCCTAAACAATATGCCATGTATATGTATACATTTCTGTATATTTGGACCACGCATCCCTGAAGTATTCGTCGTGACGAGTGTCAAGAGTACAAAACAAAGAGGTGTCATGTTAAAACTCAAGTGAAATGTATTATTCAAAGCTTGCTTCAGAGACAATTTCGGCTTTTGTTTGAGGCGGAATCATATTGTAGATGTACATACGGATATAACGTTATTCCTGCTTTTGTTCTTTATGAATGAAGACTTTTTTGCGTGGTTCATTGTAATAGTATGTTTTTATGAAATACTGCGAGTTTATATAAAAAAATATATTTAAGCATTATTACAATGATAAAACAAAATATTCAATCAGATAAAAACCTGTGGTCATTCTTTTCTTACTGATTGTAGAACTTCAGCATCTCTATGCCTTGTTGGTTTGTAATCAGGAGCTTCTGCGAATGGGTTTTAGGTATAATGTATGTATAATTCTGATGCGTACGTACTCCAAATAAAATTACTCTTAGAACCACATTTAAAGTTTCTAATATTATCATCAAAAATATGGCATGAAGTATGGCATGAGAAACTCTGCATTCTTATAAAAGGTGATCAAAATCCGCATTGGTTATTCGCCAACCACTTTGGATTTAATGACCAAAGTTGTGTGGTTAAAATTTGATTATTTCGAAGTCAAGTTTAATAGTTTCAGTGGCAAATAATTATTTATTCTGTGCACGGTAAGGGTTATAGTGAAACCCTATTATAGGGAATGTACCTATCGTAGTTATGTTAGCTACAAGTTAGGGTTAGGTTGATAGCTACATTACATGCTAGCTATGCTCTAATCGAATGAAGTATGAATTTTTGTAAACTAATTAGATATGTTTAACATTCTGTAGAGTTATGGGTTGTCTTTGCGCCTTCATGATATACAAAACAACACAGAATAGCGAAGTACTCAATTAATCTCGCACAAAATAATTTACGAGCCGGGACTTCCAAAAGCCTCAAGCAAATTTCCCAACAATCAAAAACCATAAGCATTAAACCGTCTTGTCCAACAAAGTGCACCATAAAACAATTTTCATTGAGAAAACCTTAAGAAATGGAATAGGGAATAATGGAACTTCTTTATGTTGGTAAAAATTCCTAACAAGTCCCAACTTTGACATTAGCCGGTGAATTATCGCGGTCTCCTCGGTGTCATTTGTGAAGTTCGAGCGAACTTTGCGCTTTGGGAGGCGAACTGGCGAACTAGCTGGAATCTTTCGAGTTTACCGGACAAGTGTGCGAGCTGATTTTTTAGTTGGCTGATTGTGGCTCCCGACTTGCGACACTCGCTATCGTCCGCAAATAAAATAGAAAGAACATTCTTTCATTTTGTTGCTCTTGTTTATTAAATTGTTTATTAATTTTTTTCTGTGTGAAAGAAGATATGAGTAAGAAAGGAGTGAACACCAAGATGACGGCTGATAGAGGAGAGTGGAACCCACTTATCGTGGGACAAGGGTAGGAAGATGATGATTGTTTATTAAATTAGCCTGAAGAGTCTATAAATAATACTCGTTCATTTATTTCGGAAGCGTTTGAATTTTGTCTTATTATTTTTAGCTTTTTCTCAATCATACAAAGGTTGCTTGGGAGAGTTCTATAGCATCAACTTCATCTATTTTAGATATGTTATTACATGACGTTCTATGGTTTACAATTTTGTGAGATAAAACCTGGTTTGCAAGCAAAATCTGATGTTAAAATAAAGCAAACATAAAATGTAAACAAACCAAACCCTTACTGGATCAACAAAGTCGTAAAATACACCAACATAGTATCAAAGTAACGAACATCGCAACATGCTGTGTGTGTTGTAAAAACTCAATTAAAAGTTAGCTAATACCAGATAAGAACATTGACCACGTGAACCGAATATAGACTTTATAGCTAAGAAATAAGCTACGGAGATTAAACTGGAAACGTAATACTTTTACTTTGTATCTCTTTATATAATGAAACCTTAGGGTTCATGGTATCATGATGATTATCTTGAAAAGATTTGTTGTAAGCAAGTCATATGCGTAAAAATTACTAAGTCAATTTTTTTTCTTCAAGCACTGCTGCTATCTATTTCCACTGCTAGGATAACTCCCCTCTACCTACCTTCCACGCATCTTGATACTAAGCCAAATTAAGCCAATCTTGGCAAAAAACTTCCAACGGCTCTTCGGTTTACTTAAGGTGGTGGTGATTTTCGCTACAACATCTAAAATTCTAAAATGAAAAACTTTCTAGTTCGTTTAGGTATAACAAGATGACGTAATTAGCCAACTTTTAACCTTTCATGGCGCAAAAAACAAAAACAATTAAGTGAGTTTAAGCCAAAAGGAAAGAGACCAATTAAAACTATGTCTTTGCGAACTAAGAGAAGATGTAAAGTGGAAAGCTGGAAGCACTTTAGGGCCGGATAAATTAAGGTAAAAAGGTTAAAACGTGAACTCAAATTTCCGTCTGTAAAAATAAGTATTTATCTAACGGAAACCACTCTTCAGTTAATGAGAAACTCCTTCGTTAAAACTGTTTACTGATTCACCTCAACTTATGTAGGTACTTGTTAAATGTTTATATTGTTAAAAGTGAAATCTAAAAATGACATTTTAGGTTGGATTAGATTTTTAGAACTATAGCATAAAAGAAAAACTCCAAAATAAACCAAGACATACCTAACTTTGTTAACCATGTCCTGTAATAGGTACTGTAGGTAAAGATTAAAATTGTTACTCTATTTCTAAAATACGTGGGTACATTGCTGTCAGAAAATAAAACACCTTCCAAAGCGTTTCGAAATTGCAACTGAAAAAAAAAAAAACGTTTTTATGCGCAACTTGTAACATGTGTCGACTGAAATAGAGGGTAAATAAATCTCTTTTAGTGGCTGTGTGTCAGTGTTTCAGCCATAAACAGGGCAGCGGGGCAACACCGGCCGAGCTACACTGCAAGATACGCGAGCCGATAGCGATACTACTATACGTCTATACAGCTTATACAAACAGACAACAGTCGTCAGAATTCTGACTGAAAGATTCAAATTATTCAGGACAAATGCCCTCGTGTTTTTATAGGTTATGAACAATTCTAATTCAATCGAGAATACATTTTAGGTTGTATGACTTAATGTGTACTTATAAATGTAATTTAATTAATGTTATTGTAAAGTGTTTTCATCCGGTATTACAGTAAATCTTAGTTGATATTGAGATACATAACTAAATTGTCATTTAGGCCTTATGGCGGCCTAAAAACTCCGTCACTAGAGTTGGCCACTAACTCATACGAGCTTGCTAGCTTGACATACATAACTGACATGGCCTATACTATATTTTGTAAATAAAATTCTATAAAATGTTCTGTGATGCATGAAAATATAAGCAGCTATCTTGAAGTGATTTACCAGCCCTTCTGTTTAGGAACTGTCATTTATCGTCGCTGCAAAAACCGTTGGTACAAAGCAGTTGGCTTATTTACCCGGCTGTGGGCAAAAACGTGTTAAGCGGTAGGTGTATTGCTTTACCCGCTGAAACTGAAACATAGTATTCTGTTCTAAAACTATACCTTCATATCTAAGTTCTGTTTCGTATTTTAATGTTTTGTATTAGCAGTAATCTTGAAAAAAATTAATTAGGTCTACCTACTCGTAAAAATAAAAAGTTGTAAAAACAAAGAGAAGATTTTGTTTCCAGTGAATAAAAATCAAGATAAAGACCAAGTAATATAATGTTGTGACTTCATATTATTATAACGATGTAAAAGAAACAAAAATATTCATTTTATTCGAGCCTTTGGGTGTACGATGTATAAATCGAATAATCTGCGAGCGGCTTTGATGTTGGTTTAACTTTGTCGTTGAAATTCGTTTAGTGATGAAATATAAACCTAGTTCAATATTTTGTTTTGTATCAAAAAATATAGAAAATGTTTTTGTGAAATTGAAACAATTTTATTTTGCGTCGATGTTATATTACAGCTTTGACAAAATAACTATAAAATATTCTTACACATTTCACACAATGCCATCTGATCCCAAACTATGCAATTATCGGCGTGAGGTATAGAAAAAAGACACCTGTTTTGTAAAAATACAAAGCATAAAACATTAATAATTCCATTGTCACGCTGTAATCTTAATTCGTCCAAGGCTGTAATGACTATGGGCATTATTGAGCATAAAAAAATATTCCATTTATGTCTAACATCACGCACAAAGCGTAAATAAAACAGGACATTAAATATATACCTGGCGCCATTGTTATAATAACGACAAATTACCAACAAAACACTCAATGGGAAGGAAAATTATATAAAATCGCTGGGAAATGGTTAGGAAGTGTCAGCTAATGCTTTTTTCGTGTCGGCTAAAATAGGACGACATAATATTTTAATACTTCAAAAATGTCGATGAAAATGTATTGTGTCTTTTCCTATAAATCTGTAGCGTAATTTCAATTTTCTGAGTAATTCAAAACAAAATAGAGTGAATTTACGACATCTATGGTTGGAGGTGCACTTAAATAAAACCATGACTATGAATACTAGTTTCTTTTAAAATCTCTTAAAGCAGCTATTATGAACTGCCACCAAATAAGAATCTCTCATGACTAGAGACAAATATTAAGACACTAGATTTTTGAATGGTAGAAAAGTGAACGTCTGTGTAGGCTATGTGAGGTTCACCTAGAACTGAACGTCACATAAACAGAACACAATAACAATTTATCACTATTATCATCTATTATCATCTATTATCATCATCATCATCAATATATATAAAACTCTTTTGAAGCTGACAGAGAATCAACTCACAGCCTAAACTATAATTCCTAGAGGTATGAAATTTGGAGGATAGGTTCCTTATATAGTGTAGGGGCGCACTAAGAAAGGAATTTTGAAAAGTCACACTCTAACGCGAGCAACGCCGCGGGAGACGGCTAGTCATTCATATACAGCGTTTGATGTGTTTTGTGTTGCCAAATCGATTCCTCATTTTTATTATGATTAAAATAACTACGCCAACGTGACCATCTTAATTCAAGTACTCGATAAAAGTTGGACGTGAAATTCTGTGAAAGAAGTGGGGATAATTGAAAACTCTGATCTCTCATTAAAATCTCTCGCCTTCGTCCGTTTTAAAATTAAACACGGCCATATCGCAGTCACGTCGCTGTCTACTTTTTATAACTCGTTCAAAATGGCAGCCAATTTAATATTGCTGACATAGATATGAATAAATATTATAGTTCTATAATTTAATGTGTCCGTTATAATAATTAGTGTAATTGGTTTGTCACCGTACTAGTTATTAAACAAATAAATAAATGGACTTTTTACTTATTCATTTAACAAAATAAGCTCGTTTTTAAGACGCCATCATTTCGTCAAGCAAGCATTTCGCCCACCGTCATCTTTTAACTTAAGGTGAGATCGTGGTTAAACGTTTTACGTATATTGTGTAAAAAAGAGTTTTTTTTGTGTCTGACGTTTTGTTTTATCTGGAACTTAAGTGCGTTGTGAGAAATGTCCATCAATATTAATTTATTTATCAGACAAGTTATTTGGGGTTTAATTTCAAAAATCACATTCTTTAAAACTGTGCCAAAACCAATTACCTAACTAAAAAGCAGTAGCTTTGATAGTCATTCTGAGCATCGCAGCCATTGCAGCTTCAAAAGAAGAGGAGTTTCGGTTCTATACGACTGTATGGCTATTTATTTTAAGGTAGATAATGCGAGGACTTCTTTGCCCCGACTTTTGTGGCTTACCTTTGAATAACCCTTATAATAAGTTTAATCTGCGTTTTTACGTAATGTTGGAATTTATTTGGACTCGGCATTTGTACTTTTAATTATATTCGTACTTTTCGGGACTGTTTATTTTTCTCAGCCCACTGAAAATGTAAAACACATAGGTACAACCTTATTGGATTTAATTGGATTTAAAATATTTACAATTTGGAATGAAATACGTAAACAATTCTGAAATTATTTTCAAAACGGTTTTTTATGCAACTAAATGTTGGAATATAACGATGTTTTGCCTCACGGAGCACATCCATTGCATTGCATTGCGCCCATCACTCTGAGACATAAAGGTGTTGAGTCTCATGTGCCTGTAAATGCACAGGCACCCATAACTTTAAACTGAAACACAGCAATGCAAGCATCACTGCTTGGCGGCAGAAATAGGTACGGTAGTAGTACTTCTCCGGACGAGCTGATTCACAAGAAGCTCTACTACTGCTTAAATTGTGTACTGTGTTATATTGAAATCAAATTATACGGTTCGCATAGGTGTATAACACCATTCTGGTCACGCGCTCAATCAACTTCAATATTTATGCTGTACTTATAATTAGTCAATCGTTTTAATGTTGAACTGCCCTCATATCGCAAGCTCTGAACTGCTTTTCCTGCCCAGCATAATGTCAAGTGACGTGGCTACAGATATACGAAAACAAGAAGCCTTTGACGGCAAAAAACGCGCTGAAACGCAGTAATGTCACTATTTAGTCATAGACTACCTATGATTTAATATGAAAACAGTTCAGAAAACCTGGCAGGCTTGAACCTAGCATGCAGGCTTTTATGAAACAACAATTGCCCACCTGTTCGATAATAAAGTCTACTACCGGCAGCTATTTGTATGTTACAACGCATAATTATGAGCATTATTGGAAATTAGCTTCTGCCTATGACGCATCATCATTAACAGATCAACGCCTGTAGAAGTCTACTGCTGAACTGGACATAGGTCTCCATAGAGTTTCTATTAAATAAATAAATAGTGACTATGAACCGGAACATGAAGTGTACTCATCATTGTACTACGCCTATAAGTATTTTAAAACGTTAGTTAGGTGTTTGCAAAATCTGCTATTGTAAAAGTACCTAATATACTAACTAACAGTCGCAGGCGTATATATTTTGGTACCTACTACAAGGTACGTATACCGTTTTATATTACTTTTCTGTAAAGCATGTTTGGGTTCTCCATTCAAGTAAACTTCCATTTTAGTGAAAAAATAACCTAGTTTGTTTTAAACCTACCTATTTATTCAAGCAGTGCTAATCAATCACAGAACTAATACAAACATGACACGAAACACTAAGAAAATGGCTCATTTTTAGCACGCAAACGATATAAAATGAACTTTACTGTAAAAATAAAATGGAAGGAACAAAGCTTTTTATGGACAAACACCAGCCTTTCTAGAGTCTCTAGCCAAGTTGACATTCTAGTAGCCACTAGAGAATTCTTCCACTCCGGTCCACATACTATGTCTGTAAACATTTATAATAGAATCCCCACTGATCTAAAAAATGAAGTAAACCCTAATCGATTTAAAACTCTCTTAAAAAAATTCCTCATCCAAAAATGTTTCTACTCACTGCAAGAATTCCTTAGTACCCAATAGTCCATATTTATAAGTAGTTTATAATATTATAATATTTATAAAAAGTGCAATATTAAATTATTAGATATATAAGTAAGTGGTAGCTAAGACCAAATTGTAACACTTATTTAAGCAAATTAACATCTTGTATCTTAAATACTTAAATATGCCACCTAGTGCATATGTACACCTCAACAAATTGCTGTGCCCTAACAGGGTTTATGTTTGATACACCACCTTTTGTACAACATCTTTAAAACAACATAAGTGCCATAAATGATTTGAATTTGAATTTGAATAGAAAACGTAAAAATATTATGGATCAATCTACTGACTAGTGACTCGTGAATCGTTTAGTTACATGTTATTTTAAATTGTTATACGTTTTATATTCTCTAATTACTGTATAGAATTTCAACTTCGTTTTAGAGAAAGGTTTTACTATTACCCTGCAAGCTAGGTAATGTGGATTCACTTACTTATACCGAAGAAACTGCCCCCGTACCGCAAGCTCTGAACTGATTTCGCAGCCCAGCATAATTACCTACTAGTAGGTATTTGTCTTAGTTTTGGTTCATGCGCGCTTCTAGTAAGGATGAAGCAACTTCAATTTGAACTAAAAAGCACTCTTTTCATGACAAAATAAAATAAAGTAGTATTGTTTTCTTGAAAAAATCACAAACTATACCTTGATGTGGACTTAGCGTGTTTAAAAAAACTTTAAAAGATCCGTTTCACGATAAATAAATTGGAGGTGGTATGATTTGTGCAACTACCGGTAAGTGTAGGCATGCTAGAAGCTAGTTAAGTTTGCGTTATTTCTTTATTTGCTGCTGCCTAGTTTTTGGTAGGTATTTCACCTGAACACAATTTAAAACTTAGAAATAAATAAATAAATATTACCTAAAAATAAAAGGGATGCATATTGCATACTTTATATTGATTTATGGATATTGAAGCTTCCGACAGCTTTATATTTTGTACATGAATCAAAGTATGAAAAATGATGGAAAAATGAAGGAAAAAAAAATGATTTTCTTTCTTTCCCTAACATATTATTGTTTTGAACAATACCCATAGCATTCTTGGGATGGTTTATGACTAACAATATTCGAGTGTTTTGTCAATTTGAGCTTCTGTTATTTCAAAATACAAAACATTGTATACATACATAAACCTATTTATACAGAATGCCGTATAAATTTGAATTTAAAAATAATAACTCTCGTCAAAAGCCCTCCTTTTGATGCAGCGAAAAAAATATGAATAGTGTATTAAAATAAAATTCACGTTTACGCAAAGTTACTTCCATTCAAAGCGTTACGCGAGCCGTAACCAAGTGCGAATAACTGTGTACTTTAAAAATATATTAAATCTTCTTACAAGAGGGATAGTGAACATCAACGTCACCCTAGTACCTATTTCGAGCCCAACAAAGACATGAAAAATGGTAGAAAGTGGGTCTTGAATGGGATAAAGGTATTAAAGGTACTCTTATCTGTTCGTAGATTCCGCATCACATGTCAGGAATTCCTTTTTTGTGTGTTCTGCGTGAGAAGAAAGTAAGTGTTTATTTTTTTAGGTTATATAAAGGAATTTTTATTTAGGTAAAGACAAATAACAACAGCCAGTACTTCAACGTGTAAAATAAACATAAATATTAGCAATTTTTACGAGCTGAAGAAGAGCTAAGTCTAAGTAATTATAGTTTGAAAATTCTTCCAAAGATATTTTAATGTGAGTCTCGTACATATTTTCAGTTCACTGAACCCGATCAAACTTATCCTTATTCGTGGCTTTGGTCGCGTGATTGTTCGGTAGCGTGTCGCTATATTAACAGTCATTACAAAATTTCCCAATAATAAGCCCTGAAACATTAGCCGTGGGCTACACGAAAAGAGAATTAATAATGGGCAAAGTTTGCGGTTAATTCAGTTCACCATCTGCGTAAAATGTCGGAAAATTTTTACATTTCATCCTCCGTAATCCGTAAATATGGGGTCATTAAGCCAGCGCGATGCAAACTGCCTTTTATTAAATCGGGACCTGTAGCACATGTTTTAGCGATATCCTCGAAATTCCTTAGACCTTACTCTGTTATTAAGGAACTCAATGTAAGCTTAGAATAGTTACACCGTGTTTTGTCTTTTTCGATCGCAAATTTGAATCATTGCCAATGCCAAAGACAAAACACGGTTTAACTATTCCAAGCTTTCTTATATTGAGATTATTAATAACACACCTTTAAAGACCGAATGTATCAAGAATTCTGAAAAAAGCTTACTATACCTGGATTACAGTTATGACCTAGGTATATTTATTTATTTCAGTTTTATTAATTGAAATTGTAAAACTGAAAGTCGTAATAGCTAAGTTCAATATATAACCACATAATGTTATCCCACCCCTCCGCGTCAGAAACTTGTGCTGCATGGAGAAGTTTTTCTTGGAATATCTGACAGCCCCATTGCATGCGGGGTTGGTCGGTGGTATACATCAATGTGTCTATTAGCGCCGTCCTGCCGCGGGGGACCCATCGTTTAATTTATTGAAATTTACTAAAAAGCTGGCGCAGCTCTCTCGAGAGCCATGTTGTGGTGAAACACTAATTGATTTATTTAAATCTGCTGTAAGAATTTCGTGGTCTACTCATATTGATCATATATTTTCGGAGGCTTTAGATATTATATTGTACTTAATATTAAGCTTCCATTCCCATTCAGATTCATCATACTTAGAGCATTTATTAGACTCAATTTACTTAGTTAAAAAAATAACTACTTCGAAAATAAAACACTCTTAGCATAACTTACAAATACTTAGTCCTTGTACAAAACGGTTGACCGAAATACCCTTGGCAGGTTTCGTCAAATGAATGCTTCATAGATAGTTTGTTCTTTTAAAGAAAATGAGTAAGTCAGCGACTGGGCCCGGTTCTGTCGGCCTAAATGGGCCCTGTTAAAACTACAAAAAAAATCTCCTGACCAAACATAAATGAGTAGGTTTTTCCTAACCAAACATGAGTATCGTTTACAACTCGCTGCTTTCGATGCAATAGCATATCACGCCACAACGCAAAGCCAACCACTATCTGAAAAGTCTTTAGGTACAAGAACTAACCGTAGCAATCAAAAATACACACCGTCATCAATCACTAGCATAAATAACCATTGAAACCCCCTCCCTAAATAAATCTCATAGTCCGAATGTATCATATAAAGTAGATTGGTTCCGCGCAATTTCGGTAATGCACAAGTTGGCCGGCCAAGAGGATGAATTTGATTTGAAGTAATGTAATAAATTCTTGCGATGCAGCTTAGTTCTGTCTTTGGTGAGTACATAAACCTATCCAAAAATATTTGAATCTAATTAGAGATGATCCTTTCTAAGGATTTTGGTTCGTAATTGTGAGTACTATTTTAACTTTAGGTAATTAATCTTCTTAGACAAGATAATTATAATAATAAAAATAAATAGATACAGTAAAAGAAAATATATCCCACCAACCTCCCAAAAACATCATCTTAATCACAAAACGAATTTCCCGAGCAGCAAGACTGTTTGATATCGCTAATTCACAGCCACCGTATAAATTACTCGGAGGAAATGAGCTCGGCACGACGGAAAGGGGAAAAAATGCTAATAAAATTGCACCTTGCCCGTTAATCTTACCCCTCCACGGTTTTGTTCAGATTTGAACAGTGCCTAGGCTCTGGTGTATGTAGTCACGCATCCGCATGCTGCAGACTACCGGTTTTACTTAGAATGACCTCTCAACTTAAGGTGGTTCCTCCAAACAAAGCTGTTTTTTATAAGTCGAGATGGTACTGGTACCTCGATACCGAGAGCAAGTCGAAAGTAACCGAAAAATCTACATGACTTCTTATTTAAAATTTTTACTAAACGCTGTAGCGTAAACACTGTTTAAGATTCTCCCTGTCACCTATTATCACTATCTAGAATTGTAAAGAAAACGAGATGACACAATTTTAAACTATAATTAACTTTTGACAGAATAAGCTGAGAGGTGATTCTAAGTAACACTGTAATTATCTTTCATCAAAACCTTAATTTGTTTCTATGATGCTTATACATAATTATATTTGGCTAAGTGTCCCGACATAATGAATATTATAATAACTATGTAATATACAATTAATAATGTAAATTAATTAATTCACTTCAGCGGCATGTTGTTTCAGCAGTAACAACATCGTTTGAAAGAACCTCCATGACCAGTGTTCAGATTTGAGGTGCCTAGGAAGCCGGGAAATTAATATTACCTAAGTGGCAAGGGAACAGGCCACCACAGAATTTAATTAACGAACAAAGTACCTGTGGCCTCTCTATCTCGGCCCTTTTACTGCTCCTAGCCTGTATGATTTTTCCTTGTATTATTTTATTTCGTTTTGTTCACAATGGCATAGTGATTTGTTTGGTAAAAAGAAAAATAAGGAGTTTATGAACTCGTCCCAGTGTTCAAGAAATAAGGCTGTTTTTATGCTGCAAATTATTTGTAAATACCCACTACAACCTTATTTAAAATCTAGTTTTCATAAATATTTCAAGTCTCTATGAAGTTTAATGATGACAGCTAACATAAAAATCAACTTTATGAAGAGCGAAACTTTTGCGAGGTTTTATCCCTTAACTGAACACTAAACTATTTCACCAAGTATTTTTATTTTAAACTGCATACGTTTTTGCCTGAAATCACACTGTCAACTACATGATATCGTCAATGAGAGCTCAATGAGTACGCTTTGACACAATGTCAGCGCCGACAAACACATTATCGGTATCGTATAGATGTCGTGCTGTGTGAACGCTCATTGCATTATTCACAATCGCGATAAAACTGGACATTTTGGAGTGTGCGCAGTCATACTGAAGATTTGTGTCCCATTCTAACCATGACTCTGTATTAATTAAACGGAAACACGAGAATGGTGGGTATTCTCGTCAGTGTTCGAGTTCCAATGGTCTTTTATCTGAAGTTTGAAATGGACTGAGCTTTTGAACGTACTTTATCACAGTTCCAGCAAGATCAATGAGTGAAGCGTTCCGGCTTAGTGCTTTCTTTTTGCCCTGTCTATGCGAAGTTTAGTGAATGGATGGGCCGTGATAGAGTACCTACGGACTTTTTGCATCAATGTACACGAACATGAAGCTTTAATTTGGGTAACAAGTTCATTTCTCTTAATTTTCCGTTTGCACGCACCTGTTTTTTACTCTGAGTCAATCGAAAACACCTATTCTATACTTCTATATTTAAGCCTATACCTATTTGTCACTAAAACTCGTTATTTCTGCTGATAAAGCTAGAGTATACAATCCGCTAACGTGAGTAATATACAAAAAACACGGTGAGTGTATGTTACTCTAGTACAAAAACAACGCAGTTTCACTGAAAATAAAAATCATATCCCTATTTTTAGAAAACTCATTAAAATCAGAGACCGCAACCACGAACGCACGCGTTACAATTCAGTGCGTTGCAACAGAAATTCATAAATTCTGTTATTTATAAAATCGCTCACCATCATATTATAGGTCTACTCTACAAAAAAGTGAATAAAAATTCATGTCGATCGGTGTGAGTTACATTGCACGGTCTGCAAAGATCTTCTGTTGCTAGCCTGTGCGTGGAGCCTTGCAATGCCACTTTGCCGCGCAATGTACTCAAAATACAAATCTCCTTGTATCGTTATGCGGTAGATTCCCTAGATTTATCGCTGCCTTCTCTTCCGCTTTTTCGAAATCTACTACGGTGTTCGCAGGAATTATTCGTAGTCAGGTACCAATGAAAAATTTAGCTTGGCCCGATCTCGACAGGCGCTGTATATTTCCCGTTTAACAATGAAGCTCCATGCCAATTCTTTATCGACACGAGGGCGATTGATGTTCAAAAAGGTTCTCATTTTAAAAGAATGTTACGAGTTTTTTTTAATGGAAGTTTAAAATTCTAAAGTTTGGGCTGTCATTTTAGTAGGGTATTTTCAACCGTGAAAGCTCAGTCGATTTTCTTTTCGTACTCATGATAATATTTTGATAGCAGCTGCTGAGGGTAATCAGAAATAAATATGTACACATGATATGTACCTAACATTTTATTACATTTGATTTCGCACGTGTTCGTCTTTTTCAGAGGTTGAAACTGACTTTTTTCGATAATGACCATTTTCGAGCTATCGGAGCTATATTTATTTGCAGCAGACAATTTTTATATCTAAAAATTTAGCTGCTGCTGCTCTTTCTGCACGATTTGTTAAACGTATGCCACTACCATTAGAAGGCAAGTCCATTCCAAGTAACGTGTATTTTCACCCCAAATATTAGAAGGCTAGGGCCCTACCACGAATTTACTCGAACAAACATTAACTACGCGCCGATTAGTACTGATTTGGATCAGTTGAGCTATCTATAAAATATCGATGGTTTGTAGATAGCTTTTTTAACTGTTTTATATGTATTTAGTAAATATTGTAACTACTGTTTAGTTTTTCCTTGTGAATTATTGAATATGTTTTTAAAGGCTAAGTTTAATCGCTGATATCACGAAAAAAAAAATTTTTTTTATACTACTAAGTAGGCAAACAGCGTACGGCTCGCCTGATAGGAAGCACATACCTACACATCACATGCGCGTTGCCGACCCTTGAAGAATTTAATTTCCTTGCCGATTGAATTTACATAGTAGCTAATAAAAAGATGAATCTTGCCAAACTCAGACAAGTTACTAGGTACCTCAGTCTCTTGCATGTGGATAAAATAGGTCAAAGCAGAAAATGAAAACAAATGACATACGGGATATGGGTGCAAAATTGAGACAAAGAGTGGTGGTAGCACCGTGTCGGGTTTCATTCAGGAAAATACGAAAATACGGTGAATCCAAATCCCGGCTTTGGTTGTCGACCCATCCCGATGTCAATTAGCTAACAGGTAGCCACGAAGCCTGGTGTCAAGTGATGGTAATTAACTATCTGCTGGGCACCGATGGATCTGTGGTACGGGTTATTTTCTTTTAGGTGTAGTGCTACGATATCCTTATTACCTAATGAATATAACTTTTTATAAAGTTGAGATATTACTTTTAGAAGAAAAAAATTAGAAGGCAAGAAATGTGCCTATATTTTTTTTAATTTAAAAAGTTGAGCTGTCTGCAAATCATTGTAAACGATTAATATAGCTCAATGTCATCATAGCCTAATTAAGTCCACGTCAGACATTACCTAGGTCTCCCGAGATACCTACCAGTGAGAACTTTGAGCTTTCTTCATCGATCGATTTCTCAAAACCTTCACATTTCATGGTAAGAATGTCGATAAGATTAGCAATATCTTATTTTGTAGAATATAAGATTACAGATAATCTTTTTTTCTTCTTAGGATGAAAGGAGTGTTCTATGAATAACATTATTGAGTACTAAAAGATTAATAAAAGGCTTTACTTCTTTGAGTACCTACTAAATCTATTCTGTGCCTCGAATTAGGTAGGTATTATACATGTATATGGATGACCTCTTGACTGATTTCTCGCTTCATACAATATACTGCCTACCCAGGACGTCCTACAGCTTTTTCCATAACAAAAAAAATCATTTAGCACTTGAGCGACGTAAACTTGTGAAAACTATGAATAAGCTGAAGATTTGTAATCTGAGGTAGAAAATTAAGAAAATGTTCACAGACTAAAAATATAACGGTAGGTAGGTATTTCTGAAAGAAACACAAAACACTAGTATAAGTTAAACTGTAAAAAATAAATAAAAAATATATAACAGAGCGACGCTAGACAAGTAGGTAGGTATTTACAAAGAAAACTAATAGCAACCTAGCAGCCAATAGCCAACAAAGGAAACGAACTAAGTTGTTACCATTTGAACTTGTAAAAACTTAATTAGCTACGAACTGGTAGGTACAGGTTAGGGTTTCATAAACAGCGGTGTCCCTCATTTGAGATTCAATGTTGTATCAAAGCTAAAACCAACGATATTAGTAACTAGCATTCGGCCGCGACTATGTCCTCGTCCCGTTTGACCGTGGTTATTTTCCGGGATAAAAAATACCCTATGTGTTAATTCAGGTTACAAACTACATAATATTACAATTGGAATCCAAATCGGACCAGTAACTACAACGTATTCGAAACACAAACATCCAAACATCAAACTTTTACTATTAGTACGATAGGATTTTTAATATTACTTAGTAGATATTTTTACCTTTAGTAAGCATTTTAATCAATGTAGATTGACGTCCACAAAATAACGGAAGGCTATGATTAAAAAACTCTGTTTCGCGGACTTTCTATATTGACCCGAGAACCGGACTGAAACTCACCAAGTTCAGTTAACCGCCATAAACTTGTGTGTTCATACGAGCACGTATACTACAGGGTATATTTATAGCTGCTTATATCGGGAATACCTTTCTGCATTAAAATTTAAGCAGGTGGGTCGGACCCGGGCATGTATCAATGTGTTTAGGAAGTTGTGCACAAAAATTTATTGGGTACTCGATCGGCAACATACTGAGGGAAGCTGTCCAAAAACGGTAGAAGGGAGCGTCTGACTTGTAGGAAATGTGTATGTTTAGAAAATTGAAATTCGTGGCGTTTCAAGTGGTTTTGCAGAGGCTTATTTTTATTAAAAGCAAGTTAGTATTTTATTCTATGGGAATTCTATGAAAATTTTAAACATTTATCTAATACATTTTTGAATTTAACACTTTTTTCTTGAATATACGTAAGTGCTGCCAAACGTGAAAGTGATCATCACCTAGATTCTAGTTAGTAGCTAATGCAATACCAAGTTATAATAGCTACCAGCTATATGTACTAAGTTTCAGTACATACTCAGCTAACCAGTGTAAAAAACAAAAACAACCGTATAATATTTTTGTGTTATACAGAAAAGAAATAATTACAAACATACGAGCACAAATACCTAAGGGAGAAATTTGCGTTTCTCATTTATCCCAACACAGCGTAACCCTTGATTAGATTTAAAGAATGGCAACAAAACAGGGGAGAGGGCTTCGGGACTTCATTATACATTTTTCTTTCTGTTCCTTTCCACCCCGTTCTCCCCAGTAATCATTGCGTTCCTATGCCTTGTCTGAAGAATTAAAGATAAAAGTCGAGGTAATAAAAGGGGGAAATTCAGAGATTGCTAAATAAGAATATTTCGAAAAAAAAGTCAAGGAACTCTGAACATTTGGCCAGAATTTTACCAAGAGATAATATGCTCCAAACGAATTTACATATAAATTAAAACAAGATTAGGAGTATTAGCGCACTCTGGAGGATTCGCGCAGAATGTTCGGTATCCCCAAAATATTTTGCCATCAAAATACTAAAGTATCTTGGGCCTTTATAGCACAGTTAAACATAAAAAATATAGAAAATACGGTTTACGGTAGGTACCAAACATGAATTAGAAAATGATTTTCTAGGATCTATTTTTTTTTTACTAAGTATAAATACGTAAGTAGGTACCTATCTAATGCAATGACTTAGGGCCGTTTGCCGTTTGTTATAGAGAGTCGCATCTTAACTTTTTGAAGAAAAATACTAAAAACGTACAATAATATTTCACCGGTAATGATATACAGCGCACATAACAACAAATGCGGAAAAGCGCCAACACTCCTCATTACTTTCAATGTTGGAAAATTCTTGTGAGAAAATCCATCAGAATAAACTTCATTCAAAGATTTCTTCGAAAGTTGTCATAAATATCTCGCATTCTACTTTATCACAAGCAAATTGTTAGAGGTCGATATAATACAGTAAGTATAGATAGATGATACTTATATATCTAGATATAAGTATAGCTATAGATATAGCTACCAACTAGAAACATGATTAGATAAGTACTTACGTAGGTACTCCTACAATAAAAATCGTTGACAAGATTCTAGTAGCATTACATGGGCTTGCAATAGTTTGAATAATTACTGTTTGACCCTGTGATGTTTGCTTCTGAGTACCCCTATACTACATATACTAAAAAGGTCTTGAGATAGAAATTAGGTATCTAATCGTAAGCTACTAAGTAACTACTTAGTACTTTTTTTTCAAATGTAAATCTTTTTGTGCTTTAGTGTAAAAAACTTAAAAAATAGCAAAAGAAATCAAAGGTAAAGCTGACCTTTATAAATAGCGAGGATATTAACTGAATACTTCATATTAGTAGCAGGTGAGGCCCATAACTTGGGCTGGTAGCATGAGCGCCTTGGGACAAAATTGCAAATACTTTGTCATATCGTAAGTTGCCTTACAGGTTACACAATACCTAAGAATGTAACATAAACAAACAAGTTGAGACCCCTTGAATTTCAAGGCACCTTTATATAATTCACATAAGAATCAGATTCGCACAGTTTTTTTTAAACGTTCAATTTGACTGTCGTTGAAAGTGGGACAGCAGCTAACTTAATAAAAATAAAAGTTTCATGAAAGTTAGATAGTAAGCTAAAAACACTAACATCGTCCTAGTCATACACCTAATACAATGAATTAAGTTATAACTCAATACACCCGAATACTGAAACGTTAAACCTCACTAAAATTGCACTGCTTCTGTTTAACACATGTTTGACATCACTCATTAAAATGAGATGACAATGAATTAAGCATTAATTAAGGCCCAGGCAGCGTTTCAATTTTCAGGCATTATTACCACTATACATTAGGTACTCCAAGCTCAAAGGAGCGAATGAAATATGACTGACCTCTGACATTATGCAGGTGACGAAAACCTGCTTTTGATGTAAAACCGTCTTGCAAGGTAAAGATACTTTACATTGCTTATAATGTTCTTGTAGTTAGTTCCACTGTGTCAGCATGAGGTAGAACAAATATTTGCAGTGTAAAGTTGCTATTGTTGAAACATTTTCAATTAAGTTTTGCGTTTGTGGTGACAGAGGCTTCATAATTTAAGGATATTTACACTTTACAAACTGAGCAGGCAGTGTAAAACTTGCAGGTAACTCTTGCACGCGGTTTTAATCAAAATACGTCAGGATACGTATAGTCGAGAGCAAAAATTCCGAATCATCGTTAAAAACTTGAGTATTGTGGAAACCACACTGAAAGAATGCTATGGTTAAATTTACCAAAGTCCCAACGGTTGACAAAATTTACAAGATTAATGATAAAAATTACTAAATCTTAACTGTTCAATTTACAAAACAATAAAGGTTGATGACGAAACAAAAGTTTACTAAGTTTTCTACGTGGATTTAACAATTGCTATGGTTGAATTTACATAAGTCCCGACGGCTATTAAACTTGACAAGAGTAGCAGTAAAAGTTACTAAATTTTAGCAGTTAAATTTATAAAACATTAAAGGTTGATGAAAAAACAAAAGTTAACCACATTTTTATTATTGATTTAACCATTTCAGTTTGATACATTTTCTAAAATTTATTAGTAAATGACGTTGTAACAAAAAAATAACAAAAGAATTAAGTAGATTATACAAAAGTGTTAGTTTAATAGAAATTACAATATTCCTGTTGTACATTTCACAATTAATTTACGTTGAATTGACAGGAGATTATTGTTGTATTTACGACTTCACTTTAGTAGAAAAGTTCCCATTCTCACCGCAGCGAGGCGCTTTATCCGTTACGAAACTTAAAGTTGAAATTACAAAATAATTAGGTAGAATGTACAAAAGTGTTAGTTTAATAGAAACAATCATATTCCTGTTGTACATTTCACAATTAATTTACGTTGAATTGACAGGAGATTATTGTTGTATTTACGAGTTCACTTTAGTAGAAAAGTTCCCATTTCCACCGCAGCGAGGCGCTTTATCCGTTACAAAACTTAAAGTTGAAATTACAAAATAATTAGGTAGAATGTACAAAAGTGTTAGTTTAATAGAAACAACAATATTCCGTTTGTACATTTCACAATTTATTTACGTTGAATGGACAGGAGATTATTGTTGTATTTACGAGTTCACTTTAGTAGAAAAGTTCCCATTTCCACCGCAGCGAGGCGCTTTATCCGTTACAAAACTTAAAGTTGAAATCACAAAATAATTAGGTAGAATGTACAAAAGTGTTAGTTTAATAAAAACAACAATATTCCGTTTGTACATTTTACAATTAATTTACGTTGAATTGACAGGAGATTATTGTTGTATTTACGAGTTCACTTTAGTAGAAAAGTTCCCATTTCCACCGCAGCGAGGCGCTTTATCCGTTACAAAACTTAAAGTTGAAATTACCAAATAATTAGGTAGAATGTACCAAAAGTGTAAGTTTAATAGAAACAACAATATTCCTGTTGTACATTTCACAATTAATTTACGTTGAATTGACAGGAGATTATTGTTGTATTTACGAGTTCACTTTAGTAGAAAAGTTCCCATTTCCACCGCAGCGAGGCGCTTTATCCGTTACAAAACTTAAAGTTGAATTTACAAAATAATTAGGTAGAATGTACAAAAGTGTTAGTTTAATAGAAACAATCATATTCGTGTTGTACATTTTACAATTAATTTACGTTGAATGGACAGGAAATTATTCTTGTATTTACGAGTTGCCTTTGGTAGAAAAGTTCCCATTTCCACCGCAGCGAGGCGCTTTATCCGTTACAAAACTTAAAGTTGAAATTACAAAATAATTAGGTAGAATGTACAAAAGTGTTAGTTTAATAAAAACAACAATATTCCGTTTGTACATTTCACAATTTATTTACGTTGAATGGACAGGAGATTATTGTTGTATTTACGAGTTCACTTTAGTAGAAAAGTTCCCATTTCCACCGCAGCGAGGCGCTTTATCCGTTACAAAACTTAAAGTTGAAATTACCAAATAATTAGGTAGAATGTACCAAAAGTGTAAGTTTAATAGAAACAACAATATTCCTGTTGTACATTTCACAATTAATTTACGTTGAATTGACAGGAGATTATTGTTGTATTTACGAGTTCACTTTAGTAGAAAAGTTCCCATTTCCACCGCAGCGAGGCGCTTTATCCGTTACGAAACTTAAAGTTGAAATTACAAAATAATTAGGTAGAATGTACAAAAGTGTTAGTTTAATAAAAACAACAATATTCCGTTTGTACATTTCACAATTTATTTACGTTGAATGGACAGGAGATTATTGTTGTATTTACGAGTTCACTTTAGTAGAAAAGTTCCCATTTCCATTGCAGCGAGGCGCTTTATCCGTTACAAAACTTAAAGTTGAAATTACCAAATAATTAGGTAGAATGTACCAAAAGTGTAAGTTTAATAGAAACAACAATATTCCTGTTGTACTTTTCACAATTAATTTACGTTGAATTGACAGGAAATTATTGTTGTATTTACGACTTCACTTTAGTAGAAAGTTCCCACTTTCACCGCAGCGAGGCGCTTTATCCGTTACAAAACTTAAAGTTGAATTTACAAAATAATTAGGTAGAATGTACAAAAGTGTTAGTTTAATAGAAACAATCATATTCGTGTTGTACATTTTACAATTAATTTACGTTGAATGGACAGGAAATTATTCTTGTATTTACGAGTTGCCTTTGGTAGAAAAGTTCCCATTTCCACCGCAGCGAGGCGCTTTATCCGTTACAAAACTTAAAGTTGAAATTACAAAATAATTAGGTAGAATGTACAAAAGTGTTAGTTTAATAAAAACAACAATATTCCGTTTGTACATTTCACAATTTATTTACGTTGAATGGACAGGAGATTGTTGTTGTATTTACGAGTTCACTTTAGTAGAAAAGTTCCCATTTCCACCGCAGCGAGGCGCTTTATCCGTTACAAAACTTAAAGTTGAAATTACCAAATAATTAGGTAGAATGTACCAAAAGTGTAAGTTTAATAGAAACAACAATATTCCTGTTGTACATTTCACAATTAATTTACGTTGAATTGACAGGAAATTATTCTTGTATTTACGACTTCACTTTAGTAGAAAGTTCCCACTTTCACCGCAGCGAGGCGCTTTATCCGTTACAAAACTTAAAGTTGAATTTACAAAATAATTAGGTAGAATGTACAAAAGTGTTAGTTTAATAGAAACAATCATATTCGTGTTGTACATTTCACAATTAATTTACGTTGAATGGACAGGAAATTATTGTTGTATTTACGAGTTCACTTTAGTAGAAAAGTTCCCACTTTCACCGCAGCGAGGCGCTTTATCCGTTACAAAACTTAAAGTTGAAATAACAAAATAATTAGGTAGAATGTACAAAAGTGTTTGTTTATTACTAGCTGTAGCTATAATATTGATTCCTCTTGAACCACTCTATCTATTAAAAAAACCGCATCAAAATCCGTTGCGTAATTTTAAAGATCTAAGCATACCCATGTACAGAGTCAGACAGCGGGAAGCGACTTTGTTAAAAACTACCTAGGTACCTACCTATCTATGTGGTGATGTAAACAAGTAGGTACATGTAGGTACCTATAAGGTAAGTGTAACGTACGTATGCCTTTACATACCTTACCACCTTGTCAGCTTTCTGGTTCCCATAGTAGGTAGGTACCTACAAGCTTCGCTTAGTTTGGGACTAGATTAAATTGCCACGGTAATGTTATAGAGAGATAACATTAGGTAGGTACCTACCTACCGTGTTATTGCTGCGTAGAATGTCCATGTCCACCAATATTTATATAGTACCTATCTACCTAACCTTACCTAGGTACCTACCTACCTATTATTTAGTTTATAGAAATGTATTTAGGTAGGTAGATACCTACTATTTATTTATTTAGTTGTCCTGTAGATTCTTTAGTAGGTAATAGCAAGCAAGCTCGTATGAGTTAGTGGCCAACTCTGGTGACGAAGTTTTTAGGCAGCCTTAAGGCTCCTTGAGCCGGGACCTACAGTTTAGCGTGCCCTCCGAAACACGGCAGCGCTCAAATGTAATGCCACTAGCGGTCACCCATGCAAATAGTGACCACGCAGAACGTTGCTTAACTTAGATAAACGGTGAAGATTGACTAAGCAAGCCTAGCCACGAGCGTTTCAAGTAGGTAATGAGAAATACATACCTTAATTCAGAAATAAATAATTCATAAATTCATTCAATACATTCAGATACCTACCTACCTACTTTGTTCTAAGTATGTATAGAATAGATGCAGTAGTTACCTACCTTTTATAGAATTAATAAAGAAAGAATAGAATCTATGCATACTATGATAATATTATGATCTAGATCATCTAGAAATTCTAGAAAAAAACACGCATAATATGACACTAGCTGATACCCGCGACTTCGAACGCGTGCGAAACTTTCCACCAAAAAATATCTGTCAACCAGTGTCAACCAGCATTACGATGAACCTCGTGTCAAAGGCTGCTTTTGGTTTAGAGAGGTCAAGCTGTATCTAAGAAAATCCAGGACTTTCATTTCAATAAAATCTGGCCTATGTTTCAATCCGGGAAAAGGGCTTCCTATTGGTATAAGTTTCGTCGAAATTGGTCCAGAAGTTATGGCGTGATCCGCGAACAAACAAACAGACAAACTCGATTTTTGGAATCGGAATCGTTTATTTAGTAGAAATAAGAAACATTTATTGTAGAACTGTGTACAAGAGATCTTAACATAAAATAGTTTCAACAGTGTGCATATATTTAGTTTAACCATACCTATCTTTAGTTTTAGTTTTTGGCTTTCTTACAGTTTTATAATAGTGTAGATAGATAGAAGACAGGACTGACTTGGCTTTGTCGTCAAGAGTTAGCATGCTCAAGTTGGTAGTATAGGATAATGTCAATATAAGCCCAATATTTTTATATAATAATGTTTAGATGATAAAAAAAATATCGATAATTTTAATGGTTAATTTATACGTAATAAGTGAGTGAAAAGTCTAAATAAATGTTCATAATCTTAGGTCATATTAATAATAAAACATAGCAATTGTATTCATGATCCTTGGATATAAATCAATATTGTGTTTTATTTTAACTAATAATGAAGCATACAATTGAATGCAGGTAACTTGTTAAATTTACACAACGACTTTTTGGGCAATTATAAGATTCACTCTATATTATGCTTTATCACAAAGCACATAGAGTACAAAATTAAAATGCAGGATGAAACCGAAAAGAGGCGTTCCTAGACCGCGCGGCAAGATTTGCTATTGGCTACATTTCTCAATCGTACCATAGTAATAAACTTGAATTTGCGAGCGAGTTGTGTCTAGCTTGCTTTTCCATTTCCAAATCTCCTCCATCTTTCTTTTTAAGCTCGTAGCACCGGTGGCACGTTTACTCACCGAATTACCGACACACAGCCTACCGCAATATAATAAGCTGTTATTGATAATTATAGTAGGTACCTACATTGCATCGGAACGTTTCTTGTAGCTAGCATAGCGATTCTCGGTTGTGTTTGTGGCTTGTGGAGAACTGGAGACTGTGACTTGTGTGTGTTAGTGTTTCGCTACCTTCGCTAGTTTACCTAGTATTATTAGGTACCTACCTAGGTACCTAATATGTCAATTAATAGCGATAGTGATGATAATACGACAGAAGAGTTCATACCGGAAAATTTTGTCACAGACCTGTTGGAGTCCTGGGGGGTTTCGGCGAGGGTTCAAGAAGTATTCAAAGGTGAGTATTACCTGCAAATGTACCTTTTCAAATTTATAAACTAGGTCCTAGAGTTACTACATAACCTACCTAGGTTACAATAAAAAATGTAAAAACTACCAGATTACTTTGGTATTTTTTACATTTTTTATTGTAACATAGGTAGGATGTAACCTACTAGGACCTAGTTAAATGTGTAGAATACCTAACCTACTTATGCTTAGGTACCTACCTACTAACAGGTTGTTATGTATTTTTAGAGTTCCCTATCAACCTCTTCCATCGATGAGCCCGTACGCTCGGCTCAAACGAAATCCAATATTGAAGATGTAAATGTAAGTATGAATCCATAGCTTTTTGTTTGGTAGGTAGGTACCTACACCTGGAATACACCAGTAAAAAATCCAACAAGTTCGGACTCGCCGGTTGATCGGACGTCATCGGGCGTATTCACGATGGCAGTTATTGTAGTGTAGGGCACACGCTCCTATCTTTTACGTACCTACCTAGTACCTACGTTTGATTTGATCAGACGACTTCGGCCGATAACGGTTACTTTTGATGTCTTTTACAGGAAACATACTATATACCTAGCCAGAAGTATGGCAAAACTAAATACTTACCAGCAAGAGGCAAATTGGTAGATAATACAATAGCCATAAAATAAAATTGTGCAGTCTTGGGATTCTACAATCGAAAAAGCAGCTTGTGCCCATACCCAAAACCATAGATTCTGAAAATGAGGTTTATGACAGTAAGTATTATTAAATATATTGACTATTAGTAGGAATAGAATACAAATTGTTTGTCCCATGATCAGTCTGAAGCACTTCGTACATAGCTTTGTTTCGTTGTTCGTTCACTAATGAAAAAGATAACAAACTTTAGTTTTATTTCAGTTTCCAAGTTTATTACAGCCTGATAGTATATTTTGCAACAGTGTGTGTAGCATAAGCATAAGGGCTCAATTATGGCAATTTATTACAAATTACATATTTGCATATTATTATTAGGTAACGAAGAATAAAATGTGGGCTCATGCAGATTTTTATTTTTCAGATGTTAGGGACTACTGCTTTGCCGCTTTAATTGGCCACAATCACCACTACAATAAAGGTGTCAACACTCAGACGAAACCATCAATAGCAGAATCAAAAAAAAATGTCATTCTCCATGTACCTACAGGTATGTTTTGCCAATGTTTACAATAATAGTAAATATTAATAATATACAGGATAAAAAATTGAGCACCAGTGGTCTAGTCTAGTGGGAGCGACTATGCTTTCGATCGGTGAAGGAAAATATCGCGAGAAAACCTACTTTCTATCGTGGATACTTCGCTAAATCTTCAGATAACTTTTTCCCTGTTGCATTGCTAACCTTCATTTATTAGTAATTTATACACAAAGCAACAATAAGTAAAAATGTTTGTTATTTCAGAATGACAGCGAAATAGTTACCCGATTAGACACAGGAGAAAGGTTCAACTCGAAAAAGGAATGCAATGTCAGCCGCTCATCATTGGGGTCGGCGCAACACAGGACAAACTAAAAAAATTTTATGTGTCGTGCGACAACATTCTGTATAAGATTGACAGTTTTCTAAAAGCCTTAGATATACAAATAGATAGGTCCATTGAGGCAGTTGTGGTGTATGCGATTTGAATAAAATCACTACGTATTTATGAAAAATAGCAATCAACAAAGTTTTGTTCAATAAAATTGCACATGGTTTTGCAATGCAAAAATATTATTTTGATCCAAATAAGTTCTCCTATCTAAATGTTGTTTATTTTAACTAACTTTATTGTTAAGATGAATGCTAATACAACTTTGTTGAATGCTGATTTCAGAGATATGTTCAGTGATTTATATGTTCAGAAATGTTGAAATATGCGAGTGAGAACTTGTTCGACGGTTGTCAGTCTAATAATCCACTCTGTATAAGGGTACAAGATATACCCCGGGAATGGTAGTCATTAGGTACCTACTAGTAACAAAATGTTTTTTTATTTTATAAGTTATGTTAGGCCTCAACCGCACTAGCGGCCAACCGCGCGGCTAACCGCAGGAGCGGCCAATCGCGCATTTGCAGTTGGTATGCAACCGCAACCGCTGTACGCAGCGGTTGCATACAAACTGGAAACGCGCGGTTAGCCGCCCCCGCAGCCAACCGCGCGGTTAACCGCTGGTGCGTATGTGGCCTTACATTTTACGTTATAAATCTGCTTCAAGTTTATATTTTCTGTGTAAAAAATTAAATTGGCATATTAGCTTAATAAATGTATGAACCTTTTCTAATGTTTCAATTCAATTTGTTCTCCTTTTTATTTGCTCGGTCTATCTTAAGGTTTTGTATTATAAACTTTATTACGTAAATTGTACTATAAACTGATGTTTTTTTACTAGAACACTTGTATTTCATCTACCTAAGTACTGTGGATTCTACAATGAACTGCGGTATTTTTTGCTAGGAAGCTTTTGTGTTGTCTATCATAAGGTTTTGTATTATATTAACCTAATTATGTACTCATGTAGATTGTACTATAAACTGATGTTTTTTTACTAGACAACTTGTGTTTTATCTACTGTTAGGTTTTGTACCTATTATCTACGTAAGTAGGTACTTATTGTAGATTTTACTATGAACTGTGGTACCACAGTTCATAGTAAAATCTGCAGAAGCAATATAAGTACTTACGTAGATAATACAAAACCTAACAGTAGGTAAAACACAAGTTGTCTAGTAAAAAATACCTTAGTTTATAGTACAATCTACATGAGTAATTAGGTTAATAATACAAAACCTTATGATAGACAACACAAAAGCTTCCTAGTAAAAAATACCACAGTTCATAGTAGAATCCACAGAAGTACTTCGGTAGGTGAAACACAAGTGGTCTAGTAAAAAATACCACAGTTCATAGTAGAATCCACAGAAGTACTTAGGTAGATGAAACACAAGTGGTCTAGTAAAAAATACCACAGTTCATAGTAGATTCCACAGAAGTACTTAGGTAAATGAAACACAAGTGGTCTAGTAAAAAATACCACAGTTCATAGTAGAATCCACAGAAGTACTTAGGTAGATGAAACACAAGTGGTCTAGTAAAAAATACCACAGTTCATAGTAGAATCCACAGAAGTACTTAGGTAGATGAAACACAAGTGGTCTAGTAAAAAATACCACAGTTCATAGTAGAATCCACAGAAGTACTTAGGTAGATGAAACACAAGTGGTCTAGTAAAAAATACCACAGTTCATAGTAAGTTCATGGTAGAATCTACAATATTAATTTGTTAAAATATATCAAAGGGGTTAAGTAAATAATACCATTTCATTACAGTTTTACCAAAGGGTTTAGTAACTATCCTGACAGTTTTACGGATGTTGTTTGGTAAAAAATATCAAAGTTCATGGTATAATCTACAATATTAAATTGTTAAAACATATCAAAGGCGTTAAGTAAATAATACTATTTCATTACAGTTTTACCAAAGGGGTTTAGTAACTATCCTGACAGTTTTACGGATGTTGTTTGGTAAAAAATATCAAAGTTCATGGTATAATCTACAATATTAAATTGTTAAAACATATCAAAGGCGTTAAGTAAATAATACTATTTCATTACAGTTTTACCAAAGGGGTTTAGTAACTATCCTGACAGTTTTACGGATGTTGTTTGGTAAAAAATATCAATGTTCATGGTATAATCTACAAGGTCAATTTGTTAAATAATACCATTTAATATGTTTAAATATATGTTTACCGAAACCGTCGTACATAGGTAAAATCTATCAAACCAAATTGGTATCAATATACCAAACTACTTTGGTAATCAGCCAACCGTCGCCGTATGGTAAATTCAACTTAAGTCAGCGGTAGGACCTCATTTAAACGTAAAATTTGGTAACTTTAATCTGGAATCTGGTAAATTCAACCAAAGTATTTTTTCAGTGCATGAACGGTGGTTTAGTGAAATAAATTGTGTTGATATACTTAAAGGTAATTGTTTGCATTATTAGCTTGCATAACTTCAAAACGCTAGCATTCATAGTTTCTAAAATTTTCAAGTTTTTATATAAGACCCGGTTTTTTCTCTCGAGTGTATTATAAAGAGCTGCTAGATGTAGCAACTGTCAATTCATAGTGTTTTTGTTTACTGTATTATATATGGCAACTTTTTTTATGATCAGAAAGCGTATTATCAAACTATCTCTACATGTACGACAAAAAGTTAGCTGGCGGTTTGGGGGTATATTGTAGCAACTCGAACGCTTTTATGAATACGAAAGCTTCAAGTATGCATAAGTTAAAGGTTATCTATTATCCATTGATGTAAATAAAATGTTATTTATATAAATAAGTTATAGTAATATCTAGTAATAAGTTATAGTTATATTATCGTTTGCTTCATTATAATAACAATAATTACAAGCCCAATCGTACCTCTTTTGTGCAGGTTAAATTACACACGGAAACCTTTCCGAGAAAATCTATTAATGAATAGGATACTGGTACTTTCTGAGATAAGTCCCAGCAGACAGATGGAAGAACAGGCACGACAGGGGATTTACACCGAGTATCTACTGGCCGTGCACGTAGTTTTTTTATTCGTTGCCAATAATACTTATTGTGTTACCGGCTAGTGCTAGTTTATTATGGCAAAGGGTAATACCTAATTCATTTAGTTTGCCCAGGCACTATACCACTAATATAATCCTATAGGTAACCCACGTAGGTCCAGCTCATTCCCTACAAATTTACAGGGGGTCAGAGGGGGTCAGAGACGCGTACGCGGGGGATCGAAGAGCGGACAGCTGCGATTTTGTCCTGAATTTGCAGAAACAAAACACGGTGTAACTATTCCAAGCTCACATCGAGTTTACTAATAACAGGGAATCCGATTATCTCCCCTTCTTATTATTTTCTAATTTCCGAATGAAGGCTCAGACCCGAAGATACCCGATTCAATTATAAACATACCGTAAAGATGAAGCCCAAACATGTGCCAGAGTAAATTGAATAGTCGAGCTCGCTGCGGATTCGTGGCGTATCGCTTCCGAAGACAATGCAGTAACATGCTAAGTAGGTACACAGCTGAGAAGGGGTCGTTATTATACGCTGAGAAGCGTACCTGTTTATAAACTTGCTAAAATAATTTGTATTATCAATATTACTTCCTAAACTCACGTGGAAAAATGAACGGTGGCTGACCAAACCAAAACAGGTATGTATCAAATGAATGGGTCTTTTTACCATTGTTGATAATATCTTGCAAAGTAGATGTTCATGAAAATACGTTCTCATGTATACTCATCTAAAAGATTAGTCGGAGTTCATATAAAGAGCCTGAACAATCCACCACCAGTGCCTGAACCCGCCTCTAGGAAAATTTCATCGTTTGAGGGTGAATACCCGATATTAAAAACAGAAGGAAAACTTCAATATGTACAATGTTTTTTATTACATTCGTATAGTACAGAGTTTCTGTGTCATATTCTACCAAGTTAACATTTTTATAAACGAGCCCCAAATTATTAATAGAGGTAAAAAGAGTTGGATTCCTGCAAAAAGTTCAGAGTTAGGTGATAAATAAGGCATAATGGGCCATTTCTAAGAATATATTATGACAAAACGAGTTCTATTATTATTGTTAGAATGTTTTCTTGAGTATAAGTGGAAATTATTTTGCGTTCTTACGATTCGCTGTCTAAGTCTGGTGAAAATAGAAAACATTTTTTACTGCTGTTTTCTCTGTATTTTTGAAAGCCAAATGTTATTTAGCTATAATAATAGTATTAAATCTATACGTGGGAGACGTGTACAATTTTGAAATGTCTATGACATAAAAAGATTAGTAGATAATTTGTGGTGAGAACCTGTGGTGCGAAACAGCGCTACACCGTAAGGGTAAGGAGAAATTAAAACGTGGAATATGGCAACCCTTTCTTTTCCTCTCTCTCTGGCTTACGTTTTTAAAGAACATGAAATTCTATAAAACATGACACTATAAAAAATCTTAAAAAATACAAGAAATCAAAGTTTTGTTTACTAATACAAAAGCCTAAATGTAATAAAAAAAATGTGGTAAGATAATTATAAAACTGTACATACATGACAGTCATACATACATATGAGTTAAAGGTACATAATTTAAATAAAATAGAATAGAATAGAAACCTACGCATAAAATAGCTTGAAATCGTTTACGCTTTTCCCACGTCATGATTGTACAAGCGAGTTCTAATAAACTGTTATTTGGAGAGAACTCTCTAGAATAATGTCAAACAGCGATTAGGGCGCATTAAAATTCACAGTTCGAATTGGTAAGCCCGCTTTGATCCCATAATCACAGATCATTACGTTTTAGCTTTCAAAGTTTCACTGCGTCATTTTCGGTAGGTAGGTACTTATCGGTTGACTCTTCTGGTACTTTCTTGGTGTAAAATCATTAAGGTTTGCTGCTAACATCACCTATTTAGATATTATTTATTGACGTTGTTCAAAATAATCCATTTGACCCAAAGTATTTTTTTATCTACATCAAAAATGTATTAAATTCTGTACAGCGTAAAAGTGTGTTATCTTAGATATTTGATGATTCCATACCTATTAAATTGATTTTGTTGAAACTGAATCTTATACCAATGAGTTAGAGCGTATTTTGCATCGCAGGTAGTAATTCAGTGATAAATCTGCCTGCTTCCTGCCTATCTATTGAAATGACATTCAGATCGGTAATCTATCGATTAGTGCATTGAAACACGGTTCTGTTGGATATCAACCGCGAAATTATGTTTCGTGGATGATAATCACACGGTCAGCTGATTGGTCACATTGTGTCGAATGTACAATGTACCTACAATCATTCAATATTTGTTTGAGTTTAATCGAGATGGCATTCTGGTTGTGGTTGATAATTTGACTAGTAAGTTTTTATGGATTTTTTAAACGCGAACTATATACTTAGGACTACTTTAAAATACAGGTATTGAAGAATCTGTAAAAAAATATGCCTGAAATCGCTAAATTGTCATGAGAGAGAATTGTATCTTTGTATCTGCCTTCTAAGAGCAATGGTACAGATAATATCAGATGTAAAATTACTTTTCAAGTAAGGACTCTACACAATAATTATGTCTTTGACACAATGTTCGCATGTAATAAGCATCATTGAACTCGTAACAAAAAGCTCACTGACGCATATTTTGATATAGACCTTACTTCTACAAAGGGATCAAATCCTATTAAAACTCGAATGAACTCCGACTAAATTATATGACCAAACGACGTGACAGGCCCACCATGAAATGATAAAGGAACTTGGAAAACGCTTTTTCCGGCCGAGGGAACCGAGGGGCATCAAATAGACTACTAAAAGTTGTCTCTGCTTATTGTTTGGGAATATTTTCTTCAAATATAAAAATGTCGCATCACTAAAAGCGGTCTCAGCATAAAACTTGGAGGTTTTAAGCTTACTCAAACTGGAAAGTTAGGCAAATGACACCGCCGGGACTGAAATATTTCGCAATCTCCTCACAGAGATGGGATGGGTTCTGTGAAGTTTTTCCTAAGGAAGTTGGGTAGAAACAAGTGCTTCAGCCGACGCAAACAATAGATACGCCGAGAATAGGCAAAATGTCCCGCTTTTGTTCTTATTTTTGACAGCTTGCTTGCTTTGGGGCACGCTTATTGTATTTTTATGAAGCTAAGGCGCTGGTTGTTATTTTTTCACAATGTTTTCACTACAAAATAATACGCTATTCAAACCGCCCGGGTAGGCTCTACTTTATTATAGTGCTTCTGTCATGCGACACTTTCACGATATAAAACACTGCATTGTGTAATGTAACGTCAATGTTGTATGCACACTGAAATAGATCACTATGGTGTTACCTGATTGATGTATGGTATTATAATTGTATCCAATTAGGTACATATCGATAATTGTATCAGAATAGTTACTATGATATGATACCTAATGAACCCTTTGACTATAAAGGTGTGTATAATCGAATGATGAACCTACAAATCGAGAACTTACTTACCAGTATAGCGATTAATAATAGTGTTGTGATCAGTCAGTGTCATGCCATTGCATCCCTACAGATTATCTCGAGTGTATCCAATCAGCTTTCAAGAATTAAAAGTGTAATCTACCTTTAATCGAGTTAAATCGATACATTTTCCAGCAAGCGTTAATCAACTACCGAAAGTCCGAACAATACTTGTAGCGTGGCCATGTTCGGGAAATTAAAATCGGTGGCACATCCCTTCCTCGCGCCAAATTGAAAACGCACCACCTGGGTCATGCCACAGTGTAACCAAACTCGTCGCTTCATCTTTGTATACCTAATTTGTAGTGAGACTATACCCCGTTACGCCTAATTAAAACGCGACTAAGACTTTTTGAGACGTAGACAGTTTGTCCTCTTACATAAAACCTAAGATTTTTTTTTAATGAAGTATAGCTAAGCGTTTGGCTGCCAGCTCACGTGATGATAATTGTAACTGCAGCCGATCTATCTTATATAAACGTAATCATGACTCCAAGTTCTATTTTTGTATTTTGTTTTTGACTTTAAACTCTAGAAAATTAGATTAGATTAGAAAATTCTTTATGGCACTTTTAAAAAAATCGTATACAGAGGCGAGTTTAATGCTTCTTGTTTTCGTATTTCTGTAGCCACGTCGCTTGACATTATGCTGGGCAGCGAAAGCAGTTCAGAGCTTGCGATATGGGGGCAGCTTACATAGTTACGCTATCTAACCAAATATTTTACAGTGTATGAGAACCGCATGGATTTATCGAGCCGAAACTCCACGAACCTTCCGACTGGATTAATTAATCTGGATTTAGAGCCCCCTTGCGACAACGAGAGTTAATGATAGGTACTGTCGCAGTCACAATTTTACACCCGTATCTCTAGTCACTAAGCCCTTAAACCACGTGCTTTATTAAAACATACAACGCAGTTCCTTCGTGGAGTTTCATAATATCTTACACAATAAAATAGCACTATGTCTTTTTATTTTGGTCGTGGATGGCAAGAGAGAAACAACAATATGAAACAATAAAGAAACGATAAGGTAGCCATAATGTAGGTACTTTTACATAGCAAATTTCATAATTTTTTCGCCTGCCCTAACAAAGTCAAAAATAATACTCGCTATGTATTTTCTAACATATTTTGATAAAAAAAACTATTTTCATCAACTAAACACTAAACAGGTAGGTGAAGGTCGTTTCAAAAAAAAAATCCCCCCATAAGTGTAGGTGTGTAATTATTTTGCTAATGAGAGCTTAGAATGAATAAGTACACAGAAAAACCCTTAGCAAAGGCTCTTTTCATAGATTTCAAGGACAAACGAATTTGAGCTTTCTCTGCCCACTCACATTCCGCGACCTTCACAATGTCGTTATTCCAACGGGTTTTCCACTACGATATCCAGTTCGCATGAAGCTATTATTTGTAAGTAGGTGTAAGTAAAAAAAGTTTTGGGTCAGAAATAAAAAAACAGTAAATGAAGAAAGCAATAAGTATTTACATTTTTAATTGTAAGTCAAACCATCCACATGATTACTTTCAAAGCACATGGTAATTCATCGAGATGAACCAAAGCTGTTTACATACGCAGATGCAAATGTTGCACATCAATAGCACTTTTGTATGGAAACCACAGTTAGTCAAAGCGAAGGTGGTCGAAGCAATTAGCAAATAGCATTGCCTCCATCTATACCGTGACATACAGTACTTTACGTTTACTAGCATCGTCTAGTAACTTTAAAAAATAAAAAAGTAGGTAGTCTTGTGATCACAGAGCATACACTGTGGTAAGACTTTAATTTTAGAACCACAGCAACCCACTTTATTTCTGAGTGGCCAGCAACTTGTACCTTTCTGATCTACGTCGTCGGCTAGTTACCACTCACTGTTCAAAACCATTTCATCACAGAGTTTTTTTTTCTTTTTAAATTAGTCGTTTGACCACTGACACGGCTGACGGTTGACATTTAACCAGAAAACTTACAAATAAATTATTTCGGAATTCACTGTTTTTTTGTACTGTCTACTTCTTCGGGTTTATAGACAGTCCCTCTATCATCAGCATAATATATACTATGGCCAAAAGTATCAAAGGAATGGCCATTACCATTTGTTCGTTATAAAAAAATAGATCCGAACAGTTTTAGTATAAATTATTATTCAGAGTGACAGTGTGTATAATGGGGTGTAATAGAGGAAGGCAAAGCTGCTCTTAGCAATATGCGAAGATGAATTCATACGATTGAATAGCTCCGACAATGTATCATCGTAGTTGGCTCAAAGGTGAAATTAGTTTCAGGTTTCAGGAACTGATATTTGGAGGGCCACAATGCATCTCCCGAATATAAATTCCTCCTTTGAATACTAAACAAGGTCTAAATACCTACATGCATTTTTACTGTTAAAACAGCATACCAGGAATACTCAAAAGGTAGATTTTTTGTAAACCAATCAATAGGAAGTCCGTGTATTTTACAACAGAATTTGTGTGGATTGAAATACCGGCAGTCTCGTTCATAAAGTCCCCATTCACTGATATTTTAACTCCGAACTTTGACACGGCAAAATAATAAACCTTTTATTTAAAAAGGCAAACAATAAAACACGTTATAAATTAAAAATGTCGAGCTTTGTTCATCTAGTCTGCATTTTCCATTGTCTTCACAATTTTGTCCATCTTTTACAGGGAAATGAATTTGTTTTCCGAATTTAATTTCCTGGCCGCTGGCTCTGCCTTCAGACAAAGACGTTGGATGGATCAAAGGAACACTTTTATATCTCACGCCTCTGATCTTAACTGATTGCCATTGAAATAAAGGGTTTATTCGCCTTTCCTTCGATAGGTCAGATCAAATATTGGCAGTTTTGAACGTCTTATTGCAGTGCTATTTTAATACAATGTAAAAAAATATTTAGCTGTGGACCAATATTGATTGTTGAGTTTTTTTATGATGTAGTTTCGCAGGCATTGCTCTAAATTGTGTTGCATTTTTCTAAACTAACCTAATTTGACAGCACTAAGAATGTCGCTATTGTTTTCTCCAAAGACGGCTATAGTTTTAGCGCTATCAAGTTAGTTAGTTCAGGGAAGTGCAACAACAAAATTGGCAGCATTATCAGATACAACATTTTTACAATTTGTGCCTATTAGACACGGGGATGCGTTTTTACTCATGTCATTATTTCTCTATTACCGCTCTCTAGGTAACATAATACCTTAAATATTGCCTTAAATCGAACATATCTCATCTGGAAGAGCGACAGCCAATATATTTCTGCATAAACATCTGTCTCCAGCCATTCCATAAAGCAAGCGGAACACGAAAAAGCGATAAAGCCGAACCGACATTTGAACAACACTCAGAGAGCGTCGATGTTTGATAAATACGACTGTGATGGAATATAAATTAAATAAGTCGTAGGATCCACGTTGAGATTTTTATTGATGGCCGTAATTTATTTGAACGGCACCCGCAGTGCCGGGAGAAATATGAAAGGCATTACAGCGAAAAGGCCTCTTCGAATTTATGAGCATCTCTTCGGCAGTTTGATAACGTTCGAGTTTTCATAGAAGCTCTCAGCAAGTTCCGCTACTCGTTCACTTGGATTCTCCGAAATCTGGTTTTGAGCTGTAGTATTTTTTTCCTCAACTAATCCTGCATTCGTTGAAGATTTGATTAACTAAAAAAGAATTCGCGGAACTAACATAAACACGGTAAAAACAAATGTAGAGTAATTTACCTACTGCTATTCTGTAGTCGAAAAAAAAAACATCGGAATGTTCAGTACACTTTGTAGTGCGAAGAAGGATTTACGTAATTAATTTCCCAGGTGAGCAGTAAACTACAAAGAGCCGTATTCAATGTTTATGTGTCTTTGTGCGTCTCAAATAAAGATACGAGCATTGAGTCCAACTTTACAATGTTAATTTGAACAACGTGAAGCAATCATATTGCAAATTTGCAATGTTAATTTACTTACGGACATCCGTTGGCTTAATCTAGAAACTAGCCATTACCAATCACGTTTGGGACCTCATTGTTCACAATGTAATTTGGCATCAGTAGCACGTATTGAATTAGTTCGTGATGTAGAAATTCAGGACTGTAATTCACTACATAGTAGAAACAAAATTTACAATTATGACATCAAAAATTATGGCTGCAAACCCACTTAGTCGCAACGGCCAGTTAAGAATCCGGTAAAAGATCACCGGCTTAGTCGCGACGGCCAGTTAAGAGACCGGAAAAGATCATCGGCTTAGTCGCGACGGCCAGTTAAGAGACCGGAAAAGATCATCGGATCGGTTTAGTCGCGACGGCCAGTTAAGAGACCGGAAAAGATCATCGGCTTAGTCGCGACGGCCAGTTAAGAGACCGGAAAAGATCATCGGCTTAGTCGCGACGGCCAGTTAAGAGACCGGAAAAGATCATCGGCTTAGTCGCGACGGCCAGTTAAGAGACCGGAAAAGATCATCTGTTTTGTCGCGACGGCCAGTTAAGAGTCTAGTAAAAGATCAGATTCCCTCAAAATGTTGACCGCCGTGGTCGTGCAAACGTCAGGCGTCCAGAAATGTCAGAATCAGTTACTGTGGTCGCCATAGTGCAAGAGCCAGCAGTTTTTTCTTCAAATTAAGAGAAAATCAAATGCACAAATCTTTCAATCAAATCTTTGCAATACAGATCATTCAAATATCGGTACCTTATTAAAACCACATTTACAGCAAAATCGAATAAATCTCCTTAACCCCTATAGCAAGGGCACTCAGGAGCACTCAAACTAGGTAGTAGGCAGTATAGACCAATTGAACTAACAAGCGCCACTGAAAGCCGCTGTTAATTCTACCATATAGGAGATTAGTAGTTAGCATTTAATAAAGAATATTATATTTACTGAGCAAAGAGGCTTTTCAAGGAAGCACAGTAGATAGTTGAGCTAGTCGTATTTTAGTTTGAATAATAAATGCGCGTAATGCATGTCGAATTCACAGTATCGTAACCATAGCATAAATTAACCGAATAAAGGTGATAAGTGGAATGGAAGTTTTAGATTAGGTATTTGTACAATAATGTTAATAAAATCATGCCAGTCTTTAGATTGTAATAGAAGTTTTAGTACTTGCAAAACTTTTCATCGTCAGGCAAAAAACACACCAGAGAAATGCAAAGAAATTTGTTTTTGTGAAAATAAATGTAGATGGTAACAAGTTATAATGTTTTCAGACTTCAGACTTCAGGCAACGTACTATGAAAGAAATTTTGGGTGTAAGTAGCTATGTAAAAATTAGATGACAAAAGATAACATTAATAATCTCTTGTAAAAAGTTCAGTAAGACGCCATAAATTCTATTTTCTTTTAGATTTACACGAAATAAAGGGAAATTACGAAAAGACCCTAAAAGTTTTTAAAGAGTTCCCCAACTTTGGCATTAGGAAAGAAATTATCGCAGCTCAGAGTTATAACTCCACGAGTTTCGGGAATATCCCTGTTATTCAGTAAAAAAAGCATGTAGGCAAAACTTAAAGTGCTTATATTAACATCGATAAGTTTAGTACGTCATTCGTTTGTCCTAAAAAACGTCATGCAGGCCTAGGATGCGCAACGCGAGATATTTGTCATGTCGTTCTGTCAAAATGTAAGCATTTTGCACCAGTTTTTGAACTTTTGCATTATCTGTGGTACCTAATGTTGTCGACAAAACGCGCCTTCTTCTACACTTTTGACACTTCTTTGTCGTCGTACCTCTCTGAGGACGAGATAATAGTCATGCAGAAATGTCAAAAGTTGAAGATTCAAAGGCGCGGTTTCTCGACAACATTACCACAGATAATACAATAGTTAAAAAACTGGTACAAAATGCTTACATTTTGACAGAACGACATGACAAATATCTCACGTGCGCATCCTAGGCCCGCTGGTGTATCTACGTATGGTGTCGTAACATGAGGTACGAGTACCTACTTTGTTATTTTGCATTAACACAATATGATAAGAAATATAAACAATAGTCAAATAATTTTATTTAATATCACAAATAAATTTCAGATTTGAATTATTTTCGTAAGACTCGGTCGTGCTTCTAAGCTTTTTACAAGAATAAAATTAAAGTAATTCCTGAATTTCTCACCCCGAGAGAGCAAGCTAGATAAATACGGTTCAATCTTGAACAAGTTCAGCAATAAAGCAGAAAAAGTGCCTACACCCCCACAATATATCAGAGGGTCAGGGCTCTTTCATACGAGGACAATATCTCGTGACATGTCGCTTGTTTTGGCAATTTTCAACATCCAGAGGTAAATGATGGTAAAAAAAGTTTCAAGGTTAATAACTGAAAACCATAACGTAACTTTTAACCATAAAGAGTTAGTGTTATACAATTTTAATATCTTAAAAAGTAGTAAAACTTCTGATGCTGACTATACACTGTCATTGGCCATTAGTATTCAATCCTATTACGTGAATGACATTTAGCGATGTCACTAATTTCCAATGCATTAGTACCGTGTAAAGCCGTACCAACTAACAAGGCTCTACGCGACTACAACGCGGCGTTGCATTATCTCGTTTCAAGTTATTTACCAAATAGCCTTTGAGCAAAACTCATTCAATTCCGAACCTTGTTACTAGAGAGATACAGGATGAGCAAAGCACTTTCCAGGTTAATTTTTTTTTATTGGTCTGATATCGCAAATGCAGTGTTTATTCTCATGACAGCGGCATGCGACACGCCGTCATGTCATCATGTGCAAAACAAACAATTGAAAAACTTGAATTATTATTTCTATCCTGATAGGGCGGGAAAATATCTCTAACAGGCGAATACAACGGAAGCTGTGGAACGTCGGAAATCGAGTGCTGTGCACGCTTCGCTTTATTTATTTTAACATCATGTCTGCTGCATCCGGCGAACAAACTCGCTACTCTCACTCCCGATCTGTTGATAGTGCTCTAATATATAGCTTCCTTTATACTACAGATTATTGAGATAAACAATTTGCAACACTATACGGCGGTAGGTAATGGCTTTGTTTTGTTTTTCGGATACTTTTATAGCCCAGTTTATGTTTAGCAAAGTACGCAAAGTATTTGCGGGTTTTTATGTATTCCCAATGTGTTTTGTAAGCACTTGTTGGTTTATTATGACGTAAATAGTGTAAAAAACCAATACTTACACAGTGACATAAACAATAAAGAGGACATGTAAAATAAAACAGTAGTATGAAAAAATAAAAACAAAAAATAACCAAAGATGACTATACAATATTTTTAAAACAATGTTAGTCACCAATTGTCACATAATATCAACTTATTATTAAATTAAAATTATGACACAAGGTCTGCACAAATTCTACATAAAATTATATTTTTTTAAAATAAAAATCTCCCTCTAAATATTCTACAATAATTATAACAAATACAATAATGAAATAATAAAAATAACGCCACACATAGACAAAACGAATGAACTATCAAAATCACAAAGGTAAAATTTTAAAACGTAGTGACGTAAATCTAACTTCAACTTCTTGGTTTGTGACTTTTAAAGAAACAATCCCGTGAGACAGAAAGCTCTCTGGCATTCAGGATCCAGACGTCAATTAGCCTTTTCACATGCTGTAAATTAGTAGAACTAAATTGATATACTCGAAATTATTAGTAAATATTTCATAGAGTGGAATAAGATCAATTGCGACATACGTAGATAAAAAAACCGTATTTGCTAATCATAAATTTTTTTTTATTTTTGAATACAAATTTCACTGTGATTGGCCAAAGTAGTGTGGCGTTCAAACTCCGTCGTTTCTACAATACACAGTTTTGTGGTTTCGATTACACCGTATTGTACAAAAATATGTCATGTTTTGTGTTATCGTTGGCCATCACAGAGTCACATAAGTTACAACTCTCATGATAAAATATAGTACAGTGATGAACGCAATGCGCCACACCACGGTGAGTAAATTCAACTTCTTATGCATGCATAGAGTCGTACACTTTGAACTAATATCAGATCCTCTTTGTCAAATAATTTTGTCTACAAACCGAAAGTAAATCGATTAGATTGCATGTGAGTTCTAAGCATCTAGAGTAATTTTTGTTAGTTTTACAACCTAAGAAAGCTTTTTGTACGTAGATACTACTAGCTGACCCGACAGACGTTGTCCTGTCATTCAAACTCTTACTATCAAACTACTCGTACTGACAGTTATTTAAAATGTGACATTTAAAAAATCATGAAAAAGGTTAAAATACTTTCACCCCCCTCTTTCAACCTCTTACAACCCTTTTTTCGCATTAAAAAGTAGCCTATGTCCTTTTTCAGGCTCTAGACTCTCTGTGTACCAAAATTCATTCAAATCGGTTCAGTAGTTTTGGCGTGAAAGCGAGACAGACAGACAGACAGAGTTACTTTCGCATTTATAATATTACTATGGATTAAATTAGAAGCAATTTTAGTAAGCTTGCATGCGAGTGCTGTCTTAAAACAAATCTGAAGAAAATCAGGTCTGACTGAAAATGTAAAAAATAAAGGGTCCTTGCGTGCGGCAATATGGGCTTGACGTCCACGCAGTTTAAAATAATACCACATTTGTTTGCTTTATAACTTGCTATCAAATTGGAAAATAGCCAATTATCATTTGTCTAAAATAATGGTTTGTGATATGACTGTGATACTACTAGATAGGTATTTAATAATTTAAACGAGCGATATTTATGTAACTTTAACATTTATCATAAGGTGTTATTGCACAAAGAACGGCAATTGTTTTGCATCAAAATAAATCAGTAGCTACCAAAATTTTAATAGTATATTATATTTTTTACTTTTTTTATAGTTTTTAAAATACTAAGTAGAAATAAATGACATGAAAAATACTGACTCGATAGTTTCCATCAAACAAAGTACGAACAAATTCATGGGTTGGGGTTGAGGCCCGCATCTGAGCCGGCTAAAATCTCATGAAACTAACATGCGTAAAGTTTTAAGCGGATGAAATGGGCTGATTACAAATATTTGTATAGGCGCGCCAAATAAAATAAGACTTTAATGGGAAGTGGTTTTATGGTGTGGTGACTTTGTGACTTACACCTATGAAGGTCAGTCGAATTAGATACTTTACAATCATAATTTCAAAACAAAACCGTGACAACCATATATCACCACCAGAGCCTCGAGTTTGCGCATTAGTTTAGACTTATAGCACACGCAAAAGCATTCGCAAAGCGCGAAATTTTGTTGAGAATTGCACAATTCCCGAATCTCCAGTGCATTGCCTTACAAGGCACGTCCTCATTGGACTTGCTCTGTGAGGTAATGCATTGTTATAGGCAGAAGTTACGACTTAACATCAGTTGAGCTATAAGCTTGTTCCATTACTTTTATCATAAAAAAAAACTCCCGCTAGAGGCGCTTATCCGGCTTTCATACAAAATTTATCGAATTTCGAAATATAATTTTATATTTCGAAACATCTAGCGACTGAAATATTTGTCATTGCTTTGCATCAGAAATTGTTACGGTGGTAGTACCATTTTCTGATTTCAAAACAATATCTTTTACAAATAGCTCTAAGTACTACATAAAATAACAAGCCAACTATAAATGAGAAACTTATAGTGAGTACCTAACTCACTAGGTACTTCATTATGATCCGGTACGGAATACGTATCGTTACCAAACTATGTTGAAACTTGCTAATCCGAATTTCAGTACGAGTACATACGAGTGTGTGAGTAGATCTTGGCTGTTTGCAATATCGGGTTTAACTACGTTAAGTTTAACATTAAACCGTGTAAGTGTGAGTTCTTACAATGTACCTAGGTATCTGGAATAACGAAAATGTAAGGCAAGTTTTTGTTTTCTTGTATACATGACTTTGCAATAGTTTAACATTTGCTCGGCTCGCCACTTAGTTCTAGAAGTTCAGATGAATAACGCTTGCAAACATTTTATAGGTATTAAAAAATACAAACAACACAATACAATAAAAGAAAGAGTTCTATAAAATTTTGACTACCTACTTTTCTATAGAGTTTTGATTTTGATATTTTGTGTGGCAGATTGGTTGCATTAGTGGTATCGTCAGAGAAAATAAAATTTGATAATGTTACTTCCGACTTTACTCTATATATTTTTGATTGTAAAATAAGCGAGTCAAATAGGATAAGAAAATGAAGGCTGCAATCACACTTGACTATTGCACTTTGGTGGCCGCGGGCCTTTGAGCACAGAGCCCGTAGTCTGTGCATTTGTTTTACTTTCGACTCGAGTATAGCACACGCAAACGCATTCGCAAAGCGAGAAATTTTGTATGAAAACCGAATAAGCGCCTCTAGTGGGAGATTTTGGAATTATACAATTCCCAATAAAATGACTCGCTTTGCGAATGCGTTTGCGTGTGCTACACTCGAGTCGAAAGTCAAAACAAATGCACAGACTACGGGCTCTGAACATTATGATTAGAGCGCCCAATCGTTCCGACTAAAAATGACGCATGGACTCAGTAAACGCCTGTTTTTGCTGCCTGACGTTTGACCGCTAATGAATCACTTGGCCTCGGCCAATTGAAGATCTCCAGCCACTGCTCTGCCGCCGTGACTTGTCCGCTAAGCCCATTTAACTAGACTATATAAACTATATACAGATTTGTAAACTCCAAACACGCAAACTTGCTCCACTCAAAATCCCAAATGTACAAAGCATTTTCGGAAACTTCAAGTCAAGTTGGCTCTGAAAGTGCATTACACCAACACCACTTGAGTTTGTTATCGGAGTCAGTGCAAGATTGAATCAGCGGTCACAGTAGACTAGCCTTTGTCCAGTTGAACATTCGGTTATTTTCACTTTGTACATTCTCTGTTTGAATTTCGTTTGTATTCTGTTTGAACAGTACTTAAATCATTTGTAAATGTATGTCAAATAGATTTGTTTAGTATTTTGAGATGTTTTATTAGTATCACTAAACTATAAGCACGTCTGCGCAGCCACCGCCATCTGCAGCTGGTGAACATCTATTTGTGGAAGTTACCCTTTCCCATACTAAAATTCTTCTAGGTGTTTACTATTGTCCTTCCCTTCGTATCAATTTCTTCTCGTCATTTGAGAAGTTATTAGAGGATCTTGTTCCTCTGTACAGCCAAACAATAGTAATGGGAGATTTTAATACCTGTCTCCTAAAAAAAGACTCCCGTACTTCCCAGCTTGAATCCCTTGTAAAATCCTGTAATCTTCATATTCTCCCCCTTAGCTCAACCCACCACTTCCCTAACTGTGAGCCGTCGCTTCTCGACCTTATCATTGTATCGTCTCCTAATCTTGTTGTTAAGCACGGTCAACTTTCCGCTGATTCCTTCTCTTATCACGACCTTATATTTCTATCCTACAAGATTCGGCCTCCTAAGGCCAAGCCTAAGATAATTCTGCAACGCAATTTTGGTGGCATTGACTATGATCTTTTCTTCGACGATGTGAGAGCTCTGGACTGGTCCTCAGTTGAGGGGGCTGATTCTATAGATGACAAGACTGCAATCTTTAACTCCATGATGACTCAGCTCTATGATAAGCATGCTCCCTTCCGTGCAATAAAGCTGAAGCATCTTCCGGCTCCTTGGCTTACTGCTGAAATCAAGTCAGTCATGCATAAAAAAGCCCTTGCCAAGACAAAGTATAAGATAAACCCTAACGACGCCAATAAGATAAAATATGCAAATTCACGTAATCGCTGCAATAGAGAGTGTAGGGATGCACAGCGTCGCCATATACATGATTCTGTTTCTGAAGAAGATCCGGCTAAGGTCTGGCGGTTTCTTAGGTCTCTAGGGGTTGGTAAATCTAAACAAGACTCTATCCCGATTGATCTTGACCTAGACTCTCTCAATCGACACTTTTCCTCTGCTTCCCTTATCACTGATTCTAATAAAGCTACAACTATAAGTCAACTTTCCTCTTTACCAACTCCTGATCATTCTCAATTTACCTTCGATCAAGTCACCGCTTTAGATGTTAAGAAGAGTGTCCTGTCCATCACTTCCAAAGCTGTTGGGATCGACGGTATTAGCCGAAACATGATTGTCCCTATCCTAGACCTCATTCTTCCTATCATTTGCCATCTTTTTAATCATTCCTTGCTCAGTGATTCCTTTCCATCAATTTGGAAAGAAGCCCAAATCATTCCTTTACCTAAAAAGCCTAACCCTAAATCTTTCTCGGAATATCGTCCGATATCCATTCTTCCTTTCTTGTCAAAAGTCCTTGAACGTCTTCTCCATAGTCAATTAAGCGCTTTCCTTTCCTCCAATAATTTGCTAAATCCTATGCAGTCCGGATTTCGCAAGGGTCACAGTACAACCACAGCCCTCGTTAAGATTACTGACGATATACGTCTTGGCATGGAAAATAGACAGCTTACAGTACTGACCTTGCTAGATTTTAGCAACGCCTTCAACACTGTCAACTTTGACATTCTCCTCGCCCTCCTCAACTCACTTAACTTATCTCCGGCGGTGATTGAATGGTTCTCCAGCTATCTTCATGGGCGCCGGCAGCGTGTTCGCCTTGAGGAGTCTTTCTCTTCGTGGTGTGACACGTCAGCCGGTGTGCCTCAAGGCGGCGTTCTTTCTCCTTTACTCTTCGCTATTTTCATAAATTCTATTTCCCGAAATCTTACCTCATCCTATCACCTCTATGCTGACGATCTTTAGATCTACACTCAAGCCCCTCTGAGTAACATTGCTGCTGCTGTTGCAATAACCAACTTTAATCTCAACCATATTACTGAGTGGAGCAAGGCACATGGGCTAAAAATTAACCCAATCAAAACTCAAACCATAATTGTGGGTAGCTCCAGATTGTTGTGCAACCTCGACTGGTCTACTGTGCCTCCTGTTTTATTTGACGGCGTGGCAGTCCCTTACAGCGAGTCTGTTAAAAGTCTAGGGATTACAATTGATCGTTACTTATCTTGGGGAGATCAAATGCAGGGCACTTGCCGGAAGCTATATGCCTCAGCCGGTTCCTTGAGAAGATTGAGGAACTTTCTGCCAACAGCCACCAAAATTGCGCTTGCGCAGACCCTTCTTCTCCCTGTACTGGACTATGCAGATGCGTGTTATTTGGATGTAACTGAGGAGCAGCTTGATAAGCTGGAGCGCCTGCAGAATTTCTGCATAAGGTTTATTTTCGGACTTCGAAAATATGACCACGTTTCTCCTCATCGCTCTATGCTTAAGTGGCTTCCCATTCGCCTTCGTCGCAATATGCACATCCTTTCCCTTTTGTTTTCTGTTCTTTTCAATCCGCTCTATCCCAACTATCTTAAGGAAAGGTTCGAATTTCTCAATGAATCCAACACTTTATCCCTAAGGTCATCAGACAATCTTGCCCTCAAGACACCAGTGCATAGCAGTTCTTTTTACGGCAAGTCATTCACGGTACAAGCTGTGCGCCTGTGGAATGCTCTGCCAGTGGATATCAGGAAATCTTCATCACTTCAAACTTTTAAAAATAAGCTCAAGCAGTATTACTGTAAAGATACTCCGGCTTTTTAATCTCCCTTCAAATGTGTACGTACGTATTATAGGTACGTAGGTAGCTTTTAACTTTTTCCTTCTACAACTTGCTCTTATTTTACTTAGCATTGTTTTCAATATTAAAGTACTTTAGGTATGTATTAGTATATTATATTTTTTATTTATGTAAGTTTTATGTAGTATATTTTATTGCGTTATAATTTAGCTTTTATTGTTACATTGTTTGTGCACCGCCTTCCGTTACCGCTCCGCTCGTTACTTTCCATGCTACGGTTGCCTGGAAGAAATCGCTTTCAGCGATAAGGCCGCCCATTGTACTATACAAAGTTATTTTTAAGATTTGTACGTACCTTACCCTTGTGTACAATAAAGTATTATCTATCTATCTATCTATCTATCACTGTGAGCGACAACCTTTATAATTAACTTACAACTTCTTGATTAATTATTTATCTGTGCATGTTCAATCAGGAGTGAACTTTTTTTTATTTATTTATTACTATATTACCCTATTACATACTGTCATAAACCATCATTATTATAACAACTATAAAAAAACTATATATAGTACATGAAAATATAACACAAAAAAAAACATGTTATCCAGTACAGGAGTGAACTTATTATTTTTTTTTTTTATATAAAACCACTTAGAATCTAAAAACAATTCCCTTCCCTCATACATTTCATTTTTGTGGTTGTGATATCTCAGCTCTTTTCATTGCGTACCCAGAATTCCAATTTGTGACAAATTAAAACCGTACAGCCCTTTTTAAATTAGAAAGTTGTTCGGGTTTTTGTAATAACAACCTTTTTAACCAACTTTTTAAATTGAATTTAAGTCATTGTATTTTGAAGAGTATTGTATCTTGGTCCCTTTACCTACACTTTACAATGTTTTCTCTATAATACTGTACCAAAATCGATATTTACATTTACCAAAGCATAAATCGACGTATTTCTGTGACGTAAGTATTTTCATTACATTCCGAGTTTGAGCCATGTAATTACAATTGTTGTAAAAACATACTCGTACATAAATACTCTAATAGTGTCCGATATCGACGACGGATGTTATTATACGGTTGTGTGTATTAAAAAAGTGTCTAAACAAACCTGGCGGTTTTTTTTTTGGTAAGCTCTTGTCCCAGTGTATGTATACATTACCCATTACCTATCCTTTATCGCCGAAGTTTGGTGTACGTACAAGTGAGCTGACCGCCTCAGCCCACATTTGCGGCGCACCGGACTGACGCTCGGCAAGACCACAAACTGTTAAGCTGGCAATTACTCACAGTTAATGTACGACAACGCTTAGCTTGTAATCCTAACGCATGCGTGTGATTCTAATGATTTCTGCGAAAATACTTAACAATAAAGCTATTTGCAATTTTAGATACAGCTCCCATATTATCTAGTTAAAAAAAAAACTAATTAATTTTTTTATTTAGAATTTTGCAATCTTTAAGTCAGCTCCCTTAATTTTTCCAGTTATTACTGTGATAGTATTATATTATGATCTGTGCTAGAGGCTTAGTTTGGACTTGTGCTATCAAACAACCGTCAGATGACGAAAAGTTTTTTTTTTATGATATCAGTAATGGGACTAGCTGATAGCTCACCTGATGTTAAGTGGTAACTTCTGCCTATAACAATGCATTACCTCACAGAGCAAGTCCAATGAGGACGTGCCCTGTAAGGCAATGCACTGCGTCCATCACTCTGAAACGTAAAGATCTTGAAGTCTCATGTGCCTGTAAGTTGATAGTAGTTCAATGTAAATCTCTTGATATGTCTGAATTTTGTATTAACTGTTTAAAAAAAAATTGACAAACTTATTTACTATCACCTAGTTACGCCACATACATGTAAATAAAGCGCATAAAATATCCACAAATTAAATGCAAACAAAATTTAACTGCGCTGTTTTTCTTTTAGTGCAATCACACGTTTCACAATTACAGCGAGCTTTTTATTAAAACATATTTGTTATGAACAAAAATAAACAGAAAATAATACAAATCAGAAACGGATATGAACAATGTTTTCATTTCGCTTCACATGCAATGAGCAGCAAATCAAACGAGCCGAGTTTTAATGAGATACGCGATGAGTCGTATTTGACAGTTCCAAGGCTGTAGTCACATTACTAGATACTTACAATCCTTTAAATTCTGAACTCCTAACGACGAGAGCTCTTTATAAATAAAATATACTTCTTTCATATTCCCTGTGATTTCGAACCTGCTCTATTATTTCCTACTAGCCGTCGCCCGCGGCGTTGCTCGCGTTCTACTCTTTAGAGTGTGACGTTTCTAAATTCCTTTCTTAGTGCGCCCCTACACTATATAAGGAACCTACCCTCCAAATTTCATACCTCTAGGACTTGTAGTTTAGGCTGTGCGTTGATTCTATGTCAGCTTCAAAAGAGTTTTATATATATTGATGATGACTAGCTGTTACCCGCGACTTCGTACGCGTGCTGTGTCAGATGCTGCGGTAGCCAAAATGTTTTGTTATGTTTATGTAGGAGGTGCTGTCGTCGCCGGATTTTTTTTTCGTTATGTTTTGTGGCCGATGTAGTCAAACTATGACTTTTTTGTTATTTTAAACATATCTGAGTACCTATAGTGGAAGGTGCACTGATAGCCAAAAATGTTTTTCGGGTTACGATCCCGTAGGGTTTCGCAACCCTTATAGTGCAACTCTGTCCGTCCGTACGTCTGTTACAAACCGTACCTATTATCCCAAAAACTATTAGAGCTATTGACTTGATGTTTTGTGGATTCTAAGATAATATTAATTTTTTTGTTATCACGCATAGTTTTTGACTTATTATGTAAAATATCCTAACAATGACATTGTCCTTCCCCTCTATCTCCGAAGTTTATGGAGTGAAAAAATTGGAATAATAATTGTATTGTGTTCTATAGCTTTTATAGGAATGTCCGAACTTTACACGAAATAAATAATAGTCAAAAAAAACTAAACAACACGCTTTATATAGAAACCAAACTTAAAATTTTTAAATGAATTATAATAAATTTGAATAAAGAATAGTGTTATTTTTTTTATAAATATAAGTTAATCCTAGTGTAAATATGTTTTTTTTTATTTTATTTAATAAAAAGCGTGGGGTGCTCTTTAAGATATTATCAAAATAATAATCCTTCGACTCATATCTGTCAGTAAAATATTTATATTGACACCATACACCCCATTTTCTGCTGCTTTTTTAGCTGAAAATTGTTTTCGTTATGTTTTTGATGCCTATAATAGATAGTCAAGCTATGTTTTTTTATAACTCTTAACATGTTGGAGTGTGGGGGCAGATGCTGCGGTAGCCGAAAATTTTTTTCGTTATGTTTTTGATGCCTATAATATATAGTCAACCTATATTTTTTTTTAACTCTTAACATGTTGGAGTGTGGGGGCAGATGCTGCGGTAGCCGAAAATTTTTTTCGTTATGTTTTTGAGGCCTGTAATATAGTCAAGCTATGTTTTTTTTTAACTTTTAACATGTTGGAGTGTGGGGGCAGATGCTGCGGTAGCCGAAAATTTTTTTAGTTATGTTTTTGATGCCTATAATATATTGTCAATCTATGTTTTTTTTTTAACTCTTAACATGTTGGAGTGTGGGGGCAGATGCTGCGGTAGCAGAAAATTTTTTTAGTTATGTTTTTGATGCCTATAATATATAGTCAACCTATGTTTTTTTTTTAACTCTTAACATGTTGGAGTGTGGGGGCAGATGCTGCGGTAGCCGAAATTTTTTTTAGTTATGTTTTTGATGCCTATAATATATAGTCAACCTATGTTTTTTTTTAACTCTTAACATGTTGGAGTGTGGGGGCAGATGCTGCGGTAGCCGAAAATTTTTTTCGTTATGTTTTTGAGGCCTGTAATATAGTCAAGCTATGTTTTTTTTTAACTCTTAACATGTTGGAGTGTGGGGGCAGATGCTGCGGTAGCCGAAAATTTTTTTAGTTATGTTTTTGATGCCTATAATATATTGTCAATCTATGTTTTTTTTTAAACTCTTAACATGTTGGAGTGTGGGGGCAGATGCTGCGGTAGCCGAAAATTTTTTTAGTTATGTTTTTGATGCCTATAATATATAGTCAACCTATGTTTTTTTTTTAACTGTTAACATGTTGGAGTTTGGGGGCAGATGCTGCGGTAGCCGAAAATTTTTTTCGTTATGTTTTTGAGGCCTATAATATATAGTCAACCTATGTTTTTTTTAACTCTTAACATGTTGGAGTTTGGGGTCAGATGCTGCGGTAGCCGAAAATTTTTTTCGTTATGTTTTTGAGGCCTATAATATATAGTCAACCTATGTTTTTTTTTTAACTCTTAACATGTTGGAGTGTGGGGGCAGATGCTGCGGTAGCCGAAAATTTTTTTCGTTATATTTTTGAGGCCTATAATATATAGTCAACCTATGTTTTTTTTTAACTCTTAACATGTTGGAGTGTGGGGGCAGATGCTGCGGTAGCCGAAAATTTTTTTCGTTATGTTTTTGAGGCCTGTAATATAGTCAAGCTATGTTTTTTTTTAACTCTTAACATGTTGGAGTGTGGGGGCAGATGCTGCGGTAGCCGAAAATTTTTTTCGTTATGTTTTTGATGCCTATAATATATAGTCAACCTATGTTTTTTTTTTTAACTCTTAACATGTTGGAGTGTGAGGGCAGATGCTGCGGTAGCTGAAAATTTTTTTCGTCTTTTTTTGAGGCCTATAATTTAGTCAACCTATGTTTTTTTTTACTCTTTACATGTTGGAGTGTGGGAGCAGATGCTGCGGTAGCAGAATTTTTTTTTCGTTATGTTTTTGAGTCCTATAATATAGTCAACCTATGTTTTTTTTTACTCTTTACATCGGAAAATGTTTTGATATGTTTTTAAGCTTTATGTTATCCAATTATGACTTTGTTTTAAAACCTTTGAACATATCGGAGTATGGTGGAAGGTATTGCGGTAGATGGATTTTTTTTTTGTTGTGTTTGTTAAGCCTTTGCTGTAAATTATTAGTGTTTTTGTATATTTAAACGTGTTGGATTGTGGCGGCAGGACCTAGTGCTTTTTTGCTAACCGGTTAATTTTTTTTGTAATATTTTAGAGCCCAATGCAGGCAAATGCCTTTAAATACGTTGGAATATGGTAGTGTAATTGCTAGGACCTTAAAGAAATGTTATAAAACGGGTTGGTCATTAAAAACACTTTGAAATGATACCCTACCATTCTTTTATTCTGAAGGTCTGCCTATTTTTAGACCTTGCCCTTTGGACCTTAAGATGCACTTTTTTGTATTTTACCTGGTTGAACCGTCTTAAGCCATGTTTAATTAAATAAAAGCGTTGGTTATAATTTTTCATCAATTGAAAGAATTCTGTACCTTCAGTTCAAAAAAAATAAATATCCTGAAACACGTGTCCAGTAAATCTATTTGAGGAATCTATGTACCAATTTTCAAGGGTCTATAATGTACAATATAAAAGAAACGCATTATTTGATTTAAATCTTTGACCCTAATTTTGGACCCTTTAGGGTGCGACTTTTCAAAATTATTTTCTTAGTGCGCCCCTACACTATATAAGAAACCTACCCTCCAAATTTCATACCTCTAGGACTTATAGTTTAGGCTGTGCGTTGATTATCTGTCAGCTTCAAAAGAGTGTTATATACATTGAGGTTTGAATTTTTTTTTTAATCATGATACACGTGTTGGGTCATTTTATTTGAGGAATGTATGTACCAATTTTCAAGAATCTTCTATGTACGGTATATAAAAGAAACGCTTTATTTGATTTAAATCTTTGACCCTAATTTTGGACCCTTTAGGGTGCGACTTTTCAAAATTCCTTTCTTAGTGCGCCCCTACACTATATAAGGAACCTACCCTCCAAATTTCATACCTCTAGGACTTGTAGTTTAGGCTGTGCGTTGATTCTATGTCAGCTTCAAAAGAGTGTTATATACATTGAGTTTTGAAATTTTTTAGAAATCCTGAAACACGTGTCGGGTCATTTTATTTGAGGAATCTAGGTACCAATTTTCAAGGATCTTCTATGTACGGTATATAAAAGAAACGCATTATTTGATTTAAATCTTTGACCCTAATTTTGGACCCTTTAGGGTGCGACTTTTCAAAATTCCTTTCTTAGTGCGCCCCTACACTATATAAGGAACCTACCCTCCAAATTTCATACCTCTAGGACTTGTAGTTTAGGCTGTGCGTTGATTCTATGTCAGCTTCAAAAGAGTGTTATATACATTGAGTTTTGAAAATTTTTAGAAATCCTGAAACACGTGTCGGGTCATTTTATTTGAGGAATCTAGGTACCAATTTTCAAGGATCTTCTATGTACGGTATATAAAAGAAACGCATTATTTGATTTAAATCTTTGACCCTAATTTTGGACCCTTTAGGGTGCGACTTTTCAAAATTCCTTTCTTAGTGCGCCCCTACACTATATAAGGAACCTACCCTCCAAATTTCATACCTCTAGGACTTGTAGTTTAGGCTGTGCGTTGATTCTATGTCAGCTTCAAAAGAGTTTTATATATATTGATTGACTAGCCGTCGCCCGCGGCGTTGCTCGCGTTCTACCCTTTAGAGTGTGACGTCTCAAAATTCCTTTCTTAGTGCACCCCTACACTATATAAGGATACTACCCTCCAAATTTCATACCTCTAGGACTTATAGTTTAGGCTGTGCGTTGATTCTCTGTCAGCTTCAAAAGAGTTTTATATATATTGATGATGATGATTGATACTCTTGTGAGTGTCACTTCTATCGTCGTTGTTGCATACTCCCTTCTCATATTTATTGGAACTAGAGCAGACTTTGACCATTTGTCAATAGCAAAAATCCATAGAGCCACCCGCTCTTCAAACTATAAACACAAATCCTAAGAGCTATGATGTATTTGCGGTTTCAAAACAGCAACAACTAACGGAAAACTTTCCTCTCAGCTTGGATCATTGTACAACAGTATGAAACAGGCTCTATTCAGATTTCACAATATTAAATACGTTACGTTACGTATATGATCTGCTTGCTCGCGCGAACGTACACGTTGTTTCCATCATATTAATAGAAACTTATGTTACCAATTCAGACGATATTAGCTTTTCGGGTAGCAACTAACGGGAAATATTAATTAGTTATAATATACCAATTTGTAATTTCATTGTTGAAAGTGTTTTGTAACATTTAATTACAAACATTACAATGTACAGTACAGTCTTCTTGAGAAACAAAGTACTTGCGTATGAACAGCACGATATAATCAAACTTTTACTAAAAGTGTAAAAAACCGGATGTTTAAAAAAACCAATATCTTTTATTCCTTAACACAAAATTCTGTCCTACCACCTTTATTTTTTTAGTTACCTTCTTTTTTCTATTCAGTCCTACACTTGCAATAATCTCAAGGAAAATAATACAAGAGCATAAATCTTCCCAGTCGTCGTGCCAATTCAAAACAATTCTAAAAAGAAAACCAGCGTAGACATTCTAGCGATAACAATATGCCATACAATTTCTAGTATCCACGCTGAGTGAAAATGCAAAAATACAAAAATAAAATATCGAAGGCGGGTCCTAATGAGGCCGGAGGTCTTTGTGTTCAAACATTGAAAAACATAAAAATAAATTTGCCAGCGAAACACGCACTATCTTCTTGTCCCGAAGACAATGATTTATTCACAGGGACTTTGTATACGGGCGTTGTTAACAAAGTATAATTACCCATTTTACCAACAGATCTTACATATTGATAGCAAAAAGTTGAATCCTCGAGACAATGGTTTTAGTATTTAGGAAGTAAGTGAACTGACAGAAGCAAGTCATTCAATAGAATCAGCGTTTTCCACGCCCGTTTGTATAGCGAAGAATGAAAAATAAAGTATTTCAGTAATGCACGCCCGCGCCACGAGGCGGAAGCATCAGGGTGGATGTCCCCGCTATCTTGACACACAACCACTCCTTTGCTCTTGCACTCTTATTTATGAGAAAAACATACCTACAATATGCTGGAATAATGTTCTGATTGGACTGCGATTTATCTCCGTCTGGATTGAGGGATCCTATACTCAGATCAAGCTCAAAATTAGGCAGGAAAAAGTTTAAATAGTGCTATGAATGTTTTACAAATAAACAAGGTATAATTTTAGTACGGCATACGTAAAGAGAGGTCAATAGCGTAACTTTAAGAGGGCTTTTTTTGTGTTTGGCATTTTATTAATTTTACAATTTTTGTGTACATTGTGGATTTTTGAAGGGTTAAAAGTTATAATCCTTGATTACTTTTAAAACAAAATTCATGCAAAGTGGTGGTGATGAACATAATTTTCATAACAATGTGCTTCAATCAAAGAAATGGAGAAAATACAGGGTATGAATAATGGAAGTCTCTAAATTAATGATTGAATAAATTGAGCCTACGAATGATAAAGATATTTCGAAACATAAATTGGAATACTTTAACTATCTACAGTTTATTTAGAAAATGTAGTCATCATTTATTAAAAGACTATGAAATGTGTATAATATTTTCGTTTGACAGAGGTTTCATTAATGTTTTATCACACATACCATGGAAAAAAGATATTAAAAAGTTGAATAATGATTTGGTAAAAAAAAATTTAGAATAATTATTTGACTAGTTACCTTAGTTTAAAGTAAGTTTCTTTTGCTGTTTAGTTAAAATATGATGAAGCTTGAATTGGCATAAAAGCAAAACATAGGTAGGTCCTTGCTTTAGATGTAAACTTTTTTTAGTTATAATATTGAACTAAATCAAATTTAACTTTTTTCACACCACATTTAGCTTACTGGTAAAGTTAAGCAAGCTCATTTTACTCATAGCTATGGCGTAAATACTTCTCTAATTAAAACCAACTCTGCAAGGTTGAGAACTACATCAATAGCAATAATAAAATTTTATTTTCCTTTAGCGAGTGAAGCTGTCAGCCCTCACGGGACGGGACAGTGCCCGACACGAGAACAATACACGTCAAAAATATACTCCTGGCAATGGAATATCGAACGCCTGTGTTTACTATCGCTTTGTTCCCTACGATACCTGACGTTGAACTTAAGAGCTTGTGTTCAAATATTGATTTCAAGCTGTGATCTAAGTTTCATTCCAGTCACGGTGTAACTTGAACCTTTATTTTGTGTTGGATGTTTTTGTGTCTTAATATTAAGATGGTTAAATAAACAGACCTCGATAGATACGAGATACAAGTACCTACTTACTCTTGTCTGTTTTAGGGTTCTTTAGGGTCCGTTCTAAAACAGCATAAAAATGTATTGCGTCTGTAACCTCGTCAGTCGCGCTAGAGGTTAAAAAAAAGATAACAACAGTTGTTTTAGTGAAACCAAGTTCTATTTTGGTATTGTGAATAAAATAATAATAATAATAATACACTGTAAATAAAACAAAATAAAAGATTTATTTTCAACTCAATAAGAAACTATAATTTTCTAAACAAGAATATCCTCGTATATAAAATGCTAGCAAAACTCTAGCTCCTGAAATAAAATGGTAAGAATAAAATAAAGTATCTAATACTACGTAAGAAGAGCTTAAGCGTGGTTATAAATAATAAAACAGCTTGTGCTCTAGAAAAATGCTTATAAGCCGTATTTACTCTGTGGATATGCACAGCTAGCGGACTAACTGTGGTCGGGACCCCTGTTAATGAAAGGTATTTTTGAAGAGAATTTTTCTTGCACGCCGGGTTTCACTATATCGCGAGTATAAAGAAATAATGATAGTATCATCAATAAAATTTCTAATAAATCTACGTATTAAATTGTACCTCTAGTGAATCATCCACAAAAAAATCTAATTCTATGGAATTAAGTCGGCCCGCTTCCATGACTCTTTCTTATATTTAGAGGTGAAGATAAAGTCACGTCTAGTTTTAAGTGGATTGTCCGCTACAATCTGTCCGCTAGTTATCTATAGAACCAAAAGTTACAGTATCTACTAGCCTAAAGTGCTCTAAAAGTATTCCAAGTAAACTGTAGCAATACGGATTTTATGAGGTCATAATCGAGGTGGATTTGACGTAATAGAAAGCTCTGATTAATCTGAGGTTTCTATTTGTTTTAGACCACATTTTTAAACACATTTTCTACGATAGCAATTTGTAAGTAAACCTAAGAAACCCTAAAACTCTTTTTAGATTTAAAGCTCGTACATGTTATCTATTTTTGTCTTTTGCTTATGTCTTGTTTTTGTGTACAATAAAAAAATAAAGAATATGCAGCAGAGAGTTAATTAAGGTTTTTGTCACAGATCTGTGTAAAGTTTTATCGTTCTTTACGATTAGCTACCGCTTTACTAAGACTTATTTCTTTCACGCTCGTAAACCTTCACCCATGTTACACTAAACATTTTCAAAAATTCAGTAAACAAACTATTTACATGCACATCTACACTTATACATTATTATAATACCTAATCGACTGAAAATTATCTCTTTGATTCACAACGAAATTTACTGTGAAACTAATTACTATTGTAGTTCTAATTTTGAATATTCTGGTTATCACCGTAATCGCAGCGAATATATTGAAGAGACTTGACAGGAAGAGAGGAGTCGTAGAGCAAGTGTTATAGAAAGTCAATTATTGCGAGTAAAAAGAATATTTTGAATCCATCAATCAGTGGAGAGCCAACCTTGAACGCTTGCACACTAAGCGATATCGGCACCGGTACAGTTACTGACCAGAGGGCCTAGTACGAGTTTTGGTGTACAAAAATGTCGGAGTCGGCGCCGACACGGTGTGAAGCATCTAGTACTAAATGTAATGTATAGATGTCGTGTCGGTGAGACTGTGAAATTAGCAATTGGATTTTAGTTTTCAAAATTTAGTACCACCTGAGGCACTTTTGGAAATGACAGCAGAACATTTGGTGCCTAGCTAATTAAAATGTCCAGTCCAACTGTGAAGTGGACTTTAACAGACCTAATGCAGTTTTCAAAGGTAATGTTCACATTGCGATAGGTACGTATAGCATTTTATTCTCACGTAAACAGGGCTTTTTAACCAACTTTGGTGTGTTTGAACACTCAATTCAATTTAAATCAATTAGGTATAGTGTATCTACGCTTGTAAAAAAATTTGAAATGAAAAAGTTTTCGTTTTAAGATTTTAAAACAATGCAAGACATTCTTTGTATTTTTAGTTTGAGCATAGATCTTTTAAAGTGTGGTCTTAGAGATATCGTTACTCATGCATAATAAAATTAGCTTGAGTCTGGATCAGTGCTGAGCAATAAATCGGCATACATGCCTTAGAAATGAAATTGGTACATTAGTGATCTTTATGACAGGCGTCATGGCTCAGTCGGTAGTAGCTCTGCCTTCTGTGCTGTGGGTCGTGGGTTCGATCCCCACCGAGAACAAACATTTGTGTGTGGCATTTGTTTGTTCTGTGTCTGGGTGTTACTATGTATTATAATTATGTATTTACAAAAAAAAAGTATATAAGTATTATATCAACAATCTAGTTTCCATAGTACAAGCTCTGCTTAGTTTGGGACTAGAGGGCGTTGTGTGTAATGTCCAAGAATATTTATTTATTTATGTTTTTAGATGTCAAAGAGGAATATCCAAATATGTTTAAGACACGTTATACCTAATACTAAAATAATACAAGTCTCCTTATCATCCGCGGTTTCCAAGTTTCCCGATTTAAACCCACAGTGTGAGATATCCGAGTGTTATACCACAAACATAAATGGAATATTCGTGTAGTCTATTCCAGACATACGAGATAATTTTAGCATATCTACACCAACTTCAACTATGAAATTATTTGCGGAGATGACAAAAAGCAATTGTGGAACTGAAATTCAAAATTTAATGCGAAATTGAACTTTATTTTTATCAGTGATTTAGTTACGTTTTAAGAAAAAATACCGATTTTTTTTTATTAAAGACGAAATTGTTTTACTTTGGTACATACTCTACACATTATTGTGACATTAGTGTGTTGAGAAAATAAACGATATTTTAGATTACTTCCATACATGTAATTACAATTTTGTATGAGAGCGAAATACGAGTAAAATAACTAAGATTAAAATTCTAAGTGGATACTAGATTATAGAGTTTTATATGAAAATTTCCAAAGCCTGTGATTACGAAGCGTGTACTGATTAAAGGGAAAATTAATAGCTCATAGCCTACAGACGCTACGTTATTCATAATATTCATTAAAGTCAAAGTAAGAAGTGTTTTTATTTAATAAAATTCCAAATATCACTTAGAACTTCTTACAAACTAGGTACTTTAATCCAAACAAGCTAAAACTATAAAAACAATATAAAAACTAATTCAAAATGAGGTCTGCTGAAACAAGTTAAACTTGGTTATTGTAAGTTTTGAAGTAAACTACCCATAATAAATAAATAAATAAATAAATATTCACGGACACTTAACACAACGCCTTCTAGTCCCAAACTAAGCAAAGCTTGTACGATGGAAACTAGATGGCTGATAGAATACATACATACATTTTTTTTGTAAATACATACTTATATTACATAGAAACACCCAGACACAGAACAAACATCTATGTTTACAACACACAAAATGTTTGTTCATGGTGGGGATCGAACCCACGACCCACAGCACGGAAGGCAGAGCTACTACCGACTGAGCCATGACGCCTGTCAAATAATATAAATATAATATCGTATAGGTGCTGAGAAATAAGATTAGGACATTTATAACCATAAAGTATAATGGCATATTCTTGTCGAGCTAACTCGAAGATTAGACTAAGCTTTTTATCATTGAAAAAAGAATTCAAGTTGAAAAGAAACATAAATAACTTACTGAGATGGATACAAAACTTTTTTCAACACACTTGCTCATAAAGTGGCTCTATGGTCACTGCAATTAGGCACATAATGACACCCATAATCAAACTGTGACTTTTCATTGCTATAACTCACTAGTGAGTTATAGATTTTTTTTTGAAATTTTGTGGTTGAGTTGCTTTGTTCTTAAAAAAGTTTTTATTCATAAAAAAGAACAAATAAATTAATGTTCCTATTGCTTGCTCATTTCATGCAACTTCTTATTTAAATAGATAATTTTAACTCGTACGTGTTTAATAAATAAAACTTTCACTCAAATATAACTTTTGTTTTCTCTGTAATAAAAGAAAACTTTAAATTCCCCATTTTGTACGTGGCAGAATATACGCAAACCCTATGCGCGGAAAATAAAAAAAACCTCATCCCTTTAGTCTGTGGCCGATCGCAATGCGCGCGCATAGGAAAACTGATTAATTTTTCCCGCCTTAGCGAAACATTTTTCACAACTCGTTTTCACTGTTGAAATTATAGTTATTTTATTCACAAGTGTGTTGAAAAACGTCGTATGATACACGTGTGTATTGATGATTACCGTCCTCGGCTCTCTTAAGACCCTCGCCTACGGCTCGGGTCTCAATGGCACCTCGGCGGTAATCACCAATGTACCACACTAGTACCATAATGTACTATTATCAAGTCCAAACATTCAAGTAGGTACTTTATCTCAAGAGTTTTTATCAGTCGTGAGTACGAGATTTGTTGATAGACAGGGTAACCATAGAGTGGCACTGGGTACTAAGACCAAGGCTTGGGTCATATTTTCCTTACATAACGCCACATTGGTAAAACACATTTTTTTATTATGTGCTGTTATGTATGTCTGTTTGTCCCAAACAAATGTATTTTATTTATTTCTTTCATTTATACATTTCAGAATATTAACTACAAAATTACCTATTACCAATTTATTTAAAATTCCTCACTGAGTGACCTACCGTCACGATTTCATCAATCTAGTAATAATGACCAAATATTGACTCCAATTATTTTCAGCAAAGCTTGGCCAGAAGTAAATGGGAGCAGGGTACTTCTTGACTCATCAATTCTGCAATATTCTCTTGTGGTCATAGATTATATTGTATTTTGACTACTAGCGTACGAATCTGAGTTACGAATTTCAATAAAGCAAACTTTACAAGCCCTGCATGTACGTACCTACTGAAGTAGGTATGTACAGATTTATCGAGATACAAATAATAAATAATAATAATAATAACTAATAATGGTTTACTTTAAACACTATAAATACAGTCGAGATAAAAGATTCTGGGTCTTCTATAAAAACTTGAATATCGTGAAAACCATGAATGCTAGTTTAATGAAATAAATTGTGTTTGGCAGACATACTCCTTAATTATATAAAAGTTGTTTATTGATTGCTTGCTAGCATTCATCATCCGATATTCAAGTTTTTATAGATGACTCGGAATTTTTGCTCCGGAGTGTAGTTTTAAAAGTGCCTGTTATTACAATCTTTTGGTCAGTTAAAACTTAGTAGGTTTCACTTATTTTATTTACTAACTCCTATCTTTATGAAATACCAACTACAGTGAGTCCGTGTTCTTTGTAGGTCAACGAGCCGGCTACGGCTGTCGAATTAATCCGGATCAATGATTTCCCAAGCGCATGGTAAAACCAAACCGACTTTATTTAAATACTGAAAAAAAATTACTAAAATACTTTTTTACTGTAAAATTTTCAAAATGGTAATGTTTTGGGAACTTCATTTAAAATACGTAAAAAATATAATCATACTTTTGTAAATATTTTTCGTCTCAAAGTATTGAAAGAATACTTTTACTATGCAAAAATGTAGAGTTGTGATCGTTATAAAAAAAAATAACTTAAATAAAAACATAAAAATTCACCAATATAAACAAATAATAAAAATACTTACCTAACCGTTGCAAGGTATACACATACACAATTATATTTATTTAAATACCTTTATCCTTAGAAACCGAATATCATTTATATCTAGCTATCGTCTATCTTCAAATCGTTGGTACCGTTACATAGGTACGTGTACCTACTATGACTTATAACTAAATTCCTGTGATGCCAGTGAATTATTTATAAGGAGCATACCTCTGCCGTAATATAGGCGTAGATTCATTAATCAAGTCAACGTAGGTTGCGGCGTGGACCAGTTTACGATGCTTAATCGAAATATCATCCTAAACACACACATGACCCTAAAACCCTGTATGACACCTACTAAATAAGAGCTATCTGTCATTTCGGGCGCGGCCATTTTGGAATTTTGAAACTAATTTAACTAGGACGAGATTAGGCTATAATTAAGATGGGACAATCTAAAATTGGACAAGCTCTACAGAAATTCGTGAATATCATAATTTTACGGATGCACTAAAATTACCGCTGGGCTAACTGCCAAATGCATTTTGTACCTGGAAAACTCATCTGGACGAAAAAAAGGTTGGCGCGTTGCAAAAGAACCCTATATAAACCGGCTAAGCGAGAGTCGGGCAGAATACCTCAAGTTCAAAAATACCTCGTGATAGACGGACCACTAACTCTGTTATAAAAACACAGTGCCAACTCGAAATAAATAATTACATCGCGTGCTGTCTCTTTCATCCTTTGCAAATTCTTGCAAATGAGAAGAAATAACACCACAGAATAGATATAGTACTTCCTAACCACGGACTTATTGGTAGAGCAATTAGGCTCTTCAAATACCTAACCAAATACTAAGTAATTCGGGCACTTGGAACCACTTAGTAGAAGAATCGCTAAAGAACTCTATCAGAGTTAATAAAAAGAACTAAGTTACATTTAAAAAAATAAATTAAACAGACAATTGAAGCACTAAAAGTAACATCCGATGTTCATTCTCTAAAAACGACTGCAATATTTTTGAGTCAACACCTGAACATTTTTCAAATAAAAAGTACAAGAGTAACAATAGAAGTGCTGTTTTATTGTACGGAAGAAATTATGAAGAGTGCTTGAGAAAATGTTTAGCAATAGTGCTTCTAATATTATTACTATAGGATCCTTTGTACTTCAATAGTGACTAGCCTTGGGTAAAATGCGATTGCATAAATGCATAAAAGTACTTTTTCCTATATGGCAGCATGCACCAAACTAATCTGTCTTGTAATAGTACATTATGGTACTAGTGTGGTACATTGGTGCTTACCGCCGAGGTGCCATTGAGACCCGAGCCGTAGGCGAGGGTCATAAGAGAGCCGAGGACGGTAATCACCAATACACACGTGTATCATACGACGTTTTTCAACACACTTGTGAATAAAATAACTATAATTTCAACAGTGAAAACGAGTTGTGAAAAATGTTTCGCTATGGCGGGAAAAATTTCCTATGCGCGCGCATTGCGATCGGCCACAGACTAAAGAATGGGATGAGGTTTTTTTTTTATTTTCCGCACATAGGGTTTGCGTATGTTCTGCCACGTACAAAATGGGGAATTTACAGTTTTCTTTTATTACAGAGAAAACAAAAGTTATATTTGAGTGAAAGTTTTATTTATTAAACACGTACGAGTTAAAATTATCTATTTAAATAAGGAGTTGCATGAAATGAGCAAGCAATAGGAACATTAATTTATTTGTTCTATTGAACACGATCTTTTTTAGAATAAAAACTTTTTTAAGAACAAAGCAACTCAACCAAAAAAATTCAAAAAAAAAAATCTATAACTCACTAGTGAGTTATAGCAATGAAAAAGTCACAGTTTGATTATGGGTGTCATTATGTGCCTAATTGCAGTGACCATAGAGCCACTTTATGAGCAAGTGTGTTGAAAAAGAGCTATTCCTGTGTTTATTTATGGGCTTTTGAGTATTCTAACTGCCCTAATACTGAAACGTTACTCAATAAACATTACTTAAAATGGTCTTGTCTCATTTTGTTTATGATCTGTTCCTATGGCAATAATCTATAAAAGAAGCGTTTTAGTATTGGGGCGTAAATCTTACAAAAAACGAGTCGAAACTAATAAACACAAACAGTAGGTACTAAATTACACTTGATTATATTACTAAAATCAAATTGTGTTCCATTCTTAATTAGACTCTTCATCTATGTTTAAATAATTTATCTTTGATGAGGGTGTGACCGGACGGGGAATCCCCATACAACGTCAATGAAAGTAAATCCACTTTATAGTATTGATTTTACATGGCCCAGTACTAAGTATTTACGAGTACACACCCTGGGGTCACGTAAAACAGTGCTAAGCCCACCTGTGTATGTGCGCTATAAATAACCGTCCCGTGGTGACAATTTATCCCCTTTATTTATGAAGTGGGATCACGACATCGTCTATTACGATTAAGCTGCTACTTACATACACCACCTTACTCAATTCCTACTTATGTATAATTTTCTTCTTCTTCTTCTTCTATTTATGGCCTCTGTCCGTCATTTCAACAGAGTTTTGCCAGTCTTAAATTAATAATATCAGTCAAGTCATTCGTCAAGTCGGTTGTCGATTGTTTTGAAGGTAAAATGGTGGATTTTCCCTTCAAAACAATTTTATAGCATCTGACAATTACAAAAGCGTGATGCAAAGGCGCAAAAAGGAAGGAAATGGCGTGTTTTAGAACAGCTATATCTTTGCATTGGGTAATTGGGTGAAGAAGATGGAAACTAAACAAATCCAGTAACATGATGTACAATAAATACCTACAGCCGACTTGACGAATGACTCGACTTGACTAAATACTATTTTTCAAATTATTCACTTGACACTGGCCAAATTACTGTCAAAATTACGGATAGAGGCCATATATAAAAAAAGAAGGTAGAATGAAAGACGGGTTTAATTTTCTTGGTAAATACTTAAAAAGATGATCCTAGAGAAGGTCTGTAAGTAGTTAACTCTGTGGGTAAAACCGTATGTTTTTTTTGTGGTTTCATCGGAAAAAGATACCTTCAAATCTCCAAGAACTCCTGCCTCTTTAGTACCCTCTCAAAGGTATGCTGGAAGAAAACTCTTTAGGGGTAAAGTTTGCCTTTGTACATAATGTCTGCTTTTACTATTTTTATATATTAAAGTTTATTGTGTGTACAATAAAGAATTAAGAACTCCTTAGTAAAATTAACAAAGAAAATTACAACTAATACAGTGTTTACAATATTTATAAAATACACATGAAACAGTTGAGCTATCTACAAACCGTTGCAAATGATTTATAAATAGCTCAACTGGTCCAAATCAGTACCAATCGGAAGCGTGCCCAAGACACTGGCTGCATTGCCGCGCTGAATAGCAATGCTGATACGCTGGCCAAATTAATAATAACAGCTAATGGTCTGAATGAGGTCTTCAGAAGTACAAATAAGCGAACTCCGCCGTGAATAGCCGTAGAGTGCAATAATTGTAATAGACTGGCAAAAGCCAGCTTGGGACGACGAGTTATGAAACGGACCCTGCTACTGCTATATCGATATCAAAACGCTCTCCGGGGAATAACCCGACGAGATACGTTCCGAGGTAGCTATAATGTAATAGTTGTAAATAGTTGGTTAAGATTTTCCCTCAGATTCGCGCAGGTGATTTAATGGGGTAATGTTATACGTGGTATGTAAGTACCTACCTACTAAATCTGGTATGTGAAGGTATACTTATCTGCCCAATGGAATTTAAAATTATTTTTTCCAGAGGTTTGGATAATTATATAACATTCAATAATAGAGTTATACGCACATATTTTACCTTTATCCTTAGCCATAGTTTTTTGTGGTAGACAGACCAAGCGTCACCGACATAGAAGGAAGAGTATGCTGCTGGACATAACATCTTGCATTGGTCTAGTCGTCAATGTAAACCAATAAGTTATAGAAGATCATTGAATAAGAAGATACAACACGGGTGCTATAGGCTAAAACGCAAAAATAAAAGAAATAATGTAGCGTCATGTCATCTTTAATTATTTCACCTTTTACAATGGAATCGAACTCATAGTTCAGTCGATCCGTAACCATAAAAACGGTATAGCATCCAATCTCTCCTTTTGTACAGAATTTGCATAAAGAGGTTAGCGGTCCTTCGGGTCCCTTTCCAGTTTTCCATTTTGTGCTTGAATGAGACGCGAACGGAGCCCTAACCGAAGCTGGAATCCGAGAAACGTTTTATTTTGAATATACCTACCGCAATACTTTTGGATCTGACTACGTTTTCTAGCTATTGGCACTATTGCGGCAAGGAAAGTTCACCTGAGGTTCTTGTACTTTTTTGTATTAGGTTTTACAAATTCCTACCTCCAATCATGTACTTATTGCAAACCATAATGTTAATTTTCTGCTAGATTTTTCAATGTAATAAATCTGCTGTAGGACTGATTTACCTGTATGGGTAATTTCTATCATCATTTATTAAAGCAAACGTTATTTGCACCTCTTTCCTCTTGTTTGTCTCATAAACTAAGGAAATCACCACTATGACCGATCGAAGCGTAATCTCTTCAGATATTTTACCTCGCGGCGCAAAAACAATTTTCGCTGATGTATTTTTTTCGAGAGGCTCACTAGACCTACATATTTATGAAAAGGTATAGAAATTCTGATTTGTTTTTTAGTTGCCTGTTTCGTGTTTAAGGTTTTTAACACGGAAAATACAGATTGCACGACCATGCCTTTAGCCGCATGATTTCTCACGAGATAAGCTAAATATATAAGATTTCTCTTCGGAAATTTAAAAATTCTAACGCTAAAAATTTTAAGCATAACAAACGCTGATAAGCTTGGCTTATTTTCGGTATTTTTGAGTAGAGAATTTTATTATTCCTTACGCTGAGGATATAAACCGAGTTACTAAAGAAACCCCTTTTGGATTTAAGCTTGTAAGAGGTAACGAAGATATTATAGTAACCTGGTCAGCATCATAAATGAATTTATGATTTATCCTAAGAAGTAGCGTAACTTGCAGTTCAAATAATATAAAGGTATGTTTCGAAATCGATTTATTTTATCTTGTGTAGTTACGGTCTTTGGGCTTCATCGGGTGGTATAAAAACTATACTTTGACAATTTTTAAATGATTTCCATCTTTGTAATGTATTCTCTGCTCTTCTGGGGAAATGTATCGTATCGGCTCTCTGGGTAAAATGCTGTATTATTCTCTTTTTCAGTTAAAACTACCGCAAAAAAGCTATAGCCTTCTTTCTAAAACTGCATAACTCAATAAAAAAATCCAATTCAAAGTTCTTATTATTTGTTAAACCTTATTCCCCAAAGATTCTAATTTTTTTAAAAGATTTCTACTAATTCTACATAGCATAAATGTCGCAGTCTGTTTTTCAGATGAGTCAGCGACCTTGATTCTTCAACGAATTTCCTTGTTTTATATAACTAATGGTACAGGATTTGTTCGGCACTCCGTTCGTTGATGATCGATTTGCTAGAGAAACCGTTTGAGCAAAATTGGAGCCCGGACTTTGTTCAAAACCTGTCACTCGTATTTCCTTCCTTGGGATACGGTATTATGTTAAGGTACATCTGATATTATATTACGAAAATATAAGGAAAACGTCGCAATAAAAGCTCAATTTTTTTCGTACTAGGCGTTCGCACTCTGCACGACGCAACACCGATACAATATGGATATGTCAGTTGTTCCAACCAAAACCAACCAATACAACACCTACAAATAAACGTTTAAATGGTCATAAAAAAAATGAGGACCAACTCTAAACACCTTTGACACTTTCTGCCAAATAATTTTATTTAAAAAATACTATTGTCGGCGTCAACTCCGTCTGAAAGCAATAAATGTGTATGACATCTCTCCGTTGATATCGTGTAGGTGTCGTGTCGTTGGCTGTATAAAATAGCCGTTGTAATGGACGACGACGTGCACCTGTCATCGGTCGAATTTATATTTGTCTCGAATGTAAAGACCCTTATGTACCTATATATTTCACTTATTTTGATTTAAGTGTACTTGTTTTGGATACGAGCAGTTTTATAACGTGAAGCTACATAGATTTTCTATTAATAATTTATTTTTATCATATTCTAATTCAGGATTTTACATAAGGATTCAAAACAGATTTTTTAAATCTCTACATAATGCAACTGAAGCTGCAGGCAGAAGTATGTGCTCATAACTTTTGAACTTGCCTTTATTAGTAAAATTATGTGTTACTAGCCGTCGCCCGTGGCGTTGCTCGCGTTCTACCTTTTAGAGTGTGACGTTTCAAAGTTTCTTTCTTAGTGCACCCCTACACTATAAAAGGATACTACTCTCCAAATTTCATACCTCTAGGACTTATAGTTTAGGCTGTGCGTTGATTCTCAGTCAGCTTCAAAAGAGTTTTATATATTTAGAGATAATTGGTCAGACTATGGTCACAAGGATGGGATACATTACTTTCAGTTCTTTCTCGTTATTTACGACCAAATCTGCCTCAGAGTAATAATATAGCTACTTCCGAAAGAAATAATATTGCGCAAAATATGACAGACAACGTCATATCAACATTTTTGCTTTACCCGCATTCTCTTGTGTTTATTTTCGATTTCACTTCACTTAGTACGAAGCGAATTATGATAACATTATTCGGAGCGAAAACAGATGAAACAAAAACATGTTGCGTAAAGATAATTCTAAATAATAATCTTTGGTAACAAATTCTAAGTAAATTGAGTCAATGAATTCAAAGTCAGGGCTTGTCAATGTAATTTTATCAAATAGTTTTATGAAAAGCTAGACATTTAACTAATACTCACATCAAAACGAATACTCATGATATTCAAATTAATTATCTTTACCTAGAATTTTACCTGCCCTTATTTTAATTAATTTACAGTAGGCAAAGTATATTTTTAGAATTAGAACCTAGCAAGGTACCATAACATACAAATGAAATAGGCAAAGCATTACCAGTGTCACATCTGTCTACGCCTTATCTATGATGTCGCTCAATGCAGGTATTGGTAATCTTTATGTGACTTTCACATACAGGGTGACGTTAACATTAGATACTTGCTTCTTGAATGTTTATACTCTCATTGTTGATTACACCATGTTGACAAGCAGACGCTTTATCGTATTTTACGCCATACTGTGCTGTGTTTTTATTCATTGTTAGTGTTAGTTGCTTACGTAATTGCCTTATGTGTTATATTACAAGTAAGTAATAAGTTTTATCTGATTACAGGTAGTTCTGAAAAGAGCCAAAAACAGTATGTAAATCTAGCACTATTTGCATACAAACAAAATATTGACCTCGCAACAAATAATACGCAGCTTTCACCAATGCTGATTATTCCGGTTTTGGTTGAAAATTCAAACAATGAAACTGTGATTTTTAATAAATTCAATCAGAACAAAACGGTGACTCTACAATTAGTTCATAAGAATCTAAATGATGAAGAAAATTATATTGATGTTGGTTTTCGACAATCACTGAATCGAGGATTAGGATCGAATAATATGTCAGAAGAAGTAATGGAGGTGAAAGTTAAAAATGGAGAAACAACCAACGAAACTGCTAATGGAAACTTTACTGATACTGTAAACAATACCGTGAATATAAAGGAAAATGAAAAAACAGAGATGAATAAAACCGGTGCAATTGAATCGATAACATTGCCAGAAGATTTATACCCCTCTTCGAACAATAGTAACGAATACATCAACTCAATATCACTTACTATGACATCTCCAGACGATCTTCCTCCAATAATCGACGACAGATGGCAAAACTTTACAGTGAGTACAAGTCTTCATTTCGAAAATGAATCAATGACAAAAGAATCAGATTTGAGTAAACATGAGTTCCCTTATTCAGCAGCTCTTTATAACAATAGAATGATCGATCAAATATCAATAACGACAAATTCTTATACAAATGAAGAATCACCTTTGGCTTTGCCTAAAAATGATCGATGGAGAACATTTTCGCCCCAGTATTCTGCCAATCAGTTTAAACCTCTCGCTGGGTTGTATTACGATGGTTTTTTGCATAGACCTTTGATAACGTTTCCGGGGTTCATTCCTAGAAATTATTATAATCTTTAGTTGGTTTATTGAATCGTATAATTAGTTTTTTTTTATCAGGTATCATAGTTTGAATTTAAAATATTAGTGGAATTTCTGTAGCTAATCCACAGTGTAAGAATTAGTTATTCTTTTTTCACATCGCAGAAACAATATTATTATGGCCATACTTATAAAAACAGAATAGTTAAACAGTTGATCTAGTTTGACATTACCTGTTAGTGACGACAATAATTTAAACAGCTGAAGTTATGCAACGATTATAAGTAAGTAGTAAGTAGTTGATAGTAGGGTATGCAAGTAGAGAAAGACCGAAGAAGAAGTGGTTTGATTGTGTGAAAGAGGATATGAATGTGAGAGGAGTAGATTCAGAGTTGACGAATGATAGGAGTGAGTGGAAGAAAACATGTTGTGCCGACCCCACCTAGCGTGGGATAAGGGCAGGGAAATGATGATGAGTAAGTAGTTGATAGGTAGGTACTCTTTATAACAAAGTACGAGTAGATATATCACAACCAATGTAGGTAGATAGAACACTCGTAACTTGTGAAGCACATAGCCTTTTGAGTTCTAACTCATGCGAGTAACATTGTTACTTGGGAATCGCCATTATGCTGACACCCCTATTGTATGTGATTGACACTCATTGTTCGCTCACGATTTTGAAATTCACTGCTATTACTCTGCGATTTGATGGGAGTATAGCGGGTAATATTGTGTTACTATATGATACTGATCCGATATTGAAATAGAATTCCGTTTGTGAATTATTATTTTTATCAATAAAACAAAATAGCCAATAAAATAACTTCTGATACCAATTATTCAGTATCAAAAGTTCCACTCACAATTTGGAAGCATAAAACTACTTTTAAGAGATAGATTATGTGGAAAAAGAAAGTAAAACCGAGTTTTCAGTGCTAAAACATCTAAATTTATGTTAAATTGATTACTTTAACTCAATACATTTAATATCTTTTGAGTAGGTTTAGTTTTAGTTTCAAATATAATAAATATATACAATCTGACAAACCTTTGTTTTTAATTTCATTATTGATAAAAGTTTTCCGATGAACTAAGCCAACAGTAAGGTTTGTTTATCCAAAGAAAAATAAAAGCAACCAGAGACTTTCACATTTATTATTCACCATGACAGAGTCCCCTTTCCAAGTAACCGTAAATGTACTCGAGTACGAGTGGGAAGTAGATTTTCTTAAAGCATTATTGCTACAAGAGCGGACGGACAACCAATGAGATTAGTCGGTTGAAAAACTATGATGCGATGATTTTGGTCGGTCTCGTGCGAACGTGTGACCATGCAAGTCTCGAGACAAATATTCGATGTGTATACGCAGGTCGAGCATTGTAGATAGCCATGCTCGGATGAAACTTACTCATCGAGCATGTACTTACGTGTGGATCCACCATAACACTTCGTCATCTGGTCGAAATAGCGACATTTTATGGAAAATCTAAAAGCTCAAAGTCAGTGATCATGCACTTATAAATGAAACACATTTGCTAACATCTATAACAAAAAAAAAATACAACCGAATTGAGAACCTCCTCCTTTTTTGAAGTCGATTAAAAATAACTGTGATGCGTAGGTACATACGAGTTGTTTCCGATTAATAAGTCTGCTTTCTTTTAATTTCTATAAAGCCACAAACCAAGAAGTTGAAGTTATTTTAATGACGTTTAATAGCTGTCATAAATTATTCCAGTTGAAGGTAGTCTAATCGATATTCAACCATCAAATACGATGAAAACTCAAAGAACTTACAAATCTCATCATTCCACTTTAATTGTGTTCATAATGAGGTGGGCCATCAATATTCATAGTGGGCAATTCGTCCAAACAACCCTCAGACGAATCGCGTCGACCAGAATAAGATATTAGGGGACAAACTTCACGCATTGACCCCTTTTTAAAGGTTAATGCCTGCGTCTCTCCGCGACACCTGAATACTAATACCTATGGGGTGCCGTTTTCTGTATAATGAACTCACAAAATAAAGTTAGCTTTCGCTTTAGTGATAATCGCTAAGACTGGTGTTGGAGTTTTAACATTATTTTTAACGACATCCCACGCAAAGCGGCCCTTGTAAAGCATTTATTTTTTTACATAAAAACACAAGTTTGAACTACTTTTGTGTGCAAAATAAATGTAAAAGGATTTCATTTCAAAGTTATCGTCTGACATGTAAAAACCTCAACTCAAAAGCAATGCCGTATTTTTGCTTTTAACAGAAACTATAGCCGCGCTGTTTGATGTCATTTGCAGTTACCTACTGAATGTTTCTATACTATTGTAAAACTGTAAAAAAGCCAAAATCTTAAATTAAAGATATGGATAAAATAAATATGCAGCTCTACTAAAAAAACGATTCTGATTCCGAAAATCGAGTTTGTCTGTTTGTTTGTTCGCGAATAACGCCTTAACTACTGGACCAATTTCAATGAAACTTATACCACTTTTTTCCGGATTGAAACATAGGCTATATTTTATTGAAAGCAAAGACGTGGATTCTTAGATACAGCTTGACCTCTCTAAGCCAAAAGCCGCCTTTGACACGAGGTTCATCGTATACTGGTTGATAGATATTTTGGTGGTAAGTTTCGCACGCGTACGAAGTCGCGGGTATCAGCTAGTAACAATATAACTGCGACTACAGTTTTTGGGTATTTTCCTCACAATATATTTTTATCTTTGCTTATTTAAAGTAACTATCTGCTGACTAAATTAAACTACATTTTATATGTATAGAACAGAGCTGTATTTTTTTCACGCTCACAAACAAAACCGAACGGTCTTCGTGAAATAGAACAACCGTACGCATTACTTACAACAAAACTATATACCCTTCTAATTTCAGGCCATTTTCCGTTCTCAGTGCATTCCGGCTGCAGCAGTAGGTATGCGGAAATATTCTCAGCTCGTTTGCTGTAGCCTGTACCTTGGATACTCGCGAAGATAAGTGAACACATTTTAGACAAATTTAGTTTTTTCATTAAAATTATTGATAAACACTGGATGAGAAGAGCCGAAGACCGGGCTCAAAGACGCGTCTTGGGAGAGACCTACGTCCAGATGTGGACCAATATAAGTTGATGACAAAGTCGATTCAATAGCCCTATAACTTTTTACTGCCCAGCAAAAATACAAGAGTTCCCCGTTTGTCCTACTACCTTTCCTGAATACCTTGTCTTCAAAGTAACTAATAAACGAGGAATGGCCAGTGACATGACAAAAAAACTAAAATATTTGCTTATATAAATGTAAAGTGCATTCATCTATTGCCTCGACTGTACCCACTACGACATTCCATTTACAAACGCTTTACCGTTTTATTACTAAGAATTATTTTAATCTCTTTTCAAGCAGGGTAAGCGACTGATTCTCAGCTATTCGGAGTATGCTTTTTACTGTTGCGTTCCTAAGTTGTATTTGCGTTTCGACTTTAGGGTTATAGAGTTGTTTTTCGACTTTGAACTTTACAGGCAAATTCGATAGTGATCAAATCTATTTTACTAAGTGATTAAAATCTTTTGCAGGGGTTAGAAACCCAGTTGCGTCCATTGAAATGTACTTCTAATAGGAGAGCTGAAGAGCTCTTGAATGATTATGATCAGTATATCGTATCGAAATCTACAGATCAAAGGATTGTGAATGAGTTCTATATTTATACTCCTTGATATCTATCGCAACTAAATGTTCTGTTCATCGAAATACGTGAAAGAGATATCGGCTAAATAATGCAACCCACCTTAGTGGATTTTATACTGAGTTTATACTGTTTGATGACCCTTATGGTTTAACGGGTGGTCAAACGACTGAAACGCTAGAGATGTAGGTTCAATTCCCGCGGAAGATATTTACATGATATTTAACTTTGTTCTAGTTCTTTCTTACTGAAAAACTTTCATATTTAAATAATTTTCAGTGAAAAAACACATCAGCAGTAGTGAAAAATGTTTATTCACTTACGTATTACGTTATTTATGTATGGGAATACCTACATTTTGCTTTATAGAGCTATAAGAAAATCTTGTTCAACACTCAACGGCACAGAGACATGAAGCATCTCAGTAATCCACATTCTAAGATACGCTATACCGAGATCTCAGATTTTATCAATATTTGAGCACTAACATTTCAGTTGCTATGGTATAACTAGCTTCTGATCTTTTTCCATTACATAGTTTACATAGTATATACATATATATTATATTATAGTATATAGTTATTAAGTTTTTTTTTTCTTGTAATTCCTAGTTAATGTGTGCAATAAAGTATTTTCTATCTATCTATCTATAGAACTTACTGAGGGAGTGCTTAAGAGTGTCAATCGGTTCTGTTTTTCATGTTCGAGCGGATTGCTTTTGGTTCCAACTTAGGGTCAATTCACACCGAGACTGAAAAAGTGCGTACTTTTAAAGATAGAGATACAACATACACGTACACTACTAGTACATTTTGAACCATAGCATTTGTTATAAAGAACCTAGACCATTGTTACATCAAAGACAAACGCAAACTGAGACAATATCAATAAGACTGAATCTACACCTTATTTTACCAGAAAATCACGTAAAATATTTCATCCAATTATTAATTTGTTACAACAATTTAATTATAATAATGCACTCCACTTCCCTATTTCAATTCTTGGAAACTCATTAAGAAATTTGTAAGTACTTACCAAAAATAACTTGCTACTTTGTAAGCAGGGTAATTCAAAGTGCAGAGTGAAATTAATTTTACATTGGTGTAGCGTAAAGAAGACAGCTTAAAAAAAGATTTATCAAATAAAACTTTTAAAAAAGAAAATTTCCAATTAAAATTGTTTATGTTAGTTATTATCATTACTTCGGTTTGTAAAATCATACATTTTGAAATAAAACAAATAGCATTTATTAGGCTCATTCCAAAAATCACCTGCCAGTTCTCCCTGCGAAGGGGATTTCTAGACCTTTTGACAATAAACCCCTTTTTTACCTGAGACTTCTCAAAACTAGTTTCGGCGCTGATGAATATCCTCATAACTTGGAAACAGCTTGATCAATTTTAGTCAGGGGTTAACTAGCACCAAAAAATATGAAATTATATAAAATGCACGCTGATTTTACATACATTATTTAAAATAAAATAGCTTTCTCAATAGTAGGTACTTATTAATATAGGCTGACGCTCTTGGGATTAATTTGATACGGCTTTGTTTTACCAATTCATTACATTTAAAAGAAAAAAAATATTTCACAAGAAGGCTTTTGTGTAGGCGCCAGATAATCTTTATCTATTCTTAAGCTGAGTAATTACTTTGCACTAATGAAGAGGATGACTACCATCATTTCTTAGTCGAGAGACACTAAATAAAAATAATAACATTGTATTTTTCTTTATCAAAAAACTTTATTGATGTACAAAACATCCTTAGTAGCTCTATCATCTTGGAAATATCTAATATCAATATTAAAAGGATTCTTTAAATAAGTTTACACGATGCTTGTGTGGAATTAACCAGCTACTTTGCCGTAGCTGTGACATCTCTACGGGGAAGGAGCAAGTAATTATAAGATTCATCGACTCACCTCATTTAAGACAGGAGGCCTGACAGTATCTTCACAAACTTGTGAAGCTTTGTTTTATGCGTTAAAAACATATTTCTAACTTCATCATCATCCACAGCTGGGCATAGGCCTCCCCAAGTTTGTGCCATCTAATACGGCCTTGAGCTAATCTCTCTCATTTACTTATTATACCTAAGAAACTATAATTTTTTCATCATTAAAATCATCATCATAGTGGTCTATGTCTGTAAAATTTTTAATATGAGAAACAATTGAACGTTAAAAGAAGTTTCTTTAAATATAACTAATAATTAATTTAATTTTATATTCGAACGTTAAAAAGATATGGATACTAAAAAAAACATTTGTGCAATTCACACGTGGTAGAAGTGAAACCTTCAAAAACCAATATGCAGTACTTATTTAGTTAGAAAAGGTTCTATGCTCATGTTGCCTAAATCAGAACTAGATGGCACTGCTAAGTTTGGTCGGATCCTAGAACGCGCTATCGAAGTGTTTTGCGTTTGGTGGGGGTCGAACTGTCGCTTTTTCGTTTTATCGACTTGCAAATCACAACGGTGCTAAAGAAGTTTTCACTTCAAAAAATAGGCCCTCAGTTAGGATGACACTGACATTGACCTTTATAATAATACCTCAGTACCTCTATCACGAACAAATCTGACAGTCGCCGCGTTAACGTATTCGAGTTATATTGCGCGTCAATGCCAGCTCGATTGCCAACCGTTGTAGTGTCACCGCGCAGTGTATTTCGGATACGCTCGCATTACGATACGTTTGCGATTGTCACATTTATTTGTGATCAAGGCACTGTCCATTTTATTATCACATCACGTTCATCAGGTAAGTGATACGGTTGTTACACAATTGTTTAAGGTAACCTTGCGGGCGGTGTCGTAATAAAAATTTGGTTCTCTATACTAAGAAGATACAGTCAAACTGCCGCGTAACTTTCTGAAACATGTGTTTGTTCCCAGCCCTGGTGAAGACACTTTTTGGTACGGTTGAAGAAAAATCTTTTATTTTAGGTCACTGAAGTTTTTTCACGTGGTAGCGTTGACAGCCCATTTTTCATCTGTGTGACAGCCCTTACAAAATAAACTAAATTTTTTTTTTTTTAGAAATATAAAACAAAAAAGACTGCGTACGAACTCATTCAGGGTTCCAAATATTTTAAGTCCATTTTGAGTAATTTTGAGGTCCAAATTTTGTGTCGAAGTTTATCAACTCGGTGATAGTCTTTAAAATATCAAAGAATTTGGGTGTAAAACAGAATCTCAGACTTCTTTTACACCATTTGACTCTTTATAAACCTACTAGTTTTATATAATTGCAGTCATTAGTCAATACGAACGAGTCACAATGCAGGCAGTTTAGACTAGACTCCTTGACTCAACCTTGACGGTGATAACTTTTTAAAAAACCACTAAGCTTCCCTCCTCCGTGCTCCGGGAGCTCTCGTTAGCACTTCGAGCACCTACAATGCTAAAATGTCAACTCAACTGCAAAGCTGGACACTAGGAATAACTTTGTTAGTAAGTACCTATCATTGTTGAAATGAATATTGTAAGAATTCAACGCCATGTTTTAATTTAAACTTGGTTAGTCGCGAAGTTTTATGAACAAATTTTGATATTGCAGGAATAATGAATTTTGCGGGATACAATTCTGTTTTAAGATTGATTAAAAACTGCACAACGGACAGAATACACTATGCACATTGCACTTACACAAGTATTGCTTAATAATTTTTATTGATCGAGTGAGCGAAGTATACGAAAATCATTCTTGTTTATTTGAAGTTAAAGCTGTTTAATTTATCACCAGAAAACGAAAAGTAAATTAATATTTACCGTTCCGCTTCCATTTATTACCATCGAGGTGTTCTTTGTAGTCGAGTTGATAATTTATTGATCAAATCTCAGAGGGATACTGAGTGCAGATGTAGGGCAGGTTTTGAAACGAGTTTTTTTTTTTTTTTTTTCAAAAAACAATTGCCAATCAATTTTTTTTTAAAGTAATTGATGGTCCATCTGACGGACACAGTCCACGAATGGAGGGGAGGTGGAAAGTTGCTTTGCGCAGTGAAAAAGATGTACTATATAAAGACCATCACTTTTGCCGAGGGTATTTAACCGTGTCGGGCCTGTACTAAAGGACAGATAGATTTATCGTAGTGGATTTGACTCTACCGTTTCATTTACAAACGCAAAACTTATTTTGTTCACTCAGTTACTGTTCCATGTAGTTTATTCTGTAGCGCAAAAGTCATAGAAGCGATCGCTACAAAAAAGATCATCACCATTGCATCCATCAGCTTTATCCTTTTGAAAAAAAACCCCACATAGAGTCAGCATCACAAGTCACTTTTTCTGAATTTTACAATTGTTTTCTGTTGGCTCTCATTATAAATCCTTAGCTAAATACTACTTTTACGTCAAATTTTTATTCAAAGTTGGTTTATACGCAATGATCTTTGTACATTGCTGTATGGGAAATGTTGTATGGCTCTATAGTAAACTTTCCCTCTGCAAACCCATTGTAGGCGCCTACTTTCACTAATTGGTTCCCGTTGAAAGGTTCTTTATGGCATTTCGATGACTTGGGGAATAATTGCAGGCATTTCTTGAGTAGGTATATAATTATTATTTTATTCATTTTTTCATCACATTTTAAGTTTTGTTGTAACGGAAATGGAAAAATAAAACATATTATTTTATTTTAATATAAATAAACATTGTTTTATTAACAAATAACAAAAAATGTAGTCGGCCTATTAGTCCTATTGAATAAAGATAGTGACTTAAATAATTTAGTAGTAGTTTTTATTGGTTTATGGTAGTAGGTAAACTTTTAAGTTCACATAAGTTTTTTTTTCAAGAAAATTATAATTTCGATAGTAATGTAGGTTTTTGCACAAAGCTGAGTTAAACAAAGTAAAGGTAACCAATTTATGAGAAGTGATGCGACATAACGCACAACAATAAACCAATTTCATAGTTGAGCAGCTCTTCACCAAGTTCATCTCAGAAGTGATTGAAACGAATAAATATGAGAGAAGTTTATCTCCAATCCATCCACATTGAGCATCTAGACAGACAATACAACTATATCGGTTATTCAATAACTTTGGTATATATTATATGAATGGCTGTTACTCTATAATTATATTGTGTATTTCATTTTTGCGAATGAGCAATGGATTTAAACCAAGCAAGCAAGCTCGTATGAGTTAGTGGCCAACTCTGGTGACGGAGTTTTTAGGCCGCCTTAGGTCTCTGTCATAGCTTAACGACTGCTAGGAGCCGGGCCCGATAGTTTAACGTGCTCTCCGAAGCACGGAAGTGCTCAGATGTAAATGCCACTAACGGTCACCCGCAGACCCGGTGACCGCGCAGAACGTCGCCTAATCGTCAAGTAAAGTAAAGTCGTCGTAAAGTCGTCGTAGATAATCAGTGAAGATTGACTAAGCAAGCTACGCCACGAGCGCTTCATGAGCGCGCTCGCAGATTTAGACCAAAAAGTCGATTGACAAAAAATTGTATCTTATCAGTTATTAAGAGCCTTTAGCCCGGTTCAGATACTAGAGTTTCAGACGATTGTCAAAATGTATAAAATGTAATTGACAAAACATATTCACAACCTAGCATTCATGAGTTAAATTGCGAAGTGACGCTGCAATCGAGAACAGCAATTAGCAAAGCTCCCAATGAAAGTCTGTATTTGTAAACATCTAATTAACTGTCAAATCACTGCTATTCAAACAATTACACCACCAACGGGTATACCAACATGAAAGCAAAATAAGGAAGTTTGTCTGTGGCACTTTAAGTTAAAATTTCCTTCCCAAAGGTGGCGTATGCAAAGTTTCTCATAAACATCTCTGTAACGTACCTACACAAGTTTGGTTTAACTCTAATTTCGACACTCCAAGGAGACGTACGTGAAGTTCCTTGGTCTAATTAGGATATAACTTTGGGCCATTCGTTTCAATTTAGTTTTGGGATCTTTCCATGAATGTATCTAAAGTTTCATAAGCTATATTATTATGTATGAGGCCGTAATTACGGATTGGCGACGTTAATTGCAAAAGTTGCGGTCCGACTGATATACGCGTAGAAGAAAGTACATACATAATGCATACATTTTTGAAGTCACTAACTGTGTATTAATCTGCAAACTAGCGTTCGTTTTATGATAAATGGTTTATGGTATAAATTATGATTTATCATTATTGTCACATTCCAGCCTGCATCAAAATTTTTCAGCATAACGATTATTGGTTTTCTTCAGCCTCAGACTTCTTGCGATCTTAGGAGTGTTGCTGGCGTTATAATAATATTATGGTAATATTATTCTCAAGTTAAATTGTAAGGTGACCAGGCAACGTTTTAAGATCTATATATTTTATTTACTTACTTTTGGTTACTATAGGTACATTTTAGTTTTGTTATTTTGGTATTGAATTTTTCTTCAACGTTTGTTAATAGTGCGTCACCTAAATGTTCCTACAGATAGTGGGTGTATAAAAACTGTCATTTTTGCTCTCATAGCTTTCACTAACACGAGCAAATATCAAGGAAAACAAAAGAAAAATTGTGACCTTTGCTATCGAATTAATTTCGTATGGGTGGGTCCTTTGTATAGTACTCAAACGTTTGTCGAAGTTTATACGTTACATTCATCCCGAATCTAATAGAAAATGGATGAAAGGGTCACATTTTTGTTACCAATGTCGCGTCTATTGTATTTGTGATAAACAATATCCGAGTGTTTGATTTGAGATGACAAAATACTTGAAGTTTTTATTCTTTTTTTAAGGTTGTTCGTAATACATTTTATAGTTACTGTTATTCATCCGAATGTGGAAATTATACTAACATAAAAACTCACTATTGCATAGTGGGCTCGATGGGAATAAGCCGATTAAAACATCATTAGGTATTAATACGTATGTCTATGATATTATTACTAGACTTACTTCCTGTTTTAAAATAATGGAATAAAATAGACTGTTATTTCGATATTCTAATGGTTCGATGGAATCGAAACCGTACTCTAAGCGTGATTTGTTAGAGAAAAAAGGTAGAATCGAAGATTTTCGTACACAATCCGGAAAATTTCCATATCTAAATGGAAAACCGACCCCGAACAATCAATTTATCCTCCAATATCCTCTAGCGGTTTATACCACCTGTACAATAAATATTTATATCTTCACCCTTCGAATTGTATCGACAATTTTCTTAGGAAAATCAAAAACTTAGATTGTTAAGTTTGAAATCTAGTCACGGAATGAGGCAAGCATAATTTTCAGAACTAAGTTCTGCGTGCTTATCAGTTTTTCTCGGACACCACAGTATATTAACACAATACAGTATATTTTGAAAAATCTAAAAGTTTGAAAAAAAAAATTTTGTAAATAATTTCTAGCCAGCGTTTTGAAACAGTTCCTTGTTCAGTATTTTCTAGAACTTATTTTACCTCAAAGAATTTAAAAGTAGGTTACGTAGCCTTTGTGATACAGCACCCAATCCTTCTTGTTTCGCTCCCAGTTCAGGGCCATAAGCTCTTCACAGTCAATTTAACATCAGTTATTTATTGCATTTTTGCCTTACACTCAAACTGTGCTTTATTTTTGTACCTGTAGCTTGCCCCTGTAATAAATAGCCCTTTTAGAGACCTTAAGTGTGAAAACAAGAAGCTAATGTACGGGAAATACGAATGGGTATTTTATTTTTGTACTGCGGAAGCAAATAAGTATTGCTGGCTATTTGAAAGGTTTTAAGATTTGGGCTTACAAAATTCAAATGTGTTAGTAGTTACAACAGTGTTTGGTTTGTTTTATCGTAGATCAAAATGTTGTATGTAATAATAATAACGTTGTGAGAACGTATTTTTTTATTACAAGTACGTACTTCTACCAAACTTATTTGTGTCACTGTAGAGTAAACATTTTTTTTATTATCTGGCCCTCTCAGTATAATGTTACAAAAAGCATAAAAAAGCCGATCATTATAATAAAAATATTCGTACTATGCTCACTGATGTAGCACTTAAAAGAGGCGTATTTCTAGAAAGGAAAATAATGTGCGTATTCTAGCTACTTGTGAGCCGCTCCCATATCATCTCGAGTGAAGGTAATTGTGATAGCCTGTTTTTACAATACGAGTCTTTTCGCGTAAAATGTAGAAACAAACTCTAGATTACAATTTTAGTGGTCAAAGCTTATTTCAGTTGTTGATGAAGCACAGTGTTTGGGCAAGAATGCATCCGCTTAGCCCGACAGATTACCGGTATCGTAGTATGGTGCATCCATAACCCGCGGGTACTCGTATTGTGGCCGTAACATAATAGGCAGATATAGTCAACGTAGAGACAATCCCACTTGGAAAATGTATGTGTAACAAAGTAAAGTGGTATCAGGAAAAATCTTGGAAGTGACTACCGGCAATTTTCATCAATCTTGACGTCGTATTTATTCCTTTTTCGAACGTTTTTCATCATACGGCCTAAGGTTCAAAACTATGCGAGTATTAATCCCGTGGGACCCCGTAGTTAGCTGACCCATTCTATTATATTTCTTGGGCCACAATTCCCCGCCCGATTAAAGTGGCCGGCAGAAATTGAGCGAGGGAATTAGATTTTGTTATGGTCCTCTTTGCGGTGTAGACGTTACGAGGGGGAAATACCCCGTGATCAGTACTGTTAATTTCATTAGAAAGATTTCTAACAAACTAGGCAAAGCACACTTTGGGGTTGTAAAAATATAGATAATGGTTATTTACACAATAGCACAGTATGAAATTGATTGCAAGAGTGTTTCTAGATCAATATAATCTTTTTTCAGATTCCTTTGTTTTCAGTTATATAAATGAATGTAATGTTTATATGATTTGATAAATATCGTGTCCAATGCCTACATTACACACACATACAAACATCCATACACAAGTGGGTCATTCCCGTTATACTTCAACACTTGAAACATATACCCACACACCAGTGCGCGGGTTCTCCTGTAAACCCAGGAATGACATCTTGTGATAATAAAGATTAATAATATCCACAAATCAAGCCAACAAACAGCTACCAGGAAGAAGTAATTTCAAAATCTGGGTCATTACCATCACAAAAGAGCTTTTCATGGTATTTTGTTGAGTTGCATGATAAGAGGCTTTGTTTTAGAGGAATTACACGAATTCATCGTTGGAAAACGTTTTACCGCCGTATTTGTTTCATGTAAAATTATACCTTTTATGTGTCTGGGTTTTGAAACTTTACAACAAACATTTCAATGTTTTATTTGAATAAAGTTGTGACCGTTTGGTTTCATCCACAACATTTGTATCTATAGTCGTAAATTGATATAAGACTGAGCGATAAATGAAACTGGGATTAAAATATGGGTTACTCCCAACTCCCACGAATGTTATTTATTTGATGTCCGCCATTTTGGACTTTTTCTATTTTCTACTGTTTGTATAGTGTCCCATGTCAACTATTTTATATATAAAGTAAGTGTACAAGATTCGCTTTACAATAAAACAGACGAAATATATTTATTCAAGTAAAAATTTAATTCAATTTAAAAAAAAATACATTGAATAGCTTATATCGTGCCACACCGGCCACAATAATTATACCTATTTCGGGACACCCTTGTAGATACTTAGTATAATTACAATGAAAATAAGCGTTCATTTTCCATATCGATTAAACAGTAGCACAAACAACTTCTGTTTAATTAAACGCATATCCGAAGGCAATTTGTTAGAGTTATCAACAGGTACCTATCGAAATATACCTGAACTATCATGAACTACATCTTTTGTGTATGAACACTAGAGTTATTGTTTAGATATTAAGTTTAAAGTGGGAATATTTTCTTTAAATCGAGAAATGTTTCATCGATTTTCATCACTTCGAAAGTTTGAACACGTTTCACCTAAAACTTTTTAGTTCGAAGACTTCTTTCATCGAAACATGTTCACCGATGTAACGTTTCATCGAAAATCATTTCACCTAAGTTTTTTTTTTTTTATTTCTGACAACGTTATCTTCTCTATCAGACGATGGTGTCTGGTTTCTGGAAATTTATGGAACTTTTAAATTAGAATGCCAATTATAATAATATTCGATCCTGCTCATTATCACTCTCAAACAATTGCCGTAACGTAGTTATTACATATCGTTCCTGAGATTAATGCCCTGTTTGCTAATGAAATTGATGTTCCGTGTTTACGCTGTAAATTTTCACGTTTCCGGGGTGATCAGATTTCAGAAAATATTGAAATACTTACCTGCTGGCGTGTAATTAAAATGTAAAATACAATGTACTAAGTGTATTTTATTAACAAACAATAACTATAAAACACAATAGTTTTTATGCGTTGATAACTCTGTTGAAAAAAAGACCGTATTTCATTTAATAATAAGGTTCTGTAGGTATGACCCTTTTTAACATTTTATCAAAGAAAGTCCTTTAAAGAAAACATACAATTTCTAGTTTGTGGTTCACTTGCGTCGAAAATTTAGTGTTGTATGCTCGCGAGACGTCGACAAATCCGAGTCGGATCCGATAACGAATTGGATACAGTTGCATTACCGTTCGGGGAAAGCGCTAGTGTTGGGATGACTCTTGAGATGCTTATCGATGCAACTCAAAGTTTTTGTAATATCATTTTCGTTTTGTAGTAATATCACTCATACTTGCTATCCTATCCTATCCCAGTGCATATTTAAAAATGCCATGATTCTGAGAAAATAAAACGTAGTCATTTTACTGAGTAATTTGAATACGTCCAAAATACTAACTAATCCTTAGTATCAGACGTAAGCAGTAGTAGAACTAGTAAATTTAGTTTTAGTAGCAGAATTTCTTGCACTCCTGTGACCAAGCAAGCTGAATTCTTACTGCAAAGTTTTCAAAACATCGATAAGTAGATTTCCATCGACAAACGCCAGCACTATACAAGTAACAATGCAAGTGCGACATGTATGTTGTCGCGGACAAGTGTCGCGTCGCTGACGTCTCGGACGATTGCCAACTTTATTCCACAGTTGATACAAGACTACTATCATGGAGCAAAATACCCTTCTATTATATAAATAAATAAATATTCACGGGCACTTAACACAACGCCTTCTAGTCCCAAACTAAGCAAAGCTTGTACGATGGAAACTAGATGACTGATGGAATACATACATTTTTTTTTGTAAATACATACTCATAATATTTAGAAACACCCAGACAGAGAACAAACATCTATGTTTTTACAAAACACAAATGTTTGTTCTCGGTGGGGATCGAACCCACGACCCACAGCACGGAAGGCAGAGCTACTACCGATTGAGCCATGACGCCTGTCCATTGCCTGGGTTTTACTAAATAAAGCGGGTGTTGTGTAATCTTCATCCATTGAGGCAAACCATTATTAATGTGTTCTATCAGCAATCTAGTTTCCATAGTACAAGCTCTGCTTAGTTTGTTGTTGTTTTGAGGTCTGAAGGTACAAGTGAGTGTTTGATTTTTGTTATTACTAGGCCTGTTAAACTTACTGTTTCGTTTTCATATTGACCGCAGCGCCGACCGTAACATAACAGGGTTTTTTGCTTCGTTGTGTAACCATCTCAAAAAAATCTAAAAAAAAAAAAATATTTAGCTTAGTCTTTTTTAATTTGTACCGCATAAACCCTTGGCCTTCGTTCATCAAAACCAGACTCTTAGCTCTCAGCGATGTTTCTTCAAATATTTCGATTTAGAATTTTTTAGATTGAAAATAAACAAAAGACGGTCTATGCCTACTTGGTTACTCAAGATTCAAATTCTATTTTCGTAACTGCCAGTTATAAAATATTCACTGACAAACGCCTGAGTGTAATCTAACCGAGGTTTACGTAACTTGCGCAAATACCTCGCATTATATCAGCACTGTTTTGCTACAAGTGCATTTGCTTGTCTCAGGTTTGCTCGAAACCACAAAGAGGCACTACATTTCACTATGCAAGTATTATCACTTGAACTAGGCAGTATAAATAATCTACTACACCTTTGGCCACTTACTCTGACAAACGAAATATGCTCCTACTACTTTATGTCGGTACCTAACTAAAAAGCCATTGGTGTAAAAAAAAATACCAACACTTAAGAGAGTCCTGTAAACGCACCTTGATTGATTTGAACTGGAAAAAATAGGGAGTCGATTTAAAAAAAAAATTGCTGCAATTTAGAAAATCTACGGTATAGAAAAAAAATCAATATCTTTGGTATATCCAAGAGTTTTGGCTTGTGGTTCCTAATAATCAAAATAAAAAAGTACCCTATTGTTTGTTTAGTCGTGTGCAATTATATTTGTCTAGTGTAATATTTTGTGGATGTAAGGGTAATAACACAAGTGACACTCCTGCTCTAAGTACCAATTCTGACTCTAAGTGCTCGACAAACTTGTAGAGCGCAGCCAATGTGGCATAATTTAACACCTCAATTAAGCTTACAGACAGCATCTCTCCGAACTTCTCATAAGTAGATACATATTAATTTCTACTCCAACTTTCCAGTAAAACGGCAGAAATTGAGCGAAGCGTCTGTCTAATAACAGTTATGCTGTGAACGGAAAGAGACACAGAAGAAATAGAAGGACTAGTATCAGATGTTCACTCTTATATATCCTAAACAGATGCTGCGTCCCAAACTTAGATAAAAATGCCCGTGGTCATCATCATCATCATCATCATCTCCTTGCCCTTGCCCCACTTTATGTGGGGTCGGCACAACATGTGTTTTTCCTCCATGCTCTATCAGCCGTCAACTCAGTTGTCACTCCTTTCTTACCCATGTCATCTTTCACGCAATCCATCCATCTGGATTTTGGTTCTGTGATACTGAACCAAAATCAAGATAATGTTAGCTAAGTATCACGAAATAGGTTCACTAGCTTCGTGCTGAAATACTTTGGTCTGGATGTCAAGATAAATTATATCAAAGGTTAGCGACGTAAAGCTCAATTTACAATGTAAGCAAATTCGTAGTGACAAGCCGGAAGGTGCCTCAAAGCGTCCCCCCTTATGTCATTGTGTCGGGCGCGGAAAGTTACGAAATAACTTTGTAACTAGCAACCAACTGCGGAAAATGGAGGTAAAGTGAATGTAGTGTAACAACTAATGTTGATAGTTTTGTTCCTGAGTTCCTTGCTTGTGAGGTTTTTTGTTGCTTTGTTGGGGAAACCTTGAAATTGGTTGCCTTTCGTAAGACCGCACTTTGAGCGCACTATAGCCACTTTATATTAAATCGATAGAAAACCAGTTTTCGTTCGTATATAGGGTTCTAAAAAACTCAAGTTATTATGTGTTGTTAATGCAATATGATGTGATATGATCTAATGACTACCAGCAGTGTTTTCGGAGACAAAAAGCCTGATAAAATAGACAACTTCGAAAGCTTTATTATTTTCAGCAAGATATTGAACCTGATTACAAAACTAATACTTACCATACTTGTTACTTACTGAAAAGTACTACAAGTAAAGGTGCAATCATACTTTTAGAATTCCCGAGTACGGGTGTGACGGAGTACAGTATACTTTTGGAAAGCTTACTATTTTACTACTTTGTCTTTATATTGTCTCCAAAAACATATTCTCATACACTGGTTCTGGCTCCAGAGTGCACCCTTTAAGTAACCTCCTCATAACAAGGCTCATTAAAATATACTCGTAATGTCACTGGTAGTCCCACACATACTTTTCTCTCCTTCACTCTCACCTCACGCATAAGTGCTAAGTGCTAAAGTTGCTCCCTCCCTCGAGAGTCTGTGTCAGTAATCATAACGAATGGCTTGGAATTATTCATTAAAACTTGTCTAATGTTGGTGTGAAAGGAAAAGTTATTGATATTGCCAGTTATAAATAAATTTAAAAAAAAAACAGTCGTTTCTCGCCCGTTATTGTAAGCTCTAGACACGAGTAACTGGCACCTAGAATCCATCTAGTTTATACGACAATTCTGAATTATCATTGCAATTTTACTGAACAAAGGATATTTGACTTTAATTGAAAAAAAAATAGTACATTTGCAGTTTTGTTAGTGTAAACGAAGATTGCAATATTAGTACTACGGTGGTTTATCATGCGAAATTCTAATCTGAGCCCGTAGTCTGTGCATTTGTTTTACTTTCGACTCGAGTATAGCACACGCAAACGCATTCGCAAAGCGAGACATTTTGTATGAAAACCGGATAAGCGCCTCTACCGGGAGATTCTTGAACTGTGTAATTCCCAACAAAATGTCTCGCTTTGCGAATGCGTTTGCGTGTGCTATACTCGAGTCGAAAGTAAAACAAATGCACAGACTACGGGCTCTGTACTAAGACTAATTAGAATATCAGTAGAAACTAGTTCTTGACTCAAAAATAGAGTAGTTTTAGTTCTAAGCTATATAGATAGATATAGATAGTATACATGCAACTAGCCAAAGTGGAGATTGCAGTTTCCAATCGGGACTTCAGCTTAAAGTGTTCGTTGATTTGCACTTTGCAACGAAGATTAGTTTTGTAAACATCACTGTTTGTTCGATCTCAGAGAAAATATAATTTTCTTTGTGCAGAACCAGGTTAGCTAGTGATCTTTCACAGTGTTTCCTAAGCCGTAACCGTTTTTAGATGATACAGTTTTCCTTATAGCACCATAATTTCAATACAATTTAATTTTAATTTCAATTTATTCAGAAATTAAATAAAATAACATAACAGAACCTTTTCTACTTAACATTAACTTAATACTAAAAACACGGTATTATTAACTTGCATCGGCTAAACAAACTATTGCTGTTTCAAAATATTGCTCTGTAGAGGAAACTCATAAAAGCAAGAATCAAGTAATGACAACACAAACACAACAATTCTTACTTTGTTCTTGAAGGGAGGCAAACAATTATTGCGGTTTTTATATTTATAGAAAAATATAGTGTAAATGACGCTTTAGTTTGTAAACTATTAGGTATATAAGCACAGTCGCGAGAGAAATAAGATCGTAAAAAGCTCTAACGGTTTCAATAATTTCAAAAACGTTTTGTATATTTTTAAATCAAAATTGAATATTATGTATATTGTAAGCTGTTAATATTCTACGTCGACTTCCAACTTATTATTTCATCATAATTTTCCCGTTCCCGTAAATTACTTCTAATCCCTGATGTTTGGCTACTCTTTCATAGAAAACAGGTTCTTTCCGATTTTAATATCATATAAGCAAGAGCACAACATTGAAGATAGTATTTTATAATGATTCCTATCTTATAGTGATACTAGGTGCCGCCCGCGACTTCGTTCGCGTCCCGTTGGATCCCGTTAATTTTTTGGTATAAAAAGTATCCTATAAGTTAATCCAGGTCACGGACAATATATATTCTAAGTTTCATCCAAATCGGATCAGTAGTTTTTACGTGAAAGAGTAACAAACATGCATCCATCCATCCATCAATACTTACAAACTTTAGCGTTTATAATATTAGTAGGATAGGATTTCATTAGCTGTGATAGAGAAAATGGTGGAAAAAAACAGTTTTCAGCAGCACAAAACTGTTGCCACTGCGTCACTATTTTACTTTTTATTTAGATTTTTTGTAAATGCAGGTACTTTATTTAACAATACTAGAATAACATCTATCTACTTTTGTCACTCTCATAGGGAAGAGACAAACAATGTTCCAAAAAAATAGACGCCTTCAGCGACTTAAGTACCTAGGTCGCTGCAGATAACCTGCGTTCTTAGTAAAACAAGTCTAAGGGGGCGAGCCCAGATTGAAATGAGGCCTTGAAAGAAATTATTTCGGGGATTACAAACAACACAAAATTAAGTGACTTTGTAATTTATTCCGCGGCCAAAACCAGACGGTTTCAAAGATATTTCTCAGTTGTTTTGTATTCAGATAAATACGTCTTGAGGTTGGAATAATAATGGAAAGATTATTAATTTTAGTGTCGGTTTTCATAAACAATGGGAAGCTGCGGATGGGTTGAATGTTTGGAATGGAAATAGATTAGTAGTATTAGACTGAAAGTAGAAACACTTGAGGTATTGTGCACTTAATATCGTGTCGTTTTGTTTTATAAGTCCGCCATCTTTTCTCTTCCGTCAGCCACAGATAATATAAATGGTTCATAGGTAATAGTGATGTCACACTTGTGATTGTCTTGACACGTACTCAATCAAAAATCTGCCATTCGTTTTTTCCAACTTACCTACATATATAAACCGGTAGGTAGAAAAGTATTTATGAGTAAAATAAAAAAGGAAATATTAGTACCGTATTATTTACATTATTACTATTTACGCTGTATTACAATTTAGACCCTCTCTTAGTATTTTGGTGAATTTTGAACCTTATTACTTTACTGAAAATACCAGATCATAAAAACCTGATCAAATACGTTACGAAAATATACGAAACCGCTTACGACAGACATGACCCACAATACATAATTCAAATATAAATATTAACATCAAAAACTGGATCTGCGGGTTTGGACCGAAGTACGGTCAGCAGTAGAAATCAGTATTTATTATTATCTAATGTCATGTGCACAAAACTTTGTTGTAGAATTCAATTCAGCGGCATGAAAATTACGTACCTACGTCGTTGACGTAGGTACACAATTTTGAAGTAACATAGAAATGCCAGCAACTTCAATTCAGAATAATCCTATTGCAGTTTGCATCACATTACTTTAGAATTCTGTTCAGATAAGCTTTTCATGTTTTTTACTGGTTTTATCCGATACCTATTTATTTAGTTCTACAAAACCATAATTGTATTAAAACCAACACATCGTTTGGTTTGGGTTCAAGCAAAGTGTTTAGACAAACAAATACTTTTCGCCAATATTTTGACGCCATGCCTGGCATGGCGCTCCGAATGAATCAAGCAACAAATCGTGTGGATATAATCTGTGCTATGGAGAGATAAAAGTGCGCACACGTCGATTGAAATATAAAACCTTTCTTTGTAATTAAAATAGAGCAACAATAATTATACATTATAATAAAAGAAAATTTTTCATTGAAGAACCTATCAGCATCAACACAAAGTGAAAATATAAAACATCTATCACTTTATAATCATCAGTGCTTCAGCAGCTTTTGACTCTGCCTGTACCATAGCGAAGAGGTTCTGTAAACACTACCCTTGGACTGAGGTAAATGTTCCATGAAATTAGCTCAGCGTTTTGCCAGCAATGAAATTCGTTTTCCACTAGCCAATTTCGACTTTATCCGTTAAAGCTGATCTTTGTGTGTATACCGTAGCTGGCTAAGCTTATTACGAAATAATAAACGACTGGCACTATTGCTGTGAGATACAAAAATAAAATAAATAAATACCAAAATGGAGTCTAAAGGTAAAATTAAACGCCCCACTACTTTAGTCATTTAAAGTGAAATGTAATTTATATTTATACATGCAAGGGTTATTTTGCAACATAGATGTGCGTTATTTTTATTTTATTCTTACATTTCTTACACATTCTTACTTAATTTAGTACCCTAGCCAGTGAACTTGATATTTCACAGTCAACTTGTTCAAGGTGCTGGCTGCAGATAACACTATGGTAACCACAAATAATGGACAAAGACTAATCCCTAAAATAACAAGTATTTTATGGCAATAACACCAGCCTTTTCTAATAAATCTAAGAATTATTTGAACAAAACTCGCTGCGTATTGATGAATGGAGGCTGTTTTCGAAACCGAGAGTCTCTCACTTATTGATGACCCGTTATTTATTAGGTAGGGCGCACTCAGTTGAATGGGGTATGTGAATAAATGTGATGAGGAAGGAACTGTGGAAACTCACTTGTTACTCGACCCTCACTTTTGTACCATCTGGGCTCTGAGTGGGACTATTTTATTTATCTAGAAAGTAGTTTCTATGAGTACATGGTTCTATTCAAGCCACTAATTTTATAATTATGAGAAACTGTAGTACTGCAACAGAATGAAGGTGGCTAGAATTTTCGTTCTGAAAATATATTTTTTATGAATTTATATCGTTTTTTGACGAATAAAATGAAGAACCTTGATTTATAAATTGTTGTACTTGAGAAAAACTATCTATGGAGTTAGCGAGCAAATTCACAGGTGTCGTATTATTTACGGTTCCAAACTAAATCTCGAATGGTTCTCACCCATATCGATATAGTAGCCTATAGTAAGATCACGCCTCAAGTACGTAACTCTTTAATTTCAGCTGACGCGTAAACTTCAGCCGGTTCGCTAAGCCACAGCCTATTGACATACGTATAGATATTACAGAACTCTATATTGCAGCGTTTGAGGTTCTATTATTTCGGGATAAGGTTGCTTTCTTAAGAATAGGGGGCAACCTTAAGACAGTCGTAAAAAATAAGGCTGGTGGAGTGCTCGCGATGTATCTACTCTTGTGATCTATTTCTTTACAGTAGCTGAGAAGTAGAAATTTGGGAATTTCACTGCATATTACAAAAAAATAAACTTAATTTTGGGGATGTTAAAAAGACTAAGACTAGACTGTTAAGAAAAAATCATATCTACAATATTTTTGAAAGTTTGATATAATAAGTTACAAACAAAAGACCGTCGTCACAAACATACACAGACAGAAAGCTTGAAAGTATTTTGTCACTAGTAATATTTTGGCCGTCATATGCCGGTGGCTGGCTGTTGTGAATTCATCTTACGGAAGCAAGAAAGCCTTTATGTGTGAGTAATTAATATTCTTATTAGAGTTCGTGTGGCCCAAATTCAGTAGTTTCTTAGACAATAATCAGTGCGAGTTCAAATTGAAATTAACCACGATGCTGGAAATTTTCATTTTCATATTTTTATTTGCATACAATATAATATTTACGTTACAACTCGACTTATGAATGTAACGAAATGGCAAAATAAATAAATATCATATATGAAAAACTTTTAAATCTGGTAACAAAACCAATAAACAAATACAGGTTGACAACCCCTATACTTTATAAAAAAAAAATTATTTATCAATACTCCCTCGAAAATTGGTCACAAAATTGAAATAGTCAGGGAAGCTTTGAAACGATACAGCGGTATAACCATTTGTAAAATAATTACCGCCGCTTATCGCCGATGGGTAGCGATCCACGTAATTCCCCCAACTATTTCCCGCCTGTGTGTTGGGAAAAGAAATATGACGCAATTTTGGTAATGCTTAGTTGTCGGGCCACAAGGGAATGAAAAATTCAAGGGGCTGACGAATATTCGGCGAATAACGACGACGGCACAATTGCTAAGAGCGTTGCGTTGGTTACAAAAAGAAATATTTTCTGGGTGGGTTGTAATGGTACCTACATCTTCTAGCATATTGTTGTTTTGAAGCAAGATACTTTGTTTTCTCAAAATATTGCAATAAGTCGCAAAATTTTTCTTGCTTCGAACGAAACCGATTACCAAGATGACCGCTACAGTTTTGAAGTTCGAATCCATAAACTGATAATCTAATTAAACTTTTTATCGGTTTGTAATTTCAAATGTTTGAATCAATCATCGAGCTTTTTTCAACTCGATTACCTTTCATAGAATAAGTACTGTGTTGGGTAAAATCCAATATTGATTTCCTGGAAAACTTTTACGCATTTACATTGAAATATCTTTTAATTTAATTTTAATGCCTTAGCAAATTAATTTACAAAATACCTATTAAGTTATTTAAAGAGCAATGAACTCCAACAGACTGATTTCGATAACAGTTAATTTTGGCTTCAAATTAAAGGTACGTTTATTGAAATTTCGTGGCGTGAATGTGGCAGGAATAATTAAATTTGCCGTAAAATATTATGTAAAATTTATCTAGACGATTAGTTAAAATGTATTGGAAATTAATAACCATACTGAAGCCTACCAATTAGTTTATAGGACTACCTAAATAAGTAGTAACTATAATAGCTACGGTTTGCGTATCTACTTAACAAAAAACAGTTCAAGTGATGATGGCAGAGCTCAAGCCAGGTAGTATTTGCATTGTCTAGAATATAAAGAGCGTAACAAGAGAACGTAACGACATGAGGACGTCGTTACTTCCGAAACCTAAGTCCTAAGAAATGAGGTAATTTTATACTCGTGCCTCTGACGCACGTTCTTGCAATTTCTACTGTGACTTTCTTAAAAAGCGAGTTTAAAATCTTGCAACTACTACCGTATAGTAAGTGATCTTAATCGACAAGACGGTATTTTTTGTTCAAGCAACTGACAGGCAAGTTGGTATCGTGTAGGTTTCGTACCAATATACAAACATCCTATACCAAGAAAGCATCGGTAATTTCCCGAAAGCACGCGTGTACCATCCTTACAGTTATTTCACTAAAACATCTGTGCATTCTTCCACTCCATAAAATTGCACACCCACTTCTAACTCCAAGACATAAGACTCAAAGTAATTTATTCTCACTGCAGTAAAAGTGTCATTTATAACATCCGATGTCTCGATACAGAACTAATACACTTAGCACTAGTCGAGGGAGGTGAGAGATGACAATGGCTTGCATGAGGGGGTCGGCATGCATTATTGAATTTGCACATGGGACTGTGCGTTGGGGCGATGCTGATTATGCGGCAACAGGGAGATGTCGAGAATCTGACATTATTATGATTGAGTTTTTCATCAGGAAAATCTGATTGAGCAGAATACAACTACGTAGTACCCTGACCCTATTTTTTAATAAGAATTTTGTTACGCAGCTATAAGGCTTTATGCAAAAATCCAGTGCTAAATTAAACCAAAGATATTTATTTATACTTGCTATATCAGCAGATCAGCGGAGGACAGCGGAGGAGCGGTAAAGCCGAATTAGTCTCTAATTTGAGAGCAACTTAATTAAATTTAATTTGGTCCCAGCTCTAGCAGTCATAAGGCAGCCTAAAACACTGGCACCAGAGCTGGTCACTCACTCATACGAACGTACGTACATATTTAAGAGTAAGATTAAAAACCTTAAAAAATAAACATTACCATACTTTTATAAGCCGCTTGGATACACAAGCTAGTATTTCATAAGAAATATTAGTCCACCCGGTCGGGGAATAGTCACGCAGGCCAGCCTAGAAACTCAATGAGTTATGTTCAGACCTGCACACGCAACTTTGCCAGAAAATGTAAAACAATCTTCATAAATCGGTTTGGTCTACACTCGAAAGGAGGGTTTCACATTGGCGCGGCCAAGAAAAAAACCAATAAATAAATAAATATTCACGGACACTTAACACAACGCCTTCTAGTCCCAAACTAAGCAAAGCTTGTACGATGGAAACTAGGTGGCTGATAGAATACATACATACATACATATTTTTTTGTAAATACATACTTATAATACATAGAAACACCCAGACACAGAACAAACATCTATGTTTACAACACACAAATGTTTGTTCTCGGTGGGGATCGAACCCACGACCCACAGCACGGAAGGCAGAGCTACTACCGACTGAGCCATGACGCCTGTAATAAGAAAGCTGTATAATTACTGTACTGTATATTTGATAATAAATTCACCAATAGTCACTGCATTAAATTACTGTTTACTTAAATTTCAGTCCTCTTTTACAAAAATAAATAAAAAAATAAAAAAGTTTTTTTTCTAAATGATCCGTGTTAATCTAATCCTGCTTTCCATAGTTACTGACAGCATAGATGCTTGAAAACAGTGCCTGATACCTACCACTATAAATTTCACTATAAACCTTCTAAGTGTAGCACAAAGACTTTCTCGTCAGACAAAGAGCGACTTTCTTTTGTTAGGTATGTTTTGTCTCAAGTTTTGGTCGCGTGGTCTGAAACCTCGCCTTACTAGTTTGTATTGCTTGACCCGCCGCTGGAGTTCCTCTAAATTGATTCTACGTGATGTGTGGCGAATATCGTAGATCTGGAAAGATATTTCTAGATCCCGAAAAATGTTTATATGAGATAAAAGATTTTTCAAAGATATTGATGATTGGTTTTGGGGTGGGGTATAAATAACCCTGTATATCGAAGAAATATTTCATATAGATTCAATTTCATGATGTTTTTAGCAAAGTCTGCTTTCCAACTTGAGCTTGAGCTTCAATCCAACTTAAGCTTGGGAATACGGATATAAAACTATTTTCAATTTTACTAATCAGAGTGAAGTACCTACAATATCCGTATTCTGTTTTCGATTTGCGCTAACGTTGTCTAAAGTTTAGAGGCAAAGCGTGTTTTCAAAATACATTTGAGAGGAATACTTGCAGAGGAAGGAAAACAGCTTGAATAAAATTACGTTTTTCACCTGAGCTTGCTGTTTTTTTAAGTTCTACATTTCGGTAAGCAGCTTTGCTTTAGTGATCCATCAGCTCAGTTCAAAAAATATTTTGATAATAGAAATTTTTCCTACAGTTTTTAGGAAAAAAATACCTATTTACTATTTCGAAGGTTAGCAGATAAAAGTAAACTGTAACGAAGTATTTATCTTCGTCCACTGTAAGTATAATAAACGCATGTTTTAACCCTCTCATAATTTGACTAATTGATATTTCAGCACAGTTAGTTAATCACCCAAAATTCCGTAAATTGTTTGATGTTTAATCCTACCAAACATGTTAACAAGCGTCAAAATCGATTACATCGCAACAATCTATGAAATACAGGCAAAATTAATCGGAGCCCGATTACAGCATCCAAGAACTCCGAATACTTACCGAATACGCATTGGAAGTGCTCCTGCCAGACCCGAACCTTTACGTGATGGGGAGATGTGACAGGAATAGAAAATGAGAACGAAATGTTTGTGGTTATTTCGATTGAACCCTGAAAGGGTACCTACTGCTTGAAATTTCAACCGCGATTAGTGCTAGCTTCTCCGGCTTTTTTAATTTTTTTCCGGCTATTTATGTATTATACCTGGCACGAGAGCAGGTATTAGTACAGATTAATTTTGCATTATAGTGAGCTGCAGAATTTGAAGAATGTGAGGAAGGCTGACCGCATCACCATATGGGACCGACTAGTCGGGAAGAGAGAGAGAGAGTGAGAGAGTAACCTGGCTTACAACATAGCCAGTTATACGGATGATATTTGGTTGGAGCTCACCCGATTCGAAGGAGGTAGGATCGGAAAGGATGGCGAAATGAAGAGAAGGGTAGTACGAGCAAAGTAATGTCGGTTTATTAAAGAGCAAGGTGGCTACATATCGTCACGTAGGTTTTAGTGACTCTTGATGCATATAAATTTAATACCGAATCCGGCCATTTATTTTCTTCGCTAGAAAGAAATAACCGCGACCAGTTTTCTCGTTAAACACGGCGGTATTCCCGCGGGTAAAAGGTTTCTTTCCGAACGAAATAAAAGGAGGTTTGACCACAGTACCAGTTTTAGTTAACCTTGGCTTTCTTTATTAGAACATTCTATCGGTTAATGGATTGCACCGACGTAGTCTAAATTTTTTTTAAATGTTTTAATCTTTTAGGAACAGATTCGACTCATAGCAGTATGGTTAAAAATTTAAGGTGACGTGCCTGGCTCATCATTATTAAGCTTTAAAACGTCCATTACTGAACAATGTCCACAAACCGTCTTAGAAGACCACATATATTTTGAGAGCAACCGGTTTTTTACGGCCTGCACCTAATGGTTCCCAGCATTATTAATTCACTATGAGATATAATCTTTAAAGCTATTTTATTCTAAAATTACTCTTCCTCAGGCATCATTCAGTCATACATAAAAACTATTTTTATTTTTACTTTACTTTATACAACTACCTATATAATACTAGCTACCTATAGTATTCTAAAGTCGTAAGCTTAGGAAATCGAATTAATTTTCAAGTACATATTCAGAAGAAGTATACAGACACAAAAAGCGACAGCGCAAAATGTATTAATTAATACCACCATATTACTGGTTGGCACGCAAAATGTAACCACGATCCATCGAGCCTACATCATTTGCATATTGGGCTCGTTGGGATTTTTTTCCCATCGGCTCCACCTGTGGGCTAGCCAGTGGGCTCGATGGGAATAACCCTCCGTTACGTATACTTGTAGTACCTACTATAGGGTTGATAAGTGTATTATGTATTTGTTGACACAACACAGCCTTGTTATTGATGGTCATAATTTATCGTGCAGGGCCCGTGTTCTTATAAGGAATGTGAATGAAATCTCGAAAGTGCCACCCCTGAATTTATGATTCCCCTCGATACCTTTGGGGACTGCTAATTTTTTAAGACAAAATTGGCAGATTTCTTTTTTATAAAGCAAAATTCTTGCCTTGTACAATTGTTATTTACTTTTTTGAAGCTTCATTTTACCTTTCATTAATGTAAGCTTACGGCTTCGTTTTTCCATTCAGATTTTAGAAATACTTGAGACTGAATCTTATTTCTGTTCAGTAAATAAAGCTTAGAAGATTTTCCGTATTTTTTTTTTGGTAAGTACTGAAATAGTTCTCAATTTCAAAAAATTATAAAAACTCAACGTTAGTTTTGCACCAGACTCCAGATACAACATTTAGCGTCCTATGGCAAGGTATCGTAAACATATTAATAGAAATTGAAAAAAAATCCTATATTTTTATAATATAAGCTATTCATTAGACTTATTGACAATTCTCGTTTCTATTGAAGATAGAAAAAACGAATTTCTAGGGCTGTCAAACGCCGATCGCTGCATGAAACGGACAGTCGAATGGATTCGAAACCAATTTTTCCATTGACTAGGTAAGTAGGTAAATACGTAATTTCATGGCGCATCAATTTCTAAGCAGATCATAGGATTGCCTTCCAATTCTGCAGTTCTTGGGCTCGTCGACTGGACCTGATTAAATATCATTTTAATGTTGGTAAAAGTTTTATTTTCTTATTTATACCACTTCTAACACTAAACCCTTTATTCATATACAACTGTCATTTTAGCATAAAAAAATTCTCTATCATTGTCACTTGCAACGAAAGGTATGAAAACAGACTTAGCAATCATTTTAGTTAGCTCAGCTTTAGAAGACCAACATGAATATACCTCTTTGTCATCTGAGTACCTATACTACGTCATAAATCAGATTCGCTACAGATTCACAGAGGCACTAATAGATTAGAACTCGCAAACTTCGGATTGAAAGGCGGGGTTGCTACCACTATACCACCGTCAGTCTTCCCCTTTCCTAACCACCCTTCCCTAATTTAAACACGCGTGAGCCCAGAGATCACTGTTAATTCGCGTAAGTTAAAATAAACATTGAAATCAACCGTCGAGCGATTAACAATTTAACTTTCATAAACACACATGATATGCTTGGAAAGTTAATTTTGTGTAACTTGTGTCTGTTTAATTCAAATGTTCCAACCGTTTTCCGACTTAAATGAAATGAGGGTTTTGAATGAAAATATCCAGCAACTTTCAAAGGCGCCACCAAAGTCGAAGTCGAGTTTTATATTCAGTAAAATACAAGATTTATTTAGAATCGTCTTGTAAACTAGGTGGTTCTAGGTGGCAGTTCCTCACGACCAGAGTCTAAAAGAACGCGCAAGAAATTGCGGTCTGATTGGTATCGCTTTTTTGTATGAACCTTCTTAGATAGAACTATAATTACTTAAATTAAGTTTAATCTAGCCCTAAACTAAAGTAATGGAAATCAGTTACTGATCCAATACTTTACATACTTTTTTTTGGAAAATAATGACATAGATAAAATTCTGGAGATACTTATACCAAATATAACAAATATATGGTGATCTCCAGGTGTATCTTTATAATAAATAATGGGTGGAAATCGAACCTACAATGATGTAAGGCCAATCAATTCGCTTATTATAAAATTTATAATATACATAGGTATGCACAGGTAACTGCAGGCCTGATACCCTGAAATATTTAGCTGTATCCTGTACGTAAATCCCTAAAATCAAGTCACTACAATCTCAGTCAAATTTTTACACGCCGTTCATTTTACTCTATGAACTGATATTTCAATCTAAAGTGCTGATAGTGAAGCTGAACAGTGTCCAATTATTAATTTGCAGAGTTGGCAGTGAAAATGATCGCCGACGAACACGTATCTGGGTACCAGTTAAATTATTGTCAGGCTATCGACAGGAGCATGTGGATAATAATGCAATAATTATTCTAGCATGGATTCAATGCTTTTCAAAAGGTGAATCGAGTTATTTTGGAATGGAAAGGATATTGAAGGGGTGTATTTAGTCAGAGGGTTGTCTAAAGAGTCACAAGATGTTAGTAAAGTTGTTACTTCTATGATATCCCAACAACATCCCAATTATAGTTCTACTTCATTCCTGCAGACTCAAACAGTGGACTATCAAGCCATCTCAATCAGTAGAAAGAAAACAAAGCAGGTTGATTGTACCTATTTGTTTCCGCTTCCGGAAATTGGCAGCGTGTCCGTATTTGTCTACCTGTCACGGCATCATAACTTAGCGTCTGTAATCAAATTTATTGCTCTAGTAGGTAGTAAAGATACCTATTTACCTGAGTTTGCTTTGAGATAAGCTTTGATGTAGTTCAAAATTACAATTGAATGCCCCTGGGCTACCTAAGGAATGTGTCCACTGTTCCACTAAAGCAAAATTATATTTTTTCTTGCAAAATATGGCCTTCTCCATAGCTGTGTCCATAGATATCCATAATGACTGCATCCTTTGCACAATAACTTCCAGCAACCTTCGAACAACCGATCATTAGGTTGATGTCCTATAGGCCCATATCCTCTACTCAAATGTATGCTTGAGTAATGACTTCTTTATCAGCATACATCAGCTGAGCTTTGACCCGTTTTGGGCTCACGCATACACCGCACGACATCAGATTTGCGCCTAGACAGGTAGGTATATAATACATATATACCTACCTCGCACTTGTTTAAGTATTACCTAAATTATGTATTATGTTCTACCTATGTTGTTTTCTTTTTGTTGTGCTGTTATGTATGTATAGTGTGTCCGAAATAAATGTATTTTCTTGCTTTCTTTCTTTTCTTCTTCATACGGGCCATAATTCTCATAATACCTTGCTGGTAGGAGTAGTAAGTTTTCATAGTAAGTAAAAACTTTTTATTGTATCGGTTGAGAAAAAAAATCTAGAAGTACCAGTTGCACGAGTTTTGAACATTTCAACCGCAATAATTTATTAAATTCACTGAGCCCAGACGGGGCACGTAGGGTTGGTAATTCGTATGCCCGCCCCGTCGATACGAGCGCGGGTTTGTCGACAACGACTCGGCTTAGGTATTTACTGAATCTTAGCGGTGTTTCTTCGTTGATTTAGTACAGCTTAATTTTTTATCGGTAAACAGCAACGACATTTTGTACAATAGAGTTTGCGTTGACGTTCTGATTATGGAGCGGAGTGCTCATAGGGCGTCAGCATATTTTTTGTGTCATTGAATTTTGAATAATTATTTATTAATCATCGAATGAGCGTAAAATTTTAAATGTGAGGATGTTTTTTGGCTTTGTTGGTGACAGCTTTTTGGAAATCTACTGCGAGAAATAGGTATGTTTCGCAGTAGACCTACAAAAGGATATTATAATACCTATTGTAAATGGCACTAGAGTAATTTGTTTGATAAACGTGGTTTATCGTGAACGTTTTGGAAAAACAATCTGAAAAGCCCATTCCTCATTACCCCATTGATAATGTTGTGACACAGATCATATATATATGTAAAATATGGATTTTACCTAATGATTTACCATACGGGACATAATAACTGCCAAAATATCTAGAGTTCACCGACAGCCTCTAGTTTTTTAACCGACTTCAAAAAAGGAGGAGGTTCTCAATTCGGATGTATTTTTTTTTGCTTTTATATAAACTGGGACCATTGAAATGAAAGTATTAGATATTATGTGTTTTAATACGTACTTTGAGTGTACTTCTATTTAATTAATCATAAGAATCATTTTATATCGTCGAGATTGAGCCAAGTAAGTACAGTGTGTAGTGTAGGCACATGAGTGTAATATTTGAAGAAAATAAAATGTGCATAATAATAATGCCTACACTTATTTTTTGGTCACGCTTACACAAATATATCTCTTTATTACGAGTATGCAAATACCTCGCGTGGTCGCAACGACCTGGAAAATAAAATGGCTGCCCACAAGCGCTCTCAGAACGAAAATCTGGAGCACAATCTAAAGGGGGGTGAGCACAAACGAATCTAACACTTGCCGCGCTACGTGAACTTAACGCATTCGAGTCATATAGCGCGTCAACACCAGCTCGTCTGCCGAATGTTGTGGCATCACCGCGCAATGTATTGTGGATACGTTACGTTAGCGATTGTCATATTTATTTGTGCTGAGGCCTCTGGAGGTGTATCACGCTGGTTTACCTTCTCTCAATGCAGTATGGAAATACAAACCGATCTATTCAGATTGGATCTTCTGGAATACAAGGACTAGGATAAGGCAGCATTTACACCCGGCATTATCACACGTCATCAATTGTGACGATTCGAGTTCAGAGCGTTGCCGCGCTACCTCGCATTCAAACTTTACCGCTCCATGATTTTTCACTGTGCTTATGATTGTGTAAAACTTAATTTAAAAATAAATCTTATAGGTAGACAAGACCACTTTATAGCAACATACAAAAAACGAACGTGAGATTTGCAATGGGCGGTTTCATCACTAAAAACTATTTCATCCAGATAAATTTGAGATAGGCTGTACCTACTTGACAAGAACGCTAGAGAAGTGGTGTACAAAAAAGTATAATAACTTGAATTCTGTGCTTTGAATTTTAACATAGGGCAATTTAGGGTCGACAGGGTCAATTAGGCGAATTCTAACAATAATGAGACAGATAATGATGAAGCAATTTCAAAAGGTTCAGGTTAATTTTAAATGATAATACTTTATTATTCAAAGAACAGACATTAAATTAAATTGAGGTTTACATAAAATATCGAAAGCAACTTGTTTTCGTAACATCAAAACGACGAAAAATGTTTCCCCATTTTTCACGGTGACAAAAATAATTTGATTATATTATAGAGGGGATGTTGGCAGTTGATTTTAATTTGAACTTCTGTGAATTTTGGTGACTTGATCGCGGGGGCCAGATCACGATGGCCGCTAAAGTCTAGTATCAAATTCAATTCAATCAAATTCAATTAAATTCAAATTCAAAGCTATAGTATCAAATGCAAACCACACGTTGGTAGGTATTATGTAGTAATAAGCTAGGGACTTACTCAATGATTTTGTAGTTGTTATCTTAATACAATTTATGTTAGTCTAAAGATCGTGTTATTGGGAAGGGAAAATCTTTGCAAGTCATGACAATATTAATTCTAATAATATGTGTCTTCACCAGTTTGAGAGTGATTGATTGTCACTTTGCCGTGGAACTCAAATGTTATTTATTAACAAATCTTAACTCCTTGATTTTTATTTTGTTTCCATTTACTCGTAGTTTGATTCTATTCCCTAATTCTGAGGGATGATCACGAACAAAACTCAGTCAGTGTCAGTTGCCGCCTTACGTAAATCTAACGTATGCGTTAGTTATAGAATCATATAGCGCCTCGACTGCCCAACGATTTTTCGTCACCGCGCTGTTTATCTCGGATGCGATACATTTACGCCTCACATTTGATCGTGATCGGCTGTTTTCCTTTTTTATTGATCGCCGCAAAGATAACTATCAAGAACTTGTCAAAACCTCCATCATATCAACCGATTTTAAAATATCCTTTGTATCTCAGGCACCACACAGGAATGAAACAGGCATTACCGGCTTTGGATAGAAATCAACCAAGTTCATCACATTACGTCATCCACAATCCCGTTGCTCAGTCATATGGAATATCACAGGGCTGGCTGGTGTGCACCAATACATCCCGGGATTACAGTGGTGCTAAACAGCTTAGGTAACTTTATCAATTCAGTTCAGAATGATTACTATATTTTAGGTACTTACCTACTGAGTGCTTTTGTTTGATTGCTATGACAATATTTTTATAATGGCACAAGATAAACTTTTTCTATTTTTATAATATTGTAGTGAGCTATGATATCATAAGACCCGTAACTTGAAGACGGTAAGGACTTGAGCCGATCAACGCGGTCCTTAAGTGTGTCTACTAATAAATCTATGAATTTATTTAGAACTATTTGAACTTACCTACTAATTTTAACAAAACAATTGTCTATTACTAGTGTGGTAAAAGTAGGTTTATCAAGCTACTTATTGTCTAATTTCTTTTTACACTAGCTAGTCTATATGCAAGTATTTGAGTTACGTAATGAACTTCGTAATTGTGTACTTTGTAACTGACTGTTAATTAGATTGGATCATCTAATCCTATTATAGTTACTACGAGATTATAGTACAGCTTATAGAAATCAATCAAACGCAAGATAACCTCATTAGGCTGTGTTATTAAAACGAAAGTACAGAGGGGAAATTTGAAATTTTAGTTACTCACAAAACTGTTACTTTTCATGAAATCATCCTCTTTAAGCTTGAGTATGTTAAGCCTAGTTGCAAAACACGCTGTATAATGAGCTTGGTGTATATGAGCTAGAATATCAAACTCATTTCTTTAATATAACATTATAATCCACGTACGTATTACGTAACCTGTTCATACCTTTCGTACTGAACTTATAAAGTCACATTAATACGCAGCGTTTATTACAAAGCAACAAAGTATCTTTAGCTTCATATAAATTAATTTAAGCCTACTTTGTTCTCGAAGCGAGCTCATATTTCTTAATTTATTCGATACATTCGCGTGCTTGCGAGAGGCAGATAGGCCCAAACGACACAGCTCTGAGAAACTAGCTAGGACACTTAAGGTACACTGACCAATAAATTCGGTGAAAGTTCGGAATTAGCTCATATCAATGATCTTGCTCATATATCTTAACAACATCAGAGAACTATACCGCTATTAGCTATAGAATGCACATTACAGTACAATACTCATGCTTACTCCCCAGAACTGTGCCAGAATATCAGGCAGGATCTTTCTAAAAGTTATTTGTACAAGATTGTGCTTATTTTCGAGCTAAAAAGCACATGCGACATAATGCCATCTAGCCCCATTTAGCTCTTCAAAACAAACGACAGACGAATAACTTTACTTGTAAGTCAAGTAAAGTTATTCGTCTGTCGTTTGTTATTATTGCAAATTCATTACTTGACACTGGCAAAATTGTCTGTCGAAATGACGGATAGAGGCAATATAGGTATAGAAGAAGAAATCCAAGTAAAGCATAATATATTAATTATGGAAACTAGATTGCTTATAGATACTCATTATTCATTGATTTTTTCACTACTAGGTATAGGTATTGGTGCCTTTTTTCATTGCGTCGGTACCTGCTAAGCTTGATAAACCTAGTTATAAACTCTCTTACATATTGAGTGCAAGAACCTTCAAAGCTAAAATTGGCTATTCAAGTCACCTTAGAGCCCATCATAGGCATCAAGCAGCAACAATGTTGCCGTAGCCGAAACCGGCCAGGAAGACATCATCAAACCTAGTTGATAATTATCTAGTGCACCAGCTCTTTAACGTATCTCTAGGGCCCCATATTTATGGTCGTTCTTCACGACACAGCGACCGAGTGGCAATTCCCGCACTTTATACGCCTGTTTGAGAATACTTGAGGTGTGTAAATAAAATAAAACCCGGTGATGGTGCTGTTACATTTACTTATTTACGGCGGCCGGGAAATTGCTTGTGAGAATTGAATGTTTAAGGTTTTAATGGAGATGTGAAAATTCTGAATTTAAAGAACATAATTTTTTAATTTAAGAAAAAACATGCTTATTATGAATTAGTGACGATTCGGACAAAATATACGGACAAAATTGTCCCAATATAATATTACGTTTATTTCCACGTTGATACCAGAACGGTACACAAATACAAAATGTAACAAATTTTAATTTTTTATTTAACATAGATAGTTACAGTGGACCCAAAACAACGAAATTTATATTTGTGGTCCTTGTATTGTTTATTCACTTTGATTTACTTGAAGTAGTGAGTGCGGTTTGCGGTTTTTCTACCATACTTTCTTCGTCAAAACTGACGGTAATATTCCCCATAGTGCCCCATTAGGCCACTTACTGTCAGTTAGTCCCGTGCAGTACATACGAATTACTTATTAGCCTCGAACAATCAATTCACGTAGACGGTTCTCGGCGAGATGGCTTGTAATGGGCATCGGGCACCCGGAGGACCCAGGCGGATAGTCACAGAACAGCTAATTGCAGAATATCAACGTGAGTTCAATTCAATTCAATTCTCACCAATGGATTGCATGAGGCGTCATAGGTCTTTTCTAGCTGTCACCCGTTGTTTTGCGAGAATTGGCTTTTATTTGGACCTTTTTTTAGAATGACAATATTTTTTATATTTAATTCCAGTCATTGACAATTTTATACGTGTTTTACAGCCCGTTTCTACAAATATTTAAATTATTAGGTACATATCCTTTGTAACCGTGAAAGTGGCGGTAGCATTTGAGCTATCACAAATAAGCAGAAAAGATTTCATTTTAATTTCATAATCGATCAATATCAATCGGATAAATTAAATTCGTGCCAGTGAATGAGTGTTTCTAACTCCCCAGCACTTGGCGCCGTTTCTATAATCATGATTACCCTTCTATTTACCCTACTGGTTACATTTTGCTGTGGTACTTAGCACCGGTGGGTATGACACGACGTGTCTGAACGTGCCACGCGTACGATTCGTTTGATGATTGCATTTACTGGACAGATATTGAGACACATCGCACCTCAAATTAGTTTCAACCCTAGTTTTACTCGTAGCGTAGACTTTCTTTTTTTCTTTGCTTAGAGATTTTTGAAAAAAAAAATTACGTAGGTAAAATAAGGTTGGTCGTTCTTCCCTAACAAGTATAAATAAGGGACCATTTTAATAAAATATTGTATTTTTTAAAGGTTTTTGTATATAAATATTGTGTAGTAAGTATTAAAGTAAATAAATGAAATTTTATTGATTTACCTTTAGTTTAATTGATTATGTACCTACCTAACTCCTTGTTCTATAAGCAACAAAGCTCTATTATCAGCTAACATTTATTTTGTCTTTTCTACTTTTTCCACGAGTGTTCACAACACATTTTCAACAGTTTATAAACAGTTTTAGGTCTTGTTTGGCTAAGAAATCCCAATGGACAAAAAAGGTGCTTGCCAATTTCATCGTAAATGGACGGTCAAAAAAAGTCAAAATAAACGTGAATATTTGAAGAAAGTTTTGGAAAATTATTGCGAAGTTTATTTGTTATTGACGATTTTTCCCTTTTTGATATTATTTGCTTACAACATATATGTCATAGAAATTGCTAACAATCGTAATAATGAAGGATGTTATTTACAACCATGCAACTGTAATGGTACTAGAGTTACGTACTACAATGTATTTTCTGGATACTAAAATAAATTATTAAGTATATGTGTATACTCAGTCGAAAGCAAGACGCACTAAAGACTTTTTTCCCCAATCTGAAAAAAAAAAACAGAACTGGATAACCTCATACAGTCACCGAAAGAAAGCGTGGCAGACCACTTGAAAGATGATCAGAAGCAGTAGTACAAGAGCAGCACGAAAAAAACTAAGGAGGACAGTGACACATACTGTGTCATACGCTGCTGATAACACCATAACAAACCTCAGCAATTAGTCAACACCGTCAACGTATCTTTTTTACAGAATACCGGACAGAATCCACGATATCGAACTCATCCAGAAACACGTCAAAAGAGCACGCAAACTGCAAATATCTGGTGTTGCGTAGCGCGGTGTTCCGTCGAATCGGTGTTTTTGTCCCGGCCCACCGTACAATTGTTTGTCGTGTTTCCGGGGATAAATTTACGGTCACAGCCATGGATGGCGGTTTTCGCACTGCATACACCACACCTATACGATTTCGGTGGATAAAATTTCAAAGTACATTCAGTACTAGACGAGTTTTCTTCCTGCCACTGTCGTATCGGTATCGTTCAGGTGTCGGCATCGGCCAGTTTACAAACGGCCCATGTCGGAACAGCCGGAAACGATTTCTACGTAAATAAGGATAAAAAGTGTAGTAAATTGTGAATAAAAATGTTACGAAGAATATTGTAAAGTAGTTAATAAGCTTTGAATTTGTAAGGCTTTTCGTTATCAAATGTAAAATGGAGTGAATAAATCTCTGAAAAGTTTAGAAGCTTGGCAAATTATTATTTGATTTAGCTACATTTGTTTTTTAATTAATTGTTATTCATACGAGTAGTTGTTATGTGGATGTGGTTGCCTGTAATTGAAAGAACACAAGATATAAGCACTATGTAAGATGAAACTTTTGGTATTTTGTGTATCTTTTGTTGGCAATCCTTAATAAATAAATAATTATATGGTTTTACAAAGTACCTATTTGAACTGCAGAGCCGGTAACTACGATGTTTGTAATATTAAAAAAATCACAAATATTTATTTTGGTTTAGTCAATTGGCAATTTAAAAAAAGATCCAATGATTTATGATTAGTTATTTAAAAGTAAATTCTATAGAACTTTCAGAAAAATAATGTGAATTCAGAGCTCAAGAACGTTTTTAGCTCGAAGCAATCAGACAAACGTTGGCCACATGTTAGCCCGTGGCGACAGATTTATGTGAAGGGACACTAAACAACCCCGTTATTCGTACAAGACTGAAATAAACATGCGTAGTTCACACGGTAGTAAAGTTTTTACACTGAAATTGTATTTTCTGCGGCAGTTTAGCCTACACGCGTATTTTGCGACCACATAAGGCAATTACGAAGCTTACATTTTCCGTTTGCGAAATTCAATTATTTTCTATGCCGTCGCGTAGTGTAGGTAAGAATCAATATTTTCATAACTATCTTCTTCCTAATCGGACATTCAGTGGTCGTGGTTATTAGAAAATTCTTTACCCCCATTGCAGCATTAATAAATGTTAGCAATGACAAGCTCGCATAGGAAATCAAGACGCTTAAAGATGGTCGAAAGACACAGGGTTGAAACCAGGCAGTAAGAACAAAAAGTAAAATAAACGAATACACAGATCAAACAAGCGAGTCACCCAACAAATAAAATTCTTAGTTTTAATTTATTTTTCAAAACAGTTGCACATAGCTCTCTCAAACACTCCCTTGTCTTAGTCTCACTAACGCGGACTACTTCTTTCACCAATTCTCAGGCACTCAGAAAATCGAGTTCGAAGTACGGTGCAACGTCAGCATATTGCTCAGCGCCGTTCCACTTGTATTATGAAGTCCTATTTTGCAGTGACATTTTTCGTTCAACAGTACGCGATTGGATTTTTGAAACGTGTAAATTCGATAAAACATGGCCTGGGGAGGAATGGGAGAATGAGTTACGAGCACAGACTGGCTGTGCAAAGCTTGATTTGACTAACGCTTTTTACTTTTTCTATTGCATTTTAATATCATTGCTTTTTCAGCAGCTCGACATAGTGAAAAGGAAACGTATAGGTTCCACTTTTAGCAAAGGGTTTAAAAAATATTGGAATGTTATTCGTTTCTATCCTCCTCCTCCTTCAATCGTGTTCCTCATATCTGAGGGTTGTAACCATTTCCAGTTATTATCATCTTCTTGACGATGGTACGCCATTTTTTTCTATCCCCGGCTAGTTGTAGGGCATCGTAGACGGATGTGTGGAGTGCGGTGCGGATCTGATCAGACCAACGCATTGGGCTTCGACCTCGCGACCCTTCCACCTTGCCAGTAACCATAAGCTTTTCCAGGTTATCTCCGTCTTTTCTGGCAATGTGGCCGAAATAGTCGAGACAAGTATTCGCTTGAGGCAGGTCGACGATACGCACGTAGATGTAGACCGGTAATTTTTTTATTTTATGCATCATTTTAACCGCAACTATGCACATATTATTATGCATGAAACATAAAACCACAGTGCCGTGGATCGAAACACAGAACTTGTTTCACTACAAAGTATTATTAATTAATCACATTACTCTCAGGTGGACCACATTCCCGTTTATCACGCAGGGCAAAGACGTTGCAACAAAATACAAAATTGCCTTTGCACCGGTGTGCCATCAGCGGTAACTGCGACGAGTTCCGTGCTCACGTTTTACTCAAATCATACACCTTTGTAGATGCGACTAGATGCAATAAATTTTTGGAATAACAAGATTCGCAAATCGAATTTATATTCTATAGAAATAACTACATTATTTAAAACTAAGCAAATCATATATAAAAAGACGCAACAATTCGGTTTTGTCTATCTAGCTAGACTCTACCTTGGTACCTACCTTATTTTGACAATTCACTCGTTGGGGGCAATCGCTGTCTCAAAAAAACGCGCTGAAACGCGCTAATGCGAAAACAGTTCAGAGCTTACGATACGGGGGCTTGTGCGTTTAAAATAAAATATAAAACAACATAAATACGATAGACCTAACTTACCTTTTGTGAAAACCCTGTGAAATTATGGTGTTGCCAACTTTTTAAACTCTACCATACAATTTGCAAAAAAAAACAACAAAATAATTTACCATAGTTTTATTTCGAAGTCTCCACACCTCTGTTTGTGACAATGCAACGGTCGCAGGTATTTGGAATTTTCCAGCCCTATGAAAAGGTTACGTGATCTAGAGAGGAGCGCTTTGCACAACATTCTGATTACTAGAATGACCACCGACAATTTCCTTTTGCGATATAAAATGTGTGAACTCGGGCAATACACTTTTGCACACGATGATCCTGAATGGCAGCCATTTTTGTTCAATGTTCTTTATGGAACCGTAGCTATATTTTGTAGAATACTATTACTATTGTAGCAACTATGCGGTTTTAAAACTCTCCCTTATAATATGTAGAGTTTTATTATAATCCATAGCTTCGATGGCTTTTTATTTAATTTGCGTAAATTATCTTTTGACGACAAAAAACGCGCTGAAACGCGCTAATGTCAATATTTAGTCAAAGAATACCTATGATTTAGTATGAAAACAGATTAGAAAACGATTTTTACGAGACAACCACTGCCCCCTTGTTAAAAACCCAGCTTTTGTGATAGTTTTATTTTATTTTTCTGTTTGTTTTTTATTACCTCTAAAATTACGGGCTCTGTATAATTGTGGTCTGAAATAAAAATTACTAAACTAAAGATCGTATCCGTCGCCGTACGAATACGACGTCGGTGATAGGGCGGTAAACCTCAAGTGGAGTTGGGCAGGACACCTGGCTAGACGTGGTGATGGCCGGTGGAGTAAAGCCTTGACGGAATGGTGGCCGAAATCAGGCCGAAGGAATCTGGGTCGTCCGAAAGCGCGATGGGTCGACGACATCGCATGACAACATGGTCGCAGGAAACACCTGGTTGCGGCATGCACAGGACAGAGGAGGCTGGCATAACATGAAGGAGGCCTATACCCAGCAGTGGGTGATACCGGGCTGAGATGATGATGATGATGATGAAACTAAAGATTGAAAATAATAATTGTTTATGTAGGTACTCACCTCATTTTATTTCATCAACAAACCTTTGAAAGCTTGCAATCATAGCAAGGTCGCAGACGAATGCTTTCAAGTATTTCCAAAAGGTACAGCAGTTTGCTATTTATTTAATTCTGTGACTATTGCTCTACAAAAGCATGTCTGAGGTTTAATACAAACGTAGCCTTTGAACTATGTCGATTTTACAAATGAACCACGAACCTTGGCATTTGGTATTTCGTTTTCAATTGGAATTTAGATTGATGCGAGATTGCTCTAAGAATTTCGCCAAATTATTGATTTGTATGTAGCTGATTGTAGCTACTTAACTATTTTATTGTTATATCTCTAATTTATTGACTAGACTATTGAGTCTATACGAGTCTATACGATTGAGTCTATTGAGACGATATGGGGGCTGTCATATAGGCTAGTCGTTGGACTAGCCTATAGACAGCCCCTATATCGTATCGCAAGCTCTGAACTGCTTTTGCTGCCCAGCATAATATCAAGCGTGGTTGTTAATTACCCAAATAAAACACTGCTGTGCAATCTTTGTCTCATAAAAATCTGCCAGGCTTAAACCTGGCATATTTTCTAAACGGTTTTCATACTAAATCATAGGTATTCTGTTTGTTTTCATACTAAATCAAGTCAAAAGCTTCTTGTTCTCGTATATCTGTAGCCACGTCACTTGACATTATGCTGGGCAGCAAAAGCAGTTCAGAGCTTGCGATACGGGGCCTGAACCGAGATCTAGTGGTACAGTCTGTAGGACAACAGTGAATAGCAGTTCTGATTATTTTAATGGTTACTATGTTATATAACATAATCAAACAAACTTCCAAGTGAAGTCCTATTATTATTATATTAATTGCTTCATTGGAAATTAATTAATGTGAATTATTATGATCTTATGTATGATTTAAATTATTACAGCAACAATGAAGTTCTGACTAATGTAAGTAATGACTAGGCTGAGAGGATGGTAGGTATAGATGGGCAAGCCTACTCGATCTAAAAACACTGTCCCAGGCACTGGCGCTGTACAAATCATCTTCAATAGATGTAAAGGCCTTTTATAATGAAATTATTTTGTATTATGGTTATGCATGCTTGAAATTGATACAGTAACAAATACGTAACTATATTTTCAGATTTTCAATAAGTACTAGGATCAAAGCAGAAAATATCAGAATATGAAAGAGACAATTCCGAATAAATCCAGCACTTCTCTATCAATTTTCTCCAAGAATGCATTCAAAGTCAATATAAACTCCGCAGTAGCTTGAAGGATTATAAAACAACTTTGTGAGGGTCGTGAAGGAGGATAATGTTGGATGCGTTGTGGCAATACATATAAAACAGGCATCATTTTCTAGCACCCGTATTGCTCTGAACTGCTTTCGCTGCCCAGCATAATGTCAAGTGACGTCGCTACAGATATATACGAAAACAAGAAGCTTTTGACGGCAAAAAAACGCGCTAAAACGCGCTAATGTCACTATTTAGTCACAGAAAACTCGTACCTATGATTTAGTATGAAAACAGTTCAGAAAAGCTGGCAGGTTTTTATGAGACAACGATACCTCCGACGACGATACAGAAGCAGTCGTAGATCAGGATTTATGATGACCAACATATAGTAAAGATTAATCTATAGAAAATAAGCACGTTTTATAACTTTACCTAGATTGGGGTTAGCTATAGGACTTTGTAAAGGTATATGTAAACACAAGCAGTCGTTTTTTGATAGTAGTTGCACATCATGTATATCTTGCAAACATATTGGCTCCCCAAAATTAAAACAGGCGTCATGACTCAGTCGGTAGTAGCTCTGCCGTCTGTACTGTGGGTCGTGGGTTCGATCCCCACCGAGAACAAACATTTGTGTGTGGCAAACATAGATGTTTGTTCTATTTCTGGGTGTTACTATGTAGGTATTTACAAAAAAATATACCTATATAAGTATTATTAGGTATCAGCAATCTAGATTCCATAGTACAAGCTTTGCTTAGTTTGGGACTAGAGGGCGTTGTGTGTAATGTCCAAAGAAAAAAAAAAAAAGAACCCTTGCTTAATAATAAAATGCACAGTTTCCACTTTTAACTTGGAACACTAAAAAGAACGGAACAACGCTAAACCACAAACGTAATCAAGAAAAGCACAGCTGAAATTCCGGACTGAACTAAAATAAAAAAGCATGTGGAAATGTTGTCTCCTCATTAAATAAACATTTAAAATGCGTCAGGAAATTCTCGGGGTAAATAAAGCCTCGCTGTGGTCCATTGGGCGATGCACACTAAGCGACACCGACACCTACCACGACACTGTGTGTAAAAGTAATTAGGTAACTTTAAATTAAGCCAATTAAATTAAGCTTTAAATTAAGTAACGTTAAAAAGTATAAGTACAGCTATATCAGGCACACCGATATATCAGTTGCTCGAACAAAAATATCATTGTAGGCGCCGACACATCTTGAAAGCGTCTAGTACCAGCAGCGCAGTTTTCAATGCGCAATGGAGCTTTTTAGAACAAGGACGATAAAACCTTTGTGGCATATTGACGCGCTACTATTTTGTTTTCTTTTCAAAGTTTCTTTAAAAAGTTTTTATAAAGTACTAGCCGTCGCCCGCGACGTTGCTCGCGTTCTACCCTTTAGTGTTTGACGTTTCAAAATTCCTTTCTTAGTGCACCCCTACACTATATGTATAAGGATACTACCCTCCAAATTTCATATCTCTAGGACTTATAGTATAGGCTGTGCGTTGATTCTAAGTCAGCTTCAAAAGAGTTTTATATATATTGACTAGTTTGCATATTACAAACTAACTTCACAATTGTACCACACATAATGCACGACATTTAGTTCTACGCTGATATCGTGTAGGGATCGTGTCGGAGGCAGTGTGAAAACGTCCATTCGCTGCGATGCGCTCGCACCTAATTACTAAATAGCTTAATGGATGAAACGCCCTCATTACTGAAGTGGCGTTCTGTTACATTGCCTGTAGGTAAACCGAGCAGAAGCAGATACGTTGGGGGCTATGCTTACCAGTTTTCAGGCCTTTATCACATAGAGAGGTTGCATACAGAGGAGTAATTTACTCCATAGCAATTGAATAGTTTATTAATACCTGGGACATGATTTTTACTTTTCTCAATTTCTATATTAGACTATTCTGAGATAGATAAATTTTTATCGCACAACTTAAAATAGTGTGTACAGGCGAACTTAATGCTAAAATTGCATTCTCTACCAGCTAACCTATGAGTAGTGAGGATAAAAGTTTATTAGGATAGTGCGCATAGGAATATAATTATATTTGAGATAAGAAATAATTGAGAAATAATGATTTAGGAATGCGAAAACTTTTTTTTTAAATACCTATTGTTTTTATATAATATATCATAATGCACTCACGGGTATTATCAAATCTTGATGAAGGTTCTGATTGAAGTCGTGCGACCACCATGATCCGTGATCAGTATATATTGATCAAGTCATGGTAAGCCCTTTGAACGTCCAAAAACTCCGTCACACCAGCTTATACCCGCATTTTATGTCCAGCTATAAAATAAAATAGCTATATAAAATAATGTATAGAACTGAATGGTGTCGGTTGCGGATGACATCAAAACTCCATCAAGCGAGAGGGTCCGCAGTTGATTCGAATTCAATGTGCGTGCGGCATAATACACATTTGAATGAATATCTGTAATCACCGATTGGTCGATGTTAGTTACGCGAGTTTCGTATCGATACCACTGTACTATTTTATTTCAGGTGATTGACAGGCGTCATAGCTGAACTCGTTTTACATGCTTATGTGTTGTGCGTGGGTTCGATCCCCACCAAGAATAAACTTTTGTGTGATGGCAGCTATAGGATGTTTGTTCTGTATGATGATGATTATTAAATTTATTAAACTTAAGCTTAGGGTGTGGGCCTGTCACGTCCAAATCCTCCTCTGAATTCAACACCTGCAAATCCAGGCCCAACATCAGCCTTCTTGTCAACGCTACCAGGTTCGATATCAATATTAGTATTGTTCAATATGATAATCAAACAAACTTCTAAGTGATGTTCCATCACTATTATACGAATTACTGCCTTAGGAGTAATCATTTCCTATTTTGAAATTCCCATGATAATTTTTTTTATTTATTTCGTCATCTGACTTTACGGGCTCGATTGTACTGAAAGCAGTAGCCAACATAATAAAATATTTCATTTCAGTATTTTATGGGAATAAAATATTTGTCGTTTGGACTTCATTAACTGCTTTTTATTACGAGAATTCGGTTTCTATTATCAAAAAAAGCCAGGAGCCATAATTGGTATCAGGAAGCAGGAAAATGTTATTTTAATGTCATTATAAAAGCGGTACCTTCACATCAATAAGTTCTTAACATTCAAACATTTTATTATAGGTACCTACTTGATGTTGACAACAATACGAAGATAACAATCTTTCTTTGAAGTCACAAGATTGATAGGAAGCACAAAGAGTATTGTTCTACCGTTCCTTAGTTAGTATCAGAGGGATCATTCTCTTACTAAAATGTAGTCAAAATATAGTTAATTTTTTTATTGTAATGTCATTAAAGTTACAAAATGGCAAACTACATTATATTTAGTTTTATTTTCGAATTTAAACATTTGCACAATAATGTTATAAAATGCAATGTCGTAATAACATTTTTAATGTTTCCCAAATTTGTTAATATTCTAAGCCTACTCCATCTCAAACATTGTTCCAGGTACTACAGTGTCCCGTCAACTGCAGGCATAGCTGCCTTCAGTCGCTGATCAACTTCAATAGATGTAAAGGCCTATTATTATTATTATTCTAAAGATGATAACTTTACTAGATTATACTAAGAGAATTAACCTCAGAATGAATTGTTGTGTAAACAAGTCGAACTCAAGACTGGCTCTAAGCGTTATTACATTTCACGAGCACTTCACTCATTATCGATCGACAACTAAGCGATCGATAAGAACGGTACTTGCACTGCTGATTCCGACAATCGAGTTTGTCTGTTTATCTGTTTGTTTGTTCGCGGGTCACGCCTTAACTACTGGACCAATTTCAATAAAACATACCATTCGGAAGCTCTTTTTCCGGATTGAAATATAGGCTATATTTTATTGAAATTAAAGACGTGGATTCTTAGATACAGCTTGAACTCTCTAAACCAAAGGCTGCTATTTGCTACGACGTTCATAGTATGCTGGTTGACAGATATTTTGGTGGAAAGTTTCACACGCGTACGAAGTCGCGGGTATCAGCTAGTAAGATTATAATAATTATTAGAAATACATGAAAGAACTCCTATATATGCTATCAACAAAAATAACACGCAACTTTTCAAAAATTCATATCAGAAACTTCACAACTCTAATAAAGGAAGTACTAAGTAGAAAAAAAGGGTTCCTTAGCAAATAACACAACTCCAATATTATTTTGCAAAAAGTATCGAAACAAGAAAGTTCGTGGAATACCCGAGAGAACCACAGAACATTCACAAATTTATAAAAAAAAAGAAAATAAAAATGTTCGTCAGAAGTTGCTCTCCGCTATAACTTGTTGGTTGAAAGCTCTTAAAGCAACATAAACGAAATACAATAACTGGGACAGTCAGAAAACATCCTATTAATATTATAAACGCGAATGTTTGTGAGGATGTATGTATGGATGTATGTTTGTTCCTCTTTCACTCAAAACTGATCCGATTTGGATGAAACTTGGAATATATATTGTCCGTGACCTGGATTAACAAATAGGCTAATTTTTATCCTGAAAAATCAACGGGATCCAACGGGACGCAAACGAAGTTGCGGGCGGAAGCTAGTTTTGAATAAAGATATATCTTATTTCTGTATGAAATAGAGTTTTTGCGAGCTCGTTCATAATATTGGTTCAGACAAACATACATTTGTTTTCAGATTTTTTATTCGTAACTTCAGACAAAGCCATTTCTTTGTTATAGTATCAAAATAGTGTTATTCTTCAGTGTCAGCGTAGAGCAGTTTAGATAAAAAAATCAAAACAAAAATTGCCACTGTTATCGGTACAGTACCACGCCAGGTGTTATTTTATTCAATGTGTAAATAAATAAAAACTATCGACCGATATAAAACTTTTACATCAACCGAGTCACGTGTTCTGTGAACCAAGCCAATGTGTCTATGTCGGGTACATACAAGGAGGATAAAACTTCATTCGTATTTATTTTTACTCCCTAGTATCAGAAAAATTTACTTGTTTTATTTCTGTTTAGGGAATCTGGGTCGTGAAACATTAAAACAAAGTTTTATTTTTATATATATTGTGACACCAAGATACCACACATAACACAATACTAACTAATACAATATGTCATATTGTTCAACTGCTTCATGTGTATTTTATAATTATTGTGAATATTGTAAATACTATGTATTAGTAATTTTCTTTGTGTAAATAAATGATTTCACTAATATTAACTTTTGTAGGTAAAGATCTAATTACATTTTGGTTTCGCAAATATTAGAAAATATTTAAATGTTTATGACCAAGAATTTCCTGTTTATTTTCTCTTTCTAGTGAAAAATAAGATAAAAGTAGTGCTACTAAGTAATGAATAAACTCGAAAATGTAATCCTGTACTGATGCTGACTGTACACGTGAGTGTACACTCACGGCCATTGTATTATATATCGTGTTGATTTCAGAGTTCATTACACTAAACTTACAATCTTACACGCCAGCATTAGTTCATAATGTGAAACTAAATACGCTGTAAGTCAAGATTAGAGCAGCTAAATGAGTTTATGGCGTGACAGTGAGTCTCCATATCATTAGTAATTATAGTCTCGAGCTTTACCGTTATGTTTGTTATGGTTGTGTTTATAAAAAAAACCGAATTGAGAACCTCCTCCTTTTTTGAAGTCGGTTAAAAATTATATTAATGCGTCTAGCTCGTGTGGTCACTTGATTGATTTCTCAGTTTTATTCTGGTATGTGCTGTTTACATTGTTCCAGTCCAGTGAGTGAGTCTGGCACTGAAATAAATAAATAAATATCTTTGGATAATGTCACACAACGCCCTCTAGTCCCAAACTAAGCAGAGCTTGTACTATGGGAACTAGATAGCTGATAGAATACTTAATAATTTTTTTTAAATACACATTGTTATATAATCGTCAATATATATAAAACTCTTTTGAAGCTGACATAGAATCAACGCACAGCCTAAACTATAAGTCCTAGAGGTATGAAATTTTGGAGGGTAGGTTCCTTATATAGTGTAGGGGCGCACTAAGAAAGGAATTTTGAAAAGTCACACTCTAACGCGAGCAACGCTGCGGGAGACGGCTAGTACATAGTATACAAGTCGATTATACATTCACCTTGATGTCGTCTTTTGAAACTCGAACAATGCCTTTGCTTCTTTCCTTACATTGAAAGCTCATTATAAGTCAGGCTATTAGTGATGTATTTGAAAGAAAACTCCAATGAATTGTTTTCAATGTTCTAAAAAATAGAATTTATCTACAAAAGCTTATGAAACCCTTGAAATAATCCCATTTGTAAAAAAAAATTTAAAGTTTAACGTATCAGATTTTCTAGCACTTTTTTTTTTTGCAAGGTTTGTGTTTTTTTTAAATTTATTTATCATTTTAAAAAACACATTAACATAGAGCACTAAGGAAACTACATGGTTTATAGTGATAATTTTTTTACCACGACCTCATCTGCTATCACCAACCTCACGATGTTAAGTGACCTAACACACATAATAGGTAGCAACAATCTGTGAGTTTAGAGTTGTTTAGCTTCTTGCGTTAACATGGTCAAACAGGAAATGATGGATCCAGCTTTTAAGAATTATCGTGACTTCCCTCGAGGTCACTCTTGAGAACAAAATGGCAACGCATCTTTACACAATGCTACAAGATTTTATTACGAGGATTACACTTCGCATTCTTTCATTCAACTCAATTCTGTCATACCATACTCAAAATACTTTGATACCTATTTAATGTTTACTTAATTTTGGATGTTTTTTTTACCAAAAATGTTCAAAAAGTTGGAGGAAATTGTTTAACAGAAAAGGAAATTAATCTTTCTCTTAATTAGCAAAGTTGCTCCGCTACGGAAAATTCAAGGCTGATAAATCAAGGTGGCACTCCGGTTTCGAACGCGTCTAGGAAAACCATTCTTTGCTTTTAAGACTTGCAATATTTTAGAGCGTTCAAGTCGATATTTCAACGGTTGACGAAGGGGACTAGGTACGAAGTTATCTTGATTGACGGAGGGTATGGGTTTAGCCGATCCATTTTAGTTTTGTAGGTCGATGGTGGTGTAGGTGAGATACGTTTGTGTGATTAATCAAAGATTCTGTCTACTTTTCAGATTTGGTTTGGTTTTGAAATCTGGAGCTAATTGCCCATCATCTAAAGCTACCTAATAGTTATACACTATGTTTTCAGTTTGGCAAAGATTTTAGTCTAGAAGGGATAACGTCATAAATGTCGTCAAAAACTCGATTCACCAGTGGATGAAACTAGTTTTTCGGCCGAGATATTACGCATTCCTATTAAATTAAAATTTCTGCCGAGCTGAGCATAAGGCCCCACGAATGAAAAGTTGCCCCTGACGCTATCTAAACATCTGCAGTTTGAAAGTTACTAATCACGTGCAATTTATTACAAAAGTAAGAAGTTGCATTATTATAATTAAATATTTGTAGATACCTTCCCTTCTTAATTTTACTAATTTACACCCTCAGTAGAAATACAAGAATTCACACTTTAATCCACCCTAAGCCTTCATAATGGGGTGCTTATAGAACAAATCCGGGCAGTATCACAATTTCAATTACGTATTAACGATAGCCTTTAGACCCTTAGCAGTTGCAATTATCTTTATCTATGGCAGCTCAGCATCTCTCCAATACTTTTTTAGATGATGTGGTTTCAATAATCATCATCATCATCATCAATATATATAAAACTCTTTTGAAGCTGACTTAGAATCAACGCACAGCCTAAACTATAAGTCATATAGGTATGAAATTTGGAGGGTAGTATCCTTATATAGTGTAGGGGTGCACTAAGAAAAGAATTTTGAAAAGTCACACTCTAACGCGATCAACGCCGCGGGAGACGGCTAGTATACATTATAAATATTCTTATACCAAACCCTCTAGTCCCAAACTAAGTAAAGCTTGTGCTATAGGAAGTAAATTACTGATAAATACTTATATAAAATTATTTGTTTGTTCATACTTAATACATTAGTAACACCCAGACGCATCAAAAATCTATGTTTGGTATAAAAATGTTTATTCTTGCTGGGGATCTATCTACCCACGACCTACAGCACGGAAGGTAGAGCCACAGATCTTATAATACTATTATTACCAACTGAGCTATGACACCTGTCCGTCAGTACTTGTATGTTAGCACAGTTTTTTGAGAAAGCCACCGCTATCATAACTCTTGTGCACATCCACTAGCGTTCAATCTTGCGTGGCATGACTGAAAGAAGGAAGGAACGTAGTACGTAAGCGAATGGGCCATATTGGGCGTTTGAACCCAGCCACGCTCGAAAAAAAACACGTCGTCACTTGTGTATATACTTTGTACCAGCACACTGTGAAAGCTTTTAAAATATTATGAGATTAGTAGTGTGAAAACTTCCATTGTATAGAACAAAATCAAATCAAATGATGTAAAATAATAATAATTATTCTCTTTTATCACACATCACTCCTAGAGTACATTAAAATACACTTTATTAAACAACCATTCCCGCCCCTCTCTCGCTTAAAATTCCTAGTGCGTTCAAACAATCGTGAAATTTGTTTCTCTTCCCCTTGTTTAAAATGTCAAACACTAGCTCTAGCCTCCAGCGAGGGATCGGCCCCTTGACAGCTCTAACCAGTAATCCATTGAAACTGAGGGTCACTTTCCAATTACAACGTTTAGTGAAGCGCGTTCCTCTATCCTATGTTTCAAGCAAAACTCTTCTCAAGCATCCAAACTACGAAAATATCTACGCTTTTACCACTCACCATTACGATGATATTTTTTTCTTGACTGCCATTTTTAAGCCGATAATTTGACAGTTTAAAAAAAAAATATATATTTTTAGCTTGAATTTCGATGTGTAAATTTGAACGTTATTTTTGAAAACAGGTGTCTTACGGCCGAATACTCAAACACTGCCATCTCTTGCGAATGAGTAATGTGCGGTAATGTCAAACAGAGGCAGACCAATTTTAGGGGTGTTTAAATTTGAGTGACGTTTCAGTATTCGGCCCTTAGCTCTCTTGTTTCAACAGTTAAAAAAGAACACTATCTCTTACCCAGCAACCAATAACCGACTCTGAAAATAATATAATCGTAACTCGTTTTAGCCGTAAAGACCTTACGATACCATTAACTTGCTTTTATAAATCAGTGAGACCTAATCCTGCCACGCACGCGACGCAGTTGGTAGTAATGGGAAATTCACACCGCACTAGTCGTTTAGCCATTCAAACCAGCTAGCTTCGCTTAAATATTTATTTGAGAGAGGATTTTTTTAAATAAACTTGAAAACTTTTGTAGAAAAGGATTTTTGCTTTTGTAACAGATAGCCCTATGTAGGTACTTGTATTTAAAATAGAAGTACGTAATTGCAAACAATCTAATTTGAATGTACCGATAGTGTTTTTTTTAACCGTTTCAGTAAAAGCTTAAGTTTTTGTAAAAAGTTAAATTAAAAAATTGCAACACAATTGCAAGCATCAAAGTGCTAGTCACTAGGGCCATCTAATAAAGTTATGTAGTTCAGTCGAAACAATAAATCTTTCACTAAATACGGAACAATTCATTAAAATTTCTTGAATCGTGCGTGCGATAAACCAATAGGAATACCTTCCCCGCCGAAAACTTCGACTTATCTCTCTCACGTAGACGGTCGTTATGTTAAAATTATGGCTTCGGTTAAACACATGGTACATTTACTTGAAAGTTCATGTCTCGCCCGAGTAACTTCTCGCTTAGTAAGGGTACTACGCAAAAACATTTCGGAAATGGCGTCAAGCCCAAATGGGTAACGTAACACTGATCGCACTATCTTTGTGTAATCAGACCGTATCCGCCCAAAGCGGGCTCTTGTCAACTTGTCTTTTTCGGTTACATACTAAACTAGATACCCGTTGGATCCACATGAAAGAAATACTTATTTGTAGAGTCCGGTCCGTTTCAAAGAGAACCCTTTTGTTTGAGAATGTTTATGCTGGTAGGTGATGGTTATTTTAGTGAAAGGGTTTCCTTTTCAATTGAACACTGTATTCAATTTAAAGTTTTGAATTTTTATTCCTCTAATTTATATGAACTAAAAATATTTCCGCAGATAAGGGTTGTTGATTGTAAGTACATTGATCTTATTGCTTATTTTATACTATGACGTACCAACATTTTCGTGGTAAATTAAAAAAAATCGTCATTACCCAAAATAACCTGAGTGAAAATAACTCTAGCTCATACAATAGCATTGTCTTACAGGGCACGTCCTCATTGGACTTGCTCTGTGAGGTAATGCATTGTTATAGGCAGAAGTCACCACTTAACATCAGGTGAGCTATCAGCTTGTTCCATTACTTTTATCATTAAAAAAAAAACTAATTCCGTCGATTTTATAAAATAAACTCGCACATACTTACCCCCTTACTTACGATCGATGCATAACTTTATTCAGCTGTTTAAATTATTGCTGTCACCTACTAACAGGTAATGTCAAACAGTGACAGAGCTAGACTTTGATTCAACTGTTTAACTATTCGTCTGTCATAAGTAGGGCTCCTAGTTCCTAGGAACTCTGAACATCACCTAAAACATTTAAGCTTGGGAAACACATCGTCGTTACTGGAATATTACTATCGATAGTGTCACGGAAGATAATATTTTCAAAGCACTATTAGTTGAGCCAAGCATTTGTGTCACGAGGGATAAATGGAAAACTAGCTGGTTCACGGCTGGTTCACGTAATTCTAACTGCATCTAACACGCTGACATTCACACGATTCTTAGTATGAACATAAGTGCTTTCTTGGTTCCCCTCTAGCCGTCGCACTTCACTTGGCCACCCTATTTGTCACGGCCTTGATCCACCCGCCATTTTCCCGCCTTGCCAAATGCCATTTAAAGTTTTAATGTCTTCACCAAAAACACAGAGTTTTTAAAATATATTTTTGGCAGGGTTCTATTACTTTTATAGAGAAACTTTACTTTTATCTCCACGTTTAGGTACCTATCTACAAACGACTTAAAAAGTGATGACGTCAAAAACATCAGTAGTACTGATGTTACTTACTGAAAACTAAATTAATTGTTTTCATTCGAGATATTTCTACGTATTTTTTTTTCCAGTATTTTGTCTAACGTTTTTAACATTAGTTTTGTTTTATTAGATAAATTCATGAAGTTAAGTTCAAAATTACTGGCAATTACCTAGATACCTACCATAATTTCAACATACAAGATATGAAAGATAGATAGATAGATAATACTTTATTGTACACAAGGGTAAGGTAAATACAAATCTTAAAACTAACTTTGTATAGTACAATGGGCGGCCTTATCTTCCAGGCAACCGTAGCATGGAAAGTAACGAGCGGAGCGGTAACGGAAGGCGGTGCACAAACAATGTAACGCTAAAAACTACATTATTACGCAATAAAATATACTACATAAATAAAAAATAGAATATACTAATACATACCTAATTACTTTAATAATGAAACATCACATTAAGTTTTTCCTACTTATTTAAAAAAATTATGTGCAAACAGCTTTTCAATATATCGCATGCGAATAAAAAACAAAATGCTTTCATAAAAGTCAAAGTTATGCACCATTTTAATTACAAGGCGCAATAAGGGGCATAATTAAACGTATCATCCAATCGAACGGACAATATTTCTCGTGCCTGTTAAATGAATACACAGTGTAATACCAAACAGCTCGTTCAATGCAAATGCATTCGTAAAAGAGTAACTCTCAAGTTACGTCCTCATTGGACTTGCTCTGTGAGGTAATGCATTGTTATAGGCAGAAATTATCACTTAACATCCAGTGAGCTATCAGCTTGTTCCATTACTTTTATCATCAAAAAAAAAAAAGTTACACATTGAGCTACAAAAATCACTATCAACCAACCATGCGAATCTCTTTATCATAAAAAAAAAAAGTTACACATTGAGCTACAAAAATCACTATCAACCAACCATACAAATCTCCATACAGTCTTTATAAAGTCATTTCCATCCATATTCCACACAAACTTTCATGAACTAAGTTCAAAAGATAGTGTAGGCACCTCATTTTTCGTATAACAGTTTTTGTTTGTCATGACAAGCTGAATATGAAGATAAATCTTCATTTTATCGAGAAGCTGGGAGTTCCTCTTCCACCATCTCTCCTTCCTAACGAATTACCCTGCTGAGCAGCTGGAGCAGGCAAGAGATAAATAATAAATATTCTTGGACATATCACACAATGCTCTCTAGTCCCAAACTAAGCAAAACTTGTACCATAAATAAATAAATATTCACGGACACTTAACACAACGCCTTCTAGTCCCAAACTAAGCAAAGCTTGTACGATGGAAACTAGATGGCTGATAGAATACATACATACATTTTTTTTTTGTAAATATATACTTATAATACATAGAAACACCCAGACACAGAACAAACATCTATGTTTACAACACACAAATGTTTGTTCTCGGTGGGGATCGAACCCACGACCCACAGCACGGAAGGCAGAACTACTACCGACTGAGCCATGACGCCTGTCATATAGGAACTAGATTGCTGATAGAATACTTACATTCTTTTTTTTTAAATACATACTTATGAGTGTTTCATTGCTAGAACACTTCAATGAGACTCTGACGTAGAGACGAATTTTTTTAAAACGTAAATAAAAATAGTAACAGATCGTGTTCCAGCTGTTTGAAAAGTCGTTGAAGAATAACCAACGCTGCTCGTATTATTTCGTTAATTACACGCATTATGGAATGCAATGTGGTCTGTTCGTTTCCGTTTATATTGTTGCAGCATAAAACATAAGTATACCAGACAGGTTTATTATTTATTTTTAGCCTGTTAACAAAGGAAAAGGCTTGTACATGTACAGTTGATCTATTTCAGATAGGCGGTTTGGCTTTGTTTGTGGTGGTGCATGCATGTACCTATACCAATCGTATGCCCCCTATCTTTTATGTCGGATTTGTTTAAAATTCTTATGGCATTACACACAACGTCCTCTAATCCCAAACTAAGCAGCTTACAGCTTGTACTATGGAAACTAGATTGCTGATAGAATAATAATAATAATAATAATCATAATCATCAATCAATATATATAAAACTCTTTTGAAGCTGACAGAGAATCAACGCACAGCCTAAACTATAAGTCCTAGAGGTATGAAATTTGGAGGGTAGTATCCTTACATAGTGTAGGGGTGCACTAAGAAATGAGCAGCTTCACAAGCAAACCATTTGCCATCAGGAATTTCGGAATCAAATCGACATTCCAGTCGCGGCCGCGACCGTAGGAATTTTGAAACGTGACACTCTAAAGGGTAGAACGCGAGCAACGCCGCGGGCGACGGCTAGTTACTTATATACTTTTTGTATATAAAAACAAACATGTATGTTTGCCACACACATATGTTTGTTCTTGGTGGGAATCAGACCCACGACCCACAGCACATATAGAGGAATCGCAAAATTACTCAAAACAGAGATCACTCAACCGAAATACTCAAAGAAGAATATTAACAATCTAGTGACCTAAGTTACATTTACAAAACATTTACTTACTGAAGCAGACTGACAGCAAATGTCTAAATAGAAGACGGACTCTTGATGTTCTCAGAGTTTTAATTTAAAGTGTAGTCTAATCAACAAAACTAAATTTGAATACAAAACTAGTTTAATTATTTAAATTTTATCTCTGTCAAGACTTCAAAACTTCTTCAATCACTCACCAGTCTTCAATTAACTTTATGATCAATATTCTATAAAAATTACACTTCGTTTCGTAAAATATTATTTTATCACTTATTGTTATACTTTGTCCAGGCTTTTAAATTCCTTTGATCATTCAAACCAATCATTTTGATGAAAAAACACGACAAAACGCACTTAGGTGATTAGTTTCGATGAAACAAACGAATGTTATAATACTTTGTTTTGGACACGTCCACTGAAGAAGTAGCACAAAGTTAATAATCAAAATGGTTCTAGGAATATGGATCCATCAACTGATAAAACTATAAAATATTACATTCAAAGGAACACTATTTTATATATTGGATATAAAATAAATTTTCAATAGGGTTTTTCATATTGTAGTTTGCTTTATTTGTGTTTTACTTTTGTGTTTTTCAAATACTAAAGTCACTATCAAAAATATTTGTAGTGATTTGTTCATTTTTCAAAAGACTGGAGCCATTAGCCCTTTTCATGGTGGTATCAGAGTACCTACACTAAAAGCTATATTGAAAAATAAGTATAGTCATGGACTAAATTATTAGTTCATGCAACCAACAGAAAAGAGAAACCAGTTACAAAACGCTACACATTTCAATTACCAACAGAACAAAAATAGAATCCATATTCTCAACACAGGTGCACTTTTGAAATGGGATGTGGGAACAGAATTGATTGTAGGGCCGTTTCCCATTTAGATATGGAAATATCCGCAGTGTGTGTGACACGGAGCACGTCGTTACTAAAATATTGTCACCATGGTTTTGGAAATCATACCTTCAATCAAACCTTTTTAAGACATCAACATTATATAACCAGCCTATAGATGTTTACTCCTGAATTTATTTGCGGGGATTCATGAGTTCAAGGCAAAGCGATGGCGCAGCAGGCTCGTGTTTGCGGCGAACACATAGCAAACACAACATCGTTGCGAAACACCAACGTTTCATTTGAGATCTCTACTTGGCTCATAAAACCCATACACCCATAGTGTCCTCTACTTTGTCAAAGTTCTAATTGCTTATTATTCAGAGCAATATTAGCATATCAATTGGTTACTTAACCTATAGGTGGACTAAATGCTTCTCATTAGGCACATGACTGCCTGCACTGCCTGAGCCTATTAGAGCTACCTCTGTTCGAGTTCCATATACCAGCTAAATTAGCTCTCTCATCAACCGTGTATGTTGCTCCTTTCAGGTAGAAATAAAAAAATGGTATCCATTATCAAAAAGATGTCATATATTTATCTTCAAACAGAAACAGATACTTATAGCACCCAAGTATAGCTTTAATTTTAGATATTATAATCATTTCCATTACGTTTTCTGAATTTGGAGCTAAAATAAATAAATAAATATTGAAGGGCCAATATTTAATTATGTTCGGGCAAAATTAAGAAAAACTTCTTCTTGCAGCCGGTGTTTTTAGCAACAGTTCATTACCTAAAGGTATTTTCGTAAGACCAAGTAAAAATAAGACGTGATTTGGATAAACTATCGAGAAGGTAAGCAGACAAGTTCATCATGTATGCAAAGCTGCAGGTATACAGCTATAAGCTCAGTGCTACTTAGAATAAACCTAAGTTTAGAAATGTCTATAAACACTTTGTATTACTATATCTACAGCGACCGCTCTGAAAGGTATGCCGTGTTCGTGGTAAATTATGCATCTCTTCTCTAGACGGTGCAACTTTAGTAATGACTGCGCGACGAAGGCTAATACTAGCTACACTCCACCTGATTCAGAGTGTGAAGTGTGAACTTTAGCACACCTACTTAGTTTACAAATAAAATAAAAATTGCCTTCTACAGTAATGGGGGGTAAAATAAAAATAGGTAAGTGTACATTTTCTTTGTGCTACGACAATCTGCCGTAGCACTGATGCTACGGAAGTGTAGCATGGCTATAGGAGTCTGGGCTATTCCCATTGAGCCCACCGGCTGCCCCACTGGTGGGGCTGATATGAAGTATTCTGCGTTGGTATGTTGATATAGCGGTCCTAGAACACTGTATTACTAGTTGCAATTATTATTATACGAGCATTACTAATCACTAAAGTGACTCGTTTGAAAGTAGGTTTTAGGTATTATGCAATTTTTACGTATCGCTTGAATATCAAATTAGTTTCGTATGTAATCTCACAAGACTATAAATGTGTGGTTTCTTTATCAATGAATTTCTTGAACAAAACTTGCCAAATAACGAAGTATTTCATCAAGTTCCTAGAGATTGTGGTTACTAGTCGGATGGGCTTAATGGGTTCGTAAAGATCGTCTAACTTAGTTCAAACCATTTTCGTTAAAACCACGGTCTTGTTCTATGATACAAGTTTATGCCTTTACCTACTTATCTTCGTTCAAGTGAGTATATAAAAGGTTTGGTCGATATTATGAACTTGTATGTAACTTAGAATAAGCATGCATCTATTTTAAAATTCTAGTGGTAGCAGCTCCTACTTTTGATCATAATGTAGCGAGTTCAAATCCGTTCGATCGTAAAAATTATGAAACCAATGCTACTTACTGTTCTTGTAGAAAGAAAAATATATACACCTATCTTGTACAGTGGTTCTCTGAGGTGGTTTTTAAATGCAGTTTTTATTTTATATCAGGTCAAGCGAAGCTCTATATATGAGTTTATTTATTTAAATATAACCTAGCTATAAAGGTACACCAATTAGTATTTATCTCATCAGATTATTAGATTGTAGGCTAGTGCCGTCCGCCCAGTCGGTAACGAGCGCAGCTAGCTAACTAAATTATCTGATGAACTAATTGAAGTGCGAACAGGGGGTCTATTCTGTAAATTATACACTAAGGTTGACTTGTTGTATTTCAGTTTCACTGCGTGGCTACTAGGCAACATTCCACGAAGCGCCGCGCAATACACCAAGTGGCTGCGCAGTGTAATTCAGATATGTATAGTAACCAGCATTGCTATATTTTTCGAATAGGTTTACAAGACGAGAGAAGGGACCAACTAGTGAAATACCGTAAGCCAGTTTACTGTAAGTTGCGTGAAGTTGCACAGCACAGCTTTGGCTAGATTATTCGTAGTTTTTTGTTAGTAAAGTATGCTCTTTAGTATGTAAAACGAAAGTAAACAACTTACCTTTGAAAATAACGAACTCCTTTGATAACATTCATTATACATACCCGCTGCAGTCGTAATAATGACATGTATTTTCCTTCCGGCCGTTTCCGCAACTAATTTTCGTAACCAGTTGCGAAAACTGAAATATCATTCTTTACTCGGAACTGGTTGTGGCAGAAGAATAAATACTCTTCAACGCCACCAGTTGCGAATGGAGAATTTTCTGTAAAGGTGAAATATCGTCACTCTAATACAGTTTCAGCTTGATTGGATATCAAAAACAAAAACTACATGATGGATGCGTTTCAATGTTATTATGGCTCGCTCAATATTTAAAATTCATGTTCGACGATGATCTCATGCGTCCTAAAACAAAATGCACCTTCTAAAAGCCAATGCTTTAACACGCAATGTAAAGTGTTTAAACGGTTTTTTTAATGAACTGCTTAAAAATATTTCAGTAATATTTTAATTAATTGTATAAGATCTAAATTACACTTGCCACTTCAAAAAGTGGAGAGAAATGGTAGAGGCCTATACCAGAAAAGCGACCACTATCGATTACGTGTAAATAAATAAATATTATATGCAATGTATTAAATACAATAAAATAAGTACTGTATAAAGTAAATTTGAGGTGAGAAATGTAATAATACGATTTTAAATAAGTATAAATGAAATTTTCTAATTTATATAATGAATGTAATTTTAATAGATAGGTATGGTAAAGTAAATGGCTTTTTTACTTTTACTTTATTTAAAAAAGTTGCTTATTATTATGTAAATTGAAATACTCTGGCCAATTTTATGCATTAGATAATAAAATTCGGCCAAAGTTGATCCTATAAAAGTAACGACGAACTCTTTCCGATTTGCGAGCAATAAAAAGCGTAATATTTTAGAAATGAGTTTAATCTTCCTTGTACCGGGAAATAATTACAGACTTTAAAAATCTTATTCTATAATTTATGTACAGTGTTAGATACACAATAGTTACAACCTTAAACCTGGGTACTTTACTTATATACACAAGAAAACTTATATTTTAGAAGTTCGTACATTTTGTGAACTCTTATTTTTACAACCTATATCACATTTTTTATTTTATAACTACCTATAAATCTTCCGTTACTGAAATTTTTCTCACAGCGTTTCGACTGAATTTATATTTGCAACTTTTACATGTGAAAGAGTTACATAAAATTTGCCTATTACTGACGATGTGAGAGTTTGCAAATGTGTTTGTATGGTATAAGTTATTATAATTAGAAACAAACAGCCTTCACATTTCTGTGATTATTTACTGGCTAAAATTACACTGGTGTTAGGCGGAAGGAAGTCATTTTCGAAACGCGATACTTCACCGTGTCAAATCAAATCGTACCTACTAATTTCTAAACACACAGTAAAATACTCGACACGACGTGGTAACCCTTACGACGAGCATCGTAATTCATAGGGTTGTGCAACGTTTCGAAAGTGCGTTGCGCCTTTATTTTGCGTCTTGCATTTTTACGCTTTTCGCTTACCGCAAAATTAAACCAATGATTGCACACCCCTATCAAAGTATCTGCATAGCGAGTCAAAAGCTAGATACGACGTCGCAGCCTCTGTCCATTATAATACAATTTTATCTAGTAGAGATAGGGTGGAATAATTGGCTTTCAGCGCTATCCTCGCCAGTCTACTCCAGCTTAACCCTCCTAAAACATTATGAAGTCAACACAGTTAATATTTTCTACCATGAAAGTGATTGTATAGTATCTTAATATTGTATTGTCAAGCATTTTATTTATGTACACTATTAGATATGTAAATTGATGAGATGAATAAATTGAGATCTGGATGTAAACGCATTGAATTTTCACAAATACTTATAATACTATTTATAATTCCGCTACATAACACAACTTGACTGTGTTATAATAAAACAAAACGCGTATGTGTTATACGATAAGCCGAAAAAAGTCCGTCTGAAAATTTCCCGACCAAAACAAGTAGGCACTTACGCCGATTTCAGTCTTTGATCTAACAGTATACGAAACACAAAGTACTCATTGCAGATTGAGACCGTCCGAGCTTACACTGTCGTTTCTAATAGATCCGGGTAGGGTCAACAAAAGTTGTCTTTCAGGTCCGGATAACCGAGATCGGGCATTCGCCTCGATCCGCTGCTTCTGTTGTCAACGCGCATGCCCCGCCCGGCCCGGCCGAGGCTAGCGTACCTTGTATCCGCAAGCTTATCTCTTTGTGCCACTTCATCATAATACCTTGCATCGTTCAGCCCCGCGCTATACTTCTGACTGAGACTGTACTTGTCGATCGTTGCGTACTTCTGTACAGTGGCATACTGGCGACCCGTTTCGACGGGTACGCCGTTCGTTTTAGCTCGGTCGAATGGCCTTTCTTCGGGAGGTAAGGCGCCGTCTAGCCTTGCTTTGAACTCGTTGTCTTTTCTTCGTCGCCGTTTACATGTGCATATTGCTACTAATACAGCACATATGAGGAGGCCGACTCCCGCAGCCGCAGCTACGTAAGGAGACGGCAGAGATACCCTAAATGAGCAGTTAGAGTCGTCTTCGTCGTAGCCTGATGGACAGTGCGCACTACCATCGCACCATAGTGCAATAGGTATGCACGCGTTTAATTCAGGGCATCTAGAGGAAGGAAACAAAAACAAAATTAAATCAGTTTTGCGCTAACTACAAAAGTTTCGAGATTTAACAATGGTGAACTTACCTGTACCGGCAATCAGCAGCACCTGCAGGAAGAATATTAGTTTCCGGGTCATGTTCGAAGGAAGGTTTCTTCATAATCTCAATCCATTTTATCGAATAGTCGGCTTGCTCGTGTTGAAGAAAGTCAATAACGTAACTTTTCGCATGCGGTTTCAAAGAAGTTTCTAATGCGGTGTCGGCAGACTTCCATCCAGGGGAGTAAAGGTCTATAAAACCTGGACCATCGGGGCATATTTCTTTATGACTTGACGTGTCGCGAGCTTTGTAAATAAATAGTCGGTTGGGGGTCGTGCAGAATGGAGAAGAGTTGGTCATTTCGTAGCCTGGTATTTTTACGTAAAGATATCTTCCCTGGATTGGATCTACTTCATCACCTCCAGGTTCAATCAGCCACGGCCTATGCACACAGGCAACTTCTGCTCTAACGCTTTCTGATATGACGTTTCTATCGCCAACTATCTCCGGGGCAATGGATGTGTGCCTCTTATCATAAAGTCTAATTTCCCCACTGCTGCCTCTCAATCGTCGGTCACCCCACCCTGTTGAGCACACAGTTTCATCTCCAGGCCCGGTCGGTACAAATTTGTATTCGCCTTCGAAAGCAAAATCGTCGTAATCCTCGGTTATGTTCATCATAGTCACGGTGAAGTTCACTTCAACAACCGGGGCCGTAAGTGTGTGTATGTTCAAAGGCTCTGATCGATTGGTGCAAATACAATCCCTTTGTATCGGCACTCCATCCCAAGGATACTCGGTAATAATGATTTGAGCCAGCCCTTCGCCGCCGATGGTCCTTTTTGCGGGCCTATCGCATTTCCACCGGCTGGTCCGAGAGTCTTTGTGTGTGCTACAATGCTTGTTCCCGAAATAAGTGTTTGTGAAGGTCAGTTGGACTCTTTCGCCTTGTTTTGCCTCAAACCTGGGGGAAACAGATACTTTGCTATAGCATCTCTATACAAATATATTGTTGATTTGATTTACTTGTAAAGTTGATTGCTAATTAATTTGGTTAGTGGATTCGTGATCGAAATGAATGGTAGTGAAATAGGTACCTATTGAACAAAATAATACCTGGAAAAGCTATAAGTAACTTGATTGTCTGACGTTCACTACTTCAAAACTATTGTTTTAACTTACCTCAAAACACACGTTAAATTCTGTGCACCACCTCTTCCATAGTAGAAAATCGCTCGGGGCGCTTGAAACCGTCCTGAATACGTTTGCGCTGACTTGAAAACTCTGTCACATGCCGACTGTGAGTCCAGCAGCGGTTGTCCTTGCTCGCTCACATCCACGAACTCGTACCGAAGAAGAAAAGAGACGGGATATAGCGCTGAACCTTGTCGGAGTTCCTGCAGAAAAAAGTACATGAATCAAAAAAATATTAAGAGTAAAGAAAGTTTCACGAACAACTTTTTATCCTTGTTAGTTAGTTTAAACATTCAAGCGAATACGTGCGCTCTTTTCTCTTCATAATAGATTTTAGACAAGTGTATTTAGAGGGTCGGCTTGTACATGGAACAAGACGTGGTGTAGTAAAACTTCAAATATTTAGTTAGGAACTTGCTAGAGTCCTTCCTCCGTTGAATTTAATATTGAATAATAAAGCAGTTCTCAACTAGCGACTTTAACAACTTGCTTAAGACCAAGGTTCCAACGTACCGTGCTTTTAAAACCATTTCGAGGAATAATAATAGTGAAAATGGACCGTTTTCTCATCGTACTTTTTAGAGAATAAAAAAATGAAAAAATAATAGAGACATCAGCTGATATCGAACCCCCATATTTTTAAGCAAGTCGACTTTAGTAGGTAAACGAATTTTGTAAGTAAAGCAGAACGAAAGTAATGCGATCATCACCATCACAGTAATCTCCCAATCATAATAAATCGGCAACATATATCAGACGGTGAAATGCTCGTTCTAATAAAAAAAACCCGCATTGGGTCACCAATAAATCTCATACAAAGAACGTGTGTTCATTCTCGTACTCGGCGCGCTATAAGGCGCTACGCAAACGAGACCGCTTTTTGCTACCGAAGCGCTCGTGGCGATTTATCTAAGTTAAGCACTGTTCTGCGCGGTCACTATTTGGATGGGTGACCGTATGTAGCATTTACATCAGTGCGCTTCCGTGCTTCGGAGGGCACGTTAAACTGTCAGTCCCGGCTCTAGCAGTCGTTAAACCATGACGGAGGCCTTAAGACGGCCTAAAAACTCCGTCAATAGAGTTAGCCACTAACTCATTAGAGCTTGCTTGTTTGCTACCGATATCCATTAGTATTTGATGGTGTCTTCCCACGTAGTTCGCTGAGACTACGTTAACAGCACATACCTAGTGTGTACATTTTAACGTATTACTAAGTTCAGGTACACCATATTTTGTTTTGAGATTGGAGCAGCGCCCCTCGAGAAGTTTACATAGCTAATGATTCTCCATACCAAAATAAAGTTTGCGTGAACTTTGTAGTATACGTAAAACGTACACACTAAGAAGCAAGACACAGAAGATCACCGCATAAAAAAAATACAGCTAATGTGTGTCAAAATATAAAAGCAACTGGATGTATGTATAGTATAATAATGATAGTGTCTACGCTTGCATATCAAGTGATTAATAAATGAATAATAATGGTGTCAAAACTGTTGTGGCTTAGTAGATTTTAGGATAAGTATTATTTACAGATTGCGATTATACAGCATTAGTAACAAAAAGTATGTACGTTTGCGCAGCCTTTAAAAGATACCAACAGTGGAATGTGCTCGCACGTGCCATGCAAATGCAACTGCAACGCGCACGTGCCCTATCTGTGCTCAATAAATGTTTCAGTAGAAAAACCTCGCGGAAGAACAAAGGAATGTGATCTGTGCACTATACTTTGACAGACCGTCATGCATCAGCGACATTGGAATGGTGCTGGCTGACAACAAAAGAAGAAGAAGATTCCCAAGCGAAAACGTTTCAGAATCTGAATCAGAATCATTTTTTATTAAAAAAGATGTGCACAATATTGTTATATATACAAAGGATCGAAAGTAAATAGTATTTTGCTATGAGCTTGTATAATGTTTTTTTTTTGAATTTTCTCTGTGTATATTTCAGTATGTATTTAAATATAGTTTTAGTTTTCTTTATGAATAAATTCATATATAAAAAAATACGTAGTTATTATGTCAATACAAGCTTCAGATGCTTAGTTTACGGCTGAATTAGATAGTACTGTGTGAAATGTCCATTATTTTATTTTTTTATTAATTTAATATACTGTGCCACTGCTGGGCATAAGTCTCCTTCATTTCCTTCCAGGATTCGCACTGGTTTGCCACTCCCACAAATCTGTGTCGAAGGCGTCAATATTATCCGTCTTCAGACATCCACGCGTAATGACTGTCGCCTATCGGCCCTGATGCATGCGTCTCACATGACTATATTATTTTATTTTTTTAAGGTGGTGTTGAACTAGGAATGTTCTAAAGTTGCGCATCGATTGCGTCGAAAAATGAATTACAAAATGAGTGACGGTAAATGCCGCTGCAGTGCACGCAGTCTCATCCAAATTAATACAAAGCAAAAAATTCACACGAGGCTCAGCACAGCGATTCGCCTGTAATCAACGCAAAACTTTCATTGCTACACTAAATCACTACAAAGTATAACGAAGAGAATACATAAAACAACTTCGATGCCACATATTTGTGTTTCTGAAGTTTTAATTGTCGGGTCACCAATAAATCTCGGACAAACTGTTGGACGTGTGTCCATTCGAGCACACAAAGCTTTCAGAACATTCCTGTGACGGAATGTACCACGTGCCACTTGCATTATTCACTATGGCAAATGCAGCCGACAAGCGCGCGCGTGACTTATCTTGAGGGATGATTATTCCACAGAAAGAGCCAGGGGACAGGGAATCACTGGTTTTTTTAGGTATAAGTGAGACTACGCTTTAGATCAAACTAGGAGGATATTGTGACGCAGTTTTTGTACTTGCTTGACCTATTTTATTATATTAACTGTGTTAATATTTAATGTTATATTATGACTAGCTGTCGCCCGCGGCGTTGCTCGCACTCTAGACCCTTTAGAGTGCGACTTTTCAAAAGTCCTTTCTAAGTGCACCCCTACACTAAAAGAAGGATACTACCCTCCAAATTTCATACCTCTAGGACTTATAGTTTAGTCTGTGCGTTGATTGTCAGTTAGCTTCAAAAGAGTTTTATATATTTAGATGAATAAAGATAATAATATGAAGTTTCATACGCCTGTACTTGCGCCCAAACCAGAACACAGCAATGCGAGCATCACTGCTTGGTGGCAGAAATAGGTACGGCTGTAGAGACTTACCCGGATGAGCTCTTTCACAAGAAATGTTCTACTAGTACAAAAAAGGAACAGTACTTTACAGGGACTATGGCTATAAACATCAAGATACAAGAACTGGAGGTCTCATTTACGATGAAAAAACTATGGAGATTGTTTTTCCCGACCAGTGCCACACCTCTTTGGCTTTATTCCCTCTCATTACGTCAGTGCGTTTTGAATAATACGAATATTGATCAAATAATTTGTATAATGATAGAATACCACCGCTGTTTTAGAGATGAAATATTCCAAAAAGGGCCAAATGAAGGACAAAAGATAAAGGCACGATCGAGTCCCATGGGAACTGAATGCTACGATCGATCCGCTAGCTAGATGTACTTTAGTGCCGGCAATGTTGGATCCCACGGCTTTACGACCTTGTTCCGAGATTGGCTTGCTGTTGTAGTCGTTAAGTTGAAAACAGTACTCAAGTTTAGTTTGGAAAAAACAGTAAAATTCAGCAACAAGAAATAATCACAGTAAAACTTCTGTGTGACTAAGTAGAGTTGAAAAATAATGGTTCTAATATTTTTAACCCAGTGATTTCTATGTGGTTTACCTAATATTTTATAATATGTTTAATTTGAAATAGATCAAATCAATAAATATTTTTTCAATAATTATCGAACTAAAGTTAAATCTGGGTAAACTAAAATTCACAGATAATTTATTTTGGCACAAAACACGCGATGGATCAGACAGTATTGGTGTGGTGTGACCTGCTATGGTGCGGGAAGTAGAAACTCAAGTAACTCTATAAGGTTTTCTTTGCGTGGTTTGATGCTCAGTTTCTCGAAAACCACTCTTACAATAACATAAAAGCAATATTACGTCTAGCCTTAATTTAATAAATCTATTTACAACACCGGAAGTCAGTCTCTATATCCGTTTCTTCACCGAAGAGGATGTTTATATTTGGGTACAGAAACTTCACGTGACAGAGCAATTTATAGATCGCCCCGACCCAACCCGGGTCAACTCCGAATTAGTGTTTGTCACATCGAAACCCGGACTTTACGACTACTCGGCTGACTTATTCTGGTATACCGGTTCAGAAATAGCTTAGAGCTCAATCCGATACCTATCGAGTACGAGAGCTATCAAACATGACATAATGCTATATTTAGATTTATAATTTATGTTTAAAAAATCTGGAAAAACCGACTTCAATTTGATACGCCTTCATCATAATAATGATGATGATGGCAGTTCATTGGGACTGTTCTATTGATCGTAAACACCACAGAAAAGTTACATACGCAATAACGTGTGCGTACCGCAGTACCTATAACCGAATTGAGAACCTCCTCCTTTTTTGAAGTTGGTTAAAAAGGAGCCTTTTTGTGATTGACGCTATTACGGTTGATTTCAATAAAGTTGATTTTACTATAATGTGTTTTACCTACGTGAAGTAAAAACTGGTTTTGAAGAGACCTCAGCCAAAAATTGCAATTTGAAAGATTTGATTGAAGGCATTGGATTTGACAAGCTGGAGTCTGTTCCCCAAGTTCTGATAATGAGCAGCATCAGTAATGATAAGATAGGATGATCTATGAAGATTTTCAAGATTTTTTTTTGCAAAATTAACTAGTAACCAGTTACTTCGTGATTAATTAAAAAAAAATAACAGTGCAGTTTAGATGCCTATAAGGTACGGAAGGTATAATGGAAGGTTTCGTTGCTTTTGGTAACATAAAATTCGAAATTTGCATAACAATGTCACAAGCAAAACTACCAATAATATTGGTCAGTGAAACCCCAATATGCACTTGTCTGAAACGTCCTGAACAATTCAGAACTTGCATTGCGAAATCTGCAATTTCCATTCGCTAACTCATGAAGACAACTGTGAAATTCCAACCAAGACGAGTATTAGTTCCCAGAACGCGTACGTGATATGTTTGCCTTGCCTTCTATAATATTCATGAACTTCTTTTGTCATTTTTATCATTCACAATACAAAAGGTGAATTGGAATGGATACTGTAACAAAAATGTAAATAAATAAATAAAAATTTAAGTAAATAAATATTCATGGACATTACACACAAACCTTACCAAACGAACCAGAGCTTGTACTATGGGAACTTGATTGCTGATATAAATTTCTTATATGTACCTAAAGAATACTAATAAGATAAATCTTTATGAAAAGATAAATAAAAATATTTTTTCAACACACTTGCTCATAAAGTGGCTCTATGGTCACCGCAATTAGGCACATAATGATAGCCATAATCAAACTGTGACTTTTTCATTGCTATAACTCACTAGTGAGTTATAGATTTTTTTTTTAATTTTATTAGTTGAGTAGCTATGTTACTAAAAAAGTTTTTATTCAAAAAAAAGATCGTGTTCAATAGACCAAATAAATGAATGTTCCTATTGCTTGCTCATTTCATGCAACTTCTTATTTAAATAGATAATTTTAACTCGTACGTGTTTAATAAATAAAACTTTCACTCAAATATAACTTTTGTTTTCTCCGTAATAAAAGAAAACTTTAAATTCCACATTTTTTACGTGGCAGAATAGGCGCAAGCCCTAAGCGCGGAAAAAAAATAAAAAAAAATCCTCATCCCTTTAGTCTGTGGCCGATCGCAATGCGCGCGCATAGGAAAACTGATTAATTTTTCCCGCCATAGCGAAACATTTTTCACAACGCGTTTTCACTGTTGAAATTATAGTTATTTTATTCACAAGTGTGTTGAAAAACGTCGTATGATACACGTGTGTATTGGTGATTACCGTTCTCGGCTTTGTTAAGACCCTCGCCTACGGCTCGGGTCTCAATGGCACCTCGGCGGTAATCACCAATGTACCACACTAGTACCATAATGTACTATTACGTTTTTTAAAATCTTGGTCTCATTATTTACTTATGTTGTTGACTGTACAAAGAACACATTTTTACTGACAAACTCGATGTTGCGCGCCTTAAATAATTGATGTGTGTTGTGTGCTTTGCTTCAAAACACACGGTTCAAAAATACGAACCCATATCATTGCTCTGCATACGTTTCGCGAGCACGACACACGGCGAAAATGGAAGGCAAATATTTGGCAACGTAATTACCCCGGCTTTGACGGCGAGATTGTAGCCGGAAAGTAGTTTGTAAATCTTTAAAGTGGTTTTAAGCGAGTGCGTGAGTGTAGGCCGCGAGTTGTGGCAATTAGCTGGTACAGGTGAGTTGAAAAGTATTGATGTGGGAGTTCTGTGGTTTTGAAGTTTCGGTATTTTTTGTGTAGTTTTTAAGCAGTCGGTGAAGCCGTTGCTTCATAGGCATGACAACTGTTAGAATATCCATAACAAAACAAAGTTTTTTTTTAAGATTCGCCACTGAGCCTAGATAGATAGATAATACTTTATTGTACACAAGGGTAAGGTACGTACAAATCTTAAAACTAACTTTGTATAGTACAATAGGCGGCTTTATCGCTGAAAGCGATTTCTTCCAGCCTACGACTGTTTTAACGAGCCTAGTGACTGTTTTGAAAATGTCGTAGCTCTTTAGACGTTCAAAACTGGTGATGACGATAATTTACATTCATTTAAAAAAACTAATCACTTTTGAACTGACCTCGGCGTATAATAAAATAATCTAAGCCAAGATTAATTAACTGCTGTAAAGTAGCGGTTTCACTTACAATATTGTGTGGGGTCTACGCCGTAGATGTGCTACGCCGTAGACATGCTACGACGCATAACAACAAAATAATGGGCTACGCGAATATTACAAGATACTGAGTAAATCGACTAACTTCACAGCTATTCACACTATCACCGAATTAGAATGGACCTCACGTTCCTGATAACAATTTGGTTAGTGTCGAATAGTCCAGAAAGCTTTTTTTTTCATGTATGACTTTGTTTATATATAAAAGTAATTAAATCAGAATTGTAGCAAGTAGGTATACACTAGGAAAATAAACTTGCAATATCAACTAACCTGGAGTATAGTAAGCGCTGGGCCGCTCGTGATGTAACTCTCGGAAGGCGCACATGGCCTAGTGGCTCGCGTAGCGTTAGAAAGTAGGGCGTGATCGCAAAGTCGAGGCGATTCTTCGCGGCAAAAGGAACCAAGCAGGGACTTCTTGTCTTTCATTTCCAGCTGTTGAAAGAGAAAATGTTACTCTGTAAACTAAAGAAAGTTTTAGAAGTGTATTGGAAATAGAACCTAAATTAGGTCAAAGAATGCTACAGTTACTTAGTGGTAAGTGATAAGCATCCCAATTTTAAAATTTAGTTGTGAGGATTTTTTTTTATTTCATTTTGTAATAGTGATTACTTCCAACACTAATATAAACTGTGCTAATTAGACAGCCGTTTGTAGCAGTATTTTCTCAAACAGTGGGAGGGAGTATAGAAATTCCAAAAAAAGTTCAAGTAAAATATAACGCCTGGCTGAAAACGACGAGGAAAATTCAGCTTTTATTTGTCTGTTCCCAGTTCATTATGAGTCCTTAAAAAGCTGATTTATTAATCAGCTTTTTAAGTAAACGATAAAACAGAACGTTATTTTCTTATTATAATAAGAAAATAACGTTCTGTTTTATCGTTTACATGAAATTCAATGATTGTATCTATCTGAATGCAATGCGCGGAGCTAGCCGAGCTAATGGTATTGAATAAATAATTCATCCAATTCAAATACTCTACTTCGAAAGTGTATCCGACCGGCGAACGGAAAAACTTTACTGATTAAAGTGCCAACAAAAAAATAAGCTGAACCGAACCGCTTATCCATTGTTAATGCAAACTGAAGTCCGAATGAATGAAACGAAACACCGCAGTGCAGTCGGTGGAACTCAGGAAAAGTGCTCAGACACATTAAAGAAAATTAATGTTTGGCTGCCGACGTCAAGTAGGAACGTTGAAGGTAGTTGGCAAAGTGAAATGGCATGAATAAAGGCGTGAACGGCCAATTCTATATCTCTCCGGCTTGTATCATCACATTAGTCTTTGCGGAACTCCCGAAGTTAATACACATTTCATTACGGAACTTCGCGGTTTGCATAAATTCGTATCGATCTTTTGATTTGTGCGGTTGCAATTGAAATATTTATTTTTATTGCGATTATTTTTATCAGCATTGCTATTCAGCGCGGCAATGCAGCCAGTGTCTTGGGCACGCTTCCGATTGGTACTGATTTGGACCAGTTGAGCTATCTATAAATCGTTTGCAACGGTTTGTAGATAGCTCAACTGTTCCATGTGTATTTTGTAAATATTGTAAATATTGTAAATATTGTAAATATTGTAAATATTGTAAATATTGTAAATATTGTAAATATTGTAAATATTGTAAATATTGTAAATATTGTAAATATTGTAAATATTGTAAATATTGTAAATATTGTAAATATTGTAAATATTGTAAATATTGTAAATATTGTAAATATTGTAAATATTGTAAATATTGTAAATATTGTAAATATTGTAAATATTGTAAATATTGTAAATATTGTAAATATTGTAAATATTGTAAATATTGTAAATATTGTAAATATTGTAAATATTGTAAATATTGTAAATATTGTAAATATTGTAAATATTGTAAATATTGTAAATATTGTAAATATTGTAAATATTGTAAATATTGTAAATATTGTAAATATTGTAAATATTGTAAATATTGTAAATATTGTAAATACTGTATTAGTTGTAATTTTCTTTGTGAATAAAAATTTATAGTAGTTTTATTCTAGTCATAATAGTTTTTTTATGTGTAAAGCAAAACGTTGGGTAATAACAGTTTGAAGATCTTCAATGGAATTTGGAGCATAAGTATTTTGTACGAATTTTTTTTTTGACAACGATTATAATGCTTAATAAATCCAGTTTTTCATAAAGATAATTAAAAAAACTACAGTCAAAAATCTTAAATCAAAACTAGTATCCCGCAGGGACAGTATATCCTTAAAACAGGCACACAAAGCTGAATCTAGTACCCGTTCATTCTTGTTATCATTGTACACACTTTAAGCTGCACTGTAAGAATAGTTTCCTAGTTAAATCGCATAGCTGTGCTAACATATTATACTTATTTATTTATATTAAGTGGTAGATTGGCTTCTTGCCAGTCACTTCCACATTTACTTAGAGCAAACATTGTATTTTGCTAGAGTGCGTTTACAATTTACAGTAGGTACACCTAATGTATGCAAGACAATGGAGCTAATATTCTCTCTTTTTAAATAGGTTTTTTAATTATTATTTCTTGTTCATAGTTACACTGAATAACCACAAGAACAGTTTGCAGGGAAATTAAGATTAACTATCTGAAGTCATATTTTTTATCAGTTAAAATTGTTTGAGTGACTGTACACTAAAATATCGAAATAAACACCGTAATATGTAGTTACTTGAGACTGATTAAATAGCTATCATTTCAACATTAGTACCTATACATACACACAACCAAACTATATAACTACCAATGTATTTCGTTAAAAAACACAACTAAATTATGATTCTTGTTTCAAAACTGTTCAAAACCACTATTTCATAACCATAACTTTGAAAAGGATTACTAACAATACTATAGATGTAATAGAATAATTAATATTGGTACAAAGCCATCCGTTAGAGAGATCAAATATTATTTCAAACTTTATAACAGATCCAATGAATCAATTTCAGCGAGATGCAAATTATGTAGAAACTGCATAACCAAGTAATAGCAAAGATTGTTAATGCTAAGATTAATAAAAAAAGATACTACCTTTGATATTTATACCAAAAAAACTTATCAACTCCGTTATTTCAAATGGATATATCGGGTGCGTTAGAGCCAAAATTGTATGAAGCTATTCATACTTACACCGCTTTGACTTGAAGCAGCGACATCCGATTAAAAGCATCCGATACCGAGAACTGGGAACGGTGTCTTTGTAATAACAGGAAATAGGAAAAGGTCTACCTTTCTATCTAAATCCGCGTCTGGTGCTGGTCCATCCCATATCGTGAGCTGTGATGAGCAGTCTTTCTGTTGATCAAAACCAGCTGGTTCTGTTCCTGCTGAATGGTACTTCACGAACGACACCCATACTATTTCGTTTGTACGACCCTGAAAGCGTAAAAAACATTAATTTGTGACCTAAAAAGGCAAAGTAAATCACTAGGATACTTTTGAATTGTCTTTTAGGTTGTATCTAATAATACGTTTTACAAATGCAGAAGGGTCATGCAAAACATAAGAAGACATGTATTTTCTTTTTTCGTGTTCTAAAAGCTCTGGCTCAGTTATCGGGAATAATCTTATTAAACCCGGTATACTTCGTAATAAGTGCAAATTTCTTGCAACCACAGGTTTAGACCTCTTATAATCCACAAATTCTCTTTTCACCGTTAGTTCTGTGCTAATTTTGGTTAGTACTACTGTAGAGCTAAAAAAATATACTTCGAGCGATATGATACGTACCCAAAAACTTATAACAAAAAATAAAAATAATAACCCCTTCCCTTACAATTGCCCCTTCACGTACCTTATCTACATTAGACATTTATTTTGTATGGCTTTTATTAACCACGATTACACTCATCATCATCATCATCATCATCATCATCAACCTATATTGGTCCACTGCTGGACGTAGGTCTCTCCCAAGACGCGCCACTGAGCCCGGTCTTCGGCTCTTCTCATCCAGTGTTTGCCAGCTACATGTCTCAGATCGTCACCCCACCTAGCCGGAGGGCGTCCTACACTACGCTTGCCTAAACGCGGTCTCCACTCGAGTATTAGTTTGCTCCAACGATTGTCGGTTCTGCGGCAAACATGGCCGGCCCACTGCCACTTCAGCTTACTAATCCTCTGAGCTATGTCGAACACCTTGGTTCTCTGTCGGATAACCTCGTTCGTTTCGTTCGTTCGATTACACTAGAACCTTTTAATTTAAGACAGCATTTAAATACTCAATAGAAACAGTCTAGTAAATTCCATACAAACCTATCCTTAACAACGCGAAAGAAACCGGTGAAATTCCAGCTTTACCAACTTTGAGGGTAGTTTATAAAAGTTGAAGGGGTACAAGTAAAAGTCGGAGATTCTAAGTATTGAGGTAGGAATTGTTACAGACTTGTGAGCACATTGCTTGTTTATAGGCAAAACAGTTTTGTGTAGTCTACTTAGAAAATGTATTCGTTGAACCAAGTAAAAAAGATTCTACTTACAAACAAAATAAAATAAGTATTTATGTATTGTAATTTTACTTTGTATTGTAAACAGACGAAGCCGAGTTTTAAGACCTCAAAAATAATTTTAATGATATTTCAATGATATTTTTACTTATAACCCCTCGGTGTCTAATGTAAAGGTGTGATAAAGGCTAAAGTCAGCCATTTTTATATCAGTTGTAAGAACTATGCGAGGCTTTTGAAACTATGATACTTCAGAAAGTAGCATAATACTGCCCCATATTAAAAAAAAACTGATGAGCAATAGTTTGGGGTGCAGAAGCTTCTAGATCCTATTAACATTTCATACCTGAAAGTAGTATACACAGGAAGTATTTGGTGGTAGAGAATGCCGTGGGTTTTTGAGCACACCGCTGGTTTTGTCTGAAGAACGCAGCACGAAGCGACATCGACCGTCTGTACGCACGTATGAGTGAGAATCTTTATCCACGTACAGAACCTGAAAACATTATTGCTCTAAAACCAACACCGCACTAGTGACGCAACGTGCGTAGTATATTTAGTTTGAGGCGTCGCGCGTCGTCACTTGTTTGTGGCATCGTCATTTGTTTAACGTGGTGTCAGCTGTTTGACGCGTCGTAATCTTTTTGACCCACTGCCGTCCCATTACTAGTACAGCAACTTTTTTTGTATTAGATTTGTTACAAATTATTACCTAAACAGATTATAGGTTCAATATTTTTTTATGTATAGTCAGTCATTGCTTCCAAAGCTTGTGCTTGCAAAAGTAAATATTCTGATGACCATTAATGAATTGACTAGATATATAAATACAATGAATGTTACATGAATTTAAAAAAATATTAATTTACAAAATAATTCTTATTGTAGCTGAAATCTTAGAGTAACTGATATTTTAAAAGTAATAACAGAATAAAAAAGCCGTTTTCTTTTTAATCTAGTTTTGTAACAATGTTTTTTCTATTAAATCTTTAAAAAAAAAACATTATATCTAGAGAAGCCAATTAATATATTATATTCAAGAGAGGTGTGCGTGCGTCGTGTTTTAGGGTTCCGAAATCAGAAAAAAACTTGCCAAAAGGAAAACCTTCTTAGTTTAAGATTATATGTACCTACTTATATATTTATATTATACTTATATTACTTGTATATTATAATATGTACTTTACAGCTCGTACAAATTGTTTATCAAAGCATTGGAATAAATAATTCATACAGTATTATTTGCAATAACATGCCAAAACTTCGGTTCTTATATTGAGTTTATCCAATCCAGATAATGTTATTCGGTAAACAAGTTATGTTTCGGATCATCAATCACTTTGCAAAAATGATTTATACATTTATCTAGAGTTTAATCTTAAAGTTTATTAGCCTTGACTTTTCAGAAAGTTCTGGTTATTTTCTGACCAATTTTGTGGTATTATTCAGCGTATTTATATGATTTTTTTATCACGGTTAAGCTACTAAGAATTTGTAAAACTTAAGGGGTATATTCATGTTGGTATTCTAAAGCCTTGGTCTCGCGATCGTAACGCACAACGCTGCGGTGTGCAGCACAACGCAGAGTACCGCGTTTGCTCCTCGCCGCTGACGCGTACTGCGACTAACAAAAGACCATACTAGACGTTTTTCATACAATTATGTGTCCGGTATTATACGCTGCGTGCTGCATACCGCTGCGGTGTGCGTTACGATGGCAAGACCAACGCTTTAAGCTGCGCTAGCTAAAATGGTTGCTAAATCTTTTGTCATCTCTTTTCGCTATCATGTCTTCTTCTTCTTTTCGTTGCCATATGACAAAGAACTGCATACTATCTTTAGACCTTAGGACTCACCTGAACTTCCAGCTCAAACCCCGGCAGATAACTCAATGGAACCGGATGAAACGGGTTATCAAACGGTGACGTGTGGAACTCTAGCAGCATATTCGGACCACGCGTCACAATATCTGGCACAGCATCGCCTCCACATAGTCGCACTAATATTGGGGAGTTTCGGTCTGCTCCATCCCATACGGTCAAATAGTCTTGCACCACGTTGCATTGGTCCCAGATTCTGGAAAAATATAATCAATTAACATTTTATAAACGTGGAAAATTTACCGTCATGAAAATATTTTGATAGTTTCTTTTTCAACGTTTCGTGGCTTTGTGAAACTCTAAAAATGTATTTCTCCACCAGCAGATTGATATGGGTCAAACCTATCAAAAGTTATGCTTCGTTGGTTCGAATCAATAAAATATTTCAAATCATGGTCAGTAAAACGAAACTTGATTGACTAAAACATTTCGGATAAATGAAAGCACGTTTAGAATTTCACGCATGAAATTTCTAAAATCAGCAAAAACTCCGTATTTTAGATAAACAACAGACCCGGCTCGTTATCTCCCTCCGCATGACTACTCCGTCAATTTATCCACCTTCATCATTACCTTTTACTCTATACGGGCGAAATCTAAATTCTATTTTCCCGTGAGAATGTACGAAGGTAAAAGGCCAGTTCCGCGTGGTTGGGTTTTACAGCGCCACAGAAACCCGAATGGCTCGCTATTTCGACGGTAGATCGCATCTTGTGCAAAATTACACGCAATTTTCTAACTTGCAGAGCATAAATGAAATTTCTAGTGAAATATGAGCGAGTTTTTCTGATCCATTTGGCTGCAGGTAACCTGGTTTGTTTGGAGTAATTAAATTTCTAACAGCATCGCCGGAACAGATTTTTACTACAGCGCACGTTTTGTTTTAGAAACTATTTGTAATCAGTTTTGAAACTAGTGTTGTTGATTAAAAATAAATTGTGTGAAACAACCAAGATTTAAGCAAATAATGGAAATATTTCGTCATCCATTTTTATTTGCTCATTCCAACTGCGAATAAGAAGCAAAAATACTGTGATCTTAAAAGTATTTAACAAAAAAGTTACAGCCAATTAATATAAACATACTGAAAAGGCGATCAGTTTGTGATGCTAACTGTACCAACATCAAGCATGCTTTAGTTGTATACTAATTACAGTAACTGAATCACCGATACATTATGTACTATGCTAATTCACAAACGTTACAACCAATAGCAATCCACTATTCAATACTTAGAACTATCACGTACCAACTTATCTATAGATTGTAACGTATTGTACCTATACATATGATTCTAACTATACATATGGTACTACCCCTTACAGGCTAATTAAGCCTGTGACTAAGGCTATAGAATAGTATTTATAATAGGCCTTTACATCTATTCAAGATGATTTATACAGCGTCAGGAGGCAACCTATGCCTACACTTAACGGGACACTGTAGTGCCTGAGACAATGTTTTAAATGGAGTAGGCTTGCCCAGCACCTATACCATCCTCTCAGCCTAGTCAGCCATATCCACAGGAAAGATAAGGTCAATACTGCGGAGCTGACTAAGCCGCAGGTTTCCTCACGATGTTTTCCTTCACCGTTAAGCTCGTGTTAATGCGCATATAAATTTTCCTAACGAAACCTTCATAGATGCACGGCCGGGATTCGAACCCACGACCTTTGGATTGAAAGTCGAGGTGCAATCCCACTCGGCCAAACCGGCAGAATAGTAACTATCACTAAATAGAGTAGAAGATAAAATAGTTACATACAGTTTTTTGCTATACCTACTAAATAAATCATGACCAATAAAATGTGTCGACAAAATATCCTGAAACTACGTAAAAAATTTAAGTCTACTTACCAAAGTTAGTCCGCGGCGATAAAAGTTACCTATTTCAGCTAAAAAAGATATTCCGAGAAAAAATACTTACTTCAAAACCCGTTGGCTTCTATCGTATTTCACTATTTGGTCTTTGATATGTATCTTGTGACTGTTTGTCTGCCTTACCGCCAACAAAACGTGTTTATCAGCCGGTATCTGTAACAATGGTCTCAATTTCAAAAGTGATCGTTATCTCGACGATGTACGGTCCAATTTTGCCTGTCAAAAGACGCAGAACATGTTCATCTATTATGTACATTTTAGGTGTAACTGTTGCGTACGTACATTGGTGCGAATTTCCCATTGAATATTAATGTAAACGGCTGTAGCAACCGCACCAGCCCAGCTAAGCGCACCTCTTTGTATCCATTTCCATTATTAATGATTTATATAGTCATTTTCCTTTTTATTTACTATGGAACCATTTTGATACCATTACTGAAAAATGCTGAACAATAAAGACTGAAAAAATGTTATGGGTTTAAGTGAGGTCAAAAACCATGGTGTAGTAATGTAGTATAACATAGAATGTACTAGCTGAACATAATATTTGCTCTAGTATTTTTACGTACGGTTTCTAAACTCTTTTCTTATTCTATGCAAGCAAGTTGAATTATTTATATCTAGATGTTTGTTACATAAGAAAAGACGTTTAAAAAATATTTTATTAATGATGAGTAAGTACGTAAAACGTCAAAGTACTTCACTAAAACCGTTCAGAATCATATCGAAAGTAACTATCTTAAATTCACTTAAACGGGTATCGTTTTTATGTTGGTAGTAAAACGTATCAAATATCGTAAAGTGGAGGAAGGAAGTACGTAATGAGTACGGAAATAGAGAAAACTGGATGGTTCAAGAGGTCGCGAAGCAGGATCAATTTTTATTGGCTTTTAAAACATTCAATTGTCCAATGAGTTTTATGCCGTTGTGATAGGGCACAGTTTGGATTATGGTTCATTGTTTTACGCTACTGTTATATCTTTGTAGGAGATAGGCTGGTCGCCGCTACCGCTATTCGAGACCTTAAGCACACATAGTAACTATGGTAGCTTGTGCGCCTAGTATGGTATGGGGTTCGTAAGGCAAAATCAAGATTTAAACATGGGCTTTTCTGACTGTAAGAAAGTTCGTTTAAAACCAGTTAAGAGTGTGCCTTTAACGGTATTATGCTTAGTATAGGCTTAACGTGGGGCGAGAGGACGAGATTATGATTTTGTCATGAGCGAGGAGTACAGAGCGCAACGTTTTTACGTGCCAAAACTGTTTGTACCTAATTCTTATGAAAACTTAGCTGAAGAAATTATTTTAGGTTCCTTGACAAAATAAAAACCCAATAAAAATTGTGCGTTGTTCCTGATATAACTACTTTATTTATATGTATTGAGGTACTGTTTGTTTACCCAAATCAAAAAAAAACAAAAATCGCCTCGGTAACTATAGATGTGTACAAAAGAATATTATGTATCTTACCTTAGTATGTTCAATGCGGTATGTGCACGTAGCGTTTCGAGGATACACGCCAGGAAAGTTCGGCGATTGGATGCGGCATGCCCGCAGATCGCAATCGCTCAAAATACGGTCGCAGTACGTCCCTGGAACGCGTTCTCCACGCCACGCCCCGACAGTGGCGTTCCCATAACGTAAACGTGCCTCACTCCGTCTTAGAAACTTGTACGCCAACTTGAAGTCGAAATTGTACCCGACGCCCTAGAAACCAGTGGGTGGGTTTAATGGTTGGAGTTGCTACCTCGGATTAGGAACTTTGTAATGAGGTGTCACTTGGTTACAAATTCTGCTAATAGGGATAATTACGGGTAAAAATATTATTCCTAAAAACTTAAACTGAAGCTTCCATTTGAATAGGAAATGTTTTCGGAATGCTATGATTTTTTTTCAACATACAGTAAAGGAAAATACTACCTAGCGTATTTTTTATACCACTTAGATCAAATGACGTGACGCTGGCAGAAATGTCCAACTCTGGACGATTGCCATAAAAAAAAACTATAATAGATAAATCTGACACAAGCTTCAACATAATTTCAATCACTAATCGTAGATTTCAACTGATAAGTGATAAGATTAGTATACTTTGAGCCATTCACCAACTCTGTATAACGCTAGCGGTCAACTAAAAATATTCCTACTATTGTCACTACGACGAATAGCGTTACTTGGAGTTGGTGAAACAGGCACTTAATATACAAAAGCAAAGACTTTATTATGAAACTTCCTTCATGTCTTAGCATAAACCGACTAAATAAAATGTTTACCCTGTCTGCGCATCCTAATAAGAGTTTTTGTGTAAAGTTAATCCTTATAAATGAACAACGATATTTATCTTCATTAAGAGTCACTTACGTAAGCATCCCTTTGTGTTTTACTGACGTGACGTGACTAACTACGTGTTTTCGCCTGTGACTCGCCTAATATTTCACATACCCTCTTTAGGTTTCGTTTACACGAGGCAGTTTAATCGTTGGGAAAATAATTAGTGGCCATACTATGCCTAGTAATTTTGTAATTTTTTTGTAGCCATGTAATTTTTTATTTCATAATTTAGTTGACAACTTTAAATAAATAAATATTCACGGACACTTAACACAACGCCTTCTAGTCCCAAACTAAAGCAAAGCTTGTACGATGTAAACTAGATGGCTGATAGAATACATACATAATTTTTTTTTTTTTTGTAAATACCTACTTATAATACTTTAAACAGAGGGATGAAAGCCAGTAGGTACTGTTACATTGTTCAAAGCATAGCTGAAAAATGTTTCTTTTATTTGATTTTTTATTTATTTATTTATCATTTAAAAAACACATTAGCTTATTTGTTTCTATAGCACTAAGGAAACCACAAGATTCATGTTGCATTTGTCCGATTCTTTTTCAAATAAAAAACATGATAAACGTTGAAATTACTTTTAATTAATCTTAACCTTCCTTCAGTCAAATACCATTTCGTAAATTAATGTTACCTAAACACTAGTTGCCTAGTAAACTTCCAACTATTATACCCAGTTCATGGTTCGCTGCTCGCCCTTTATCAGGGTGTTAGCAGACGTATTAAATAAAGAGTTTTGGGCGCTCTTGTAATTGAGTTAAAAACTAGTTATGATAAAAAACAGCAACTTCTTTAAACAAATTTTAAAACAAGCTTTTTGTTACCATCTTTTAAACTCGTTATCGTACATAGCGTAAATAAGTACATAAGCAATAAATAGATAAAGATAATGGGCCGTAATTATAAAAGCTGAATAGTTGATTAAAATCTAGCTCTATCACTGTTTGACATTACCTGTAAGTAAGAGACAGCACTTTTAACAGCTGAATAAAGTTATGCAACGATTATAAGTAAGAATGAATAATGTATAAGCTTTTGAGGCTGTCTCATCTCATAATAAAACACATAAATAAAATCCAGAGAATTGCGTTTCCTCTAAATGCAGAGAGCGTTGTGTGGTTTGAACTTTCTATCAATCAACTAAGTAATTACAACGTACGCCCACTAACTGAGCAACTGAGTAATAAATCCGTGAAGCTTAAGATAACTTATTAGATTACTAGCCAACCTCATCATCATCATCGTTTCAGCCGTAGGACGTTCAATGGTGAACACCCACCCAATACTAAGCAATAACCGAAGCTTATTCATATCGACAGTTCCAATAGCAGAATTGACTTGCCTAATATTTTAAAGCCTATTTTAAAGCTTAATATGCCTATCAAATCAAAATAATTTAAATAAATTTTGTACTGGGAAAAGTCACATTTTACAAAGCATACCAAATAGGCATCTTTTATTAAAGATAAAGCAAAATAAAATTCAACTTAAGGTAGTTCAAGAATGAATATTTTTTTATTATCCAAAAAACACCGCATCGTTGCTAGTAAAATAAGTAAGTAATCTTCGACGAGACATCCAACTTGACTAAATACTATCAACTAAATATGCCCCTAATATTTCATTCTCAGTTCACAGTTCGCTGCCTTCCCTTTATCTGGTGTTAGCAGCCATATTATATGCACCGTGGGTTTAACTTTCGATCAATTAATTAAACAACGATTACGGACACCCCTGGGACCTTTCGGGATAAGGCTACCTCCATTACAATAATTGATGTTATTAGCCTTAATGGCATAATTTCATAACTGAATTTCGGGAGTACTTTGATGAATGATTGAATTTAAGGCTGTGCACAAGTGTTTTTTGTTTAAATCGAAGTTGTGGAGGCTCCAATCACAACATGGTGTCTAACTTTCAATGTTATATAGTAAAAAAAGGCAAAATAATAAAAACACCCTCAAAAAATGCTTGTCAGTTTGAAAAAATATATTAAAAACACAAAATATTGATATTTTTATCAAAAAAAAGCAAACCAATATTTTCTACCCGAGAGATTGTAGGCTATATTGTAAGCCCGTTCATTTTATGTTATTTTTTCGTTCAACCTTCTGTTATAGGTAAGGTACATGTGAAACTTCACATCGCCCACGTATCTATTAGGACTGTGATGTATGAAAAGTTGCGAACTTCTAGAAAATTACGACGCTAATAATATAATTTGTTGCTACCTACTAAAACCTCTGAGCATTTCTTAAAAGTTCGATAATTAATTTTGAAACTTTTCCTTGTGTAGGTTTAAAATATCTTGGTTCAGAAACTTTGTAAAATGTAATTTATCAGCTGATGTCTTACAAAATCTTTAAAAGCAAAAGCTATGTTGAAAACATTTGGCTCAAGCGTGCTTCTAACATAGATTGAAGTAGATATTACTACAGGCCAATATTGGTCCATGGTATTATACAGAAAACTGTCGAACACTCTAGGCTTAAATCCCGATTCAAACATGAGTAATACTCATAATTATGTGCTTTAGACTGAGGCACTTAAGTAAATACGATTGTGACTACTATATGACTGTAATTGCAGAATAACAGTTATATTAGTGCTAGAAGAACGTATGTTCTTCTCTTCTAAGTAAAATGCCAGAAATGGCACATTTTACTTACATTTTCTTCGAATGTATTACTGTTATACTGTTTTTACAAAAAGATGCAAAAGCTCACCTGTTGGCTCAGTCTATCCAACCTCAGCGTCATATTTATAGAGTCTGATTCACTAAAGTACACTGTATAACCCCAAGCTGAGCCGCACCACTGCCCTAGAGGTGGTGACGGACTGCGTTCCACTATCGTCATGTGGCCGTCCGGACAGCCGTCTGATGTGAACGAGACGAACTTTCCGACGGTGAACGTGTCGAATGTGAGCTGGAACAAAATACACGCTTAGTTATACAAAAAACAAATGCTGGACGTCACTTGTCCTGTTACCAATAAACCCCTACCAAGTTATTTCTGATTCGAAAAGCGTCGTAGTATTCTCTCTCTGCCCGTATCTTTATGAAATCTGTCATAGCTTAGATACATACATTTTATCTGAAAAATTTGCTGCTGTCATCTTAGTTATAATGACACCATAAGGTTGTGGCTTACGTTCAGCACAGCATAGTATTTATATGATCTGTGGCACAGCTGTAATTTGTCATCATGATCATTCACAGCCCGACTCCACCCACTGCTAGGCCGCCCCAAGTTTGTGCCATCCACCACGGTATTGAGCTAATCTCTCCCATTTACAGCCTGCGACTTTGACGAGGTCGTCTGCCGCTGAATGTCCCACGTTTCTCCGTGTTAGTTTCAGTGTAGGTACCCAATTTTGATTGACACGCATCCAACGTTTTTTATTTCTCTATCAATCTTTACAAAGCTTTCTGTCTGACATGTCAACATAACTTCATAAAAGAAGTAGAAGAAGAAGAAGTTAAACTACATAAAAGAAGTTGAAATTACCTGTGATAAAACCAACAAGTTCTGTTTTACATCTAAAAGTAACCAAACAAAAAGAATAGACAAGACCTTTGTTTCCTTGAAGCTCCTTTTATGCTAAATCTACAACTTTATACGACTTCAACTTGCTCGATCAATGAAGTTGTTTTCTTAAATACCACTAGGTACTTCAAGTCTTGTAACGTTATTGAAGCAGGAAAAGTTCATGCTTACATAAAACAATTCTGAAACTATCCCAAGTCTTTTGTAAGAAAAGCTTGCTGAAGTGTTGCTTTTTAATGAGCGTAACACTTTACATTTCAGCGCTATAGAAAGTTTCAACTATTTATACAAGTACTTACAAAACGAAATTAATTAATCTTCTTGCTACTTTTGATGAAATAATGTTACATTAATGTTTACTTCGTTTTCAAAGCATGAAAATACATCTGTTGGAAGTCAGTAAACAGTAGAGTAGTATCAAACTTTATAAAATCTGTTTGAAATTGTTTCCAAGAGCAAAATTTCCGGGTCATCTATAAAAACCTGAATATCTTGAAAACTATTAATGCTAGTTCAGGGAAATTATGCAAGCTAGTAATACCAATAAACAATTACTTTTATTAAAGTAGGAGTATTAAATTCTGTATCAAAAACTATTTTCTTCACTACTAAGTTAGTTTTCCTGGATTCGGCGATATTCAAGTTTTTATAGATGACCCGGAATATTTGCTCTTAATTTCTTCTTCTTCTAACTTAAGAGCTCAGCTCTTGTCGGTGTAATTATGCAGCTCTCGCCATTTGTCCCTTTCCAGTGCAGCTTCCTTGACGTCCTTATACGACATGACAGTGATCTTTTCTTTCAGGTGACTCATATACCTAGCTCTACGCGGTCATCCCCTTCCTCTCTTTCCTTCTACCTTTCCTTCAATGATATGTTTAATTAAGCTGTCATGTCGTATAAGGTATCCCATCATTTTTCCTCTCCGGTTTTCAATAACCTTCATAAGGGCTCTTTCTTCATTCAGCCTACTCAGTACTTCCACGTTAGTAGTTTTCTCAATTTCTTACCTGTATAATATCCCCGTAGTTACCACCAATAGCAGTGAAGTTGAGGTGGCATATAAAAGGGAGATGGTCTTCTCTAGGCCTTCTCACTTCAAGCTCGTAGGTTCTCCCGACATCACCCATGTATGTTCTATTGCATGCTGTAAATTAAAAATATTATTTCAATTCACATATAGGTATATACAGTCGAGATCAATAATTTCTGGTGACATCTATAAAAACTTGAATATGGTGGAAACCATTAATGTGTATTATAATTAAAAGCATTTGTTTGATTGCATTATTTTCTTAAATAACACTAAGCTAGAATTCATGGTTTCCAAGATACTGTTTTTATAGGTGACTAGCCGTCGCTCGCGGCGTTGCTCGCGTTCTAGACCCTTTAGGGTACGACTTTTCAAAATTCCTTTCTTAGTGCACCTCTACACTATATAAGGATACTACCCTCCAAATTTTATACCTCTAGGACTTATGGTCTAGGCTGTGCGTTGATTCTCTGTCAGCTTCAAAAGAGTTTAATATTATACTAGCCGTCGCCCGCGGCGTTGCTCGCGTTCTAGACCCTTTAGGGTGCGACTTTCCAAAATTCCTTTCTTAGTGCACCTCTCCACTATATAAGGATACTACCCTCCAAATTTCATACCTCTAGGACTTATGGTTTAGGCTGTGCGTTGATTCTCTGTCAGCTTCAAAAGAGTTTACTATATATTGATGATGATTTAGTGCATTCATTTGACTTCTGTATAAATGTTATACACCCAATAAGTATAAAAATGTTTCAACTGATGTAAAAATGATTTTGTAAAAGTTTATGCGACATGAGGGAAAGATATCACTGACACATACTCGTAAGACTTTTCATTTCAGCTCTCAGGATGATAGATGATTGCAATATCGTCGGGTTACGTATGAAATTCGGTGGAATCGATAAATTCTCAGAGCTGGCTCGTATAACCACACATTTTCAGGTAAATTCTGTAGATTATGAAATTCTCAACATAAATATTGAAATAAGTAATGAAAACTCAAATAAAAATAACTTTTTCTGTATACCCGACCTATCTTCAAATATCATCAAAGCAGGCATTAAGAGGGCTTATAAAAAAATTTGGTATGTGTTGGGTACGTATAGAAAAACTATTGAGATCACAATTTATAACTAAAATCTTGTTTCTGTAACGTCTTTATAAATAGCACCAAATTGAAAACCGCCAAAATAATGCACGTCATGAAAAACACTCCGTACCTGTACTATTGTTAATCCTTTCAACACAAAAATAGGGAAATGAGAAGTAAAAAGAACTGAATAAAAGCAGCACACAATAGAAGCGGCCATATTTTTACCATCTTTTTACAAAAATACGCCTTTTGTCTGACCTGACAGCGCATTATACAGGGTGGGCATAAGACAAGTGTTCTGTTCACCGCTGAACATCATTGTCCGTTTAATGTTGGCACAGAATATAATACTAGTGTTGGTCTATTGTTTTTGTAGTAGTGAACATGACAGCATAACAGATAGCGTGTAGAATGTGTTTGGGGCAAAAATTCATGTACCTAGACAAAAACTGTAAAAGGGTTTTTCAGGAGCCGTAACTATTTCGCGAATCAAAAACTAACGCAAATCTCATAAGAACCAAAACTTTGCTCAATTGGTTTTATTTTTGACAACCTATTTCGGATCCGCAAATATTTGGGTTTTTGGAATTAAGTCTGCATAAACAGTTATATATTACAAATTCTAGAACGTAGATAGATAGAAAATACTTTATTGCACACCTTAACCTAGGAATAACAATAAAATAAAAACAAAACTTAAATTAACTGTACAATGGGCGGTATAAACGTAATGGTATAAATAATGCCAACTAAGGTGAAAGGACGTACTACCAGGCCATAGTTTCTTGCCCGTTCTTTTAGGTGAGAAAGTGACACCTAGAATCGCCTAGTTTATAAAACGATTCTAAATGGTCCTTGTGGTTTTACTGAATAATATATTTTGACTTGGATTTTCCTAAGCATGTACCTACTACAGCGTCTCGTTTGGGTTTGAGTAAAAAATAGCTTCTGAGGCTCTATAAACCATCTCGATTAGGCACAACGACCTGTTTTTGTGGCTTGAGGCAGTCTGCTATCAGTTACGCAAAAAACAGTCCCATATTATGTTCACATTCGTAAACATAATATTCTGCGCTACAAATTCATTATCGGTGGCCCGATTCCAATTACCGCTGGGACTAGGCGTCTCTATGTTTTATGACATCTGGCACAGTCATTATTTACCTCGGTTGTATGCGCAGTAATTTACGTTGTAATATTGTACACACTGCGATGATGATTTATTATTTTTATGCGCCAGCAAATGTAACTTTACGTTAATGCTTTTTAGAAATAAAATAATTCCAATAAAAGCATATCTTGTACATATATCCTCAAAGTCCACTAACATAATTAATTTAGCTTTAAAATCATCGCTAGGTATCAAATATATCAAATGTCACTTTTCAGTTTTTCTCTCAGCCGAAACTAAATCGATACTAATTGATTCGTTAAATCACTAGGATTATTTAGAATAGAACCTACTTAGTATACCTAATAATTTTATCTAGATAAAAACGTTATTATTCATACATCGATAATAAGATAGGTGATCGTGAGTGACAAATAAAAATATGCAAAGGACTATTCTTCAAAGAAAAACTAATTAAATAGTCTGTCAGTAAGTAACTCCCAAGCTTACTTTTGGGCCAAAGTTTCATTATGAAAATAAGCTTTTAATCAGGGCACGCCACTCGTATTTTAACGTAAGAAACTTTGCGAAGAACATTCACACTCACATTGAACAAAACTTTGCCGGGTTCTAATAGCGTCCTCGCGTCTCAATTATGTTCGCAAAGCAAACAGTTTTGCTCGCGCTATTGATGTTAAGATTGTTTCAGACTACGGTGTAAATTTAAGTAAGCACAGTGTAAATCATGCTTTATTAGAAAAAAAAACTTGTCATGGTATTATATGAGATTTTCTACAGTTTTCGTATTTAACGTCGATGTAAGTATTATATAACCCGTTTGGAATAGTTACACCGTGTTTTGTCTTTTTGTATAGAATTTGAATACGCTTGTATTTAGTATTTTGTATTTTGCATTGACAAGCAAATTATTAATAACATGGAAAAAGTATAGCATATATAAATGTATAGCTGGTACTTAGTTTTTTAAAGTGTATGCACCTTTTTGGACGGCTAAAATGCGCGAGAAAAATCAATTCAAACTTTCTCAGCACGCGAGTAAAACAAGTTATTTTCTTGCAACTACCCGTGGAATTCCCGGCGCTCGCACGTGTGCACTAATTATCCACAAACTAGGTTTTCGGCGGTAGATACATTAGGAGAATCCTGGTTATTCAGGCAATATTACTGGTTTGTTGCATCTATTGTTTGTATAATGTACTCTTAATACGTTATAATTACTGTATTTAACATAACACAATACTGTATGGATAGGTAGATAACATAACACAATGTGGGCATTGTGTAAGCTATGCTATATACATAGATATTGTGTTAATGGGTATGTAATGTAGCCGGTTTGCGTCTAGCTTGTGTTGAACTATGAGTAATATTGTAAACAGATCATGTCGTGTCGAAAGAGAGCAAAATAAGTTAAGCTTTATCTATTTTCATACCTCTAGGACTTATAGTTTAGGCTGTGCGTTGATTCTCTGTCAGCTTCAAAAGAGTTTTATATACAGGGTGTTACCAGACCACTTCCGAAAACGAAAGGGGGGGCTACAGCACACCAAAACCCAACCAAAAAAAAAATCAGTTATCCTGAAAAATAATTATAGCCGGAGAAAACAATGTTTAAAGATTTGTATTTATTTCGCCAGCCCGCAATGTACGCATTCACGTAGGTAAGGTCGAGGCGTAGTACTATTATTTATTCTTTGTCGTAAGTGCCTACTAGCGTAGGTAGGTACTAACGTAGGTCGCTCGCACGTCGCGTACTTGAATGACCCGCGATGAACTCTCAGCTGTTCGAGCTGTAGTAGACGTAATCTGCGTGCTGCGTGTACATTGCTGCTTTATTTATTTTATTTGTTTTTTTGCTTTTTTAAATGAGATAATTAGGTAGATATGTCTTATTATGTTGTACTGTGTGTATGTAACTAGAAAAAAAATTAAAAAGAGATAGTCAAGTCAATTTTTTTTTTCGCGATTTTTTTCGCTTAATGTTTTCAGTATCATGGTCTGATTGGAACCTCCAAGTTTTCGGAAGTGGTCTGGTAACACCCTGTATATGGATGATAAGACTTTAGTACCTACCTACCTACAAGCTTTTCTTAGTTTGGTTGGGCCTAGAGACTTAGAGAGCGTTGTGTGTTATGTAAATAAGTATTACCCTCTATATTGATAGTATTTTTTTTAATTGGCTAAAAACATGTAGCTATTGGCCCCGATTCTGTTATTGCATTTTTCTAAACTAACCTAATTTGACAGCCTAATTTGACAAATAGTAGCTATCCATTTCTCATAAACTGACATGACAAAGACGGTTATAATTTTAGCGCTGTCAATTTAGATTAGTTTAAAAAAACTACAGAATCAGCTTTATTTTGATACAAACTTAATGTTTTTAATTAAAACACAAATGCTTCGTGACTAATGACAGTACATTACGCGAGAACAGCGCCACGGTAAACTTAACACCTTATTAAATGGTACGTGGGTTTTTTTGGTAATCGTAGCTATATTTTGGCTTAATGACCGCCGGGGCACGATAATAGCAAGTCCGGTCGTAATTACACGAGGTTTATTGTTGGTCTTGGAGTGGTCATTTGGAATTATCCGGTGGGGTATGAGTTTTATAGTCCTGATACGAAGTTTGAAGGTTTTATGATAAAAGGCAGCTCATGCTCAAGCAGCCTACTTTGGTTTATTAAAATAATCTGCCTTTTAAGTTAAAATTAAATCATTTTCTTATTTTTTATCTGTGGTTGGTACTAGCTGTCCCGGTGCGGCTTTTCAGGCGTTAAATTATAATAAAGTTTATATTTTCATTTGTACGTATATTATGTAGAAAAACGGTAGTAAAATTCGTCGTAAAAGTTCAAAGAAAGTATATTTAAGGAGCTTTACACCTTTGGAAACTACTGCGTGTTAGTTTAGTACCAAGCGAGTATTTTAATAAAATCTTTTATGTACTGCTATCTCTTTATGTATATAATCCGAGAAGCATTCAAGGCATATTTTATTTACCGAAACCCCTTTTCATTGCCACAGCACATTAAACTCAATAACGTTATCATTACGGTCTCTTTTTGAGTTCTCAAAGCTCGGGTGAAGGCTGAAAGCGTCCGTTGAATGTAATCTAGTTCTTTCAATACCCTTTGTGAGTACATTTCCAGGATCTTTTGTGTAAGACAATTATCGTCGGCGACAGCTCTCAGCAAAAAAGTAATTTACTGTAGAGTAAAATACGACTATTTGAGAGATGCACAAGGCAGCTGCATGAAATGGTTGGAATTAAATAGGAAGTTGATAAAACAGGGTACTTTGTTACTGTATTTCACTTAAATAAGACGCTGATTATGTTTCACAAAAAATATATTTTGGACATTATATCCGTATGCTAGCAAATACAGAGTGGATCTTTGAGATAGGGTAGTAAGCGCATCTCAGACAATCGTACTTACAAAAATGTTTATAATTCTGTATTGCGAATATGGTTGAACGAACATGTCACGGTTTTTACGTTTTGATTTCTACCATATTCTACTAAAATAGTATGCAATATTATAGTAGGTACTAACCAATTAATGTTAATACCACAAAGCTCTAATCCAAATAGTTACAACGGTTAAGATAGCTGCCTTACTGACCAATCTAAAAAATTCAGCCTGTACACGTAAATAACTCGCAACTTGCAAAAACTAACGCATTTTTACCTAAAGTTGCGTAAACATCTGACAAAATGCAATAAGCAAAGCGTTCCCCAAACTTGAAAAGCTCAAGAGAAATTGGTCCGCTCTAGTTCAACGATTACGTAAATCCATAAACATCAAGAGTAATATGTTTTGGCGGCCTCCCCGCATAACTCCAGGGGATGAATATTACATAAAATGGAGCTAAAGTCCATCGCTGACACAGCCACTTCACTGCCACGATCCATTGTGGGGCACGACCATAGAATAACCTTTGTGCCAAGAGGCCACGACATTGGCGAGTCACGATCCGTATTGTGGAACGAGCAATAGAGTAACAAAAGGCCACGAAACTGGAGACTAATGGCCCTATTCGTAACAACTGTCGTACCCACGAATAAGTTGATATCTTTTTAGTCTGATCAAGGTAACAGTCTTATTCATATTAGTTTTCTGAAGCTTCGCTAGCTAAAATGGCTGTTAAATCTAATGTCATCTCTCTTTGTTTTCATGCAAGTGACAATGTTATTTTTAAAGCCACGCTTAATTGACTGAAAATGTCGGGTATAGGCCATAAATAGAAGAAGAAGAAGAATATTAATAAAGGTATATTTTGGTTAAACATACACAACCTTTATTACTCTTTTTATATTCTATCCTAAGTCTCAGAAAAGGTTAAGAAAGGAAATTACAATTTTCGTATATTACAAGTGGAGGAACTCTCGAAAACCTGCTTATTCGGGACCTTTCAGTTTCAAGTACCTTTCTTATTATGTGACAGATGTCAACGATCTGAGAAGGGCAAAGCGTCATAGCAAAAGTGCGTTTCAATTACCTAAATACGGAACCCAGCAAATGGGTTCTTCGATGGATCTGAATGAGCAGTCCAACTTTCCTTTGACCGGGGTTTTTCTTTATGTCAATCAATTTGAATTGGATTCGGTCAGTTATCACTATAATGTTCCTGATTATGTAGATTTAGGACACGAAAATTTAGAGTAGCACAAAGTGTATTTGTAGATTATCTGTTAACCTAATCTTGATTAAAACCCTCCTACTGCTCAAATTAACATGGTTTATTTTCTCTTTTGGTATACTAACCTAATCCATTTTATTTGACAGTAATCTAATAAGAGTAGAGTAGAATGTTTTTTACTGATGATTTTGGACTAATAGCAAAATACTACTACTTTACTGACTTTTTGATCTAACGGTTTAGAATTTAGTTACTTAGTTTTGTCGTATAATGGCCTCTGTCCGTCATTTCGACAGACAATTTTGCCAATGTCAAGTGTTAAAATTGTAATAAATAAGTCAAGTCAAGTCATTTGTCAAGTCGGCTGTCGTTTGTTTTGAAAAGAAAATGGTGGATTTACTCTTCAGACACGAGTTTTGAAATTTTTTGAAACGACACATATCACTTTTATTTTAATAGTTTTTCTTGAGTTATTGTGAGTATTGTTGTTTAGTTTTGGTGGAATTTTAACCAATAATACTTAGGTCGTAACATAAAGTGTGAGCCATTGGAGTAAATGTGTGTAAAGTGGTTTTTCTGAATGTGAAAATTCGTGTTAGGTTTTGAAGAGAAAATCCACCATTTTCTTTTCAAAACAAACGACAGCCGACTTGACAAATGACTTGACTTGACTTATTTATTACAATTTTAACACTTGACATTGGCAAAATTGTCTGTCGAAATGACGGACACAGGCCATTATTGAAGAGAAGAAGAAGATTTTCTCTTCAAAACCTAACACGAATTTTCACGTTCAGAAAAACCACTTTACACACATTTATTCCAATGGCTCACACTTTATGTTACGACCTAAGTATTATTGGTTAAAATGCGAGCAACGCAAGATTGGTTCGACACGAACTACTATAGTTATGACAGAAAAATGACAATACTTAGACCCGTATGCTGATTTACTTCTCAAGCACTAATTCGGACGAAACATAAATATTTGTATGAAAATTTCAACTCAAAGTAACGATTTCTTTATTTGCTTAATATCCTTACTACCTAATAATTATTGCATTATATTGCAATAAACTATGTTGGTTTGCAATACTTACGTGTACATGACTTTGGCTCATCACTTTTATCTCCGCAGTCATCTTCACCGTTGCAAAACTTATCCAACGACAAACACTGTCCTGTATCACAAAGCATTTCACTCAGTCTACAAGGGCCATCGTTCCTCGCGATCACTTTCACTGGCACTATCACTTCAGACATGTCTACACTATCCTCATTTACAAAATCTTCATTCAAGTCTTGAGGATTGCACAGTTTGAGTGATAACAGCACGATTATGAACAAGAAAAATCTGTTATTTGTCACATCTTGGAAGGCTTTGAGACACATTTTCGCGAGTCTCGTTTGGCGCGGTGTCACATCATCTCGTTACTGTGATAACGTCGGCTTACTTGTACCTGGAAGCAAAAATTTATACCTTTATAGAGATATGCAAAAGGATAATTGAGGTAGTGTAAAATTTATGCAAACAGTATAGAAAAGTTTGTTTTATGATGAAAGCAAACATTATTTGCCTTGTTTTAGAAAAAAAACATGTTTGTTTTTTATAACTTGCTTTTCATATTTGTTTGTTTTTATATTATTTATTTCTGGAAAAGAAACGGGTATGGTTAAAATACAATTTTCATAAATCCTGTAAATAATGTACAGTGTTTGTTGAAATAATTAATACTTAATTAATCTCTATTAGTGTTATCATAAGCGTAGTAAATGAGCTCACTCAATAAATGAGTCAAAATCCAATTATTTCACTACTTGAATTATAAAAATACTTATATTAATAAGTATTTTTGGATTAGTTATGTAATTATCACGTTTAGATACGTATGCATTCGCTATTAAAGCACAAGTTTCAACGTACTTGTTAAAATAGTATTTGGTACAGCAAAATACATAGTGACTATTTATTGTTGCCTCACTCTGACTGCAAGAAGACCAAGAAGACCTCGAATGATTCCTTTTCAGAATACAATAGCCAGATGACCTAAAATGAATAACAACTGAGGAGTACCAACTTAGATTAGCCAAAGCTTCGTCACTCACGTATAATACAAAAACAACATAACTTTACCCAATTTGCAGTACGTGACACTGAAAACAAAATGTAGAAAACAATACAAATCACATGACACCGAAGCTCTCGGGAGCATATTGCGACGTGTGAAAGCACGACCGACCCCTATAAGTGGAGCAATACATTAACCCTTCTTTCTGACACATGTGTAGATTGCTCATAAATTGCCTCGCACCTGGCAATACCTAGATTGCGCCTAGATAAAGAACTTTAATGTACGTTTCGCTGCATTCAGTTGATTTATGATTGAATTTGCACTTAGCAAGATTTATTGGTGAATGAGGATTAGTGGGGGAAAACTTTTGAGTGGGGTTTCTTGGGTCGTGAAAGTTGAGGCGCACTGGAAATATGAATTTATTTTAGGCTTAAAAGCTACTTCGATAAGTAAGTAAAAAACCGAATTAATAAAAAAACTGTTTTATACTACGAATATTTGCATGTTAAAGCTAAGCACATAAACAGTTATTTCGTTCAGTATTAACTCTGCCTTCCGTGGTTGTAAATCGTGGGTTTGATTCCCACTGTGAACAAACATTATGGTGTGTGTGGGAAGCATAGATGTTTACTTTGTTTTATGTCTGGATGTTACTATGCATAATAAGTAAGTATTCTATTTGCAATCTAGTTTCCATAACGTTCCTTAGTTTGGAACTAGAGGGCGTTGTGTGAATCCATGAGTACACTCGGATACAAAAAGTGGTTCATTGTTTAATTTTTTATACGTTTTCAGATTTTTTTAACAGATCTGATTAAATTTTTTAACCTACAAAATTAATGAAATCCTTTGTAAATTGTACTAAATGTAATTTCTTAGGTACGTACGTCGATACAGTTATATAATTTACGTCTGCAACGTGCAACATTTGGAAAGTCACCGCAACTTCGACACAGAATGCAAATGAACGTAAAAGCGAATTTGTGTTTCCAAATGCGAAACGCTTACAAAGGGTTTAAATTTGCAATTCTATTATAAAGCGATGTGGATAATACGTCCGAATGTAAAGCCGATGGAATAGTTTGACGGTCGAATGTGTGGGATTGAGTTTCCATGAATATTGGTATTATCTAAAGCCTTATTTACACGTATTAATTCGCAAGTCAATGAACTTAATGTTGACTTGATAGGAAAAAAATATTGCGCGTGTAAACCGGCAATTTAGTTGTCCACTTGCCAAGTTTATTACAAAATTGCTTGTTAATGCGCATATTTTTTATATCAAGTGGAGTTGATTGACTTGTGACTTAACAGGTGTAAATTATACTTTATGTGCTCTTAATGGATCCACGAATACGTTTCAAAGCTTTTAATTACTTGTAATAAATCGTATTTTATGTAAAAATATTTTTTATTTGTAATCACCATTTTGAAAATTACTTTTATTATTACAAAAAAATTAGAACAACGCACAAACCCAAAACACATTTTTCTTAAATTCCAAAAGAGAGACAAATTGAGGCATCGGGCTCAAACGAAATTCTCCACCGGACAGAGATTAACGACTAAATAAGATAATAATCAGTTACAAAAACTGGCCGCAAGATATTGTGACAAATAGTAGGAGCCATCGTGGAAATAATCACCCTATTTAAATTCAGGCTACAGCCACCTACAGCTAAAGCTTGGTGTCTACTGCGCAACACAATACAAATGTGCGTTTTGGTGTTTTGAGTTACATTGCGCGGCAGCGTGGCTACTTTACTAGATGCCGCAAATAACGCAAAAGAAACCACACAGTGTACTTCAAATGGACCAAGTCAATTTGCTCTGATAATTTTCTTAGAAGATGTTTGAACAAATTGACTTTTTCTATTTAAAGCGACTCCATTAATGTTTATGGAACATTAATTATACTAATTTTCTTTTATACGTTTATAAATACTATTGACTGGGACTTTGCGTGGAAATATCGGTTTTTTTACCATTCAATATCATTGGTTTGTCAGATGAATTTAAATGAAAAAACCTTGACAGGTTTGTGGAAAATCATTTTTTTTTAAATTGTAACTTAAGTATATTTTTGTAAGGATATGTTGCTATTAATAACATCGAACAGAATGAATACCTATGAATACAAACTTTAGGTTAAAATTAATTTATTAAATCGGCTAATTTCAAATGATTTTATTTCATGATAAGTTAACTTAACTGCTGAATGAAAAATCTTTGTTGATTTTTGTTCTTTAACTCCTTTTATTAAAATAATTCTGATTTAAATAATGGTGTCGTCCTACATTGTTGAGCGCATCAACGCCATCAGGTGAGATAATGGTCAAACGGTTACCTATATTATCTAAAAATAAAAACCTACATATTTATTTGTTCCCTAGTTCCCAGCAGTAAGGGTTCAGCATAAATAAGTAAATAAAATATATACATAACGTAATCCGCAACTGAGCTACACTGCACGTTGCCGTGGAGACGTTCAGCTGTCACTGCAGCGTCACTGCGTCACAGTGTAACTTGTATACATATATTCACATTTTAGATGTTTTCATGCTCTTCTTAGTAGCAATAAAAGATTACCTGCAGAGCAAATGTATTATTCTTTGACTTAGCTTTACGACGAACGAAGACTATTCTCTGCTGAAAAACGATTAAGCATTTTTTATTAAAGTAATAAATAACACACGGCCGGCATTACGTGCAGGACCAAACTGCAGTCGCGTGGCTTCGTGTAATATAATGCGACAAATAATAAAACGTTCCTACTTGAAACTTTTATACCCTGAGATTAAACATAATCTGCTATTGTATGTTTCACTAACGTTTCTTTTAACGTACGTAGAACATGTAACACATGCGTAGCACACGCGTAGCACACGCGTACCACACGCGTAACACACGCGTAGTATAATCTGCGTAACGCTTACGTAGCACATACATAGCTTACCGTAGCACATACGTAGCACACGCGTAGCTCTTCCGTAGCACATGCGTAGCGCTTACGTAGCACTTGTGTAACACTTGCGTAATACAATGTGTTTGTGTAGCGCATGAGTAAACTAAGACGTCGTTGAGTTTTATTACTTTGACCCAACAGGATTTTGTCACCACAAAGTTTCTATTTCATTTTCGCGTGCTGGAATATACACATACTAGAATCTACTTGTTCATACACGCTGAAACTGTTCATACCTGAAGTTACAGCATTGTATCTACTCGTCGTAAGCGATTAACATGCTTTTTACAGATTACAGTTCATTTCATGATCGTGCAGTGTTCCTGCTTGAAAACCGTTAGAGTTGTATTTATGATGCTTCAATGTACGCTGAAAAATTATTTCCAAGAAATTAGGTATACTCACGCTCAGAATCCATTTATTTGGTTTTTAAACTAGTATTAAAAATAAATACGGTAAGAAAGTAGTTTAATTAGAATGTGTTTGATTCAAAAAACATGAAATTCTAAGATTTTACTAGCGTTGTTGTTATGCCACACACTGTCAAAGTTATACTAAAAAAACTAAACAAACAAAACATTTCATGGCTCGTACAAGTTACACTGCCTGTAAGTGTGGAAGCACTAATAAAAATTATGCATGGTACCTACATATAATTCTGGTTATATTATGTAGAATCCACCCTGTATAGCAAACCTACAGGGGTTTGAAACTAATATGGTATCGATAGCACAGATCTAAGGCATCCATTACATGGTCGGCGGTTTGACATCAGTTCAATCAATTACATTGACATGGTCGTACTCAACACATCAATACTACGTCCAGAACAACAGAGACATCCTTTGTTAACACAATGTCTTTAGCCTTACCAATAAGATATATTCCAGAAATCCCCGCTAAGAAATCCCTACCAGTGGAGATTTCTGTATTTTCGTCCAAAAATCCCCACTGCTACGGTAGTTAATAAAGGCATAATTTGATCAAATTAGTGGGGATTTCTGAAAAAAAACCAGAGATACCCACTGGTAGGGATTTCTAAGTGGGCATTTCTGGAATATATCAAAATATCTAGTACATTATAAATGGAATATAATTTTGATATTATGCTGAGATGACTTATAGAAGAAAAACCGCTGACGACAACATCTTGAAACTCGTAAAGTAACTTATATAGAGGCGGGTTTGGGCAAACTCTTACCAAACTTGATCGTGTTTTTTTTCTGGTATTTTTTACACTGGCAACATTGATCAATAACATTATTACTATTGCTGGACGCTTGCTTGCGTATATAAAAAAAGAAAAATAAAATACATGCAGACGAGTTGAGACCCTCCCCTTTTTTTGAAGTTGGTTAAAAACTAATAGAAAAGTTCCGAACAAGACGTTTCTATACATAAAATCGTGTTTTGTGAACGAAAGGTTTGAACTAAATGAGAAATGCATAATTCCAGATTCAACAAAGCACCCAACTTGTTCAATAGAATATTGCTCTTTGGCAAACTGTCAAATAATGTCCCATCCACGTTAAATATTTCTGCACGTACTCGCAGAAGCGATTCAGGGTTAGACCCCATATAAATGAAGTGTGAGCATTATGTGGCACTATACTATGCAAATAATGGGTTGTAAATGAATGTTCTCTTTATGAACACGCACGTCCTATACAAACACGCATACTTTGTGTGCTCATGATTTTACAATTTTACGGCTGAACCCGATCAGATTAAGTACGGATTATAATATGATCTGTGGTAAAGTCAACCATATTTTTTATAAATAAAATATAATTAAACCTTAATGATTGTCTATTAAAAAACAAATGAAACGCCATCTTTTGGCACGCCTAAAAAGACTCATAGACAATACTCTTAGAATTAAGTCCTCTTCTTCTTCTCTTCAATAATAGCCTGTGTCCGTCATTTCGACAGACAATTTTGCCAATGTCAGGTGTTAAAATTGTAATAATATAAGTCAAGTCAAGTCATTTGTCAAGTCGGCTGTCGTTTGTTTTGAAAAGGAAATGGTGGATTTTCCCTTCAAAACCTAAGTCCTCCTAAATGTGGGTACCTGTACCACAGATTATATAATTCTATACCTGTATCTTCCTATTTATAAGTGTGGGCAATAAAAAGTTTTTCTTTCTTTTTTCTTTTTTTCTCCTAGCATTACTTGTTTCAATCAAATTTTAAAATAATATAAATAAATATCCTTAATGTCTTGGGCACGCTTCCGATTGGTACTGATTTGGACCAGTTGAGCTATATATAAATCCTTTGCAACGGTTTGTAGATGGCTCAACTATTTCATATGTATTTTGTTAATATTGTAAATACGTGTATTAGTTGTAATTTTCTTTGTGAATAAATGTTTCCATATAGATATTACAAAGAAATTAATAGATAATTAGTATAGAATAGTACCTTGCGATTCTTGCTTGGTGCCGTGGTAATAAGAAGATTGCACACAAAGCAAGCTTTTAGTAATGCGCAGTGCTGTAGTAAACTTAAATGTTGTTTAACCTGAGTAGGTAATTTATTTCAGCTATTATGCGGTTGTTTTGAACATAGTAAATAATAATTTTGTCGAGTAGCGTGTTTCGGAGAACGCCTAATTACAATGTTGTATGCACTCGGTTGTAACGTTTCATGTTCTGTTACAAAGATGAAACATTGTTACAAAAATAATGCTGTTTTACGTTCTGGGTATATAATTTATAAATAACTAGCTGTCGCCCGCGGCTTTGCTCGCGGGGTTGCAGCATACGCATTATTTGGTTAAAATTTTTGATCCTAACTTTAAATACTAGGATTTATGGTTTAGGCTGTGCATTGATTGTCAGTCAGTTTTAAAAGAGTTATATATATTTAGAAGGTATGTATTCGTTGTTAGTGTGTTGAAATAAATAAATAAATTATTTTATTTTTTGAAAATACTTGCAAAAAAATTTATTTTAAAGAATCTTCCCTTACTTTTTACTATCTGATGAGTCCAAGTAAATAAAATTCATTTATTGTGGACATATATTCTAATCTAACGTCTAAGAAAATGTTTGCCTAGCTTAAAAGAAAATAAAAATCTTTATGAACAATAATATAACTGAAATATTATGCCATAAAACTTTTAACCCCGTTTACGTCTCAGGTGATAAATGCAACGCAATATCGCTTGGGGTGATAATATTACAATTGCAATTTTTATAATATACTAGCTGATACTTGCGACTTCGTACGCGTGCGAATCTTTCCACCAAAATATCTGTCACCAGCATACGGTATACCTCGTAGCATATGGCTGCTTTTGGTTTGGAAAGTTCAAGCTGTATCTATGAATCCACGTATCTGATTTCAATAAAATAATAGCCTATTTTTTCATCCGAAAAAAGGGCTTCTAAATGGTGTAAGTTTCATTGGTCCAGGCGTGATCCGCGAAGAAACAAACAGACAAACTAGATTTTCGGAATCGGTTTATTTAGTAGATCTGCATATTTAGTTTATTCATATCTTTCATTTTAGTTTTTGCCTTTTTTACACTTATTATAATAGGTATGATGATGGAAATGATGATGAAAGGATGGATCTCATTAAATAAGTTCTTAGACATCAAGTTTTTTTTTTGTTTTGATAAAAAATAATTCGAAACTTTTTGATGAACTAACCATAGTCCTAAATAGTCTAAGACAAAACTGCTAAAACAGGAAAAAGACACGAGGAAACCAGTGTAAAAAAAATATCGGTGTCGATGGGTTTGCTACCTGCCTTGGAATACCAACTACCCACTCTGTAAAATGTGGGCATGTGCTAAATGTAATGTTGAAACGTGCCATTGACTACCCTCTTTATACCTTCAATAGTGTTCAGTTACTGCGTAGATACTTATAGAGATAAGGAACGTCTGCCATGCAGATTACTATCATCCACCTGCTAGTTTATAAAATAAAAAAGGTCTGAAAAAAATCAAAAAAACAAGTGTGGAGTACGTACGATCCAGTTAGCCGGTTCAAATGAAACTTCCCGATGGCAGTAGAATACAGGTACTTACCCTTACAAGATGCTTACAAATGGGGCGCCCACTTAGACAAAAGCCTACATCCAGGATCCCACTCAATCCTAAACGATAGTTTCTGTCTCACAAGACCCTGGCACGTTAACTATTATTAGACTCAGTAATTAATTACATCCCTAGTGGTACAGTTCAAATTGGCAAGAGCTGGTGAACTATAAACAGATTATAGAAGTGAGTATTTCAGTTTAAAGGAGGCTGGTGCAATCACGGGCCCAATTAGTTTTGACGTTTTTGTTGTAGTGTAATTGTTCACGCGCAACTCGCTCCCGTTCGGTCATTCACTCACGACTGGAAGAACGGGCCATTCAGCCTTGCGACAGCGATCAAACCGCACGTCAATTATTATTCGACATATAATTAAATACACATATTTGTAAAACCTACGCCTCATTACACTTACTTACACCTCAAGAAGTCTTCCTCATTTCACCACCAACCCAACAGTAATAGATGCTGTTTCATGTTCCACAGGGCACGTCTTTAGTGGAAGTGCTAAGTGAGGCAATACATTGTCATAGGATACCACGAAGTGGGCCTTTTGCTACAACTAAATACTGAAATCACTGCCTAAACAATTGCCTATTACCAACAAGATATGACAAATAGTGACGGGTTAGGGCCTGAACACATCCTCCATCGTTTGTGATCACCACAGCAGCGGCGCGGCGCCACCGTGGTGAAACAATGAAGGAAAGTATCGTATGAAATCACGGTTTAGCCAGTTCCGCACGTATTGACGTTGTCTTTCTGTGGATAAGGCCGTCTTTTACAGGCTGAGAGATGGTGTAAGTGCTGTGTAAGGCAACTACTACTCTATCTGGATCATGTCCCAGGCACTACCAGGATTCCATTCCTAAGAGCAAAGGTAAAAAGCGGCTCCTGGTGGGGTCTACATTGGACACAAAGGCCTGATTACAGTTAAAAATTCAGCGTAGGTTAGTGCACCAGCTGCTCAAAAATCCTTTCATCTTGAAGTTCGCCGCGCCGCAAACCATTCTTGTTTATTAATGCTCACCATTATTCAGCGCAAGCCGCAGATGAGACTCTGACATAAACCATTGCGAAGTATTCCTGTCTCGTTAAAAGAAACTGGAAACTGGACTTTTATACTTGCCGCCTGTTTAAGTTTTAAATTAAACTTCGCTGCAAGGCTTTATTCATAAAATCTGTACTTTTTAATGACTAATGTATGAGAATCAGAGAAATGGTCTTGTGTTTTACCCGACAATGTTATAGCAACTTTTTATGTAATTCCACTAGGTATTGTTTTTCTTTTGATATATTCTAGAGCAAAATTCGGGTCATCTATAAGATCTTATTTTGTAGACCATGAATGCTAGCTTATTGAAATTATGCAAGCTAGTAATGCAAATAAACAATAACTTTTATTTAATTAAACTGTCTATCAAACACAATTAGTTTTACTACGCTAGCTTTTATGGTTTTCACGATATTCAAGTTTTTATAGATGACCCAAATTTTTTACTCTACAAGATTTCTATGTATAATGTGCTATGAAGTATTATGTTTTTATCTATTCTGTCTAGGTATTTACCATATTCCTAGTTTGTCTGCGTGATACAATTTTATTCACCCAACTCAGAATGTTTTATCTACTCATCTGTGTAAGAAGTGCTTCTGATTACCGAAGTCCCTTAGAAATTGCCCCAGATTTCAAGTACTGACAGATCAAAGGCATTCAAAGGGGATGGCTATCATCAATGCTACCATGCATGGGAACAACGGTTCAGAGCATATTTTCTTATACATCAAAAGCTTTCAACGAAAATCATGCTCGGAAAAAAAGATGAAACTGATTGCGTCAAAATCAGTACCGTACCTTTGCCCAACTCACCGAAGAGAATAGGGAATTAGGGAGTAACAGTTTAGAAAGACCTCGTTACGGTTAGGATGGAGGGGTGAACGATCTGCATGACGCGACTTCCGAATTAAATTCCATAAAAGAGATTGTTCATTCATTTTACTCTCCTTGTTTGAACTCAATGCTTCATTTTGTTCCAACTCGGGTGTTCATTATGAGACTGAATTTATGTGCGCGATATTTTACGTACTCGCAAATGATGACGGAAAACAAGAGAAATTGAAAAACTCAGTGCCTTGATCACGAATAAATGTGGCAATCGTAAACGTGCCGTAATGGTAGCGTATCTGAGATTTACACTGCGGCGTTGATGCTCAATATGAATCGAATACGATAGGTTTACGTAACCTGGAAGTCCTAAAACTTTGATAAACATTATACACGACATGTATAATTACCTACCTAATACAACCCAATAAGCAATAAAAGATCTTGCTAACGCAATTAGGTGAGTGCTAGTTTCTGAGAAGCAAAATTAAGTTGATCACATTTTCAGAATTAAAAAAAAAAGTAGTTTACATTGTATCTACACAGGTACGCGATTTTCAATTGTTTTATTTTATGGTCGTACCATATCCATCATGGTCACTGACCCTAAAGTGGTTCGCTCATTGATCAAAACATGATGGCTAGGAGCCAATGACTGACCATTGGGCTATAAGGTTACCAATACAAACACAGTTTAGCTAGCACGTATTGGCACACCAATTTAGCTTTGCGGTAAGGCGATCCTGTAGGTACTTATCAGTAGCAAATTGCAGGCGTGATCTTGATTGCAGTATCAGATTGTAGATTGCTATTGAGCCGTGCTCAAGTGCCTTTGGAAACGAATCGCTCTGAGTGAATGGTAATCGGTGTCGTGATCTCGCACACTGCCGTGCATTTTCAAATGAAATACAAGTGTTTTGCGGAACAAATATATTTCTTTAGTAATGTCTCAGAATTCAGATTTCAGCAGCAAGATTATTATAGAAATATTAAGTAGCTAAATGTGAATATTTCTACTATACAAAGATAGTTTTATGAGTATCTTTTAATTTTATTTAATTAGAACCAACTAATATTCAAAATCATAGTTGTGCCTTTGGGTGTTTTTTTCTGGCTTACAAATCCCAGTTTAGTAAAAACAAATACTCTATTTAATAGTTTTTAGATCAGGGGCCCGTATTTTAAGTAAGTCCATCATTTAAGTAGAGCAATGCTTAAGTATCGATTTGAGTGGTTGCTTGAGTCTCCATTATTCAAGTTCAGCCAAGTTTTTCTCTATGCTAATTATTACGATGAAAGTATTATGATAAATACTTTTAGTCTAATGTTTGCATCAAACATTCCATTTTTATTATAACTGGCACCTAAATACCATGAAATGCTTTTCATTATAATAGTTTATACCAAAGTTCGTTCGTTAGTTTCGCCCTCGATAGTATTGGCATGCAAATTTCTAAATGGTTTCCTGTTCTCACACTGTCAACGACACGACATTTACACAATATCGCTAGAGAGCTAAATGTCGTTTAGTACTAGATATATGCCGACATTGACATTTTTGTTCGAGTCACTGGACTGTCGATATCGTGAAACATTTAGTTTTAGACGCTTTCACGCCTTAATAAACATCGTATTGGCGCCGACCGATTAGTTAACACACCTCAATGTCAATGAACAGTAACACACATATCCTGCGTATCTGACATTTTACTAAATGCACATTGTGTACACTATTTAAGTCACCTTAGAGCCTATTTTCGGCATCATGCAGCAACAATGTCGTCGTAGCCGAAATTGGCCAGGAAGAAGTCATCACGTCGTCATCACTACCTCAATGGCGCCGCCGACATAAGTATTTTTGTTCAAGCTTCTGAAATGTCGTTATCGTGAAGGTATCGGTGTCTGGCAGTGTGTAAACGCCTAAATTCCGATCGGTCGAGACCATCTGCATCGAAGAGTTAAATCCCTGATGTAGGCCAATCTTGCCAAATAAGTTAAGCTGTCGTCATTTGTGACAAGTAAGAGCTTTCGGCTCAATCCCCACACAGGGTAAGTCGGGTTAAGTCATTTTGTAACTAGTAACTAACAACTTTGTACTAAATTTAAAGATACCTAGGATGTATTTGAATTTAGTAGTTAAAGAGGCTGTCATAGGCCATTTTTAACCGACTTCAAAAAAGGAGGAGGTCCTCATTACGGTTGTATTTTTTTTATAGTTATTTATAATTCATATACTATCTCTAAAGATTTCTAGGTAGGTATATAGGTAATGTCCTGAAAAAGTTAGGTAGCTCGTCCAATCAATAAAGTCATGTATGTTGTTTAGATTGGGGAATATTGCACAGTATTTACAATTTTTTGTTTTTTAAACATTTGGCTACTAATCCACCTTACGTTAAGTGATGAAGCGGTCAACGATGTAGCACGTTTGCCTAAGAGAAACTTATTCACACTTCGAAATTATATAACTATGGTAGATAATTAATTCTTAGGCCCGTATCAACATCACCATCATCAACCTATATCAGGCCACTGCTGGACGTAGGTCTAAGCCCGTATGCTAATACAGAAATCGTTATTCGTTATTCGTTTGGATCAATGCTGGAGCATAATCAGCATAGATTCATTTTATATAAGTCAGCTCAAACTGATAGCATAAGAACAAAAAATTACCTCTCCTAGAAGCCTTAGAAAGACGCAAATAATGCAAATTACATGGATCTACCGACTACCCATCGAACGCTACCGCAAGGCGGTATAAAATTAATGACCCTTCAAGTCTTCTAACTTTATTATAATCCTCCAATGCGCAATCGCGTATCCGACCACATGATCCAAATTACACAGACGACGTAGAAAAATAGATCCGCATTTTTCATCAAACCTGTGGTTCGTGTACCTCCTAGTCATAAACGTTTATACTAAATCTGATAGCTATATTCGTATGATATGCTGTTTTTTTGGAAAATTATTGAAAAAATATTACTCTATGTGAGTTTTCATATGAACTTTTATAAGTTTTACACAAAAAAGTAAGTAACAAATATGTCTAATAGACATAATAATATATTTATGTCTATAAAAGACGAGCCAAATGAGGCTCTCACCTGATTGTGTAATTATAGTTTTAGTTTAATTTTAATCTTGTAATTTACCTGTGTAGTCTGAACTAAAGAATTAATAAAAAAAAAGTATTATCTTAGATGAAAATAACTTATCAATTTCGCCTAGTTTTTGCATTACGGAAACAATGGAGCCGAAAAAATACGTATATCACACGTCATAAACCAACCAACCTATTACACAAGCGAGATAGCAAGATAATAGCAACCTATTAAGGAAGCGAGATAGTAAGATAATAGCCTGGAGCACACCCAGAGTGTCTTTAGAGATAGCGTTTCGTTTTCCTCTGCTGACCAAAGTTGACATAATTCACTTAAAGGAAAAAATCTTTTGAACCATTTTCCTTATAGGCGTTCCAAGCTTGCGATTAGATAATATATTGATGGTAATAATTATACGTTTAGCTATTTTCACTGATAGTCACTGCAGTAGGGTTCATTTGGTATGGACTTCCGTCAGCAGTCATTTTACGGTTTTGTAAGTTAACCTACTTTTTGTGTCAGTATAATAAGCTTTCATTGGAACCGCATTATATAACTATTTATAATATAACCTACATTTTTTATATAAAGTAAAAATTAGGTGTCACTAATGTGTCATTTAAAAGTTTGTTTCAGTGATTTATAACAATAGTGATACCAATAGGTAATGATCAATTTTGTAATCGTTTTTCTATTTACCTATTTACTTAAGGCGTTGGGGAAAAATAAAAAGTTTTTCGATCATTTTTCTTATTTCTATTAGTATATTTTGATTATTAATAGCTTCCGACGGGATAAAAAGTAGCCTATGTCTTAAAGGTCACGAACAATATATATTCCAAGTTTCATCCAAATCGGACCACTTTTGGGTGAAAGAGTAACAAACATCCATAAATTCAAAATTTCGCGTTTATAATATTAAGTAGGAAGTAGGATAGGATTATCATTCTAAATATATGCTGGTTATCATAACAAATACGTAACTTTTGCATCTTGGAAAGATATATCTTAATAAAACATTTCATACCAAATCTGAAGAGCCAAAATTAAAATTAATATACCTCAGAGACGAACCAAGTTCCACGATTAATTCATATACGAGCTGGGCTCGCAATTTTCGCAGGAATTATGGATTGCCGAAGCATTTTATCAATGCCTGGGATAATATATCGGCTCTCGTCTCATTTTTCGGATAAAAACAACTTCATCACAGAGTGGGAGGTCTGAGAACTCTTATTTATTGTGTACATTATTTTCAGCTTCGTTCGTATTGTTATTCTGAGGATATAATTCTATTACGTTGAAACTTATTTTGTTGTTTATACGCAATATATATTATTTAATCAGCCGTACAAAATCTACGTAAGATATCGTTTCTTTCATGACAATTTTATGACCCATAAATGGCGTTGTCCAGTTCATCCAATGAGAATGGACTGGAGAACGCCATTTATGGTAGGTATATAAGCCAAGTAATCAGTGGTAAGCATGATTGTCAAATTTTAGAGCTTTTTTTGGAAAACACCTCTTCTTCTTCTTTTCTTGTGTTCGGTGGCTAGGAAAACACCTCAAGCTGCTTTGAAACGAAACCTAAAAAGAAATGACTCTACAATACGAATCAGTACCACAAACTGACTAATACACAGCGTGCTTGCTTTTTCTAACTGTATTTTGTGTGGAAACTTGGTCAGCCAATCAATACGGGCTAATTACGAGTACGTGAAGAACTGAACATCGAACTAAGCTGCTTTTTGAGTAAAATAATGTATCTTACTCGTTGTGTTGTGACTTACTGCAATGACCTCTTACCTTGTTTTTTGAAAATATTTTTTTAATAGCTACTCGTATAAACGAAGTAGGCACCTGTGTTTAGTATTTTCTGTTTTTGTATAATTACATGTGTCTTCGAAATGAACGCTTCCTATGAATTTCATCAAAATAGATGCAATAGGTTTAGTTTAGCTAAAGAACCTATTAAAGCTTTATACTATGATGTGGTTAGAATTTTGCGTCAAACATACCATCATAATCGAGTACCTAGGTAAAAAGATTCTATGTCTAAGTAAACAATTCACAAAGCCTAATAAACAATAGAGCCAATACAAACCATCGAACTAAATAGTCATTTCCTACAATATTACTGAACAAATGACATTAAAAGATGGAACATCGTGAAAAATAGGAGAACCGCAATTCGCAACAGAATATGTTGGATACAGTTCACTTATTACAGACGGTATTGGGTCGTAGCTTGAGGAAGTGAGCTAGGTCAGTCTTAAACAGTGATGAAGCTTAACCACAGAGCAGATAACCTACGCTTTAATTTTCTAATATACTAGGCCTGTGTTCAATAACTAACCAAATCAATTATTATGTAATCTGACGTTTGCAGTAGACCAAAAGTTAAATACTTGTTAAACATAAATGTTTTTGTTTTTTTATATTAAAATCATGAAAGTGTTTCGATTTATAAATAAAAAAAATATTACATAAGCAATAAATCGAAAATATTTGATTTATCATCAATATATATAAAACTCTTTTGAAGCTGACAGAGAATCAACGCACAGCCTATACTATAAGTCCTAGAGGTATGAAATTTGGAGGGTAGTATCCTTATATAGTGTAGAGGTGCACTAAGAAAGGAATTTTGAAACATCACACTCTAAAGGGTAGAACGCGAGCAACGCCGCGGGCGACGGCTAGTTACCTATAACAGTCGTACGTAATATCGTAACAGTTAAATTGTAACATCAATTATTTTATCATATCATAACCGTTTCGAGCTCACAAGTGAGCTAGCTAAAACGAAAGCAGTAGTAACATTGTGTTGGCCATCATTGTATTTTCGAGCATTTGTTTCTTGCGGAGCGGCAGTTAGGAATATTTATTGGATGAACTTGTGGTGTGACGCTCGTTTTTTAGCCAATTGTAACAATTCCTGAAATGGCATCGCTATACAACATACGGCCATAAAAGTTTGTAAATTTTCAGTTCACTTTAAAAGTACTCCCATAATATTTACATAATGTATGTTCATAATATTTTGGGCAGAAACTTTGGCAGTTCCAAGAATAATAAATGGGTTGAATACTGAATATCATCGTAATTATTTTTTGACATTGTGATTACATACATATCGTACGTATTCAACGAAATACACATTTCCACTTACTATAATTGATTTGCTGTTTATTGATCGAGCAACATCGGACGTTTTAATACTGCCACTGACACGAAATCTATGAAAATCTCATACATGTTACTTACTAGACGCTTTTCACATCGTGTCGTCGACGATAACGATATTTTCGTTCGAGCGACTAACATGACATGTTGATATCATGACGTAGGTGGCATGCCATGCGGTGTACTTTTGCCCCTATTCTGGTAATTTCTAACAGTAAAAAAAAGAGTTGGAAGTGAACGAACAGTGATGATCCTTGGAGTAAATCTTACTTTTGCGAGTAAATTTATTAAAAAAAATTGTTTCGAACTAGAGGACGCTGTGTGAAATGTCCATGAATATTTATTTATTTTTAGAACTATTGCTCGTACACTGATTTAATGCTAAAGCACTGCAGAAGCACTCACTCAAGCAAAGATTTTTGTATGAAAATCTTTACTCAAATCTATGCGTAAGTAACGATTTCTTTATCAGTATACAGGCTTAAGACTACTTTCAAATTTACCGAACCAAGTAAATTGAACTAGCTGAATATTCAGAACTATTAAGCATAATCCCACTAGAAGCCCATTAAATCAGGGCGGAGCACCATCAAAAAGTCTTATTAAAGTTTAACGACCCATCTTATGACGGACAGGACTTATGCAAATGACTGAAGGGTAGCATGTTGTGGCACTGTCGGGGAAGAATAGCTGGTCCACTTTATACAAACACTTTTGTCTTTATCTACGTACACGACATTGCGTATTTTGCTTTTCTGTCACCTTTCAATGATGTTTATGATGAATAGAACAAACCCAATAAGCTATTATCATCATCATAATCTGACGATGAAGCTGTATCAAATTGAAGTCGGTTTTTTCAACTATTTAAATTCATAAATTTATCATTATTATCTTTACCACCGGACAAAATATATTTATTGTTAAGTAAATACATTTTATGTAGCCAAATAATTAGCTTATTATCCATAGCTAAAACATACACGGGCTTACTATATATTCCAAGTTTCATCCTAATCGGATCAGTAGTTTTTACGTGAAATAGTAACAAACATCCATACATCCTTACAAACTTTCGCGCTTATAATATTATTAGGAAGTAGGATAGGATACGATTGGAACTCAGCATTACCTGCTTTATATCAAATTTTAATGTCGCAGAAATCTAACTGTTTGGTTTGTACTGGATTTGTCCTGGATTACAGAGGACGAGGGTGTCTGGGCCTGTTTTTACAACGCCACATGGTGTCGAGAAAGCCTTCAAACAAAACAGAGCAGAATGACGGATAAGTACGAGTCTGTACCAAAGTGGTATCTACATTTAGTTTATGTCGGTATAACGTGGCTGATTTTGTTTTTGTTGATGAAGGAGAGCAGAAACTCATTATTAGTGAGAAAAAAGGTTTGATAACTATTTAGAGTATTATGAAATGAAGAAGAGGCTAGCATAAGTTTCTGTATAATGCCTCTAGCTTTCATACTAAAGATGTGTCAAATAAGTTGGAAAAGCTAGCGTAAAAAAGCTAGCTAACACGCACGTGACCGCGTCAAACTTTTCTTAGCGGTCATATACCTTTCAGAATGTGGCAGTAAGTTTATTTACCTAAAAGCTAAAATTCCGCGTATCCTTTTGAAACTTGTTTATAAATCGAGAGATAGGTAAGTAAGCAGTAAATTTATGATACTATCTAACCCAGACAGGATCTCCAGACCTCTCGGCGACACCGTTTAGATATTTCCTTCGAGCTCACCACGCCTTTTAGCAATGTTTCACCCTAGGTGGTTTTTGTAACTTCAAATACTTACAGACGACTAGACTTTTAGTAGTAGAGCTCTTTGTGATAGGGTTCGTTCGGGCAAACACTACCATCATACCTATTTCTACCACCTAGTAGTGATGCTCGTATTGCTGTGTTTGGGGGTATGCGGGTGTAATTTTACTGTTGTCTGTCCTTTCGTTGTCAGGCAAGTGACAAAGTTTGAGCATTTTTTAAAGCCGCGCTGAAATGACAGCCGAATATATGCAGAAAGAGTTGGGTTAGACATTATGGGGTATATTCATATTGGTCTTCTAAAGCCGAGCAAACTAAAATGATTGCAAAATCCGTTATCATCTCTTTTCGACGTCATGCCAGTGACAATGATAGAGCATTTTTCAAAGCGTGCTAAAATGACAGTTGAATATGAATTACCAAACCTACGCCTCAATACGCAATGATCGTCGATAAATAGAATAGAATAGAAATTATTTATTTTACGCTAAAACACATATTATACAGGGTGTTACCAGACCACTTCCGAAAACGAAAGGGGGAGCTACAGCACACCAAAACCCAACCAAAAAAAAATCAGTTATCCTGAAAAATAATTATAGCCGGAGAAAACAATGTTTAAAGATTTGTATTTATTTCGCCAGCCCGCAATGTACGCATCCACGTAGGTAAGGTCGAGGCGTAGTACTATTATTTATTCTGTGTCGTAAGTGCCTACTAACGTAGGTAGGTACTAACGTAGGTCGCTCGCACGTCGCGTACTTGAATGACCCGCGATGAACTCTCAGCTGTTCATGCTGTAGTAGACGTAATCTGCGTGCTGCGTGTACATTGCTGCTTTATTTATTTTATTTGTTTTTTTACTTCTTTAAATGAGATAATTAGGTAGATATGTCTTATTATGTTGTACTGTGTGTATGTAACTAGAAAAAAAATTAAAAAGAGATAGTCAAGTCAATTTTTTTTTCGCGATTTTTTTCGCTTAATGTTTTCAGTATCATGGTCTGATTGGAACCTCCAAGTTTTCGGAAGTGGTCTGGTAACACCCTGTATACAAAAACACACATTAAATTATACCAGTGCATGGTGGCTCTTTTAGCGCTGGTTTTTAGAGTGCCTAGATGACAATAAAAATATCTTCGACCACACGAGCAGTCTTTTCGACTATTCATTTGTGACAGTGGTTGTTAATTTGGAACCTTTAGCTTCAACTATCACTGATCTACTCTTTCTTTTACATTTTTATTATAATAAAACCTTCCTTGGGTAACCGCTTCCACGTCCCGTACATTATCTATGTCAATACTTCGAAAGAGAAAACCATTTTAGGAAAACTTTTTGGTATCTTGTGTATCCCTAAAACGAGGACTCGTCTGGGACCTATTACGTAATTTCTGTCCCACGCTTTGACCGTGATATGACTAGCATGGTCCTAAGCAGTTTTATTAGATAAGGGGATAGGGCACTGAATATTCTATACGGATAATGGTAGTAAATTGAATTTCTTATTACTTAAGGTTTGGTTGGTAAGGAATGTGAAAAATTAAAACCATACAGAGGCCGAACTGTGCTCACTATTTGTCCAACGGTTAAGACGCGTCACCGCTGTGGTGATGGGTCCACCTTTACAAGGTGTCACAACAATGGCGATAATTATTATTAGGTATAAGCATATGACGTGTTTGTCATATAACATTTTCAAAGTAATGACAAACACTACCTGCAGGAATAATGCGTAACGCATCAAATTACCTAATTGATAGTATTTTTGGGTTATTTTATAAAAATGCATTTTTTGTAAGCTTTGCCATAAAATAGCACACAAAGAGGTTACCGATGGTCAGCGAAGGAAGAATTTAACCCTATCATAAATTAAGCATGAACATTACGGAAATATCTAAGTCGATCAACGCGTTGCAAGGTTATTCAATCGCGTGTTCAGTGTATGAATTATGAGAACAGTTCTAGCTGTGGTAGAGTTATGATTGCGCACGCTAAAGCGGAATGTCAAGAGCTTTGCCCTGCCCTAATTAGCTGGAATATGGCTGTGAGTTGTGAATTTAATGTGCTTTATAATTTCAGTCTTTAAACTGATTCCCGCAAGAAATTATTCAGAGTTCTAAAACTATTTTATCGAATTTATCATCTTAAAAATCTTCTGAGATAACCTACAAACACAACATTAGGTGTTTTAAGACTTTGTTATTTTTTGAATAGGAATAAGAAGAAAAAAAGCAATTTATTGCCTGTCTCGAGACATTTTAGACAAGGTGTCTCAATAGGCAATTGCAAACACAAGTCTAGAGGTCACATCAAGGGGTACTCAAATCAATTTAATATACTATTTTTGAAGTTCCAAAATGTACACATTTTTGAGATATCTTGTATCTCTATGTGACCACTGAGAAATAGCTCCAACAATTTTGCAAAGCTAAAATAATAAAGCGAAATATTAAAATGAGGTTTCGCTGCGTTGTCGCGGTTAGGCTTAGTCTGGCAAGCTCCTCGCCAAGCAATTATCTACGTGAAATAGTGGCCGTATTAGGAGCACTTACTTTGTGCTGGCTTAACTGGATTACTTTGAATGTAAGTAGCCGGTGTTCGATAGGACAGCGGTGTTGGAACCTGCTTGGAATTCGTACAACTAATTGGTAGTTTGCACGGGTTTAAGGTACTTTAGAAAAGAACGCATTGGCTAGAAAAACGTGAGAGAATCGAGCCGTTATATAGTGTTGTGCTATTCTAAGCTTTATTGTGTGAAGCGTACCTAGATTATAGCACGTTTCAATGTGATCTTTGCGATTCTATAGAATAAGAACTTTTTATAGTTGAGTCAGCCTTAGCAAAAGAAATCACGTTGGCACTCAGTTTGGTCATCTTTTCCACAATGTTATAGATCTCAACCACAAGTAGGGCTACTCTGCTAATTTTCAACCTATACACTGTCTTATTTTTTAAGAACAGCTTCTAATTCAATATAATCTAATCTACTAGTCAATCAGCCTAATGAAGTACGGTTTGCGTAACATTTCAGATTAAGATTGCAATCTGAAATTTATTTATTTGGAAATAAACATTACCGTGTCTTATTTTTAAGTAATAATGTGAAGTTTAGAGATACTTAGCGGCTGATAAACAAAAATCTAAACATGTTTGAAACAAACCATGAATAATAAAATAAAACTTTGAAACCGCGCAGATGCTCTAATATGGCACCCATCTCCCCAACTCAAAACCATTTTTAAAACATCTGACACCGCTGCGCTGTGTAATCCCCGCTCCATTATATTCTACTTAAATTTGTAATAGGATAAGAGTCGGATTGTACTATCGTATAATACGAGTATCTTCTAAATATATAAAACTCTTTTGAAGTTCACTGACAATCAACGCACAGCCTAAACTTTAAGGTTTATTGTCATAATCCCACTAAGTTGTCCCCACCAGTGGGGATTATGACAATCTTCAAAAAATTGTTGGCGTTTTCCCCACTATCCTGGCTGGTGGGGTAAGTCCTAGAAGTATGGAATTTGGAGGGTAGTATTCTTACATAGTGTACGGGTGCCCTAAGACAGGAATTTGGAAAAGTCGCGCCCTAATGTGTCTAAAATTAGGATCAAAGATTTTAACCAAATAAGCTACTTTTTTTATGAATATCAAAGTTTTGTTTTAGTCAAGATTTTGCAATCTTACAAAACTAGTATTAGGTGACTTCAACAAGCAATGGCCGTGACTTTGCCTACCACGTCCCGTTCTTCCTTCTCCTTATATCCATACTAGCTTCCACCTGCGATTTCGTCCGCCTCCCGTTTGATCCTGTTGATTTTCCGGAATAAAAATAAACCCATTACTCACTCATGTATTAATCTAGGATTCAAACTATATTATGTTCCAAGTTTAATTCGTACCAGTAGTTTCAGCGTGATTCTAAGAGTATCTAGGGCAATAAACAGAACTTATTATACAAACCTTTGAGTATAGAAACCTTAGTAGATGCCTTTTGTGTCCACACAATGACTATACTATTCAAACCGTATTTAAATTTCAAATAACTTTTATCTGCGGGCCTAAGATGCGCACGCGAGATATTTTGTCATGTCGTCTGTCAAAATGTAAGCATTTTGCACTAGTTTTTGAACTTTTACATTATCTGTGGTAATGTTGTCGACAAAACGCGCCTTGTTATTGTACACTTTTGACACTTCTTAGTCGTCGTATCTCTCTGAGGACGAGATAATAGTCATGCAGAAATGTCAAAGGTTGAAGATTTAAGGCGCGTTTTGTCGACAACATTGCCACAGATAATGCAAAAATTCAAAAACTGGTACAAAATGCTTAAATTTTGACAGAACGACATGACAAATATCTCGCGTGCGCATCTTAGGCCCGCTGGACTCCCCAATTCCTTTTGATTACTGTTGTGATTACAAAGGGTATATTCATAGAGGGGTGGACTACGGTCAATCGATCTACATCGGAGCAGAGACGAACTAGGTGTTTTTATATGTACAAACTTTTTTGTATTCATTTCACATTTATGTTGGTACTAGCCGTCGCCCGCGGCATTGCTCTCGTTCTAGTGTGACTTTTCAAAATTCCTTTCTTAGGAATTTAGCACCCCTACACTATATAAGGATACTACACTCCAAATTTCATAGCTCTAGGACTTATAGTTTAGGCCGTGCGTTGATTCTAAGTCAGCTTCAAAAGAGTTTTATATAGGTATATTGAATATGAATATGAATATTTTAACAGCTTTTGGTTAACGTTTTTGAACCTTGTAAAAATAGTACAGGTCACTCTAGTAAGTTATAGAGATTGCATTTAATTGTTCATCTGATTAGTACAGAGACATTTAAAAGTGTGGGCATTAGGTATTCCAAAATTGATGGAATCTCACATTAAAATGTACGCGGGCGAAGTTATTCAAAAGACTATTTATTTTCAAAAAAATATCATAAAAATTATTATTTATAGAATATAATAACATTAAAAATTAAATAGGAATAATAACATCACCGCACACTGCGTTTTATTAAATAATGAGATCGTAACTTTTATAATTAAATGGAAAAATAATTCTGCCGTAAAATAAGTCATTTATGAAGGACTTTTATGCAAATAAAAAGATAAAATAAATGGTATTTCTTTTAAAAGCTCGAGTCCGGTATATAAAACAGTCTACCCGTCCGTGGCCGTAAAAACCTCCCCCGTTTTAATTACTGGACAAATAGAAGGTTATCTTTTTATTCAAAATCGGGTGACCCGAAGCAAACAAATTTTATTTGGTAGGATTATTTGATGTACCAGGTGTATTTGAGCAGGTCGGCTTATTTTTACCGCATCGGGAAATTGTTAAGTTTAAAAATGTGAGGTGGTTGACTCTCAGACCAAATAATATTTTTATCGTTCATATTTTTTTTTATATATTATATTATGTGCCTAGCTATTGAGTATGCTAGTAAAGTACCTGTAAAAAGATAAATCTGAGGGTTAACTCTCTTAATGTCTTAAAATCTAATAAAAACATCATTGGGATTTCTTAACAGGCACAAAAGCCTGTGTGTCATTTTGAGATTAATTACACCCTAAAAAATCTAAGAATATGGTAGATCTTGGTAGATATAAGGAAAATTACCCTCCTGAGTGTACATAAGTACCTACATCAATATTTTAGTTTATAATTATTTCAGTGCCCCTTTTTGGTTTAGTTATAATGTTCAATGTGAACCAATTTGAAAGAAGCGGTCGGTGTGCATTGTGGTCAAATAAATCTTTATTATGACTTCCGGAGACTTTGTTGTGTACTTTGAAATCGTAACCATCATAACATACGAGTGATTAAGGCCAGGTTCGACCAACTTCAAATAACACTATTCGTCAGATAAAATAACATTGTAATCTGTGAATTGTAACTTGTGAAAAACAAAAACGGAAATATTTTGATCTAAAGAATAGGAGCTGGTCGAGTCCGGCCTTACCATATATATATAATAATATAAGAATCTAGGTTTATAACAGGCAATCCTCAACTGACTATACACTCAGAATTCAGTATACAAAATCCTATATTTTTATCTAAATCTAAATATTTCTAATAATTTTCTAATAATCTTTTTTGAAGCTGACTGAGAATCAACGCACAGCCTAAGGTATAAGTCCTATAGGTATGAAATTTGGATGGTAGTATTCTTATATAGTGTAGGAGTGCACTAAGAAAGGAATTTTGAAACGTCACACTCTAAAGGGTAGAACGCGAGCAACGCCGCGGGCGACGGCTATAGTCTAAAATATTATGTAAAGGAGAAATCTTGGTTGAATACAAAGCAACGATCCATTCCCCGAGGGTTTGTAGAGAATTACTATTCTTTTCTCGAGATGAATAATATTACGTTATTCCAGCTCCAAGTAGAAAATGGAGTTTGTATATAGTTCAGGTAGAGCCGCCAGAGCGGTCAGCCTGATAGATACCTACTAAGTTTACTCTATTGAATTTGCAAAGCGCTGTAGAATAGATAACTTGAATTTGGCTAGGTAATATTGCATATTGCAGCTACGCCTTATACTCAAAGGTACCTAAAATTGTGCATTAGAAGGAATGGAATACTAAAATGATGATCAGAATAATTAAGATGCTGAGCATGTTCATGGCGAATCCAATATCATCTGAAAGAGATCGCTTTAAGCGATAACACTGACTATTGTAGTCTACTGCTGTTATTTGTATAGAGAGCAATAAATTATTACGAGTATCTCACAACCGTCGTTATATAATTCGAGATCTGTGTATCTAGCATATTCTTGTACTGAGTCTGAAACACATCGCGAGTAAAACCAGATTCAGTTTCTCATATCATTGGAATTAAATTGATGTTGAGTTTTAGAAGAGTTACAAATGCCTCCCTTATTCATAAATTTAAAAAGCTTTGTCGCGAGGGAATTATCTGCCATAAAAACACCTGTCCACTTCGTACGCGTTTTAAGCATGCTACGTCCAACATCGCTCTCGGTATAATCACATATCTGTATGCAAATCTCAATGGAGATAGGGTCGTTTTTGGTTTAATTGCATTACAGATGGCTATTCGCACCATAAAGGGCGAGAGAAATTATATCTTTATTAATAACTGGGTTTTCGTACCGGTAATTTTATTATTCTACCTCGTTTGTTATTTATTGTGGTTATGACTTTTACAGTCCGTGTTATAACTTTTAATTTGTTAAAAGTCCTCGTGAACTTGTTTACAAGCACGCAGGTTGTAACTGTTGCCAATGGTCTATAATGCATGCATACCTACCTACTATTTTATTCTACGGGCTTCCGTCCTTCGTTCGGAGGACACGTTAAACTGTCGGTCCCAGCTCTAGTAGTCGTTAAGCCACGACGGAGGCCTTAAGGCGGCCTAAAAACTCCGTTATCAGACTTGGCCACTAACTCATACGAGCTTGCTTGCTTGCTTGCTTACTATTTTATTTACACAGCAATGGGTAACATAGTTTAATATTACGCGCGATTCTTTTGTTGCATTATTCAAACGAAATTTGACTACACTAAAATGTCGCCGTCCCTTTTTCATGAACTAAAAAGAAGACAGCTTTAATTTTAGCGCTATCAAATTAGGTTACTTTGAAAAATGCAACAACAAAATCGGGACCAATGTGTAGCGTGAACTATCACAGCTAGTCAATAAAAATATGCAATGGATTTTTTTTTTTTTTATTGCTTATTACGAGTAGGTAAATCCATAGCAACTATTAAGCTATTACTCTCAAAAATTTTGTGTAGCAGAGAACTCCCAAAAGATGAATACACCTATACAAAAGAATAGTCACTTTATTCCTTTTTCGCCTAACAAAGAAATTCGTGTACCCCATAACAGATATTTCCGATAAAGGAATACTACAGACTCAATTCAATTTCCTCGTTTTCACGCGTTCGAATCGAGTTCGAGCGACGTTTCCGAACGACTATCGTACGCTTTGAGGCGTGAACGAGGTGTGACCGCTACATCGCCACTTTGGGGCCATTTTATGGAATTGAAATAAGATTTTCAAGTTATTTGAAGAAGTACTTACCCCAGGTGATGGCAATGATGGCAATTGATAACCCAATTAGTAATGCGAGCCATGGGATAATAAACCAAGAATAGTCCACTGTTTTTTACTGCCGATATTTTGTATACTTCGCTCGACCAATATGTACAAAGTAAATAAAGCCCATAAAACATCGAATGCCAGTCACAAAGTGCCCATATTGATTCGAGGACAGTGGGCTTCCGGGCAACAAAGCTGCAAATATGCCACTTTGCAAACAATACGCTCAGTTTCAGTAAATTCGCTGAAACTCCAACCGAGTTCGGTTATGAAATACCTTAACTTTTAGTTTGCTGAATTGGACTAGCTTCCGCATTTACAATGTCAACTTTGGATGTTTCTTGCAATGACCCGACCTATTTTTGTGAATAGCGCCTTTGTCGTTATTATGAAAGGCATAAAACGAATATTTTTGTAATGATTCTGTAAAGTTTTAAGCGAACAGAAATGTAACATTACTTTTAAAACTTCAAAAAATGTTAAAAGCGCGAGGGAATAAGAGTTCGTAATGTTTCTGGAATAATGATGCTTTTGCATAATAACATAATATTTTTAATGCTTGTTTTACTGTAGTTTTGTTCATAATAAACCCGGTTTTTAAACTTCTTTAATTTACAAAAAACATTTTTGACACTTTAGCCACATTTTTGGTTTTATGTAAGCACTAAAGAACACAACAAAACTGACAAAATTTTCGTGGATTTAAATCTTATGATCTCTAAAATAAACACTAACTTTTTACCGTGATAAAAGGCGCCAACTGAAAAAGCAATCGTTGCAAGTGTACGCCTGACTACTTCAATATCACAAGCCGCTTCGACGGCGCAGTGGCGCGCTGCAATATTTCTGCTTTGACATTTTTTACATATCCAACTATTATTGCAACCTAGCAACAGCAGAGTCAGTCAAACGAACCAGAAGACATAGCACGGATTTATAAAACGATCTATGTAAAAGTCAAAGATTATAAATACCTTGCTACCACCATGGAATACCAAAACCTTGGTAAAATGTTAACAATGTCCAGAAAAGTTTTTTTGTAATGTCTTAACCTATATTGGCTTTGGAAATCTTAATTGAACTAATATTCATATTTATATAGTTTATTCACAAAGAAAATTACAACTAATACAATACAGTATTTACAATATTCACAATATTTACAAAATACACATGAAACAGTTGAGCTATCTACAAACCGTTGCAAACGATTTATAGATAGCTCAACTGGTCCAAATCAGTACCAATCGGAAGCGTGCCCAAGACACTGGCTGCATTGCCGCGCTGAATAGCATGTTTATTGATTTCTAACACTGTAGTAGTTTTCTTAGGTGTGTATAGGTTTTCACTCTTGTTAGTCATTTTTTGAAGTTGTCTCTATGTTTGTCTGTGATATTTCTATGTTTTTTAAATATATTTTTTGATTTATCATAGATCAAAGACTAAAGATCCGTTAAATTAAGAATAGTATGTTTACATCCTGCAGAATACAGACCTTGACTATAAAATCAAGTACAAAGAATAAAACTACCCATGTCAACATGGCTGCTTCATAGTTACATCTTACAGCAGTACCCGTGTAAACATACGAGTATAGGATCTCGTATCGCTGACATCCCCTACAATGGTAGCGCTAACACAATGGATCCAGTCGCGTATCGACGCATAGTCGGTGCAAATAAGCTGACGCCTAGAGTTTGCTATCGTGCTTGTCAATCTGCAAACTAAGGGCTACTGCAAAGGAAGATAACAAGGTACGCTTGAAGTTTGAAGGAAAGTATCAGGAGCTTATCACAAACATCAGAGTCACAAATTAAAATCACCGTTCTGTCCATTGTTTCGTCATCAACCAATATCATAGAACTGAAGTAGAGAAGATGACCTTTACTTCTGATGATGCAAAAACGATCAAGCATTTTGCTCGTGAATGTAGGTACTGGATCTAATTTGATATATTTGCAAAAGTAAATATTTTTGGCACACCTTCCTCTCATGTCTTTCTAGGTAACATTTTCAAGCAATGTACCGTAAAGATACATGGATTTTGACATGTTTTTTATAAAAATCTCTACTCAAATCTATGTTTGAGATACGCTTGAGCGTTTTTTGTGCGAATATAGAGTGCTCTATCACACTGGTGTATTGCGAGCGAGACGAAAGCGCGCCGAGCTCGGCGCGAGTTTGCAGCGAGAGCGTAACGTATATTCGTAGTTACGCCTACGTGCCACCTCTTTATTAAACTACATTAAGAGTTTTTTTTTTCCTGCGGGTCCTGTCACCCGTCACCTGTCACCCTCTTCATTAGTTTAGAGCTGAAGACCTTAGTGCTCCCATTTCCTGAACCTGACGTAAGGGCCGTATGGGCGGGAGGGGGTTATACTAATCTTCAGACGAAGCACTCGTATAATTATGATAGAACTTCACTAGTTCGTTTAATCACTAATTATACATCGTGCTTCGTCTTCGATTAGTAACCTGAAAGATAAATTATTAGAAATCAGTACATATTGTAGATTTTTAGAGTATGCAGGTTTAGGAAATAATGAAAATATACAAATTAATCTTTTGACAAAAATGTATTTTCATTCAAGAAAGTATGTAACAGAACCAAATTATTGTTTCATTCTTAATTTAATAATAAACTATTCCCATGTTACAGTGTGAGCTTACTATACATACATTACATATTATTATGTTTCAAATTTTAGACTTTAATCTAGTATTCGCCGCGGTACTAGAGCCGCGTTTGGTACGACTTGCTTCGAACTCGCCAGTGTGATATAGCACATAGGTAAGTAAGCATCTGTCGTGTTTTATACGTGCCCAAAACGTTCATAGAGCGTTCTTATTACGGTCATACGTAGGTTGTCTATTACTATAATAGAACCATGAACAATTTATCATGTCGACGGTACTCAAGAGGACAAGAAATGCAAAACATCCCAAAAACCCGTCCCTAACTTACTAAAGAAGCTGTAGTTTACAAGTAGATTGTCTCCGCGAATTATCATCCCCTATTTTAGGGGCGAAGGGATAGCATTCCAGCCGGCGCAGTTATCTTCAACAGGTAATGGTACAACTATTTGCATTAAGGAAACTTTGTTATCGTTTCCATGAATCTCCTTTGCTTATTAATTCTGAATCTTAAGTCTTGCTTTTGTAAGGTACTGCAGCCGTAAGATAGCGACCGTCATTGTTGTCGGTCGCTATCTAACAGTTGTCTAAAGGTATGTGAAAAAGTCCAAGTTATAGTCCATATTTACTTCTACTAAGACTTCTACTAAGAAGTCAGATGTAACTTAGACTATTTCACATTTAGTAGAACCGATTTTGTAACAGTGGTTGTGCACCTTGACTTCGTAATTTTTTTTTTATGATAGGTATAAGTAATGGAACAAGCTGACAGCTCACCTGATGTTAAGTAGTAACTTCTGCCTATAACAATGCATTACCTCACAGAGCAAGTCCAATGAGGACGTGCCCTGTAAGGCAATGCACTGCATCCATCACTCTGAGACGTAAAGATGAAGTCTCATGTGCCTGTAATTACACCGGCGCCCTTACCCTTCAAACCGGAACACAGCAATGCGAGCATCACTGCTTGGCGGCAGAAATAGGTACGGTGGTAGTACTTCCCCGGACGAGCTGTCACAAAGAGCTCTACTACTACTTAAGGCATCTCCTTCAAGGCATCTCCTAATAATACCTACTAGTTACCATAATTTTCAATTGATTATTCATAATCTTTACATCACTTGTAGGTATATTCATTTTATAACAGAGTACCAGTCTTCAATCCATTTCTACAATAGTAAAACACCTAGCATACCTAATACGTACAAAATCAGTCTACTTGCAAAATGTTGGCCACCGTTTTTCAACAAACAGAAGCTTCCAAAGGCTTCCTTCTCTGAAGTTTGGTATCTGTTTTGTAAATCAAAGGTTGTAAGTCATTAGTAGTCGCATCTATTTAGTTAGGTAGGTACCTAGTAGTTTGTCAAGAGATAGAGATTTACTTAGGGCCGGATGACTCATAGCACTGGGCAAAGTGGGTTAGTCTGGCCTGACCCCATACTGGCATGTCCCCGATGTTGATAACCGAATAGTTGGATTGTGGATTATGAAAATCTTTCTATTTTTCTGCTTTCTTTTATCCACGTTAAAATGCATAGAGAAGTTTCCATCCAAATTAATGAAACCTTCTTGGTTTGAATAGTCTTCACACAAAGGTCGCAACCAAACCGTTAAAATTATATAACCCATAAACGTTGCGTGCAAATCTGGAACTAAAACTTTGACCCCTATATACCAGTATGCATTCATCGTTGTCACTAAGTTATTCAGTCATGAAAAAACTTAAACACATTTTTATTAAGGTATGACAGTAGCTTTAAATAAAAAAAAAATCATTTATTTTGTTTTTTTGTAACTGTAATGCTTAGATATACTTACTTCATAAAAAAACAGATTTGTATAATGGGTACTTTTAGATCATTTTTTAATTCATATAAGGTGTAAAAATAAACATTAAAAAAGTTTCCAAAAGCAAACACGCTTACAAAAATGCGTGGAGTTTGTCTTTTGTCCTCACGATTAACAACTACTAAATGCGACTCCATGCGTATAAAATCAGTTGAAGTCCACAGCTGCCGCATTAAAAAAACCGCGAGAACCGAAAGCGGAAGAGTAGTTACGAAGCCCTATAACCTTTTTGTTAGACCCAACCTTCAGCAATTATTTGCACTCTGTGCAGAACTGTACTTGGTCCCGAATCCAATAGTAAGTAGGGGTATCAAGTGTTTTGTTCGTGAATGTACTGAGCTAATTTAGATGCACTTTTTCTTTGCATTGTAGAAAGTTCTGAGCGCGTCTGTACTCCCATAATCTTTCTGGATAATGCTTTCAAGTAGAAAGACGGATAATAAAATAGGAACCATCAGTCGTTTTGTTCGTGAATGTACTGAGCTAATTTGGCGTCATTTGTACCTACTCTTTGCACAACAAAAAGCTTTGCGCTTCTCTACTTCCATGTACTTCTAGGTAACGTTTTCAAGTGCAGAATACCGATATAATTGGAAGCTTTAAACCTTTTGTTTGCAAATGTATTGAGATAATTTGGAGGCCTTTGTGCAGTTTTTACGTATCTATTCATCACACATCTAGTCTTATAAGATAAAGCTTGGTAAGTTTGGTAAAATACTAAATTATCTTACAGTGAACAATCCCTATCAAACACCGCACTGCGTGCATTATATACCTATGTAAGTACCTAAATTATAACATTGTTGTCAGAACTAATAGTGTAGTTTGTGATACAATACATTTATTTAAGGGCAGTTGAAGTAGACATAAATAATCGTCTGACTTTACTATGGCATTTGTTCACCAATATATAAACATGTGATCAAGTAAATAACCAATGGGATTATAAAACTGTAAAGCTTGTATAAAAATAACAAGGTACTGCGTTAGTGTGCTCCTGCCTTCATTAACATTTGTACGCGCACACTTTTGTATCTTGTTTTACAAAAAGTTCACTTTGGTATTTAATTAAAAAAATAATTTACCTTATTCTGATTGGATTTCGGCGCGAACAAATTCCATGATAACACTCGCTATTGTCCAAATTAATTAATTTTCACAACACAAGTACATGGAGTACAATGTACAACTGAATCGTTTGTCTCATTCAACACTCGACGACCAATGTAGATCGTTTACTTATCAGTTCACCCAAGCACTGTATCGTCCTGATTTGTTGTCATTACTACAAAAATTTAAGTTAGATATTAAAAGTTCTCTTTGATGACTAAAAGCGTTTATAGCCTACTAGGGAATATCACAAGGACTCCCTTTTATTCACATCTAGCAAAAAAATAACAAAACGTCACGGATTCGCCGGTTCTATTGTCCGAAGTGGGTAGGGGACAGCGTAGCGCGCTACGTCGTAGGCGCGTCGTAGTCTCGCTACGGCCGGCTCGCCACTGGCGGGGGCTACGCGCCGACCCGGACCGATCACCCACACAGACGTATCGAGCTCGCGATTGTATATCGACACGACGCGGCGCACGCACACCAACACCCACCTTACAAGCCTCCGCGAGTGGAAGCGGGAAGGTAACATTTTCGGGCTTGTAAAGCGTTATACACACTGCTGTTGATTTACGCACACACGTCAACGCAACTTCTATCATGCCCATACACTGCGATTTAAACTTGTAATCCGTATGATTTCAATTCTAGGGATTCATAGTTGGAGGGCACTTGGGATCAATGTAGGTCAGTCGATATCAAAGGTGCTGTGTGTCGCAGCCTATTCATTTATTACAGTTGCAACGGCAAGCGTGATGCATAAGTAATACTTTAATTTCATGAAAGCTGAACTGAACTTGCTTGACTATAATTTCAGCTCTTTGCAATGCAAAGCATAAACCAGTTATACAAGAAAGCTTCTGGCTTTATAGTGTACCTGTCGTTAGTAATTTGAATAAAATTATGGCGCTTAGAATATTTTCTTTCACTCGAGAGCAAACATTTCTTGTTAATGTATAAAAACTTTATCTTAAAAACCATGAACACTAGTTTCGATAATTGACCCTTTGTTACGTGAAAAAATTCCAAACATTCTAAGAACTCTCGCTTGGGTTTTTTTTTCAGATATCACTGCTAAGCGAAGCATATGATTTGGTTACTACTATGTAGATTAAATGTAGTATTATTCTTATACATTTGTTTTGGTAAGCTGAAGGCAAAATAAATGTAGCTCCATGTTTCGCCACTTTTGATAGACCCTTTACGACACAACATCCAACCTTAAGGTGAAGTGTGAAACTTTTCCATACATCCTGAATACCTAAGTACGAGGTGACACGACACTCATTCTCAACTTTATTCATTCAACTTAATTATACTCAGCACAACGAGTAAGAAACTTTCTTAATAATGTTTTAGGCCAAGGTTTCCACAGCTGATTGAAGGGAAAAGGCGTTGGGGCATTTCAGGTCCTGATTTGCATACCTACATTTAATTAATCTTATAATTTATAACTTTTGTTGGTTTAATCATAACCTATTATGCGAAGCAATCACAAACACGCAAAATAAAGTAATTATTTTGACGTAAACACCTATAAATACTATAAACAACATTGAAAATGACGCATTTTTCGAAGTAAAATGTCTAATAACTAATGATTCCCGCTACTTTATAACGGCATTGTTACATTTTTAAGAACTTCATTGTAAGTGTACTGGAACAAACAAAGTTTCACAGTGGCAAGTTTAAAAAAATGTGGGACCTGGACTCCATCCAATTTTCCCCAGACCCTTTGCTTCAAGCTCTGTTACAGGCAAGTTTCTAGTGTTCTTCAATGTCTTAGGCAAAAGAAAAAGCGATGCTAAGAATAAACAAATAAATTATCTGTAAATAAATCTTTTAAAGTGTCCATGCAGTCGCACATTTCACAAACACGTTTGCATAGCTACAAAAAGACGCAGTGCGTAACTGCTCAATGTTTCTTATTTCAGAATGACCACCATACGAACATATGAGGTCGAAGCTTTACGTATCAAACTTAAATGAAAAGTTTTCAATGAAGATGTCGCAATTAATTTTCGATAAAATTTAACTCGTTAACGTCGCAAAATTACAGTCTTCGGGAGGGTCTTAATTGAAATGTACAAAAGTTTTTTCATTAATATTGTGCCGTGTTTTTGTAACGACCTACTTCTTTGAAATTCGGTTATAATAATTAATTAATTTCAATTAGGTGTCAATTTTGATTGTTTAAAGAAACTTAGCTCAAAACCTTGCCCCTTGATGTGCCGTTACAGGTACATAGACCTCGGAGTGATGGAGGCAGTGTGATACCAGGGCACGTCCTCAGCGGACGTGCTCAATGAGGCAATGCATTGTTATAGAGGTTACCACTTTACATCAAGTAGGCCATCTGCTTATTCTCTACGTATTTTTTTGTTTGTTTTATTAATTTAATATATCGTTTATTTTCTCTCTACAAAACAAGGTAGAACAAAGAAAGGTAGATAGATAAACTTAAGTAGGTAGGTATTAGGAGACAGGTAAGAACATGCTATTGATTATAAGTGAACCTGTTTTGTGAGAGACTGTGAATTAATCACAAGTGAAATGCCTCAAGAGATGGCAGATACTTGATTTAGACCAGATAACGCTGTTTGAGCTATCTATAAATCGTTTGCAACGGTTTGTAGATAGCTCAACTGTTTCATGTGTATTTTTTAAATATTGTGAATATTGTAAATACTGTAAGAGAACGTAGAAATGGTGTCACTCACTGGAGTCTCACCGTAACATTCAAATATCACGAACCAATCTGATTATGGCTAAGTAGCCGATCGCAAATAAAATGAAAAAAATAATAATCACAAGACGTTAAATCCTTTAAACAGTCCTGAAAAGTAGCAGTAAAACTAAAGCCGACAAGTCCATTTGCCATTTCAAAGTGGAGTTTAACGTGAAATCGCTCTTTCTTTGTCGAAACGGATAGATTTTCACGATAAATGTACCACAGAATTTCAAAAAACTCTGTAGAATTGAATATTAAAATTCAGGTTTTCAGCTTACAATGTCGTAGAAATTGAAAATTTAATTAATAATCCGTAAAAAATATATTAAAAAATTACTAATAATCTAGTGGTAGCCAAGCCACCCCTCTTATTGATTAAAAAGGCGTGGGTAGTGGTTGGTGGGTAGGCTCAAAATTCGCGCAATTTGATTTGATTTGACGAATTTTATGTAATACTAACGCTTATTTGCTAGAACAGACTGCTACAAAAATTTTGCTCTTACCCAATAGCAGTCTTATGAAAAAAGTAGTTGTTTTTTCTCGTCGCCGATCAGTGTTTTTAGTAAGACATCCACTACCCTGGCTTATAATTAGATAGAACTAACGTTCTTAGACCTTTGAAAATACATTACAGCGGAGCTAACACGGAAAGACTGACGCTCGTAAAGGAATCCACGATCTGAGCTTAGACGGGTAATTCCCTTTATAAAAGGTTTCTGTCTCATTCTCTGTTTCTCTTTATATAGTTGAAATATGATTACAATTTGGTTGTGATGTCTAAAAAAAAAGCCGTGTCGACTTTCGATACGATGGTCGTGTGTTTGAATCCCGGCCGTGCATCAATGGCTTTTTCATTTCGAAAAATTTATATGCGCATTTACACGAGCTTAACGGTGAAGGAAAACATCGTGAGGAAACTCGCGGCTTAGTCAGCTCCGCAGTATTGACCTTGTCTTTCCTGTGGATATGGCTGACTAGGCTGAGAGGATGGTATAGGTGCTGGGCAAGCCTACTCCATCTAAACATTGTCCCAGGTACTACAGTGTCCCGTTAAGTGTAGGCAGAGGTTGCCTCCTGACACTGTATAAATCATCTTCAATAGATGTTAATGCCAAAAGTTGCCTAAAATGCAGCCTTTGTGATTTTCACGACATCCCAGAAAAATCCTAGCGATATTTTCACTGGATTATAATAAGAGAATCACCTTAGATATTGCAGAGCCCGGAAGGGCCTTTGAGACTCCTGACGGAAATTTAATTTAATCGCATTTTCTCTTTTACTAAACGATCGGTCTATACCGTAGAGTTTTCAATTTTAAATTTTTAGGTACTTTTTGCCAATCGATTGTTGTTTTAATTTGGATAACGTATTCCGAGATTACCGTCGTTGTTTTTCGTTTTATCTGTAGCTACTTCATTTTCATTTCCAAATGCTGCGGGGTATTTCCAAGCCAACATAAAAGAATGGTCTTTGCCCAATTGATTAGATGATACAGGACAGGCGTCATGGCTCAGTCGGTAGTAGCTCTGCCTTCCGTGCTGTGGGTCGTGGGTTCGATCCCCACCGAGAACAAACATTTGTGTGTTGTAAACATAGATGTTTGTTCTGTGTCTGGGTGTTTCTATGTATTATAAGTATGTATTTACAAAAAAAATATGTATGTATGTATTCTATCAGCCATCTAGTTTCCATCGTACAAGCTTTGCTTAGTTTGGGACTAGAAGGCGTTGTGTTAAGTGTCCGTGAATATTTATTTATTTATTTATACTCGTACATTCCTTGGCTTGGTGCTCTAAGTAGAATAGCGTAGGACCGTAGGTGTTCTAACAAGACTGAGATTGACCAACTCCGAATAATATATCTTTAGGTAAAATAGTATTCGTCTCTACGTGCTTTAAATTTACCCAAAGAATAGCAGTGTTATTCGCAGTCGATCCAAACCGGCATAAGTAGAATACCTCGAATTGATATGTCATTGTTAGTGTATATAGTAGCGTGGGTCTATTCCCATTTCCTACTAGTTACATTACTAATTCTATTGATAGAATTAAGAGGCCGCCAAATGTTATTTTTCCACTAACGGTTAAATACGGTCATTCAACATTTGGTTCTATAACCAAGCCGATCCGGTAGAACGTTCGCAACACAGTTGAAAATGCAAATACTCGTAACTCAGACAGATACCGAAAGCGTCCGAATCAAAGCCACTTAGACAACTCTTCGGAGTTAAGTTTAAGGCTTCTGAAAAGCTACTACCGTCATGTGACGGTTGTAAAACTGTGCTACAATTAATGACACAAATACCAATACTTATTTGTAACTTTTTGGATACAATGGGATATCAACGGAGCATTGTCGTACATTATCATAGGGCCGAATACTGAAACGTTACTCAAATTTAAGCACTACTTAAAATTGCCGTGCCTCTGCCTAATATAAGAGATGGCAATAATTTAAGCATGAACTTCATCTAAGTAGCGTTTGAGTATTCCGCCGTAGTCTGTCACTTACTTCACGTATGTATTCTGTTCCATAGATTAGTTAATTATTCTCTGTTTTTGCTTTTGTATTTTGGGTATTTAAAAAAAATAATGTCCATAACACTAACACCTCAAATCTGCAAAAATATACACTATAATTTTAAACTTTTTCTAGATCGAACATCCACCACGCAACAAAGGTCAGCTATAATATAGGTACATTTACATTCCTTCCTTCCCATACATTTAAAAATATACAATATAGCTGCTGTGTGTGGTCTCCTGACGATTTCTATGGAAAAATGTAATGAGATGTAGCGTGCTACATACATCTTTACATTATAACTGCTGTGTGTGGACCCCTTAAGGCTGACATTGTCACGATCTTTACGGTTGCCGTTTCGTAAGAAAGCCAGAGGTTCGGTTAGCCGACTGCAGCGAAACTTACCCTCTTCGCGAAACATAATAAATCTTTCTTACTGTCATTGATATTTAGCTTGTGCGAGAGATTCGCGCCACAATGGTGGGAGCCGTCGATAAATCATTTACAAGTATTTTGTTAGCAAGCGCGCGTGTCTGCGGCTATATCGACGTAAGGTTTGGATTTTGGCTAATTTATTGAACAGATGCGACGAATATAAATAAATCCGGGGTGTTTCGATTGTTTGTTGTGTTTCTTACTTCTTCCCATTTTGAAAACAATGTTTTTACTGAAATTTTCCACATCTATATAGGTTATTTACATACCTACATACACTACATACATAAATACATATTTGTAAACCATGTCAAAAGCATTCACCGCCATAAGAGGAAACATACAGACAACAAAGCTTCACTTATAATAAAAATTCCATTTTCCCCTTGGTATTATGTATGTAGTTTTCTTTTGTTTGAAACCAACTCTATTAAAACGACACCTTTTTGCTTCGAGCTATCAATAGAAGAAAAACACACTTTGCGTGAGGTATCAAGACCACTGAAAAAGTAAATTAACTAAAATAGCTACTTAGATTGGTCTAAAAACTGAACGCAGTATGAGCTTCATAGTTTTCAGTAACCCACTTTTAAATCCAAACGGATTTAAGATTTTAATTGAAGTCTTTTCTTTGCCATTCAGTAAAAGCTAATTCGCCGAGCCTATTTGTGTTTCGAAATAATTGAATTCAAAGTCACTTTGATAGGGATTAGGTCGAAAAGGGTCGCTATATACGAAAGGTTTGCTGTTACTTTAGTTAGAATATCGGTATTTTTAGAACTTGGATACATATGAAGCAAGTGTGTAAAAACTAGTTTTTTAAAACGATGCTAGTTTTGATAGAAAATAACATTGCCTCCGATTTTGTTGTTTTATTTTCCTATACTAACCTAATTTGAAAGCACTAAAATTGTTGCCATCTTATAACGACAGAGACAGTGATCATTTCAGACAATGGTTAGTAAAGTCACAAGTATAGTATTATATGATCTGTGGTAAAGTTTAGAAAAATGCACCAACAGAATCGAGCCCATTATTTCATCGTGTAAAAACTTATTTGACTTCAATTTATGTTATTTTAGCCACATGCGTCTCATTGCTTGAAAAAAAAAAACTCGCTTACCTATGTCTCACGATAAATTATTTACAAAGTATATTTTCGATCACGATTTCGAAAAACCAGTACATATTATTTCGATCATACCATAAAAGCCTTAATGCAATGGAACATTTTAAGCCAGCTCCAACTTTTATCCGATACTAAAACCTTTTTCTAATTTGAGAATTCTATCTCCAGCCCCTGTCGACTAGGAAATATCCTAACTGAATGAAACATGGAAAATAGATAAAATCACACGTGCCTATCCCGGCATAGCCAGGCCGGGCTAAACCCGAGCTGCCCTGTAAATTGTCAATTAGGGACAGTTAGCCAAAAACGTGAGCGTTCTAAGGAAAAATACAATACGTATTCTGGTTGTGGTTCTGGTTGTTGGTTTGGACAAGAGGAGCAGTCAATTATTTGGGTATTGAGAAATGTTATAAACACTATCTGACTACCTACTTATAGTCTTATTCATAATTCGTCATCAGTTAAACTATAATAATAACCCTTAGCTAATACAAGCTATTTCCAAACCATGATGAAATAAAAGAGCTCATTGGCCGCGATCTGGCTGCCTCAACGAAGCTGCTTAATGTGCAAGAACCTTAAACATTCGCAAAACAATTATTGGTTTTGTCTTTTCAAAGTCATCTTACTTAATTTTCTTTGTTGAGCGCCGAACATTTAAAATTAAACAGACAGGTGGAAATTCTAACGTGCCTTGGTTCCGTAACTCGTTCGGTATTAATACTGAAGCTCTAAAAATATATTGGCCATTTTAGCTGGCTATTATAGTTTTATGCAATGGCAGTCACTAAGCATTATAAGTTATTTTATTTTTGACTAGCCGTTGCCCGCGGCGTTGCCCGCGTTCTACCCTTTAGAGAGTGTGACGTTACAAAATTCCTTTCTTAGTGCACCCCTACACTATATAAGGATACTACCCTCCAAATTTCATACCTCTAGGACTTATAGTTTAAGCTGTGCGTTGATTCTAAATCAGCTTCAAAAGAGTTATATATATTGATATAGATACCTGTTTGTCTATGTTATTTGTGCCTACTTACTTACTCCGCCATCTGTGTTTTCTATAATATGTTGAGCTGGTGTGTATGAAGCGGAGTCTAAAATAAATATATTAATTTTTTTTCTATACTAATCAAACTTGTTTGTTACAGCACGATGCAAACGACTTACTTCACCAAAGAAATCCTAAATTTAAAACCAAAATCATTGGTGGAAAATGAAAAAGACACGCCTTTACGATTTCCATTAACATTGAGGAACGCGTCGAAAGCCCCCGAGCCCCAATAAATCAATCTTAGGGACAGACCGCTCCAAATCGTTGCGAGACTACAGAGGTATTAAATTTTGCAGACTAGACTGTTGCAACTTGTAACAAAACAAAGTTGCGTAACTTAAACGGCAATTTTCTTAGTAAATGCTAGTAAAAATATCATTAGAATTTAGTTGAGATGACAAAGAAAAATACCTCTTTGAATTTGTATTAAGAGAAATATCCTGTTGGTAATGCCGGTAATTTGGTAATTTATTTGGTTTACACGTAGATAAAGCATATTTCTGTGGTAATTAGTGATTTGTGACTGTTGAATATTTGATGTTTGAGCAAGTACCGTTTGCCGATCAGAATCTGGTAAAATTATCATAGTGAAATTAGTGACACAAGATTGAGAACTTATTCTAGATTGGTTCAAAACTCATCTGTCGAAAAATATTTCTTAGCTAACAAACACTGCTTTGCTCTTCCAATTTGAAGTAGGTACGTGCAAATGTTAGTGTTATTATAAATTGTATATAACCGTATTACGCAGTACTAAAGCTGCTTCGTGGAAAGACAACGCCTCGGGGTATAAAATATCGGGCGCTCTGCACGTCAGCGATGTTTGAGCACCTATCCAATTAGGGTTTTTCAATACCTCTTGGGAAACATGTACTTCGCAAATGTTGTTAGGTTAAATCGTATTTCCTGTTGTGTCATTGTTTTCAAATTATATTTGTTGTACTGTTGCGTCTACTCTCTCCCTGTCCAACTTTTACCCAATATCATTTTTTTTTGTTTATCACCACGTTTTTAGAAAAAAAAAGTAGCTGAAACACTGAAAAAATATATTTTAGTCATAATAAAAGGATGGTTTTACTACTTATTTTCAAAGTTATTTTCAAAATTCATACTCTTAATACTATGTAGAAGTTCTCCGTAATTTTCTATCAAACCTATGTATATGTATACCTAACTAGCCGTCGCCCGCGGCGTTGCTCGCATTCTACCCTTTAGAGTGTGACGTTTCAAAATTCCTTTCTTAGTGCACCCCTACACTATAATAAGGATACTACCCTCCAAATTTCATACCTCTAGGACTTATAGTTTAGGCTGTGCGTTGATTCTAAGTCAGCTTCAAAAGAGTTTTATATACAGGGTGTTACCAGACCACTTCCGAAAACGAAAGGGGGAGCTACAGCACACCAAAACCCAACCAAAAAAAAATCTGTTATCCTGAAAAATAATTATAGCCGGAGAAAACAATGTTTAAAGATTTGTATTTATTTTGCCAGCCCGCAATGTACGCATTCACGTAGGTAAGGTCGAGGCGTAGTACTATTATTTATTCTGTGTCGTAAGTGCCTACTAACGTAGGTCGCTCGCACGTCGCGTACTTGAATGACCTGCGATGAACTCTCAGCTGTTCATGCTGTAGTAGACGTAATCTGCGTGCTGCGTGTACATTGTTGCTTTATTTATTTTATTTGTTTTTTTGCTTTTTTAAATGAGATAATTAGGTAGATATGTCTTATTATGTTGTACTGTGTGTATGTAACTAGAAAAAAAAATTTAAAAGAGATAGTCAAGTCAATTCTTTTTTTCGCGATTTTTTTCGCTTAATGTTTTCAGTATCATGGTCTGATTGGAACCTCCAAGTTTTCGGAAGTGGTCTGGTAACACCCTGTATATTGATGATGATTGATGATTGATGATGATACTTGTCAGACTTAATAAATTTCCCAGAAGGTATTTTGAAGCAAGTCACAAAAGTAATAATACTCTTGAAGTATCTAACACCTACGCAAAATGTTTACACACGCCGACGAACCTTACGCCCTATCAATCACGTTGCAGTACTAAAACCAGGGCGTAAAATTGTAAAACTGACTACACTCGGATACACCTGGATTTACAGACCAACTAATTACTGGACTCTACCTAGCAAAGCAAAGAGGACATGAAATACAGATATAGGTAGGTATATATAATATTATTTATTGTACACCAGTTGCAGAGTATTCTTACATAAAAATACCAAAATTAGTAATAAAAAAAAATTAAGAGTTCAAAATATACTTACCAAAACATTTTGATAAAATATATCTCACAAATAACTAATATTGCGTTAGATTATTTTTTTGAATACCTATTCTTTTTTTTTTTAACTTTCAGTAAAACATCACTGGACGAAGATACGGAGCGTTGATATTCTTATTCTTAGCATTGGACATACTTCTGAAACTATGTTGTTAATCGCAAAAACTCTGAATGTTTGGCATCATTGAGTAGGGTAAAACATTATCAAAATAGCATGTCTAGGTCGAATGGAACTGAGGAGAACATTGTCTGATATGTGTCCTCCTACGAAAAGGGAAGATCTTCCACGCCGAGCGACCTTTGGCTCGGGGTCCGAGGACCAATGGATGGTATTCGGTAGTATTACTTATGTTCAAACTCCGTGATAACTTCGTTTGCGCGATCTAGGATAGTTCTCATGTAGCGAGATAGATGGCGCTACAGAACAGAACGGCTTATCACAATATTCACAATAGCATGTCTTGGTCCAACGGCACATCCATAGATTGGCTCCTCCATGTCCGGATGCGCCGCCGTGATCCATTAGCGTTCAGGTCACGTAGGGAGACACTTGGAGCCCTGTTCGACCAATCACCGATAGCAAGGCGGGAATACGTTAGAGAATCACACTTGCTTGTATTAAAGTTAAGAGTTTGGACATAAAATTCTAAAATTTATGTAAAATCTTAGAAACAGACTGTATTTTAGAATAGATACAAAAATATTTCAGTGAGATTTATTTGATTTAAAGCTTACCTAAGAAATTGTCATCGTCAGATTACCTGTAGTTATTGTGAGAGCAATGTACGATACTAATACAGAAAGTTCAGTTCTTCTTTGCGAGTTTATTTAGTTACTCTTTGTTTAGACACCAATCTCGGCGAAGTAAAATCGTACAATTTAAGCGCGAGAAAATCGAAAAACGACAGCCAAAGAGCTGAACAGATGTGAACAGAGATGAAAAAAGTTTCGCAAATTCGGAATGGTAGATGATTACAGTACAGAGAATGGAGAGACGTTATTATGAAGTCCCTTTTGTACTGATTCCGAATGTTTCCCTTCAGAACTTGGTTTATTGCTAAGCTCAGAAAATACCTACGGTAAAGTTGGATATCCAACGGATCCTGAATATTTCTTGTTTTACTTTTATATTTTGTTATGTTTGAACTTTGCTAAGAGTCGGGTTTTTATTGTTTACCTACAAACATAATCTCACAATTTTAAGCGTGGGCTTATCTTAAATCTTTATTAGTCGGGTAATCCTTCTAGCTACTTTTTTTTATTTAATATTATACACGCACAACTTCTTTATATTTATTTATTTACTCTTTCTATAGCTATCACTAAATAATCAAAACACTAATCTAAAGTGCAAAATCGTATGCAGTCTAAATGCAATCTGGCAACCTTTCAAACGCCATTACTTTAATAGCAATGGAATAACAATGACTGCGATAATTTGCCAAGCTTATCCTAAAATATAGCGCAGTCACAGAACTAAGACAGGGTTAAACTCAGGCAAAAAACAATCTACTGAAAAACAAAGCAAATATCAACACACAGAGAGTTTCCTGTTTAGCACAGTCACAGTTTGCAATGCACAAAAAGTCTACTAAATAAAATTTCAACACACATGGTGGAATGGAAAAAAGAACGCATAAAATTGAAATTCAAACGACAAGCCACGTGAGCCATAAACCAAGAAGTTGAAGTTGAAGTTGACCGGCCACGTGACTATTCTATAACATTTTTGTTAAAAATTCCAGCAAAGAAAAATTTGGTACTAAAATAAAAGTGCTAATGTTGTTCCAAAAAAAAAAAAGATTCTCTACTTACCTTCTGACGACTATAGAATTTTAGCTTGATGAATATCAACTTAAACTGTTCTAAATAAAAAACATCGCCATATTTTTTTTCTAAAAATCAAGCTAGAATAAGAATACTGTGGGTAATTTATCTGCAATCTGGAATGTACATTTTGGCGGGATGGTAAACCGAATGGTAAAATGATATTTGTGACACGAAACGTATGACGATTCTCATTTCCGTGCTGATTTCCTTCTTGTGATTCCTAAATGTATTTTCTTTTTGTATGTTGATTGAAATATCCTGTACACCAAACATTTGTATTTTACAAATTCCCAAACTCTTGTGTGCACACTGCAGCAGTATTTGAAGAACTTATACCACGTTTAATAGAACCACTAACAAAACTTTGGAGGGGTTAAATATTGACATTAAAAAGATTAGAAGTAGGACTGTATTAAAAAAGCTTGACCTGTTATCCTTACCAGTCTATTGACTTCAAACACTCAGAAACAACAATCAGAGATTAATTCTCTTAGTAAAATGTAAAAAAAAAACAATTTAGCTTGAATATTAGAAAAGTTACAAAATGGTAGCATAATTTGTGACTTTTATGAAATCCCAAAAAAAAACCTCAATGTTATTTTATTTAGATTTTTTAAGAGAAATAATCCTGTTTTTTTGCGTTACTTATTTATCTTCAAAATAACTACATTAGCTACTTATTTTCAAGAACAATTTAAAATATACATATCTTCATCAGCTCTCATCAAATATGTTGCAAATACAAAAGATTAACACGCATTAAGTACTCAGCTGAAGTTTATTTATGATTATTTCACAAACGTTCAAGCAATTAGTGATCGTGTAAAACATCTCAAACACAACATACCCCACAACTGAAAAGTGCCAAGTTCAAGTCGAGGGTAAACGTAAATTGCCTTCATCAAACCAAGTGGCTGGTACCGGCAACCTGACACAAACTAATCGTATTTACCCTGCCATGATTACCTGATCTGAATATTCATAAGCCTAGTTCATAGAAGAAATTGTAGCGCTTGTATACGCGTTTCACTTCAGCGGCTACTTCAACGACCGGATTTTATGGTTAGCCCTTAAATTGATTTCGTATAAAGATAGTCTTCGACTAGCGGATGAATCGAAAAATACTTTTCTCCATACTATAATTGCCTCGAATTAAGCAAAAATCGTGAGATGTACAATTGTAAATAGTTACCACGGCGAAACAGCAAAGTTTTTGAAGTGAAAACTTCTTTAACACCGTTGTGAATTGAAAGTCGATAAAACGAAAAAGCGATGTAAGGAAAAAGCGACAGTAAAAAGACAGATCCCAATTTTCGTACGCATTCTAAGGAGACTGTTGGCCAAGCGGTCTAACGGATTAGATCGAATCGAGACTAGCTCGTAGTGCGTGCGTTGAAGTCTCGAGCAAACTCGTTCACTTTTTGCCCAAACTTTTTTTCGAAGGTTTCACTTCTACCACGTGTGAATGCACACATGTTTTTTTTTAAACTAGAAATAGATCAAAATTCTCGTGTCGCGCATATTCTGGGTCAAATTAAATCTTAGTAAACTGTGATAAAGTTTGTTTTACCCTAAAAGCTGGTTATAGTGACACAGACCAGCTCCGATAACATTCTTCAGCGCTGCAAGTTTAAGCGAATTAGTTCGGAACGGACGTAATTAAGTTATGGAATTATGTTAGAATTTTTGCTAAGGCCCGAAAGTTGGTGATTCGATTAATGGACAAGAATCGGGTACCTAATTGCGGGGGTATCTTCAGTTAGGTAGATGAATGTTTCATCTAGAACGGAGTGCTCTTTTTTTAGTTTTCTTTTATTTTTATTCGTCATAAGACCATAGAATGTACTTTAATATGTAACATACCATGGAACCTCAAATAATGATACCAATGTTTCATTGTGTAATCTATGATGCTATTAATACACAGATTATATAGTACTATGCATGGGTACATAGTATTTATAATCTGTGCCCATACATACATTATTTCTGACATTGTTTCTATTTTAAATTATGTTTTTTTAGCGTATCTACTTTCTGTAGTTAATAATCACTTTAACTAATGTATTTAGTCTATCCGAAATACAGTCAAACAAAGTTGAAGATAAAAACAATTATTATAAAATCGATGGAAAGTAAAATAGACAGAGGGTCACCACAAAAAAACATGTGTGCAATTCACACGTGGTAGAAATGAAACCTTCAAGTACTTATTTAGTTAGAAAAGGTTCTATGCTCATGTTGCCTAAATCAGAACTAGATGGCGCTGCTAAGTTAACGCGCTATCGAAGTATTTTGCTTTCAAATCACAACGACGTTTCATAGACTTTCAAATCACAAGATGCTAAAGAAGTTTTCACTTCAAAAACTGTCAATCGCGTTACATAAACATACGTATTCGAATCATATTGCGCGTCAACGCCAGCTCGACTGCCAAACGTTGTAGCGTCACCCCGCAGTGTATCTCGAACACGCTAGCATTACAATACGTTTGCGGCTGTCACATTTATTAGCGATCAAGGCACTGAACGCTTGCTCTAATCACCGGGAGGCAAAACAGTATACAGGATTTACTGCTATATTGTTTTAAGTAAAAGGTTTTTACTACCCTTTATGTTTTGTTTTCCTAGGCTTATCCTGCTCTATCTGAACGCCTCATGATGCTTTCCAACCGTTGTACAAACATTTTATCTCTATGTTGTCGCAGAGATATTTTTCAGTGTTGGGTTTTTGTTCGTTTGTTACAACAGTTTATAACGTGGAGCTTTTTGTGTTCGACCGTTTTTAGAGTTGGGAAAGTTGTGACAGTTGTTGGCTATTTTGACGCCAGAAGTGTTTTTTGTTTTTTGCTTGTTGTTGTTGTATTTGGAGCAAAGCAATGATTTTTTATAGCATTAAAATGAATAAAATAAAGTAGATAGATAGATAGAAAATACTTTATTGTATAACCTAGAGATTACAAGAAAAACCTACTAAAAAAACTAAAACAAAATATTAAAAAAAGTCCCACTAACTTTGTTTTGTAATCTAGTGTGGAAACTATATAATATGCACATGCGATGTTTTACGTCACTGACGCAGAACAAAACTACAGATGAGTATTATGATGATGATTAAATAGTTTTTGACCTACTGTTATAATATTGCGCCTCAGAATCTGAAATACAAGTACAATAAAGCAAGCCTCCAAAACCCTGTTGTGTTAAACTTGCTATTGTTGGTAATACTTTACGAACTTTCACGGAAAAACCAAGTGCTTCATGCATAAACCGACCATACCTCTCCCTTTACTACCTAAAATCCAAATTGGACTTTATTCTGATGCTCGATAGGTGTATTTTCATCTGGCGGTGTGACGTCAACTCTTATTAAGTTCGCCTCGTAAGCTCCTTATCAGTCAGTGTATGGTAAGAGATAAAGCGGACCACGGATGGACGATGTCGGCCAGAGTGCATTGCTGTACAGTCACGTACAAAATACAAATTCGATTTCAGTTTCATGGCCCGTAAAGGTTATTGCGATGCTTGGTTTATAGGTTATTGTAAGCATAATAAGGATGATACATTGTTGTAGAATTGCAACATTGATAACTTTAATTAGATTCTAGAATGGTATACCTTCTTGAGTTACGTTCGTTATTTCACAGACGAGCGTACAGATTAATTAAGTTAAATTAAGCTTTTGAACGTACACACCATTGGCATTAATTTCTTTTTAAAAGCATTTAAGTTTATAGATCAACTCTGTCAGCAATGATCCCAATTTGGCACAATTCTTACGTCATTCAAATAAATACTTTTTATAGGATTTATTTGAAAGGTATAATAATTAATCATTTAAATGCATTATGCACATGACTGTATCTGTCCCAGCAGCCAGGGTGGAAGACCATCGCTGAAGCTTTAGTGCATGAAATTTGACAGCCACCTCCCCCTCCCTCTCACCCCAAAACCGTAGCCTCGGCCAATAATAATAAGGCTTTTATCGGACCCGAGGTGGGAACTCAAATTAATAGAGGTAATCACAAATGTACCGCTTTAAATGAGTTAAAAACGATGTTTTAAATAACGTTTCACGGTTATTATGAAACTGATTGTTATAAAATTGAAGAGCACGAGTGTTTTTGAATATTTTTGACAGACGTCATGGCTCAGTCGGTAGTAGCTCTGCCTTCCGTGCTGTGGGTCGTGGGTTCGATCCCCACCGAGAACAAACATTTGTGTGTGACAAACATAGATGTTTGTTCTGTGTCTGGGTGTTTATACGTATTATAAATATGTATTTACAAAAAAAAATTATATATGTATTCTATCAGCCATCTAGTAGGTACCCATAGTACAAGCTTTGCTTAGTTTGGGACTAGAAGGCGTTGTGTTAAATGTCCGTGAATATTTATTTATTTATTTTAGAAGCTTTTTTTGGTAGAGTAGGTATTCTGTGTTTACGTATCTAATGACCGAATACTCAAACGCCACTTAAATGAATTGCCATTTCTTACAAATGAGTAATGTCAAACAGAGGCAGAGCGATTTTAAGTGACGCTTCAGTATTCCGGTCTAAGTAAGATTTTGGCTTGTTTTCTGACAATTTTAGTTCGTCTCTAGTAATGGCTTATGAAAAGCCAATTCTCATTGTCTATTTTATAAAAATGCAAAAAAAGCTATTAGCATTTTATTCTATTTCAGTATGGCGCCATCTGTTCAAAATACATTACAAATAGTAATAAAACGTTCACTTGCAGACTGGATTTTGTGCCCAATTTTACATTGAAATATACCCTCGTAACAATTTATGATAACCCATATAGATACCTACGAGTTTGTGTACTCCGCGGTTTAATTGTTGTTGTAAATTAGCAGAATGGGAAAACATGTACTTTCTAGTGCTAAAAGCGCTAGTTTGTTGAGTTATCTACCTTATTTTTAGTGAACGTTGAGTTTGAATCTAAAAGTATAAAATATTATCTCATATTATCTGAGAAAATGTTGACTAATAATTTTGATAAACTACGCACAGATAAAGGTCGAAAGGTTGAAATTTTAAAGGAAGCTTTCTATTGTCAAGGAAAGATAGAATCTCAAAAACCTTGCAAGAAAAAACACCACTATAGGTACCTACTCTATTAATACAACTTGTTATGAGTCATCATCATCGTAGCTCAACGTCACACAGTACTCAGTGTTGGACCCTCTCTTCTGCCATAAATGGTCATCGGCTTGCCCATTGCATTGGCGCTATGTTATCCTCTATGTTACTATTATTTATTCTGTTCCTATTTCCAGCAGTGATCTGATTAGGATAATGAAGATGACAATGATGTACCTAAAAGACAATAACAATTATTATTAGTGCATTTAGAATTGTAACCGATTCAATATTCAAAACGGCTTATTCCCATCTGGCCCACCAGTGGGCCAGTACAATTCATCGCCAAAGTAAACACATAAAGTCAACTTCCAAACAGCTGTACTCCCGAGAACTCATAATTAAAACCAGGTAAATACAATAAAATTAAATCATAAACTTTTGACACTAATGTTAGGTACACAACCTTTTATTCAATCTAACTTTGGAACGAATAGGGCCCCTTATTTCGGTGTTATTTCCTCATTAATGTGACTGTGGAAGTTGGGGCTGGATTAAAAACTCCGCTGGGAGCTCACGCCTGCGCAATTACATAGAACAAAAGTATTGTGTCTTGGTCACTCCATGAAAAAAGACTTTTGTCTACAGCACCTGAACTATAAACAAAGGATGTACAGTTTGCCAGACTGCAACCAGCATTCACCTACCAAAGTGCCTGATTCTGCCTTCACATCGTTTTTAATTTGAAGTTTTTTTTTAGACCAAAAGCTTTGAATATTACGAGTCGCCACGTCCATAACTGCACGACCACGTATTGCGCTAAAACTCCTCGTCCAAATTTATCACAATAGAGATAAGCACTGTTTTCGGACCCCAATTCCTGAATCTCTCATTTCTGCAATATATATAACTGTACCCGGATTGAAAATCAATGCTTGAGTCACGCTTCGGCCGCAAGTTTTTTTTTCAACTCGTATATTATGTATGTCTTATATAAGTCTTTGGGTGACCTTTGCCCAGCAGTGGGACCATATACGTTAAAAAAAAAAGTATCTTTTACTTAAGTCTTTCTCTGCATACCTGTAAGCAAGCTCGTTATGAGTTAGTGGCCAATTCTGGTGACGAAGTTTTTAGGCCTCCTTTAGGCCTCCGTCATGGCTTAACAACTGCTAGAGCTGGAACCGACAGTTTAACGTGCCCTTCGAAGCACGGAAGCGCTCAGATGTAAATTCCACTAGCGGTCACCCATCCAAAAAGTGACCGCGCAGAACGTCGCTTAACTTAGATAATCGGTGAAGATTGACTAAGCAAGGTACGCCACGGAGCGCTACCAAGCGCTCCATGATATCTGTGTATATGAGTAAATGTAGGTCATCCAGTTGCCCAGCTATTCTCATTTAGCTATACCTACCAATCGTTTCGGTTAGTACCAAGGGCCACGACTGTCCCTGCTGTTCTATTGTGATAGTATTAGTAGCTAATTTTACGGAATTGCTGATGTTAATGTCCCCTTTGTCGAGGCTTTTATTGGGTAGCTTTAGGTCATAACTCCAGACCGTTTTCACTTCATGATACGTTGGAATACAGCGAAATAGAGGTCGAATCAACATTTAGGAGAACAAAGAACAAACAAAAGAATCCCGAACACGGAATTTTGTGTTGCTTTTTTAGATTTTTATTGGCGATTCTTGGGCTTTGTTGGAATTTAGATATTACTCAAGTAGATATAAAACGAAATCTCATTTAACTTCATTTTACTTATTCAGGCACGTTTTATTACTTCAATGTGTTTTTCTTGTAAAATATCAGTAATAACTGATTTTGCAATTACACTTTACCTTTGGGTAAGTCGGTGTCAAAGTTCAATTAATCCACGCAGCATCTTTTTAAATAGGTTTTGCGCGAGTTCTTCGCGACCAAGCCTAAAAGAACCGGAAACAAAACAATCACAGAACTGTGTATTTTTGTTTCACTGCACTGTTGTAGTTCCAACAAAACAAGAAACCGCAGTAAAAAAGAAACAGATTCACATGTTCAAACAAACCACGTCAATCTACAACAGAACGTGAGTGCACACACATGAAAACAATGTAGCGTACAATACTGAATAGGACCTTCACTCTGCTTGCGGCGCTAGGGATGTGCGTGCAGCCACACTTTGTTTACTCCATCGTTTTATTTGTGAAATCTGCCTATATTTTTTTATTATAACTACTGTTTTAACAATGTGTGCATACAAAATTTGTTTTACAGCATCTAAAAATGAATAAGGTTCAATCTGGTGCTATTTTATTATTACCATTCTACTGGGACTATGCTATTCACGACAGGCTGGCTTGCAAGCGCAAATAATGCCCAAACTTTTGGGCACTAATGTTTGTACGGTAAGTAAACGTAGCTAACTTTACAGGGGTAACTATCAGAATACTCATGTAGCAAAACGACATTATTAACAAAACGCCAAGATTGTCAAATGTATTCTTCTTCTCTTCTTCTTCTTCTTCTCTTCCATAATGGCCTGTGTCCGTCATTTCGACAGACAATTTTGCCAATGTCAAGTGTTAAAATTGTAATAAATAAGTCAAGTCATTTGTCAAGTCGGCTGTCGTTTGTTTTGAAAAGAAAATGGTGGACTTTCTCTTCAAAACCTAACACGAATTTTCACATTCAGAAAAACCACTTTACACACATTTATTCCAATGGCTCACACTTTATGTTACGACCTAAGTATTATTGGTTAAAATTCCACCAAAATTAAACAACAATACTCACAATAACACAAGAAAAACTATTAAAATAGAAGTGCTATGTGTCGTTTCAAAAAATGTCAAAACTCGTGTCCCTTCTTCTCTTCCATAATGGCCTGTGTCCGTCATTTCGACAGACAATTTTGCCAATGTCAAGTGTTAAAATTGTAATAAATAAGTCAAGTCATTTGTCAAGTCGGCTGTCGTTTGTTTTGAAAAGAAAATGGTGGACTTTCTCTTCAAAACCTAACACGAATTTTCACATTCAGAAAAACCACTTTACACACATTTATTCCAATGGCTCACACTTTATGTTACGACCTAAGTATTATTGGTTAAAATTCCACCAAAATTAAACAACAATACTCACAATAACACAAGAAAAACTATTAAAATAGAAGTGCTATGTGTCGTTTCAAAAAATGTCAAAACTCGTGTCCCTTCTTCTCTTCAATAATGGCCTGAGTCCGTCATTTCGACAGACAATTTTGCCAATGTCAAGTGTTAAAATTGTAATAAATAAGTCAAGTCAGTTGTCAAGTCGGCTGTCGTTTGTTTTGAAAAGAAAATGGTGGATTTTCTCTTCAAAACGTAACACGAATTTTCACATTCAGAAAAACCACTTTACACACATTTATTCCAATGGCTCACACTTTATGTTACAACCTAAGTATTATTGGTTAAAAGTCCACCAAAATTGAACAACGATACTCACAATAACACAAGAAAAACTATTAAAATAGAAGTGCTATGTGTCGTTTCAAAAAATGTCAAAACTCGTGTCCCTTCTTCTCTTCAATAATGGCCTGAGTCCGTCATTTCGACAGACAATTTTGCCAATGTCAAGTGTTAAAATTGTAATAAATAAGTCAAGTCAGTTGTCAAGTCGGCTGTCGTTTGTTTTGAAAAGAAAATGGTGGATTTTCTCTTCAAAACGTAACACGAATTTTCACATTCAGAAAAACCACTTTACACACATTTATTCCAATGGCTCACACTTTATGTTACAACCTAAGTATTATTGGTTAAAAGTCCACCAAAATTGAACAACGATACTCACAATAACACAAGAAAAACTATTAAAATAAAAGTGCTATGTGTCGTTTCAAAAAATGTCAAAACTCGTGTCCCTGTCAAATGTATTCCAGTCGTCCATAAAGCAAAATATCAATCGATTGATAACTGAGCCCAAAGTGCTATGTAATGTATAAAAATTACAGAACCTGGAATGCTAAAGTCACTTCTACTGAACTCTGCGTCTATTGTCACATAATGTCACCCATCGTAGAGAGAATGTTCTTGATCCTATTGACTACTTTTTTTATAAAATCTTACCTTGTATAGGATGTAGACTGTAGGGTCGTAGAGTCAATTGGCGATCAAAATGGAGATCGCTTGAGTACATCCCTATAACTATTTAATATGAAACGTGTTTGCACAGTCAGCCTTTGTTGATTAAACTTGGTTAATTCTAGTACAATACGGATGTTAATGATGCAGTATGCTAATACTGTACCTACTTAAGTTTACACAAGTAAAATAAAAATGAATAAAAAAGTAAAACTTCTAAAACTATCAACAAAGTGTCACCTTATGCCTAGCCGAACCCAAAAAATACACAGCGATTTTTTATGTATAAGAATGTCATTGAAAATAAAGGATAATTCATCGTAGTTCTATTTTATTTTCTACACTACAGTCAAGATCAAAAATTCCGGGTCATCTATAAAAACTTGAATATCTTGGAAACTATAAGGCATAATCAACGAAATGAAACTATGTGCTATGGAGCAGTATACTGTAATACATAGTCATCTAACTAAGGGTATGTCGTGTATGTACTCTACCATCGCAATTAAAACAAAGCGTACACGTATCACGTACACGTCCGCGACTCAGATTAGTTGGTAACTAAGCTGGTAACTTTCACAATTAATACCAACCCGAGTTACTCGAATCGATTTGTTTCTTACTCAGAAAAGTTGGAGCTGATGGAAAACAAATAGCCGTTTATTTTTCCAAACAGGTGGTAGGGGAATATGGAAAGCTTACATTTCGTTACAGATAAGTTTTTTTTTATAAAACAATAGCACTCAAACATAGAACAAACATCTACACAAATATTTGTTTTTAGTGGAGATCGAACCCGCGACCCATGTAAGTGATTGTAGCTCTATGTATAAAAAAAATTATATTTTCCTTTACTAGGATAAAAAAACTTTTACCAAGCAAAAAAATTATTAATTTATTCATAAAAATATGCAAGGTTTAATACCGTTGATAGTATAACCTAATATAAACTATTCTCAACAAAAACAGGTGCTATGAGTCGCATGTAAGTAACCGACCACTGAAAATAACCGACCAAACTTTTCTCATCAGGCTGGTTTCGGTAACTACGAAGCGAATAGCTTTGCAATTATCGATGTATGAATGTGTATGAAAGTATAGCTGAACCCAAGGTACGCCAGACCAATTGTGCAATGCATGAAAGGAATAACTAAGTGTATTGATGCGATACACACGATGTGAAACCACTGAAGATAAATATTACAATTTTTTTATTAAAATCTAACTTAATTTTTAAACATATCTTCCACCTCTGCAAGCTCGCAATTGGTCAAAAGTTGGGGTTATATTTTTTGTTGTTTTAAACCTCATAAATGTTAAACAAAACTCATCGATTTGTTGTTTTTGATTGTGAAATTCCAACATATACTATGTCGTCAAACTGATCAGTCTACCACTCACTGTTTAGTCAATTCTCTTACTAAAATCAATTAAAAATATGATTGGGATTCGGTCAGAATTGGAATTTCGCAACGAGACGTTCATTTAAATCCCCTCTTTTTTATTAATAATAAAAAAATTGGTATGGAACCTTACCAGTCAATCAATTTCTTTATTCTCTACACATCAAAGGAACTTTTACCATCACGATTGTCAAATCAAAGCAGTGTCATAGAAAATTAAATTAAGTCAGAGTTGTATAAGGGCTTATTTAGACATAGGACATTTTTAACTTTGAAAGCAGCTATTAATGATACCCTATTCAAAATAATGATACCTAAAGGTTAGCTGGCAAATGCGCCTATCAATAATAAGAAAAAGGCTATCTATGTAGCTCATCCTAATGTATTCGAAGACGTTTGTGTCCTTATTACAATGTATTGTTTTTATTACAAAAATACATTCTAAAAAGCTTTAGTTTTAAAGCTCTAACCTAACTAAACCCTTTTCATATTATATATGCCACTGATTCTGATAAAAAAAAGTTATAACACAAATTCGCGTCTGTCCACTGTTGTGTGGTTAAAAGGTGTTGCGTCTGGAGGGACCCTAAGTCGCATCTTGACGCGCCATTAGGGGTAGATTGCGTGTGTTGAATACCAGGGTATTTGGTTAATGCCCTTGGGAAAAACAATTTGTGAACAGGCCCTATTCAAGTTTTGGGGCTTATTTACATTTTTATAAGTTTTTGCCTTTAGGGAGGATGAAATCACGTGGTATGATTGGCCTTTGTATTTTTAAAATAATAAATTCAAAGTGAACTAAATAAGTTATTAGTAAGCAAATACTTTAGCACAATAAAAAATATTTTTGATATATTACAGTTGAGGAATTTATTATTTATTACAGTTCTTATTTGCCCACTGCTGGGCATAAGTAAACATCTTTCTTCAAAGGACTGGCTGGCTTTGGCTCAAAATACTTTAATATTGACGTAAAGAGAACTTCTATCACAGATGTTGGTATTGAACATTGCAAATGATTCACAAGACAACACCCACTTGCAACCGACTTGTTGGAAAGGAAGTAGTGGTGTCAAATGAATGTTCTTTTACTGCTGGAGCTGTGAGCTGCGAGTGCTTGACCTTTATCACAGTCTAATGGGAACAGCTTAGATAAAACCAATGGAATGAAAATGGACGCAACGGCACAGTTTTATAAAAAAAAGTCTTGGAAATTCCACACAGTGCCCTCTAGTACCAAACTAAGAAAAGCTTGTTAACTAGATTAAATAAGTTATAGAAACTAGATCGCTGATAGAATACTTAATAAATTAATGATCATTTCATAATACTGCTAAAAACAGTAGTTATGAAAAATAAAAGAATTATTTGTAAAATTTGGTTGACATAGCGGCTCAACATTGCACCAATTATATTGTTACTCGGAATAATCCTGCCGTAGCTAGTGTCAGCTAGCCATTTGACCTAGCTCTTCTCATTGCTCATAAACTTTACGACACTCTTGAAGCAGGCTGAAGAATTACCGGAAGCGGGCGTCTCCAAATAAATATATTATTGGAACAAAAATATTGGTGTAAGTAATGCGAATCGAGAACCGTAAATACGAATGACGTACTCAACTTTTTGTGAGGAACGTTTCGGTGTAATTTGCGAATATGGGTCATTTGACGAATCCAACCGAATGGATTCTCGTATAACAATGGTATTCGAAACTGATAAAGCGATGATGAGATAATGGAACTCGCATAAAATGTTTGTGGTATCGTTTGCAGTAAAATTTCGTAAATAAATCTTAATCATTGCACGAACAAGATACGTTCGTACCAAGCTACCTACTGTTGTTGTATCATGAAAATTTTACATTTCAAACATGAATGCACAAATGCACTCTATCATATTTGTTCAAACTTAAAATCGTCTTAGCTTTGCTCGAAAAACTCAGTACTAGCGCAAGTGTAGCGTAATTTAATCGATTTCTCCGTGATTGAGTCTCGTTGCGTATCAAATTAAAACAAAAAAAATTGCGTGAATTTCGTAAAGCCAAAATCTAAAGCATCAAGGAAGGAACTTGTAAAGTCTAAGCCAAACACATCGGTTACCCAAGTGGCCTTTCTCCACACGGATCTCAGATCTCTTTCAATTAACTGAAGCACCCTTAGAAAGCCTTCGAAAAGGCTCCGCACTTACGAATTCCGATCAGCCCGGGATTGTATGTGCTTAGATTATTCTGTTACAGCGATGTTTGTCAGAAAAACTCTCTTTTGAAAAACTAGATGAATTGTTAATGAAAAGTTTTGTATTTAATTTTTTAAAAATAATTCGCAGTGTAAAATGACGGACCAAAAAAGATCAATACCGAGTGCAGTGGTTTAAATCAAAGTGCAGGAGACACTTTTGATGATAGAAATTATCAAGTCGAAAGCTAATATAGACAATAGTTTTTTTGTTATAGAAAAATTTAATCCACTGCTTAATTTTACATACGAAAAAATTTAGAGACAAAATGAAAAGGAATTGTTCTCGAGTCGTAATAAAAAGTACCCAGTTCACGGATATTTTTATGGTAAGCGCACGCTCGTGCAACTGCCTAGTTCCTCAAAATTCTCCTCTAATCCCCTCGCCCTCACGGTCTATTAATTCTGATGATAAATCAGTCATCTCGTTACCGAGCCGCCAGAGAGCCTCAAAATGTCTCCCCACAGCACATAACGTAGAAATAAGGGTCTTTTATACGTGATCCTGTGGCCATCACGCACGGTACGATGTCCAACAGAGCGTTGATAAATGCCTAATTGAATTTTGAGGCATTGTGTAGCCGTCGGAAAGATTTATGGACAAGTTGGTATGCTGCGATAATAGCAAAGATTATTTCTGCTGTAAAAATAAAAACAAAATATTGAGAGGTCGTAAAAAAATCTTTATTTGAATATTTTAAGCAAATCCGTTGATCTGCTACAAAGAGTCATTGAAACAAAATTGAAATAACAAGATAATTTCAATTCAGATCCGGCTAACGAGACGACAGACGAAAATAAAAGAGTACGGCTATTCGACATCCAGAAAAAAGCTAGCAAGGTATAACTACTAGCTAGATGTAGGTACGTATCAGTCCTTTGATTCATTACTGTTTTCGATTAGCTCCCGTTAGTTAGACGGCTTTGAGAGTGCCTGTTCCTTTTTTTCGTCCGGGTAAATATTTTTCAGCTTGCACGTTTATAGGAAAATTGGTTCCAAGCTTTGGTTATTTTGGTTGCTCCTTTCAAAACCTCACATACTTTTATTCAGTAAAATCTAAGGACGAGTTGTCCTTGGAAAAGTCACCATGAACATTTAGAATCGTCTTATAAACTGAGGTGACAGTTCCTCACAACCAGAGCCTACAAGAACGGCCTGGTTCCTAGCGCTTTAGTGAGGACCAATAAAGTACTGAAGTCAAATATCCATCGAACACACTCTACAACAACGACGTCTCAAATCTCAAAAGTAGCATAATTTTCCTGACATTTTGCAAACGAATTTACGTATCAACGCTCCTGCTATTCAGACGATCGTGTTTCGTCTCGTATCGCCGAGTCAATCGCTAAGTCGACGAGATCTACCTCACAAATCTATAATCGAGAGTTCCTATTGACTTTTTGCTTTACACTGCGCAGTAACAACGCTCCGCAAGAAAATGCCGTGTTTTATTGACTCACATGCCGCGTATTGAAACTCAAAGTGCCGATAAGATTCTTAGTTTGCAGTTTTCAGGAGTGGACTTCGAGACTGCATAAGCCGCAGCTGACAACTCACTCAGTCCCTTTCCAATTTGTGTTCGAATAAATGGAAATGCTCGAATCGCATAAATGAAAACGGTGGAACAAATTGATTTCTCACTCAAACAGAACCGTGTGGTACAACCTTTTACTATTTGTGATGTTGAGGGAAAATATTTTGTGGCTGCTATTGAGAAAATTGTACGGATTGCGATGGTGACGGTTTGTTTTGTCTAACGCAAAAGTTTTGTTGCTATTGGCAATTTATATTGATACTACGAATTGGGTTGCCGTCTTACGTTATTTTTTTAAATAATACCATGTATTTTACGTAACAGCTGGCTTACTTTAAGAGAATCACAATTTTATCCAAGACGCAATAATAGGAAAAAAATCTGCATTGTTTAAAAAATTATCGCTTGAAACTTCAGTGAAAGTCATTGCAAACTTCTGTTGCGTTTCATCGAAAACAAATATCCAATGGAGTAGGTACTTAATAATTCTATTAAGCTTCTCCTCGACGACCTACATTTTAGTTAATTTTTACTCCTTTTTACAAGTACTTACTCGTAACTTACAAAATATTTTTGCGATGTGGATCTTCACTACATTGTTTGTATGTACTTACGTAAGTAATGTGCTTACTTACATTATAGAGTTAGATTTTGCATCATTGATTGCTATACAACTGTCGCAAACTAGTTGTTATACCGCGTTCACACTATGCCATTGCCGCTGCAGGCATGAATGCCGCGATTAATTCCGGAATGATTGCCACAGCAACATCGCCTTTATTCCTACACCGCGTTCACACATGCCCATGCCGCTGCCCGAATTATTGCCGCGATTAATTCCGGAATTATTGCCACAGCAACACCGCCAAGTTCATGCCCTAACTCTTTGGTGAGAATAAAGGCGATGTTGCTGTGGCCATAATTCCGGAATTAATCGCGGCATTCATGCCGGGCATAGTGTGCACGCGCTATTAGTTACATAGTAAAGCAACCGATCCCATATTTAATCACAAGATTGATCACAAACTTGGGAAGAAGCAATAAGTCGCAATGTCGTCGGATATTATGATAATATATTGACTAAACTAATAAAATTTCCTCAAGAAAACGGCTTGAAACATTTGCTGAAGAGATAATAGACCATTCTCTGCATAGCCCAACCCCCGTTATTACTTCAAGAATAATATTGTGAGAGGAAATGAGTCATGGAATATTTTCCGCGTTTTCTTAAAACTTATTTTATGGTAGTCAGAATATTCTATTCTTAACTTTTACGGGTTTCAAAGAAGAGAGAGAAATAAACCAGTTTATTGCTGACAATTCGATCCTAGCTCAGTTCTTCCTGGCTTTAGCATATTCAACTTACTACTTACAATCGTCAGACAGAGATGAAGAACTCCCTCTCAATTAACTAATGATACAAAAGCTATGGAACTAAGGGCCGTGTGCTTATTAGATACTTAAGTCTGGAACAATGCTTGAGCATTGATTTGAGTCGAGCTTTGATTCCAAATATTTAAGTAGAGTGCACCCAAGTTTGAAACGATACTCAAGCATCATTTAATTTCTCACTTTTCTAAGAAAAACACTTGAGTATTTGTTGTAGAGATTTTGTTGCGTTTTTGGAATAAGAACGTGACTTTCGACTCGTTCTTATTAAACTAAGTTATTTTATAATAGTTTAACTTTTGAAAAATGAAAATTGTCCCTAGTTATTTTTTAGTAGCTCATAATCAAACCAGCTATCGTATTAAATAACATATATTTTTACAGTCTGTAAAATAAATCTGTTTCCGATTTAAACCAAATAAACTTTACAGATCAAATATTTACAAAAAAAAATTCATGTAACGTGTAACCCATATTCACAATAAAACGGTTACTAAATTATGCCTGCTGTGTTTACTATGACATGAATTTATGGGATGAGCCGTGGGCCATCCACGTTAGTAATGCCATTACATTTTACATATATGCTGAAATATTTATTATATTGTTTATGAATGCCTAAAAAGTTATGAATAGTGTGTTTTGTTGGATACCAAACATTTTATTTTATTTTATTTTATTGAGTAATAAAATCCACAGCTCTTAAGAATAATAATGGTAAATCTTAATCTTAATCTTTATTTTAACCAATTTATCCTACACAATTCAACGATGAGTTTCAAGATTTTTATAACATCTCAAAAGTTATGAATCTAGTAGGATTTGTATCCGAAGTGCAGCGATTCTTAAAAGCACGAACCAATTTCTTACAAAAAATTAAGGATTCATTTAAAGATTTTAAGTAAGTGCCCCCATAGTAAAAAAATTACATAGCGAACTTGCATAATTTTTTACAAATATAGTTCAGTTAGTATTTTTTTCGATTATAACTTTATGTATGTACACGGACCTACCTCTATAGTCACCTCTCTCTAGCCTCAAAGGTTTGCTGTAAGAAAACTCTTTTTAGGGTTAAGCTCGCCTTTGTACATGTTATCTATCTCTGTCTTCTGTTTATGTGTTATTTTAGTGTACAATAAAGAATTACAAGAATTACAAATATATACTAAGTAAGAATAAATAAAATAGGTATAAGAATGAACTAAGTATAGATTTTTATAAAACTAGGACTAAACCATTTGAATTTAATTAAAATCCGTATTTAGGATATCATGTTGTAAAATGTATCAGATGTTTCACTAGTTACAGTAAACTCAATTGAAATTTTAGATTTAATTAATAACTATTTAACTATACTCAGAATTCTAAGTAATCTATGATTTAATAAATAAAATAATATCCCCAACATATAATAACAATTAAATGTAAACCAAGAGCCTCTCCAGAAAAGTTTTGCGTAATCAATCTGCGAGTAATCCGAAAATAATTACGCTGAACAACATTTTCATATTAGTTTAGTTTAGTAGATCATTTTCAAAGAGTCTACCTTATCCCCCTGCGAGTGTGAATCACAGCGAGAAATCAAATACAAAATATTGCTTCTGCGTAAGCAACTGTGGTTTACAAACCCAATACTTTAATAGGCTACGGTCGTATTAAAAGTTTGGCCAAAATGTGTGTCATAAACCTCCGGTAGGCAGCCACATTAACCAAATTGTACCAAACAAACATATCTAATAATTGCGCCGGAGGCACTGAAGCTCGCACTGTAGAATTATGCGACCGCAGTAACTTTTTCAATCTCAACTTCGACAATTAAATTTACTCCCAAGACTCAACCAACATAATATTTCAATAACGGGATAATAGGATCGGTTAGAATTCTTGTTTGTCTTTCCATTTTTTGTGATTTGCAACTTTTTTGACAGTGACGAATTTGCCAAGGGGGAAATATCTCATTTGAAGTTTTTATACGTGTTGTATTAAAAATATAACAGGGAAGTGAAAAACAAAATTATTCTACAAACCAAGAATTCCAAACATTTTCCAAACCTATTTACATTAATTCAAAAAAATTATTCAGAATAGTCAATGTCATGTTCACTAAAAAAAATACCTACTTAATGTATTCTAACCATCGTTGAAGTGTATAAAAAACAGAATGCGACAAATCCCAGTACAATCTTGAAAACATTTCACAGAATTAGGCTGAAACTGTCACCTCATAATATTTCAGAAGCTTTTATACAAGATAAGAAATAGCTGTTTGAGAACTGAAAGAGCTGTGTATCATTAATCTTTACATTACAAATTCATGCGGTAAGAACTCACTCGGTCGGATTAAGCAGAATTATAAATGAAGTGTCACAAGAACGCTGGCAAAAAATATGGATAGTACCGGAGCCAGGGAGAGGTTCCCTTCGTCATGCACACTCTCTCTCTCTTCCCGACTATTGGTCCGACATGGTGGTAGGGGTCAGCCTTCCTCGCAGTCTTCCTCCACTTCGCCCTATCCATGACGTCGTCATCGGAAACTCCGTGCACACTAAAGCAGGGAATTGTTGAAATAGTCTAAAGCAATAGAACAGTCAGTACGTAGTATGTATTATATTTACTGACATCTTTCTAATAACAATGTTTCAGTTTAGTAAAACACGTGGTTAAGAAGGAAGAATGATGAAAAAAAATCATAGTTTTCAGGAGCCTATATTTTTTTTTCTTTTAATTACCTCTGCCATAGCTAACATCTTATGATAGATTACTTACATAAGCTTAGTAAAAGATAAAAGTCTTGTATCTTATCTTATCTTGTCTTTATCCTAATGAGCACAGTTAGTTGGAAACTCAAATACAATTTTTTTGATTAGTTTTCTGCGTTAGTTTAACCTGTGTTGCAGAAAAAACAGTAAGTAGCAGTCCCAATTTCATTATGTAATTAATGTAAACCTATAGATAATTATCTAAACCATAACCAAACAAATAACCAACTGTTGTACAAAAACTGCAGCAGGCTCTTGATCACAAAACACTGTAGTCGAAGGAAAACCATTGAACAACGTGAACTGTGCGTCAGTTTTTAACTTGAAGAAAATGGGCCTACGCAGTGGGGATTAATCGAGTAATTCCCGAGTTGAATGGGGAAAAAGAACTGCGAAAACATGGCGAGAGCTTTCCAATTTTTATTATAAAATCGATGGCGGGGACCCTGGGTTACTGTTTAAGTTTTGCGTTGTAATGCAAAATACAAATGCTGACAATAATCTTTTGTTAAGGCTTTCATTACCAATATTGATGGAGTGCGTATAAGTCTGTGATTTAGAGTAAAATGTAGTTTATACTATTGTAAAGGTTGTTCGAAACACCTGGACAAAGCATAAGACAATAGGCAGTTTAAAAATTTTGGCACATTTTTTTTATCGAAGAACATGTTTGTGTCATATTATCTGTACCTATACAATGTCTAGAGCGTGAAGCTTTGCAATTTTGCATAATGCACACTATGCAAATGAGTGGGCTCGAAGGGATTTTTTTTTCCCATCTGGCCCACTGGTGGGCCGGCTGGTGGACTCGATGGGAATAACCCATTACAATCAGTGATTTTAAACTTCAAAGGTGTAGAAATGTGTGAGAGAGAAGTTGTTTGAAACTCTTTTTGATTAGATTGAAAACTGAACTGTAAGAACTAAGTAACAAGAGCGGATCTTAGACAATATTTACTACCTAGACTTTCCAACACTTAGGCTTTTAATAATTTACGAATAACGTCTAGAAAGTTCACAAAGCCCGATGTTAATTTCACAGAGTTGAAAGGCTCGCAAGAAGGGCGAATCTGAAGTCTTTTTTCCGTTACATCCCTCTACGACAGCCCACCCCGATTACAGCTACAGTCACAGTGGGTAGCTGCCAAAAGCATGTCTTGATTTCTTAAAATGTTTTTTAATCTCTCTATCGTCACCCTTAAAAATATCATCACCGTGTTTGTACTTCTAATAAATGGGTTTCTGCCTCGTATTTTGCTCAAGAACTCAAAGAGTTACTCAAGCAGATTCTCTAAAAACTGTCCAAAAAATAATGCTTGATTACGGATCAGTACTTGAGCAGTAAAGGCAAATTCGGACCTTAGTGTATCACGTCATGGTCCTAAAATTGGATTGGTTGTCATCACTCACGACCGAACCCTTCAAATGTAGAGACTAAAATCATGGTAAAAACGCGTAACGATCTCGCACCAACCAAAATAAATGACTTATAATTTCGAGCAACAATAACAAGTTTGCTACCACAGCTTACAACACAGTTACTACGCCAACACGGTGTCCATTACGCGAACAATCCAGCTGCGGCCAAATTTAATCCATTTAACTGCACAACGCCCAAAGTTATCTGACGACGAATATGGTGTAAAACAGCCAGTATAATGAGTACAAAATAACGTGGTCCACTTTGTTTGTGCTCCTCACAATTTGTTAGTGCTATTAATTTGTTTCAAAGTAATTGTTTGGTTTAAAGTCCATATATCCATTTTAACTAACTGTAGATTTTATCGTAGACGAAAAATATTGGTAGAGATAATAAGTTGAAATGAACTTGGTTGTTCGAGTAGGTACCTACGATGACGCTAATCTGCTGTGTTCAATTTTATTATTATGGCAGAATTTGAGAACCTATATTCAGAAGCACCGTTTGTAACTCGAGAACGATTTGACCATAATGCACAAGGAAAGTGACTAAAAGGACCTACAATAGAATGATACTGCATATCCACTATCCATTTATTCCATTGAAGATATAGCGTAGACTTTATTTACAGTCGAAAAACATCTTATCGTAGTTCGTGTCGTTCCTAAAAGGCTTTTGAAATTCTATCTGATTATGTATATGCCTAGAAACAGTCCTATAAAACCTTTAGAAGTAATTTAGGTCAGAGAAAATCCATTAACATTATCAAGGATCTACCTCCAATTCATGTACCTCTGTATGGAGCCTGCGAATAAAACTGGAAATGTCTAACGAGATTTTATTCTGAAAGGCAACACGAAAACGCTATTTATTTCGAACTCTCTATTTGATTTGCTCCGGAACGTTACTCTGGTTGGTTTTGAAGTGTGCAAACGGATTAAAGCGGACAAAAATATCCATTCGTTCTTAACCCTCTATAACCCGTGTGGGGTGATTGGCACCCCAGAGCGAACAGGTTTTGAAAATAAATTGCTTGGAGCTTCGAATTTTCTGGTTTTGCTGTTACTGCTAGTACAAATAGCCAAAGTATGCATGACCTGACTGCATTTATCATAGCTTGAATTGAACTTTTTTTTTTGTACGTGATATTTAGATAACATTACTCAATTGAAAAATTTGAATCCAATGCTTGACTTTCATTTCCAAGCATATTTTCTATACTTCAAGATCCATAAAAATAACTAAGTCAACCAGATTTGGCACATGCCTACGTTTTGCTGAAGGTCTGACTGGTACTTTGCGACCCGCGATTAAGGATCCAAATGTAGAGTCGCTATTACTATGATAAAAGGCGGTATTCTTAAATTCAACTACTTACATAACGCAAACATAAATAAGTACATTTTAAGCTTTCAAGATCTAGTGTGTCAAGTGTTAACCAATATGGGGTATAATGTACCCCATATTACTACGTTTATTTTATGTGAGAGTAACAGGTTAATACTGTTCCAGTTCTTTGAGCAAATGCGAGGGGAGAGTCAATACCGCCTTGTTACAAAAGATATTTTTGAAATGATGCTGTAATATTTTTGTGACATCTTAGCTTTTATTCTCTAAGTACTCAGCCGTAAGTTTTGAGATGTCACAAAAATATTCAAACTTACGGCTGAGTATTTAGAGAAGCTACTTAGAGAGCTCTTACCTGATATTAAGGCTTATGATCCAAATATTCCATACAAAATAATTAAAATAAAAAGTATTCTTACGCATTAATAAAATATGCGTAAATCAAATATAAACTTCTGTTTAATAATTCACACGAAATCATGAACCGAACCAGCTGAAACTTGCTAGAATCTGTAACTAGGTTCGTGGAGTTTCAATTTCCTACCAGTAACGACCTCTTTGATTTACAGCCATCGAGACATTACTTGGGTAATATGAGCCCTTTCATTTTATATCATCGTATAACATTTACCTGGGAGTATAAAAAGTGTGTAACTATAAGGTTAATAGCGCGTGCACACTATGCCCATGCCGCTGCCTGCATGAATGCCGCGATTAATTCCGGAATTATTGCCACAGCAACATCGCCTCTATTCTTATACCGCGTTCACACATGCCCATGCCGCTGCCGGAATTATTGCCGAGATTAATTCCGGAATTATTGCCACAGCAACATCGCCAAGTTCATGCTCTAGCTTCTTGGTGAGAATAAGGGCGATGTTGCTGTGGCAATAAGTCCGCGGCATGAATGCCGGCAGCGGCAATGGCATAGTGTGAACGCGGTATAAGGTGCACGTAGCGTAGCACAACTTTTTGGCTTAATTTGGTCCTATTTTATATACCATTCCATACCAATATTTGATCAAAAATGTATTAGACAATATCGCTGGCAAAAAGGATGAGACTAGCATGGGGTTGTGAATGGTACCAACACAGACAGGCAATGGGTAAAGTCAGGCTGTGGATGATGATGATGTATGAGTTTGACACAGATCGCTATCATAAAGAATTTAATAAGGTTCGGCGGACTCTAGGCCTAGTAACTTGCCCACTGTTCCGTCACCAGTTAAGTTAGCGCTGCGTGGGACAGCGCGTCTCTGCCTTGTCGCAGCACAATGATGATTGAACAGATGCCAGTATTGAGAACGAAACAGCTATTATAAACCCTACATAAATTGGGACAAGAACAAGATGATGGATGATGAAAAAGGTAACATAATTTTATTTCAGCGTATATTTCAACAGTAAGTGCCTCAGCATTCCTACTCTCCAGCGAGCTAGTATCGAAAACCGAGCTAGAAAACAGCAAACGATTTCACTTTGTAGAACACTGTTGTATCTACAACATCTAGATCCATTAAAACTTACGCGGAGACCGCTCGGACCATCGAGATTACTTTAACTTTACAACCGACCGGAATACAAATGTTTGGACGGGACTTAAGCATTGCTTTTGCTTCTGTTTGTGACAATTAATAATACCTAGTAAACAGCCAGTAGTCACAATAAGGCTGATTATCTTGATAAAATGTAGTAAAAATATCCAAATGTAGTAAGAAACGCTAAAGAAAGTCTTATTAAAAACAAAAACCCCATTTGGGCTCAGATTTACAATAGGTTTCAATAAATGACAATCGCCATAATTGTAAAACTTTTTTCTTGAAATGTCTTTTGTGAAAGACATCGAAAAACTTGAAAATTGTATTATTTCCAAATATCGTAAAACTCACAGTAACAGAATAACGTTTGTGCAGTATTTTTAATGTGATATTTTTTTCACCTTTTCAATTTCGTTAAACTTTGCAGACGATGTTTTCTATAGGGTAAAACAATACGCCTCTAAACCGTTAGAAACCTATACGAAAGATAATACTTTTGTTTTGTAATGGAAAATAATTGATTTAAAGAAAATATAGATAATATTCTGTTATAATAGGTAGGTACATAAACGAAATCACAGAAAAGATCAAGGAGTTTTACCACTTACTCCCATAAAAAAAATCATTGTTCGTATAAAAAAGTCTTCGTAAGAGCTGCGATAAAAAGCTTTCAATCGAATTAATCCAGCTAGTTCCCAGGTAATTTTAATCCCGATCACTTAGTCACGTAAGGTAAAAGCATACATCAACTGGTATCAATGTCTAAGGATCCGTAATCAGGTGTATCGCTCATTAATGATCCGATCTCGGCGCTAATCTCGGGTAAGGCTGCGCCAGAGATGTGCGAGAAAGCTGAGCGGTACGCGAATGCAAAGAAATGCTGTGGAACAGTAACTGAGCGATACAAAGATGTTAAGCGGTCAAGAGTGCTACTTTGAGCTGAAACTCGTTACACTGCCTTGTACATATTCCTTACTTATGTCCCTCGCTCACATTTTTAGCTTGCGTCCCTTAGACATATATCTCGCTCGCGTCCGTCCCTACTTTTTTCAATCTGAGTGTATTACCATTGGACATCACATTGTTTCCATTTATCAGAGCTGCGCTGAGCAGAGCTAGAAGAATCAAGTGATACTAGATACTGTTAGTGAATTTTTTCTCACGCACCGCTCAGCTTAACCGCATCTTTTTAGTGGAAACGCAGCCTTATGGGGCCTGGCTACTTTTTCTCAGTAATCCCTTCATTAGCCGCGTCTGCTTAGCGCAAACAAACAGAGGGCTACTCTACACGGCACCTGCTTCGCTAGATAAGTGGCAAACAACGCTTAGAAAAACTAAAATAAACGAGTGAAAGAACTAAGAAAAGTTTATACAACCAAATAACTAAGATATAAAACTTAGGTAAGAGATGTAAGAATATGCCTATATACTTTTTTTTAAAAGCATAGGTACGTATTTTACAATAACACCTATATGGAGAAAAAAATCATTTCTGAAAGTAATTTTAATTTAGGTAAGTAGGTACCTATTTTTAAAAAACAAAAAAAAAATTTTGGTGAGGATCGAACCGACAACCTACGGATAGAAGGCACAAAATAACCAACCACTGAATGAGATCAGTCAAAAAATGTTAGCGACCGATTTATTTTGGAAACAATGATCCATAACATAATTTTATAACAAACTAGGTGATACCCGCTACTTCGTACGCGTGCGAATTTTTCTACCAAAATATCTGTCAACCAGTATACGATGAACCTCGTGCCAAAGGCTGCTTTTGGTTTAGAGAGTTCCAGCATTTTTAATAGATATAACAAATTTCATATTCACCTTTTAAACCTTCTCTGGACTTCCACAAATAATTTAAGACCAAAATTTAGCTAATCGGTCCAGCCGTTCTCGAGTTCTAGCGAGACTAACGAACAGCAATTCATTTTTATATATATATAAGATAGATAATATCGACAAGCCGACACAGAATTCATACCATAACTATTTCTCTTTCGGTAACAGCAACTGTATAAGCTCAAAATTACCACAAAATATTTTTGTCCCCAAATCCATCCATTATGGCATATCCTCATCCAGTTAAAGTTAATTCTGACAATGAAATCGGAACGTTCCTTCGTCCAGCTCAAACAAGACTAAAACACTGAAATCAGCTTGCAATCTAAAATGAACTTTACTATGCACAGCTTTACGTCCAATCTAACTTTAGGGCTACCACGTACCGAGTACAGTGGTGGCAAGTCAGTGACACTCGCCTGAGACTTGCCGTGAATGGCCGAGAACTCGATGGAGAGTGGGCCACTAACTCATATGAGCTTGCTTGTTTGCTACGGGCCCACTGGTGGGCCAGATGGGAAAAAAAATCCCAACGAGCCCACTATTCCCACTATGGGCCAGCCGGTGGGCTCGATGGGAATAACCCGTGTAGTTAGACGTGATTTCTGATTAACAGTAGTAGAAGTTCTTGTCAAAGAGCTCGTCTGGACTCACTGTACCTATTTCTGTCACCGAATAGTGATGCTCGCATTGCTGTGTTTCGATCTGAAGGGTATGAATGCCGGTGCTACTGAAGGCATATGAGACTTATAAATAAATAAAATAAATATTCTCGGACAAATCACACAACGCTCTCTAGTCCCAAACTAAGCAAAGCTTGTACTATGGGAACTAGATTGCTGATAGACTACTTATATATATTTTTTTTTGTAAATACATACTTATGATACATAGTAACACCCAGACACTGTACATACATCTATGTTTGCCACACACAAATGTTTGATCTTGCTGGGGATCGAGTCCACGACTCACAGCACGGAAGGCAGAGCTACTACCGACTGAGCCATGACGCCTGTCACCTAACTTAACACTTTTATGTCTCAGATTGAGGGGTGCAGGCTCAAAAATCGGTGCCATTACAGGCACATGAGACTTAACACCTTTATGTCGTTGATGGGCGCAGTTTCTTAGCAGTGCTTTAGTATGCCTTGTTTTTGAGCGCCAGTCCTCGTGTGGAACATCTTTACCTAGATGTTATTGTTTATTCTGTGGTACAGGTCCGGTCCGCTTTTCGGACGGCTAGGTTGTAATATTTTATAGATATTGGACCGCGTTTTCTGTCATTATCGTAAAAGGAGCGTCAGCAAGAAACTATTCCCTCCCTCTATTTTCGAAGAAGAAATAACAGTAGCAACCTTTAGAAGTTTCACTTTGGCGTAGACTATGCAAGTCTATAAACGGCAAGTGCTTCAATATTCAACTTACAAACCAATACAATAAAATTCTGTTTTCTTTGACAAAGACTAACACAGGGTTTTTCTTGCGGTTCAGAGTATATTTAGACGCGAAAGGTTCATAGGTCAGCTTCAATTCTAATTTAAAAAATTAAACAATCAGCGTGCTGGTCAACCTTCTTCATCGTTCATTCAAATATAGAAGCTAACGTCGGCTAAATAAGGCTCCATTTGAATCTGAAGTAGCTCTAGTTCGGTACAGGCTAGCTATTACTTTCATAATACTTAAGTGGGTCTGGTACTTGCGTAAAGGAAATTGAATCATTTATTGTAACAGTATAATGCTGCTTCATCTGATAGGTTTCGGATGGACAATGGACATACCAATGATTGTTTACTGAAATGGTTACACACGAGGTCTTCGCAGGGTAACCAAAATAGGCTCATTTCACACTGCCAGCGACACGACACCTAACCAAAAAATAACATTGGCTACTGAGTAAATATTAAAATGCCGACCATTTCATTTTGTTCTATTTAACCAACAATCATACTCACGCGCGTGAAGCATTATTAATTCATTAACAATTTTCATCAGTCGTGTACAAATATCGTTGCAAAGGTAATAATCAATGTCCTAGGGAATAAAGCTCTTGTTCAAATAAGGGGTCGGTGCGATCGGTATTAGTATTTTTCGCATCCCATCGCGTTTTGAGGACCACTTTGATTTGTTTACCGCGGAAAATGAAGTATATAAATTATAGATTAAATACGACAAGTACCAGGCGAGCAGAAAAGACAAGGAGGAAGCTGCAAAACTATCCCTGGCATACATGGTGTTCGTAAAAGTATAAAATTTAAAATTTCGAAGAACGCCAGGCATCATGCGGGTTGCGTCACACATTAATCTATGTACAACGCGGCGCTACCAACTGTCCAGAAAAGCCGCGCGCGCGACACTGTAAGCCCACCCGAAAGCAGCTTTGAGTTTGTCCCTGAACGGATTAAAAGCAGAAAGTTGGATGCAATTTCGAATTAAACTATAGGGTATACAGACGACTAGCTTTTACCCGCTGCTCTGCTTACAAACCTGTAAGCTTTTGCTCTTCCAAATCAAGAACTATAAATCTCAAGTTTCAATCAAATCATCAGATGGGCCGTGTGCCTGTTTGTCTATTAACTAAATATAAAAGAATACAGTCTAGCCGCTACAGCGTGTTCAATTCCCCAAACTTAACCTAAAACCATGAAAATGACAATTTATCTTTGTGACTGACAAAACAACTCACTCACTAAATGAATCCTTTGCGCAGTTGAGTCTATTCAGACTTTTTCAAAACGATAGAACGTGAGAAACAGTGATTTTCCGAATAAATATACGGATGCATTCGCCATACATGCACTCACATTAATCAAAAGAATTCTTCGTTCCAAATTCTGCAAAACTCATTCTGTATTAGATGACTTACAAGGTGTCACAGGATATAGTATGATATTCTGAAAAGGGAATAAGTTTCGCAATTTCAGGCATGTTAAAGTAAGTTTGTCTGAGATAGTAGCCTACACTTATGTTAGACTGAGACGCTAGGTAAAGAATATTTAACGTATTAGTTTACTTTCATATTATCGGAATCTAAATCTAATCGCACACAAAATAGTTTTCTCCATCTATTCGAAAACCTAATTCCTGGCCAGTAGCCTATTGGGAGAAGAACGTATTACCTTATATTCTGTGGTACTACACAATTATTTTTTTTAATTTACTTTTTAATGACATCCTGTAGATTTTTTTGTATACTAACCTCATCACATATCAAAGCTTACAGTTATCTGTCTGTAGAGTTTGTGCGAAGTTTTTGCATTTGCTTCGATTCCTGTATATACCTATCGTCAGCCGAAGGCAACTTCCATAGCTCAATACGATACATTCGCGTAAAAACTCTACAGTATTTTGCTAAAAATAAAGGTGATCACTGTAGGTAAATATTTTATTTTATATTTTATAGGATAATAGCCTGATGGTCGGATGATACTGTGGCTGTCGCTGGGTTGCAGTGGAGAAGGTTCGCGGGACCGGCGAGACTGGCGTACTAAAGTGGAGGCCTATACCCAGCAGTGGGTAAATAGATAGATAGCATAATAGTATGTATTTTATAAGCTTGTAGAACTTTGCAAAACTAGTTTATGGAAAAGGTGCAACGACAATTCATGCTGAAAATAATAATAACAGTAAATCCGACTCTGTTTATTTTTCATTTTCATAACCCTGCAAGCTTAAATAAAACACTTTTCGTCCAAAGATCGATGGCATCCAGTCGCATTACAATTTAACCCCGTGAAACGTTTTCAATATCTTTCTGTGAATATATTTTGCACAATACGATTTTGTACCTATTTAATTTTCGCAACAATGAAAAAGAAATAAACACATAATTACTGAATTTAAAGGCACAAAAAACAAGAATATAGGCGGACTGTTTTCGGATAAAACCATTTAAGGTATTTTATTAAGAAAATAATAAAGCTTTTTCACTGCTAATGAGTATTATATTTTATCCGAAATAGCAATTAAACAGGCCTCGGTTACTGTGCAAATAAAACCCTACCAAAGGCTATTTTCAATGCTTAGTATATAGTACTTGAGAATACAGGGTAGGAAAATTTACGAAGCTCAAAACACAGATTAGCATCTAAACACACTACTAAAATAGCTCAAAATATTATGAGGTCAACGATAGCATATTTTGGTGAAATCAAGGGAACTTTTGAATCCGGCTCGACTCATCACTTTATCTTTGTTTTTATTACCTACTATCATAGTTCATCTGTAACATGCCAGTCACAAGTCACAGCCGATGTACAAATAGTAGGTAACTAGTAAAATGTAAGTCACAACTCACAACTCAAATAAAACTGTGCTCAGAAACTTCAAGCAAAATTATTACATAAAATCACGTAGGTAATTTCCATTCCATCTGGTTCTATCTCTCAAGCTGTCTCCCAGCATACTTGAGAGTAGCTCATCAGTTATTACGACCTCAACTATCCGCGGAAAATCCACAGAAAAATGTACATCCAGCCACAGAACTTTCTTAATAAAGTTACTCGCTTTTTATTTTGAGAGAATAAAAGTAATAAGTTTCTTGAATTCACTCAGCGTAGTTGATTTTGTTTGTCACTGTATATTATGAAATGTAAAAGAGCTCTTCTAAGTATTTGACGTTGCTTCCGAGTATTTGAAGCCTAACTAACAAAGTTTTATCAACGATCATGATGCCTTTGAAGAAGCCGAGAAAGCTAAAAGTAGAAAAAAATAATAGGAAAGGAAACAACCTTTGCTCGGCAGTAAGCAACCAAGCTCGTCGCTCGTTAGTTAGTGGCCAACTCTGTTGACGGAGTTTCTAGGCCGCCTTAAGGCCTCCGCCATGGCTTAACGACTGCTAGTGCCGGGACCGACAGTTTAACGTGCCCTCTGAAGCTCGGCAGTGAAACTATGTTACTTATGTATAATGATAAATTAAAATCCAAAATATAAGTAGGTACTGAAAGAGTTTTAGCAAACTGTAGGTTTATTTTATTGAACTGAGCCCTGAGTCTATGTCCGTGTTGTGTTTTCTTGCTATTTTTATCATTCGGAAACGGATTCGCAAAGCGAACAATTTTGTATAAAAACCGGATAAGCGCCTCTACCAGGAGATTTGGGAACTATCCGGTTTTCATACAAAATTGTTCGCTTTGCGAATCCGTTTCCGAATGCCAAAAATAGCAAGAAAACACAACACGGACATAGACTTAGGGCTCAGTAAGGGTATTTAATTACCTAAAAACTTCTGTCTGCAACATGCAGGAGCTTATAGATAAACGAATAAATAATTGTTAGTAAACAATAAAAAACGTTATTAGCATTGCGGCATTCTACCAAATTAACAGTAACTGCAGTTGACTCATTAATGCAGAATGCAGCCAAGCCAAACAACGGCGTACAATATTTCAAAATATTAAATAAGTATTTCTTTATCTTCAAGTATTTGCGTGTAAGAAAGAACGCAAAAACAAACGAAGCAAAGTTTATAATTTCGCTCGCGGTTGTACCCCGACAAATTCCTTTAGAAACTATGAAACTTGTAATTTACGAGTAATGCACTAGAAACTGGGTTGTAAAACTTAGCTATGAAGTTTATGGACTGCAATATTAACAGCTTTGGAACGCAACAAACTGTTTAAAATTCTGAAAAATTATTACTTTCATCAGATTTAGTAACTAATAGGGATCTAAGATGGAAAATTGTAAACTAATTTTTTTAGAAATTCTTAGAAAGGCCACAATCTAATAAATGGTCAAATCTAATGGCCAAATCTGCCAAAGATTACCTTACCACCTTAACATCGGGTAGGCCGTCTGCTTGTTGCATTATTTATTCTCGAAAAAAAGGCCTTTGCCTATCACCACACTGGCACTGAAACACTGAGAGACCAATTCTAATCGAGTGATCGATCGTTCTTTTCATTTAAACCTTTTTCATTCACAATGGACGAAAACACTTCGTCAGTCATAAACTCCTTTGTCCAAAATTAGCATACAAAGAGCTAACCTTTCTTTAGTGCTGGTATTGATCTAGGTGAGAGCTAGCCGACATTTCATCAACTTTTAGAACTGAATTCCCTATTCCACTTTGAAAACTTATCATTCAAGTGCACTGGAAGTTCGCTTATTCTCGTAGGTATCTCTTCAAAGTTAGCACGTAGCGTTTTACACAAATGTGTACCTTGATGACACGGAAGTAAGTTCTTATTAGAACCACCTAGAACTGACAAGAAAATAATCATGGTCAATAACAAATAAGGTTTGAGTTTGAAAAGAACTACCAGTTTATTTTCACTACCGTTTAGCTACACTTAACTTAACAGGATGAACCAGAAACCCCAAACCCACGTCCAAAAAATACACTACAAAAATACAAAAAATACATTGCTAGGTAGCAATACACGATATATGAACAAAAGTCGTCTGTAGTAACCCAAAAGTCTAAAAATCACATTTTGTAGAACGGCGTGAAAGCGAAGCGTACTAATAGCTCGAGTCATTACCTCTTGTCTGGCTTTGTAAAGGATTCATCGAAAAACAATAGAGAATCTGTTGTGTCTAGAATCTCATGTCTGGAATCTCAACAATTCAGCTATTCAATAAGAATTTATTCAGTAAAATCTCATTGATCTACTATACAAGCGAGATTGTAGACAAAGGCAGTTTTCATCTAGAAATTGTATCATCCAGCATCTTTATACCAACGAATCGTAACCCTGGTTCGAATCGCAAAGTTGAGGAGCACGTTGTAATTCCAATGCGCTCCAAGATAACTTCAGATAGAGCCGATCCAAACGAGCTGACAAAGTTGTACCGTCATATTGTTACCAACTTGTAGCACTAATCATGTTATTGGATTTGTACGGTCTTGTGATTTTACGAGATCAAGACGAAATAATCGTAACCTTATACCTACTTATGAACTTTTTTAAATTCACTCTGTATCCGATAGAGGCGCTGGCGAGGCGGTGGGATCCTGAAAATTAAACTCAGATGTGTTTGTACATCTTTGACTGATTTTGTTTATCGAACACTAGACGTCGCCCGCGGCGTTGCTCGCGTTCTACCCTTTAGAGTGTGACGTTTCAAAATTCCTTTCTTAGTGCACCCCTACACTATATAAGGAAGGATACTACCCTCCAAATTTCATACCTGTAGGACTTAAAGTTTAGGCTGTGCGTTGATTCTAAGTCAGCTTTAAAAGAGTTTTATATATTTGAAGAAGATATTTGAAAGGAATGGTGGTCCTCATTGGACTTGCTCTGTGAGGTAATGCATTGTTATAGGCAGAAGTTACTACTTAACATTAGGTGAGCTATCAGCTTGTTCCATTACTTTTATCATTAAAAAAAAATGGCCTACATACTACTGACAATAATACGATATCTCAGTGCTGTAAAGTAGTAGTATAAAATGATGAAATGTTTCTAAGAAATTGCGATCCCGTTTTAAATTCCGATCATTCTTACTCGATTCGCTGTTTTGTATGATTTGCAAAACCTCCAAAAATTATTTTGTAAATAGCTTCTTTGAGGACTCCTCAAACTGAATACAAATTGTAGAAAATGTTTGTTGACTCAGGCAATTCTCGTTTCATCAAAGAAAATACACGGAATTTGAATCGTAATTTCTAAAACATAGAGTAAGTTTGTACAGAGAAGCCAGATTTTGTTTTGTTTCATCCTTTTTGTTAGAAATAATTTACTGAAAGCAGATTTTGTTAAATTAATTAAAAGATAAAGCTTGAATAAGAATCTAGACTAGTTAGCAGTCTCAAGTCTCAAAGCAAAATTGAAACAAAAACTATTTTTCGAAAAGAAACAACAAAGTAAACAAGTTTATTGCTTGCAGCTGCATCAAACCATCTATAAGCTAGTGGACACTGGCTACGTTTACCCAATTTTCCTTATTATATATCTATATATGTAGTTATTTTTATGCCAACTCATCATTAATTTCAATATAAATAATATGACGTCATTGTAAATTCTGGCTGGATACTGAGACTGCTTATAAGAACAGCTATTGAAAACATAATATAATAAGTAAAAAAAGAAGTGTGTGTTTTTAATGTAGGTACTTGTGTTATAATTTGATAACTTTAGTATGAGAACAGATTATCACAGACAATATGCCACCAAATTATAGCTGCTCAGAGTGTAACACGCTGGCCATCCATCCGCCTGTCTGTCACAGGTCAGCCCAATTTCTCAGAGACCCGCTGACCGAGACACAGAGAAATATGATTACCTACTAGTGACAAACAGATGCACAGACCTACGAGTATTACACTATAGGAATCATATTATTCTAGTTTTGACTGTATAAGATCTATACCTAATACCTAAGCATTAGTACAATATTAAATTATACCTATAAAAGTATGAAAAAAAACAAAATAAAGTGATCTAAATCAAAACGTCATATAAGCTAGGAAGCTTTTGACAATTTACATTAGGTAGGTACTCAGGTTACTTACCGAGAAGCCTACCGTCTACTTTCAGCAGCGCCGTATCAAAAGGTCTCAAAAACAAATAGACCTTTAGCAAAAGGATTTATATTAACATGTCCTTTATGCAACTGAATCTACAGGAACAGAGTATTTTACTATATAGTGTTCAAAAAACGATAACAACTCTTCAACGGCAGTATCGCAGAGTTCTAAATTCTCCAATTCACAAAACTTCACCATCACTCAGAATTCTTCAGAATCCGCCAACACAATTGCTTCGTTATTCCATATCTATCCATTCCATGAAGCAGAGTGAACCCACCCGCGTCCAATAGGAAGATTAAGATTAACGAGCGCCGAGAAGACGATATGTTCTATTGTATAGCTGATTGAATGACTTTCTGTAAACAATGATACGCGTTTCTGTATTGATAGACCTTTGGTTATTCCTTGGTTTCTCAAGACAGGGCAGCCGTGTTCTTTTCTAAAAAAAAAATGCTTTTTTTCCGATTACTCAAATGTGTTAGAAGTATGATTTCACTGCAAGAATACACTGTAACGCAAACTCGTAAACCGTATAAGTACGACGTAGGTATAATTATGATGTAAGTAAAGAAAATAAAAAATAAAAATAAATATTTAAGGATACTTCGGTTACTTCGTAGTGCGTAGTAAGTGAGCTGCGTACTCTGCGTAGGCCAATGTATTTAGACGCCTATAATAAGAAAATTATTTAGGACATCGTTGAGCAAACCACATCTTTTTGTGATGAATATTACATTCCTTCAAATAACAAACAAACTCGCTTCATCAGACAAAAAATTACCCCGAGCTCCAGGCCTATAGCTCAACATTACCTTGCAATATTTTTCTCCACACATTGCGGCCCTACCGTCAAGTTTGAAATAGGAGGCACGACGCTCGAGTGTTCTTCCGTGAGAACCTCATTATTCCAAAGCACGGTCCCTTTGTATGACGAAATAAGGTTCTTTAACAAACCTCACATATCTACGTATAACAAAACAAAAAGTACACCTTTTTACTCCTGAAAAGAGCTTTTGTTCTACATTTTGAGCGTTCTGAAGATCAAGGGTAAGAGGAACCCTTCATGTCTGGGTTTGTTTTGGTTGTTGGTTTTGTGTGTTCAGGGCTTCCACTGTACCTATTGTTTTTAAACTTTCTTACTTAGTTGTTTTTTTGTACTACCTGAAATTGATTCCATACATACGAGTATGTCATGGCAGTTATTAGTAAAAAAATAGTGGTTAGAACAACTTTTTTCCTAGTTAGTAGACCCACAGAGACAAAGGCAAAACCTTAGTAGAACCTTCATGTCCACAAATTACATTATGCAGTTTTATTTATTATAGAATCGTAGAGCATTTTAGAAGGAACAATGTTTGACCAAACAATGATGTGGTTTAAAACCAAAACATGCTATACGCGTACTGAACATGGCGAAGAAAATGTGACTACCCATTTGTCTAAAAGGTCCATTCCACTTGACCCATTGCTAGACCATCGTGGTAAAATTTAATCTTCAGTGTTTAAGGTTTACTTACTTACTACTTACCGTATATTGAAATGATACAGTATAAGTACTTACATCAATGTTTCCAAATTTCCAAAAAAAAGGTTTGCGAAAAATAATTCTGAAAAATCTCAATATGCCATAAAAACTCACATTTGTCTAATATCTAACATTTTCGGTCAGTAGACATTTAGTTTAATGATAAGTAAATACGATCTTATAAATAATAATGATTAAGTAGATAAGTAGCCAATATTTTAATAGTAAAACATAATAATAAATTCTACTATTCTAATAACAAGATGAAACAGATTTGCAAGTCCCAAACGGAACGAACTCGGCACGTCTCGAGAATTGTGATGAGGTGAAACAATGGAGCGGGGTGGAGGGGAGTTAGTAAATCATTTCACTGGAGAAAATCACTAAGCTTCACGTTTACGAAAGAATTCTGTGTGACGAACATTTTTGCCGAACTGAAGGGCGACAGTAATGGAAGTGTAACACTTTATTGAAGAGTTTTTGTAGCTCTCCGAACTTCGCTAAGTTTACGAACACTATTTGTTTCCACAAACCTTGACGACACCGTCTGTTTTAACAATAGTTTTTTTTAGAAAAGTAATAGTTTACTTACTGTTGAATTATGCTGTAGCATAAATAGTTAAGGTTTAGAAACAATGAAAGACAATATAGTTGGATGTTTAGAAGAGAGTAAATAGATTTCTTCTAGGCAAAAGTGCTACGCCGTCGACCACATCATCACTTTGATATTGTGTTGGTGTTGTAATTGTACATCTGTCAACTGAAGTATAGATAATTATTCAAAAACTTAAACAAGTTCTATTTAAGTTTGGGAGCTTTCAAGAATATTTCGTGAAGGGATCGTGCCCTTCCAAATTTTTCTTTGTTACAAATAGTTTGGATGTTAAAGGTAAGATGTTAAGGCTTGAATCATCGAGTACTTGTTCTGACTGGGTTGAACTCTGAAGAGTAGTTAGGTAGTCTTGTAAAACTGATTTAAAACTTTTACGACGTGAATCGGTTTCTGCTTTTAGGTTTTCAATATTTTTAATGACTTCATCTTCCATTATATTTTTTTATTACAAACGATAGGAATATTTGCCGAGCAGCTTTAGTTATCTAACAAGGGATCCGTTGGAAGATAATCCAAAAACAATCTACCATTTTTTTTTTTTTTTATTTAGAATCACAAAATTCACAGATCTTAAAGGCGAATTGTTTAGCATCTTAAAGATAAACCTTACATCCAATAACGGATTTACTCTATATAAAAAGATTTAATATAAGAGAGCAGTCATAACAATAACTTAAGTTATGTACTTTATAAGAAAAGAACCTGAAACGTATACAAAAAACTTTATCAACACTTTAACTCTAAAAGGATATCGGTTACACATTTTCTAAACACATACCTACTTGTGTTAAAAAGATCTACTGAACTGAAGAGTGTGTTATACGATTTTAAAGTTCGACAAATAATGCAATTTTCATAGTAGTTAGTCTTTGTGTATTATTTTTAGTTTTCGTGCCATCCTGACCTATTTATTTTTTGTTACCAGAATTCTATCATATTTTAACTATTTTCATCTCTATCAGATTGAATTTAGCTTTATGTAGTTTTTAAATAGTTTAAATAAGTGGTAGTCAAAAAAATGTGATAAAAAAATTCTTTGGTAAGTCATGAAGTACTATAAAAGTGCGATTACTATAAAAAAAGCAATTTAGTTACTACATCGATGTAGATAATTATAGGTAATCGATGTGGAGAGAAGCGAGAAGCATGAAAATATCTGACAGTCGTCACGGCATTATCTAATGTATTCAAGTGATATTGCGCGTGGAGACGAGTTTTCACATTTTTTGAAACAACACATAGCATTTTTATTTTAATAGTTTTTCTTGTGTTATTTTGAGTATTATTGTTAAATTTTGGTGGAATTTCAACCAATAATACGTAGGTCATAACATAAAGTGTGAGCCATTGGAATAAATGTGTGTAAAGTGGTTTTTCTGAATGTGAAAAGTCGTTTCAGGTTTTGAAGAGAAAATCCACCATTTTCTCTTCAAAACAAACGACAGCCGACTTGACGAATGACTTGACTTGACTTATACATACAAATTCATCGCTTGACACTGGCAAAATTGTCTGTCGAAATGACGGACACAGGCCATATAGGGTAAAGAAGAAGAAGATATTGCTCGTCAACGCCAGCTCGACTTCCGATCATTGTAGCGTCACCACGCAGTGTATCTCGAAAATGCATGAATACGTTTACGATTATCACATTTTATTCGTGCTGAGGCTTCGGAATACGTTTATTTTATTCACATTATATACACAAACAATCGGCGTATGGTTTAAATATAATTTGACATAAATTTTAAAGGCACATATTTCACTGGCAGAGGTACATTTCTAATTTTAACGTGCATGACCGAATTTATGCGTCGTACATGTGTTGCCATGTAGTGCGGGAGCTAGTGGTGATTTCTTGACATCATACTGCTTGAGGACTTCTTCTGCCGTAGTCGAGTAACACAATATTTTGTAGAGTATCAATGTCTCATTAGTTTTGTCTCATGCACTAGATATTTAAATACCAATCATAATGTGAACTGCCATATAAATACGTACATAAAATAGCCTACTTTTATCAACAAATTCAGACAAACCTAAAGCCTGTATTTGAATTCATTAATTACACCTCTCAATATTGACTATCAAATGACTTTCATACCGTTGTCTACCTCTGTTAATTGATGACGGTATTTAATTTAGGCCATAACGATAATTATGACATAATTCAATCACCACTGACTCCTGAACCACAATAGAGCGTAACGTTCGTACAAAGCGAATATTTGTTTATCTTCACTATATTTTTGAATCTGAATCATATATTTAACTCCAATCGTGTATCGAGTACAAAATACCCTGATACTTACGTTTAAGCGGCTCACGTTATGCTCGTAAAAGAATATTACCTTTGTGAAGGGATTTTTTGTGAACCTTTGTTTTAATTTGGCCCTCATAGTAGTAGTAGGGATTGATTCAAACCTAAGAGTTAGAGGTGCTCAGCTAAAATAAAGAAACTTGAAATTCCGTTACCAACGGCTCTAGCGAAGTTGACATCCTACAACCACTAGAAAATGTAGAACAAATGAAAATGTAAGCAATTTACATTATAGTCACTGATAGACATAGCCAGGGGCAGTTCCGTTGACAAAAACTATCAGGCACTGCATAAATACCGAAAATAATTCTGTTCCATAATATGAATTCTAGAACTGGATTTTCATAAATTAAAATAGAAACAAAATTAAGTAAATTGATTGCAAAAAAGTTACGTAATCTGAAATAACTGATCGTGAAAGTTTCGAAAATATATAGATAGATACATAACTCGTTATTGTTCACCACAGTAACAGTACAGAAAACGCATAACTTAAAAAAAATAGGTAAGACAATGGGCGGCCTTATCGCTGAGAGCGATCTCTTCCAGGCAACCATAGAAAAGTACACAGTAGGTACTGTTCTAAGTAATTAAATATTTGAATTTTCTGATTTGTCGAGTGCTACCAGCATGAGCGAGCAGTTACTCAAAGTGCTCATAACATTTGACAGGTGCACCCTGTAAGCGTTTTGCGACACTACGATTTATGGCGCGCCTTGCATTTCTGACGTAGTTCCACTTGCACCTACAATGAAACTTACACCTTCATTCAATTATATCCAAATTGTAGGTTAGTTACTCCAGGCTAAACTAAACAGACCCAGTAGGATCAATAACATGAATAAAGAAAAAGTTTCAAAATAACAGTTAGATAAGACTTGTTGGAAATTTATATATCAATGTAGGTATATAAAACAAGTAGCGATAACTTTAAAATTAGAATTAGCAAAAAATAGTATAAAAGATAGGGTACTATTGGATTAAAATAATAAGCAAAACATAAACAAAGTAGGTAACTAGTATTATAGTTTCTGGACCTCCATGTCTGAGGGACACTTAGAAAAAAAACAAAAAAAAACAGACCATGGAACACTAAGTCAAATATTGTGTTAAACCTTTTGTCAAATATAATTTAGACTAGACTTTGACTACCCTCTTAGGCACCGGTCCTAAGAACATAGGATTTAATCCAGCCTTCCAAAAGTCAAAACTCTAAATTTTTTATCAAGGCCACTTACATGTAAACTTTATCTGGTAGATTGATAGTCCCGTTTAACGTTTTAGTGGTACAAGTGAGACCAAAAATGTTTAGGTACTTCGCTTGGTTATATAGTTTATAACCATTTCATTATGCCTACCTAAAATCTAATGAAACATCGTGGTTTTAATAAAGCTTAATGCATACTACACTTACAGTGCACAGTATACCTTCCTAATATATGTATGTGTGAATACACCACGTGTATTTGATTATACGTAAAATATACTGTGCATTAGTGCGTGTGCGTCTGTTTACATAAAGTAAGAATCCTAACATTCAGAACTTTCAGATGTTTTAGTTCAAGTTTGATGTACTATTTCATTATTCTGTGGTTCAAACTCAAAATAAGAAAACAAAAAGATTACAAAAGCCTATATAGCTTCGCACAAACAATTACATGTAAGAGATCAAATAAAATAACATTAGGTCCTGCTACAAAATTCACGCTGACATAATAAAACCTAGCCTTAGACACAAGGGCACTACTGGACCTCTACTAAAAGTCACTATTGTATTACTCCGATGTCACTTACATGACTATACGACGTCGTAATACGTACAATACCGTGTTTTAGTTTACCAGCCTCTCATTGAAAATGGTACACTTATTTAGAACTAGCTTCCACCCTCGACTTCGTCCGCATCCCGAAGAAAAGCAGCCTATGTATTAATCCAGGTTACGAACTACCTATGTATATGTATTTCAAGTTTCATTCAAATCGGACCTTAGTTGCAGCGTGATTGAAACACAAACATCTAAACTTTGACATTAGTAGGAAGGATAAGATAGGAAAATTCTAGCAGTCATCATCTTATCATCCTGTACAACTCCAATGTGGTGGGCCGCCCTACGTTTTGCCTTCCGGTTCGTGGGCACTGGGTAGGAGCTAGTATTGTAATATTATATTAAGTTCGTAATCGCAAGCCAAGTTAACATTCCACCATCGCTAGAGAATAGAAAACTAAATGTAGGGAAATTACATATTGTGCAAACCTACGCGAAGTCACGTGAACATTCCCATACATTTCTAAAGTTTAGGTACAAATCTCTAGCGATTAGAATGTCAACTAGCCTAATTTACTACGCTTGTTATATCTATTTTATCAGCCATCTAGTTCCCATAGTACAAGCTTTGCTTAGTTAGGGACTAGAAGGCGTTGTGTTAAATGTCCGTGAATATTTTTTTATTTATTTCTGTTTTGCGTTTCAGTTATCACTCGCTGCACCACACGTCGTATTGAAAAATTTGCGGTGCAAATGTAACAGGAGAAGGAGCTTCTAACCGTAAACTTTGAACCATTCCTGGCAGGAATGAGGTCCTAAGACGTATTACATGCGGAAACTAAGACACGAGTGAAGGAATTTATGCAAATGAATCTCGCCTTACTTGGTATACAGCTAATTTAAGTATCAGCTGTGTTAATTTTTTTATATTTTAGGTTTTATAGAAAATAGGAGATGCTAGTATATCCGCTTTCGTCAGTTTCACAGTGTTTTCTTCCATAAAATCTTTAGACACAATATATATACACACAATTATAGTATTTATTAATAACTTGCATTTAATTACATAACACGTGTTTGTACCTGTCTGGAACTTTTTGGAGGTATTCAATTAGAATTTTTTAATACGCTACACAGTTTTTTGTAGCGTAGGTAGGTAAGTATTTTGTGATTATGTTATCAATGGTGTATATTCGTATTATAAGATTTATAAGACAGGTGATAATAATAGTTATTGATCTTGAATAAAACTACCCGACCGAAGTCGTTCTTTCATAAAAACGGGATGATCGAAAACTACAAACTGACTTGACGATGATGATGATCCAACTAATAAAGGGACTTAAGGCCGCATACTGAAACGTCACTAAAATTTAAACACCACTTAAAATTGCCCTGCCTCTTTTTGACATTAATTAAGAGATTGATTAAGAGATTAATTAATTACGAGATGGCAATAATATAAGCATGAACTTAATATAAGTAGTGTTTGAGTATTAGGCCGTGGGTGCCTTATCTCAGATTGTTTGTCTGTGGGCCTTATGTTAATATTGACAGAGATTCACTAGCGGGTGAAACTAGTTCACTGCATCACACCAAAAATGTTGTAGCTTCGAGCAAACTTCAAGATATAAAAAGCCTAAAATTTACTCTGGTTTTTCATAAATAATAGAGAACCAGCTGTTACTCAGGCACTGTGCTTGATGGAATGCATTGTACGTTGACGCCACCGCACAATGGAGCCTAGGTAAATAAATTATCTCACAAAACTTGAATATGTTGTCTGTTTCGTAATGTGATACTGAATAATTTAGCAAGATAGCGTTTTCGTTTTGTATTGCGAAAGTTGGTTTTGGCTGAAGTTTTTAATTGGCTTCCGTACCTTGTAAAAGCTTTTTTGTTATAACAAAAAAAGGCTTGATTCGTTACCATATAAATTTAACTTGTTCATCTTTTAAAACTTTTTTCTACTTGTTACTCTACAAGTAACCAAATAAATACGTTTTTAAACCAACTTCAAAAAAGTAGGAGTTTCTCAATTCGGTTGTATTTTTTTCTTATCAGCGTCTTTGGTTTGCATATTTATTTGTCTTTATTAGAATTAAACTGAATATTTTTTTTATAAAGAATTTTTGTTTTCCTTTAAGATTTATTTATTTATTTATTTAATAACTCGTACGGGATTAACCAATTACACTAATTATTTTTATCAGGGACATTAAATTATAGAACTATACATACAAATTTACAAGACATTATTATTAACACAGTCAAATTAAGTACACATAAGTCATTAAATAATAGATAACTAATAAAATAACTTCGTACTGCTTTACATCGATCTTACTTTTGTAGTATAGTATTATGCTTTTGTGAAAAATCTATAGGCAGATACGTTATTATTCATCTAGCGAGATCCTTTGAAGCGCTAAACGTTCTTCGTAAAATTAATAGTCACATCGCTCCAGAGGCGTTTATACAAAATCTTTTAAATAAAGTTAGTACGTGATCCTCTCCACACCGGCACTGTATAGTATAGTAATAATTACAAACAGTAGTATCACTTAGTTTGAAAAACCAATATTACGTCTGAGTGGCGGCAAGGCGATGTACTTATTGAACAGAACTACCGAGTGATATTATTACTATGACAGAATTTGATTATACCTAGGCTTTATGCGTCTGCTTGTGGTATGATAGAAATATTTATATAATCAAAATAATTATTTTACTTTGCTACCTTTTCTCTTGCAGGCGATTTTATTCTTAGAGCTGGGTCAAATCTGCATTTTACTTCTCTGTCTTAAAAATCTCGTGCATTCTACTGGTTCTCGCAAAGTTACTGTGCCGTGGGCCCTGCCAAATGGTGTTACAACAGATTTTTGTAATGTTCTGTATTGGTAAGCGAGGTCTGGACCCACGCCAATTCGGCCATCGATTTACAAGTTCACTTTATGTTTTCCTGATACTTTCCGAAGCGCGAGACGCTTCCGGTTGTTTGTCGGTTATGTAATGTCATAAGTACGGTATTGTTTGAGAACTTTCAACATTTACCTTGAAACTGCGACAGATTTAATGGTTTTGAAACGATTGCCTCCTAAAAATTATTGCTTCTATGCGATTTCAAAAGTCTTATTTTAATACAAAGTGCTTTCTTGAAGTCAGTCAAATGACGATTCAGTTTAAACCTCTCCCAATTAAAAGCCAACACACACTTTTACCATTTCTACTCGTACTTACTAATATCTTCCGCGACATCACGGAAATGCTTGAGTAACATTGCCTATGGATTGCGTACTTCCAGTATTGCACGTTATGTACCATAAGTATTGCACATATACCTGTGTAATAGGCAGTAATAGACATGTTAATAGAATATTATGCTGCAAAGCCATTAGCTTCTAAAATATCACTTTAAAAACTATATTGTTTAAAAATGCAATAGGACTAGTAATCATAGCTACAAATGTCTTTTTTTTTTCATCAGAAAAAGTTAAAAAATTTACCGGATCAAGTTCTTTTCGAAAAACACCAAAAAAATACAAGCTAACGAAATCATGCGATGAACACAGACGGAAATCTAATTTCTCAATCAACTCGCTATGGTTCAAAGGTTTGATAAACAATCTTTATTTTCAACGGCATTTTTGTAAATGATTCACCTTTTTCTCGAGTTGAAACAGCAAATGTTAACTCAATAATCTTTTCACCTACCTCGTCCCACTGCTGAGAAAAAGGTCTCTCCCATATCTTTCAATTCGGTCTTGAACTTCATCGCTATTACTTAAATAAAATCAGTAGGTTTTTAATCTTCTATTAACCTCCAGCCTCCTAGATATATATATCCCAGATATCTTTCAGTGTTTGTCCCTTATTATTTAATACCAGTGGTGGTATCAAAGTAAGTAATAAGAACTTTATTTGAATTAAATTGGACTCTAGCCTGAATAATTTACTTGTGCTTTTAAAAGCCTCCTTAAATGAATTTGCCTACTTGAGTGCTTCCTAAACGATAACATTATCTCGAGAAATAAAAACACTTGAATTTCTTTAACTTGAATGAGCATGAAGAACTTCGAACAAGAGACGTAAAACGTTAAAATATGATGCTGAGCTCCGCAGTCTAATTCTGTGAAACATTCGTACACTTACAACTTTGAAGATATTCATATGGCATCGTGATGACTATTCAATAGTTAGTTTTTGTTAATAGTCAGGTATTTATGCCTCAAAAGTGTGGCTAACCCAAGCATTCGCAAGAGCTGTTGATTAAAGAAATAGAGTTTAAAAAAAATCTATACGAATATGGAAACCTTCTGGTTTAACTCAACAAGCGCATGATGCCTCATTCAAAAGAATTTTGCATGTGGTTTTATATTTTTTCAGTAAAATGCAATTTGCCTTATTTGCACATAATAAACGTATTGAGACAGATTTTTCAAGCATAATCTTTTCAATTCAAGTATGTTTTATTTTCCATTTTTAACTCTGTTACACAGCGCTGTTTTTTTCTTTCAGTCACTTTTCTTTAGAATCAGGCTCTCGTTTTATTGGGTAAGTTTGGAAAAAGTTAAATTAAGGAGGCGTGTTGATGTCATGACTTGGAAACAGGTTTTATAACTTAAAAAAAAATACATTGAAGTCGCTCTGCCTCGGTACTGTATAGTATTGTAAAATAACTGGTTGCCATTGACCAATATCTAAACTTCATACTAGAGGCAAAAAATCAAGTAAAGGCGATGATCTTTATGAATAGGTAAATCTTCTATCGTCGTTTCTGAGTTCGATTACCGAACCCTATCGAGTCCACGTCGGCAGTCACTACGTGCTAGATAATTAAGTTATTATAAAAATAGGTATGTATGTTAGTTCTAAGGTATATATAATAATTATGAGCCTTGTATTGCACGAATATGTGTTGCCTAAATGAAATTAACTTTAAATTCGATATTTTTATTTAAAACCTTCATCGGCCATTGAGGTCCATAATATAAGGTCACGATTAGTACGTATTGGTGTATTTTTTGTATATAAAAAAACACGGTGCTAAGTAATCGTTATTAAGCCTCGTCCCAGGCCCTGAAACCTATAAAAAGTCCTAAAAACGTGTACAACTGTTTATTACACGTTTACGACCTCTTATTTCGAAGTCAATTAAAGTCTAGAGTCTATCAAAGAGGATATTAAAAGCCTAAATACTTTAGAAGAACGGTACTCAATAAAATTACGTGAGCTTACGAACGACGAACACAAATTCAAAGACTTTAGCCATATTATTATGTAAATTATTTAATGTTATTATTCGTTAGGTAAATGCCTCTCCTTAAGTTTTCCAATGACTTTAATACCTTGATGCTTCAGTCTTGGATGAAGGCGTTCAGTTCACTGCACCATTTAATTTTCATACAAGGACGTCGCTCGCAATGCCTTTCAACGTCAGAGCTGATACGCTGACAAAGATTACTCTCTCTTTTCGCTCGTTTTTCAGTGAATTTGGACTTTTTATCAACCCTATTAATTATGGCTGTGTAAACGTGAACTAAAATACTATGGAGCTTGATAAGACAATGCGATTACATTCAGTATCGGTGCTCACGTTGGATTAATCAACGTTTCGGCATCATTTCCCTGCCCTTATCCCACGCTAGGTGGGGTCGGCACAACATGTTTTCTTCTTCCACTCACTCCTATCATTCGTCAACTCTGAATCTACACCTCTCACATTCATATCCTCTTTCACACAATCAAACACTTCTTCTTCGGTCTTCCTCTACTTGCATACCCAGCCACACTCATATTCATAACTCTCTTCGTTATATGACTTTCATCCCTCCTCATTACGTGTCCATACCATGCTAATCTACCACTCCTCATCTTTTCAATAACAGGCGCCACTTTCACACTTCCCCTGATATACTCATTCCTTATTTTATCTAACCTCGTAACCCTTAATAATCAATGTTTCGGCATATAGGCCAATTATACAAAAGTAATTTCAGCCATTTCATTTATCTAAAAAAATAGAGGCAAAACTGAGCTTCCTGCAATCTCAACCTAACTCCCGCAAAGCCTATGTAATACCAGAAGGCCATTACCAAGTAAATCTGCAGCAGAGGATGCAATAAGCGTTGAGTACTAAATTCCCGTCTGGCGTCCCAGCCTAATGGTGCGTGCTAGGATTGCATAACTTATGGCAATTTTCTCCTTCTTTACCCCCAACGTAACGCATCATTTGCCGAGTCGCTTCGTTAGATCAGTGGTAATTATAAAAGTGGCTAGTCACAACCTGCAAATTAACTTTAGATTGCGCGTTGAAAATCGGTTAGGTGGAAGTAATGTGAAAATAGCGATTTGGGAGCAAGAAATTGGAATTCAAAAATATCTTCGCATTATGTATAGCCTAGCTAACTAAAGTTTCGGTATATTATAGTAGGTAGGCAAAAAAGTATACACAGATATTGGTCACAGACCATATAATACTATACTAGTGTTGGTGAATAATATCATGGGGTTTGCAAACGTATTTTTTTTAAATGAATTTAAAGCACATATGGTGTATGTATGAGGAGGAGGCTGGAATAACATGAAGGAGGCCTATACCCAGCAGTGGATGACATCGGGCTGAGATGATGATTATGGTGTATGTATATTGTATGTATAGGTTCACCCTGCTGACGTGCTAGCCTCACACTAGAAAATCATACATAACAAATAACAATATAGGTAGAGTAGAGAACAGAGGGAGTCTAAAATAGAGATAAGCCATCTTCATTGTTTTATTTATCTTCATTGGGGACTGTGAGGATTGCACCCATTAACTGTAAAATCTAAAACAACTGATGCCATATACTTTGTCATCGACAAAGCTCTTTGTTTTGCTGAAGCAATAACGATTCTATTAATGACGCCATGTTTCACCGTCAGCTTTCTTCACCTGATAAATCGGGTCGTAAAACTGGGGGCTTACTCCTCCAAATGATTAACAAAAGTTTGCTAATAATATTTGAATTACACAGCGCAATCGGTTTGTGTGTAATACGCGGCCGCTCGAAGTGTGCCCCATCAGCGCGTAGTGTAACTCAAATATGAATAAGAAACATTCGATCTTCATTTTACAAAGTAGGTCCGTTGACTTTTCGTTCCATCGTCACGCTGCTATTGTTAAGAGAGTAATTAAGAATAGACAGGTGATAAGCTGAAATTATGGAAACCCCTTTGATTTATTCCCTCTCTTGGTAAAAGGCATACTTACTGCTCCTACTTAAAACTTTTTTAAGATACATACTTTGTTGGCAAAAACTGACCACAACATAGCTACTATAATTTGGTTAATTTCAAGTTTTTGTCATTCAATAAAAACTGTTGTGAGAGAAGAAAATTAATATGCGACGTAATCATTTTCGAAATAAAACGAATTGCATCTATAATTACACGGACAGTTCATAATTGCAGCGCGATAATTCAGTACTTTACAGTAAATCGAGATAGTAGCTAACTTACTCGTACTTAGTGTACTTACCTAGTTCACTTAAAAAAGGATCGACGGGAATTTAATTATCTGCAAATAAATCCATAAAACGTGCTAACTTAAGGTTGCTTATTGCTCTCCTCAGTTTTACAAGCAACGGTGTGTGCCTCTGTTTCAAATACCTACACTTTTTTAGCTGATATATTTGTGGGCTGTGAGGTTTGGTAAAAGTTTATACACACGTAAAATATAACCATCGTCATAATTATTGCGTAATTATTTATTTACGTTAAAGTACATGAAAACAATTTGCCCGAAGCAACAAAAATATATTACAAGCAAAAACTACGTACTATTATTTCTATTTAATCGAGTGTTCATCGATAAATAAATATACAGTAGTTCAATTACTCAACTTTATTTAAATGGAAGTGAGTAGGTACATAATCTATCATCTCTGTCACACCAAAATCAATTTACCTTGCAACGATAGTGACGTCAATATAATCAACGTGCTGAAAGCATTGATACACAAGCTAGCAAAGGCTTATAATGCCTACAGGGTTGTGATAATTTGAAAGATTACTTTTCTTCTAGGAGCGTTTCTGTAAAATTTGTAGAAATGGTTAGGTATTCATAAATCTAGATAGACATTGACGGGCAACCCTAGTTTATCAAAGAAACGAAACTACAACTAGAAGAAGCGCAATTGCAAAGACGCAGGATTCAAAACTTATTAACTTTTTAAAAGTACAAGGATTACTGTTCGCCATAACCTTACAAGAAAACTAAAAAAAAACTCACGGCATTTTTTCAGAGATCTACACTGGCTGCTTTATTCGTAGTAGGATTAAGTGAAGGCGCAGATGAGTCTGCGTCAAAAATTGCTAGCCTGTCTGTAGTAATAGCATCAAAAGAATAAGGAAAGACGAGCAAGCTGGCAGCACTCTTCTCATTTGAGTGGCTCTGCTCATCTTGGTTCATTTTGCACAAGTCTAGCCTGCAGCACACAATAAAGCTGGAACAAATATGGAGGCCACTGTGTCCGGCTATCTCACAGAGTGCTCGGGGCCCATTGTGCGCATAATATTTGCCGCCGAGGCAAGCCACGTTAGAAATCGCCGTGCAAACATTAATCCTGTGATCTATGCCCGACTCACCGTAAAGCAGCTCGTTTATCTTGGCTTCGTTACCAATCGCAATATCAGAATAATTTAGCTGTGGGAAGGAAAATTGCATTATTGCTACGTCATCTTCTAAACCCCAGTTTGTCTATTACTGGATAACCATCGCAACGTCTACAATTTATGCAAGAGGTAACTAATGACAATTTGATCTCAAAAAACCTGAGTGTGCTTTTGTATTTTCACCTGTTTTGTGTCAAAAGCAATCCTGCCCGTAGTGCCCAGGTATAACGACTTAACCAAACAACTTTCAACGTAAAATACTCTCGAAATCCAACAAACTTGTTAATTTAATAAACGTTCCGTCTTGAAGCTGAAAAGTCATGCTTGTTCGCTGAGCAAACTCGACTTGAATGCAGTGAAATTTTCATAAATAATAATCCACAAGGAAACTCGCCCTTTATACGGGCACAGTCGCCGCAAAGCCGTCTGAGATCCACCAAGAAATGCAAAGCGCAATTTTCCATGAAAAACTCTTACACAGTGCGTTCAGCATTTCATATTTTTTGGACGAGTAAGTACTTGATTAAACCTAAATGCTACTTCAATAGAAACACGCTAAACACTACATTGTTTGTATCACTAAGTACTCTTGAAAACCAGCAAATTACCATACGAAGTAATGAGCACAAAGTGCTTCGATGCAGGCAAATGCCAATAACGAGTATGATTGAACGTTGCAATTCTGTACATTTACTGGTGGGTCCGTTGATTTCTTTGTGTGTTCTAAATGTTGTGCTTGCAACGTCACTAATAACTCAAAAAGTTATTATTAGTAAATCAAATGTGCCGGAGCTTTGAAATATACTCCAGAAATCCCTACTGTTTTATGCGGGACCTCTAAGCAAATTACTACAGAATTGTAACACCCGAGATATGAATAAGACATTTTCCCTTGTCCGTGTACACAAAAGGCTTTTACCCAAACAAAACAATTCAGTATTGGTAGTATTGAAGAATAGTCCTACAACTGGCGCGTCCAATCGTAGCCAAGCGCTCCCAATAACGAGCATCCCTCAGACTCAATAGCTATTTAATCAGCTTTGTTCTATAGAAATAACTAGCTTCCCCTCGCGGTTTTGTTTGCGATAATAGAGTAGTAAAAATGTATAATGCTATTTTTATGACGGTTTGTCTCTACAAATGAGTATAGTGTGTAGACAAATAGTGATATTATTATGTGCAATGATTTATCTTACATAGAAAATCACTGGATCAGTACAAGTACTACAAAAAAGACACAATTTTATATCAAAGATTTTTCTTTTGTCAACTTCAGCAAGATAAAGCTTCAGCATTACCTATAGATATAAAACCCTGACCATATTCCCGACAGAGATTAAAGTCTTACTTGTATACGATACTTTAAACTTTGAAGTATGTAAGGAGATCCATATATTGAAACTTCGATATAACAAAGGTGTTCTAGTAATGCAAATGCCTCATGGTCATACCAAAATGTAACCAAATGACATCCAATAAACAATGGTCTCAGCTATATTTTGAGCACTGCTGTCATGAAGACTAACTGCGCAATATCTCATAGAGCTGAAATTATCCTAGCTTTTCGGTGAATCCACTGCAAGTACGTTACAGGTCAAGTATAATCTGAACGCGGTGAAGTTAATGCTTTACAAACTAATTATACTTTTTACTAGCCGTCGCCCGCGGCGTTGCTCGCGTTCTAGACCCTTTAGAGTGTGACTTTTCAAAATTCCTTTCTTAGTGCACCCCTATACTATATAAGGCTTCTACCCTCCAAATTTCATACCTCTAGGACTTATAGTTTAGGCTGTGCGTTGAATCTCTGTCAGCTTCAAAAGAGTTTTATATATATTGATGATGATGATGATGGTGATGATGATGATGATGATGATGATAGACGAGGCCGGTCTTGGACAGTTATTTGTAGGTTTTATAAATCTAACTATGTAACTAAGTATAAACCGCAAAAGAATGGAACACATAGCCGGTGTCTGTCTTTCCTGATTACTATACATATTATTATAGTCTGGAGCCTTATGCTCAATTCGGCAAAGTTTTTGTAATAGGGATGACTCCATATCTCGACCGACTACACCTTACACCAGTTCACCAGTGGGTGACGTCATATCATTGATTGGTGAACCGTGTTTTCAACGTCATTAAAGATATCTACAAGGCAAGAGTGAATATAATTAATTTCCATCATAATCTTTTTACATCATACTGGAATATAACAAATGTCCTAATACATAATAACAAGTCATTGTTACCATATTTTTGCAAAGACAGACCATGATATAGAACTAAACATCTATTTGTACACGTTTCTCTTCATCAAAGTTTAGAAACACATCTCAAACATTGGCTTCAAGCTCCCAGCTGGTTATACTAGCAACTATTTGACAAATCAATCGCAAGTTTGACAGGCAAAGTCGGAGAAAGCACGTAGCGGGTTCGTTATCTCGTCCGATGCACCACTGGCGCATACCACGGGATCCAGACTTGGAAATATAAATTGGGAGATATTCAAATAAAATAATAAAAGAATGAGAAAATTGCTAGTGACGGTATCCATTTCAATAAAGTTTTTGCCAATACAGTAAGAAAAACAGTCACTGAATGTTTCTTTTTCTGAGTAGTTTTAAATTCAAAATAGATTTACTGAAATGACTTTAATTCAAACTGTTATCAAACTAGTAGATGGTACAATAAAATTTCAGTGGTTACCTTTTTTAGGTATACATTGAACATTAATTCATTCACCAACTCTTTCAGGAGGTATACGTTAGTACCGCCAGTAACTGAACTCAGATTTGCTTCCAACAAGAACACTTTATGGGTTTCAATATAACTGCGCACGTCTGTTCTTTGTAAGTGCACGACCCGCCGTGAATATGGACGTGTTCGATGCAGCACCTGTTCGACAACTCGCTAACTTTGCTCCACAAATTTACTTAAAGTATTACGAGATTCAAGCGGACGCGACCCTACTTGTCCCACATAGTATTTGTAAGCCTGATGAAATCGACGTCCTCAAACTTTGCAACTCGTTATTCATGAAAAAATTATATTCAACTATTTTGAGCACAATAGAAGTTCGAGCTTGAGTCTCGTCTCGTATCTTCCAAAAACTTGGTCCGCGCTGTGTTACTTCGGTAAATATCGGATAGTATTTCACAAGGAAGCTTCCGTTAACTCGCCAAAGCTCAAAAGTTGTTTCACAATTTTCTTCTCTTTACCAAGGGAACTACCGCGGATGATCACTCACTTAATTTTCACTCTAAATTCATCGTTTTCTGCTTTACGATGGTATAACAATTAAAATTGATGAGTTCGACTCTTGAATAGAGTTTTACGGACCTATCTGTTCCAATAACGAATTCCATATTAATAGACTGTGGTTTTTGTTTAATTTGAGAGACGTGTCCAATTCGGTTTCGGTATGAAAAGCCCGTAGCTTTTGCGCGCTACGACCGGTAGTGGTTTATGCGTTTAAAATGTTTAAACAATAGGAACAACCGGCACGTCATCAATACGGATGATTCGATTATTCTCGTGTGTCGTCCAATTTAAAATAACAAGCTGCACTGAATGTGCATACATACATGTACATAGGCATTATAAAGGAGGGTGTACGTGTCATCGGCTTTTGCGAGCTAATCGTGGCGGGGACGGCTGATTGCATGCACCGTGTTTTCTTTTTTGTGAGTAGAATCGGAAAACTGGCTTCATTGAACAAAGCAACTATCGCTGAGCCGGGATTATTGAGCCAATTTAATTTGAGCGGAATAAGCTTTTTGATGCAGCTCTAATGAAGGAAGAAACTGGCTTTTCGTGATTGGATGCGCGCGTTCTCTGGCTTTACGAGCGGACTAAACGCAATGCAGTTAGTGTAATGGTATGCATAGATGTACAGTAATATAAATGTGACTACAGTAAGACTGTATGGTCACAACCTAATTTACCATTTTGTAAAGACAAACGACATTTGTTTTGTAATTAGTCTTTCTACTCGTACATAAACTAACAATATAAAAGTACGGCTAGCTTTTATCCGCATAAAAGCAAATCTGAATGCGGATAAATATTGTAAACAGTTCTCATAATATTTGGCCGCCAGCGAAGATCAGATAGCAACACTTATAGCCCGTCTTATCTTCTCAACTAATCGTCACCACGAGATCACTAAAAATAAACTCCGTCGGAAAACGCTAAAGATAAACCTTTTAAAAAATAACGTTACGCCACCGACACATTCCCCAATAAATCATTGCTATCACCCCTCACGCCCCCTGTCAGCGGGCCGCGGAAACTGGCAAAAACACCCCCAAAATGTCTGGAAACCGGACCCACCCTTGTAATCGCCAGATAATGGGCGCGGATTGAAAAATCATCCCTGCTATACGTTAAGGGTGGTTAAGGGTACGCGTGGCGCAGCGTCACAGTCTCAAATGAATAGCAACCCTCTTAATTTGAGTAATTTTTATGTAGTCATGTGGTTTACTAAGCCGGATTCACATTACTGTGTCGAAGTGTGTCGCCACAAGACACTCTGACACATTTTACCTGAGTAATTTTTAGTATTCGAAAACCTGAACAACTGAACGCTCGTATTGTTAATTTGTAAAAATTGTGAAAAATCACTGCGTTGTAAATTCTAAGCGTCATATCATTGAGAGTTCCACAAAATATATAACTCAGTAGCATTAACCACACACGTTCAAATGCTTTCGCCTCTATTATATGAACTGAGCTGGCTATTAGCTTCTTCAGCCTGTGGCACGATGTCACTGTAATTTGTCAAGCAATCCGCATGGTTTTACATAGAATATTATTATTAATGACGGTCATCTGTACGGGTCGTTGGTTCGCGCGTGTGTTTAGCGTGACTTGGCAATTTGTGTCGGCGGAATAATTTCTATGAGCGAGACTGATTATTTTAAACACGCGTAGAAATACGTTTTGGCCAATCCAAGTTGATATTATACTTATTGATATTTGAACTTGGCTAGGCGATAGTCGTTCTTTCTCTAAATCTCTGTAGTATTTAAGAGAAGCATCTTACGTAGTACCTATATAACTCGTACGTATTTCCACGATCAATAAAATAGTATCGCAAAGACGCTTAATCCTATAAGCGCAGAACTCAAGAATCGCCCGAGCTAGAGCCAGAGCTCTCCAAGGATTAGTTACAGATAACATGGGCCTCACAATATCCGAGTATCATACTACTTGGGCACAACTGTGCTAAGCACAATACAAAAAGGAGTAGTAGTAAGCAGTTCGTTTAGATTGTGGTTTATATGTGAGGTATTGGATTAATTTTAGCAAAGTCTTGTTGCAGGTCTGATATCATTGCTCAGACCAATAGAAGTTGGTGAACCTGGAAAGGAAAAGGCCCACAAACGTTCCTTCGTTATGGGCGGACCTGGATTTATACGGGCTGGTGATGATGATGATGAGTACTTGAACAACACGAAACTAGGTAAAACTAAAAAATCTAGTTATTTCTTGTATAATCTAATCGCTACGACATAGCCCCAGAGGCAAGGTCTACGGCGTAGCTGCTACGTCGTAGACCTTGCTACAAGTAGAATTGACTTGTAAAGACGGCCATACTGCACCAGATGATGATGATATTAGTGTAGCTATTTCCTAATAGTTAGTACTACATCTTTCTGTATCGCAATGTATATTGAACGTTATAACAGTATTTACACATCCAATGTGTTGCTGTGGCGAAAACGCTTTGCATATTAACACACTCATGTAAATTTTATGAGCATGTGCACCAAATGTGCTCTTGCTATAAAATTTTCCAAGGGCTGTCATGCTTCTGTTATAATAAACTAAATTGAGAGCACAGGCTCTGGTGAAGGCAAACATCGCATTGTAGAGAAACTTGCACTTTTGAAAATCAAAATTACGGAAACCGCGGCTAGTTACACAAAAATCATCACGATTTATTTTTTACTTTTCTTTCATTTCTTATTATCGAATCAACATTTTACAAAATGAGTTAGACTGTTTTTAATCGACTTCATAAAAGGAGAAGGTTCTCAATTTGGTTTTTTTTATAGTGTGTACTCAGGCCGCAAGAAACGTTTTAGCTTGCTTTTACTACTGCTAAAAATATTTGCAAAATTTTCGCAGTTTATACTAACACGCCTGAATAATATTATATACCCAACTTTGTAAATATAAAGCCGATATTGAGCTATGAGCCGTCGGATTTACCTGTAATACCTCAACAGGCGAGCGCAAGCCAGCATCATCTGTCAAGCTTCTCACAGACAGCGATCAAATTGAGGATTGAGGGCTAACTGCCGTTTGATAATGCTTCGCTTAGCTCATACGTGAACCTCTGTCACTTTAGCTTATACGTGCAACTGTGAGAATATCCTTTACACAAATTGAGAACTTGCAAGGTAAGTGTCAAAATGAAAGCAGCATATATATTGGTTTCAGTTTTTTATGGCTTATGATTTATACTATCATCATTATTAAAATGAGAAGTAAATGCATTTTTAAATATTAGAGCTTTTAACTCGACAGTTTATTTATCGTGCCTAAGGACTGTTAATAACTTGTTTTTTTACAAAATTAAATGCTTTTAGAAAACTTTTTTCACGATTTTGTGATTGGTCCCTGATTTATTACTTTTATAAGCTAAAAAGGGTTTAAGATCGTAACGTATATAAGCCTAGACATCGCCGCAACCGACCGTGAAATATGCCTTCAGTGGGCTCGCCCTCCCAAAACGCTGAAGCCATGTAGATACCAAAAACCTTTGGACTTCAAATTAATTTGAGCTCATGCGTAAAATATCGGATTACGCAAGCGGCATATAGTCCAGGCGTTTCATGCCTAGTGCACCCAGCCGGCCGCTACCAAGTCAGATTAAATTTACATAAATAGTCAAATACACGGGACCCAAAATAAACCATTCTCGATTCGATGGTCCGAAAGCTGTATCTCAGCAAACACGGACGTTCGAAACGGCAAATGTGACCCGAATTAATATTTGACCAGCGTGTTTGTCGTGTAACTTGTGCCTTCATTTGGCTTCTGTGGTCACTTTACATACGGTTATTTTCTATGAACTCTAATTTAGAGAATTAGTAGTCAGACCCGCCTTTAGCATATTAAAACGCTGCGTGGGAATCCAGATAGTTGGATTCAATTTGCGGATTTTAATCAACTAGATTTTGAGATTCCGGTGAAAAGTTAAATTAATATTAGGGAAAAAGTTTAACGTTCATTTTCTGACACAGAAAAGTGTACCTACTTACATACCAAACGTGCAGCTTGTCGTTAGTTGTGAAAACTGATAACAGAAGTTTCATCAAACTTAAAAACTTGCTTCCAGACAAATTACTTTGGAAAATGTGGTCTTTTCATAAAACACGGTCTGTCGCCCCCAACTTCCAGTCTCCAAACTTTGCACCTGCCACTAAAGAGCCTCGGTTTATTTTAAGAATAAACATGGCGTTCATTGGCGCGTCTGAAGCGAAGCACTCAACCGGGGTGACATTAAATATTTCATTTTAGAGAAGTTTTTATTACAGTCTCTGAACGTGTCCGCGATAAACGTAGCGGACGTGACTAGAGAACCTTGCTTAGATCGCCGTGCAGCGTACACCTAGTTTTACAAAGAGTATCGTACTCTGGAAGCGACAGGTTCAGATCAAACTGATTTATCATTCAAACTGTTCCCGATTAAAAACTGTCCAACTAAGAAATGATACCATGCTCCCATTGCTCCCAAATAGTTGTTATTGTATATCAATCAGGTCTGTTAAAAACGCGGGGTACAAAGCCATAAGTTTCTTGCCCATTTTCCTAGGCTTTGGTTGCGATGGACTAGCACTTAGAATCACCTAACCTGTTTAAAACTCGATGTAAACTTGGAAAAGTTACACCGTGTTTTGTCTCTTTCAATTTTTGAATCTGCTTGTCAATGTAAAAGACATCATACGGTGTACTATACCAAACTTACATCGAATTTATTAATAAAAGGGATAGAGTCAAGGACGAATTATTGGGTAGAGTACAACAGACGAATCTAAATGATAGCTCTTTGAGTAAACTTTGGTTTTGAAATATAAAATGGTCTTTCCAATCTTCTCTATATCTACGTCACTATCGACCTGTTCCAACGAAGACCAAACTTTGTCTAATACACTTTGCAACGCACATAATCCCATCTACTGCAGCGTCTAAACTATAATTAAGATTTCTCTTTTAAAACGCTGATAAAATCTTAATTGAAGTTGTTAAATTAAAGCTGGACTAGGTATTTTATTTTCTTAGATTACTAGGTACATCAGAATATTTACTAGGTACGTCTACCGATTTATTGTAATGTATTTTTGAGCTATACACAGCTATCATAATACTTGAAGATAGAAAGGCTAAAAAGAAGTTCGATTCTACCTAACCGATCATTAACTTTTTAGATTAGTAAGATATGTTTTATTGATTTGGGTGGTAGTCAGTGGTCAGTAGGTATATTAACCCTAAAATGTATGTTTAAAATTTTTAACCCATCATCCGTAAAACATGAACTAAAGAGTTATTATACAACTTGCGCCGTAACCCGTAATGGAAATCATAACTCACGCGCGGTAATCGCCAGATTACGCCGGATACACAGTAATTCTATTACATGTTCGTGCGAACGAGACACTATGCTAGTTTTAAGAGTATTATTGAGAAAACAAAAGTTCGTATGACCACAGAATATTAGTGTTGAGCCTAGTATACGAGTTAGTGACCAACTCTAGTGACGGGAGTTTTTAGGCCGCCTTAAAGTCTCCATCATGGCTTAACGACTGCTAGAGCCGGTACCGACAATTAACGTGCCCTCCGATAGCAAACTTAGTAATTTTATACATACACTAGCTGGCGCCCGCGGCTTTGCTCGCGTGGTAGCAGCATACGAATTATTTGGCCCTAATTTTGGACCCTTTATGATGCGACTTTTCAAAATTGCTTTCTTAGTGCACCCTTACACTATATAAGGATACTACCCTCCAAATTTCATACCTCTAGGACTTATAGTTTAGGCTGTGCGTTGATTCTAAGTCAGCTTCAAAAGAGTTTTATATATATTGATTGATGATGATTGATGATACATACCGGTCAATATCATATACCCTCCTTTTTGCTTCGCCGTAGTCAGGTTAAAAAATGCAATATGGATTAAAACTTTGATTTTACGCAAAGTCTAGCCAAAAAAACCCAAAAGGTATTTAAAAAGTAAATATTGATCCAAACGATAGACGCGACCATTTGTCTGTCTGGAGTTTGTATTAAAGCTCTTATCTGCATCCATCTGCATAAATTAAACATTAATTAAGAGCATCAGATTTTTGTGGAACAGAACTTAGACGTTATTTTCTTTTGCATTTCTATTATTGCCCATTTATCCAAGTCAAATATTCTACAGTCGCTATAAAACAGAAAACTAAACTAAACTGCAAAGGGCGTTTTAAAATTAATACCTTTAGCCTTTGTCCTTAGGTATAGCACCTGTAAAGCAACATTATAAATGCAATAAAGGAGTATAAAAAATTCTTCAACAAAAACTTATCATGAACAACACTTACCTAAACGGTCTAGTATAGTTCAGTGTTTGAAATTCTTGCACGTTGGTTGGTATACAAAATTCGGCTCAAATAATTGGCCTGCGTGATCATCGAAAAATCTAGGCGAATGAGAACGCGAACGGCGTGTATCAACTCAGAGCAAAATCTAAATATCAATGAATATAAATGTATTTTTGAATTGAGAATAATTGGAATTCTATTAGAGTTCCAATTGAATTTTGTTCCGTCTGTTATTTTATGGAGATATTCGAGGCTGAACAACGCTGGCATTAAAATGATTTGAGGAGCCATCGGACTCTAGCGACCGTCTCGAGATACAAATTAAATTGGCTGATTCTTGTTCAGAAATATAGCTGTGATCTTTTGTCATTTCTATTAATCGAAAGTAAATAATTCTTCAAAGCAATTCTAGCTCTTCTAGCAAATAAATAAGTCAAGAGAAGGTTCCAATTAACTTGTCGCTGATTCCTATGAACATACAAGAATTTATTTTCAATTTACTTAGAGATTTGGGAAATAAAGTGATTCTATCTAATGAACGAAAACCCCTGCAGGGTTCCGGAACGTATAAATCATGGTAACGTGCCAGTAAGGGGTCGACATCAATCGTGCTCTCCATATCAGTGCTGTCAACAAAAACACGAGAAAAACAGGAAAAACTTTGATGAAAATAAATAAATTAAGACCAATTCATCTCCCCCCTAGCAAAGTCTAAAATCCAGGAGTAATTAAAAGCAAACGGTTGATTTATTTACCTATGGCTTATACTACTCAGGGTTGCGTGTATAGGCACTATCAACTTGTTACATCGATGATCTAATGCCATTTTAATAGGTAATTTATTTTTTTTAACTTTTTATATTTTTTAAGAAGCTTCATTTAAAAACGTATTGGCCAAACACAGTTTATATTACTTGAATGTATAAACAAGCCGTTTTTTTAAACTTCAACAATATCACAAATAATCGTAGGTAATACCTACCATTTATTAGTCCATGGTAATACGAACAAACGCTTTCAGAAAACGTACAATAGAGGTAATAGAGCAAGTATGACTGGAAACAAAGAGAGTGACAAATATTTGCCAATGGTCGCTAAATCCTTTGAGAGTTCGCTCAGCACTATCTTCCATAGTATTATAGACTCAGAACAAAGGTATGGGTTTCCTAGTCTAGTCCCAAGTGGATACTTTTATTTAGAACTACCTTTTGTGTGTTATGCTTGTGATTTTCTGCGTGAATTTTTTCATCCAAGATTTCCCATAATACCCTCTTAAATCCCATAAAAAAAATTAAGAAGACGTAGATTCGGAAGGGAGTAAATACTATGTATGTAATAATTACTTAGAAATAGTCGTTTTACGATACTAAATACCTAGTACATGTAACTTTGATTGTAATAATGACAAAATCATTAATATTTGATCACTGAAAATCTCCTATCATTAAACTGCCGAATAGTTAACAATGTTGTATGGAACAAAACGACTCAATTTGGCAGAGGCTTCGGCAACGAGCTTCGCAGAGAATTTAAAACACTTTGGACATTAATAAATTGTACTGCCCAAAGTTTTTACATAGCTTAAATACGGATCGATAAATTCCTACAAGTTTCATCATAAAGAAACACTCCAGTGCGCTTTTCCGCACTCGGCGGCCAGAATACTTTGAAGTTAGGAAAATTCAGAACTTCAGGTCAATTCATCATTTTCTGTACGGGTTTATAATATCTTCCAGAACATTAAATCTGAGTTATTCGGCATACCTTGTTCTGAAAGTAATAGTAACGTCACTGAATGTTTGAGCCAGTAAACATAATACCAACTTAAGTTTATGTGCTGACTTTGAGAGCTAGTGCTTAGTCTGTTAATCGATTGTCTACGTACTTGTTTTCATCTTAACTGGCAGTTTGTGAGGTGGCATTGATCTAGTTAATTATGCCTAAGGTAAAACCAACGATAATAATAATAGATTTTGAAGGTATTATACGAGAATAGTCCTGTAATTCAGGCATTGAATTCCACCGGATCAGTGTGAAATCTAATAGCCCCAAACTCAACAATAGATTTAAATCCATTTGCGAATTTATCTATGCATTTTCCGGTTACTTGGAACTACTATGTTACCAAACCCTCAAACCTTTTGCGAGTTCTATTATGTACGAGTATGGGTTCTTCAAATTATGAAGATAAAGGACATGAGTAATGAATAGCTGTCATTGATGGTACCATAGCTTTTGTTCCGTGGAAAATCAAGGAACGCTATTACAGGAAGGTCTTTTTAAAAAGTAATTCCCTTCTTTGAATATAATTACGGGCAGTTTTTGCCATAATTAGCTGTCACTTCATTTCAGGTTATTATCATTTGGGTAAGTTGTTATACACTACGCAATTTATTCAATAGAGATAAAATACGTTTCTCGTCTCTTTTTGTCTGAAAAATATTTGACACATCCTCAGTCTTTTGTACTATCATTCACCTTTTTGTGATTTTACAGTCGGCTTTCCAAATTAGTCTAGGTCTCCGTTTTAAGCCACGTCCCCTATAAAAAGTGATTTACGCGGGATCGTAATTGCAAAATTAAGCTTTTTAAAATGCTTCGTAGAATGAGATGCGAATTATAATGAAGGTGACATTTTATAAGACATCAAGAGCAGAGTTGCCACAATGGTGCGGGCTTCGTTCACTCCAAATTAAATAATCAGTAAAAACTGCATTCATATTATTTACATAGTACCTACAAACATCTGTGTTTGCCACATTAATGTTTGTTCTCATCTACCGACTGAGTTGTGACACTGTCAATAGATAGAAACTGCTCAAAATCGGTCTCTGTATTCTATGGTGAGGCCTATGCAGTAGACTTCTATCTACAAGCTAACATGATTCCAAGAACGTCTTCACACTGAAAAAGTTCGTAAATTACGCTTTACTGCAAATATCAGTAAAATTCAACTCAATAATCGGTCTATGTTTGAAAGTACTTAGAACCCAAATGCGATTAAAATCAGTAAGATTTATTATTCTCTCTGCATCCATGAGTTTATGCTCTTCATTAAAATGTCATTGCAAAGCATTAATACCGTAGGCAGAAAGGCGAAATGGTCGAATATTACGAAGGCTGAAGTTTATGCGAACCGGAGGGATCGTCGGAGTGGATTACATGGCGCTTGCAAAGGACCTGTCGAAAAGACTTCGAAGTGACTGGTGATAGCAAACTACCGCTAGGATAAATTAGGTTTCACGAACTAGTGCTATACTAGGAGCCTAGTATATTTAGCTGCAATAAGAAATATCTGTAGCTCTATAGAGCCTCATAGAAAAGTGTTTATTTGTACGCTCGACCAATGATCAGAGATCGACATCAGCGTGCCTAAAGAAAAAGTAACTATGAAAGCAGATCATAGAAGTAGCATTGATTACAAGACGCTGCCATATAAACCCAGTCTGCTGATGGCGAGTCGTCCAAACGCAGGAAATGCTCGTCGAGGGAAATGACACGATAAAATTTACGGAACCGTCTCTTGCAATTTGGAGACTGTTTTGGATATTTTCGCTTAGAGCACCTACTTTTAAGGTTAAGTTCCTTAGATAATAAGCATATTGCAGAGGTACTAAGCAAAGTTCAAGCATAATATTTTCTACAGTTGCTGAATATGAGTATTGAGTTTGTAATTATCAGCAAGATTGACTAAGGTATTTTTAGGTTACCAGATTTTTTTATTAGGATTAAGTAGCCATAATAAAAGAATCCCAGTAAGTAGAGTACACTCTACATTACATCAACGACGTGCCAGACCAACATTCTAAAAGGTTTTTGTCTTGTTTTCTGTAGACGAAATGTTGTCTTGGGCGATAATGCTAAGCGAGCTCTACCTACTACCATCAAAAAACAAAGAAGCCTTATTAGTACCTAGTTTATTTCATATCAAAATACTAGAAGCTACAAAATACTTTTACAACTATCTGAAGTTGATGTACATTTACTGGTATAACTGGTAAATATTTGTAATAACCAATTATAGGTGAATTATGGCTCACGCCTGAGCCGCACCGACTTTTTCCACCAGCTCGCTGCATTTACGGACAAGCGATACATATCCCTCCAATATGGCCCGCTCTGTAACAAACATAGATAGTAACTAGCAGTCGCCCGCGGCGTTGCTCGCGTTCTAGAGTGCGGCTTTTCAAAATTACTTTCTTAGTGCGCCCCTGCACTATATAAGGATACCTCTAGGACTTATAGAAGGGGCTGTGCGTTGATTCTAAGTCAGCTTCAAAAGAGTTTTATATATATTGATGATGATGATGATGTACTCATACTAAAATTTTAAATATGTCCATATTTTTTTTTATACTCCCAGAGATGACATTCATATGCAAACGTCATGTTCCAAACGTAACGCGTAAGATCTCTAGTAGAAATGACGTCACGTTTTCCTAATTAATAGGACATCCGATGGAATGGGTTAGTTTATCTACTGTGCAGTACAAGTCAATGGTAACAATAATCCAGTCAAATAACTTCTAATATGCCAACGTTTGTTTGCATTACAGACGTTTGTTCCGTTGTTCGATGGATATTAAAAAGGCGTTTTCAGAAATAATATGAAGTAGAGCACGATAGAGAAATGCAAATATTTGATTCTGTTGTTGTATTCGATACGACAAATAAGCTCGTAGATCATATTTTCGTATGCAAGCAGTATAGATTAGTTCAGCAATACTTTACCTGGTTATGTATATGGCAAAGCGGTTTTATGTGTTTTTTTCTTAGCCAAATGAAAAGATATAAAGATATCATAAAAATCACTCAACCACATTGAAAATTGAAATCATCTGCGTGTAGAATATCCACATTATTCCACATCCCTAATAGTAGACTAGCCTTGAGCGAAAAACCATGACATATACGGATGTGGGTAAATCAATTCAGTGGGAGAGCAAACATTACCCATGTCAGTGAGGCGCGAAAGCCTCGTCCATGTAGATTGTTTCTTACGGATGTCATATTGAACCTTATCATACAGAATATAGAAGCTACGAGTGCCGACGTGCAGTGTTGCCACGGATAACAAAACGGCCAGCCGACGGCTCAGGTACACACCATTGTCAAATATTATGCGGATGATAATTGAAGAGTTCCTTGTTTCACGTATAAACATAACATTATCTTTATTTATCTCTATTTTACAGACATCTTTATGATGACTATTTAAGTGCAATGGTCATGAGAACGACAAACAAAACTAGTAGATCTGACTTTAGTTCATTGAGTTTTACTTACCAGAGTATGTTGTACACATTATTGCAAATGAAATACTAAGTGTATTGCTTATTTTATAATAGTTTGGTAGCAAAACTTCAGATGATATGACTGGAACCTTATGATTTAGCTACGGTACTCATACCATTTCGTTCCTGTCGACATTATTCGCCAAATATCAACGCATCATGCACACTTTTTTACACACCGCTAAAGCCGAGAGTTGCCAGAATTACCAGCTCTTTTATAAAATACTGTTTTCTCGTTAGGTATAAAGCGCAAAATCCGGGTTGCACCAATCTCTGCAGAAGCTCAATTCCGGCAAGCCCAATAAAATCCCATAATAATTTTTATCCACGCATGTCACCCTAGAAACGCCACTTATACGAGGTATTAAACACTAGTACAGCCGGTGGCAAAAGCTCTTCCACTGCATGTTAAAGCTTCGAATAAAAACTTTTAAAAGTCATGGGAACATTATTTTTCTGCTTGAGTTTCCTGCGAAAACCTGGCACAAACTGTTTCGATAATATTTTGCACAGCCCATATCATTTTAAAAGTTTCAGTCATCTCTGATGAGTACTTTCTTCGACGAAGGGCATCACTGATACTCTACTTACGATGTTGTAGTGTTATTTGCTATATTCTGGATTCAAAGTTAGATAATAATCAGATGTTTATCCGTGGCACATAAAATGGTCTAGGATGGCTAGTATTATATGATCTGTGATCGCGCTAATTTAGGTTTAGACGCTTCAAGACGCTAATTGTGGTTTATTTTCAATGACTTCAGCGTGCAAGTGTACGAAAGGGGTTTACAGGGGTTTCCGAGGGGAGGGGGTTATGTCCGTCAGTTGATCCGATCGCGCCGGGAAGAGCTGATTGATGACGTCGATTAGTGATGCCCAAACCCGCCCCCGAATAAATTGTCGAGCTTTTTTGCTTTGTAAACTCTTTGCAGACCGCGTTTTTGTATGCGGTAAAAAATTCAGCGACACACGCGGCCTGTAATTGGCCTCTGCGTAGTGATTACATCGTATTCTGCATCCGTAATAAACGAGTAGAACAATTACGTACAGTTTCCAGCTTTTCCGAGTTGGAGCAATGACGAAATACGTAGGTATTTCGTCTCTCCTCACAGACTACGTTTACAGAGGACGAACCTAATGTAATATTGCAATGCGTCCATCCCTTCCCTCTGAGAAATTTAGCTGTAAAAGCACCGATACTTATAATATTTCAAATCAGAACGCAATAATGCGAGCATGAGTGTGTTGTGACAAAATAATAGGTATGGTGATCTTTTACAAAAAGGTGTACTATTACAAAACATGGAGTTCTACTTTACCAATACACAAATACAAAATGTATGCGTACCAATAAACAATTATTAAAATGTGTATCCACCAAAAAATGCTGTTGTAAAAATATTTGTCCATTTATGACCTGCACAATAGAATCATTGCATTGGTTTTGATCATTTTTGTTTTCGGAACAAACATTTGGCTGTTACAAATAGGGTTTGTTTAACGTTCTTTCAATGTAAACAAACAAGGACGTTGGCCATTTTAATGATTTTTTTTTTACTGAAAAAGTGATTTCACTGAAAAAGCAACTTTGGTACTAGGTAGGTAATCATGGCGTAGCTCTTCACTAATTATCAAAAAAACGATGCTCTGGGCGGTCACACTATTTGGATAGGTGACCGTTAGTGGCATTAAGATCTAGCGATTCCGTGCTTCGGATGGCACGTAAAACTGTCGTTCCCGGCTCTAGCAGTCGTTAAGACACAACGGAGGCCTTAAGGCGGCCTAGAAACTCCGTCGCCAGAGTTAGCCACTGACTCATACGAGCTGGCTTGCTTGATAGGTACTGGTTAAAGATATCGCTCATAATTGCTGAATCATAGCCCTTGGTTTCGTTCGAGAATTATAATTAAATAGGATTTACGCTTTAAATTTTCCTTTATGGAACATGAACCAGCAACTTGCACTCAGTTTAGGCATCGGAACAACATAGTACTTACTGCGATGTACGTGTTAGACCTACGTACATAAATAAATATGTATGCATTGACATGACTAATGAGTAGATAATAGGACTGACCCAGTATTTCAATGAAAAACAAAGCATACTGTGTATGGTACCCCCAATATTAGATTTACCTACCTATAATTCCCCACACATATTATTATTTGTGTCCCAGTAAACCTACTCAACCCGGTTTGTTCCACCGCTTTTTCTCGTGACACGCCTCGAAATACTCACCAACAACGCCTTTTCAACGCATTGTCAAAATATTTTTAAATGTAAGAATCTAGTGCCACCTAACAAAGAACACAACAATAAAGTGTCTTCGCCTTAAGTAATTAGAGACAATAAGAAAAGTGCCAATGGACACATTCTTAGAATAGTTTATGTTTAAAAATTTATGTCAATGTAAAATTACTAATTAGCCTGCCTTTTGGCTAGATCGTAATATAATTAGGTTATAAGTACTATCTGTTAGTACATGTACGTTAAATATATTAACAAAAAAAAAAAAAAAAAACTATGATATAAAAAAAGCGGACACCAGCGAGCAGCTCTACCAATTCCAACTACAGGAACGCAATACTCATTCCGAAACTGCGACTAAATGTGTCAGTCCCGTGTAATCAAATTATAGGCCTTGCAAGTCAAATTGATACTTACTGGCGCCAACTAAAATTATATACTCCAGATGCAAATAGCCATTCATTATGAAAGAAAATCCAAAGCCTCATGCACTCCTCATTATTTCCCATCTCACATAAATAAATTGGTTATCTAAACCAGTTGGTTTGTAGGCGAACTCCGTCCCAACTCTGTATCTGGTAGTACAAGTAGCTATCGATTACAGAAGGTACGTCGTTAGTAGGAAGCTAAATGTTTTGCGTGCCGACTGTAGGTAAAACAAATGTAGGTGGTAACCAACCGAGTTGCGAAAACCATAAACTATCCTATCCGGTGGAGAATCGGCGTAGCTTCGTATTTGAAAGCTAGATCACTCATACTCTTTCTAGTTTTAAGTACGGAGAGAACAAAGCTACCTTCTTATCTCAACCATGTCTTAGCTTAGGATTAGGCAACGCATAGCTAAGCTAGAACCAACTTGTGACACATAAGGGTACACGGCAGAACGATAAACATAGGGTCGATTTAAATTTTGAGTTGCACTAGTACACGGCAGCAAATGGCAACACTGCGGTCAAGACGTCGCAATGTCAACGTGAACTTTTAAGCAGCGTACACATGAAGTTTTTAGATAGAGATGGAATGTCCTTTGGCTACAATCTCACCTGATGGTAAGTCACGATGAATAGACCTTTATAATAATGAATACCTGATGAATCAACGAGATGTCACCCAGACAGAAGTTGAAGAGTCTTCAACTAACATTGCCCTAAAACTCGACGAGGTTCACGGAGTGAGCTAGCTACGTTCTCAGCTTGTATCATCCACTGAAGTAAGTCGATAATAAATTCCTAACTTGCCGTAGAGTCCCGTTACGTTGGATGTGCAAGATTAACCTCTAATTAATTACCCTTGTAGTCTATCGAGCTTGTTTACTGTTTTTCCTTTAGTTAAATGAGTGAGTAAAAGTTTATTTATAACGGATGCTGTGACACATATTGTACACTAAACAAAAGACCCTTATTTGTTACCTCATCATATTCTAAAGTATACTTATTTGTCATTATCGCCAGAGAAATATCAACAGACTTAAAAATACGACTTGGTAGTAATATTAAATTTTCAAGAGCGCTTTCAAATGTTTTATGTATATTTAGCAGGAACTGTCTACCCGCAGATTACCAAAAGCTCCTTTCTCAAATGAACTAGATATTGGAAATGCCACATCTGACAGTAACCTGGCTCTAATTAACCTAGGCATGGACTCACTGGTAGGAAATACCGTATCTGATAAGGTTATACGCGCACTAGCGACCAGATTTGATAAGCATCCAGTGACCAGGTAGTAGTGTCCTTTATAGTGTAGGGATGCACTAAGAAAGAAATTTTGATAAGTCGCACCCTAAAGAGTCTAAAATTATGATCGAAGATTTTAACCAAATAATGCGGATGCTGCTACCACGCGAGCAAAGCCGCGGGCGACAGCTAGTGATATAGATAAAAATATATTTCACTGACCACCATCGTTACACCGCAGGTGTAGAGTTCCGCCCGAGCGCGCCGGATACGAGCTGTCTCGTGAACCGCCTTCACCACCTTGCCCTGTTGGTGTTACAATAAACAACATCGCTTTATCAACTGTGTTAGAATAAAAACTGGCATTTTTAAGCTTCTGTAGGAATTCGTTTCTTTTGGTTTTCATTAGGTCCTGAGGGTCTAGTACGAATTTTCAGTGTACAGTGTGAGTGTGAAAAGTCTGACGCCCAGTTGAGAAACTTGACATGCGAGTAGGGGCTTGGTATAGACCAAGCTTCTCAAAAAATCCGCTCTGTGTCTCCATGCAAATCATCGTCCACTGGTGTGCGGGGCATCAGACGTTTCACACCAGATTTACACACCAAAACTCGTACTAGGCCCTCTGAAAAATATAATAGGCACAGACTACAAGTGTGAATGTGTGCCCTTTTAGGTTTTCAAAAGCTTGGGTTGGAAGCCTTTGCCTAAGATTACTTAATTAAGGCTGACCGACCACAGCAGCAGGTTAGACTTATTTTGGGCCTATTTTATTATCATAACCCCTGAAGACTTTCAAGTTTCAGGTAAAATAGAGTCATCATTGTAAAATCAACTCTACGTTCTTGAATTAGGGTTTAAAGTGGTCCATTATTCCGTTGCCCATAACATTATGGTAACATGAGTGCTTTGAAGGATAAAATGTTTCACTAATTATACGCAAAACTGAAGGCAAGAGACAGGTGTTCGGTGGGCAAGAGTGACTAGCGTCTACCCACCAATCATAAGAAGACCATCAATTGCATTGAGCACCACTTCGTTATCCTGCAAATCTATTGCATTGAAAATACTACCAAATTCCATTTCACACTTTGCAGGAATTATTTATGATGAGATGAATAGTTAGGTTAGTGATAATTTTATTATAGAGGATAATTTTTCAACTGCAACTCTCTTGTTGTATGCAAAGTTGTATGTAGGTATGTAGAATAACAATAATTATTCTTCTTCTTCTTCTTTATGGCCTCTGTCGTGTGTCCGTCATTTAGACAGACAATTTTGCCAGTGTCAAGTATAGTATTACATATAGTATTTTGACATGTAAGTATGCTACGCCAGTCGCCGCATATTACCAAAAAATATTCTTAGGTGCAATGGTGCAATAATGATACGATCAGAACATTTAATCACCACATGATACTAGTCTTAGGATATTCTGAGTCTCAGACGTAAAGCAAGGACTCTACCTAAAGTAAAAAAGTACAAAGAAAAGACTCTGTAAGTACATACATACATGTAGGTACATTCCTACGTCATCATAGTAAGCTATTACTATTAGCCAAGATAATGATCTACAGCTTGTGTGTATGTCTCATGGTGTTTGTAGTTGATCAAAAGATGCCAATCAATATCGTTTCGCGATACCTCTTGATGAGATACATAACAATTTATGCCAAAGAGGGTATTACGGACCATTACCACGTTCTGATTCCCACAAAGAAAAGCTTAACCAGAAGATCTCTCACAGACACGACTCAGAGCACGAAAAGTTATTATTATTATTTAAGTTACACTGCTCGTCAACAGGAACTCGACTGCAGAACATTGCAGTGTCACCGCTCAGTGTAACTTGAATACGTTAGGTTAAACGTGACCCTCTTATCGAGGAATCGTAAGAGACGTCAAATGCAGAGCTCAAAGACAACAATGGCCTTTAATTCGCGAATTCTATGACAAGCGCTAGTAAGGAACATTAATAAGCAATGCTAGGGTGTGGCTATGTCTACCAACCGTCACATAATAGCACGATAATAGGTACATCGGAAGAATGTGGTTCCGTTCTTTTATTGTTTGAAAAATCACTTTAATCACTAGGATGTGGTCGCGTGAAGCTGGCTTTGATTCACAATAAAACCAGATGCGTTCACCAACTAACTAATCAAATTTTTTTATTAAAGAAAGGGAAGGACCGCTGACTCCTGCAAAACAGGTAATTTTATACATTTATATATAAGACAAGCGATTACTTCAAACAAGAATTTGTTATTTTCGAAGACTTTTTTATATTTACCTACCCAAAATAGGGTGTTCTAATTGTATTCTATGACTCTCATGTTTTATGTAAAAGTTTTTTCACTCAAAATGTAAATCAGAAAGGTTAAACCACATTAACACCGTTTCTTTTTAAAATCTTTGCCAGGTTTCGTAATAATAACAAACTGCCAGGTGAGAGCTAATAAACAGAATGGCTTTGTCTCCATAACGAGCTTTCACGGAAACACAAGCGAAGGACGTAGCTGGCCCACTCTTGTCGTGAGGTGCAGCCGCGACGCTACTCATCACCCTACTTTTTCTTTGACATTTTAGATGGAGGACAATTCTAAACCTAATTTATACATTTTTGGTATCCGCATGCATATTTTGGTCTCTGTTATGACTTTATATAGTTTCATATGGCGTAGCGATGGCCGAATCAGACCTACCACACGTGTGTGTCTCTACAAAATGCACTATGCAAATGACTAGGTGAAGTTATGTTAAATATCTGTGAATATTGTTATGTGAGGGAGTGAGCTAGCTTCTATAAAAAACCTTGAAAATAAGCCGTGCATATAAACAAACTGCCATTGTTTCCTGGACGAACCCTCCTTTTAGAGATCCTTGGGAAATGCGCATTGTTTACTCGTTAATTAACTGATTAGATTGCGATGCTATTGGAAGTTGAATTCAATCGTGAAGTCATAGTGAACTCTAAACCGGGGCTAATGAAGTATCTCCTTTCAAGGAGTTGCAGGAATCAACTTAATATGGCTCCAATAAGGACTCAAGTTGAGATTAATAGAACTTTATTAGAAAAAATATAAAATTTAACAAGATATGTAGGTACCCAACCTAATTAGGATCAAAGGTAACTTGTTTAAGTGTTATAATTATAAGATTTTTTTTATTTGTTTTTTGAAGATGTAGGTAAGTACCTGTCCTCTGCTTTTCACACGAATGCGGATATCGACAAAGTTGATCTCGAAAAATGCTCTATCATTTATCTGTTCCCGTTCAATGGAGGTGATCGATGACAACACTGTGATATTTGTCAACGACACGACGTATAAAATACGTTTAAACTTTTCAACTGTTTGTATTGTAGCTTTTTCGATACAGAGACTGCAAGCTCTTTGTAATAAAACTGCTGAATTTTATCTACTATATTTCAAATAACTAAATAATAATTTTATTCTTACTTTTATTTGGCTCACGGAATGCGTTACGTACTAGGTACTGATGTTTGGGTACATCTGACATCATGCTGTCCAGCCGTGTTCTTTTTATAGCACTCGTGCACGCTTTTGTACACCAGTTTGTAAAATAAAGGCAGCATGTAAGGTTCGTATAATAAACTAGCCGTCGCCAGCGGCGTTGCTCGCGTTCTACCCTTTAGAGAGTGACGTTTCAAAATTCCTTTCTTAGTGCACCCCTACATTATATAAGGATACTAGGTACCCTCCAAATTTCATACCTCTAGGACTTATAGTTTAGGCTGTGCGTTGATTCTAAGTCAGCCTTAAAAGAGTTTTATATATATTGATGATGATGATGATGATTAATGATTAATGTAATCTATTAGGCAAGTGTGCGTATCAAAAACTTATCAGTGTCAGTTACCAGTATACCCTGACCTGTATCGTAAAGCAAATTTATATTGTAAACACGTTTCTAGTTAGAGTTTGTGAGCGTCGTCGCTCGGGTCTAAATATTTTGGATATGTGTTGCTTGTCTGATCTCGTTGAGGCGCCTTCTTGCACTGGCAGGTTCCTTTAATTAATGTCTCTGAAACTACACGAGGCACACGTATCCAATACGTACTTGGTATTTATAAACATGACGGCAATTCTAAGTTTCGTAGTTTGATTACATTATATGTAGGCTAGTTTTGTAGGGTATTTGAGCTTTGGAAGTTTGTGTCAATTTGTGCCAGTGTGTCAAGGTCAAAAGTAAAGTACATACTTAAATAGTAAAACATGTATATTTTAGAGAAAAAAGGTTTACTCACATCTAATAAAACAACTTCAAAATTATTGTTTGGGCCTCGTTTGTAGAGACTGAGCGAAAGATCTCACAAAAATAAGTTATTCTCTCAAGAGTTTTTTTTTTCACTTCCTATTTTAATGATGCCGGTAATAACTTTTACCTTTTTTATATTAAACCATTTATTTCCATATAAAAATTACTAACTAAGAAAACAAATCTATTTTGCATGATCATGCTGAAGTAATAACACTAAACTTCAATCGTATGAATACAATTTGCAAACAATAACTGCAGAAATTTACTCACATTAACATGTCTTCGAGACGTGAGAAATAAAACAAGTTTTAACAAACGAAAGAAGAACTTCATAACTTCAAAGTTAACAAAGTACATTATAACTTCCGCCTTGATACGAGTGAAGTGATGGTGCTGCGTTTAGATGGAGACATTACATGAGCTCTATGGGGTTTCCAGTGCCTCACTACGCATAGACACATCAGTGGTTATTCTAGCGAAATTTCTTATGTTGGCACTTTACTTCGCTGTTCACATATTTGCAAAGGTGTTGGGGCATTTCAGGTCCCGATTTGCATACATTAGTTAATTTTTAAATTAATTTTTCAACACACTTGCTCATAAAGTGGCTCTATGGTCACCGCAATTAGGCACATAATGACACCCATAATCAAACTGTGACTTTTTCATTGCTATAACTCACAAGTGAGTTATAGATTTTTTTTTTAAATTTTGTTGGTTGAGTAGCTTTGTTACTAAAAAAGTTTTTATTCAAAAAAAAGATCGTGTTCAATAGAACAAATAAATGAATGTTCGTATTGCTTGCTCATTTCATGCAACTTCTTATTTAAATAGATAATTTTAACTCGTACGTGTTTAATAAATAAAACTTTCACTCAAATATAACTTTTGTTTTCTCTGTAATAAAAGAAAACTTTAAATTTCCCATTTTTACGTGGCAGAATAGGCGCAAACCCTAAGCGCGGAAAATAAATATAAAAAAAACCTCATCCCTTTAGTCTGTGGCCGATCGCAATGCGCGCGCATAGGAAAACTGATTATTTTTTCCCGCCATAGCGAAACATTTTTCACAACGCGTTTTCACTGTTGAAATTATTGTTATTTTATTCACAAGTGTGTTGAAAAACGTCGTATGATACACGTGTGTATTGGTGATTACCGTTCTCGGCTTTCTTAAGACCCTCGCCTACGGCTCGGGTCTCAATGGCACCTCGGCGGTAATCACCAATGTACCACACTTGTACCATAATGTACTATTATTATTCATAACTTTCGTTGGTTTTATCATAATCTATTATGCAGTAGCAGTCACAAAAACGCAAAATACAGTAATTATTTTGATATAAACACCTGTTTACAATAAACAACATTGAAAAAGACGCATTTTTCGAAGTTCAATGTCTAATAACTAATGATTCCCGCTGCTTTATAATGACATCGTTACATTTTTCAAAACTGCATTGTAAGTGTATTGTAACAAACAAAGTGCTATCATTGCAAGTTTTAAAAAAATGTGGGACCTGGGCTCCATCCAATTTGCCCCAGACCTTTCGTCTTTATTCACCCAAATACGATCGTGTTAAATGACTCTATTTGCCTTTAGTTTTTCCACAAAACAGTGAGTTTTCCAAACGTTAAGTAGGAATCAGGTTAAAAGAATATTATCAAAATTATTATTATGCTGAACTGTGTGAAATGTTTGTTGTTTCATAAATAATATCAGAGGGAAATGAAACAAGGAAAACAGTCCAATATCCTCCTATGCAGCATAACTAAGCTCAGTACAATATTGGTGGTCGAAGTGCGTTAACCATGTGGATTGGTGCATTTTTGTTGCTTATTACATATTTTCAGGTATCATCGTCACATGACACCCAAAAAAGATACAAATATGTTCCGTATATTGATAAGTGTTCCAGTTTCATTCCAAAAGGTAACTTTATTTAAAAACAAGACCGGTCAAGTGCGAATGCACTCGCCCACCGAGGGTTTCGAACCAAAACAGTGTATAAGTACATGTTTTTTTTTACATTTTTCAAAAGAAAATTCAGTTATTCTTTTATATTATCAGAAGTACACATAATTGTTTCTTTATATGTTACAAAACCATGTTTGAGTCAATTTTCAAAACTATTCGAAAGAAGCCGATAGCTTATGTAGTTACTGAGATAATCGGCCGTGCGTGGCAGACAGACGGACGGACGGACGGACTGACAAAGTCGCGCCATAAGAGTTTCGGTACCCTCGGCACCGAAACCCATAATGTTAACTGAACCCCAGCTAACCCTAAAAAACAGTAGGTAGCACAGAAATTCCCAACAGGCAGTTTTTTTTTTATTTAATCTTGGAGGGCTAACGAATGATTTTGTTAGTGCTGTCTTCTTTTTTTTTCTTTTTATTATCTAAGCATTTGGCTGCCAGCACACCTGGTGGTAAGTGTAGCTGCAGCCTAAGGTGGAGCACGTTTAGCTATAATCCACCTATTCACTCTTTTCTAGAAATTTCAAATAAGTACAATTATCTTCACCATTATTTTAAAGGCTGAATGCGCATTTCTTTTTAAATACAGATACCTACCTACTTACTTTGCCATAACAGCCACCATAAGTAAGAAGTTACCATTCATTCGTTTTCTTTGCAGGTTTCGAGCCACAACTATGTATCCAGGTTTACAGAAATGGCATCCGCACCAAACTGAGTACGTTAGTTATAATATTACAAGTAATACATATACAGGGTGTAATAAAACTACCCCCGAAAAGTTGCAAATATTATTAAAGAAAAGTTGTGTTATTGGCGGGTCGAAGTACCCGCCAATATGAACAACTTTTTTTTCATTGATTGTTTTAAGGTACTCGTTAGGACTTTTGTCAATTTTACGGTTTGACACGAACAGATTGTAAAATATCGAGTTTTCACGGTTTTTACAATTTGTCGACAGTTTACAATCTAACGGAAGACCGTAGCGACCTAAAATCTCCCTGCACCAGAGTTGGCCACTAACTATAACGGGACATATTTTAAAATAACGGATCCCACAATTACCCGACGTCATAATATCCTAAGGAAAAATATATGGATCACCAGCGGGCCTAGGATGTGCACGCGAGATATTTGTCATGTCGTTCTGTCAAAATGTAAGCATTTTGTACCAGTTTTTGAATTTTTGCATTATCTGTGGCAATGTTGTCGACAAAACGTGCCTTGAATATTCAACTTTTGACATTTCTGCATGACTATTATCTCGTCCTCAGACAGATACGACGACTAACAAGTGTCAAAAGTGTACAATAACAAGGCGCGTTTTGTCGACAACATTACCACAGATAATGCAAAAGTTCAAAAACTAGTGCAAAATGCTTACATTTTGACAGAACGACATGACAAAATATCTCGCGTGCGCATCCTAGGCCTGCAGGTTTATTCCCCCCATACGCCTCACTCTGACTAGTTGCTTCCATAGAAAAGTGTTTCATATTGATGAGTATTTAATCTACATGTTATATTACCTGGAATACTATTAGTACACACTAATATTTTTTAATTTGTTACAGTAGTTAAAAGCACAGAATATAAATCCTTTACATATTATAAAGGAGACAATATTAAATTGACTTGTGAAAGAAAATGGCCAGATATCCCAAGATACAAAGATCATCCAACATTAAGATGGACAGGTACGTACGAAAATCTGTTGTGCCATGATACTATCATTTTTGTATGATTTTTAAAAATAAATTGGCAATAGCTACTAATAATATAATATTGTGATAAAATATATTGTATGTGGATTGCATCATAAAGAGAGTGTACCTAGTATGTATTTATGCTTCATTTTCTTAGTACAATAAGCGATATTCGGTGCCGCTGCGGGTAGAAAAATCCGAGTGGGTATGCGGTAATATTACCGCGCCGCCTCCGCCGCCGCCGCCGCCGCCGCCGCGTCGACTGGCGAAATCTATGCACTTCTACCCACAGCGGCAGCGAACACCGCTCAGCAGTGCAAGTACCGTTCTTATCGATCGCTTAGTTGTCGATCGCTAAAGTCGATAAACGTATCGAATGGTATCGTTCCGTGGGAGTACGGATCTCTTGTCGACAAAAGATCCGTACTCCCAAAAATAAGGTCAGAATTTATCGAAATCATTCGTTCACTGCTGCCATGATTTACTAGTTTACTGTCAATATCACTGTTAATCACTTTCGTTTGTCAGAATCAAAACATAGTAAACATACACCATTGCCAATTCGTTAAAATTTAACTAATTTGTCTACCGATCGGCTAAGTTGGTAACGTACCCGCAACTGTCGAAAAAAACATTTAGATCGAATTTTGACGATTCTAAATGTCAAATTATGCGATCGACAAGAACGGTACTTGCACTGCAGGGTCGCTCTAGCAGCGGAACTTATATAAAATACCTAAGCAAAATCCGGACGGTATGTATCTACCTCTACCCACAGCGTTAGCAAATACCGCGTAGGTTTGAATAAGCCTTTACTGGGTACAAGATATGAGTAGACAGGATGAGTCCCGCTGGTGTATTACAATTTGCAGGCATTCGCTATATAAATCACACAAAACACACAAAAAATAGTAGTAGGTAGTTCAAGGTACAAGTTGTACTAATATTTTGTGGTACAGTAACAGAAGTGATGTACCTAGAGCCCACCAATGTCCCCACTACCCAAAGGTTAGCTGGTATAGAATGCTATTTTAGCATTAAGTTCGCCTGCATACACTACCTTAAGCTGTGCAATAAATAATTGTCTATCTATCTATCTATCTATATGGTTATTCCACCGATACCCAAAACAACTGCTTTCTTACCAAAATAACCTCATGATTGAAAGAGTGCCTCAATTAATGAACTTCTATCCAATATAGTGTCGCAGCGAAACCACGTACTTCTGGTTACTACAGAAAAACAAATGGATAATGAAATTGGGGTATATAGTACAAACATCGTTCTTGACTAGTAAGTATATCATAAGTATAATGTATATTATGCAATTCTATTAGTTTATAATCACGATACTTTTATTATTAGCAGCTTTCGAGATATTTTACGGTTTATTCCTTGTATCAATTGTATCAATTTCCTTTTTGTAATCACTTATATTTTATGAGAAAGATGAATTTGGATTTATTTCCTGTTTTTGTAGCCTAAAACGCACCGTGGCATGCAAAACGGGTTGAGTTTAAAAAAAAATTAATATATAAAAAATCGTGAAAAAATCGGTTTTTGAGATCTTCAAAACAATTTCACTATTATGTTTTGGACGTAAAAAAATCTTATTTTTTGTTTTATCTAGATTGTGTGTCATAAAACTGAACCGCAAACAAAGCTATCCCTAATCTGTATTTAACATTTTCAGCTACGACCACAACCTTATTGCAAAATGCGAAGCATTCAGTCAACGGAGGAATAAAAGCCTGGAAATACAGTTCATTACAGGAGGTGTACATTCCTAGTATATTCCCAAACAAAATTGCCTAACAAGATTAAATCTATCTATACTATTATAGGTAAAACTGTAAAAAAGCCAAAAACTAAAATTAAAGATATGGATAAACAAAATATACAGATCTACTAAATAAACGATTCTGATTCCAAATATCGAGTTTGTCTGTTTATCTGTTTGTTTGTTCGCGAATCACGCCTAAACTACTGGACCAATTTCAATTAAACTTATACCATTCAGAAGGCCTTTTTTCCGGATTGAAACATAGGCTATAATTTATTGAAATCAAAGACTCGAATTCTTAGATACAGCTTGAACTCTCTAAACCGAAAGCAGCCATTTGCTACGAGGTTCATTGTAAGCTGGTTGACAGATATTTTGGTGGTAAGGTATATACGGTTTCTTGGGTTTGATAAGCTTATAATAACGTTTACCTAACTATCTTAATTACAGGCGAGATGGGGCATGAAGGAGTTCCAAAAAGTAAGTTATTCTTCTATGTTTTATTCTCTAGTTGCGAATTTGCGAACTAACTAGCATCTAAAGCGTCGACTTTTTTTTCAAAATACCTTGTACATGTAAGTATGTATTATATCGGAACACAAAACATATAGGTGAACAGAACATAGACGAAAGTTAAGATATTGTTTACTTACATAATTAATAGCCTGGCTGAGCCAGGGTACGTTTTACGGCACACTGGACTACCTTATACCTAGTTTACTTATTTTATGTAGTACCTACATAGTTTTTAATTTAGATAGCATTTAATTAATCTGTATTTATTATCTTAGTATGTGTCGTATGTGTCGTAAATAAAAAGTATTCTTATTCTAATAATTGATTTTTCGTTCGGTAAATTTATATGCGCATTAACACGAGCTTTACGGTGAAGGAAAACACCGTGGGGAAACCCGCAGCTTAGTTAGCTCCGCACGTATTGACCTTGTCTTTCCTGTGGATATGGCTGACTAGGCTGAGAGGATGGTATAGGAGCTGGGCAAGCCTACTCCATCTAAACATTGTCCCATGCACAGCAGTGTCCCGTTAAGTGTAGGCATAGGTTGCCCCCTGACGCTCTTCAATAGATGTAAAGGCCTATTATTATTATTTACATAATTTCAGACCAAACTAGAGAGTATAAGGAAGACGAATCAGTTCCAAATAATTTGAACCGTAAGTTTTCAGACATTTTTATCTTACTTGCGACTGCATAAACATAACATTATTGTTTCAAAATCGTATCATATCGAAAGTGAAACTAAAATGAACTTCGGCAGAGTCACGCCTGAATAAATAAAGCTATTTTTATACTTAGTATAAATTTTCGTTTGATTTTTTTTTCTCAGATGGAGTTTCATACCTCATTTTTCTTTAGAGTTTCATTCTAGTTGACAGGCGTCATGGCTTAGTCGGTAATAGCTCTGCCTTCCGTGCTGTGGTCGTGGGTTCGATCCCCACCGAGAACAAACATGTGTGTGTGGCAAACATAGATGTTTGTTCTATGTCTGGGTGTTACTATGTATTATAAGTATGTATTTACAAAAAATATGTATTCTATCAGTCATCTAGTTCCCATAGTACAAGCTTTGCTTAGTTTGGGCTAGAACGCGTTGTGTTAATTGTCCGTGAATATTTATTTATTACCAAAATGTTATCATGTTCTTGGTTCTCAGGCACAGTGTTGGTATATAATAACACCGATTGGAAAGAAACAGGAGTTATTGATCCCGCTAGCAATATATTTGATTCACTAACGACAGAAAACAATGGCTCCATATATACTGCCTGGTTTCAAGAACGACCACTAGAAAATCCCACATTGAAGAAACAAAAGTGGAAAATCATCGTATTACCACATGACAAAAGTAAGCATGTGACGGAATAATTACTCCTTTATCCATATTCGATTCTTTCGTCCACTCGTTTGCAATAATGAATGAATCTACGACGCTTTCATAATGTACCTACTTTGCTACTATTTATCATTATGAAGGTAAAACATAGGTTACCGTAACAATAATGTTTATTTGTAAAAAATATACCTATGACTCTATTGCTGACACGTAACAACGTTGCTTCTTTCTGACACGTTACAACGTTGCTTCTTTCTGAAACGTAACAACGTTGCTTCTTTCTGAAACGTAACAACTTTGCTTCCTTCTGACACGTAACAACGTTGCATCTTTCTGACACGTAACAACGTTGTTTCTTTATAACACGTAACAACGTTGCTTCTTTATAACACGTAACAACGTTGCTTCCTTCTGACACGTTACAACGTTGGCATTTTTTTATACTTACTGGTTCTACAAGTGCCTTTGATTATCAAATGAATGATTCTTTCTTACTAAAAAACCAGATAACATTGGGTCAGGGTTGCCAACTAGTTCCATTGCTGTGGTAGCAAGCATTGCTTGCTCATTAGCAGTTATATCAGTAGTAATCATAATATTTGTTTACATCAAATATTACAAAGGACGGGAAACGCAGAATGACATTTATGAACATATTTATGTAAGTATAATTTTAAATAATTATTCTGCATTTACACATTTGAAATAATATAAACTTTACTCTCCATAAACCTACATGTGCCAAAGAGTTTGTATTTGGATGGAATATAAAACGTCAAATATATTCGATAATCTAGCGTAGTTCCATGCTCTAGACTCTAGCGTAACCGAAGGTTTAGTAGTTTTTACAACATACCTACTTAGTAGGTGCTTACACTATCTTATTAAAGTATACTTGTGCCACATATCATATAATAACTAACTTGTGCAAATCCAGAATCCCGAGTTTCTTTTTTCAATCTCCCATGTCAAGCTGGGCTCAAAATTTTTTTACCCATGCTATATTTCAGACGGATGCAACACATGTTGTCTACGCTCAAGTTGACCTCAAGGACTCGAATGGTTCTGTTCCAAATCGAGCAAATGAACCCTACGCTCAAATCATTGGCGTGCTAAAGCCGAAAAAAAAACGAATCACCAAAACCAACCAACCAGAGACAAAATACTAAAGTATTATTGTAACCAAAATCACCTATACTTTTACTGACTTCAAAAAATGAGTTAAATAGGTATTTAAGTTTTGGCACGAGTTTTAGTAAGTAATTTTGTTGATATCTGTAATTTAAAAAAATAAAATTAAGCTGGTTTATATTTCAATTTTGCAAACCGTAGATATAATAAATATATGCCATAAAATAGCATCCGCTATGAAAAATGATAGAATTAAATTCAGAACAATTTGAAGTTGGTATCTTGTGCAGAAAAAAACAGCCGTCTACTGTCAGCGACCATTTCTATTAGCCAACAGACAGTCGTACAATTGTAAGCAAGCTGTTAGGGCATAATGAAGGCATTGTACTAACGAATGTACTAGATCACGGACGGCTATTCTAGTTTCAACCATATTCCTGAACTAGATGGTTTCATTTCGATTCCAGGATTTTGAAATGTGTGTCTTCGATAGTTCGTATGGCACTCACCGCGGACGTATGACGTCATTATCTGCAATCTCCTGACTCAGCTGGTGCTAGCAGTGATATACTGTAACAGAACTAGATTTAACTAGTTCTGTTCTCGTATTTATAATTCGATTATAATGTAGGTACCTACATGACTCTATCCTACTAATATTATAAACTTGAATGTTTGTGAGGATGTAGATATGTATGTTTGTTCTTTTTTCACGCAAAAACTACTGATCCGATTTGGATGAAACTTAGAATATATATTGTCCGTGACCTGGATTAACATATATGCTACTTTTTATCCCGGAAAATCAACGGGACGCGAACTCGGAAACGCCTAGAAGATTTCGCATAGCACATTGCACTTCTAATCCTGCGCTGACAAACTCGCGGGCACCAGCTAGTGTTTATATATATAATAGTCACGCACACGGAAAAAGGAACATAAATAAAATTTGTAATAATAGGAGGTACTTGTGTTTCCTTCACAAGTACCTGTGGTACATGGTTTGCAATTGAATAAACCCATAATAATAATTTGTAAGAATATATATGTATATTTTTGTAATTTTATGTGTGGTAACTATTTAGCCACTTGGAACATTATAACAAAACAATAAAACGAATTCTTTTACACTTCTTCTCCTTTTATTTATCGCTTCCGTCCAACATTTGACTGCATAAAAAAAATCGACAGATTTTTTTTTCCCAAACATACCACTTGTCTTTCTTATACCAAACTTGATGTTTTTTTAAAACCGGGCAAGTTCTGTACGCGTTATTCAAGCATAGATTTGAGTACCTAGAGATTTTCATACAAAAATCTATGCTTGAGTCTAGATCAATGTTTGAGCAGTAAAGTAAATCAACATACGGGCTTCAAAATCCATTAGTATTGGACGATGCAAATACGTAGAGCTACGCCTACACCGCTACTACACAGCGTAGACGCTCTACGAAAAAAATATAACAGTAAGTACGAGCTGACGCGTGAAAGAAAATAATGAAAATTAAATGATAGAAGAACCTTTTCCTAATCTAATAATTCAATTATAAATATTTCAGCGTCGGTTACAGCAAATTAATCAGGTCGCATCCCAAGTGGCCAGCTGTCACTGCTATTCAGAGAAATTGTACATTTATTGGCAGTCGTACTCCGCCTAATGAAGTTGAACAACATTATAAGACATAGAATCAGAGTGGTATGAGTTTTAGACAGTTTACAGATGTTCTATGAAATCTAGTGACTGGACAGTAAGGCTAATCTTGACCACAACCGTTCCAAACTGGATCTGGATTTTAACAGAAATCGTGTCATTTTATACTGAAAAAGTACAGGATTTCGGTCAAAATCTATGGATCCAGATTGGAACCAGTGGTCGACAGTACCCTAAAGGTAGGGTTACTATGATAGATATTCGCATTTTCGATTATTCGGAATATCGTGTCAAATGGTCCGAATAAACATTTTTGGTTCTTGTATAGTTAAGTAGTCCGAATCGCCTAAAATTACTGCTGAGTAAGTTTCAGTAGAGTAGGTATGTTACAATTTAATTACCTAATTACGCATTTATTTTACTTGCAACTTTATTGTTCTATAAGCCAATGCCTTTTCTTTTGATGCAGTGCGTTTACGATAAATTCTGGATCGGATGCTCGGAAGCCGGAAATGACTCGACCCAAATGACGGAAACTGGTTCAGCTATTCGTGACGTCACCGGATGCCTACTCTTAGACATTTCCGCTGCAAGCTACGAAGAATTTACGAACAATACGCTGGACCTACAAGGAAAAGAAACCTATCAACTGGATAACATCGAAGTTTAGTTTTGTACCCGACCAAAGACTATTTATTTTATAATCTTATAGGTAGGTATTATTTAGAAATCTAACAGAAAGAACCACTGCTGTCGTATATTTTCTGGAAAACCATTGAGGAGATTCTGGAACTTTTACACGTGATATGACTAATAGTAATGTAATGATGCCTGGATGAAATATATATATATATATATATATATATACCTACCTAGGTACCTTTCCTACTTATTTGGACTCGATTTTAGGCAGCTTATCCAGAATGTTTTTATAAGTGGTCTGTAGTTTTCCAATGTTTTTATCGAAGCAGCTCATCATTTGTTCGACGTCGCTGACGAACTTGTCCGTGGCACGGTTCTCTTGGACAGTTGAATGACCAACGGCATCCAATAAACGAGAGAATTTAGTAGCAACCTCTTTGGCTTCCTGTTGCTCTGACTGTATATCCTCAAATCTCTTTCTAAGAGCTTGCTTTGCAACGTCCCTTACGATGGTTTTAGTACGAGCGCTTAGAACAGGATAGTCTGATTGGGTTTCCTCATCACTCATTGGAGTTTGTCGCTCGAATACGACGTTGAATGCTTTGTCTGGATCACTTTTGGAAGGCATTCTAGACATTTTTATCGTCGAGTTGAAGCGACTTTGGTGATTAAAGGATCAATAATATTATCAAAAAAGCATCTACATCAAGTATTTTGAATTTTTTGAGCGTGTATTTGATGTTGTTCTTCTTCTTTACCAACCCCAAAGCTTTACCCTATATGGCCTGTGTGTGCGTCATTTCGACAGACAATTTTGCCAGTGTCAAGTGATGAATTTGTCGTTAGACTAGGTGGTATGGTTTTAAAACTATAGCCTGCTCCGAGCGAAGAAAAAAAAATCTTGATGTTGTTGATTTTGAACGTAACAGATTGTGACGTGAGTCATAATGTCATGGCGTCATGCATGTCATGTCTTCGAATTGTGACAACTAGCCACAAAAGCCACAAACCATTTTAACCAATAATACTTAGGTCGTAACATAAAGTGTGGGCCATTGGAATAAATGTGTGTAAAGTGGTTTTTCTGAATGTGAAAATTCGTGTTAGGTTTTGGAGAGAAAATCCACCATTTTCTTTTCAAAACAAACGACAGCCGACTTGACAAATGACTTGACTTGACTTATTTATTACAATTTTAACACTTGACATTGTCAAAATTGTCTGTTGAAATGACGGACAGAGGCCATTAACGAAGAGAAGAAGAAGAAGAGAAGGAGAAGAAGTTGAAGTTGAAGAGTGTGAGGAGTCCGCTAGGATATAGGTGTTCGGTGGTGAGGGGTGGTGAGGGGTGTGTGATGTCATGTGATGTGTACCTACTGTGTGTAGGTATAGAAGGAACAGAAATAGCGCCATCTTCTTATTTAGCTAGTGACTAACCCATCCCGAAGGACCTGAAGGGGTGGAACAATGCGTAGGTTCTACATGCAAAAGTTTTCTCATCTATAGCTTTCAAGCTATCAATGTGGTTTGCAAGAATTCACCGAGATGGCGCTAGTAGTTTCGCTACCCCGAATTTGGTAAAAGTTTCCAAAGAATCTCTATAATAAGCAGGTGTGATTGCCAATACAAAGAGGTTTCGGTAGGATATCACGGACAAATAAAATAAGCCTAATTCGTTGGCAGGTAGGTACATTGTATTATATATTATGTAGGTAATTGCTTATGATTACCTACGCTGCAATAAACTTGGTAGGTAGGTAGGTAGATCTACCAATCCGCTAACTGAGCACAAAATAAGCTCTTTCTGCAGAATACATACGTAAAGTAGGTTATTACTAATTTATGCAAGCAGAACATAAAAATTAGGTACTTACATCATAGCTTACTATTAGGATAGGTGGTACCTATAGGTACCTACGTATATACGATTGCACACTGGATTCGTACAAAGTGCAATTTTTCAACAGCGTAAGCAAGCACCTGTGTTTTGTAAGCAAATTCGTGACCTGAATTCCTTGATACTGTTATTACCTGGATTATGGAATCAATAGTGTGAGCGGGAAAAATAAACTGCTGCCTGCTAGGGTACCTACCTCACCTACCTTCCTATAAGGTGCCTTCTGGTAAGATCGGCGTAAGTGGAAGTCCGGATGCCAAGCAATTCTGCGATATTTTTATATGATAATTGCTTAGTTACGTGATTTATCTGGACTTCCACTTACGCCGATCTTACCAGAAGGCACTATAATACCCACTTACTCATTCAAAAGCTAAAGGCTGAGGTTTACAATTTGTAATAAGCATCAGGAAATCGACCGAATCGGCGGTTTGTAAATTAGTAAATTACAAACCTTGCATCTTGGATATAAAAATCATACACAGGGTGGTTTCTATTAGGTATTTTATTTACAATTATTTACAAAACATTTACCTACACATATCTAGATAAACCTAAAACTTAGAACCTAACTTTATGTAGGATGAAAGTAATAAAGCTACTTAGTGACCTATGAAGTGAATCCTACTAATTTTATAAACGCGAAAGTTTGTAAGTATGGATGTATGGATGGATGGATGTTTGTTACTCTTTCACGTAAAAACTACTGATCCGATTTGGATGAAACTTGGAATATATTATATTGTCCGTGACCTGGATTAACACATAGGCTACTTTTTATCCCGAAAAATCAACGGGATCCAACGGGACTATAAAAACTAACATAATACCACTGATATTTCTTTATATTATATGTAAGATACCGAATGTGAGAAATCTAAATCCATCTGCGGACCAATATTATGTTGATGATGGTGGTGATGACGATTTTGTGTACGATCTTTTTTGTACCTACTCTACTCCCTCATCAGACCCTGATAATTGAAGTAGGTACCGGTCTACTTTAATTTTCATTCTTCTGATTATATTAACAACGCAATAGTAAATAGGGCTTTACATGCAGTTATTTATATAAATATTTGCCAGATAAAAGTTTTAGTGTTTTAAATTGGAAGTAGGTAGGTCAGGTACCAACTGTACTTAGGTAGGTATGTAAGTTTGTATAAAGTAGTTTAGGTAAGCATTCACTTTGTATGCAAAACAACCTATGAATTTATTTACTCGGTAAAGGGGTAGGTAGGTAAGAGTTGAATTCGAAACAAATAATCTAAAGGAAAAAATTAGAATCATAGAATATCATAGAAGTTATCTTTATACTGGTAGAACCTTTGAGGAAATAGGTACCTACCTAGTAAACTAACACAGACGTATCTAACGGAATACAGACTTCGAGAACAAACAAGTTCGAAACATTAGAGATATAGGTAGGTAATATTCAGTATACCTACCTATCCATCTTATACTTACATAGAAGGCAAGTAGAATGTAATTAAAAGTACATAATATAAGTATACCTACCTAACTACTAAGTGCCTTACCTACTTAGGTACTCCATGAATGAAACTTCTAGTGAAATAAATTTCTATGGAACGCAATATTTTTTCAAAACCACCTTAATCTCGGTCATAGACTTACTAGTTAGTAAAGTACCTAAGTTCTCTCCAAGACTGAAAAACTTTCTAGTCCCATTACAAAGGTTTCACGGTAGTACTGACGATAGCCAAGGTAATTTCCCAGTAGTTTTAAAACTATGCCAGTCGTAAATAAACCGTCCTACAATCATTAATATTAAACCTAGAAGAACTATGTTAACAATGTTTATAACACTAATTGGCAATTCTTTGCCGCTCCTGCAGACAACCCCTAGAGGCATGGTGCTTATCTGAAAAGAAAACATAGGTAAATATAACAACGATGGTATTGTATGGGGAAAAATGGAATGAGCCAAGTAGATAGGTTAGGTACCTACCTGGCACGAATAGTGGTCAGAAATGAAATTGAATTCCGTGAAGCTAGTCTTGTATATGTATGTATAGCGCTAAATCTAACTTTGTACCTACCTTGTAGTGCACAACAAATATTTTATTCGTCAAAAATATATCATGGCACCATCTTAGGCCTTTACATCTATTGAAGATGATAAAATTTACATAGGGTAAGTAGGTACTGACCTAAATAGGTAGGTAGATACTTATCTAATAAAGCTAGGTTTCTGACGGCTTCTATGTTACAAAGCCAACAGGGAACAAAACAAACTAATTACGTAGCTTGTTAGCTATTAGCTTAGTACGAATAGGTTAGGTCACTTACTACGCTTCCATTTGTGTTTGAATTGTTGCCAACTTCTGCATACTAAGACCCTCATATACTTACTGTGTTTAGACTACTACTACTGTTTACTAGTAAATATAGTACCTATTAAGTATATGATGTGTGGTTTAGACAACTAATGTACCTACTTAGGTACCTACAAGTAGTGCTACCTATATAAGAATTTACAAATATTTTTGGGGTCGCCATATTCCATTGCCGACTCAGCGAGATCAGATTTCACTATGACTGTGTGAACTTGGGCAGACCCGGTGCAGCGTTATATAAATACCTAGAACCCATATTTCGAATTTCAAAAATAAATAATCTTAGAGGTTAGCCGTAAGCATTGCGGCGTATTTCCACTTTTAAATACTTAACCCTCGAGCTTATTAGCAAATGTGGATTGAGTGAAGTGTTCAAATCACACTTTGGTGCGTAAGGCAGATTGTTTTACAAAAAAACAGCACTTGAAAATACGAGTAGAGATAACATCGATTTTTAAAATAATTATAAAAGCTTATCTTAGGTAGGTATTAATTTCATAAAAATAACATTTCTCAATAAATGTACTAGGTGTAATAAGACCATTCCCCAAAAAACATTAGGGCGTTATTAGTATCCTTCAAAATGAAAACTTCCTTTCCTGACAGGATTAGGTACTTACGCAGAAGACTTTGGAATCTCGGGATGAAGTGGCAGTCGCAGCACCAAGAGTTTTAGTCAAGAAACTTAAAGTTTTTCCTAGTACCTAGTACTGACCTGTATAAGGGAGGTCTGCTTGTTAGTAGACTTCGAGCACCGTATGTCCGATAGGTCCCTGATGACTCGCTTGTACTTCCGCAACAGACTTTGGAATCTCGGGATGAAGTGGCAGTCGCAACGCCAAGGGTTGTGGCCCAGAAACACATGCATTATGTTGTTGTTTGCCTGCAGAGCCTTGTCAAAGGCGTACACTGGAATCTGTTGAAAACACTGACAATGTTGCTGCAAATATTTTACATTTAGAGATGCCACCTACATTATACTTTAGTATATTGTGGGCATTTGGCTGGCATATATAAAAGCTTAAATTAAAGAACCTCGTATTTAGTAGGATAACTTTGTCAAAGAAAATAAATTATTTTCTTGGTTCAAAAGATTTCATTCCAGACAGATTTCTTCCTAAGTATCCATAAAAAAGACGTGTTTCTTGTTTCAGTAATCATGTGAGAAAGATTACGGTACCTGGAAATCACAAGCTATTTTATGATTAATCACCTGTTTCAATTGATTCCCTCGGAGACTCAATACTCGAAAGGAAGTGAACCACTCAGTTCCCTCCAGCTCTTTCACGGCGGAAATCGTATTGTTATCTAGGTATAGGTCCGCCAGGGTCTTGTATAGGGGATTGTGAATTATCGATCTTATTGAGTTGATCTGTAAGCAAAAAGAAATTTCCCTTGGTGTTTATTAGGCTTTACAAATTACAATATGGTTGTATTCTTTCATAATGTTTTGTTCTTACTGTGCCCTTATCGCCATGTGTGCTTGGGAGTCGGGACCAAATGAATAAGATCATTATTTTTTTCTAAAACAATATCATCAAGAACATCGGGTGCGTTTCCTTCATTCATAAACGCTAACAAAGCATTCAAACAAAACTGCCGACGTTATTTTTAATGTTTACCGAACACCTACGTCTAAACAGAAGTGTCAAATTACCTTGCTAGTTATACCTAGGTATATACATGAAATGTGAGCATGACCACAGGTGGTTTTACATCATCATCATCCACAGCCCGACCTTACCCACTCTGCCGCGCAAATCATAATCACAGTAAGTCGGGTTTTTGGCGGTATTGAGTTAGATACATGTTCGGAATCCTTGAAATAAGATCTACATTTCTGTATACTCAGATTATCGAAATTCTTATTATACCATTCTCTCAACCTAGTCAGCCATATCCACAGGAAAGACAAGGTCAATACGTGCGGAGCTGACTAAGCCGCGGGTTTCCTCACGATGTTTTCCTTCACCGTAAAGCTCGTGTTAATGTGCATATAAATTTTCTGAACGAAAAATCCATTGATGTACGGCCGGGATTAGAACCCACGATCTTCGGATCGAAAGTCGAGGTACAATTCCACTTGGCAAACACGGCTTTTTTATCTTCTTCACGGCCATCGTACGGCCATCTACTTAGGTACTTACTAAAAAAGATTTTTAGTTATTTTAATAAATTAGCTGTATGAATTAGTAGGCACTGCCACCGTGGTTGGTAGGACTTGGTATGGGGTTCGGCGGGAAACATGTGTAGGATAGCATTTGACTAGTTTTTAATTTATTTACAGACAAAATGATGTCCAGGTGTGACCGTATTGTGGCTTTGGCAAGAAGTAAGAAAAAACTTGATTGAAAACAAGGGACACTTATGCCAAAAGCTGGTACGAGCACTAGTGAATCCCACTTTGGTCTACTCTCTCAGCATGTTATCTCCGTTCCTGAACTGCGCCGTAGTCTTGACCAGCTTGAAATGGTGGTTGCTGATTCCGTCCAAACAAACAGCAAGGAAAGAGTTGTAACCGATATTACCAAATTATGTCAAAGGTACGTAGATTATAATGACCATCGAGAAATATTTTATTTTAATAATGAATACAAAAATTCATTGGATTATGTGATGTCAACGGATACTTACCTAACTGACTTAAAGAAAAATCTGCTTGAGGAAGATCCCATTGCCGATGGTTTCTTGATTTGCCATGAAACTCTACCTCGTTCAAACGAAGCAAACGAAAGTTCACTAACTGAATTCCAGCTAGATTTGTTCCACGATTCTGATGACAGTGTTAAAGATAAAGATTATGTGCCCGATTTTAATAGTACTGACTCAGACTTAGAAGATGAAAACCGCCACACTAAATCAGCGACCAATCAAGAGCTAGTTTTACCCCTGATTCAGGAAAATAGCATCAGTATTTTAAATGATGGCGAGCAACCAAACCCTACTGACAATACCAATAACACCCAACCAGACTTAACTAAGACTGGATCATTACGGAAGCGACGAACAACTGAACAGCAACTGATTGAAAGAAAGAAAATAAAAAAAACATTACAGATTGGAAAACTATCACTTAAAAGTGCATGTTCTGATAGGTGTAGGAGACAGTGTACATCCAAATTTAACGAAGAACAAAGAAAACTGATAAATGATGAATACATTAAACTTAACACGGAAGCACAAGGAATATTCATAAGTAGCATGATCGAAACAAATCGCATACAAACAAGAAAACAAACGGGAAAGGCGTCACCGATAAGAAAACGAAATTATGCTTATTTTCTAAAAAATTACATTGATTGTAGAATAGAAGTATGTAAAAAAATGTTTTTGACAACTCTGGGCTATAACCCAAAAAATGACACAAGAGTTAGGTATTCGCGCTTTAAAAAGACCTATTGGTAACCAACGAGATCTCAGAGGAACCTACAAAAGAAATAACAAAATAGACAGAAACCTCATAAAACAGCACATTTATAGCTACAACCCCGCTATATCCCATTATAGAAGAGAGCATGCGCCTAAAAAATTATATTTGCCAAGTGATATAAATATAGCCACCATGTTCCAAAATTTTCGAGAAAACTATCCATGGGTGAAAGTTTGTATGGAAGTTTATCGAATAATCCTAAGAAAGGAACTCAATATATCATTTACACATTTAGGAAATGAGGAGTGTGAAATATGCGCTATTTTCAAACTGCACAACCCTGCCCACAATGAAAACCTAGACAGCTCTTGTGAAAACTGTGTTAATTATAGTGCTCACAAGCTGAAATATACAGAAAGTAGGTTGAAATACAAAGAAGACGTGGAAGCGGTGCTTGTAGATAAAACAACTATTCGGTATTCTGTCGACCTGCAAAAAGTTGTTATGCTACCTAGACTTGACCAGTATAAAGCGGCTATTTTCTGCCCCAGAATAATAGCGTTCAATGAAAGTTTCGTGCCCTTAGGTAAAACATCGAAAGAAGACATGCCATACGCAGCTGTTTGGAATGAATCAGTCTCAGGTCGCAATCAACAAGATATAATATCAACATTTAGAGCTTTTTTATTGCATAAACGCGACACAGAGAATATTATATTTTGGGTAGACAATTGCGCATCTCAAAATAAAAACTGGGCTTTTATGTCGTTTCTAGTTAATATAATTAACAGCCCACTCATATCTGCGAAATCAATTGAAATGCGATATATTGAACCTGGTCATACCTTTATGTCAGCCGACCATTTTCACCACCAGGTTGAAAAAATGCTAGGCAAAAGAAAGGTGTACGACTATGATGATTATCTAGATAGAATCAAAATTGCCAACAATAGTACTTAAAACAATTGTTAAGCAAATGGAGGTGGCTGATTTCTTCTGCTATGAAGATTTTTCGTCACAACATAAACTTCGTAACAGGGACAGTAGGATATATCTTAAAGACATAATGGTAGTAAGGGTTGAGAGAGGCAATATGAACTTATTATACAAAAAAGCTCATAGTGACTTGGAATATGACACTCTAGACTTTCTCCAACTAAAAATAAAGAAAACCGGAAGTTTCCCAGAAGTACGTCCAAGAATAAATTCAAGAGGTATACCAGTTGAAAGAAAAAAAGAAATCATAGAGAAACTTTTACCATTAATGCCAGACAACCGAAAAGACTTCTGGCATAAAATTCCGACTTCAGATGCGGCAACTAATCTTTTAACTGAAGAATCCTAAACACTACAAACTTAACCCTACGTTTCCACACTTAAATCTACAAATCCTGAAATATTAAAACGCGCAGTAGCAAATGCTTTTCCACTACTTCTTAACATTTAAATGTGGGATTAAAGGCCTACGACAACGTTACGTTCTGGTCATAACTTCATTCACATTAACATTCTTCAAATTATATTAGTAGTAAGGTACATACTCGTAGACTGATTAATTTAAAACTTAGGTTAAAACCAGATCTCATAGGTTTAATATAAACATATGACTGTAAACAGGGTACTCCTTATTAGTCGTAACATAAAACTGCCAAAGTTTTCTTAATTAATACATAGGTACTTAAGAATAGTTTTGATTTGTCTGCTTTTATATTTATTATTTAATACTTTGTAATTTGTTTAAACTGATTCATGAAAAAGGCAATTTACACCTAAAACATTAATTGGTTCAGTTACTTTAACTTGCAATTTAGTTTTAAGGTCAACCATGTGTGTTGTTTAAAATATAATAAAATATGTAGCTAATAACATTATGTTCTTAAGACTAATCATGGTTATCACCATGTTTTTAGCTTGCTAGAATTTGAAACAATGACGTTACTTCATTGATTGTGAGTGTGCATATATTTTTATATTATAACAATTTAAGTATTATGTAAGTTTTATAAAGTGGTGATTTAAAAACTGTTTATAAAATGTAAAAGTCTTTAAAAAATTAAACACTCAGTGTTATCATTATTTTGTGACATTTTATTTCATAACCTCAGGATGAGGTAACACCTTAGGTATACGAGTAAATGCTTATTGTATAAAATGTTTTTATTATATTTTTTTTAACCTACTTGACTATTACATTATAACTTATAGATTATGTATTTTTATAATACATAAGGGGTGTAAGGGGGCCCCACCATCTCGTCCCCCAAGCCAACCTCACCTGCCCGTGGTGCACCCTGCTAAATTACCAACGAGGCTCTGGCGACTCACCAAGACGCACTGGCCAGCGTGGTGTTTTAAGGCTAAAAAACCCTCTTTATGATAGACGCCAATATAGTACGGCCCTCAGTCCCCGGCAGCCCCGCTATTCCGAGCTTCGGCAGCAGCTCTGGTTCCGGCGGGGCAGAGGGTGCGAAGAATCTCCGGAAGATTCCCTGCTGCCAAACCCCAACAATGACCCTGGCTACGTTCAATGGAAAAAGTTTAAGCACTGACGATAGGTTTTGCGAATTATTAGAAGAGTTAGATCAAATTAAATGGGATGTTCTTGGCTTATCAGAGGTCAGACGAAGGGGAGAAGATCTCATTACGTTAGACTGTGGCCACTTATTCTACCACAGAGGACATGACGATTCCTCCTACGGAGGCGTTGGATTTCTAGTCAATAAAAAACTATCCTCTTCCATCCAGAGTGTCCAAAGCATTTCTCCACGCGTATGTTACCTCACGCTGAAACTAAATGACCGATATGCTTTGAAATTAATCCAAGTATACGCCCCGACCTCTAGAAGTCCCATTGAGGAAATCGAAATTTTCTACGAAGAAATAGAGAGAGCATACAATGAGAACCCCTGTTTCTATACTACTCTTATGGGGGATTTCAATGCCAAAATTGGCCCACCGCGAGAAACTGAATACTCTGTCGGGAAATATGGCTTGGGAAGTCGAAACCCACGAGGACAAATTCTCGTAAACTTTTTAGAGCAACACAACTTGTACGCTATGAACACCTTCTTTAAAAAACGCGCTTCTAGAAAGTGGACCTGGTTTAGCCCAGATGGTCAGACTCGAAATGAAATAGACTATTTCATAACCGCACAGAAAAACAGTATTACTGATGTAAGCGTTCTCAGTAGTTTCAAGACCTGCAGCGATCACCGCTTAGTAAGAGCTACGTTTAAGTATAACCTACGGAAGGAGAGATCTAATATGGTTCAAAAACACCATCCAAATTATGATAACAAGGCATACGCTTCTCTTCAAAAAGAATTTTGCCTAGACTTAAAAAACCAATTTGATACTCTGTTAGAAGAAAACTTGGACGTGGACTTGCTAAATGAGAAACTTTGTAACATAGCTGTAGAAACCACAAAAAAACATCTTGGTGGTACAAAAACAAAAGAGAGAAAACTAACACCTAGCACGCTGTCTCTATTATCCCAAAGACGAGAGTTAAAAATGAAAAATCAAGTAGATCAAAGAGAGTTAGAAAAGATAAATAAAACCATAAGAAAGGCAATTAAATCAGATTTAAGAACATATAATACAAATATAATAACAGAAACCATTAAACAAAATAGAGGACCAAATGTTTTTAAAAGAAAGTTAAACAAAAATAAGTCAGAAATTAATAAATTAAAAGATAGTTCCGGTAACCTTATAACAGATCGTGACAAAATTATACATACTGTTGAAGAGTTTTACGCAAATTTGTATGCGTCCAAAGTAGAGGAACCTGAATCACTAGATGACCAAGATCCAAGAGCGGAACCAAATGAACGTCTCGAAGACGAGCCGTTGCCTAAGGTTACCGAAGACGAAGTCGGTTTCGCTTTGAGCCAAATGAAGCGTGGCAAAGCATCTGGTGACGATGGAGTGTATGTGGAGATGCTCCAGGCAGGCTCTCCTCATATTCTAAAGCCTCTCTCAATACTTTACAACAAAGTTATGCATGAAGGAGTCACTCCGAAAGCTTGGGAGAACGCCATTGTCACAATTCTTCACAAAAAAGGTGATAAATGTAAATTAGAGAACTATCGCCCCATCAGCCTCCTCTCTCAAATTTATAAATTGTTTGCCAAAGTCCTATGCAATAGGCTATCTCAATCCCTCGATGAATACCAACCAGTAGAGCAAGCTGGCTTCCGGAGTGGATACTCTACTATGGACCACATTCACGCAGTCAAACAACTGATGGAGAGATGCCGAGAGTACAACCGGCCCATGTGTTTGGCCTTTGTAGACTACGAAAAGGCTTTCGACAGTGTCGAACACTGGGCCGTGTTTCACTCTCTCCATCGTTGTAACATTGACAAGCGATATGTAGATATCCTCCGGAATTTATATAAAAATGCTACTCTTCAGGTTCGGTTACACAAGCTTTCTGACCACGTGTGCATCCAACGAGGCGTGCGGCAAGGAGACACTATCTCACCCAAACTATTTACCAACGTGCTCGAAGATATAATAAAAACTCTCGACTGGAGTGAGATAGGCCTTAACATCGATGGTCGCAATATATCGCACCTACGTTTTGCCGACGACTTAGTCCTCATTGCTGAGACCGTGGATGCCTTGCAAGGAATGCTCGAAGATCTGCATCAAGCTTCAATGAAGGTGGGCCTTAGAATGAACATGTCCAAAACCAAGGTTATGACCAACCTTTCAGGCCCAACACCTAACATAACCATAGGTAACTGCCGAATAGAGGCAGTGGATGACTACATTTACCTTGGACATTGTTTATCCTTTGGCCCACTTTCTCAGTTAGCGGAGATCTCCAGAAGAACCCAGTTAGGATGGGCCGCCTTCAGTAAGCTGGAAGACGCCTTAAAATCAGATATCCCTCAATGCTTGAAGACCAAAGTGTTCAACCAATGTGTTCTGCCCATTCTTACCTACGGATCCGAGACATGGCCGCTCACAAAGGAACACATGCACAAAATCCGAGTCACACAACGAGCAATGGAGCGGGCCATGCTCGGAATATCACTTCTAGACCACATACCCAATACCGAGATTCGACGTCGCACAAAGGTTGTGGACGTGGGTACGCGAATCGCGAAGCTGAAGTGGAGATGGGCGGGACACCTGGCAAGAAGGGAAGACGAGAGATGGACGAAGGCGGTCACAGAATGGTGGCCAAGGGATGCCCGTAGACCAAGAGGCAGACCACCCGCCCGATGGTCAAATGACATAGTAGAACTGGCTGGGAATCACTGGACAAGACTCGCAAGGGACCGAAAAGAGTGGCGCAATAAAGAGGAGGCCTATACTCAGCAGTGGGTGCAAACGGGCTGAAATGATGATGATGATGATAATACATAAGCTATGTCACTGCTAAGTTTCATCAAAATCCGACCAGTAGTTTTTACGTGAAAGAGAAACAAACATAAATCCACACTCATAAACTTTCACATTTATGATGTGATTTTTTTGATAGTATTTTAATTTTGAATGCAGTAAGTCACTAAGAAAATGAAGGAAATTTTGCACCCTTCCTTAATATTAAGCTTACTCACTAAGCATAATCACAGTAAGTCTCTCTCCCCAATCATATTCACAGTAAGTCACATACTTACTGTATTTATGCTAAGGAAACATATATTTCGAATTATTTTACTCCTAGTCATAATCACATTTTTAAGGTTTATATCAATAAATATTTTAGTTAATTTAAAAATAATGTATACAAAGGATAAAGTAAATTTAATCGCACTTGGCAAACAAAAAACATTTTGATAATTCCTCATACATCGGGAGTAGCGGCAAAAAGTATAAAAAAAACTTTGATCGCCGTTTACTCAAAAGTGAAAAATCCGACTTACTGTGATTATGATTTGCGCGGCAGCACTGCTCGGCATAGGCCTCCCCAAATTTGTGCCATCCACCGCGGTCCTGTGCTAGTCTCTCCCATTTACGGCCTGCTATTTTGACGATGTCGTCTGCCCATCTAAAACCCCTTTTAACTTAAACACTGTTTAAAACTGCTTTATTTTCTCTGACACTATTTGACTGTTTTGTTTCTGTTACAGATTAGTAGAGGTTTAGATAACAAAATAAAACGATATGGCAATACAATTCTAGGGGACAGAATTTTACGAATTGCAACGCGGTCAAACCCTAACTATATGACAACAATGACAGAAGTTGAGAGGCGATTATAAGTAAGTCCCAAGATACGTAAAGTAATATGAGCACACTAAATAAATAAACAACTTATGAAAACAATAGACAGAGCACATTAGGCTAATTATAGCTATTTGACATAATATGTACTATACGAGTGTAGGTAATAATTTTGTCGCTTAGCAGTGACACCTACTTCCATTATAGGTATGGTTCAAGTGGGTCCTTGTTATAACTAAATTGTGTCTTGTAGCTAACCGTCTGAACTATAGGTACCTCGTATTAATTTTCCAGTAAGATCACATTTCAAAGGAGACTTTAGCCGAACCCCTAAAATGATGAAACTTGCGTCAATCTTACGGATAATAAGCAGCGAAGAAGTTTACGGAGTAATATGGGCCACATAAACACCCTTTGGTCCATAATAATAGGGAGGAAAGTACTGTGACGCAGTGGATTAAGAAGGATTTATGCAAACTTTCGAACTAGCCCACGAATATGAATGAGATGAAGTTAAGCGTGTACTGCGTGAAGATATTTATGATAGGTGTACCTCCATTAGTTTTTCATTGGTTTTTTCAACGTACCTATGTATATAAGCTTTCTGTGTATTACAGAATGATGATACCTAGTAGGTAGTGATTATTACCGCCGATAAAAGATTTTGTAACCGTTGTGATTACCGTGCGATGCGAACCATAATGGAAAAGGGTTCAGTTCTTTGAAAAGACCTACAATGGCTGGCCGACGACACCGGTGCAGCGCTGGGGGGGCATTGCGAAAGAATGCACTTGCGGTAGGTTCCTGGATTCAGTACATACCCGTGGAGTTTTAGTCATAAAAAAATCTGATATGCATCTTACCTTCATCTCACCTCACCTAAACCACACATCGGGGACAAGCCAGTATGGGGCCAATCAGTGCTAACCTACCTAAACAAGGACGGGCACCTAGGGAATCATGATATATGTATAGTAATTTGATGAAAAAATAAAATAATTTAATTTAATCTATTACCTACCATTGACCTTGAAAGTTACCTTTCACCTTGACCCTCTTGAGAGAGTTTTCTGCCATACTTTGACCTTGAGTGACCTTTTGATCCTATTTAACTAGTTGACCCGACACCCGACAGACGTTGTCCTGTCATTCAAACTCTTACTGTCAAACAACTGACAGTTATTTCAAATGTGACATTAAAAAAGGTTTCATGCACATTGATAAGCATAGGTAGGCAATTTAAGGTAGAAAATCCACCATTTTCTTTTCAAAACAAACGACAGCCGACTTGACTTATTTATTACAATTATATCACTTGACATTGGCAAAATTGTCTGTCGAAATGACGGACACAGGCCATTATTGAAGAGAAGAAGAAGAAAGGAGAAACGTCAAAGATAAGAAAACATATTTTTGAGTGGTTTTTCTGAATGTGAAAATTCGTGTTAGGTTTTGGAGAGAAAATCCACCATTTTCTTTTCAAAACAAACGACAGCCGACTTGACAACTGACTTGACTTGACTTATTTATTACAATTTTAACACTTGACATTGGCAAAATTGTCTGTCGAAATGACGGACACAGGCCATTATTGAAGAGAAGAAGAAGATCAAAGGTGGCTCAAACTAGTAGACCCAATAAATACATACTCGTACAAAAAAACTTGTTATATTCACTTTTGTTTTTATTTCTAATTGTTTCTTGTAATTGTTTTTTTTTTTTTTCTTTTTATTGTTTGCTTTTGTTTCTTTTTTGCGCTTTGCGGCGGCGGCGGCGCCCGTGGCGGTGCACTGTAATAAAAACTAAACAATTTATTCACAATACATAATTTCTCTAACATCTGGTCTAAGCCTAACTAAAGACAAATAATACTTTGTCTATGGCCTAACTTAATCATAACTATCTTAAGAACCTTTGAACTACCGACCATTTTCCCACATCTGGCATACTGATTTCTAAAGAATGGTCGCTGGTAACAAGTTCTTATTAAAAAGAACCTATTAATCCATTGTTCTTTTCTATGTTTTATTTTGTTACTATTATTTTAAAAGATTACTTATGATTACTAAAAATGCCTTGTTTGTGTTTTGTGTATCTACTTGCCAAAGTAACAAAGCTGCACGTGCATTCCCCGACAAAGTAGGTGAGGTATGACGTCATGAAACCGTTGGTGGTCGTATCGCAATAGATGGATCCTGCTGACATTGTCAATCGCAATACTTTGCTTGCTTTATTTACTATACTCGTACCTCTCTTGTATTTTATGTACCTACCTATTTTTTAGTAATTTTTCTTCAGAGTTACCTACTGAGATTTTTAATTCATATAATTTTAGTCGTCGCCCAAATAGAACTATGTACCTACTAAATTAGTGGTTAAGTATAGTTTGGTAACTTACCTACACGGTTTTTTTTTATTACAGGGCTATAATATGTCTTTTACGATACTCACAAAATTTGGTTCGTATTTAAAAATATCTAATTTTCGTGCACCTCTTAACATGTTGAATCTAGAAATACTGCAAAAATAAATAACGAATAATCATTATAATAAAAAGATACTTATTGAAACGTTTAGAAATGTCATTCCCACACTTTCCTTTTCTATTCAGTTTGGTGGCCTGGAAAAGCTCATTAGCGTTCGGAGATTATGTGCTCGAAGTAAATTATACATTAAATAGAGCTGTTTTAGAGAACCGTCGTGAATCTGAAAACAAATCTTATAATGGTTCTCTTTCCACGCAGGCTCTTGGTAAGTACGTATAGTCTGACCAAGCTAACTCTGCAATCGAATAAAATGGGCGTGGGTAACCCCAAAAAGATTTGAGCAGGGTATCGCTTCACCTCAGTAGCTTTCGTGGTGATGACGATACTTCCAACTTTCAACAAAAGACTGAAACGTGTACACCGACTTTTACTATCCCGAATTTTATCTTCCAGATGTTTTATTGATCTAATTTCACTATCCCGAAAACAAACTTGCCAGAAGTATTATTTGACAGTAGCATTGCCGGGTTATCAAACAACTGCTCTTGTTTTTTAACAACGATAGCTTTCGATCGAAATTTTGAAAGACCAAAGTATGTTTTGTTATAAAATTTCTAGAAAAAAATTCCTTTTTAATTTATTATACGACTCAGAATATTATATAATTTAGAGTATATACCTAAGTATACTTATATGAACATAAATAAGTGTAATTTTGATGAAAAATGCCACAACACAACACAACTGACAGGTTCTTTTTCATTCGTAATTTACATAAAAAAGATTGCACATTCACTTTTTCAACATTTCTGAAAAGTAATTCCATCGAAAATGAATTTCAGGCCTACAAAAATGTGAAATAATCATTCATCTGGATTTAAAAATACTGGATACAATTTTGTTGTATAATTTAAACCGTCTGTGATTTGAAAATATGTAATCTGTATTTTCGAGTTTGTGGTGAAATCAATAAAAGGTGAAATGTTTTCGGAAAAATAAAATTCGGGATATAGTCAGTAACCGCTTCCAATTCCAACAACAGGTTTTGCAGACTCAGTCGACACTCCCTACGTACAGTTGTGTATCTGCAAAACACAAATTTTACAGGAGAGCGTTTTAAAGATTTGAAAACGTTGAAATTGCTATAACTTTAGCCCTTTTTGAGATATTGCTGTGAAAATTGGTGAGAGGCTCTTACTGTAGATCAAGTTTAAGATGGATACTATGTTTTATTTTAATATTTACTGGTTTAGATTTAATTACACGTACATATTTTTACGTGGTACTTAGAACGTTGTATGTGGCACATACATACTTTTTCGTGGGAGCTTAATAGAACGACAATATCGTAACTGCCTGTTACACGGATATACTTCGTAGATCTATTCTGTTTAATTGGTATTTACATGTTTTAACGTTGAAAACTTATAATCTTATAGGTAATATACTTCTACATTTTCGAAAATTAGGGCCAGGTAACCTGTATTACAGGTCACCAGGCCCTAATTCCCTCACTTGCTTACGAAATTAAGCTTATTTTTGGCTCTTAAATGTTGGTTTGTTAAATAAAGTAAATCGGTTAAGGGGTTGTAAAGTTATGAGGGTCCTAAGGGAGTAAAAAAATTAAAGGCATACAAAAATATCATGTGGGGTGTCATATGATTGGGCTTTGTTTAGACATTCCAAAAGAGTTTTTATTTTTGTTCTAGGTCAAATAGTTTTTGAGTTGTTATATTTTGGGCGTCTAGTCGTCCGCGTCCGTAGGAGAATATCCTATGAAACCCTACACTTGGCCCCTGGGTGGTGCAAAGAAGATGACACACTGGTGGAAGGCTGTGGCCGTGGTTAGTGATCACCCACCTGTCAAAGACGTAACGCCAAACGACTTTGTCGTGTTTCGTCGAGGTGGCCAGTGACACCAGCAGGAAAGAACGTAGTTGACGGCTGCTCGTCTGATCACTTGGCAATTAATGCTGGAGTCCACCAGGGGTCAGTTCTCTCAGCAACACATTGTCCTGCTACACATTAATGATCTCCTTAGGCCCGGTATCATTGGGTACGCAGATGTTTGCCCAGATGTTGAGAGATACATACACGCGGCAGGATCCAGTGAATCACAAATCCAGTCACACAGAGAGGCCATGGTGGATCTATTGAACTTAACCCTAAAAGCCGTTGACGATTGGGGCGATGCCAACCTTGTCAAGTTAAATGCTTCAAAAACCCAGGCGGGTCTGTTCACCGCAAAGAAGAGTCAATTTCAACTAACTCCTACTTTCCAAGGTGTATCCGTGCCGATCTCCAACCAGCTTGAGCTTTAAAGGTTTCTCGCTCACACCTAAGCTAAATTTTGGCTCGTTCATTGAGTCTAAGGCCAAGATAGCTGCAAAAAAGCTAGCCATCTTGTCAAAGGTGAGGAAGTTCTTCACACGGGGACAGCTTCTTATTTTGTACCAAGCGCAAGTCCGATCGTGTATGGAGTACTGCCATCCCAAAGGTCAGACCTTTGGGATGGCTCTGCTAAATACCAGCTTGAGGCCTTGAGGACCATAGACAGACGAGGCTCATAAGTAATGATGCGCTGGTAAAGGCTAAGCTCCTGAGCCTCGAGCATCGGCGAAAAGTTGCCAGTCTTTCGGTTTTCTACCGGATACATTTTGGAGAGTGTGCGATGGAGCTCTATGAGCTAGTTCCGCCATCATCGGACCATCAGGCGTACGGAAACGCGGCACCCATATCTACATGGTTGACATGCCACCTCCGCATTAAGCGCTTTGCCTCAACTTTCATCTTGAGGATCGCCAAGGAGTGGAACTTCTTGCCAGCGCAGCGTCTGTGTTTCCGAATACTTATATATAATTTGAATGTTTTCAAGAGGAGAGTGAATAGCATCTTGAATCTTCTCGGCAAATGTGCTACACCGTCGACCGCATCATCGCTTAACATCAGGTGATATTGTGGTCAAACGTTTGCCTATACTATGCAAAAAAAAGTTCATCATATTATGCTGGTGACAGATATTTTGGTAGAAAGTTCGCATGCGGACGAAGTCGTGGATATCAACTAGTCTGAAAAATTAATAAAGTAGTTGTTTATTTTACTAAAATAACATGAAGAAACAAACGCAGAACTATGTAAGTGCATGGGTGTCTACAAATTTAATTGAATATCTTTCCGATGTAAAATTATGTAAAAGTAAGTTACCGAATTATTATTTAACATCTTTTCGAAGCATAACTGTGTAAGTGCCTATATACACTTTATGATCATACTGAATCCCGATGTATAAATATGTAAGTGCGTAGTTACATATTTGTACGTAGATAATCAAAATAAAATATGAACTTATTAAAAATATATGTTCACTGGTCATAGTTGAGACAATAAAATATTTTCGAATCGCACACGCATTGTACTCGCTGCCCGCGCAAGAACTGTGGAAGAGGCAATTACCCGCCACCCGCACCTCATCCTCCCCGCGTCAAAGTGTGTATGAGGCAGATAGAACATTGTCTATCGGGCAAATTATGAAGTTGGACAGTTATACGATCAAGAAAAAGGTACTTAGAGTAGACTTTTTATTTTTTTTAAATTTTATTATGATAGATTGACATGCGTAGATGCCAAAAATGCATAAAACGTATAAGTGTGTATCTGGCACTTAGGCAAAGATACGTAGGGAGTGTCGCAGTGTAATCAGACTCTATAACACGGTACCTACACATCTACCTACCATTTCTGAGTAAATTCTGTTGACTGTTCATTTAGGTACTCGTTAGGTACCTACTCGTTTCAAATTCAACGAAATGTGAAACTAAGTAAGTATTCTTATGACTTTATTATTATAAGCGGCTCCGGTATCACATTTTGCTTACGTGCCGGAACTTGATAGTTCTTGATACTTGGAACATTTTGCTTAGGTTCCTACCTAACCTACTACTGTTCCTTTGTTGGTTCTTATTGTTTCTTATGAATATTATGCCGACAAATTATTGTGAACTTTAATACCTACCTTCTTGTTATAATGTCGTGTCGTTAAAATACGAAGATAATGATCGAAAAAAATGCATAATCGATAGCATAATTTACAATTTTTTATGATTTTAACCATGGATTTAGTAATAAAAATATATAGGGATAATAAGTAGGTACCTAACATACGATATAGTTTGCAAGTGAGAAAAGTAAAAAACTATTTTAATAAACAAAAGGTCAAAAATAGTTCAATAATAGGTTCAAAATTTCAATTTTCTTTACCTGTCTCCAACTCACGCTACTAAGTAGACTAAGTTACTTTTTCCCTATTCCTACCCTACCCATAGTGATACGTCTACCACGAAAATAACAATCTAATATCAACGATCCAATTTTATAGAGAACCTACTCGAGTAAAGTTATTTTCGCAAAATACAAAGTTTTCCGACACGGTAGGTAATGAAATAGTTGTGACGAGGGGCATACGAGGGACTAAAGTAGATTTGTTACATCGCTTCTTCTCCCGAGGAACGTTACTCAACGATGAAATAGGATATGCCAATACATAAGCCCCTTTGTGTAACGCAACACAACACAATTCCTCAATTCATTTTCTTTCTATTGTAAAAATTACACTGACGCATGCCGTTCTTATTTAGAAAATGAGAAGGCATTTTTCGTCCAGTGACGCCACGAAAACTTTTTAGCTTCGTAATTTTTGTGTACAATTTGCTCAAGTATTTTGTGTATAACTTTTTGGTTTGTACTGCCCTCGTATTCGTGGAGTTCTGTGAAGAAAATAGTGGCCACTTTTGGCTGTTAGTTATACCATAGTCTTGGATGAATTCGTCCAAGACCTCCTTAGTAGGTATTAAAATAATATGATCTGTGGTTATAGAGGTTGGAATCCACTAGCCTGCTATGTCATTCCATACTTTTGAACAGTGGCAGGGCAATTTTAAGTGGTGTTTATTAGTGACGTTTCAGTATTCGGGCCTTCCTTTTTAACCTAGGTACTTCAAAAAAGGAGGAGGTTCCGCTGTAAGTATTTATTTTTTTATTCCGTCGCGATTGTCACATTTTACAATTACCTAACTACCTAAAACCATATAAGAGCAAAGAATCAAGAAACGGAACGCCACAATTTCATAGTGATATTGGTTTGCGTAAGTAAACAAGCCACACTAACTAAATCATTTCACGGAAAAATAACGTTCCTCGCGTCCCAAAGTGGAGGTGAATTTCTTACGATTGCGTACCTACCTAATAATAAACCAAAAACTACGTAGCAAGCAATGATGGGAAAATATGACTTAATAAGGAAAAAGCTGTATAAACTCAGTAGGGGAATTCGATTTCGTGTCATTTAGACAGAAAATCAATTTCTAAACTAAATGGCACACCCAGGGTTGCTCTATTAACACGACCATAAAATAAACTTTGAAACAGTAAGAGTGCCCAACTCCCAAGAGAGTCAGCGCGATTTTATATTAAAAATACAGAGAATCCCTAGATTTCTTCTACTTTATTCATGTAAATCAAGTTTCAACTTTAATGATGCTCTGGATGTTCTAATCAGAGCAAACGAGGTTTTATCCTTTTGTTTGACCCCTCGAGGATTAACTTTCAAATAGAATGAGATGAATAAAAAATCTTTTCATTTAACATAATTATGATCAGTACCTACCTACCTAGCGCTCATGAGCGGGACATCTAAAACGCTTTTAGCCTTTGTAGCAAAATGCCATGGATGTCTAAAAAGTAATATGCCTGATAAATTAAATTAATAGTTCAAACTGACTCTAGTAGACAGCTTTCAACTCCAGATATATTTATCTCATGCTTTAGCATTGAACCTCGTAAAGTCGTAACCTCTTGTGCATCAACGTCAACTAAACACTTGGACGAATTAACTCACTAGACGTCAACACTTTTGGTCTTATTCATGTGAAACTCAAAATGATTAAGGGGGCTTTTTCACCTAAGCTAAGCTATACGTTGCTAAGGATGTGTTTGAAATCCACCAATAGAGATTGTTTATTTTTATACAAACACATCCTTAGCATCGTAGCTTAACTTAGCTTTATAGCTGATTTACACTTTGTTAAGTGCAAGTGCGAAGTGCCAAGTGGTTAGTTAACGTGTTTTTTGGTGTCATGTTTTAAGTGTATTCAGAACGTTCACACAGTGTTTAGTTGATTCTGCTATTTATTACACCAGATTGATCTATTCGTGTTGCCGAGCAATTATTGCTCAAAAAATTGCCCGTATAAGTATAAGCTCACCAAATTCAGGCGACGCTCCGAGTGCGGGGTGAGCGCGGGTGTGCGGGAGAAGCTACTTGACAGTAAAAATAGACACGGTTTCTAATCACTTTACTTCGCACTTGCACTTGTTACCTGCACTCATCACTTAACAGGTATGCGTTTACACGCTGATTTTACTTATCGCTTAACACTTGCACATCAAAGTGTAAACCAGGTATTGGTGGATAAGCACCCTGTACCTAGTCTCTGATAAGTTTACCTTGTTCCCATCCAATCTTAGCGTTGTTGTGCTCGGAGGTATGGTATCTGGTGGTGATTCCAAGAGTCTTGCAGCACAGTCCACTGTGATGAGAGGAATCACGGCACCATTGGGATCAGATACAACGTGCGTCATCACGCAGGTACACGGTTCTGGACACGTCTCGCGCATTTTCTGTGATCAATTTTTTTTTTAAATAAACTTTCTGATAAATAATAAAACCTATAATAGTACACATAAATTACCATCCTTTTAGCCTGGTCGACCTCAGACAGGGAGAAGAAACCCTGCTGCGGTAATCATGTTTGTATTGAAACAAATTTTGGGACGAAACCGTAATAGAAATAGTATTAATAAAAATTGAAGTTATTGCTGTCTATAAATCGTTTGCAACGGTTTGTAGATATCTCAACTGTTTCATGTGTATTTTGTGAATATTGTAAACACTGTAGGTATTAGTTGTAATTTCCTTGTGAATAAAAGTTTGTACCAAATTAAAAAAAAGTTATTGTTTCGTCCCAGTGGGACGAAATACGAGTCCGAAACTAGAATAATTCAAAAAAACCTACACCTCACCTCTCGCGTCTCAGCCACTTTTCAAACCTTTACAGATGCTATAAAAAGCTATAAAATAGCAATTTATCGCGATAATTCGAATGTGAATAAACATACCATAGAGTAGAAGATTATCACTAAACAAAGCATAGGATAATCTTGGTATTAAATTGTTGACAAGTCTATGGTTATCTGTTTATTTGGTGATCTCGAAATACACTGCAAATATGTACCTACACGAACATAAATAAGTACTTTTTGAATAGAATCATGTACCTGCCTACTTATCTGTGAGTGGATAAATATTTTAACAACTAATTTGATGGTCACGAAACTTGCAGCGGCGGCGATGAAACGTCGCGATATCATTTTCATATTCTTCTTCTTTTGTTGCTATGGCTGTCATTTTCATATTTCTTTCATGTGGAACAAAAGGTGGTTTTATGTTTGACATGCTGAATGGTGGCCATTTTTGTTATTTTATTTTAAGTTTCACTATAACATTGTAAATTTTAAAAATAACAAAATAAATATTTTTCTTTCTTCTTTTCTTTCAACTAAGTATGTAACATGCCATTTCGATTTTCCAGACCAAAGCTACCAAAATAGGTAGCTGGTTTTACGGTTAAGTGGCAGTAGCAGTGTAGTATGTCGCTCTATTGTGTTAGTTTAGTGGAGCTATTGTGTTTGAGTGTCAGCATAGTTGGCTTCAGCTAGAATTCCTATATAAGCATGTAGGGGATCCCCTAACTAAGGGATGGATTTAGTGAAATCCAACCTTTTTGTATTTAATAGTCATAGGAGTCCGCATGCTTTACTACTCCAATAATCGCGCATTCGCCGCATTCTCTATTTAACCGGCTTCAAGAAAAGGAGGTTCTCAATTCGGTTGTATATTTTTTAATAGTATTGTATTCTGAGTTTGAATACAGAACGCGCGATTTATCATCCTATCATAACCCATCTGGTATTCGCACGTCCGATCGAATGGGACATTTTTTTTTTGCATTTCATGAATAATCACAGGATAACCACCAAGGACTCGTTTTGACGGTAAAATGAAAAAAATCTTAAAATCCCGCTAGATATTTCCTTTAGAGAAGTTTATGTTTATATGTTTATGAGATTTCAAAACACAGAAGCCCGTAGGTGAATAGCCGCTGTATCTGGGAGATTATTCAGCCCCTATTCATGAATACGGTGGTTAGTTAAACTCCACCACAGATCATATAATAGGTACTATGACTCCACTATCAGCCTCTCAGCTCGTCAAAACTAACCTGAATAATATCCATAACTTTATGCAACGGCTTTCCCATGTAAAGCCTCTGGTGGCAGACCAAATCATAGTAGTCCGTAATCCGTCGTTTTATGGTTCCATTTCCCTTCTCCATCGCTAGCCAGTCCAATCCACCGTCACTGCAGTCCCAACGATTGCCTAAAAATATAAATACACGTTTCTATAATACAAAAGATCATTGCTAATATGCCTAAAGCTTCGGCCCGCGACTTCTGCGATACTTGCGATGTTTTTTCGCGATACTGTTGATTTTCCGGGATAAAAATTAGCATATGTGCTAATCCAGGTTACGAACTAATATACTTACCAAATCGTACCAGCAGTTGCAGCGTAATTGAATCACAAACATCCAAACATCTAAACTTTGACATTTATTAGTGAGATGGGATGGGATTTTTTAGTACCGTTGAAGATTTTCAGACCATTTCATCAACTAAATAAGGGTAGAAATACATAGGTACATTTTCTTATTGATGTAAGTTAAGTACGTCTTTCGTTCATTTATGGCTTAGGCAAGCTATAGAGTGTTTTATCCTAATTCCTTGGGAGAGAGCTATATGCTTGAAACGTCTCTCCATCATGGAACTACATATCCTAATTCCTGCCTGTAGGTGGACCGACCCTACCCTACCTACAGTACTGTCAAGTATCCTCATGTAGGACGCGTTGACTGAAGATTAGTTTTGAAGTGCAGGAAACTGTAGCGACATAGATATGAGTGCAAATATGCAACAGGTTTTTCTGCTTTCATCTACAAGTAGGTATAGCGTTATTTACCTACACTATCTTTATCCTTATCGTTTATTTACAACAATCAAACGAGTTTTTTAAAACCTTGTAACTCGATAACTTGCGAAATCTGCGAAGCATTACAAAATGAATAACTTTCAAACGCTCGCTCTTTGTTTTTTTCCTCAGTTCGAAATATGTTAGCCATGTAGCGGACTTTATTGGGGTTGTTTCCGAGAATCAACCCTCTGTCACATAAATTAGACAAGTTTAATGTGAACTTGAGTATGAAAAAATATCGCGTGCTAGCAGATTTTTTAAAGTCCTTAAGAACAATACAACACATGTTGTAAGGTTTGCTCTTGATGAAGTTGTGAACAGATTGTGAATTTTATTTTTCAAGTTTCTTAACATTTTACACAATCTATTCATCTAATCATGATAATTTATATAGCGTCAGATTAGGGGTTTCTTTTCAACCATACCCCTATGACCGAGACGCTGTGCCTGAGACATAATTTGGATGGACCTCTCAGCTTAGAAACGACATACCTAGACAATAGTGCGGGCACATAGAACAAACATCAATGTTTGCTGTGGCAAACATCACAAATGTTTGTTCTTAGTGAGGATCGAACCCACGACCCACAGCACGGTGGGCTGAGCTGTGGCCTGTGACGCCTGCCAATTGCTCTGATTTTGGAACTCCTCTGAAACTTTTCTGTATTTTAAAGCTTTTCAAAAGCTTCTTTGTTATCTCACCGCTCAAGTAGATCCTCTCCAGTGTTGGTGCGGTGAACAAGGCATTCTTCATATGCCTCAGCATGTTCTTTCTCAGGTCCAATTCCCGAAGCTCCTGCATCTCGAAAATAATGTCCGGAGGCACCTCCCAGAGCGACGAGAGCCCATGCATCGAGATCTTCTGTAAGCAAAAAGGCATTTAGTCAGTAGACGGGTCTGTACTACCACGTGGAAGCACTGCAAGATGAAACCGCAATATTTTACTTCAGTACGTCAGTTCAGTACCTATCAATTACCGAACTTTGTATAAGGTAAGGTATGGTATGAGTGAACTTGGGAAGGTAAAGTTTAAATTAATTTGAATGCCATCAATTCTGTTTATTTTAGCAGTTTATTTAACTTATGCCTCTTGTTCATGGAAGACCTTTGAAGTCAGTACCCACTTGGTACGACGATTGTTCAAGCTACAAAAGCAATCGTTAATTAAAGTCCTTCCTTTGTTAGTAGTTAAGTAGGTAGGTACTTACAGAAATGTTTGGCCGCGTTGCTGTAATATAAAAATATCCGTAGAAATAGCTAATACTTATAAAATTATGAAACTGTCGGTAGAACTTATAGTAACGTTGATTTAGTTCGAGGGCGCGCCGTAGGTATGTTTGGATCCATCAAAGTTATTATTACGCCAATAAATTCAACAAAACTTCTTCATGATTTGCAATTTCAATTTAAACTTTTACGTGTATCATAGCTTAAAATAACGAAGAGTCCATTTTGAAGGCTATCTGGCCAAAGAGGATAGAGGCCATCATTAGGTAGATGGTCGACTCTATCTGGTGTAACTCTTATTCTGTGTTCATAAGTGATCACCTCTATGTGGCTGGCCGATGTAAAGCGTCCCTTAAAGTTTGTGAGGGATGTGCAGTTGATCAACTCCAGCATTCGGAGTTCAGGGAAGTGGTGCTGCAGATGACCCACGTTGAAGCACGTTCCGGGCCACTCGAGGACCTGCAGATACTGGATTTCTCGTCTGAAACAGAGTTTAGTTTACAATAGTTCAAGAAGGATGCTACCTTACGAGCTTTTCATCATCAGAGCCCGTAGTCCTAGTTTTATTCTGTTAATTTGCGATAGGCGATTTACAATTTTTGTACGGTTTCGTTTCACTTTGAGATTTCCAAAATAGTACATAAATATTACATCCACTGCTGCATCCAATCCCCTAAAATTTTCTACTTCGATGTGATACTTTGCGCCAGCAGTCATCAAGAAACAAAGGTTTCGATATATATTAGGCCTAAGTAAATAAAATGTTTTTCGAAACGATTATGTAGTGTAGGTACCTAGATACATAATGGTTCATAATGGTTAGGGGTTATTCCCATCGAGCCCACCGGCGGCCGGCCCACTGGTGGGCCAGGGTTAACTTGTTTCATATTTTTAGAGCGTATTTTTTCACTAGTCGGGATTTAGTTTTTGAACTAACGTTTTATTTATTATGTACCTACCTACTTATTATTATAAAGAAGCAACATGGATATGAGAAATCATGGCAGTACAGACAGAGTCAGAAGTAGATCACTTTTTCAGAATTTCAAAATTGCTAACTTTTTCTTATCATCGATGTTGACTGTACCACAAAACCCAGATCCGAAGCAAATTTTAGCACCTCAAACATTGACCCGTAGACGAAGAGTCCTAAAATTGCCCTCGTTTGTAGTTAAAAACAAGAACGCAAATTGGACATCTAAAAAGAGTCGACTCTCAGGTTGAGGATTACCGTGATTATGCATAGCATTTTTAAAACGACGTGATTGCGGTGGAGTCGTTTAATGTCAGTCAATTTATTTCAGTCATTTCCGCATACATTCACGAGTCAAATTACGCATTACGTAATCTTGTAAGTTTGTTTCACATGATTAACTACCCGACAATCAAAGCACAAACTAAAACCTAATCATGAAGGACTATGGGGACCGGGAAGGTAAACGTATGAAAGATAAAACGCTATTCACTCGAGTAAGCTTGCAATAGTTACACCGTGTTTTGTCTTTTGTATTGACAAGCATGTCCAAATTGGATCAGAAGAAACAAAGTATAATAATTTCAAGCTTATCTACATTGAGTTTTTATATAAACGGGCCTGTCTTTACCCTAAACCACACACGGAATAAAGCCTGGAATAGCTATAGGATATTACCAAATCAATATTCTTGAGGATACACCATATTTTGTCTTGTGCAATGACAATCAGTTAAAACTCGTTCGAAAGAGAGCAAATACGATATCTCGTGGTATCACGGTATCAACTTTGGTAAGGCCCTTTCTATACAACCTGTATGCTTAGATTACCTTATTCCTTTTATCCAGTACCCGGTGAATCCTCCTCTACAAACGAGACGTTGGTGAGTCTCAGCGCACTGGGCCTTAGAACTGAAGCCTGTTAGTGAACATGTTCTAGACGTGTCATTCAACTGATGGATCCCAGGAGCCACCATAGAGAGGCTAAGAAGTAGAAGTGTTTGATATATTTCTGTGGATGAAACACACAGTTGTAGTATGCAGGACCAGCAAGCAGGTCCTACAAAAATTACTCTGTCGGCAAAAAGCTCCCAGCCTATCAAAGGTATCAAAATGTCCCTTGCTTGTAGTGTAGGCAAGTAATTCAAAGCAGAGCCCACAAAAATTATTTAGTTTAGCAAAACGCTCTCAGTCTATCAAAAAATCCATGACTATCAAAAAGTTCCCAGTCTATCAAAAAGTTTATTATACGCTCGAGGACGTCATTATGTATATTTTTTTCAAATTCCGATTGTTTTCAACATATTTACCTTTTACCAATAATATTAAAATAGCATGCGTCCTGCACAAACAAGCCGTTGTTAGCGAATTCTATGATATTTAGCAGTGCTCTTTGCGAGTCCCCAGAAAATTGGCCTCGTTAAAAGTTCGTAGTCTTCTGTTCCAACTTTTGTTTTTCCATATTATCAAAGACAAAGTTCAAGCCAAAAATTATAATTGTACCGCGTCACAGCCTCGTTACAGGGAAAAGAGGAGTCACTGCTCTATTCCGTATCTTTCAAATATGTATATTTTTTTCTTCGACAAAATTGTACTAATAGGATCCAATTTGCATGTAATAGAGAACGGTTATTATTATTTATTACACAACTGCTGCTACGGAAAATACAGACACTCCATTCTACCGATTTTATCGCTGTTGAAGATAGTCTGACAGACGTGACAAAGGTAGGTAGGTTAGATAGTACCTTACCTGCCTACAACATTCGGGATGAAACGAAATAAGTTACAATCATATAGGTACGTAATCGATGTTACAATTGAACTGTTCTCATGAATAACAATTCAGTTTCTATCGAATAACAAGTGACCTAGCTAAATACTATAATTACAACATAGATAGACGAAAGTATACGGGTAGGTAAATAATAAATAAATAGAATGAGGAAAGGGAGGCATTTGCCATAATCACGTCATAATGTGACTCTGCCATTCTCAGTAAGGATTTGAAATTTTACTGACAAAGTTCAAACAACTGGATTATTCAGAGTACCAAACAATATTCTGAGCTGGATTCATAATAAAGCGTACAAAAAATCGTTGGTTTACAATGTTTACTGGCGACCAATTTGACATTTTTCAGCAGCTGAAATTGTGAACCTGTCCTCGTTCCTTGGACGAATTAATTCGTCCTTGCCTCATGCCTTTCAACTGCAAAGGTATTCTGCCAAAATATAATAACTTAAGCGTACCTTTAGCTCTTATAAATCCTCAAAGACCTATATTATAAGATGAAAAGCGCTGTCAGAGAAATTACCTAGGTACGTGTTGTGTGTGAGGGTTATTCACATGGACGCTTCTTAATTTAATTTCATTTTTAGCGTGTCTGTCTGTAGCTTCATATAATCCTGAAACAACTACGTTAGGTACTCCTATCTTCAATGGTCTTAAATAAACTTCAATTTAGTGTTCTTTGAAAGAAAGGTTCTTAGATGTTCTTAGCCGTTTTCATGATCTGATGGAATTTATCAGCTCCGTCTTATTTTTAGACGATTTCGAACGTGATTGTCGTCTGATAGGTGATTTGATTAATTTTAATTATTCAGCGAACTGGATGGAGTCCATTTCTACCTACAGAAAAAAAATGCTTCAGGTGGTGCTGTCGGTTGCAACTTTCTGGGTCAAAAAACCCAACCTCAAGCATTGAGGGGTACCTAAGTACATTTTACCTCAAATGACCTCAAGCGTCGATTTACCTAAGATTTACACCTACATGGTACCAAATTGAAGCAATATTTAATGTGTATTTTGTAAATATTGTGAATATTGTAAATACTGTATTAGTTGTAATTTTCTTTGTATACAATATTTGACTCGATAGAATAAGAGAAACGTGTTGCTATTTGCAATTAAAATGTCCAAAGCTAACAACATTGATTTACTTAGTAACAAGTAACCCAGTAATAACAAACGATTTAATCAAACTTTGGTGAATTCAAAGCCGAGCTGAGTTTCCCACATAGTGACTCAATTCAAAACTTGAACTAGCCAAGGGTGTCGCAATTTATAGGTTTGTGGCCCCTATTAATACATACATACTTATGTTTTATTGGTATTACCTATAATGATGTTCTGATCTTTGATTATGGCCCAGAATGGGTGGTAATGGCCATGCAATATTATAATATCATGGTGTGCTTGTTTTTCGTCGGGACACGGTCGAAAAATTGCCCTCGACGACGCGACGGTGTATTTAATGCCCTGTTTTATATGTATAGGTTATTCACGTCTATCGTAGGTAATTAAGAGACCCTATAAATATAGAAGACATTTTAATGGGGCTTGTCCCTCGTTTATTGTTTATTTTAGTCCCTTTCTAAAATAAAAAGTTTCAGCTAAGTACTTCCTACTCTTTCTAGTCACTTATTATTGCTAATGTTACTCATAAGCTTTAGTAATCAGCTAGGTAAGTATAAGTACTTACCTACCTATTAGTACCTAAATGTGTCTCGTGACTTGTTAATTCTTATAGCACGATGGTTGGCGACCTTCCACAAGACCACACCACATAGGTACCTACGTAATATCGTACTATTATTTATTATGTGTCGCAGTGAACATTTTCTGCACGCTGACGCACAGCCGGACTTTGCTCGTCATCATCAGAATTCAGAGTACCTATGGACTCCAGTTTGACAAATCCTAATTCTGTGATCTAAATGTTTCAGACTACAGGACTGAGATTATAAAATCTATTCAAAACTGGATTTCCGCATTGTTAAAATATCCTCATAACTTGGAAACGACCCACTTACTAAAACTTACCTAATATATTATCGCACCTACATTATTTTGGCTTATTCCCATCGAGCCTACCGGCCGGCCCACCAGTGGGTCAGATGGGAAAAAAATCCCATCGAGCCCACTCATTTGCATAGTGGGCTCTAATCTGGGTTCTACGCCGTAGCCCGTAGCAAGCCGTATGCGCGCGGAGCGTAGAACCACCGACCGACTATGTAATTTTTTACTAGGTGTTTGCTTAGAGTTTGGCCTAACCGGCTAACAATCGTAATGTTGCTTTCACACTATGCCCAGTCGGCAGGGACTTGTGTAGGGAAATGGGCACGAGCTTAGTGTGAACACGAACATGCCTCTGTCCCGTCTCCCGCCCCAAATTCATGCTCTAGCTTCCTAGTGAGAATAAAGGCGATGTTGCTGTGGCAATAAGTCCGCGGCAATAATGCCGACAGCGGCATGAGCATAGTGTGAACGCGGTATAACGGCTGAACATTTTGACAGGCTGAAGAGTACCTAAAAGTTAGGTCCCACGATAAACCCTACTGCAGTTAAGTCATCGGTAAAAAAAGTACTTAGTAAGTATGTAGATGAAAATTTTTGATGCGTTTATAAAAATGGGAAACTGTGACAGGATTTTTTCCCTTTGTAACTGAGGAAAACGATAAAGTATTCAACGTCTGAATAAAATTGTTATGTACGACTTCTCCTATGATATACGTGCCTATACCTACTAACCTGATAGCTGTCGCTGGAAACACTTATGACGACAAATATATTTCACATACCTTTCATCTCGTCTCCAATTCCTTTTGAAGTGTGTAGATTGAAATCTCACTGATAGTGTCCAACACACGCTCTTTCAGCCAGATATCATAATGTTACATTAGTTTTTATATTTATATGCTCTGCAGAAGTTATAGAGTTACGAATCAAAAGCGTCATTGCCTACCATCGAGTTATAATACCTGGGTATTATAACTCGATGTTGCCTACGGCTTTGTTTGGACATTCAAAAACAGCATACCTAGTGAACATTTAAAAGTTGTTAATGCCAGTATAACATGAACTAGCATTTATTAGAGTTTCAATGGCTTTGTATTTCAGGTTTGACTGGTAACTACATAGTTAGATCGCAGTATCGATGCGATTGGCATTTATCATTTTATTTATAGGTATACCATGTTGCTTTGTGTTTTACATTCCTTTGTGAGAACTCTCTCAAAGTCTCAGAGTAGGTACATACCTATAGGTGATAACTACGATGTCTAAAATTCGGATTATGATATACACACGAAAGATTTCATTCTTATAATTTTTTTTCTAGGTTATCAATACTACTCCTAGCTTCATCCTGTAAATTTTCTGTATATTCCAAGTTTCACATTTATAATTTAATCAGATGTGGCAACTCATAGGGAATTTTACTACATATTTGAGGAGGAGTAGGTAATATATAATATTTGGGTGAAATACTATAGAATATTGATCCAAACAAGCACTTAACAAAGCTTATTAGGTAGTAAGAAGTAAGTGCTTTTCCAAACATAAAGGAATCGAAACATTAGTAGAAATACACATAATATTTTGTCGGGAAAGCTCCGTAGGTACTCAGCTTTATTCCGCGCGGGAAAGTACGGCTTTTCACGGAAAACTGAAAGGCGTGTAGCGCGCCTTACACCCGATTCTCAACTAAAGCCTGAAATACATATAGACGGAACACCAAAACAGCAGCTCGTTAGCAAGATCACAACATGCTAATCATATTGTTATCAGTATTATCACGAAGTTTGCGTACGTATATACCTCCACATACACAAACAAAGGTATAATCAGAAATATAAACGGGCTCTTCTGTAAAAGGTGCGACCAGGACAATGTTTTGAGATTCGATGAACAAGACTGTATTGTACCTACCTATCTTAGTTACCTACATAATATTATCTAGAGTATAATATTACTTAACCTACTCAAGAAATTAAAAACAAAATGCCACCAAAAAAGTAGAAAACTTCTCAGGATTCGAGTTGTGTCATTTTTAGACACTGACAAATTAATGGAGAAACACCGGCTCTTTTAGATTTTTTTCTTGTGCTAAGGTTCTTTCGTTCAATTTTGGTGGAGTTTTAACCAATAATATTTGTAGTCGTGGCATAAAGTGTGAGCAACGTGTGAGCCATTGGAATAAAGGTGTATAGTGGTTTCCCTAAAATGTTAGAATTCGTTTTCAGGTTTTGAAGGAAATATCTATTCTCCTTCAAAACAAATGGCATAAAAAATCCCATGGCCATTGTATACCTACCAAGGAAGCGGCGCTGCGCTTGCGGCGGGGGGCGGGCATGGTGCGGATAGCAAGCTCGGTTGAATCCACAGTAAGGGCGGGCGTAGCCAGCAGCAGCGTCGGCGGCGTAGCGTTGTGGTAGTTGTGGTAGTGGGGCGTGGATGTGTCATGTCAATCAACAGACGGGAGAAGCGGGACAGTCAGTTCGGTTCAGTTGAGTCATTGAGTCAGTCGCTAATCCGCGCTAGTCGCTACTCGCCCCGACTAGTTTGCCTGTTGCGCGCGCGTCCTTTTATAGGTACCTTCAGTACAGCTTTTAGGACGTAGGTAGGTAGATTGTGTTTCTAGAGTGTGTTTATCTTCGAGTAGATACCTACCTGTAATAATACGATTAACTACGCACTTTATAAGTTTGGCTTTGTGTTCTCAAACTAATTTGGTACGTAGGTAGGTACCACTTAGTTACTTACCTACCTATATCAGTGGAAATGGAGCTTAAATACCAGTGTTTTAATTGAAGAATACCTACCTACCTATCTGGATTGTAAAATAAAAAGTAAGTAGGTACCCACCTAAGTCTCTTACAGTAGTGTGACAATAAGGATCAACTCGATGTACCTAGGTATACTTACTAACTATTCAAACCGCAAACGGGGACGATGTAGACGGCGTCGCCATAAGGGTCCTTATCGCTAATGGCCGGACGTGCAACTAGCAGCGTGCATTGACTGTAACTTTTGCCTGGTTTACACTTTGTTAAGTATCAAGTGAGTGACAAGTGCAAGTGTAAAATCACAAGTGCAAGTGCGAAGTAAAGTGATTAGAAGCCGTGTCTGTTTTTACTGTTAGGTAGCTTCTCCCGCACACCCGCGCTCACCCCGCACTCGGAGCGTCGCCCGAACTTGGTGCGCTTATAGGTACGTATACGGGCAATTTTTTGAACAATAATTGCTCGGCAACACGAACGGATCAATCTGGAGTAATAATTAGCAGAATCAACTAAACACTGTGTCAACGTTCTGAATACCCTTAACACTTGACACCAAAAAACACGTTAACTAGTAGTTCGCCCCGAATTAAGATCTCGTGATGGTCGGAGGCTTAGTCGGAGGTTAATAAAACCCAAACAATTTTTATTGACCAATGGTTGTAATAAACTTTGCAAATCGCTTCGAAATCGCCGTCTAGCTATGTACCAGTCTTACTTGAACTACAAAATCATTGAAACTCCAAGAAGTGGTAGCTCACGTTATACTGGGTTTGCCAATTTTATAATTTTTACAACAACTCCAAAACTATTACACCTAGAATCAAAATAAAAACGGTTTTGGAACGTCTAAACAAAACCCTATCATATGACACCCCACTTGATATTATAGTAAGACTTTTTTTTTTACTCCCTTTGGACCCTCATAACTTCACGACCCCTTGACCGATTTACTTCATTTAACAAATCAGTAAAACTTAAGACTATCCGTACTATCCGTATACCTACCAAATTTTAATGAAGATCGGATGTGCGGTTTAAAAGATCTCGTCGAACAAACATACAAAGCGTTTTAGTCCAACTTGTCACTTATCACTTGCACTTAACAAAGTATAAATCAGCTATTTTGAATAGAGCAAGATACTCAAAAATAGATAAGGCTAATCGATAGAGGGTGTGCCAATTAGTGGGAAAAGAGTCTATAACTTATTTTTTGGCTGACGCAAGGTCTTTAGGTAGTCAGGCTCAGTGATGAATCGTCTGAGCGAGCTAGCCAGTGAGCCAGAACCAAGGAATACCTAATACTTTTATCTGAAATGGCCACATTTTCCTCGTAAATAAAAAAATTTGCGTATATACAGACGAAACCTTCACTATTTCTTTTTATTCAGCTTATAGGTAGTTACCTATTTTCAAAATCTCAAATTGATCGGCAATAGTAGGTAAAAATTATAAAACGCGTTCTCCGCCCTCTAAGTAGAAAACGATCCAACGTATAAAAAAAAATTTTAAAACAAAAGTTGTAGGAAAGTTAATCCTCTACAATATTGATCATACAAACAAGTTGCCAAAAACCCATAGGAAAGGAGATATTTGCAAAGGTCGATTTTTGTGACCTTTGCCCTTGAGATTTTAATGGACGCCAACACCCTACTATTAAGTAGGTTTTGAGACAACTTATAGGATGTCAAGATACAATTTTATGCAAGGTTTTAGCTGGGTATCTCAAATTCCGAGATTCTTACCTAATTTTGACTAATTTGACGAGACTAATTTACCTACCGTCCGTTTAATCTGTGAGTTCTTTCTATTTATTATTGAAACTATATTTACACTTGCCCATTATCTATTTCAGAAAATAAGTCTACAAACCATCATCTACTCGTACCTACTAAATCAAAATGTCTACTCCGCCTGACAATGGTAAGGATTTTGATGTGTTTACTTATCTGTATTAAATAAAAGCTTCTGATGGTTGAACGTATTTCCACAAAATATAGTCATCGCTTTCGATCATAATCAGCTTCTTAAAAGAAAGATAGGTATTATACTATGATTAGGATACTATGAAAGATAGGTATGATACTATTTCATACCTGATACTAATTCATACCTGTGCTCCAACAGTACCTATAGTTATTTTATATTATTTGTTTGTAAGAAGAGGATCGAATATGCAAAAAGTGCAAAAATAAAACAAACTTTTTTTTTCACCCTCTATAGTTACCAGTTAGCTATCAAAAATAACCTATCTACATAATATTATAATAAGTACCTACCTGTACCTACCCACGACCTACCCACAAAAATACTCAGTCCATTTTGTTCGCAGGTGACGACGTACAGCTTATGGCGGAGTATGAATTTAAAAAACCCATAACTGCCACAATTATTTTTTGCGAGAATGATGAAGACATTCTATCCTCTGAAACAACGCCAAATAATGGTAGCACAAATAATACTAATAACAGTATAGAGGGTATATATGAAGCAACAAGTAAAAGTAAATACGGTCTTAGAGCGATAAGCACAGAAAAAAATACTGAACAACTAGAAGTTGGTGCAAATGAAACCCAAGGACTACTTAATACTATCAAACAAGGATTTCAATATCAAGCAGAAGTTATCGCATCCAAAGAAAATCCAAGTACAAACCCTAACAATACCACAACAACTACTTTGCAAGGTTGTATTGAAAGACATCCACTTGGTAGCATAACTCCCAATCAAGAAGATAATATTATAAGCAATAAAGTAAATGAATGTTTACAAACATTACTTAACATCGTTTCTAACCATATGGTTTTTATAATGAAAGCATACGCGGAATACAGAACTTACACTAGAACAACATCTGATAGAATGGTACTAGAAAGTGCAAAAAAGAATTTACAGCTAACAAAATACAAATTTTTTTATATGTCTTGTAGTACAGTTGCTAACATCTTATTACCAAAAGAAAATGATAAAGCCTTTATGCAGAACTTCATAGAAAACACGGTTAAAATAGCAGAGTCAAGACATCTTTATTTTAGGCACAGTGACATGTCGTTGTTGTGTAAAGAAATGTTTGGTTGGGTAAAAAGTTACAACCAACATCCATTTTTAGCAGGATTACTGAATAAGGAGTCTGAGCGCAGTGCGATCACTACCAACCACAGTTGTCAGGAACATCTAGACAAAGCAAATAATGCATTAGGCAACACATATTGTATTTTTGAGAGCGGACCTACTGACAGAGAATCGACTATAACTGTGACTTCAGCTGATGTTCAAAACGGCCTGAATGTAAAAAATGTGCCATTAGGACAGGGTACACAGCAAGTTAGCGTTGAACTGAGGACTAATGCAAACGTCATGAACTATCAAACTCAGTACCCTGTGCATCATGTGGCATCGAGACAGAGAGTACCGCCGCCAGAATATTCAAGTCATCACCCTGTACCGAACGTAATACATAGACAGGTTGCACAGCCAGCTAATAATGAATTGAGGACCAATGGAATCCCAAGCAATTATCTAAGTCAATATCCAGTGCTTAACACGCCATCAACACAAAGGATGCTGCCAGCAATAGATGAATGGAGGACCAATGCAAACGTAAACAACTATATAAGTCAAGGACCAGCTCTGAACATGACATCCAAGGAGCCACAGCCAACTAGTGGAGAATTGAGGTTTAATGCCCATTCAACCAATTACACGAGTCATCAACAGACTGTGCAAACTGTGCCCTCAGGGCAGACTGTACAGCCACACATGGATGAGTTGAGAACAAACTTAAACAACTATGTGTATCATGACACTGCGCAGTACTCACCATCAAGACATACTGCTTTGACACCAAGTAAAGCTAAACAGAATAAAGATGCGCAGTCAAAAAATTATATAAAAGAATTTGAAAAATTTAATACTAGTAACCGCAATCGCCCATCTCCATTATACAAGTCCAAATCAACGCGACGTCAATCTAACAACCTGCGGGTACAACAGCAGGAAGTCCAACATCATCCAACATACACGCCTCCTACGCCACGACCACGACACTCTCCATACTATTCACCACACATCGGACACCACGACGCAGTAACAACACCACAAAACTATATACAGAATCAGATAGGAAATTCAACTCATTGTGATGATTTCCAAGCTGGACAAGAATCAGTGGATGTAAATAGATCGCTGTCCAGAGATAGTGGTTTTATGAGCCCCTTGACATGTGCACCCCAAGATCCGATGGTAATAACACACATAAATCATTTTCAATTTAGCTCTTTTTGGCACAATAATATTTAATACGTCGATTCGTTTGCAGAATAATTCACCAAGATATGACCAAGTGGATTCGACCTCTGCGTTAGTAACACCAATGATCACCTATGTAACGTCACTGAACCCAAGTGTAGCGTACATAAAGGATGGGGTGTGCCATGTGTGCGGAAAACTCACCAAAGTCAAGTGTTTAGGGTGCTTCAAATTTTACTACTGCAGTCATCAATGTCAGGTAATAAATGGGAACTTAACTGCTTCTTATCAGGTTTTCAATATGCACCCAGTACGCCTGCTGTACCTACCTAGTCACATAGGTAAGTACCTAGTTACCTATTTTTCAATTATGTATGTATAATTTAATATTATATATAACAGTCGCACACCTCCGCTAAATACCTCGTCTAAATACTATATAAACTACCTACTTAAAGATATTTTCCATTGTTTACAGATCGACGATTGGAAAAATCACATATCCATCTGCAAATGAAAATCGAAGTGCTTTGACGGCGTTACTTTTTGTGCTTTTGTAATTTTAAGTTCCTATTGATTTATGTTTTGTGATATCTATAGGTATGATTGGTACGTTACCTATCTACCCTAGTACCTAAGTACGTAGCGAAGGTACCAATCTATCTCCATACCTACTTAGGTATTTGTAACGTAGGTATCTGAATGTTTGTGTACAAAGTTTATTAGGTAGGTACCTAGGTTAGACAGATACATATACAGGGAGCTCAGATCAGTTCTAGATACCTACCTATCTATCTATCTACCTACTCTACTGCAGGCACGCTAGCAACCTTATATTATGTAAAAAAAACAATTTGTTGTAACGTAATACATGGTAGGTAGGTAACGTACCTAACGCCGTAAACGCACTAGCGGCCAACCGCGGGGGCGGCTAACCGCGCGTTTCCAGGGGGTCAATCGCGTTAAGTTGTAACAGCTCACCAGTTACTGTTATGTTATGGCCGATTTTCACAGTGTTTCAGAGATTGACTCCCAGGAGTTCTTTCAACTAGATTGATTCACAGTGTAAATCGGCCATAACGTAACAGTAACTGGTGAGCTGTTACAACTTAGCGCGATTGACCCCCAGTTTAATATGCAACCGCTTGTCAACCGTTTGTGATTGTACGCAGCGGTTGCATATTAAACTGGAAACGCGCGGTTAACCGCTAGTGCGTTTGAGGCCTTACTCTACCTACATACATAGTAGGTACCTACATTAACTACATAGTATAATTTGTTGTTAAAAAATATACAAGATTGGTAGGTAAGTAGGTACCTAGTACATAAAAGTACGGTACCTACCTATCTACCCAGTACCTACCTACGACCTTTTTTTTACCCTGTCCCGTCCCGATCTATCCCAAATCCCAAATTAGGTAGGCAGTGGGACGGACGGACAAAGTCGCACCCGATTTCGAAACCCTACGGGATCGAAATCCTGAAAATGACCGACTTTTGTAGTTTACCAATTTGTATTACATGATCTGCGAACCAGGTAAACCAAGAAAAAAAATTGAAGCCATAAACCCACTTAATCTGTGTGCATAAACCAAGAAGTTGAAGGAAAAAAAAAGAAGAAAAAAATAATACTCTAATGTTTGTTTGTTGTCTTTGTTGATTGAAAAAATGGCATGCATGATTTGAAATAGAAAAAGTGATTATAGTTTTGCGAGTATCACTGTGAGCTTTTCGTGGCTTTTCGCCATCAATCGAAGCAGTGAATTCAGCACGCCAACGCCATACGACTCAGTGCTAGCTTGGTCTCATTACATAAAAAGAACTGTATTCCGAAACAGATTTCATGTTTACAATTTTTACCACGTCCCTATCATTAGATGTGCTGGGTTACAATGTGGTACGCAGCTTTAGTGAGATTCATAAGAAGGCGGCTTGTCTTGGGCATCATCTTAGCATCTTCTTTTACCTATTGCATTGTCAGTTTTTTGAAAGAGGTTAGTGCACTTGACTTCACTGGTAACAATAATATCATTACGCTTTCTAAACTTGCTAAATAGATACTTTACCGTATATTGAATAGTGCGCTAGGTATCTATGGTTTATTATTCAGCTCTACCTCTTCAAGCTCTTCAAGCTTAGTTTTATAAATTGCAAGACTTTGGTTTCATATCAGTACAATAAATTAAGCATACTATGTCAGTGGAAGGAAGCGCTCATGGCGTAGCTTGCTTAGTCTATCTTCACCGGTTATCTAAGTTAAGAAAACATTCTGCGAAGTCCCTAGTTGGATGGGTGACCATTACATCTGAGCGCTTCTGTGCTTCACAGGGCACGTTAAACTGTCGATCCCGGCTCTAGCAGTCGTTAAGTCACGACGGAGTCCTTAAGGCGGCCTAAAAACTCCATCACCAGAGGTGGCCCCTAACTCATATGAGCTTGCTTGCTTACTATGTCAGTACAGTAAATGTTATGTAACATTACAGGGCCAGAATAAACAAACAGTATACCAAGACACATCTGTACAGACAAAGCCATTTGTCTGGAGAACATTGCAAGAGCACAACGAAACAAATGAAAATACTTTTTGTAGAAACTCTGTACAAGGGAAATTGTTGTTGACGGATGACAGAGGTAAGGATTTCAGACCTATACACATACATATCCAGAGATGATGAAATTATTTATCCAAGAACTGTAAAACTATCCAAGTTTAATGCCATAGATCTCAATCGTACAAACCTAATAAATAAATCTAGCAACTCTGCATGAGAATATCATATGCTATAATCTAAAATATTGCTTCAATAATGATTTGTGCAATTGTGTGGTGTTCACAAATTATTTATCATAAAAAAACATTCCAGGTTATGTTTGCCAAAGAATGGATATACTCAAGAGTGGTTGTTGTGACACTGAAGCTGACTTCACAGAGCGGTATAGCTGTGATACATGTGCTGGCAGCTGCTGCTCTATCTATGAGTATTGTGTGTCATGCTGCTTGAATCCTGCTAAGGTAAATCACATTATTTTTATGATCTCTATAAATGCTTGAATTGACGGGTAATTGGATGCAGAAAAAAATACATTGTGTGAAGATGGGTCAGGGTTTTTAGTAAAACTTGAATGAAGTCGAAAGAGAACTTATATTTTTTTGTGTTCACCGCGAGCATTAACTGACTCGCTCGGTTAAGTAGACTTACCATTCTCAGCACAACAATATGATCAATAGTATGGGGCAACAATCTGCAATTTCAGTTTCAGTTACAGCATACCTCCAATATTTGGATGGTCTAAAGGCTCATATGCTGATAAAGAAATCGTTACTTGTTTCTTGTTCGGTGGACTTGTTTGAGCAACTATGCCACCAATGGGCCCTATAAATAAATAAATAAATATTCACTGACACTTAACACAACGCCTTCTAGTCCCAAACTAAACAAAGCTTGTACTATGGAAACTAGATGGCTGATAGAATACATACATACATTTTTTTTTTAAGAAAGAAGTTAATGAAATTCTTACTTAAGCATAGATTTGAGTAGAGATTTTCATACAAAAATCTATGGTTAAGTCCGGATGAGTGCTTGAGTAGTAAATCAACAGGGCCAAAACTCGAAACCTGCCACTAGATTAAACAAACCATCTTACCAATACGCTGATATCCTCTCTTGCAGAGAGATATGCTGCAGCTGGTCCTAACGAAACTTTCGTCAGAAAAGAAAGTACTCTTCAGTTCCCTGACTGATGACTACGAGCTATGCCTCACAAAATGTCGCACAGGCTCACAAAGTGTTCTCCACGAGAACTCTTATAAAAATCCCACGAGGAAGCATTGCTTTGGAGATGAACCAGGAGGGAATCCAGACTAGTAATAAGAATGGTATGAAGGTCAGACACTTATTAATTATACTTACAATTTATGTACAAACCTTTTGGTTTATTTATTTAAATACCTAACATGGAGAGCCATGTATTGATTGATGCTTTGACAAAAGGTGTAATAGTCTTCAGATTAATTACGTTTTAGATTCTTAAACCTTGATCTAAGGGCTAATAGCGCGTTAAGTGCATATTTAACAAAAATAATGGATAAGATGATTTTAATGAGATTAAAGAGAATATTTTTTTTTATTATCTTTGTACAGTTGGTAAGTTACATCTAAGTAAAAAGGTTAATTGGTGAAGTTCGTGAGTTATAGTTTTTTTTGTACTTTTATAATTATTTCGTGTTATTTAAATACTTTATTTACTTTTAAAATATTAATTTAGCACTATGTACCTATTTGTTAAAACCGAAAAAACGCATGTTTGTTATTCATTTCCATTTTCCATCAATTACCAAAGAAGCACAGTACTTATAGAAAGTACGCTAAATCTATTATTATTATGTAAACGAGTACCTATACTTAATTACTTAGTATAAATAATATTATATTTAGTTTAGTAGTAAATTTTAATAAAATCGTGTCAGTGTTGTTGCTCAGATTATACTTACGGTGTAGGTAATGTAGGTAGCGCCTACCGACTCGTACCTACGTGGCTAGTTTAGTTAGATTTACAACTATTCTATAATAGTATAGAAGGCGAAGCAGGACTGAGTTCAGTTGTCAGTATATCATTCATCATTATCATCCACAGCCCGACTTCACCCACTGCTGGGTATAGGCCTCTCTTTGTCTGTGCCACTCATGGACCTGTGCTGATATCATCCATGTCGTCAGTATAGTCACTAATTAATACAAGTTAATTTAACCATTATACCATAATTTAATTAATTCTTCATAATGTCTGGTCATCATCAGATCTTGGAGTATGGACTCCAGTTCATCAACGTTCTGATTAGATTGAGATTAACTGTTTCAAAATTTTATGCCCGAGATTCCTCGCAGGTTTTCAGATCTGATGAATATCCTCAAAACTCGGAAACGGTTGCACCAATTTTCACCAAAATGGTCTAAGAACCTTCCCAGATCAACCAGTTTTCACAAAACCGAACTCAAATCGGAGCCCTACTTTCGTAGCCACGAGGCGAGGCGCGAGGGCATACAAACAGACAGACAGACATAAAAATTTAATTATGTACATTGGTAGGTAGGTAGGTAGTGCAGTTGAAACTTTGAAAATTTATTCTAGATTTTTACATTATTATATTACTAAAGATTATCACTTTACATCACTTGTACGAAATAATTCAGTACTAGGTGTGTATAAAAAGTTTAATAAATGTATTTTTAATCATTGTAGGTAGACCTATGTAGGTAGTCGTACTGCTTTAAAATGTTCTATTTTCTCTCGAAAGTTGAAGCATTAATTTTAAAATAAATTATGTATTTCTAATGAACTGTAGATCTTTGACTCATCAGAAAACTCAAAACTAGTTATGGAAAATAGTAAAATAAGCTGAAATAGCAAGTCTGCCTGAAAAATTAAACGATATTATGCAATGTGATTCTTATTTCTTACCTACCTAACCTTCTCCAAATACGTATGTCAAAATACTTATGATTCACTTTTATTTTAGAAAGTGATTGATTTACATTACATAATAATGGACAGAGATTCAGGACTTCTAAAATTTAAGCTTTGTCAGCCATGTTCAGTTTATTCAAAATACTTCTAATCTTGGGGATGACGTACAAGAAGACATTAGACAGACTCTTGTGGTTGCAGCTTTATCCAAATTTTCATAGAAATATAGGTCGCACTGACAGATGGATCACAGACCGTTGTGCGAAGTGCAAACATTCGGTAGGCCGTGACCTGGATATTGGCGAATGTTACCCTTTCGGACTTCGAAGTGGGTATTATACCCGCCTGACAATTGGGTTTTATGCGAAAAATTCATAAAACCAAACGAATAGGTACCTACCGACATGCAAGAATAGACGAACGATAAGCCTTCCTTCTTCTAAATTACAGAAATTCTAAATTTTAGAAGAAGGAAAGCATATCGTCTTTGATCCCGATTTTTTTTAATTCATTCAATGTTTTAGTTAGAATCTAAATCATTGAATGAATTGAAAAATGTCTGTTAATCCTGCCTCGCCATCTGAGCGGTCTTATTTTCTAACAACACGGTTTTATTATTTTCTCAATCGCGGAACCACATTGTTTAGGCTGTCGGACAGGCTAGTTTAAAACTGACACTAGCTGTTCACTTCAGTAACAGAACGAGTAATAAGTTTTAGGAAGTCCGAGCGCAGTTACTTACCTTCTATACGTAAGTACCTATACCTACGTATGTTTTAATTATTTTGTTAGGTACTTTAAAGTCAGCGTTAGGTAGAGACAATTCAAAATTAATTTATTTTTATTCTATAACTTCTATATTGAGGCCAAATCCACCTATCATTCATTCAAGACTGGAACTCGAAACCAGTTTTTGAAAGCCGCTCAAATAACTATCAGGTATCAGATAAAGTAAGATTATTTTAGTAAAATTATCAATCTCCAGCGCAGAATAAAACTAACCTGTATGATAGTAGGTACGTACTACTTAGGTGTTAGGTATTGTTGTGAACGGCCTCTATAGCGCGGACGGTTGAAGACAGTCGTGATGTGGTTGTAGACTCGATCTGCCGTACACTCAAACTCCAACCATGAGGTGAGGAAGTCTACTATTTATAAAAAATAAGAAACTAACAACTTTTTATCATAAAATCCAGTAAAATAAAATTTATCTTAGTGGTTTTTTGTGCAGTCTATTTAAACTCAAGTTAGATTTACGTACTGTTTTTAATGATGAGGAAATTTGAAGTAGGTACCTAAGCAAGTGTTTAACTATTCTTCATTCTTTCCCAAATATGTTTTATTTGGTTTTGTATAACAATGGTGTTTAATATAGGTAGTGCTAACACAGTAGATATATTATGTGAGTGCTACCTACTCGTAATATATTCTGTGACAATGGGTTAAGGGTGCATGTAGGTATTGTGAAAATTAGCACCTCAGCGCGTGTGATTTCAATGGTTCGTAAGATTTGCCAAAATAACGTTGGAAACTGCAAGCGCTTCACCGTGGCACTTGGGTTCGCTAAGACATTAAAAATGTTTGAATTAACAACTTTTTGATGACAATTACCTTGTGAACTCAAGATAATTTTGAAAAAATTGATCAGAACGTAGTTCTAGTAACTGCAGTTGGTACATGTATTTATCTAATTTTCAAGCCAACAATTACTTACAACGGTTTTGCTTAAATTTATCAATTTTTATTGGGCAGAGTAGTATACATGTACTGATCAGTAATAGGTAGGTAATATAGGTACAATTATTGCGAATCTTCCTTGCCTGATTACAACACGTTCTGTGTGTGCGCAATCTACCTAGGTAGCTAGATCTCTCTAATGTAGTAAGAAAGCGTGCTTGCTCTCGTTTTACAATGAATAAAAGGCTGTTGAGTTACTAAAAGCAGTGATAGACTTGAAACCTACAAGACCTTCTATAGTTTTCATGACTTATAGGATAGCGCTTGTCTTTGTTATTGACTGCTTAAATTGTTTTTTAAAATCTTAGGTATTACCTAATTATCTTTATTGATTTTAATTATTTTAAATTATTACTCATTCGCATTACTATATCCTTGCGATACAATATTCTGTAAATATTTAATTTTTTGTTTGTTTTTTTTTTTGTGTGCATTAGGAGCTAATTTGTGTAGGTTAGACACGTACTTTGCTCGATGGATCAATGTGATATTTTTACTGAACCTTTGCATTGTTATTCTCTCGACCCTGAAACTCTGCAATTTCACATAATTACATTTAGTTATACAGCATGTATCTACAATGGCGATAAAAAATTGACACACTGGTAGAGCTACTTATTAGTACCTATTCATAAAAAAATCATTAAAGTACAGTCAGCTGCACTAGAATGTGAACAATTCGTAATTTTCAATATAGGGCCGCAGCATTGTTATCGACTTTGACGGTCCCAATACTAAATAAATAAGTAAAATTATCAATTGTGTTCATAATTTTTTCGTTTTTATCCTGTACTTACCTAAATGTCTATTGCAATACGGTGACACTAGTTTGAAAGTTACGAATCGTACACATTTTGGTGTAGCTGACTGTACTTTAATAATTTTTTTATGAATACTTATAAGTAGCTCTACACGTGTGTAAATTTTTTGTCGCCATTGTAGATACATGCTGTATTATATCTTCAAAAAATTTTTAATGTGCGAGCGAGAAGGTTGTCTGCCTGTACCCTATACGCCATAAGTACACAAAGCATCTAGGTAGGTACTTTATAGAATCTGGGTGGAATTTGATCTGGATTGAAGTTCAGAAGTTTACTCAGCTCTAACTGGTCCCATGGCTGTGGATAAGTTGAAAATTGTAAGATTAGCACGTTATGAGAGTTATTCAGCAAAAAAATGAAGTAGACGCACAGGCATACTGCCCACCTGATGGTAAGCAAATGGTTACCGTAGCCTATCTATGGACGCCAGACGTGCTACTCGCGCGTCGCCAATCCTTGAAGAATTTTAAAACACCGTTTTTGAAGTGCCCCATACTGTAGTCACTAGGGAAAACCTCAGCAGAAAGAAATGATTGTGTAAACTAAATAATTTTCCATGCACCATTTCCTATGTCATGATCGATTTGAAATGGAACCCACTTTAGGTACCTATCTGGCGTTAAATACGAGTACGATAGCCGACCGATTAATTTATGGTATAGGTAGGTACTTATACCATAAATTAATCGGTCGGCCACGATTCGCCACGATTCGCTACGTTACTCAATAAGCGATAATAATAATTGATTGATATTTTTTTAAATAAAAAAACTCATTAATTTCTGTGGCTGACTGTATTGAACATACATTTTACCATGCCTTCCATGTTACCTACGTACTTGGTGGTACAATGTACATAAATAGATCTCTATTGTACGGTAGATGAAATAGGCTTTTAGGTGAAATTAGGTCATACTAGGTGGTTTACACAAGATACAAGATACAAGATGTTTATTTGCATAAATAAGTGTTACAATTTGGTCTTATCAATAATCTTATCAATAATCTTAGAATTAATTTAGTATTTATCACTACGACAGGACGACAGCATTGTGTAGGAAAACTTAGTAGGTACCTACTTACCTATTACATTATGCTTACATAGTACTATACAGGGTGTTACCAGACCACTTCCGAAAACTTGGAGGTTCCAATCAGACCATGATACTGAAAACATTAAGCGAAAAAAATCGCGAAAAAAAAAAAATTACTTGACTATCTCTTATTAATTTTTTTTCTAGTTACATACACACAGTACAACATAATAAGACATATCTACCTAATTATCTCATTTAAAAAAGCAAAAACACAAATAAAATAAATAAAGCAGCAATGTACACGCAGCACGCAGATTACGTCTACTACAGCATGAACAGCTGAGAGTTCATCGCGGGTCATTCAAGTACGCGACGTGCGAGCGACCTACGTTAGTACCTTCCTACGTTAGTAGGCACTTACGACACAGAATAAATAATAGTACTACGCCTCGACCTTACCTACGTGAATGCGTACATTGCTGGCTGGCGAAATAAATACAAATCTTTAAACATTATTTTCTCCGGCTATAATTATTTTTCAGGATAGCTGATTTTTTTTTGGTTGGGTTTTGGTGTGCTGTAGCTCCCCCTTTCGTTTTCGGAAGTGGTCTGGTAACACCCTGGATATACTTAATAGTGTACATAAAGTACACTATTATGTAAGTATGTAATGTTGGTACCTACATAAACTAGTACCTACCAACTTCGGTACCTAGGTAGTTATGTTATGGTGCGACTTTGTATAGAAAAGGGCTTTCTTTGTACATTCGAAGACCATTTTTATTTTTTTGCTATAGGTACCTACTATAATGCATACTTTTTGACTTATTATGTAAAAAGTCCTAAAAATTACCTTGTCTCCGAACCTCCACCTAAGGCGTAAGAGCGAATTTTTTAAAATAATTACCTATGTGTTTTAAAGCAATATCTAAACTTTACACGAAAAATAAAGCGAAGTGTCTAACTCGCATAGTTTAAAAAAAACCAGTTTTATAGACCAGAAGCGAAATTTAATAAAAAAAATACAAAACTGAACAAAAACTAGAACTCTTATAACTTTAACGAAATAAAAATCAACAGGTAAGTATCTACAACTCAGAATAGCTTAAGGCTGCCTAGTACGTCCGCACTCTCCGACCGTCCGAGCAAAAGTGTCAGGCGATGCGCCCCGCCGCAAACCCGTCACGTCACGCCAGCCGTCAGCCGGTGGCGCGGGGACAGGCCACGCCCCTCTTGCTATGGTTTTCTGTTACACGGCCTCTCCTGACGAGCGGTCGACCTCGTCCGCTGCCATGGGATGCTCGCGACTTGGTCTCGCCTGATCCTCAGCTGTCGAGATTATCAGTCTCGTCAGCTGAAATCAGCAGAAAAATTGGACACAATAGAACTCATCACTTAAAATTTCCATCTAACGCCATACTTCTTTCTTAAACTTCATTCAAAATTATCCATTCATCACCAATCGTTATTCACACTATCAATCTCAATGTATCCACGTTCGTACTCGTAATAGGACACCTATAACATTCATACATATCAATCTCATTCGAGGGCCCCCATTCACTCACACAACCTGGCCAGTTAGGAAGACGTTAGCAGTGACTAGTATGCCTGACAGTGCTTTTTAGAGCTACTGCCCTGCCGTGGTAGAGAATCGCACTCAATACCAACGTGAACCGGTAGAGAATCACACTCAATACCGTGAAAAACCGTGGCAGAGAATCGCACTCAATACCAACGTGAACCGGCAGAGAATCACACTCAATACCGTGAAAAACCGTGGCAGAGAATCGCACTCAATACCAACGTGAACCGGTAGAGAATCACACTCGATACCGTGAAAAACCGTGGCAGAGAATCGCACTCAATACCAACGTGAACCGGCAGAGAATCACACTCAATACCATGAAAAACCGTGGCAGAGAATCGCACTCAATACCAACGTGAGCCGGTAGAGAATCACACTCAATACCGTGAAAAACCGTGGCAGAGAATCGCACTCAATACCAACGTGAGCCGGTAGAGAATCACACTCAATACCGTGAAAAACCGTGGCAGAGAATCGCACTCAATACCAACGTGAACCGGTAGAGAATCACACTCAATACCGTGAAAAACCGTGGCAGAGAATCACACTCAATACCAACGTGAGCCGGTAGAGAATCACACTCAATACCGTGTAAAACCGTGGCAGAGAATCGCACTCAATACCAACGTGAGCCGGTAGAGAATCACACTCAATACCGTGAAAAACCGTGGCAGAGAATCGCACTCAATGCCAACGTGAACCTGTAAAGAATCACATGAAGGTACCTGATACCAGAAAATGTGTCATCCACTTGAAACACACGAGGAGGTAGCCCTTTTACCATAAACATCAGCAACAAACCGTTCGGCCTTCCTCAATCAGGACTAGGCTTTAACATAAGAGGGTTGTGCTGTAGCACAAAATTTATAAGAGCAGAGTTCATCAGTTGCGTACGTGTTTACAAACTTGTAGCCCGGATATGATGGCAAGAACTAGAACTACGATACCGTGTTTTTCTCGTCGTGGTGTATGCGCTCGTGACCTGCTGCGTTCACGGTGAGCGCTGGTACTAAAATCATGGCTAGAATGTCACGTGTGTTGCCGCGGAGTGTACCCTCACGAAAAACTGCGCGACCGCCGGTCTCGCGAATGCCTGCTTCGCGAACGCCGACCTCGCGGGCACCGCGAGCGTTGCTCACGCGACCTGGATCGAGGCCTTCTATCCATTTCTTTTAGCTTCTTCTATAAATACAATCGCAAAACACAATAAACACTGATTAGTAGAACCTCGTAATGAGGGTAGGCAGATAATTTTCGACACGTACACTGCGGAGTGTGGACGTTTTACCAAAGCAAAAGAAAAGGGGAAAAAGTAACCGAAAAACAACCGATTTTAATGTGTGGGTGAGATCTATCCTTGGTTAACGCTCAACGTTTCAATGAGGCGTTCAGTGACGTCCAACGACGGCACAGCACTTTCAAAAAGAGGCTCACACGTTGTGCTAGCATCGCAAGCTGGCACCGAAACTCTGGGGTCGCGAACTCTGCAACCGGCACTTGCACTGCTAGGGGCAGTGCACGCAGGCGTGACTGCGGCATGTAGACATGATGATCGAGCTGGCAGCCACAATGGCACGCACATCTGTTGCCATCACCTCCGATAGTGAAACATAGATGACACTTCACGCGACCTGTTTTAACTCACTTGGGAATGGATCGAATAATCCATTTCTAAACAACATTAGTGAACAGCCAAAGCGTTTTACATCCATAAAACGCTATGAAAACCATAAAATTGATGATTTCTCTTCACAATCTTACTGCGGGTACATAAAAATAAAATTAATTTGACCATATGGGCTTGAGAGCAATCCCACTTCTGATTTTATAGACCAGAAGCGAAATTTAATAAAAAAAATACAAAACTGAACAAAAACTAGAACTCTTATAACTTTAACGAAATAAAAATCAACAGGTAAGTATCTACAACTCAGAATAGCTTAAGGCTGCCTAGTACGTCCGCACTCTCCGACCGTCCGAGCAAAAGTGTCAGGCGATGCGCCCCGCCGCAAACCCGTCACGTCACGCCAGCCGTCAGCCGGTGGCGCGGGGACAGGCCACGCCCCTCTTGCTATGGTTTTCTGTTACACCAGTGTATAGGTGTTCGGTGGTGGAGTCCCTCCGCGCGGAAGAAGTTATGCTTCGAGTGCCACGCATTCACTCTCGCTCTGTGTTTAATGTGAAATTAATTTAGTATTTATTTTTATGTAGGTACCTACTTAACCAATATGCAGTACTTATTTAGTTAGAAAAGGTTCTATGCTCATGTTGCCTAAATCAGAACTAGTTGGCGCTGCTAAGTTTGTCCGGAGCCCTGAGTCTATCTCGGTGTTGTGTTTTCTTGCTATTTTTGGCATTCGGAAACGGATTCGCAAAGTGAAAAATTTTGTATGAAAACCGGATAAGTGCCTCTAGCAGGAGATTTGGGAACTGTTTCTGCGAGTCTATAGACGTCAGATAGACTCGCAGAAACAGTTCCCAAATCTCCTGCTAGAGGCGCTTTTCCGGTTTTCATACAAAAATTTTCACTTTGCGAATCCGTTTCCGAATGCCAAAAATAGCAAGAAAACACAACACCGAGATAGACTCAGGGCTCGGATCCTAGAACGCGCTATCGAAGTGTTTTGGGTCTTTATGTGGTCTCCGTATGTGATCTCTCTCGCTAGTCTCTGTCTCTTTCTATTCGGGGGAATAGAAAGAGACAGAGACTAACGCTTCCCGTTTAACGCAACCTTGTACGCTGTCAGTTGGATTGGAAGTCGCATTATAAGTAGGTAGGTATAACTTCATAAAACTTAAAAAAAAAACAGATAGTACACTTTTTGGTTCGGATCGGTGGGCAAGTCCATTCGCATTTGACCGGACTTGTTTTTATCCCCTGTATTATTGTATTTATTGTTCAATCCCCCTTCTTCAACTTAGAAAGTCATTGTCATTAGTTTTATCATGACTATCAGCATCTTATCGCTTGATTCGTTTATATTATTGATCAATTAGGTACTTACTAATAATGTAGATATATCATATAGGTACCTAATTAAATCATTTGATTTTATCTACGAGAATGCCATTACCAGACAAAGACGTCACGCGCTGCCTACGTCTTGTTAAATAGGTACCTACTATCTAAATACCTTAATGCCGCTTTATCAAATAGGCACTTACCTAATTAAAATTATAGCCTACAGTAAGTACCTCAAATTAGTTATCTACTTATTACGTTTCTACGACTTGGCAGTAATACTACATAGTTAGGTACTAGGTTGAGGACCAACTTATGCTTTGGATAATACAATTAGGTATATACCTACCTACCTATTTATTTAGTTTTCATAGAAGTAAAACCACGAAGCTAAAGCTGCAGAGCCACGAGTTCCGGCTTTAGCAAGTAATAATATTGAGTAGTTACAACTCCTCGCGCACCTACTAGTAATGCTATTTCAGAAGTCGAGGTTCTTGTTCTCGACTCCATTTTTTATTGGAAGACGTGCTGCGCATAGGTACTAATTATTCAAGAATTAGGCAGAAAATGGTCCTGAACTGTAATATTATTATAGGTACCTACGCAAGACATGTTAGGAAGTATTTAGATAAGCAAATAGATAGGTAGGTACTTATGCAATTAAAGAAATACAGTTGCTTCTACATTTTGATAACACTTAGAAACCTTTATAGCTTTGTTAGCTCAACGCAGCTTTCATAATAATATTAATAGGATGCGTTAGCATCCTATTAGTCTGTGAAACTTACCTAGGTAGCTATCTAAAATATCAAAAGCTTCGAGCATTTATTGTACCAATTGGTAAATGCTCGAAGATCAAAAGACATAAATCATCTAGATATAAAACCTATTTACTCAAACTTTAGAGTCGTAGGTAAAACGAAAAATAAATGTCATCGTGACAGACAATGTAACACAAGTTTTGCGTAAAAATAAAACTGTTACCGATGACAAAGTACTATAGAAATGAGAAATAAATTGTTGCTAAAGTGTTATCTTGGTGTTTAGGTCGAGGCTTTGGTGTTTATTGGGCGTCGTGTTATTGGCGTTGGTCGGGGGGGCGTTGGTGGCAGTGCTGGTGCTGCGCCCATGGGACGCCGGCCCCGACCACCAACGCTTCCCGAGGGCTGCCGTCGCCGGTAATGGCTACGAATGCGCCGAGATCGGACGGTATGTTTCCGATTTTAGGCTAGTTCACTTCTGCTAGTATGACCGTACAGATAACAACCTATAGTCCACACTGAAGGTGAAATTGGTGGATACGGGCAGAGTGGGAGTAAAATACATCTTAAAACTCATAAGTAACTTTGGTATTTGGCGTGCAGTGAATTTAGCTCCTGCTACCACCAACCGGCAGGCTTCGATGTTTACGAGAAGGTACGATTTGTGTCTCTGTGTGTGTTTCTGGTGTCTGGAAGGCTGCTTGTCACCGTCAATTAGGTGTGGTGGCTGTGAAAGGTGCATTTTATACAATTTCAGAGCTTTTAAACTTAGCCTGTTAGTCTATTAGAAAATGACTGATGGTAATAAACCACCATACAACTAGTGAACAACTCAAACGTGACTATTATCAGCCGATGAACGCTAAACTTATTATTTAAATCTTGCAATGTGTCTGCTCTATTATTGCATTTTGTTGAGTAAAATAACGTTTTCAGTATAAGTAAATTCTCCCTATGGTCGGTATGTATGGTTGGATCTCAAGTCGCCACTGGTGGTGGCGCTATGTGGCAAGTTGGTCTCGCCTTGGCACTGATGCTTGACTTGGCAGTCAGCCCGGTTGCAGCGCGTTGTCAAAGCAAGGAGCGCAAGCATTACCCGCAGGCTGCCGTGTCTTCCAACGGCTACGAATGTGCGTCCATCGGACGGTATGTACCTGTGACATGACGTCATGGGTTGGGTTCCGCCGTATTGAAGTTTCTCAAGCTGGGTTGAACTTAGAAGAATCATCAAGCCGTTTTTGGGGCTACATAATCAACTCTATTACTAAATACTAACTACCTACCTATATATTGATGGACTAGTATTGATGGATGCCGAGAGTACCTACCTAGCGATGTTGCTGATACTATCTTATTTATTTCTATTCTTTGCTGCGGTTCTGGTCTATTATACTGTCACCGGAAAACTGTTTGGCTCCAGGTTCTTACAATCTCCATACTGTTCTTTCGTGCTGTTTACGTTTTGGTGCAGCAGATTGAATCTAACCGTCTAATTTTAAAACGTACTAACGAAGGTTTCGACTGGTGCTGGTTTTTATTGGTGTTCTGTTCATCGTCATTTGCTTGGATAATCATTCAACAGGTAAACATTATTAAATTGAACGCTACGAAGATAGACCGTACGCATGCTGTCAAATTGCATGAACATAGAAGATGCTATCAGAAATTCATTTTCTTCCTTAGCGTTTTATTTAGCCTATAGTAGGTTGAGCAATCCGATGTAGACCTGTGTGTGTATAATTTTATTCCATAATTTATTTGCTTATTCGGTAGACATACTTACATTTATCTAACAATCTAAAATCTTATCTTTATGCACTAATAAAATGTAAGTCACAGCGATGATGAGACTATACCTATTTACTACCAGAAGAATTAATATTTCTGTACCTAAGAAGCTACATTCGTATTCCTCGCTGAATACTACTTTTATGGTCCGTTTCCATCATAAGACTGCTCCATAGGAAGTTAGAAGAATTTTGAATTTTCAGTAAGTAACACAACTGACTGGAATACAGAAAGCGTAGGTTTTCTTTTTAACATTACAAAAAAAATACTAATCGATTTACAAATCGAACCTCTATTGACTTATTTACTAAAACTGAAGTGTTTCAAAGAGTCCAATCCTCGTCATACAAATCGTGCAGATCGATCTTCGAAGTTGACTAACAAAAAATGCATAGGTTTCAAAGAGCGTAGTACTAGTATTATATGATCTGTGGCGTAGGCTAGGCTCTCCTCTCGCACTCTCACGCGACGCCACGCCGACTGAAACTCGAAATACTATTCACAGGTCGAACTTCCTTTGCTATGTTCATAAAAAAACTTGATGCATGAATGTTTCTGGGGCATTTACGACAGTTCAATTTCCAAAAAGTACGTACCAATCTTACAGGACGATCCTTGAAAAGAATGGTACAGCAGTGGACGCGGCGATAGCCACTCTGTTCTGTGAGGGCATCTCGTGCGCACAATGCATGGGTTTAGGAGGCGGGTTTCTAGCGACGATTTACGACGCGGGAACGGGCCGGGTGAGGTAAGCATATCTACGTATAAATTACCTAAGCAGGTAGGTACCTGCGGAACCTAACTTTTTTTAATCCAAGAATAAATAATTGTTGGCCCCAGAATAAACATAGCCCTCGATGGCTATGTGGCTGACGAGATGTTTCAAACGTTTGTCCAAGGGCGGCAAGGAGTCAAGCTGAGCCCAAAAGCATAGGCACCACCAGATGGACTATTCTGATTCATTCGGAATGATTTTTGGATCGATATCGGAAACTTTCAAAAGAGGTTGAAAGTTGTGATTGTGAATGAATCAGAATAGCCCACCTTGGTGCTTTTGGAGGGCCGGGATTTGTCGGGGCAAACCCTAATGGCAGGGTATAAGCCCCTCCCAAATCAAAATCCTGGACCCACCACTAGTTATCGTTTTGGCTAATGACAAGGCTGAACTATCTGGCACACCTTTACTATTATGATAACATGTTTGTTTGTATTTGAGGGTGCTGAACGCGCGCGAGCGGGCGCCGGCCGGCACCACCGAACACATGTTCGCGAACGCATCGGCCAGCGTCGGCGGACTAGCAGTCGCAATACCGGGCGAGCTGAGAGGTAACATAAACAACATCTTCCTCATTTATTCCTAGGTTATAGTGCCCTTTTATTTACCTACACTGTGGTAAACGGGCATCAGCGATCCGCAATGGAGTTACCATTGGATTTGTTGTTGGGATAGACCGTTTGTCACTCAGATAACGCACATTATCTGATGGTCCGGCGGGCTACCCCCTTTACCTGCTCAACTCGATACAGTAGTGTAAAGCTGCTCATTTAGAACTGTCTCTATGACAATATTACTCGTAGTACCTATCTACTTAGGTTTTATTACAATATGGCACCACATCTGTAAAATGTATGATTAACTGACAAACACCTAGTGAAAAGAAGATCAGTGACGCGATATGGATTTCCCCCAAACATCGTCACAAAGTCCGATCTTTGGATCAGCCTACGTCCAGCAGTTGACTGATATAAGGCGAAAACTGTCGAGGCGCATAACAATTTTGGACTGCACTGCTGTATCTTTGATAACTTTTGATATATGAATTTTCCAGGCTACGGTGAGATGCACCGGCATTACGGCCGGCTCCCGTGGCGGGAACTAGTCATGCCGACGGCGCGCTTGTGTCGCGACGGTTACCGCGTCAACTCGTACATGGCGCGAACACTCAAGTCCCACAGCGACATCATCAAGGCAGAGCCATCTTTGAGGTGAGCTCTGTTTCAATCTTAGTGTACCTATACTTAGCGATCAATACACTTTCCGAAGCACAAGCAGATCCAGGAGGGGAGGGGGGCTCTTGCCTAGCCCCCGTAAAAGCTTCCTTTGTCAAAGAACACCTTAAATATTTGGGGGTTAGGTTTACTTTCACCATTTGATAGCACTGGCATTGCGCACATTTTTCTTTGTTTCTAATCAAAATCAAGTCGCGTGTCAAAGTGACTAGATAGGTAGGTACTACTACCTAGTTACCTACTTACTACCAAAATTCTATCAAATAAATACAAAATACAAAATGTTTATTTGCAACATGAACACACAATAAACTAAACACGTTTTAGTTTTAGGACGTTTTAGGATCAAGATGACAAACACGTTTTTACTGATAACGCTATCAGTAAATTCGATACAGTTAAGTACCTATAATTTTCAAGATATAAAATAAATAAAAGATAATTATTCTTACCTTGTTATTTATCACTGATAGGTAAATAACATACCTGATTACGTCTTTTTCTATAACCTGTCTACGTATCTGACTTACTCAATGGTTACCTAAATACCTTATGGCGCGATAATGGTGATAATAGTTTTACAATGTATTAATTAGGTATCTTAATCTAAAAAAAAATTATAAATAAACCCTAACTTAACCTATGTCTTGTCCGAATGTTATACCTACGAATGAGTTTGCATTATGTCTTATATTTTTGTCGAGAGGCAAGCTGTACCGTAAATAAACCAGTTATAATAATAATAATAATGGTCTTTACATCTATTGAAGGTGATTTATACAGGGTCAGGAGGCAATCTATGGGACAATATTATAAGTGCAATTAAATATGTTAATTTAGGTAATAGGTAGAAGAAATCTGTAAACAAACAGCATTAAAGGCTCACTTAATCATTATTTTCAGAGAAATATACGTGAACGAGGAGACGGGCGAGGTGTGGCACGAAGGCAATATGATCGTGGAGCCAGCCCTCGCCGCGACATTAGAAATTATCGCAGCAGAGGGCCCAGAGGCGCTTCACAACGGCTCATTAACCGCACGCTTAGTACGCGACATCCAAGCTTTTGGTGGCATCATTACAGAAGAAGATCTCAACAATTTCAAGTTAGTAACGTACCGTACCTAGACTTCCTTAGACCAAAATGCTCAGGGGACATCCAAATATTTATACAAAACCTTTAAAAGTACTTAACAGATACTAATTTTATATTCCCGAGCGATTGTAAATCCTTACCGGACTGATATCAGAAACTTCCGAACTCCGATATCGATTCGAAAGGCTTTCCGAAATGAATCAAAATAGCCCTGCCCTATTGGTCTCATTACTGCTGACGAATGGCAAGAACCAATCACAGCTCAAATGGACGCTGGCTGATTCTGGCTCCGTGCTCGCGTTTATGATGAATATCCTAGTAATTAGCTCTGAAACAAAGCAAGCTCCACGTATCCAATAACCGAGTGCACATTAACAGGGTCGAGTGGCAAGAGCCAATCACGGCACAAATCGACGAGGAGCACACGCTGTACACGAACCCGCTGCCCGGCTCGGGTTCCGTGCTCGCGTTCATAATGAACATGATGAAGGGCTGGGTGGGCGGTGGCAGCGCGCCGCCCGGCTCTGAACTCTACTGGCACCGCATCGTAGAAAGCTTTAAGTACGCCTACGCAAAAAGAACAGGCCTCGGCGACCCTTCACACTCCAATCTGCCGTACGATATCCGTGAGGTGAGCGATGACAATAGTGAATTCTGAACTGCGACGAGGTGAGTGGTACATAAGACTAATAGTTGACTCTGAGTTGCGATGCTGGATCAGAACTCTACTGACATCATGGATACTCAAGCACGGGTATGCAAAGCGAACCGGCCTACCTGACCCTTCTAATCTGCCTTACTTCGCTCTCGGTCACCATTCTTATTGCTTCGCCTTAGTCGGGTAGCTGCGAGACGGGCTCGATATTCTACTAACACTGCATCATAGAAACCACAGAAAAGGCCTAAACAGCTTACAGGAATGTGATGTGACTGTCCTCATCAATTAATTATGAATCAGCTTGAATAAGTCCACAGTTTCTAGCAAGAAGGTTTTGGAGTCTCCATTTAGGTACTTAGCACAATCCAAACATATATTTACTCATTTTTGGTAAACGTTTAAAAAGCGGAATCTCACCTGATCTATAAGTAAACTCTTGGTCTATAGAACGTGATACGTTTCTTTTTCAGCTGGAACGCAACCTTTCTGACCCAAACTGGGTAGAACAGTTTCGTGTACTGGTGAACGATTCGCGAACTTTCAACGACTGGAAACACTACGGCGCTATGTACGAAGGCGCGGAGGACCACGGCACTGCGCACGCGCTGGTCATAGCACCCGACGGCAGCGTCGTCTCTGTTACCAGCACCATCAACTATGTGTAAGTCGAAAGAAGGTAGATCACTTTTACCCCCGAAATTAATATAAACAGAGATTGAACAGTAGGTACCTCGACCACGAATAAATATAACAGTCATAAACGTATCGTAAAGGTACAAATCCGAGTAACTTTTTTTTAAAGCTGGGGCAGCCAAAGAAGATCACGGAGTCTCGGTATAATTTTGAACAACGAAATGGACGACTTCTCAATACCGGATTTATACTCTGGCTACGGATTGCCACCATCGCCGGCTAACATGTTAGGGCCGGGCTACAACCCGCTCAGCTCAATGGTACCTAGCATCATTCTAAACCGGGAAGGTCAAGCGGTTTTAGTACTGGGCGGCGCGGGTGGCACTAAAATCACTACGCAAATTTCATTGGTAAGTACCTACACAAGTCGTTTGTGCTTTCTTTATGTAAGTGTACAGCTGGATGGATTATGCCACGCTAAATTATTATGGAGAAAAACCTACTGCTCTCATGCGAGACTTCTTCGTCTACCAAGTTCCCGCGATCGGTTGTATTAAAATTCACTATCGGTTTGTAAATAATCAGCGACGTAGGGAGCTTACAAGTAAATTACTGCAGTAATGTTTAAAACTTAACATGCTGAATGTAACATTTGGATATGTTCCTTCTTAGGAACCGTCTTGGGAACGAAAAAACCAAAAGCTACTCAAATCTCATTGGGTTCATTGGCGTTGATATTTGGGTGGATGATGTATCGGTTATGCTCGATATTTAATTTATTTTAATTCGTTTCAGTTAATACGGCACGCATTAATCGAAGGCCAGAGTTTGCCTGGTGCAATGACACGGCCGCGACTTCACCACCAACTTGTGCCCATGGAAATCCAATATGAGGAAGATTTTGATGCGGTAAGTTTACTTGGTGTAGCGGATGTGTACAGTGAGAACAATGGGTTACGAAAAGGGTGCCAGGTTGGGAGAGGCAAACACTTCCGCGCGGTGTCAAAAGTCAAGAGCACTAAAGTACTTGGCCCTAAAAGTGTGGTACTTGGTACCAGTACCAACCCCGTTTGCTTGCGTCTCCCGCGACTTTTTATCGACCTGCCATAAAGATTAAAAATAATAACAAAATGCAAAAAACTATCACTAAATTCACGCGTCGCTGACACTTGGTATTGGGACTCGTTGCCCTAATACGATCACTAATGGCGCGCGTGTTTTGCACTCAGATGATACTTGACTGCATTTGACTGAGCGTCATTCCCTTTTCGTGAACCACCTACTATAGTTTTGACTTATTCAACAGGACATCATGAGATCTCTCGCGAAAAAGGGACACATACTCAAAGAGCTGGACTCGAGAGCTGGTTTCGCCGCCATCGTGGCCGCCGCCAGAGATGAGCAAGGCTTCATTATTCCACAAACAGACTGTCGAAGACCTGGCAGCGTCGATGGCTTTTAGGGTTAATCCTCGGCTACACTAGATCACGTGTTAGAAACTAATATTTTTCTTGTAGCTTGTTTATATTTGGCAAGGCGCGTCCGCTCTGACGCCGGTTGTAGATGAGGCCTTTCAGAGGTCAAAAAGCAACTTGTCATGTATTTTCACGATGAATGAAACATGGTGCTAAAGTTCTAATATCGATTATGATTTGGTGCATTTTGTGTTATGGATGACTAGGTAGGTAGGTAGGTACCTTTTGTAGTTTTTTTAGAAAAAATATTTACCTAATATTATTATAAAAATGTTTTCGAGGTTTATTTCTTGTACCTCGGCTCCTGGATTCAATCCCAGTACGAAATATGTAATCAGTTGTGATATTATTATTTTTAATGCTTGTTTTCAATATTTATTTTATTGCAGATGGATATAGGTAATTATTAAAAACTATCCATTTTTGTTGTGACCGTTTTGTTTTGTGGTTATAGTATTACCTACTTTTATTCTATAAGATTTTAGTAGATTAGGTATACCTACCTAATATTTTAGAAAATGTGATGTCCCAACTCCCAATGTTTGTGAAATAAATTTTATTATTTACTGTGAGCTCACTGCACTGTGTTTATTCCACTCGACACCGCACCAGAACGACGCCTCGTGCCACCAACATAGGTTTTCCACCTACTCCACGCCAAAACGATCGTGGAATCTGACCACGCTCGACCCTCGGAACGAACCTGTAAACGGAACCTTTTCTTTGGAAATAGGTACCTACCTATATAGCCTATAATATAAGTAGGTACTTAGGTACTTATAGGTACTTACCTCTAATTAGTTAACTATCTTTCTACGAGTTGGCAGTAATATAATACGTACAAGGTTGAGGACCAACTTCCGATTTGGAAAATACAATAGGCACCTATTTAGTTTTCATAGAAGTAAACCCCGAAGCCAGGAAAACATGTAGAAGTCCGAACACAATGTAACTTTGCCAGCTACATTTCGCAGATCGTCGAATGAAAAGAGTCGAAGACTGGGCTTCAACTGGGCTCAATGACGCGTCTCGGGACGTCCAGCAGTAGACCTAGATGATGATGATGATTGATTTAGAAACGTCAGACCAGGTAACATTGACACTTGAAGGGGTTTTCGATAGTTTTCCAAGCGGTTAATAAAAAACCCTTTCCTTATGGGTTACCCTATTGTTTGATAAGCTGTTTTATGGGGTACTAGCCGTCGCCCGCGGCGTTGCTCGCGTTCTACACTTTAGAGTTTGACGTTTCAAAATTTCTTTTTTAGTACACCCCTACACTATTATAAGGATATAAGGATACTACCCTCCAAATTTCATACCTCCAGGACTTATAGTTTAGGTTGTGCGTTGATTCTCGGTCAGCTTCAAAAGAGGTTTATATATTTAGAAGATAACCCCTTCAAAACCCTTCCGTTTGGGTTACCCGATCATAGGGTTTTCCATTGTATTGGGTTTTCGTATTATTCAAAAACCCATTCGTTAGGGTTACCCTTTCGACAATTGTAACACGGTTATACTTTACAACTCGAAGCATTGTAATTTGATTCCTATCTACTTTATATTAGGTTCATAATATCATGTTTTTGACTAGCACGCGTCGAGAATTTTGAATACTGGCCAGAAATCTTTCTAAAAATAAAAAATAAATTCACTCAACTATGTTAATTTTTCAAAATGGAATGGACGCTAAAGTAAGATAAGATAAGCGTGAGATGGAATGATAACCATGGTGTTACATCAAAAAACTCTATCAAGAGGTAACCTCATTCAATCGGATACCCTCAATGAGAGGGTAACCCCATAGACTGTAAACCCAATGAAAGGGTTACCCTTTCACTTGTGGTAGGGTAGGGAGGATGTTTATCAAATGAAAGGGTAACTCCATCGACTGCGAACCCAATGAAGGGGTTACCCCTTCGAAGGAGTTAACTCGAAATCGGGGTTGTACGGTCCCTGAATTACAAAGTGGAATAAAAAAATAAAAATCTAACTTGTTAATAGTATTTTTTTTCTATTTATTATTTAAGTAGGTACGTACTTACCTACCTATAAAACCTACTTGTGAAACCTATTTTACTACTAATTACGTAAAACGAAAATTAAATGTCATCAAGACAATCTGACACTCAAATTTTGCATTTTCATGGTAGGTACCTACTTACGTACCTACTACGCAGTATTACATATTCTATGCCTACTACCTACTATAGAATTAATGTGGAATAAATTGTTACAAGTTTGCAATTGTTATCTTGGTGTTTAGGTCGAGGCTTTGGTGTTTATTGGGCGTCGTGTTATTGGCGTTGGTCGGGGGGGCGTTGGTGGCAGTGCTGGTGCTGCGCCTGTGGGACGCCGGCCCCGACCACCAACGCTTCCCGGGGGCTGCCGTCGCCGGTAATGGCTACGAATGCGCCGAGATCGGACGGTATGTTACCGATTCTAGGCTGCGATAACATAAATCTTTACTTGTAGTCAAGACAAGAGTCACACTCAGTGGGACAGGTTTTCAGATTCGGTTTGCTAACCTGATTAACAACAGCGGCTGGGATACAGAAAACGTAGGTTTTCTTTTAACAGTACCTACCTATCCGTTTACCTAAATTACAAAAAAAAAACTAATCGATTTACAGGTCGAACCTCGATTGGCTTGTTTACTAAAACTATAGGTAGCAGCGTGTTTCAAAGACAATCCTAGTCATACAAATCATACAGGTCGATGACTAACAAAAATACATGGATTTCAAAGAGCGTAGGCTAGACGCTCCGACTAAAACTTAAAATACTATCCACAGGTCGAATTTTATTTGCTAAGTTCATAAAATAACCTGATGCATGGGTTTTATTGGGGCATTTACGACAGTTCAAATTATAAAAAGTATTATGTACCTACCAATCTTATAGGTGGACGGGGCGATAGCCACTCTGTTCTGTGAGGGCATCTCGTGCGCGCAATGCATGGGTTTAGAAGGCGGGTTTCTACTTCTAGCGACGATTTACGACGACACGGGAACGGGCTGGGTGAGGTAAGCAAATATATAGGTAGGTACCTAAGTTAGTTACTTTATTTATTTAGGTTTGCCAAGAACTTGTGAAGTTGTGAGAGCTAGTGGTCTGAATCTAAGTGTACAAACCTTTTAATAATGGTGAATGTAAAAGAAAAACAACAGATTGAGTTAGGTAGGTACTTAAATGAGGACCTAAGTAGGTACGTGAGCTTTGTATACCTACCGCATCTTTGTGCCTATAGTGACTGTGCTTACTTTTTTGAATCCCCGAATAAATGTTGGCCCCAGAATAAATATAGCCTTCGTTACCCACATAGCCGGAATGCTTTTTAGACCGTTTTCGTAAACTTTCGGAAAAAATATAAATAGGTACCTACCTCGATAGAGAATTCGAAATTATGCGAAAAATCATTCCAAATGAATCAGAATAGCCCGACCGCCTTGGTGCTTTTGGACTGGGCCGGGATTTGTTAGGGCAAACCCTAATGGCAGGGTATAAGCCCCTTCCAAACCAAAATCCTGGACCCACCACTAGTTGTCGTTTTGGCTAAAGACAGGGCTGAACTATCTAGCACACCTTAACTATTATGATAACATGTTTGTTTTTATTTTAGGGTGTTGAACGCGGCACCCGCCGCGATCACCGAACACATGCTCGTGAACGCATCGGCCAGCGTCAGCTGACTAGCAGTCGCAATAGGGGGCGAACTGAAAGGTAACATGTTATAGTGCCCTCTTATTTACCTAGTAAATGATCCGCAATCGAGTTGCCATTGGATTTGTTGTTGGGATAGACCGTTTTTCTAAACAAACCGATGACGCACATTATGTTATGGTCCGGCGGAGTACCAGACTGTCTGGGACCCCCTTTACTTGCTCAACTCGATAACAGTGTAGAGCGGCTCATAAGTGTCTCTATAGAACAATGTTAGGTAGGTATCTATCTAGGTTTTATTACAATATGGCATCAAATCTGGGAAATGTATGATTAGCTGACAAACGCCTACATAATGAAAAGAAGATCAGAGACGCAATATGGGTTTCTCCCAAATAGCGTTACGAGTCCGGTCTTTGGATATTAACTTACGTCCAGCAGTTGACTGATATAAGGCGAAAATTGTCAAGCCGCATAACAATTTTGGACTGCAGTGCTGTATCTTTGATAACTTTTGATATGTTAATTGTTCAGGCTACGGCGAAATGCACCGGCGGCGGCAGTGCGGCCGGCTCCCGTGGCGGGACCTAGTCATGCCGACGACGCGCTTGTGTCGCGACGATTACAGCGTCAACTCGTACATGGCGCGAACGCTCAAGTCCCACAGCTACATCATCGACGCAGAGCCATCTTTGAGGTGAGCTCTGTTTCAATCTTAGTATACCCTAGCGAGCGATACACCTACAGGCACTAGCAGATCCTGAAGGCAGGGGGGGGGGGGTTTCAAGGGAGCTGTCTATGTCTACGTATCTGTCCTAGTGATTAAATAATACTTTCAGAGAAATATACGTGAACAAGACCTGCGAGGTGTGGCACGAAGGCAATATGATGGTGGAGCTAGCCTTCGCCGCGACATTAGAGATTATCGCAGCGGAGGGCCCAGAATCGATTCACAACGGCTCACGCGACATCCAAGCTTTAGGTGGCTTCATTACAGAAGATCTCAACAATTAGAAGTTAGTAACGTACCGTACCTACCCTCTAGACCAAAATGCTCCAAATAATTTATACAAAACCTTTAAAAGTACTTAGCGGTACCTACCTACCAGATACTATAATTTTATATTCTCGAGCGATTGTAAAATGTCATCTTGGCTCGAGACCCGTGAACAGATATGTAGTAGGTAGCGCTATTCTGATTAATTCGGAAATCCTTACCGGACCGATATCGGAAACTTTCGAACTCCGATATCGATTCGAAAGGCTTTCCGAATGAATCAAAATAGTCCTAATGGTCTCATTAATTACTGCTGTCGAATGGCAAGAGCCAATCACAGCTCAAATGGACTGGCTGACTCTGGCTCTGTGCTCGCGTTTATGATGAATGTCCTAGTAATTAGCTCACCAGTAACCGAGTGCACAATAACAGGGCCGAGTGGCAAGAGCCAATCACGGCACAAATCGACGAGGACGCAAAAAGAGGGGACCCTTTACACTCCAATCTGCCGTACGATATCCGTGAGGTAAGCAAAGCAACGTGGCAGTCAGTCAAAAAAGTCGTATGTCATCATGTTTTCAAGAGACACAAAAAACATGTTGTCTATTGTGATTGTTTCCTTTTTTACGTTCGAATGCAAGTTGCTTTAATTTTAGGACTTTTAGACCATGTGTAGGTACACCTACCTCTAATCCTTGTGTAATTGAAACCGGAATACCTACTGCAAAAAATGCAAAATTGTAACATACGACATTTTGAACTGACAGCGATGACTAGTGAATTCTGAGCTGCGACGAGATGAGTGGTACAGTCAGCGTCAAATTGATATGAGCGTCTAGAGTAGTCAAAATGATCTGAAAAACATAAAAGCAATTTAATATACGCAGTTTGAATCATCATAGTGCTGTAAGCACACAAGGTGTTTAAAATATCTTACTACTTACTGTTTCATATTTATATGAGCAGTCAGGTTGTTCAAAATTATCTTAGCTAACAAAGCTTTCAGAGGTAGTATGCAAACTCTTTTGAGTGAATACTTGAAATGTCAATGAGAGCTTTGATAGCTAAGATAATTTTGAACACCTGACTGCTCATATAAATATGAAACAATTAATAGTAAGATATTTTTAACACCTTGTGTGCTTACAGTAATATGATGATTCGAACTGCGTATATCAAATTTATTTTATGTTTTTCAGATCATTTTGTTTGACTACTCTAGACGCTCATATCAATTTGACTCTGACTGTACCATAAGATTGTTAGTTGACTCTGAGTTGCGGTGTGTTAATTCGTCCAAGGTTGCGATGCTGGATGGACTCTACTGACATCATACACACTCTTAAGCACGGGTATGCAAAGCGAACCGGCCTACCTACTCGACCCTTCTAAACTGCCTTAAGCGCCCATTACATTATCCAATTTGCAGAGCGCTAGAAAAAGAGCTCACTCATTACACTAGTGTAACTTCCTTTCATTTCGGTAGTGATCGTCGGCCAAACCGCATCTTTCGAAGAGCGCTAAAGGGATATGGCACCATCAAAACAACAGAAAGTTGGCTTTGCGTTAGCAATGGTGTCGAGTTCCCTTATAATCCTTATGTTTTTTATCCCAAAGAAATGGCATGTCTTTGTATAGTTCTATTACCTAGGTACATTTAAGAGAACTTCCCTTTCCTTAGTCGATGAACTTGCAATGATCGAACTTTGTTTGTTACAAAACACTTAGAATGCAGTGTAATAGTACATTATGGTACTAGTGTGGTACATTGGTGATTACCGCCGAGGTGCCATTGAGACCCGAGCCGTAGGCGAGGGTCTTAAGAAAGCCGAGAACGGTAATCACCAATACACACGTGTATCATACGACGTTTTTCAACACACTTGTGAATAAAATAACTATAATTTCAACAGTGAAAACGCGTTGTGAAAAATGTTTCGCTATGGCGGGAAAAATTAATCAGTTTTCCTATGCGCGCGCATTGCGATCGGCTACAGACTAAAGGGATGAGGTTTTTTTTTTTATTTTCCGCGCTTAGGGCTTGCGCCTATTCTGCCACGTAAAAAATGGGGAATTTAAAGTTTTCTTTTATTACAGAGAAAACAAGTTATATTTGAGTGAAAGTTTTATTTATTAAACACGTACGAGTTAAAATTATCTATTTAAATAAGAAGTTGCATGAAATGAGCAAGCAATAGGAACATTCATTTATTTGTTCTATTGAACACGATCTTTTTTTTGAATAAAAACTTTTTTAGTAACAAAGCTACTCAACCAATAAAATTTAAAAAAAAATCTATAACTCACTAGTGAGTTATAGCAATGAAAAAGTCACAGTTTGATTATGGGTATCATTATGTGCCTAATTGCGGTGACCATAGAGCCACTTTATGAGCAAGTGTGTTGAAAAAAAATTTAACAATGTCATTATAAAGCAGCGAGAATCATTAGATTATAGCCATTTTACTTCGAAAAATGCGTCTTTTTCAAAGTTGTTTGTCGTATTTATAGGTGTTTACGTCAAAATAATAGAATGTTTTACCTAAAAATAAAACAATTATTATATGCGAAACCTTATTCGAGACCTACAAACAAATGAGATAACATGACTTCCGGTTATGACGTAACGTCCTCTTCCTTCCCCCCTCGCGCCCCGCCCCGCCCCTCTAGGGCGCGCGGAGGGGGGGGGCTGCAGCTTGCCGTCATGGCGGCTCGTCCGCTCACTTTGCCTCATTTGGGATTGCCAAAGGACCAGCAGGCAGGATTGGAAATGTAGGTCTCGAATAAGGTTTCGCATATAATAATTGTTTTATTTTTAGGTAAAACATTCTATTATATGCTATGAACCGTTATTCGAGACCTACAAACAAATGAGACATGTTTATTATCGCCTGATGGCAAGCTGAATAACTAAAATAAGTATGCCAAAGTGTGACAGGAAGTAATTTGCCGTCTCTGATGGCAAATATCTAGTGGAATGTACTAATATATAAGTAAAGTACCTATTGAATCTATAACAGTGATGCTAAAAATAAAGATACTCTTATTAGCCGCTGTTTTTGCATCACTAGACTCACCTACCTACCTCCTTTATGCAACTGTAAGTTCTTAGTAGGTGACTGCCTATAATAGCTAAGAGTACCTATTAGGTACCTAATAAGGAATAGATTTCTCTAAAGACATTTTCCTAAAGAACCTATGGTAGGTACCTAAGAGGAACCTAGGTAGGAATTTCATCACGCAACAGTAGTAATTAGGTAGTCTTTTTATTTCAGCACACATTTTATCATTATCTTAACAATCAGGAATCAGTTTGATCTGGATTAATCATCGCTGCTTATAAATACATAATGGTGCTTATTATAACAAATGTAGGTAGGTTACATTACAAAACGTTAGCGATTACACCGCTTCAAATGAACGAGACAAATTGAAATTACTCTGAAATGATTTGATTTCAGCACAATAAAATCTAGCAAATGTGTTGGGGACACGCCAGTTCCCTTTTGCCATGATTTCATCAATGTTATGATTCTCGAGCCAGTTGAGTGATGCTGCAGCACTCCTGGTGGAGCCGGGAGTAGCTTCGATACCGGCCTCTTTGAGTAAAGTCTTTACCCATCCTCCAATTACGGTTCGGGAAGCTGGTCTGACCTTACCTAAAGTTGAAATGAACAGTTCCTTACGATCAGTATCTTGTCTTCGCGATAACGACACCTCGGTTAGCTTTCGAAGCCACCACACTGGACAGACGGCTTTTTCGCTGGTCTCACTAAACTTCCATGAGGATTGTCTGTGCACATAGTTATCTGTCTTAGAGCCAAACACTGGATGTAAGATAATATTATCTCCATTGTCTTGGAAATGTTCCGCATCGATGCGCAGTAATGTCAGGTCGTGTACTCTGCGGCTTGATGCTAAAAGTAAAATAAGCGCAGTTCGTCGAGAAACTTCAAATAGGCTGAAAACAGAGGGTGGATTACAATTAAGCCATTCTATTACTGCTCTCGGGTCCCATATCTGTGTCTTAGGTTTTGATTCTACATTCTCTAAAGATATAGCCTTCAATATTCTACGTACTATGGGATCATTACTGAGTGTCTCAGACTGTGAACACACTAAGGTTGCTATTGCAGATTTATAAACTAAAATAGTCTTGTATGACAGTTTTTGCTGTAAATGCAAGAAAGCTAGATATTTAGCTAATTGTGCACCAGATGGGTTCATATGATTGAATGAATGAGATGAACACCAATCGTGCCATTTGTTCCAAATACCTGCATACATTTTCTTCGTAGAGGGTCTCCAGCTCGAATTTAGTAACTGCAGCTCATCTTGTGACCATCCCCTCAGTTGCGGGGACCACCCTTCACTAACCACACTTCCAGATGTACCTGGTCGACCTGGGGTGGAGGCAGTAGCGTCCGCGTATCGAACAAGCAATTGCGTAGATTGGTTCTTGTGTAAGGTGCAGCTACTGCTCTCGCCTTTAGATCCGGACGCCAATATACCCTGTGCCAGCGCGGGGCCACTATCAGATAATGACCTTTCGCGTTGTTCAGATGCGATAGTACTCGTGGCATCAAGTGCGGCGGCGGGAACACCCACGCTAGGTTGTAGGACCACACTCTGCTGAATGCGTCGTGATATTCTGCGTTCAAGTCGTTGCAGTCTCGCGAGACGTAATGCGCAAGCACGTGTGCGCTCTTCGAGGCGAACAAATCTATCGCGGGTACGCCGAAACGTCTGAATACCCGCTGAACTACTTCTTGTGATAGTGACCATTCTCCCGGTAGTTTGTGTCGGGACAGACTGTCTGCCTCGGTATTGAACCGCCCGGGAATGTACTGTGGGATGAGATGAATCTCGTTGTCGTCTAGTAGTTGGAACAGTACCCGCGTTAGCTGATAGAGTTGCTTCGATCGCAGCCCGCCCTCGTTCCTTATGTATCCTACGACACTTCTGTTGTCTACCTGGGCTAGCACTGTGGAACTCTGTAGCTTTAGTCTGTACCTCGTTATCGCTTGTATCAAGGCCCACATCTCCTTCAGATTGCTGTGCCAAAGTCTTTGTGCTGGTTTCCACACCCCGCTGAGGGGTAGACTGTCCACCAAAGCACCCCAACCTTTGCCCGAGGCGTCTGTCGTGATGTGATGGGACACTTGACGCTGATGTATCGGTGTGCTCTGCGTCAGCGATTTGAGCCACCACGAGAGTTCCATCGCAGCTTGCGGATCTAGACGGAATCTCAGAAAAGGGTGTTCTATCAACAATTTGCTGTATGCCGTCTGAATAGGGCGGCAATGAAGTCGACCTCTGGGTACGACGAAGGCAGCAAAGTTTAACATGCCTAGAATGCACTGAGCTTCTTTGCAATTCCAATGATTTGCTTCTAATAAACTTCGGATTCTGGCAGAGATCCTCAGTACTTTTTCGTTCGGCAATTGTTTGGAATTCATGTCGAGATTCCAGGAAACGCCCAAATATTCGACTACTTTGGTCGGTTTCAAAACTGACTTTTGAAAGTTGACCATCCACCCAAGTGAGGTTAGGATCCGAATAGCTTCCGCAGCTTGGTCCTCTAACTTGTGACGATCTTGATGGGCTATCAGGAAATCGTCCAAGTAAACAATTATTCTGAGGCCTTTGCTTCGAAATAGGTGTGCGACCCAATTCGATACAGTTGCAAATGCCTTTGGTGCCGACGACAGCCCGAACGGAAGGCAAGTTATTTGCAACAGCTCGGGTGCTCGTGATTTCTCGGACGAGTATAGGACCCGTAGAAACCGTTGATGTGATTGAGCGATTGGAATATGAAAATAGGCTTGAGTTAAATCTATCTTCACTACCCAGTCGTCTGCTTGTAAGAAGCTTAGCACCCGCTGTACATTTATGAGACGAAACTTCACTGCTGATACATAATCGTTCAGATTTCTCAAATCGAAAATCGGACGGTTGCTTGTTTCCGATTTTTTTATTAAAAACATCGGGCTTACAAAACACGGAGTTGACTGTTTTATTGGAATCAAGATTTTTTGATTTTTTAATAAAGTTATCTGATCTGACATGGATAGGCTCGTTGGCGTTTGAAATCGTCTTAATAAATTTGGATTTTGAAGTGGAGGTCTCTTTTGAAATGGAATGCGATATCCTCCGACTAACTTTAAAATATGGCTGGGAGCTCCTAAGGATTCCCAGATGTGAATGTAATCTTTCAAACGCCCGGCATAAAAATCTACTGACTCTGAGTCATTTACGGTACGACCGATCCGACTTTCGATTGTGGGTAGGTTGATATTTTTTATCATTTTGCTTTGAACCCTTGTTGTTCGTGTTTTTCTGGTTCTTACCCTTGAAATCTTTGTATGTAGCCGCTCGAGAGCTCGTGGAGGGCTGTGGCTCATACTCGGGCTCATTATATCGAAATGACCTCCGCGGTCTTTTTGCTCGAGGACCCTCTTGTCTATTCCGCATAGACATCAGGTGTGGTTCTTCCGCAGAACGTTTTTGAACTGCAAAGAGTTTGTTCGTGCCACCCGCCTTCTGTAAAAATGTGCCTAGCTCCTGTGGGTTGAAAAGATCAGCATTTGTGGGTGGAATTTTCGATAAATCATGCTTTACATATTTATCTTTAACGCTTGATAAAATGCAATCGCGGCGTCTCTGAATAATATCTGCTCGTCTTCCGCAGATCAATTGGAGCAAATCTTCGGATACCTTCATATAAGGTGACTTTTCCGAAAATAGAGAGTGAACCTTCTCAAAGAGTGTATCCGCACTCAACGTGTTAGTCGGCGATTGAGTCCACTCAATCAACTGCTGAAAATTCTGTTTTAAAAGGTCATTTTGCTGAACTAGAACATGAGTCATAGCGCCAAATGACCTGTCAAGAAGTTTTAACCAGTTTGAGTTCGAATCAAAATACCGCAATTCGGTGTTAACATCTAGTTCGTAAAAACCAGGTTTGGCTACATATTTCTTCTCCGTCTCGACATATCTAACCCTATCCCACTCTTTGGTGTCGAAGTGATGCAGCTTGTTTAGTATAGCAAGCCTGTCCATTGACGAGTTATTGACCTCGGGTTCTTTAAGATTAGTACTAACCTCAAAGTCTAACTTCTTTGCTTTACTGCGTTCACTTAGCAAGGGCTGTTCAGAAAATAGTGAGACCCTAAGATCTTGAGCAGGGTGCAAAGAGACCAAGTCGGTTTCAGAGTCCGAATCGGCCTGGTACTTTTTTAAATTGTTGGGCATATTACCCTTCAAAAAGTTAACGATATCGCTTACTTGATTTGCAAGTACATCTAACTTGTGGGTATCAGCTTCTCGTATTTCCTTTCTGCTCCGCTTCCGATGCCGGCGAGGGGCTGCTGAACTCGATGACGACGATGTAGACGACGATGACGATGATGGCAACGCCTCATACTCCGTTGGAGCCTGTTCCTGGTTACCCCCATCTATTGATTTATTTTCGTCCATTGTAGCTAGAACGATCGTATAGAAATAGAGGCGAGCGTTCCTAAAAAATAAAATATAAGTATTATAAATAAGTATTCGAACAGCAACGCTGTTTTAATTTTATACTTTAGGAAGAGTTGTGAACTCACCGAAAATCAATGCCAAAGTGAGCGGACGAGCCGCCATGACGGCAAGCTGCAGCCCCCCCCCTCCGCGCGCCCTAGAGGGGCGGGGCGGGGCGCGAGGGGGGAAGGAAGAGGACGTTACGTCATAACCGGAAGTCATGTTATCTCATTTGTTTGTAGGTCTCGAATAACGGTTCATAGCATATAATAACTTTATTTTGCGTTATCGTGACTGCTACTGCATAATAGATTAGGTATGATAAAACCAACAAAAGTTATAAATAACAACATTAATCTAAAAAATTAACTAAATGTATGCAAATCGGGACCTGAAATGCCCCAAGTCTCTAGCACGCTAGCTCATCTAGCGCTCTGCAAATTAGATAATGTAATGGGCGCTTTACTTCTTCGCTCTCGGTCACCATTCTTATTGCTTCGCCGTAGTCGGGTACGGGTAGCTGCGAGACGGGCTCGAAATCCTACTAACACTGCATCATAGAAACCACAACAAGGGCCTAAACGGCTTACAGGAATGTGACTCATCAATTCATCAGCTTGAATAGGTAAGTCTACAGTTTGCAGCAAGTAAGTTTCCCAATATTTATTTGATTGCAGATGGATAATATAATGATTGCAAACTAACAACTTTTGTTGTGACCGTATTGTTTTGTGGTCAGTGTTATTTTTATAAGATTTTATGTAATTATTACCTTTTTTAGAAAATGTGATGTCCTAATGTTTGTGAAATAAATTTTGTATATTTTGTTGTATATCTCATTTGAATAAAAATCTGTTACAAATTGGACTGCTTTTATTTTTCCATAACACCAATTAAATTAGGTGATTTGATTACACTAAAATAATACCAATAGTCAAATATGTGAAATCATATTTGCTAGTTTCAAGATATAGTTTGGGTTCGAGTAGGTACAATACAGGTTATGCATATGCATATTATGCATCATGCACATTACACAGAGTTGACACGATAGCAACAAAATTATATTTATGTAGCTTCTATTGGTGTAGGGTCGTTATTATTAGTGATGTGATACCCCTAACTGCTACTTATTTTAGTGTATGTTAAAGTCCGTTTTACAAACAATAACACATTGTTATTTAATTGCATATCTAGATTGATTGAGTGATTACAAAATTGACAGATTTTCAACAAGTTTAAACATTTATTTTTGTTATTACTAGGTATTTAATACATCATCCATTACTTTATGTACTGAAAGTGTTCCTTAAAAAAACAATAAAACTATTTATGTACTACGTACTACCATGCATTTTGGGGAATGTATTGCACATTGTAAAATTTAATACCTACATAAGAGTATTTAATTTGTTACGCAAAGCATAAGGCCGCATTTACACATTCATTAAGAATTTTAAAATGGTATAAAATGGCTTTTAGGAACAATATTTGGAAGCAAGAAAATACTTTATTTTAAAACAGAACCAATTGTAACAGAAGCCGTTATGTCAGGTTATTACCTAGAAATTAAAATAGAAATACATTTTATTCATATTATAACTCATCAACAATAACATGGCACAGAAAATTACGAGAATAAAACATGTAAAATGTCAAAAACCCCAAAACATACAGTATTTTGTACGAAACAAAAACAAAGTCTCAAATATAATCATTAAATCACATACATACAGGGTGTTACCAGACCACTTCCGAAAACTTGGAGGTTCCAATCAGACCATGATACTGAAAAGATTAAGCGAAAAAAATCACGAAAAAAAAAATTGACTTGACTATCTCTTTTTAATTTTTTTTCTAGTTACATACACACAGTACAACATAATAAGACATATCTACCTAATTATCTCATTTAAAAAAGCAAAAAAACAAATAAAATAAATAAAGCAGCAATGTACACGCAGCACGCAGATTACGTCTACTACAGCATGAACAGCTGAGAGTTCATCGCGGGTCATTCAAGTACGCGACGTGCGAGCGACCTGCGTTAGTACCTACCTACGTTAGTAGGCACTTACGACACAGAATAAATAATAGTACTACGCCTCGACCTTACCTACGTGAATGCGTACATTGCGGGCTGGCGAAATAAATACAAATCTTTAAACATTGTTTTCTCCGGCTATAATTATTTTTCAGGATAACTGTTTTTTTTTTGGTTGGGTTTTGGTGTGCTGTAGCTCCCCCTTTCGTTTTCGGAAGTGGTCTGGTAACACCCTGTATATGTACAGATATTATACAGCATTTTACATAGAACTTACCAGTAATTTAATCAGTCAATTTGATTGATATTATATTAATAGGTAGGCTAAGCTTTTTCCCTCAAGGCAACAAATAATGGAGTGTAGAAAACATACTTGGTTTTCATCACAATTTGTAAGCACAACCTAAAAAATGGATATATGTGGACATGGTTTTTGATGAATTAGAGATATTTTTATTTACATAACTACATTAAATCCCGCCTACTTCACAAAGGTGTAATATTTATGTCAATAACAAAAAACTTTTCTGTTCAGTTCAAGAGTAGCTTATTTTGGCCACAAACTGGAAGAGGAAGTAATTGCACACATAAACAGGCCATTATTAAATTAATTTATTTGAACAGTAACAAAATGATTAACATAATAAATCTAACATTATAGAAAACATTTTTCTCTATGTGTACTCATAGGGATGTTGAGTTTTAGAAGTAAGTATACAATCATTATAGAGATTCATTTTTAATGAAAGTATAATTTTAGAACACTGATCTGATGTAATATTATAAGCGTCCACAACATTGGCACTTGAAAATCTAAATAAAATTAAACTATTACCCTAATACCCACTACCCCAACCATAGCCGTCCATTTCGGTTCACTTTAAATACTGCTTTTGCGCCAAATTACATTATTTACATGTTTTTGCAATTGGATACGCGTTTTAGGTACATTTTGAACTAATCGAAACTTTGGTTAAAAATGTGGGCCCGGTTTCAATTTATACTGTGATATTGAATTGTCTACTTGTATCTTTCGTCTGCGCCTTGTTTATCATTATTCTGATCGTCTCACAGGCGTGATTCACTGGTGTTTAGGTACGTCCGAGCGCCGCTAGGCGTCGCTTTCCATGCGTCATATATGCACGGGCACATGTAACAGTAAGTCACTTCGACGGGGGAATTCTTCCGCGCACATTTCGCATTTGTAGAGAGTGCCTTCGGTCTCGTGCATCGGAGAAGCGGGGGGAGAGACGATCTCTCGCTTCGGAGATAGAGATGGGGAATGTGGGCCTATGGCTCGGAGGTCATCGGCCGGGTGCCGCGGCGGCCGCCGTTGGCGTAAGCTCTGCGAGATATTATGTCAGCTTACTTTATTAACAAGGGCAGTTAGCTTAGTACTCAAATAATTATGTTGTATAAAAAAAGCTAAAATACACACTTACGTTACCATGCCCAATCTATTGTACTCGTCAAAACGAATCTTAAAAGCCTAAACTCAAGGGGCTTACTAGTAATACTAGTGGCCACTGAAGCGTTCCACTATCCACCTCGGACCATCGTTATCAAGTACTATTGTACTCTTCAAAACAAATCATATGAGCTCAACCTCTAGTAACACCCAGACATAGAACAAACATCCATGCTTGCCACACACACGTTTATTCTCGGTGGGGATCGAACCCACGACCCACGGCACGGAAGGCAGAGCTACTACCGACTGAGTCGTGACAAAACTTGTTTACAAAACTCACCTTGACCTGTTTAGCCTTGGTCCTGGTCTCCTCGGATGTGTGTATCATGCGAGGCCGGGGCGGCGGCTCGCGGCGCGTGCGCCGGCGCGTGCTGCCCGCGGGGGGGGAGCGCGGCGCCGCGGGGGGAGGGGCAGGGGCGGGGGGAGGGGGCGAGGGGGAGCGCGCGGGGGGGGAGGGAGTCGTCCACTCGCGGGGGGGTGACGTCACGTGGCTCTTCATCTTGCGCCGCCGCTTGTATTTGCGCGGGCCGGTCTGTGGAGAGTTACACCAATTAGCTCCAGCTACTACTGTTAGAACGTGTCCTCTCTTCCTCATTACTAATTTTGTTAGTCCGTTAATCAATGCTAATTGTGTAATTTAAATGTCTAAATAAATAATTATTTCATTTCATAGAACATCCACCTCCTTAGATTTGAACACATAAATACCAAGAGTTTAAATCCCGCTAGAGCTACTCATAATTTTGGGATACAAACACTTTAAAATTGTTTATTCGCAAAGAATAAGTTTGTATAAAGGATGTTATAAAAATGTTTGTGGCACCTTATTTGTTATAAATATTCAGAAGGATTGAAACAGTACCGTTACCTGTGGCTGTCGTTTGAGCGCCGTGTTAGCGTCACAATGCTGAATGAGGTGCTGTACTAACTCGACGCTGGTGTGCATCGCACGCTCACAAACAACGCACGAATACGCCGCGCCACCTGCAAATAAACCGACTGTTAAACTCATAGCTTTAATAAAATTTTAGAAATACACCTCTTTGATGTGATGGCATTATGTAATAAGTTGAAAGCTACCGTTAATAACCGAAGTGATGTCGCTTATCTTACTGAATAGGGCATGTGTACCGTTATTCTGCTATGGGATGGGGCGCTTGTGCTTACCATTGGCCTGCTGCCTGCGATCCGGCGCAGAATGGTGCGATCGTACATGTTCCCTCAGAACTACGCGTTGATTGAACGCGCGCGGACACACCGCGCATGCGTATGGCTTCTCACCTGACAACACAAAGCTTTTATTGAACGAGAGCACAAGCACTACTCCAGTAGTCAGTTTTTCAATGAGAGAAACTAACCCGTGTGTATTCTCTCGTGTTTTCTCAAAGTGCCTCCATCGGCAAATGCTTTCCAACAAAACCGGCAAGCGTAAGGACGCTCGCCGGTGTGAATGCGAATGTGGATTTGCTGCGAACTCCGTGAACCGAACACTTTGCCTGGAACAACAAGTCATGTGAACTATCTAGATAGAGATTACATATTAGCACGTAATTAATAAAATAGAAATACATAATTTCTAAATTTTCGTAATTTTTTTCGTAATAAGATTAAATGTACGCCACCGCAGGGTGTATATTTATATACCAAAACGACTGATTGATCTTCCCTGATCAGGCGGGCCTAGACCATTGACGCGCAAGGAGAAGATGGGTTTTTACAGGTTAATACATACCACATTCCCTACAAGGGAATTGCCTTGAATTACTTGAGAAACCCGGATTATTACGTCCCTTGGACGATCTTTTTAATCTGCAACAAATAAGTACAGAAATTAAATTAGAAATGTTTTATTTATCCTATCAATCATCTTCAACTAATAAGAAATGGTAAAGGTTCGGTGTGGGGTTACGTCTCCTACAGCTAAAAGAACATCCGATAGCCGCGTCGCTCGGCCGGTGGTGCTGCAGCTGCAGTGTGTATGTATGTACCTGGAGGCGGAGGTGGCACTAGGCGCGGCCGCGTCACTCGGCCGGTGATGATGCAGCTCGGCGTGCGCCAGCAGCTGCAGTGCGTCGCTGCACGTCTCGCCACACGCGTCGCACGTGTGCTCGCCCCACGCGCCGCTCGCAGCTCGCTTGTAACTGCACCCACACCCACCGCACCGAGTCACACACTGACCGGCCCATAGCGCACTTTGGATACTGATGACGATCGTGCGTATACTTACGATTTTCGTGCAAAGTGCACCCTAAATATTCGTGTTTTGTGTTCGACCAATGGAACGGGTATTTCTTGACGTCCTGTTTTTATGAAAGTGATTGAACAATAATACGGTCCACCTGATCCTAAGCGGTACTCCTGCTCGGTCTGCGAACTCCTACACTTCGAGGGATTCTTAACTTTGTGTTTAAGCGTATCCAAAATGCGCTCGGCCTCTTTGCAGGGCCTTCGTCCGCGATGATACTCTAAAGAAACCAGTTAAGATCGCTCACCAATCAGTAGGTAAATATGGCACTGACTCTGAAATGCCATGGACAACTCAATATTATTGATTTGTTTCTTTTGAGCACCGTCGTGGACGGGAGGACTTTATTTATAAGCACTTATCTGTGCGTATAAGCTCGAATGATGCAAAGTATATGTTTGTTTTAGTAATAAGCCTCTAATTATTCACAGCTCATACGAGAGATAGAGGGATTTACCATACAAAAACGAGCTTTTACTAATGGAAAAATGCTTGAACTAAAAACACTAAAATTGGGATGTTGGTCACTCAAGCTGGGTCAGTAAAATTGGGCAAAAAGTAGAGACGTTTTGTTCCGAAACTACAGAACCGAAAGAGTAGTCTCAAGGGCATCTAAAAACTCCATATCAAGGTTCTCTTTCTTTCGCTTTTCGGGATACTTGTAAACTTACTTAGATCACAAGCCACATCACTCGAAAATACCACCCAGTATTCGTCATGCAGAACACATCAACGCGAAGCAATCAAAACTAATCCTACAGATGCGGCGACTGTGAGTATAATTTTAGCAATAGCACCTTTACTAAAAAATCTTGTGCCTTTGGAAATATTAAGGCCACACGCTAAGAATTTACCTTGGGCAATGTAGCTGGGACCTTGACATAGGGCAATGGTCAAAGCGTTTTGTTCGGAAACAACAAAACGTAGTTCTTAAAGAGGCATTCATTAAATCCGCGTTATTTTATTACAATTCAAAAGGTGCGTTTTCGAACTGCAGAAAACCGCATTGGTTTAATAGAACACTCAGAAATTCAAACATGGAATACAACATTTAAAATGAGGATTATACTACATACCTATGCGCGGCAGCTACATGTCGCCTTAACAAGTCGGCTCGTTGAAAGGCAACACCACAGTCCGGACAGAACAGCTCGGGCCCTCGCATTCTCTCGTAGACCGGTGGCGGCCGCTCTGGTACCCCGCTACTGGGTACTGACTCGGGAGACAGCCGGTAATCCATGTCATCGCCTACCAAAGATACCGTAACATTATACAATGCAGTTCTCTGCTGAGGCCATCTGTGGTTAGTAGAGGCTGATCCAAAAACAGGGAATTAATAATTACGATTTTGACTTCAGCCTCATGCATTAGTGAGTTCGCGCGGGAAAAGTCTACCTTAATTACTAAGGTCTACCTAAGTAGCCTAAGTACCTACTTATTGCAACTCGTATTGCTGTGTTACGCCGTTTGTCCACCAACGTCGGCACCGACACGGCACCGGTAATGCACTACCAGGGCAATACAAAACACGTCCACACCACTGCCGTCACACCGCGCCGTTCACATGTTTTTTATTGTATTACCGGTGTCGTGTCAGTGCCGACGTTAGTGGACAAACGGCCTTTCGGTTTGAAAAATGCCGCCGGTACAATTAGGGGCGAATACTCAAACGCTTCTTATATTAAGTTCATGCTTAAATTATTGCTATCTCTTACAAATGAGTAATGTCAAACAGAGGCAGATCAATTTTAAGTGGTGTTTAAATTACTGTGACGTTTCAGTATTCAACCCTTATCAGGCACATGGAAATTAACAGTACACTTTTTTACGAAATTTGAAATAGAAATAGAAAATATTTCTTAAGATTTTGTTATTTTTACAAAATACACAATATAAAAATAACAAAAATGGCCACCACTCAGCATGGTGTCAGGGCAGGATACGTGAATACCCTGCCCCGGCGCTGGTTTTCAGTGGCGCCAGTTGCGTGCATGCGGTAGATACTGCGATCAAAGATTTGCATGCTATTTAATCGCGAATGGGCTAGATTCAGTGATGAACAGTACAGTACAGTATGGTAGATTATGGTTATACCAGAGTCAGATTCATTGTAGTTGGTTTGTTGCGTGGTGCGCGGCGGTAGATGCGGATGCCGTTGTCGCACGTGCTTCGCAAGCGCGTCCCGCGACCAACACAGCTCGTCGCACTCGCCGCATTCTACTGGGGAATCACCACCGTGGACCTGATATGTAACATCATCCATACATTATGTATTATACTAGCCGTCGCCCGCGGCGTTGCTCGCGTTCTACACTTTAGAGTGTGACGTTTCAAAATTCCTTTCTTAGTGCACCCCTACACTATATATATAAGGATACTACACTCCAAATTTCAAACCTCTAGGACTTATGGTTTAGGCTGTGCGTTGATTCTCTGTCAGCTTTAAAAGAGTTTTATATATTGATGATGATGATTGATTCACCTAATCAAAAGTACATTGATTCTCGAACTAGTCAAATTGTGTCCTATGGGAGGGCCAATGATTTCTCTCACGAAACGAGACTGCATCTTGAGACAGTAAATTTTCAACCAAAATAATTGAAATGGCGCTTACGCAGGTCTTCCGTCATAGTTTACCAGCATCTTCTCATTTTTCAACTGCCGAGCGGATGGGCCGTGGTGACTTGAGCACAGCGCCATGCCGTGGTAATGTGTCTAGACAGTAATGACTGTGGTAACGATGCCGACGGTGATTGTGGCGCTGGCGGCGTCGTTGGTGACTCTGGTGAACCAACATACCCTAGAATGTGACTGCAGTGCCTTCTCTCTCGCAAAGCCGATGCCACACGTGTTGCAGACGAACGGGCGCGACGGGTCAGTAGGCGGCGGCGGTGGCGACGGCGGCGACGGCGATGACTGTGGTGACGGTGACGGCGGTGTCTGTGGCGATGGTGACGTCACTGGTGACGGCGGCGACATCGGCGGTGGTGATGGCGGCGGCGGCTTGGCTGGAGACCGACCGCGCCGAGACCATTGCTGTGTTCGCGCTGATGTCATGTTCTCCCATTGGTCCTGAACGAATGTATCATTCACAGATCAATAATAGTTGCACAAGCATTAGTACATCACATAATTTAAGAACTTTCCGTTATATTGCTAAGTTCTAGAGAAAATAAGTTCAAAATTCATACCTCTTCTGGTTCAGGTATCTTTTTCCGTCGGCCACGCTTCTTCTTTGGTTTGACATTTTGGTTGTTCTCTAGCAATTCTTCTGAAACAATGACAAATTCTCGTAATGCAATAATATAATTTGCAATAATTGTATAATTATGTATAATAATTTGTACTACGAGTATGACAGCATTTTTAATAATTTTCCCAATTTTATGAATTGGGTGAGTATCAAACCTTCTACTCGATTCAGGGATATTATGTTACCAATCACAATCTTTGTGATTTCTTTAATATTTTTTTTTTTTTGTTAACCTATATCCTACCACTGCTGGGCAAAGGTCTCCCCCATAGACTTCCAATGTTCTCTGTCCCGAGCCTCCTCCCACCATCCTCTCTCGAAGGCATCCAGTTCGTCGCGCCAACGCTTTCTTGGCCGACCCCGATATCGCCGACCGTCAGGGACCCAAGGTGTGGAGATGTTCGCCCACCTATCGGGAGGCATCCGGCTGACGTGCCCCGCCCAGTCCCATTTGAGCCTAGCGCTTTTGTTTCCAACATCGGCAATTCCCGTCATGGAACGCAACACGGTGTTACGCACTTGGTCTATCCGCTTCAGACCGAGGATGCTGCGCTCCATGGACTTCTGTAGCTCTGTTAGAGACCATGTCTGTGCACCGTAGGTTAGGACGGGCAATTCTTTAATATTATTATGGCAAAATACTATAAGACGGTGGGGCGATGAGCTGAGAAATGTAGCTGGCAAACACTGGATAAGAAGAGCCGACGACCGGGCTCAGTGGCCCGTTTTGGGAGAGACCTACGTCCAGCAGTGGACTGATATAGGTTGATGATGATGAAAATACTATAAAACTGTATGAATTCTTCACAGTACAAATCTACTAGACAAAACTTTAAACAGAATCTAGCAAATCATAAAAGACTCACCAAAATCGACAGAATCAGCATTGTCGGGCACATAGGCATGCACCTTGAGATGGTTCATAAGGTCACATTTCCGGACATAACGCACCCCACACAGGTTACAAGCGTGAGGCCTATCGTTCTGGTGCGCTACCATGTGGTTCATAAGTGCTGCTTTCTTGCGGAAACGACGCGAGCAGAAATCGCACGGCCATGGACGCATCGCTGTGTACTCATCTTGTGAATGTAGGTTGATTTCCTGCGGGGAGATGGATAAGTAATAATAACAATAAGATCTGTAATCAGTCTTCAGAATATACTTAACTTGAATAAGCTTAGACTAGACTCACTTGATCAGTTGGCATTGGAACTGTAACATCATTTTCTTCTTTTTCATTTAGTTCTACAGTGTTTGCTAAATGTTCAATAGGTACACCCATTCTGAAAAAATACACTATACTAAAGTACAGTCAGCATCAGAAGTGAATTCTTCTTCTTTGTGTAGCGCTTCTGTAGAATTTCTTAATGTTGGCCCTAAACATAATTTTTTATCTTTAATACTACTTTAGGACAGTTTTTACTTTTTAATCAAAGTTGGTAAAAGAAAACAGAAATCTAAATTCTTTTCTCTTCTATCTAAATATATAAAACTCTTTTGAAGCTGACTGACAATCAATGCACAGTTTAAACTATAAGTCGTAGACGTATGAAATTTGGAGGGTGGTATACTGTAGAGATGCACTAAAAAAAAGAATTTTGAAAAGTCGCACCCCAAGGCCCTTGAAAATTGGTACATAAGATTCCTCAAATAAATTGACTTGACACATGATTGAGGAGTTTTAAAAATTTTTCAAAACTGTTTGTATGCTGATACCACGCGAGCAAAGCCGCGGGCGAGGGCTAGTTTTAGTATGTAATCTCAATACATCCGTGCTGATCTTATTTAAAAATTTTGCAATCAAGGTGGGGTGATTGCAAAATTTTTAAATAAAGTTGTACAAATGCAGACAAAGTTTCAAGTGGGTCACCTAGTGGTCAATAAATCAAAAAGTCCTTACATTTCCTGACCTCCATCCACCACCCAATCATCTGCAATGACTTCCTCAGTGACACACTCAACACTGTCGTCTGCCAGTTCTGCAGTATCCGTATAACCAATCACATCCTGGGCTAGGAACATTAGGTTCTCAGCAGCCATTTGATCTGTGTTTGCCATTATTTCTTCGGGAGTCTGTAGGCATAAATAAGTTATTATATTGATATAGTATAATTGTATTGAGTGTACTTACCTACATTTCCTATAGTCATTATAGGAAATGTATGACAGTACAAGACGCCTCGGGGATAGCCCCGGTCCGTAGAAATAGTAGTAGAATAGTTTACCTACTAATGTTGCTTATTTTGTACTGACTGGCTTTGCTCGTAAGTAAACTTCCGTGTGTCAGAAGCTTCTGTGTTTTATATAAAACAATGAATGGAACACCTAAACCTTACAACAACAGCACTTACCATGTTTGAAAATCCACTATGCACACTTTCAATGCTACATATTTGTTGTTGATCAGGGTCATGCTGTAAATATAAATTGCAGGAGTTCATTATTGACAAAATGTTTGGGACTAGACGGCGTTGTGTGTAATGTCTATGAATATTTATTTTTAATTGTTATAAAAGCATATTTAGATATACAAATTAGCATGTCAGTTGCGATTACGTAGGTATTTCATTCAATTTGTAGTGATTGGCATGTAGGTAGTAGGCACCTATATATTATAGGCTCCATTTTATGGGTACACTATAAATGAGTTTACCTTAACCACTACCTCCCCTCCTCCCCAATGGAGGTTGAACTCTCTGTCTCCATCCATACTCAGCGACTATGGATCCCCCATTGAAAAAAATCTGCAAAAAAAACCAAGTCCTAACTGCTGATTGTCTTTGACAACCCTACAGTCACAATCAAAACATCAACATAACCTTAATTATTTCATTGCAGTCCAATACCTGACTTACTCTAATAATATAAGAGACCGTACTATTGTGAAAACTCCACGAGGAAATGATCTAAGAATTTAAAATGGAGAGGCGAAACAAAAATGGTGTCAAGAAATAGAAGATTACAAACGCTATTAGGTTAGACCTGTCAAATGAAAAGGATAACCTATGATTTACATAAAAATCAAGTATTAGGTTGATTTACACTCACAAGGGCACTGAAAATCTATTGATATTAGTCTAAAAGTATCGCGCAATACTTTGATCGATGCTATCTTGCGTTTACATGACGCAATCATGGAATTTTAGACGATAGCTGAATAAGACCAATGAAAACAAAAATATAACCAAAGTGGTTCCAAAATTTATGAAAGGGCTCACCAGACCAAACTGTAAATTATAAAATAGATATATTTTTACTTCAAATTGCAGCCTGGAAGCTGTTTTAATATCCTTTATTCTAGATTCGGATAGCAAGCAAATGGCTATCTTCCATTTTTCAACTTTTCATTTTTCATCGTGTAGCGATTCCATAGACAATATACTTGTAAACTATTTTGCGTCTTTGTCTATACAAGAGCAGTAAAAAGAGATCCAAGAATATTATGCTATTAATGTGCACCATGAATGAATACAAAAAACCATAGACTTCATTTTGTAAAATCTGTTGCTGACATACGCTGTCACACAGTTCAGAGTTCAGTTGTCACTTTTTTTTTAATTTGTTCTGGCACTGGCGGCTTGTTCTTTTGCCAAGTTTTTTTTGGTAGTTGTCACTTGTCTAAACAGTGCTGCCAACAAAGCTTGGCACTAATCTTTACTATCATGCATAAGTCAAGTCATATGACATTTTTTAATTGTTCCCCTATACACTGGGGGGAAAATGGATAAGTAGAGGAATTAATTTGTCGATATACCTAATGCCTTTAATACTACATCTAAAATTCAATTTGATTACACCTACAGCTTAATCAACAGAACGATGATGTTGATGATGATGACAGTTCATTGAAATTGTTCTATTGATCGGAAATACCACTGAAAAGTAACAGGATTCTTCCAGTTATCTTTATATAACTGATATTATATTGAACCGATTTTGATAAAATGTTATATGACCACCTCTGAAGTCACAACCATTTGCCACAATATAATCTGAATTTTTCATTTTATTGAAATCAGATAATTTGAAAATTTTTAAACAGATGTCGCATTCTTCTTCTTTTATTTCAGATGTCACATTCGTTTTCGTGAAAAAGTGGCAACACTTTATGTATTTTTGGCAAAGAGTATAATAATGTTTGGTTTGATTGAATGCGATTTTGCGATTTTGTAGACGAGTAGAAAAAAATTTGGAAAAATACAAAATCATACAAAATACTCCTACTACCTATCAAGATTATTTATTATTATGCGAGAGTATTTTTCATCTATGATTAGGCGCTAGGATCATAGGATCCATCCTGTTCTATTAAACTGTGAATTCTGTGATTCTGTGATATTTTTTACGAAAGTACGTCCTTTTGAGTAGGTATAGTCCCGAAAATGGCTCAAGAACTGAAAGAACTGTGCCAGCTATTATTTCCGGGCTCCTCAACGGGTATGTACCATGAAAAAGTTACAAAACTAGAAATAATCGTATCAGTAGATACCCCAGTCGGCTGAGCTTGTGATAATTGCCAGCAGGGCTAAACTATAATCTTAGGTAGGTACCTATCTAAGATTATAGCATAGGACATAAAACAATATAATCGGAACTCAAGATTTCAGAACTATTGTCCCATTTGGCCTGAATTCATCTATATAAATTTTTCAGATACTCCCGAAAAATTCGGTGAAATTACGGACTACATAAAGAAATTAGGATCACAAAATTGGGAACACATTCGTAAAGAGCCAGACAGATTGACTGAAGAGATGAAACAGCTTACCGAACAGACACAAGAGTTGGCCTTTACAAATTACAAAACATTTGTTGAAACAGCTGAGATATCTCGAACAGTTATCAAGGATTTAGATAGGTCAAAGGAGTCTCTGAAAACATTTCTTGAAACAACTCCAGAGTTTTTGCAAGAGTGTGAGAAGTTTTCACAAGTGGCCAGCAATATTGTCAAAGAAAAGAGGTACATTATCTATACTCTGTTAAGTTGTATGTAGGCCAGGCATTACATACCTAACAAGTCTATATAATTGTTGCAGTCGCTACACTACAATCCGTAATCAAAGTGACAAGCTGTTAGAACTTTTAGAGCTGCCGGCACTAATGCGAGAGGCTCTTAATGCAGAAGACTATGAAAGTGCCCTTGATATTTTTACCTTTGTAAGAAATCTCTCCAAAAGATACTCTGAAATTCCATTTGTTCAGGTACCTAACCCATTTTACTAATCAAATTATTAAAATGTGGATCCTTAAACATTGCTATAAGTACCTAATAATTTGTAATGCCTTTCAGAACACAACATCAGAGATAATGACGCTATGGTTTGAGACCCTGTATCATTTGTTTAACCAACTGAGATATGATCTACCGTTGCCTCAATGTTTACAGGTGTGGGTCAGATTTATTTGCTCTTAAAAAACTTTTCACATTAAAAAAATCTTCTGTCTAAAATAATGTACATATGTATTTTTATGCTTCTTCCAGATATTAGGCTACCTACGTAGAGCCAATACAGTGTACAAATCAACAGATGAAGATGAAAATACACTGCAATATTCCACCAAACAACTTAACACAATTTCAGATGGGCTACATTTGCACTTCTTGAAAGCAAGAAATGCCTGGTTTCAGAAAGCTTTGGAAGATGCCAAAAATACTGAAAGTAAGTTTGGAGTGTGATTCTAAATCTACATAGGTGTATGATGATGATAGGTACAAGAAGGATTATGACATAGTATTCTGTATTACCATTTGACATTACCTCTAAGTTGCCTCTACATAAGATAAGCAACATAACATAGAACACTACAACTAGAATGTGTAAACTGTTAATTTATTGTGTAAGTATTCATTTTTCCAGCACCAGAAAGATTACTACGCAGGATTGTAGAGCTGCACAGGATACATCTGTTCAATGTTCTGACACAGCACAAGTCAATATTTCTCTCAGACTCGCAAGATTCCAAGGTGAAGGATGATGAGCTCAGTGGCACAAGTGCTCTGTCGTGTTGGTTGAAGTTGAAGGTAAAGGGTCAATCAATTTTTATGATTTATTGTAGTTTGGTCACAGTGGCAGACGACGCCGCCGCCGCCACGCCGCCGCTGCTCACGTTTCGTATAATTAGTATTTCAAGTTGCTTAAACAAATGCTGCTTTTTGAACTCCATGATCCCCCAAGGAGTCAGAAAGCAAATTTGATCTAACATGCTAAGTACCTATGAATCAAAATTTTATTTTTGTTGCAGGTGGAAGCACTTGCTCAATTACTGGATCAAGATTTGTTGAGGGAAGATGAGTCAAGCTTTGAATCTCTTCTCAACCAATGCATGTACTTAGGGCTTTCTTTCGGAAGGGTCGGCGCCGACATGCGATGCGTTCTGACACCTCTGTTCAGGACCAACATTCTTAACCAATTTCACAATGGCATAGAAAGAGCCGACAACCATTTCGAAAATCAAATGCGCTCCTACAAAGTTCCTAGTATCAAAAACGTTCCTAGACCAGTCAATGAGAATGTGGCGTCAGGACCACCTGAGAATCTACTAGACTATTACCCTTTAGCAGAGTACTGCAACGGAATGCTGACGGTTTTGAACTCGTTTCGTGTTACTGCTCCACTGAATATCGTAAAAGAGGTTTACAATGCTTTCAGACAGTCAATAGCAAGAGCTGTTCAAGTTTTAGTAGGTTTTTATCACAGAGAGCAACAGGGTTATACAGATATAGAGAGGAAAAACTTTGTATCACTTTGTTTATGTTTTACTGAAGACTTGGTACCCTACTTGACTAAGTGCCTATCACTATCATTCCCTTCTACGCAAATAGCTGAACTACTAGGAGTAACATTATCTGTCCTGCAAGAAAGCAAGATCCTGCATATTGATCAGAGTGGAATTTGTGAACCTCTCAATAGTATTGCTGGAATAAGTATAAATTAAGTAATTAATAGTTATTTGTTATACAAGAGTGCAAAGTTGCTTTTTAACCGAGTGTTCAATTTTGATGACCGAGCAATCGAAGGATTCTAAAATTGAATCACGAGCGCAGCGAGTGATTCAAAATTAGAATCCTGAGTGTTAGCGAGGGAATCAAAAGAGCACGAGGTGAAAAATCTTTGCACTCGAGTGCAACACGTAACTTTTCATTCCACCTCAGCGAGGAAATGACTAAATGCAAAAAAAGCAAATTGAAAAAAGAACACCAAGAAGGTTCCGAGTCTGAGTTTTTAACAAATTAAAAAAAAGTTGTATGATATATTCGGCACCATAGAGGTAGCTGTAAATAGGTTTAATGTTTTTTTTAATTCACAAACTTAGTGCACACGATATGTTCTAAATTCAATTTACTTTTATCCTCTAGAGAATAAAAACGGCTTTTCCACTCAGATATTGAAGATAAAAAATACTCTTTCCGAGATGGTGGGATGAAAAATAACTTTATCGAGGCTTAGTTAAATAAAAGTAAGTTTATCAGTAACTATAGTATTTTTTATTCAGTAATTCCTTATAAAGATGATAATAATTAAGAACGTATGGGTAAGGCACAGCCTTATCACCTATCTATTTAATCAATTCAGTAGGGCTACTCTCTACTACCGTTCCAAACTGGATCCAAAGATTTTGACAGAAAATGTGTCACTTTTCAATATTTTGTACTGAAAAATTACACAATTACTTTCATATGTATACATATTATGTAGCTTTGTTAGTCTATTATTTAATTTTGTATATTTCTAGTATTATGTATGTTCCTCATTCTTGTGTTTCTCTTTTTTATTTTTAGTTAGGACTGTGTTTGTTGATTTTCTCATAATTTGGCTTGGATCCAAAATTCTCCACCAAACATTATTTTTCACCACTGGACATTTTCGTTCGTGCTATGTTAAGGTCTTACAAAACGTGTCACTGGCGAAATTGAGGACGACACTGCAAAGGCCATTCAGACGAGAATTGAGTTGACACAATTTCTGTCAAAATCTAGATCCAGTTTGGAACGATCAGTAGCCCTACAGTTCTTCGGGAATGGCTCTACATTTTCTCTTTATAAAAAACTATTAATTATAAAATGATAGTGGAAGTAACTTATGTGAACTTGATTCTCTTGATCCTCGACTTTCCGTCATCGTTTCTGGATACTTCGTAGTAATGTGATACTTTATCAATGCTTCCAAGGGAGTCTATAAATTCTTTATCGTGAGTGATAATGATGAACATAAAGTTCTTTTGTGTCATACGTTCTTGTACGATTTCGCCCAGTGCAGTGCACAAACTCTTTATATTTTCATCATCTAAGTTTGTTGTCGGCTCGTCAAGTGCCAGTATTCCGAACCTGAAATGTCCAATTATTCACAACACAATCCTTACAAACGATTTGTTTTTACAATCATCAAGAAAATTCTTAAAACCATCTGCACAAGATTCAAAATGTCAATTAACATGCACAAGGTTTGGCGGTGGCAACGAAAATCGATATCTTCACAGAGTTGAGTTGATTAATTGTGAATGTTTTGCAGTTGAAACGTACGATAATGAAACATAATACACATTGTTTACCTTGAGCTGAAGGTTTCTGCAAGAGCCAGTCTGATGATAAGACACGCCAATACCTTTTGGCCAGCGCTGCATCGCCCTCTCATATCAATTTCAACACCATTCTTGCATTGAACAACTCTGAAAATATTCAGACCAATATTGAAATCGATTTTTGTTTACTTTTTATTCTAAAATAATAATAAATAATAATCATAGATTCTTATGTACCTGTAATCATATTTACGACGGTCGGAGTTCACATTGATGTCACCTTCTGTCTTAATCTCGATATAATCAATATCATTGCCTCTGTATATTTTTCGCCATAACTCTCTAAAAATAAAAGATATGATTTCATTCATGTCACATTGTCATTGTTCTCACAAACACTCTACACGTAATCGTAACCAATCAATCTCGTGAACAAACCAGTGTTCACCACTGCCCCATTTCCTACGCACGTAAATGAAATTGAAAAGTACAGTTGTATTCAGAATTCCACTTCAGTTGCGATGGTATGGGCACAGAATACCATTTACCAACGATATAGTATTAAACAACACATACATTTTTTCTAGATGCAACAATAAGGCCTTTGCATCTAATCCATACGATATATACAGTGACAGAAGCCACTTTTTACCTGCAATACCTACCAAGTACAAGCTTTGCTTAGTTTGGGACTAGAGTGTTGTGTGATATGTTCAAGAATATTTATTTAAGTACAGTAAACTCACCTAATAATGATGTTTATATTTTCCATCTTCTCCCGATGGAACTCCATGAGACATTTCTCCAACGCGACAGAGTAATCTCTGATGTCTTTATCAATAATCTTAGTTGCATGTAGTTCGTAAACCTTTTCTCTATATTTCTTCTCAATGTCTTTGGCCATAGCTTTCATCAGGTCCTTTTTGCTTGATTTTAGACTTATCTGTAAAGATTAATTGAACAACTAGGGCTTATTTATTAGGGCGAATTGAATGATAATTGTAGGTGTTGGATCACAAGCCTAAAAACTTTGCATGTTTTTGTGTGCTAGTCTGTGAGCAAAGCAAGCAAGCTCGTATGAGTTAGTGACCAACTCTGGCCTCCGTCGTGACTTAACGACTGCTAGAGCCGGGACAGAAGATTGACTAAGCAAGCCTAGCCACAAGCGCTTCACAAAAACTCTACAATTGGTTATTTTATTGATTGTACTTTATTCTTACCCTCATTTCATTCAAGCTGCCCTCATTATTGGCCTTTTCTCTGAAGAGCTTAGTTTGCTGCGTGATCAACGTTTCCTTTTCACTCAACATTTCGCGATTTATTCCGTTTAATTTCTCATTTATATCTGCATCATCTTTCTCGCACTTCTCGATCTCCAATTTGGTGTTCCTTAATTTCATGTTATCATTCAAATCGCGCTTATAAATCTGTGAACAACACAATCTTTTAATACTCATAGTTACACAATTCCCACACTAGTTTTCCTAATTAACTTTTTATTTATTGTTAGAAAGTGTACATACAGTCAATTTTTGTTACGTGCAGTGCAGCGGCGACACTGCTTGTTGCGCGACTAAACCCGGTATACACGGGTAGATTGCACCGTAGAGCCAACTAGCAAACTACTCTACCATTTTCTCTTTCAGTACTCTAAGATAAATAAAAAAAACAATAGCTAAAGATAAATAATGGGTAAGTTCACCTCCTGTTTCGCCAGTTCGTCTTTCAACTCGTCAATTTTTTTAGCTAAGACTTCTTTATCCTCTGCAATTTGTTTTTGTTTCTCAGCAATCCTTTCGTTGGCTTCCTTCAATTTCTCCATTTCACCGGGAATATTCTTGTCTTGATGTTGTTTTATTTCCGAAATTACCGCTTTCACTTTGTCTAAAGAATTTACTACTTTTGTGATGAAATTGTTTTTGATTTCAATTAGACCTCTGAAAACATATCATTGGTTTGTGCGATAATGGGCCCGATCATCATCATCATCAATGGGGCCGATTCTGTTGATGCATTTTTCTAAACTAAACTGACAAATTAGGTTAGGTTAGGAAAATAAAACAACAGAATCGGAGGCTTTACATGCTAAGTAAAAAATAAGTAAGGTACAGTTTATTGAAACACCTCTCATATAGAGAAAACATCGAGCAAATAGGTAAGCAATCTATGTGATTTGCAGTTATACATAGTCGTGAATATGTTTCTCAGAGTTTTGTTTTTCTTTTGCGAACATCGCGAGCGCTCATACAGCGCGTACTGTGCGCAATTTGGGGCTTTTCGCTCGTACTCATTCAATGAGGGACCGATTCGCATCAAAATTACTCGGCCATTCAGCGGCTCGCTATGCAAGCAGCCAGTTGGAGCGAGTCATGTAGTCTCTCTCCAATTGGCTGTGTATTGATAGCAAGTGAGTCTTGCCTGCCGATTCACTTAAAGCAGTCCTACGTAACGATAATGTATGCCGTATACTGCCTGTTAATTTTAGCTAGGTAACATTCTAAGTACCTGTATTTTTTGACAGTTTCGTTTTTGGCCTCTTGTTTCCCTTTGAGCACCTCCTGCAGGGGCGCTAGTCCATCCTGCAGCTCCTGCAGCTCTTGTAAATGCTTCTCGCGGTCACTTTCCAGCTGCTTCTTCGTCTCTTGAAGGTTTACTAGATCTTGCACCTAAAGTTTACCAATAAAATGAATATGGCACACGATAAAAGCCGCGGGAAGTCAGAGGATGTTGAAGGTTGACATATTCCTCGCACGCCGCTTTTTGCCTGCTAAATCTCTGGTACATACACAGTCTTCAACTTATTCCGTCTTCTTATGGTCACCCCAAAGACTTATTTAGAAAAAAATAATCAGATTGTAGATATTCAACACAACAAACCCTCATTTTGGAGAACTCAACTCAAGTTACAAACCTTCTTCTGAACATTCATCAATTCCTCCTTGATCTTATTTTTTTTATCGATCATAGTTTGCAGTTTCTTGTTGTATAGGTTGAGTTTCTTCTGTGAGGTCTTCACGCGGGTTCGGAGAGTCGAGAGCTTTTGTCTCAAGTCAGTTTGTTTGGAAGTAGCTTCGTCGAGAGACATTTCTGTGTCCACATCCGCGCATTGAGATTTCAAGTTGTCTAGCTGAAATTTTTATTCACGATTATGTACAATCAGCAACATAATAATATGTTGGTTTGAACATTTAACCCTAGGGGTATAATTGAGAATCTTACAATACTTACGTTTTACCTGACAACGGGTGACTACCTACTTGTATATTTATAAAATTTTACAGGCTTAACAATTTAATTCAAATATTTTAAAATAATACCTTGCTAACGATAGTCTTAGTATCGGACATGTTTCGGTCCAACAGCGGCATATCACCATGGATTTGTTTGGCTGTTGACATCTTCTGCTCTGGCTCTATAAGACCCATCTGAAGCTCCTCAATAGCTTCAGAGCAAGCTTTTATTTTCTGAAATACAAATTCACGTCGCTTTTCATTTACAAACATTTTAAGCGAACTTTACCAAAAGTTTTTTTTACGTCGTGCACTCTGAATGAACTCTGTTCCATACGAGCTACTCAACTAAGAATTCGCTCTTTTTCTTGATAAGATGAACAATGTCTTACCGTGGCGAGAGAACTTCATTGTTCATCAGCTCAACAGAAAGCTCGAATTAAAAGTGATACTACGTTCTACGCTGTATGGGCAAGTCATAGTCGCAGTCCCCTTAATTTGTCTTTTTATTACGACTCAGTGAGCTTAGAATTGCCCCAAAAGGCTGAGGGTGTAAGAAAACAATTGGTTTACACATTTGAATTGAACTATACGAGCAGATTGTATTATCAAAATTATTGTACCTTCTTATTACGCACATCCAGGTGCGTATCAGCAGCGGGCAAAGAGAAACATAGCATATTATTTGTACATACAAAGTCGTAGATTGGTTAAGAGTTGAAGTTTGCAAAGCTCGAAGCGTAGCTGATGGTTTTGTAAGGTCGACATTTTTCAATACCTACAGGTTTTAGTGCCTACTACACACTTGTCTTAGCAAAGTTAGCTAGCATAGACCATTTAGCGTATAAAACCAATTTTTATGGTACTAATGGTATTTTGCGTAAATAAAATGGTACTAATGGTATTTTTTAGAAAAATGTTCTGTGAAAAGATTTTCTCAAAACACCTCTCTAGACCAAAATTATGCACACGAAATCGCCAAGCATTTGTATGTTCGGTTTGCTACGTTATAAAACGGTGAACTTCCTTACCGTATCAGTCTCAATCAGGCGTTTCTCCAGCATCGGTATATCTTGTTCCTTCAAAACTATGATTTTTTCGTTCAGAGATTTCATACTGAGTAGCTCGTCTTTCTTAGCAGAGTTTTTCTGCAGTTCTTCGGAAACCTTCTCTAATTTTGACGGTACGTTCATCACTTGTGTAGTCAGTTGGGAAATCAGATCTGTGACCTAGGGGTAAGACATGTTTCGAATTAGCGTGATCAAGAAAACAGTGTACCTACATCCCAAAAGTTACGACTCGTAAGAAAGATAAGTTGTATACAAAAATTGGAGGTTAAAACAGTAGGTATCAGTGTAAAGTTATTCTGCCACTTTTTTCCAAGGGTTTTTTTAGCACGTATGTCGCAGTCTTCTTCTTCTAACAATCATAACTATATTTTTTTACACATGCAAACTAACTCATCATAACTCTTCTTACTAAGATCCTGCATTACATTACTTAGAACTCTCTACTTACGTCAGTTTCATTTTCAAATCCACGATTACATAGAGGACAGCTGTTGTTGTCGTTAAGTTGGCTTTTGTACTTAGTGAAGATAAACATGGAAGATTGCAGTATGTTTTGTTCATCCTGAAAACCGAATAGCAATCAAACTCTGAATGCAAACCAAGTAAGCATGAACCATTTCAACCACAGATCATATAATACTAATTACAACAAAGGTTGCTTGAAATTGAAATGAATATTTATGTGCTTGAAGTAGTTAATTGCAGTTTTAAATGATTGGGGTAATTGGCAAAATTTTAATGGTCGTAACTTTTCCACGTTTACGAAGATCACACGAGATATTAATGAAATAGGCGTGTTTTAATTTTTTTTCCCTTCGCCCTAATCTTGACTACGGCGTAAGTTTCGATGGAGGAGTTTCAATGGTTTTGTTGTTCAAGTTAGACTGGTATCTAGCTAAATCGCGGTATTGGTGCGATTTGCAAAGTTTACTTCAACCATAGTTGAAATAAATACAACGTTACAATTATTGTAACGTTTAATTTTCGGAGTGCTAAGCATAAAATATCGTTATGTGTCATAAATCACCATACCTGTAACTTCTCAACATTGGTTGTGTACTTAGTGAGAGTGGTGTCATAAGACTGCGTGCCGCAAGCCTTGTACATTTTGTCTTCAGCCTTCGTGAGTTCGCTGCGTTTCTCGTTCAGCATGTCACGCACGTGTTTCCTCTCAGTTTCCAATTTTGTTGACTGAAACGTAAATTGTGTCAAAGGGACTATTTCTATCACTATTTCTATAACTTCGATAAGTATACACAGAAATAGTATGACAACTTCGCCGGAAAATTTTGTACCTACAAATCAAATCACAATTTTGGACTTTATTTACACTCATCCCCAAACTTCGGCTGTGTTTTCCAGTAGGACAACATTCTAGTTATAAATCTGCTTTACCCCACGCTGTATTTGTACTATACCCAAATTCATCAAAGCCTGTTCAGCCAATCAGCCGTGATAATAGTAGTATCAGAACATACAAATTAAATAAATACGGAATTATTTATAATTATTTATTTATTGTGGGATTCCCCAGTTGAAATAAATGACTTAAACGGGGAAATCCAGCAGCCCGCGTTAACCAATGTAGGGTGTTGCCAACTTTCGAACGCACGCTTTTCTTTAAGAAATTTCTTTTTTTTTTACTTTTGTAATTTCTGAAATAAAAATCATTTTGGGAAGTTTTTGTTAACTTTTGCTTACGCACGTCGTCGGGGGCCCCCGGGACACTGGGGTTATAATTGATACGGCGGTAGCTACGCCCCTGAGTTAGATTCATCACCAAGACATACCTCCATTTGCCTCTCCTTCAGTTTCTTCTTCATAGAATCTACTTGCGAACGGATATCGCACTCGAACTTATTAACCGACACTGCGAAATCCTTCTCAGGTACGCTCCCGAGAATCTCCGTAAGAGCCACTTTATGTTTGTTCATCAGCACCGCGAGTTCTTTCTCCTTCTGCTTCAGGATGCCTTCGACCATATCGCGCTCTTGGATTTTCGCTTGCTGCTTCTGGAGTTTTGTTACCTGTAAAAGATTTTTTGATGTAAGAATAATATGGTTATAATGAAGAACGAAATAAAAAATAGCTAAGCCTAAAATAAATGCGCTGGACGAAGTATAAGATTATTCGTTGGCCATATATATCACAGACAACAAATAAATAAATAAATATTCTTGGACGTACAACGCTCACTAGTCCCAAACTAAGCAAAGCTATGGGAACTAGATTGCTGATAGAATACTTATATATTTTTTTTTGCAAATACATACTTATGATACATAGTAACACCCAGACACAGAGCAAACATCTATGGTTGCCACACACAAATGTTTATTCTCGGTTGGGATCGAACCCACGACCCACAGCACGGAAGGCAGAGCTACTACCGACTGAGCCATGATGCCTGTCAATGGTTTATTGTTGTCTGACCATTGACACGCAAGAAGAAGGCTTACATTAATATTACCTTAGTGGTCAGCTCTTCCAACTCATGTTCATGTTGATCAATCGCTTTTTCATCTTCATTGATCTCCTGTTGACATTCTTCAGGGTTTAACTCTTTTTCAGCAGTTTGATGCTCACTGAAAACATTTCATACTTTATTGCCAACAACCGGTATACTTATTGTGAGAATAGCTGCTGTTCAAACAAAATAAGCAAAATAGTTGTGGCACGATAGAGACATAAGCATAATTTTATATTCCTTGTACTCGTCACGTTGTCGTTTTGACGTTATCCCTATTAGAGTAAAGTCTCTGGCGAGCTGAGCATACGGCTCCTAGTCTACTACCTATTTATGACCTTTGAGGAGTTAGGCCAAGTTTCATAACATTGAAAATGATAAAGGAAATATGTCAAAACCTAGAAGCAGCTTAACTGTTTGTTTCGTTTACTTACGTTTCGGCATCACTCAGTTTTTTTTCCAACGCCTCTAATCGGGTTTTCGATTCATTTGTAGCATTTATCTCTTTCTCCAGTTTAGTTAACTCTCTTTTATTTTTATGAATTTCCGTGTCCTTGCTCGATATTTTTTGTTTGTGGCGAGACTGCAAGTAAATGTTGGTTTATGGGGCTAAGCTATATATTGTTAAAGGCTGCAAAATCGAATGATTAGACAAACTTTGTAGCTTGTGGCCATCATAGTGACAGAATTCATAGTTATATCCATTTGAAGATAATTTGATTCTTATAATATAACCAATACATATATATACATATATAATATTGCCGGAATGAATGATAAATCTAGTGTTCTATATGAGCCTGAAAACTAAACTACAAAACTAGTAAAAGAGCAATTCCAATATCAACTAATCTATGGTTTATACTTGAACAATTTTACAGGCCTTTTTATACCAATTGGTACCATGTAGGTCTTTAGAAGTTATGCTCAGAAACATTCAATTACATTAGTATTGATTGTGTAATGAGGTTGAACACATCCAAAATTACCCAACTTCATCTTTAAGTCATGTATTTACCTATACATTATATTTATTGAGCAGATGTGTATCACATCACATAATGAATGAAGGAGAATGAATGTTGGATTTTTTCCTAGCACAACACTCATCTCCAGTGCTTATGCAACCAAGCTGGTAAGGCATACTCACAAGAGCATCTCTGCTTTCATCAACAAGTGCCTGCAACCTTTTCTCTTCAGTGTCAGCTTCAGCTTTTTGTACATTCAATTCTTGTTTTAGAATGTTTATCTTCTCAGTGACAGCCTCATAAGCTTTCTCAAATTCTTCATCAGTACTCACTTCTGTCAGCTCTTCTATTTCTAAAATGGTAAAGTAAACTTAGTTGATTTTTATTTTCCACAATTTTTTTTAATGCCTTATATATTAAGAACCTTGCTTATTTTGGGACTAGAGGGTGCTGTGCGAAATAGTTTAGATGTTTGTTTCAATCACCATGCAACTGCTGGTTCAATTTTGATGAAACTTGGAATATATATTATGTAGTTCATAATGTGGATTAACACATAGGATACTTTTTATTCCGGAAAATCAACAGGAACACACGGGAGTACGAAGTGTCAGGCGGAAGCTAGTTTATTATAAATGTAATACCTACTTGACAAAACATTTATGCAACAATATTTTTTCCACCCTTTATACTTACCAGCCAGTTTAGCAGTTTCCACAATCATCTTATTTTTGTTATCAATCTTCTCCTGGTTCTGACTCTCCAGCAGAACAAACTTGTTGAATTTCAATTCATTATTATTCTTCTCTTTGTTGAGTTTATCATCCTCCTTTGTAAATGAATTATTTTTCTTTACACTATCATCCAGTTCTTTCTTTTTAGCTTTGTGGGTCTCTTCATAGTTATCTAGAGTAGATTTTTTTAATCAATGAAAATACAGCTAACTTTGTATTGAAATCCAATAATTATTTAAGATTTGATAATGTGTTTAATTTTTTTACAGATGATTTGAAAACAGGTCTGAATACTTCTGAACACAAAAAATAACCAAACCAAATCTGGAAGGATACCCTTGCGTATGACAAAACTTACTAATGTTTTCTTGCAACTCTTCTGTAGTCCCCTCAAACATGGTTTTGATGGCATTTGTTAGCTCAATTTCCTGGGCTTGGCAGTGTTCCATCCTGTTAAATAAAAATGCATGAAAAATACTATCAGATATAGCCATAACTCATAAATTCTCACCAAGCATCAACTAAACCAAGAATACCAACAAGTGAAATACAAAAGGTGCCCAACTAATCACAACAGGGCAGCTGCACGTCAAATTTCGGTAATGTATAGTCGCGCACATTGCGCGCGGTGTTTGAACACACCCATAAAATTATATGACAGAAAGTTTTAAAAATTATTGTAAAAATTTTAGGTTTGAGCATAATTACCTGACTTTAATTTTCTCTCTCTTGGATTCAAATGCCAGTAGATCATTTTCTAAGACCTTGATAGCACTTAGCTTCTCACTTATAGGTTTTAGTTCCTGAGACAGCTCTGCCACTTTTAGCTCAGCTTCAGAGATTCTTGTTTCAGTGTTGACAACTTCGAGCTTTTTTTTATCTAAGTCTTGCTTCTTTTCAGTCAAGAAACTCACTTCTTGAGCTAAAAATTATAACAGGCATTGTAACTCTGAATAAATAAAACATGGTAGGTACATATTCCAGCCATAATGAACTATTGAAAAATGATGTGTCAGAGATAAAAATACTAATTTTACACTTACCAAGTAAATTCAATGTGTTAGCATACTCCTTTCTAATTTTTCTCATTCTGTCAAAGCAATCACTGTATTTGTCAGCATCAAATATTTCATCAAACCTTTCTTTAACCTTCTTTCCCTCATCTAAAGGCCAGCTCGAGTCTTCTTGGTGGCAGAATATTACCGAATTCAGAATAGCTTTAGATACACCTAAAGAAATAAACAATTACAGTAAAAATGGAGTTTATGAAACACTATGCTAATAAAAACAGTGGAGTACGGAGAAGCAGCAACATACCGAGTTCCTCAAACATGACAAAATCTAAATCTGCACATCTCGATGATATATCCTTTGTTGTTCCGTTCCCATCAACCGTTGAAAGGAATGCCTCAAGCGTTTGGAATTTGGCTTTGTTTCTTGCAATAGTTACCTTCAAGGATCTTGATACCTCAAACTGTTTATCTTTAGCATTGACAATCTACAAAATAAACAGTGTTTAGATCTTTGATTAGGTACTTCTACCATGAAAACATAATAATAAAACATACCTTCAATTTTACTTGTCCTAGAACTTCTGTGGATCTGTTGACTTTTGCATCGTGGACGAAGCACTCGTTGCGGCTTCCAGGCGGCATTTGACCCGTAACAGCATACCGTAAACACTCGATAATTGTTGTCTTACCACAACCATTTTGACCGAGAATTAGAGTCAGGGGCCTATCAAACGATATGCGCTGTTCATCACAATCTTCAGGCCCGAAACTTCGTATACCCCTTACCGATAGTGACTTGACACCAGCCATGATGAGCTGATGGAAAACAGTAAATGGATTGGTTCCCGGCTCGTGTTAACAGTCGCATTCAGTAAAAGAAACAAAATACCGGTGCGGAACAGCAGAAAAGTAGACAATTCTAATTTTATTTAGCAAGCTCCAAACAAGCTCGCGTCAAAAGCGCGGCGCGGGCAGCGTCCTTTCTTATAACCACAGACAAAAGCACGACAAAAGTGAGATAGGAAGCACAGACTATCTATACACATGCGCACAGTCTACGAATGAGCTGAAGTTATGGTTCCATATCCATAGCGTAGAATGGGGACAATAAAAATGATTTGTATAGATAATTTAACTTAAATTCATGCAGATTTATTAAATATGTTTTTTAATAAGATGAAAAAGCCTATGATGCTAGTAAGACCTTAAAATTATTAGGTGAGATACTATTACATATTATTATCTTTAGAAACGTACCTACAGCTACGGCAACTTTATTTGTTTTTTTTAGTGTTCTGCTTTGTGTTATACCGCGTTCACACTATGCCGTTGCCGCTGCCGGCATGAATGCCGCGATTAATTCCGGAATGATTGCCAAAGCTACATCGCCTTTATTCCTACACCGCGTTCACACATGCCCATGTCGCTGTCCGAAATATTGCCGCGATTAATTCCGGAATTATTGCCACAGCAACATCGCCAAGTTCAAGCCCTAGCTCCTAGGCTTGTTTTAGTTGCTATCAGTGATGTAGTGTAGGTACATCGAACACCTATATCCTATGTAGGTATATAATTAAGCTATCAGAAGCAACTTTTAAAATAATTTAAAAAAAAAGCGTCCGCCATTTTTGTAAGTAGGAATAATTTTCGCCCTAAAACTATTTTTTTCTATGTGCAAAGAGAATGCAACTATGTGGTCCAGAGTTTGGTCCAGAGATGCGGCGATGATACACAAGATGAAGGCGTATCTACTTATGTAGGTAATGAATGAAACATGTTGATCGTAATAATATAATCTTTACGTGCGTTGGTAAGGAAATTCCATCCATACCTACGTTATCAACAATAGCTTTTTTACTATAAACTGATTCCTGCGGTCTGCGTAACTTCGTTTTGCTCATTCAGTGGAGACTGACTGGAGTCAAGCACACGACTCGAAGAAAGGAATCAAAGCTTGTAAGTAAAAAATTATTGATTTAAAGGATTTTAATTGTAGAATGGAAATAGTTAATAATAATAATTAATTAATAATTGTACAATGTATAATGTACCCACCTGACCTAAGTAGGTTCCTATTTCCTATCGTAAGATCGTAAATCTATATCTAAAATAAATAAAGCTTTGAAAAAAAATGCCCGAAGCTAAGAGCTGAAGAATATTACGTAAAGAAACCACTGCACCTTCATAGCTAAGAATCATCTAAAAACTACCAACTTTCCTATAAAATAAACTTAAGTAGGTACCTATATAATTCATTTTAGGGGCATCAAGTCCCCTCCGTTCCCCAAAAACTCCAGTCTAGTCTGATCTATTATTGTACTAATAAATAATACTTTTATCCTAATTATATTACAATCTAGCTACAACGCTGGCTAATTAGTAATTTAACATTGACATCAAGTTTTAGCATAAACTAATCTAAGAATGTGTCCATTGGCAGTTTTCTTATTGTCTCTAATTACTTAAGGCGAAGACACTTTGTTGTTGTGTACTTATTAGGTGGCACTAGTTTGCACTCACACTACATATCACTGTTTTGTTCACATTACACTAGCTCAAAAGATTTTTGCCTTTTGAGCCTTCTTACAATGTTTGTGTTGTCAAAGAGCTAGATATCCTCGACGTTGACGTGGTGATGAAGTCTTTGTTCATGAGCTTTTGCGTGTTTTTGTATTTCTATTATGCTAATTGTGAGTATTCCATTTTACCAACCTGCAAACTATTTCAACTAATTGATGTGAAATTACAGAAATCGTTACATAGGTATGCATAGATTAGATTTGAGTAAAAAGACAATCTGTTACTCAAATCTATGAAAATACAGATTTTCATGCAAAGATCAGCTTGAACAGTAAATCAGCATACCAACCAATTGAACCTACATGTCATTGTGTAAAACTTGTGAATGTTTGGGAACTGAGCATTTAGTTCAGCAATAGCAGGTAATCCTATTAGATTGGATGCCTCTTCCTCTTTACAATTAATCGGAAAACTAAAGGGTTGTTATAAGTTTGATGGTGAGTCAGTCTGTTTATCTCTTTGTCTGTGCCCTTTTAACCCGAGAAGTAAGGGTCCGATTAGAATGCTGGTTTTTTCATAAGAAAGATAGTTGATCTGAGAACCATTGTTCTTAGGCATGTTTGGTGAAAATTGGTGTAGTAGTTTCCAAGTTATAAAAATATTCATCGGTTCTGAAAACCAGTTTTGACTGTAAAATACTCATTGTAAAATTGTAGTTTGAAATATTTAGTTCATCTCAATGTACCTATTTTAATTTGATGACCACAAGTCCATACTCTGAGGTCTGAGGATGACCAGCATGATGAGGGGGTTTTAGGAGACTGTCATGATAGGGATTTTAAAAGATTTGTAAAATTAAATCACTTGTATTTATTTGTACCTATACTTACAGTATTTTAAGTAATACTAGTATTTTGTAATGCATAGCAGTGTTCTTATTTTACTCCGTTGAGTAATACAGTGAAGGTCACCCAGTGACATGTGAATCATCATGTTGGTATTTGTATTGCGACAGGTTTGTCATTGAAATTATCACTTAAGTGGGTAGGTACAATATACATACATGTTTATGACAAAATCATCTATCTAACTATGTGATGTTTTTGATATATAATTTGATTAGTTTAAAGATAATTAAACTCTTCCAGGAATGGCAACACTATACAAGATGGCTTCAACTACTATGATCGAGACTGTCACAATAATACGACCTCTAAAAGTAAGTTCTCTAATTCCATATCAACACATAAATGAATTCAGCCTTAAGTTTACTTTATTATTATTTTTTTCTGCTTTTTAAAGAACTTTGCGTCTAATAAAACGATGTCAGTTCCATTATATCTTCCTATGCTATCTCACGGCTCACTAAGTAACTCAAAAATGTGCCGATAGAGCATGTTAGCCGCCTCAAATGTTGGTGAGGCTAACTTTTATTATTTAACTTTACTTTAACTTTTGATAAGTTAAGTATTACCTTACCTATTTATGAACTTCGCAAGTGAACGATTAAAAATCTCATCATTACCACAAAAATATTTATGTGATTTCGATTTTGTATTCTTTATCTAAATGATGTGATACACAAAATAAATATACTTAATATATTTATTTTATGCATTCGGGAATGAACTAAGATGCTGACCACAAAACAAGATTTTTGCCCAATACACTGAATTCATTTTGACCATGCTCTGAACAGTTATATACTAATTCTAATTGTTTTTTTTTATTCTGGATTAAACACAAAAAATATCTCAAAAATTCAATCACGCACGAATTATAAGTCTTTTTTAAAGTAGATCTCTAGACAACTAGTAGTTATTTATATAATCGTATGGTGTTCAATAGTTCATAATAATATTATATTTTGTTGCTGAACGATTGAGGTGCTGTGAGGTTGTAGCCAAGTATTGGTGCTCGTTTACCTCCACCCAGGAAACGCGTGTAGGGTTACGGTGATAATTCATACGGACGTGCGCAACGATCATCCCCCTCTCACAACTAGTAGTGACATAAGTTCTATGTATAGTATGTAATGTAGGTAACTATTAGGAAAAAAAACGGACACAATGCACAACCCTTTCTATACACTGCATTGAGAACATACCTACAAACGATACGACTCCTACTTACTCTTATTACAAAACGGATTACACACCACCCCAGCCGTAACTTAATAATTCGCCAATAATCTAATTTAAAATCCTTTACTCGACATTTCTTCGCGAATCCCGTCAAGTGCAGGCTCTTATTGGATGAGCCAGTCGGTTGCGTGCCGTATCGAAGACCGGTGTAGTGATAAAATGCATAGTCACGGTAATTTGACGGCCAGCTATCTCTGGCAGCCCGGGGAGTTCGCGCGACGTATGCTGGGCGAGCGGCCTTCGCCTGTCCCTCCCACGAGAGAAATCTGGCCTTTACCACAACAACCTCTTTCCATCAGCACCTTGCATGTCGCCTATTTGCATGATGAGCCCCTTCCGACGCGGTCAGCCACACTCCCGCCTCAGTCATACGTCTCCACAACGATACCAGAACACGAATACGCAGCACATCCCCGTGTTTGTACAGTTGGTACCAATACCGACCCACCACCTACGATTCTCTCCCGCCTGAGACGTTTACTAAAACGCCAGGAAGACACTAACGTGACATACTTACCGCCGACCGGTCGCCTCACTGCGGTTCCAAAAGAGACTACCTTTGAAGTCAAAGAAGAAGAGAATCCAGCGAGAAGAGCGCTGACCGAGATAAAGAAAGCAATGTCCGGATCGAAGTATAGAATTGCGCCTGAAACGGAGGTGATAGAGAGCCCCAAAATCGTTTACAAGGTGCCAAAACCCGGAGATCGAATGACGACGACGTTTGGAGCTCGTGAGCGGCAGTGGTGGTGCAAAAAGCCTACGCGTGCATCGTGTACGAAAAAATTGCGAGTAATCAGTGGCTGGTGCCACACGCGAGAACACCACAGCTCCAGGCGTCAGCAACATCTGCCCCGGCTTCAAATCACCCAGGTGTGATCCCCACCTCAAGAACGCTAATGTTGTTCGTGCTGTTTTTAATAATGAGTACTAGAGTGTGTGTTGTTGTACATATGGCCGTGTCGTTGTAATTACAGAATAATGAACGCTATAATGTATTTGATGTAGAAAAATCTAAGTTTAAGTATATAGCGTTTTTGGCTAATAAATGTGTTTCCATAATCTGTGTTTTGTTGGCGCACGTCACAGGGCGGGCGGGGACGGAGACGCGAGGGGCGCGTAGGGCGGGCGGCAGTCCCGCGTCAGGTACCGAGCCGCCCGGTCCGCTCGCCCTAGACCGCACACCCTGCAGCGCGAGTGTACCCCATGCATTGTTGTATGCACACCGAAGGAACCTTTCCTTCAAGATTGTATTACATTTCGTAAACTTTAACATTTCTAAAGTGTTCAGTGCTTTGAGGTGAATTTCGTGAAGTAAAATATAACCGGCGCAGCCCAATGCGCAAATCACGCAAACGTAACCGAAAACTAGGACGGCAGAATGTTTTTTTTTTACCCTAAAGAAAAACCTTTAACTTCCAAACCATGTAGTAAAACGATTTCGAGCGATATTATATAGCATAATTAAGTGGGTTGGGCTCATGTTTGAACATAATGTTGCTGTTGCGAAGCTTTTAAGTACATATTAAGTATTTTTTAAATTAACTTTCTGCATTTAATTATTTCTCCTACTTATAAGTAGGTAAGTATGTAAAGTATCTAATAATTTTTAGTTCTAATAATTTGATTTAAACTTAATCTAGAATATATCTTAGCTTATTTTATCTTAGGGCAACGGGTAAGCGATGTTAAACAACTTCTCGCCCGTCTGCATTTCATGTCTGTCCACCGAGGACGGGCGCTATGTGGCATTGCACTGCTTCTAACACAGGCAGTACTTCCTCAGACGAACTTTTCCACAAAAAGCTTTAGCAAGCAAAAGTTACCACGAATGATTTTCGTAGTTTCACAAGATAATGTAATATTCGAAAGGCACGATGAGCAGCTGAAGGACGCCTTATGGCAGTCTCAAAACTGCGTAACCATAGTCTGCACTAATTTTGCGATGAAATAAGCAAGGATGTCTGAGTTGGTACGAGTAGCACGCACCAAAATAATCTCTTAGAATTACCATTCCCCTCGTTTTCGTTCCTAATGCAGTAGACATGTTTCTTCATTTGTAAGTATTGTATTTATAAGTAGGTACAAGGGGCATGTGAGTCATCATTCTCAAAACGACGTACCTACTGTATCCACATTCGTGGCCTAAATCTACAAACACGGTATAGGATTAGTTTGGATTAGGCTTGAAAATGTAAACACAGGCAATAGAGATGTATCATACTCGTACGTTATTTGTTTATGTTGTTGCTCACAGTTTATTTTTTGTTATAATTACAAGATTACGTTTTAGATCCAACATACCCAGCGTTACTGATAGTCGGCAAGAGTTAGAACACATTTAGTTAGTACTCCCATTAAAATAAACAAAAACACCGTCCACAGTACAGTATAGTATAACAGTACAGTATAGTCACCTCTCTCTAGCCTCAAAGGTTTGCTGTAAGAAAACTCTTTTTAGGGTTAAGCTCGCCTTTGTACATGTTATCTATTTCTGTCTTCTGTTTATGTGTTATTTTAGTGTACAATAAAGAATTACAGTTCTTGGAAAACAATAAATCACTGCCACCATATAGTTATGTATAATTCTTCACCGCATTTCGTATTAAATTGTTGACCCAATTTACCGTGCGTGCTTCACATACATAGCATATCTATACTTTAGCTTTTTTGTCCAGTCTAACGGCACAGTGCGGTGCGACCCCATTCTAGGCCACTCGTTACCCCTTAAACGCAGGCAGCCACACGAAGGTATATATCCCTCTGACCTACATATCCAGAAAGTAATCCAGGAACTTTAATCCTCAGTGTAACGAACACACAATACACCGTACAGTCGTAACCTACTTGTGCTGCCAACCCTGGGGTATCAGCATCATTACAAGTTTAGAAGTTTCGTGCAGCAACTGGGACATTTACTATCACTTGGTGTATTAAATTGTTGAGGTATAAAGATTACCTCAACAATTTAATTTAATTTAATACGGTATAAGAACCGATAAAGATCGGTTCGTGTGTAACCAAATCACGTAAGTTTTTTATTGAATTTTTCTCCCATTTGCCATTTTCACTATTACACTTCATGTATACCTGCGCCACAGCCGACTAACTCATTTATAAAAGGGTAGGCCGAACCCTTGTAGTCTCGCAGCCCTTTCAATTTCTTTCCCTAGACATAATCGATCACTATTCAATCAGTTTAGTTACCAACCGCATTTACGTGGTACTTCGCTTCTTCTGACCCTCCTCCGAGTGGAAGGAACAATTTTCTGCATTGTGTCGGGGACTCAATTGACGTTGATGAATTAATCCCCGAACGTCTCGATGGCGAAAGGCGGGTCGCTGACTTATGTGGATTTTATATTTGTAGATCTGTATTGATCTTAGTACTATATTATCAGGATAACACAAAGACGTCACTAAGGCAAACCGTGTTTCAAGTCACTATTTTTGTCTAGTTCAGGAGGTCTTCATTCTTTGCTAACATTCGCACAGTTTTTTAAAACAAATAAAATCCATAGGTTTGGTTGGATAAAGGTTTTTTTTAATCGGACTACACAAAATATAGCAGTACTGAGAACTAGGTACCTAAATTACTAAAATTCAACAAGTTTTTAAAAAGACTGATGGTGTTGTAAAGCGATTTGTGAATTGTACTGGTTTTGATGGTGTGAGTTGTGAACGGAGTCGCGTGGTGGCGGTGGTAAGGTAGAGATCGCATGCAGGGGCGCGCGGCTGCTAGCCCGGGCGGGCTCCGCTCAAACCCGCGCGCCCTCCCGCCGCCGCCGGTGCTGCCTCCGCCGCCACAGTTCGCGGGAGAACAGAACGAGATGCCGGCCAATCAAATCGCCCAGGTAAAACATCCCATCTAGAATAGAAGCGAAAGTGAACACCGACTCCAGCGCAATAGGCGATGCCAGAAGAACAAAGATATTTCGGTTGATTTCGTGCTACCCACAAAACTAGGAGAGGGCAGGCGATCCTTTCTGTTCTGTGGTCCCACTCCCAACCAACTGATACGTCTAATATTTGTAAGAAAGGTGATTTATCTGTGATGATTCTTAGCCATGTTTGGTGAAAATTGGTGGAGCCGCGGATTTTCATCAGCTCTGAAAACCAGGCTAGGTAGAAACGGAACATCAAACCATCGAATAAGTTTTAGTGATAGAATAACATTGTTGTTATTCGAGCTTAGTACGCCACGAATACAACAAAAAGGAAATCACGTTATGAACATACCGATAAGCAACGGCACTTCGTTCTGCTATAAAGCGATTCCAATGCTATGAGTTGCTGGCTTGGACTTGATGTGCCGCTTCCATCGCCTCAGTTTGGTACGAAGCATATCGGCCTATAGGATTACCTACCTTTGAAACCTACCTTTGCTTTTTTTAACAAATTCGTCTAGGAACAGCTGTTGCAACATTGTTTTGGCTCTAATGATTTCGTCACCATAATTTTTGTGAGTTTAGATAACCCTGATCCCATCCACAAAACGTTATTAGTTTATATCTTCTGCTATTAAGTTTTGCTCAATACTAATAACTGGGTAAAATAAAATAGCTTATTTTACCTGGTCCTATAGTAATCAGTGTGAGCATTGATCCATGCACAAATACCTTATACTCATTGCTCGTACTATGTATACTTAGTGTAGGTATGTATTGCACGAGTACCGTGCTCTTTTGTTCGCATAGTATCCTTTGTTATACCTTTGCTAGCTGGATTATACATACCTGGCGTACACCCACTGTAATACTGCTGCCTGATTATATTCAGCACGTCTGGACGAAGTAATTTAACGCGACTACTGTGACTCTAATCTACAACAAAATTTTGAAAACGCCCGAGCACAGATCATAATATAATAAATACTATGAAAACAGTCTGCGAAACTGTCTCAACGTTCGGGGAGACAAGATTCTTAAAAAGGGGGGTCTATCATTTCAAACTTAGCGTGTGATCAGAACTACTAAGCTTATATCGGATGTTTTTTGTCATACGCGGCCAAGTTCGAGATTTGTGTAAAGCCAACGAACATTGCTTGACTGAACTGCGTCCAAAACAAAACTCATGAACTCATGATGCGCGGGCTTCGTCATTTATAACTTTAATCCCTAATTACCTACTTGCCTTTATTCTCAGCTTTCTAACTTGTCGGTTCAATGTTTCTACCTTGGAATTTACATTATTATAAAAGAACGTTCGTTAAATTAAAAGTTAGGTTAAGTACTTACTTCCCAATTGATATAGTGGAAAGAAAAAAAAAGATGAGTACCTACATGCTGTGGAATACAAAATTAGCTCATCTTAACTGTGGTCAACTCCTATATTATGCCCCTCCAATATTTATGGGCATAGTAATTACTCAAAGAGCTTTTGTTTCTGAAAATATGTTACTACCTATATTACTCTATTTTTTTTTAGCAAAATCTCTTTGTATTACACAAAGCAATTTGAAAATATAACCTCTATCTAATAAACTTCACAAAGAGGATGTGCGCAGTGAAAAATTGTATAGTTCATAGCAATGAATCGCATTTCAAGTACATATTTAGAGCAACTAGAGCGCTCTGCGTTGTGTGAAACCGGAAATTGGATTCGAGCTGCATTCTCACTTTTATTTGGTCTCGTTAGGTGGCTTTTCAATAGTTCGCCTTTGACTCTGCCACAGGGAGTTAGTTAGGTCTTCGTGAAATCTAGGCTAAGGAATGCTTTTCAAATGGTATTCCTTAATTAAGCGCTCTTTGAAAATGCTGACTATCGCAGGTATTCAAAGAAAGACAAACTAATTTCAAGGCTGAAGAGAACTTTACAAACGTTTCAAAATATTTTGTGGGGTTCCCCTTCGTATATCGACTGACCGGGAATCACCACGTGGTCTCAGTTGCTTTACAAATAATGAATGAATTCCCTCTTGTTGACAAATACTTCCGGTGGCCTTCTATCAATTGATTAATGAATAGCCCCCTCTTTTATTCACGTTTTGTACTTATTTGCTTTTAATTCCGTTTAACAAGCATCGTTTTATAAAGCCTGAGTCTACTTTAGTATTCTCTTGAAACGAGACAAGTTTTGAGGGGTGTTGCAGAAAGTGAAGAGGGCTCAGTCGGTTACACCGTGCGTGAGGGGAGGCTCTAAATGCTAGGGTAGACGAGATAATACTCGAGAGTATTGTAACAAGAAAGGATCGTGCCTTGCTCTCGACGAGCCAAGACTCTCAGCCGTCGGTATTGCTAACAGCTGATGGCGGTCTCCGGCGTCGGGCCCCGATCGATGACCGCACCCTGCGCTACCCCGCTTCACCTCTAGACACCCACCCACAGCCAACTTTCCCGCTTTTCTTTCCCTCGGACGCCTTAACCCGCGTCTTTCCCAACTCGCCCCTTATTTTGATATCGGTCTCGCATCTAGAGTACACGGTTGGTTGGTATGGTACACGCCCCGAGCGTGATGGATGACAAACCTGGATAATGAGACGCGCATACTTGCTTACAAATTGTAGATCACGGCTTCCCGTTATAATTTGTTGAATCGGTAAATTATCATGTTGACTTTATGGATTAGGTATTGAACCTCGGTTCAATGTGGCTTCCTATACGTTTTGTGAATAATAAGATGGGTGCTGTAAAGGTAGAGTTGTAACGATTTAGATATTTTTCTTTTGATATCATTATCTTTTCTGATGATTAACAAGGACACCGTCATATTGTGAGTATTAAAATAAATGGCACATTCACGTAGAAAATAGAGAAGTTTATTGTTCTCATAGCAATAGGTGTTTACTACGATCAAATGTGAAAGTGATCTCACGCGTCACTTCATAAACTACATAGTATGCCTACAAACAAAGCACTTTTTGTTCGATTTAACGATTACGGAGAATATTACTAGGCGATTTCTTCAACTCATTCTGAGACACAGTTTCCGCTGCTTAATTAGTGTGTGGGCACATATTCGACGAACAACGAACAACGGAATAATAAAATAGTTCAGTATAACCCTCCCTTACAATGGGACTTTGCCTGTCCGTCCATCTGTCACGGCCGATTATCTCGGTAACTATATAATTTATCGACTTGAGGAAACTTATTGACCCGCCACTGTTGCAAGTGAGAAAAGCCAAAAATATCTATTTCATTATCAAAAGGTCAAAAATTCAAGGTACCCCTAAGTTGAGTGGGTTATAACTTGAGAGAAATGTTTAAAAAATAACCATTATTTCTCTTTATCTTTGAAGTTTGGAAAGCTAGAAATCTGAAATAATGAGACAAACAGTCCAACTTCTGTAATAACATAAATTCTCCCCCTGTTTAGAAAAAAATTACAACTTTAATATAGGCACAATTATTATTGTTATCCGTTAAATGAAGCTTCTCTTAGACACGTGTTACCTTTATTTCCTGGCTTCGTTTCTCAACACAGATCTGTTGTAGGTGATCGCGTTAATATGCGGTTTGCTGGTGGTGATTCTCATGGTGTTGGGGCTCGCGTCAGCAGATTGGCTAATGGCGGCTGGCTGGAGACAGGGGCTATTCATGCACTGCATTGACCCTGGCGCACCTCTACCTCTGCCTTTTGACATCACGGCGCAACCGGGGTGTTACGCTGCAAGACCGGCTCCATACATCAAGTGAGTTTATTATTCTAAGCTTTCCAGTGTACTGGTTTCTATTTATATTCGTTTCTGTAGTTTTTCACACCTTCAAGCGCAAATTTAACAGGTTTCTCCGCATTTTCAAGTCTAAAAGAGTTCTTGTTTTGTGTTTTAAGCATTTCTACATGAATGCACAAAAGAGCAGCCAAAACTACTTAACACACACATTAGCTTATTTGAAAAACTTCTGTTGGTGCTTGTCTAATATTATAACTTTTTGCGTTTACCGAAGCTTTTGACAGTGTTTACTGTAACAAGGTTTGTTAACTAACCTAATATCTTTGTTTAGGGCGGCAGCCGGTCTGTGCGTGGCGACATTGGCAGCTGACGTTTGCGGCGCACTGCTCACAGGATTAGGGCTTCGCTCCACCGACCACAGAACTAAGTTCCGATACTACCGATTTGCGGTATTAGCCATGGCGCTTGCACGTATGTACTTATCCTAAATCAAAATAGCCGACGACAATACTGGACGAAGGGGACGAATTTAGTGAACATTCTTATAAATCCTAATTTTCACTGTTTGGGTGTGCGATACTTTCGTAGGTAATTTTTTTTAGGGTCACATCATCTCATCATATCAATGACAGTATAAAACAAAACTAATTAATGCAAAACCAAACGTTTTTGCTTTGAATGCATTATTGCGCCTGAATACGAACGCTTCGAGTACCTTATCAAATAAACAAAATGTCAATATTCTCTATTTTTGCTGCACTTCATCAGGATGAAGATGGAAAGTTTATAATGGTTCAACTTTACCTACAGTTTATAATCGTGTATTTCTTTTTTCAGTAATGTGCATTTTAATAGCGCTGGTCATCTACCCGGTCTGTTTTGCTGCTGAGTTAAATCTCGGTAAGCGTTTTAAAGATTTTTTATTGCGAGAAGCGGCAAAGATCGCTGGTATAGCCCCGCCTTCTGCGTTGTAGGTTAGTTTCGATCTCCACAAAGGACATAATATTTGTATGATAGAGATGTTTGTTCTGTTATAGATGTATATCTACAAAATAGTTTCTTAATAGTTCCCATAGTACAGGTAGCTTTGCTTACTTTAGAACTAAATGATTCCGATAGTTAGACGCTGTGTGGCATGTCCATAATATTTATCTTCAGTGGAAACCTAGAAAAGACATTAATCTGACATTGTAGTCGTCATGATTCGGGGATATATTAACCAACTGTGCAATCGATTCGGGATGCGGATCGCCGAGTATGATAGCTCTATTTAGAGGTTTCACTTTGAAGTTTTTATTTATCAGGTAACAGATCAGTATGGGAGTTTGGGTGGGCATACGGCGTGGGCTGGGGCGCCGCCATTTTTCTGTTCGGGGCTGTGGTGCTCCTCCTCTGCGACAAGGAGAGCGAGGAGCTTTACTACAAGGAACGAAAAGTAAGTGTCCATTGCATTGGCGCCCAACGTGGTACTAACACTATACAAATATAAGGAACCGTTTGGCATTTTATTAGAGCACAGTAGGTATAAATTTGGTGCCCAACGTGGTACTAATAATAGACATATTTACGACTAGCTTCCGCCCGCGACTTCGTTCGCGTCCCGTGTATTCCCGTTGATTTTCCGGGATAAAAAGTTACCTATATTTTAATCCAGGTCACGGGCAATACATATTTCAAGTTTCATCCAGATCGGATCAGTAGTTTTTACGTGAAAGAGTAACAAACATACATCCATTATGCATTCTTACAAACTTTCGCGTTTATAATATTAATAGGAAATCTACATGCTGTTTTTTTGAGTGGTCTGCTGGAGCCGGTGTTCTTTGGTTAGTGTACATTTTGCCGTTTATTTCAGGTGGTGAGTGCTGAGCCCGGGGGACGCCCCTAGGGCCGAGGCCGCCTGCCCGACCTGGTGCCGTGAGCGCGCACCGGCTAGCGCGGGACCCCAGCGCGCGCACAAAGCCATGTGGATCTAACCACTGGCATAAGCACGATGAACTCACCCACAAGCACGGCTCACGCGCTCCACTCGGTGAGAACGCCTCAGAACACACCTCACACGTACCGTATGCCTTTAGCGGAACGAACACGCCAGAATACTATTCACCTGGCGCGTTCAGCTTATGCAAGTTCCGAAACGGCAAACCGGCAAGTGTATGTGGATCTGATAAGAATCTCACAAGCTCGTGTGCGTCTGAGCAAAGCCCGTGCGGTAAACAACACGCACAATGACACGCTCCATTGCTGATTGTTGACCGATAATTTTACCATTTGTTGAATATTTTCATCAATAACGACAATTTATTTATCTTCGTTTGTAGCAGTACTCATCGTTCCATTTAACTGTTTGAGATCTCATGCTGCAAATAGCAAACCGATCGACTGAAAATAGTCAACAGTGGTAAAGTCAGCTTTCAGGCTGGCAATATTTGATGAGGAGACCTAACCGGCAACGTAATTGTAAATCTTATGGCGTTGTTTGTAAGGTCTACAATCACAGTGCATCGAGAAATCAAACGAAATGCGTCGTCATTATTTCACTCATAGTACTTAGGCTGGTCAAAATTATTGATGTAAAATTGTGTAAAATATAGTTACAGTTGTATCGGATATTAATAGTAAAAATTGCATAAAATACTACATTTCGGACTTCTTCAGTGTAAGTGCTATGATAAAACTTTTGTATTATTTATTTTAAGTTAAACACATCACATTAATTTAGTATTATGATTTTGTTCATTTGTTAGTTTTATGTTTAAGGTGGGCTAGATTCGTGGCGACTGATAAATGTGTTATCACATCAGTGATATTCGCCTTTCGGGGCTTGTGATGATAAGCTTTTATTTAATTATGTTTTTAAGTCGCGTTTCGCTCTCGCGATGGGCGGTACATTCTACTAAACTAACTCGCAATAGCGTACCTCGAATGTAATCCGTTCCAAAGAGCGTTTTTATTTATTCGCTTTAATTTATTAACGTCAGTATTTGGTAGGTTTGTTTCGGTTGCATTGCATCGTCCTTGGAGCGTGTGTATTGTATGCGTGAGATTGTGTATGTGGGTGGGTGTATGTGCGCGTGTGTGCGTAACGGGCTCGCGGCAGGCGGCAGGCGGCCGCTCGAGCAGGCGACATTACCGCTCGATAGAACATAATCTCTTACTAACTTGCGTTTTTGTAATGAATCTATATCTAGTGATAGTGCACAATTAGTGTAGTGTCAGTGGACAGCGGATATCTCCGCAACGGACTATGACGGAGAAACGAACGTTTCGAGTTACCAGAGTACTTAACCGGTTCATGTAACATTGGTTAGTAGTCCGTCGTGAAAATGTTTTTTACATTATCCAATGAGATGAGAGATTATCCGATGGAATATCTATACGTACGGTGTATGTTATACGAGTATCCGTAATACTCGTATAATATAGGAACCGGGCATTAGTAAAGTACTCGCTATTGTGTAAAAACTATTTTATTAATGTTTATACAATGGTCTATTTATATCTATCGACTTTATTATGTTTATGGTGATACGTAGAATCTCAACATTGATTTGAAATTGTGAAATTAAAAATATCTTATTTGGAATTGACGAAAATTATTTTAAAAAATATACATAATATTTTTTTAATGTTTATCTTAACGTATGTAGAAACTTATGTATTATTTTAGATTTTAGCTGCTTAGTAATAATGTAAGCTTAGATGATTGTCTGAGGAGTTTTCTGCCTAACTATTTGACTAATGAATTTATGTAATCTGAACGTAATTTGATCTTTATTACATTCATGTAAAAGTAAATCACGGAGTTATGTGGCTGGTATTAATAGCTTTAATTTTGGTATGCAACTGTTTAGTTTATATTACATTATAACTTCAAACACATTCTTTTTACTTATCTCTACAATCTACATGTATTTTTCTTGACACAGCTAAGTATAATATTAAAATCGTTGTTTTGTCACTCTGAGCATTTTTCCGTGCTTTCTTTCAGTAGAGGTCGGCTTTCAAGGGTCATGTTTTAGCATTTAAGCAAAAAAACAGCAACTACGAGTACACAATATTGTACTTTTTTTTGTCTACGCTATTCAGTCAATTATGATTTGCGATTGTATTGTTAATTTAATAAGTTTTTTTATCATCTAAATCAATGAATTGTGGCATCTATTTCTTAAGAGTATGTGAGGAGTAAGACAGCTCCCGAATATCTACTGAAGGAAAACTACCTTCAATTATTAAATGAAATATTGTAATACTTTATTAGATTTAGATCTGTACTTGTCTTCACATACAATACTTACAATAATTAGGTAAGTTTTTAACTTTATTACGATTAATTTCATTTTGGTCAGAACTCAATTCAATGTTTGTCCATTCAATCAAATCTTACTGATTAATCGTCAATACTCCTCAAAGAACTGAAATATGTACCTAACCTTAATAAATTTGTGTAAAAATGAATCTGGTTAATTAGATTACTTAAAGTTTAGGTTAAAAATGCACATAAATTCCATGTAATATTTTAAATCTTTATTAATTTTGTGTAATCTCAATGTTTTCTAGATTAAAGCGCAGGGTCGCTGATATTTTTTAATTCATTGGCTCATCTAAAATAAATAGACACCTACATAAATTGCCCATAAAATATTTAAAGGATTTAAAGTATGTAATGATATAGTATTGTGTGATCTGAATATGTTTCCCATCATCATGGCCTATCATGATTAGGAATAGAATAATAAATAAATAAAGCCTAACTCACGTGATTTGATTATTGTAACTCGTACTAATGTAAAATAGGCTTTATTTTAGTTTGTAATTTCCTTACAAATTCACTGCCATTTAACAAGTTATTTATTTGAGTCAAGTTAATTTAGTCCTTTAAGAGTAATTAATATTATTGAATTTACGTAATCTAAGTAAGTTATTAACTAGAATCGATCCCTTTGCATTAGCAGCTGAACATGTCTAATATGACAGTTTTAATCTACATATTTCTGTGTTTATTGCTTTGGTCATAGCAATTCGAGAAATAATCTTGCAGTGTTTTGTCTAAAATCTGAATCCTGAAAATGAGTTTTCTACACATTGTTTTCTCTTTTTGCTTGTAACGTATGTAATTCTGAAGAAATTTCCATATTCTTAGCCAAATTATGAGTCATATCAAAAGAAGTTAAATAAAGTATAAATAGTAAATCATGTTGTTTTTCTTATTTAAAAAAATCAGGGTATTATCAAAAAGTTGGATTTTATTTTGAATAAACCTAACATTACAATATTGGAACTTAAACTGAAAAAAATGATAACACAATTCAACTGAACTAACATTAGCTCAGCATTTTAGCTGAAAGTATTTTGGTCACAATTTGTTTGACAAAAGTGGCATTTTCTTATGAATTTAAGGTATCTAAATCGGTCCAGCCGAGAACTAGGATTTTTCCAAAACATTAAAAAGTACTATCATAATGTTATCAGACCTCAACTCCAGTTATGGCTTTGATACTTTTTAACAGTCTAGCGTTTCCGTCCTTGTAATCAACAGATGCTGCGTTTATAACAGTGGTCTTGAGCCGCGCTTCATCCTATAAAAAAAGACATTATTTAGAAGAGTAAAAATCTAGGGAAACTAACTTAATTGGGAATGTTCTAGAGACCGTACACACCACTAAAAAGTCACAGGAAAGCAAAATAGACAATTATTTTGTGTATAATAGTTTATTAGAGCTCCTACAATTTTCAGTTATGTATGTTCACGTACTGCTATTAAATGTGGTATTAACCACTCTATGCGACTGGTCCAAACAGACTCATACTTGTTAATATGGTCGACGAGTTTGGACGCCGTGAAGTTAGCCGTTTCGATATTGCGCCATACAACTCTTTCGAACAAAATTTGTGTTCGTGGATCACATACTGCTGACTATAAACTTTATGAACGGCTCTAACTTTATTTTAACTAAATTAATTATCCAATACAAATGAGATAATCTACTCACACTGTAAGTCTCCATCTTAGTGCGGAACTTGAAAACAAAAGTCTTGAACTTGACTTCTTCGAAGATAGCCGTGTATGCGTTCTTGTCGTTATCAAACAATTGTCCGATCTCACTCGCCGACTTTCCTAGTATAGATTCAGCTGCTTCGTTGAAAGCTGTGATGCGCTGGTCGCCGGTAGGATCTGATACGTTGGCCTGTGACATGAAATCATGCGTAAGACAACAGTTAGATTCATGAATACTAGCCCTTCATTATGTAACTCCGGACAAGTCCGCAAGGTGTGGGGCAAAAATAATTTCTGATAAATCCACTTTTTAATGAAAAATGGAATTTGGCATATTTTTTTTCTCATTTAACGCTTGTCGCCGCCTCATAGAGAGTTAGGTAATGAGGCGCCGAATTTTCAGACATGATTACCTGTCCAGTCCGGTTTTGCGTAAGATAACTTGACATCCAAAGATGAAATGATCCCAAATAGATCTGGGGGATCAGCTAGTATCATAAAACTCACCCCCAACAAAATCCGATGCTTATAATTCGGGTACTCCCGATTACACTTCTCGCATCGGAACAGCCCATTCTCCTGATCTATAAGTTTCTTATTGCACTGTTCTTGGGGACACGCTTTGTAGATGGCGTTGTCCGCAAACATGAATGTTAGTACTCCAAGAAGGCTATAGTAGTCCCCTTTGTCTCCGGAACCGAGCTGCTTGCTCTCGGCTTCGGAGAACGTAATCCATTCGTTGCTGCCGCCGCCAGCGTACATTCCAGATCTATAATAATAATAGGCCTTTACATGTATGGTAGATGGACAATCTTTTAGATGGAGTAGGCTTGCCCAGCACCTATACCATCCTCTCAGTCTAGTCAGTCATCACAGGAAAGACATTGTCAATACGTGCGGAGCGGACTAAACCGCGGGTTTCCTCACGATGTTTTCCTTCACTGTTAAGCTCGTATTAATGTGCATATAAATTCCAGATCTATACATAAGTAGATAACATGTCTACACAATAAGTAGATAAGTATATCTAAAGCAACATTAGTTAGCTTCTAGTGTTTTGAATTCAATAATGCTCAGGATATGCTACTCACTTGGCGGATATATTCACAATGTCCATATTAGCTCCGCCATTGTCGTACCAGCCGCGAAGCTTGTGTGCCTCAGGTAGATCCGGGTTCAGACGGACCATGGAACTCGATAGACACGAGAGAGACTTGCTGCCATTGAACTCAGTCAGGCGGGAGCCCTGTTCATAATGAAAAATAAAAAAAACCTTGATGGATGAACGATGAACCCACAAACGTCCAACGTAATTTACGTCATCGGAATTTTTTTTTCTTTGGAAAAGCATTAAATGATAGCGATTACATCTTGGGTGCTCTCGTGCGACTTAGTTGCCTAGAAATTATTTTGTTTTTAGCGGCTGTTGCGTTCAAACACAGACTTGATGTTTTTTTAGTCAAGAATCTGCCTTACCTTGACCGACACCACAGGATTAGTGCTTCCATCAAAATTCTCTGCTTCGGCGCCCCAGAGAGTCAAAGCAACCTGGAATAGATAACTGCATTTATTATCATTGTCCCAGTTACTGCTTATGAACGTGAAATCACATTGCTATTTATAAGTCCTAGATTTACCAACTAATCAACATCATCCACAACTCTTCACCTATACAGTATTATATTTATATGATCTGTGCCTAAACTGCTGGGTAATAGTGCCATCCACTGCGATCCTCAGATAATCTCTGCCATATACGACTCGCAACTTTGACGATCTCGTCTACCCATCTCGTAGCAGGACGACCCACGTATCTGTAGCCAGATCTCTACCACCATTCAGTGGCCACCTTACTCTGTCATCACCGCGCCTTCTGTCCAAACCAACTAATGCTTCAAATGCATTAAAATACCAACCGCGCCTCCAGACGAATCCACGAGCGTCACTTCTCGTTTCTTAAGCAGTTTCCCTGTGGTGCGGGCTGTTAACTCTTGAACATCTGCAGCGCCTTTGCACACTCCGATAACATCTAAACAGATTAGTTTATGTAATATTCTCCAACACGTGTTTGATTTGATATTTGATTTATGATTTCGAATCCAGGTAAAAAAAAAATTAAACTTACCAAGTAATGAGTCTGGAGTCTTGTTCCCAAGCTCACTGATTGGCACAAAGTCGTACTTGATGGTGGGTACTGAAGAGGCATCCTCCATACACTCAGCCACAACTGTCTCGGAGGTGAATGTCATCTCATAATCATTCTTCAAGTTTGAGAACTGTTTGTTAGCTGTTTTTAGCTGGCAGCGACTAATGTAATACACTTTGTCTACCTGTAAACCATTAAATTATCCACCATGTTAGGTAACCATAAGTACAGAATACAACATATTAACATCTAATAACATCTAATAAAATTTGTATAATATTTTTTTCACACTTGTTGCTTGACAATGACCGATTACATGTCATGGAAACCCAACCAAAAGCAAGTCATTATTTCCCGCTATTTTAAATACATTGTAGCTGTTATGTATTCTGTGACCTACAGGCATTTAATATTGTATGAAATTAAATTTTAGGGAATAATGAGATTGAATTTGGAACATCAAAATTCTTATGAAAACTAGCTAGTATTCTATATTTGATAAGGCCTGAAATAAAGACGATACCTGTATCATATCGTAGAACTTCTCACACTCATTCCTGAAGGCGGTGGCTCTGATCTCCCCACTCTCATCGCACAGATCCATACTAAACAGCTTGCCTTCTCCCTTGGCATTGCTCCAAGTGCGAATAGGGGATTTGGTCATCACACGAGCCTTTACTACCCATCTGAAATTACATTGTAAAATGTAGTGCACATGCTAATATGTATGGACTTGTATCTAATCACTTAGACCTCATCGAAGAATATTGAATAGATGTTAGGTGGTCCATGTCTACCAAGAGATCTGAGGTCTAGCTTCTGGTTCACTCAGTCATAACAATTTCTGCTATGGGTAAGCTTGGAATAGTTACACTATGTTTTCTCTTTTGCATTAACAAGCAGATTATATCTAGAGACAAACTAATCCAAGCTTACAACACATAACAGGTGATATTTGATCTTTTAACAACAGATAATGAGCCTATTTAATTGCTAAGCAAAACGTTTATCTGCATCATAAAATGATATAGGTAAGTAACAGTAGCAGAAGTTTAGACTTTATAACATGATATTAAAACATGTTTCAAAGTAAATATGCATAGCATAACTTACTTGTTCTGATAAGGGCTGAGACTAGCTATTGGATGTGTCATCTGTGAAGACAACAGACTGGAGTCTAGACTAGGTCCAGTTGTGAGACGTGACATTGGAGATGGGGCAGGGCTAGGCATGGCCCTTTGTACTGGCTGCATTATCGGCTGTGGTGGGGCCGCAGCAGACTCCTCGGTCCAAGTCTGTGGATTGCCAAGCTTTTTGCCGACTTCACTGCCGGGGGACATGATGGTTAGATCCAGAATTATCATGACTCGCCTGAAAAAGAGTAGGTATATGTTTTGTCAAAGCATAACCTGTCTTTCAGTTACTTAGCTTGTGTTTGTAAAATTACCAGTTGCTGTTTCCAAGCAAACTTACTTTTCCCCTTTGCCTGTGTTTTTCAATAATGAGGTAACAAATCTATCTATTTGCACAACAGAGTAATCTGATAGCTCTCCAGTGATTAGTTTGTCGTTCAGCTGTGTTGCAAGCATTGCAAAACTGTGTGAATGTTTTCCATCAGACACCAAGAGACGGAAGCGCTCATTAGCTCCACTTCCTTGAATTTTCTTGCTGCCCAGTACTTGCATTACTGGTTTTTCGTAGTGACCACCATTCATAATCACCTAGAAATTTCAATTTAGGTAATAGTGTGAAACATTCGAAGCGATTTTTCATAATTAAGTACTTATAAAGAATACAAAGCGAGGATCACTTTGAAATGTCCAGCCGTGTGTGCGTGAACGTAAAGAAAATGAAGTAGAGCTATAAAAACATCTTAAGATAGAGAGGCGTCAGCGGTGGGTGGAATGGAAAAATTTATGAATCCTGTCGGATGACTGCGCACAGAGAAGTGGCAAGATATCGCCACATTTCTAATTCATGACGACCACGACCGTTCTACCAAGAGTGTAACGACTAAGAAGAAGGAACTTAGATTTGAAACTATAGCAGCATTTCACATAAAATCTAATGACTTACCTCCAAGGAACCTTCGGACAGTGATGGAATCATGTTGATCGTGGTAGACCCAGGCTTATCAAAGAATCGGTAGGTAGGTAATTTACAAATTCTCCTGATGTTGCTGCCTTGTCTCTCTTGTGATTTATTTGTACTAAACAAAACAGAACTTAGAGTCTAGTTCGCACTTCGCACCTATCACACTTACGTTTTATTATTACCTACTCAAGAAAACAGTAGGTAGGTAGTCTTTCACAATAGTTGTAGAAAACATTCAAATTCAAGACAAACTAACAAAGTTGCGATACATTACGAAAGGGAGCCCGCGAAAAAAAAATTAAAGTCAACGTCAAAAAAATTAATAAGGCCAAAACGTGACATTGGCGAAATTGCGGGCAACACTGCAGAGGCCATAGACAAGAATTGAATTGAATTGAATTACAAGTTCCATGGATTTAGTGATTTGATTTTTGTTTCATCCCATTTCTTTTGCCAAAATATATAGTAGGGCAAAACTAAACTTCAGATTTTTTTATCTGTGCTGAAACGACGACAACAATGACATGATGACAGTGACAAACTGACATCGACTTTATTCAATGTTAGCTGACGTCAGCTGGGTTTTTTTTGTCGTTCGTCACAAAAAGTTCAATCAAATCAACGAAAGCGAGAAAATATATTTCAAAAGATTTTGCTCAAACTCAACTCAATTCGTGAAAACCCGCGATCGTCCGAACCAACATTCACTCAAGTCCTACCTAGTTAGTTTTGTTTTGATAAGCCAAGTCATTTGTTGCAATGCAAAGTACGTAATCGAGCACAATATATTCTCGAAGAACTAACAGGAAAGTGCAGTGGTATTTCTATAGTACACTATAAATTCATCAAAACGGCAGGCCGGAACAGTATGCGAAGAGCCCAAAATGGCTATCAATACCAGCCAGTACCTAGGGCTGCTACGGACGAAACACTTGAACACGAAAATGAAAGAATGACTCAAGCACTCAGTGGGAAGATTTCATCATTGAAAAGTATATCCATAGAGCTAGGCGATGAAGTGCGGTACCAAGACAAACTATTACGTGGACTTGATGACGACGTCGACAAGAGTTCTGGCTTCCTTGGCAAAACAATGGGGCGAGTGCTGACCTTAGGCAAAGGCAACCACAACTATTACATATTTTACTTGTTTCTTTTCTCAATATTCATCTTTTTCCTATTGTACATTATACTTAAGTTCCGGTAATAAGTTATTGACTATTGTGATCATTCCTTCGTATTTCTGTGTAATCGATTTGAGCCCTATCAATCACTGTAATGTAAATAAGTTTTGATAAAAGTAAAAAACTTCTATACATAAAGAAACTTGCTTTCATTAATTTTATGCTTATTGTAAATACATATTATATACATTAGGTACTTAATGTAAGCTGGAGGAGGGTGTTATTCACAACACAGTTTTTAAACTTCAAAAAAGGTGGTTCTCAATTTGGTTGTTTTTTTTTTCTACTAATTTGTGCCTTGTTTCTGTTCCAATAATAAACTTATTACCTACAGTATATCGATGGCCATATGTTGACACCTCGTATCTTACATTTTTTCGAAAATACGTTTTTTGCATGGAAAAATTTGAAATTTCGCGCTGCACCCTGCAATAGATACCTTGTAACCATAAAAAAATGTCACTCGAACAATTATTTCCAAAGTTGACACCTAACTATTTGTAACCGCGTTCAACTCCCACTTCATGTGCAGTTACGAGGTGACAACGTTATATTTTCTACTGTTTTCCGTTATAATTTAATTTAGTAAGCTGCTATTTCGATCGTTTTCGGATTGTTATATTAAAAGTAAATTATTAAATCTGTGAAAAGTGCCTGAAAATATAAAACAACAGTCAAAAGGTAAATTGTTTATGTACAAAGTTTAAATTTAACCGTTCTTCTGCCTTCCAGTCAGTTTTTTGACTACCCTCCAAAAATATTCTAACACTTAGCTAGCAGTTGTTTTTATAGTCTTGCAAGGTGTTTTATCTTTTTGTAGGCTTCTTACTTAACCATGGAAGATGACAGTGATGAAGAGATCGTCAGGCAAGGTTTGCTGATCGAAAAGAATTATACTCTTCAAATTAAAAGTGAATTTAAATGAAAGTCAATCTTAAGAGACATCCTCACAACCAGTGAGTGCAAATGATGTACAAATATTATAGCTATGAAGAAACAGAAAATGGAAAATGGAGGCAAGGTGCTATCGGTTTTCGGAAGTTAATGGCGATTCTCAGACATCAGCTTTTGTCGACTGTATATTGAACTACCTAATGATATGATCAGGACTTGGGAAGAACATGGGTCAAAACGTATTGTGATGGTTGTATCTATCCAAACAGCAATGCGATTTTAGCAAAGGCTTAGCATCAAACTTTGGGTGTTTTGAACAAGGTGATTAACTATCAAACATAATATTTGGAGCCTGGACGAGTGGACATAGGTACACAGATGAAAGTTGATACCTAGCGTTCGTGCAAATATCGAACGTCTCCTCTAACAACATGCTATCTATGTTCCAATCCAATGCTCTGCCATTACTAAAAGTTCTCGAAAAGACCCCATTCGAAGAAAAAAACAGCGATTTCATTTGTTCATAAAATTTGATGACCTGAGAGTGAAACACTACAACAAAGAAAAAAGGAGACACTCGTTTTTTTTATACTTACAACTAACTAACTGAAAGTTCGAGGGCAGAAGAGCGCGCGGCCGATCACCGATGAGATGGACGGACCAAGTCAAGGCTGCAATTGATGTTCCTCTGAACGAATGTGCCTGAAAAGCAGCGGTTCGGGAGGAATGGCGGAAGATTGTAAGACGGGCCACTGCTCCAATATGACGACCACGACCACTCTGACAAGAGTGATACGACAAAGAAGAAGAACTAACTGATAGAACAAACCGATGGCCTACCTGATGTTAAGTAGTAACCACTGCCTACACTTAATGATAGTGACATAAAAACATTTTTGTACAAGCCTGATGGTTTATACTACAAGACTAGTGTTAAACCTCTGAAACTTACAATAACCAAATTTAATTTTTTTCAGGTTCTTAGGAGTGCTCTACCTGCAGATTATAATACCTTTAATGACTGCTTGCCTCATACTTAATCGAAATTAATACAACAGTTGCACTCACTGGTGTCAAATTGACTACTCGTAACATGCTATTTGTGGAACTATTTTAACATTGACACCTTGTAACTCATTACAAACTGCATTTTCTTAAGAAATCTCAAGGGGAACGTCTTATCTTTTCATATCCTTAGATAAATAAACAAAATATCTACCAACTATATTTTTGTTTTATTTTTAAAGCACTTATATCCAATTTTACGAAGTTTTTTGTCTCTCCTGTAAAATTTGGGTTTTGATAGATACGAGGTGTCAACATATGGCCATCGATATTACATCTATACATATTCAGTTGGCCAGGTTGATTCTGTGTAGGTACTCCTTTCTGTGCAACAAACAGTAGATTACTGAATATAGCTAGTAGTCAAAGTACAAATCTTCTAGAGTACAGCAATACTCCTGTCCCATATCCATAGGAAATGAGATACAGAGATTGCAAGGCCTTTTCAGGAACTCAGCACAGCTTTTACTTGAGTCTAGTAGGAAAGCAACTAAACCACAAGCACTATGTAAATTGTTCTTTCCACAATAAGCACTTAGATCATCTAAAATAATTGCTGACGGTACAATCTGCCAATCTGGCAAAGTAGATAGGCTCTCAAGTAGCGAGTCTACAGTCTTTACATATATAAAACTTATCATTTTCATAAACTGTCTGTCTGTTGAAGTGAGTTCCTGTGACATTTGAGGTAGCTCTTCCAGTTCTTCACACATTATATACAAAACTTTACCATCCTTTGCAAACTTGAGTGCTTTTTCAAAAAGTTCCTTTCTGTTTGTTTGTGTATCTCGAGAATAGAATTTACAGTTCACATTTGTGGATTCCATTTTTCGGATATTATTATTTATTATGTTCGGTTTCAGTAAGTAGAGATGGATGAGGTAGAGTTAATCTATAACAAAAGTGGGTAGGTAAGAGTACGTATGTTTTTTTTTCTATGGGGTAGGTTTACTCGATCAAGGTCAAATTGTTGTGGGGATCTCTAGCAGTTTTTGTGAAAAATGCCGAATTGCGTGGTGAAAGGATGTCCCACTAAATCAGACAAACATAATAAGGCTGATAACATCACATTTCACAAGTAAGTACTTACTGCCAACTTGTATTTTTACGATAAACAATAATCAAAAATATAAATTTATTCGATAGTTTGATTGGCGCCATTACAATCAAATGTTGCCAGCAACGGAATTTTTTTTGCCAAATTATTATTATTCTAAGGAAGACAGTGTCTAGTGATATATTTGAAATAATAATATCAGTCATGACAACTAGCCACAAAAGACACAAACCAATAAGTTGAAGTTGAAGTCAGCTGTCGTTTGTTTTAAAGGCAAAATGGTGGATTTTCCCTTCAAAACTTCACGAAACAAATTTAGCATTTAGGGAAACCACTTTATTACACACATTGTGTTCTATCACACAAAGCTCACATTATGAGGGCTTGTCCCTCCCAGCCCGTTGGAATACCAGTTTAGTCAATATTATTTAGCTTCCGATTGGTACTGATTTGGACCAGTTGAGCTATTTATAAATCGTTTGCATCGGTTTGTAGATAGCTTAACTGTTTCATGTGTATTTTGTAAATATTGTAAACACTGTATTAGTTGTAATTTTCTTTGTAAAGATATATTTAGGTACCTACCTACATAAATTCAAGGCGAAATTTAAGTATTTAGTAACTTAAGTATGTATAGGTTTTAAGTTTTTAACGGTAGGTTTGGTTGGCATAGCAACTCTAGCCACTGCCCTGCCACCTCCTGTCAGAAAAACGTGACATTGGTGAAATTGCGGGCAACACTGCAAATTATTGTTTCAGGTAGGTACCTACATAAGTACAGTCAGTTCAAATAGTGACGGAGTTTTCAGTCGTACAACATTTTCGACTCTGCTGATCGCTGACCCACCAAATATTGCTAAGAGGCCATTTTTTACCTGACTACAGCAAAGCAAACAGGAGGGATTAGGTACTATGATTTTGACCGGTACTCGTATGTGGGTAGGTAGGTAGGTACACGGTAAAAAAAAAGTCTATGTACAGGTTTCAAATTAAAACATCTCATGTACTTATAAAGTATTTAAATAAATTTATTTTTTTAATTATTATAATAAAACTTATTTTCTTATACAAAAAATAAAATACACTAAGCCCGAAATACGTTGAATATTATTTTTAGGTCCGTATTAGCATTTACTGCTGAAGCACTGATCCGAACTAGACCATAGATTTTATACACGTTTGTATGAGAATCTCTACTCAAATCTATGCTTATGTAACGATTTCTTTATCAGAATACGAGCCTAACTTCCTATTAGAAACAAGTAGATACCTAAACTAACCTAATAGTGTGAAATAATAATGGAGAGTGTACCTATGCATTGTAACATCCACAAACATCTCACGCATCTACATACCAAGAGATCTGACATCGCGTCACACTCAGCTCATGCCGCTGCCGGCATTATTGCCGCGATTAATTCTAGCAACACCGCCTTTAATCATAATATGGAGCAAGGGCATGAACATGCCGGGACAGAGGCATGATCGTGTTTAGATTATAGGCTCATGCCCACTTCCCTGCCGACTGCAGCTGAGTGTAAACGCAACATGAGGGGAGTGTGTATTGTGCTTGCTAACCTTAGGCATGTTTAATTAATTACTTAATAATAGACATCTTTACTAACAAAACAGTTACAACCGACCACTTCATAATATCAGGTTTAGTTTAAAAAAAAAACAATAACTACTTGATCAATGAATTTAAAATCCAAATTATGTACAAGGCTGTACAACTAACTGCTTACGATATACGATAATTTTGCAGCCCGATATAGGCCACAGAAGGTCATTGTTGGGTCAAACCATCAAATGTTTCCAGATGTGGAAATGCTTGATTCACTCCTGAGCTTTTCCTGCTTCCGTGATGGATTCATATTGTTCCTTGTCCAGTTCAGTCATCGTCAAACTGCCGTCTGGCAAGAGTAGTACGACACGCCTCGTGCCTCCTATAAAAACGCAGTTTTAAATATCGATAAAGGAATACGCGTGTTACAAGAGTCACACGGAACAAAGATCACAATCTAAACGCCGCAGCATTGTCATATTTTTTTCGGTCAATGCGAACTTAAAATTTCACAGATCTACGAAGCCGGTTGTGAATGAATCGAAAGGCGTCGCTATGTCCCATTCAACCGTACCTATACAGGGTGTTACCAGACCACTTCCGAAAACTTGGAGGTTCCAATCAGACCATGATACTGAAAACATTAAGCGAAAAAAATCGCGAAAAAAAAAATTGACTTGACTATCTCTTTTTAGTTTTTTTTCTAGTTACATACACACAGTACAACATAATAAGACATATCTACCTAATTATCTCATTTAAAAAAGCAAAAAAACAAATAAAATACATAAAGCAGCAATGTACACGCAGCACGCAGATTACGTCTACTACAGCATGAACAGCTGAGAGTTCATCGCGGGTCATTCAAGTACGCGACGTGCGAGCGACCTACGTTAGTACCTACCTACGTTAGTAGGCACTTACGACACAGAATAAATAATAGTACTACGCCTCGACCTTACCTACGTGAATGCGTACATTGCGGGCTGGCGAAATAAATAGAAATCTTTAAACATTGTTTTCTCCGGCTATAATTATTTTTCAGGATAACTGATTTTTTTTTGGTTGGGTTTTGGTGTGCTGTAGCTCCCCCTTTCGTTTTCGGAAGTGGTCTGGTAACACCCTGTATACAGATAGCAGAATTTGGTCGAATATGAAAAACAGTTATGAAAATGGACTAAAGGGAATATTTGTTTAGAAAGTTAGCTAGGGACTGTTTTATATTTAGTTTGTAATGTACCTGGTGAAGGCAGGTCCGCCTGTAGGAGCTGCGCTATGACTTGCGTGGCGTCCTCTCCGGGCTCGCCTTCTACTTGCACGGCCACTTGTTGCAGCGCTGGTGCGTCCTCTCCGCCCGGCATCAGATGGGCTAGTTGCGCGGGATCCAGTGCCAACACATCCTGGACAAAACATACATTACAAATTCACAGGAGTGTCTATGTATTTTTACGACTACATACAGCATAGTACAGATAGAACATGGAACGTGAATCAAGCACTGGTGTAACACTTCTATCAAACAATCATAAAATTGTCAATGTACAAAGACAGGCGATGGTTGTTATTTTGGAAATATAATTTTGGCGAGAGGACTCGTGTCACATTTTTTCGTACTCATCCTTCAAGAGTTCGCCTGAGTTGGATACGCCACCTTATAAGTTGATAAGATAACAAACTCTTACCTGTCCATCCTCCCTGGTGACGTACATAACATCACCTTCTTGGCCGCCTTCCTCGGCGCCCTCCACACCTTCGGTGGCAACCAGCAGTGTTTGACCAGCCTCGTTTTCACCAGCAACCTAAACCATACAATTCTTATAGCTGAAGTTCAATTTTTTTAATTACTATCGTATAGACTAGAAAATAAAAAATACGCGCCGAGATAGAAATTAAAAGACAAAATCTGTTTTAGATTAGACAAATGTAGAGTCAACAAAAGGCGAAGGCTTTTCACTTGTTGAAGGGAAACCAACTTGGAGTGTAAGGAACTTATGGGTTGTTTCCGTAATATCACAAAGAATTCATTTAAATCACAGATTGCAAAATTTAGATTTACAGAATTGAAGAATATGATTACCTGATAGAGCACGCCATCTTCGCCGCGAATCATGATGGGTGGATGGTTCGAGTGCAGCAGGTTAACTTCCTCGCCATCATCGACGCCTATTCCTTCTTCCAGTAACTGCTTTACCGTGGTGCCTTCTACTTTCACTTGCGCCTGTTTGCAAAAACATATTTGGGCTTTTATATAATAATATAATAACACATCAATGCATTTAATATTTTATGATAAGTAATAAAAGAGCTAGCCACCCATGGACACTAATTTTAATATTAACTTATGAGTGCGCGCTATAGGACCTTTGCAGTTGCGGTGTACGGGACCCTAAAACAATTCACGCATTGATATTATTTGAACAAAAATGTTTAAGAATTAGGGAAAACTTACACCATCTTCGTCTGTTAGCATTGGCAAGGACGGCTGCGCCATATCTCCTTGAACAAGCATTCCAGTTGTACCTCCAGGAGACATTTCCACCTACAAACAAAAAGTTAAAAGTTGGTTATCCATAGCGTGAATGCTGGTTTTTAGACAGTCTTTTGTTTTCTGACGTTTTAGGTAGTAAACTAACCTTCATGAGCATAGTCGGGTGCACATTTGACGGTGGTGTTACAGGTCTCGGAGGCGTGGGCGGGGGCGACGGCGTGGGTGGCGGAGACGGCGTTGGAGGCGGTGTGGGTTCGTTCTCAGCACGCGCGAGTCGCTTGCCGGTCTCCGGACATATTGTGAGGGGCCGGTCGGGACTGGCCGGCGGGATGGGGCCGAGGTCACGCGGGAAAGGATCTTCGATGCCGTCTGATGTGTCCGATGATTGTTCGTCCTGCGGATTGCAAAACTTTGCAAATCAAAGATACAGAGAGGATACAAATACGTTCATGAAAATGACCTTTAAATCTAGGCTCGTAACAGTATCCAAGGTTTTTTGATACTAATGAAATCCAATAAAAGACTAAGTACTTGATTGACTCAGACAGAGCAAACTTGCGGCATACAAGCTCTTAGTCTACTTAATAGTAACCTCAAATGAGAAGAGCAGTTGCGGCATACTCTTCTCTCTGACTCGCACGAGGTTCCCGGCCGCTGTGGACACGGTGCCGCCTCGCCCTCGGCCGCGCGTGACGCCGCCGCCGCGACGCAACAAACTGTCACCCTGATAAACAAATTCTGTTAAATCAAACGGTATTTCCTGTAATCTCTGATCCTGCAGTCATCGCGGTGTAAGTAGCCACGTTGTCGCGAGGGAAGAAATCGGCCTGACGATGAGAGAGCTCTTTTTTTGCGATTTAAGCTTGGGATAGTTACACCGGAGCCCCGAGTCTGTGCATTTGTTTTGACTTTCGACTCGAGTATAGCACACGCAAAAGGATTCGCAAAGCGCGAAATTTTGTATGAAAACCGATTATGCGCCTCTACCGGGAGATTTGGGAATTGTGCAATTCCCAACAAAATATCTCGCTTTGCGAATGCTATATCGAGTCGAAAGTCACAACAAATGTACAGACTCGGGGCTCAGGTTTTGTCTTTTGCGTTGACAAACAGATTCAAATTCGATTAACCGATGCGGTGCGCAAGGGTGCTATTTCGAAAGTTGTGTTCGCGCATCGTAACAGTTAACTTTAGAGGACATAGGTACCTGTTGAAGTTTCTTATTTTGAAGAATGTTTACCGGCGACCCGGAGGCGTTATTACCGACCGGCCTCTGAATAGTGCGCTGAATGATCTTCTGTCCTGATGGAGTGATTATAGTCTTTTCTGTGACTTGCTGACCTGTTGTTCCGTAGGTTTTCTTTACCTAAAATATTGTATACTTATAATCAGTTACCGACTATTTGAAGAAAGCATCTGAACTTAGAGACATCAGTCGGTTTTATGAAACTTGACAAAACTTCAGGCGGAAAAAATTGTGAAACATCGAAATAAAATTACATCGAGTCGCAAGAACTCACTAGGTAGTAAAATAAACAAGTAATTGTAGCATTTCGCTAAATATGTCACGCACAATGTCGAGAATTCAACTTACTAAACTAACTAAGCCAGTGGGGTAATATTCCCGATTTCTGGCACTAATTATCTACCTACACTACATGTGTGATAGATATGACTACATGTGTGTAGCAAATAAATAGGAATAACTTCATAATATTTCCATCTACATGTTCCCAATTTAGCTCAAAATATACTTACATTTGATGTCATACTGCGAATCGGTGATTTTTTTACTTCTTCTTGCTTTTTCTGAAACAAATAACTCGTATGTTAGGCAGAATCAGGACATACAGTTTACAATAGTTTTGGAAGGGACTTATCGAACTGACCACATGCACAACTTTCAAATTACATGTCTATGTTCAAGTACAAATTGGTCATAGGCTTGCTACAAGAAAGTTTCTTAGTTTCTAATTAGAATTTTTACCTGTTTGGCTGCCAAAATCTGTTTTCTGATCACATCTTGGTCAATGTTAGCTAGCCCAGGTCCTATTTTGCCGGGTGAGTCAATCTTCATAATCCCAGAACTCTTCGACATTATGTACACACCTATGTCAACAAAAAAATATCATCTTAGAAATGTTAAACCAGGTAAGTTCATAACTTTTTATAAATTATTGTTTAAAACTATGTAGTTTATTCCATAAATATTAGTTAAAACAGGATGTTTGCAAACTGTTATTCACAAGAGTTAAAACAGTTGAATATGTTTTGCGACGGACCGTGATCTGAATAATCGAGAATGTTACTCCAAAACGAGTGAAATAGGCTCACATTACAGAAAAACACGTATTCATAAATCTAACTCGGCTATCGCTGGAAATGTCTCTCCTATTAGAACACTGCCAGGAGAGATAAGGACCAAATATCAAAGTAATGCTTCTTGAATATGGATGGGAGGCTTGTTAGGTAAATAGATGTAGAGGTTTATGCTACGGGAATATACATTTTCGTGCCTTACACATAACACACATTTGTATAATGCGTACGCATTACATAAATTGTGTTATGTTTAGTACCTGTACTGAGATTAGGCATATGTTTGGGGTCAACTTTGATGACGCCTTTGATGTTCGGCATTCCTTTCCCGCTCAGGCCGAGGGATTTGACCAGCTCAGGGTCGAGAGACGCCTTTGGTGATGGCTGGCCATTCAACACTTTCTTCTCGACTGCAACTTTAGTATTGCTATATTAGGGCTTTTGCGCTAAACAAACACGAATAACACTATCACACTACTATTGCCCTGGAGATACATATCTATCGATGGGATGCGTGCGATTTGAGCGCGCTTTCAGCCTTTTGCAACTAAATATTGAGTAGATTCTTTCTTATAGCTTTTGAAGAAGCCAGCACTTGATATAAAATCAAATCAAGTTTTACTTCTTCAAGCAACTAGCGCTAGCGTGCTCCACCTTAGGCTGAAACTACCCTACACTTTCCATCAGAGGTGTGCTGGCAGCCGAACGCGTATCTTTAAAAAAAAATACTACCTACAATAGCAATGTAACAATTCAGCTTTCCATAGGCTCTAAAATAATCAGGCGCACAATTCGACTGACCTAACAAAAGAGCATCAGCTTAGCTTAGATGCACGGTAAATTATTTTCTCACATTTATTTTCGGTGGCATCAGTGTAGTCATCATCATCACTGGAAGCCTCCTTCTTGATTTTCTTAGGCAAAGGCTCCCCCTCTTCTGCGCCACACCATGCTTTAACTTGATCCAATGCGCGTACTTTACTTGTGCGTTGTAGACGCCTAAACCATAACGTATCACGTTAAGACATATTAGTTATACTTTTTAGTAGATACAAGAATGGAGCAATAATAATGATTTTGTTGTAGCATTATCCTATGCTTATAAGCCACACTGTCGGGATGCATTCGCGATTATGTTCGGTCGAAGTGGCTTCGACATTGGAAGCCTTCAAGAAGATGTTTATGTGTATTATATAAGTTACATACTGCGGTAACACGAAGGTCTAAGTGTTAAGAGTGTGGCCTAGGCATAAACTAATTTGAAGCATTAAGATTTAGATATCACTGTTTCTGTTACGCAAATTAGGTTACAATAATTTAACTGAACTGCCATTGTAACCAATAGGTAAAAGTATTAAATCAAAGTTAATCTTACCCAGAAGTGCTGAAAGTTGGAGTGTCTGTTTTCTTGACTGCTTGTTTCACAATCTGTGGTGCTGGTGTATTGATTTGCTTCACCTGATACGAGAATATTTTTTTCTAATAGAACTTATGGTGAGATACATAATTATAAATCATACAATATAAATAGGGTGGTGTCAAAACAAAAGTGGATCATGTCAGGGTCACAAATCTTACGCAAACACCATTACCCCATTTAAATTATTATTTTCATGTGAATTGAAGTTAAATTAATTTTATAAACGATTTTAGAACGAAACGATAAGCTGAGGCTTGATCACGTTGGGGTCACCAGTGTTGCAAAATGTACATTCCAAACTTATTCTACACATGAAGGGGTTAACTGGTCTATCAGTCATGCTGTCTTGCAATATTGCAGTGAATGCGAAAGTTGTAGGTTTTATTCTTTACCGACCATAACAAACATAGACTTTAATGGATAATCTTAGCAAACTAAAAAATATAGTTTTATGGTATATAGTATTTTTTAGTGTATAGTGTATTTTAACCTTCAGCAATGTAGTATGTTACCTGCACTGGGTGTTGTTGCTGCTGTTGTTGTGCCTTCATAGCCTTGAGTTCCTTCTGGCGAGCGAGTTGCTTCTCGAACGCCGCTAGGAGATGCTTGCACGTGTCCATATTTTCTACCGGCTCCCACGTGTTCTGATCACTGAGACATTTCAAATCTTGTTAGTTTTAGCGTAGCACATCTTATCGTACTAATAAATGCATAATTTACGATGTTGCAACCTCAATCACGTCGCGAGGAGAGGAAGAGTCGCCGAGTCGGTCCGTGCGTAAAACAGTGAACTAGCTAAAATGCGTTTGTTTCTACTATCACTTACTGTGGATAGCCCTCCCATTTGAGTAGGTATTCATACTGCTTGCGACGAGGGTTGAACCGTTTGGCGAGGATCTTTTCAACGACATACTGGTTGGGTTCAACAGAATCGCCCAGCCGATCCGTGCGACGCGCAATGCGTTCTTCGGGCGGAACCCTTTCCTGGGCGTTCCGGACAGACTCGTTGGATTCCTGGATAAGAAAAAAAAATATGCTATAGCATAAAACCGCGTGGGGTCGCGATTTCATCCGTACTTTTATTTTAGTACGGCTTTTGTTAGTTTGAGTAATAAAGCACAAATAAGCAATGACTTGCGTATGCTTCACAATGATTTTTGTAACATCATACAAGTTATGAGTCGAGTGGGATACATAGGTACAGTGCGGAAGACAGATCTAGACAATTCTGAGGATAAGCGTTTGTGATGCGCGAAGACGATTATTCGAAAAAGCTCCATCGATTGTCTAGATCCGCCGATCGTAATGTACGTTTTATGAAATTGTATGACATTATTTGGAATGTTGCGGCAACACGCACCATGTCGCTCTGCACTATGTTTTAAAACAAGTGCACAGCAAAATACAGATTATTAGAAAACTCAATTTGTTTGATTCATGCGGTAATGGGGAGTCTTGGTTTTTGTTTTAGTCCAATCAACTAAATAAGAAAGATGTGATGGTGTGTTACCTTGAATGATTTGGCACTTTGACTGTGAGCCACTTTAGTTGCCACTGGTTTAACAAATTCATCACTTTCATCACCAGATGGATGATAGTCTTCATCCTGTAATAATTACCTTTGTTAGTCAAGTTATTATGTTTGTAAACCCATGCAATTTCTTTCACCACATACATTATACTAAAATATAAGCATGGTTAAACAGTGAATTATATCCTAGCTCTGTCACTGTTTGACATTACCTGTTAGTAAGAGCCAGCAATAACTTAAACAGCTGAATAAAGTTATACAACAATCATAAGTAAGCATGAATTATTTAAAAAAGTTCTTGTACATGAACTCCAGTACTAACCACTTTGGTATTTTTCCTAGGCCTTCCACGTTTCTTGACTTCAGACTGAGGTGTTTGAATAGGTACAAGTTGATCATCAGTCTTTATTTCCATCTGAAAATGTATCAATATCAAATTTTGTGGTTGGAAGCTTATTATAATAACTGATCATGACTGTTGCATTAAACAATTGACACTATGAGCATTGAGCACATTAACCAATGTAAGAATGGTAAATTACATAATTTAATTAAAAAAAATGTATTATTACATAATTTACAGTTTTACAATTTTGATTAGATGCAAAGACCTGATTATTATTAGGAGGATTTCAAATAAAATTGATCTTACAACTTTAGCATGTGCAAACTTAGACAGGGCCTGAACATTGCTTCCTGCTGTAATCCAGGCTGTTCGCTGCGCCTCTGCCATCCGACACCACTGCTGGTATAGCTTCCAACTGTTGTCCGTGTTGATAGTTGACCCATCCCGTGCTGAAGAGCACTTCCATAGCAGAAATGCCCATACTTGTGCTTTGCTCTCATTCTGAAATGTTAATGGTTTTTTTATTTAAATTTTTCATAACAAAATAGAACTGGGATTTGTTTTTGGTATGAAATAGCAGTAAGCTTACTCAGTAACCTAACTAACTAGGCAAACCCATAGATGAATTTTAACGCAAGAAGTTTAGTTTAAGAAAAAATACTGTTCCATTTAGAAACAGTACCTAAATAGGTGCCTTGATAAATTAATAAAATGTACATAATACTTACACTGTCTCTAACAGGTGATTTTCCTGTACAATTGCTGGCTTCTTTGTGCTCTGTAAATTCTTCCACAAAATGAAATGCTGAATGACACTGGCCGCACACCAGGACATCTAATGTTGCCATTTGTTCATGAGCCTCTGTAAGTAAAACAAATTACATTTATTTATAAATAAATAAATAAATTATTGTAAGGTCATACTTTGATAAAGTTTTTTCTGCTGTGTGTAAAATCAAAATAGTCACCTTTTAATGCAGTGGGGTTTTTAGCTACTTCATCTGGATTACCCGCAGGAATCTCCTCACCCGTTGTATCACCTTCCTCCACAGAAGTCATTGTTGTATGTCCCTTGATATATCAAAATGAGTTGGTATGAATGTATGATTCTACTGCAATGCAAAAGTTAAGATGTATTTGGAATAAAATCAATAACTATAATATTCTCTTAGTTAGGGTACCACCAGCTACCAGCTATACTTACAGGATATTTCGGGTCAGTGAGAGAAATTTGTACATGGTAAAAGATATCACAAAAACGCTGAAAGGACCCATGTCACCAATATTGATTAAAAAAAAATACCTTCCTACCTACCTATTTGCACACTTCGGGAATTAATCACGCTTACCGTTCAGGATTTGCCCTCACTGACCCATCTCAATCAAACACTGTATAGTAATGCTGATGCCGCTGTCGCAGCCGGTGCAGCGTTCCCGCCAAAACATTGTCAAAGGGAGAAGTTTATAAAAATAGTTCATAGCGGAAGGTACAATGACAAAAACAGCGAGAGGTTACCTACTTGTTTACTTTGAAATAAATACCTACACAATAAAATAAACCACCGCACCAATGAAGTAAAGCAGTAAAATTTAATTGTTTCTATCCTTTTAGGTACACGGCTAACCAAGCGCGTTTGATAACTTCACCGATGGAATGCGTGAATGCTATAGTACGCGTAGGTAGGGACATACTTGCACATTAACACATAATTGAGTATAATTTTATAAATTAAAGTAGGATAGGACCTACCCTTGAATGTCACCTCACCAAAACAAAGAATTTATTTTGGAAAAAAAATATTTTTTGCAGAACGCAGCACAAAACGAATCACTTTCGTGCTAAATCGAAGGAAGAATGAGGGGAAAATCGCTTTGCCGACACGCCACATGTGCCACCTAGTGAAACGCCGAATAATCATGTTCTCTTTTGACTAGCAGGAAAATCTAAGCCAATAGCGTGGCATTATTTTGAAATTCTAACCAATCAAACTGCAGAAAAGAGATTGAAATGCCATAACACACTTAATAATAACTAGTTGACGAAAGATTTGGCCAACATTTTCTGTTGGCCATCATTATTATGCCAACATTTAATGCAAACCTTATTTCTCTAAGGTTCTATACTTTTTACAGTTTTTACCTACATCATTCAATCTAGATCAAAGAGGTAGGTATGTAGGTACATAACTACATAAAAAAAGATAGATACCTACATACCTAAATATTGAGGTTTAGTACGTCCATAATATGTGTATCTTTATGACGTATATCTAGGTACTTTTTAGGTACCTACCTACCTACATAACACTCAGACAATATATTACCTTTATCAGTGTTTGCTATCATCACAGATCTTAATAATAGGTTACCTACCTATCATCATTCACACGATCATCCCACAAAATGTTTGTAGGTAGGTACAGTGGGGATGGGATCGAACCCACGACCCACAGAACTACCGACCGAGTTGAGCTGTAATGCATGCCTGTCACATTGTCATGTACTATGGTAGTAGGAGTAGGTACTTCGGTACCTAACTACCTGGCGTAGGGTAAAGGCAGACAACCTTCTCGCTCGCACATTTCAACATTTTTGAAGATATAATTAAACTAAATGTAATTATGTGAAATTGCAGAGCTTCAGGTTCGAGAGAATAACAATGCAAAGGTTCAGTAAAAATATCACATTGATCCAAACAAGTTCCGACCAAAAAACTTGTACCAATGCGATAAATTAAAGTGCAACATCGCCTTTATTCTCAAGAGAGCAAGGGCATGAACTTGGGACGAGAGCCGGGACAGAGACATTATCGTGTTCTTCACACTATGCTCGTGCCCACTTCCCTGCCGACTGCGGCATAGTGTGAACGCAATATTCGTTTGAATGACTGCGTGTAGGTACCTAGTTCATGTAGTGGTAAGTAAGTAGGTACTTATCTAGATCGCGGTATCAATGCGGTCTGCAAACTTTATCTCAACCATTGTTAAAACAAATTCTTTTGAGTTTTATCATAAGGTATAATAATATAATATGTTTTTTGTTTGTTTTAACATCCGACCGAATAACGGAGGGGGTGTTATAAGTTTGACCACGCTGTCATTTTCGTAAGAAACTTGATTTATCTGGGAGGATGGTTTCTGTTTGGTAGAGGTTTCGTTTCCAAGTTGTGAGGATATTTCGGTGGGTTAGGGGAATATCCAACACCTCTGAAAAACAGTAAACATCTGAAATTCGGAATGAATTCTGGGAGCATGAAGTTGTTACTGTCTCTTTCACTCAAATGTAAATCACGCATCTTTGTGCTCTGTAAAATTTAATGTATCTTCTTGGCCTCTGACCGTCATTTCAACAGACAATTTTGCCAGTGTCAAGTGAAAAAATAATATCATTCAAGTCAAGCATTCGTCAAGTCAGCTGTCGTTTGTTTTAGAGGGAGATATTTTTCCTTTAAAACTTCAGGGAAACTCCTTACACCTTAGACCAAGGAATCATTCCTCCAAGACTTTACACACTTTTGTTCGAATGGCTCACGCTACGACCACAAAATGGCAGACATGACAGTTATTAAGCAGCAGTCTTTTGTATTTTTCACTAACCAAGCCTGCCAGCTAGCCATAGCCAATAGCTAGACTTGGCAACACTGCCCAGTGATGCCAAGTCAGGGTAATTTACCCCTAGATTTTGGGTAAAATTGAGATGACAGGGTATTAGGGTAACGAATTGTTTAGGGTAATTTACAGGGATCAGATGTATTCATTCCATTTCTGTCTGACAGTCATTTAAGTTCAGTTCAGTCAATCACTCATTTATCATTCTTGTGATTGTTAAAAATTAGAATGTCTAATAGTACCCGATCTGGTGCAAAAAATACACTCAAAAGTATTGTAAAGAGTGGAAATACGATCCTAATTTGAGTGGTATGTATCAATGTATCATACATAAAGAAACGTTGTCTATTATAAACTACAACTGTCTAGTAGAAACTACTATAGACGACGATTCAGAAGAGACTATTCATGACAAGTCACAAAATAGGTAATTAAGTTTTAGGATAAGTTGAATTTTTTATTCATAGATTTTGTATTGTTGATATGGGCTTTTTGGTAAGCACTCTATAAAGCATGACTACGAAATAACTTGTTTCATTACTACCTATTTATTTTAAAAACTTTAGGGTAGGAAACATTTATTAAAAAAAATATATATTTAAAGGTTTTTGTCGCGTAGCGACCATTTATCCCTATTATATAGCTAGGTACATCATCATCATACACCAACTAGAAAAATAACCTATATTATACAGGGTGTTACCAGACCACTTCCGAAAACGAAAGGGGGAGCTACAGCACACCAAAACCCAACCAAAAAAAAATCAGTTATCCTGAAAAATAATTATAGCCGGAGAAAACAATGTTTAAAGATTTGTATTTATTTCGCCAGCCCGCAATGTACGCATTCACGTAGATAAGGTCGAGGCGTAGTACTATTATTTATTCTGTGTCGTAAGTGCCTACTAACGTAGGTAGGTACTAACGTAGGTCGCTCGCACGTCGCGTACTTGAATGACCCGCGATGAACTCTCAGCTGTTCATGCTGTAGTAGACGTAATCTGCGTGCTGCGTGTAAATTGCTGCTTTATTTATTTTATTTATTTTTTGCTTTTTTAAATGAGATAATTAGGTAGATATGTCTTATTATGTTGTACTGTGTGTATGTAACTACAAAAAAAATTAAAAAGAGATAGTCAAGTAAATTTTTTTTTTCGCGATTTTTTTCGCTTAATGTTTTCAGTATCATGGTCTGATGGGAACCTCCAAGTTTTCGGAAGTGGTTTGGTAACACCCTGTATATAATACATGAAACATAACACTAACAAACAAAACATGTTAAGCAGTAACTAACACAAAGAACTACCTTATACCTATTGAATCTAGGGTAAAATTGATCAGGCTTAGCTTTGGGGATGCTTTGGTTGGGGTAAAATGAAAATCTGGGTCGGCAACACTGACACTGCCAACCAAACCAGCCCGAAGTTATTTTGTGAGACGCTTTTATTCGCGCCGTCTCCATTATTTTTTCTAGTATTTCTTTCAAACCAGTGATAAAAACACAGTAAGTATATTAAACACACATCGCTATACAATTTTTGTAATGGTTAGGCGTTCTTATAAAGTGTGTAAACCTTCCAGAACATGTCGGGAATAGCGAGTGCACGTTTGGCCGAAGAGAGAAAAGCTTGGCGCAAGGACCATCCTTTTGTAAGTACTCCATACCACAATGGCTGTTAATTGATCGTTTTGTGTTGTGGGTCTGTAACCTACCGAAAATCATTCATTACTTTTCAGGGCTTCGTTGCCAGGCCTATGAAGAATCCTGATGGCTCTTTGAATCTGATGACATGGGAGTGCGCTATTCCTGGGAAAAAGGGGGTTAGTAGTGTTGGTTTTCTATTTAGCAGCTTTTTATAAGCAATTCTTTATCTAGAACTAAATTGAGAAATTGGTTAGGTATGTAACTACCTATGTTACTAGTTAGTTACACTGTCAAGCAAAATTCATTCAGTGAGGGTTTTATTCAGGTTATGTTTATTGTTTAAACTGGCCTAGAGTTAGAAAAATATTATTTCAGACTCCATGGGAAGGTGGTTTGTACAAACTGCGAATGATCTTCAAAGATGACTACCCGTCAAGCCCTCCAAAATGCAAGTTTGAACCTCCATTGTTTCACCCAAATGTATACCCATCGGGCACAGTATGTCTTTCACTTCTTGATGAGGAGAAAGATTGGCGCCCGGCAATTACAATCAAACAAATTCTACTGGGCATACAAGATCTCCTAAATGAGCCAAATGTGAAAGATCCCGCACAAGCTGAAGCCTACACAATCTACTGGTAAGTAACAAAATAAATATTGGAGGACAGAGCCATCTAACCTAAGCCTTTACTGAGCATGAGAAAATAGCATTGTATTATGATGGGAATCTGATATGGTTTCTGAAACAATACATTTTCATCTATGTTTTACTACACTTGTTTATCGGGAGGAAAAATGAATCCAGAACTTGCAACATTTTATTTTATTCAACAAAATCCACAGGTGGTAGGGTGTACAAAGAATTAATCTTACAACCAATAATGGATTTACATTTGTTTTGCACAGTAGGCAAAGTCACTAATAACTGAGCCAAGAGGCTAGCTAAAGTGGTTACAATAATGGTGTTAACTTTATTTGCCTGAGTTTTAATATAATATCTTTTCTTTACAGCCAAAATAGGCTGGAGTATGACAAGAGAGTTCGTGCACAGGCCCGTGCCATGGCTGCCACAGAGTGAAGTGAATATTCTATAGGTAGAATGTTGTCTACAGCCACATTTCACTATGGACAATGAACTGGTAGGAACCACAAATATTGGTATAGTGTTAAATATCCTAGCACCCTAAGGCTCATATTTTGATAAATAAATCATTACTCTAGCATAGATTTGGGTAGAGATTCTCATACAAAAATCTAAGCTTGAGTCTGGATCAATGCTTGGGCAGTAAATCAGAATAGGGGCCTAATTCATTCCATCATTATTATATTGTGATATTTCTAAATCCCATGCTGCAATGTGGCTGAACTCTAGTAGCTAAGAATAATTTGAAGTAATCACTGAACAATTGTTTTGTGTGATAATTTCAAATTCAAACAAATTCTGATAATGTAGGAAGAAAAATTAAAAATATACATCAAGGCCATTTTGCTTGCTTACTGTTTACTTAAGAACTTGTAACATTAAGATTTTATTTATTTTAAAAATACCACAAGCATTGGTGATACAGTATTGATTCACTAGAAAATGAATAGTTTGAATATAAAAAATCTTAAGCCTTTTGTGTGAAACCTATTTCTTAAGATACTGTATTTGTACGAGATCTAAAAAGCTTCATTATAATTTTAAAATATTTTTGTATCTTTTAAGTTAGAAGTATCAAACAATAAATTTCTCAAAGTAATAATGTTTGTGTTTTTTTGTTGCATTCTGTATTTTTGTAGTATAATAATTCCATGAAATGGAAACGCGTTGGTAATTATGTATTACCAAAAACCATCAATTTAATTCAAGTTTCATAAGAATGAAGCTGTTGGACACCCAAAAATTGCGAGTAAAAATTATAAAAAATAGCGTGTGGTATGCTGTGGGTGGCCGGTATGGCGGCGCCATAGAGAGAGAGAAGAGACAGTACTTCTGGCGCGCGTCGCCATTCCCCCGCTGCCGATGCGTAGGTTGGGGTACCGTAGGTACTCTTACAGATTTTCTTTTCACCCCATCCAGTAAAAATATTCTAGCACTCGCCTCGTGTGAAATGGCCTTTTTTTTTCTTTTTTTCGAACGGATTAAATGCTTTTGTAATCGTCTGACGATTGCTGACAGCGTTACCGGACTACAAAGAGAATGCAAACCGGACTAGGTGATATGCCCTTCCTCTTCTTCTTCTATTTATGGCCTCTGTCCGTCATTTACGTCATCCGTCTCTTTGAGTCAATTTTGCTAGTGTCAACGGGTCTTCTTCTTCTCTTCCATAATGGCCTGTGTCCGTCATTTCGACAGGGTCGGGTCGGGGTTTCAATTTTGACATTTTCTGAAATTTTCATTTGTGATTGTGTGTGATTGATTGAAGTTGCGTTGCGCAGCGTTGCGTTGCCTGGCTGCCCGGCATTGTGTTTGTGATTTTGCGTGTGAATAAAGGCGGACAAATGGTACATATTCTAGCTGTTCACTGGATTCCTCGTTCGTAGTAGGTAATAGAGAGCTAGTATCCTACCATCCTACTAATCTGAGGAGAGAACAGACAAGACAAGAAATTCAGAGATTTTATAGAGAAAACCTCCGATGGCTGACGACGAGCAAGATCCAAAAGAATACCGCTGGGAGACAGGTTATGAAAAGACTTGGTAAGTAAATGCATACTACATACCGCACCTACACTATATGCCTAACTACTATTCACTCACTATAATACTACTATTTACTGAAATAAATAGGCACCTTGTAGAAGACTAACCTGCTTACATAGTTTTGAAGGTTTTCAACTCTTCCAACTAAATGTTTAGGATACGTATACCTGCCTATCTATGTATATGATATTCAGTAGCTGATTGGTATGATACAGGGAGGCCATAAAAGAAGATGAAGATGGTTTGGTTGAAGGGCTGGTGGCTGAGTTTGCCCAGAAAGCCGCTCGGAAGGCAGCGGCGCGCCGACAGGGACCGATTAGACTTGGCATGATGAGGCATTTACTTGTGGCTATTGACTGCTCTGAGGCTATGAATTCACAAGATTTGAAACCATCAAGGTTTCTGTGTACTCTCAAGGTTAGTAGCCATCTAAATCAAATCTGCTTTTATACTAATAAAAGTAAGTAGGTATACCTATATTTTACTATGCACAATGTTTCAGCTTTTCGAAAAGTTTATTGAGGAGTTTTTCGATCAGAATCCATTAAGCCAGTTGGGTATTATAACTATGAAAAACAAGAGAGCTGAAAGGCTAACAGAACTCTCAGGAAATGTCAGGAAACACATCAAAGCAATTCAAGGGTGAGTCTTGAATTGAAATTGTTTAAAAACCTGTAGAATAAAATTCAGTAAAACAAAATTGAGGCTTCATGTACACTAAAATATTGTTAGTCTAGATGCTAGCTAAGGATGGGCCTTACCAACTCCAGATAATGCTATCCATAAGTTAAAAATACTCTTTATGTTTACTTTAAATATACCATATTCTTTGGAGATGTGTTGAGAAGTAGGTCCTAACATTACATTTAGCACATGTCCACTATATCCTATGTATCCTACTGCAGGATATCAGAAAAAGATATAAGGTACATCACAGATTAAAATCACAGATTTGGTTTATATCTTCTTGAAAAGTTTTATTTTTAAAATTAGTGTTTCAAATGTGTCAACATAATGTTTTTCTCATTTCACAGGCTAGCAAATATGACACTTACCGGAGAGCCTTCATTACAGAACACTCTAGAAAGTGCTGGAAGAGTCCTTAGACCTCTGCCGGCCCATTCTTCAAGAGAACTCCTAATACTGTTTGCATCATTGACTACTTGCGATCCAAGTGATATAAATACTACTATTCAGGTAAAAAAATAACATCTTGGAATCTTCTAAGGCTGAGGCCACATGAGCATAATTAATGCCAGGCAATTTCAGTCACAGATTGGATTCAATTTCATACAATATTGTGATTTGGGCCTTTCATTAATGGAATTCTCATGAGAATTAGTAATCATTAAAAAACCGAGAACTGCACTTAAAACTCATTAAATTATATTTCACCTCAGGCTTATGTTATTTGTATTTGCTGCAGTTTTATTACAAAATAAGATATTTTCAGGCATTAAAAACAGATGGTATCAGATGTTCTGTCATTGGATTAGCAGCGGAAGTTAGGATCTGTAAGAAATTATGCAAAGATACCGGAGGAGATTATGGAGTAAGTTGTTCCAATGTAATTTTTTTAAAACAAAAGCTGATGGTTCAATTTTGGTTCTTGGGTTAGTACAAAGTGGTGCAGCTGTTTTCGTGTTCTAATTCATCAGTTTTGAACCCTAGTTATGAATTTTTTCTTAGGGTCAGGGATTTCTTTTTTTAATTCTGGAAATCTGTTTTCTAAAACTACAATCCAAGATGCTGTCTAATTTGTTCAATACCACATGTCTCACATGTTGCATATTAAATATATAGTGAGTTATTTCTCCTCTGTAATTTTGTTTTTATTAAAATGTAAAATAGTTCTTTAAGTCAGACCAATCTAGAATGAATGAGGTTTTATGAGCTATATCTTATTGTTTTAAAATTGGAATAATGCCTGTTCCAATATTTTTTATATTCATTGTGCAGGTGGTTTTAGATGACTGCCATTACCGCGCGCTCTTGCTTGAACAAACCGCGCCACCCGCCAGGGCGCGAACATTAGAAGCGGGGCTGGTGAAAATGGGCTTCCCGCACTGTGCACCCTTAGAGGCGGCTACAGACCCGTCGTCGAATGCTGATCCACCGATTGCTATGTGTATGTGGTGAGTAGCCACTACTGTATACTAGTACAACTCGACCTGAGTTTTTGCGATGTTCAATGCAATGACACGTTTTATCAACTGTGACTGAGATAATATTTTCGCATCGATACCGCGATCAAGCTGAATGTACCTGTCTTACCTGAACTACAAAATCAAAGCTTGCATATATGTATTAGTTTTACCAACTTCACAATTTTTACTATACCTCAAAACCTATTTTACTAGAATTAAAAAAAAATTATTATGGAATGTCTAAGTGATCTAAACAAAGCCCTATATCATTGACTTGTTGTTATTTTTTACTATATTCTGAACGCTTACAAGTGTTATACGTGTAAGTAGTTACTTGTTGTTATTTTGTAAATGATTGTATTTGTGTTTGTAGTCACCTGGAAGAGGGCGAGGAAGGTGTGAGTGGGGAGGGGCACCTGTGCCCGCAGTGCCGCAGCAAGTACTGCTCGCTACCCGCGCAGTGCCGCACTTGTGGACTAACACTCGCATCAGCGCCACATCTTGCCAGGTATTACCGATTAAACTTCCTAAACAACTAGCTACTATTAAGCATACAGTGCTTAAAAAAGTGACTAAACTAAAAGACATCCTGCTAATATTATAAACGCGAATGTTTTTAAGGATGTATGTTTGTTCCTCTTTCACGCAAAAACTACTGATCTGATTTGGATGAAACTTGGAATACTTATATTATATTGTCTGTGACCTGGATTAACATATAGGCTACTAACTAACTCCACTGACGTTACATTCGGTGCCTGAAAAAAAAGTGGAAATAAATTCTATGTCTGAATGCTTATGATATAATAATATACTAAGTGAGCGATATTGTAGTAGGTAGCGGTTTTTATTTATTTTCACTAAGTATGTATTTCAAGTTGTTTTTCGTTTTCAGATCGTATCACCATCTATTCCCAGTGGATTCGTTTGAGGAGCTATTAAATGAAGGTCAAGCTCAGTACTGTTTCGCGTGTCTCAGGAATTTTACAGATGTCGATAAACAGGTTAGTCTCTTCCCACACTTTCCAATATTATACGGACGTATTTAATTATTGTTGCTTTTCACAAAGTCAAGGTTCCATTGTCGACACTGAAACTTTGACAAGACTTCAAAGAAATACCATTTATCTTCAGCTGGCTTTTTGTAAGACAATCTAGACTTGTCCATATATGTATGTGCTAGAATTTGTAAGACCATGAATCAATGTTCCAAAGTTTTATTTGTTACCAACATTTTTAAACCCTGTCCTTTATTTTAATTCAAGTTTCAGTATTCCCGTGTAGGGTTTCTAAGCTATAAGCTCAGAGTTAGAGTCAGAGATTCAAAATAGTGTTTCCTTTCAGATATTCCGTTGCAAGCGTTGCCGCGAGCACTTCTGTTGGGAATGCGAAAACGTTGTGTCGACGACTTTACATGTGTGTCCCGGCTGCGCTTCGCGACCGCATCTCTACCAACGGTTACCTGAGACCTCGTGACGTCACTACAACGCAACATGGGCTCGTAAAACACACCAATGCAAAGGGATTTAGATACCTCGTGCGTCACGTCACATCAACGCAGGCTCGGGAATTCAACACAATGTAGGTAGGTACTTGTAAAGCAGAGAATGTTGAGTAAAAAACAAAACAAATAATAATCTAAATATTCGATTTATTTATATCACAATATGGGATTCTTCTATTCGAAATAGAAAAATAAATGTTCTTATCAGCTATTTTGTAATTTGCTAGTTTCTTATAAAAATAACATGTTCATTATGAAAATCACAGCTCAAAATCTCTCATAGCTTTGTATGTGAATAGAAACCTAACAATCTGTTAGAAGATCAACCAAGAACAATCATAGTATGTATATTAAACTTTTTAATGAAGAGTACAAATAAATTAAACTTATAGCAGATTAAAACATAAAGATTATTATGGGAGTAATAAAATAAAAAGAACTAAAATATAAAAGCCAATATTATTTTTCATAAATACCTACCATGGCCTAATAAAATACAATTTTATTTTATTTCATTGGGCTTTGAAAATACTAAAATAGGTATACGTCTTACAGGTTTTAGTCAACATTTAAACAGGTACAAAGTACATAATAAATAGTAATGAAATTATCCTGCTTTCAGTATACTTATATATTTTTTAATTTTTGTATAAAACCGACTGAATATAACGTTGCAAAGTCCTTACGCCATGTACCTACAATAATTATAATCCACAGTTTAGTGTGTAACTACTATCACATCAAACATACAAGACACATGTAAATGCATTCATTAAATTTATTACAGAAACTTTTCATTCATTACTAGGTACATAATTTTTAACATGAGTATAAATATAAAACAGATATCTATTAAAATGTATACCTCGAACACTTGTTATCGAATGAAAGCTGTTTAGCTAACCCTGGTTAAAAGAAAATGTAATAGGCTCGCGACTAAATGGCCAATAACGACCGAACCAAATATTTAACCCTCTATAATGTATATAAAGGTTAGGTTGGATCTGTGCCAAAACCATACATATTTTTGACACAATAAGCTATATTTAGCAAGGCAAAACCAGAGTTATATTGAATATGGGGAATTGCCATTAACAACAGTATACAAATACGTTACTTGGTTTCAGTATCACTTGTTTAGGAATTTTTATCACAAAAATAGGCTTACTTATGTACTAAACATTTAAATGCGATGGCCGTTAGCTACAGGAACTTTCTTCTGTCGAGTTTGCCATAGGATATTAGATCTCTGATAATACTGTTCTATCTGTAGTAAAGATTTACCTTTTGTTTCGGGTAAGAGAAGGAATAATACGATAGTCGCCAGAGCTGACGACGCTCCGAAAAGTCCAAAAACACCCGCCATTCCTATTTTAGATTTCATTATAGGGTAGAGTTTTGTAAATCCAAAAAGGACAGCGTTGAAAAGGCAGAATATGTACCCACCGCATAAACCGCGCACTTTTGTTGGCAACAGTTCACCTATCATTAAGCCAGGTAGTAGGAAAAATCCTAGTGTGTTGAAAGCAACGTAACTGAGAATTAATGCTGGTGGAGTTATTCCTTCTCCTGGTCCTTGTGAAAGGATAATTGCTAGAGCGAGGGTGCAAGTGGCTGTTCCGATGCCTGAGATCATCACAAGTGCGCGACGTGTCAGTCGCAAGAGTAAGATACAAGCGAGTACGGTGACGGCTAGTCGAACTAGTGCGCTTACGTTTGCTGCCATCTGTAACAATATTATATAGATGATTAGGTTTTATCCGAGTGGTTATCCATTTACGAGTACGTAGCTTTTAGTTGCAAAATAGAGTTGCCCAGAGTACTTGCCTTGTCTAGACTAGTCTACCCTGCTGACCTCGAAAAAGTGATCTATGTTACAGTGCTTTAAGTTTCTGGCCAGCAATGTAAATTTTATATGAGACTCACCGTCGGCTTCATCGATCCACCGGCGTCTTTCACGATATCGACCGCGTAGAATATAACCACGTAACTGCCCGATAGTATCTGTAGCATGTTGAATGCGTTTATCAGAAGCAGTGGTTTGAGGACCGGAGCTCTCGTTACAGTGGTCAGGAATGTGATGTTTTCATCACCTCTCGCCTTTTCTTTTTCCCGGGCTGAGATCAGTTCGTGGAGTTCGCGTTGTGCCTAGAAATAAATATTGAAAATGGTATGTAACGGGGTAGAATACGCTTACGTGTGCAAAGGGCCAAATATGTCGACCGAAATTAATTAAGGGACATAATAAATAGGTATTGAGTCCATAGGCGCCGGAACCAGGAGCCAGTGGCCTCTCCATAAGGTTTTTACATAACAATATGTCACCAAAAATGAAAAAAATACACAAATTTTTACAGCCAAGGCAAATCACTAACATGTCAATAAAATACGTGAGATTCGCCACGCCAATCAAATCAGGTTACTCGAAACCTTACAAAGAGGTATTTTCTTTTCGCTTTTCGCTACGCCTCATAACGTTTGCCCAGTTGAATTGATCACAGCTATCGAGTACCTATTGTGAGAACCACAGAAAACAGTATCGTCTGTTTTCTATGGTGAGTCCACGGTCAAGGCCTAACAATATAAAAATGTCATTTCCAAATTCATTCCTAATACAATGTATTAGGAATGAATTTGGAAATGACATTTTAAAAGCTTATTTCATCAGCTTTATCATTTATTAAAGCTTATTTCGTCAAAAAAAATTATGGCTTTGACCCAGATCGCTACTTAACCTTTACAGAGGGTTGAATTTGGGTTCGTCCGTTATAGACGCATCATAACGTGTTCTCTAAAGCATGGAAGCGCTACTCTAAAATTCCACGTGGATACCGTTAAAAATACCTAACATAACATAATCTAGCACGGGTCAGATAAAAGCTACTGATGGCTACTACGTAGTGAACGCTTTATCATGAGGAAAATCGAAACGAAACCAGCCTTACCAGTTATCTACTTATTATGTTGCTAGGGAACCCAGTAACCTATTCGCACCTCGGTACTAATAGACGCTAAATTACGTGACTGGCGATTGAACGACGAACCTTAAAGATTGAAGGGTTCCACTGCCTTGTGTATGTGCTATCGAACAGATGTACATAGTGACAATTTTTTTATGAAAATAATTGAGGAAACAAGTATACCCATTTGATGTTAAGCGGTTATCTCTGCCTATAGCAATGCATACCTCACTCAGATGACTAAGATATGGCATATGGGGTAAGTATATGGATGTAGAACAAATTGAATTAAAAAGAAAAAACATTTAAGTATTCAATAATTTTAAACTCGTTTTGTAAGCTAAGTATGTAAAACGTGTTGTTGTTGTTCTTACGCGGGAAAATGCTTCCCGAAAAAAATGTGGATGTTTTCACTGTTTCACTTCCTCATCACCAATCGGTGACATTCTAACTGCTCTACGGAACCTTTGCGCTTCGGCGAGATATCAGTACAATATTTTTATCAACAAATAGTGACAATTTTGACACCATCCGGCCGATAAGTGTGACTGTCACGGTCATATTTTATCTTAAAATCAGTTCAGCACTTCCCACATATTATTATGTGATAAAAGACTGATAAGTAATCGGATTGTCTGAAGTGGGTATAGATAGGTAGAGCCATGCGTTGTGGGTAAATTATTTGAAAAACGAAAAATATTTTAACATTTTTAGTCATTAAATGGCAACACAGTTTAAGATAGATCATTAATTAGTATGACATTCTCAATGAAATTTAACCCCAAAATACAAATGTAGGTACCTACTTAATTAAGAAAGTCTTCAATGCCATGCCATAAGTACCTAAATGTAAAAGGATACCCTACCAATTAATGCTGTTAATTAAAGTGTTTTATCAACGATGTTTTTGCAAATTGCACGTGAACTGGTATACGCTGTCTTGTCGCGTGTAGATGTTATAGACTGATTTGGATTTATTAGTCGTGCCGTGCCTTTCGTTGTAAATAAAGATATTCATACAAATAGCATTACAACTTTAGCCGACGAAACTTAGCGTAGTAGAAGGTGTTTTTCATAATTAGAATTTTTCGTTCTCAAAGATGTGGGGTCGTATAGAAGTAGGCGGATAAGAATCATCATCAATATATATAAAACTCTTTTGAAGCTGACAGAGAATCAACGCACAGCCTAAACTATAAGTCCTAGAGGTATGAAATTTGGAGGGTAGGTTCCTTATATAGTGTAGGGGCGCACTAAGAAAGGAATTTTGAAAAGTCACACTCTAACGCGAGCAACGCCGCGGGAGACGGCTAGTCTAATATAAAATGAAAATAATGGCTGATACTCTAGAATAAAATCACTGTATGATATGATTCCTAAAAAATTAAAATGTACTTATAATAAACTTTATAGACGAATTGTAGAGCGTATAAATAATGTATGGACTTCTGACTCTTAGATACTACCTCCTACTTGGCACATTTAAAAAAGTTTCAATTAGTTGGATTGAAAATCATTATTAGATAAATATACGACTAGTTACCTAACCTCTTTTTGCAGAGGTTTAGAGACCATTTATTTAGTATCTCTTCATCATGCGACCACTCGAAGGCACATCAAAGAAACACTACAAAAACTACACTAAAAACTGGTAATTAGCCGTACATTGAATGATCATAACAGCTTGAATAGTTAGTAATGAATTGTTTTGCGCGTGTTGATTGGTTGAATTGTCTTCACGTTCCAGAACTCTTCCAATTGCCATGTGCCTTCCTCGTTGAGCTCATTAGGCCGTTTAACGCGATGGTATCAGATGGAACTCGATTGGTTATAATAAAATGATACTATCAGAGTAGCTTCAGGTTTCTAGCTTGGACATTTCTAGGCATGGAACTTTTTGCATGACGTTTCAAATTTGGCACAGATATTGTATTCGCGTGACGAACAGTTTTGTAGCAAAAAAAGGGTTAGGAAAGTTTCATGATTGAGAAACGTTGTCAAAGTCACTGAACAAACAAGTCACAGAACACCCCCGCTTTCAGGTTAAAAGGGATATTATGTTACAACCTGTATATAAAACAATAAAGAAACATTACAAATAAAAATTACGTAGAACAGTAGGAAATCATGTCCATTAATATTTTTGATATTTATTATCAGAGTGTCTTCTTATCGTCTAATAACTCATTCAAGAAGTTGAAAGATAAAAAGGTAGGTAGTTACCTACATACATTTTTTCTCGGGCCTTTAAGTTTTGTACTTCGTATTGTATCATGAAACGTGACCTTTTTAAGTACCCTTTTGTGTTTTTTCAAGGTATTTTTATTTCTGTCACGAAACACGGAGCATTAAAAATGTATACCTGCCTAAATAATATGGTACTTACGTACATACAAAAATTTAAAATTATAGCTCTATTATTGGCTAGTTGAAGTTATGAATAAGTACCCTTTAATTATACCTAATAGGGGACCTACTTATTAACTTCAACTAGCCAAGCGACGCGTGACCCGAGGGCTGGTGATTATCTAGGCCAGCGTATCAGCATTGCTATTCAGCGCGGCAATGCAGCCAGTGTCTTGGGCACGCTTCCGATTGGTACTGATTTGGACCAGTTGAGCTATCTATAAATCGTTTGCAACGGTTTGTAGATAGCTCAACTGTTTCATGTGTATTTTGTAAATATTGTAAATATTGTAAATACTGTATTAGTTGTAATTTTCTTTGTGAATAAATTTATGATTTTACTAGCCAAGAATATTCATCATAGTTACACGCACACAGCCAAAATATCGGTCCACACCAGTGAAAGTATTTTTGTACTCTATCACTACCTTTAATATTATACTGTTTGGCCTCCATTGTATTTTGGTCTTATTACATAATATGTATTTATTTCCATGTCTGCCAAACTTTGAACTCGAAAATAAATAAATATTGATAAACATGCAGCGTCATCCCAAACTAAGTACCTAGGTAGGTATACTCGTAACTTGTACTATGGAAACCAATAAATTTTTACCAAATTACTCACCGTATCAGGATCGCCTCTCAGTCTTGACATAGCAGCCATAGCATCGTGAAACCGACCCCGCCTGGCCAGCCAAGTTGGACTTTCAGGCGAGAAGCACAAAGCTAAGAAAGCGAGCGCCGGTAACACAATCGATAGATGTGCCACGGATCTCCAAGGCAATGCCCCCCCTAATGCGTAAACGTAAAGAACCCCAAGGGAGTACGCGACGAACGGCGTGCCAATAAGCAGCCCTCGTAGTCTAGGCTCTGATATCTCGCCTAGGTACACCTGCAAGATAAATGTTGCGATCAAGATTTTATCGATTCTATACGGAGCTTAGGGAAAGATTCACCGAAAAAGGAGGAAAATGACAAGCAAACGAAAACGCGAGTACTCGACTGGTTTATAATCATCATCATTGAGTCAGGACATCTGCTGAGAATATGCTCTCCGCTATTTAGCTCTCCGCTATATATTTCCTGAGCAAAAGAACTTGTGCGGCCTGTACCAAAGTATACCTCACTAGCCGTCGCCCGCGGCGTTGCTCGTGTTCTACCCTTTAGAGTGTGACGTTTCAAAATTCCTTTCTTAGTGCACCCCTACACTATATAAGGATACTACCCTCCAAACTTCATACCTCTAGGACTTATAGTTTATAGTTTAACGGGACACTGTAGTGCCTGGGACAATGTTTAGATGGAGTGTAATAAATAGTATGTAAAGATTTGCAACGTCCGTTTGCGACCAATTACATGGCAGTTATGATGTAAGTTGGTTTAGAGAGTTAGCTGTCAAGGAGCGGCCATGAATCATGATATCAACGGTGGAACTACACAACTCCAAGAAGCTGTACCGTAGTCCATCCATGGTTACGATTAGCCAACCGATGATTAGTTCAGTAGTAGCAGTATTTTGTAAAGTCCACCTGCGACCAAACAGACCGTAAGAAGTAAAGTTACCTGTGAAGGAGCTGCCATGATTCCCACGGCGAACCCACACACAACTCTGCCAAGAAGCAGTAATGCGTGGTGTGTTGATGTGCCTATGATGATCCAACCGATGATAAGCGGCAATGTACATGTTTGTAATGTCCGCTTGCGTCCAATGGCTTCCATTATTGGACCGGACAGCATGGAGCCGAGTGGAGTGGCCGCTGAGTGTATGCTTGCTATAACAAAATAAATAAGATTTAGTGGAGTATCAGGAAAGTCCTCAAAGTGAAAACCGCAAAGGAAGACGAGACTATTGAGATATAGAGACTATTTTAGATCGGAAACGTTCAAGAATACCTCAAAGACGATGGTCTCAGATATAACATAACGCAAATATACATCATCAGATCCTGGATATCATCCAGGACCGTAGTTCTTGTTAAGATAAATCAAACGAGCCAAAATCGATGGGGTTGCATCATTATATTACTGAAGGCCCATGGCCACCTTCCGGCTCCGTCACCAGATCAGCTCGTTGTCAGCATATAGCAACAATTAGTGCGTATATACAGGAAATTAAAACCTAGCGACATAATATTATTCTAGCAATAAATAGATCATTGTAGGTATTATTTTACGCTCTAGGTCCTACATTGACGGAAGTTATTCTTTTTAATTAAACACATACCTACATAACATAGAACTCCATGTATGGATAATTAATATAGAACGGGAAGTGAAATAAAGTATCATGTAAGTAAAGAAATACAGTTTGAAATAATTTGGAAATTGTAATGTCATGTAGGAACAAGGAACTAGATGCTGATGCCTATACTATAGGTACCTACCTACTTGTATACTGTATGCCGTAATGTACAGGTTGTCCTAATAAAAAAGGTGGAGCAACTGGATGTGCACCTTAATAACCTCTTTGTACGATCATGTTTCGCAAATTTTATTTATCAAAGGTTTAAAAAAAACTCCCGAGTTTTCGGACTAATTTTGCTATTAGTGACGTCAGGTTCGGATAGCTTGCCTGATTGTTGGTACCCATAACTCTTAATCCCTTTCTTTACTTCGACGAAGGTCCATTTCTACTGTTCATTATTTCTAGTCTGACATAGCGGACAAAAATGCGATCAGGCAGGCACGGGGTCGTGAGAAATGGTAATGGTACCAACAAAGAGAGGACTATACCCAGCAGTGGGTGAAGTCAGGCTGTGGATTATGATGGTGAAATAGTGTAAAAATCTTGCATCTTCAGTGCATCTTGCTAGACCAACAACAATGTTATTTCGCAGTAAGACTGAACTTACCAATCCAAGAGCCCATTTCGTCGTCTATCCTCATAGTGCTGTTCTCCAACCTGAGTTGCGGCAGCGCGACTGCTGAGAAACCTATGGGATGGCCGGCACCCGCAGCCAGGATTAACACGGCGCATGTGATGAGACACTGTGGATGTAAACAATAGAATCAATGCGGGATATAGAAATAGAGACAGGACACGGGAACTATTTGTGATCCAATCTTTTCAACATTGAGGATGAGAATGAGGAAGCTTTCATTTAGTCAGCAAAGTTGCATTAGTTATAAGACTGTGGTCAAAAGTTTTAATCCAGGTTACGAACTATATTATTATATTCCAAGTTTCAATCAGTCAAATCGGACCAGTAGTTCAGAAACGTGATTGAAACATCTCGCTAAACTTCCACATTTATAAAGTAGTAGGATAGGAAGGATAGAATGACATCATAAATAAACTACGTACGTGAGGTAGGTAGTAAACAAGGTAGTAATCATCTGACAGTAGTTTGCAAATTACCTACCTAACATGAGTTGCGTCGATCATAAAACCACTTTAATAGGATATTTATCTAAGAAGGACAGAAGTACCTAGATAACATTAGCAGCAAATTGAAATGAAGCCATTTTTTTTCCTAAATTGAACAAAATTACATACAATTTTAGCAATTTATTTGCACTCATACGTCTGTTTTGTCATTGAAATAAATTCGCAAAGACTTGCTCTGGGTGCCGAATCAAACGCGTAAACCTATAAATAATGAAATGACTGAACCCCCATAAAAGTAACGTTGGACAGAAAGTTACGTAGGTATCTAAGTAAGTGGTAGTATTCCACGGAACTTTATACCTGCCGGAGTCAATTAGTTCATGGAAACCTTGTTCTTTGTAAGTGAATCTGGGAAAAATGAGGCAATCTAATAAATTGGTTCACGTATTGTATGAAACAGTGCCATTTCGGATGGCAACAAATTATATTTAAAATAAATTAGATTCGTATGTTTACAAAATAAGGTGAAGGTAAAAAATGACAATTAGCAAAGTTGTTCGATAAGAGACTAATAAATTCGTTCTCATTTTTTTTATGAGCTATATACAGCATGTATCTAGGTACAATGGCGACAAAAAATTGACACACGGGTAGAGCTACTTATTAGTATTCATAAAAAAAATAATTAAAGTACAGTCAGCTGCACTAGAATGTGTACAATTCGTAATTTTCAATGTAGGGCCGCATTGTTATGGACTTTGACGGTCCCAATACTAAATAAATAAGTAAAATTATCCTGTAAATGTCTATTGCAAATAATTGCAATACGGTGATACTAGTTTGAAAGTTACGAATCGTACACATTCTAGTGCAGCTGACTGCTTTAATTATTTTTTTATGAATACTAATAAGTAGCTCTACCCGTGTGTCAATTTTTTGTCGCCATTGTAGATACATGCTGTATAGCTAAGCATTTGGCTGCCAGCACACTTGATATAAAAATGTACTCCCTGATTCTGATTTCTAGCAACCTATTATTTTGCTATCAGAGCCAGACAGAAGCACATCACAAGTCAATATTTTTTTCTTGGAATGATAAATTCTACTTTAGCACGCCGTCAGTTACCAGTATGGCTCCCGCATAAAGTTCAGAATGGGTAATTTTATTATGAATATTTTAACGGTACGAAAATGCAAATGATTTCTGCTCTGTATTGAGGTCAATATCAGTTTTCGCAATAGGTTTGCCATTTCTGACAGTCCGTTTGACATTTACATGAATTCTTTGTTGTTTGTTAGCAAAGCCAGATAAATACACTAGATTTGCAAAGTTTCGCTAATAACCTAAACTGAAACCAAAATGAACGAGGGCACCTCGATTTTGTGTAGGTATGGTCGATTCAATATGGTCATATTGACTAACTCATCGTTGATGTAGAATGATCATATTGATACATAAAGCACCCTTGACAAATTTAGAGCACACTAACATTAGTGTTCATAGCGCATAGTGATCCAAACTACTAAGGAAGTAGAACCTTGAAATCTATAACAGGCTACATATTTTGCAACTCAACCGAAAATGTGCCTCCAAGCTTTTTGTGTTAAACGTAGGTACTCGTACAAGTAATTTAAACACATACATTACATACTACAACTAAATTATCTTTTTGCCATAATCGCTGCTAGGTATAGTGCGCCACTTCACTCTATAGGCACTCTTGAAAACCAGCGCTAAAGGAGCCACAATAAATCATAAATAATGACTATGCTCCTTTAGTATTTGCTGAGCTAGTACCTTTTTTATCTGTTCTGTAAATCTAATGTTTTTTTATTGTGTTTTTGCGTAATATAAATAGTTTCTATTCTATTCAATAAACTCGACGTGTTGCAGTTGTGACGTTGTATTCTTACTTCATACTGCGTGACTAGATAAATATAATAAGCGAGTGCATATCAACCTTTTTTTATTTATATCTTGACTTCTATTCTTTACTAACAAGTACCTATACTTACTAGTAATTTAGATTTTCACGTAGGCAAATATTTTGGTAGAGTCGTAGTGATTTTTGGCAAAGATCCCGATTGATAGTGAAAACAGCAAGGGAATTGGAATTTGTGAATGTCAAAGACAGCAAAAGAAAAAATAATAATTATTAGTGTCGATTCTGTTGTTGTGTTTTTCTAATCTCACCTAATTTGACAGTGCTAATATTATAACTGTCTTTGTCGTTTCTGTTTATGAGCGTAGACTTTTTCTAGAGGTCAAAACGAATGATAAATCTGGGTTATGTAAATAAAGTTTATCATGATAGGGAAGTACGTAGGTAGGCCATCTGCATTATTACTCGCATGTCCTCTACATTTTTCTGTTTATCATTTTGACGTGTTTTTATTTGAAAACACGCGTGCTTATTTAGGACCAGCCTATTGCTCTTCTACTTGTAATCATAACGTCAAAGCAATAGGTAAGTGTGATTTCCCGTCCCGTAAATTAGAAGTACGCATCAATATGATAGTAGGTAGGTACACTAGGTAGTAGGTACATATGTAGTTGATGCACAGAAAAAAAATCGTGTTTGTAAGGAACATAATATAATTGGGAAAACCAGAAGTATTAATGTTCCGGAAAAACTAAGTTTGGTTTAATCTTTTGTACAAAAGCTCACCTGATTGAATACCCCTCGCACAGACGAGTAGGTCTCGCCCTTGACGTACGGCGGTAGAGTCGCAGTAGAACTAATGCTTCGGAGGAAACTCTGCAAGGCCTCGTATTCATCAGCCTTCTTCTCTTCTTTGGTGGCAATCTGTGGGATCCGCCCCTCGTCAAGCATTGCTTTGTGGGCTCCATCACTGCAGATAATATGATTGGTTGAGTATGCGGTCTATGCATATGCATATTATGCATGCATGTACGTACATTAGAGGTTATAGCTTAGTTATGGGCGAAATAGGCACCTTGATGTAAGAACAACTATTGCATTTTTCACATTTTGAACGAAGTTTCTTAACGAATCTTGATAAGTTTGTAGGTAAGTATAATGTGTGCAGAAAACAGCAATTGTACCTATGTCTGATTGTTTGTCAATTTTATCTCAATAGCCACTTAGGTATTTATAAACTGTCGAAATGTAATTTTTTTTCCAAAACATTGGCGTATTATTTTGACTAGTCCAACCTTCCCAACCGGTGTTGGTTACCTAGATTGGAACCGCCCGACGCGACGACGACGACGGTCAGATAGGTATAAGTATAGCAGCATATACCATGGTGGAAATGGAATCCAACATTGAAAAGCGACTTTAAATTGACTGAATTAGACAGGAATATACAGGGTGTTACCAGACCACTTCCGAAAACTTGGAGGTTATATATATATATATTTATTTATGAATATATATATATATATATATTTATAACTATAGAGAAGTACTGATTTTATGACTTTTTATGTACTTACCACCTTGCCTACAAACGATCGATTAGCTTACTTGTAGCTACTGTTTACGTAAAATAAACAGTAAAGTGAACTTCGAGCCCTATCATTTTTCTTCGTACAAAATGAGACCTCTATCTGCATTTAGATGCACATAGAGGCTTAGAACATAGAGGTATCATTTGACTTTGACTTAGCGTTGGCGCACACCATGACAAGACGTCGTTGTCGTGTCCGTAGTGACATGAAAATAAATATTCTTTTAAAAAGCATGCTGTCAAAAAAGGGTTTTCGTTATTTTTTTCTTCATAAGCTGTTTTCGTTTGTAACTCTGTTACCGTTTTGCTTTAGTTATAAATGAAATAGCTTTTAAGAAAAAGCATATTGTAACGAAAAAGATCTTAAAAAAACTTTCTTTTCAAAAAAATATTTATTTTCTCTCCCGAACTACACGACGCGACGTCTTGTCAGTTTGACGCTTATCTAAACAATTATCCATCAAGTTGTTTAAAATTCTCGCTAAGTAGGTACATACCTACCTACCTACATTGTCTTAATTTATTGCGAAATCTACGCTACCAGATTTGCACTAGTATAGACTAAGTACCTATTACATGCTATTACCTAATAAAGCCAAGAAGTAATATTCCAAAAGTTATGTATATGTATATTCATAAATAAATATATATATAATATACATATATTCACGGACATTTAACACAACGCCTTCTAGTCCCAAACTAAGCAAAGCTTGTACTATGGGAACTAGATGGCTGATAGAATACATAATTATGCATTTTTTTTTGTAAATACATAGGTACTTATAATACATAGAAACACCCATACAAATCATCACGCACACACGACACGGCATAAAATCAAATATTATTGTACCTAGATACTTACTAGCTTAAATTATGAATGGTAATAAACCGGTTAAACAACGATTCCTTACAGACAAACAAAAACAACTCGAATCGGGGACATTTTGATTGCAGCGAGGGGAAGGCTTGTTTTAACAATGAGCATTTGTATGGGTATAGGTATTCATTTGGTACTGAAGGCATAATTTCATCGCGAACACATCAGTCTCCTTGTTTATAATTTACTGGGTCTGACCACCTATAGCTAACGCCTATTTCTTTCGCGGAAATTGAAGACAGACTGCACTACCCTGACTCTTGTAAATAATGCACGTCCTCTTGATGAAAATGGCTCATCTGTGGTGGTCCAGTAGCGTGGTGCTTAAAGCTTTTCACAGGGCGTATATATACCTTTGAATTTTCACAATCTTCAAACGTCTTTTCCAATAAAATGCATATCCGAAACAAAGCATCACCATTTCTGTTTGTGCAACTCGAAAATCTCTACGTACGACCGACGACGTCCTGTATCTTGGAAGATAAAGGGCGACTGACTGGCAAGGGACAAAAATACACTTTTATCGTACTAACCCCGACTTCAATGCAGTTATTTGCAGTTCATCTGGGATTTTATCAGTAACTTAAAAGTTTTGATCCAGTTTTTGTTTGGGTGTACCTACCCTAATAAGCACTTATTTAGCGGATACTGTGGTGGCATTAACGCCACCACTTTTTTGGCGTCTCCACTATAATTTTCTTAAAAAATCGTTTAAGTAAGTAGGTACTTAGTTTATTTTTTATGTTACAAAACCTGTGACATGAGCATATTGCATAACGCTGGCTTTGTAACGAAAATCGTTTGGTACCAAAGCTTACAAGGTTTAAAAACGAAAAAGATAAATTTACAATTTCAAACGAAGCGGTAGGTACTTAGGTACTGCCTATACGTAATTAGGTACCTAGAATTTATTTACCTACTGATATTTTTATTTTTCTTCGCTAAAGGTAGGTACCTAATTTAGCTTAATCGAATAAATCCCAAGGGCTTTTTTACAGAAACTGCGAAAAAAATAAGTACCTAACACGATTATTCGGTGTTACAGAAAAATGCATCTCTCAAAATAGCTAAATAAATAAATATTCATGGACATTTCACACAGCGCCTCCCAGTCCCAAACTAAGCTCGTTTTGGGCCTACTGTTATGGTAACATCTATGTGAATAAAACAATTTGAATTTTTGAAAGCAAAGCTTGTACTATGGGAACTAGATTGCAGATAAAATTTGGCTCATTTTTCAGTGTTGTTTTGAACTTAATTCACAATATTATGCGTGTGATTGATTAAAATAGCACATGTAGAGTTGCTCATCTGGTTCGACTAATCATCTTGCTCTACCAATAATTGTACCTAGTGCGACCTACGTGGGTGTTTTGAGATATTTTGTAGTAATTTTTACATAATTATGTAGTTTGCCAATTTTTTGTAGAGATGTTTTAAGGTGGGCTGAGCACACTCATACGCCGGACACAAGTACCTAGGTAAGTTACACATGTACTTGATAATTATATGAAATATAATTAAGAAACATGGCGTAATAATGAATTCGCACTTTGTATACATTTACCTAGTCATCATTGCGTCATTTTTTACGGGTTTTAAAGTTAAACCAAGTTTCACAACATGTTGTAGTTTGTGTATTTTTCGAAGTTTTGCGAATTTGAATTATTGGTACGTACTTAAGTAGGTACCTAATGTATAGGTACTATATTTACCTAAAATATCCATTCGGAATATTGTTTTTTCGGAGTCGCGGAAATCATGTCTGTTGATACCCCAAAACTAAAGTAGAAACGTAGACCCAGGTATATCTCCGAGTAGGTATGTCCTACCTATGTATCTAATAAAAAATAATTTATTCAAAATCAGTTCAAGGACACAGTCGCTCGCCTCGTAGCTTTGAAACGCGTTAGTAAAGACTAAAACAAAAAGAAAATAAATTCTACCTGCTCTATAGAGAGAAATGACGCCGGATAGAGACAAGACACAGCAAAGAAAACGATCGTGCAATGCAAAGGAGTATGTAACTAGACCCGTCCTCGTCGTCGTCGTCGGCCGCTGTAATGCTGACACTTGTTGTGGTTTGAGAAATGCACATTACTGGGAAAAGTTGAAAAACACCAAAAGAAATAAAAAGAACCAATAAAAGTTTTTAGAAAAGTTCATAATAATATTAAAATACAGAGCTAAAACGACAAATAGTGAAAATACTAGGTAGGTACTTACCTATTTTTTACCTATGCAAAATGTACAATATAATAGTAAAAGTAAACCAAAAATAAAAATGTTTGCATGTTTTTGTATCAGAGTCTATTTACTGTAAATCAAACCCACATTTTTTCCCAACTGATGGGCCATTCAATGGGTGCCGACGTCTTCAGAATACAGATTAGCGATGAACTGAACGAGTATACAAATTATGTAGCTAGGTACGTGTTTATTTTAAACTCTTATGACGTAAGTACCTACTACGAATCCAAAAACATACCTACCAATTTACTTGCTTAGTCTTTATTTTTTAGTATGCATGTAGGTATAAGCAAATATTCGGTAGCCAACAGTTGCGCGGTTGAATAAACTTATCAGCTGTTTTGCAAGCTGACCTTTAAATGCATGATTGACAGCTTGACTAAAAACGTGCAATTAAGTTTTGCAAAAGAACTTGGACAAAACTTGTAGCAAAGTATTCATTGCAATATTATTATTTCGGTGACATCTAATAAGGTCACCGACCACGGTATAGGTTCGTGATGGGTCGACTGTAAGATTTGTATGTGAAGGTTTCGAGAATAGCAAAGCTTTAGTGGTTTACGTACAGCTAAGAGTAGTAGGTATACAAAAAGCATTAGGTTAAACTTACCTGGTATTTTTATCCTTCATGTTGATGAATCAAAACTTGTTAATATTTGTAAAACCTACCTACCTAAAACTAGATTAATTAAAAGATCTTTTATAACAGCCTTTCACTTAAAACTAGAACTTGTTATTTTAGAAAGTCTCATTTGTATGAGTAAACGTAGCACCAACAGGCCGTTTTGTTTGCGATTTCAGGAGGTTTGTGAATGAAAGCGGTCGATAACGCGGGTGAGAGGAATATGCGCGACAGCTACGGGTGGAGTGGCGAGTAGCGTCTAGCGGACGAAATGCCGAGCGACTGCGATCACCCGGCTTCAGGCGAAGCTAATGCCTACTACACTACACACACAGGCTTGGCTTGAGCGCCAGCTGCTATGCCATGACGTCACATCAATCTCGCGGATAAGTTCGCGTGGATGTACTCCACGTTTGATAAACAGATATCGGACGCAATCGGCAACGATTGCCAATGATGAGCAAATCAATTATCGGTAACGTTAACGTCACGTTTTTACCAGACGTTAACGCGGCTCCTATCGAATCGGTTCGTGATAGAACCACAGGTCACAGTTTTTCAGAAAGTAGTACGTACCAACTACTATTATCCCATCTCTCATTCTAAGGTTTGCTGGAAGAGAACTCTTTGCAAGGCACGTAACATGGCACACCTAAAACTGTGTCAATGTTACGCGACTGCACTGTTATTGTTCAGAGAACCCAACGACTGCAAGAGTAACATTAATTTCCTCCCTCAAACTGGATATTCGGCACACTGACAATGTCGTGCTTTTGCTAATTCCATCCATCCATACTAATTATAGAAACCAACCAAATAATTTGAACTTGAACCATTGAACTTAGGAATGAGTACATACTATTGTTGCGACATGTAGTAATTAAACGATTGAGTAAAATGAAGATGGATTTTAAATCCACGACTGAGTAGGTATTTCAACTTCTTGGTTTATGGCTTTTGCGAAGCCAACTATGTAGGTAGGTATTTAATATCCAAAGTACGTCTTAAGTATTTTTCTTGTTGATGACTTCGTTCCACCACGTCTGTCTGATACCACGATAGCCGTGATATCAGACAGAATCAAATGCTGCTACTTGTTAGTTATTTATTTATTTTACTTACACCTTGAGATATTGTTTGTCCGGTACAAAAAGGACACGAAGGAAAAACCTATATTTTTCCTGTTGATACGTTTTTTATATGCAGCGAGTAATGACGACCCTATACTTGCGTAAATTTGTAATTTTTTATTATTTGTAGGATTTATTTGCCTGGGAAGTAAAACAAGGCTGCCACAGCATAGAGGATGGTCAATGTCGCCGCGATTCATTGACTTTTAACCGGAACACAATTTTTGTAAGGTAAACATTCAAAGGCTCTACTTCTGTCTCTACATATTTACTTGATTGAATTCAGCCGCGATAGTGAGCAGGGTTGGCTTACTACCAAAAAATATAGGTACCTACATTAGTTTAATTTTTCTATGACTAGGTACCACGTACCTTTTGGATCGAAAGATGTAGACTGAAATTCTTTTCTGGTTACATTTTGGGAGTTTGAGTACTAATAACCTAGTTTAAAAAAACTAAACACGCCGATACCATGCTAAATCTTAGACGAATCTTATCAGCCCAAAATACTGAAGAGTTCCATCATCCACCTCGTGACTCCATCATCAGATCAGTTTCAAGATAGAAAATTATAAATTTTGTTACCTATACCCAAACTAGGTAGGTACCTACAAAACTTCTAAGATTTTATTACATTGTTAGGTAGTTAGGTTAGAGTTAGACAATTAGTTACAAGTGAAAATAGTAAAAGAGGAGCTTATTAATTTCCTTTATGCTGTTAATGATGATGATGGCCTGATATGTTTAGGCAAGTTGGGTAAAGTACTACCGGTACTCGATAAGAAACAGATTCTTGGTTGCATGACGTGTACTTGTAGGTACGTAATAACGTGACACAATGATCATGTACATAGATTGGTATGTTCAGTAATTCTATGAACTTCTATAAAAATAACAGTGCCGGTAGAAGGTACTTTTGTTCTTAGATTTATGAATCGTAATTTCTAAGAACAGGAAATCTGTTTCTTTAGACCGGGAGGGAGTCAGCGACGATATTCAATTAGCTCAATGTATTCAACACATTTTACGAATACTTTTATAACTGTTACAGAGGTACGCAAGCACACCGATATTTTACCTATATACCTAAATTAAAACCAATTTAAATTTAGATAGACAAGCAAATAATAAGCATGTCTGCCTGTCTGTTTATTAAGCAACAGTATCATAATACGATCTAAAAATAAATGGTTTCTAAGAAATCTTGAACATTTTTGCAACAACGTCTACCTGTGACTGATGTAATAAACTTAATGCGAGCGCTCGGACTACACCATTGTTTTGGTCCAAGGGTTTATGTGGATTTTATTAACAGAACTGATTCATCTGCCGACGACACGTGTAATGTAAGATATATCGATGTACCTACGCCATGAGGTCTAATTCATAGTCACACAAGTAGGTAAGTTTCCTCATTAAAATATGCAAAATATTGTTCGTGGTCGTATGGAACTAGTTTCAAAGTGATCATCTTAGGCCCGAATGCCGATTTACAACTCAAGCACTGATCCGGACTCAAGCATAGAATTTTTGTATGAAAATCTACTCAAATGTAGGTTTGAGTATCGATTTCTGTATACTTGTGTAGGTACATACGGCCCTTAGGTTTATTGAATAAAGAAATTAAGCGTGTGACCTATCACAATAAGATTGGTTTGGCAGGGTACATTGTTTGTTCTTACTTCAGGCTTCGCTAGCACTCAATGGATCTCGATTTACCAGCAAGTAGGTCAAAAGCAGCCTTATTTAAACTCGACTATTGGTATTAGGTAAGTGGGTGCTTGCTTACAATGGGAACGCGGTCACATAAACGGTCAAATAAGAGAGCTGGCGCACGAGCGACTTGTTGCTCAGAGACTTTTTGTCTCTGTCGAATTCCATCGGCTGCCGCGTCGTCGCTACGCTATGTGCTGCGCGCTGTTTCATACAAAAAGACTTGATGTGAGAGACCAATTGGTTGCGGAGACAAGTTGCTCGTGCGCGTTCTCTACGCTAAAACTAAACCCGCTTTGTTTTGTTTCTCTACTTTAAAACTGTAACGTTATAAACTCTATATTTTAACTTAACTACCTGTAGGTACCTTACCCACATAAAATTATATCACCTAAGATTTATCCGTAACGGTACGTAGGTAGTCATGTTGCTGAAAATGTGCAAGAATGTTCAATATCCACATTAGGAAAAAAGATCGTAAGAGACTGTTGGAAGTTTGGGGCGGCGCGGCCTTTGTCTACGAGTACTACGTAACAATGCGACAAAATGGGCTAAATCACATAAACCCTTTATATTTATGGATTTATGGAGTATTTTTGTAGGTATATTCAAAATGCCCAGTCGATAACACTTTAAAAAATTGTGTAGTTACAGAAATAAAGAAATCGACTTACTTACTTGAGTAAATCGTGTTCCAAATTTTACCAAAAGATTGAAGTAAGCCTGCCCAGAGATTGCTTCAACTTTAAAATGTTCGGTACATCTGGCAGCAGTAGGAAACTTAGTTTTGAGCGATTATTCAGCATCATTTTCTTACCACTCTTCAAATTTCCATCTTCTTCGATCTAAAAATCTATAAAATGGAAGTATTACTCACATTGAAATGTTTACATTTTGAATTGTAATTTAAAAAGTAAACCTTTGAGTCACAGATGTTACAGTTTTCAAGTGAAGGCAACGAAATGTAATAGTGACTTGTAAAGTAAACCTAGATCGAATGGCCCACATTCTTAGCCTAGTGGTGACCCCAACCACAGAATAATAGGTATTACTATAGATACGACCGAAGGATGGTGTTAATTGGAAGAGACCGGATGACCCGTTACATTTCCTTAAAATAACACTTCATGGTAAACAATGCACCCGATGTGTCATACGACGCAAATTGAGTCCTATAAAACACAAGCACGCGAGGTGAGACAGATAAACCGGGATTAACCTTTGAAGAGTCAACAAATCCAAATCATTTTACTTTTTTCAAAAATCAACAATGTCAGTTTCACTCAAGATTCTTAGTGCTGTTCTGCTTCTAGTAATTATTGCAATTATTCAAGCGAAGCCATTAGAAGAATCAAAAGCTATAGCGGAACCAGATGATGAGATGATGGATACCGCAGAGTCTCAGAACCCATTCCTGCCAAGATTCGCAATGAGGAAGTTGAAAGAGAGAAGGGAGCAGGCCCGAGCGCAACGGAGGAATCAAGGAGTTCAAGGATCGAGAAACCAGTATTATGGAGGCTGGAGACAACCATATGGGATTCCATGCCCACATTAGGTGAGTTTTTTTTAACTATACCTACCTACATATTCGTTGGTACGAATACCACCCGCGCAACTTCATGGAATTTACCTTTTTGTTTTGAGCTTTGAGATTCCCTACAAAGTGTACTTTCTAAAATGCGAACACTTATTTGTTTATACAATTAATTAGAACCTACTGTCTACTTACTTCCTCAAAAACGGTTCTTTGACCCAGAATGATCGCAATATTTAAAGGCAGGTGACCAACAATAGCTCACACTGTCCTTGGCATTCATAAGATAATCATCTAATAGTATAAAATTTACAGAAAAAAATGAAGACTCTTGTGATTTTGGTGTTGACGTTGGGAATCGTCGGTGTGATAGCGAATCCAGTTTCAAAACAAACAATACAGAGTGAAAACAAGAATTCACCTCAGGCAGAAAACAGTGACTCACAAACAAAACACGGGGAGGTTATAAACACGTTAAACAAAGGCGATCTGGAACAAAAAAAAGATACACCAATTGAAAATCCTGAACAGCCTAATATCATCGATACCACCAAACTTGTCGATGACGGTGAAAAATTCGCAATTTCAATCGAGGAAAATATAATTGATCATGGCACTGAAGATAATTGTGAAAATGACCAAGTGAAGTATTCAACAACTGAAAATTTTGAAACGCCCAACACCGATAGCGACAAAAATGACGATGGAAATGTAGAAATTATAATCGAGGAAAACATTGTCAGTACTCTCGATGACAGCCCACAGCCAGGAGAATTTGAAAACCACCCGCAATTGCCAGGAGTCAATGAAGACAGCTCACTACTGGCAGGGTTCATGGAGGACGGCTCATCGATGCCAGATTTTGTTGAAGGTCCTCAACTAACAGGAAGCTTTACAGGCGTACAACAACTACCAGGAGAGGAATTCGCAAGCGGTCAACAACCACCAGGCGGTTTAGCAGGCAACCCGCGATTCCCAGATTTTGTTATGGAAAATTCACCACTGCCGGGTTTTATGGAACACATTCCACAGTTAGCTGGACTTATTCACAGTGGACCACAAATCCAATTCAGTATTGATGGTCCACAACAGCCACAGGAACGGGAAGATGATTTCCATATTAATAAAGATTACTTCCGAGAAGACATGCAAAAAGTTGAGCATGAAATAATGGAGACTGCTGCCGGTTTCATTCCCACGCCACTGGTGTTCAGACGGAAACACAAGCCAAGGAGACGGTTCGCCACTCGGCGACACTTTAGAAGGAACCCATACAGGAGACACCAATTCTTTCATCCTTACAGCTATTACGCGTTTTATCGTCCCAGCTCTCTAAGGTATTACTAAGATTTGTATAGACTTGCCATTATAATTATTTATATACAATTATTTAATGTTAGAATTAGATAAACATGTAAATGAAATTTATTAACAATATTTTATTTCATGGTATACGTTTATTTTATTTATACCTACAAACCTTTAATTACATAAATGCCATATCGATCTATTAATTGTAATATCAATATTATATTAATTTGCCTAACTATTTACATAATAAGTAAAATATGTTAACTCACTAAGTTTTCGACGTAAAACATTAAAATAAACTTTGTACCGAAAATAATATTACACTCTACACGGCACTCGGCCAAGTTGTAATAATGGTACAATAAGGACCATCGATCCGACGGAACATAATTGTTATCGTATATATTACACAGTGCCATCAACGACACAATAAATCCGATCACTAAGATAATTACAATTCAGATTCTATACATCTGCCGGTGGTCATTCAACATTATTTGATTTGGATTTTTAGCTCTACAGATAAAGAGAACTCGCGTAAATAGTAACACTGAATATATAGGTAAATAATACAACTCATAGTCACTGTAACATATAACATCCGCGGCACCGTTCACTGCTCCCGAATGCTGGCGAGGCGAACCGACCGCCGCGGGCGAACGCGTACTCATTTCCCCGGCCCCACGAGGGCCTCGTCCATCAGCTCGTCGTCGGTGATCCCCGGCGAGTTCGAATGCGGGGAGGGCACCACCAGCGGCGAGGGGGCGGGACTCTTTGCCAGTTGGAGCGCTAAAGCCGGAGAATTAGGGTACACGGGCCGAACCGCCACCAGCCCTGAAACTTTACTTCCCGAAGATGAAGAGAAATCCAACAACATTTCCGCCGCCTCCTGAGGCGTGGTGGCCCCGCTGCGCGCTACCGTCCCACTCGCGGGCGGCTTCATACACGAATCGGCTCCTTTTCGTTCTTCGCTTCCTTTTGGCGCTGCGAAGCCTTTCGAAGATTCCGTCTTAAAGTCTAGAGGCATCAGTGGGAACGTCGTCCCTGAGTAATCTTTAGCCTCTTCTTTTGTTCGCTGCGGACTCTCGCTTTTGGCAATGCTCTCCGCTATCTTAGTGAACTCTAAAGGGCGGTCCGGCTCCTTACCTGGCGGTAGTTTCGGGCTCATCCCGCCCATATTCAACAAAGGTTTTGGCACGTTTAGGGGATAAGCGGACTTCTGCAGTGGATCGGTGGTTCGATTGTCGAAATGTGGAAATGGATACTTTTGCTGGTCCATGGTGCGTGAGAAATCGTTCACCATGGATCGGCTATCGTACTGCGATGACGGACTGTTTTTATCTGGAGTGTTCTGATTTTTTAATTTTGGAATCTGAAATTTACTCGTATCTAGAGGCTTGATAAGGCCCTCGACCAGAAAATTAGGTGCGTCCTTAGGTTTATAGCTGTCTACTTCATCTCTCGAACTAGGACTAGAATGTCGTTCAGATTTTGAAAATATAGACTTCTCTGAATTGGTCATGAGCTTGGTTCGGGTCTTTTCCCGTTCTCGGTCTCGCATTACTTTAGAAATATCGCCGCTTCCGCTTTTTGGAGAACCAGAGCTGGATTTTGAACCCGATTTGGGAAGATTTATACCGCTGACTCCGCCGGTACTCGATGATTTGTAAGGCACTTTCGTCATGTTTGGGTTGCTCGTAGAATCCGATGGACTCATGTTAGCTTTAGGTGGTGTTGAGCCTGGTGTGACGCTTCCGGACTTGGAAGACTGCATCGCTTGTGTTTTCTTGGAGGCGGGTCCACTGATCACGCCCGGTTTAAGTCCAGTGTGAGTTTTGGGCGAGCCCTGACTGGGCGGCGTGAGCTGCGGCGACGATTGCTTGCTGGAGCTCGTGCTGCTGTAGTTCAACTTTGAACTACTGCTGCCCGACTCTTTACTTCTAGTTTTGTTTATCGTGATTTTCATTCCATCCGAGCTCGGCTTCACCATATACTCTTGGTTTTTGCTCTCGCTCGACTTGCTGCTTCCGTTTTTTGGATCCGAAAAACTTTTGGAGCTGCTCGAGGAGCTACCGGACTTGGAGCTCATGTCTACATCGGTTCCGCAATGTTGGGCAGACTTTAGCTTGTCTATCACAGCGCTGAGCGAGCCCTTTCTGTTGCGAGCTGCGCTAGGAGCGTTCGTTTTATTCACTTCGACGTTAGGTGGAGATATCAGCGGCTCGGTGACGGGACTATCGCACGTCACAGGAGTTATCTCCAGTTGCTTTAGCTTCACTGGGTTTTTTAACTTTGGGCTACTTCGGCCGGAGCTGGAAAAATTTAAACCGGAATGCTTCTTTTCCTTGTCCCTCGAGGAGACTGAGCCGGAGCCGTAGCTATCTTTGGATATCTTCTTAGAGAGATCGTACCCCGTGGTTCCGGACTTGCCGGACGGCGAGCCGGAGGCGGCGGACTTCAGGGCGGACATGCTCGGCTTCCCCGATCCTGAAGAACTATGTTTCGGGGAAGAGACGCTTGGGTTTTTTGGACTCGAGTATCCTGGCAAGTGTTTGGGGCTGTTTTGCACCGGCGAGTGTCGCGGGCTGCTGTGATGGCTGGAGGTGCCGGACTGCTTGGCCAGCCCCTTAACGGTGCTGGGGCTGGGCGACTTGGTTATCGACACGGACCGCCCGTGCGTCGGGCTCGGACTAAACTTTCTCAGCAGCGAATTCGGAGACGTCGACCGTAAGGGGGATCCATCGGTCGGTTTGATGCTCACCGACACGGGCTTTGTCAGCGGATCCTGCTTCGGGGGCACCTTCTCGGGCGGCCCCATGGGGTCATCTCTGCGGCGTTTTTTCTTCTTTTCCTTGCTGCGTTCCTCGCCGGACTTGCTGGACTTTTTGTCGGATCTCATTCGGTCGTCCATGGACTTCATTTGCGAGGAGGTGATGGGGGTGATGGTTATGGAGCTGGGTAACGCGGCCGGAGCGGCCGCCGTGATCGGTATGATCTCTATGCCGGGACGTCGGTCCAAGCACAGCATGGAGGATATGCTCGAGCCAGTTTGTGCGGCGCCCGACGCGGTTCCTATCGGGGTGATACTGACGGAGGAAGGCATGTAAGATTTACCTTCGGTCAGGTCCAGTAGAAGTGAAGATGCGCTCCTGCTCTTTATTTCGGCGTCTTTGCTTTTAAGCTTCTGCCGTTTGTGCTCAGACTTCTGAAAAGACGACCTGCAACGAAAAAACTAAGCGTGAGATAACATCATCTTAGCAAAATAAATAATTTGGAAGAATGCATCTAACTAGGTAATTGAACTATCAAATACTCTGAATCATAGTGTGAATAAACTATCAATACTAGCATAGTGGAAGAGCCGCTCCTTTACAATGTGCATTTCATCGCAATACTTCAGGTTCAGCTCGCCGCCACACTTGCAAGCGTGTTGCGTCACGGACTGCGCCTATAACTCATTCTATTAATTTTCTATTTCTGTCTACTTTGATACTTTATACAGTGTGCTAACGAAACTGACGACTGGGGACGAAAGTTTCATTTATTTTTGCTTATACATACGGTCACACTTCGGGTTAGACCTCCAACATAACCATAACTACGCTATATACAACGCAGAGAAACATTATATCGTCCTTCTCGCACGATTCGCAAAACAGTCTGGGTCGACCTGTCACCGTGTGTAAGTACATACACAATTCTTATATATAGTATAAAAAACGTATTCTGCAAGATTCCGCTTCATTGAACAAAACGAACCAACCTTATCATATTGTCTTCAAGATCAGCGTCGTTTGAATTGTCCATATCAGACGACGTTCTGTTATCTTGACTCCTAGCGTCCGTTGCATCCATTCCAGAAAGCTCCAAATCCGATACAAACTCGTTCTGCGACGCAAGCGATTCTCGCCCATCGTCATTTGTGGAGTTGCTGTTATTTGTATTGTCATCATCGTTGACGTAAGCGTCAGATTCGCTATCGCTATCTGAGTCCATCATTTCGGCAATGCCACTGGGTTTGCCCTTCTTTTGTCCGGGCCATACGTCTGAATCAGATTTGCGTTTCTTCGACTTCCGCTCTGTCGTTTCAGATTTGATGTCGTCTTGGCACATTAGAGATAAGTGGTGCTGTTGTTCCGACAGATATGCACCTGAGGAAAATATAATGTGAAGCGAATCAATACAATGATGATGGAAAGTAAACAAAACGTTGCGTGAATCGACTTTGAATTCACCTATGCAACTAAGAGAGTAAGAATGTTAATATCGGTATGTTTACATTGTATTCAATTATTGCAATAAAAATATTGATATGGGCGAGCAGTAATTTGAAAAACACGTGTGACCTTTTATTGTAATTAAAATCTCATTGTACGCGACTGATATGACCTCATTTGTGGACTAGCAAGATCCTGATTTAAACATTCCTGATGAATGTTTGAAAGGGGTAGTTTGATAAGTTTGTGCAAATATAACATTTGGTACGTGCCAGATTAGCATAGCTATCTGTTCCTACACGAAAAATAAATGATCTTCAAATCAAGATGAATTTGCTTCTTACTCGTCAATGTGGTTCTATGCCGCAAAACTGCTATACTTATTATGTCAAAATGATTATAGAAAACTTACCTCCTTGATGTGGATGGTTCACATTATTGGGGTAAAGATTCCGCGGCGCACCAGGCTCGTGTTTGACGTGATCACCTCCAGGGTCAATACCCCCAAGGCCGCAGCTAAAATTTGCATCTAAAGCCGAGTAGCCGCCGTTCATTTGTTTTGTGGATGCTTCACGCTCCCAGATTTTTACGAGTGATCTAGAACAAAAAGTGACATCGTAAAAAACTAGCATCTACTTTCTCAAACTCTAAGCCTAGTCGGCCTTATCCTTAGGAAAGATATGAATAAATATCCTTAGACATATTACACAACGCTCTCAAGTCCCAAACTAGGCATAGCTTGGTCCATTCGTGCGTATTTCATCATGATATTTTTCATCATCGTTTGAAATAAAAATCTTTATTTTGTTCAAATGAAAAATCAAATTCTTCCCGCACAATATTTTTTTCCATTGTAAAGTAGGTTTTATAAAATGTACCTCAGCGTTATAGGAATAGAGTGGCTTTTTTGTAGCACCCGGCTGATGTACTCGTCGATGTGTTCCCTTGCCGGAGTATTCAGTGAGTAGACAGACGCTCTCGGAGCCGCCGGATCGGACAAATCTAACTCGACGGTGGCCATACTCTCGTCTAGTGGATGTTCCAGAGAAATGGAAATATGTTGCCAGGATAGTGCGCTCACTTCAAACATAAGCGTGCTTTCTAGCTCCACAACTGTGAACAGAAATTGTGGATTCCCTCACGATTCGTATACACTCGCAGTCTCGCATGCACAGCATTGCTACGCGACAGGGTTGCGAGACGTCCTATACCGCATAAATTGCATCATTAATTCAAGTTGTATACTAATGAGTGCACCTTGCTTGGCCTGCGTCCTCACGCAGCTCGCGACTAATGCGTTGAAAAGCGCCTGTTGCCGTAAACACGCGAGTAGCGGCGGCGCATGAGACGGATGCGTGAATGGAATGGACGATACCATGCACGCCGTCAGCCCTCGCGTCTCGCATACGAAGTAACATTGCATCTGGTCCGGGAGATTCTAAAAAAAAAATCTGATCAAAGCAGGAAACCAGAGAATTGGACATTATTCCACTCAAAGCGTTAAACATAACAGAGATAAAGCTGCCTAAAACTTGGATGTTGGTACATACCACAAAAAGTCCTTTGCTGAGATTCAATTCTATAGTTTTGCCGGGTGTCAGTTTATTGTATGCCTGCTGAGCTACCAGGCCCAATAAAGGCTTGGCATTGCTCCAGTCGGCTGCCACTTCCACCTGAAAAGATAATTATTTACCAATAGATTACTGCTGGTTCGTGATTTAGTCGAGAAGGTAACACTCACTTACCAAGTATGAACCAAAAAAGTCCAGCCTTTACAGTGTTATGCAAGTATTTTTGTTATTATAGAAATATTTGTGAACTTTGTTGGGTGTAACTAATTACTATATTAAAACATCTTGAACATATTTTCTCACCTCAGTTGTAGCATAAATGAGCTTAGCCAGACCAGAGCATAAAGGAGTAGGCTGTGACAGTTTCAGTGTGAAACAGGCAGGGAGCATTGCACTGTTTTGTGGCACCAATTGAGCATACACTGGGTTCCTATAGAACAATAAATCAAATAAATATTTTGCTTGCCAACTATCATACTCTGTCTTTAAAAATCTTCATGAATTTTCATATAAATTCAATTCACAATTGTATTAATAAGGAATAGAAAAAATGTGTGCAATTTGATGCAGTGATAATAGTTTTCATATAAATTCAATTCACAGATGTTGTAAATACAGAACATGTGTGCAATTATTTGATGCAGTGATAAATAAAGTAGGCAGCGAATTTTAGATAAGATTTCCATTAAAATTTATATAAAAAAGATCTATAATTTGTTTTAGTAAGTAGTTCAAATAATTGTACAGATCTTTACCCTTTGCCTGACTGCTGCCTGTTAGATATAATAGGTGCCAGTTGCAATTTGTTGGCTGCAGAGCCTTCTAGTAAGACTGTGGCTGAATGTCCAATTTGTGTGTGTGAGGGGGCGACCAGGGAAGCTAGACCACTGGAAGCCTGGGGCTTGCCAAGTGTAAGCAGCTCAATAGTGAGTGGCTGTAGGCCTTTGTCTTTGTCCAGCAGTTCGTATGGCGAAACAAAATAGGTTAACTTCATGGCATGCCCTGGAAAAGGAATTAAAATTTTAAGCCTATAATGACCTATACACGGTAACAATGACACGACTTGACACTGTATTTGAAATACACAAATTTTGCCAGTGTATAGATAGATTCAGTTTTAGATAGCAATTGATTAAAACACAGGCACAACCTACCTCCTCTTCGTTTTTGCAAAAAACCTATTGGGCTTTTGTGGACCTGAGTCCAAGGATCTTTGATGAAACTCTGCAGCTGCCTCATCGTGCAAAGATCTTCTTCTAAACTCTGTAGAGCACTAAATGCTTTGCATTTCACCTGAAAGAGGAAGTAAAATATAAAAAAAAAAATGTATTATATAATATTAATGTTGGTATGCAAATCTTACAACATAAGTTAGTAGGTATTCCATATGAATATGAGACAGGTTACAATTATATTTTTAATTTGCTTCATTTTCTTTGTAGCAACATGCTGGAACTTAAATATAATAATGAAGCATTGTATTTACTTTTTTTTCTGCATTGAGTTGGTATACCGCAGTGAGTCCCTCTAACTGTGCTGTGAAATCTGCAAAATCTCCCTGAGATATACACTGCACAAGCTCCTCGCAGCTTTGCTGCTCAATCTGTAAAATATGAATAAAGATTCGGTTTTTAGTTTAATTAAGACTAGATCATGTTGTTGTAAAATGTCCGAATATTTTATTTATATCAGTGATTATTAGGATTTGCTTCAAAAGAACTCAAAAAGGTTTTTGGCTGTAATGAAATTGTTATAATTGAACACCTTACCTTTCCTTCATGATGAATCTTGACATCTTTAATTCCACCAGAAGCCTCAACTATTATTTCCAAATAGAACATGTCAGATGAAATAAAAAGATTCACTCCTGAAGTGCCTACCACAAACTTCAATCTGAAATATAAATAATAAATTTATAAATAGATATCCTTGGACATTACACTTAATGCCCTCTAATTCCAAGTTAAGCAGAGCTTGTACTATGGGAACTAGATTGCTTACATAAGTACATTATTACAAAATGATTTACATAATATGGTCTACATGAGTCATGTTAACATTCTAATTTACATGCAGGTTTTAGACTAAATAGGCCACACCATAAGGAGACTTTTGATGCTTACCTATGTTGTATCTTTCTGTTCTTATTTCATGCTATGTGGGATTAGTACAACAGTATATTAAAATAGCTTACCCCAGTTGCCTAGAGAGACACTCAAGTCTCTCAATGAGGCTTTGCAGGGAGCCTACTTTGATGCAATGCTGTAGGCTGTCCAGACACTTCTGAAGAATCATACGATCTTGGCTGTCAACAGCCCAACGCTTATCCTAAACAAAGAATTATCTTAGGAAAAGGAAAAATAATATCTTGATGTTCTATGTATAATATCTAGTTTCAATGATTGAACTACTGTTATGTAGGTAAGTATGTATACCTACTCAAGTCTCAGCCCAGGACTTAACACTATCTTTAGAACTGTACTCACCAGCATAGTCATTCGAACTCCTTTGGATGTTTCTGCCAAATTTTTGTACTGTGAAGTTTTGGACCTCAATTTCTCCATGAGGATCTCCTTTTGGAGCTCTTTTGATTTGTCCAGCAAACCATTTGGGGTCGACATCATAACAGTATTGCCGTCCGTCATGGTGAACTTACAGATTCAATGTAATACAATCCACAAACAAGTGAACTCAGTAAAGTTCTCCAAACATCTGATGAGGTTTTCAATGTGTTTTCAAAGTTTTACAAGTCCATTTTAGAAGCCATTTTCTTGGGGCTGGGGCGCTTTTCTCACATTTGCTAAATCTGAATCATGTAAAGATTTACAACAGGTAACAGCTTTTCGTAACAAAACGCTGAAAAATTTATCCAAAACGAAAAATGCGAAAGAAATTCAAGCAAAGCGAGAGAAAGAGCACACAACCAACACACAACGACAACTTCAAGGTGACACTGTCATCAATCACAATAATGTCACTGTCATCTCTCATATCAATCTGTGTCAAACCCTCAGTCACCCACAGACAAAACTAAACGAACGAACGAAGTAAGATCAAGATTGTTCTAAGTTCTGTGGACTCTATGTAATAATATGGTAATGATGTACATTACAGTCAATCGGGGTAACTTAATCTTTCAGTAAAACATTGGCCCTAAATCTCATTTGCGATTTTTGTTTATTTTTTGTCTTTGGTTTAGTTTATTTCAAAGTACCTTCGTAAACATAGTGTGGAGACTATCTTCGTAAACATTAAAAACGCGCGATACAACTGTCATCTGTCAATTTGACAGTGTCAGGAATTCTTTTCGATTGAGGAAACTTTCAGTGTAGTTTCGAGTGCGCCAAAAAGTTATTTGCTGTGTTGTTAATTGATTACTTAGAGAGGTAAGTGTTATTTCAAATGAACTGTTACTCATTTATCTTGGATCACAATAGAGATTTACACAATTGTTTCGTTTTCTGCAATTATATTGCCCTAAACGTCGAGTAAGTAAATAATTATATGAAAATCGGGTAAACTTTGGCCCGGGCCAATCTTAGCATGATGCTATTCATGACTTCTTCTGAATGTGTTGCTATTGTAGATTTATCGTTTTGCTTATATTTTCAAAGGATTAAATTTTGTTAAAATGAAATAATAAGTATAGTTTGTTTGTCATAGGCTATCGGGACATCATGAGTCGAAAGAAAAAATCTGCAGTAGGAGTCAGGAAATATGGCACCAAGAGTAACTATTCTAGTAAAACGATGGGAATCCTGCTAATGAAAATGAAAACATCGATGAACAACAAGACGACGATGACGAAAATTCTCAAAACGTTGGAAATATTTTAAATCCGGACAGAAGAACATTTGAAAAGTGTGAAAAAAGGCGACAGGAAGCAGAAACAACGCAAGAAATAGAAATTGAACTAGACACAGCTCACGAAGAAGGTAACACTATAGAGACATATGAAGTAAATGATGGTAAGCTTGAACCTATGATGGTTGATAATAAGTTAAAGGCTGTGGATCACTATTGTATTTTTAACTACGAAGGAACACTGTTCCCAGGACGAATCATACTCGCAAATCACCCGAAATACAAAGTTTCTGTTATGCAAAAGGCCGAAGAGGGCTGGATTTGGCCCAGGAGTGTTGAAATTTTCAGTGTCAATGATGCAAATATCATAAGAGTGCTGAATAACACTAATATTCACCGGAAGAAAGGCTATTTGGCTATAGAAGACGACTTTCTGGCTATGGAATGGGGTGACTAAATTTTCAAAGTTTGATCTCATGGTGTGCAATATTAAGCAATGGATTTTAATTTTTTAAGCTTTTTTTAATTTGTTTAGTTTTATGTTGAGTCATTAGATATGTTAAAAACGCAAGTTCCTAATTTATTGTCCAAAATATTCGATTTATTAAATAACAGTGTTAATTTTCCTATGGCAGCATTTTATTTACCCACATTTACCTAAAAATTATAAAGTAGGGTATCCAAAATGATTGTCTATGGCTCTCAGCTGTATTTCTCATTGTAAATATGCAGGCTAATGTTAGCCGTACACTTTAAATTCGATAAAATAAGCAAAAACAGCTTACAATTGGGACCCGGGCCAATCCAAGCCCAACTCACAGTATAACTTTGGCCCGAAGCTTTAACGGTGTTTTCACAACTATTTTCCTAAAAACGATTAGCAATATGTTACATTTTCTAAAAGAAGGTCACTTATAGCCACGAGAAAATATATATGTTTATGTTTATCGTAATTTATTAAAGATTAGTTTAACTTTTTTTACGAAAAGTGGGCCAAAGATAGCCCGATTGACTGTACGGACTCTACAAGGTTGGATGGACGATTCTCTTTATCATTCTTCATGCATCCCACCAACAAACACCTATGATGCATTCTTCCAAGTCTCATTCTAACAAAATTACATACTGAAAATCTCGTTTTGCATGAAACGCATTTCTCATTTTTCGAAAGCACCTACTCACCTACGAGTTTAGTTCGAGAGTTTTGCCAGGCTAATAAAAAAGGTAGAGCATAGTAAAAATTTCGTAGAGCATCCCAAACTCTGAAGAATATCCCAAATTCGTCATATTCTTTGGAGCATCCTCTAAAAGGGCTCATCTCAAAATGAGTGTCTACCGTGCCTTTGTTAAGCTTTTCTGTTTTACCTTGTATTTAGCCAGAATCGTTTGGTTTATACACAATTTTGTAGTTATTATCTATCTACTTTCTAGGTTAAAATGTACCTATGTAGGTACCTACCCACGAACATAGTTTGTTTCGTAGGAACCTGCATAAAACATAAAACTATTTTTACGATCGAAAGTTAGTTTTGGTACTATGAGTGCCTACATTATTAGAATAGGGTGTGTCTTGAATTTTTGAAGATCTTTATTTGAACATCCGTCACGTCCACTAATCTAAAAGGATCAGTCAGGGTGAAAGGCAAAAGCGGCGAAAGCGAATCAAATTATGGATGCTGAATGAGTTTTTGCTCTTTGGAACGCTCGCAAATTCACTTCATTCATAGAACCAAATTTTATTGACAAAAATGTTGTTGCATTCAAAAATGAACTGAATTCTTATTGAATAGGTACCCACACCACACCTACATACTACTAGGTGCTACTAGTCATTCATTCTTCGTCACCAAGCGTAAATTACCAGACAAGCTAACGGAGCTACTAACCTGTCAAACAACTCTCCATAAAAACTTTCGTTTGCTGGAACTGGCTTTTATACAAAAGCTTGATTGCATTTTGCAAATTTTTATCCCATGTCTAGCAGCACGATGAGTGTACTATCTCGTCTCTACTTAGATATCTACATATACGTTGACTGAAAAATATACAAGAAGTGAAACATACAATTTGTAGTAAGTAATTTATTAAGTAGCTACCTACTAATTATGTACCCAGCCGGTAAGTAGGTGCGTTGGTGCGCAAGGCTTTTGTTTCCGGTTCCGGTACTGACCGAATTGTAGCTCTTTGCCAATGAGTCGTATAAAAAAAGAAATTTCCTTTACTAAGTATTATAAAAAATAAGAAAGAAAGGGGATGAATCTTTATCACGGACCGATTCTATATCTTTGTATTGCAGTTGCTAGAGTATCTACTACAACGTAACGAGCGAAACCTGTGTTTGACGTATTGGAAGTGCATTTTTTTGCAATTCTCAGCTGATTGGCGTGCGGTCTGAATGTCATGCATTGTCCGTAGTAAGTATTCTATGTATACAGGCTTTAGTCATGTTGGTTGCAAACATTAACGTAAGTAGGTCAATGTAAACTAGCATTACTCTACCTATTCTAGATATTTTTTTCCATGAGTGCCTACCACTTGGAGTTATTTATAATATCTGACCCTGTAGTAGGTAAGTCACTGCTACGGCATTCGGTCCCTCTACGATATCGCTACGGTGTCTCTACGCCGCCGCTACGATGCAGCTACGAGGTGTTCATGATATGCTACGATGCAGTTACGATGTCTCCACTCACGGTGTGTTATAGCTGATTTACACTTTGTTAAGTGCAAGTGCTAAGTGGTTAGTTAACGTGTTTTTTGGTGTGAAGTTTTAAGTGTGTTCAGAACGTTCACACAGTGTTTAGTTGATTCTGCTATTTATTACTCCGAGTGCGGGGTGAGCGCGGGTGTGCGGGGGAAGCTACTTGACAGTAAAAATAGACACGGTTCCTAATCATATTACATCGCACTTGCACTTGTTACCTGCACTCATCACCTAACAGCGTATGCGTTTACACGCTGATTTTATTTATCGCTTAACACTTGCACTTGTCACTCGCGCTTGATACTTAACAAAGTGTAAACCAGGCATTACACTGCTACTACGAGGTGTCCACGGTTTGCTACGCCGCTGCTACGATAGAGCTACGAGGTGTCAGCGTGTGCTACGCCGGTGCTACGATGCAGCTATAAGGTATCTACGGTGTTCTTACACTACTATTCTACATAGTAGTATACAGCAGTCATAACTGCCACGGCCCTACTACGGTCTAAGCATTGCTACGGCGGCGGCGTTTCTATGCCGCTCTTATGATATAGCTGGTACGGACTACTACGGTGTTGTTATGGAGTCGCTACGATATCGCTACAGACAGTCGTAAACCCACCGTCGTCGTCGGTAGTAACTTGAATTAATACTTTGAATGCACCAAACAAGCTTTCCCAAACATTTCTAGAAGTAGGGACCTGCTGCTTGTTTTCAGACAGAGTTTATTGGTTTAATTCTGATTTATTTTAGCTTCGTCGGTTCATTTTGTAAACAGCTATCGGTCAAAGCTCAGTCTTAAAGTATTTACTTTGAGCGAACTCTTGGACCGATATCGGGCATAATTGCTGTTTGAAACTTTTGATTTCCGTCAAAGCATTCAGAGAGAAACTTGAGTTAGCTTGAACCCTATAGGATCTAACTTACATAAGTCCAAGGAATTTATGTTATTTATGTGTCGTTAGTTGTTAGTAGTAGTATAAAAAAACAGAACGATCTCTATGTTATATCCATCAGACTCGCAGACTTTTTCAAACCTTCTAAATCTACTTTTCGGATACCTACATTGGATTGCCATAAGATAAAACTACACTTATACAACCGGGTGCTGGAAATTATTCCTACTCAGGTTTATGTCCGTTAATAGTTTCCTTATAGATTTTCTATAAGCAATTTATCTCAATACAAGTTACATTATCCGATCTATTCACTTACTTTAGCCGCATTGGTTGTAGCCTTAAGATTATCTGCTTTGGTAAAAGAAGTTTACTTTTTACATTATGTAAAAGGTTAAACTAAGAATTGAGAAGTCTAGGAAATACGTGTAGTTAAACTCTACCCGATATTAATAAAAGTTTTGTTACTTTGTGATTTCATATGTGGTGGTTTTATCATTTACCGATATTATTTCTATTAAAATTTGTCCAGTTATCTATTGGTAAATCATAAAACTTTTTTCTACAGTTCAAATAATGAATCAAGCACAAAATAAGAGCACGATGAAGCGTGGTCTATCTTTGACTTGATTTTTACTTCAGGAACTCTTAATTGAAGTTGTAAAATGCTTTTTATGAGAAGTATTTTATTTTTATGGTGCTATAAATATCGATTGATAATCACATAAAAATATATTAAATCACCGCAGAGGATTTATTTTCTATGCTGTGGCTATGCACCTTTCGGGTAGGTTACGCTCATGATGGCCAAGAGCATTAGCACACTAGCCAATACCGACACCTACTTACACCATGCCGGCACATTAGATCGGTCGATCTCGTCCTGTCGTCGGTAAGTTCTCATTTTATGACCATATCTTTAGAAAAGTAGTCAAGTAGAACCTAGCCAAGTAGGCCGAAAATTACAATGGAGCGCTTGTATATCGAGGGTTTTTACTGAGGTCTTTGTTTATCCAAAGGGATGTTAGACTGGTTGGTCTCGTCCTGTCGGTAGTTGTATCTGAAATGAAAGAATAGCTTCAGAACGAAATACAACATCGAGGTAAGCCTAAGTTCTTTATTCTTGTTACATCTTCTCTTGAAATCTAATCAGGAATATTTGGATGAAGTAGGCTTGCCTAGGGATTCACAGGAAAGACTGTCAATACGTGGGGAGCTGACTAAGCCGCAGGTTTCCTCACGATGTTTTTCAAATGGTAGAGCTGAAGCTAAATAAGTAACATTTACAGCTATAAATTAATAAATATTGTAGTATACTTCGAATACATAAATGTACTAAGTACCAACTTGCGTAATGTAAATGAAAGTCTTGTTGAGAAGTCCAGAGGATCCAAAGCGCTGGCGTGGGAATCCACAGCACGTGTTCGGTGCACATAGGTACTATCAGATTGGTGATGAGAAGAAAAACTTATTGTGTTCTGATTGCTCCAATTTATTAGAGGATATAATAAACGGATACAATACAATTCTATAACTAATTTAGTTCTAATGGAATAATTAATTATAGATAAATACATATGACGTTATCGCTTGGGCGTTCGGGGGCAAAAGAGAAAGAGCTAAGAGTGAGTCGGTCCATGTTACAAAACATGACAGCCCAGCCGATACACATGTCAACGTCATGTCAAGATTGTGTGGAGTACCATGCATATATTGCTACATTTTAACACTACCCCTTAATCCACACAATCATCATGTCATTAATACAAAACAACACAACAATCTTAACAATATGATATCTCAGTCAATAGGTACATAACAATTTATAGAGATACCACATAAATACCTACTACAATACTATTACATAAAAATACCTACTAAATTATCAAATTCTTACATTCATATCATTTACAAACTTGTGATGTTTCATAACACACAAAGGTTTAGTAAGAACATCTGCTACCATACTCTCTGTCTGTAGGTATTTCACTTTTACATAACCATTTTGAACCAGATCTTTTACAAAATGATACCTTATATCTATGTGCTTAGTGCGTTTATGACAATATTCTTTAATCAGTAATAATTTTTGGGCAGATTGGTTATCATTAAATATTGTCACTTGATACAATTTCGGTATGATTTCAGACAGAAAACTTCTTATAAAACAAATATCTTTACATACATCTGTTATTGCTAAATACTCTGCCTCAGTACTAGAAAGTGCTACACAACGTTGTTTACGAGATTCCCAGTTAATCACATTATTTCCTAGTTTTACAACAAACCCAGTATAGGACCTTCTATCATTGGGGTCATTAGCCCAGTCAGCGTCTGCAAAAGCAGTCAAATTCAATTGACCTCCTTTATGAAAATATAAAGAAAAATTAATTGTACCTGCTAAATATCGCAAAACCCTTTTAGCTGCCTGCCAATGTGTTACATCAAAACAGTTGTTAAACTGGCTTAATTGACTACAAGCAAATGAGATGTCAGGCCTAGTACATACAGATAAATACATAAGACATCCCATCAGCTGCCTATAGTTATACTGATCCTATAGTTTTACCCTTAACTAATTTACAGTTGGTAGGCATAGGCGTTTTTACTACTTTACAGTTTTCCATACCGAAGCGTTGCAACAATCTTTTTATATATTCAGATTGACTTACTTTCATAATTCCATTTGCTCGGTCTCTTTCAATATTCATGCCCAAACAGTTTTTTTAAATTACCTAAATTTCGAATATTGAAATTATCTTCAAGCAAAGGCAACAACTCATTACATTTAGTACTGTAAAATATATAAAAGTCGTCGACATATAAAGCAATTATAGTTATGTCTCTCTCAGAACGCTTTATATACACACAAGGTTCACACTTACTTTGCTTATAGCTATTATTAGATAACAAATGATGAACTTTAGCATTCCAATTTCTACTAGCTTGCTTAAGGCCATAGATACCTTTTAACAATAAACAAACTTTACTTTTACAATCATCATTACCAAAGCCAGGAGGTCGTTCCATAAAAATGGTTTCCTGAAGTTCACCATTAAGAAATGCAGTTGTAACATCAATATGGTCAATATTTAAATTCAATTCATTAGCTAATGCGAACAATATTCTTAATGTACTATGACGCACAACAGGGGAAAAAGTGTCATTGTAATCTACGCCTCTTATTTGAGTAAAACCCCTGGCGACTAATCTAGCTTTATACTTTTCAAAATTACCATTAGCGTCATACTTTTTCTTATACACCCATTTACATTTTACCACATTTTCATTAGGCGGCCTATCAACTAATTTCCATACATTATTAGAAATAAGAGAATCATATTCACTTCGCATAGCGGCCCGCCATTCGTGACTATCAGGACAACTTACAGCTTCCTCAAAGGATTGAGGTTCAGCAAGTGGAAAATCTTGTGCAATCAAAGAGAAGTTGGTTTCGTAGTCATTGTACTTTACCGGTAACCTGGATCTAGTACTACGCACAGGACGTCGACTCGCGGATACCGGGGGTGATGTACCACCTCCGCCCTCAGCCGGCCCATCGCGCACTGGCGTCACGCACGCGTGGCGGACGTCGCGCGCTGGCGTCACGCACCCGTGATGGACGTCGCGCGCTGGCGACTCGGCAGGGACACCGTCGTCCTCACTGCCCGTGCAGTACTCACCGTCTGAAAAAACCGTTACTTCACCTGTAGTATCGTCTGACACAGACTGATCATATTCTAATTGACTAACATTTTGACTAGTAACATTATCATTAATTGAATTCATATCAGCATTATTATCACATATATTTTCACTAGAATTCAGCAAATTACTATCATTATTACTAGAATTCGGTGTATCAATATTATTAGAATTCAAACTATCCATGGTATTAGTCAATTCAAAATAAATAAAATCATTATCATTATTGTCAATGTCATTAAAATTATTATGAAACTTATTTTCAATAAAAACAACATTTCTAGACAACACAACATTCTTGGGTGCAGACGGGTCCAATAACCTATAGCCCTTTGAAGTTTCAGAATACCCAACAAATAAAAACCTTTTACTTTTAGGGTCTAACTTACGGCGTTTCTGCTCAGGCACTAAAGAGTATGCAATGCAACCAAATACGTGAAGGTGACTAAGATCTGGTTTAGATCCGGTCCAAACCTCCTCCGGTGTACGTCCTGAAAGAGCAGCAGTAGGGGACCGATTTTTAAGATAAATTGCGGTCATGACCGCCTCTCCCCAATAGCGCCCACAGAGACCAGCACCCTGCAGCATACATCTGGCCTTCTCCATAAGCGTCCTGTTAAGGCGCTCACTTACGCCATTCTGGCTCTGACAATATGGTATGGACTTCTGGTGAATGATTCCATGCTGTTGCAAAAACTTAGAAAAACTATCATTACAATATTCACCACCTCCGTCTGACCTTAGAATCTTAATTGGCAACCCTACTTGTTTCTCTACAAGTCTTTTAAAATTAACAAAATGAGACATTACCTCCGATTTGTGCTTCATCAGATATCCAAAAGTCTTCCTGGTGTAGTCATCCGTAAACGTAACAAGGTACTTCGCACCACCCAAGCTGCTATCAGGCAACGGCCCACACACATCAGAATGGATCAACTCGAGGGACTTGGTAGCTCGCCTTGCCTCTCCAACCGGAAACTGCTTGGCAGCCATCTTTCCCTCCAAACATGGCACACATTCCTTCAAAACCTGCTCATTGTCAGTCTGAAACAGAACACCAGTTGCATTTCCATTCTTTAATGTACACATACCCTGTATACCAAGGTGACCAAGCCTTTTGTGCCACAAATCAATAGGCACATTAGCAGTAACCTTTGCACTCCGGGCCTCCTGCCTATTACACAGGAGAGAAGAATGCACTAATTGCGAATACCTACTTGATTGACACACCCCAAAATTAACCCTATAAAGACCATTATCTTTGAAAGCACAAAATATTGGGTTGCCAGAATTTTTACTGCTCTTATCATAAATGAAACAGCCCCCGCCATTAAATATAACATTAAAGCCCTTCTGAGTGAGACAGCTGACCGACAACAAATTATGAGACAGTTTAGGTACATACAAAACATTTGTAATATTCCTTACCACTTTTTCAGTTTTAACAGTGATTGTGCCTTTACCTAGACATTCCAACTTCTCATCATTCGCGATACTTATAACATTGTTACAGTCCGTTAGCTCTGTAAATAAACTTTTATTATTACACATGTGCGCACTACACCCAGAGTCTATCAACCAGCCGTCCTGTGATTCAGCTACAAATGCGGTAGCCACCAACGATTTCTCTTCTGGCTTCTGCATGTCCTTCTTCAGTTTGAAGCATTTCGACTTGATGTGACCGCTTTTCTTACAATAGTGACAAATAATTTTACTCTTGTTCGCTTTATTTTTTGTCACAAAAGCAGCATCCACGCCTTCTGAGAAGTTGTTCTTCCGATACTCTTCTTGTATCAACCTGGATCGCACCAGTTCACTTGACAAACTGTTGGTTAAACACGCCGTCTCCAGGTTAGAGACCAAAGCGTCAAACTCTTTGGGTAAGCCACTGAGTAACAGCTCTGCAACTTCTGCATCTTCAATCACTTTGCCGATGTCAGCTAATTGTTGGACAAGTGTCATTATGCCAACTAAATAATCAGTCATTGAGCCGAACTGATTGTAATCGGTGTGATGCAGCTTTCTCAGCAAGAGCACACGCCTATAAAGGCCTTTATCTTCAAAAGTTTTTGCCAGAGTGTCCCAAGCTTCCTTGGCTTTAGAACAGTGCCGCACGTGTTGATGACACGCAGCCTTCACACTAAGGCATATACGCGCCAGAGCTTTCTGGTCTCGCGATGCGTCGCCGCCGTCTCCACTCACATTATTCCATAGACCCTCCAATGTAAGGAGCATTTTCATTTGAAACTTCCAAGAATTGTAATTGGAAACACCTTCTAGTTTTTCAATGTGTATGCCTGCGCCATGCGAGGACATCGCAACGCCGGTGCCAGGCTCCACTACTCCACCAGATAACCTTTCTTCCATCGTGTGCACACGTGCACAATGTGCACTATCAAAATGCGAAAATTTGACACGGCCGTTTCTTCAGATATTTTATCACAGATATCACTGGGCCACAAAACCAGTTGAGATATCACTGGGCCCCATAACCTGTTGAGAAGTCCAGAGGATCCAAAGCGCTGGCGTGGGAATCCACAGCACGTGTTCGGTGCACATAGGTACTATCAGATTGGTGATGAGAAGAAAAACTTATTGTGTTCTGATTGCTCCAATTTATTAGAGGATATAATAAACGGATACAATACAATTCTATAACTAATTTAGTTCTAATGGAATAATTAATTATAGATAAATACATATGACGTTATCGCTTGGGCGTTCGGGGGCAAAAGAGAAAGAGCTAAGAGTGAGTCGGTCCATGTTACAAAACATGACAGCCCAGCCGATACACATGTCAACGTCATGTCAAGATTGTGTGGAGTACCATGCATATATTGCTACATTTTAACAAGTCTAAACCCTAGTTCTACCCTAGTTTCTAGAAACAATGAACCATTCTTTGTTTGTTTTGAAAATTACTTTGATAATTAAGTTTACTACAACAGTTACTTAGTTATTATTAAACAGCATTTGTTTTATTTATTTTAAGTAACTTATACCTTATACTATAATAGTACATTATGGTACTAGTGTGTATCATTGATAATTACCGCCGAGGTGCCATTGAGACCCGAGCCGTAGGCGAGGGTCTTAAGAAAGCCGAGAACGGTAATCATCAATACACACGTGTATCATACGACGTTTTTCAACACACTTGTGAATAAAATAACTATAATTTCAACAGTGAAAACGCGTTGTGAAAAATGTTTGGCTATGGCGGGAAAAATTAATCAGTTTTCCTATGCGCGCGCATTGCGATCGGCCACAGACTAAAGGGATGAGGTTTTTTTTTTATTTATTTTCCGCGCTTAGGGTTTGCGCCTATTCTGCCACGTAAAAAATGGGGAATTTAAAGTTTTCTTTTGTTACAGAGAAAACAAAAGTTATATTTGAGTGAAAGTTTTATTTATTAAACACGTACGAGTAAAAATTATCTATTTAAATAAGAAGTTGCATGAAATAGGAACATTCATTTATTTGTTCTATTGAACACGATCTTTTTTTTGAATAAAAACTTTTTTAGTAACAAAGATACTCGACCAATAAAATTTAAAAAAAAATCTATAACTCACTAGTGAGTTATAGCAATGAAAAAGTCACAGTTTGATTATGGGTGTCATTATGTGCCTAATTGCGGTGACCATAGAGCCACTTTATGAGCAAGTGTGTTGAAAAGTACTATATCTATGCTGTAGTTATACACAGTAGGTAAAGTACATAGGCATCTTTGTCATAATTAAACTCTGTGGCGTGTTTCGAAAGATTTGCTTTTAATTTAAAATTTAGAACAAGAAATCCATTTTACGTGTAATGATTTGAAGTTGATTGGAGGCTTACATTGTTATTACGTTTCGGCCTCGGTGGGGCTGTTTGTCTTTTCAATTAATACAAATATCAAAATAAGTTTGAAATTATAGAATTTAGACCTGAGACCAATGGGTGAACATTTTATTTCTTACTTTTGCAGACGATACATAGGTTATTCATTTCATGTTGTTGTTTGTCTTTTCATAACAGTTTTTTTAAGTTTTTGAGTATTTACGGTGACATAAGTAACCACGGTGAAATTTCAAAAAGCTTACTCCGTATTGAGCAGGTCCAGTTGAGCGCTGCAGCAGCTGACCAGTAAAGCTGCCACGACCACAACAGAGTTCCAGGCATTTTATTCCTGGAACTATTTATGAATAATACAAGTACTGCTGTCGTACATGCCTTCTGTTGTCTCACACAAGTACCGAAATATTTGATTTACCTTGACGTGGACTTCGACATTATCTACTTAGATTCTAAATTAGAACGAGTCGAGGTCCGTCATGTACCTATACCTAGAGGTATCGATGATTGAGAGTTAAAGAATCAGGAACAGGCTTACGTCATCTTATGTAAATCCATTACAGAAAAATAAATAAAGGACTGCCTTATATTGCTCAACGAAGTTATACATCGGCAGTAAATAATTCAATATCGCACCCCGATAGCAACTGAAAGGCGGTAAACTGCCTTTATGTATAGGTAGGTTTATTAAATTACATTCAATGATCTGTTTTTTTATCGTGGATTATTTGAATACAGGACTTTTGCAACTGTAACTCAGCCAATAAAGTACCAGCGTACCTAATTTATTTCTTTTGTAAAACAAACGTTTTACATATCGTATAATACCTATTTTAGCCACACGTTGAAAGTTTCTTGTAGATTTTGCTTTCTTTGTTAAAAACACAATATCATCGATATAAATTATGCACAACATGCCGCACTACAGCAAATATGCCCGCTTTGAGGTTTTTGGTGATATAGTCCATCGTAAGGTTAAAAAGCAGTTGGCTTATTGTAGATTCTTGGTATGATGTACAGTACACCTACTTGACCTTTGAACAGTTTACCTAAAATATAGGCTTTCTAGATATTTTAAGAACGAATTTTCTAGATTTTCTCTGTCAATAATATTATCTAGATCAATAAAGGTTGATCCTGACATTTGTGTTACACTACGCGGCCGCCTTGCGCGTTGACGCGGACTCTTGCGAAGTGACATCGTCACTGCGCAGAGTAAACCAAAGCGATACGAATATCCTTCGAATATAGATTTTCGCAGTAGCTACTCAGTATCTAAGGCTCTTCATAGTGTTGCCATAGTACAATTCGCATTCCTCGAGTTTTACCAAGCTAAATCCAATTTAGAGTTGAAATCGTGATAGATTATACTTAATGGAGCTTTAGCTACTTTTAATCCCAAGAAAAGATGTGAATGAAACATATAGAAACGAAACTACATTTTAAAAATTGTAGAATAATAATCTTTTATAAGTTTAACTATGTATGTACTATCTAATGTTGGTTGGCCACATAAGAAGCATTATGTGTAGCATATGTAGTTGTTTAGCGTCATCTATAGCCAAACCACACCAAACTAAGCAAAACTTGTGGCTTTTATACTTGCTTACCTCTCATTTACCATAGTTTTTTTGCGCAGTGAGTTAGAGTCATCCAAACATAACCTTAAGTAAAAGGGTAACAAAATAAAACTTGCATAGAACATTCATAGGTTTGATCTATAATTTTTAATTTTAATTGATTCATAAGAAAAATAATTTGAACAGTCGAATAAAGTAAGAGTATTTTTAATCACAAATGTGAAATTTACAGGTACAATTTTAAATATCTATTAAATTATTATTTTATAATAACTATATCTAAACCTCTCCCTCAATTTACTTAACCTAAGTTTAATATCTGGAAAAATACAATGTTGTGTATCCGCATAATACACAAGTGGGATAACGTACGTAGCGTATCGCTACAGACGGCGTAGCGCCTGCTACGCGGCGTAGCTTATCTACGCACGAGTGCGGTTAGGATCAAAGTAATTTACCGAATTAACTTAGCGAGATTCACAATCAGTTTAAACGTTTTGTCGAAAGATACCGAAAAATAAGGTTGATAATACGTTGTTTGGAGAGGACCGTGTTTATTGAAGGTTGCGGGACGAGGGGAAGTTGTTTGAGGAACGCTTGGAGCCGATGGGGAAGTGAGATAGGTCGATCTCGTCCATGGGGTAATCGGGCCTGTTACGCTTCTTGTCAAAGCTGGACCTGCAACAAAAACTAAGTGTTAAAAATAAGTTGATTGGAACCACAAATGCAATACTGTGTTGACTCTATGAAATTTTTTCACTACATAAGTTTTTGAATTCGCGTCGATTTTCACAGTGTGCGCGCCCTTAACCTTCCTTATATCTAAGTATACCTAATAGATCGCGATGTTATGAATAATGTAAGAGCTGGGGTAAGTAGGAGCTAAAAGGTGGTTATATGTTTTCCTTATTTATATGACTTTCAGTGTGTTTTAAAATATTCAAAGGTTCTCTTGGGTATGACTGTCTGTCTGTTTATTTAGGACTGCTACTGTTGAATAATTGAAGCAATTTCGCATTCAAAAATAACCATAATATTATAAGAGATAATAATATTTAGTTAGGCATGTGCGTATGCATGATATGGGAATTTAATTAGTTTCTAAATTCCATACCATACAAGTTACCAAGTTACACAGGGTGCTGTGAAAAATTACATTCATAGAGTCATTTGTATACCTCAATTATAATCTCATTTCAAATAATATATGGATAAAAAAAATTTATGATCAGAAAAAAGTATTCTGAGCGACGTAGAGGACGTCTTACACTGGAGTATCAAGGTCTAGGTAGTTGGATCCGTACAGGTGGTAGAACCGCTTGATGGCGTACGGGAACGGCATGTTGGAGCGGTCAATCTCATCCATGTTCCGCTTCGCCACGAACGTGTCCAGGTTTGACCTGAGAAAATTTAAAAACACTTTAATGGCTACACATAAAATTTAGTGAAAACTAAATAGACTAACCCCTTTATTCATATTTAATTGTCATTGTAGCGCGGCTATAAAAAATGCTCTATCATTGTCACTTACATGACAGCGAAAAGAGATGACAACAGATTTAGCAATCATTTTTGTTAGCTCAGCTTTAGAAGACCAAATGAATATACCCCTACCCTAAGCTCTTACACACGAGCCGTACTTTGCCAACGACAGGATCTTAAGTACTTTACTGCAGTTACCTGTACCGTCGACATGCCTCTTGGAGTACGATAACATGCCCTCAGATGTTTTGGTACAGTCAGCATCATTTAGTAAATGATGATAGGACAAAGTTTCAAAAATGTTTTATGACTGAAAACTAGGAATTTTCCATTTCCTTTTTCCAACTATGATTAAGAAGTTAAAACTCGTATCTAATTCTAAAAGTAGTATTTAGGTTAAAAATTATGAAAATAGCCAACAACTTTGAAATTTGAAAAATTTACTTCTGGTACATACCTAGGATAGATTTTTCAAGATTTTCCTAGGAAGAGTCAATTGAAGATGTTTATAATCAGAGAATGAATTTATTTATCAATGCATGACCTTTAAGTCGTAAAAGAAAACTACGTTTCTAATGGTGGGAATTGTTGGTCAATTTGTTCATCTGTTATTTTTAGTCACTTTCTCATAGCTATTTTATTATGCTATATGGACCGTGAGATCAATGTCATTGCAGGCAGTTGGTAACACACCACACCGCATACGATTAGTTTAAACATAAGAGCATTGTGATTGTTAAGACCATAGCTAGAGAAAGTTATGCTTATGTGCGGGTAACGCGCCACCATGCACGAGGTAACCATAACTTGAAACAAGTTATACTTACTAACTGAATCCCTTTACACTCGTATTATTGTTCGTAATGAGTTGTGAGAGTTTACCGCTTGTAGGTTTCTGCAAGTTTAGGTAGCATTCGCAATCTGCGTTATAAAATAAGTTTGACAATTCTGCTCCAGCAGTCGTTAAGCCACGACGGAGGCCTTAAGGCCGCCTAAAAACTTCATCGAGTTGTCTAGTCCAGATTGAACTCAGCTGATTGAAGGAAAACAACGAACCACTTTTACTAACAAAAACCTTATCAGGTATCGTCCATCTGATTATCTCGGATTCAAAAATACTTGATCACTACACCCGAAAACTACTTTTAATTTCCGAAATGGGATAGGCCGGTTCAAGGTTTCGAAGTATTTAATGAAAGTGTCGTACCATGTCGATTGCCGGTAAAATAAGGAATAGTGTTTTGACGCGTGTGGTCAATCAGAGCTAATGAAAACGAAACATTCACCATCGACACCATCAATCTTCCTGTTAATGGGAGGTAGGTATGCGCACTGAATTTTCAAATTACAGACCAATAAATTCGTAAGTATTTATTTTGTTCATAAAATGAGTTGATTTCTGGCTTTCGTGACCGGGAAATATTTCAAAAATGTTTATTTACGTAACAGCGCTGTAATTCGTAATGATAATAGATTAATCATGTGTGTACTACTTACTAATGTGATTGTTTTCTCATTTAAGTATTCACTGGTTTTTCTTCTAGAGAAAAAAAGGTCTTTGTTTTCCATTCATAAGAAATGAGCTACTGAGTTATATTGTATATGAAACTGCTGGATTTAATTTACTTTCTTTACTTACATTATGTCAAGCAGAAAATTGGCTTCGTATTGACTTGAAAGTCGTTTTTGCTCAGTTATGTGGGAATTGAAAACGTGCTGTCTTACAATAGAAACAAGATAGAGACTGATCAAAGGTGAACGCCATGTTTTCTGCAGTATCTATCTAAAAACTTTTTAATAAAGGTACGATGGGTACGTATGCGACACGAGTTCTCATATTGTACCTAAGTAGTAATTGTTCAGTTTCGATAGAGAATCTTGTCAGTGAAAAATTTGTGAAAGAAAGAAGAATGAAAGAAGTGAACCTTGGTGGTAGTTTTTCTCTTGTAATTTAGAGTAGTAGAAGGCTTTCGCCCGCGACATCATTCGCGTCCTGTTGGATCCCTTTGATTTTTCAGGATAAAAAGTAGCCTATGTGTTCAGGTCACGGAAAATATATATTCCAAGTTTCACATAAATCTGATCAGTAGTTGTTGTCTAAAAGAGTAAGAAACATCCATACATCCTTACAAACTTTCGCGTTTATAATATTAGTAGAAAGTAGGATATAGGTACCTACGTAAAGAAAAACATACCCTGAATCAACCATTGCGCTCCATCTAAACTCGCACAATAGTGACAGATGAACTCGCCCGTCTAGACCAAGGTACCATTAATAAACGCCTCTAGGAATTAGCACCTTCTGTCAATACCACCTGAACCAGGCTCACCGCTAACGACTTGATCGAATCTAAATGCAATTAAGTGTTAGACTAAACTATAAAATTGAGCAATATATGTATGTATTTTATATAGTAGATATATATGTATTCTAGTCTATTACGTATTGTTTTTTAGGTTAGGTATGTATGTTATGTAGGTATGTGTATTAGTATATTTTTAAAGGCGTTTATGTTTCTTTTTAAATTTTTCCCTTAGAAGCACTACCACCCTCTCCACACTACGCCCAGGTTAGTTGATAGAATAGCATTAAACTCGCCTCTGTACAATTTCTTTAAGTGCAATAAAGAATTTTCTAATCTAATCTAGACTAGTCTTATTCTAATCTAAAGACACTGTAGTAAGTGAATGTGAAGTTTTAGCTAATTAGATTTCTGGTACCTATCTGATACTACGATCAGTTTCTACCAGCCCCTGTACGAGTGGTAGAATAGTCCATTGTTAACCAAGGGACATACGCAATCTATAAATTACACCCGAGATATTCTCACGAGTGAACGCGAACGAGGACGCTATACAGTTCGAAGGTGTAATACACCCGAGGCTAATACAAATATCTATCATGAGAGCAAGAAAATAAAAAAAATCTAAGAGTTGTTATTTATGTATTGTTATATATGTGATTGAATGAACTCACCTGTCAATTTCATCGAAATTACGCTTTATGTAGTCATCGTTCATGTTTCCGTAGAGGTTCGTCTCGTATGGTGACATTGGATATCTTCCGTTATCTTTAGCCCTGTGAATAGCAGGTATAATGTTCATATGCACTACCTACGCGCTCACAATCGCGGCAACCAACTCGTAAGCGGTTACTTAGTGCATCCAGCTGCTTGTGTGGTCGCCTAGTGAGCATGTAGGCTAACTAAAAACCAAAAAAAATTACGAGCTCCGTAAAGAATGTCATTCTCCCATCATTTCCCATTAATTCGAACTTCTTACCTCGATATGTAATCCAGCATCTTTAGAAGATTGCTTCCGTAGGAAGATCGTGGATTATCAGGAATACCAGCTTCAAACAAAGGGTGCATAATTCTGTTTTTGTGACCTAGAATTACATGGAATGGCAAAATAATGTTAGGTTAAGTATAAAAGGTAAAACAAAAAGTTACTCGCTGATAATCACCAAGTACTATGATTTTTCTTACTTGAGTAGATTTGTCTAACTTAAATTAGGTGGGAATTGTAAAATGGGGGATCGTTGGTGAATGGTAAAAAGATAACTCATTTAAATTGCTAACGTTTATTAGTACTTGAATTTCAACACCGATTGATAACAATAAAGATAAAAATAATATTGGTACTCTAGAAAGGTATCATATTGTATAATTTCGAATGAAAGAATATGACGAGGGTTTAATGACTACACTGTAGATATCTTAAATAACACATTTAAACAAAGTTTCCACCTCCCAGGGGATCTAATTGGCGAACAAAGTTTCCTCCACCCAGAGAATCTAAGTTTCGTACAAAATTTCCACCTCCCAAAGAATCTAGATTCCTTTTGACGAGGTTGGGTCCGCCGAGCTGGTCAAGATTTTTCTTGACAAAGTTACTGCCACCAATGGAGTCAAGGTTTCTCACAAAATTTCCTCCACCAAGAGAGTCCAAGTTGCGAACAAAGTTGCTGCCTCCAAGGCTATCCACAAATCTGGCGTACTTCTTGTCGTTTTCCGTTTCCCTTCCGAGAAGATTGGACCCACCGATACCGTTCAGGTTTCTGCCAAGAAGACTGGTTCCTCCCAGATTTCTTCCAAGAAGACTGGTTCCACCGAGGTTTCTCCCTAAGAGGCTGGAGCCACCGAGGTTTCTCCCTAAGAGGCTGGAGCCACCGAGATTTCTTCCTAAAAAGCTGGATCCTCCTAGACTGTTTAAGTTTCTGCTCCCAGCATTTTCTGATCCCTCGATATTCCTTCCCAGCATAGAACTTCCACCTAAGCCGTTGTTCCTGCCAAGCTGAGAGTTACGATTCATTTCATTGTTCTCTTGGAACCTGTCATACTGTTCTAAGAAACGTAGAAAGTCTTCAAATTCTTCTGATTGCTTGTAATCTGTAACAAAATAGCTTTAGTCATGATAAGGTGTGGTAGTTTGGAAAGCCACTTAGTGCATTAAAAAGTAAAATCAGTACTCACCATTTAGTAACACGGAAGGACAGTGCACAGAATGTCGAAACATCGTGCTGGAAAAGTAAATGTGGAAGTGCTTTACTCAATCTTCGGAAAGTGTCGAGAGATGCATAGTTGCAGTGCTGTTGGGCTATCGTGTATTTATAGAAATAAAGGTGGTGGAGGTACGCGAGTGCTTCAGGTACCTAGTAGTGTTAAAAGGGTAACGACGTGACAGGTTGGGTGGGCCATCTTCATACAATCGACATTAGAATCTTTAGCACTCTCAAAGTGATCCTTGTTATGTTGAATTTAATTCAAAATAGATATTTGTTAGAGCTTATTCCTGTGATAAACCCGTTAGCAAAAAATAATTCTATTCTAATATCGATTGCGTCATTTATACGTTTAGTACCTATCAATAGGCTAGTTCATAGAAAGTGAACATTTTAAGTGCCAGGAGCATTCTTCAATGTTGTGTTAACATTACAGGTGCAGGAATTTACATTCAAATAACATTATCATTGTGTAAAAGCTCGTAAAGTGTGCAACTTTGTACCAGTTTAGATCTTACCGTTGACCTCGTAGCGTTTTCCGGAGCCCTCACCGCTTAGCTCATTTTCCTGTCATGACAAAAGAAAAACGTTATAATCTTATAATGGAAATGGTTAAAATGCCCAAAGCAATCTTTAATACTGGGGTACTTAAGTATGAATAAAATGTTTGTCTCTGGACTTGCTAGGTAAGTCCACAGACATTTTATTCAATTTCTAAGTTAGATTTGGACGAATTAGGTAATGATAATGATGTTATTTTTTTGTGTATCTTTCTGAAGTTATGGGTAGATTAAAACAAATGAATATGATATTAGCAAAAGCATCTGAAAGTTTCGTAGCATTAGTTTTGAGTACCTACGGCTTTGTAGATAATTACTTTGAACATTAAGTTTAGTTAGACTAGGCTTGTTAATTGAGTAGAGCATTTGTTTGGTTTGTGTTAAGTTTGTTAGTAGGCATCTTTGCCTTAGACCTTATGGCCAGTTTCAAAACAAAATATGCAGGTATTGTATTCAGATGAAATATTTTTTGCGTAAGTATTCGTTATCATCAGTTATCACATCAGGTATTCTGCGCTAATAGGTACTCAAAATGCTGCTTGGAGGCTAAAATTCATACTAAGTTTAGGCCTCCCTTTATTATTTGTTATTTGTATACAAATATACCTACTTAAGGTCCCGCTTAAAATTAGGTTTTAAATCCAGTATGAACACCGCTCTGTGAATTTTGTATGAGACTCATGCTTGTAATAAACGAAACTGAAATACCTACAGTTAAGCAACATTATAAATAACTAAGCACCTACATTATAAAACAAGTGCCCGCGTCCGTTTGTTTTTCCAACCATCTTCAGATGGCCTCATTTTGGAGGGTATACGTGTTCACTATTCTATAACGTAAGCACCCTAAGTATTATTTAAGAAAATATAGCGTACGTCGTAATACGTAATCAATTATGTAGAGCCACTGTGCATTCACTCTTTAGAAGCTGATCTTCATGAATTTACGTGTTTTTTTACGAAACATTTACCAACGTGTTCATGTTTATGCTGAAACAGAGACTAGTATACCTATTTATGCAGAGCTCTATAATTCTGAGTTAAGAATCCGGAAGTAAACTAATATCGATTTAACTTTGCTTTGTAAACGTGTTTCATTCATCAAAGGCAGATTTTAATAGGACTTTCAAGCTACTTAGATTACTTAGTTGTCAAAGTAAAACGATGCTAAAGTTCAAGTATAGTCACAGGATATTAGTACAAGATGGTACAAGTAGTATATTTATAGGACAAGACCTCCCCTACGAAGTTGATTTGGTTTGACAAAACTGTAAATTTTTTTTTTGACAAGCACACTGAATCTTCGTCAAAAGCGCAACTGCTGCCCGCTCTCCACGCGATCCTCTGCACACGTCCCTCACCTCTGTTCTGCATAGAGTAGACCGACTTACGTAATTTACTTAACTACATATATAACACAGCGTGAAGTAATGCAATCGATAGTCCGTGGTTATCTGCTTTAGAATCGCGTAGATGAATACCTAGATACAAGACACTTACCCGGTGAGGATCGGCGCTGCAGCTCACTAGTAAAGCTGCCACAAGCAGTGCTCCGCCGATTCCACGCATTTTGTTTCTGGAATTCATTTATGAATTACGGTCAAATGTTTAAAAATATAATAGCGTAAACAGCTTTTCTATACAATGTGATTCATAAGTAGGAGAGACGAAATCAAAATGACGAATCGAAGTGACGAACCTCAAAGCGTATCGAATGATTATGATTTTCTGAAGTCGGGTACCCTGTTTTTTCTCTAAACATTATTTATCGGGACACCCTGTGAAACGGTTTAAATTAAGGTTAATTTAGGATACGAGTATGTGGATTAGCGGTCAGCAAATAGTACGAGTATGTCTAGTGGTGTTAAATAATTGAAAGGTCATATTAAAAAGGGTTTAGTTATGTTATCATCGAATAGCTACCTTGTTATGAAAAGTAAGCTTTGAGAATGTAATCGAATTAACCTCGGGCATGTTATCCATTTAGCTAAAACACGGTTTCTAATTAAACATTTTCGTGAAACTAGCACACCTTAGGGGGAACCCGTAATATGATACTTTAAAACCGTTAGGTAGATATTACTTCTAAAACAGCGGTTACTAGAGTTTCCTTTGATATTTGATGCTAGAGATCAACCTACGAGTGATCTACGAGTATTCGACGAGTCATGAAATAAAAAACGATGTTTAGTAGACGTATAATCAGTTTTCACAAGTGTGACTATTCCATCTACATCGGAACGGGCATTATGATTAATTAATTAGCATTACCCCATCAAAGTTCACGAATATAGGTAGGTACTTTTAACAATTGCATTCAGAGACGTAGGTACGTTAATTTATCCAATGCAGTCAACACGCTCAACGAAGTTACACAACGACAGTAAGTAATTCAATATCGCATCCCGAGAGCTACTGAAAGGCGGTAAACTGCCTTCATACAGTAAATTACATTCAATTGATCTGTGTTTTTATCGCAGAGAATGTTCGCACTTCTCGATATCATTGGAGTGAAATTGAAAAAGGCTTTTAAAAGACATCAACGCGCTCCTAATTATAATTATTTTTTGTAATAAACCATAGAAAGGTGTATGAATTTCCCAGTCTAGTTAAAATATCAATAGAATTACGTATTAAGAATATCTATATATCTTTGCTATATTTATCCTCATGCTAAAAGGTCACCGAAAGAAGGCTATGAAAATACAGGGTGTAAAAAAGTACTTTCTAAAAAAGTAAAGCTATTACTAGTGCATACAATCATTAGATAAGAAACATTGAATGGATTTAGTAATAACACGAATTTAGTAATAAATCGACGACAATAATTGTTTGAATTTTAAGCTCAAAAACAACTTAATAATGACAAAACGAGTCGTGGCAATGCTAAATTAAATAAATATAAAAAAGGAAGGTATGACTGAACCTGCACAATACCGAAACCATTTATTTCTAAAATGTTAAGTAGTGCTCTTTTCAGTATATATGAACAATGAAAAATATTTTCGCGTTTTCTGGTAGTAAGCGAGCATGGGCGACTCACCAGCAGTATTTCTCCACCCTGTATACTACACGTGCAAGTAATCAAATCACGGAGCTTTGTTGATTCGGGGCAATTTTTATCCTATAAATAAAAATATGTCTGCTCTCAAAAAGGTACAAGTCGCATTGGACTGGTAGATTGGCAGTCATTGATACGCTAACTAACGAATCCTTAGGGGTGCTGCCATAGAGTTGTTCTATGAAAACGGGTTCCGCAAAACCAAATACCATTACTATAGCATGAATCAAGCATAAATAGAAAATCTGAAGAGATTTAACTACATAGTCCCAAAGTAACAATATACTACAACATATTGGATTCTGAATAATGAAACACAATATAAGTAGGTATACATATCTCGTTTTTGTTATGAATTTGACTGATAGGTACTTGGGTATGGACATATAGACAATACGTATTAATTTCTTTGAATAATAAGTACTTGCAGACTATAAATGAAGTAGAAATATTTTGACGAAGTACATCATACCGTACTCTTTATTCCATGCCAATGTAAAGTTTAAACTTATTATTCATTACCTTGTTGGAGCTGTAATTTGATTGGAAGTCGGGATACATACAGACAGTGGGTCAAAAAATAATTACCTACCAAAAACTAAAAAAAACAGCGAGCTAAAAAATATTATCCTCTGTTTCATTTAAAGTTACAATGTGCATGCACTTTTAGTTTTCGTGGGTGGATTTTTACATCTTCTTTTGGTCTCTAAATTGATGCAGAGTACAAGCTTATTTTACTTTGGAACTGTGCCTTACGTACGTACTTGTGCTTTTTCCATGCACAGATACCTTCCTAAAATATTCATCATTGTAGGTAGGTACACAATATTAATCCCACGGCGTATAATAAAGTTGTATTTATAAGAAAACGTTTAGAAATAAAAGCTATGGGTTTATAAATGTCTTGATTGTTTTCACCATAAAAAAATATGACATGCTCCCTGATTATAATAAATATACATATAAAAAAAAAACTTGTGCTTACGTGTATAAAAAGTTCAAATAATTACAATTTTTAAAAAATATTCAAATGGTTCAGGTGTGACTTTTTAAAATAAGTAGAACTGTAACGAATTGCTTTTAAAGAAAATATATAAACTAACCTGTGGTGGTGGTTGACAGTGGAACAGTTGCCTGGCTCGGAGATCGTGGTGTTGTGTGGCTGAGTCTGCCCTGCCAGCTTATATATCCGGCTGCCGAGGGGCGGCTGGCCAGAGCGCGCCCCCGCCCGCCCTACTTGTTAGCGCGTGCATCCAAATATCACCGATTTTATTAATTGATCATCGAACTAATTAAATGTTTGGACGCATGTATGACCAATTTTAATATCGTGCGAATGACTTTAGCAAATGATTTCAACTGTGGCCATTTCTTTATAATGAGGTCGGGATGCATACGGGGAGGGACACTTCGCAGGGTTTTGTACAATTTTGTAAATAAGTATGTTTTTGTTTTTCTTGTTTTAATTTTTCTGTATGATTAAGGCAGGTATTTAGCTATGTATACTTCTTACTTATATGAATTTTATTTCTTTTTTTCATTAACTTTCTTATCATTGTAAAAATAAAATTTATTCTTATTTAAATTTTAATCTATAACTAAGCAAAATATTTTGTTTAATCTAGTGAATTTCTCGGTTAGCCCTGTAAAAAGCTTGTAAATCCGTCTGAGAGAAGGTAATAATTACGTATTCTTTAGATATAAAATAAAAAAGAGGAGATTATGCCGGAAGAAGATCTTGGATAGTATCCGGAGTACTTGAAGACGGAACGCTAAGAGCTGTAATTGAAGAATTGTAGGAATATAACCTTTATTTTAAAAATTATCTTTTATCAGCTTACAGACATTCTATAAAACAATGAAACACAAAAATTGCAGCAACATAACAACATGTATGTTTAGTGAGAGTGGAGTTACATGATGTAATGTAACTGTACTCTGACTAAACTAATGACTAAAACTCGACTTGACAAATGACTTGACTTGACTTATTTATTACAATTTTAACACTTGACATTGGCAAAATTGTCTGTCGAAATGACGGACACAGGCCATTATGGAAGAGAAGAAGAAATAAGAAAAGATACGGGACACGACTTTTGACATTTTTTGAAACGACACATAGCACTTTTATTTTAATAGTTTTTCTTGTGTTATTGTGAGTATTGTTGTTTAATTTTGGTGGAATTTTAACCAATAATACTTAGGTCGTAACATAAAGTGTGAGCCATTGGAATAAATGTGTGTAAAGTGGTTTTTCTGAATGTGAAAATTCGTGTTAGGTTTTGAAGAGAAAATCCACCATTTTTTTTTAAAACAAACGACAGCCGACTTGACAACTGACTTGACTTGACTTATTTATTACAATTTTAACACTTGACATTGGTAAAATTGTCTGTCGAAATGATGGACATAGGCCATTATTGAAGAGAAGAAGAAGAAAAGATACAAGCAGTAAATAAATAACAAAAATAATGACAATTGTCACGGGTATGGATAGTACGAAATGGAAAGCAAAATAAAACTGACTTATAAAAAAGAATCTGTAATAATTTTGTGGTAAGGCACTATATTATATATTCTAGTCGTCTTAGAAGATACCAAAAATACATAGAAAACCAATAAGTTGAACTCCTTAGGAGCGTGACGTAGCAGTCAGTTGTGAGAATAGCTAATCTCGTGCACGGGTCACGGGTTTGATTTCTCTGTAATGCTTTGCTAAGCTTCCTTCAGGTAGGTCATCATCATTCATGTTGCTTTGATCGCACTATTTGCACCTCTTTTGGTTTTATACGTATAAAAACGTTCTGAAATAAAATATTTTTTAAGTACCTATTTGTTATGGTTAGCAAGAAGAAGTTTTGTTTTGGTAGGTACATACTTATTGCGTAGGTAGTAGAGATTTCCGTTTTGTGAGAGTAATTGATTGCAACAAAATCAACAAAATAACGATGTCTATTGGTCCATTTGATGTCCCAGTAAAAGTAACGTTGTATTTTATTCAGAACACAAAAGGGACATAACATTGTTATGTACTGTACGGAAAAGTTAAAAAGGGTTCAATTGAAATTCAGCTTAGACATTTGGAAAAAGTGTAAGTGCAGAATAAATAAGTGAGGTAAGAAGTCATTACAAAGCCTTCAAACGAAAATGAAAATTTCAAATACTGCTCGAATGAAATTTTTAGTTCGTAGTGAAAAACGAAATAATTCATCAAAGGAAGGAGACTGCATCTTAATATACCGCTACAGAATAATCTCATTCTTGGCTTTGGCTCTTGAAGGCTTAACGCCACGAATTTTCATTGTGAGATGAACAAAACCCAAGCAATTGCAAAACAACACTAGATATTTTTTTATTGCTCTCATGTAGCCCTGTTCTACGAACTTCGTAGAACTACTCTACGACATTGTGACGGCGTAGAGCTACGAACATTTGTAATTTCTATATAAGAAGGTACAAGCAAACTTAGTTATATAACACAATAATTGTATTACACGTACTTGTGTCATTCATACACATGGAACTTATATTTTCAGATGGCACAACTACTTAGTTGTACAATTGTGCATACCAGTTGGTGTATAAGAAACACCCCTATAACAAGCGAGACGAGTATTATGTATGACCAATACTAACTGTGCCATGACTAACCATAACAATATTTGGATTTTATCTTAGCATACCTACTAATAAAGTGAACGAATAAAGAACAAGTGACACAACAGAGGAACAGAATAAGATACACGAAAAACAAATGAGCCGAAACCCGACTTTTTTATGAATAAGACTTTTGGGACTCGATAATAAGTCTGCGTTTTGCTAGCAGTAGTAAATACGAAACCAATCTAACTGTTTCACAGGAACAGTAGTTTCTGGCATTCCTGTGACTGTACCTGAAGTTTGATTCAAATGGATCAGAAACCGTAAAAACACTGCACCCAACATCTAAGACTAAGTATTCATCATGAATTTGCTTTGATAAAGTTGCCAACTGGAATATCAACAGCTTCCACACCTGAATGTACTGCGTAAGCTGAGTAATTATAATGTGCTGCTTAAACACATTTCTGGCCTTCCAGAACTAAATTCTACAAGAGAAGACACAATTTGCCGCATTTTATAACCAAAAAACATTGCGTTTTCGTCTCATAAATAAAAGTAACACGTGAAAATATTCATAACGGTCACTTTTGTTAACATTTGCATGCCTTTTAGGTGTTTGATGCCTTCTGGCGCGTATGCAGATCACGTAGGCTCAACTCTATTAACAGGGTTACTTTCTTGAATATTTGCGTCACGAGCAACGAGCTTTTAATTGAGGCTCAGGCAAATGATTACTGTTGACTGCTTGCCCGCTTTGCTCTAATTATCTTAGGATTACCTCATTAGTTATTTCTTTCATTTTTTAGGGAGAGCGCTGGTAGTAAAGGCTGAGTTTTCAATTATTCACATACGAATAGAAGTAAAGTTCGAAATATACCTACATGCGAGTCTAAAATCTAAACAAGATATAGATTTGATGATTGATACTATACGGATAATAGATAATTTTTCTGTTGTATCTTTTTTCTCCAGAGGATATACTATAACAGAATCACTGATACAGTGTGACAATGTAATAACGGAGGCAACATTTGGCCAAAACTAAAAACAACTGGTACAACAAAAGTTTGAGGTGTGATTGCGTACGTACTAAGATGTTCTTTGCTTGTTCAAAAGAATCCACAAAATCTTCCCAGCGAACATTATGTAGAGCTTAGGAGAGCCTATCTTGAATCTAGACTATAAAAAGTTTGTAATTTTGTTCGTTTACTTGTTTGTGGGGGGTAATTACTTTGGAACTATGAGTAGTACCTACTGACCTACTGAAGCGACACAAAAATTCTTTCAAAAAGTCAGGTTAGAAGAACGCAGACAAAGTTGCGGGCAGCTGGTATTAAATATTTATCCTGAAAAATATATTTCATATTTTTAATAGAAACAGATCCGTAGGTATTATTTTTCCACGTTATTCTGCCATTGACGTAAGTAGTACGTATAAAGGGGAATTGATAAAAATCCTTGCTCACTAATTACGCCTTTCATACGGAGTATATCATTTTTCGGCAAATTATAACCCATTTCACAAATAATTATGTTTCTAAATCCTGATTTATGCGTTGCCACAGCGTAGCTTTCAAGATGGCGGTTGGTTTATCTTTAGGTACGATTAGAAGTTTTAACTTTCAGATTTGAACTAACACCATCCTACCTAAACCTGGCAAGTTTACTTTACACGGCTGCGCGCGTGTGATAGGTTTCCATTACCAACTTTCCTAAAACTAAGTTAAAAATTAGAGATGTTAATTTACATCCTTATTACAAATTTGCAAAACGAGACAAACGAATTGATTCTCACAGCAAAAGTGGCGGAAAATGGTGGTTTTGGTGGTTATCTCTTTTACATATTATGTGGTTTTGACTTCAAAATGCAAATAGCAAACCTTTCAAGCTTCAAGTCGTACGTACCATTGCCATATACATAGGGTATGGAAACCGCTGTTGGTGAGCTTTGAGTTAAAAAGGTCAGCTGTTTTTATCAGCGTCATGGCCAATGATAGTAGATGCGTTTTGAGCCAATCCTATTATCTAGAGTGCTCTTCAAAGTTAATAACCGCACTTCATATGGAGAGTGATACAAATCTCAAAGTTGGTTTTGAAACAGACGATGCGATATTATATTAGCTGTTATTTTTAACACAAATTGTATTGGAGTTATACCCATGTGTTTTATCGATCGAAAATTTAGGATAGGTATAGGTATCTAAGTAAAGTAGGCACATTCTTCCTAAGCATTATTTTTGAAGGACCACCGACATCGTACAGATATGGGATGACGGTGGATGAAGAAGGCATGATCTTTGATCCTCAAAACCTATTTATACCAACGTCCACTTTTCTTGTAGGCTGATCCTCAGAATTAAAAATGCCACAGTGCGTATTTACGACACCCTTAAAATAACTTAAATATCTACGTTCTATTTTGAAATCCATGAGATTGCAACAGTTTCACGTTTTAGATTCAGTCGTATCGGCTACAAAAAGGCGACTAAACCTGCAAGTGCTACTGAATGATGTCACGGGGACTTATACGTCAATTCAATTCACTGATATTTTCCGGTAAATAGAAAAAAATATGGTACATGCTCTTTCTGGGTAGGTAGAATATTTTACGAGTGACAATATTATTAGAGAAGAGATAGTTCTAAGAATGGAGATAGAAATAAATTAGCAATCCATCGGTTTTTTTTTATTGTCGGTCAGCCTAGTCCACAGGGCATTGTAAGTATTGTTCATTAGTAAACTTACTGCATAGTTGGATGAAAATACGGCAAAACTAAGAGTTTTGGAAGTCCATACCGCATCCAGAATTAGTAGATTCCTATTCTAACGGTCATCGGAACACATTGCAAATGCAATAAAGAGATGAATGACATTCCTTTTCAATGCAATCTACTCCAGAGTCTCCTTCATAATAGAGTGATGCGTTACCTACCTACTTGCCTAATAATAAATTTCCTAAATAATATTAGGTATGTATTCTCATCTACAAGTTTACCAATCTTCCTAAACATACTCGTACATGTTATGACTCGTTCGAGTAAGTATTTATTTACAGGTGATTATTGACTAAACGAAGTTCGTTTTACGAAAAAACGCAATGCTTTAGACAGAAGCAAAAAAAAATAACACCGTTTTGCATATTTTTTGCGTAAAACAAGTTTCGTTCCATGGAGCTTCGTTTACTCAATGTAGGTACAGCAATTTTTCAGATTCTTTACAATACCTAAATAAATATTAATAGTGGATTGGCATGCAGGTATTGTTCAATCAATGGCTGCGATAGACTTGTTCAATTAAACTAGCTGTACCTAGTATCCGACAGACAATTGCATTAGTACGAGAACTTCCGCAATTCTAACAATGAAAATTTGTTTTGTTTATTTTATGAACAACCTATCAAAACAATCTTCTACCTATTTTTCTAAAAATATTTAGTATTTTTAGTGCTTACGTCAAGCGTGATCACTTTTATATAATACATCCTGACGTAACTTGGGAAATTGTTACCTACCCTGAATAGGTTTTACTTACACAGTTTTACTTTATCTTTTGTAGTTTCAATCAAATACGGACGGAGGAAATAAAACACAATGCTATATTATGCTGCGTTTGCTTCGAGCGTGACAATAGTACATTATGGTACAAGTGTGGTACATTGGTGATTACCGCCGAGGTGCCATTGAGACCCGAGCCGTAGGCGAGGGTCTTAAGAAAGCCGAGAACGGTAATCACCAATACACACGTGTATCATACGACGTTTTTCAACACACTTGTGAATAAAATAACAATAATTTCAACAGTGAAAACGCGTTGTGAAAAATGTTTCGCTATGGCGGGAAAAAATAATCAGTTTTCCTATGCGCGCGCATTGCGATCGGCCACAGACTAAAGGGATGAGGTTTTTTTTTTATTTATTTTCCGCGCTTAGGGTTTGCGCCTATTCTGCCACGTAAAAATGGGGAATTTAAAGTTTTCTTTTATTACAGAGAAAACAAAAGTTATATTTGAGTGAAAGTTTTATTTATTAAACACGTATGAGTTAAAATTATCTATTTAAATAAGAAGTTGCATGAAATGAGCAAGCAATAGGAACATTCATTTATTTGTTCTATTGAACACGATCTTTTTTTTGAATAAAAACTTTTTTAGTAACAAAGCTACTCAACCAATAAAATTTAAAAAAAAAATCTATAACTCACTTGTGAGTTATAGCAATGAAAAAGTCACAGTTTGATTATGGGTGTCATTATGTGCCTAATTGCGGTGACCATAGAGCCACTTTATGAGCAAGTGTGTTGAAAATGAAGTTTTACTATTAGTTGATTATTTCCTCACATTTTCTACTTGAACCACATACCTTACTTAGTGGAAGAGGTAAGTTTTTGATGAGTCAGATTTTTCTCGGACATAAAAACTATAACAAGGACGCAACATCACAGCCACAAAAATAAGGGTCACCTAAATTTGTTTTAAGCCTGAGGGATTTGTATAGAATCTCTCCGTATCGCTTCACGCACCAAGATTTAAACCATGATCTGAATAACCAAACAAGTTCCTTTGAAGCATTTCATAAGTAGCTACCTACTTGACACTTTGTTATTAGTAAATACGTAAAAATTTACATAGTAGGTACTTATACTTTTGTGAGTAAATTAATAACATTTTCAATTAGTTTATTTATATCTGCATAGTACTTTGAAGGGAATATTCTGACCCATGTCTCAAAACTTGATCACGGAGCGCTAGATTGTGATGGAAATGAGAAAAGTTGAATAATGAATTCCCGTATAATTGATAAACCATCACTCTGAATCCTCCGATTTAAAATTTAACGATAAGTTTCCGTCTCTAAACTTGATCGTAAGAAACATGTCCAAAGGACTCATAAATTAGAACTGGTTACTAGAAAAGCTATTTCACAATAAAGGGTGGTAGGTAAAGATTAATAAATTGCTACCTGTTATATGAAAAGTTACAAAATACTTTTTCCAATCAATTCAGTATATATTCAATTCGTTGAACATTTCGTAGCACGTGCTACGAGTGCTACGCGTCGTGGTTCGTAGAGTTGTCATAAGCTTCATAATACCATCTCATCAATATTCAATTGATTTCCCGTCAGTGCTACCGATCACTGCCGTGGACTCCAAAGCTTTGTCTTGAGGAGAAAGAACCCTTGATATTTCCAATATTTAATTGGGTACCTAACGAGTCTACGGGTTAAAAAGAAAACTAACCCGCTGTGTGGTCGTTCTCATCCTGCCAAGGTTATTTTCGCTGTATATCACTAGTAAAACTGAGTGGTTTAACTCGTACAAATAATACAACTTTGTATCCTACTAATATTATAAACGCGAAAGTTTGTAAGTATGGATGGATGGATGGATGTTTGTTACTCTTTCACGTAAAAACTACTGATCCGATTTGGATGAAACTTGGAATATAATAATATATGTTTTTATTAAATAGGAAAATTACAACTAATACAGTATTTACAATATTTACAATATTTACAAAATACACATGAAACAGTTGAGCTATCTACAAACCGTTGCAAACGATTTATAGATAGCTCAACTGGTCCAAATCAGTACCAATCGGAAGCGTGCCCAAGACACTGGCTGCATTGCCGCGCTGAATAGCAATGCTGATACGCTGGCCTAGATAATCACCAGCCCTCGGGTCACGCGTCGCTTCGACTAGACGCCCTGAAAGAATTTTGAAAACCCGGAGGGCCTCGGTACCCCACGGACCTAGAGTCTCGACCCCAAGAGGCACAAATGTGTAGGCCCTATCAAGACCTGCATACTTGCGCCTCTTGTTGTCCTCGGCCAAATCTGCCGCCGCACCAGCCTCAACGGAAGTCCTAGGCAGATGTGAAGGAGCAAGGGTATCGACGCAAGTAGCGTCCCACACCAAAGGCCTTCCCAACTCCCAAGGAACAAGAGTCATACCGTCAGGCCGTTTGCCATCGTCACGCAGCAGACCATTCGGCTCAAGAATAGCTGCCACATTCACGCTGGTAAAAGCCCGGCGGATGATATCGTTAAGGCTAGCGTGGCGGGATATCCGACCGGCGGCTCTAGTGCACGATAATCCGTGGTGACCAAGCTGTTCGACAGCCGTACCGCACTGGCACCGATGAGGCGCACAGCACCGCGCACCCAACCGTAGACAGGTTGCAATACGGAAAGTGACGGGATCCATTAGAGTACCAGTGTTATGAGAGGGAAGTGCTTGTAACCAGAAACCTGACTCCTTTTTAGAGACGGCTAACAGACGGGCACGATCTGCGGAGTTTGAACACGTTTGTAACAGAGAGTTCCGTGTTAACTCGCACAGAGGCCCGTCCCATTGCCGTTGGGACGAAAGAGATTTGGGGGGAGTGGAATCAGGACAAGCACTATGCCAAGCATTTCTAGCTTCGTCTAGATATGAAATTTTGAGATTCATGCCAGTGAGAGCCAAACGAGACGGATTTAGAATTTTTTCTACCAAAGAATTAGTGCTGTAGACGGAAGACAAGAATGCTGGAAGGGCTACACTTGAAATTTTGCGAATACCTAAGCCTCCCAATCTGACAGGTAGGGAGGCCTGCGACCATGCCCTGTCATCCAAACAAATATTCAAAACCGATGATAATGTATTCTTTATTATGTTGTCCAAGCCTTCCACCAGCTCGCTGTGTTTCCACAGTTGACAACATCGTAAAGAGTATGTAAATTTAGGTACAAAGAGGCAAAACTTAATAATTGTAAAAGCCATATGGCTATTAATTTTGAGCAGTCTATCTGAAGTTTTATTAAAATTTGGAATTTTCTCATCTACAAAAGCCGGAAGAGACTCATCCATAATTGGTGAACCAAGGAGGCGAAGTGAACACTTATCTACAACTGTAATGTTAGAAGCCAAACTATTGAATTTATCTATAATATAATTTTTATCCAAACATTTATCAGAAACAAAGAGCTCACATTTTGAAAAATTTAGTTCCAAACCTATTTTCAGAAATTCATCAGTAATAAGTTTTAGATCGCCAAAAACTGTGTCCACATCTCCACCCAGTGTTCCGTCATCCAAATACCAAACATTGAGTTTGGATTGGAGACGTTGAATAATTGGATGAATAGCAAGACTGAAAATGGCCGGACCTAGAGGGTCGCCTTGCTGGCAGCCAACAGCAGACGAAATGACATTGTTTCGGTAGATTAATTTAGAAGGTGAGGCATAACATTGCCAGAGAAATGGGTAAATTTCGGGAATTTTTTCTTTAATTTGATTTAGCAAGGCGCCCCTGTCTACTGAATTGAAGGCATTTTTGATATCTACCTTCAAAATAACCTCCCCATAATTTTGATCTAAAAAGGTTCGAAGGGAATGTACCGCGGCCTCACAACCACCTCGCGAGCCAAAGCCTAGCTGAACAGGTCGGAAATAGTCGCCTAGGTAATCGGCTTCTTTCCGACAGCAGACTTTAGCTGCGAGGCGGCGATAGGTGGTGCCAACGGCTATGGGTCTTATCCCGCCATCCTTCTTTTTGAGTGCGCAAAGGTTCGCACCGTACAAGAGCTCTGTGATCTCGCCGTTGACTCGACCTGACAACATCAGGTTGATCAGAGACGTCATGTCCCCCAGAAGGACTTCACCGGCATGGCCAGACCCACCAGACAGCAAGTCTTTTAGATGCTGTGGAGTCACAGCATCCAGGCCGCCAGCAGAGCCACTCTGGAACGACATGACGGCCCCAAGCACATCCTGGCTGGTCGCGTCCACGGCGTCATCACTATCTTGCGGTGGATCGGGGAGGTTCAGGTTTGGACCTGCGGGCGGATGCTTACTCTCAAGAGATATGAGAGTATCATTAGAATTTGGAGCTATCGTGTCGCTAGAAAACAAAATACGGGAGGCACCCTTGATGTCACCATCGCTGAGTTTACTCTCCACAAGTTTGTAGATAGTAGACTCAGCAATTGGTTTCTGAGATTTTGAATTTGTTTGTGGGTCCTGATTTGTATTCAAAATAAGCGTGTGCTCTCCGCGTGCACTGTACCTAACACAATTTTGTTTAATCCGAACTGTTAATGATAATTTATTGCCTAAATCATTCTGTACATGAAGTACTCTGTAAGGAAATATTAGCAAATGTTCCCAAGCTTGCTTCGTATTTTTAGATACAGCATTCCTAATGGCCTGGGAAAGAGCAGTAGCGACAGAGATGCGGGCACCTCGAGGAATACGTTTCAAAACAGGGGTTGAAATTTTGCACTGGCTAATCACTTTCCAAAAAGGTTGTAAATCAGGCGCAGAAATAGAATTTTGAATCGAAATATCTACCGCTCCTGCAACCGGTGCAGACAGCGGGATAACAGGGTTGCTGTGCATTCTTTTTTGATGAATTTTGAGGCCTCTCTGTCCCTTGAAGAAACGGGCCTGGGGACATTGTGTGCACTCTACGAGAGGCGACACAGACACGATAGAATGGATCCCAGAAACATTCCTAATTGCATTCGATGGTTGTGTGCACTGTGCCATTACAATATTTATCCTTATTAAATAACATACAAGTAAAATAAATAAATACGCGATGACAGTCCGTCGGAGCGCAGACTCTGCCGGCACCAAGGCAACCGCGCTCCTTCCTGTTGACACAAAATAACAAGAGCTAAGTCTCTGTCAAAAACAACGTAAACAAACTACAATGAGAGAAACCACCTTTTCAATTTCTGGAGCGCGTAGACCGTCCCCGGTCTGGAAAACAATACCTGATGCGCCCCTGTAGGTGGTCTCCCGGCCCTTAGGCTCCACACTCCCCCAAAGGCTCTAAAACAAATATTTCTGAAAAAATACAAACAAAGATTAGTTCGCTCAGTGACAGTTGACCATAGATTTTAGATATAATATATTGTCCGTGACCTGGATTAACACATAGGCTAATCAACGGGACGCGAACGAAGTCGCGGGCGGCACCTAGTAACTAATAGTACTACAAAAAATACAAGCAAATTCACTCAAGTTTTGATACAGTACATCACACTTTGAAGTTATTTTTTCTTGGTCATTTCTTCACACATCTGGTAGTACGAATTTTGGATCAACTGTATTGTCTAATTCCATTGATGGACATAAAAATGCTAGCAACGACTGTTGGAAAGGTACTTATATATAGAGAGAAAGCATAGGTTATTTTGATCGCGATTAAATAACGGTCGACAGTGATCGCGATAGAAAAGTAGCACTTTACTTCATGTCTCGTACAGCCTGGCTCAGTTCACACGAATACCATTGAGTAGAGCTTTAACAACTGGACGAGATGGATGATGCATGACTGTGAGGCGGGGAACACGGATTACGATATAAAAGAAAGACATCGAGTTAGTATCAGTTAAATATTTATTTTCTTGGCAATCTTGACTAATAGATTCACACATAGTAGAGAACCCATATACTTATTTTTTGTATATTTTCTAAGTTTAAAATACTATGAAATATTGGCACTCAAATACCTAAAATCAAAAGTAGCTCAAACTGATTCCTACCGTGTATCCGTGTAGGCAATACTACGTGCCTATACCTAGGTATTGCTACAACTAGGTACCATATACTAATCGCCTTTGACTAGATTTTGTTAAAACTTGCAGTGAAGCTATAACTAATTAGCTTGAAATTAAAAGATGCGTTTTTAATCCCGCGGTTCCTTGGGTAGTGAGATTTTAAACTGCATCAGAACAATCAGGTATATCGCGATCATGCTTATAGCCTGAAAAAAATGAGAGCCATGACGTCATCAAAATTATGACTACCTACTTTTCTTTTTATAACTTACAAAATAAATAGTCCTCATTTATTTAATTTCATTAAGTTTTGTTTATGTGATCCATGTGTGCATATAATGTTATCAATAATATAATACAAAAAATAATATAAAAATCTATAATATAAAAAAAAGTAGAGATATAAAAATATTGCAGTGATGAAGTGGTAACTTACTGAAGTAAGCAATTCTCTGTTGACGTGTGCGTATCCTTTCAGGCTCACTACAGCAGGATTCATCTCAATAGCTTGGATGAAGTGGTCAACCTACAAAGGTATCAAATTGATAACATTACTGGCTTAGCAATCAGGCGTCTAGCCCGCTACAAGCAGCTCAAGAAATTATTTCTCTTTGTCCCATACTCTTCGTTTTGGTAGTCTATGCTCAAAATTGATTTTTTTTTCACTTCCCAATGAAAATCTGTCGAAAGTCGATGAGTCACTGAAGTTACTACTGGAGATTCATTTCAGATTCGAGCACTGTTCCCAAGTCGGGCCTATGTTTGCATAATTTGCAGTAGGTATTTGATTTGGTCCAGAGTAGTTTTAAGTAACTAGGTATGTTATGTTGGTCCTCGTAGATTTAGGTACATTCAAAGTATCATACGAGGGATAAAAGTACCTCTTTTTGTGTAGGTCTATCGACTGCCAGCACATCAATTGACAACAGAGTATCCTGCACCCCGGCTGCAACCTGCCAAAAATATTGTTTTCTTATACGAGATCATCAATTAATGGTAGAGTCATCTTGCTGCCAAGACTCTCATGTCAGTAACTGATGGATGAGAATGTATTCACACTACCAAGAGATACAGCATACATTCATTTACATCAATACAATTACAATTTGGTCTTAACTTAAAATAGAAGGCACTATAAAACTTATTTACCCTTATCGCCCGAGTATCGCAAAAATATACAGAGCAAATCTCACAAATTTAGTACTAGACGTTTTCACACCGTTTTGATGCCGACGACATTTATGTTTGAGCCACTGACAATGTCGGTATCGTGTTTCCAGTAACGCTCCATGTCTTCAGTTTAAAATTACCTCGAGAGTAGACTTATGCGAGCAGTCGACGAAGATAAACAGTAAGGTGGAACAGTAGGCCGCGTCAACGAGCATCCCCATCTCCTTGAAAGTGAACCCAAAGCCGTGGTCCACAATCTCAGAGAGAGCCCCGTATACTGCTATGGTTATGTTGGCGAACCTGCATTGACAGAACTTGAAATTATTCAAAAAGTCACAAAATGTTACAGGTAACAAAATTCACATAGTTATAGGGTTATAGGTACCAATGATATACCTTTGTACGTTTTTATGGTGGTTCGGTCTACCCGAGTACCTACTACAGAGCGAATCTTAATATACGTTTTACATGGTCAATTAACAGATCAGAGGCACTAAAGTTCCTAAAAAATATTCAAATGTTCAATGGAAGCAAGACTTCCAAAAAAAATCGAAACATTTTAAAATTTTTGCAAGATAAGTGCTTACTTGCATGCAGTAAGGTATACCTACAACCTAAGGTATACCTATTTTACCTAATGTAGTGCACGAAAGCACCTCAATTGGGTACAGTGACTACTAAATCCATTGGCCTTCAGTGTAACGAAGACGATAGTTCGATTCCAACGAATCGCATAGAAAACCGACTGATTGTACCAATTTAGCGGTCTATTCAACTCTATTCAACTTGAACCTTAACGACATTATAGAATCAATAACATCTACCTAACAAGTTGTTTGAAAGCATGTTATTCAATAACTTTTCAATAACATGCTGCCTAACTTATTTTCAGGTATTTGCAAGAGGAATATTCAAGTATCTGTGAGCTTTTGAACATTGATCTATTCTATCCGAACTTTCTGATCCGAACGAACCTGAGATTGGGGTCATTAGTTTGAAACAATAAGTTAGGTGTTCGGAATTTCTTGGAAATGTTTCAGATTACTAATTACCTACCTACCTGTAAAAGTTTTTTCAAGAGAGATACGTGGATGCATACCTGGGCAGATTTTAACAACAACTACTTAGGCCATTTGTTTTTTTTTTTTTTATGATAGAAGTAATGGAACAATCTGATAGCCCACCTGATGTTAAGTGGTAACTTCTGCCTATAACAATGCATTACCTCACAGAGCAAGTCCAATGAGGACGTGCCCTGTAAGCAATGCACTGCGTCCATCACTCTGAGACGTAAAGATCTTGAAGTCTCATGTGCCTGTAATTACACCGGCGCCCTTACCCTTACACCGGAACACAGCAATGCGAAATAATTAACAGGTAGGTAGGTAGGTACACATTATTAAACATTTGATTGTTGTCTAGTGGTACGAAAAATATGTGCACCAGTGTAGAAAAATATTACGAAGAAACCCGCGGCTTATTCAGCTCCGGAAATATTGAATATCACGTCTTCCAGCCGTGCTGAATTGTTCGGTAAGGGAAGCGTGAAAAAATCTTGATGATGTAAACAGGACACAGTAAAATGGAGTACAGTAAAGGCTCGTTCACACTTACATAAATAAGCAGTAGGTAGAGTAGGTGCGCGCGTATGCATTTCCCAGTGATTGCAGCAGCTCAGACAGGTTTAGCCATAAGTAGCGGTATCTGGCGATCAACCTCGCTGAACATTCCAAATGTACATCCTGTGCATACGACTTAAATTAAACCATTGGTTATTTATTACTGAGTGCCGAAAAAACAATCCAGAGAGTTTTAGCGAGCGTAGCGTACTACATCTAAAATATGTAAGTAAGTCTTGTCTTACCATTATACATATTATATGTAAATTGTACAGTATTGGATACTTATACTTTATTTAATACCTAACCGTAGCGAGTGAGATTACAGGGTTTTCTTTAGTTGTTTTACCTATTACAGTTTTGTTTTATCTGGGTTATATAAACCGGTTTTAAGAGCAATCAGATTGGTAGCAGACTTGGCATGGCAGTAAGTATAAAATATTACCCTGCGAAAGCATTCTGAGAGGCCTTGCGAAGCGATCTTAATACCCCTGCAGTTGATGTACCACAGTGCACAATTCATGTTGATCATCGTTATGATGTGGTAGTAAGCTGTCGTATGCTTAAGCAGGAACCCGTCAAGCAGAGCGCACAGACTGAGCAGAAAGCACACCGCGAGTAGCAAGCAGCCCACACTGATTATAACTATGGTGGTCTTGAGATTCGGGAATTGTAGGTTTTCTCCTGTTACGCGATAGTATCTAACCTAGAAATAAATAAAGAAAACTGATTGGTTTTATTTTGATACTGATATTTTTCACCTCACCTCTCTACAAAACGATCCATGTCCCAGCGGATCGTAAGAAATGGAAAAACTTAATCGAAGAAAAGTCATGCCGAGTGGTCGTGACCGTCAGGAATGAGAAATCTACAGAAAGAAAGAGATGTTGCTAAATATCTCTAAAAGTTCCATTTCTAAAAGCACACTAAAATAAATAAAATACCTACCGGTCCAGGCTGTTAGCAAGACCTTTCGTTAATACCACTATTCCAACATCCATTCTGAATTGATAGGTATCTACTTGCAGATAATTTGTCAAAGTTACACTAAACTAAGTTACAAAACAAATACCCACTCAATTACTACAGCTACGGTAGGCCTCACCTGAAACTTTCCCCAATTAGTCTTGTAAATAGCGACTTGGTGGGCAACGCCCCAGCCCACAAACGGGATCCAAAAGTGTGGCACAAGAAATACAACGAAAAGGATCGCATAGATGTAGTCATCGAATCGTCGGATTGAGCGCAGAATCATGATCCGCTCGTAGCCGACGATCAGCACGACGACTGTCGCGGCTATGTAGAAGCATATCGCGTACATTGTGGCTGTGGATCTCCAGCTGAACGTTATTGTTCCTGCAAAACATCGATAGAAATAAAAATATGCGTGGTACACCTCAGATCTCTATGATCTATTTCTACAGATGAAAATTAAATATTATATCAGGCTCTGTTCACTTTCCCTAAAATAAATATCGGAAGGAGTACCTACCCGTCCGAGGGACGGCTATTACCGGATTCAGGGTAGGATGATTTTAGATAAACAAGTTTCTATCTAGGACCTAGATAGATACTACTACATGTAGTAGGCGATACTTATTTAAATTGATAACAGTGAAACGTTTTTCAAGTATGTAATAGTAAGATAACCTGGCCGTGACCTGGTGATGGGCATCACCGCCAGCGCTCGGAACAGTACAAGCAGCAACTTGTGGTCTCGATAGAACTGATCGTGAATCTCGCAGGTATCGCCATCTTGCGACGAGAGCAAATCTCTTTGCTCTTGCTCCTAAAAAAAGCTTTGATTAGGTACAATTTACAAACGACTGCCACGTGATTCCAGCTCAATTACAAAAGCTTTCAAATTAGGTTCAAAAACCATCAGTTCGTAGCTCAGGATATTATGTAAATTGTCCTTGTGGCAATATCCAATGCAGTGACTAACCGGTAGCCTTCACTGGTTTTTTTTTCATCCATTATCGTCTTATCTAAATGTTCTCTATACAGATTTCGTTTTCAGTCACTCTGTATAAGAACCGGCCAAAAATAAATATCAGTTCTACTTAGGTATGTGATAAACTGAAACGCCGTCAGAGTTGCATCTATTACGCTGACAAGAGGCTTCTCTTGGGAAGCTAGTAGACCCGAAGTAACGACGTCGTAACCGTTTACTCCCACCTGTTCTGTTGAGTAGTTCTGTTGACAGAACTTAACGACTTCAAAAACATAAGATTGAGACTTTTGAGACTCACGTAATCTTTCTGCGTCCTTTCATAGAGGTGCTTTTGCTTTCCAATATGCTTCATATCATTCTGCAGGTAAGTATTGTTCAGGCTTTCTTCAAACAAATGATCTGGAATCATCTTACTGCGAGCACTTTCCACCGTCGAATAAAATGAAAGACCACTTTTCATAGACTAGGCTTCCAAAGAATAATTAGAAGGCTGTTCTTACCGTCAACTTGATTAATGACCTAGGTCAAAACTAACAGCACCTTGACACTATCGAATGGTAAACAAAGGTAAACGTAATTAAATTTTAAAGTAAACGATTCAGTCGCTCTTGGAATACCAATGTCGTGGTCATTATAGACTTTAAAATAGAAATGCTTAATAGTAGTAGATTACGGTTGATAGAGTGGCGTAACGCATTTTCCCATCAAAAAAAAAAGGTAGGTACCACCTACTACGTTCGTCGAGTTCCTTTTTTGTCATGTCCGTATTTCCTCAGGTTCTTCTTTTGGCACGTGAGTCATCTTTACTATAGTTTGTGTTTCTGTCCAGTTTGCTTATCCTGAAAATCTATGGGGATAGTCATTGAACTGGCTGCTACCAGTCAGCGTTTTGATAGATTCAACCTCTTGTGTTCGATTCTACAGAAAATCTAGTTTCAGATTGGTCTCAATATTCTTTCGAACGAAATTCTCAATCTGAGATGGTGAGGATCAATTATTGTTTTGCTGATGATCAATGATTACGTCATGCTCATGGTTAGTTTGTGAAAAATAGAACTAGATGGCACCACTAGTAGATTAGAACGCGCTATCGTTGCGTTTTGGCATTCCAATCGGATCTGTCTTTTGTCCTGTACATAACAATCACTTGTTTGTAAAAACGGTGAAGGAAAACATTGTTATTTTTTAATCACGGATATGCTACTACCCGGTTGCATAATACGTGTGTAAGTAGAGTTAATAACTAAACACTAATAACCATGTCAGTACAGTACATACAATTCAATACAATGACTAGGACAAGGGGTGGCTCTACCAAAAACTGACGGTAGGAAAGACAAAATTAATAAAACTGATAAATAAACCGGATGGTTCAAAGCTAAGGGCAACTCAACGCTGCCGCCGTTAAAAACAAACGTACTATGAGAATAGTAATGATTAATGTGCATACATTTATTTAACATATTATTTATAATAGAAAAATATAAGCATTTTAATAAATTTTATGATTTCTATAAATTAAATAAGTATCTTACATAATGCAAAACTGCATAAAATGTTAAAAGGTTGATTTTTGTTAATTACAGCTGTACGTGCGTACATCGCTATTCAAATAAAATCTTTCATACATATACAAAAATTATCACAGTTTTATTTTAACGTTATACCTATGTAATAATTATGTATTTACTTTAATTTAAAATTACATAAGAAGTATTTGCGACGGAATAATAAATAAGTAGGTACATATTTAGAAGCTGTACTGCCCCCAATTTATAAGTTATCTCGTAAATTGCAGATTTTGATTTACAGTTACACAACAACTTGCTTATTATAAAATCAGTATCTTGAATAATAAAAACAATCAAAACAGTCCTTCTAAACATTTCAACTTCACCATTCAAGACTGGTACTAAACTAACATAACTTATGATTTGAGTCTGTCAAGTTGTGCCATAAGATCTTTGTCAGCGTCGGTGGTAGATGCGCCAATTTTATTGCGAGCTACAGACGGAGCGTTCGCCATCTGAAATAATATGGTTATGGTTAAAAAACACGCAATGTACACAAATAATTAAGTGTGATTAGTTTCTTCACATCACACACAAAATGTGATTAGTTCACATTAGTGAATTAATAAATAGGGACATTGCGAAAAGTTGCCTCTGACGCTTTATAATCTTGAATTTAATAGTTTTCCTACTCAAGACTGAGTATAAGAAATGTGTACTTGCATTGAGAAACCTGGTGTTTTTCCGAGTTATTTTTTTGTGGTACCTTAGTACGATATATTTAGTACCCACCTACAATAATTACCTGAATCCCTTAATTGTAATGTAATATGTAATTTATCCATCCGCTTACAAACTGATGAAGAAAAAACATTCACAATTTGCATACCTTTCCACTGATTTCTATGCCGATCTCGTCAAGTACTTTGTTGATGACGCCCTCAGTCTCTTCTTCTTCATCAGATTCGCCCATTATATCATCCAGAGTGTCTGAAACTATACCAAAAACATCTGTTAAAACACTATGAATATCTTATGGTGTTTTTATAAGAGCATTCCTAAAAACTGGCAGGGGTTGAAGGATCCATGAATATGAATAACGCCCAGGTTAGTTGGTAGATAATGCTAAATAGCATTAAACTCGCCTCTGTACGATTTTTAAAAGTGCAATAAAGAATTTTCTAATCTAATAACTTTTTGATAAACCCAACAATGCGAGAATGAAAAGCACAAAATCTGAAGTTCTGTGTATACTAAGTATAGGTACTTAGTATACACAGAACTTCAGATTTTTTGATACCTAGTAGGCTAGGTGAAGCGCTCGTGGTGTACCTTGCTTAGTCAATCTTCACCGATTATCTAAGTTAAGCGATTTTCTGCACGGTCAGTATTGGGATGGATGACCGCTAGTGGCATTTACATCGGAGCGCTTCCGTGCTAAGGCAGCCTAAAAATTCCGTCACCAGAGTTCGCCACTAACTCATACAAGCTTGCTTGCTGGTAGGTAAATGTTTCTAAAGTTACAAAAACACTTACTCATCTCATCAGTCATGTCCATCCTAGCATTAGCTTGCTTGAATGCCTCCATATCCTTGGCTATTTGATGCGGGTTCATCACCTTGTTTATGTTACCCATGGTCTTGGCTGTTGTACCCATCGCACCGGCAATGGCTATGTTGGCTCCCATCGCTTTATTGTGGATCTGAACACTAGCTATCTAGAATAATAAATGAAATTAAATGTAGTATAGTAGTAATAGTATTTATTTGGTACTAGTGCCCCGTCCCAGCTTCGCACGGGTAATTAACCAAAATTTCAAAAGGACACATATTGTGACATAACTATGATAATAGTTATACATTATGCTGTCGCGACATTACCTTGCTGTTTGCAGAATAAATTCTGTTTTTCTGAGCCCGTAGTTGGACTAGTTGTTTTGCTAATATTTTGCATCCTTCATTGTTGCCCTCATTAGCCATTTTTTTTATTTCCATTTCCTGAAATACAACAAAGTCATAGGAACTTATGCTACGTATTCTGTTCTGGGTAACGTAGAGCCCTACTTTTATTAAACTAATACTTAGTTTTATAACTGGCCATGAGTCATAAACAAGACGAGTCATAGGCAAAGGTAAACAAAAGTAAAATGCTCTTTTAGCTAGCAATCTAGAACTACAACTTTTATCAATTATGGTGTAATATTTACAGAAACGTTTTACAGCCTAGGCTAAGTATAATCTAGGTAAGAAATTCAGTAGTAGGAATAGAAATTCAGTGTAATTCTTACAAGTTTCTTTTCTTCCCTTTCCAAAGCTGCTTTGTCTCGATCCAGATCTCTGCCAGCTTTACGAAGCTCACGATCATTTTGCCGTTGCTGCTCTGGAGACATAAAATACATCATTCTTGGTATATTATTATTATATTCAACATGAACGGCCTAGAACTTGGATGTCCTTGAGCCATGTAGGAAATCTTACTAAAACTTCTAAAAACCTAACTATATGCTTACCTTTAACTGTTGGTTCTTTTCTAAAGAAATTCATGATGTTTCGCAAAGCTCTATTCAATTTTCACACACTACTACAATGCACGAAATAAAAATAAATAAATTACAACAGCCTACAAAAATACAAACCGAACCCCAGCTGTTATGAGTGCTGCCAGGATATAAAACAAAACAACGACGACATGATACAGGTGGCTGCGGCGGCGGCGGATCAAAAAAGCGCTTTACACTGACTCGAATTCCTACCTATCTAATGTTTTTTTTTTCCGTTTTTGCTATTCACAGCGTGTAGCTTGAACGCGTATTGTGAACAGCCGCTAGGCACTAAAGTTATTCCATGCGCCAAGCACATTAAAATAGTTACATCTAGCGTTCAAAGCGCTACATTCGCTAGCAACCCCGCGATACTTTTTTTTCAACCCTCTTTGGAAGGCGTAGTACTAAAGAGTCGTCAGTGTCATGTCAGTGTGGTCGTCAGCATGTGACCCACAGAAAATAAATACATACTCTATACAGAATGTCCCACGGCCATGCCACATGGGAAGCCACATGGAGGAAATTATCTTAAATAATGTAGATAGAACATTTTACTGAAAGAAGACTTCATTTTGATTTTAAAAACAATTTAAACTGCATTCAAAGAATTTTGAATAATCGCCTGTCTGAACCGGGAATCGAACCCACCAAATTGTAAAAACTTAACACCCTTTATTTTATGATACCAAATAAAAGGCTCAATCTTAAGGATTATTTTTATCCAAGTAACATAGCATCTTCAATAAAAAGAAGACCATGAAATTTTACATTTATAATTTAAAGAAAATTAGCCTTTCCTTTTACACAGCAGGTTAGCAGGGATGCTAACGCATGGTATACCATAGGTAGGTACATATACTTAGATCGTGAATTCGCTGAAAGTACGTAGGTAGGTTACTTACAATATATACTTAGGTAGGCACATAAGTGTATCTACCTACTTTCAGCGATTTTACGATTATTTTACTTTGGGCACAGATCATTATAATACCTACCTACTATAGGTACCTTTGGGACTTGGGCCTTGACAAGTCTAACGTAGGAATAACGTATTTTATGTATTCTTTGTTGACAAGTAGGTACATACCGACAAATTGGTACCTACTTCTATTATTTTTTTCTAATAAATATACTCTATACCTGTCTGGGAGTCTTTAGATGAACAAAGACTTTGTCAGAGGGGAAAGTGGAAAGATATTATTATCTACATTACATAAGTAGGTAAAGAAGTAACAAGTTATTCGTTTCACATAATTTATTCATTAGCGAGAGTAAAATCGAAAACAATTTCCTAAAGCTAAAGTCACTTCATTCTTATTAAAATTTCACATTTAGAGATGGTTAAAATATTACGCTCAGATTTTTTGCAGTAAGTACCTAGGTACTTAGATACTTAGGTACCTATCTCGGTACCCACTTATTTATTTTTCACGCAAGGAAGATACCAAATTACCAACTCACCTACCGTACTTTTCTGATTCTGATTAAAAAGTGATCCGTTATGTTACGTTTAATAAAAGTAAATCAATGTTACACCTAAGACAAACACAAATTAATCTAATAGTCCTAGGTACGCTAAAAACAAGACAAGAATATCATAAAAATAAATTGGAAATTTCAGCGATTTTAATTTAGTTTCAGTATGAAAATGGGAAATGGAGCCTGCGAATGAAGGCACTGATTTGAATATTATGAATGTAATCTTAAAGTAACTAGTATTATGGAGGCACACAAATGATTTTAAGATTTACAATAATGTTTCTAACCTAATCTAAACTCTAGACAGTAACACATACGAGTATATACAGATACAACACAAGCCTAACAAAATTAAGTAAGTATTATCATGGTATTATGAGACGAGTTGAGATTCACCATGACCAATTCGGCCTGTACAGATTAAAAGCCCACCTATCAGGTAGAGCCGTGTGAGAGAAGTTTCTGTAAACACTCTCCGACCAATCAAAAGGTTTTACTGCATCTTTGTTTAAAATCTCTAGTTTTTCTTCTGCTGCTTCTTCTTGCTGATGCGTCACTAAGTCTCTGATCTCTAGGCCGTTGATGTCAGGCTTGTCGTTGAACTGTTGGGTGTAGATGGGGGCTACGTTTCCTTTGTTGAGTTGTACTGTTATATTTGCTTGGATTTCGGTGTAAGGCGGTCCAGCTAGGGCAACGAACTCCACGGCTGTTGAGTTCAGGGTCCCTGTGAAAAAAATAATACTTATTCATTTGAACATAGGTACCTAAAACCTTCATAAAAAAAAATACTCTACGCTAGATTCGTACTTTCGAAAACAAACAATGTATGAAACGGAGGTCAAAATTTGAATTTCGTTTCTTACAAAACGAGATTTTCAGTGTATAATTTTGGTAGAATGGGAGTTCCGCTTCTTCTTACGTAGGAACTACGTATTACTTATTCTTTGCTACCATTTATGTATCACACGCTAAACATGACCCCAGGCATGACAAGTTTTTGTGCAGATTGTCATATGCATAGGTACATAGCAAGGAACGTATAAGTAGGTGAGTAAATAAACGTGTAAACTAAAACAAACAAATATGAAACGCACCACTGACGATCTTCGTATCAATAACACCGTATGCTTCTCTGCCTTTGTTGACGATATCTCCTCGTACGCCGAGAACCGACCAATAGCCGCGCTCCGATATCACGCAATCTATATCACTCATGTCTACACAATCCGTCTCATTACTAGCCCGGTTCATAGCAGTCACGTTGTTTTGCCTCATCAGTTTGATTATGCTATCTAGTGACGTCGCGTTTTTATAGCCGCGCTTGAAGAGAACAGCACGCGGTGATTCCCACTCTGAGAATATTTGGCCGTGCAACTTTTCCATTTGATTTATGTGTGTGGTTTCTGCTACATCCTGAAATATAAAACATTATTATGGATTATTTTTGTTAAATAGTACCTAACATCAATAAATAAACAATTTGAATTTAATTCAATGATTGTCAAAGATAGAGAAAAAGGTGTAGATCAAGGAAGCGCGTTGATGTCTTTTGTAAGCATTTTTGGTGTCGTAGCATTCCTAGCAGTTTCGTAGACTCGTAGACCATCCATAGATCAACAATTTATTGAACCAGAAAGAAGTATTTTCGTTCATCTCGTTCACTCGATAAATTAGATTAACTTTACTGTTCGTTTGGCAGACTTTTATGCTGTTTATGTAGTAAGCAAGCCAGCTCTTATGAGTTAGTAGCCAACTCTGTTGACGGAGTTTATAGGCCGCCTATGAAGTGTGTGACTCACTTTAAAGAATGGTATTCCATATGTAGCCCAGTAACCCTTCTCAAGGATGGCATCAGACAGGTCGGCAGAATGCGTGAGGCCAGGCACTTGTTCAATCAGCGTCACCAGGCCTTTGGTGCGGCCGGTGCTGGCTCGGTGGACAACCGTGTGTTTTATATGCCTAAAGACACAAATGTTTTATGAGCAAAATAACTTAAACTAACACAATTAGGTGTTACTTAGTTTAGTATAAGTTCTAAAACCTCTGGTATTGCAGGCGTTCATAGGCTACGGTAACCGCTTACAATCAGGTGGGAGGCAGCTTGGTAGTATAAAAAAGTATACTTGGAGCAAACATGTTTGTAAATTTTGCTTTTACCACAGAACAAAGAAGCGGAAGCGGTTTTTCATGTTTTGTAAGTTTTACTTTAAAAACTACAGAGAATTATGAATTTGAACCCACGAATGTCAAAAAGATGTCTTCTTTCGTCTTTCGAAAACCAAGGTGAAGGTTTCGACCATAGCAAATAGCGAAAAATATAATTAAATCACTGTACCTAGTCATAATAGGTACTAACGTACGAATATTTTGTTGGTAGGGCACATGGTAGTCAATGGCCATGACTTTTGTATTGCTATAGCCGAGTCACAGTCTTTTGTATGTATAGTAAGTACGTTTCAATACCCACACTGGATTGAGTAGTTTAATGTAATAAGACCTTGTTCCTTTGCTTGTTATCATAAAAAACCTTGTCAGCTTAAGTAGTTTGTATATTTTTAGTGATCCATTCCAATCCACTTACTTGTTAATTGTACTTTCTGTAACCGCGTCATTTCTGAAGGGTTGTACTTTCTGAGGACTTTGATGGATATGCTCGAACCTACTGAAGTCTACAACCAGCCACTGCTTGCTGGCGGTTCCGGAGTTACTGCTGGCGAGGATGTGGGCCCAGGAGCTCACGTTGGTGGCGAGGTGGTTTGCGGCCAGTACACGGGGACTTACTGGAATCTGGAAAAAAGAAGTAGGTTAGATTAGGATATTACCTCGGGGTACGACGGCAGGCAACCTTCTCGAGCGCTTGTTGAACTGTTGATCTCTCGGGATACTCGGGCGGGCGCTTCGGCGTCCTAGTGCCTTAGGGGCAACCTTGGTGGCTTATCCCGAGCGAGCTTCAGTTCAACAAGACGGTGTACCCTGTTACGTCCGAGAATAATCCGCAGATTGTCTATTAACCCAGATAGTCAATTTGTGGATTACTCTCGGATAACCAATAGCCTGTCAGGGAGGAGGCTTCTCCGCGCGTCCCTTTGATGAGCAGAGGGCGCAGTGGATGAAGTGGGGCGTGCTCGGCGTGCACTCACACTGCCACCGAGTAGACACTGGAGATGAGATCTCCTTTGTCAGCGCCCAGAGCTCGGAAACCCGCGTGCTTAGGCATGCGAGACTGAGGGCCTTGGCTTAGCCGCCCGGGCTGCGAGGAAGAAAACCTCTCTAAAAAATTACCCGCGGTGGAACACCGGGGGCGATGGGACGGTTGTTTTGTAGCCCTCAATGCATTACTCCGTCTCCGCAGCCCCCGTGTCACAGGAGAGCGATGGGGTGGTTGGTGCATGGGATGTACCTCCGCCTCCGCAGCTCTTCAGAGGCCGCAGGGCGCTATCGGTGGGACTGATGCGCCCGGGATGGAGGTGGCGTGGGGTTGCTGTTTACAGTGGCCCTGCGCTGCCTGCCCCGAGAGGGGGCGAGTGGTAGCTCCTGCCATACAGGAGCCTTTTCGGGTCTGCGATCGGCCGGAGTTCGGGCTCCGGTCGGTCAGTATGCAGATCTCGGGAGGGCGGCGACACTTGGTGGCAGGTGTCGCCGTGAGCACGGGGGTGTCAATGGATGGCATTCCCGGGATGTGCTCAGGCAAACTGCGAGGGGGGCACCGGCGTTGGTCTTTAGAGGTCCCGGAGCCCCCTGACAGGCAGAGAGGCCGGCCACCGGGTGGTTTAGTGGGTCGGTTCGCCATCCCCACACTACCTTGCCGCATCCCTGAAATGCGGTATTGGTGTCTGTGTGCAGATTCCCCCCGTCAACAAAAAAAAAAAAAAAAAGGATATTACCTCAGATACTGCCTACGAGAAGTATCATAGAGAGTCGAGGAGCAGTCATAATTTTTTTTAACCTATTTTTTCGCCTAAATAACGTTGGGTTTCAAGAGGTCTGAGAGCAATCTAAGAGGGTGTTGTTTGACGTACGTAGATAAATTCAGAGTTTCTACCTAAATAGCTACATATTATAGATGCTAAGAAATCGAAAGAGTTTTAATCTGTTTTGTGGTCTGGATGGAAATATGTTGGTCCGTGCAGGTACCTACTGGAAGTGAGAACAATGAGAAATCAAACACATTGTTTCACAGGTACCATACTGTTATCTATTATCAAAGTTTCATTCAATACAACATTGTCCGTATCGGTTTAAAAGCAAAGCATTGACCACTGCGTTTGTATTTTACCACAATAATTGCGGAAGCACCGCACAGCTACCTCCTTTGTTATTGCACTGGCGCTACAAGTTGAAACAAAACAAAGTTTCTAAGTTAGATTAAGTTTTCTAAGTTTCATAATTTCTAATCGTATGCTGTAGTAGTTCTTCTTGACCGCTGGAACCAGCGCTTTGATTCACCGTCATCTTATCGTTGTCAACCGGTATGCAACATGCCAGCGTCCTTTTTCTTGTGTGTCTCATAAAAGTCACAAAATTACTTTTATCACATCCCAACCCCAACAAAATTCCAACGATATTTTTACTAGATTTCTCCTCTGTTATATCCTGTTTCCTTTTTACGTAAGGTCGAGATGACTAGTTAATTCATGATCTGGATGTGGCCTGAACTGATGTAAGGAAGACTTACTTGTTCGTTGATACTGACATCCTTCCATAGCTTGTCATTATAGTTCCTCAAAGTTGTTCCAGTAACCGCCATCTTGTGTTCATTGCCCCTAACCAAGTAGAACTCATCTTGACTGGTGATGGATCCAGGGTAGCCAGAAAAGTCTACATCAGTGCCAGGAATTATTACTGAGCTTTTTGAGGTGTAGTGGTAATTTAGCTTGTATCTCTTTAGGATTCGAGTCATTGTTGTGTAACTGTAATAGGTAAATGTGATTTTAAATATTGATATAAATTAATCGTACGACATAAATTAGGTACCTAGGTTAGGTATCTCACTCTGGTGAAATGGTAAAAAAATACAGGTTAGGTATTTGTTGCAGAATACATTACTCAGTAGGCAGGTAGATGGTAGGTACTTCTGATGATGTATAACGTTGTAAGATATCTTTGTATGATCAACTGACTAAATATAGATGTTAATGATTTCGTAAAATGAAAGTAAACAGTAGGAAAGCTACCTGAACACGTGCAGACTTTTTAAAACTTACTTTCCAACAGCATTTTGCGCGACAAACATTCTCTGAACTGCAACTCCTTCATCATTCGTTTCATTGACGATCCTCAAGAATGCGCTCGATAAATCAGGCAGCTTATCCAACGTGGTGTTTTCAATGGAAATATTAAGCTTGTGCTGTAGTTCTGCTACTTCAGCTATAGAGTTTAACCAGATTAGGTCAGATAGGTCTGTCTCGTACTCATTAGTGCTACGCTGTACTCCGTGTTTCCATCCGGTGTAAATTCCGTTTATTTGTGTATAGTATAGAGATACCTGAAACGAATAGCTTTTTATATACTTATCACTTTGTTTTCTCTGTTAGAAGTCAAATCGAAAGTATACGCAGCGCGTAATGTTGCTATTTTGTCTTATTTTCGCTTTGACCCTCGAGCGAGAGCTCTTTAAACAAGAGTTTACTTACTTGATGCCAAAAAGGATCCTCGTGTGCGTGTTCTGCTGCATAGTTCTTCCAAATATCGGCTGACTGGTGCAAGGAGTCTCTTAGCTTGTTGCATTGCTTCTCCAAAGGCGTGTCTTCACATTTTTCCCGGATTGTGTTCTCTAAATGTGTGTGGATGAGATACCAAGTGAGTGCGCCTTCCACAACACCCGCTGCGTATGCTTGGATCTCATCTGGATAGGTAGAGTTTGTTTCCACTTCTAGGAGCGACCAGCTAAAATGGATATCACCTTTTTAAATCGTAGAATAATCTGTATTTGTGAGTTTGGCTGTAATATTGAAAAAGTGTAAATAATTCGTCGAAGTTTTCAACATTGCTCTTTTTCTTGTCAGTCTTACGCGCCTATTTGGAATGATAATCATGCCTTTGTTCATCCATCGCAAAAACAGTAGACAGTCGAGTATGGAATTTTTTAAAGCAACCTACCCCGTGGTGTCGACATCCATTCTGAAGTATGCCCGAGCCACTCCTGTTGGTATATTAGCAAGTTCATTGCTCTGACCCCAGTACTCGATACGGTATCCGGTTTTCACCGAGTAAAACACGGTTGCTGCGTAATTGCCGTCTTCTTGTATTCTGGAAAGAAACGTAAAACAAGATAAATATATAGGTATCAAGTAAAATTATGCTCACTTGAATGTAATTATCTACCCTGAGAGTACTAATAATCCAAAAATAAATTTGAGATAGCATCTTTTCTCGTATTTACTTATACATGGAGTACCTAATGATAACATTAGAAACATTGAATTTTAAAAAGTCTTCACATTGAGTCCTATCATCATCATGTCCTCGTAACCTTTCGGGAGATAGCTAAATAGGTGTACAATGTACATATTTATGTATCTTTTATATTTTATTTATAGTCTTACCTTTCAATTTGTCCAACAAAAAGTGCCAAAATTGCCAGTATTCCGAGAATTCCCAAAATATAGGAGCTGATCTTCGTCCTCAGCCATGAGGCTCCAACCACCTTCAGTACGGTACTCATTTTTAAGATTGTATGCAATTGACGATGATTAAATTAAACTATAAAATGTAGAATATGTTTAGAAACTTAATAATAATGAAGTGACAGTGCGTGTAAATAATTTTCTCTAGCGGAAGAGTGACCATCAAAAATATGGTAGGGCCAGATGTTCACGGCTGGCCGGGGGGTGCTCCGAATGATAGTCGCGGAGCCTGCATTGGACAGCTTCGGCTGTTATGCTTCCTAACTTCCAGGTTTCTTATTTATTTTAACCCTGTAACAAAAATGAAACTTACAACAAATTCATTAAGTTCATTCATCTGCTTGTTTGGACCTTATTCTATTGTTTGTTTCTACTTATTTCTATAGAGTTGTTAATAGTGTACCTATCTATACTTTGCTTACCTAGTTACCTATAAATTTATTTACTGCTAACCAGTTGCCAATGCAGTGCCAAATTATCGGCAAAACCTTGGAGTGAGTTTCGGCGAATGACCTTAGCTCACGAGGCGAGGTGCAGAGTGAAGAATAATATAAAATGTTTGTCTGTTGATTCCGTAATAAGTATATAAAAAATAAGAAAGGGAGATTGGGCATCTGAAAGTGTACACTACTAGGTATAATCATGTAGAATCTTGAATTACTTAGGTAGGTAGGTACATAAGTTGTGTTAGAAGTTGATAAACGAGAAAATTCTGATGTAGGTAGTGTAGTAGGTAAGCCATTGCTAATTCACCAAAGAGCTAATGCTCTACTGCATCTAAATAAATACCTATGTGAATAGTTTATTTGCATGTTGGTATACAAAATAGGTAGGTACCAGTGGAATTCGGAAGATCTAAGAAACGACCTTCAGAATTTTAAATAACAATTTAAAACGTGTCTATTAGAGTAGCTTTATGCAGAGAAAATGACTGCGACGAATCTACTTTGATAAAACGACGAACGCCATAGCAAAGGAAAATTCCCAAATCATGTAAACATGTTGTGAATAGCGTACCCACCGGTATCCACTAGATAATGAACGATCAATACTAGAGCACTACTCACTATGTTACACTTAATACTACTGAAATTAAAGACTATTTCAATTGGAACCACCAGTAGGTGTGCTTCGCTAAAAAAATACACTGCTCATATAAAATAACTTAACTCTGGTGTGTTTTTGAAACTACTGATGACAAGAACTCGCAGTCAGGTGGATGTCGTTATCAAAATATCAATAAGATACAATAATGTTAATAAATGTTTAAGGATTGTGCCTCATGCTGCTGTTATCTTGGGTACTTAATTACCTTAGCTAAAATAGAAATAGTACAAACTATTTCTGTTGTTATATATCTACCTCGATCAGTACATAAACTACGAATACTCGTTAGATGTCACTTAGCTGCTTATGCAGCTTCTACCTAATATCCTACTATCCCAGATCCTATCCTAGTTCTAGTAGGTATCTATCTTCAGACCTTATTCGGCAACTAATTTTGGTTCCGGTCCCTAGGGTAACAGAACTTTTATGGTGCGACTTTGTCCTTCTGTCACAAACGTGATTATCTCAGAAACAACCAGCATGTAGAGATGATGTAGAGAAAGTAAGTCTTTTTATTTTGTGAACAGGTCAAAATTAGAGAAGGTAAAAATTTGAAACTGGTACCTACTACCATGGACTAATAAATAATTTAGTCCATGCTACTACCCACCACCGGATTTAGTTGCATGCAATTTGAAAATTTTGATGTTTCGTTTCTCTATGACGTCATCGTCGTCGTCGCACTGAGTGGACCGATTTTATTTTAAAAAAACTCGATGTAAAAAAATCAAAGAATCTACAAGGCGGAAAGGAAGGCAAACGAACATGAATAAGTATGAATGAACTTGTTTTAAAGGAAAGTACATACATATTTCTATTTACGTGCGTATACTTACTTTCTCTCCAAGTTTTTCCCCAAAACTTAGCTGTTTATTAAGTACCTACCCTCTATTTTTGCCGCTGCTAAACAAAATCCCGAGTTTCATGTATCAGATTCAGATCTGTTTAGTTGCCAAGCTAGATCCACAGAATAGGTATACATAATGCTAGATCATAATGCAAAGTGCACTCAATACCATTTTCCGTTATGAAAGCACAATTCAGGCACATGGTAACAATACTTAATACTCTACACGTGGCAGCTCACGAGCCTAGCAATACTCTCTGTAACTAAGCAGAGTCTAGCTGACATTGTAACTTCCTTGTACTCGTAGTGTACCACATCAACAATTTACATGGGAAAGCTTACAGAATTCTGATGATCCTGGTTCTGAAATCTTTTTTGTTTTTTGTTGTTTTTATTACTTACGAGTAGGTATATTATATTTTTGTCAATTCCGTTGATTTAATTTTTTAGTAGGTAGGTACTTACTGGCGTAGGTAATCAAAATAATAAAATATGATAAGTAATTTTAAAAAAATACGATGCAAATAGATTTTCTATGGAATATATTTGCCAGGATTTTTTTATTATTAATACAGATCCAGAGCAGGCACTTAACTTTATGATTTTCTCAAGAACATTCGAAATAGATTTTACTGCCTATAAATGTATAAATGTGATTGTATTTGTGATATAGCTCAAATGCATGCAAACATTTTATCTAGAGTACTCTTCATTTACCTATGCAATTTATACGGAACTTAATAGTAGTTGAATTTCTTTTAAAAAAACTCTCTAAATCAAAGATTTCTTTTTGATAAGTAAAACACCTAGATATTACACTTACCTATCTGTGAAGATGACTAAACTATCGCTAAGAAATACGAGAAGTGTTAGCGCCATAGCAACAACTTAACCGCTAGGCTTAGTATTAGATTAGAACTAGAACTGAACCTAGGTGTTCTTAAATTACTCGTATTATTACAATTCCTAATAAAAAACTAAGTAAAACTCTTTGCAGGCATCATTTCACAAAGAAATAAGTAGGTACTTGATCTACTCAGAAGGTTTTACGAAACGACAATCAGGACTTACCAGAGATGATAGTACTGATTGCGTGTAATAGGAAGCTCACAGTCAAGGTAGTGTCACAGAATAAATACTTATTCTTCACAATTGAATATCGCGTTAATAAATAAAATACGTTTGTGGTAGCAAAGTACGTCCTCACGCATGTTAAACTAGCGCCGAAATAAGATGAGGGTTATTCTGGAACCACTGAGCGAATCCGCAATATTTTATTATAAATATTAGAACTGAATTTACAAGTACGAACACCAAATGCGTAAACAAATTGAAAGTAAATCAATAGAGGAGTTGAAATGTTCGCAGTATCCAGTTTTATTATCATACCTACTCTGATGCGGTTAAAACATTTTTGCACGTGCTGTTTTTGTATTTACATCCAAAAATAACATGTTTTAGGTAGGTATTTTATGGAGAACATTTTTAGATCAAGCGTGTAAATATAAATACTAATCATTTTACCGCAGCTAAGTAACTATAACTTAAACTTACAAAGGTACTGCTACGGTACCTAATTTGATTTTAGATTCTCTAGAAATAATGTACCTAGTAACCTCTTTGTAGGTTCTTACTCGAATATTCGTATATTGCTCATAATGCCTAGAAAGTCCTCACTTTGCTTAAAGTAATACGTGTTTGTACTACAACTCTATAATATAAACCTCACCTCACCTCGCAATATAAAACTTCGTGGGTTAAATAAATCAAATACATACATGAAAAATTTTAGGTGAAATTAAATATCTAAAGTAACCTATAAGGGACCCCTTTTTAACCTCTACCGACCCCAACCATTGAAGCCAGCCGGAAATTCCAGTCTGCAAAAAACCGTCTACCGCGGGATGCGGGCCTCAAGTTTTTTGTCGCGTTGTATTTTATTCATAGAATCCGATGTCGTGACGTGAATATGTTTTATTTTTAACAAAACGAGAGCGTTTAACTGGTTTGAGATATTCTGATTCAATGAAATGAAATAAGTACTTACAACGACTCTACAAAAAAGTAAAGATTTTTAAAATGTTGATAAATTATTGAGTAATTTTAAGATAGTTACTAATGTTGATCTAGCCTGAACGTATCTACTTAGGTACTAAAATAATTTCTTCACAAAGAAAGAGGCCTGTCAAACAAACTTAGAGCTGAGTACGCTGTGTGTATAAGTAATACAAAACGTGTGTTGGGTCTGAATCCAAATTCCCACTGCACGTAAATGCATTCCATGCATTCCATGACTGGAGCGAGTAGCCATCAGGGTTCACTGAACCCACTTGCCTCTGATTCTTAATAGTGGCTATAGTATGATTCGACTTACTTGATTGACTGCACAAGAACGCTAACATACTAATAACTCAATGTGACAAAGAGAGAGTTTACTCACAGCGTTGGTGGTGTGACCACAAACACACAATGTCGGCGTACTCAACCCATCGGGATAGAACTGTCGATAGCTTTGCGTGACGGTCGACCACTGATCTAGACCGCACCGGATCTGTAACAAATGTGAAAATAATATTTTACAATAATTTAGGTAGGTACTGTAAATCATACGCCTTTTGTGTACAGTATGTAACGGTACAGTATACCTATAGGGGAGTTACCGCTAACTTATACTGTTTCATGATTAACAAACCAGTGTGTATGTATACATCTAAATAGTTAATTGATTAAAGCATTCACATTTTTAATTTCTACAAAAATATGTATATTCTCGTAGACCGTGCTACGCTGCGTAGAGCTTCATAACAACATAGCATATATTATATAATACTTACGATTAACGACTTCATAGTGACGAGTTAATTTTACAAAAAAATGAGGATAATATACCTAACTTTGTATACAATGTCTGGCATATGCTCTTGACGCATCTAACATGGCCATAGCATAGCACCACCCGATCCTAATCATGTGGAGATTTATGAGCTGTTAATAAACATTATGTGTTAGCGTCTGGTGAGGGAGTAGGTTAGGTATTAAGATGAATGGTCACCGCACGTCTGGGTGGGCTGGTTATGATAACAAAGGTAAACATACACCTGATCCATCGTACAAAGGTAGCGATCATCTGTTGATAGCCATTTGTTTTTATAGTTTAGATAGCCTATTAGTTAGACGTCTGTCGCCAAGCAATTACATTTTTGTGCGAATGACAGCATCAGATTATCAGTAGGTTAGGTATCGGCACCGGGTATTGTACTTGGATAATGTACCCCGTTTGTTTATGGCTGCGATTCGTACGTCTCTTTTTCGAACCTTCATGTAAGTCTCTGTTGAGACCGTGGAAAATTGTTGTAACAAAGACCGCAGTATTATAACAAAGTGAAATGTACCTAAATGGCGTCAATAAATTACTTAGTACCTACTTAAATAACTTTTAGTTAAGGATATCAACTAAATATGTAGTTATCTAGCTGTTTCCAATTCAATGGTACTATAAAAGGCTAGTATAAAAAGCCAATAGAGGGTTACTGCGTGGTTTGGGAGGAGAGAGATCAAAATGATAGTTTACCTACAGTTTTTTTTATCACCGCGTTAGGTACTTACTGCAATTGTTTTTCGATTCTGAATACCTAAGTAATAACCTCGACGTCAATAACAAAAAAAAAAGTAATAACCATTTCCGAGAGCGATTTCAGTTAGCGATAACATTTTCCTAGTTCAATACGTCACTACCCTACTCTATGGTCATAATAATTTAAAGATAAATATTGTTTCTAGCATTTTTCTAAGAAAATATTTTATCGATGATGTGCAAAAAGCAAACACTGATCAAAACTCTACCAGTCATACTGGTACAGGGAGTGTAATTTATTGGAAACACACTGAAAATAAAGTTGTGCCTACGTAAGTGTAACAGCGTGTGACGGGTTAGAATTTTCCTCTAACCCGATATGTAACTCATTGAGATGGGAAGGCAAATCTCTGTGAGCAATCTAATAATGGTTAGGTACGTACTTATATGCAAAATATACCTATACTTCTCGTACTTACCACCGATAAGCAACAGTAACATTGATTTATAAACGTGCTCAGAGGAGTGAAGAGTTGGTGATAAAGTTAATGGACGGCTAGCGTTTGTGATGATAATTATTATTGTTGCCACAACTTTGCTATTTTACTTCATTCTAAATTAGACTGTTTGTCTATCAACAGAAAATATCGATACTCCCGATATCCACATTATTGCATAGGTGCCTGTAGTCGTACCTAATTCTATCGCTAAAACATTGTTATGGACGTCACGTGGCGGACGTCGGTCACTGACGTCGTCGTCGGTTGCCTTGCGAACGACTAGGCTTCTTTTTGTCTGTGGGGAGGCGCAGATCACCAGTTTTACTCTAAAACACTTCATACTTTGGTCTTGCATGCATAATAGTTGTCCGCAAGCCGCAACAGACCGACCGAGACACGTCGATAACGTCCGCCTCAGACAAAAAGCAGCCTTAGTTTTGTGCCAACCCTACTAAAGACACGTGTCATATCATATCGGTCGCGGATAATGCCAACATTTTGCTAATCAATTCCAATTTATTTTTAACTAACTATACAGGGTGTTACCAGACCACTTCCGAAAACTTGGAGGTTCCAATCAGACCATGATACTGAAAACATTAAGCGAAAAAAATCGCGAAAAAAAAAATTGACTTGACTATCTCTTTTTAATTTTTTTTCTAGTTACATACACACAGTACAACATAATAAGACATATCTACCTAATTATCTCATTTAAAAAAGCAAAAAAACAAATAAAATAAATAAAGCAGCAATGTACACGCAGCACGCAGATTACGTCTACTACAGCATGAACAGCTGAGAGTTCATCGCGGGTCATTCAAGTACGCGACGTGCGAGCGACCTACGTTAGTACCTACCTACGTTAGTAGGCACTTACGACACAGAATAAATAATAGTACTACGCCTCGACCTTACCTACGTGAATGCGTACATTGCGGGCTGGCGAAATAAATACAAATCTTTAAACATTGTTTTCTCCGGCTATAATTATTTTTCAGGATAACTGATTTTTTTTTGGTTGGGTTTTGGTGTGCTGTAGCTCCCCCTTTCGTTTTCGGAAGTGGTCTGGTAACACCCTGTATATGTATGTAACTAATGTAGGTACCTAAATACCTAGAGTCCATAGACGATTCATATGGCATTGTGGATTGACTACATTCTTTGATCCGGTTTGCGATTTGCTAGGTGTCGATCTGTCTAGTCTAGAATAATGTCCAAAAGTTCGATATATTTATCAAAAAACTAATAATACATAGGTACCTACTTTTTTGATAAATCTATTGAACTTTTCGAAAGAGATCGTTGGGGATCCTGCCCAACGATCAGGAACCATTCGGTGAACGAGGAGTTTTTTAGTTCGGTTGTAAGTTCGCTTGACCAAACTACTGCAACTTTTTTATCCTAGTAGTCCGATCAAACAAATCAACCGCCAGTGAAACATGTTTTACTCGTTAGTACGGTCTCTCTGTCAATACTTATTTATAGGTAAGCAAGAAGAGGAAATTGATCTATTGTAAACAACAGCGTAGATTGCTTCAAACTGTCAATCGAATTAGTACGTACCTACCTACATTTGTTCAAAAGAAGACTTCAATCTTCCTTGTACAGTTTGTATAAGTGGCTCATCGTATAAATAAATCAAGTATTATTATTCTCGGTTTAAAATAAACTAGCTCATCTAAATTCTACTTATTAAAATCATTGACTATTTTTGCATTGTGTAAGCATAATAATGCAAAATAATGACGTACAATAGAAGAGGCCACGTAACGCTACTATTTAGGCTACGAATAATCGTTTCCGATAGAACATCTCATCAAACCAATCAAGTTAGGTATTTAAGTGGGAAGTACACAGTAAACTCGTAGGCATGAGTTGACTCTGTGCACAAAGTACGTACAATGTACAAAGTTAATCTACGCTTTGTATAATGTTGGGGTTGGGGATAACATGATTATAATTATGGTATTTAATTTAAGCAGCTATACTAATTGAACAACAGTAGAATTCGAATTTTACATATTGCACCAAGTTTTCATTACATCTTTGGTTTATAAGTTAATTTCAATTAAATTAACCCGAGTTTTGGTAGCTCTACATGGCTCTATATATCTATATATATATATAAATATATGTACATTTAAATATATTATATAATATAATTTAGAGCCATGTAGAGCTACCAAAACTCGGGTTAATTTAATTGATTTGACTAGGTACATACTTAGTACCATTAGAGTAGGTAAGTAAAATTAAAAATTACAATACAAATTTAATTTTTACACATACTACATATCTAAGTTATACAAAAAATCGGCTAAGTAAGCTGTTATGGCAACGTTCTAAATATAAAATAAAGACCACGTGTGAGGGGGGACAATAATAATATACTTGCTCGAAGTGAATCGGCCGAAATTGGCTCTTTCTAGAGAGTTTTGAATCAAACGCCTTACATTACTTACTAGAGCTACTGAATCATTATTGCACAATGTTTTTACACAGTAGAACAGTTAAATGAAATAACTTTTGAATCTCTACAAATTAGTAAGATTAAAAAAAAGGAACTAGAAAAATTGGGAGCTTGCGAGGTTATTAACTTCCATTATAAGAGAAAGTGGAACGGCGTGAAAGGTAGTAAAAAACCACAAATAACACAAGTAAGGTAGCTATAGGTAAAAAGCATTACAAGGTTGAGCGGTTTCACGGGAAATGTCCTTATCTTGGAAACATACAAAGAGCATTCGTGAAAATCTAGAGCAAACGAAATATCTATGGTGAAATAATAATAGAATGGTACTCACGATTGCATCGATTTTCCTCTCGAATCGTAGAAATCAGTCTTTGACGTGATGAAACGAAGGGGACTACATTTGAATAGGCACTGTTTAGGGCTTTCGTGGGTCGAACTACAATGAGCCCAGTAGCGACACGACCGCACTTGTTTACATCAAAAGACGAGTGAGTGAGTTGGTTGAGTTTATCGAGTTAGTTTCCACTCGTGCTCGTGGCACGTGACGCGTTAGCGACGACGACGTCGTCGGCGCAGGCAGAGATACGACGACGGACGGAGCGCTGCTCTACCAGCGCGTAGCAAGCAACTTAAGAATTGGAAAAAGCCATCGTTTCAATAAATTTCCTCAAATGATCACCTCAAGACTAGTACCTAGGTCTAGCCTGTTATTTTCAGTCTTACAAAAGATTCCTAAAATACCTACTAAAAGTTCGAAGACGTTACCGTAAACTGAACGATATTCAGCGGCCAGACTTGAAATTTGAAGTAATTTAAAAAAAAATAAGTACCTAGTCTTATATTTTGCTAAAACTAGATGTGTAAGTAAAATAAATTCTACTAACGACTCAATGCATACAATACATTTCGACGCCTATAATTTATCATACTTTTTAAGAGCACCGCCATCTTTTGACATTATAATAGAATCGCTAGCAGAGCTCGTAGAACCAACGTGCTACGCGCTACGCCACTGCTACGAGTACGAACATAGTGCGGCGCGGCGGCGTAGCATTTCATTTAGTTAAACTCTAACAGATGTCGCCTCAAGTGCTTATTTTCTATTCTAAGAACAACTCATCAATCTTTTTATGTATTTTTTATACATTATAGGTAGGTAGGTACTTAGCTGTACAACGTGGTTAGCACATTGTAGAATGTAGTTATGTATGTATATTCTACAATGTGTTGACCACGTACTTTAGTTAAATTTATGTTCCTATGTCTAAAAATGTAGTTTGTTAAAATAATTCTTCTAACATTTTGATTTGGCATAAGATTCCAAGAAAGTATTTTATTCTTTTCTGTATCTATGGGTAAGATTGACCTTGACTAAGGTTAGCATTCTACGAATTAGCACCACGACGCGTGCGATTTCAAACTACGGTCATAAGACCATCGGAATAAGGTTCGAAACCGCACGTGCTTCGTTTGCCGTGGAGCGGTTCAGTTTCAAGACGGTTTTACCAATAAGCTGTACTGAATTTATCTACCTAAATTTAAATCTAATAATTTGCGCTTTCTACGAAATCTAGATCAGAAAGAAAGTTAGTGGTAACTTTGGCATAGAGGAGCAGATAAATATTGAAAATAGTTTACGCGTAGTATATTAAAACGAATTGTGAATAATGCGGGCGAGATATTTTATAACTGTGTACGTTACAGGTAGATAGGTACATACATAAAATGTTTTGAAGGTAATGTGCATGACATTGAAATTTTGACGTCACTAATGATGATGACAATGTGTTTGTTATTCATAAAATTCATACGGGTTTATCCGCCATTTCCGCCACTAACACAGGTGGTATTGAACGGCATTTTAAGATATTTTGGTAGAGCATCAAGCAAGATCTCTGACACCGCTGACAAACTACCACTGAATTGAATTTGAGACATAGAGATATAACCACAGAATACCTACCTAATTTACTCAAAGTGGTTACCTATAAACCTACTTAATGGTTAGTTACAGACGGGGGTGGAAACAGGATCATTGATGTTGTAGGTAGATAGGTTACCCACTTATGAAAAGATCGAGAATTCGACGTAGGTACTAACAGACCTAGAAATACGATCACAGATAGAGAATAACAATGTACCTATGGCTATGAGTTATGTTGTGGTTCAAACAATTAATTTTAAACTTAACTAGGTACTGGAAAACTGAAAAGAGGCGTCTCTATGTATCTGTATTCCTGAATTAAAATAATAAAGATTTCTAGGTATTTATATGAATTAATAAGTGGATGACTGAAACTTATAAAACAGGTGACCTTTATTTTTGTTGCATGGACTTAATTTAAGAGGTTTTTGCAAATGAAGTCCTCATCTCAATTAATATTAAACTCAAATATTCTGCTTTTTTTGTCACTCTTAAGTAGAGGTATACCTACAATTGACGAAAAGGAGCACACAATCCTAGTGAAAGCCGTTTTTGACCGGTTTCTTTCGCAAATATTTATTAACTTATACGGTAGGTAGGTATAAGTTAAATAAGTTATACCTGATTAAAATTAACTCTGCCATTGTTTACAGCTGAGTTATGCAACGATTATAAGTATAGCGATATATCTTTCAAACGAGTCTCTTACAACGAAGTAGGGGACTAGGTAAGTTAGTACTTACATCAGACAGTTGAGGTAGGTAGGCAGGCATTACATAAAAGTGAGTGGTCCACGAAATACAAGTTCATGGGCCTTCAGTGTTGCGTGTGGTGTGGCGTTGTGAGTGAATCCAGTGTGCCCGACCTGCCTTACACCTCGTCGACAATGCCGCATCCGCGCGGGCGTCCGTCGCATGGTTGCTCCATCGTCATTCACAGCTAGTAGGTCAACAAACTTCCCATTTGCTTAATAGCCAGCCGCTATTTCTGGTGGCTCTCGTGGCTGGTAACAGCATTTTATTTTACTTCTTATTTCCCCAATTTACTTTAAAGAAAGTCCTTATTTTAAGAGCCCCTATCCTCAAAGTGTCATCAACCTAACTCTATAGATACATTCTTAACATGTGGTCCAAAGCAATGCAAGTCGTCAGCCTAAAATGTAGTAAGCGAAAAATGTATTAGAACTCAATTAGTTATCTCTGTGTGTGTGTTATCGTATGAGTCACTCACTGACCAAATGTAGTGGGTCAGTGCAGGCATGACAGGCAATCCCTAAGCAACCTAAATGCCTCGGTTATTATTTTGAGATGCCAAGTCCAATTAGGTATTAAAATAATAACAATGCCTACAAGGCATCAAAGTACACAGGACAAAAAGTGTAATTTGGCAAACTTAACGTTTACATATTATTATTAACATTATTTTTGGTAACAATTACTTTTAAACCATGTAGAATAGTACCTATTAGGTACACAGCTAGGTGTGTCAAGCATTTATCTTCAAATCTGACGTCATAATGGCTAAAGTAGTCCGGGAAGTCAGAGGTTTTTGAAAATTACAAAAAAATGAAATAACTTTTGAACGACAAAAACTCGCGGATCATGCGAGGTCAGTCGGGTGCCTGCCCTCCGAGGTAGTCCGCCTTCAGTAGAGGGTAATAAATATAAAAAGTTAAACAAAAATTAACATTTTTCAAAACAAAAAGTAAACACATTTTTTGATATTTTTCATTGTAGTTCTTATTTTTATCAACATCGAGCCCGTGAATCCAAATGTGACTAAAATTTTTCCATAACTACAGCCGCAGCGAGTTATTCGTCAACTCGCAAGCGTGACACTTGCGAGTGCGCGCGAGTTGGCACGTTCCGATTTCACCGTTTAGATTTTCCCCTCAAAGGGCAGTCGAGAGAACTCACCCTCCCTGTCACCTATATATACAGGGTGTTACCAGACCACTTCCGAAAACGAAAGGGGGAGCTACAGCACACCAAAACCCAACCAAAAAAAAATCAGTTATCCTGAGAAATAATTATAGCCGGAGAAAACAATGTTTAAAGATTTGCATTTATTTCGCCAGCCCGCAATGTACGCATTCACGTAGGTAAGGTCGAGGCGTAGTACTATTATTTATTCTGTGTCGTAAGTGCCTACTAACGTAGGTAGGTACTAACGTAGGTCGCTCGCACGTCGCGTACTTGAATGACCCGCGATGAACTCTCAGCTGTTCATGCTGTAGTAGACGTAATCTGCGTGCTGCGTGTACATTGCTGCTTTATTTATTTTATTTGTTTTTTTGCTTTTTTAAATGAGATAATTAGGTAGATATGTCTTATTATGTTGTACTGTGTGTATGTAACTAGAAAAAAAATTAAAAAGAGATAGTCAAGTCAATTTTTTTTTCGCGATTTTTTTCGCTTAATGTTTTCAGTATCATGGTCTGATTGGAACCTCCAAGTTTTCGGAAGTGGTCTGGTAACACCCTGTATATATCCTAAAATATTGAGGTACGAACGTCTTTTAGGTACCAATTCTAGTAGATTAGGAACAAAAGAGTGGCTGCATCAAAATATAGATCCAGGCACTATACCTGCATGTTCTTCTATTCAGAAGTTGTTGTGTCGCTCAGACCAATGGCTGATGTAATTTTAGTGAACACTTGGTGTGAAGGTATTCACCCTCAGAATAGGTATAGTGCCTTCTGGTAAGATCGGCGTAAGTGGAAGTCCGGATAAATCACGTAACTAAGCAATTATCATATAAAAATATCGCAGAATTGCTTGGCATCCGGACTTCCACTTACGCCGATCCTTACCAGAAGGCACCTTACCTACTCTTGAGTAGGTATTCACTAATATAAAACCGGCGTTCATATTTATAACAGAAATAATATTTTGTGAAACACTGCAGGTACATACATTGTTAGTACCTATGGAGATAAGTGTTGCTATGGGTAGGTACCTATTGACATTGACTTGGGTTACTCGTGCCATCTAATTTCAGAAAAAATATTCTTGCGTATTTCGAGCAGGTATCGCAAATTGGTCCAATTTGCTTGTATTGTGTTGATACCTCCTACTTAGAAATATTGTGTATTTCAATAGGTACAGACGCTCGCACATTTCAACATTAGAAGATATACCTACCTACTAACCTAAAATCACTAGGAATATCAATAATCAAATAGGAACTTATGAGAAATCGTAACTTTCTTTGGATCAAAATTATATTTCTGTGCGATATGATTGGACACAACGTTGTTCATTGAGATTTTTCATGAATAAAGTCCCATTTACATGATGTACCTAAATGTTTCTTGTACATTCAAAAGCAATAACTGAATGGAATAAATGAATCGCAATAATAATTGACCTCCGAGAATTGTGAGCACCTGTTTACACGAGAAAAAATAATACAAGAATTGCTTGCATGTGCTACATTACTCCAAGAAAACTTTTGAAAATGGTCCTTTAGCATTTAGTTCAGTGATTTTATATTTTCAGAAATGTTGAAATGTGCGAACGAGAAGTTGTTTGACGCTTGTCAGCTTCAGTAAAGGCGCGTATGTAAGGAACCCGAAAGTGCGATCATAATCGTTTGTCTTCAGCTGATGAATCAAACTTACAAAAATAGATGCAAGACACTGAGCGGTAAAAACTTGACCCAAGTGGACTTTGCACGCGTTGAATTTCCGTTGAATAATCAATTTATTTTGCAGTCAATGTTTTATTAAAACAATGTAGAATACAAATATGGCCACCTCGTCACCTCGTCATTCAGGAGTCAGCATGTCCAGCGAACTGAAACAAATGAAACTCTAACGTTCACACGACATCACCACAATAATTTTTGTAAGATAATGGACTTATTCATATTAAAAATGACGGGAGATTATGAATACAGGCTTTCTTTATTGAATACAGTGCGTAGTGTATGGGAAGATTTCTTTGGGAATCTGTCTTTAAAGCCAACTATTAATAACCTATCAACTAAGAGGCAATGTTTCTAAAAATATACCTACCTACCTATTGTTTGTTTTTTTATGAGAATAAGTAATGCTGGTAATGGCGTTACCTCTGCCTATAACAATCTGTTATATCCATCTGTATAATCCATATAATATGTATAATCCATATATCTGTATATATCTGTTATAATCCATATATAATCCATATAATCTGTGTAATCCATAGAACAAGTCCATAGAGGACGTGCTGTGTGAAACAATGCACTGGGTCCGTCACTCTGAGGCGCAAGTGCCTAAAATTGCACCGACACCCACATCTTTCAAATCAGAACACAGCAATGCGGCATCACTGCTTGAGTGCAGAAATAGCACGGTGTTACTCGGGGTCGGTATGCCACTGAAGAGAATTTATTTTCTAACCGCAGCGCTGTGGGTTTTACTCAAGAGACTACAGCTTACTAACATAACCGTTGTAAGATTTATTCGCTTACTCTCTAGTTGTAAATGTTGTAATCGTCACCTCTATCGGTCAGCGGGCAGTATTTGATGGTGTGTGCCTTGTCACCAGTGGCGCCGCAGCTGGGGCAGCGGTAGCCGCGCAAGACAGGGCAACGCACGCGACCTCGCTTGTCCTTCAGCATGTGAAGCGAGTACCAGGAGGCAGGCTCGCCGTTATTCTTGCAAAATGCACATTCCTGTAATATATAAACATCAATGTAACCATACTTCAATTTTACACAGCTGTTTATTTTCAGCTCCAAGAACAAGCGGAAAACACGCACCGAAAAGCGTCAATAAAACAACCGTCATTTGTCAGATCAGAGCCGATGAGTCCAAAGCATGAAACAGTTCAAATTCAAATTCAAATTGCTATAATTATGAAGAAGAAGATAAAACGAAAATAATGAAGGGATTCGTTTGAGTTGAAGAATGAAGACTAAATTGTAACACATTTATGCAAAAAAAACATTTTGTATCTTTATCTTAAAATAGGTACCGAGGTAGGTACGCCTACCTACCTGCTACAATATTATTATTATTGAAAGAACCCGCTCGCTAACCCAACTTTGTAAGGTTTGTTTCAATTCCCAATGTTTCAAAACAAACTTTGTATGATTTCTCCACTTTGCCTACCTATACATACATACAGGTACTACTAAATTATTATTACCCACGGTTCGTACTGTTCTAATCTTCAAGCCAACGTGACAAGAGTATTCCAGTTTAATGTTGACTCAGCCTGAAGTTAGGTACCTTTATGTCTTCCAAATACTTATTAGGTATTCGTTCGGTTCAAGAAGTTCATTCGCATCGAGCAGTTTTAGGTCACCAGCCGGAGTGATGTCGTCCAATCTATACCTAACATGATAAGCATAGTTGGTACTTTAGGTATGTAGGTACCTACCAATTGCTTCTGGTTGAGAAGTCGTTGCATGCGCAGTATCTCGGCGTACTTCAACAGCAGGGCAAACTGTTGTGGAGACAGCGAGAGAAGGGCTGCTTTCTGCATCTTCATCATGTCTTCGAACTTGCTCGTCTTAGCCGCTACTGAGGAAAATATTAACAGATAAAATTCCTAAAAGTCGACTCTTTTGACGACATAAAGTGGTACCATAAGAAATCAATCTACTAAAAGTTAGTCAACTCTAGATTTTTTGACGATACAATACAGCTGACGACTTAAGGTCGTAAAAGGTTCGATTCCTGAGATCGTCATTTAATTTTAAATTGCTGCTGTGATACCTACCCTATGTCATAGTTTGTATACCGATGAGCTACCGACACGTCAGTCACACTTGATTACGTAGTAAAAGTTGTTCATTCCGATGATGATTGATGAGTATACCACCTCCCGGATAAAAATGATATTATTATATTATGTACATTTTATTGTGCAATGTTATGGTTGTGGCACAACATGGTTGTTTGTGATCTTTCATACTATACAACTTCAGTGATTTTATATTTTCAAAAAAGTTGAAATGTGCGAGCGAGAAGTTATCTGACTTGGCTAATAGCACTAATGCTAATGGCACTATAGCTGTATGCATTTGTATGGTAGGTACCTACTTATGTAGTATGTTGATAAAATACTACATAATTCTTTTCAGCCATTTTTTGGTGCCGTGATGTATGTTTTTATCACATCTATGTAGGTACTTGTACAAAGTCGTCGATTCTAATCAGTGAGTAGGTACATTGAGAAGGTTATCAGCGTAAGTATTTTAGTAAAGATAGGTAATCTTCGGAACTGCACACTGCATACACCGTTAACATAATTATATTAAAGATACACCTACTCAGAAATTATGACCTTCGCTTTCATACCATTACATAAGAATTTTATGTATGATGATTCTTATCAAAATGAAAGCGTGCCACCATTTTATTATCCACAGTTAACATTTTAAGTGTTCCGGTTCGGAAAAATTTAACACTTGGTCTCACTCTGGTGTCTGTTTGTCCGTCTGTCTGTCACCTCCACCTGAGATGAAGTAGCAGCTAGACAATTGGGAATAGTTTGTTGCGATCCCTGAAGTTTTGAAGGTATATGAAGATAATATTCTGAAAACTAGGGACTACCGACCGACTTTAGTGACGTAACATAAACTATTATGTTGACATAAGAAAATCTTCTAAACACGTTGTCACTGCTTTTTCCCATAAAGACCAGGGTCTTTTAAAAATTATTTTTCCTTTCATTTTTATAATATTATTATTCTCCTCCTTTTCCAATGGGTTTCATCCTACCTACTATTATTTTTTTAGTTTCATAAATTATCGACCCTAGTCTATTGAAAAAATATCCTACCACAGAAATCTTCAATGGGATTCTCTATTTCAGTTTCAGCTTCAAAATTAGCTGGAACTGCACTTGTCTTCGTGTCTTTATTGTCTCGCACCTTGCCCATTGTAATTTGTGCTTCTAAGACAGCCGGATCCAATTTCACTGCTTGTAATGCATCTGTCATAAAACATTTTAGTTATTTTACCAAAGTGTATAAATTCAAATTCAAATCGTTTATTGCACTTATGTTGTTTTAAAGATGTTGTACAAAAGTTAGTGTACCAAACATAAACCCTGTTAGGGCACAGCAATTTGTTGAGGTGTACATATGCACTAGATGGCATATTTAAGTATCTAAGATACAAGATGTTTATTATATTATTTATATTGTATCTTACTTAAATACTATACTTATACTAAGAGATCAGGTACCTAGGTAATTTTATGCCTATACCTAGATAATAATATGTACCAATTAAGGTAGTAAGTAGGTATAGGAAGGACATATAATTTAGATATAAATAGATATACTTAGATATAAAAACAAATTGCTGTGAAGCTTATTCAAAAGCAATATAAACCTTGAACCAGTTATAAAATCATGAAGTGATGGTATCGTTAGTAACAGGTAATTAATTATATTAAAAAGAAATTTGCCAAATTTTATTTTAAAAAGACAGCAGGATACTTTAATTCCTACCTCTAGTTGAAATCAATTACCTACCGAGGTAGGTACCTAAATAGAATTACAAATAGGTACGAACCTGTGCACCAAGTAACATCAGAGTTAGAATTATTAATTGCCACTGAAACATCCATTATAGTTTATTGAACAATTCTTTTTGTCTCCTTGTTTTGTCACAAAAGGTTTTTTATTTAGGAAAAAATATCACAACGTTATTGCAAATATCGACCGCAATGATAGATTTGTACGAGATTACCCACGAGCACAGATCATATAATAACGAGTAATGAACTCGAGGGTAGTTATATAATACCCTTTTTTTCCTAACAAGTAGACGTCCATTAATAATAGCACATTATTTAGGTAGGTACCTAGGTACCAAGACGAATGTCCATGCTAGGGTACTTATTAAAATAAATTAAAAAGACAGGTCTCTTAATTGCTAAAATAGACGATCCTTTTGACCAATAAGCACCAAGCTTCATCTAAACCAGGTTACGTAGATTAGGATACCTACCATGTATACATAATAGGTAGGTAGGTACCTACATAAATTGATTTAAGTATTCTATTCTATCAGCAATCTAGTTCCCATAGTACAAGCTTTGCTTAGTTTGGGACTAGAAAACGTTGTGTTAAATGTCCATGAAAAAAAAAAACATTTTTGAAAGTAGTCTCTAAGGCTGATTTAAATTTTTATTCGCGATTATTAGTACATTATGGTACAAGTGTGGTACATTGGTGATTACCGCCGAGGTGCCATTGAGACCCGAGCCGTAGGCGAGGGTCTTAAGAAAGCCGAGAACGGTAATCACCAATACACACGTGTATCATACGACGTTTTTCAACACACTTGTGAATAAAATAACAATAATTTCAACAGTGAAAACGCGTTGTGAAAAATGTTTCGCTATGGCGGGAAAAAATAATCAGTTTTCCATCAGGATGAGGTTTTTTTTTTATTTATTTTCCGCGCTAAGGGTTTGCGCCTATTCTGCCACGTAAAAATGGGGAATTTAAAGTTTTCTTTTATTACAGAGAAAACAAAAGTTATATTTGAGTGAAAGTTTTATTTATTAAACACGTACGAGTTAAAATTATCTATTTAAATAAGAAGTTGCATGAAATGAGCAAGCAATAGGAACATTCATTTATTTGTTCTATTGAACACGATCTTTTTTTTGAATAAAAACTTTTTTAGTAACAAAGCTACTCAACCAATAAAATTTGAAAAAAAAATCTATAACTCACTTGTGAGTTATAGCAATGAAAAAGTCACAGTTTGATTATGGGTGTCATTATGTGCCTAATTGCGGTGACCATAGAGCCACTTTATGAGCAAGTGTGTTGAAAAATATATAATTTTACTTTACCTTCATCGACGTTCGGTATTTCATCGTTCTTACGTAACTTTATCGCGAGTTCGTCAATGCTATACCACAGATCATAGAATACTATACTAGTACCTACTTAGCTATACTTTAGTCACTGTTGTTGACGTCACTGATAACGACAATGCACTACGACGTACCTACCTAATTTTGTAGTAAAAACTTGCGTAGGTAGTCTGGTTATTTATATTTGCCTAGACTTGCCTGGCCTGACGCGTTTGGTTTAGATAAGTATTAACTTACCTACTTCACACAACGCGTAGTCCCAACCCAAACCACAGAATATTAGTTTATGTAGGTACGTACCTACCCAAACTTAAGTAAAGCTTGTATTATACCTACTATGAGAACGAGATTGCTGATAGAATACACTTAGGTAGGTACCTATCTATCTATTTTTTTTTTGTAGGTAGGTTAGGTAGTTAGTAGTTGTAGCTGGCTTTTGTGTCTGAGACTTCGGAGAGTACCTAGGTACCTAACCTACTTACCGCTCACAGGAGATCCAAAATATCTATCGTGTAGGTAGGTACTGATGAATGTAGGTAGGTTGGTACTAGGTACCTATCTGTTAGGAGCTACGCACGAAATGCCAAAGGAGACCGCCGTGATGATGGGTATTGTGATTTTTAAGTTGGAACGAATTTTATTATAAAGTGGCTAGGCTTCTGTACATCGCCACAAACAGGTATTTGCGCTGGTGATAAATAAAACAGATTCCAATTATATACCTACACTATACCTGTACCAGTACCTACCTAACCGTGTACCTACCTTACTCACGTTTTTTTTTCAAACGGCAATGCCTTTCGGAAGCTATATAGGTAGGTACCTCTACCTAGTTGAAATTTGAAACATTTTAAATCGAAATCGGTTAGGCTAATACTAGCCAACGATAGTCCTAGCGCCCTAACTTACATTTATAAGACACTTGCTGTTACAATAACACAACATCAGATACACTTCCTGTCTTTTCAGAAAACATACCTAGATCAAGAGAGAATGTAAGTAGATAGGTAGCTGACTAAAATGAAAATGATAGCGAGATTGTCCACTATTATTTAATCTGTAATATCGAGTGATCACAATTGAACATGGGCCGACACGTGATATCGGTTTATTTACCTACTTATCTACACTAGGTACCTAACCTCACCTACCAACTACGCAATGTTTGACGGCAGCATCAGCAATCAGCAGGCACAGATTTTCACTGTAGGTAAGGTTGCGAACACACGTCTCAATTTATATTGGTACACTACAAACATTCTGAAACATTGATCAAGCCTTTTTCACCGAAATACTATGAAAATCACAGGTAAAAAAAAATAAGTTAGTATACTACCTAGGTTTCTTGGTTTAGTTTAGTTCTCCATCTCCAGTCTCCAGCCGCCCCGTAGTGTCTGAATTTGTAACAAGGCCGTCTCGTCACTTGGGCGACCAGCAGCGCGTCAAGGACAACCGAAATGTCTCGCGAAAACCCGTGTAAACTGTTTCCACCCAAACAAAAGTCAGCTATACAAGTTTTTATTAGGGCGGTACCCATAGACGAATACTAATAGTGGGGGAATTATCTAACCTTACATTATTTCTTTTTATTTATTACGTGTGGGAATATGTATACGTGGAAATAAGACTCCTGGAGAATCACCTTAATCAATTATTCACTACAAGCAAGGTATAGGTACCTACTCAGATTAGGTACCAAAATAGTATGAATATTCTGAGAAATAAAGTAAAATAACCCTACAATCATAAAGTTCCCAACGAAACACCTACGAAAATCGTAGAGGCTCTACAAAAAGTCGCTAGAGGTGCTAGAGCTAGAGGTAGGTAGGTAGGTTGGTAGGTTAGGTATACGATTTTTTTTATAGTTTTGAAAGTTTGATCAGTGTATCGATCCGGTCACGGTCACCGATATAATAATGTTTATTACGGTAAAATCTCAGAAGTAATCTGAGTAACGCCTCTGCGCTCTACTACAAACAATAAAGCTCTATTGCATTGCATCCTGGATCGTAATAGGGCTCTGATACTTGGGAGGCTCCTTCCCATAAGTTTTATTCATTTTATCTATGTATATCAAACCAGCCTACTACCACCCCTTCACAGAGTACATTCAGTTTCGGTTGCTAAGCAACCCTAGAACGTGCCGGCGCGGCGGCGCGGCGGCGCGGCGGGGGCGACGACGGCGGCTGTGCAATTTTATCTACCTCACCCTCTCCTCCTATGACCTCTAAAAGATAATACTGACACACAAACGGATTTGATTCTTATGTAGTGGCCAGTTAGGTTGAAGCTCCAATGATTTGCTGTATTGAGCTACGGTTTCAGGAAAATAGATTCTGTTACTGCAGTATAAGGTAGAAGACGGAATGCTGATTCTATATTTACGTCTGGTGCATTGTAAACAAGGCTATAGGCATGTGCTATAGGTGAAATCCTATTAGTTCTAGATTTCTATACCAACACTAGAGGTAGGTACTACATAATGGTGTCGATTCTGTTGTTGCATTTTTTTAAACTAACTTTTTGACAGCACTAAAATATGTTGCTGTCGTTTTGTTATCCTTTCTCATAAACTAACTAAAACGACAAAGACGGCTATACAAACAGGTAACATTAGCGCTGTCAAATTAAGTTCTAATGACTAAAAAGGAGTAGTGTAGTCCTGTCGGCCATTCACGAAATACAAACAAGGCTATCGTCACGGTCACAGATTAGTAGGATGCTAACGCATGCTATCGTGCCGGGTCGACGGCCGACCAATGTCACCTCTGCCGTCTAGGTAGGTAAGGTACCTACCTACAGTATAATATCTACTAGGTAGGTAAAGGTAGGTTAACTAATTATATTTTCGAAATCTAAGCCACCATTCTGCCAACTAAAATTCGTTATAGGTACATTAAAAACATACAAATAACAGCGCACACATCATCAGTACTACATAAGTGAGCATTCCATACCATGATCAACGCGCAACATAAGCAATTAAGCAGCCATGTATTGTATATGCATGTTATGTATAGCTAAACTAGCTGTGCCCGCGACTTCGTCCGCGTGAAATAGTGTCTTTGAGTAGAATCTTAAATTATTGAGGCTAATTATCCCCACGCGGCATTTTACAATTTTTACAAACTTTGAATGTCTTATTATTATTTATTTAACAGCCTTAAAAATAAGTTTCAAGCTTCTAGCTCTACAAATGACGATACTTCCATGCAACTTTCACCCCCCCCCCCCGCTTTCAACCCCTTACAACCTGTTTTTTGCATTAATAAGTAGCCTAAGTCTTTTCTCAGGCTCTAGACTATCTGTGTACCAAATTTCATTCAAATCGGTTCAGTAGTTTTGGCGTGAAAGCGAGTCAGACAGAGTTACTTTCGCATTTATAATATTAGTTATGGATAAATAGTGCTTAGTAACAGTGCGATGCGCGATGCCGCCATGCGACTGCGAGTCACGCTGCCGCCGCGTCGCGTCGCGCCACGCTGCGGCCGCCGGACATGTCTGCCTGCCGCATGCCGGTCGTTTCGGAGGGCACCTTCAAACGGTGGCGTTGACCGTGGTCAGGGACGCGAGCCCAGACCGTCGTCGTCGTCGGCATTGCGTCGAGTCGTGCCAACATTCATTGATTTTGGCCTAAATCGTGCTGACGTAACGTAACAAAGCTGAACTCTACCTATCGCGGAAAATCATTACATATATTTGTATATAATTTGTTAAACAGACGTAGGTACCTAACCTAGGTAATGTATAAGCTAACCTATACAAAAGAACTACACGTATACCTCGGACGAAGTACAAGTACAGAGCAGTACAATATGATAACCTATTATAGGCCACTTTAAAATATAGCTTTCGTATTAGTACCTAGGTAGGTTCTTAGCTGGTAAGAAATAATCTAGTAATAATAGTAAAAAAATATAATTTTCAAATATTTTTATTACATAGGTACATCAATTTAATATCAACATTTTATAATTAAACAAGTGCAAGTCTTAGCGGATTCAGATACTTACAAATGATAATTTATAAGATGATATTTCTACTAGCAATTCAATGATTAATTCAAACCAAGACCTTCGGCTAAGCTAAGTAGCGTATTATACCTACCTAAAATGTTATAATAATTAAAGTAATGAATGCGATACATTTTTTAGCCTTGCCATTGCATAAATTATTTGAGCTGCGCCAAGGCTGCGGCCTACTGTAGTATGTTTAAACTTTAAAGTGTATACATAATAATATTATGTATTATAATATACCTACAATACAACCTAACATAGCACTCCGGACCGGGGAGGGGGAACTTAGGGCTATAATACTGTCTAAGGACGTGTATACGTACATAAACAGTTATAAATTATTATAGACCAAAAAAATGACAGTAGGTAATAACAAACGACAATTTTATGAACATAGGTACTACTAAATATTCCAATAATATAATCTACTAGCGGCCTGCCCGGCTTCGCACGGGTATTTAACAATAAATAGTAGCAGTAAACTAATTTTTTAAATGTTAAAACAAAAGCAGCAATGTGGCGAATTCATCGCTACAATGCAAGTGACCTCTTCACAATAATAATTAAGTAAGGTGCCATCTGGTAAGATCGGCCTAATATTAAGTCCGGATAAATCACGTAACTAAGCAATTATCATATAAAAATATCGCAGAATTGCTTGGCATCCGGACTTACTATTACGCCGATCTTACCAGAAGGCACTATAAATAATAAGTGATCAAAGATCATTGAACGATTATTAGCTATAAGATAAAAGTATTAGTTACTGAAGCAATACACGAATATTTGATATTATTTACAATAAAATACGTACAAAACGATTTAAATATTTGCCAAGGACGACCAAATAGAAAAAACTTCAATGACATGCCATGGCCTGCTGCCTAAATTTGATAATCAAAATTTTTGAACACGTTTACCTGTCTATATACTACAATATTGGGGGCTATGTTTAGATCATCTGACTACCCCCTTTAATCGTACCTACATAAGGATCCTGAGATCTAAAGGGATTTTCAATCTGTATGAGCTCAACAGCCTTGAGCCTATTCGATTTAATTTTATTATATTACATATCTTCTATTGTGAATCAGCAAATACATTAACAATAGAAACATGAAGAACACGTAGGTGTTTTATTAATTACCTACCAAGTATAATTTTACCTAATACCGACTGAGTAAGTGTCATTATTTTGACACACCAATAATACAATTGATTAAAAATTCGATGCATTAGTGAATATGTAAATATGTAGGTAGATAATGGTCTTTGAAGTTATAAATCCCTTCAAATTTAATTTCTTTTGCTTCCACTAATATAGTTAGTAAACTACTTTGGGTAGTAGTTTGATGACAGAATAAGTGGAGTGGATGTATTAATTAACCATCATTCATGAAAGGCACTGCGCCGGAAACTGAACTCTTGATAAATCTCCTTACTATGCCTGACCTTTGTCTGATCACAACCTTCAAATTTAACTTACCCTGCAACCTTTTAATTGAGAACTATCTCCTAGTCATTCTTATTCATTTTGAATTCAACCAATTATTCCATAATCTACTATCGAAATTGTTTATTACCATCCCTTTTCATTACGCGTGTTGTATTCCCTAACCGTTAAATTCTTTCATTTCGTTAGTTTATTCCAGTCGGTGCCTTACTCTACCTTACGAAGGTATGAAGCTGCCTATGCTAACATGAAGAACATAGATTAGTTACAAAACAAACACATTGAATATTTGGTAACACTTAAGCTGGGGCCAAACGAGCGTATTTTTTTGAGTTCAGAGTCGCGTAATTTCGGTCGGCCCAGCAGAAAATCTGTTAGGCTGCCAGACGGGCTTAATTTTCTGATTTGTGAGTCGCGTATATAGTTGTTCCTAACTGACGCTTTCCTCGCCCCCCTCACCCCCGCTAAACATTTCGGTCGGAGCTAACGCGTGTGAGTCGGCAGACAACTCATTTTGCGTCGCCGTGTGAATTAAACAGGACTTTTCTATGAAAACAAATGCAGCAGAAATTGCGCAACTCACAACTCAAAAAAATACGCTCGTTTCGCCTCAGCCTTATGATTAACCTAAGATAGGTATTTACATATTACATATTATAATATTATTGTAGTAGATACCTAACACTAACAAAGTACTACACTATTATGTAAACGTTAATAATAAAAATACATAGTTGCTCATTATCTTCTAAAATATGATCTAACTTCTTATTTTATTATTTTTTACTGGCCTACTCAGGAGGTAAATATAGATAGGTTTATGTTCTTTTAGATCAGTGATACTTAGTTAGGTACTTTAAATGGTCTATACAGGGTTATTCATTATTAACTAATTAAGTTCAGGAAGTAGGTTCAAAAAAATAAGAAAATATTTAGGTGCCAGGTACGACTACTACCAATGATATGTTTTTTTTAGTTTTGTTACGAAAATCCTGAGAAAATCGATTAAAATTATCCTCTCAAATTATTGGTGCGTTCTTCAATTTCTAATGAAAGGCGAACCGCTGCGCTATTACTGGCGGGTCGCGGGCACGCCCGGGCAACCGTTGCGATTATTGGTGGACATACAATCATTGGCAATCATTATGCAATACGTCATAAAGAAATCAATAAAATTGTGATTTGAAATAGGTTTAGCGAATCAAATATTTACAACCCGAAAAATAGGCACTGTCAGTTTGTGTAGCTTAATAATGAATAACCCTGTATGTATAGCCCCGGGGGTCCACTAATTCCACGATAGGTTATTATTGCCATAAATACGTTTAGTAGTGCTGTCCCGCGTATTGCCACGCATCCCGAAGGTACTTGTACCTACCACGAGGCTCGAATATTAAGTTCTATGTTTTCGATTGTTTCGTTTCATAAAACGCTAAGGTAAAACAGTTAATTTTGACAGCCCACGCTCACACAAAGGCATAAGTAAAGTTTATGGCTTAAAATATGTCTTTGATTTGTATACTGTAAAAATCACAAAATAAATTACATATTATAGAAGACATGCTTTCCATAGGTGCAAAGTTAGGCGCAAGTCTTGTATCCTGTGGGTTGAGTTCGTTACTTTATTTCGTCGCAAAAAATGGGTAGGTAAGTGCTTACCTAAATTAGAATAACATCCGAAATATGTACAATACGTCAATCATAACACCTAATTTGTTGATTTAATCTATGCATTTGTAGCGATTATATTGTTTCATTTTCCTAAAATAACTTACTTTGACAACTCTAAAGTTAAAGCAGTTTTTGTCGTCTCAGTTTATGAGAAAGGGACGGCAAGTCATAATAGGATAGTTCAGAAAAATACAACAAGATAATCGCTACCGTTGGCGGATTGTTTAGTTGAAAATGCTCTATAGGTAGATAGTAAACCCAGGACTTATTCCATAAACTGTCAATCTTGATATCTTGATATTAATAAGTATCAAAGTAATTATACTTTCTTGGTTAATGGCAAGTTCAATGATGAATTCAAACATTATGACACTTTAAGACTAAACATAGTGTAATAAAAATTATTTATGCATCCATTTAGTTATTTAAAAAAATGTGTTCTACAATAACAAATCAATCATGGTCAAAAACCAAAGTAATGAACTAAATCTACGAAATCAGTTAGTATCTTTTATCAAAAAAATCTATATTTTGTATTTAATTACCTATTTATTTATACTTTTGGCACCAGTAAAACATTATTTTCCCAGAATAAAGAATTTATACAGCAAAATAAGTATATTCAAACAGTACTACAAATAAATGTTGCCGTTCCATTTTCATAAACGGAAACAACAAAGACAGCTATAATTTTAGAGCTTTCAAATTAGGCTAGTTTAGAAAAATGCAACAAGAGAATTGATACCAATGTGGCTCAACTATGCATAAGTTTACATACACATATGATCATGATGATAAAATACTTTTTTTAGGAATAAGAATCATTTATTGTAAAACTGTGTAAAATAGATCTTACAGATTTCAATAGCAATTCAATATTATTAGGGGCGTACAAACGTAAATTATTTTACATCGGAGAAAAAAGTTTCTTATTGTATTACATAAAAAAATCATAACTGTTACATAATTAGTTTGATAACGAATAAATTGAAACAAATAGTTTATAAAACATTTTCACTATTTATAATGAATTATAAGTATTTTTAGAGGTATAAAATATTTCAAAAATGTTTTTAAAATAAGTACATAACACCTATTCATATTCATACCAGACTCAATCCTAGGAACTAAATTTAAGAATAATAAAGATTAACTTGTCAATTACCTAGTAGGAGTAGCACATCATTTTTTTTTAAATATATTTTTATTTTTTATTTTAGGGACAATGAGTCGACTCGCGACTATGTCGGTCCCATATTGCATTGACTAGCCTGAGTGTGGACCGGTACAGCATGATAGCTGTCTCTGATGTCTGAGAAGCCAGCACACTAGGAAACAGGCCCACGTCAAGCCAATTAATGTTACATATCGCCGCCAGATTATCTCTTATAGTTTTACTCCGAGCACACTCCCTCAGAAAGTGATAAACATCATATTAATATTATTCATAATAGCGTATGCCAAATTAAGTCAAATAATATTAGTAGTTTGCCCCGAACTGAGATTTCGCGTTCCCAAAATAGAAAATAAAACGCAAAGAAACATTTTTCTTTTACCTTATTTTTACCTACATAATTATGGCTGAGATTTATTTTGCAAATCATATCAATACCGCGATCTACTTGGTTACGAGCCTTGGCATTCAAAGACTATGAAATGGATTTAATGGATGCTCACGCTATAGGTAGGTGGGTAGTTACTGGTTTTTCAACTTTACAATTTTCACCATAGCTCGAAATCTATTTAACCCAGAACAAAAATAAAACGGTTTTGGAATGTCTAAATGAATCCCTATCACATGACACCCCACTTGATTTTTTTGTATGACTTTATTTCTTACCACCTTATGGACCCTTAAACTGTAAACCCCCTTGACCAATTTAGCTCATAATGCTACCAGAAAAATAAGAACTATTGGATAAGCAGTTCGAAAGATATGCTGACATCGAAGACAACACTACTTCACCAAAGTTGAAACTTCACTTGCTTCGCTCACTTGATCAATATATTATTATAATTTTATAGAAGATCAATATAACAATATTATGCATAGCTACATCCTGATTACACTTTCTCATGAAAAGCAAAAGTTGAGCATAAAACTAAACTTGTATCTTTAACATAGGCAGTATCTTGTATAATTAGGACACTTTTTAGTCCCAAACAGATTCAGAAGTTAAAACACTAAATTGATTTAGTAATAAAAGTTATTACTTCACACACTACTTATACAATAACCCACACAAAATTGTCAACGGGGATTAGTGGAAATAAGCCAAGATATGGCTAGGTGGAAATCACATGACTTAATTAATTGAAAGAAGGAAGGCGTCCAAACCAAAACAATTACTGGTAAGTGAATTGAAAGTTCAGCTCGAATGTAAACAAATAATAGGATTGCTATCACCAATTACATGTGTGCATATTGTTTAAAAAACCAATGACATGTAGGTACACTACATATCCCTTCCTACCTTCCATTATACAAGTTTAGTTTTATGCTGAACTAAATAACACTAGTACCGGATTCAGTAGACTTCAGTAAATATGTCTGTGCTGTAATATACCATGTAAGTAACTTTAATTTAACTCATTAACCATGCAGAGTGCAGATGTAGAAACAATAGGTACATATTACTCTTATGCACAAATAAATAAAAATTAAGTCACAATTACTAATCACGAACCTAAATCCTAATGTGTCGTTTAAAATTATCATTATCCTCATCATCAGAACCCTCAGACATCTTTCTTTTCCTAGAATCAAATCTGACTCCTGTACCTTGGACAACTTTTTCACTGTTCTTTATAGCAGATATAATGTGTTCCCTGGATGGTGGCACTAATTTGAGTTCATCAATATTATCGCTGACAGATGGCTCTACGAGGTGCATGACGATGCGTTCGAGCCGCTTGGGATGCTCCACTGGCACATCATCTGCAGTAGCCACTTTGTCAATTGCCTGCTTGTCGTTCACAATCACTGAGTACTTACGTTTCATCTCTTCCATCATTCTCTGTCCATAATCTTCCCCAATCACACTGTTCACACACACAAAACTTTGCACCTTCTTTGTGTCTTTATCGATTTCAAGGAACCCTCTTGTTCTCATGTAAATAAAATGGCCAGATCGTGACATCAGCCTGTAATAAGACTCACCAAACTCCTTGCTCTCATCGTACATTTGACGCAGGACACAGATAACCCAGCGCACATCCTCCTTATGCATGAACACAAATGCTGAAGTACCTGTTACCTCATCAGTCATGTATCCCACAGCTAGGGATATACTCTGGTCACATTGTACAATACGTCCATCTATCAGATGCCTTGTCCAGTATTCAGAGTAGGCAGTTGGAGGAAGAATTCTAGGTGGCAAGTTAGTTGACAATACATGTATCATTCCTATGAATACAAAGTCGTTCCCACTCGATGAAAATGTACGATTCTGTCTAACTCTTTGGCGCCTGATTACTCTTTCATCTTGCACTTGGTTTGCTGTGGCTTTATCTGACTTCCTGAGCATTCCATCAATGCGGCACCTCTCATACCGCACAGGATCTGACCGGGCTCCTGCTCTCTTGAGTCTTATATTGAAATTATGATGTTGCTCATAAAGTCTGCTGTCACTGCCCGTTTGTAACTCATGTGGGTAAATATGTTGGTGAAGTATTGCCTTGTCATCTGGATGAACATAGTTGTATAAATCCAGGCCTAAAAGATCAACATAGCAGTAGCCCAATTTCTCCTGAACATTTGGGGACATGATGCATATCCGGCCGCGACAGGTTACAGTGAACATGATGCCGCCAATGAGATCGAAAACTTTTAAAAACGCAGGAGACCAGGTCTCTATATGACTGCACTTGATTGTATTGCCAAACACATGTTCATTGCGGAGCTTATTTGCTGCCAGCCTCAAGACGCTGGTTTTGTCAACTTTTCTCTGAGACTGCACGATATCGGATAGAAGAGACAGCATTTCAGTGATTAGAGCATTGTATTGGCTTCTCCTTTGTTTTTCAGCGATTATCCGTGATTCACGATCGCTTGCCTTAGCTGGAGGCACTTCTGGTGAGTGAGAATCTAAAGAGGGAGATTTACTACAGCTCATGGTTGTGTCGTAGCAGATTCCTGTTGGAGGGTCAGCAAGTGCTAAATTAAAATCAGCGACTTGTCCAGGTATTGGCAATGCAGTAGCGACTCCTAACTGACTGACCATAGAGTGTGAGCCGAGCCTAGCAGTGCCTGGGGAGGTCATTCCGGTGACTACTGGCCGATAATATTATTCTTCATTCAACGAATGTCCTTGTTTGATATCATTCATTACAAACACTTTATCGCACGAACTACCACTGCACTTGTTGCTATATTACATAGTGATTTAGATTAAGTATTACTAAAGATATATTTTAATTCCACAATCAAATAAACGCTGTCGCTAAAGTGCAACAAAAATCATTTTTCTTTTCAATAAAATTCATGAACCGAACAAACACAACACATCCGCTCCGCGACGCACAATGCCAAAGCCACGCCAAAGCACAATGCTGCCAACAATCTGCAGGGCAGGGCTGCCAGTTAGAATTTTCTAATTACCTTTAAACTGCTAAAAGTGGCTAGCAAATTTGGCATTTTTTACCGTGGCCAGGAAACAATAAGCGAAAAATATGTTTTTGTTAGGAATAAGTACCTACTTAAATATTATTGTTTAGGATGAGTAGGCGTAGCTTACTATGATGTTTGTGTCTAGGCTCTAGTCGGGAACTTTTATTAAAACGAATGCCGGTATGCTGAGTCACTGCTCAAGCACTAATGGACTCGAGTTTAGATTTTTGTATGAAAATCTCTACTTAAATCTATGCTTGAGTAACAATTTCTGTATTGGCATACGGGCCTTAGAGTGACTTATGTAGCCAAAATAATATAAGTCGATACCAAGATCCTTAGTTTTGAAACCTCCTCATTACACCACCACGTTTGGGTTGGCTAGCACACTATGCTTTCAGAATTAAGTCCACCCTTTGTAACAAATTTATAAATTTTGTGATGAGCTATAGCTAAGCATTTGGTTGCCAGCACACCTGGTGGTAAGTGTAGCTGCAGCCTAAGGTGGAGCACGCTTAGCTATAATCCACCTATTCACTCTTTTCTTGAAAATTCCTAGGTTATATTTTTCAGGAAATACTGATGATGGCAGAGTTCCAAACTTGGCAGTTCGCATTATGAAGGTGGAAGCAAAGTGCTTTGTGCGAAGATATGGGATATCTACCATGTAGGGATGACATTTATCAGTGCATTATCAAGTATTTATAATCTTTGATCGTCTATTTTTTCAAGACTGCTGTATACGATTATAATTACTTACATGAAAGGCCACGATAAAAGTGGGTCCCAAAGTAAAAAGCTTTGTATCCAAAACTATACAATCTGGCAGCCCAGACAAGCTGCCAACTGAATGAAAAAAACTTGAAAAAAAAAACGATACTTGACAGAAATGTCAGTTTTGACAATTAAAATGTCAGCTTTGGGTGTTCTGTTCTGTTCGTGTTCACGCACATTTTGCATGTTGAAATAAGGCTCGCCAAACTGTAACTCAGTAACTCACCCTGTAACTCCACCAAAAAACTTTTACACAACTCAATGCAATCCGTACCGTACTATTCCGTACCTAGCTTTTCACCCAAGATGTCTTAGAACTTGGTCAAACCGGTATTTCAACAAGACTTGTTTGTGTTCAGAAATCTTGTGTTTTTATTTATTTTGGTGAACCGGACCGGTTATATTATATCTCTGCAGCTCTATGAACAACATTAAAATTAATTAGTTACCTAGGTACTTCTACCTACAGCAAACGTATCCTATAGCTCATAATCTATTAGTCGTGCTATGCTATAGACGAAGATGAATAAAAAAGGTTTCAAAATGAGTGGAGTTTGGTTTAGAGTGATCGTGTTACTCTTCTTTGGATTGAATAATATACTAGCGTATAATGATAATGGTAAGCATACCTACCTTGATGATTTCAGAAAATGTATTATAGGTATTTAGTGTAGGTACCTATGTATTCACTATTAGCATCTAAAAACTAATCCCATATTATTATTTTTAGTTGGTGACTTATGTGTGCCGAATAAAAATTTTGCTGAAGGAATTTGCTCATTGGTTTCAAACTGTGAATCTGCTATAAGGTGAGAATCTGTACATAATAGAATAGCCCAGTCTACACCTTCCCCTTCCACATTTTCTTTTGACAAGCTTATGTCAGTTTAAATATTATTTTTGTAAAAAGAATTATACAAAAAACAATAAGTACCTACCAGGTTGTAAGTTTGTTGCCCATACCGGTGTGGTGAGGAAGCAAGATCTCCATCTTATTACCACCACCAACAGATGTCAGGTTTCTATCAAAGGGGGCAAAACTCCTAACCAGCACATTACACATTATCAAGAATTTATTCTTCAACTAATGTATATACATTCTTAAGTTTGCCAAATGGGACTAATAGTTCTGCATGTTTGAAACACAAGCATCTCTTTCACATTTATAATAGTGGTAGAATATTTTGCAATGAAACATGATTAGAAACACTTTTCACTTTATATAATTATTTTGTTTAAGACAAATTAAAATAAAACGATCCCATGACTTCATGCGATGTGGCTTTGATGGTATTACAGAAGTTGTATGTTGCCCGCGTACCACAGATTCAAGAATTGGAACTAGTAAGTTGGCACTTTTACTATTGAATAAAGAGAACCATAGCCCCTCACTGACAATATTATTAAGATCAGAAACTGTTGAAGACTATATTCAGCAGTGGCCTTCTACAGGCTTGTGTGATGATAATGATGAAATTAGTACTATTATTGATGTGCTCATTTTACTTTGAATACTGAATAGGCTATAAGTTTTTCATGTACTAGCACAGAACTATGTTAAATGGTATGTAACATTTGAATTTAGCTGCAATATTGAATTCTTTTTCCTTTAAAACTGTGCTACAATCAATCAAGGCATGCAAATGAAAAACTGCTCAAGAAAATTAAGTCCCTATTGTCATTTGAATAGAGTTGAAATAATCAAGTTATCACTATTTATTCTCTTGCAGTTAATCTAAGCAGTGATACATGTTGTCATTAAAATACTATCTTTTCAGGTTCAACCGAAAGGTCATCTTCCAACTCAGGGAGGATAGCCGATAGAGGTGAGCTCATCGACATTTCTACTATAGCATTAATTATTGAATTTATTAACATTTATTAAATAATAATATGCAACTACATAATTGTAGAGGCAGGTTTTAATACATATATTTTGTTAATGTCATAGAGGTAGTAGGTACTTACTATTTACCTACATACCTTATTATGCATGTGGTTTTTATGATAGTGTGATCTATGACTATGCCAGCAATAGGAAACTTCGAAAATAATCGAAGTGCCAGATGTCGATATTGATTTGAAATCACACAAGATGTGTGACACTAAAACAATTTAGGTACCTACCCTATAGTCATATACCCTTAAGATGAACGAGACATAGACCACATCCTATCCCACTAATATTATAATTTTCGTTTTTCAGAATGTCAGAAAATACTGAATTCTGATATTGGCGAGAGTGATGCTACAATCCATTTACACATCTTAGGTGGAAAAGAAGCATTACTTGGAGAATTTCCTCACATGGTGAGTTTTCTTTATTAGGTTGGATACTAGTAAATACCTCTAGGTATGTGTAGTGTAAATATGTAGCTAGGGGTTAGTTATACAATAAGATCACTAGGTAGATAGGTAAGGTAAAATAGTCTCCTCACCTTATCTGAAGACGCAACCAACATAATAACTAAGGAATGATATAAGGAAAAATAAAAAAATTCTTTTATGCGTTTGAGTGTGCAGTGCGCAGTCGAGAAACCGTCAATAAGGTTATTAGTAAGGAACCTTATTACCTAAGAATAAGGTTTCTTATAAGGCGAGTCCATTCGCTGTTGACTGGGCTTTTTGAAACGAGTCATAGGTAAGTGTACATTCCCCTTGCAGTAGGAGCGGAATAGCCCGTGGTCACAACATTAAATTCTAGTCTAGTGTATGTGCGAGCCATCTAGTTACGTCACAAAAAGAACATTTCTAATATCTACATAATTGCGTCATGAAAAACAATAGGTATTGGGGAAACTGGTACATGTATAATTAAGGTAATAATAAAGATTGCATAGATGATAACTTTACCTGCCTGTTTCTTACGATTAAACTAATTTTATGTACAGTCAGCAACATAAATTGATAACAAATTTAAGATTGATAAACTATGCTTTGGTAGCTTTTGATATTGTGATTTTTGCAAGAGTCTAGGTAGATATCTCTGTATGTATACTTATTTTAAAGACAGAAATTAACTTTTAACTTAGGTTTTTTGGACATCATCATTATCAATCATCAATATCATCAATCAATAATATAAAACTCTTTTGAAGCTGACAGAGAATCAACGTACAGCCTAAACTATAAGTCCTACTAGAGGTATGAAATTTGGAGGGTAGTATCCTTATATAGTGTAGGGGTGCACTAATAAAGGAATTTTGAAACGTCACACTCTAAAGGGTATAACGCGAGCAACGCCGCGGGCGACGGCTAGTTGAAGATATATCGATTGTTCTAAAAAATGTTTACCTACAAATCCTACAACACACTACAATCCACAACGCAGGTTTTTTGTTATCTACAATTATTATTGGACACGTCACAGCGGGCGTCGTTACGACCTACCTACTGTTATTAATGGTCTTAATGTATAAAACCGGTTGATTTTCTCGTTTCACAGGTAGCAATAGGCTTCGATCGAGGCAATGGACTAGTATTCGACTGTGGTGGATCAGTGATCTCCAAAATCTTTGTTCTAACAGCAGCGCACTGCGTCGATACTTTGGATAAGTAAGTATTACTTCTGTGGACGTTATAATGTTATGACGTCATGCCCACTATGTACCTAAAGTGAATAAATAGTACTAATTGTGTTTTCCTCTTCAGTATTTATAGAAATTAATAATAGTGTCAACAACAAGAATATTTTATAGTCGCTTTAAAATCATGCGAAGTAATATTTCTCAAGATTATTTTTTTACTAATAAAATTCAGGCGTCAAAACTGAGTCTGGGTCGTGGGTTCGATCCCCGTCAAGAAAAAACATTTACTACATGTGTATTAAAAGTATGTCTATCAACAATCTAGTCTCCATAGCATTGCTTGGCTTTGGCACTAGAAGGCCTGTGAAATTTCCATGTTTTTATAATTTGTAACAAGCATTACACAAATATTCTGTTCTTGACAATGTTATAATCTTCAGTATAGAACCAAGCGTTGTCCGAACGGGTGTGGTAGAGCTCGGCGGAAGTACGTGGGACGATGATACTGACGTCAGCATCGCAGAGATCATTAAACATCCGGGCTACCGGCGGAAGGAGAAGTACCACGATTTGGCACTGTTAAGGTAACAATCCTACTGTTCCTATTAGGATGTATGGATGTATGTATGTTTGTTCCTCCTTTACTCAAAAACTACTGATCCGATTTGGATGAAACTTGGAATATATATTGTCCGTGACCTGGAAAAAGTTTTGCCTAGGTACTACTTAGTTTTAATGTCCGCGCCTAGGCATTGATGGCATTTACACGTTCGTCCATCAATGCTCTTGCTGGCCGCTGCAGTAATGTACTGATACTGCGATCTTTACACTGGGCAAGACTTTATCGTGAAGAGCATAATACTTCCAATTGAACTGCCGTATCTGAAAAGTGATTTGGATTGGATCCTTTTTGCATAACTAAAACTACGTCCAATTGTATCTTGGGCATGTTTGTAACGTCATCGGTTTTCCAGGCTGAGCAAATCCCTCGTGTTTTCGATTAATCTGAATGCGGCGTGCCTTGATACGAGCACCGAAAACCCTACAGTACCGTTAACCATTACAGGCTGGGGGCAAACCAGTAACACTCGTAAGTTGAACACCTATTAATGTAAAAAAAAAATTATAGGTAGGTATCTACAATTATCAAATATCGTCATAGACAAGAACTACCTTTATTGGTGAATTAAACTAGCAACAAGCCTAGAAGATAGTTAAATGTCGTGCAACGGGGAAAGCATGGACAGCCTCTACTCGATGGATCGACGACATCGTAAAAATCACGGGAAGTCAGTGGAAGGAGAAGCTCCTAATCGTTATTCCTGAAAATGTAGGAAGCTTTGTTTTTTTATTTTGTAGTAGTGAGCTTCATCATCATGATAAAGCAGTTTAGATTTTAGTAAGCAATTTTTTTTTAACTTAGTCTCATCATAATTTACTAAACATGCTGACTGTACCACATTGATTTATTGTATGTTACAGATGACGCTAAGAGCACCATTCTACTGAAGGCCGTGGTGACCGCTGTGCCGAGCAATAAATGTGGCGAGTCGTATACAAACTGGCGCAAACTGCCGCAAGGCATCGTTGACAATCAACTGTGCGCCGGCGATCCTAAAGGCATCAATGACACTTGCCAGGTAATAGGCTTAAAATAGTCGTAAATGTCAATTCATAGAAATAATATAGTTCTTGTATATCTTGATTTAGTTCACAATTCACATCAGTCATATTATATTCCACTTTCGTCAGTCAAATCTTGAATTTCTTCCGCAATCGGTGTTCTGACGAAACGGCGATCTTAACGATGTTTGTTCTGTGACTTGGTAATACATAATGTATCACACAAATGTGCGTTTTCGGTAGCGATCGAACCCACAACCAAGTGCCGAAAGTAGAGCTATGCCAAGAACGTGACGTGTCTTACTGTCACGTTGACTGAGGCTATAATATAATAATATTAATAATAACTCTTTAGTTCAGATATAGGTCCATACAAGAAAATACAATACAATACAATTATAGTATGTAGGTAGTACTATTATGTAGTATGAACCTATTCGTCAGATAAAGTACTATCCATCTCTGCCTTAAACTTATCAATAACAGGGACGGAAATATTTTAATCTAAAGAAGTGTTGGACGAACCCACCCGACCTCAAATTGATTAATAATTCAACGGGTTGGTTTGTTTCAGGGTGATTCTGGCGGTCCCCTGCAGAGTATAATAAACGACAATGTTTGGAAAGTGGTTGGCATCACTTCGTTCGGTCGCGGCTGCGGCTCGCCTGTTCCTGGTGTTTACACGCGCGTCTTCAAGTATATGGACTGGATCGAAAGTACGGTCTGGTCGCGATAACTTTACTTTGCAAACATGAACAGATACTAAACACTACACAGGTATTTATCAAGTCACCTATTCTTGTAAAAAATTCTAGCTAAATACTATCGCTGGAGAATAGCAACTTTTACAAATGTATGGGAATAGAATAGTCACCTAGTCACCTAACCTTGTTTAGTATCGCAAATTCGCAAAAGTTGTGAGGACTATTCTAAGATTAAGATGTTGATTAAGGTTGTATTGTATAGTAAAAATATCCCAAATTCTATTAATTACAGTAAGTCACAGTCAAAACCACGCTTACGGAAGTTTATAGGCCCTTAGGGTGTCTACTACGAAAAATGTTTAAAATATGTTGAGTTACATTGCACGGCGATGAGGGCAATCCGCAAAAAGCCGTGCCCTACGCACAAGGCGACCGCGCAGTGTACCTATGTCACTAGCAAATCTGCAGCAAAAAGCGCTAGAAACCAGGCCGTAGTTTCTTGCCCGTTCTCCTAGCCTCTGGTTGCGAGGAACTAGCACCTAGAATCTCCTAGTTTGTAAGACGATTCTAAATGATCTTTGTGATTTAACTGAAGACTTTGACTGCGTTTATTGACCATGATATGCCAATATTACCATACCATACCATACCATGATATGTCATGATAACATCTATGTTAAATAAACAATTAGAATTTTAATATTATTGATAAGTGTTTGCTCATTCGTGATTATCTCAACAACGAATTTAAATTACATTATAAGATCTATAAGTCAATTACCTAAGTAAAAGTTTATAAAACTAATTGGTAGTAGAATAGGTACGGGTAACATTGCCTTTTGTGTCCAAGTTTAAAAAGCTTGGCTAGTGTTTTTTTATTTTTTACGTTCCTCAATAATGAATACTCTGAATATTTATGGGATTCTAATTGTTAAGAACGTGCATCCACATAACCCAGCGGCTTTGTCCATACTGACTGATGTTCCATGCCATTTACATCAATATGAACATGATCGGTCTCGTCCTATCTCATCTCCCATCGGCGAAGCCCTTGGCTAGCCTTCGTTTGCTTTCGTTCGCTCGGCAGTGCCGGCAAGGTATGTGGATGGACTAGGTACTACCTACTTTTTGCCGCCGTCACAAATCAATGAAATTAATATTATTATAAATATTGAATGTACTATATAAGAAATACAAAGTGTAAAAAGACTTTTTCCGAAACCTGAAGGAGCTACATAGGCACAGTATAGAACGATATAATTGCACCTAAATTCACACTTACCCCCTTACTTACGATCGCTGCATAACTTTATTCAGCTTAACTATTCGTCTGTCATAAGTAAGGCCCTTAATGTTTTTATTGCAGATAAGTTATTGCCTGAAAGTCTTGCTTATGTTTTCGGAATCTGTCTTTAAAAAATTTGATATAAAATATCTATTAGTGTGTCATATTACCTACATTGTAGAAGTTTAATTCATGCATTTTTTGTTATTATAATGAATATTTCTTAAAATTTTAATAAATCAATATTTTGATTATACTACATATTTTTTTATTACCGCATAGGTTTATAGAAAAAAATATAATACAACGTAATTAATGTAATGTATGCATTTTAATATATTTTTATTTTTTATTTTAAACTAAACATGCATATCGAGCCAGTAAATATGAAGATCTTAATCGTATCGTAATATAAACTAATGTGATAAAATATGTAATGCACCGTTATTAATGTGATACTTAGCTAAAAAGTACGTCATACAATAAAATCAAAGAAAAAATACAAAAACATTCTTCAAATGAAAATCACGTAACTACTGTGTTTAGCTATACATAGAGGCACGAGGATGTAGATAAAGCGGTTCTAGAAGTATATTATTTAAAACATTAACAGTGCAGAAATAATAGAAAATAAAGTTAGAAATAGGTAAATAATAGAAAATACAGAGTTATAAGAAAAAAACTACGACCTAGATGTCAATAGTACCTATAGAAGTAGTAAACAACACGTAAGTTAAATAATATTTATGACAATACCATATTAGATGAAAGAGCGTCTGAAATAATAATTATGTTAACATAAAATTAATTAATTAAGATAAAACATAGCATAACGATTCCGAAACTTGCCACTATATTAGACGTAAGGAATGGTTTAAAACGTAACAACAATACAGATATCAATTTAGAGGCTGAGAGTCAATAATAAAATAAAATAATTATATTTGTAATACCAAGGTCTGAGTAGCAGGGGATCCAACTGTTTCTCGAGTCGAGGTACAAAGCGCGCCAACGACAGTTGGACTGTGAAAAATGCGTGTAAATTCGTGCTTACCTCAGACCACGAAAGCCTCGCTTCTAGAGGTTAGTCTATATTGAAATTGTTCATGTTATTGTATTGGTCAGACCAGGCGGCGAAGCGCGAGCCATCCATTTCTGGCGCATGCGCATTGCCTGACGCCAGACTGTGACTCATGCCGCCGATGACGGCTCCACAGCCTCGCTCAGGGCACCGCCCCACCTGATTCGCGCCGCCGCACTCTCCGATGCAGTAGAAGTGACCGTTCGGGCACTTGTACCAGTGCCCTGCCTTCAATCCTATCGCTTTCACTATCAATTGGCGCTGTTGCACGGTCACTACCATGTCGGATGCCTTGATGGCCTCCTGCAGCGTTTTCAGCGCGGCAGTAGTTTCGGTCTCTTGGAATACAGCAGGTCTGAAGACGGCCGCGTGCGCCGCCTTGCAGGCGTTCGATACGGTGGCCGTGTCCTTAACCTGCGCGTAAGCTCCGTGACTCATCAGTCTGGCTAACTGAACGATCGCGTTTAGTCGTCTTATTTCCAGCTTCACATCATTCTGTTGCTGTTCACTGACTTTAAAAATAACTCCATTTTTCATTTGAAAAACGAAGATGCTGCACAGTAGTTCGATTTGCGTATCCAACTCGTTCTTGAGCTGCGTCGCATTGTTCGTGACGTACGATTTGTAGCATTCCGTGATCATATCCAATATGTTCAGGCATATCAACTCCATATCTAATTGCAGTTTGGATACCTTGTTTTGGGTTTTGACTACAGTTGCAAGTTTCATGAAAACGTTTTTCAAAAGATTGTTTTCTGTAAAGTAAATGCACCGCTTTATTAATCTGAATTTTACTTAAATTAGCAACGAACCTACTTTGGTATGTATGTAGGCAGTTAGGCACCTAATAAAATGTTCAATACTTACTTAGCAGTTGCTGTTCGTATTTAGCACGATATGATCCCAAATCCGCTTTCAGCTTCTGCGTAGTGTGGTCTATACTTTTTTTGGTTCCATAAACTCTCGTCTTGATGACGTTTATCTCATTCTTAAATGTTGCGTTGACGAGGTCCTTGTATCTGCCAGTGTTGATTATAGGCTTGCGGCAGAAAGGGCAACAGCGGATCTTCACCGTTTCACTGTCGCCCCTCATTAGATTGTCCATATTCTCGACTTCCATGACATGGCTACAGTCCTCTAGCAAGACGAATCTGAAAACAACATAGCTTTTACTCGCTCTGCAAGATCAAGATCAGTGATGCAGCTAAGTAGCGACTGAGATGAGATTCAACTTAGTAAGAGTTTGATTCCCAAAGCGGACCCTGTCTACATCCGTTGATTACCACCACATTAGCCCGGTAAGGTTTATGCTATGATGAGTAGGTACGCTAACAGTGCATTTACAGAATGCGCATATTACCTCAAGTGCTTATTTCTGAGTTTGGTCGAACGCTGCAAATACTAACAAACAATCAACACAACATAACATCAGGGGGTAATGTAAACTCGTCTCGGATGAAGTATCGCGCTTACATAATAGGGTACTAATGGTTATTACTTATCGGTGTCTTCAAACTGGTCTCCGAGGAAGTCTACAGGGAAGGTATCGGGATGGCAGGGCTTGCAGATGGGTGGGCAGGGCTCCCCGCAGAGGCCGCGGCACGGGTGACCGCAGTTCAGTTTGCGCGGACACGGCTCGTTGCACGCCTCGCGGTGGCACACCTCGCCGCACCGCTTCTTGCAAACGCCGTGGCGGCATCTACGCTGGCATTTCTCCTTTTGATAACGAAACAAACGAGTTGATTATATTTTATTATACTTACTAATCTTAATGTAACAGTATTTTTTTTTAATTATTGTGAACCCACTTAGATATATACTTTTTTATAATTAACTTGTTTTAATTTGAATTTGATATAAATGACTCTAATAAAATAAAAAAATTGTAGACATTTTTACGCATCGTTACCCCAAACCACAAACTGAGCAAAACTTGTTCGATGTAAGTAAATATAGTTATTATCATCAGCAGAAATTCAAAAGGTTTTACCTTGCAAGACTTGCATGGGGCGCCGCATTTCTGACTGCATCGACTATGTTGGCATTTAACTTCGCACGGTTTCTTGCACGGCGGACAGATCTGGTTGCACGGCTCTTCACATCTGAGGAATAAACAAGAAATGTTTAGCAAATATACAGTTCAATACGATCCTAGTAAGATCAAATAATTGGGTGCCAGCAGCAGATGTTGATCTGGTGGCAGGTCTGGCGACAGTATTGTGCTATAAGGGGGGTACTGACTGATGTTGGCAGATGTTGATCTGGTGGCAGGTCTGGCGACATGGCACATGCAGGCGGCTTTGCTTGCATCGCGCGCAGGTTCCGGCGCACATGTGTCCGCACGCGAGCTCGACGCCGCACGTCGCAGCGCACGCCGCGACTAACCATGACTCCTCCACGCGATCTATACAGAACATAAGTGATTTATTAGTCACCCTTATGGTCGAATACTCAAACGCCACTCAAGTTCACGCTTAAATTATTGGCATCTCATACAAATGAGTAATGTCAAACAAAGGCAGAGCAATTTTAAGTGGTGCTCAAATTTGAATGACGTTTCAGTATTCCAGCCTTAGTGCTGTAGGTAAGGTACCGTTCAAAAACTTGGAAAACTGACTTCAAAATCAAACCTAATATAGGTAATCGAGTCTGCTCATTTTGGGATGATCATAGATTCAGTTAAGACATAAGCGCGACCTTTGCTTTCTACATTCCACAACCATTTCATACGATCATCACACTGGCTGGATGTTGAAAACTCTTATAATTATCATCATTCCATCTGCAAGTAAAAGCGTGGGGTTACCTGCGGGTAGTGCAGCCTTGTTGCAAGGCAGGGAGACAAGATGGCCGCAAGGCGATGGTAACTGCCGTGTAGAAGGCTCAGTGCACTCGGACGACTTGCACTCTTCGGAGCAAAATTTTTTGCACTTGTGACCGCAATCCAGCGTACGCTCGCATGGCTTCTTACATTCCTTTCTGGTTGGCTCAGTCTTACACATCATTTTAATAACGTGCTTGCAATCTGGGATGGTTTTTTCCACCTGCGGAACGAACGATTGTTCATCATCATCATCATCATCATCATCATCATCATCATCAATTCAATTCAATTCAAATTCAAATCATTCAATCATCATCAAAGAACGATTGTTAAATAATAAATTTTCTTCCGAGTTTCTTGCACTAAATCGGTTGTCTGGCGTAACGTATACATCTTGACGTAACTATAATCAGTCCATGGAATTTCAGTTGGTTGTAAGATGGGAATGTACCTAAGGTGTCTAAATCCATTTGAATTAGTACCACCTTAAGTTACAAGAACCTACCTACCTACAAATAAAAATATTATTAAATATTCTTGGACATTTTTCCACAACGGCCTTTAGTCCCAAACTAAGCAAGGCTTGTACTATGGGAACTAGACTTAAGGTAGAATACTTGTTAATGTTTTTTTTAATACATACTTATCTAAAACATAGCAACACTACTTGTACCAATATTCTGTGGTAACACCCAGACATAAAACAATAATTTATGTTTGCCACACACAAACGTTTGTTCTTGGTAGGAATCAAATCCACGGCCCACAGCACGGAAGGCAGAGCTATTACCGACTGAGCTGTGACACCTGTCAAGTAAGTAAGATCGTTACCATTTCGGTGCAATCCCCGCATGGATCTTTGCATTTGTTCTTGCAGAAATGTCCGCAAGGCAAGGAGCGGGCACACTTGGCACCACATGGTATCGTATCCAAGTCAGTGCTGCATTTTGCTTTCACCATATGCTTGCATGCTGTTCGCCTTTTGACGACCTGTTGATGAAAGAGGATATCATACAAGTAGCTCGAAATATTTCTACAAGTCGGATAAGAGCAATCGCTTACATAAAATTAAACTCATTGAAACAGGTATTTCCGTGAGAAGATAGTATGTATGTACCTTAGCGGCCAATTGCGTCGTAATAGCGAGACATCCGGAAAAGGAACGCCACATTTTTACAAGATTATTTCTTGTCTTGATTAATCTTGTCTATGCTTGAGTCAACTCAGACTTGGAGTTTGTTTCAGTGTGTTTCTAATACCTATTACTATCCTTCGAAATATCTTTATATCAAAATCCTGAAAGATTCAATCGAAAATCCGATCGAATTCAACTGAAAAATCATAGATTAAGTAAACCTACCTAGGTACATGTTTTGTACATAAATTTATCTTTACCGGAACATCGCAAGGATCACAAAGCTCGTGGCATCGCTTGTAACACTGATGCTCGCCACGCTCACCGTCCAAGTTAGCACTGCAATTCCTTTTCGCTTTTGCACACGGTTTCGTGCAGAGATACTGAAAAATAATAACAAATAAACATTTATTCACCAGAAACTTAGGTATACTTACATTTTCAATAGTGGACACAAGCCCTCGCACTGGGATACCCTGTGGTAGGTAGGTATTTACTTTATAGTGTCGATTAAAGGTATAAATTAAAAATAAATGCTTAATAATAATACGCAGTTACAGCAGCACTTATATACCTACCTAATACTGCTTTGAATCACGCTGTAAATATAAATATGTATAGGGGTATACCTATGTAAGGTACCTATAATATGTTTAAAAAAAATTACCTTTTCGTGATCTGGGTCGTTTTTGACGTGGCAATTCAACAAGCAGCTGTGTCCACATTTGTCCACACGGAACTCGCATTTCACTGGACAACGAACACTCTTTATGTCCATATGGCATGTCTTAGTCGCCTAGAACAATAAAAACAGATTCGTATCAAGTTAATCATTATCGCAATCGTAGGACGCCCTGCCAAACATAAGCGATCATAGGTATTTAGATTTTCAGTCCGCACACCGGCAACCTTCATGTCTTTTCGTTCTAATATTATGGTACAAGAAAGGCAGACGTTTCAGGGGAATTATCTGTCTCTGTTTTGCGTAATGAAGGGGTTTTTTGATAGAGCGGAGATAGAATTAACATTCGTGTTTGGTCTAATCTAGTCGGATTTTACAATTTACAAGAAGGACCGGACGTACTAAGGGTCGCCTTTAAATTTCTTTTTCTCAACCTGTAAAAATCATCGTGCTACAGAAACCACTACATAAAATATTCACCTTATGCTTGCAATCGGGAAGCGTGACCTCGACCACAGTAACGCACTTGATACTAGGGTCTTCTGGCTCCAAGTGGCAGAAGATCGACATGTCGTGTCCGCATGGCAGCTTCTTTACAACCTTGCGCAGGCATGGCCCGCACACCTCTGCGCACATCTTCGGGCATATGTGGTTGAGGACGCATTGTATTCTGAAAAGTATTGTTTTCAATGTTTTTGGGCACGGCTTTGGAACCTAGAAACTGAAAACCACAATTCTTTTGACATCTAAGCGGCAATTCAAAAGGGAGGTTTCAGAGTTCCTCCTACTTTTGTACCAAAGTCATTCAGAAGTATCATCAGACCGTATAAAACGCTTTACCTACTCCCGGCTGTTCATGCCAGTCTCTTTCTTTCTAGAGTGAAAGAAAGAGACTGGACGCCTATGAATGACGCTTATGAACGGTCTTGCTCTCAGTGGACATCAGGACCGCGGATGTATTTATTTTATGTTTTATTCCCTCGCAGTAACGCAAAAACTTAGATATTCCACATCAAACGGAAACGCATTAGATCGCAGTGTAACATATCCCTGGTATTACGTACTTACCTTTCGCATTTAAGCGTGCAGTTGGTAGCGGGAGTGCTGTGGTTGCGGTCATATCCGTGGCAGAGCTTAAGACACTTGTGGCCGCACTTTGGCAGTTGCGTATCACATTGCTGCAAACAACCCCCTTCGGGAACCTGGTTGAAGTCTTCCAATTTCTCTACCTGTAATTTTTACGCATGCCTTGACACCAAATAGTTCACAGAAGAATTCATTATTATCCACAGCCGAGTTCGCGCACAGCATAAATAATAGCATCTTTCAGGATCCTGAGTTAAATTGCTTTTCCACCAAAGATGTGTTTCGCAGATGAGCGGTGACATGTAAAGTTGTTCTAAATATGGGCACAGAATATGTAATACGTAGTTGCTACGTAAGAAGAAGCGGGACTCCCATTCTACCAAAATCACACTGACAATCTCGTTTTGTATGAAACGTTATTCAAATTTTGACCCCCGTTCGTTTTTCGAAAGCCCGAGTCTAGTTCGAGAGTTTCGCCAGTCTGAATATTACTACAGCTAGTGTGGGTAAATTTGTTCCTCGTACATCGCCCATCCACCTCGCTCTTCTTTAGTGGAGACCCCTATTCGATTTACGGCCCGTGCCTTTGCCGAAGTCATCTACTCTTTTCGTTGCAGGATGCCCGCCCAATGCTACGATACGTTCGTCGTCTCTTGGGTATCATCCAGTGTTCGTTTCGTCTATTACTAACCGCTAAACCACGCTGTCCAACTAGTTGGACGGTGAAAACAAACAATTTGCAATATGTGATACAGAAAGATTGTTTCAAAATGATCCTTGGAACATTTATTTTTGAATTACAAGTACTGCACGTAACACTGAACTCACAATCGCCATATTATCCGTGTGATTTTGGCACTGCAGCGTTAGTTGAGTGCCCACAGAGCCGTTGCTCTCCAGAGTGGCAGCAATATTCGTCCAGAGCTCGGAATTGGTTTTCAGTGTTTCAATATTCCCAAATATGTAGAACCCTGTAATAACAAATAATAATTCGAAGTAGGTAGGTAAGGTACTGATTGATTGGTCGTCTCAAATCCGTACTTCTAATGCTTCTGCTACAAAATTCTACTTCATTCAAGATTATTTTATCAAGCACGACCTACCATACCATAATAAAAATCTCATAAGTTACCTTCTCTGGCTCTCGAAAGGGCGACGCAAATTCTGTTCGCTGTCCCTAAGAACCCGATCTTATTTTCGTCGTTGTACCTCACGAGCGACAGTAGAATTATCTTAGATTCTTCCCCTTGATAGTTGTCGACAACCGTTATCTTCACCCCTTTCAAATGAGAGTATTTATCACTCTCCTGAAAAAACAACACTAATAAGTACCTACCTATAGGTAGGGAATGTCGGCTTGACAAGTTTTTGGTGGTGATGCTAGTGACGGATAGAAGACTGTTGAAGGTGTGTTATCAGCTCGTATTTACCTTTCTCATGTAGAACATTTGTCCCTTGTAAGCGGCGAGAATGGTAATGTCTTCGGCGTCGTAGCCCTGTTGCATAAGATAGTTTGCCAGCCCTAACGTCATTTCCGCTTCTTTGTGGTTTGCGCGACTCATATTTTCTTGTAATTCCTGAAATCAATTTAAGGTTATCTCATTGATAATGCTCAGTTCTTCTAAGTTTATCACAACCATTGTTAAAAAATCGTGTTTAATTTTTCTGGAACAACGCGACTCTCCTTCGCTACATTGGAAACCGCACTCAAAGTGTGTAGTGTAGGTACAAGTTCACCACTAATCTAACCACTTAGAAAATTAAAAAAATAACAAACCTCTTCCTTGAACTCGTGACTGAAGAAAAACAGATTCTTCGTGATTCCTTTTACGTCTGGGAAATGATAGACTGACGGATGATTTTCAAGTTCCGGGTATATGTGGGGGCAGATAAGGGCAGCTATTTCAGGCCGCATGCGGTGTTGTACGCTCAGCCGACGACTATGCATGCCATTATTAATCATTCGCTCGAACAGAGACACTTCGAGCTTGAAGTGTTTGGCTAGCCTCATATGAGACGCGGAAGGTCTCAACTGCTGGTGGTCACCTGTAAACATTTCAGTGTTCAAACCAACACGTCTCTGTTCGTCGTCATTTGGATAATTCACGGTAGGTACTTTGTTTTTGTGGACTGTACTTCAATGTTACGCTCAGAATATTTTTGGTAATCTGAGTTGACAGGTTGTTTCATTGTTGTTGTTATTGCTGCTACATACTCATTTGTTTTTCATAGTCTGTAACATTGGGCGGTACAATTTTTCACATTGGCAGGGTGGGAGAAGGTAAGGTACCTAGGCCTCGCCTAGTGTGATGTGAAGACAGCTAAATTGCACACTCGCTGTTTAGCATAAACACATGTGACAGGATTTGTTACAAAATACGTACCGATCAAAATAAGATGTTGGCAGCCCTTTGTCAAAGATGTGATGATGTGTTGTTCCAAGACTTCAGCAGCTTCTTCCACGATAACTGAAAGAATTACCTATACTTTTATGACCAGTATACGATGGACATGGAACGAGTAGGTACCTAAACAGCTGGACCCCTCGAGTAGGAACCACAAGAAAGCGTGGCAGACAGTTTATAAGATGGTCAGACGACATCCAGCAAACTGCAGGACCGATCACACAACAAGAACAAGAGGTTTCGAAAGAAAGGGAGCAAGCCTATGTGTTAAAAGGACACGACGTTAAAAATTAAGTAGGCATCTGCGGGTGTGCGTAATAAGCCCTCCCGAAGTTTTCGGAAGTGGGCTTATTACGTCCTGTATATGAAGTAGGCAGGTCTATCTGTAATCTGCATGTTAGTTATCATCTATGTTACTATACTATCACTACAATACCTGTACAAAGTGTAAAAAAAAATCTACATTTGAAGTAAGAGCTACGTACCAATTGGTGGATCTAGAGTCTGCAATAACTTGCGCATTCTGGCGGCCCCACTCGTAGTCATCCCCACAATTCTCCTGCCTTCCAACACTTTCAAATCCAACATCATTCTGGATTCTTCGTACATCGTCGTAGTAGTATTCACTTGTACCTATGTTTAAAGAGAAGCTCACTATTTATTGTAGGTAAACCCTGGTCACGGTAGACTTCCAGGTACCTGAGCTGAGATTAAAGATTGGCACATGTGTGGTGCTTCTACACAAGTGCTGTGCCAACGTAACGTTTCGAAATGCCACTTCTTTTAATTTTTTTTATAAATAACAGTGCTAACGATAATACTAACAAAAATAGTAAAAAACTTAGTAAACTAAGTAATATAAGTTTATATGATCTGTGTAATTACTAACAACGTTACGACCATGGAAACTGCGCAGTGCTGGTAAATGCAATCGAAATATAAGTTAACTGCTTGGATGTGGTTGTAAGCCTATGCCCAGCAGTGGGTAAAGTCGGGCTGTGGATGATGATGGTTGTAGGTACATATCGTACGTAAATGATGAAAAGGAACATAAATAGTAAAAACACTCACCTGCAATTGCCCAACTTTATTCCTTATGATGCGAGTGCGCTCATGCATCCATGTGAAATACAGCGTCCATCTGTCCACTGCCGAAAATCGATCGAAGTTCGTATTCGCTGTAACTCTTATGTTGATTCTCCTTTGGCGATTTGCAGCCATTTCCTGTTAAAACAGGACCTTATAATAAATATGAATAACGAGAAAACTAAATAAGTTTATTGGTAAACGTTTGTAACCGCAAAACACCTAGTGCTACAGTGCTGTAGCAGTTGCGTAGCAGACGACCGAACGCTTCATTATTTCTACTCGTACACATCGTCGTAGCACGTAACCCACCAAGTCTGTATGCATCATTGGATGTCGTACCAGTGGCGTAGCGTGCTTGTTTGGGGGCCCTTATGAAGGGTAAAGATTTCGATTCGATTTATTGTGGGATTCCCCCGTTGAAGTAAATGACTGAAATGGGGAAATCCTGCAGCCCGCGATGACCAATGTAGGGTGTTGCCAAATTTTGAACGCACGCTTTACGCGGGAAAAAAAGAAATTGCTTATTTTGAATTTTGTCATTTCTGAAATTAAAAAAAATTTGGAAAGTTTTTATAAATTTTTGCTTACGCACGTCGGGGACCCCGTATAATTGTTACGGCAGATACGGCGGTAGCTACGGCCCTGTGTCGTACCGTACCGTAGATACGTAACCCTTAGGTACCGTAACTTGTGTATGTCGAAGGTCGTAAGCATCGTAGCCCTTAGGCATCGTAGACCTTAGATACCGTAGCACGTAACATAATCGTAGACCTTCCATACAAGTGACTACAGTGTAGTCACTACACGATATGTAAGGTCATCCCCGGGCCCCGAGTCTGTGCATTTGTTTTGACTTTCGACTCGAGTATAGCACACGCAAACGCATTCGCAAAGCGAGACATTTTGTTGGGAATTGCACAATTCCCAAATCTCCCGCTAGAGGCGCTTATCCGGGTTTCATACAAAATTTCTCGCTTTGCGAATGCGTTTGGGTGTGCTACACTCGAGTTGAAAGTGAAAACAAATGCACAGACTCGGGGCCCTGAGGTCTACGATTCCCGTAGACCTTACAACCTTCGCGGAATCGTAGACCTTACAACCTTCGTGTAGTCACTACACGGTATGTAAGGTCTACGATTCCCGTAGACCTTACAACCTTCGCGGAATCGTAGACCTTACAACCTTCGTGTAGTCACTACACGGTATGTAAGGTCTACGATTCCCGTAGACCTTACAACCTTCGCGGAATCGTAGACCCTACAACCTTCGTGTAGTCACTACACGGTATGTAAGGTCTACGATTCCGCTACACCGTAGTCCGTAGGCGTCGAGGTTTGTCAACCAAAACCATTATTATTTTGTTCTAGATTAAATTGATTTTAAATTATAGTGAAAATCCAGCGAGAGAGAGGCCTATCCATCTAGCCTAGCCAATGGAATTCAAGCCAATAGCAGGATGATGATATTACGAGTACCTACTACTCGTATAATATGTTGCACCGATTTATAACTTCCACAGTTTTCAATTATTCATGTGATTTTTATGAACTACAAAAGTATTGATTTCGTCCTACGGTACAAAGTACAAACGCATATTAGCTACCTAGGTACCTAGGTAGATACCTATATTGGTTTGATTTGCATTTCACTTCCTTATCATCAAGCTGACAGAGAATCAACGCACAGCCTAAACTATAAGTCCTAGAGGTATGAAATTTGGAGGGTAGTATCCTTATATAGTGTAGGGGTGCATTAAGGAATTTTGAAACGTCACACTCTAAAGGGTAGAACGCGAGCAACGCCGCGGGCGACGGCTAGTCATTCATAAGGAAGTAGAATTCAGATAAATAAATATCCTTGGACATTACACACAACGCCCTCTAGATTCATACTAGGTATACAACTTGAACATTTAAGGTAGGTAGGTAAGTTAAGTAGTTCTCGTACTAACAACTGGCCGCACCCTAGTTGCTGTTACTCACGTTAAACAATTTCCTGTATGAATCCAGCATCTCCAACTCATTTATGATGTGTCGCTTCAGCTGGTCGTTTGAAGTGTTTTTATATTGAGCAACCAATCGTTTTATTTGGGCATTTGCTGCGTCCAAGGAAAATGACGCCATTTTTTCTCTGTACGCCACATACTCGGCGTTGTTGTTATCGTGGTCATCCAACACAACTCCGGTCCTTTTACGGTTTTCCTTTTCATGATTGGCAATAGCGTTGTCCTCCGCTTTGGAATCGAGTAAATAATTAACATCGCTTCTAGTTTTGTCTCCATGCTCAAACAGCCAAAAGAACAAAGCGTCGTTGCCTTCGTCGAGTCCTCCCGCCATATAATAGTCACGGAGATATTTGACTTCGTCAACTTTTTCTGCGATAACATTGCATCTGAGCACGCCATTGAGCAGCACATCGAGTTCCACTAACGATTTTTGGAACTCTGCTATACACTCTTTTAGTTCTATCTTTTGGTCAAAAAATGCCCGATGAGAAATTGAGCCGAGGCTTACGTCTCGCCTCAATTTAGTTAGATTGATATCGTTCATGGCTTCGTTGCGCGACTGGCCACCGATGCGCACTATGGACTCGGTGACATCCAACAACGCCTCTAGGAACTGATCTAAGGCGTGATTTGTGTAGCAGATGACAAGCATAAGACAGCCTTCTTTTTCTTTTAAATTCTCGATTAACGTTTTGGCTACTTTTATCCCGAGGTACGTTTTTCCGGTGCCTGGAGGTCCTTGGACGACGGCGAACTCGTGAGTAAGGGATAGTTTGTAAGCGTCGTATTGACTATCGTTAAAAGATAGTGCGTCTTTCATGGGCCATGTTTCGTCTTTTAGAACTTTAAATTCTACTTCATCATCATTTTCATCGTCCATTATATCCGAAATAATTTCAGTAAAATCGTCGTATTCAAGTGATTTTGATACTACTCGGTTTGAAATGATTGTCTCGACGGTGAATTCCGTGTCTTCTGTTAAGTACAACGGAGGTCGAGGCTGTGGCTGTAACGTATAATGATTTTTCGTGAAAATGTAATATTTTAAAAACATCTACCTAAGATGATATCAAATCAAGTGAAATAGCAACAAAAATAACCTAAACTACTTTTAGTAAGTAAATCATTTATTTTATTTGCAACACGCAGAGAAATTAACTAAAATAAAACTTTTGCAATGTAATAATGAATTTTTGAAGTAAGCCATGCTATTTTTTCCACCTTCAATTGGATTGTAATTATACTTCGCATAACCGAAGCAAAACTTTAAGTAGGTACGTGGTTATACTAACATTCACGTCAACAATGTACTGTTTCATTGAAATATGCTGCGGAAACGTGGGGTCCTGTAAAACCTTCAGCACATGATAATACGGCTCAAAATACACCTCACTTTCTATCATTGTGTAGGACTCGTCATTGTATAGCTGAATGTTGAAACCTTGTCCGATTATTAAAACTGGAATCTAAAAAAAATTTAGTGCTATATTGATTAATAGGTACCTACTTATATAGGGTCCCGGAATTAGTAGGTATGTTATTTCTGAACTGGGTAATTCTACCCATGAAAATTAACTTGCGCAGTTTAGTAGGGGTACCTACCTAAAGTTCGTAAGGATTATTATTTTAAGATTACTTACCTACGACTACGATAAGTAAAATTTTTTTTTTATAAATTGAATTGACAACCCTATTTTGTTAAAAACTACGGTAACTAAGTACCTAGGTAGGAACTTGGCGAGATAAACGCATGAGATCAAATTGTCAGGAAATACAAAAGTAGCGGTATTCATAGTATTTTATCAGTTTTCCGGTTTCGATATTACAAGCTAATTCACACTTAATTTCCAGCAAAATAGGGCTGTCAACAAAGCGCGAAACACACAGAACACAGACACGAGAGAAAAAATGGGCTGTTTGAAGCATGGTATGCATGGAATGAGCACTCAGATGACGAATAGAAGATTAAGAGAGATTTTGCTATTGTATAGTAAAATCGAATAAGAAAGTGAACTCACCAGGCCATGTGCTAAATACTCCTCTTCCCGATCCAAAATAGTAGCAGTGATAAAGCTCTTGCAGTTATCTTTTGTGAACAAAACCAGTGAGCCGTATATGAATCTTTTGTTATTCGCCCAATTGGTTCTTTTAAACATTTTGTTATTTTTTACATCGATCTGTACCAATGAACCAACTTTAGTTGGAGACACGTAAGGTTTCACGAATTTCACATCGCGGAATACACTGAAATAAAATTTTATAAAAATTTTAATCGTGTGTAGGTAGGTATTGTGTAGGTAGTATTATTATATGATTTGTGGTATAGGTATTAGGTACGTACTAGGTAGATAGCTAAAGATAGTAGGTATGTCCAGTGTTAGATAGATTGTGCCTTGGTACCTAGTAAGAATCATTTATTTATCTTTGAACTTAGGATATGCCCTGACACATGAGACCGAGTGATAGACGCATTTTTATTCATTCATTCAATGGCACAAATGAATGAATGAATGAATGAAAATACTTTATTGTACGTAGGTACACCTTACAAACTAATATGCGAGACAAATGTCTGTGAGGTAAATAAATAAATAAAATATTTACCGTATGTTATCATATCGTTTCTTCTGTTGGTCTTCCAAAAACTGATCTGTAAAAAATATAATATTATTAATTGGTATGTTTTAGTAAGTTTTCCGCAGACTGATATTATGATGTGATTTGACAAGTTTTGTCTGTTATATTATACAGGATGTGAAAAATCCACTCCCACTTTATGCTTTAACCCACTCCCACTTTTTAAAAAAATCTGCTGTTCCATACATTTTGCCAAGTAAATAGGCAGGTGACAGATTTTATTGTGTAGGTAGTATTTGTGCATTTGCTTACTCAATCCTTCTCGCAAGGGGCCATAGCAATCCTCTCTCAGCAGTCGAAATTGCACGTCCAAATAATGCTCGACGTCCTGATATCCACCGTCGACTATGTTCGGTCGGATATAAGGCCTTTTGTGAAGCAGGTCTTCCCGGGTCGGCATGATGCTTAGCTCACGGAAGTCCTCCGGAGGGGCCCCGGGCGCACTTCTGTTTTTATTAGACGATCGGTTCTCCTGGCAAAATAATAAAAGCCATCGTGACACCATCCCAGAAATGAGTATACCTACAAGCTGGGAGCACAATAATTTCTAAACTTACCACATATTTCTTTTCAAAACTCGTCATCCTTTCTCTCAGCTCTATCAACTTGTCACTACGTTCTTGGGGCAGCGCGAAATCGTGACGAACTTTCAAAAACTCCAGACAAGTCTGTGAAGTAGATTCCAGCAACGATCTGCATTTGTTCAGTGCTAGTGTCGGATATGTGCTCACGACACAATCGCAAAAACACACGAAGTTTTTCCAAAAAGCTTCCTGATCCTTCCAGTATAAGTTATTCGATAACTTACATTGCGCGTAGGGCAGCTGCATCAGGTAACTTGTGAAGCTTACGATGAAATTAGAATTGCAAATATCTATAATCATTTTTGATTTAGTTTCATCGAAGGATGATTGGCACACTTTAGCAATGATTTCTAAAGTCAATGCAAATACGTCTAGTCTTTCAATAGGAGACTGTATTAGGTCGATGAATGCTTCTTTGCATTGCATCAGTTTTGCAAGTGTTTCTTTTGGTTCTGATTTCGCTATCAACTCTAGTCTTCTAAACCCCAAAAACTCTTTTCTGGGAAAATTTCCACGTTGGTTACTATTTGAACCACGTGAGTCGCCCTGTTGGGTGTTGTTTTCCATGTTGGAAGAATGGTGGTTTCCTCTCCGACTTTGTAATTTAGGCGAAGATCTACCTGGTTGCCAACCTGGCGTGCCATCAGACCTTGATGAAGATCTATCCCGTTGCCAACCAGGCATAAGAGCAGGCCTTGATGAAGACCTATCTCGTTGCCAACCAGGCGCGCCATCATGTGGTATAGCTTTAAAATTAATAGAAGAGAAAATTATATTCCTACTGAAGAAAAGTGAAAATATTTGTTTGGCATTGCATGGACAGGGCATGATTCATGCAACCACAGCTATGAACCCATGTTAGTTCGACTAGGTACATAGGTTCATAGTTGTGATTTTGTTATGCTAGGCAAAGTAGCACTGTTTATTTTATAGCTACGGGATTCCTTACGATGTTTCCCTTCGATGCACTGATGCATAACTCATGCACCAAATGACTGGATTCAGAGCATGATGATGTGGGTTGATGATGAAGTGGGATTAAAGCATAGAACCCAAGACTATTTACACAAGCACTGATCCGAATTCAAGCATGGTTTCAGTTTCGTATGAGAATCTCTACTCAAATCTATCCTGACATAAATCGCAAATCTTTTTAGAAAGACAATAAAATAGTCATACCTAAGACAAGTAAGACATACCTAAAAATGCGAACATTATAGTTATCTTACTGTAGGTACCTAGTAGGTTGGTTATTATATTAGCAGTATTTTTAAGGTAAGTGCAGGTAAAAATATAATAAAAAAAAGTATTCAGATACCTGTGTAACTTTGCTTTGTCAATGATAAGAAATGTTTTTTTAAAGCTCTCATGTGGAGAATCGTGAGATATTAAAAAAAAAAATTTTTAGACATTTTATTCACGCTGACTACCTAGGTACCTACTTAAAAACTGTTTTATCTCATGTTAGTCATAAGTACCTACCTCTAGCTTCACTTGAGTTCCGCTGATACGGCCTTCGCTCAACTGAATGAGGTCTCATGTTAGCATTCCCTCGAATAGTAAATATTCCACGACTTTGGGTACTCCTTCCTCTGTTGTTTCTATAGTTGTAAGGCCCTGCCAAAATAATACGATGGGCCAGGTTTTACCTCTGATTTTTACCCGACTACGGCGAAGCAAAATTGGGAGTAGGTACATACGATTTTAACAGGTATGGATGTATGTTCATCTGTTCCCTCATAACTTACTTTACTTATAATGACAAATGTACTACGCGTCTCAATCGTTCGTTTTGTAGTTTGTACGATAACTACGAGTGCTATTTAAGTATGGTTTGTTCGTATAATAGACTTTGTACGTACCTAACTAATAGAATATTCTGTGGTATGGTTTCTGAGGTTTTGTTTAGTTTAGTCTAGTAGTTGTGCATGGTTAGGTATCTAGGTACCTAGTTATACATTACTGAAATTAACAATGACAACATTATTTTGCTAGGCATCAAGGGGCATGGGGCGGTGGCGCGGCGGATACAACGTTTATAAATATTTGCATACTTCTATGTCCGACAAACAGTCTCTGTCTGTATGTAGGTAGGTACCTACTGATGATAACTAATTACGTAGAATACGACGCAACCCTACCAAAATGCGCGGACAAACCGTTGGCGCGAAAAGAAAAGAAGATGGCAGTCAGTGGAACAGAAGAAAAGACGTGACACTGAATATTTTTCGTGGAAAACCTAAACAGTTTCTGTTAGTGGTAATTATCTAAGTTTTTACGCTTTAACACTACATACCTTACTATACATAGTTATAAAACTATACCACCGCCACAGAATATTGTATGTTCTAATCTGAGACCACCGCTAGCTTGACAAAGTGGCTCGAACTTTTATAGTATGTACCTACCTACAAGTACGTTGTAGGTACCTACTCCTATTTTAACTATAGGTAAAGTACCTTTCTACCTCAATAAATATCGTTGAAGTCCACTAAGGCGAAGGGTAAAGCCAGACAACCTTCTCGCTCGCACATTTCAACATTTTTGAAGATTTAATACCTTTAACTACCTAAATGTAATTATGTGAAATTGCAGAGCTTCGGGGTCGAGAGAATAACCATGCAAAGGTTCAGTAAAAATATAACATTGATCCAAACAAGTTTTCCAACCAAAAAACTTGTACCAATGCGATAAATTAAAGTGCACATTTTTTGGTTAGAAAACTTTTTTGGATCTATGTGATATTTTTACTGAACCGTTGCATTGTTATTCTCTCGACCCTGAAGCTCTGCAATTTTACATAATTATATTTAGGTAGTTATATTATATCTTCAAAAATGTTAAAATGTGCGAGCGAGAAGGTTGCCTGGCTTTACCCTTCGTCATAAACAATCTTTTGGTAGGTACCTACCTAGGTTGGTATGTAATGCCTGTGGTAATGCTACCTACCTAAGTTGTAGTTGGGAGTATATTATTTTTCAGTTGTTTTTATTTACATAGGTACCTACCTAACAAGCCATCATTTTCATCGTCCATTTTTCGTTTAATCTTGACTCAAATCTTCTTTACTTCTAAGTGCCTAACTAGGTACCTATAGGTAGGTACCCTAGTTGTCTGAAAAAAAAAGAAGGAATTAGGTATTATTACCATCTTTCACCGAAAATAAATAAATTGGTAAGTTGGTACCTAAGGATCTACCTACCAACCTACTGAAAATATTAAATAAAAAATAAAGTTCTAGAAAGAACCAGTCATTTTCGAGATATAGTAGTTAGGTATAATGGTCTAGCTAGAACAAAGCAAACTCACAGCACTAACTTAACTACACCCGCCTAGCCTGCACGATAAGTAGGTAGGGACAGGAACCTAGGTACTTCAGGTAGGTAATAAGTATTCTACTGCCAAAAAATACCTATTGAAAAATGCACAAAATAACTAGTTAGGTATGTGGTAGGTACCTATAGGTACTTTCATTACGTCGCAGAACTTACCATAACAATCTGAAACGGTTAATATAGTGACCAAGACACTATGCTCTCCCAAGAACACAACACACAAATAAATTGAAATAAATGCCAAGCCAATAAATGTAGACTTCGTTACGTTTGCTCTGTTGGACGCGACACGCCACGATATGGAAGAATCGGTCGGTAGCGAGCGGTAGTAGTACCTACAGTACTGCCAGTAAAATACCCCAATCTACCAATCCTCTCAATGCAAGCAAACATTACTGGTTTTTACCTAGCTCTATTTATCTAAATACAAAATATCTATTAAATTAATCTAGACGTAATTTAACTAAATTAGACCGTAACCAAGGCTCTAAATAGACCTTTGTAAATCATACGTACCTACCAACCCACACAAATACCTGTAAAGTACTTTGTCTAGGGTGAGAACCAAAGTATAAAATAAAATTAATAATAATAACATACCTACCTACTTATGAAATTGTGATAATTTTATTATGTAGGTGTATCTTATTTTTACTGCAAATGACTAAATATTTTTAGTTTTTTTTTAGGACTAGTCTAGTCTTAAAAAAAAACTAAAAATATTTAGGCACTAGACCGCTACGGTCTATCTATACCTAGGTAGGTACATTTTTTGATAATGAAGGTGATGCAAGTTTTTTATGAGAACAAGTGAAGGAACACACAAATGGCTCACCTGATGTAAAGTTGTAACCTCAGCCAATAACAATGCATTGTCTCATTGAGCACGTCCACTACTACTAGGAACCTAATTCATACAATGGTATCTAGCCCAAAACAAGGCTCACATTATTATGTGGAATTGGTATTTAGCTGGCAACTCATCGAAACTATAAAAAATAAACGGGAGTTCCCCGCAACATGTCTGGCACCTAATCTATATATAAAGAGGTCCACCTACTTTTGGTAATAAGCAAACTTGTCGTTAGGTATGTCTGTTTGTCCCATTTTTATTTTTGTTTTGAGCGAGGTTATAATAATCTGTCTTCTACCTATTCTTCTCTACTTCACGATTTTACACAACGCAGAGTTACCTTACCTATTTACCTAAAATGTAGTGTATATCTATTTAGGTAGTAAAACGCGTCTATTGTCCAGAAATACTTAATTTATTCGATGCAACTGCGCTGGGGTGCATAAAATACCAAAACGCAACGATAGCGCGTTCTAATTTTGCCTGTGGCGCCATCTAGTTCTGTTTGTGGCAAACAATACGAATCAATAGATTACATTCAAAACCATTCCGGCCTCTCAAAGTGTGTCAGCACTTTTTTATAAGTTAAACAAAGAAAAACTGGCACTGAGAACTGTGAAGAGGGGAATGTGGATTTTTAACTACAAACAAATCAAAATTAACCATTTGAATATAACAAATCTAACTCTACATCTGAACCTAAATGTGAATTTAAATGGGCATATAAGTGGACTGTAACACAATTAGTATAGGTACTTTATAACTAAACTAGTGAAATTAAAATAAACTAAGAAACATGAAATAAAATTTCAACTTAAAACTAACATTTTTAACTTAGGAACTAACAGTTTAAGAATCATTTTCTGTGGGTAATAGACACAATTTGTGAACTGGTCTTTTAACCATAGAATTTCTACATTTGAGGCTGACTACCCTAACCAAGCCATCAGAACCAGGATGCACTTCGGTTATTTTACCCAACAACCATTTGGTGGGTGGTAATCTTTCATCCTTAACTAATACAATATCACCTATTTTAAGGTTGTTTTGAATACTTGTCCATTTTTGACGTTTTTGTAATTCTACCAAATATTCTTGGCTCCACTGACGCCAGAAAGATTGTAATTTTTTCTGTAAATATATCCATCTTTTATTGTAGGGAATGTATGTTTGTTCAAGATTTTCATCAGGTACTACTATTGGATTTTCTCCTATCAAGAAATGGCCAGGCGTCAAGGCGATGGTGGTTCCGTCTTTATCATTATCTAAGGATGTCAATGGACGAGAATTCAAGCAGCTTTCTACTTGACATAGCAGTGTTGAATATTCTTCATAAGTTAATTTAGCATCTCCTAGAACGCGGTTTAAATGGCGCTTGATTGATTTTATATTCGACTCCCAAAGGCCGCCCATGTGCGGTGCCCCAGCAGGATTGAACTGCCATTCAGTTCCATCCTGGGCTAACAGTTCTGCAATTTCTATTGGGATGTTACTAGTGCTTTTATTTACTAAAATCTGGAGTTCTTTTGCGGCACCGACGAAATTTGTACCACAATCACTTAAGAGCTTCTTGCAGTGTCCTCTACGAGCCGTGAAGCGGCGAAATGCAGCTAGAAAACATTCAGTGCTGAGACTGGTAACTAGTTCAATATGAACTGCTTTGGTCACAGAACAAATGAACAAGGCGATATAGGCCTTTTGAGTTCTATTGGACCCACGTCCATTAAACAACTTTAAAATTATAGGTCCTGCAAAATCTACGCCACTAACAAGAAATGGTCTTTGCGGAGTAACTCTATCTTTGGGTAAGTTTCCCATTAACTGAGTCATGGGTTTGTTTGAGTTTCGACAACAAGCTATACATTCTCTAATGATCTTTTTTATGACATTTTTGACTGCAATAATGTGAAACTTGTTTCTGACATTATTTAGCATCAACTGTACTCCACCGTGAAGAGTTTTGAAGTGTGCTTCTTTTACAATCAGGTAAGCTAGTCTACTACCTTTTGCTAATATTACAGGGTGTTTTGTTTCTATATTGCAATAAGCGTTTTGAATACGACCGCCGACCTTTAAAATGTTATCATCATCAACAAATGGATTCAGGTTTTTAATATTTTTTCTATCTATGCTTTCAGATCTTTGGGACAGGCGTATCAAGCAACTTAATGCATTTTGCATTTCCATGGAGTTCAGGTAAGGTGTAAACACAGGTAAGTTTTCTTTTTTAGCTTTACATTTGCATTTGTTAATAAATCGTAAACAATAGCTTATCACTCGTACTAGTTTATTGAGACTAGAATATCTATTAATAATGTCTATTTCTTTTTCAGATTCCGGCGCTACTACTACACTACACTGCACTGACACTTGTGACCTTTTCTCATCCTCAGTAGGACTAACTATTTCACTTATTTCGTTCACAGGTAATTCGCGACGTTCTCGGAGCCATGGAGGGCCGTTCCACCATAACTCGTGCGTCGGCAGCTCAAGCGGACAGATGCCACGGGAAGCCACATCCGCCGGGTTGTCCTGGGATGAGACGTGATGCCATCTACTAGGATCGATTCTATTGGTAATTTCTGTTACTCTGTTGGCGACGAAGGTATTCCAGTAGTTTGAGGGTCGTTGCAACCAGGCCAAAACTATGGTCGCATCGGTCCATGCATGGATGTCTTTATCTGGGATGTTGAGCGCGTTCTTAATTCTATCCATTAATTTTGCTAATAGAACCGCTCCACATAGTTCTAATCTCGGCGTGGATATTTTCTTGAGTGGGGCTACTTTAGTTTTAGCTTCTATCATGGTGACTTTGATTGTGTCTGGTAATATTGTACGACAGTATACTACTGCAGAATAAGCCATATCTGACGCATCCGAGAATCCGTGGAGTTCAACGGTAACTATGTTGTCAGTCATTCCTATCCATCTATCTAGTTCTATCATTGGCATGTTGCATAAGTTCTTGCGAAATGTTAGCCATTCCGTCTCTATCGTTTCTGGAATCTGATCGTCCCAATCAAGGCCTTGTTCCCACAATCTCTGCAGAAAGACTTTGGCTTTGACTACTATAGGAGCTAGCCAACCAGCTGGGTCGTATAGTTTAGCGACATCTTGTAGTATGTAACGTTTGGTTGGTCTTGCTAACGTTTCTGCATCTTTCATGTCAAATCTTAATTCGAATTTATCAGATTCATTATTCCAGGTAATTCCTAACACCTTGCGTTTTCCTGCTACTGCATCTTCTATTGATGGAGAGTTTGACGCCCACTTATGCAGAGCGAAACCTCCTTTAGACAAAAGATTGGTTAGGTCATTCTTTAGCTGTATTGCTTTGTTTTCTGTAGGAGCTCCTGTTAGTAAATCATCTACGTAGAAATCGGATGAGAGTGCATTGATGACTTCTTCTGAGAAGTTTCTCTTTTCATCCTCGGCTAATTGCTTTAAAGTTTTAATTGCTAGGTACGGTGCACATGAGGTACCATATGTGACCGTGGTTAATCTATAGTGTTGAATTGGCTCATTGGAATTCCATCTCCATACTATCCTTTGAAAATCTCTATCTTTCTCTTCTATGACTATTTGTCGATACATTTGACGGATGTCTCCTACTAGTACTGTTGCATGTCTTCTCCATCTAAGCGTTGTGTCTCGTATATCGTTTTGTAGTGTGGGCCCAATCAAGATGTTATCATTTAAGGATTTTCCATTACTAGTTTTAGCCGATGCGTCAAATACAACGCGAAGTTTGGTGGTTAGATGCTGCTCGTTGATCACGGCGTGATGCGGTAAGTAGCAAATACTATTGGTGGGCTTACTCTCTGTTGAAACAGGTTCCATATGATTTTGATCTAAGTAATCTTGCATAAATTCTTTGTATCTATTGTGTAGATTTGGTTGCTCTTTAAACTTTCGTTCTACTGCGGCTAGTCTTTTCAGTGCTATGGATGCTGATTCACCAATATCAGGAGGGTTGACAGCGAAAGGTATCAGTACTTCATATCTTCCTTCTATTGTTTTTCTATGTGTTGTTTTGTAATGTTTTTCACATTTCTTTTCATCATTTGTCATAATCTTTTTTTCTGTTGCAGGTTCTTCGAGTTCCCAGAATCTACGGAGCGTCGTGTCTATTTCTATTTTTGCATGATGAGCACATACTAAGGTTTGTTGGTTGATAGTTTTCATACTATTTCCGGATATCAACCAACCTAGTGAGGTTTCTTGTGCGACTAATGAGTTTCTTTCATTTCTATGAACCAGTACACCCTTTTGAATAATGTCTGCGAAGATTTCAGCCCCCAGGAGAAGATCTACGCGACCTGGTTGAGTGAATGTATGGTCCGCTAGTTGTAAGCTACTGAGCTGTGGCCAATCAACTGAGTTTACCCGCTGTGGGATGTATGAGGTCAACGTTCTCAATACATATGCGACTACTTTGATCCTTATTTTTGGGTTGTGTCTGGACATTATTTCAAACTCCACAAGTGCTTTGGTGACTGTGTTGTTTGCACTAATGCCTACTATGTTTCCCTGAATAGGAGCTTTCTTTAAACCCAATTCTTGGCACGCTCCTTCGGTGATCAGTGATGCTTGGGATCCTTGATCGATTAGTGCCCGAAGGGTGTGAACACTATGATTTCTAGGTGATTGTACTGCGACTAGTGCAGTTGCTAGGATTACCGATGAGGTGTCTATTGATGTTTTCATGGTGATACTATTTATACTATTTGTGGTTTCTGATTCTATGAAGGATTTCTGAACGTCGTTTCTATCTATGTTTTCTACCGTTGCTGCGTTTACCGTTTGCTGGATTTGTGTGCTTTGTGTTTGTGATGTGCTTGCTTTGGAGCTTGCTGGAACATTATACCCATGAAGTAAGGTATGATGCTTGCGACCACATTTTCTACAGTTTGACAATGTGCATTCTATTGAGGAGTGACCCTTTTTTAAACAGTTGAAACACATGTGGTTTTTCTGAATGTACTGTTGTCTCTCATTAACTTCTAGCTGATTAAACTTTTGGCATGAATAAATCCTGTGATCATCGTTACAGTACACACAACTCATTGTGTTCGGTGTTGCTTCAGAGGTGCTTGTGGAGAAACTTTTGGCTATATTTGCAGTTCTATAGGGTTGTTGTGCGTCTCTTCCTTTTACGGCTTCTAATGTTCTGAAGCGCAGCTCGAGAAAGTCCGATAAATCTTTCCAAGTGGGTAAACGTTCGAGATTTTCAATTCGTTGTTCAAACAATCGGTGTGATTCTGGGTCTATTTTTTGTATGACAATGTACACAACTATGTCATCCCACTGGTCTGTAGGAATATTCATCGACTTCAACGAGGTTAAGCACTCAGATGTAACATCTAATATTTCTCTAAGTAGTTTTGGTGAGTCATTATTGATTTTCTTCTGGTTTAGCAATCTTCCTAGGAACGAGTTAACAATATGTCTGCGATTGTTGTATCTTCGTTTTAGTGTTTCCCACATTATTTGGTAACTAGCGTCTGTGACAGGGATTTGTTTAACTAGATTTTCAGCTTCGCCTTGCAAACTGGACTTGAGGTACTGGCATTTGTTGACATTACTTAACGTGTCGTTGTCGTTAATCAGAGACTTGAATAGGTCATGAAATGAGATCCAATCTTTATATTCACCCGAAAACTTTGGTATTTGAATGGGCGGTAGCTTCACTTTGCATGCTGGGCTCTGAGAATAGGAGTTAGTCGGCATCTCTTTCAACGCTGGTTTATATTTGTCTAGTAGGGCGTTTACTTTTTCTTTAATGCTGGTTTTAAACTCCATATAGATTTCTAGACAGTCATCACCCACATTTTCTTTGAAGTAGCTCATTTGTAACCTTTTTTCTGCTGAACTAGCCGCTAAATCATCGTGATTCTGTTGGAACTTCAACCAATACGACTCCAGTAATTCTAATCTAGTATCTAAATATGCTTTTGTAAGCCTATCTTTCGGACTTTTCTTAAAGTTTTCAAATAATTTTTTAATCACACTGTATATTTCTTTTTGTTTACTTTGAATCTCTTCCATTTTTGATATTCTATTTTTTACACCATTTAAAAGTTCAAATTAATCAATTGTAAGTTAAAGTTTTATAACACAATGAATTTTGCTAAGTCCAATTTTTTTTATTTTTAAAAGTTCTCGAAATTTTTCTAAGTTTTTTAACACTCAAATTTTCCTAAGTCCAAAAGTTCAATTTTTTCTAAGTCCAGTTTGTGTAATTTTTCTAAGTCCAAATTGTTTATTTTTTTTTCTAAGTCCAAATCACTAGGGAATTTATTTTCACTTTTTTCTATGTCTATTACTCACGGTTACCAAGTCCAATGCAATCCATATTATTAGGCACTCACTCACTATTTATTCACTTCACTTCACTATTTAGTCACTTCACTTAACTCACTATTGCACTCACTTCACTATACTATTACTATATCCGCTCGTAGGACCAATGTATATCTATTTAGGTAGTAAAACGCGTCTATTGTCCAGAAATACTTAATTTATTCGATGCAACTGCGCTGGGGTGCATAAAATACCAAAACGCAACGATAGCGCGTTCTAATTTTGCCTGTGGCGCCATCTAGTTCTGTTTGTGGCAAACAATACGAATCAATAGATTACATTCAAAACCATGTAGATAAAATTAAGTCGGTACATATTTCATTTTAGTTGTAGCATGACGTGTAATTATTAGTCCATGATTGTAGGTAGGCAGATAACATGATCGTACAATAGGTAGGTAGGTCAGGCAAGTTTTAGGATTTTACTTTTACCGTAAACCCTTATAAATAAAACATAATGTAGTGTAGGTAGGTAGATTCTCTCTAGTTACACTGTTTTTTTTATACAACAAATTTGACAAACAAGCGTACGGCCCGCCTGATGCGAAGCGGTTACCGTAGCCTTTGGACGCCTCCAACACCAGAGGTGTCAAACGCGCGTTGCCTACCCTTAAAGAATTTTAAAACCCCTTTTTGGAAGTGCCCCATACTGTAGTCACTAGGGAAAACCTCAGCAGGCGATATGTTCCGCTTACGCCGAATAAAGCCGGAGCAAATTCGTAGTTTTAAAACCACAGGATTTTTTTGCCACTATAGAGGATAAACCGTGTGTCTATAGCTCGGTCTATATACCACAGATTATGGTATAAACATTGGGGTTCTGTGGGGTTGTCATTTTACATAGACAATCAATTCAATTCAATTCTTGTCTATGGCCTTTGCAGTGCTGCCCGCAATTTCATAGACTAGCAGTATTATCCGGCTGGGATGACGTTGACGGCTGTCTAATGTCTTTAGTCTGTAGCAATAAAAACAACTATTAAACAAAATTATCACTATCATTCGATAAAAAAAGTAGAGGTGATCGAATATTATTATTATCACATGTTAATTTTCAAAAAAATATTGAGCTAATATTGACACCTATATGACAGTCCTAAGCCTGTTATAGTAAGAAGGAAAGATCATTGTTCAAAATTCATTCATCGACTCAACATAGATAGATATCAATCATTTACTCATGCGTATAAATAAATTGATATAAGCGAGTTTATCGAGTATTTATTCAGATGAAATCAACCATTAAATATATAGATTTTCTTATGAACCATTAAAAATATCGATTTTTTTAAAATTATTAACTAATAAAAAAATTCAACCGATATTGACACCTCTAGTAGGTTGCTAGTAGGTCTGGTAGGTACTGACTGCGTCATGCAATAGAAAACAATTCTTTTTCTTTAATAAAAAGTAAAGAAATAGGGAAATAGTGCCGTGCATATTTTCAGAGTACATACGTAACGTACCTACCTAAACTACACAGTATTGCATTCGCATTGGTTAGGTTATCCGAGCCATGCGTGAAGAAGAATCAGAGAGCCATGAATTCGAGCCCGTGGAAAATGCATGGGCCATGAAAATACCCAAATTTATACCAGAAGATAACCCACATGGTCTCGTAGAAGAAAGTAAGTTCGCCACCTTATTTCCCAAATACCGGGAACAGTATCTAAAAGAATGCTGGCCTCTTGTTCAAAAAGTACTCAAAGAGCATAATATAGTGGGTGATTTGGATCTCATCGAGGGCAGTGTTACCGTTAGAACAACAAGAAAAACATGGGATCCTTACATAATTATCAAAGCAAGAGATATGATGAAACTCCTCTCAAGAAGTGTACCGTTCGAACAAGCCGTTCGAGTTTTAGAAGATGAAATTGGGTGTGATATTGTAAAGATTAATTCATTTGTCAGCAAAAAGGAAACATTTTTGAAAAGGCGTCAGCGCATAATCGGTCCAAATGGAGTGACACTGAAATCTATTGAGCTATTAACAGAATGTTATGTGCTCGTTCAAGGAAATACTGTATCAGCCGTGGGCCCTTACAAGGGTCTAGTGCAGGTCAGACGCATAGTGGAGGATACTATGAAAAACATACATCCAATGTATAACATCAAAAGTTTAATGATAAAAAGAGAATTGATGAAAGATCCTAAATTGAAAAATGAAAGCTGGGATAGGTTTCTGCCAAACTTCAAGAGTAAAAATGTTCCCAGGAAACAACCTAAGAAGAAAGTCAAAAAGAAGCCATATACTCCATTCCCACCGCCACAACAGGAAAGTAAAATTGACAAGGAGCTTGCAACAGGTGAATACTTCCTCAAGGATGAACAGAAGAAAGCTAAACGCAATCATGAAAAAGAAGAAAAACAGGCACAAGTTAAAAAGGCAAAGCATGAACAGAGACAGAAAGATTTCATACCACCAGAAGAAAAAGTTGTTGGCCCTTCAACATCTACAGAATCAACTGTAGACATTAAACACCTCAAGGCTAAAATGAAGAAGTTCTCCAAACAAAACAAAGGGTTTAAGAAAGATTAGTACCTGTGTACCAATCATATGATAACAGCTTTAGCATTACATAATTAAGAAAATAAGAGCATTTCAGTACATAGGTATTTACCCCCTATCTTATTAAAAGGTAGAGTAGACATTATGTCCTGTTTATTTATATATGCTTATAAATCAAGGGTCTATCTTATAAAAAGTTAAGAGTAGATATTATTGGTCTATCTTATAAAAAGTTGGAGTAGACATTATGTCTTGTTTACCATACGTAATCAGGACATAATGTCTACTCTAACTTTTTATAAGATAGGGGGTATGTCTTGTTTAGCAGAACATAATGTCTACTCTTAACTTTTTATAAGATAGGGGGCAAGACAATGTCTACTCTCTAACTTTTTATAAGATAAATAGGCTTCAGAGCAATAAAATATGGATTTTATATTTATCTTTTTATTTTCAACAACTTCAATTCAGGAACTAATGAATTTTTGCCTATGAATTCTTTTCTATTCATAAAAGGTTGCAATACATGAGGTATCATAATTTTCCCTTTAGGATGCTGATGGGCTTCTAGCAATGCTATTAACAGACGTGGTACAGCACAAGCGGTTCCGTTTAATGTGTGAACATAATTGTTTCCTTCATATTTAATATTAAGTCTCCTTGATTGGTAGTCAGTACAGTTACTGCAACTAGATATTTCACCGTATGCATTCCGGCCGGGCATCCAAGCTTCAATATCATATTTCCTGAAAAATTGGAATTATCTCAAATATTAAGTACCTAATTTAATAAACCAGCTCTTAATTTTGAGTTTCTCTAGTGTATTATAAAGAAATTTAATTTTTGAAATAAAATCAAAATTAATGGTTAGCATAACAGGTACAACTAACCCAAAAAGACATACTCTGCCAAACCGTGTGGTCGAAGCCTGGAATAGGCTGCCAGAGACAATAATTAGTGCTCCAACAGTTAACACATTTCAAAACAGACTGGATAAACCAAGTGCACAGACTATATTAAGTGATATACATATATCAGCTTTAAGCTGCGTCTCTATGAAATAATAATAATAAATTAGGATACTAAGAGTTTATTCTCAGTTACCTATAAGCAGGTGCCCCCAATTCATGTGGAGGCATGTCCAGGACTCGCATGTGAAGACCCAGAGGTCTGAACAATTCTTCTTGAACATTCAAAATGTACTCTAGCATTTCATCAGATTGATCTGGTGTTGTGACTGCAAACATTTCAACTTTGGTAAACTGATGAACCCTGGATAAGAAAAACCCAATTAACAATTATTATTAATGTAATGATGAGCAGATAACAACATATTGTACCTACAGTACATGTCTATGGATATCAACCCAACTGGGACTTTTCCAATTTTTCTAATATAACACACACCTAGTGGAAGTAGGCAGAAAAGTTCAGATTACTAAATAAACATACCTGTATATTCCTCTCTCCTCAATAACATTAGATGTCTCAGCCCTATAACATCGGCTTACAGCAGCCAGTTTAAGGGGCAGGTTTTGTTTTAAGTGTATTGAATTTTTCAATAGTCCAGCGAGAGACATTTCAGCGGTGCCAGATAGATACAGGTCCGGTCCATGGTGATGACTGTCCAGTGAATAAATCTGTAAACAATTTTAATTATACTCAATAATTTACTTTATAAACAAGTTTTTAAAAACTAGAATTTATATTTTGTGATAGTGAAAATATTGATTTAAAATTACCTGAGTACGGTCACCATTTAGGGCCATCCCACAACTCTCTAAAATATGTCTTGGCAAAATATCCGGTACAGATACCAGTCTGAAATTCTCATTTAAAAGTTTTGTTACTGTATACTTTATTAAAGCCTCTTCTAATTCTGCAAGCTCTCCAAAAAAATAATAACTTTTGTGACCACAAGTATTGCCCAACTTTTCTGTTCTCATCAAATTCAACTTCTGTGTAATTTCACTAAACTCCAAGGGCTTATGCTGTGATTCTTTTTTCTCATTTATCAGTTGTTTTATACTGGGGTCTACATTTGCTTGTACACTTGGATGAGTTCGATTTGGAAGAGACCTTAATTCTTTGATTAATTTTTCTCTCATTTTGTGGTCATTCACTTCAGATGTCTGGACGATGTTGTATAGTTCTAGGACTTTATTTATATCGCCAACTCCTTTCCTAATGCTTATGTTGTGTTGTATTTCATTTGCGTTATTGATATTACAATAGTAGTTTGTATCAAATTCTGGCAAAGGTACACTTGAACTGAATCTTACTTTTAGGGTCTTTTTGAAATTGAATTGCAAAGTGGATAATATTTTCATCATGTTCATGTTCATTGAGACAGCGTCAAATGGGAGGCCAGACTACACACCACACTTTTGAGACTGGGCCACAGAACACTTACTAAATCCTCGCGTAGTTTACCTACGAAGTTGAAATGTTGCTCAAAATATTTTTGGGAATCCTCAGTCTGAGATACCTACATACAAGAAATAAGATAAACTCATAAGAAATTCGTACCATCGAAACCATCGAAATGCATCGAAATAGCACGCTCAAGATATAAACAAAGTAAATAAACAAAAAAATGGGCGAGTATTATTCCTACCTACAAAAACAAGGCGGCCGGCAAGTAATCACAAAAAATTCTGCGCTTTATGAGACGCCACTGACTGTCAACTACAAAAATGTACTCTGTGGTCAACTATCTGGCAGGCAGTGACAGGAGTTTTCGTCAGTCAGTTTTCGTTTTCGCTACACTCGCAGTTTCGTTTTTCGCAGTTTTTCGTTTCGCGCCACAAATCGCAAATGGCGCAAATGACTCCATAAAACAAAACAAACCTCCCTTTTTCTTGTGTTGTGGTTTTATCTCGTTCGTTTTCGTTTAGCAATTGAAATACCTACTCTATGTTTATCTATGTCATTACATGTATTTTTATTGTGTACAAAATAAAATAAGACACAGTACCATTCATCATGCCAGTGAGAAATCGAAGCGCGTCTAAAAGTCCAAGAAGTTCAGAGAATGAAATATCACCCAAAGGCAAATCGTCACAAAGGTATGGTACACTACTTGCCCTACTCCTAATAGAGTTACCTACCTACCCTACTGTTTTTACTTGTATGCATAAGTAGCACAGAAAAAAAATACTCCAATTATGGTTTGATATTTTCATTTCGTGGTTGCAGAGGTATCCGAAGATCTGCACGTAATGGAAACCAGTTGAAAATAACGTCCATGTTTATATCAAAGAGAGGCAGAAGCCCTAGTCAAAATGAAGGAGACACTGTTTCTGTAAGTCTATATAAGTCGTCTGCTTGCATATATTACATTACACTTAACTGCGAAGCTGTCAGTCTCGGCGCGTCGCTCACGGGTTTACACATTCCCATCTCAGACCTCAACCACCATTCCAAACTGGATTCACAGCAAGCAGAGTATTTTCAGTAATAAAATAGACCACTGTGTATACTAAACCTCACATCTTATTAGTATATACCCTTGGTACCTATTGAATTCCCAAAATCGCTTGTTAGAAGAGTTTAGCAGTTATAAATTGTTTCAGAAAAAATTAAAAACTGCCCAAAGTGACAGTAAAACATCCCCTAGTCATGATTCAAGAGACATCAGTCTGAACGATGCAGATTGTGAAGTACAAAGCAGTAGTTCATCAGCTTCAAAGTCAACTGAAGATAAAATAGAACCTTCAAAAAATGGAGACCCAAGAACCGAAAACTGTGCAGAGAATTCATCAGATGATGATACCAAAACAGAAAAACCAACTGTGATTAATACACCTGACCATTCCAAAGAACTCCCTAAAATGGAAACAAATGACAACAAAATGATACCAACGAATAGTAACAACAATATAGATCCTAATGAGAAATGTGATACATGTGGACAATTTTTAAATAATTCTGACATAATCTACTATCAAGGACACCCCCAGGATGCGGTGGAAGAATTTATAGCTCTAACAAATGAAAAACTAGTTTTAGCGTCGGGTAAGTCAGCTAAACAACTGAGGAAATAAACATTCTCAAAGAGATTCTTATCATTTCAATCGCTCATCAAATAGACCTATTTAGATAAAATTGTGAAGGAGAAAAATAAACATCAGTTTGCCTGTTCTGAGTTATTATCAATTTAAGCATAAACTTAATCCAAGTAGCGTTTCAGCGTTTAGGTGTTAGACAACCTCAAAGATTTTTTTTTTCTTCCTAAGTGTTTCTTGGCTAGAAAACAATATTTTTATAATCTAAATATATTTCAGGTGAAGATGGAGATATAATGGAAAGACCACAGACCAATATAACAGGCTTTTCCATTTTTGACCAGGCAGGTCATTTAGTACCCATAGACAGGGGTCTTATAGAAACTGATGTGCGGATCTACATGTCAGGTTACTTAAAATCTATTTGTTCTGATTCACTTGATATTGATGAAGAGTCGGTACCGGTGAAGGATGTGGGCCCTATTATTGAATGGTAATAAAATAAATTTCTATGCATCCTTTAGCCTAGGATATCTATATAAATAGCTGTTATATTGTATTACTTATTTGTTAGTTCAAATCAAAAAAAAATATTTTCCATATTTCAGGTTTATTCATGGGTTTGATGGTGGAGATAGAAATTGTATAACACTGTCGACGGAATTTGGAGAATATAATCTCTTGAAGCCTAGTGACCAATACAAACCTCTAATGGATAACTTGTACGAGAAAATATGGCTCAGCAAAGTTGTTGTAGAGTATTTAGAGGAAAACCACTACCTTCAACCATCTTATGAAGAACTATTGGAAGTCATAAGAAGCGCTACCATACCAGAGTTGAATGACAAACCATTGGGTGAGGAAATATTGCACAAACACTCCCAGTTTGTTTGCGATCAAGTGGTAAGCTTAGAAGCTGATGTGGACGATGAACCCCTCATAACTCTACCATGCATGAGGGAACTGATCAAATTGATGGGCATCAAATTCGGTAGACGCAAAACTCGCACAAAAATAGATTTCAAGAAGGTTGATAAAAAGGCGTGGACTAAGGCCACAACCACACCATTGGTGAGGAAAACATTTGAAAGCTTCTTCTCAAACCAACTGGACAAAACAAATGATGAGCTTCACCTTAGAAGAAAGAGGTGCGGGGTGTGCGAGGCGTGTCAGTTACCCGACTGCGGCGAGTGCAACGCTTGCAAAGCAATGGCCAAGTTCGGAGGCCACGGCAGGACCAAGAAGGCGTGCGCGCGCCGTCTCTGCAAGCACATGGCGGTTGACCAGGCGGAGGATTCCGATCCTGACGATGACAACGACTTCCAAATTGCAGCAGACAAGAAGCAGCATGACCAGTTAGATGACACCGTGCCCGTTAAACTTATCGGGACCACTAACAGAAAAATCAAATGGATTAGAGAACCTATCAAGGCTGACGCCACCAAACTTTATTACGAGAGAGTGGAGATTGATGGATCCGAATTGTGCTGTGGAGATTTCGTAATGGTGGAGTCGTCTCAGATGAATGTTCCGGCGTTGGTCGCAAGGGTCGTTTACATGTGGAAGGAGATCAATAATGACAAAATGGGGTTCTTTCACGCCGAGGTGTTCATAAGATCGGCCGACACCGTGCTAGGGGAGGTCGGTGACCCGAGAGAAGTATTCTTATGTGATAGATGCTCGCACAACGCACCCTTGTCCTCCATCCTGAGAAAAGCTTGTGTGGAAAAGAAAGAAATTCCGGAAGATTGGTTTAAACTGGGAGGCAAGGAAGTAGAAGAGAAAACATTTGAGGACGACGGTAAAACATACTTCTATAACAAGTACTACGAGAGGTTCACGGCGCGCTTTGAAGATCTTCCTGTGAACCCGGAATGCCCTAACGTGTTACGCAAGCACAGGTACTGTCCGTCGTGCGAGCGAAAGACTAGACGAGATGCGCAGAACATTCCCAGAGTAGTCGGTAAGCTTGCAGAAAAATCAAGTATTGTACCCGAGAACAGATCGGAATGGAGCGTCGTCAAGTGGCAAGGTTACGAGTATAAGAAAGGATGTGGAGTTTTCTTGAAGCCTGGAACTTTCAAATTTAAAAACAGCTTCACCAGTCAAATTATTAATTCAAAGCCAAAATTGGAGAAGGTCGACGAAACCATCTTCCCCGAGTATTACAGGAAGAGCGACAATAACTTGCGCGGATCGAATATCGATACCGGAGAACCGTTTTGCGTTGCTTACGTAGCCGCGGTCACCGCCATAGGCGATGGTCCGCTTATCGTCCCTCAGGACATCTATCTAAAGGTGAACATCCTGTACAGACCAGAGAATACTAAAAATAGATTTCCACAACACGAGGATGTCAACCTCACGTACTGGAGTGACGAAATGCGCGAAGTCCCCTTTTCAACGGTCGTCGGACCCTGCTACTTGGTATACGAGCAGAACATCCCACAGGAGGAGTCCTTGCTCGAGTGGCTAGAGAAGGATCCCAGCAGGTTCTTCTTCAGAATGGCGTACGACAAGACTACCGGTAAAGTAGTCGAGCTGCCGAACCACGCGATGTCTGTCGGCCGGAGAGACCGGGGGAAAGATAAGGGGAAGGGCAAGGGGAAGTCGAGTAAGCCTGCGGAGACAGATCCCAGCAAGCCGGTGCACAGCCGAGCCCTGCGCACGCTGGACGTGTTCGCGGGCTGCGGCGGCCTGTCCGAGGGGCTGCATCGTGCCGGCGCCGCCGACTGCCGCTGGGCCATCGAGAACCTAGAGGCAGCTGCGCACGCGTACTCACTCAACAACCGCGCCTGCACCGTCTTCAACGAGGACTGCAACGAGCTGCTGAAGGACGCCATGGCGGGCGCCACGCACAGCGGCGGCGGCCTACGCCTGCCCGCACAGGGCGAGGTCGAGCTGCTTTGCGGCGGCCCGCCCTGCCAGGGCTTCTCCGGTATGAACAGATTCAACTCCAGGGAGTACTCCAACTTTAAGAATTCCCTCGTCGCGTCGTACCTCTCCTACTGCGATTACTACCGTCCCAAGTTCTTTATTCTTGAGAATGTCAGGAACTTCGTCGCCTTCAAGAAGGGGATGGTTCTGAAGCTGACGCTTCGGGCCCTGCTGGACATGGGGTACCAGTGCACATTCGGGGTGCTGCAAGCCGGGAACTACGGCGTGCCGCAGACCCGGCGGAGGCTCATTATCCTGGCCGCGGCGCCTGGGTACGTTTTGCCCCTGTACCCGGAGCCAACGCACGTGTTCAGCCGGCGGGCTTGCTCGTTGACCACCACGATCGACGGGAAGCGATTCGCGACAAACATTCAGTGGGACGAGTCGGCTCCGCGTCGCACCTGCACGATCCAGGATGCGATGAGCGACCTGCCAGAGATTTGCAACGGCGCGAACAAGGTTGAGATCGAGTACGGCTCGATGGCGGAGAGCCACTTTCAGCGGATGGTTCGAAGCAGAGACGACAGTGCCAAGCTGCGCGATCATATCTGCAAGAACATGGCGCCCCTGGTGCAGGCGCGGATAACGCGCATCCCGACGGCGCCCGGCTCCGACTGGAGAGACCTTCCCAACATCTCCGTTACGTTGCCGGATGGGACCAAGAGTAAAGTGAGATCACATTGTCAATCATCATAGCCTTCGTGACTTCATATTTTGCTTGTTGATTTTTAAGAAACGTGTAATGTAACAGTCTGAAATAAAAATGTTGATAACGTGTGCAGGTGCTGCAATACCGGTACGATGACAAACGCATGGGTCGCGCAAGTAGCGGCGCCCTGCGCGGCGTGTGCGCGTGCGCGGCGGGAGGCGCCTGCTCCGCCGCCGACAAGCAGGAGAACACGCTCATACCTTGGTGCCTGCCGCACACTGGCAACCGGCACAACAACTGGGCTGGACTATATGGTAAACATACCCCTACCCTTACCTATCTGACATTTATTACATGCTAATTACACCTGGCTTTCAAAAGTGCCCCCATAGTGATGTATAAATCATCTAGATAAGGCCTGTTTTATTATTATTTTACAATTCATTATTTGTCCACATAATGACACCTGCACATATCCTATCTTTACTCACTGCAACAACCCTTAACCTATTCACTAACAAAGTGGTTCATTTCAGGCCGAATAGCGTGGGACGGTTACTTCAGCACAACAGTGACAGACCCGGAACCGATGGGCAAGCAGGGTCGCGTGTTACATCCACAGCAACATCGCGTGGTCTCAGTACGCGAGTGCGCGCGGTCACAGGGCTTCCGAGATACGTACGTGTTCGCCGGCTCTATACAGGACAAGCATCGACAGGTAATCATTTACAGTGAACCAGAAATGTTAGGAATGTACCTACAAGCAGGGCCGCGCGTTACCGTACGTTTCCACGGCAAAACATTCACAACTCAGTGAAGACATCGAGTTGCGTTTCCACCGCCAAACCTTGTGCATGTTTGATATTTTGAATCTTGTGCAGATGGTTTTAAGGATTTTCTTGATTGTAAAAACAAATTGTTTGTAAGGATTTGTGTTGTTTAAAGCCACGCTAAAATGACAGTTTTCTTACCTAGTTTTATATGGGTAGGTAGCAGGCTTTACTAATATTAAAATATTGTTGTCAGGTCGGTAACGCAGTGCCACCGCCGCTGGGCGCGGCGCTAGGAAGAGAAATCAACAAAGCGCTGGCCGCTAGCTCTCGTTCTTAGCAATAGAAGTAAGAACAATCTATGTAATTATGTATGTTTTGTTTGTTGTTTATAGGTTTTGAATTAATTTTGACTTAAGTAATTAATCATGTGACTTTTAAGGTTATTAGGAGAGCTAGATGCAATTTTTAAATAAAATGACTTCTTTTATTAGATATACACATTTATTTTTGTTTTACACCTTTCGTTTTACGTTTGATGTTTTTAACCAGTAGATCAAGTTCGGTTTCTTGTTTAGATTTCTTAGGTATAACTTGATTTTCAGCAGGCGCGTCTGTTGGGCGTCGCTTTAACTTTTCCTGGATCAATTTATCCATGTTATTCGTCTTTTTGAAATTGGGATCGTTAGGGTCAATGTTGTATAAATGTGAATGATACAACGCAGAAAAGCGTTCATCTTTTGTGTTTATTTCAAAATCAGGAACTGCCTGTTTTTGTTCCATCATTTTCTCTTTCAGTTTCTTTTTCCTCTTTGATTTTTTCGTGGTTCCTTCAGATTCTTGTATCTTTTTTAAGCTAAAATGAGCTTTTCCGTCATCGTCTTCAAGAAGTAGTTCCAATTCAGCTTTTCTTTTCTCGTGTTCTTGATCTGACTCTTCAGTACTAGTAACTTCCTTGGTCTTCTTGGATTTAGATGTTTTGAATTCTGGTTTATTGAACTCTTCGGCGAAGTATGGATCGTTCATGTCGATATCTGAAGGCACATCATTAAACTCGCTATCAGAACCCGATGCAATAGACCTATCCTTTTCTTCCGATTTTTGTTTTTTCTGCAGTTTCTTTTGCTTCTTCTTTTCTCGCTTCTTCTGCATTAACTTTTCGAATGGAGTTAGTTCCTTCTTATCTGAAACAATGTAGCGTTGATTAGTAAAAGATTGTTATTTCTAACAGTGCTATGACTATATGACTAGTGATAAAACTGATACGAGATAGGTCTCTTGATCAACACTGACCTTCATTTAACTTCTGCTTGACCAGTTCTTCTGCTTTATCCTTGATGCCGATGCCCCACGTAATCTCCATTTCCATTTCCTTGTTCTTCTTCTTGTCTGCCTTTTTATCAATGTCTTGAAGCAGCATTTTATATTTCTGGATCGGGTCTATGTGTTCATCTTCTGAATTCGAGTCTGCTACTTCTAGATTAGGCTTGTCTTCATCTATAAATCAAATTTAATCACAGGGTTAAATCATCATGAATCGTTCAGTAGTTAAACTATCTTTAACACCGAGGATCTATTAAGTTTCACAAGGTAGTTGTTTTAAATTTTTGTAAAACTAAATACATTAGACATTTCATATATTTAAATACCTTCACTTTCGCTGCTCGAAGCCAAATAGTCCTTAAGTTCTAGGTCGTCTATCTTTCCGTCGACAGCCCCCTTAATAGTTTCAGCTCGGTTGGGGTTAGTAGTGTCCCAAGTAAGCTCCACTTTAGCTTGCTGAAGAGCTGTTGTGGTGAACAGGCGTGGCTTGTACTTCGTCAGGTCAGGAAGCTTAGTGCAAACTTCGCGCGGCTCCTGTGTGTGAAACAAACACATATCTGTCCAAGAGATATTGGTTGAAACTGGCGTAAATCTTTGTAAAAATTTGATTCGTTTATGATTTAGAAAATTATTTGAAACTTTCTGATGCCCGCAATGTCGTATTGATAATTATAAATAACCCATTGCTATTTGTCTGTAAAAAACACTTTTATCTAAATAGGTACCTGATCGAACGTGACGTCATCAGGTATAAATCTCATATCTAAACGGGTGGCACTACTTTCGTACTCCATGCCATCGCATTCACTGTACAGCTGATCTGCTGTAGCGACCGAGTCGCATTCCACCACAGCGTAAAAATACTTCAGCCTGTTCAGTTGGTACCGACGTAGTTTCTCCATGTGGTATGATGAACCTGAAGCATTAAATGAAAGCTGCTTACTTCATACTGAAAGGGTAATCATGAGCACTGAGTTTAGTATTCGCGATCAGAGACAGAACTTAAACATAGTGATAGGGTCAACTCATACTAGCCCATCGAAGAAGCTTAACATAGCAAATTCAACCTTATCTCCACTGCGAAATCCACATATTTCTTTTTGGATAAAAAAAGACGCGCGAACTCAATCGCATACGCAAGATTTTCGCGCGTCTCGCTTGGAAGAGAATTCACATTACTGCATCAATGACACCACGGAACAATAATTAAATTCATGCAACTAGAATGGTTAGGTTAGGTCTGCACATAGTGTTTTTAATTCGATAAGCGCATAGTTATGATGACGACAACGATGGAGCGACAGACCCCGATACACCTATAGTATGTATCGGTGGTCGCCACATCTTTTATACCTACACCCGGAACTATAGTCATTCCCAATAATTAATCTATCTCTGGTTTTACCTTACTAAAAGTATGAGTAAATTACCATAGCAACATCCTACTATAATTATTATAAACGCGAAAGTTTGTAAGGATGTAAGGGTGGATGGATGGATGTTTGTATGGATGTTTGTTCCTGTTTCACTTGATGAAACTTGAAATATTATATTGTTCGTGTCCTGGATTAATACAAAAGTACCCTATAACTTTTTATCAACGGGACGCGAACTCTTCAGAATCGCCTAGAAGATTTCGCATAGCAAATTGCACTTCTAATCTTGCGTTGACGAAGTAGCGGGTAGAATTTAGTAATTAAATGTATGACTTTGATGGCTAAGCTATGTAACCTATTATTTGCCCATTCTTTACCACTCTTAAAGGTTGAATAGCGATCTGCCTGATATTTTTTTGCAGACAACTTGCAGCTTCCAAAAAACCTTAATACTTAGTGTGAATTATGATTTAAGTATTGAGTAATACCTTCTTCGTTGTCCCCTTCATGAGATAACTCATCAGCTTTCTTATCTGTGAGTTCAATTGGTCCTCTAACTTCTTCCTCCTGCATTCTTTTTAGTCCAAATTCTGAAGGATATACCTTAAAATGATAAGGTATTTGTACACACAGTGATGGATATTGTGTGGTTGTAGCAAACGATTTGAATGTTGTCTTAATTATAAAGGATGATTCACGCTACACCGTGTCGTGCCCCGGCCGGGGCACGGTCAAACATTATGGTATACTTTTTGTATGATCGTGGCTCGACCGTGCGCCGCCGGGACTCGGCCGGGGCACGGCGTTGAAATGTCGGTGGGTATTGTTTGCCGGCTCCGGCACGGTACACCAAAGCCCGGTGTAACATGAATGACTGGCCCGGCCGGCGCACGGTGGACGTGTCCCCTGGCCGGGATCGGTCGCGACACGATGTAGCGTAATCATCCCTTAGTGTTATCAGCATTAAAGTACTTAATTATCATATATTTATTTATGTTTCTTCTCTTTTCTTTTTGAGTACATATTTTACCATAGGCAGCAAAACCTTTGAATGAATGGGTTCATATCTTGTTAATAAGTATGTGAATACTTACAGTAATTTTATGAATAACACCTCCAGCAGGCACAAATGAATTGAGAAGAACCATAATATCTGCAGCCTTTATATTGTCCCAGTCTAAGTTACAAACTGCAATCCTGGTAACAAAAAAATTGTATAATAGGTACATACATGTTTGTGCCAAAACATATAATTTCTCAAGTTACTAGTCTATATGATCTGTGCTAAGGTTAACCATATTTTTCAAATTACGAATAAACAACATTTCACTTTAAATGGCTAAAGCATGTTTTGAAGAGACAAATGAATGGTCTCCTAATAATATAAACTAACATCCAGTGCTATGTGAGTAAAATTACACTTTATTGTGTCTGAGTGAGGGTAGCTATTTCATTGAATGTTTTCACGGAGTCAGCATTCTGGACATGTCCACTTTTTAACAAAATACTAGAGATAGGAAAGTACAACGAAAAATGACCTGTGAAGGGAGGCTCCAAAAACGAACATAAAGATCAGGAAAACTAAGAATATGGCTAGTGAATTCGGAAACACCATTGGCCGCATGAAATGTCATTCACCTTTTAGTGGATTCCTCAGTGGATCCTGCATCTGCATCTAATTCTCCCCATTCATGTTCTAACTCACTATCTTCTTCTTCCTCGCAGCTTTCCTCATCAGAAGAGCTGTCTGTCTGCAACACTCCTGAAATAAAATAAAAATAGGGGTAAACTGTAAAAAAAGTATTCATTTAAAAAATACAAGCTTCTAAACTTTTGTATTGAAAGTTTAGAAGCTTGTATTTTTTAAATGAATACTTTTTTTACGGTTTGAGGTGTATACAGACAGATTATGACGAGATAAATTTATATAATCCCTAGTTTTGGTTGGTCAATGTCAAACAGTGGAGTAGTTACCCTTCCACATTTGTATGGAAAGGTGTGCGACTTGTTCAACCTTAAGATCAAGAGGTCTAAATTTTCGAAAGGTCAGTTTAGTTAGGTCAACAACCTAGGAGGAATGACCAACTTTTTAGTAATGTTGGGTGAAGAATTTGGACCCAAGCAAAACTATGAGAAAAATCAACAAACAACACAATTCTAACTAAAAATACAAAGGAGAAACACAAATATGAGGAAACTACTAGAACCATTTACAAAGTAACTGTCATCAATAATTGTCTAGTCAATACAGGGTTGCGCCGTAATAATCTCTAATATCTATAAAGCTGCAAATTTACCTTCACCACGAGCATAATCTATCTCCAAATCAAGAAGACGTTCTTTGGTCTTGGGGTCAAGTTTCCCGCGTACTAATTTATCGTTTCTGAACTTGGAAGGTTGCTCACTGTCTTCGTTATCAGCTGAGGGACGTCTCACAAACCGTCCACTGGTTTCTTTTCGGTCAGATATTTCTTCCTCACTTTCATGGTCAGAGCCACTTTTGTCCGAGTCTTCTATATCATAATACTTCCGCAAATTCTCTGTGGAAGTCTCATTTACTGGTCTTCCACGTTTATCAACCGTATATTTCACTCTAAATTTATCATCACTGAACATTGACTGGAATCTTTTATCAATTCTAACCTTGCGTTCATGTTTAGGTATCTGTCGGTAGCGAGGGTCATTTAGGTATTTTGCGAAACGGCTATCTTTAAGTATATCATCGTCCATGATTACCTGGTCAGCCTTTTCTTTTTACAGGAATCAAAAATTGTCAAATCAAAATAAATAAAGTTTTTTTTCTATGCTGGCTGTCTAGCAACATAACCTCCAGTATAAAAAAGTACTCTGTGATAACCTCTCTACCACTAGAGCAGCACGCGCAGCGGTCCCGTTGTGTTGATTTGGAGACTTGTCTTTTTGCCAAGTTTTATTTTACTGACGTAAGTCTATCAAAGACAGTGCTAACGCATCATAATTTGGAAAATCAGGAGACGTCCCACTGTGTGGGATGGGATCATCATGCCATAGCAGCGGCGATACTCGGAATAAGTACGATCATTATGTAAAAATCACTCGTTCCATTATTGTTTTTTTGAAAGGTTTATGTACCTACTTGACAAAGTGTGTTTTGCCCAACCTGTTGGTAAAAAAAACTGGTTATCCGTCTATTTGACTATAGGAATAAAATATTATTAATATAATGAGAAAAAAGGTAAATATTTTACGAATTTCAGAAAAAAAAACTTGCTAGTCCAGCACCCTAAAGCCGCGTTGACACGATCAGAGTCTGCTCGGATCCGACCGAGTGGACTTCGATGTCTACTGGGACTCTACTCGTATCGTGTAAACACGCAATCCGGGCGCACTTGGACGCCGCCCCGCGCCGGAAAACCCCTTTTGTAACAATATACTTTTGTTATAGTTTAATTAATTATATTATTAGTATGTGATGCTAACCCTGAAATTAGTTTTTCCCTGAAATTGGGTAATTTCAGGAGAAAACCAATTTCAGGGTTGGCAGCACTGACAAGTGAGAAAGAGAACCAGAACAAACAAAATAAAACCTTGCCAAAGGACAAGCATCCAGAGTCCAGAGCCAGACAGCAGCCATTATGTAAGTAGATATAATGCCAGCCAATCGTTGTTTTTAAAAACAAAGAAGTTGAATTTAATTTCAGTACATTTCTTTCAGTTTCAGTTTGCATTCTCTTTGAGTTTCAGTAATTCCGTCCTCGAAATGATAGCATGATTGAGCTCACAACAGTGGCTAATTTGATGTGGCTCACGACTTGCTAGATGCTCCATGCACTTAAGCTTGATATTCCAGCAATCTGTGAACTTGATTCATAGATACCTACTTGAATTTGATTTGGTTCTGCGGTGCAGCGGGGGTGTAAAGCTCAAGAATCTAGTGCACTGCACCTATTTACTTCACCATGTCTTTAGACACTGTGCCGAAAGAATTGAGAGGCCTGAGGGCTTGTTTAGTTTGTTCTTTGATCAAGGTTTGTTATTCTACAGAACATGTACCTCCCTACCTACCTTCCCAATGTCTTAACAGTGTAGTGGCATGTTTCCAATATTAGAAAATGTTCACACATCATTCAAGCTAAGTTGTATTTTTTATTATTCTAGACCTTTGACCAATTTCAATATGATGGATGTGATAACTGCGATGAATTCCTACGAATGAAAAATAATAAGGACAATGTTTATGACTGCACAAGTAATAATTTTGATGGGTAAGTAGATAATGGTGTCGATTCCGTTGGTGTATTTTTCTAAACTAACCTCATTTGACAGCGCTAAATCTGTTGCCGTTGTCGTTTCAGTCTTGGGTTAGAAAAATACAACAAAGTCGTTACCATTAGTAGCCAGTAGGTACTTGGTAGTGGCTGACTATACGATGAGGGGTCATGTACAGTGATAGCTTTCATCTTATAGACTGCGGTCTAAGGAATCTTGAAATGAACCAATGATGAGCAAAGACAGTTTAGTTTAAAAAAGCTCTCATTGATAATCTGCATTACGCTTGAAGAGCTTAAGCAGGACTAGGGGTCATTAGGTAGTAAATATACTTACACTGTAATTGATACTCACAATTTTGTTTTTCAGGATGATAGCAGTTATGAGCCCAGAGGATAGCTGGGTTTGCAAATGGCAGAGAATAAGTAAGTGGTTCTCTTTGATCACCTAGAAATGACTAGTTGTTTCAGTTGCATTAAAATTACATTTAAAGTACATTAAAAGAATTTTATAACTTTCTAATCAAGCATTTACCTATGCTTCAACAATTTTTATTGCCTAAAATATAAAAAATTACACAAATGGTGGAGTTAATGCTAAAGCATTGTCTGCCAGCTAACCTGAATGTGATGATGTACACGGAGGTTTGCGTGCGACTTTCCCACAAGCCCTATGCTAAATTCAAACAGTAGAATCTCTTCCGAAAAGTCATCTCATTGGCTTTTCGTTTTTTTTTTTTTATATCTAATTTCGCCTTCTATTCAATGTTTTATTGTCGCTATGTCACTCCAGGGTTGAATCTTCTGATTTTCCAGGATGAAAAGTAGCCTATGTGTTAATACAGGTTATGGAACTATAGTTACCTTCTTATATACTTATGCCAAGTTTGATCCGAATTGAAGCAGCAGTTGCAGCATGATTGAAACATCTAAACCTTAGACATTATTATTAGCACAATATTAGAGGGATAGGATACCTCGACATCGGATAAACGACATCAAATCAAAGCTGAAATCATACGCCAAGCGCATGGCTCGCCATCCAAACAAACTGGCCTGTAACCTTATGAACCCCACTGTCACACCGTTCACACGTATTAAGAGAAGAGTCCCTCAGGATCTAATACGTGACTAGGAGAGTAGAATGAATGTGCGTCGTGCCACTGGGCACAGACCACGCATGCCTGGAGTTGCAGAATCAACAAAACCCTCGCTTAATGCCAAACGAGCAGATCGCAAGGAAAGGAGTTGTAAAAAAAAAAAAAAATTAGAGGGATAGGAGGATACCTGCATTAGAAACTTTTATATCTGTTTCAGGTAGATTTTGCAAAGGCGTTTATGCAATATCTGTATCAGGTAGACTACCAGCAGGTGTCATTCGAGAAATGAAGAGCCGCGGCTTTGTGTATCGCCCCCGAGATACAAGCCAAAGATGATCTAATACTATTATATCTGAACATAATAACGTATTTCTATTGAATAAATGTAATAACGTTAACTAGGCCTTTTTTCTCCTTTAATACTGGTTTCATAAATTGATAAAATCTATAAAATAAACACAATTTTTCAGTAGGTACCTTGTACCTATTCAAGTTCACTAGAATTAAATAATTTATTAAAGAACTACATACACATAATTAATTTCACAACTAACTTAGTTTTACTAGATTCTTACAATAAAGTTAACTTAGCTAATGTTTAGCATTACATATCTACCTCCCTATCATACCTATTAGGCAACAATATTGTTAAATGTCTTTCCTGAAAACTATAATCTGGGTTTTTCAAGGCAAGAGAGAACTGTCCTGCTTCATCATTACAGAAGGAATTGCCTTCAGAGGCACTACCAAATATGAGACTAGATTTTCGAGGTATTAAAAATTATTTTCTCTGAAATCTGAAGCGACTTTTGTAATCTTTTAGGGACTTCCTTCGACATATACATAATATAGTCTACTCATACAAAATGAATTCAATGTCCTAACTTGCAACCACTGAAGGAAGTTTTGGAGAAAATGCTTACATATTGATTAATTTATATGAAAAGAAACATTTGAAAATATATTTTCAAGAAAGCGGTCATTTGGTGATATCCAACTTGTTTCTATCCCTTTAGCTGAGCATCATTGGCTATCATCACAAAACGTTATGATACAGGCTGTCATCAACTGCTACTACTTGGAGGTACTTTGAATTCATGCTCAGTTCCTAGTATATCCTTGTCAATTTCTTTAAAGTCAATATTCTGCTGCTTCATGGCATTCTGTTGAAAAACATGTTATGTAAATTATTATTACTATGTACATAGGTTCATAAATCTTATTTTAGTGCTTGGGACTGCCTATGGATAAGCATACCTACCTCATAAAGATCATAGTCTATGATAACCTAGATCTGAAATATCTACTAGGTTCATAGACAGAACAATTTATTCTAAAACTGTTCGCTTATAGATCCTGCAGATAGAAAGATTCAAGTCTACACATGTCGGGTGCTATCATCTACCTATCTTGTAGATACCTATAATCATGCTTACCTTCACACATTCCTGATAAACTCTAAAGATACCGGCACAAATTGTATCGTCGTGGTCACCCTTCAAAAATCTTTCAGAAAACCAATTGTTGAAACAGTCGTCGTATTTTTTCTTGAGCTCAGTGCATTCCTCTCCAATGCTGTTCATTTTTCCACGTGATTTATAGCCAGGCAGAACAGAAAAATACCTAGATAGATCCCCCTACCCTTCGAAATCTTCGAATCGCTAGCAAAATCAAAAACTAACCTACAAAATTACACAAGGACATAGAAAAAAAAATACGGATTAGCTGCTTGCTTCGGATGGTTATTGTACAACCATGGAATGTACGGTCTGGAAAAACAACCACGGAGTGGAAACGCTAGCCCAACAAAACAAATTGTTTGTAACTGTAGGTTCCATTAAAAACATTCACAATAAAACCTTCACTTTATTGGGCCAGCAGCGTTTCTACCAAAAAAAATTTATATCCTAAAGAACATTTGTGAGGATTGGATGTTTAAGATCTAACGATTTGTTGTGCATTGCGTTTCCACCGGAGCACATGTTTCACAATCCTTACAAAATCGTGTATTTTGTTATCGAGCTAGATCAGTAATCATCTGCAGCTTGTAAGTTTTCAAAGATTTGTACAACACAATCCATACAGCGGTGAAAAAAACGCAAATCGATATATTCACAGAGTTGTGCATGTTTTTGGTGGAAAACCGAAAACTGTCCTACAATGAGGATTGTGTTGCAAATGTTTTCGGTCCGTGCGTTCCATGGTTGTACAATAACAATCCGAAGCAAGCAAGAAGCTAATCCGCTTTTTGATACTTGACAATATGAAATGTCAAATTTGAGTATTATGGGGCTTTTGGTATAGGGGTAGGTATAATGTAGGTATTCATAAATTCTCCACCGATCATTACTTCTCACCACCGGTCATTCTCCATCGTGCTAAGGTCTAATAAGACGTGACATTGGCGAAATTGCGGGCAACACTGCAAAGGCCATAGACAAGAATTGAATTGAATATTCAAAACCTACTATTCCTACTAACTAGGCTTGTTTAAAAAGTATCGATATATCGATACTTGTAGCCGATATATTTTAATCCAATATATCGATACAAAATATCCAATATCGAAAATCATATCAAAAACGATAAGGCAAACCAGTATTTGTCCGGTAAAACCTTTTTTTTTTAAAACGACGTCGATATTGATATTTTTATAAATATCGATATATTGATATTTTATTTCACTTTCGACATCCCTAAAGCCTACGTCAATAAAGGAGACCAAATGGGTCTAAAAAGGATTTCTGTAAAAAAGGAGGACATTTACAATAAAACGAGTTTAATATACTTATAGTTAGTAAGTTATATTACTGTTTTAATCATATTTGGCTGAGCTGCCAATTTTGGCAAGAAGATTATTGATTCTTGAACAAACAAATAAACGTGAAAATTTTCACCTCACATATTTTTGAAGTTATATTGAGTAAGAATCAACGATTTAACTGACTACACACTTACGGTCTCACAATGAGACCATACGTGTGTTGTGTAGTCAGTCACTCACTATGTTGTTATACCGCGTGCACACTATGCCCATGCCGCTGCCGGAATGTATGGCGGCATCAATGCCGCGGACTTATTGCCACAGCACAATCGCCTTTATTCTCACTAAGCGGCATTCATGCCGGCAGTGGCATGGGCATAGTGTGCACGCGGTATTAGATTTATCTTGGATTTGGATCGTGTTCCTCTCCTTGCTCCACTGAGTATTAATCAGTGAGACAACTCTCTCTACATTCGCGCTATGTGCGCTTTTATACAAAAATACAACTCGCAGATCTAGAGCTAGCATTAAAAACATAAATCAAAATGAGGACTTAGAGTAGGTAAGGGAGGACGGGAGGACAAAATATGGAACCTACCGGGACCAGCCGGCGCTTCCCCAAGTTTAAAAAAGCTAGAGAAAAGAGCGGTAGAGTCTCTTAATGTAGAATGGTAGAGTCGAGAAGTGTTCACCTACGTACCTAAGAAAAATAAATTTATAAACATCTAGCGGTCCGTCCCGGCTTCGCACGGGTATTAAATTTTTTTAGGTAATTTTTTTACGCCTTGGGTTACCTACATTATTGTAGTTTTAGTAAGGATCCCTAATTTTTTTAAGGTAGTTAGGTAGGTAATTAATATAATATTGTTGTGACAAGTGTTCGATCCAGTTAGCTATCTCAGTCGGTAGTCAGTGGGTAGGTAGGTCTAGCTAGCTCTAGAAGCACACTAGTAGGTAGGTAGGTACCTATGATAAAACGTCACCGGTCGAAGGGTTATTATTCGATGACTGTAGAAATCTCAATGAATAATTGCTGGGTCAGAAGCCGAAGCCCTCCAATGACGTCACACGGCAGCTGCGTGCGAGCGCGCGTGCTTATCTCAGTGGGATGAAAGCCGATTACTGCGTAGTCATTTCATAAATTCCCAGAAGGAACGTAGCTGCTGCGTAGGTATCATCGGAATAAATACGCAGTTATTTGGGAGTTCTACTACATTACATATACCACAGATCTAAACAATACTATACCATATAGGTACCTACCTCGTAGTCGTACGAAAGTTCCGATTAACGGGATTGGAAGTTGGAACCCTAAAGTTACGAAATGAGGCCGCCATTCTATAAGTACCTACCTAGGTACTAGGTATAATAAAAATTATCAAAGAGTTTCAATTTCTCTGAATAAGAACGCCAATGACATCACGGCCGATAATGTAGAAACTGAGCCAATCGCGAAAAACCAATTTTTGTGACCTTTTAACCGTGACTGACTACCTACCTATCTATTATGACGACGACGCAGACATGATATGACACTTTTCAGATAATTTTTCGAACGCCAAAATGAAGGTGTAGGTACCTACTAACTTACACGAGTTTCCAATATATTATCTCTCGTTCTGAGGCTGACCCCTCTTTTTGCTAAGTGACTACCTATAATTTAATTTGTCGTTGATTTTGGGGCCTCTGAACCTAACCGACGATGACCGACCGACTCACTTGTGTGTGTACTATCAGTTTTATCTTATAGGTAGTAAGTAGTTTATTCCTTGTTGGAGCCCCATAGATAAAAAGGGTCGATCCAACAATACAGTAGCGGATCCAGAATTTCGGGTTTACGGGGCTTGCTTGATCCAACTACCTACATAATAATATAATGTTACTATTTCAAGTAGGTAAGTATAATAATATACAATATGTCATAATATAATAAATAATGCGCATTTTGACAGGCGTCATGGCTCAGTCGGCAGTAGCTCTGCCTTCCGTGCTGTGGGTCGTGGGTTCGATCCCCACCGAGAGCAAACATTTGTGCGGCAAACATAGATGTTTGTGTGTTTGTGTGTCTGTGTTTGGGTGTTACTACCGTATCATAAGATAAGAAAAAAAATAGGTAAGTATTCTATCAGCCATCATACGAGCTTGCATGCTTACCTAATTATTTATTGTAGAGTGATGCGCTTCGTTGCGGTTGGGTAGCCACTCCATCCAGCCACTGTAGCAAGCTAGCAAGCCAGTGAACTGTGAGTTGGTGAGTAGGAGGAATTATTCCAAGGGTTATTTTACCAAGATTATAGCATGGAATACCAATTTTTTGTATAATCTTGTACCATAGGTAAGTTAGGTACCTACGATAACTTACCAATACATTTTCAATAGATCGGTATTACACAGTAGATAAGTATTAACTACGGACTTCCTATCGTAATCTACCATGCTATCGTATTTCTAAACATAAACATGCCCTAAAGTCCCTAAACAAATCCGGATCTGTGCAACAATAATGATGAATCTAATAAATTGCGTTGTAGTTGTAGTAGGCAGTGAGCTATGATTATTAGTTTAGTTAGTAGATATGAGTCAATGGCTCATTAAAGACTACGTACTTATCAATTACCTATCATAATAGTGCCGATGCAATTTATGCAAATAATACAACTGAATGTACCTATCTCCTTATTCAAAACAAAACACGTACCTAGTAGTAATACAAACATAGTTATCAATCATCAATATATATAAAACTCTTTTGAAGCTGACTTAGAATCAACGCACAGCCTAAACTATAAGTCCTAGAGGTATGAAATTTGGAGGGTAGTATCCTTATATAGTAAAGGGGTGCACTAAGAAAGGAATTTTGAAAAGTCACACTAGAACGCGAGCAATGCCGCGGGCGACGGCTAGTATATGTATCATCAATATATATAAAACTCTTTTGAAGCTGACATAGAATCAACGCACAGCCTAAACTACAAGTCCTAGAGGTATGAAATTTGGAGGGTAGGTTCCTTATATAGTGTAGGGGCGCACTAAGAAAGGAATTTTGAAACGTCACACTCTAAAGGTAGAACGCGAGCAACGCCGCCGCGGGCGACGGCTAGTACATAATATAATCTCTTTTGAAGCTGACTTAGAATCAACGCACAGCCTAAACTATAAGTCCTAGAGGTATGAAATTTGGAGGGTAGTATCCTTATATTGTGTAGAGGTGCACTAAGAAAGGAATTTTGAAAAGTCGCACCCTAAAGGGTTTAGAACGCGAGCAACGCCGCGGGCGACGGCTTGTTTTTCATAAGCTCGTAGTTCGGCCCGAACTGAGATCTCGCGATGCCGACCATGAAAGTCTTCCTAGATCGTTTTGATAACTGCTGGTCATCATCAGACCGCACATGCCTACACTTAACGGGACGCTGTAGTGCCTGGGACAATGTTTAGATGGAGTAAGTTTGCCCAGCACCTATATACCATCCTTTCAGCCTAGTCAGCCATATCCACAGGAAAAACATCGTCAATAGCGGAGCCGACTAAGCCGCGGGTTTCCTCACCAAAATCCATTCCAACGACCTACGGAGCGAAGTACTAACACCTCACAAAATCCCCTTAGAGGGGTTAATTCAAATGGGATTTTGAGACTAACCCGAATAGGTATAGCTTTTAAATTTCTTGAGCCCTTACAGCTTTATGAATAGGTTTCTTCCAGACAAATGTGCTACCTAACCTACATGCTACAACATTGGCCGCATCATCACCTCCATGCTCTAGTTATCGAGGTACTAGCATCGCTACCTACGGAAAATCAGCTGGGTTGGGGATCGCCCCCGGCTTATCCCCGCCATCAGATGAGATTGCAGTCAAAGGTTTGCCTATAATTTGTAAAAACAAAAATACTGAAAAAGTCAAGATAATTCATAGGTAAACAAATTCATGAGCAAAATAGATTTTCAATGTACGCTGCCGATGACTGACGACACAAGGGCTGCGCCTACATAAATCCGTGCGCTCGTCTGCTCACGCCATATCGTATGCAACGCTCACGGCCTCGCGCGCACATAATATTTTTAACACAGTTTTAATCAACAGCTACTATGAAGGGGTTGATAATTCTTATCGTATTGTGTACACTCACATCAGCTATGGTCCCCATGGATAGGGTGAGTAATTTACGTAAAAAGTGTATTAACAGAGAAGTGTGATGGTTTGCAGATATTTCTGTACCTAGGTGGTCATCTAAGCAGTGCAGTTTAGAAAAATGTTTGTTTGTATTTAATTTGATTATCTACATCATCATATTTTATTCATCTCATCATTATTACGACTTATTGTGCATCAACTCATCAACTCGAAGTCATCAATGAACTCGTGTGAACAGATCCTTGGCAATGTTTCCAATTTGAAATCAATAAAGCAACCGACTTATTTATTACATAGGTATAGTGCCTAATTCATATCATAAGTGAACCCAAAATCGTACCTTGTGCGATCACGCGAATAATTTATAAGTTTGAAAACTAGAAAAGCCGACTTCAATTTGATTAGGTACCGAACAGCTTCAGAATCAGATGATGATTATGTCAATTCATTGGATATTGTTCTATTGATCGTAAGAAACTAGTAAAAAGTCACGGGCAAGCCAAATACGCAAATTGAAATCAAATTGAAGTCGGTTTTCCAGTTTTTTAACTTATAAATTATTATTTATGTAGGTAAATAACCAATCGAAAAAAATTAAAAGACGTAGTAGGTAACTGAAGAAATACTTCTAGGCATCTTCTAGGTTTCTTAATAAAACCAAAACCCAACGAAAACATTGTGATATTCCGAGATAAATAGGCAAATGTCCAGGTAAATATGTAAGAAGGCACATCTTGAACTTTAAAAAAAAATAAGTGAAAAATTCAACAATCAATTCAACAATAAAACACGTAATCCCAGATAAAAGCTCGAAGTATCATTTCCTCTATACGTTTACAGGTTCTGAGATAAATAACGATTTCAAAATACAAAATGCGCATTTTCGCTACCATTTCTTAGAGTTTCAATGATTTTGTACATAGTTCAGATAAGACTGGTACTTAGCTAGATGGCGGTTTCGATACAATTTGCAAGGTTTATTGCAACCATTAACGTCCGATCGGAAACCGGAAGGGGTGTTATAAGTTCGTTCGCTTCGCTCACTCGATCAAATAAACTTTGTATTTATTTTCCGGGGACCTACCTATTACCTAATGGCGTAATGTCGTGATTGAAATCGTCATCCATTCGAGCCCCGCCCCGCGTGCGACTCCCTTGTGTCCACCAGATACAAGGTTGAGAAACACTGCCCTAGATCATGTTGTTTACAATGTAGAAATCATTAGATAGAACTAGAAGTGGCAAAATGTACTTATGAATGATAAAAAAGTTATTATTTCGGCGTAGTAAAGTAAAGCAAACAAAACAAACAGGCGGTCAACGACCTACCTACATAACAGTGATGTCGTCATCCATTCGCCTATCTTTTCGTTCATTCATGGTTTACGGTTGCCGATTTGGACTTCGAACGGATACGCTCAAGGGCGTGCGTAAATAGTATAGTATAATATACCTACTATAGTAGGTATATTATACTAAGTATAAATATATAGTAGTATAGTATAAGTATAGTAATGTAGAAGATATACAATGAATCGCTTGACTTTCCAAACCGACCGGGACAGAGATAAAGCTCGATTTTCACAAGAACGAGACCGGTCAAGTGCGAATGGATTCACGTGATGCATGTAGGTAGCTTAGGTTCGGAAGCCTCGGTGGCAGACGAGGCTAAGGTTGCATGCTTAATTGTTTTTCCTGTTTTAAAAAATTACATACAAGTTACATTTTGATGTCTCTTTTTCATTGAGGAACTATCTCTTTTTAGAGTTACGATTCCATTGGGTTTTGAAACCCTTATGGTGCGACTTTGTCCGTCCGTCCGTCTGAAAAATTTACATATATACCTAGTTTTAACAGTTTTGGTTTCACACCAAATAATGAAAATAAACGAGTTATCCAATAAACGAAAATTAAATTCAAGATGGCGGATGACGCAACGGATCGATTACCACGCAAAACTAAATTCGACTGCCAATGATCCCCCCCCCCAACTGAACTGCCATCAGCATCATCTAATGATGAAACTGTAATGTAATCAAATTCAAGTCGGTTTTTCAAATTTTTTAACATATAAATTATATTAATCAAAATTTACCCAAAAAACTTAGGTAGTACCTATGTAGGTACTTACTACTTATAAGAAACACTGTGAAACTACATCAGTTTTCAGTGTCTGACGATCGCAGAACACCTATTATATCCTGCTGCAGACACTCGAGCTGTTTCATTGTAGACTAGCCGTCTCCCGCGGCGTTGCTCACGTTCTACCCTTTAGCGTGTGACGTTTCAAAATCCTTGCTTAGTGCACTCCTACACTATATAAGGATACTACCCTCCAAATTTCATAACTCTAAGACATAGTTTAGGCTATGCGTTGATTCTAAGTCAGCTTCAAAAGAGTTTTATATATTTAGAATAGTTAATTTAACATTAGAAAGGGTAAACCAAAAGTAAGTAGGTACCTAGGGGGAGGAAGATTTGGTAGTTAAAACCTCTAAAACATGAGTACCTACCTATCTGAACTGAACCATGCTTCACAATGACCATGTAGGTCTGACGCACTACTATTTGATAACTTTTTGCCCTTTGAGACAATGTTATCAACTAGGTACACTTGCAGCAGATAAAAAATACTTGGGTGTATGTATAACTAGGTACCTAGGTACTAAGGTAATATAATTTGGTCATGTTTGGCCAGGTAACTACCTCAAGTTTCAGTGAGATGAGAACCCTGTCATGCAAGAAACCAAAATAGTGGAGACTTGAAATATGGTAACCCTATAGCTAGGTCAAGCCAAGCCCCTCCTAGAACTAGAAATCCTGTATCGGCCACGGCCACTGATTTTCGTGAATATAAAATAATACTATTTTCCTCATAGAAATACTGTTTATTTTCCTATCTACTCTGGTCTGAAAATACTACATTTTTCAAGTCTTAGCAATATAGACTGAACTAGCCGTCGCCCGCGGCGTTGTTCGCGTTCTAGACCCTTTAGAGTGTGACTTTTCAAAATTCCTTTCTTGGTGCACCCTTAAACTACTTACGAATAGGTACTACCTTCCAAATTTCATACCTGTAGGACTTATATGGTTTAGGCTGTGCGTTGATTATTAGTCGGCTTCGAAAGAGTTTTATATTATATTGATAAAAAGTTCAAAAAGTTAAACCCGACTGGGTACTGAAAATTCTACTATCAATGGTTGAGATAAACTTTACAAATCGCATCGATAGGTACATTAGGTACCTACCACAATCTAGTAAGTGTACCTACCGATATTACCCCACGTGATATTATTGTACGATTTTATTTTTTTAAATCCCTTTTGGACACTTAGGTATAACTTTGACTCCTTTTCATTTTACATTTGCACTATAAATTCTGTGAATATTGGATATAAGCGGTTCGAACAAACATAGGTACCTACAACGCTGCCGATTTGCTCAAGTTGTTAGTAAGATTTAGTTCGTTTCGCTCACTCGACCAAATAATAATGCTCACCTAGATTCAAAACTCCATTAATTGAGCACCCAAATCCGATTTCGAGTTCGAAAATCGACTAAAATGGGCCACCATAAAAAAAGCGTTCTTAAATTACAGGAAGCTCCAGAAACCACAAACTCCTCGACGATGACAGCGGAGATTGAGATCTGCGCGCCGGATACGCCGTGCGCTTGGTCAGTATATAAGGCTGCCACTAAAGAGATCGAGATGCATATCCAAAATTCATAGTAAGTACGAAAAAATATCTACTAGGTAGGAAGGAACCTACTTAAGAGTCCGTATTTTGATTTTAACCCACTTAGGCCGTTTTTCGAACTCGAGTTTTACTAGTGTACCTACTAATATTCTGTGGTTTTACTAAGTTTAAGGTTTTACGATCACAAAAATAAATGAAAATAAAAGTTAGATTCTTTGTAAATTGTATGTACGTACCTAGGAAGAATTTTTTAAATAAGACTTCATACCTATATCCAAGAAAAAAAAAGTATTTGCCTTGACACGCGTTTTTGTAAAATGAGCAAAATATACTTAAATATACATAACTTTCAGCCTTGATTTTACCGAAAAAAAGTTTTGAGATCTTTTAAAAAAAAAAATTGTTTAAATTTATTGTTTTATGTATACAGGGGTTTTACCAGACCACTTCCGAAAACTTGGAGGTTCCAATCAGACCATGATACTGAAAACATTAGGCGAAAAAAATCGCGAAAAAAAAAATTGACTTGACTATCTTTTTTTAATTTTTTTTCTAGTTACATACACACAGTACAACATAATAAGACATATCTACCTAATTATCTCATTTAAAAAAGCAAAAAAACAAATAAAATAAATAAAGCAGCAATGTACACGCAGCACGCAGATTACGTCTACTACAGCATGAACAGCTGAGAGTTCATCGCGGGTCATTCAAGTACGCGACGTGCGAGCGACCTACGTTAGTAGGCACTATTACGACACAGAATAAATAATAGTACTACGCCTCGACCTTACCTACGTGAATGCGTACATTGCGGGCTGGCGAAATAAATACAAATCTTTAAACATTGTTTTCTCCGGCTATAATTATTTTTCAGGATAACTGATTTTTTTTTGGTTGGGTTTTGGTGTGCTGTAGCTCCCCCTTTCGTTTTCGGAAGTGGTCTGGTAACACCCTGTATATAAATATTCAGTTTGTCTTGATTTGTATTTTCGAGGAAAATTGCAGTGTGTTCAATGTTCATACAGTATATTTTAAGAGATTTATTTTATTAAATAGGTACTGCATTTTACTCTTCAAACTGTTATTTCTACACGTACTATAATGAAAGTCCAGGCTTTTTTTACAATCAGAATTTTTTTATCTAAAATGACCTTGTGTAAATAAAATATACATACGGTGTAACATTATTATCCTAGGTATAAGTCCGAAAGGTGGGTATTTTACAGGTCATGGCGTACAGTGTTTGTTCTACGACTTTTGAGATTTCGAAGTTTTTCATTGATGAAATGAGCTCGTAACTAATGTACCTACACACAGCTAGCGTGTGCGTGCGACGCGGTAGGAGAGTACCGACGTGTGCATGCGTGTATTACGGGTTTACGCAAATAGTAAACAAACACTTAGGGTTGTCGCAAATTTGTAAAATAATAAAAGTTATACTTTTGTGTGAAAATTTCAATTACGATTTATTGACCCTTTGGACATGTCTAACCACTCAGGTGGTCGATCTGAATACGCGCCCTTCAGGCTTATAGGGTAATTATGTTACACCTTGTATAAATATATAAACTGTAAAATATAAACGCATACAGTGCAAAACCTACTCTCAAATCCCAATTATGTAACAGAATACTACTTTCTACTTACTTCTTTTTACTTCTTTTTACAGTTGCTTGTGCAATAATGAAACAGAATGTGTGAGTAATGAAGACGATACCGCAGCAAATGCCTTCATACACAACTGCAGGGCGAAGAACGTCACCGTAAGCTAGCAAGCAACGCTACAGTTACAGGTTCCACTCCTTGACCGGTAGACGTCGCTTGTTCATAGAATACATAATACATATTTATTTGCATAAATAAGTGTTACAATTTGGTCTTAACAGTAGGAGGCACTTTTAAACTTATTCACCCTTTTCGGGTATCATAAAAATGTTAGGCGATTAAACTTAACTATTAAAATTAATAATCTTAACTTTAGGTACATATTAATTAACAGCCCAACGCAGCTATTTAGTCTAGTGTAGGTACCCTACCATGAGCCTGCAGTTTTCTGTGCTGTTTGGCTTGTTATGGTCATCCACACCGTTCAGTATACCTACTTAGTTCCACATAAACGACTGTTGTAGCATATGCAAAAGCGAAATGTAATTTTGAATTTGATGCATGAGACATTTTTTTTATGTTTTGTATGTAGGTACCTGACCTAACTATTGGCATGTTGTTATCATTATACTACAAACAGTCGTAAAGTCAGTGATCTGGTACAAAAAAGTAAAAAGACAGTAATCAAGGAACTTTTTTGTTTTAATGTACTTACAATGTAGTTTTAAGCGAAGTGATATTTAAATACAATGTAGCGCTAAACATTACCTATTTGTTACATAGAAGATCATTGGCTATTGGACATTTAATCTTGACAAAACATGTTTTAATTTTGATTACCTAATACTGATTTTTTTGTGTGAAAAAAATAATTAAAGCTCAAATAAGCACGTCTTTTAAAGTTCCTATTTGATATTTATAAAACACATTTCTACCAGTTATACTATTTTACTAACCTGGTTGTAAAAAATAGTTTTTAAGTTAGGTACTTATTAGTTTATTTGTATAAGTAGAGTGTAATAATAAGTGTAATTACTAATAAGCCAACTCAGAATCAGAATGAGCATAATTTTATAAAAATCAGCCAAACCTCTTCATAATATTATTGCTTAATAATTATGTAATTAAGTAAGTGGTACCTAGGTACCTAAAAATAGTAAAATTAGTAAGACAAATTTGTAAAACTATAAATGTAGATGTACACATTACAAATGTACATACATCCAGTTAATTAAGTATAGGTACTAGGTATACTTACCGAGAATTAGTTAAATTATTTCTTACACCCTGTATGAGATAGGACAGTTCAACTAAGGTAGGTGATGAGCTAAAAACTGATGAAGCTATTAACCAATCTAACCATAAATATTCTGTTGGTATTATTATTATTGACCTAGTTGTAGGTAGTAAGTGTTAATAATGATTTTCTTCATAATCATATTATTAAATTTCTGTTAAAACATTTTTATTTAAAAATACACCGTTGTTTTTGTAATTTTGCTGAAGTTTCGAAAAAGGGCTGCCTACTTTTTTTTTTTCGAAGCACCCGCTCTAGTAAATTGATTAAAATACGTAAGGTTTTTAGGTAAGATGCTGGACATAATGTTGTATTTAGTTAATTTTACCCTCTACCGTTTCTTATCCTTAAATCTCAGAATATATATTTGGTACCTCATCTGGCCGGGGCTCAAATCGAAATCGAGAGTTGAGTAGGCACAGATGTTCATTTATCATCAACGCTAAGATGTTTTTATATTTAAGTAATAGGTACATAACCTACTCAGGGTTTTATTTTTTCGTCCATTGGTCATACCATTATTGACTTGAATGTCCATCGAGGTTTTTCGCGTAGAATGTACGCAAAACTACCCTCAGATTTTACACAGGATATCAAGGTAGCAATGAGCGTTTCCCCAAAATGTACTTGATTCTGACTGCAGATAGATTGGACTAAAATGAAGGTATTTGAAGCGCAGTGAGAAGAAAACGAGGTTCGGGTAAAGTGCATAGAAACGGAGCAACTTTAGGGTTTAGAGGGTAGATTTAAATAAATCTTTGTTGCTAGTCGTAAACAAGTTGGAAACAGGGTGTTTAGTTGTGTGCGTGTAGGTGAGTGTATAAATGGTGCACTTGCGATCTGGAGTGTTCTTTTCAAACGGGTCTACGATTGCAAGCGCTTATCTCTAAGCGCAAATTAATGGCCTCCATGTCTTTTAAATACAATATGGAAGAAAAGAAACCAATTTTTACGACCGCAACTGAAACGATGGCTACTAACACTACGGTGAGTTTATTATATTATTAATTATAATGTCTGAATAAGTAATAACTAGGCAATTAGTTTATTTTAAATCAATAAATCATCATTGGTAGGTATAGTCGAGCTGGCGATAAATTTTGACCGGTGATGGGCGCGATGTTTTTGATCTGAGCATCCGTAGCTTTTCAAATATGTTTAAGATTGGTTGGTTTTTTTAGTTTTATTACATAGGTTCATTGCCGGTAAGCATCACGTAGGCATCTTAGTCATTACTATATTGTGAACACCTTTTGACCGTGCTTTACACGCGATATTTCAGAGATTCGGATATTTGGTGTGAAATAACACGAACAGGGAATGCCTACTTTCAAAGGCGATCCTTTATTTAGGTGGAACTATCTAGCAATAGTATTGTTCTTTACGGATAGATCATGACTTTATCTGGGAATTCAGGATACCAATGGTCAATAGCTATCATACCCAAGGATTTTTGATCGAATAGGTTATCCTACGATATCAACAACTTTTTTTATTGACTTTGCATTGTTCCTGGCAGGAGACTTATACTGCGGAGAACAGGAGTGGATCGGGGGGCAGTGAGAGCGTGTTTTCTCCGCTGGCTCCAAGCTTCCACAGTCGCAACGGTGGTGACCTGAGCAATATCCTGAACATTACCGCACAGGAGCCCAGGACTGCTGATACAGGTATTATTTTGGATCAACGTAAGTACCTACATTATAGGACGGAGACCGGAGAGACTGGCGTACTAAAGAGGGGGCCTATACCCAGCAGTGGGTGCATAGGTACAGGCTGAATAGATATATAGATAAATTGACCTCTAAATGGCTCTCCAAAGTTTAGCCATTGCCTATTCAAATTGTAAAAGCTGTTGGTTCTCCAAAATATCAATAAATAAATAACGTACATTATATTGGGTATGAAAACTCGCAGACATAGATATTTTAGTAAAAGCACTAATATTCTGTGGTTAAAGTAGGTACTTGCCTATAGTATATATACATAACTAGCCGTCTCCCGCGGCGTTGCTCGCGTTAGAGTGTGACTTTTAAAAATTCCTTTCTTAGTGCACCCCTACACTATATAAGGATAGGTACTACCCTCCAAATTTCATACCTCTAGGACTTATAGTTTAGGCTGTGCGTTGATTCTATGTCAGCTTCAAAAGAGTTTTATATATATTGATGATGATATAGACCAACCTAATTACCCTCAAAAACTTGGTTCCCAAATGTACCTCTTTAGCCCCTTCTAGCCAAGTTCACATTCTTCGGCTTAAAAATATAATAAAATGTAAGTAGGTACCTAGGTAGTTTAAATTCAAGTTAGGTAAATTGTTTTAGAATGAAATTTTGTTTGTAGCTCCAACGTCGATCGACATCGATCACATGCTGATGAACCTGCGTATGAACGGCTCCGAGATACAGTTCGATGACGTCGACCAGAACTCTCACTCCAACTATTTTATGGGTGAAAACGCTCAATCGATGGGTAAGTACTTACCTAATAATTTCGCACTAGGTGTCCCCATGTTGTATGTACCTGTGTATCAGGAACTATTTTTGTGTCGTCTTCGTTATCGCTACGCATGTTGGCCAGTAGGTACCTATTCCGTAACCACTTGATATAATGTAGATAGCTTATGTAGGTATGTATTTTGACGGGCTTCGCAACTCTGAAGTAGCTCTGCACTCTAAGCTATAGGTTGTGGGTTCGATCCCACCGAAACCAAACATATTTTGTGTGTTAAGTAATGTTTGTTCTCTTAGTGTGAAACGTCCATCTTTTTGTTATAGGTAGTGGAAGGGCGGAATCAATGTCGTCTAACATCTGGGGAGACGGTTCGTCCAACAGTTCGTCGTCCGCAGCTAGGACAGGAGAAATGATAGACACCTTCGACTTTTTTGTCAAAAGTAAGTGAACCTTACCCAGTTGTATTGATATTTGAGGTAAATGCATTATTAAGTGGATTATTTTTAGTTGTAACATTACTTTTTCTCATAAAAAAGATTTGCTATATGTGTGTTCTTCTTGGTTCTTTTGTTTTGAAAGAAAAAAAGAAAAAAATTGGTGCATTGAAGCTGCGCGTCCATTATATCTGTACCGGAGCGTACGAAACATCATAATTTTGTATTGATTTTTATTGTACAGCGTGCACTGGATCGGCATTTCTCCGCACTTAAATACCGACCGACGAAGCCGCGTACGCATCGATCCCGAATAATCCCGATGCAGTCGACGCAAGGCTTTAGGTTGATGTTACTTTTCCTAGGTCTATCGTCAGCAAACAACTACGTGTCAATGCTGACGCGTGAGCAGCTATCGGTGCTGCGTTCCATCCGGCCCAGCCTGCTCTACGAGTTCCTGCAGGAGGTGGTAAAGGTGCGCTCTGACAAACGCATGCGCCGTGCACTGCCTAATGTAAGTTGCACTTGTTGCTGACGATTGAGCAGGGCTTCATCTTAGTACATTGCCAATGTGAAGTATGGAAACTGTTGAACTTGAAACTTGATCGGCTAAGTGCAGCATTAGTGCTGCTTTAACAAAATCCCAATTGATGTGGCTCATTTGTCGATTAGCACGTTCAAAAATGTAATAAAACGAAGACTTATTTTAAAAGTATACTATAAAATATCTGATTATTTAGAACAAACAAGCTTGGGGACGGCTAGCTCCAACTAATTCAAAAAAAAAATGTAATCATATCTAATCATACAAAATCTAATGACAATTCAAAGTGATCAGCGAGATTTTATTGAACAAACGCCTTTTGACTTTGACTTTGAGTCCGCTTACTCAATAGTAAGGTACCTACCCCATGTGAAAAATAGTTTGCACAAGGTAAAATCGTAGTATAGATTGCTTGCTATAACCACGACGTTGTATCCTAGGAGTGTGCATTCTGCAAAAACAACGGCGAGAATGAAGAGTGCTACTCGTCTCACGCGCTGAAGGACTGGCGCGGGCGGGTGCTATGCCCCGTGCTTCGAGCCTTCCGTTGCCCTCGGTGCGGAGCCACTGGCGACCGCGCGCACACCATCAAGTACTGCCCCGAGAACTCTGATGGAGGTATATTATAACTTCTACCTTGTAGTCCGGTGACGCTGTCAGCAATCGTCAAGACGATTACAATAGAATTTTAGTCCGTTCGAAAAAAATCCCTCCCGAAAACTTCAGGGGGTAGTAAGTACCCATCACAATCATGAAGAATTTGCGTACTGCACCAGCAATGTGAGGAGAAATAAAATGCAATGAATATTTACCCACTGCAAAATTACACAGCAGATATTTTTTCGTGCCATTCGGTTTCATGGGAAAAAGTATAATATTTACTAAGTAGGTAAACCAAAATCCGAAAATCGGATTTGTCTGTTTGTTTGTTCGCGGATCACGCCTTAACTACTGAACCAATTTCAATGAAACTTATACCATTCAGAAGCCCTTTTTCTGGATTGAAACATAGACTATATTTTATTGAAATCAAAGACGTTTATTATTCTTAGATACAGCTTGAACTTTCTAAACCAAAAGCAGCCATTTGCTACGAGCTTTCATCGTATGCTGGTGATATTTTGGTAGAAAGTTTAGCACGCAAACGAAGTCGCAGGTATCAGCTAGTTTATTTATGTAGTTATATTTTGTGACTAGGTTTGGAGCGATCTGGTAGCTTTGCGTCGCGTCGCCGCGTACCGTCGTCGTCTCTCCTGATGGGTCAGCAACCCCCCGGCCCGTCTCCGTCTCCGTCTCCGTCTACCGGCTCCATGTCCCACTCCTCCTTGTGGAACACTTTCGGTATTAACTAATGCTGACTGTGATGGCTCGAATTTTGTCAATCGCAAGCGTATTTTTAGAGTTAGAGGCTGCGTTTCGATCAGATGCGAGGCAGAGCGGTGAAGGTGCTACGAAATATTCCACTAATGGTATCACTTACTAATGTTTCTGTTTCAAATGTTTCCTGGCACATCTTTGGTGGAAAAGCAGCCATACTTGGGGTCAGCACGCGATTAAATGTAAGAATCGTAAGTCATAACGGTAACGTATCCGATTTACACTGCGCAGTATAACTCTGAAACGTTATTATACGATATTCGTGCTAGCCCCCAGAATGGCTGCTTTCACGCTTACTCCCCTATACCCATGGCAATACTCAGACCCAGTTACATTACGATTGTCAAAATTCGTGCTAACCTACCCAGAAGCCGTCGATCCATTGGCTACTGCGACCACTTCCACTTATCGACCAGTTGATTGTGAGCGCGTAATGCTAATCATAGCATCGCAAATCGCAGTCTCCGCCTAGTGAATAAGGGTCCGGCTTATTTTGCTAACGTGTTATCAGATTTAGCGATAGTTTTTGAATTAGACTTGATTTAAGTACCTACTGCTGTCTTAATACCATTTAGATGTGATCTAGGATCTCCTGGGAGTCAGAATAAAATAGAACGTGTCTGAAAACCAGTTAAGATATTAAAGTTACAAAATTATTTTGTTTGTCAGTTCACTCTGGTTTCAAAGAAATGCAGTACCTAGGTAGTTAGTTATGTTAAACTTTAGCTGTAAGAGAGGGTATAGGTAGGTAACTTAATACCTATAAAATGTACCCCCCTACACTAGGATTACATTCCAATCTCGTGCAATGTGCGTTCACTTATCTATTTGTGTTATAGAATCGTGAACAGCGTATAGCAGTCTTTAAGTTACTTCCCATTCATCAAATCAAAGTATGCGGGTCATACAAGTTTTGATACCTTAGGATATCTGAAAAAACTGGAATGTAATCATATTTTACTGTTGTTTGTTTTACAATTGCCATTACAATACCATTCTCAATTGAAGCTGTTTTAATAAATAATCATCTTTTACAAACAATCCAATCATTACAATTCAAAATTTAATGAATTTGTTATTTCCGATGATTCATACAATTTATCTCTTTGTTATTACGAATCAATTTACCATCGTTCCATGTAGTATAGAAGCAAATAGTTGTGCTGCTATTATAAGTACCTTATACGTCATGGGCGTGTTTGCTTCTATACCACACATTTTGTTTTCATTAACTCGGCAATTCGGTTTAAGATTAATTATGTTTACAATGAAACTACTTTTTCGCTGTTAACTTTGTGTTTTCATGTATACTTATGAATTTGGCTATGTTTAAGGTTTGAAAGTTTATTTAATTAAATAATTTGAGCATCAAACTACCTTCTTTTATTTTAAATACATTATAATCTACCTCTATACCTAAGTAGGTACCTACCCTTAGTAGGATAGCAAGTATAAAAGTACGTTAGTACATTAGGCATTTTGTGATAAATATTCGGTGTAGTGGTTATCGTAGTAATACAAGTAAATACAATTAAAACAGTTTATTCATGTGTAACTATAGTTAGGATTATTACATCAATGGTACATTAACAATAACAGAGTATTGGCATAATACAGATTGAGATAAGAGTTCAATATCTTAACAATTGAAAGAGTTGAAACTGATATTTTTATATTTGAAGCTTAAAAAGTCAATACAGATTTAATCGCCTACTAGCTCTCTAAAAACCACGAACAAATTTGACAATCACCGCGTTACGTAGGTATACCTAACGTATTCGAATCATATTGCGCGTCAATACCAGCTCGACTGACAAACGTAGCGTCACCGCGCAGTGTAGCTCGGATACGATACGTTTACGATTGTCATATTTATTCGTGATCAAGGCACAGAAAACCTAGATCCATGATATTTGACAGGCACCATGAGGCGACACGATACAAACATTCATATAGTTTTAGAATGGGCATTTTTTACGTTGATTACCTACTATAAAAATGTAATTCGTATTTTTAGCAGTCTGCAAACACCGTTATCTGAGCTACGTAGGTACGCTAAGAAGAACTAACTTCTAAAGGCATGCATGGGTAAATAATATTTAAAAAGATCAGGCGCTTTTGCTTCTTAATGTAGGCTTACATTTTCTGATAAAAACGTTATTGTAAAGTTTATTTCGATTCAGTTAAAAATAACCAGCTCTACGCCATACGGTTACCTATATTGTATAAAAAAAAACTCCTTTTAGTTAAAGCACGCATATCAAAGGCAAGTTACAGATTTGGCAAGTGAGATTTAGAAATAACATTTACCTATATAGGCACAGAAAATAAACATGTTTACAATTGAAATTTTGATAAGCCCGTAATTTTCTACATACTCGTATTATCAGTGTATTGAGAGGCGGCACGTCTAAGCGTAGGTACGTACCACACGCGTAGTAGGTATTTGTGTTTGGAACACAAAACAATAAAAAACAATCCCGCATCATGGTTTGAAGCCGATTTAATTGACCTACAAGTTCAATTTGTAATAAGTACCTACTCGTAGTAAACAAGTCATTCGAGATTAGAATTTACAGAGCAGTATGTTGTATCGATTGTAATGCTAATATTTAGAATGGTTCCTACAATCAGCATTAGAAAAATCACGTTTTCAGAATTTCAAAATTGTGTAGGTATTTCTTTTCTTTTTAGGCCTTTTGCATATTATAAGACACGAACAGAAAACAAGTTGGAAATGTAGCAAAAAAGTTAGCTACATTTCCGAGATTTTCGCCCGTTAAAGTGATTCAGTATAAGACGTGTAGGTAACTTTAGATTCTTACAGCAAACGCTGAAAGCATGTTAGCGGACGCGACCGAAGCAAGTTTCTAATACTTTCTAGCACATTTATGTAATACTATTGAATCTCGTTTATAACTTTACACTTTGAGTCCATGAGTATTCAACCACAATCGAGCATTTTTCTCTTCGGAAACATTATTATTCATACTCTAGACGCGGCTTACAGTTTGTCAACAAATATGTACGAATTAATAGATACATACATACTGTTATCTTTGGTTATGTATAAATTCACGGCTATACAATGAAGCCCTTATATTTTATCAAACAGTAATAAAATTAGTTTTGTATAAGAGTTTTTAATGGATTAGGTACTTATTTTTAAACGTAAAATATTTTAACAGTTAACACCTAAGGAAGAATGTTTTTGTAAAGTAGAAGCACTTATCTGTGTGGAATGCTTGTTTCTGTTACTTATTTTTAATTTTATAAACATTGTACATAATAAAATATAATAAAAATATCTAAAATAGATTATGAAAATTTGGCAAATATATAGTGGGCGGCAGGTAAGTGGAACATTGAGTCTCAGGTTTGATCTATGCAACTACAAACGCCATAATTCCGGAAATTTTCATTGATCACGCTCACTATTTACCCACTTTTGTTTAAAAGAGTTCAATTTACTTGCCGGCAACTATAAATTATTGTAAAAGCCTCGTTTTTTGGAGATCAGCTTAATAAGATCAACATTAGTTTTTTTTATAATAAATAAGATTAAAAAAAATCACGAATATTTAAAATGCGAACCGCTATTCAAGTTTTAAATACAAACAATTTCATAGCTTTTAACTTATCACTTTTTTTTTATAAACCGACAATAGTATATTTAATAATTATTTAAAACTTTGTGGTATATAAATGACCACTGTAAAATATCGCCAAGCGAGTATAGGCACTGGGTCTATAATAGCTTTTAAAAATCATTCTAATTTTATTAAGGTTTTAAGAAGTATCGACTATTTTAGATATTATAGGTATAACAACTTATAAGGCAGATAGGTCTAGGAAACTAATTCGTATTTGTCTACATAATTATTAACAATATCTTAGGGTTATACCTGCACCCAATGTATAGCACATTTCAATATCTAGCTTTCTATGATCAAAATACATTAATCTAACAAACCAGACGTGGCAGGAAGTGGCACAATAAGTGCCAAATTTTGAGTTTTTTTTTGGTTTCACTCCCGTAAACGAATTGAAAATCGATAATATAGGATTTCTCTAAAGAGAAAAGGTTCTCAACTCGACCACTAGGGGGCGCTTATTGCGACTTGTAACTTGTAATACAAAACCACTTAAATTCGATTTTACAAATGAAACCAAATTAAACTTGTACTCAGAACTTTGATAACAACACTGAACTTTACCAAATTCTAAACTGAAACATTTAATTACCATTTTTTACAGATATCGCTTTGTATTATACAGGTGTAAGAATTCATAAAACTGGATCAATATAAACAACTTTACTTCCACTAACAGTGTAAGCCCCAAAAAAATGACTGTTGCATACATTTTTGCTAAGTAATTACTGCATTTTGTATGAAAAAGCAGGATTTTTTGGGCTGATACTATTGTATAGAAAAGTTGTTAATATTGAGTGGTACCTACATTAACCACCTGAAGTATTCGGAACCGGTTTTATTACACCCTTTCGCGATAGTGTGATGTATCGTATAGAAAATAAAGCTCAATATTGTTTATATACCTCTTGCCACGTCTTCGTGAAGGGAATGAGAAGCAGTCACGTGCTACCACAGCCATCGACGACGCGATGTTATTTCTCTTCGTCATTCAGTCGGTTGTTCACCTGAAATAAAATATCCATCATCATCATCATCATCATTCATCATTCATCCTTTTCAGCCAGTTTGCACCCACTGCTGAGTATAGGCCTCCTCTTTATTACGCCATTTTTTCCGGTCTCTTGCGAGTCTTAACCACTCCAGCCAGCTCCTTGTACGACGTCATTTGACCATCGGCAGGTAGTCTGCTCTTGGAAATAAAATAATAAAGTAAAAAATGTTTATATTTGGGACTTGAAGCAGCTATTATAAAATTCTACTAAAAGTTGAAGTGGCATAAGTACGACTATAAGCTCGCGAAAAAAAAAATAAAAAAATAGTGACAACTATTTTAGAGCAAAGTCATTACATAATCAAAAAAAATTGTGAAGTTGGTTTACAACTTGTTTCTAACTTTAGTAAAGTATGTTTATAAAGCCAAAGTCAAAAATCTTTTATTCAATAAGGATCATTTAGAATCGTTTAGTTTACTTTCGTTGTTGAGTTTATCTTCGTTGTTATTATGTTTACGTTTGTTGTTGTTATGTTTATGTTAAACTGTCGGTCCCGGCTCTAGCAGTGGTTAAGCCATGACAGAGGCCTTAAGGCAGCCTTAAAACGACGTCACCAGAGTTGGCCACTAACTCATACGAGCTTGCTTTGCTTTAAGTTTATGTTCGTTGTTGTTATGTTAACGTTTGTTGTTGTTATGTTTACCTTCGTTGTTGTTATGCCTGGTGCGAACTAGTCGCTCGGGATGCGAGTGCGCTAACTGCGTGTAGTCGCGGAACACTTCGTTGTACGTATCGTCGTTTGATGACATTTCGCTTTCACGCATCTCCTCATTTAACTTTGTGAGACGCAATCTGCAAAATTATGTTTGAAATCAGTTAATATTATAAAAAAGGGATGATCTGTCGACTCAATACTTTCTCCATAGAGATTAATGGTCAACCAATTTCAATTTGGCATTAAGTTAGTTAACGGGTATGTTCTCAAACCTACTCCATCTAAAACATTGTCCCAGGCACTACAGTGTCCCGTTAAGTGTAGGAATAGGTTGCCTCCTGACGCTGTATAAATAATCTTCAATAGATGTAAAGGCCTATTAGAATGTTCTTAAAATATTCATAGTTTTAAACTATACACGCAAAATTTTTAAACTTACAATGTGACGATGTCTGCATTGGCATGTTCAACGGCGATATCTAGCGGCGTTTGTTGCGCGTTGTCAACGATCGCTTGGTCCGCGCGATACCGTAGTAGGAGACACACCTATACAAATGCAAAGCATTTAGCTTGTGAGAAATTGAGTATACCCTAATGGTCTTTTTCATATTGGTCTTATAAAGCTCCGCTAGCTAAAATGGTTGCTAAATCTGTTGTCTTTTTGTTGTCATGGCAAGTGACACAGAACATTTTTTAAAGCCGCGTTAATATGAATATGGAATTAGTAAATGTGTATACTTTTACGTGCTTACCTGAGCGGTGTGACCAGCTTCTGTGGCCAAGTGCAATGGAGTTTTGCCATCTTCGTCTTGCACGTTTAGTTTACTGCCGTTTAGAAGTAGAAATGAACACGCCATCACTGAACCCTGCAAATAAAACACTTACATAGAGACTGATGGATATTACACTGAGGATATGTTATGGTCGTTTTTGCTGTATGTATGTTAATAAACTGATTTTATATTTGTGTTATCTTTATCTCTATCCCGTGTGATCCTGTTTCCGGATAAAAAGTAGCTTATGTGTTAATCCAGGTTACGAGCCATGTATGTTTCAAGTTTCATCCAAATCGGACCAGCAGTTGAAGCGTGATTAAACATAAACATAAACATTCAAACATCCAAGCATCTAAACTTTGACATTTATAATATAGGGCCGGCTTGGATTCTGAAGCATTAACTGAAGCACAAGGAGTTTGGCGTGCGACATTACAAGCAAATCATCATCAATCATCATCAATATAAATAAAACTCTTTTGAAGCTGACTTAGAATCAACGCACAGCCTAAACTATAAATTGTAGAGGTATGAAATTTGGAGGGTAGTATTTTTATATAGTGTAGGGGTGCAATAAGAAAGGAATTTTGAAACGTCACACTCTAAAGGGTAGAACGCGAGCAACGCCGCGGGCGACGTCTAGTAAATAATAAAAGCCTTAAATTAAGGACTACGCTATGCTATGAGGTATACTTACACTAAGTACAGCGTGATGCAAAGGCGTGCGGTTTCGCAGAAGCGTGCAGTTGACATCAGCTCCGCCGGCCAGCGCGGCTCTCATAACGGGAACATTGTGCGCTCTGGCCGCTCGCAACAATACCGCCTCGGATGATAGATTGCACATATCCTCAGCATCTAAATTAACATTTTACATAATACATAATGAATGTACAGGGTAGGGACGTATTTACGACATTAAATATAAATAAATAAATATTCACAGACACTTAACACAACGCATTGTAGTCCCAAACTAAGCAAAGCTTGTACGATGGAAACTAGATGGCTGATAGAATACATACATACATATTTTTTTTTGTAAATACATACTTATAATACATAGAAACACCCAGACACAGAACAAACATCTATGTTTACAACACACAAATGTTTGTTCTCGGTGGGGATCGAACCCACGACCCACAGCACGGAAGGCAGAGCTACTACCAACTGAGCCATGACGCCTGTAAACATTATTATCCTATTATTATTATAAACGCGAAAGTTTGTATGTATGTATGTTTGTCCTCTTTCAAGCAAAAATTACTGATCCGATTTGGATGAAACCTGAAATATATATTATATTTTCGGTGTTAAGGCTACACACATACATCCTTACAAACTTTCGCGTTTATAACATAAGTAGGATAGTAGAATTTACCTAGATCATCTGCGTCCTCGCCCTCTGTAGAGTCGTGGTCCGAAGGCAGGGTGATCTCCAAGGCTCGCTCAACTCCCAACTCCGCTCCAATCTCTAGTACGGGACTACCGGAGCTTTCGCTACTGCTTTGTGAACTCTTTTCATCGTTGATCGTTTCAGGAACAACGGGCGCTCGCACTCTGTAAGAAAATAAGAATCTCCTAAATATATAAACTCTTTTGAAGCTGACTGATAATCAACGCACAGCCTAAACTATAAGTCCTAGAGGTATGAAATTTAGAGGGTAGGATCCTTATATAGTGTAGTGGTGCACTAAGAAAAGAATTATGAAAAGTCACTCTAAAGGATCTAGAACGCAAGCAACGCCGCGGGCGATGTCTAGTAATCATTAAATAAATATTCATGAACGGCAATGCAGCCAGTGTCTTGAGCACGCTTTCGATTGGTACTGATTTGGACCAGTTGAGCTATCTATAAATCATTTGCAACGGTTTGTAGATAGCTCAACTGTTTCATGTGTATTTTGTAAATATTGTAAATACTGTATTAGTTGTAATTTTCTTTGTGAATAAATATACCATTCGTGGACATGTCACGCTCTCTTGTCCTAAACTAAGCCAAGCTTTAACTATGGGAACTAGATAACAATCTTTTTGAACTATATTGTGAAATGATGACACTTACCTGCGTCTAGCCCTGCGAACCGACCACCGTCTTCCGTTGCGTAGCGGTGAAGCTTGCACGGGATTCACAGTAGCATTGCCGGTCACTATGTCTTTCACAAACGATAGATCGACGTACTTTGCGCGAATCCACGCTTCACGGACAATTCTGCGAGAGTAAACACACATTCATTGTTCAAATATTCACATTTTTTGCTTTGCGAATATTTTGTATGCTTACATATGCTTATGTATTAGTTAAGGATTTTCTTTTTCTTTTTTCATGTTATTCAAGTGGTGGTTTGAATAAATGGTTCTTCTTTCTTTATTTCTTCTTTCATCAGGAAAATCAGTAAAGTTTTTATTAACATTTGTCAAGGATCTGTTTAAAACGCATCAAATCGAAGACTAGCTATTTTTCGAAGTTTTTAGGCCGTTCGAAAAACTGCGTGTCCCTAAGGTGTCCTTTAGCCAACCCAGGACCAGCAGTAGGGCTACCCTTGACCATCGCCGTTCCAAACTGGATCCTGATTTTGACAGATTTAGTATCATTTTGTACTGAAAAATGACGACTTCCGTCAAAATCTATGGATCCAGATTGGAACTGTGGTCGAGAGTAACCACCAGAATAGTCTTTACAATTTTAGTTTATTGCTGTATTTATTTTGAATAAAAAAAGAAACTTACGTTTCACACTCAGGAGTTGCTCGTTTGACAGTGGCATCTGCAGTGTTTGCTTCGTAAATTAAATTGACAATTTTATTTCCGAGTTCTGCCATTACCTGAAACAATTTCTAATGTAACCGCCTTGTGGAATTCTTATGGAGAAATAAGTATACCTACTTTAATGTTACCTCTTGGTCTATTTCGTTCAAACTCTAAATATATATCAAACTATTTTGAAGCTGACTGATTATCAACGCACAGCCTAAACTATAAGTCCTAGACGTATGAAATTTAGAGGGTAGGATCCTTATATAGTGTAGGGGCGCACTAAGAAAGGAATTTCGAAAAGTCGCACTCTAAAAGCAGTAACAAACTTACCTTTATAATATCGGGCTCCCAATCATCTAACGTGAGAGATCTCACTTTACTCAAGTGAACGCCAAGCGAGCGATGGATGCCCGAACATTCTAGAATAGACGAAGGCGTCAAACAACTTCTCGCTCGTATATTCCAACATTTTAGAAGATATAACACTGAATGCTATTATGCAAAATCGTAATACTTCACGATCGACAGAAAAACAATGTAAAGGTTCAGCAAAAATATCATTTTGATCTAAACAAGTCTTCCGATAAAGAAATGTGTACCAAAAACCATTGATCCGATTTGGATGAAACTTGTAATAAAATATATATTGTCCGTGACCAGTCGCGGGCAGCAGCTAGTTGGTCATATTGGTACATATTATTTGCATTTTTATAAAGTGCCTATAGATGTGTAATGTTGAACGGTTACCTCTGGTTAAAACAATTGCATTACCTAATTAAGCACGTTTGAGGACGTGACCTATGTCATTATACTGACCTATACAAAGAGTTATTCCAAGGTTGATACTGGCCCATCTAGGATTTGGACTGCCGCAATCGCAGCAGTAGTTATTGCCAGGTATGCTCAACAGTTGTTCCCATATTCTGAAATAAAAACGTTCTTATAATTTGAGGTGGAATGTTTATCCGCAATTAGTTTCTCGTAGCGTTCGAACTTACCCGTGTTTCTTTTAAATATTATAGTTTTGGATGAAAGATACCTGTTTTTTTTCTAGCAATTAGTTTTGGGTGAAACTAACCATATTCTTTAATAGCGACGTTGACATTCAGCGTATCCTTTTCCTTTTATTCAAAATCCGCTTATTGTATCTTATTTCCTCACAGAAATTAAACATTTTAACATTAAACGAACCTGACTTTCTTCATAGCGACATTGACATTGGGCCTATCGTCTACCGGCCGGCTGTCATCAGGCACCAGTACTAGTTGAGACTCGGGATTCTCCCGGGATTGGCCTTGTTGAATAGCTGAACGGATTCCGTTCTGAAGTGCACCTACCCAACAGTTGAGCATCTCTTCGGAATCCGCTTGGAGCATGTGGCTTCTGAAAGTTACAAGGTAAAGTTTAGGCTGGAATTCATAGTCAGTTGAATAGTCCTCTAGAAGACGGCTTGTGCAATGTATCACACATTGTACACAATGCGTATTTTGTTGAAAGTCGGTTGGTAGCTCTGCCTTCCGTGCTGTAAAGAAACATTAGTGTATGGCAAAACAGATGTTTGCTCTATGTCTACGTGTTACTGTGTATGTTTTATAAGTTTGTATTTACAAAAAAGTATACATATAAGTATTCTATCAGCAATCTAGTTCCCATAGTACAAGCTTTGCTTAGTACTTAGATATTGCATTCAACTGTTTAGCACAAAAACTTGTATAAACGAAAAACAGAACCTGGTATTCGAGCACTGACTACCACATATTTAGTAGAAGATTTCGTAAATGTAACATTGTTTTTAGGGTAACTTACTTGCAAGGTGATAGAACTTCAAAGCAGTACCGCCTTTCGCCATCTGGCACGTGTTTCACGGTACAAAGTCGCAAGTCGTCTTCCATTACAGTGACGTTCAGCTCACCAGTTCTTTTCCTGAAATATACAGACACGTTTAAATTCAGTTCAATTCAAAGTGATTCAAAGGTGCGAGGTTCAGTCTAGCCCAGATGGTCTAATTTGGCTAATCGTTCAGCTGTATCACTAATATAAGCCCTAGTGGTTTCTCATGTAGGCAATTATTTATAGATAAAAACGAAGATATCCATGATATTAAGAATATTGATTTTATCCTTTGACAACACAGTATAATATACAAGAATTAATGCTATGAGAAGAGGTTGAAAAATTAAATTGATTAATTTTATCATCTAAATTCAATTATTATGATTACTTATGTCCAGCATGTGCTATACTATGTCCTCGACATAAACACAACATATTTCTCATGAATTTTAAAAGCAACACAATAACGAAAATCAGAATAACAAACAGATCACCGAAACAAATTGCAACTAAACTGCATAAAGCGACACGACCGTGGCATCAAAGTTGGCCTACACCTACTTAAATAAACCTTCGATTCAAACGCTAGCTAAAACGCGATCCAACTCATTTTTATAACAATGAGGCTTCTGTGTAATCCTATTCGAAGCCTAGAAGAATCTTTAAGCTCTATACATATGTCTAATTCGTCGTGGGGGAATAAGACACCCCAACGCGGAACTTCAGTGCCGTTCCGCGTTGGGGTGTATTGTGCATTGTCCCCCTGCTGACCTCAGCAGCCCAAATCCTTAAGTCACAGTCAAAGTATATTTATTTGCAGAATTACATGTGTGTGTAGAGGTGTTATAAATTAGTAGCATTGTAACAATGTAAATCTACCCTACTAGGGTGTGCAAAAAAAAACAAGAAATATTTAATACAAAAATGAAAATTAATGAGAATGAATATAGGTAAGATAAGAATTATAGAATAAAAATTATGAGTAGAAATACAGTTTTCAAATAAATTATAGAATGTCAAATCAATAAGTAACGGAGTAACGGAGAAGGACTTTCATACATATTTATTTGAAAGGAGTTTCGAACTTAGTAGAGGGGGCACAGTTTCATAAACTAGCACTCACCTATAAACTAGTCGATTATGATACAAATAGAACCACCTTCTATTCCAAGTCTTGAAGGCGTTTGAAGTTCTTTTGAAAAGATACCCCTGCATTCTTGGCGTGTTCTTCAAACACGGCATACTCAGTCGCCCTTCCTTACTGTCTCCTTCAGAATCCGTCTTGCAACTAGGTAGCACAGTATCTTTACTGTTCACTATGGTGTGTCGGTTTTCCATTTCTTTGTCAAGTATTTTAGTATCGCTACGCATTCTTGCCACCTAAAAATGCAAGTATTTTTAATGAGCGGTGAGTATAAAGTGATACTGGGTATCGCAGTTAATTAGTCAGCTCAATTGGACAAAGCAATTTGTACTGTTTTTGTAGGAATTTTGAGTTTAGTTGATTTCTTTTAGCTGTTGCTGTGGGTCGGCATTGAACACGAATAAATTATCCGCTAATTGCATTCTGAAGACAAGATTAGATCATGATTTTAAATTATGTCTATTCTGTTGTATTAAGGTAAAATAATTTGAGCGCTGTCACATTTAGCCGTCCTTGTAGTTTTAGTTCATAAGAAAAGGCTGGCAACCTTTTTAGCACTGTCAATTAAAGATAATTTTTGACAGTCAAAACAAAACGTGTGTTGAAAAAACTTATACTGCAATGGTCGAATGAACTAACACTAATTTAATACAGTATACTTTCTAATGATTTAAAACTAAATTATGCGCCTATACATAATCAGATTCGTTTATAAGGATCGAAGATGTCAAGGTGAATTTATTTCAACCGAACCACAAATATTTACAACGAACCAATATTTACAACATACCAAAGCGAATTACATTTTATTTATTTTACTTAACGCGCAGTTTGTATGGTCACGCAACCTATCATTGCAAATTACAGTATCTCACGACATAACTAGGTGCATCAGACTGGTCATAAATATTGTGTCACGCAAAACTACATCCATCCAAAACACCCAGGAGGGTATAATATACATATATCATATAAATTTTGGTATTTTGGATCCAAATACCGACTGGAAAAAGAATAGTAGAATGAGTAGCATTTTGAACGTCATTTACTTTGGTTCATGAGATAGTTTTGCTTGAGAAGTCGGAGAGATTCCAACAGTGCTGGTTTAGGCGGTGGCCCCTTTATGATTAGGCGACTCATAAAAGGTGCAAATAACGTTTTTCCCGAAATATGGAAACGCTTAGATGAAATGCTAAAAGATACGTTGCGTAATGCTAAATGTACGTTAAACTTTAAATCCAACACCAAATGGAAATTACTATTAATCACTAATATTAAGAACACTCCCGAAAACTGCGGGGGGTTATTGTACCCAGCAATACTTTAACCCCCTCAAAGTTTTCTGGTCAGTATGGTCTTATTACTCGACAACTGGCTACGAATAAATAAAACAGTGCTTAAAAAAAGTGACTAAAAATAAAAGACATTTCAACACTGTGTGACGTAGACATAACAGCGAAAGCTGCTCGTCTATAAACTAATAAATAAATAAATTATACCCGGTAAGGGTAATAAACGGTACACACAAAAGGACCACGAAAACGTACAATACAAGATCAAAGACCGCGTATTTAAAACTGGATCACTGGTCGAAGTAAACCAAGGTTAAAATACATACCTCATCCGCTGTGGATTTGAGGAATGGCTCCAAATCCTCGGACAAATCCGCCCCTTGATGGTAGTAAGTGCAGCAAGCTTGTAGGTACGATTGAAACTAAAACAAACCAGATAAAACTATTAAAACTTTTGCTCTGATAATTCATTTATTTATTTAAACATTTCACACAAGTAGTGCTAGGAGGATTTAATGCTCAACAGTTCATGTCAACTTTCTATGTAAAGGGTGTGTAAATATTTTTTTCTATGCAGATTTAGTATGATAGACAGACATACTTATTTAGCAAATGTAATATTATTAGCCAAACTTTTCTTACAAAGTTATATTTAATTTTTGTCAATCTCAACAACTAGAAAATACCCATACTTTTTTATTTTTAGAGATTTTATAACTTAAATATTTGTGTCTTCATGTAAATATTTGTTTTGTCCATTACCTACCAATCTAGTTATTTTCACTGATAGGCCATGTCAAACATTACAAAAACTTCGTAGTAAGTAAATAAACAGCTTATAACATAAGATATAAATAACTCATCGTGTGGTTACGTTCGTAATGATATTAGTAACTACGTCTAAGCGGTGATTCATACGAATGAATACATAATTGGATGAGTATTAACACAACTTTTTCATGATACCTATCTAAACACGGTTCTAATGTAAAAGTAATGTAATAAACATTAAATCCATATCAGTGAATTGTGGGAGACATTGATCAAGTGGGCCATTTTTTCAATAACATTCTACAACAACAATCAATCTAATCGAGAGCAATCTGAACAAAACTTCAATATTATGCGTCTTTATTATTTAGTTTAAATAAAAAACAATTTGTTCTTCAACTAAAAAAATCGTTATTTACAAGTACATACCTGATTTTTTTCACTAAAACCAGTCAATCCACAACAATAATTTACAAGCACAGCCACAGTATCAGATGTTCAAGCCACGTTTTCTCGAGAGGACATCTCCTCAACACTGAGTCAGAACTAGTCAAAAGTTATTAAAATTCGCGCTCAGAAAACCTTGCATATAAGCAAGCAGGTGACTCGCCTTGTGGGAGTGCACTGTCTAGTAAAATAGGTACTAATGAGTAACAACCTTAGATAGATATGATATCTTTCAAGGAAATGTGTAATAGGCAATTTTAATGCTATTTATGTGGATTTACCGCTGTAATAATAAACGATTTTGTTATTATTATTGTTAAACTATTTTGTTGAGACATTGGTAGTGTGGGGTTTTGCTAATAGACAATAGGTTATATCTATTCATCATATTATAATATCACATTATAAAATAAAGGGCTTGCGACAATAATTTCAATTTCAATTTTTTTCGACATTATCTAAACTGAATAGTATTTCACGATCACGATGTATTTGAGCATGAGTCATATTTTTTTCAATTAATTTTATCGATACAAGAGCACTTCTATCATTTATCAAAATACAATCTAATAGTATTTGATTCGTATAGGTCGCGGCAATTTAATAAATTCAGACCTGGCTGCCCAAACCACCCTCCCACTTCTGCGCTATTAAACCCTGTCGGGAGCTATACCTAACCCCATTTTCTTTCAAGTCTTGGTACAGTGATTTTAATGTTAAAATAGAAAAAAAATAAGAATAGATCTCACAACAAACAATATCTATGAATATGCATAACGATGAATTAATTAACTACCTTGAAGTCGTAATTGTTATAAGGTTCCTATTGTAAAACAATAATTGCTATTCACAATACTGTACATTTATTATATTTATTTACGAATATTATGCACTCACCACCTCTATTATACAGTACTATTTGTCGCCCGCGGCTTTGCTCGCGTGTTAGTAGCATACGCATTATTTGGTTAACATCTTTTATCCTAATTTAAGACCCTTTAGGGTGAGACTTTTAAAAATTCCTTACTTAGTACACCCCTACTCTATATAAGGATACTACCCTCCAAATTTCATACCTCTAGGACTTATAGTTTAGGCTGTGGGATGATTGTCAGTCAGCTTCAAAAGAGTTTTATATATTTAGAGAGGAAGATGTAACAAAAACCCTGTCAGATCCATAAGGGTATGTATGTATTCATATTCATTTATTCCATAAAAAACAATACATTGTGTGCACAAGCACATGCTCTACAATATTTTTAAACCACTCTGCGTTCGCACGTCGCAATCACTGAATGTAATCATAATAATGAATAATCGCAGTTCTAGAGAAAAACAATGCAAAGGTTCATTAAGATCCAAATAAGTCTGCCCATCAAAAAGTAGAAAACAGTGGAAAACTAAAAATTCATTTTGTGGTCGGTTGTTTCAATCAAAATGATAATTTGGATTAAACTGGACACCGTGCTATATACTTACCCTTTTATTCATATTCAACTGTCGTTTTAGCTCGGTTTTCAAAGTTTACAAAAATGCTCCATCATTGTCACTTGTATAACAGCGAAAAAAGATGACAACAGATTTAGCAATCATTTCAGCTAGTTCAACTTTAGAGAAGACCAATATGAATATACCCCTTAGCGTGGTCAGACTTTAGTAGATTACGTATTTTATTGTTAAACATAAGTTTCAATACTCAATGCGAAAAGTGAAAGCCACATCCTTCCTGGCTTTGTATAGTACCTATGAGAAAGTTTGTTGGTTATTCAACATTAGCAATCCAAATTGAATAGGCGCTTGCCAATACCACACTAATACAGTCCTGGATTTGTCAATAAGACGTATAGTTCTTTTTCTTCATGCATCTTCGAATACACGAACATACGAATATATATTTTGAGCAGGCTCTGTTTGTATGCAATTACTCGTCAGAGGACATTATTTTCTACATTATACATGCCATAGACCCTATCTATTGCTTCTAGACATTTTCGTCAATAACTCCACTTTTAAACCTGCCTCTAGCAAGCAGTATGAATACATTGCTTTTGTTTAGATTTTACAAGGAGTTATGAAACACGAGAATAAACTAGGTTGGACTTAACTTCAGTAAATCCGGGAACTTAGTAATTTTTGAATCAAGCGGTAATTTTGAAGACCCTAACGTCTCACAAGGCCTACTTACTAGTACATAGGTCTCAAGAGAGCATACACAACAGTGCAGAGGGCACCGGTATTACGCACATTTTCAAATAGAGCCTTGAAACAGCAAAACAAGCGAGTAAGATGCTGGGATGAACTTGGAACTATACTTTTCAATTCTACTAAACTTAGTCATTTATTAACTTAGTAAGTTTATTTAGTCACCACTTATAGACAGTGTGTGCAATTCAATTACTCTTGAACTTCCTCTACTAACTTTAATGACTAGTTAAATACTAATCTTTTCAACTTCAGAATATTTTTTCAGAATCGTTTTGTAACCTTTTTCAGAATAGCAAAAACTCTCAAAAGTTGTATTATAATAAGTACTCACAGTGGCCAGTATTTCATGGCGTTTTCTCGCTTGCAGCATGGTAATCTTCTGAACATGATCAAGGGCTGTATGCCGGAAGCACGACCTCGTCGCGAGCAAGAGATTCACAGCCTCCTCTACGTCACCTGTTTTGTGGCGGGCTACCTGTTTTACACAGCATAAAAAAAAATCTATTGAAGAGAAATGTGACACAAACATCACCAAGAATCTGCTGCACCTGTCACTGAAAACCAGCGCAAAGGAGCTATCGTGTACCTATATTTATGTAATGTATATTCATGTAATGTGATACTTTTCATATTTGATCGAGTGAGCGAAGCGAACGAGATCTTAGGGACAACTTGGACGAAAATGCTTTGTATGTTTGTATGTTTGTTCGACGAGATCTTTTGAACCGCTTATCCGATCTTCATAAAATTTGGTAGGTATACGGATAGTACTCTTAAGTTTTACTGGTTTGTTAAATGAAGTAAATCGGTCAAGGAGTCGTAAAGTTATGAGGGTCCAAAGGGAGTAAAAAAAAAAAAAGTCGTACAATAATTTCAAGTGGGGTGTCATATGATAGGGTTTTGTTAAGACATTCCAAAACCGTTTTTATTTTGATTCTAGGTCTTATAGTTTTTGAGTTGTTGTAAAAATTATAAAATTGGCAAACCCAGTATAACGTGAGCTACCATTTCTTGGAGTTTCAATGATTTTGTAGTTCAAGTAAGACTGGTACACAGCTAGACGGCGATTTCGAAGAGATTTGCAAAGTTTATTACAACCATTATTGGTCAATAAAAATTGTTTGGGTTTTATTAACCTCCGACCATCACGAGATCTCAGTTCGGGGCGAACTACTAGTTATATTGGGACATAAAATAAATATAGTTCACAACCGGACTGGATATAGGCCTCAGTAAGATTTTTAGAAGGAACTATCTCATTCACCAGACAGTCAATCGGGAGAAGGCCGCCTTACGCTTCTAAAAATATAAAAAAAAACAGCAGTAAGCCTATATTAGCTTATAGCCTAGTAGCATGTATAAGACTACTAGTCATATTTTATTATACTATATAGATGTTAGTACAACTATGGATATTACAAAATTAAACAGTCAACAATACCGTGATATAACGCATAACAGAGTTCTTAGTTCCCACGGCTAGAGTTGAGGCCTACTTTCGATGTGCGTGCCAATGCTTGGGACGGGACCTAGAGCTCAGACTCAGACTACTATTTAGGTATTCTGTGAGAGAACCATTGGAAATCGCAAGTCATTCATGACGATTTGTTAATCCGAAGAAGTCAGTAGGCACAGGGACTAGAAAACGCTTGGATTTGGGTTTTTGCATAGCAGCGGCAATGGGCTTGCTAACTGTCACGCATAGAATGTGACACGTCACATCCTCAGTGGACGTGGACCGTGCGGTAATGCAAAAATTATGGCACAAGGTTGAATTACACATCACACCCTTGTTCCGTAACTTTTATCATAATTAAATCATAATTTTTATCGCTTTACGAACGTAATTGCGTAATAATATGTAATACGCCCCTCGACTTGTAGAGCTAAGTAACTCGAATGAGTAAGTAATGAGGAAAGCCAGAAAAATAAAAACATGAAACACAATCTGAAGCAAGCAATATCTAGGGGTCTTGTACGTTTATCATTAGTTACTAATAGATGTACTGTAACTGCACGTATAGTGAAAAACATCGTTTTATAAAGAGTTTAATTTTTTGTGTTTAAATTAGTCCCGGACCGGAGGGACTGGCGTACTAATGAGGAGGCCTATACCCAGCAGTGGGTGCATACAGGCTGAATAGATAGATAGATAGAGATTAGTCCCGTGGGTTTCCAGGCAAATTAAACCAAGACTATCTGTAGTCTTTGTATTATAATAAGGTGCCTATTGTTTACTTTGCAAACATTTTCACCCAATATTATGTTGTGTTGATAAAACATGTGCTGGCTACAGATACATCACAACCACACCTGTGTTTCTGTTGTGATATTTTAATTATAATAATCGTCTGTCGGAGTTATCACGTAGTACAGTTGGTAACAAAAGTAAATCAAATATTTACGCGTTTTATGCATTAGCTATTAAATTGATAGGTTATTCGTAGAATCGAGACGTAAATATTAGATAGGTTGAACCTACTATCCATAACTGCTATAATAATGACTTTTTACTCATAAATAATGGCTCCTGTTGTGTTACTTTTGTACATGACAGCACTAAAAACTTTGCTGTCTCTTTATTTGACTAAAATAACATGAATGAATAGCCATAATTATAGCACTGACTTAATAAGATAGTCTAGCTGAAAACACAAGAATCAACACATTATCTTAGTTTTGAAGTAGATAATCCACTTCTGATGCTGACTGTACTGACCAGGAAATATTTTGCACAAATTATGTCATGTCATGATAATCAACTCATACATGTACAAACCATTATATATATTGGAATTTTTGCAACTGCTGTCATACAATGTAGATAAGTAAATCAACTTACAAAAATAAGTAGAGACTAGAAAAGTATACCCCCAAACTGAAATAATGTAAAAGGAATTACCTGCGAGTTTCTATTTAAAGCTATATCCAGATCATTTGAGATTTTTTCAAAGTGATGTTTGCTTTCTTTAACACCTTTAATATCCCTGCAACAAAAGAAAGTTTTTTATAAATGTGGTGCGGGATGTGGGGAGTCTGTGTTATTATCAATCAAAGCTATGAGTCATGGGTCAATTATTATCAAGTACTGTTACATAGTCAGTGTAGTTTTTTTGTTTTAATATTGTATTTGCACAGTATGTGACTTGGTATTGCTCTTTTGTATATTTTGCAGTTCATCAAATCCTATTTAATATTATAAGCAGGAAAGTTTGGAAGGATGTATGTATGTTTGTTCCTCTTTCACGCAAAAACTACTGATCCGATTTGGATGAAACTTGGCATATATATATTGTCCGTGACCTGGATTAATACATAGGCTACTTTTTATCCTGGAAATTAAATGGGTTCCAACGGGACGCGAAGTCGCAGGCGGAAACTAGTGTTACATAAAAATATCAAATACCATTTGGTTTAAATGATGTTGCTATCCAGGGATGTTACCTAAACGCAAACAGCCTAAAACAAACATAAGTGGTGTTTAAGGGCGGAAGCATAAACCCAGCAACAGGTCAATGCCTTATGACAACACAGCTAGGGACTTACACTTTCACGAAAGCAGCGAGATTCTTGAGCACAGTCCGGGAAGCCTGATCGAGGAGTATTGAATGGAACTTGTTCATCTCCTGTATGTCATGGATCATGCGGTTGAGAGTAGCCATCACTGTTGGATCTTCTGAGAAGCAACCGGTCAAGTCCCACAGGGCGTTTGCAAAGGTCCTAGTGATATGCACAATTTTCAAGCTAGGAACTACTACTATTGTAAAACAAGAAAGCGTCAACCAAAATGTGATGATTAGTTTATTCAATCAAAACATAGTGGTGATAGGAGATAATTTCTAAAATGATAATAATAGTATATACATACAGTCCAGTATCAACATGTTCCAATGAACAAATTAGAAGCTGTACAATTCCATAACTTACACACATAGTTGGTTATGTATGTAAATAAAGCAAAGTAAAAAGGAGGTCAAAGAGTTCTCACCCTCTATGAGTCATGTACGTTTTTCCGGACTCTATCATCACAGAACACGCCTTCAGCACTTTATCAAGTTTTTGCTCTAAGCCATCTATACTAGCTTCCTCTGTTTCCAGTTGCTCCCTAAAACAACAATTACACAGGGCGTAAACAACGGATAACACGCACAACACGTACGAAATCTCACTTTCATTGAATATAGGACAAAATTACCTAAACTTAGGAGAGTCTCTGAGACATTCGTCGAAATCTATGAGAGGCTTCATATTGATGATATTGGAAGTCTCGATCTAGCTATCACAAAAACATTTCAGTTTATAAAAAAAAGAATCCTCATAATTTACTGAAACTTCATTGAGCGTGAAGCGCAAAGTGAAGCGAACCCAGTCCGCTACAATATTACTTTGTAACACTTTGTATGTATGCAAAATAAATAAAACAACACAATACGACTGACGAAGTCCGATGAAGTCCAACCGACCCGACTGGACCCGACGACCGACAAGACAAGCCGACTTTAGCCGACAAGGAAAAAATATACTTCTTCTTCTTCTTTTTCTTGTGGCTGCCACGAATTTGCCAATTTCAGCATCAGTGTTTACTTGTTTACTAAACTAGAAAGGCAGAGATAAGTTTTATGAAAATTAATGCAAAATCACAGAGTGAAAATGAATGACCGGTGAAGACAAACCAAGAAGTTGAAAATAAATTTACTTGAAAAAACAAACGAAAAAAAAATCATATAACTTTTTTTTTCTTCAGCATAAAAAAAAGTATTCTTCAGGTTTCAGCTTGATGGAGCCCATTTTCCTGGTTATTCAGTGATGCCAAGTCAGGGTATACCCTGGATTTAGGGTAAATCGAGATGACAGGGTAATTTTAGGGTAACAGTATGTTTAGGGTAATTTATTAAATACAATGAAACGTTGTCTTGTTTAATACAAACTACAACTGTCTAGTAGAAACTTCTAATAGACGACGATGCAGAAGAGACTATTCATTTATTCGTTAAGCATAGATTTTGTATTGTTAATAGAGGCTTTTTGGTAAACATTCTAAGTGTTATAAAAGCATTGATTATGAAATAAATTGAAATGTTTGATTATTTATTTAAAAAACTTTAGGGTATTTTATCAATAAAGTTGTGAATCTAGGGTAAAATTAATCAGACTTTGGGGTAAAATTAAAATCTGGGTTGGCAGCACTGTGTTCATTGTGATTGTGTTAAAAAAAGACTTGGCAAAAGAACAAGCCTCCAGTGCCCGAACAAAACAAAAGTGACTGTATTACCAAAAAAGACTGGCAAAAAAACAAGCCTCCAGTACCAGAATAAATTAAAAAAAAAAAAAGTGATTGTGTTTCAAGAAATAAAGTTTCAAATTCAATGTTTCAATCCAAAGAGAATGCAAAAAACCAAATCATAGTGACAGGGTGGCAGCAAGACAAATTCAAAACAAAGAATTCAAAATGAATCAAGAAAATGACCAAAATGACAACAAACTCAGGGATGATCATGTCCTCAATGTTCTTCTGTGTGCTATTGCTATTCCACTTTCAATGTCCTTGTGGATAACAAATATCATTTATGCAAAATTCATTTTAAATAATGATGGATTTGATGGTAATAAATACCACAGTAAGACTTTCTTATTTAGATTCAAATGCAGCTGTTTTTGCTTCTACACCGTTCTGATGAAGTCTGTGTCTACATCCTACATTTCTGTAGGTACCATACAGCTTTAATTTTGTACTGGTCTGTTTCAGAACCCATAATAATATCTCCCGGTCGTTGGTTAGCTTCCTGCCTCATTCCACTTCTTGTAGCAGTGTATGGTTACAGAAAAAAAAGTGTGAACCTCAATGGGGCTGCATTTGGGGCTGTAATAGCATTTGTTCTAACATTGAGCAATTACAGCTTTCTTGCGTGTCTGTTTACTTTCTTTATGTCATCATCGAAGGCAACAAAGTTTGGATCACATTTAAAACGAAAGTTTGAAGCTGATTTCAAAGAAGGTGTGTTAGTATTTTTTACTGCCTTTTTATTTCTCAAATAGATATGAATCATATTATAGAGTCAGATTGAAATTTTCCTCATCCATAAAATGTGAATTAAAACAATTTTATACCTAGAATAAATCCTTTCCTGACTTCCAGGTGGTCAAAGAAATTGGGTCCAGGTTCTGTGCAATGCTGGAATGGCCACTCAACTTGGCCTTTTGTACTTACTAGACATAGGAGCTTGTGAGAGGCCAATTGATTTTGAGCGAGACTACAGGTCGTCTTGGCTCTCAATTGGTGTTCTTGGTGAGTCTAAATGGGTAGAGTGAAAATGCTTATAAGGCAGAATGTGGACCCCAACAAGATATAATCTAATAGATTTTTATTGTGTCTGGGGTTTTGGCATTGCCTTTCTAACTAATAATTGAATTTGCTGTAATTTTACAATGTAGGTACTTAATTGATTTCTTTAAATGCATACTAATGTCACAAAACAGGATACCTTGTTTAACATGCGTAATTGCATTGTGACATGTTTGTTTTTTATCTGTTTTTATCTGACTGCCTTACTGACTTACTTAATCATTTGTGTATTTTTTGAATGTCTCATATTTGCATCTAATGGAATAGAATAATAGGAAAAATTTAAACACATTATAGAAAAATAATATTGAAACTTTTTTAGGAGTATTTGCCGCCTGCAATGGTGATACTTGGGCCTCAGAGCTTGGCCCAGTCCTTTCAAACTCGGATCCATTCCTAATTACAGCTTGGAAAAGAGTACCAAAAGGGACAAATGGAGCTATATCACTGATGGGTACCATCGCCAGTACTTTAGGAGGCCTTTTAATTGGAGTTGCTCAATACTTAACCCTGTGCTATTTTACTGATCAAATAACATGGTACTCTGCACCACGCCAATGGCCGGTTATTTTGCTTGGAGCTTTGGCTGGATTTCTAGGCAGTCTCATTGACTCACTTTTGGGTGCCACTTTACAATACTCAGGTAAACATTAGACATAGATCCATATTATTAGTCGTTTCCTCGAATAATCCTCGCCTCGACCCAACCTCAAAGTAGTGCTTTGGGTGATTGTTGTTGTTGTATTTGCTACTCATAAAAATAGGATTTTAAAATTCTTCTTCAAAGTTACTACCAAAGTTTCAAGGTCAAGTCGGAAACTATTTCATGTGACAACTAAAAACTACTAGGTTTTGCTATTGACTGAAAAAGTATGGGTATAAATTAATTACATATGTAAATAAGGAATTCAATGTATATTATTATTTACGTTCTTAACCATTACATTTATTCTAAAATTTTTTTTTAAGGTATGGACAGTGAAGGCAAGATTGTTTGCCATTCAAATCTATCAGTGAAACATATTTGCGGAAAAAACATTTTGGATAATCATAGTGTGAATCTCATTACCACTATCATAATGGGTCTGCTGATGCCTACAATTAGTAAAAACTTGTGGCCGCTGTGCTGCCCTCTTTTTGTTGAAATAAGAAGTTAAAATTGCATGCAAAAGTGATTAAACCTTTCTTAAATTGTTGCCAAATTGTTCTACATAAAACCTTAGTCTTGAGTCTTTGGCCTTCTGCACATTTGACGGAAATTCCGTCGCCGGACTTCCGCGGGAGTCAATCCGGTACCATACGATCGTCCGCGACGAACGACCGATCTTCCGCGTAGTGTGCTCGCTATTTGTAATTGATCGAGTGAGCGAAGCGAACGAGATCTTAGTGATAACTTGGACTAAAATGCTTTGTATGTTTGTTCGATGAGATCTTTTAAACCGCTAATCCGATTTTCCTAAAAATTTAGTAGGTATACGGATAGTACTCTTTAAGTTTTACAATGAAGTAAATCGGTCAAGGGGTCGTGAACTTAAGAGGGTCCCAAGAGAGTAAAAAAAAAAAGTCGTACAATAATATCAAGTGGGGTGTCATAGGATAGGGTTTTGTTTAGACATTCCAAAACCGTTTTTATTTTGATTTTAGGTCTAATAGTTTTTGAGTTGTTGTAAAAATTATAAAATTGGCAAACCCAGTGTAACGTGAGCTACCATTTCTTGGAGTTTCAATGATTTTGTAGTTCAAGTAAGACTGGTACATAGTTAGACGGTGATTTCGAAGCGATTTGCAAAGTTTATTACAACCATTGGTTAATTAGCTACAACTTTCGGCACTATTCATGCAGCAAACTAAACTATTCTGTAACAGCTGAATACAAACTAACATTGCTAATTCTTTTGTGTGCTGTGTGTTGTGTACCTAGTACATAACATGTAATGTTTCTATGATGTTTTTAAAATTTGAAATGACCTAACTAGGTAGGTAAGTATGTATTTTGTTATGTAAATTAATCTACTAAACTGTATTTAGGTACCTAATGATAGAGTACCTAGCTACATAAACTAGTAAAACTTCTGTAGTTTTTGTTTATTTTATACATTTAGATTATTATTACCTACCTATTAAAAAAATAGTAAAGTTAGGTATCTACAAACTCTCAAGTAGACCAGGAATGTACTTATTTAGTAAATATTATACTAATGTTTTTAAATAAGTAACTGTTGGTTTTTTGTAAGAAAGATTTTTAATAAAACTCTTAATTTAACTGTGTTTAACTTTGTTGTCTCGTTCGTCCAAGACATCTATTTTAATTTATTCACAAAGAAAATTACAACTAATACAGTATTTACAATATTTACAAAATACGCATGAAACAGTTGAGCTATCTACAAACCGTTGCATTATGCAGACATCTATTAGATTTAGGTAGTATACACTGGGTATTCTGGTAAGTTACGGTCCATTCTAGGGCCAGAAATACGTAAGAACGTTTGTTGTTCATTCCATAACAAATATAGTACGTAACGTACGTAGTACGTACCTACCTAGGTACCTAGTATAGGAATAATTCAAATAACCCGCCACCCATATTTCGTATTTGCCGCCAATCGCTAGAGCTGTCAAAAAGTTTCTGATGGGTTCCGTTCGTAGCGCTAGTGTGATTTAAACTTAAAAGCTAACCACTTTTGAAGTTTGGAGTTGGTGTTCTTTCCGTTAGGATATTAGTGTTCCGTGCACAGTGTGCAGTGCACCCTACCCCGTAGATTTCAGCATCCAGAGAAAAAATGTTTGCTAACATCATAGACTAAAGTTTTCATAATATTTTTTTTTTGTGTTTATCCAAAAAATGTTGTTCGGTATTGCAGCGCCGAAAAAAATGCTTGCATTTGACAGTGACTGATGTGGATTGATGACATAACATAAGACCTTCACTCGCAACTTAACAAAATTGGCTGACACTGGCAGAATTGTGATAACTAGCCACAAAAGCCACAAACATGGCAATGCACAAACAGTGCGAAGCCAAAAAAAAAAAACCACAAACCAAGAAGTTGAAGAAGAAGACTTTTATGGTCTTTGTTTTTTAAATTTACGTGCTTTTACTGTGGATGGGAATTGTAAATTTACACAAAACTTTATTGAGTTGATGACTCATTTTGCAGAGTTGTGCTTAGTGTTGTATTGTTCTTGGCATCGCTAGCGTCCTTAGTAATCTATGTTGGCTTCCGTAGCCATCAGAAGAACCTCTATGAAATTCCATTGTTTACAGTAGGTACCTACCTCATAATCTAATCCAACTATCCAAGCTCATAGGCTCGGTGTATGTATAAATTCTTTGCTCGTAGGTAGGTACCTAATGATTGTTTTGTTTTGATTGAGTAACCATGCCGTTTCACATAGAAGAGAGTCCTATTATAAACTCGGATATAGAAAATGACGAGACAGGCAGCCGTCGGAACCTTGTTGGAGATGAACTGGGTGAGTACCTACTATCTGGTTTCCATGAAGGTTTTCCTCGTGCTAAGGTCAAACATGAGCTTTGCGAAAGTATGATGGGCCCTGATATATCATAGATTAGTAAAAACATTTCCTACGCTATGAATAAGATTAACATAAAAAAATTCAGAGGTTGGCTAATCTTTACAAAAATTTTTTACTTGTTAGAAAAAATGCCTTTGTTCACACTACTACTCTACAATCAATGATTCTCATAAACAGTTTGAAACAGCAGTAAAGGTATCATTGTTGCTCTGAAGTTGTCCATAGCATTGTATTATTTTGCTTGAGCCCATAGTAACATAACTGTCATCCGCTATTAAATCAAAGATCTTTTGTGATTGGGATTACTATAGTAATAAGTAAGTTACAAACTGTAGTCAGAATTCAACCAGTGTGAGCTTTAAGCAGTCATTATAAAATAAGCCTGTGAAAGTCATTTCGTCATTGAGCAATATAAATAACTAACACCATGTTTTTACTAAAAACATTTACAATAAAACCTTCACAACCCAATCCTTATAAACAATTTGTTTTTACAATTAAGAAAGTCCTTAAAACAATCTGCACAAGATTTAAAATGTCAAACATGCACAAGGTTTGGTGGTGGAAACGCAAATGGATATCTTCACAGAGTTGTGCATGTTTTATTGTGAATGTTTTTGAGTGGAAATTTACAGTAGTATTTTTGTCTCTAGTGGAAGGAACAACAGGATGGATCAAATGCCGCACAGTTCTTGGCATCATGGGGTTCCTTGGATTTGCTATTGTGTATGCGATGCGCGTCAACCTTTCAGTTGCTATAGTAGCCATGGTGAACACCACCAAGCCTATTGTCTCAAATGACTCTACTTTGGATGTGTGCCCTGTCACTACTCCTAGCAACACCTCTGAGCCTACTGTAAGTTTTTTTAGTTCACTATTTTGTGAACCATCATTTCCTTGTTTCTAAACTTGTTTAGAAAAAGTCTATAGGAACTTGCAAAGACAAGAAGCCTTGCTCTGTCCGAGTTCTTTTATTACTATCTACTTATCAATACATACATCATCCATGCGAATATTACATCTTATTATTCTATAATCTGGTTTTGTTAAAAAATTAGATAATGTTGATAAACTATTTATTACTATAAATTTTAAACAACCTACAAAGTAAGGGTTGTTCTTATTTTAGACTTTAAACGCCTGACTCACTTGGTACTCAGTCAAAGTAATAATATTTTGAATAACTGAACTCTATAATAATAATAAATTTTAAATGACTAAAGTGAATTAATTTTATTATAAGTACAGAACTGACATCATATTGATATTATTTTATTTTAGAGGCCTGGAGACTTCAATTGGTCTGTAGAACAGCAGAGTATAATATTGGGATCATTCTTCTATGGATATGTGCTGACACAGGTAATCTGAACTACAATAAAATTATTATACCTACCTATAATAAATAAATAAAACTTGAGTAGGTTAAACTGACCCCCTTATTCTGACTAGCAATATGGTGAGGAGTATTGGTGGTGTGTGGTCTAGGGTTCCAAAATCCTACAAGGAAACTTTCTTAGCAATACACACACTTGTTCAAAATTTCTTTCCAGATACCTTTCCTGCATGTAGCTAGGGAGCTTATTCGTTATTTGCGTAGTCTATTTCGTGGGTAAACTTTGTAATAACTATACAACACTTGTATTACGTTACAATGATTTACAAGACAAAGTGCTTGTAATTTTACTGAATGCATAGAATGTCCTTGCATTGAAAAACCTTGATCGAGCTTGAACTGTTACAGATTCCCGGCGGAAGAATAGCGGAAATGTATGGCGGTAAACTAGTGTACGGTATTGGAGTATTCTTCTGCGCAATTTTCACGATACTCAGTCCAATCGCTGCGTACACAAACTTCTGGTTCTTTATCGTAGTACGAGCTATGGCGGGGTTAGCGGAAGGAGTTACGTACCCAGCTATGCATGCTATGCTTGCTAAGTGGATACCGCCGATGGAGAGATCCAAGTTCGCGGCCTATGTTTATGCTGGTAAGGTCTGATTTAGTATGGCAACATCGAGTGACGAGTTTTTGGGTGCAATGTGGAAGCATGCAATGGAATCTGACCTTTGATGTATTGATAAGTCAGTGTTGATAACCGAACGCATCATGAACATAATATTGTGTATGGGAACATTTGTCTGTCTGGTTGTTACGTTTTCGCAAATAATTCTCTGAGTGGATCTTGATGATTTTTTTCCTTATAAACAAAGTATACCTAGTACAAAACTGTTACATTTGTGACACAATTAAAAGTATAACTAAGTTGAAACTCGTCTTTTAAAAACCGATAGAGTAACGGTACTATATCTATTCCGTGGAAGCGTTCTCACGTAGTCCAGATCGTGGGTTCGAGTCCCTCTGAAACCTTTTCATAAACGTGATTTTCTGTATTACAGGTTCAAACATAGGCACAGTAGTTACACTTCCCATATCAGGATGGCTTTGTACGCTCGAGTTTGGTGGAGGCTGGCCTCTATGTTTCTACATATTTGGAGGTCTGGGTGTATTCTGGTTCATTGCATGGTTGTTTCTGATCTACGATTCGCCGCAGAAACACCCTAGGATATGCTCTAAGGAGATAGAGTATATCTCAAACTGTATTGGACCCAGTCAGGTGAGTAACTTCTAATATAATTACAGTTTTTTTTGGTAATTACAAAATAGTGGTGTAATACTAATTATCCTATTTAATATTATAGACGCGAAAATTTGTCAGGATGTATGTATGTATGTTTGTTCCTCTTTCACGTAAAAACTACTGATTCGATTTGGTTGAAACTTATAAAATACATATATTGTCCGTGACCGGGATTAACATATAGGCTACTTTTTATCCCGGAAAATCAGCTGGACGCGATGGAAGTCGTGGACGGAAGCTAGTTTGTAATAAAATCATCCTTATGTATGGTCAGCTTATCTAGATAATTGTGAACTTAACCGTTTCGCAATGGGAGATTTTAAATGGCTAAGTATGAATAAACTGTTTTCAAACGGAATAGCGTTAATATGAATTATAGGTATCGGCTCACATTGCTATCAGCAATGTGGGGCGCAGCTGTGAGTCATGCGTTGACCTAACAGATGTTATTCGAAGCCGATTTATTCAATTCCATTATGTATCCACTTTTACTTGGCTATCTTCAGTTCCTCTTAAATGTTGGTGATGCCTAAGAAGTCGAGTCACACTTTTATACCTAAATCTTATCTACTGTCGAACAAAGTTAGTATATGTCGTATACAAAGGCGAGCTTAATATTAGTAAGCATTTTTTACCAACTAACCTATGTGTATTGTAGATTAGTATATAGGGTATAGATAGGTATTATTTGCTGTATGCTTCCTGTATAAATTCTAGTTAAACGTCTGTTTATGAATACTCTTGAGTTTATAAATGGTGTAAAATATACCTAACAAGCGAAAAAAAGCTAACAAAGTTGGTTTTAACGTTTTTCATTTGTTAAATGCCTTTTAGGCCAGTTTCAAGGCTCGACCGACCGTCGGTGCGTACGTCGGTCACGCTTGTCATTTGTATGAAAATTCTCAAGTCGTTACTGAGCTCGACCGACCGTACGCACGCTTATATTGCTACTATCGCCAGGAACCCGATGGTACGCACCGACGACGGTCGGTCGAGCTCTGAAACCAGCCTTTTTCTTTTCAATCGAACTCTAGAGCTGTATATAATAGTTTGTAACTTTTATTTCTAGGAGGAAACACCGACAATGTCGATACCCTGGTGTAAGTTTCTAACGTGTGTTCCACTATGGGCGATCTTAATAGCGCAATGCGGGCAAGCCTGGGTCTTCTACACACAGTTTACAGAGCTGCCGTCTTATATGAACAATATATTGCATTTTGATATAGTTTCTGTAAGTATTTATAAGGCGGTATGTGAAGGTATAGTTCTATCTCACAAAGACCGTTTGGCTTTGTTTGTGTGCGTAAGCTCCGGTGAACTCGGATATATTGAGGTGAAGTGAGATAAAGTGATCGATTTGAGGGTGATGTGTTTATACACAACATGCATACTACATAGTCAAACGAACTTCGTAAGACAGAATAAAATAAAGGTATGGTCTTTATGCAGAGGTAACCGTCACCTTTTCTTATACCTATAAAGCCTACTTTCCGATCTGAATACTAAACTAGTTTTCAGAGCCGATGAATATCCTCATAACTCGGAAGCGGCTCCATCAATTTTCACCAAGCATAAGCAAATAAATATCCCAGATCAACCAGATTTCTTACAAAGAAAACTGCATCTAAATCGAAGTCCTATTTTAGAGCTACAAGACCACATACAAAAATACATATAGACGGAGTTCAAATCCTATTTATATGAGTGTTGATTAAGTATTTCCATTATCGTTCGATGTTTCAGAATGCTCGACTGAGCGCACTTCCGTACCTGACCGCTTGGATCGGCGGCATCCTTATTTGTATATTCGCTGACTGGCTGTTAGCAAAGGGATGGATAAACAGGCTCAATAGCATGAAGCTTTGGAATACAGTTTGTGAGTACAATTTTTACTATAGATTTCTTTTAATCCCTGACCGAAAAACGGAAGGCTATGTTTGGCGAAGTTGTGTGTTTGTTTAAATTGATCTAACATATGAACCACATTTTTATTGCAAAGAGTCAAGCAAGGAGAATTTATTTGAAACACCACCTCCTTCATTGAGGACAAAATACGCGAGCAAAGTGGTTACCTCGATATTCGGCATCTCTCATTATTAAGATGCGAAGTCTCCCGCGTTTTCCATCTCTGCTTAAAAAAGAACATCAACGTTTACAGTAACCATGAAAATTTTAAAAACTGAATGAATAATTGTTTCTTTCCAGCGGCATTCGTCCCTGCGTTCGGATTACTAGGGATTGCGTGGGCGGGCTGCGATCGAACCGCGGTGATGTTGCTACTTAGTATCGCCTCGGCATTCGGCGGCGCTGCTTATGCTGGTAAATATACCCTACACTTACTGATTTCTACGCTGCTGTACAGCCTACTCGGTCTATCTTATCGATTAGAACTGTATGTAAATAAATAAGTAAATATTCTTGGACATATCACACAACATTATCTAGTCCCAAACTAAGCAAAGCTTGTACTGTAGGAACTAGATTGCTGATAGAACACTTAAATACGTTTTTTTGTAAATACATACATACTTATGATACATGGTAACACCCAGACACAAAACAAACATCTATGTTTGCCACACACAAATGTTTGTTCATGGTGGGGATCGAACCCACGACTCACAGCACGGAAGGCAGAGCTACTACTGACTGAGCCTTGACGCCTGTCAATGTTGGATATGATTCCAGGAAATCAAATGAACCACATAGATCTGTCACCTCAGTTCGCTGGTACGATGTACGGTATAACGAACGCAGCCAGCAACATCTGCGGTTTCATGGCGCCATATGTGGTCGGACTCATCATCAATGCCGAGCAGGTTAGTCAATTTTTCTACGATAAACTTTGTAGGATATTTATCTGTTCTAATATTTTTATTAAGTTGCGCGGCCCTCTTGTGCAATGTTCGTTGCATCTAACGGAGTGGCAGTCTGATTGCGCAATGGAACTCAAAATGATAAAATAAACCGTTGTATATCGTTTTATATAGTCTGTAAAACAACATACAACCCTGAGCTTTAGGCCTAATGTATTTGATAAACCTTTGAAAAGATTCTGCTGCATTTCTTAGACCAAAGGTCATGTAATAAAAATCGTACAGTCCAAAGGGCGTTTCTGTAGATTTTTGATGCTCTGATGTTTGTCACACCATGACATTTAGATCGATTTGAATTCGTAATTTTGAAAGCATAATATAGACACGAGTTTTGTCATTTTTTGAAACGACACATAGCACTTTTATTTTAATAGTTTTTCTTGTGTTATTGTGAGTATTGTTGTTTAATTTTGGTGGAATTTCAACCAATAATACTTAGGTCGTAACATAAAGTGTGAGCCATTGGAATAAATGTGTGTAAAGTGGTTTTTCTGAATGTGAAAATTCGTGTTAGGTTTTGAAGAGAAAATCCACCATTTTCTTTTCAAAACAAACGACAGCCGACTTGACAAATGACTTGACTTGACTTATTTATTACAATTATATCACTTGACATTGGCAAAATTGTCTGTCGAAATGACGGACACAGGCCATTATTGAAGAGAAGAAGAAGAAGCATAATATAGGCTAATTTAAAAAAAAATGGAATTACGTTAACGCGAAAAAAGTATCGGACAGAAATAAGAAATATACATGTATATGAACGTTAGTATACAGGGTGTTACCAGACCACTTCCGAAAACTTGGAGGTTCCAATCAGACCATGATACTGAAAACATTAAGCGAAAAAAATCGCGAAAAAAAAAATTGACTTGACTATCTCTTTTTAATTTTTTTTCTAGTTACATACACACAGTACAACATAATAAGACATATCTACCTAATTATCTCATTTAAAAAAGCAAAAAAACAAATAAAATAAATAAAGCAGCAATGTACACGCAGCACGCAGATTACGTCTACTACAGCATGAACAGCTGAGAGTTCATCGCGGGTCATTCAAGTACGCGACGTGCGAGCGACCTACGTTAGTAGGCACTTACGACACAGAATAAATAATAGTACTACGCCTCGACCTTACCTACGTGAATGCGTACATTGCGGGCTGGCGAAATAAATACAAATCTTTAAACATTGTTTTCTCCGGCTATAATTATTTTTCAGGATAACTGATTTTTTTTTGGTTGGGTTTTGGTGTGCTGTAGCTCCCCCTTTCGTTTTCGGAAGTGGTCTGGTAACACCCTGTATGTATTAGTATCTAGGTATAATTTTGTTTCACAGCAAACTCTGGGACAATGGCGTGAGGTGTTCTACTTAGCCGCAGCAATAGATCTCGCAACGAACTTGTTCTATTTATTCTTCGCGAGCACTGAGGAACAGGTAAGAATTCTCAAATCCTATCCTATTATATTTATAATATTACAAACGCGAAAGTTTGTGAGGATGTATGACGTATGTTTAAATGGATGTATGAATTTATGTATGTTTGTTCCTCTTTCACGCAAAAACTACTGATCTGATTAGGATGAAACTTGGAATATATATTGTCCGTGAGCTGGTTTAATACATAGGCTACTTTTTATCCCGGAAAATCAACGGGATCCAACGAGACGCGAAAGAAGTCACGGGCGGAAGCTAGTTCATTAAAATTTTAAGCGATTTTCATTGCGAAGTGTCAGAAAGTCTCGGTTCAGAAACGAAGATGAAAATGAATGAGAGCTTATCTACATCTAGCAAAGCTTGACTGAAATTGTTTGCTTCCAGGATTGGTCGCGACCGGATGATGATGATGACATGACAGCATCAGCGCCCGTTGACAGCATCATGTATGCTGACTCCTAGTCTACAGAACGCCGGGAGACCGGTGACACCTACTTATAGTAGATACATTTTATATTATACTAGGTGATCCGGAAGTGTAGCAAGCTAAATGTGGCTTTGTATTCGCAAAAGTGCGATACTGGCAAAAAATTAGAGAAATGCTGCTGTTGTTCCATATTTCTTAATACGTACATACTACATAGGAATCATTAAAAATCATTAAAGAAAATCCAAGGTGAGTAAACGAATAGTGGTGTATGGAAAAAAATCAATGGGAAATTTGAGACTAAAAGGTTGGAGAGAAACTTCGCGTTTTATTCTTGTGATGAAAATAAAAAACAAATTTTATATCCTAATGTACACATTAAGGCTCGAGCGGACCGAATGCGTATACGTGTATACGTCGCAGTCACGCGCGTAGTTACTCATTGTAATGTATGAAACTGTATGAGACAGGACACGCTGCTTGCGTAATGACGCGCACGTCTACGTTACGCAAGCAGTGTGTCCTGTCTCGTAGAGATTCATACATTACAACTCAGTAACTACGCGCGTGACTGCGACGTATACACGTATACGCATCCGGTCTGCTCGAGCCTTCAATCCAAATCAAAGTAGTTTTTTTTACTTATACTTTTTTACGAATCGTGGGTTGGGGCAAATTCCTTCGTCAAGAATAAATTACTTCATTTTGTTATTCACCGTTCACCCCGCACAAGGCAATCTAATCTAAGTGGTACGCCACTAGTATTTGATATTATATTTTTCAAATATTCGATATTTCTTATGAGCAATCAACAACTCATATTTTTTTTATTTGATTAATTATTTATCCAGTGTCGTTGATCTCTGATCAAAGATTTTTAACCAGTCGCTTATAAATAATCCAGTGCAGCAATATAAGTGAGAAGAATCCAAAGCCAAAAATGAGTGTCAAATGACGAAGGCCCTTTGGCAGCTTAAAAACTTCGTCGCAGTAACTTTGATCGAGTGTCGAATCTAAAATAAGTGGTTTTGAACAATGAATTGAATATAAGAATTATATAGATTTATCCTGTCACCATAAACACGACGTAAGCTCAAATAGATAGATATATAGATTGTTTATTAGACATACACACAGAAAACACAGAACAGACTTAGAAAATATAACAAATATACAGGCACCTAAAAGAAACAACAAAAAAGTTATAGCTAAGTAACAGCTAGGTAACCTAACGTGACCAGTGGGTTCTAGATAGTCTCGTTCCATGTCGTATGCAGCCAAATTTGTCCCGACTCAGCTGATTGCTGTCTAACAGGGTAGGTGGTCCCACCATGGTAAACAGCGCTGGTTTTCAGGCAGGGCCAAAAATAGTTCTATGGTTTTTATTAGGAAAGTGTCGAGATAGTGTTTATCGGCTGTTATAAACGGTTTAACTCATAAAAAGTGAGAAAAAACAAATTAGGCTTATTTTTACCAATCAATTAACTATTACTCATACAAACCACCATTTCAAAGTACATTTTTTATATTATAACTAACAATAAATATATTAACGCAATTTTAAATTGAAATACTCTAGTAAAATAAGTTGGTAGGTGAAAACGAGCGCTAGGGAATCGTGAGTACCTAAATAAGTATTGGTTTTTGTAATTCATAAGATTATGCCAGGCATGTGTATTTGATACGACTAAGTGTATTTAGCATAGTTTAAATAACTGGGATGCACAAATCAACACACGACTTATGGCCCCTTTTCTATCACAGGCCGGAATAATAATAAAAATACGTATAATAATATCATTTTATTATTTAAAAGCTACAACACGTAGATCAAATAAAATAAATAAATATTCACGGACACTTAACACAACGCCTTCTAGTCCCAAACTAAGCAAAGCTTGTACGATGGAAACTAGATGGCTGATATATTTACAGATTATGCAGAAATGTTGTCCCGAGAGGTCTTCTTCTAGTAAATCGATGATTATAAGTGTTAAATAATATTATGTATATTTCACATAAATAAAAATAAGTCCGTGATTTTAGAATCATTAAGAAACGTCTTATCTTAGTACATTAGCCGATTTATTGTTTTCAGTTTTGTCAATACCTGTCAATACTAATAAGATAGAAAGCGGCGTCATGGGTACAACATCAGCACCCAGCGTATTCCAAAAGCAAAGAAATAGCAAAAATCGTGCAAATTTTGCTCCTAAGACCGTTTGTCCACCAACGCCGGCACCGGCACGGCACCGATAATGCACTACCAGGGCAATACAAAACACGTTGGTGAACAAACGGACTGCGCGTAACGGAAGCTATAGTAATGCGAGGATAGTACCGGGTCTAAAAGCGGGAGTTTTATACTCAAGCGACGTAGCGGGAAAACGGCGTATCGTGCCTAATTTGTAATAACATACGCACATTACGATGGCTATGTACTGTTTTTTGTAAAAATAACGATCATTTTTATAAAAAAAGTTCATGAACCACAAGTAATTGTACATAAAAAATCTAATCCAGTTGTTATATACAAAATTCCAGTGTATCTAATGCTGTATTGTGTACCTAAGGTATTTAATTTAATATTTTAATAAATTGATAATGAAATGTATGAATGAATATAATAATTGTATAATCACGGATTTGTATATTTTTCTAATTATATTGTAATCTAAGTCTGTGATATACGAAATGTGCTATCAGATACTCTTATTGAAAAAAAAACTCAACCATTAAATAAATAATAATAAATTCATAATTCCTAGTAAATATTATAATAGATTCCAAAATTTTAGTTTAAAAAAACAAAATTGTAAAATAAAATAGCGAGAAAAAATATTTAAATTTAAATTAAAAAAATTTATAGGAACAAAGAATGGTTTGATAATGATAAGTCTACAACCAAAAGATGATTACGACCAAAGAAATCATTATAATTATTCCACATTCATATTTTCGACATCAAATTAATGACGGCCCATGTGTAGAGATTTTTTGTAATTAATTTTACTGAAGATACGAGTAGATAGAAAAATGTTTATTGTACACCACTTTTACAAAAATAAAAAAATAAACACAGAGTTCATTATTCTTATGAGAAGTACAATGGGCTGCCTTATCGCTATGAACGATCTCTTCCAGGCAACCTTTGGATGGACTGGATTTTAAATGTACGAAAGTGACGGTGTAATGAAAAAAAGCTCATTTAATTAATTTCACCAACTATGTGCATAAATTAAAGGATATATAAACTACTGAACACTTTTTCAATTATATTTCGGGGAAGCAAACACAATTCATTTTGTCTGATGTTGAGATCAGAGGTATAAAATATTTATACTGTCTTCCATTAGGTGTTTCAAATTAATTGAAAAAAAAAAAAAACAATTTTTCATTGGTATATTTAATTTAATCAACCGTCTGCTTATGTCTGAGTTTTTAATCAAAAAATTGTAACAAATAAGAATTGCACCTGAAAACTAACTACTTTGTAAACATTCCAAAAAATATGTTAATTTATAATTTTTAAGTTGAAAAAGCAGTATTGATTAGGTACGTGATATTTTTTTACGAAATGAAATATTTTAGATCAATGTTATGTACTTATTATTATTTATTATTATATTAATATGTGCTGATCAATCCAAAACAGGACTACGTTTCTCTACTAAAATAATATTAACATAAATTAAGAATATAATTTTAATCGTTATTAGTATAGAATCTCCAGCTTTATATTATATTTTATATTTAAGTAAGTTTTCATCGGTGCTTTGCAAAAATGCCAATTATTGTTTGCTGTGATTTTTTAAATACAAACTATAAAGGACTAGACACTGTTAAATCAAACTATAACCGTAAACGGGTTATCTATATAATAAAATAAATTGTAATATTCCTCTTATCGTACTTACCGTATAGCCTTACTTACCTTTACAGTTTACATATAATTTGTAACCTGTGTTTCGCAAAATAAATTAATTTGAATTTGAATCGTATTTCAGTAATTTTGGGCAAAGTGCTAACGACTTTGTGTCAAAAAAAATTGGAGCAGAAAATTCATTATATAGTTCTTAGATTCGTTTTTATCCGGAAATCGGATAGATACATATTTTCTCGATAAAAAAAACCCGAAGTTACTTTTAACTTTCTGAGTTCGAGTCCGGGCACAAACTTAGTAGTTTTCGTCTTATTTTTTATCGTACGTGGTAAGTTGACAGCGTGATCCTACCGCCTTCGTTTGATACAGTAGGTCTAGTCCTTTATCTTAGTAGATTATGGTATGTATGTAAGTGACGTATTTTTGTAGAACAGCAAATAAAGTTTAATATAAAATCATTTCTATTATTGAAGTCCTCGTAGTAATAGCGCGACTTTGCTTATCCTTTGGGGAAAAAACAATCCTTTGAATGCACCGAATGCGGCGCTAGCCGAGTTTTAGCTTTACCTACTCTCATTTTAACATCGTTTATTGTAAAACAAAGTACCTACCAGTAGGTAATCCATGTGCCCGCAATCAAAAAAATGTGTAATTAAACAATTACAAGCACCTAGAATTACACTCCATGTGCAAACAAAATAAGTTCTTTCTATTGCAAATTTCAAGAATAGTTTCTGAGATAATACGGTTTGTGACAGTCGGACGGACGGACAAAGTCGCACCATAAGGGTTTCGAAACCCTATACGGGATCGTAGCCTTCAAAATGTGTAATTGAAAAATTTTAAGCACCTAAAATTCTTAAGATAGATAAATAAACTGAAAATAAGCAGACCGTTTTAGGTAATCACTCGCCTAGATTACAATAAAAAAATATCTCGTAAACTAATGTAGGTACTGCAGACAGACAGATGTCAGAGGAAAGGAGATTGACGAATAGCGTCTAAAAACTGGCAATCTGAGGTGGGCACGAATGGGTTTTTGTGAGTCCTAATTGGTCTCACGTCAAGGCGAGGTAAATTATATCTTGCGGGCAAAATGTGGGTTTGGGGAGAGTTTGACGGCAATCTTTACACTATCAGCGTCGTGGCACGCCTGTGGCCAGGTAGGTAATTGCCATGTGTGAACGACCGCGCGTCAATACTAATATTTGTTTTCGCCCTGCAGTGCAGTTTTTGCTACTGCCCCGTGAGACAAGTGTCAATGGCACATTGCATTGATCTTGTCGGTGTCACCTATTGTCTCTCACCATATCTCAATCTTAATTTTGCAAATAAGACAGTTACGAACCTTTTATCTCACAAAAATTACTGAAATGTGACTTACTCGTACTAGCCTCTTATTTTTACTTCATTGATTGTTTTACCGTTGCGCAGACGCACGCATGACACTGTACCAGTTGTACTAAAGGTAAGGTATCGGTAGGTATTCAGTCTTTGTTTCGTTTAGAGCTTGTAGTGACCACTTGTCTACAGATTGAGGATGAGATCGTTTGTCGATAACGAGGTGTGGTTTCAGTGCAATTATGACAGTCATCAATTTCAGAACTGCTGTTGCTTGCAGGTGCGACATTCCAGGTTACTGATGCGTGATACAAGCAATTTAGATCTCGGGCATGGACAATCTAATGTGCTTTGAAACCTCTGTCTTACGTAAATATTGGTGGCAAAGTGGTTATTAGGTACATTTTGGAACTTGTTTTTGTACTATAAGACGTACCATTGCCTTTTTAGCTAGATTTTAGGGCATTATAGTCATATTTTTCATAACAAAAATTTAAAACCAGCAGTGTACTCGCCCGACTTTATTTATTTGCTCTATTGGTTCTGTTGACTAGATTGAGTTATGTTGGTAACGATAATGTCAAAGCGCATCCGTATAATTTTCCTTCAAAATAATTTTGATCTCACTTTACCTAGTAAGTGGTAGAACTATCTTATTGAGGCTCTAGAGATCTAGAGGCTCGAGACTCCGTAGAGTCTAGGGAAAGTCAAAGTCAAAGTCAATAGTACATTATGGTACAAGTGTGGTACATTGGTGATTACCGCCGAGGTGCCATTGAGACCCGAGCCGTAGGCGAGGGTCTTAAGAAAGCCGAGAACGGTAATCACCAATACACACGTGTATCATACGACGTTTTTCAACACACTTGTGAATAAAATAACAATAACAATAATTTCAACAGTGAAAACGCGTTGTGAAAAATGTTTCGCTATGGCGGGAAAAAATAATCAGTTTTCCTATGCGCGCGCATTGCGATCGGCCACAGACTAAAGGGATGAGGTTTTTTTTTTATTTATTTTCCGCGCTTAGGGTTTGCGCCTATTCTGCCACGTAAAAATGGGGAATTTAAAGTTTTCTTTTATTACAGAGAAAACAAAAGTTATATTTGAGTGAAAGTTTTATTTATTAAACACGTACGAGTTAAAATTATCTATTTAAATAAGAAGTTGCATGAAATGAGCAAGCAATAGGAACATTCATTTATTTGTTCTATTGAACACGATCTTTTTTTTGAATAAAAACTTTTTTAGTAACAAAGCTACTCAACCAATAAAATTTAAAAAAAAAATCTATAACTCACTTGTGAGTTATAGCATGAAAAAGTCACAGTTTGATTATGGGTGTCATTATGTGCCTAATTGCGGTGACCATAGAGCCACTTTATGAGCAAGTGTGTTGAAAAAAGCTTTTATTCAATAAAATCTCACGGATCACTTTGAATCGTCATTACGTTTTGTATGATTAGGTATGATTACAATTTTTTTATTTTTTTATTGGATGAGTTGGAGCTAGTTCGTCCCAAGCTTGTTTGTCTTCTAAATAATCTGATATTTTATAGTATGCTTTTGAAATAAGTCTTTGTTTTATTACGTTTTTGAACTTGCCAATCGACAATTGAGACACATCACTTGGGATTTTGTTAAAGAAGCGTACACATTGCCCTTTGAAAGATTTACTAATTTTTGAGAGCCTAGTGGTGGGAACAGCGAGTTTGTCTTTGTTTCTAGTGTTAACATTATGATTATCACTTTTTTGTTGAATAGATTTATATTTTTTTTAACATACAATAAGTTTTCATAGATGTACTGGCAAGGTACTATCATTATATTTATTTCTTTAAACTTATTTCTTAGTGATTCTCTGGGACCCATGTTATAAATTGCACGAATAGCCCTCTTCTGCAACACAAATATGGTGTTTATATCTGCAGCACTCCCCCACAACAAAATGCCGTACGACATAATGCTATGAAAGTAGCTGAAGTAGACTAGTCTTGCGGTTTCCACATCTGTAAGGAAGCGGATCTTTTTGACTGCGTATGCCGAGATAGAGTAAATCTACTTATACCAGAGGTCTTTATTATTACAGAATAAATAATAACGGGTTCTACCGTCTACAACTATATGTAACATCGCAAATAACCCAAATGCAACATCGCGGTGGTAGAGATGTGGTAAAAGTAAGAAATACATTGTTTGAAACGTAATGAACTGAAAACAGCCCGCGGCATCCCATCTTAAAAATGGCAACAGTAATTTTGAAAACGCGTAATTTCTCCGTCGTAAAACAAAAAACGCAAAAGTTTTAAACCTTTGAGAAGACATCGTAAAGAAGAGTTTTTAACAATGGATGAGTTATTGGCGAACCCTTGCAATTACCAGAATGTTTGCTAAACAGTTTTGTTATTGTGCTCTGAATGAGTCTACAATCTTTCAACCCGTCAATGTAGGCGAAGGGTGCTAAAGTAGACCCTGTGGAACTCCAAATTGCCTTTGATGGAAAATAAGCTTTGTTGTACTGTTTTTAGGTTTATTTAAGTAAAGGTAAGCCAGAGCTTGTCGGTACTCAGAGGTACTCTATATTTTGTTAACTCTTATCGTTCACATGGTTTAGGTAGATTCAGTGGGTAGCTATTTTAAAGAACTGTACCATATCTTGCTTGATGCTCTTATTTTAGCAAAACTAATGTTCTTTTATAAATATTAGTTTCGAGTCTGGGCGACTTATCAAGAAATAATCCACGATACAGACAGCCTAGTAGTAAGAGCCTCATCACACTGACGAATGACGTCTCGCTGGCGATTTAGCGGCGTGGACGACACGAGTGGAATCGCCGTGTGATTGATAAGACTAGATCAGGAATAATTTTATTATGACACTGTGCAACTGTTTATTATTTTCGTTATTATTTTGGTACAGGTATACGTATTAGTATTTATTCTGTGTCGACGGGACAAAAAGGGGCGCGCGGCGAATGCGATAAAACTTTTAAGAAAAACTTTACGAGCCGCCAAAGGCTCTGTGTGACATACTAACTGTTATTTTATTCTGTGCCTCTGCGAAAACAGACAAAGCTTAACGGCCAATGTGTTTATGAAGGTGGCTGTTAACAATATCTTGTGTTGTAAAAGTTGTAAACGATGGGATATTGCGTGACGGGAAGAATAGCGTAACGGTACGCACAATGCTGTATTGTGATCGATGTTACCACTAAGGATGTTGATCTCATTTGTGATGTCTTCTTTTCAAAATCCCTTACTAAGATATCTTACTTAAGGTAGTTAGGTACATATTCCGAAGGCAATAAAATGAAAAGCTCAAGAGTTAAAAAATATGGCTTGGCTCACTGTGAATTTATTGTACCTATGATACGGGTAGGTATATCTCTGTCTTTACTATCAAAGGACAAAATATGCTGCAGTAAAGTCCCTACCTAATCGTATCACATACTGTTCGGATTCATTGCCTCTAAGTCTGTCTCCGGAAAATATTGTTTTTTTTAGTTATCGTTATCATCGATTAATGTAAAATTTAAAGTTAGTAAGTATGTAGGTACACTACTTCAAATAAGCTACTACGAAACGATATATTTTTTTTACCATCAAACAAATTGTGACAAAAAAAGACGAAGACAATTTGTGCCGGTCGCACGGTCACCAAATTAAGAAATTACAAGAAACATAATTAAAGAGCGGTTCCAAAAAGCCCTGTTGGTTTCGGTAGCAATAAAATTGCGTTGTCAGAGACACCAAGAAATAACAAAAGGGTTTGTACAGCCCCTATGAGTTCTAGGAAACGGAGACAAATAAACAGTTTAGTGTTTGGGCCGCTGGTGGTTCGGACCGAAGCGAATCGCGTGTCGACAAAATATTTTACTCTACGCTTATAAGCGAATACTTATTTTCTTTGATACCCCATGCTGGGCCAGGTTAGTTTGAAAGAACTTTGCTTTTTTAACAGCATAACAAAGTTCATCAAAGGTGCATGTCACTTTAGTCAGTAGTGCTTTGCTTTATATAGCTTGAAACTTGCTTGACACCAGCGTAAACTGATAAACTGAGTGATATGAATCACCTTGGTAGGACAGGGCCACGACACGAGTGACGCGTGGAAAATTCACCGTGAAATAGGCGTAGGTAAGGTACTCTGAATATGCCGGTCAAAAATTGTTTTATGTTATAGTACCACTATCGAGATTTACAACACCGGGAATACTGTACACTTCAAAATAGAAAATAACAGAGCACGCAAACTAACTTATGAAATATATCATTGAAAGCAAAAGCACAAAATAACGGTTCGAACTGACTTCGAAGAAGTATAAAAAAAATAGAAATGTTTCAATAACACGCACCAAAACAAATGACAGAGTGAAAAAAGTGCTCTATTTTGGTAAAATACAAAAATGATCATAAAATTTGTAAAATGGAGCAAATCTTTTGTCTACAAACTATTTGGTAGAGTCGGGCGCCTAAGCCATAAAGTTTTTAAAAATAGTAGTCCGTTAATTGTAACAGTTTTTATCAAACTTAACTGTCTTATTCCATACGTCTCTTATTTTTTACACCCTCTGCATTTTTTTCTACGTGTATTTGGTACTAAAAATCCTAGTTTACGGCGAAATTAGGCTTCTGTCCGAAAATAATTTGTGTAAAATAATAATAAAGTTCGTAGTTTTGTGCCGTTATTCAGCTACGGCTTAGTTTTAAAATAGTAGGCATGCACAACAATATAAATAAGATGCTTGGTTCAGGTAAATAAGTGTATGCAATAGGCAAGCGAAGAGACAATCAATGCTTCTCACCAATTTACGAAGCAATTTACCGAGACTTCTTCATTTATGTTTTGCATGCCACTGACCCCGTAGCGCTACTTCTTTCCTATTTAAATTAGGCGAGTACCTAAAGACATTACAGAAAAAAAAAAGCTGAGTAACGTGTACCGACTACGTAATTTAGCGCTTAGCATGTTCTACGCTCCTACGTTCCTACCGGACCGCGTCTACGTGCCTTAATACAAATACCCTTCCTATGTTATTTGAAACGCATTGTAGTGTGTAATGTAGGCGGGCGCATACACTACCTTTACGTATGCTAAGTAGTGAGCCACAGATCAGTCATAGGTAGTCGTCGGGGGCTTTGAAGTCGATCGCTGAACAAATTTATGCGAGCGTCAATACATTAGACCCGGCGCGACAGTATGATGTCAGCGCGGCGTTTGAAGGTGTATTTCCATTGACTCACGAGATCTATTATTGCCAGACGTACTTTAGGTGGCTTAAGAAGACCCTGAATGTAACCTATTACCTATGTTCTGCAAATAAAACATCTTTATCTCGAATTTATAGAGGATGTACAAATTCCTTTAGAAGCAAATTCATGCGCTGCGCTGGGCAAATGCTGAGTGAAACGGTTCGGCGACTGTTCGGTGGTTTATGAATTCCGGAGCTAGATAACTCTTTTTAGAGCTCGAGTCATAGATACTGTCTTAGTAATTTTACTGCACACTCTTCCACTGCGTTTACCTACGTGGACGCGTACATCTGAGCGCTTCCGTGCTTCGGAAGGCAACGTAAACTATCGGTCCCGGCCTTAGCAGTCGTTAAGCCACGACGGAGGCCTTAAGGTGGCCTAAAAACTCCGTCACCAAAGTTGCCCACTAGCTCATACAAGCTTGCTTGAAAAACGGTTAGGTGTATTATAATCGGATAAGATATAAAAATCGTGTGTCAGTGGAAACTCGCAGAAATAATGCGGAGGCACGCGAGAGGACTCGCTGCTGGCCGCGTGCAGCGGTCGCGTGCCTCCGGCCACCCGGCGAGATCGCTACAGATAGCTCACTAACTTTACAGATAAAAAAAAGCATTTGCTGAAACTTCACTATTGGGAAAATAATTTTTCGTTGGCATGGCATGGCGTAGGTAAATTTCAGTTTTTTTTTCAGAATTATACAAGATACAGAATATTTTTTTCAAAAGACAGTAGGTAGTAAGTATGTAATCTATTATAATATACAATTATTGTATTAGGTATATTGATCGTGCTTCGTAATTTCAGTAGGTGAAACCGAAATCGTAATAAAATACTTACTGTTTATTTTATTACCTACTATATTGTCATAACAATAGATCGTATAAAGTAACAGAAAAAATCCCAGCAAAGTGAGCTATCTGAAACTGGTCCCTTATTTTCCTTTCCTTCCTGCCGTGCCTCATCTGAGTTCGTCCGCCGCTCTCGTCTCCTCTCGCCACTTCGGCAGTCGCGCGCCGACCACACGACGCGGCACACGCACGCGACACGCGATGCAGTGACTGCTCCGACAGTGCAGTGATAAATAAACACTATGGTGATGGTGGCCAGCCCCCAGGGCGCTTCGAACATGACCCAGGCCGGACAGGTTGATAAGAAACCGGGAGACAACAGACGGGTGAGCATTTCTTTTAATTATTTTGATTGCGTAAGTCTGATGAGTTGCATAATTACATGAATATAAAAACGCTGTTGTGAAAAAAAATAATTACAAATTCATTATAAGATAAAAGCTACGTAATTCGTAGAATTTTTAATGCCTACAAAGGACATAAACGCGCGGCTCCGTAGCACCTTCGTAGCAACTCTACGAGTACCTACCGTATTTAATACTTTTGCTATTTAAAAAAAATTTAATTTATTCTTAAAGGCATATTAAGTTATTATTAATTGATGAGTATAATAATTACTATGGTTATTTTTGCTAGACATAAATTCTCCGATTGTCGCGTAGTTCTAAAAGAAAATTTGATTGAAATTACTGGTACTTACATAAAATTCTATTCACGAATTCTTTAATTTGGTTTCGCGCACTGAAACCCAGCAAAAACCCACTTTTCAGTGCATGTTTTTCTACAGTATTTAGAATATTGTTGTAATTATTCACGAATTCAATACTTATTAGGTAGTCGCCCAGACAGACGGACAACACAACTCTTCAAAATTAGCAGTTCGAAGTTTTAGCAAGACCTCGCGAAGTATGCAAAGCAATCTGTCACGAGCCGCGTGATCTTTCTGATGCAGCTTCTGTTGACTTTGTATGACGCTGTCTCTGTTCCTCAACTCGATTTTCATTATTTAGATTTTAGATAATATAATACTAATCCATTTTTATCAACTTTGCGCGCTGCCCGTAGATCGGTTAGCTCAGTCCGGTGACCGGATAATTTTTTTTCAAACCGATTTCTGTAATAGAACTGAAAATGAAGATTATTTCGCTTTAGGTACTAGTTTTAATTAACAAATTTGTTTATTTGATGTTTCTTTTATTTTTGGGGTTCACACAATGAAATTTTCTCAAAAAGTTTATTGGTTAATTTATAACCTTAAGTTGAACCACCACATGAAAACTTAGGTGTGTTTCTTTGTAAGATGAGACATGCTTACAACTCTCAAACAATCTTATCTGCGTTTGTCGCTTGTTTGTGAGTCTGTCGATTGGGAACTTCACACCAAATAATAGTACAATCAGTACCACCCACATTGTATCCCTCTTATCGCCGTGCTCTGACTGTTTAGGTAGCTGAGATAGGGGTGTCAAATGTTGCATAGTTTTTCTTACTTAATTTTTTAAGTGTAAACCTTGAAAGAAGGATGTAAACTTGCCTTTTAGTGTTGTCACAGTCGTCTGAGCCAGTGATAGGTTTTGGACATAGGAAATTCACAGAGGTCGTAACTGTCTTCGTCACAGTTTGTGCAACCTATTGTGTGAAAATTTGTAAAAGTCGGCTAAGCTCTATAGTAGCCATTTTTCTACTAAATCGGACGTCCACAGAAGTCTACTGACTGCTAACGATGATTGTGAGCTCGAGATGATTGTTCAACCCTATAATACGTTCTTGAATTTCGTGATACATTTGTTCAACCCTATCATCCGGGATGGCGCAGTAGTCTGAGTCAGTGGTAGGCGTCGCGTGGGCGCGCCCGTGGGCTAATTGTCGTGGGAACGCGCCCGTCGCCCACCCTCGCCCGCCGCCGTCGTCGCCCACACTAGCGCCACCGGGACTCATTTCATTACACACTTACACGATACCATTACGAATGATTTACCATAAAAGTATGGAAAGGAAATGTGGAAAATTGCGGTGGAATGCCTTCCCCATACGTGCGTTACTGTTGCAATAATAAGGCATGCTAATGCTGAATTCGCGCTAACTATAATGATGGGAGGTTTTAGATCGCCTAAAGACCTCTGTCTTGTCAACGTGGGCTGAACTTTGTGCTATCCTATATTATTGAAAAGGGATCCTAAAGTTATTCTCTAACCCTGTTATTCATAAACTCGTGCACGCTTGGAATAGTTACACCGTGTTTTGTCTTTTTCGATCGAATTTGAATCTGCTGGTCAATGCAAAAAACAAAACACGGTATAACTATTCCAAGCTTAGGTACATTGAGTTTAGACTGTTAGAAATGTCTTACAAATAACCGCTGTTACTTGCGAAAAATCCAAGCTGAATGAAAACAGTCGATCGATGCACCACTCACACTTATCTAGCCGGCTTTTCTTACCGTCGGTAAAGTAAAGATATCAAACTCAAACAATAAAACAGTTGACAACTATCATCATGACTGGAGGAAGCTATACCACAACGATCCATCACCACTGATTACTATCGCAAGATAGCAGCGTGTGACTGCCACACACTTCCACAGGTACCTAGGTACTAGATATACGTGACACACTCTGATACCGAAATATACGGAGATATAATGATACATGTGTGACTGCGTGACTCACCAACTACATAGGTACACACACTGAGATATAAACAGACGCAGAGATTTTCCCTAGAAGTCTAGACAGATAAACTCTCCCGAAAAGATCTGTGAAGATTGTCGGTAGATAGGTGACACGTTTTCTTTAGTATCTTCGTTTGACTGATGCTATCTACACACAGTGACAACGGAAGTTGGTAGTCACGTTCAAGTGCTTCTGAAAGATTCTAGATCTATGGTGTTATTTAAAAAAACACTTTTTTTACGGTAAGCTTATCACTGCGCAATCCTAACTTTGAGTTCCTCGTTAGATCCAACACGTTATTCCTTGGTGGTACCTATAGACGACGAATGAAAAAGTGATGATGCTATAAAACAAACATAAATCAAACGTATCTTTTACGTTCCACTGCGGAATACCAAATATGTTCCCTACTACGCCGCCCCCGCCTGTAGCCTACACGGAACTACGAAACACGCTTGATAAGGAGATTCGATTATCGTACTCTTACAAACTAGGAAGTTTAATGTGGGTGCTATTAACACTTCTATTGCTTGCCTATATGTCGTCACAAGGTGCTTGTATCCATTTGTAGAAAGCGAGTTGGAAGTATTATTGATAGTTAGAAAAAAAAGATATAATAAAGCTTGTCAAATATTTAATCCTTCTACCTACAGAAGAAATAAATACACAGAAACTACACCTACGTCCTACACATTTACACATCCAACGGCTTAGTTTTACAGTGATTTTTATGACATGACTACTAACCATGCACTAATAAACGCCTGTTTCTATGTCGTCCCTGGAAAATGTTCTATGGCTAGCACACAGCCGAGAGGTCCTACCGAGGGTAGGTATAGTAAAATGTACTCAAAATCACTAACGTGTTTGTGTACGCAAAAGGTCGTGTGTAAATCAGATAAAAATAATCATTCATCATTTAACCGTTGAAAAAAATGTTAGGCGCTTGTAAATTGCGTGTAAACCTTCGGCCGTGTAAAGTTTTATTGCGTGTTTTCGTGGATCGCGTGTTGGTTTACACCAATGATTATCAGCGATAAATACTATAGGAGAAAAAGCTTCTAGTACACAGAAGTTTCAATGCGTATGAAAGCGATTTTGATGTTTACAGGTCGAGCCAGTTCCTCTTGAAACAAGATGCCTAAACCACAGATCATATAATACTATACTAGTACCTAAACTAACCTGAGTTTACATAAAGTTCAGCTTGTATAATACTCACCTCATCACCCATCCTCTCCGTGGTGACCAGAGACCCATGTGCTAAAAATGTTCGCGTGCCATTTGCTAGCCGTTCCAATCCAAGCCAATTAATCGAACCCGCTTATTTTAGACGCTAGCCAATGCAGCGACACGTGCCAGGGCGTCTAGTCAAAAAGATTACGTGGTAACTTCCGTTGGAGAGATCTGATGGGTTTTATTCAGTTGTGATACGGTTGGTTTTATGACAAGCTCTGAATACGTGATAGAAATGGCCGGAGCAGTGGTGAATAGGCGCGTGCCGGAAGCGGTGCGTCCGCTCCCACGCTTGGCGCGCGACGGAAGACGCGTGCCAGCAGCCAGATATTAAACGCCAATACGTTGCCGATGCCAGCAATGTGGAGTAGACGTACTTAGGGTTTTTTTTACAATATACAAACACTCAGAACCTAAAACGGCAGCAGGATAAACTTACTGGTTATACTTATTAGTCTCAATCTGAAGTACCTTTATTTGAATCTCGCAAAAACTAGTTACCATGATTTATGATTTATCGTAACGAGTTTTTGGTAAAAACACATTATAATAGTGCTGTAATCTCAAAAAACATAAAGCTGCTGCTCAACTTGTGGTACCACGCTATAATGACTGCGGTTTTCGTGTATTCTGTAAGAATTAGAATATTGAATCTTATATATTTACTCTGACGTGCAGTTAAATAGAGTTGAATCCATCTATGTTTATTACAACATCATTGTACTGCGCTATCATCTGAAGCCGCCGGTGGTTGCCAAGTGGCGATGCGCCGCCGACCTATCCCATTCCGTTCAGATATTTTGAGAATTCCTCGAACCTGATTATATAATTCGCACCACACGTGCCGAGATGCTTGCGACAATCCCAGTATTGCATGATGTCTTCCGTGTTCGCTGATCTCAGCATTGTTTTATATGTTGATGTTTCAAGTTTCAACAGCAAATTATTTGGTGCTTCCTTATTGCTTAAATTGATATCATCGTGCGTGATAGCAATTTCGATTGATAAGACTAAAGGTTTGTCGTGGAAATCTATGAGTGAAACCTGTTAAAAAATGATGACGGATCAAGACTCATAGGTATTTCGTTGGTCTGCTTAGAAATCGTTTGTACAGTAAATTAAATATGTTTATTATAATAGCGCAGTGCTCTGGGTGCCTGCCAGGCCATGTAATCTGTCTGCACTGCAGAAAAACATGATCGATCCTTCTGCTATTTACCAACATTTACTACCACTGGTTTAACTCCTTTGCTCATGGTTTGAGGCTGCAGTAGTGTGGTAGAATTAGCCGTAGTTAACTAAGTACAACAATTTACGTTATAATTTACCTTTGCGGTTGAATTGCATTATGACGTGTGCTGTTCGGCTATGGCCCAATGTTGGCTAACGTTCTAAGGGCCAAAACACAAAACTGTGATAACGACCACGACGTCGCAAATGTCGCAACGCAGAATTCTGCTCGTACGACGCACCGCAATAACTTGCGAATCGTTTCGCATCGCACTCAATAACCGTGGCATAAGACTCCACTTTGCACAACGCAGTTTTCTACGTTGCGAATTTGCCGTCGATTCGCACTTTTGTGTTCAGATCCTAAAGAAAAAACTATTTGAATTGTTAATTGATTTGGCTACATTTTCAAATGATCGCAATTGAGGTTCCTCAAAACAAACACTGAAGTAATAGGTGTGTATTTTGAGACACGTGGCACGTGTCATTTAGCGGGCGCCTCGCCGCCGCCACTGAATCTATTCGTAAGACCTGTTACGTAAAGTCACGTTTTCATTGTTCCTGTCTGGCTTTTATTGGCGATAGTTTACTGCAGACTAAATAAATGCGTAGAAAAAAACGCGATCGATTTGGACACACACAAACGCGTACAAGTGCAAAATATGTCGTTATAGAACTAAAGTAGTATATTTATTTGTTACTTATCAGAATTATAAGATTCGTATCAATAAAACGACATTCATTTCACGGTTGAACGTATTTTTATTTACATAATTTTGCTAACGTGCCGACCGTAGTGGCTACCTATTAGTTGGGAAATAGCCTTCGGGATAAATAAACATTCAGCTAAATAAGAGTCTTTTACTAGTCTTTTCGACCAAAATCTAAACGTATCTTTAGATACATTTAGGTAGAGTATTGTAGAGAAGAATAAACATTGTGTGAAAATATAGTCTATAAGTAGCTATGAGTAATTTTATCCTGACAAGGATGCATAGACACCAAGGAGTCTGATATTGGGCGGGGGAGACAATCCATCAATAATCCATACCAATTTATTATAATGCGAATATATTATGTCTTGTCGGTAACGTGTTCACGGCTAAACCACTGGATCGATCATGCTGTAATCACATACAGGGATATACATACAGGGCATTTTTAAGATAAAAATTGAACATTATAGGCAAGGTATCTTTTACGGATAGGTTTTTTAGGTCGCAGCTCGGGCTAGTCCATAGTAATATCTTAATTTCAACTGAAACTAGTGCTATGATTGAGCCATGCCACGACAGGTCGTATTGGCATGAACTCCACCAAGTGACGAGCTAAATTACGTTCAGTATGAACGAGCCCGGAGGCGGCACGTGCCGCTGAAACGGCTACGCTACTTTGAGCCGAATCTACCTATAGGTACTTATAAAACTGTAAAAGAGCCAAAAACTAAAATGAAAGATATGGATAAACTAAATATGCAGATCTACTAAATAAACGATTCTGATTCCGAAAATCGAGTTTGTCTGTTGGTCTGTTTGTTTGTATGTTCATCCTAAATTGATCATGCCTAAAGTACTGGACCAATTTCAACGAAATTTATACCAATCAGAAGCCCTTTTTCCGGATTGAAACATAGGCTATATTTTATTGAAATCAAAGACGTGGATTTTTAGATACAGCTTGAACTCTCTAAACCAAAAGCAGCTATTTGCTACGAGGGTCATCGTATGCTGGTTAACAGATATTTTGGTGGAAAGTTTCGCTCGCGTACGAAGTCGCGGTCAAAGTCACGGTCAAAGTCAAAAAGCTTTTATTCAATAAAATCTCACTGATCACTTTGAATCGTCATTACGTTTTGTATGATTAGGTATGATTACAATTTTTTTTATTTTTTATTGGATGAGTTGGAGCTAGTTCGTCCCAAGCTTGTTTGTCTTCTAAATAATCTGATATTTTATAGTATGCTTTTGAAATAAGTCTTTGTTTTATTACGTTTTTGAACTTGCCAATCGACAATTGAGACACATCACTTGGGATTTTGTTAAAGAAGCGTACACATTGCCCTTTGAAAGATTTACTAATTTTTGAGAGCCTAGTGGTGGGAACAGCGAGTTTGTCTTTGTTTCTAGTGTTAACATTATGATTATCACTTTTTTTGTTGAATAGATTTATATTTTTTTTAACATACAATAAGTTTTCATAGATGTACTGGCAAGGTACTGTCATTATATTTATTTCTGCGGGTATCAGCTAGTTTAGTATAAGTTCTTACCTACATATACAATAGGAGCAGCTACTATCGACATACTAACACCTACAACCATCGCATGTCCTAATAGCGAATTGCTATTTGACAGCACTCTCAATTCCAGCGATTAAACTCTATCCTACCATTCGTACCTAATAGCGAAGTCGTGTCTCGTGACACAGAATACTGCAGTATTTACATATTTATGGTTGTAATTACGCCGTATATTGCTATGCAACTGAATACATTGCATAGAAATGAAACTCGCACTTTCGAAGTACCTATGGTAAAAACACTAGCGGATCCGTGGGGGACTAGCTCCGTGGGTCAACCCAAAAGTGGACTAAGATTTGTGAGAGAAAACCGTACACAGCTGGGTCAAGCCCTACCCGAAACTGAAGTTCTAGATCTGACACTGGTAAAAATGCCCGCAGGCTATCATTGTGAAGAGAAATCGATGGAAAACCAACATCTCGCTACCTTCACAATGTCGTAAAACTTTTTCTTTTGTCTATAGGTAACAGCTGTTGGCTCTATCAACGCTTAGGACATTTCACCGACTTTAATTAATTTCGACTCTGTTATCAAATACGGTATTCTAGACGTGAGTTTGACATCTATAAGCTAGTTGAAACTTTATTGTTGTTTGTGATGATAACAACAATCACGTGGTGAGTGGTGGCACGCGTGATGGCGTCACGACACTGCGGCCTTCACCTTGACTAGCACGAGCGTAACCAGAGATTATAGAGGCTTCGGCCCCACCCATCCGCACTCTATCAACTTTTGCAGTTGCAATAAGCAATGTAGAGGTTCTACAGTCAGATTCAAGTGCTGAGTGAGCGCTGCTGGTAGAACTAGTTTGGTGGTTGTTCTGCTGTTTATGAATCGGGGCGCTAAGAGATTTCGTTCGCAGAGTTTTTCGCATATTTGCATTCAAGTTGTTATGCTACTCGATTTTTGCACAGCAATGGGACACCATAGAAGGATCAGGTTCAATTCCCAAGATAGAACAAATGCTTGTAATGAGTTGGTTCTCGTGTTCGTAGTCATTGATTGTCGTGACCATCAACAAATCAACGGCATAAGGAACTTTATGGTGTTGGGGTGGGTGTGTCTCTCATGTAACATTGGAAGTAATGTGTTACCCAAAAGCGCATTTTATGTAGAAACTACAAACACAATACGAATGAATTCACCGCAGTGCGGGCTGAGCTCTAATGGTTTTTTCTCGCGCCACTAGCGGCCGCACGACTGACTGAATACAGGATGTTATGAAAATGTAAATGACGTCGCCTTCAATGATCCCTGAACTTTTATTGCATGAGACTAGGAATCTATAAGAGAGGCCAATGTCTAACAACAGACATCAGCAGAATGATATGATGCTAGGAGCAAAGATCAGAATGTAGGTAAACAATAATTATCCTTCACCTTAGCAAAGCCGGCTTTGAAAAATCTTGTGAATTATAATAATTATTCACAATGATGTCTGCGGAATACTTAAAAATGTTAATTAATACAAAAATGCAGCTAATATTTATCTGTCTGCGGGTTTACGCTAAATATATGTCATCAAATATGGTTTTAAAATTACGTTTGCCAAAAGCACGGTCTTGTTTTTTGAACAAACACGATGAAAGTTTAGCATTTTGCGCCATTCTAGCGACATACCTAGCAGTTGTAAAATCAAAACGATGCGTAGGCCCTGATGCTCTGATGGTGGAGTTCAGAGTTAGCAATCTTGTTTGACTTACTCAGCAATTTGCGCTTTCTTTTTCAGTAAGAGATATTAATTAAGCTTTTATTTATTGTTACAGAGCAACAAACCGATAATGGAGAAGAGAAGAAGAGCCAGGATCAACAACTGCCTCAATGAACTGAAGGCTCTTATTCTGGACGCTATGAAAAAAGACGTGAGTTTAACTAGTCCTCATTATTTTAAGACCCCGAGCGAGGATATAAAGTCATTGCCACCCTCATCATCATCCACAGCCCCAACTTTACCAACTGCTGGGCATAAGTCTTCTCAAGTTTGTGCCATCGACTGCAGTCCTGTGCTAGTCTCTCTGTTCCAAGGCCTGCGATTTTGACGATGTCAACTGCCCACCTCGCTGCCGGACGTACCACGTTTCTTTCATTGCCAATGACCTTGCCCAAATAGGGACCACACCTTCTTGAGAATATTTTACACGTGACAATAGTCTTGTAACATAAATACAATCTCTTCATAACAAAGATATTTTATTTCAGCCAGCACGTCATTCAAAGCTGGAGAAGGCCGACATCCTCGAGATGACAGTGAAACATCTCGAAGGCCTCCGCTCTGAAGGTTCCCCAGACCAGTTCCGCGCTGGTTACCGGCACTGCGTCACTGAAGTCTCCAAGTTCCAGGGCATAGACTCCGGGTTGAAGAGAAGGCTGATGAAGCATTTGGAAGGATGCGTGGGGACTGGACAGAGGCCTGCTTCAGCACCCACACCACCGTCTGATAACGAGGATGTGGTGCCGGGACATTCTACTATTTTTATTTCTGGTAAGTTATAATCTAGGATGTTAGCCGTCTTAAAATCCCCTACACGATATCGTGTAGGGGATTTTAAGTGTTGTTATCGTGTAGGTATGGTGCCAGTGTGGCAACTACTTTTAGGTCAGAGTTTATACTTTCATGACACAGCATACGAGAAACAGTCAGCGCGGAAATAGACTTTACCTCGAAATCGCATTCCACTCACATCTGACACAATCCTAATAGCTTTTAGAAACTTTGAATCATAGTTAAAAAAATAACGGAAAGTTTCTAGTTTTCAGACATAAAACATTTTTGGAACTTTGTCTTACCATCATTAACTAATGATGCTGACTGTACCTACAACAGTTTCTTCTCATAGCAAAATATATTTTCTGCAATCTAAATAAAACATTAAATAAACTGTTATCTTTCTATAGAGACTGTTATTACTTGTTTCTAACCGGTTTACGAAACATTTGAATCTGATTTGCATAGTAAATGTTTTCATCAATTTTATTGTCGTGCGTAGGTACCTATCTATAAATACCACTGGGTTTTTCCACCGCCTATATATCACAATAAATATATCTTATTCAACAGCTGGGCCTGGTTCTGGTGTACGATTGGTTCCAACTCGGCTCGCAAACGGAGACATAGCTCTGGTCCTCCCCGCTGGAATGACAACGAACAACTTCGGAACGGTTCCGAACTTAGTACCGCTTTCACCACGGGAAGCTTCCTCATCATCATCGGAACCCCGATGCTTCTCCCCCGTTAGCTCAGGCTGGGGCACACCTCCACCTGCCCCGGAAGAACCCGCCCCCTTAGCCTTGGTAACCAGAAAACCGCCCGAAGAAAAGCCTTGGAGGCCGTGGTAACATTCCCGTGAGGAACACTGGAGTTAGTTCAGTGTATTGATACTGTGATACGCTTAGTTGTACATAATGCACCGAGTATTCAAGTTCCTAGAGTAGATTTTTATATTACGAAGGTCAGTTGAGGTCAGTTTTAGATTTATTTATCAAGTTGCGTACCTACTTTTTAGGCCAATATGCTGAAAGTTTTCTCGAGAAGCAAGGTATCAAGCATAGATCTCGAGTCTTGGTTTTAACTTGAGCTTTTTTTCAGGATATGACCTCTTAAGTCGTATTCCAGAGCAATGGACAGGCCGCAGTCTTGACCATTGCTTTGGAATACGAGAGATGCGAAATTTTGGAATTTAAGTTAGTTTTAAATTGTATATTTCACGGCGACATCTGAGGCAGTATTTCATGTATGACGAAAGTCAATTTATTCATTTAATAATATTATCCATTTAGTTATTAGTGCCATTTATTTTGCCTGTAATATATAACAAATACATAATTTAATTTTACACTGATAAAGAATTCTGTGTGCCTTATTCAACAAAATCTTAAGGTCTTCCAATTAATGTTAAACTATGCATAAATATATTTTATTACATAGCTAGTAAATTGTATAACATAAAATATCTAAGGTATCTAAATGTTAAAATGGCAAACCTAAGTGCTCAAATACCTAATAGCTTAGTTACCATAATAATTACATTACATAACCAGCAGTCATTATTTGTCTTCCCTCAATATATTAAGTTACCTTTCTGATCAGTACCTACACAAAATAATTATATAGGTAGGTACTTACGTATTTTAAAGCTGTAATATAATTGTAAAACAGGCTTTTAAGTTAATTTCAAACTTTGAATAACTATAGTACCTATGTACATAAAATAAATGTTATATTTGGTCGTATTATAACTCTAAAAATAAAGTGTTTGAACAAGTTAGTATAACTAGTTATAATATTTTCGCAGTCTGTATAGATGTTTTTATATAAAGAAAATAAAGTGATATTACTTAGGAATGAATTAGTAAATACTTACATTTAAAAGAAATACTATTAATTAATGCTAATGTATGAATATAGAACCAATACAATAAAAAAAGTTTTTTAATTGCCTGCTTACATAATTACATATCCTTGTAATCTAGTAGGTATGACTACTACAAGTACCTAAATATATCAAAAACTTCATCTAATCACTCCAAGAACTCATGTAGTACTTGTACTTTATCGTCATATTTTTTCTAAAAGCTAAAGACATGGTGACAGATTCATCTAAGTATATACATAATTTTATTCAAATAAAACTTGCTGGAAGTTAATCTACCTTCAGTTCAGACCACAAAATTAAATTTTAACTTTACTTTACAAACTTACCTACATATATAAGGCCAAGTTTCCCTATAGGCATAGGCAATCCTAGGCTGCTCAATAAAGCACGCTTCAAGCATATTTTTTTTGACAATTCACAACGAAACCTCGAACCTATTCAAATTTGAGGGGAGAAGCTTTATTAAAATGATTTTATTTAACTATCTTAGGCTTGGATAGAATCTGAGCTGTGAATTACAAATGTGAGGCTTTATTATTTAAAATGTGGGAGGTTGAGCTAAAATTGCAGGGTCTGCCGAAGATTCATTGAGGGTGGTCGACAAATTTATCAGTACACCTTTGATTTCACGTTTGTTCGTTTGTTTGCACTGTCCCGGCACAAATTGAAGGGTATTGGAGGAATTATTGCACCGGCAGCTGCAATTTCCACAATCACTGACCAGCGTCGTTTAATTATTCAATTTTTGCGTCCCTCTTGGGTGGCGAGCTTAAATATTTTTGCAAACCACTGTTTATGGAAACATTTTACTCTGGCGACCGATGTTTAAATTCCAAAAACATGATGATATATCCTCATGAAGAGCTTCATTATTTCGGCAAAATAATGAAGAATTATATTAGCTAATGGCATCACGAATTATATTTCAGACACATCTACCTACTTATGCTCGTACGACTTCTAAAGCACGGAAAACGTGAACAGTTAATAAGTAGCTCAAAATGCGAGAACACAGCATCAGCATTCAACATTGTAGTAGGTAAGTGTACCTGTGTTAAAATGTGGCTGTTGAGTATGGCAACTAACTAAAATACCTACATTTCTAAAGCAGGATAGATCATGGAGAAGAAGAGTTTTAGGAATCTGATCTGGCTACAAGCTCAAACAGTGAAGATATTTTATTACACGCTATATAAAAATTCATGGGAATCTAATTTTCTTATACTTGGGCGAAGTTCGTCCAAAGATGTATACGTTCATTATTATCGATATCAGACTAATGATGAGAGTTATCGAAATGTGATTTCATTAATTTTATCAAAATCTGCCGAACCACCCAGGTCGCGGCGGTCCCGGGCGTCGCATCACGTCCTCTTCGTTCCTCTCCGAGAGACCGTATAATTTCGATTCCATAATTTGGAATATACTAATTGAAGAGTCTCATTGAGACTCTTAACGAGATTGAGCAATCAAATTGCAATGTACTCAGTTGAAATCCAGCAACAACTGCTCGCGCTTATTAAATTCTTGAGCTGATTTGCATGGTTGTTTTACTGATGGTCAAATCTTGCAGCAAAAGAAAACCTGCGTTTTTCCGTGTTCTATCGATTGATTCCATGAATCACAATGCAGCCGCATTCATCCAGCCACTGGCCTGTAGGAGCCATCAAAGTCAAGTACGCTTGTAAGCATTGTATATAAATTGGAGTTGTCAAGTGGCCCGTCGGCATGTCGGACTCCTGCATCAGACAGGCCAGTGAGTGACGGCTTCTCGTTACCGAAAGGTCGTCGTAGCTTCTTTTCTTTTTACTCTTTCTGTACTCGTGAGATGGGGGGCAATTAATCAATGTTATCATGCGTGACACGACCTAATGAGCGTGCGAGAGCGATGCTCGCATACGAATCACTGCATTACATTACGTACGTTCTTTCAAGTTTATACCTAGTGTCATTTTACACATCATGTGGTACGATCCTACATCTCGTTGTAAGGCAGTCCGACATTTGGTGGTCCGAATACTTATCTTTTTGTGCAAGACCTCCTATATTACGAGATACAAAACATTTTAGGTGGTCAATGAGGTGGTCATTGTACGACGAATTCGGAGCAAAGACTTGCCCGCCTTGATTGAGTTATCTGTCGTATTTCTGCCGATATTTGTGAAATGTTGGGTAGACAATGCATGTGTGGTGTAGGTCTGAAGTTTGTTGAATATTTTGTGTGTGCTTTTGATCAAACTTTTTTATTTTCAAAACTAAATTCACTATTGTTTCAATAAACAAAATTCGTTTGAATCAAGGTACACCTGCTCAAAGACTTGTCTTAATTAAGCCATTCATTTTACGTTACAGAATCGAGGGTGGTCCACTTTTTAATAATGGCTATTGAAATAAGTGCCAAATTGATAGTCTCCGGTTGAACTTACGAGTATAATCATAAAATAGGTATGCGACTAAAATACCCACGATTAGGAACTAATCGTAAGAAATGGCTATTATTTGCTCAACTGTTGTGTAGGTACATAAAGTTAAGGCACAAAAATAGTGGACGCCATTTACCTATACTCGTACTACTATTATTTTGCGTGTAATTTTTGTAATATTTAACATGTAGAGTCAGTATTTTTTCTAATTAGCCAACTTTATATTCAGTTATTTGCTCTGAGGTAGTTCACGAGTTTTAATGGAATCGATAGCAGGCATATTGGTGGTCTGCCGCTGCCCGCGGGCCTGTAGTCACGTGGCATAAGTTAGGCAAAAACACGAAAGCTTCCAAACACCACCCAAGTTGCCACGTGCGGTCAGAGCTTTGAAACCCTTGTTTTGCCACGTGTTTTCACAACAAAATAATATCTACATCTGCCATGCATGGTGTGTGTATGAAGTTTTAATAAAATTAGATGGGACAAAACGGTGCCAAACCATTATTTTCTGTTTTCGGCCTTTACGGTTTAGGCATTTTACAAACTACCCTGTTTATACGCATCACCTAGCTTTATAATCAATTAATTTCTTGTAAATTAGGAAAAAACGTAAAACAATGGTATAGAGTTTCCTTTTAGAGGTTAACGTAGCTGAGGCGCTGATGCGTATGAGCAGTTTTAAATGTAGCGTAGTTTCAAATTAATTGAATTTAGTGCAATTTAGTTCTTGCGCACGCTTCACGCTCAATTACTTATATACTTCAATTTCAATTAGAATGACCTTGAATTAAAACAAAATATAGTACGGTCAGCGGATCTAGGCAATCGTAAAGTTAGCTATTTCGATGCGCAAATTCCGAACTTTTTGTACCAAATAAACTTAGGTACTTATAAGGCACATATGTGCCTTGTCTACTTGTACTTATACTTACATAATGTGTAGTTATTTTTCAACAAAACTATTGACTGTAAACTGAACAATTAAATGCTAAATATAAGAACGTTGTCTAGACAGACAAGCTTGTAAAAACGTCTATGTTATATTATAGGTAATTAATTTAAAACAAGTCGTAGAAGGCCATTACTTAGTGCGACGCCTCGGTACAAAATGGCAGCGACATCTCTGCTTAATTACGTTCGCTGGTTTTAAAACAAAACAATATTTTATCGGCCACAAAAACTGATTATAACAACCTCTTGTCCTTGTCTGTAGTTAATACAATGTAAACAATAGATTACTCTACAGTGATCTTTAGACCAGGTTAGTTAATAAAGTAAGCCCATCAGTAGCTTACTAAGTAAAAACTTTGTACTAGGTACTGATGTAAAAAAATTCGTAGATGTGTTCCAAGTAAACGGAACGGCTAAATGTCACACCTAATTATTTTATTTTCAAACTCAGTTTACTCAACAATTGATTAGTCGATACGACAGCAAAACGATATCGTAAAGAGATACCCCCTTACGTACGATCGCTGCATAACTGAACTTTATTCAGCTGTTTAAATTATTGCTGTCAAAATGACGGACAGAGGCCATTATTGAAGAGAAGGAGAAGAAGCTTAGGGACACGAGTTTTGACATTTTTTGAAACGACACATAGCACTTTTATTTTGATAGTTTTTCTTGTGTTATTGTGAGTATTGTTGTTTAATTTTGGTGGAATTTTAACCAATAATACTTAGGTCGTAACATAAAGTGTGAGCCGTTGGAATAAATGTGTGTAAAGTGGTTTTTCTGAATGTGAAAATTCGTGTTAGGTTTTGAAGAGAAAATCCACCATTTTCTTTTCAAAACAAACGACAGCTTACTTGACAAATGACTTGACTTGACTTATTTATTACAATTTTAACACTTGACATTGGCAAAATTGTCTGTCGAAATGACGGACACAGGCCATTTATTGAAGAGAAGAAGAAGAAGAGAAGAAGCTTAAAAAATTTACGTACAAATTACAATCAAGAGATGTCAAACTGATATTTTAACGAGTAACCGGTAAAATTATATTTTGATTGTAACTTGTCACCGTGCGGTGCCTACAAAAGACATCAACGCGCTCCAATTTTTTCATTAGCATGTCTTATTCTTTTAGAATATGAACATAGCTCCTCCACAAAACTCTATATTTTTAGAAAACTCTAGCCGTTCGTGCGATCGAATTTAAAATCGTTCTATTTTTTAATATCCTATTTAATGCTATTAATTTAAATAAGTTAAGTATTAAATTGTTTGTAACACTGCTCTACATTGTAATCGTAGCATTAATTTACGATTCGTCTCAACAATATAAAACGTGTAATTAAACTATAAAAAATCGAAGTAACGACGTTCTAAATGCCAAAAGGTTCCAGGAATAGGCAATCGTATTTTAAGAGTTCTTATTTTTTGAGAAAGAAAATATCGTAATTCGCGGCTAACAAAAATTGCCACCACATTGGTAGGCAGCTAGTTATTTTGTATGGTCTAGTCTACCAGAAAGTTATCAATTAGTAGATTTTTCTTTTTTTATTTAAAAGCATAGCATAGATCATATATATTATGTATATATATATATATTATATTTATATCTATATTATGCATAGATAAATATTTTGTCAGTGTGAAGTACCTAAAAAAGACTGAGGCACAGAGTAGATATAAACTTCATGCCTTTCGAGATCACAACAAAATCTGGGTGTTTTTTGAGTCACGATAGAGCACGTAAATGGAACTTTTAGGTTCTTTTGATTTTAGATTTACAACACATTATTAGTATCACGAAAGACATTCATTTAAAAACTACTGAGTAGCCTGCATGTTTACCGCCGCCGACTACCGTGTTCCATCAATGCTCTACTCCGGATCTGGTGTGTTAAAATCCACAAAAGTACTAATGGTAGGTAGATAGATTGAAAATAGAATATGGTAGGGATCTATTTCAGTGAGCAGTAAATAAGAGATGAAGGCCAGGTTGCGGCGTGTAGGTGCTATTTAGCCTTCAAGGTGGTGCGGGCACTTCGTGACTTACCGCCGCGCACGCTTGCAACGAGAGGAAAAGATAAAAAAATAAACGCCCACACGGCCGCCTTAAATATGTTAAAACAGACGTGAGTCACTTTAAATAAGCCTGCAGAAAAAAGTGAGCTTTACTGCGAGTGATTTAGTTTTAAAATATACAAGCTCGTAAGCTCCAAAGAGTCTGAATCGATTTTTTTGTCAGCTCAAACCAATGCTTGAGTCTCTTTTTATATATTTTTGGACCATACGAGTCTTCAAACCAAAATGTAATAAATTATCAAGGTCTACTGAACCAAAACCACCTTGTATTATTTCTATTGCTGAAATCGGGCACTGACAAAGGCCAACGTTTTTCTTTGATCGTCAACTAAGTTTACGAATAAGTACAGCGGAACAGAAAAGGACGGAACAGGTAGGAACAGGTAGGCGAAACAGAAAATCTGTCGCTCTGATATCTTGATACATCATCGTTATCTTATCACCTACTGCACCGTGATGATGCCACAGATTCTTTGCACTAACATACACAACTTTCTTATCGTGTGTCTCTCAACGTCTACCTCTCAATTTCAATTTATTCAGAAATAAAATAAAATAACATAACAGAACCTTTTCCATGGCGTTATTCTACTTAACAGTAACTTAATACTAAAAACACGGTATTCAAACCTAATTTCTAAAAAATGACTATCTCGCAAAGGGACTATCTTTCAAACTAAAAGGTCTTAGGCGAGCTTTGACTAGGCGTAACACGATATAGTCTCACTACGAATTAGGTATACAAAGATGAAGCGGTTAATGCGTCACGTGTTCGCACATAGTGATAACCTTGGATGTTACAGAGACTTGCCAGTATTTGACTATTGTAGTTCTGTGGTTAAAATAAATAAAATGCACACGTCTTGGCTTATCTGTCGGTGTAGCGAGGACAGCAAAGGGCGGTCGTGTACTGGACTCTGCAATTTTGTATTTTTTTATTGATCTCTGATTACGGCTGATTGGGTGTATTGTTTTCTTTACACTGCCATAGGTACTGCAATCTGTTGGTGGATTCGGTTAGGTTTTTATTTTTTTGCAAGAAATAACTAATTTAATTACGTCGAGACAATATCAGATCGATAACTATCGAAATACCATACGAATAACTGTTGAAACCAGCGCTTTGTTTGGATTCGCAATTATTCCTAGGTGTTTCACTATGTTTTTTTTTGCTTCGACTAGGAAAAAAAAGTTGTAATTATCCTCGTATCAAGAGGTATATTTACCTATAATCGAGGACATGTCACAGGCTCAAATCTCATCTCTTTAGGCTTTGAGATATTAACATTACATACGATTTTAAGCTTGTTTATAGCACATCTTCCAGTGTGAAACGTGCATGAGTGGCGTGTGCCGGCGGCAGGTGCAAGTACGACCGGTCTGAGATGTACAATAACGCACGTAGCTTGGGTTCACCTGAACCACTAAGAAAAGTTTACCCTTTTGTCGTAGTTATTATTTGTACTTAACTTACTTACTATGTATTCTCATAAAATAAACACATTTACATCAGAAGTCGAAATTCTTGTTTCTTGTTTTGAAATCATTACTTTCATAATCTTTCATCAATAAAAATTGTTAGTTACCTAATAAACCTTTTTAAAAGTGTCATCATTAAGGTACCTATTTACTTATGATGTTGACCATACAAAGTTCTGGCCCTACAACATCTTCAGTGCTAACCAGAGATATTTTTCTGAGACTTTTCCTAACCGTTGTGCTGGGTAAGACAGAGATGTAAAATTATACAGGTAGGTAAAGGTTGTAATGTCCAACGTCATATCATAGCCAGGCAAAAAGTGTCCCCTATCGTATGCGGTGTCAAACTGACAGCCGTAAAAGACGATTGCATACGTGTATATTCGGTTACCTTCGTTCGCGAAGAGAAAGCAACTGACCTGATAAAGTGATTTGTCTTTGTTTATATATATTTTAATTATAATTAAAGGGTCCGTGTTCCCGTTTTGTTCCAATCTGATACAAATACTGGGTTTTAACATGCGAGAAGAAATTGGAACACTGACAAAAGAAAACCGATAAATATCTAGATAATAAGTACTTGTACTAAAAGTTAGTCGGTACCATAACCTATAGAGTACCTGTATGTTTTTGACAGGGCCCGTTTCTTACCTTCTTTTCTATTTTATTTTACTCTCTTCCACTTACAATAGTGAAAATGCGCCCTAGACATAGCACATGTCTAGGCAACTTTTTATTCTGGCGATACGCGAGCAAATTCGCAAGCATTCACATAACCTTCCTATCAGTGAGACGGGCGGTGGGTGCGACAGTGAGGCGAACGGGAACGAATTATTTCTATATCTATTCTTGCTGTTCTAGACTTTATAAAATGTCAACTTGATGGGAACTCTGGTAGATTTTATTCCAAATTGCCAATCATAATTATATGAGTAGGTAAGTGGTTTTCTTTCAACGCTGACGGTCATGAAAGTAGGGTTTCCATTCAATGAAGACTTCACCAAAAAGAAAATTAAAAAAAATCACGTGTAAAAGTTGAACTTAACTTTTTTACTAAACACTAGTTTTCCACATAGTTTGAAACAGGATATAAATATAAGGCAAAGTTTTAAGATGAAGTTCACTCTATTACACTCCTCTCCTTTGCCTCAAAGGTTTACTGACGACAACTCTTATTAGGGTTAAGCTCGCCTTTGTTTATATCATATGCTTTCTGTGTGCAATTAAAGAATTTAAGAAGTTTGAAAAGAATAACCCGGACACGTCCGAACAGATGGTAACCCTACATACAAATCGATTCACGGTTGGTGAGAGCCGGTAATGTGGGGCTCAACTCATGACTTGCATATTGTAGAAAGCCTTTTAAATTGCACAGCAAGGGTTAGGCATCTCACGATTAATATATCAAACCTTTGTGCTCTTAGCTATTTATCAGTGTAGACGAGCAAAGCCGACGATTTCTCAATGGAGAAGCATTACAATCACTAGCAAGAAAGATCAACTCGCTGTTCCCACTGTTTGAGCTCACTGAAATTAGTATCTCTATTGTAGAGCAAGAAAGAAATTGGTCAACCTCATGATTGGTGGGATTTCCATCTTCAATAATTAACTTACAGACACGATACTTTTACTTAGGTACAACCATGGTTGGTAAATATTTTTGCTTTGCCTAATCTTATTTATCTAATTCTTTTCTCTATTTTTAAATCTATTCATAACTTCATACGTAAATGACACTTTAAAATAATACTCTTTCCAAACCCACGATGGTAAGCGCATAATAATTACGGTTGACTAAATTAATTTACAGATTATTAGTGTCGAGATAAAAAGTCTCATTAAAAATAAAAAGTGACATAAAGTGTGGGTAAACTCGCACTGAACAGCGGGCGCGATGGGAGTCGCTTGAATCCTGGCTTCTAAAGAACCTGTGGCCGTTACTTGTGACCGTCATCATATGTCATTAGAGGGTCATCCATAAATTACGCCACACGTTAAGGGAAGGGAGGGAGGTCGACGAAGTGTGACATTGAGTGACAAGGGGTGGTGGGGTCCTAAGTTTGGTGAAGTCACATTTCAAAATCTTATACTATTCTAACTTATTATCACAGTGCTAAAATATACCTATTATTATAAAGTAATTTAAATGGAAAAAAAATATTCTAGATGTAAAATTGCAAGATTTGTGATGTCACACTCACAATTCTTACAAATGTGCCAAAAAATCAAGAAATTAGTGTGACATAATTTATTGATGACCCCTATTCCACTACTGAGCAAAAACCTCTTACTTAGACCCTGCTCAAAATGCTATTCTACTTCGTATCGCTTTAATTTTGATTTTATGATGTTGGAACAACGCCAACGACCGGGATCAGTGGAAAATTTTGGGGGAGACCTTTGCTCTGCAGTGACACCATAGGTTAAATAAAAAAAAAATTGTCAAAACCTTGCATCATTGAACTGGGTGTAAAATTAAAGGCAACAGTAATTATTGTGGCAAGATATGGTGTTCAACGCTTTTCAAAAAACAAAAGCTTTATACCACAATCCGGTTTCAGAAAAACATCGACCTTTCTACAAAACCCGCTTCTTTTTTCGTTGGCAAAACTGTCTTATTTACGTTAATTAAGTGAAGTATAAGTTCGTGACTAGTACTGTGGGATTGCTGGAGGTTGGAGCTATGATGGCCTCTCCACACACCCGTGATCTTTGTGTCATAAGTTGCATAAAGGTACTACATCAAAGACCTGGAACCATCAATCTTTACTTTAAGACCGTTCTATAGAAGCCACATATTATTATCTATACATAGTTATTATGGGATTATTGTCTTCCACAAAGGTAAAGCATGAAGTTCCTATCACCTACGCGATTTTAAAATTTAGAGACTTATGTCAGTGTGTAGGGTCTAGTTTTGCATGGTACCAAAACCCAAATAAATCATATTTCCACATCACACCCTGTTTTTTGAAAGCTGTCGGTCCCGTCTCTAGCAGTCGTTAAACCAAGACGTAGGCCTTAAGGTGGCCTAAAAATTCCGTCACCAGAGTTGGCCACTAAACCATACGAACTTTCTAAGCTATAAAAATAAATTGTTAGGTACATATATTTACAGGCGTGCTAATTGTATGTTTGTAAGAAACATAAGTAAAAAAGTATGCCTTTTAGTTCAGTTACGAGATCGGTAGAGCACCTAAATGCTTCCTAGAAGATTTGTGCAATTATCAACAAGACGATGTGAGTTATGGCTCTTGCGTCTTGCTTATTATAGTTATTAACTGCTTGCAGCCCGCTCTGAAAAGTTCGAAAACCGGAAATATTTTTCTGACGACTCGGTTTCCCCTCAGGGAAACTTTTTTTCCAAGCGATCTCATACAGACAGCTTCATAAAGATCTTTACATATCAAAACTTTTCAAAAATATCTCACTATTCTCCAGATAGCTCCACAAAAGACTAGTTACATGAAAGTTCTGGATTAGTTTTATGTAATCTTGTAGTATGTTACGATAGCATATATCATTGATGATTAGTAGACATTTTGTTGATGCTGACTGTACCACGATTCAATTTTATCCCGTATATTTATCGCTCTATTGTAATAAACTATTTAAGGCCAAGCCTGCTCATGTTACAATGTCATTTTGTATCATGAATGTTTCCAGTAATGCGCCATATTTTCTCGATAAGAATCATTTTATGAAACAATTTAAATTATTTATTACGCACCTTAAATTGCTGTGCTATTTTTATATAAACGTGTGGACTGAGAATAACATTTTCATTTTAAATACTTATAAGTAATTTTGAGGGAAGTTTATAAGTTTTAACCTTAGGTACCTATACTTTTTGCCCATACATTTTAATGGCAGACTTAGCGTGGTCAAAACTCTATCATAATTAATGTGCCATCGTATAACAGCTGCAATTCTAATAGCCGTTTAAGTGTTTTAGATACGCTACGCAATCACTACCAACCTACCTACTATTTTGAAATATTGTAGCCTACACGCGCAGTTTCCTAATTGCACTTATCGAATTATAAGTACTTAGTAGTTATGTTGTAGGGAACGTAGTATGCAGGACTTGAGTAAAACTAATCCAACAAGAAGCAAGCCTACATTGATATGGGCAGAAGTCGCTTAACATCAGGGCATATGTCAAGAAACTTCTTCTGCCTATATCAATGTACTAGCCGTCTCCCGCGGCGTTGCCCGCGTTAGAGTGTGACTTTTCAAAATTCCTTTCTTAGTGCGCCCCTACACTATACCTATAAGGATACTACCCTCCAAATTTGATACCTCTAGGACTTATGATTTAGGCTGTGCGTTGATTCTCTGTCAGCTTCAAAAGAGTTTTATATATATTGATTATGTCACAGAGACAGTTTATCACGGACGTGCCTTGTGAGGCAATGCACCGCATCCGTCTTATCGTAAAGGTTATCTCATATGCTTGTAATTGGACCGGCACCCTTCAAATGGGAGGATCACTACTTGGAGGCAGAAATAGGTATAGTGAGAAGAAAAGCAAAAAAAGCCGTAATTACAGCATATTTCGCTCGTATGAAGGCAAAAAACCGGCTAACCGTAATATCAAACACAAACGCCTTTTACGCAAAAAACATTATACGACTTCCATAGCGAAGGTGAATTCAACTAGAAGTTATACTGTCTACTAGTAGACAGTAGTACTTTTCTACTATAGTAGATAGTAGTAGGTACTTCTGGATGAACTCATGGACGAACTCTATCATAAAGATTACTGTTACAGTATAAATACAAACTCGTTAAAATTCCCTTCGTTGTAATAGAAAATCAGTACCAAATGATCTACATTAAAATTGCACAGACAAACCGCAGAATGCTACAAATAGAAAGGGCTTTAATAAGGGGCAGATGCATAGGATGAATGCAAAGATGCAATCAAAACCTTTTCTAGATTCAAAGGCTTCATTCGCCGGCGCACGAGGGGAGATGCAGGCACCTATCCGCTGAAGCATTGTTTAGAACCAGATATCGTTGTTTCCATGTTGTTCGCTTCCCTTCTCTATTGCGCAGTTTTGTGAAACCATAATCAGTAGTAGGTGTTTCATACATTAACTTATACCAAAGAAAAGGAAAGAGTAAATTACCTATGGTTGATATGGTTTTAAAAATAGAAAATGTTCTCGTCGATTTCTGACGACTCGTACCAGCACTACCGAACAATAGTCTCAGACTAATACTGGCTTCAGCGGACAGTGGCCTGAAGGTGCACGATGATGCGCTCAGTAATACAGTAGCTCGCTTCACGTCTACAAAAGGAAACTGACGAATGCAATAACTAAGTTTGCACCCACTCATTACAGACCTAAATTATAGCGCTACACTGCCATACATTCCGAATCCATGATAAAATAAATCATTATTCTACAAATTATAATCAGACCTTTGAGATGAATTAGCGTACCGCATACAAGGAGTGCCAAAAAGATAAACCAAGTCGACATTCTTCAGTATTGATTATTCGCGGAGACCTCAAATACATAAGAAGAGGCTGAACTGTCCGCCAAAACGTTTTAACCACGCAAAACGCATTCGCCAAGCACAACGCCTCTAGCGGAGTCTCTACATCGTATACGAATTCGAGGGTAACCTAGCTATCGCGGAACTGACTGCGCCGATCGTATCTATTAATATATTTCTATTATTATATTAGTATTAATATATAATATATTTTATTTGTATAACTTGCGAGAAATACCCTACCTCTATCGTGTAGCAAGATAGATTATTCGCAATGACTCTATTTTTTCTATTTTTTGTGCAACAATTTCGTTTAATATTTTGCACATGCTCTCCGTAGCCATGAAAACGTTGTTACTGATGTTTTTATACATAGCTATTTTTCTTTGGTCGGAAAGGCGTGACTGATGCCGGACAGACAGACAGACAGTTCGGTCACGCCTCGCGACCGCTGTGGTTTTTCACGCTACCTCGTCAGGACGAGATTTGCCGACTGAGAAAAGGAAGTCACGACACACTTCGCTTATTTTAATAAATTGGTGTTGAGAGTTTTATCGTTCTGGAAAAATAATCTGCGACCTCATAAGGGATAAGTAATACTTAGGTTTTTATAACATCAAAAAGGTAATTCTACCAGTGTCTTAATAATGAGAGGGAAATAAGCAAATATCCAAATTAAAACTCAGTAGCCTGCGAAATAGTCTTATCATGCTAGCAAATCAAAAATAAAACAATGGTAATCAATATAAAATGGATAATTGAGAAGAAAAACGTGACACATAAGGACATTTATGACTTTTCTAACTGAATAACGTTGCCGAAACGGTACGTTATGTTTAAAGAAGTTTTTTTTCAAAACGTGATTCGAAGCAAACGAAATCGGAAAGTCAAATAAGTTTACCGATTGATCACAAGAAATTTCCTGCACTTGAATAGGCATCTAGCTAGGTAAACCATCGAACAAACAAACATATCAATCAGTAGCTGACGTCCGTTCTTGAGAATAGAACGGCTTAGCTTGAATGTGAAGCGTGACTGAAGGATGCTCACGCATGCGCCACGCTCGAAGATCTTTGTATGCACGGCCAGCGAGATCAGATCCATTAGAACTGCACGTACTTATGTAGTTGATCAAAACAGGTGGAGGTCTTGTTATGTTGGTGGATTGGATCGAGCGAGAGGCGGCAGGATCTAATTCTCTGTGGGATCAGCGGATCACGAGCCGCGCGTGCGCGGGCGCAGGAGGCGCGCTGCGCACGACCGCGCATAAATTAGAAATGACGCCCGTCACTGCGGCGAATATGAATGCATAATGCGAAGGCAGGTAAGGCGGGATTGAGATACCCGTGCAATGAAATATTAATCTGATGATATGGAATATTTCACACCTACTGAACCACTTCTTATTTTTTTCATTTCTTTGCAGGCTTTGAGTTGCAACTTGTGAATATATACAAGTTATTTTATGTTAATCACGAGTTTTCATACGAGCTTTCAGTGCGTAAGAAATAACTTTCCAGAACCTATTCTGTTTTTTTTTTATGATAATAGTAAGGGAACAGGCTGATAGCTCACCTGATGTTAAGTAGTAACTTCTGCCTATAACAATGCATACTACTGTTCTGTGTGCTATACTTACTGCTCCAACCTTTTTCTACCTATATACCTACGCGATTTGCTTTCATTGAAATGATCATCCCTGACTGCGAACCTAACCTACACGTTTGGATTTAATGATTAAAATATAAGTATCACGTTTTGCTCCGCGTACCTAGGTAATAGCTTGTATATCACAGCGGAGGGAGTAAGTACGTATGTTCATAAAATAAAATAATACTTAGTTAGTTCATCTGGACTTTGGAGTCTATGTGAAGTGAGTAGAATCTATACCTTTCTACTCACTTCTATGTGAAGTGAGTAGAAAGGTATAGAAAAGTAAAGTATTTCATTTAGTATCGCCACCATAATGAGAGAGCTAGAGATATTTCGTAAACTTCATATTCTCTAATTAAATTCCCGAGCTCAAAGGTATTGGTTTTTTGTAGTTCTTAATTTACCCTGCCCAGCCCTCTTAGCCAAGTTGATATTCTTCAATCGTTAAAGTACCTATGAAAACATCAAAAAAAATATCATGTGACTTTTCGTACAGTACCTACTATTAATTTTTCGGAGTTTTCTTATTCCAAGAAAAGCTTATTGAAAATGTGTAAAATCTTACAGAATGCAGTTAATCTATGAGAGTCATCAGGAATCGTCTATAGTTACAGCTTTCGAGCTCTTGCCGAGGCTCCGTCCCACGGCCGTCGGCAGACGCGGCGACCGCGGCGACCTCGGGCTGTGTCCCGAACGCACGCTGGTCAAATAGGACGCTGCCTATCATTACCGTACATCCTTAGTTGAATTCTAGCATATTCACTGTTTTACAGCATGTATTCATACACAAGTTATGCTTAGGTACCTACTTTATTTCGTGCGCATGTTTCCTTGTTTTTGGCAGGTTTCATCTAGGTTTTGCCCATAGTTTTACAAAAGCTTAGTCAGACCTGCTCCGGTATCAATTTCAGAACCCAAAAACAAAGTAGTATACTTAGCACCTATCAAGTAGAGGAGTACCTTTTGTGACAAAGTTGTGCCTCTTTCAAAGTGTTATAAACGACGTCCAACTGAAATACATGTCACAAAAGTTGTTCTATGCCCAAAAGATGTGTTCAGATGGTTATAACCAAGTCCCAGGGGAAATAAAAAATCCTTATTGCACTAGTCGCTAGGCTTGTTATGAAATAATCTTTCTAAGCTTTCTTTCAATCACGAAAAGGGCAATTAGGACAACTTTAGGTTAGACTTAGGTACCTCCTCTTTGTATGACGATTTAAAGTGAGTTGTATTTACAATATTCACAATATTTACAAAATACAATAAACAGTTGAGCTACAGTTCAGCCATTTAGTTTCCATTGTACAAGCTTTGCTTGGTTTGGGACTAGAAGGCGTTGTGTTAAGTGTCCGAGAATATTTATTTTATTTATTTATTTATCTACAAACCGTTGCAAACGATTTATAGATAGCTCAACTGGTCCAAATAAGTACCAATTGGAAGCGTGCCCAAGACACTGGCTGCATTATCGCGCTGAATAGCTTTAGACTAGTCTTTGTCTCTGAAGTAAGCTCTCATGATGTAAAGTTCCAGTATTGCCAGCGGCGTTGGCGCTCGCGCTGGGCGCGGGCGGCGCGTGCCTGGGAACCGGCGTCGCGCGCGCGTTCTCACGGCCTCTCTGACCTCCCCCCTCCTGCCCTGCAGCGGTCGTGCGCCTTACCTTACGCCTCTCATCTTTGGTAGCTAATACCTCGCCTCCTACCCGATGTTAATAGCTGGTGGGCTCGTACTGTTCGGCCAAACACGCTTATTCTTAATTCGTTTTTAGTGTGTTTCGATGGGATGATGAATTGAGTCTTCTAAGTATTGGGTGTACAATGTGTACATGCTTCTTAGACTGGTTTATCTACTCGTTTTTGAAGTATTTTCGTACTCTCTTAATGTGAATCTCAGATGGTTCAAGAGAAATGCAATGGCCATCAACGTGCTCATCTGTCTTTATAGGTACAGCTGAAAGACATCAGTTTCGAGACCATTGCATTTCAGTCTCATCTGTCTGATGTAGTATTTCGTCAGGCCCCGTATCGCAAGCTCAGAACTGCGTTCGCTGCCCAGCATAATGTCAAGTGACGTGGCTACAGATATACGAAAACAAGAAGCAAAAAACGCGCTGAAACGCGCTAATGTCACTATTTAGTCACAGAATACCAATTATTTAGTATGAAAACAGTTCAGAAAACCTGCCAGGCTTAAACCTGGCAGGTTTTCATAAGACAACGATACCCTCCCACAGACTAGGTTAGACGGCTCGTCAGCGAATGATTATCAGCGATGATAATAATTACCTTGTTTTCAAAATTATGGTAAACTATCAAAATCGCTAGACCATAATCCACTCGACTCGTAGTGGTAGAGTCACGTCTGATTACGTCCACTTATTCCAACAAGCGACTACTATTACTTAGGTATCAAATGTTTTTGCCCAAGAAATTATTTAAAACGGTTTCGTATAAATATTACAAAGATCCTCATAATAACTCGCTATCAAGGCTCCAGGTATGGTCGTGTAGTTATAATAACTTTTTTCAAGAAAATGCGCGTTGAGTATTTCTCCAGCGAATATGCCTTGCAGTTCGAAAAGAATGCTTGGAAGGTTCCCACGAAGTATGTTATGGCACAGGGTATTTAACAGTTACTAGGTATTATTGAGATAATAGGTACAAGCCACTCCCGGGAGAGCAAAATGCATTGCCTTTTTGTGCAAGTTGCGTAACAGCATTTCACTTGCATATGTGAGAGCAGTTAATGATTGTACCTGGGGTTATGGCCAATTCGTACCTTGAAATATCCCATACATTGATATCCAGTTAGTACCTTTGTATATAAGGTTCAAATTTGAATAGAAAAACTTACTGTTGTGCTGTTATTCTCTGATATCGTGCAAAAAAAAAGGTACTGGAAAAGATGTGAAAAGGGTATGAAGATAGGTAAAGTAGTTTCGATTTGGATCTTGCTCCAAACCTTGCATTAGAGTCGCAAACGTTTTGTTATCTCTCTAAAGGACATCTAAACATACCAAAGTTGTAAACAATGAAACATAAACCAAATGGCACTCTGCCGTACCTAGTTACTGTAAAGCATTTAATGTTCCACGTATCGTAGTCGAAGTGCGCGTGCGCAACGCTGCGCGCATCTTATTCAGCTTTGAATGCAAAGAGGTAGAATACAGGGCATCAGTGCCTGAAATTCTTGGACTACCAAGAGAGTTTAGGCATAAAACTTTGTGAGTGCTAAGTCACAAAATGATGCATTCAACACTTTTAGTAAAGAAGTCAAGTCGGAGTAGCTCGCCATAAAAATCTTTCGCCATTCCACCATTCTGAGGCTTAGCCCTCTTGGCAAAGTGGCCGTGGTCGTCATAGTCAGGGGCACTGACTCTGCATAGTGTCTATATTCTTAGTGGTTTCCTCGAATACTCCTTCCAATACAATCCTCGAGGCAATGATCTTTGATGTAAGATCATTGGTAGTAGGATTAGTAGATATTTTGGCTAACTAAAACTACCCTAAGCCTTCTACTAATATGCTGTGCCAAAGCACAATTTCGAGGTCGAGTCGAGGCGAGGTTTATTCGAGGTAACTACAAAAAATATGGGATAAAATAAACTGTATTCAGTGGGGTAGAGTACCAGAAAACTGGTACATTTTTTTCAGCAACATCTTGGCTTGGCTTGGTCACGTGCTCTTTTGTACTCCTCTTGCACCTATTAATTTCCTGTTTTTTCATTTCTTCTGCTCATTCTTACTGGTGGATACCAGAAACCTGCTTTCTATGTGAGATGGTAGAGCAGGCACGTACTGACGGGCTTAGATGTAATCTGTTTACTTTATGGCTGGTTCGTCGGCAAGCTTTATACTCTTTGATTATATTATAAAACACCTCTATAAGTTTGCTGGTAGTGAGTTCTCGTTTCTTGCCTGTAGCATTGCTAGCCAGGTTTTAAATTCGGGCTTAGGCCTAGGCACGGTTACAGTTTCCTAGGGTCCTTTTACTGGCTGTAGATATTCCCTTCCATATTTGAAACATAGTTTTCATAGTCAGGGGCTCTACCAAAGTACCAAATCAAATGATTAATTGCCAACTCAGAGCCTTCAATGCAGCATGCATGGTACAGTTCAAGTTGTAATTAGTACTCGACCGAGCTGTTCACTTGGCCGTTAGCTCAGTAGCTCGTTTCGTGTAAACAAGGCTTAAGAGCTGAAAAGTAGGCTACGAGCGAGTTGTATAAAGTTGTTGTGTTGGTGCAGATTATAATTGCTCTTCGATTGATATAAATTATACATGTTAAAGTTAAGTATTAATAAAATCTCCAGCTGGGTGTAATAAGTCTGTAAAACAGATAGATGTCCTTGCTAGCAAGAATTTTGCACTTTAATACAGCGTGCACAATGTCGGGAATTCTAGAGCTATACCCAATTCCAACTCATGTTTTTCTCAGAATAAAAAAAATTAAAAAGTTTAATGTTAAATTGCCTGATCGTCATACACTGATCTTCGGTGCACTTAATTCCAGAAAACTTTATAAACGAATTCCATTGCCGTCCTCCCATCCCACGTTCATGATTTCATTTCAAGATCTGTAGCTCCGACGTTTATTACCAGTAACTCAAGTTCCATAACTCAAGTAAAGGAACATTTACGTCAAGGCAATATTTACATAAACAGCGATCGTGGCACCGCGTTACATGTAAAGTAACTCTGAGAATAATAAGTTGACATAAACAACGCACAGCATTCCACGCACGTAGGACCTCGCGTCTTCATCTCCAGCCACAAAAAGACATCATCTTAATTACTTGCAGTATTTCACAAATGCATAATTTACGCAAAAATTTTACACAAAAAATTTATATTTACGGCCGACAGCTTTATGCATCAACCCCTTTATGCGTGCAAAGTCACGTGTCAGACTCGTGCAAGGTCAAAGTAAAAAACTCATCGCATGCGGCTGAGGTCTCGTATTAGGTGAGATCCTGCAAAAACCCGCTACCTGCGCCTCGGTTCATAAGGACAAGGATTTGACCGCGTCTCTGAAATTGAGCCACCGAGTACCTACCTGCTTTCGAGACGAAAAGGACGGCTCGCTCTAAGGGCTTTGTCAGGGGTAGCCGAAACAAGTTATTTAAATTCGGAGTGCGACCGCTACGCCTACGTCTACCTCGGGTGCTATGGACTTTTTAGATTTGTTTGCGAAGATATCCAGTCTGATTGCGGTGCAGCATATTGAAATTAAAATGCCACCGATTATCACGCGGCTGCGAGATGCGACATCGCGAGGAGCGCCCATGTTACCAATAAAGCAATCATCGCGGCGGCTCTGGCCAATTACAGTGTTGCCGACTCATTCGTTGCCGATCGGAAATTAAAATTTAATTGATGGCACTTTGCCAGCCGTAGCTTGTGCCTGGGCGATACCAGCCGCCCACCACCAGCTAGCGTTTATGCAAAATGGATGTTAATTCAATTATTTGACTCTAAAAGGTGCCGTGTGCTAGTAGAATATTCATTGTCATGTTGACTTTGACTGTCTGCTAGTCGAATACCTCTCCACCCATTCCAAATCTTCTTTCATAGCCATCAATGGGACAATCGTCGCTTGTTTACTCGTATTACCATAAACGATGATTTAAGTGGTCTGAAGTCGTGCTTTTCCTATAAAAGGGGATGCAAATTCAACTCTTCAAACGGACTAACTTGATGACAATGATTGACTTTTAAATAGGAATAAATACCCAAATCGTATTCGCAGATAGGACTCGGCAGCGATCGCCGAGTCACGGAGCAACGACTTGCGATTGCTCATTTTAGAGATTGTAAAAAGACACAGTATGCAACTGAACACTGAGGATTAGGAAAAAGGGCCGCGTTTTGCTGTCACAATGGTAGCTCGGCAGGCAATTTGTACAGTGGGCTGTGAGTGTTGTTGTAAGGCGCGGATGAATGGTGGCCGCGCTGGCGCTGGCATGTGACGCCGCGCATACTGATGAGCCGCTCCAAGCCTCTAAGACAGGGGGTCCCAATTATTTCTGTCCTCTCCTGTCTATTGTGACGCTACAACCTTTTTCGGCGTAACGAATACGAGAATTTCTTTTTGTACGCCGTATCTGTGGACGTGACTAAATCGGGAGCGGTTCGAGCGAAGGGCCGCATATAAACTCGCACGTATTAAAGCTAAAAACATCGTTGTTGTGGCAGCAAAAACTATAAACAGCGACCTTAATTAGTCGTTAATTGCATTTTAAAGCTCCGGCCGTAACACTGAGATAAAATTGTGTGCAATTTAGTCTTACTGGCCATCGAGATTACTGAACGCGGCCGGTCCGATGGTGAAAAATAAGAGTCATGTTTTCCAAAATCGATTAAGGGGGACATGATTAAGGAGCGCAGTTTTTGTGTTCGTTTGCTGCCCGACGACTGGCTCGGATTAAGGTTAAAATGTTTTCATACATGGCAATAAAGCAATCGTGGGATAAATAATTATGTTATCGCGCCGCTTTTTGTAATCCCTGCAGGTAACGCCATAACTTTGGTCAGCGGCTGTCGGCCAGGCGCAGGCGACATTACACACGTTATTGTGCGCAATCAAACTAAATTATGTTCACTGGCTATCGTATTTGTTGAAATTAAATAAATATAAATAAATTTTAACATATCACACAAATGAAATTGCAAGTAATTCTCTTTTTTTTAATACCTAGCTGTTCCTCGTGAATTTACGCCGCTGCTATTTATACTATACAGGGTGTTACCAGACCACTTCCGAAAACGAAAGGGGGAGCTACAGCACACCAAAACCCAACCAAAAAAAAATCAGTTATCCTGAAAAATAATTATAGCCGGAGAAAGCAATGTTTAAAGATTTGTATTTATTTCGCCAGCCCGCAATGTACGCATTCACGTAGGTAAGGTCGAGGCGTAGTACTATTATTTATTCTGTGTCGTAAGTGCCTACTAACGTAGGTAGGTACTAACGTAGGTCGCTCGCACGTCGCGTACTTGAATGACCCGCGATGAACTCTCAGCTGTTCATGCTGTAGTAGACGTAATCTGCGTGCTGCGTGTACATTGCTGCTTTATTTATTTTATTTGTTTTTTTGCTTTTTTAAATGAGATAATTAGGTAGATATGTCTTATTATGTTGTACTGTGTGTATGTAACTAGAAAAAAAAATAAAAAGAGATAGTCAAGTCAATTTTTTTTTTCGCGATTTTTTTCGCTTAAAGTTTTCAGTACCATGGTCTGATTGGAACCTCCAAGTTTTCGGAAGTGGTCTGGTAACACCCTGTATATACTAACCTAATTACACTGAAACAAACTTTAGGCAAGTAACCTTCAGTTACCGATAATTTCTAGAATTTAATTAACTTCCTGAAAGCTTAATATCAAAAGTCAACAAACCAGTAAAAATTGTCGATGAAACACCACCGACATGACGCCCACCAGCGCGATTTAATTACCAAATCAATAATCGAATGCATTCAGTTAATTGATTGTCTCTCGATACGACGCCGCTATCGATTCGCGTGCATCAACTGCGTATAAAATTAATAACCATTGCGGGGCAAAACGCAACTGCAGTGCAGTGATTCGTCGTAGAACACAATTTGCCAATTAATTATTAAATTATTTCTTTCGGTTATTGAATGGTAATTGATTTTTAGAAGTCCAAGTAAAAGAAGCTCTATCATTACCTGCTTATCGTTGCATAACTTTATTCAGCTGTTTAAATGATTGCTATCTTGCTATCTCTTACTAACAGGTTATGTCAAAAAGTGACGGAGCTAGATTTTAATCAACTAAGTTTTTATAAGTATAGCCCTTAGTATAAGGATATAAAAATCAACCTAAACTCTTTCAAAAACAACAAATGTCCAATGTTTTAGGTCAAAAGCTCCTAAAACATTGGACAATTCAAAATTGTTCACGAGAAGTACATGTTTTGAACATTACTATAAAAAAATCTTCCGCAGCTCGTTGCGGCCGCAAACATTAAAATCGCATCAGTCTGCTAAATATTTTATTAAATGTCGATTCACACCTTTAGCCTTAAGGGTAAAGTGGGCTGAGTGGACCATCGACCTCAATCTTGTTCTAAAGGTAGAATGTTTGTGTAATATAGTTTGTAGACTGTGGTTTTACTAATGATCTTTATTTTTTGGCAATCTATGGAGAGGCCTAGAGATTTTAGGTTTATATGACGACTAGCCATTGCCGCGATGTTGCTCGCGTTCTATACCCTTTACGGTGTGATTTTTCAAAATTTCTTTCTTAGTACACCCCTACACTATATAAGGATACTACCCTCCAAATTTCATACCTCTAGGACTTATAATAGTTTAGGCTGTGCGACGTGCGTTGATTGTCAGTGAGCTTCAAAAGACTTTTATATATTTAGAGAAGAAGAAGATATCTATCTTCTTCTTGATGATGGTTTATTTCTACAAAACTCATGTACTTATACGATTCAACCTTCGTCAGAGAGCATCGATACGTGATGGCATGTTATCCATAGTAAATCGTAAGATTAGCCATGGTTGATATCATCGCTCGCCAGTCGCCACGCAATTTCACCATTGATGCGTATCTTTGTAATTGAATAACCGCTTTTAACTAGCAATTTTTAATTAATTATATTTTATGCTCTTATTATGTTCTGTTTTGCGCTGATTATAATTTAAGGATTGACGATTTTTTATTTATTAACGGCATAACCGTACTGTAAACTCAAACGTGTGTTAATTCGTCCAAGACTCAAACGCGTTCGATTTCTGTCGGTATGTTTGTTTGCCCTTCCAAAGGGGTCAGAAAGATGTTTTCTTCTTCACTTTCCTCTATCGTTATTTTGGTTTCTTACCCATTTCAGTTTTCCTATTTTGATTCCGTGTTTCAACTCTATCGTACTACGTACAAAGTGCTTGAATTTTAGGGCAGTTAGTTCTGGACAGCACGGACTTAGCTGACCTCTATGTTTCTAGTTTTACTATTGCAAAAGACAATCTAGAAATAAAGAAAACATATCACATTAGTACTTATTATGCATGTATTGACTAAAATAAAATAAAATAGGTGCATATGTGTTCCACAAAATGCAATTTCACACCACGACTGCTTCGACACCGCCGCTGCATTGACACTTCATCGTAAATAAATCACAGCTGGCTCCGGTGGTCCGTTCCTTGACCACTCAACCAACTATAATAAAATGTTTCTTTATTAGGTCCTCAATATCCCCGTGCATTGCTATTAGCCGAGCCTGGGTGGTTTCTTTTAAAATATACTTGAAGTTTTTAAGCACCTACGAATGCATTAACATTTTTGTATTATTTTTATCACGCACAGTCTTATTGTTTGTTTCTGAGTTGTATTATCATAGCTCTAAATAGGAATTCTTAACAGACATTATTAAAATTGTGATTATGCCCATCTTTGGCGGTTTTATTCAGAGTAACTGAAACTTTTCAACAATTTAAACTTATTGTACCATAGAGCATTTGTTCAAACCAGCCTCGCATTTCGCGATTTTTTCTTATGTATTTATTTTTATCCAATATTCCGAAGCACTCACATCAATTCGTTTTCGTAAAATTTTACTTTTTAGTTACTATTAGCAGACTATGTAGGTACTGCTACGTTTTATGACTTTACATCATTTATCGACACTTGCAACGCAAGAGCTTTGACATAATATTACCCTATTTTATGAACAGAGTAATCAGTGTCACAAGCAGACAGACTATATTTTGTTCCTAGCCTTTGGAAACACTTGAGCTATCGATATTTCAAAACAGCTACGAGTAACGTGTTCCTATACCTAACTTAAATTTTAGGCTGTAAAACTGATCCAGGCATTTAGTTAAATAATAATATATCTCTGTGTTTGAGTTTCGAGCGAACATACCATGTAGTCCCAGAGAACATTGCAATCAATGTGCATTGAACACTTTATTAGAGTCGATAATTACTTTTCGAAATGATGTTATTAAGTTTAATTAAAGCTCGTGATCTATGCAGCGTTATAATAAGCCAGAAAGCATCATTATTAATGGGCAGGTCTTAATAATGGTCCATTCAAAAGTTGCAATAGTTTATTACCACATATGCCGGGTCCAGACCAGACTCTGGGCCAAGTGAACGAAAACAAGTGAAAGCGTAGGTACATCTTCTAAATATATGAAACTCTTTTGAAGCTGACTGAGAATCAACGCACAGCCTAAACTATAAGTCCTAGAGGTATGAAATTTGGAGGGTGGTATTCTTATATAGTGTAGGGGTGCAATAAGAAAGGAATTTTGAAACGTCACACTCTAAAGGGTAGAACGCGAGCAACGACGCGGGCGACGGCTTGTATTCATATATAGTCGAGAATAACAATTCTAAGTCATCTATAAAAGACGGAATATCATGGAAACCGTGATCCTGTGGTAAAGCACAAGGATTGAGAAGGTTCCGGAAAATGAATTTATTTTACCTGTCCAGTGAAATAAATCAGGCTTATGATTTCGTTTGGTGTGGATCTGGTCTGAACCCAGCATTAATAATTACTGTTTATTCAGCGCCCATACGTAAAAGTTAATTATCGATCGATTCTTTATGCAAGAGTACAGGCATGGAATAATTAGATTTTTTTCTGAAAACTTAAGAGACTCGTTATGCAATTCATTAGTGTAAATAAGCTTCGTGATTAGGTATAACTAGGAGTAAATTGTAAGTGCTACCTTCTTTTAAAAGCTTTTATAAAGATTATGAACTCAAATCAAACAAACATAGGTATTTGTCTAAAACCGTATTTTAAAGTTTAAACAATAGTGTATGTTTGATATAGTACGAACGAAATACGATGATAAAAGAAAACGGAGTGAGAAAATAGTACATTATGGTACTAGTGTGGTACATTGGTGATTACCGCCGAGGTGCCATTGAGACCCGAGCCGTAGGCGAGGGTCTTAAGAGAGCCGAGAACGGTAATCACCAATACACACGTGTATCATACGACGTTTTTCAACACACTTGTGAATAAAATAACAATAAAATAACTATAATTTCAACAGTGAAAACGCGTTTTGAAAAATGTTTCGCTATGGCGGGAAAAATTAATCAGTTTTCCTATGCGCGCGCATTGCGATCGGCCACAGACTAAAGGGATGAGGTTTTTTTTTTTATTTATTTTCCGCGCTTAGGGCTTGCGCCTATTCTGCCACGTAAAAATGGGGAATTTAAAGTTTTCTTTTATTACAGAGAAAACAAAAGTTTTATTTGAGTGAAAGTATTATTTATTAATCACGTACGAGTTAAAATTATCTATTTAAATAAGAAGTTGCATGAAATGAGCAAGCAATAGGAACATTCATTTATTTGTTCTATTGAACACGATCTTTTTTTTGAATAAAAACTTTTATAGTAACTCAACCAATAAAATTAAAAAAAAAATCTATAACTCACTAGTGAGTTATAGCAATGAAAAAGTCACAGTTTGATTATGGGTATCATTATGTGCCTAATTGCGGTGACCATAGAGCCACTTTATGAGCAAGTGTGTTGAAAAGTAGTATAATTTGGTAGTTTTGAGTTTCAAGCACCTTAAATGGATTGTACATGATGGGTGTTTTTTCTTACGGGTTTTTTAAATTTAATTAAGAATGAAATGTAATAAAAATAATTAAATATTCAAATGTATTAACTGAAAGGGCTTATTGTTCTAAAATGCCGTAATATCTGGGCGGAATAGCTGCGCGGGCGCCGTGACAGATTCGATTTGTTCATTGTCCAGTAGCGCTAACGATTCGGCACGGTGAGCTTTGTTACACCACTTTGTAAATCACCAGATTCAAGTTTGAGGTGACTTGTTATACTTGAACACTTAAACCATAAAAAGGCGCCGTCGCCAAGTGAATAAAAACCAAACGCCAATAATTATCATCTAAAAATGAATCGGTTAATAATGTATTTTTTTGAAGCAGTAAGAGTTGAAATTAAATATAAAAAAACAGTTTAAATCACATTTTAAAGAGCTCGGAAGATGTGGTGATGGTGTTCTAATACGCGCGAGAATTACAGTCGTGAGTCTATTGCATTTTTAAACCAACGATTAAGATAACCGATCGGTTGAACCAGTCGTAACCACAATCTATCAGTGGCATCGATTCAATTAGCGTTGGAACAATAGCCCGGTTGGACACGGTGCTTCGCTCCGGCTATAACTAAGTAGGTACACTAGGTACGCTGAGTTTCATGTTCTAATATCGAATCGAGGATCGGAGATCGAGCTCGAGTGTTTTATATTAGGAAGTCATAATAAACCCCGCGGGCGAGTTGAGAACCTCCTTCATAAAAAAATCTTGATCTCAATCCTCGATGTATGACTCTGCACCCGAAACCCTGATTATATAGAACCTAGCATATAATATCAATAGTGTCCCTTACAAAGCAGGAAATCAATACCCGATAAACCAAATTGTGCCGTAAACGTTCCAGATTTGTAAACAAAACTATCAATAAGTTTTTGAATTTATCGTCTCGAGGGTGGTACGAATAAAATGTTTTAGCGCTCTGTGGGCAGAACGTGGGTATTAAGCATAAAGCTTACATTAACTTTTGTTAAAGCTGCAATTGGCAATGCTAAAACGATAGCGTACGATATATTTTATTATGTCCAAACTAAAAAGCAGACTTTTGCGAAGTACCTTTTTATATGGCAGTGTGGGAAGTAAAAAAGTTTGAGTATGAGTAAGAAGTTATATAAGTATTGACAAAACTACTTAGTTTTTGACCGGACAGTATTTACTTTGACGAATAGCATTTTTTGGAGTTGGGGCCGGGTTTGACCAACTCCAAAAAACCTCTACTTTAAACTTGTCAAAAACAAGGACAGAAATATTTTTCTTTAAGGAATAGCGTTATTCGTAGTTTGTCACCTGGCCTGGGTCAATCATCGGCTATCAGACCAGTGTCCACAAATACAATAACCAGCATTTAAAAACTAATACTTTCACTCACTATCTGTTCACTATCGGATGATTACAGTAACCACCCGTTTATTGGTGTACTCGGGCTTTGAACTTGACCGGACGTCTTCATGTGGAATGAGTTGATTAAGTATGGCAGTTTTGATTAATAGCATGCTAATAAGGACAAAATTGCAATTATTATTGGAGCTACAAGGTTGATTGATTGTCTTCGATAACTGAAGCATGTCTTATTATACTTGAATAAAAGTATAGCTATAAAATGCTAGTAATAATACTTTATTCACAACTAGCTTCCGCCCGCAACTCCGTCTGCGTCCCGTTCGATCCTGTTGATTTTCCGGGATAAGATGTAGCCTATGTGTTATTCCAGGTTACGAACTATATATATATTCCAAGTTTCAAATCTAACCAGCAGTTGCAGTGTGATTGAAAAACAAACATCCAAATATAGATAGATCGTTTATTTGTCATACACACAGAAAATACATAACGGACATAGAAAATATAGCAAACATAAAGATACGTACAAGAAACAAACAAATAGTACTAGCTAAATAACTGCTTAGGTAACTTTTTTTTTTTTTTTTTTGTTATCGGTGGGAAATCTGCACACAGACACCTTACCACATTTCAGGGATGCGGCAAGGTAGTGTGGGGATGGCGTACCGACCCACTAAAACCACCCCGGTGGCCGGCCTCTCTGCCTGTCAAGGGGCTCCGGGACCTCTAAAGACCTTCGCCGGTGCCCCTATCGCAGTTTGCCTGAGCACATCCCGGGAATGCCACCCATTGACACCCCCGTGCTCACGACGACACCTGCCACCAAGTGTCGCCGCCCTCCCGGGATCTGCATACTGATCGACCGGAGCCCGAACTCCGACCGATCGCAGACCCGAAAAGGCTCCTGTATGGCAGGAGCTACCACTCGCCCCCTCTCGGGGCAGGCAGCGCAGGGCCACTGTAAACAGCAACCCTCCGCCGCCTCCATCCCGGGCGCATCAGTCTCACCGATAGCGCCCTGCGGCCTCCCAACATTATGCTGAGGCGCAGTGATCCCACGTGCCCCTTAAGAACACGATCGATACACTATGGCCACCAGCATGCCGTCCAAAAGGAGAGCTGCGGAGGCGGAGGTACATCCCATGCACCAACCGCCCCATCGCTCTCTCGTGACCCGGGAGCTGCGGAGGAGGCGTTATGTAGCGTGGAATAACTACAAAACGACCGCCCCATAGCCCCCGGTGTTACGCCGCGGGTTATTTTTTAGAGAGGTTTTCTTCCTCGCAGCCCGGGCGGCTAAGCCAAGGCCCTCAGTCCCGCATGCCTGAGCACGCGGGTTTCCGAGCTCTGGGCGCTGACAAAGGAGATCTCGTCTCCAGTGTCTACTCGGTGGCAGTGTGAGTGCACGCCGAGCACGCCCCACTTCATCCACTGCGACCTCTGCTCATCAGAGGGACGCGTGGAGAAGCCTCCTCCCTGACCGGCTATTGGTTATCCGAGAGTAATCCACAAATTGAGTGAGGGTTCCGCAGCAATCTGCGGATTAGTCTCGGAAGTAACAGGGTACACCGTCCTGTTGAACTGAAGCTCGCTCGGGATAAGCCACCAAGGTTGCCCCTAAGGCACTAGGACGCCGAAGCGCCCGCCCGAGTATCCCGAGAGATCAACAGTTCAACAAGCGCTCGAGAAGGTTGCCTGCCGTTGTACCCCTGCTTAGGTAACCTAACCTAACATAACAAGTGGGTACTTACTAACTAGTCTCGTTCCATGCCGTATGCAGCCAAATCGGTCCCGACTTAGCTTATTGCTGTCTAACAGGGCAGATGGTTCTACCCTGCTGAACAGCGCTGGTTTTCAGGCAGGGCCAAAAAAATAGTACATTACTGCAGCGGCCCGCAACAGACGCAATGAGGGAAGAACGTGTAAATGTGGGCCGAGTCGAAGACGAGACACACATACGTGACTCCCTCATTGCCTAGTTGTGGCCAAGGCTTGTATAGTACTTTTCTCAAATAATGCGCGGAAATTAAAACTAAGTACCTAGGCAAAACTTTTTAGTTGAAAATACAATTACTTTTCAAAACCAATAACGAACAACGAAGTTACAGTGTTCATTTGTTTTTTTTTGAATAATCAGCTTTCTATTTGAAAGCCTGCAGGCTAACCCCCGACAACAGTTTCCAACTCGACCGCTTTCCAATCCCAATCCGGAACCAATTTCAATATTCAAAAAATCGGTACTCTTGAATCCAGTTCCGAATAAGCTGACATCGACATACGTAGTCGATTTCAAATTTGACTATTTTTTAGGGCAGGAAAAGCAACACCATGTAAGTGTTGCCATGACACGTCGGAACGAAAACTACCATTACTTACCATAACATTATTCAAGAATATACGTGCAACGTTTTTTAAATCACAATAAAATTGAATAAATTCCTAAAACAAATTATTTACCATAATTTTTAGTCATATTAAGGTAAGTTAAAACGTTCGCCTACCTATAAATTACATTGTGGTTGCATAAATGAAAGAATGCTTATGACTAAAAAAGACCGCGAACGTGAATTGATTCTTTGAAAAAAAAAAAACACCCAGCGATTCCCGCCAACGGAAAACCTCTCGGAAAAAAACTCTTTCTTTCGAAACGAAACACGAACAATGTATGAACGAAACGGGGATCAAAATTTTAATCACGTTTCATACAAAATGAGATTTTCAGTGTGTAATTTTGATAGAATGGGAGTCCCGCTTCTTTTTGCGTAGGAACTACGTAAGAAGAAGCAAATAAGTATTATTCTTTGTACCTACTCTGTTGAATTTGATAAAATTATGATTCTGAAAAAAAAGCAGCAACTGATTCCCGCCAATTTGAAAACGTATGAAGTCTTTCATTTTAAAGCTTTTGAATGATTTCTTACCTTCTGAGAATGCAAATCAAATCAATATAGGTAGGTACCTGCACCAAACCTACGCTCCTCATACCTATCTTTGGAGTACTGTAGGTAGACAAAGCTACAAAAGTCGTCCTTTAGTATTTTTCTGATAATTAGATAAAATCATTAAAGATTTGCTATGTTGTTTCGTACCGGACGTAGGTCTACCCGTACCCATGGAAGAAACCTAGTGGAAACTAAGGAATTAGAGAAGAAGTCTAAAATATCACATCAGTAGGTAGGTACCTAGCCAAATATAGCTCTACATCTCCTTGAAGGTACTTTATACTTTGATTTTATCATTTTTATATCCCACTCGATCGCAAAAAAGTTAGTATTTTGAAACTGTGTAAATCCAGCGAAGAAGTCGGTTCGAAGCCCGATTCCTAATGTCAAAATCGTGTCAAGAGTACCAAAAAACCCGCCAGCGGGAAATAGTCGCTTTCAATCAGTCAAACCGGCTTGGGATTGGATTGAAATTTTTTCACCCAATCCAGTTTCAAACCTTGTTGGTACTGGATTCAAGAGTACCGAATGACATGATTTCTGTCAAATTCCGTGAAACCGGATTGGAACGGGTTTCGGGAGTAAGGCTGCTGTTCGAAATTTGATTAAACCTTTGATAAGTTACCTCCTTGGTTGCCATGTTACGGAGTAAAAGATCGTTCCATTTTTAAATTACACGACATATAATGAGTTTTGTATGTAATTTATTTGGCCGCTAAACACGTCGGCAATGGATTTTCATACATTTATTGCCGACGCTGCTCGCATGTATTTGGCCAGTACTGCATTTTCGATTCATCTCGAAGAAGGTTGTCAAAATAATGCTTTAATTTCTAAGCATGTTTAAGAAAAAATATGTAAACATCGTTCTTGATGAAAAGTAAAAGCATAGGAAATGATGATCATATTGAAGAAGTACTTTAACCCCCTATGTTTTTGGGTTTAAGTACATTAAAAATTATATAATTAGATAAAAGTTCGAGTACTTATAAGTATTTAAAATAAAAAAATGTAACTGTATCGCTTTCTCAGAAAATTAAGGTGATTCACAAAGTTACCGCACCGTCGTCGGTTGACATCCATTAATGCCTCCAGACCCAAAGTAAAGATAAACTGTGCATAATCTGACGGGAACATTAACTTGTGTGTCTGTGCATTCTGCACCATGTGGTCACAGCTCATTGAACATTTGGCTGGGTTTCTACAATTGTATGTCCCCTTGATATATTTCATGACTCTATTTAAGTAAACCTGTACGGTATGCAAGTAGAGGAAGACCGAAGAAGAAGTGGTTTGATTGTGTGAAAGAGGATATGAATGTGAGAGGAGTAGATTCAGAGTTGACGAATGATAGGAGTGAGTGGAAGAAGAAAACATGTTGTGCCGACCCCACCTAGCGTGGGATAAGGGCAGGGAAATGATGATTTAAGTAAACCTGTACCTTTCTTACCAGTCTCCTAGACTTTGCTTGAGAGAAACTAACGCTAGTATTCAACGTGATTCTCGTGTTAAAAAAATGTTTTTAGTTTCGCTTGGGACCTTCTTGAATAAAAAGTAGTGGTTACATTTCTAATTAGCTCCCATGAGGGTCGTTGTACCAAAAAACTACGTACGGCCGAATACTCAAACGCCACTTAAATTAAGTTCACGCTTAAATTATTGCCATCTTTTACAAATGAGTAATGACAGAGGCAGAGCAATTTTAAGTGGTGCTTAAATTTGAGTGACGTTTCAGTATTCCGGCCATAGGGCGTAAGTTAATAGACTTTTATATCTTCGTAGAGTTCTCGTAGACCCTCTACGAGTTTCGTAAAAGTATCTACAATTTGATCAAACGTAAAATGATTGTGGTTCGATAGTGTCATATGGTTTTTTTCGTGACACTTACGTTACGGTTGATGTGACAGTGTCGAACACAATTGTATTTTGAAGCGTTTTATTACGAAAGTTATCCAGCTGTTCTGTAATCTGTCCCAGTTTTAGCAGCTTCCAACATTTCAATTAACCCACGATTAAGAAATTAAACGTAATAAGTGGTCAACTCAAGGTGCTGATTATAGCACTCGATTTACGATGCAAACGAGTGCCGTAATTGGCAGTATTTAGACCGGGATCGTTCGACGCTCGTAACATCGAGTATGTCATTGTAAACTGATAGTTAATGGTGCCGCATTGGTCCTATTTATGGAGTTATCTTTGGATTTTAAGCCATATTTCCAAAAATAGACCTATTTTGAAAGAAAAAAACTACAGGCTGGGGAGGTACCTACGTACGATATTAATTGAAAACACTCACCTTGTATCACCACACTATATTTGTTTATGAGAATAAGTGATAGGAGTGATAGAGAAAGCAGATGATCCACCTGATGTTAAGTGGTAACCTCTATGTATAACAATGCGCCCTGTAGAGGACGTGCCTTGTGACGACATTGCAACGGCCGGCACCAATATACCCTTCAAACACAACAAAAGACCAGTATATTTAAATTACACTACACAAAGCCATTTCATATTCCTATGTATGCATGTGAGTTTTCTGAAATAAAAGCATATTACCATTTTTACAATAGTTTATGCGACAGCAGTCTCATTAGTAACATTGAAGTCCAGATAACAAGAGCTTTCATGTACAACGTTGTTGCATTGTTCTACTCGCGTTTAAATAGCCATCGTGCAAAAATTGCAAGAGCATAAAAAACTGCACGAAGGATCAGGGACTACCTTTTATTACTGATTGAACGCATCCGATCCAATCAACCAAATTAGCTGTCAATTCGTATTGAAATTGAGAACAGAAATAAAACACGGTCTCAGGTTACCTTGTATGGGTATTCGCCAAAAACGCTTGCAAAAACTCGCTGCTTGTCCGAATGAGTATGCGCTCCCGCCGACCATGCCATATGAGCTGACAGCGCGCTCGCGACGCCAACAAAGAATGATACAAGAAATAATTACGCCCATTGATCGGAGCTCATTAAAATCGACCAATAGGCTCACTGCCGCGACTGGAACTTCGGAATACAAAAGGAAAACGTCGCGGGCAAGGGCAATTTGCCGCGGCGCCGCCGCCTGCCCTTTCTTATTGAAATAATTCGAGTTGGCTACTGCTGTATTCAATTAGAGGCGAGCCGTTACTCTCTGGAAATTATCAATCAAAGTGAGCCTCTACATAGGAGGTCGCACCGCTTGTTACTCTAAGCGGAAACAAAACTGCCGGTGAATTCAATTTATCCGCATGTGATCCAACTTACAATTAATAATGTGAAAGACCAGTGGTTTGGTAGGCACTCGTAATTCTACAAGCAAAGCTGTAAAGTAAACGGTAGGCTAGTTGATTACTTGAGCAACGTAAATGTTTGTCTTTACTTTGATGTAACCGGCGTTGTTAACTGGACCACAAGTATGCAGGATTTAACGACACGGGAAAGTTTCGAGTTGGTTCTTATCAACATTCAAGTACCTACCTATTTCCAGTTGAAAATAACTTTAACTGGAAATACTAAAATTGATTAATTTGCAATACGATATTTGGCATCGTGTAATTCGTTTTGGTTCCTTCGAATCAAATCTAAAATATCAACCACATCACATAGGTTTATTTTCGTAGTACATAAAATAAATATATAGCTATTTTGGTACATAAAGTGCCATGCAGTCAGCTTATAGTGGAGTCAAAAATTGTGTAAACTCGTTGGTAAGTTTCATACACACAATTTGTAAAAAGGCACCTTTTGAGATGACGCGCGTTGATGTCTTTTGTATGGGCAATTCCATGTCTCTCATGAGCTCTTCTGATTTGAACTTTTTGGTTGTGTTTTCACAATGCACAACTAAAACACAATCGTAAGATATGCCTATAATGTTTCAAAAGATATCACAGTCATCATCAGCGTGTCGAAGTCCACTGCCATTCCATTGGGGATAAATTTCCAGAAAGAGCGATTTTGGGCCTTCTCGATCCTTGAGTCTATCTGATACTAATATAAAGTGGTCCTAAACCTCACCTCCCGGTTCCTTGTCACTTATCACTATCTGTAGGTAAAGGTTTGTTCTAGAACGTCTATGCAAGAAAGATTCATTTGTTAGATCGGCCTTTTCGATAGGTCCAACATAAGTTTCACACACGTACAAAGATACATTTTACGCCGCAGATAATCAAGTAGAATGCGCAGTTTGTGACACGCTCAGTAAATTGACATCAAAGACTGGCCTCGGATGATAACGCGGCTTAATGAGACGCCCAAACAACCTCAGGCTGCGGTCTCACCAACCTAAGCGTTTGCACCTGATTCCCAGCTAGCTGACTCTTAGCTGCAAATTAAGTTAGTTAACTTGGTTGCATTTATTGTGGTCGCGCGGACTCAAAAATTGAGCGCGTAATTTTACTACAAATCGGCTGCTGATCAATTCAGCAAACTAGCGAAACGTCGAGCGTTGTCACAAATTGCGTCCAAGTACGTTTTGAAGGAAGGGTCGATGGAAATGTATGGCAGGCAAACAGTCAGCCACGAATAATTCGCCTAACGGGACCGTAGCCTTACATTACAAGCCCACCTCGACTACCTCGATACTCAGAATTACATTATTGAGTGACATTCATTCGCAACTGGATCGTTAACTCGAACAGAATGATTATTTTGTTTTGATATCTGAAACGGTCTAAAATCATAAAAAGTTAGTTCAATTTGTCGACTTTTTTTTTTGGGAGCCTAAACTATCACGACTAAAACACTACATCAATGCAAAATTACACAGTTTCATACTATAATATATTGAAATATTGGTAATATTTTATTTATTATGCCAGTCTATATGTATATCGCTATTTACATACTTTTATGAGGCTTGAGCCGGCAATTGGGATACATACAGCAATACCAATAAAATTGACAGTCCCTATTTATTTTTTATTGCATGAAATAATGTTTACCTACCTATAATTACTCAGTATTTATAAAACAATCTCACAGATACGACGTATAAAAATAATTCCCATACTTCACCCAATTTACCGGACATTTATGGCACGTTTTGGGTCCTCGTAATTACTGTCGCTTTAGAAGGTAAATAAAAAACTAATTAGGAACACTTTGGGTTAACAGTTACATCTATAAAAGTGCAATGATTATAAATCTATTTTTATCGATTGGGTAAATATAATCGCATTTATCTTTACAACCGGGAGCCGCTTTTAAATCAATAGTGCGATTCAAAAAAAAATATTTACAATTTATTTTTGTTGAGAGTTATTTCGAATTTGATATTATTTAGGTATCTAGAATAATATAGGTTTTCGTTTAATAATGATTTTAGATTGAGTACCACATTATATAGTTATAGATGAAGGTAGGTAGGTTAAACTTACTAGTTAAAAGAGCTGTAAAATACCTTGGCATCATCTCTACTACCTAATTATAAACTCACCGTAATGTCATGAACAATTAACGTTTCGGTCTTATGCAACAAAATCCATTCAGTAATTCAGTCAAATTAAATAGCCGTTTATCTTTTTCTGTGAAAATACACCGACATACTTTTAAAGTTAGTGAATGGTTTCAGATGATTTCCGCCAAAGCTCAAGATAAATAACAGTTCGCGCAAGAGTGCCGATGCCGACCAGTTTTTGCGAGGCTTGTATCAATGGATGGCATTGGAAATGGCGAGCAAAAAGTGATGCGCCGCGTGTCGCCATTAGTATGTGTGGTGGCATCTGAAAGTGAGCATTAATTTATCGATAAGTAATGCTGGAGCGATGATGCACGCACCGGCACTCGTTGAATACTGAGGCTCGGTAGCACGCGCGAGCTTCCTGTTTCACGCAGCGCAGGAGTCAAGGGTGGCATCTTGCATAGAACATACTATTGTTTTATTTTCCTTGACAAAAAAATAGTAGAAAGTAAATAGGCAGAACTAAATTAAGTAAAGTATGAAGAATAAGAAGAATTCTGAATGTCCATAAGTATAAAAATGTTTCATGAAACGGTTTTGATATTTTCAATCCAATTTTGGTAACAGACGGTCACCAACATAAGACACAGTTGCATGCAAGCTGGCTGCATGCATTTACCAAGGATATACTTATTCATACTGACTCCTCAACTACATGGAGCCGATATTTCGTCAGTACTTGAGACACTGGCATATATTGATGACGCTTCGGTTTTTGCCAAATTAAGCGGCAACAAAACGAGTTGAAAGTCAATGAGATTTTTTGGTTTCCGCAACCACCTACTTAATAAAACTCAGCACAAACTCGATGGTAACCTTGTTTAATATTGATGGATTTATTAATTATTGGTATTGAAAGACAATTTTAATAAGTGGATAGTTTATTCTTTCCGAGTTGAACCACTTGATACCGACCCGATTAGTAATTTTATTAACATGATAAGGCAATTTAATTGTGCGGCACAATTACCGCACAATAGCGCTACTGTGGTAAACAAATAGGACAAAAATACTTCATCTGTCGACAGCACAGATGCAGAACAATTTTATCTGCGAAATGTACAGAAAATTCATGTCTTTAGTGTGGCATTAATTAAAATACTTGGTCGGCATTGTGCAGCGGGAGCTCAGCCATTCGCTGCATAGCAAGTTTTGATAAAAACACTTTTATCGTTCCGAATTTTAGCCAGCCTACAACGAGCGTGTCTTCAACGAGAATATCGGCCTGAAGATGTTACTCCTAGTGTTATGGTATCTGTATAAAGGATATGTAGAAAAGGGTGATCGCATCTAGATAACTAAAACCAATATCACTAGGCCGTTACAAACCTACAAGTCTAATTTGTACTAACTCATCAACTCTATCTATCCATATACCTACTCATTTTCTTTGTATTCATTAATCCCAATAATCTGCTGCTAATAACTACCATACAATTTATAATTACATGTTGAAAGGAAATATAAAGGTATGTCTACATAATGGATGACTGGTTTGCATGCCGGCGGCGCAGACCATCGACGGCCGATTGACAATAAGCCCTCATTAAGTCAAAGAGTCTCGGACTTTAAACAACCACGGTCCAATTTCAACTCGTTTAAAACATACGAGTGTATTAAAATTAGGTCAAATGTATTCTTTTTATAATCGGTCAGTTTAATGGACAAAGAACTGAGCTGAAATATTTATATTCTTTTTTGTGTCAACAATATTCAAATTCATTGATTTGTCTCGTGCTAATAACTAGAGTAATACAAGAGGTAATCTTAAAAGATACAACGGTGGTAAGATGTAGGTAGAGTTAGATCTACCTACATAATTATTGTATGGTTATTTGTCAGGCCGTACTATCCCACTGCTGGGCAAGCACTAAGTGCTTCCTCTGGTATAAGTGACAAGTTCGTCTCGCCATTGCTTGCGTTGATTAAAAACTTAGATGGTGCACATTTCACAAAAAAGGTGTATGAATAAAGTAAGTGCCGGATTCAAAACGGTTGGCATTTCTCTTCACCGGTTAGTCAAACGACTGCATTTCACGTTCTTATAATCATTGTAGTTGATAGTCTATCACCACACCTTAGCGATACAAATCGACCAGTCCAATCGATCATAGAACTCGCTTGCGTTTCTCATATATGAATACCAAGTTCATTTAGAGTGACCAAATGAGCTCAATCGTTACAGACAGCGCCTCTGGAGTGACATGACAATGATTTATACATTGTCATAGAACCGCCTGATGCCTTGGACCTCGGCTGCCTCAGCATGGGCGTAACTTTCTACAATGTAACGACTTGACGCATATCCCTCCACTGAAACATTAATATCTGTCTATAACACGTCTGGTGCGTTCATACCTTCATTTCAATACTTATTTAGCTCTGCCATAAAATCGATGCCCAATTGATTTGTTTCAAGTTTTTGTGAAAATCTCATGAATAATTTGGATAAAAGAGAGAGTATTGGAATAAGCGATGAGTTGTTTGGAGAGGACGTCGTTTCTGTGTGAATTTGATGCACCAAGTTTAAGTCATAACTTCGGAAATCGACTGAACTTCTAAGCGTTATATTACGAAATTTGACTCATAATTTTATTGAGTCCTGTATTAATTGACTGAAAATAGGTTTGGCTCAAGATCATATAGTGGTCATGATGAAGATGGATAAACTAAAAATAACCAAGGTACTTATAGCCCTATGAGTAGTAGGTAAAGAAAATATTCTCAATCAATATGATTTATGACTTGTACTTTGTACGTGCAGTGCGAAGGTTTATGCGATTTATTTAGAAGCAGTCGGTTCTAACCAAAGCTGCAACCGATTAGCAGGGTATTTTAAATGATCAAGTAAACAGCATAACAACGTTAAGCACTTTCTTGCTGGTTCATTGAAGATGATTACACGCGATCGGCATACCGATCTTCTTATGTTTATTCAAGCAATAAACGGCCAGGAGCTGGGCCGGCATCCTTGGCAGGCCGCACCCGGTCGCGCAAAAACCTGCCCCACAGCCGTGCCCAGTTATTTGTCAAAAATAAAATTATGTTCTGATTATTATTTCAAGAATACGTGGCATCCGCCCGCCAGGGGCCGAGATCAGCGCGATAATGCGACAATAAAATACATAAATAATTCATTTGGGACCACGAGTATTGATTCGCGAGAACGTGTTTCAAATGTTTTATTGCGGGATATTAATAAATGGAGCAGATGTATGGCCCGCGTTGTTCTCCGCTGCATTATTGCACCATTGAATAAGTAGATTGCAAGTTCTTTTTAGTATAGCTTGCAATGCTAAACTAAAAATAACCTACAATTTACTTATTCAAGTTTTTTCTATTAGAGTCGTTTATGAGAATAAGAATTTTTTCTCGTTTTCGAAGTTATAAAACATTTGTTTTAAGTAGAGGCTAAGCTCAGCCTATCCATGACAAACGAAAAATACAACAAGTGTTTAAAGGTTATAGTGAATTAATACTAAGTACCTACTACCGCCAGATCAAGCAATAATTTTAAAATAAATTCAGATTTTTTCATAACATGCTTAGCAAAAAGTAATGTAATTGCTATGAGTTTATAAATAACTCTGGATCTGCAAGAGGGCAATTATGCATTTATGTCAATCAACACGAACAAAAAATAAAACAATTAAACAATAAAGTTCGTTAGCCAATAGCAACTTCGATCGGAGGTCAGGGGAGAATAAAAGAGGCGGTCCTAGAGACCTGAAGGCATATCTGTCTGGTTGTAACAGTACAAAAACTTGAACTTTGACGATAAATAAAATTAAACAGCAATTTATATCGATCCAACGCACAAAGAGAATCAATCAATATTGAGAAAAAGCTATTCAGTTTTTATAGCAACTGAAAAATAAATTATGTTGAGCAAATAAGATCAATAACATTAAGTAAGACGTATGCCCCTGATTGCCCTATACCGAGCAAAATGGAACCGAACAAGACCCAGCATCGTTTAAGAGAAGAAGTAAATTCATTTTAGTCTCCACAAAACCTCGCATAACTCTACTGGTTGAAGACAGTTTACTAAAAAAAATAGGCCAATTAACACAATATTTATAGGAGCGTAATGCATCAAAATTAAATAATATGAAGCATCAAAGGCGCCGCGGAATGAAGATTTGCCCCCACATAAGGCTGTCAGGAGAATTCTCAAGCCGGACTTATACTCACTAAACTCGATAAAGGCCGGACATACATCATCTATCTATATTTTCTTCTATCTTCTAAATATATAGGTAAAACTCTTTGAAGCTGACTTAGAATCAACGCACAGCCTAAACTATAAGTCCTACAGGTATGAAATTTGGGGAGTAGCATCCTTATATAGTGTAGGGGTGCACTAAGAAAATAATTTTGAAACGTGACACTCTAAAGGGTAGAACGCGAGCAACGCCGCGGGCGACGGCTAGTATTTTAATACAATTGAATACTTGTCAGGCAGATAACAAAACAAATAGATAGGTACTCCGGATATCTCGATAAAGGGAGCTCAGAGATCCCCAGTAAAGATTTGTATATTATGATAGACATAATTATCAATGGCTCTGGAACCTATTATAACTAAAAAAGGCTGGTTTTTGCATTTGCAAAATCTTGCCCATGTCACGCAATTTGACCACGACGTCAATACAAATAATGTACCTACTTACCTCAAATTACTTGACATGAATATAACATCATCTTCCTACCCTTGTCCCACACGCTAGGTAGAGTCGGTACAGCATAATATCTTCATTGTCATGAAAATAAAATTTAGAAAAAGATTTGAAAGTTTGATTTGATGATGGCATAGTTTTTAGAAAAACTAATATACAATGTAGGTACTATTGTCTACGCAAAAACTTTCTTGACAAGAAAGAAAACACCACAGACAAGAAAACTTCTTGACAGTGAAGTGGTTTGAAAAGCCGGACGCTCGACGGCAAAGCCGGGTACAGATAGACCTAGCGTCACAAAATGTCAACAAGGCATGAGCGCCGACAAAGAGTTGAATATGGCGGAGGCAAGGGTCGGGCATCCGAAGATCGCCGCAGTTGTTCCACGGTAATCGGCTAAAGTACACCCTTAACGAGTACAAAAGCACCCATACGATGACGTAGAGAAAGGTGAACGAAACTCAAAGCTCGTTGAGAAACGCGGATGGTACTTTGGTGTTCAAGCCCTACTACTACACCAATGCACGAGACCAAAGATCTTTAGGTGCCTAGATCACTGGTAGACTGGTCTATAGAGACCTCAAAAACTTTACGGTATTTTGGAATAAAAAGTAAATCCCGATTATACCGGCTATACATACATGCCTTCCCTCAGCCTAAACGTGACCACCAAAGTTGGTAACTACCATATCAGAGGTAGATCTTAGCGGAGGCGGAAGTGCAGATTTTGTCATCCACGGAGGCAGAGGTAAAGCAGAAGCGGAAATAACTCTACAAGATACATAAAAAAGTTATCACAGACCAGTGGAACTCAATAAATAGTAAACGTGTCTGCAAATGTAGTGCCTAGTCTCTATGCCAAGCACAGAACACTAGTTTTTTTTTCTGTGATGCCTAACATTTCTTCCAAGTGCACAGCAAAACAACTGGATATTGAACGGGCATTGTGGATGCAGGCGCACTTTGTTTTATTCGATCATAAAATTAGAATAATGAAGATTTATATTTTCTAGAGCAGTATTTTACTGCCAGCTCTATTACGGGTAGTTAATTATTGAAAGCCTATTGTAGTATTGTTAGAGATGGTAAGACGTAAATTATAGCGTTTACGTATTGTTTATTAATAAAACCTGGCCATTTCTTTTTTGGGTTTGTTAATGCTCATTAGTTTTACCTAATTAACTTCTTTGGAAACCCAGAGGTGGTCGGTCTGAGAAATATCCATTGAAGAAGCCAGACCTGGCTATTTCTGCCTCTACAAATCGCTCGTGAAAGGTTTGACTATTTATTTGTAAATAATTACCTATAGGAAAGTAATTAGCGGATATATAATCTACTCATAGCTTATGATTCCGGATCATTAAAATTAAAAGCAACCAGCTTTAAATTCGAAAATCAGTTCCCGATACAAGTATTATGCATAAATGCATATTTAGTGTGGCAATGAGTTCAGTTTTCAATAAATATTGCGAATCTCGCGGTTCCATTAGGACCACACACAGAGCGGCGCGTTTGTACAGAAGAACTTTAACAGCTTATTGCGGGTATTAATGTATGACATGTGACGAAGGCAGTTTCTCTGAGCAACAATTCGATTAATACTTGATTAAAAATAATTAGCTATAGCCGTTCACGGAGCCTGTTTGGCTCGCGCTGAGCTCTGCTAAATGAGAACGACCCAGCTCAGAATACCACAGCTTTTATACTGAGATGTTTTTATCTTTTATGAAGAAATATTTGTGAACGAAATCATATTTTTAAAGCATCATACTTAACTGCGTCTAGGTTGTAACCACATTGATACCTAGTAAAGTTCCTAGATATAGCAACATTTAAGTTAGTAGAACTTAATAGAATACTTAATAGATATTTATTCGTAAGTGGGTATGTATAGTTGGTTGATGATTAACGTGATAATTTGTAGGTAAAACGTACAAAGTGGTTCGGTACGAATCAATTTGGTACATTGTTTTAAGTTTTTCTGCATTTACTAAATATTCACGGCAAAATAAATTACTTAACTATTTTCTCTACTGCAAGTACTGCCTCTATAAAGTATCCTAGTTTCAGAGCAGCTTTGTGGTCACCAAAACTAATTTAATTTAATGAGAAATAGTTATTGCTCCGTTTAAATACATATCGCGGTCATATCCATTTGCAACCGAGTATCGTATTAGCATCGTTTAAGATACAACGCCGATAAAGGTACTCTAGTAAACACTTGGTTTAATACGGGCTTAAAAGCTGAATATATCTAGAGCAGTAGGTACCTAGCGGATTTACACATTCCTCTATATATAGGCATATAATAGGATTATATAGGTAGTTCAATTTTTGCCATCCGCATTAGAGTATTGATATCGTTAGAGTGGACATAAAGGTGCTCTTGGCCCTAGTTTTGATTCCGGAACACTAAAAATGAATTATCAACGAATACTGCCTTTTTGATTGATTGTTGGCCCATTGATAGGTGTTTCGGTTAGCTTCGCTGGTAAAAAAAGGTTTGCGTCTTTTTAACCGTCTAAAGTCTACGTGTTAGTATGGTGTTAGTTAGTTTCGTTACTCATACGAGTTGGGTACCTACTAGAGTGGAGATACCACGCCACTTCACTCAAGAGTAACGTACCTAACTCATGAGTTGTTTCAAGCTCGTATGCCGCGAGGACGCTCAAGACAGAATACGAGAAAATCATTTGATTAATTGCTCAGAAATCGGACTTAGTGACGATTCGGACAAAATATACGGACAAAATTGTTCCAATTGTCACTTTTGATTTTAATCATTTTTGTTGTGACGATTTGGACAACAGTCACCCGTGTGAACGTATCCGTCTCAGACACTGCAATTTTTTGCGTTTAGAGACATATTTTCCATTGTACCCACTGCTGCAAGTAAAGATTAACTCTTCCCACAAACGGACAATACAAACACATTGTGTGACTGCAAGTATATTGAATTGAGATCGATGCACAGGTCCCTTTATGCTACTGAATGTCGAATGACAGAACATTGGGATGACGGTGAGAGGCAAACCCACTTCACCGTGGGAAACCGTAGATAATGGTGTAAAATTGATGTCATAATTCAACGGGTCATCCTTTTTACGGCAAACAGGGTACCTATGGGAATCGTACAAATTGTAGATACTCGTAGTATACCCGGGAGTGGAAAATACTCTCAAGCCCGGTAGCTCAAATATATAAAGAAATTGTTACTGAAGCTTATATTTGAGTCATACAAAGATCAATGCTTGAGTCCGGATCAGTGCTTGAGCAGTAAAACCTCAAAGTCTTTGTTCCTAGAAATGTACGCGTGCTTAAGGTCAGTGAACTTCTTGGCGTGTACCTATCTGACCGAATAGTTTTGACCAACACATTCATTGGATCTGTTCTTCAGCAGAGCTCTTACGTGAAGCCTATGGATAAATGTAGGTCGTAAGGTACTACAATTATTTATGATATTTTTCAGCTAGTGTTATCTATACAATACAAACTATAAAACTGATGAAGAGGATAGTTTATATCGAGATATTTTAACTTATAAAAACACATTCTGGATCGACCAAATATTTCGAAGTCCATTGGGCTTCGCGGTAAGGCAGCTGACCTCCACAGACCTTCATGGTACGAGCTCATTTCGTTTATCAAACCAAACGATTTATTAGATGCGTAAAATTTCACAGAAGTCATATCGGTGCCTTAAAAAATTTTGACCGTTGCCGTGCTTCGGAGGGCACTCCGACTCTAGCAATCGTTTAGTTTTTCAGCAGCCTAAAAACTCAGATAAGTATATTACTTACTTAGATTAATATGTACTTATACCTAGTTACGTTCAAACCACATTACTTTCAAGTATGTTAAGAACATTTTTACGGTTAACGGCTATTTTATGGGTACCTTTACGAGTATAGCATGTTCATTACTCGGGTGCGTTTACTGACGTGTTACGTCCTTCGTTGATGCACGTCATCATAATTTAACTTAATGGCTCTACCACTTTGTTTTTGGAAGGTGAATAAGCACTAGCATTACCAGCTAATATCGCAATTCACTTTTAAACTTCGTATACAAGGTGTTCCGGAACTAGTGTGTTAAGCCTGAACGGGGTGACTCTTACCATGAAATTGAAAAGTTCTAATTTCATAAGTACTCTGACCGCGTTTAGGCAAGCGTAGTGTAGGACGCCCTCCGGCAATGTGGAGCGACTATCTGAGATATGTAGCTGGCAAACACTGGATGAGAAGAGCCGAAGACCGGGCTCAGTGGCGATGTCGAGAACGCTCCCCTCGGGATACACGTATTAGTTTTGGCACACCCAATATATTGGTCATTTGTGAGATTTCAATATGTGGGGATAATCAGTGGCCATCGAGATAAGTTCTGCCGTTGAAGGTACATTTCGGTGTCTACGTTATTCGCGTTGCATTTTATATGAATAATCTTTAGGTATGTATATACCTACCTACCTAAGTAGACTATAGTGTATCTAGGTTCCTAGTGTCTGTAGTGTGTGTGTGTGTAGTCTGGCTAAGCTCAGTCTATGAAGACATAAATGGTCAATCCGAAAAAAAATATTATATGCTTATCATCATCACATACGTAGTACCTACTAGGTACACGCTACTTATAGGTTTCAAATTCTGCCATACAATATGCTTAACTCTACAAACTGATTGTCACACTCTAATATATTTTATTGGTCTATTCTAGCTACTGGATGATGATGATTATAATTGTACTGCAAATGATCGATTGTGGAAAAGTATGCCTTTACTATTATTATCAAAATTCACTGATCTAAATGACAAACTCATGAATATGCATAAAATATTAGAGGTGTGTTCAATCTATAAAAAAAAATTTAATGATATCAGAGTTACACGCAGAAAAACCCTTCATTAACCCTTCACATAGAACACAAAAAAGCCGATAGCTATTTAGATGTCATGAATATGCAAAAGTAACAATTACAATAATCAATATTGGTTTTCATCTTGAATCGATGATGAGTCATTGTGCAATCATCAACAAGTTTGCGAAATGATGGCTCTTTGTTAGGAGCGCACCCAATTTCGCAGTGGAGGGTTAATTTTTTATTTTTATTATTCTATGTTTAGGTAGACGTTACTACGCCAATTTCTAAGTTGCAGTAAATAATCTAAACACAGCAATATCGACGTAATCCACTAGGAGCATCTGATTTTTAAGCTTGGTGTAGTTTATCCTTCTATTCTAGTTTGTTTCTATCTTGGAATAGTTTTAATATTAAATTAGGTAGGTAATAAGATTGCCTATGAACCTAACTAACACAATTATTATGTAACGTTAGATTCTGTATTGAGGTACTATTCTTTTTATGGATGCACTTTTGCAAATTTTCTAATTTGGAGAAATAAAAGTAATTTCTAAAAAACCAGTCAATTTTATTCGCACTAGTAATATTCATGATATTCATATTTTACGGAAAAAATGCTTGACTCTTTGAGAATCATTCATGAGAACAAAAATTTTGAAAACATTTAGGTATCACAATAGGGTTTTAGGTTTTTTTTTTTAAATATACAAAGCAGTAATACGCAAAAAGCAACTTACAACTAAAAAAAATATTTTTTACCGCCCGATTGTAAACTATTGCAATGGATTTGCAATAAAAATGAGATAAAAAAACAATGTGGACGGATTTTAAATATAAAAAAATTCAATTACTTTATTTTTTAAGCAAATGAAGCAAAATGCGAGTTTTCAAGTAGGAATGCTAGCTAGATATTCAAATTATATTTTGAACAGTCTTTTACAGATGTTGGTTTCTAAGGGCCATTGTTTTGATTGTAGACGTTCAGCCGTCAATCCTAGAGCTCATTGAATTCTTCGTTTTAATATTGTACAGCGGTATTTGATTATGCAAATGGTCCCAAATCCTAAAGGTGATTACACAGATCACTTTTGCATTTCAATTTAAATGTATGAACCAAATTGAATAGAATCATTGTAAAATTCAATAATTTTCAGCATTCCCTTTGAGTACCAGCGCAACCGTGTAATTATAAGTAAGTCAGTTCTATAGTTTGTTAATCCATTCCTCGACAGCTTCAATATCGGCCGGGTTATCGTCATCGCCAGTGTTAGCTGAGCTCTCAGCGAATTCGACGCGGGATGAGAGATGAGAGAATTCAAAGTCCTTGCCTGGTTTGCCGATGTAGGTGTTGGTGGCTTGTCCGTCGACAGATTGAAGCTGGTTTGACTTTGTGACTCGGACAAGATTTCTGTGGACAAAGTTTTTTTAATTATTGTATTGTATCAAGGATACTTCTTGCTCTAAAAAAGGCAGTCTAGGTTCAATTGAAATTGATTAAGTTAAATGGAATCTTAGGAAAATCGACTCTTGACATCATTGTCCACAGACAGTCTGGCCTAACCCACTGCTGGGCATAGGTGGGCAGCTATGCCCAGCAGCAGGTTAAGTCGGACTGTGTTTGGACACAAATCAGTTAGAATGATCTTAAAATAGGTCTTTTTTTAAGATTATTCCAACTGATTTGTGTTGGTGGAATGAGACATATTTTCGTTCTTCCGTACTTCGAGTATCTTAATTACCCTGCAATAAAGTAATCATTTAGAACTAGCTATTGGACTTTTAACGGAATTTGTCATTATTCTGTTATCACGCTAAGAGTAGGTAAATATTGTGCGGAGTTGCGGCGATTAGTTTTCTGAACTGCCGCAGAAATGGAACCGGATTACGTATCACGCAGCCCTCAACTGTGACACAAATGAAAATTAATAGGAATATCCTACTAATATTATAAACCCGAAGGTTTGTAAGGATGTATGTATGGATGTATGTTGGTTCCTCTTTGACGCAAAAACTACTGATCCGATTTGGATGAAACTTGGATTATATATTGTCTGTGACCTGGATTAACATATAGACTACTTTTTATCCTGGAAAATTAACAGGATCCAACGGGACGCGTGTTATCGCGAAGTCGCGGGCGGAAGCTAGTTTGAAATAAACAACTCTGCTTACATTTCTTTCTCTAGCAGTTCCTTTATAACTTGGCTTCCTTTAGCAATAGGTTGGTCTTGCTTGTTACACAGAATCAGGACTGGAGGGCTGTTACTCTGGACTACAGAATCAACCAAAATTGTATAAAGGTATCTGAAAAGATTATACAATATTAGTATTTTTTCATGTACAAGTTATTATATTTATTTACATACTCTGTATGTGAAGTCAATAGCCAACTACAAAGTTGTAGATATTTGTTCCTATTGTACCTATTGTAAATAATGAGTGTAACTTATCACATAGGTATATTGAGAAAAATAAGGTCAACAAAGGTACCTATTACCATTATCACTAGTTTAAACATTTAAAAGTCAAAGACTTTAATATCACACAGGATTCTCTATTTCTTTGTTTAGATTCTAAGAAATTACCTAGCAAATAATAAATATATCACCTGTTAAGACTATGGATACCAGCGCACTTAGCACTAGTCAATGTTTATTTACAAAAGAGAAGTCAAAATTAGTCTATTTCTTTTGATGAAAGAAGTCTCTAGACTTAGAGTCTAGAACAGTACATTGGTGAGAGAGTACTCAGCCTAGAAAGTGAAGCCAAGCACTTGTCACAGAGATCATACAAACTGAGCACTAAGCTGAGAAACTGTCTCATGGCTGTACTCATGTAATCAAAACGTAAGTCTGATGGATTACTGGAGGTATCTTTTAACTCTATACTATAGCCAATATACTTACTCAGCCACATCTCGGATCTCTTTCTGAATAGTAACTGAATCAATAGTATAGATGATAGCTTTGGCACTGTTTTTATATTGATCAAAGAACTTGTTTCTCAGTCTTTCCTGACCAGGCAGATCTACTATTCTTAGCTGGTTCTGAAATTAAAAAAAGTAAATAAAAAATAGATGCAATATAATAATTGTCCTTTGGTTTGGAACCTCATCCAGAGGACAAAATCGATATTAGTTAAAAAGTACTATTATATTCAGCCCTTTGTGTCCCACTGCCGAGCAAAGACCTCTCCCCATTCTGGAAACTGGAAAGAAAAAGTACTAACCTAGTTTAATAAGTTTCTACTGTTACTAAAACCAAACTGGACCAAGTTGTGTGAATAAATAATATAAAATAATAGACTTTTAAGATAATATTTTCTAAAGCTTACTAGTTTAAAGTAACCTACATTGGGTGTTATAAACTCCTCTACATTTTCCTTCATAGATGTGAATGTTTGTCGGTACTGTGAGTAAGCTAGTCTCACAAACAACAGGGTCTTCCCCGAGTCCGAGAGTCCAGTCAGCAGAACTGATTTACGGGAATGACGCCTTCTTGAGAAGCACCACCAGAACACTGCAATAAAAACAATGAACCATCAGACTTGTTTTTTAAAACAATAAATTAAAAATTAAAAAAATATTTTACCTACTAGACATAATCGAACTTCAGATTCACGCACACATTACAGGGTCGTTTGATCAAATCCACAGAACCACATGATGGTCGTCTTTTGCAGAGAGATGGATAGGTAGGTACTCACGTCTTTAGTGGACGTGCTCAGTGAGGCAATGCATTGTTACAGTATAAGTTATAGTACTCTGCGATGAAAGGCAGATGTTACTGCATCAGGTGGGCTATTTGCTTACTCCATCACAACAATATTGGTATAATTAACTTTAAAAGTACTATTATCAAGCGTTCGTGGCGTAGGTAGGTAGGTAGGTAGGTTTTGGTACCTTTTCTGTAGTTTTGAGCTCACAAAGACTTACCAAGTGTGAAAAGGAGTACAATCAAACTAAGTAGGGTTATGTAGCGAGGATCGTTTAGCATCGGCTCTGTGTGAATCTTTTCCTTGACTACTTCAGAATCCATATTGAAGTATTACGGGAACACAGGCTGTAAAATAGGAAGTTAACCAACTAGGTATCAGAAGTAAAGTTTCCGTAAAATCTTCGTGTTGCGTCTTGATTTATTTACGTACTAAATAGATACGTCAATTTACAATAATTTACACGGCGTACACGGCTTTCGGTCGTGAAGTGAAGTGTCATTTGGTGTCATTGAACTGAACTGAACCATAGAGTAGAGATAAGAAAAACAATGAAAATGCTGTGAGTGAAGCATAAAAAAAAATACTGTTGCTGTGAAGTGAGTGAATGAAGAACGATGGCATTACAGAATGGCATCAAGCATGTGATGTGATTGTTAGGATACTATTTGATAAATCATTGACGTGAGCAAAGAAGAAGCTAATTAGTGCAGGCACGCACAGCAGTTTTATGTCACAGTCTTGGAAGATTGATAATCTTTGCACTTCGTTCACTTCACATCATAGACAAAAAAATATAAAGCTGATAAGGTTTAAATTTAAAGTCGATTCTGCTGATAAGATTCTGTCAGTCACAACTTTTTCTAAGCTAACCTAATTTGTCAGTGCTAAAAATATAGTCGTCTTTGTCGTTTCAGTTTATGAAAAAGTGACGGCAACATAAATCTGCTCTCTCTCCTCTATTAGGATAATAGGTTAATTAGCCGAAATTAGGTTATTGTAAACCACTGCGCCCCAGGGTAAATAAAATAGAAAAACGTAATTAACTCAATGCTGATTCGTAATCGGTGTGTCAGCTTTAGATTATCTACTATCCCCGGCAGTAACCGCAACATGAGTATTGATATTGGAGGTAAGATCAGCTTGCCTAGGTATTATTGTGGAAAAGTATTAAACCACTAGGTTTTTAGTAGGTAGGTACCCTAGTGGAGTACCCTAATACATAGTTACATCAGCTAATTGACTTGTACCCTTTAGGAATGAGAATGAGATATAAGGACAAGGATGAAACATTTCTGGAAAAGCATTTGGTATCCAAGGAACCATTTGGACAGTTCAAAGCTTGGTTTGAAGAAGCCTGTAACAGGAAAGAGATATTGGAACCTAACGCTATGTGTCTAGCTACCGTTTCCAAGTAAGTCAAATCTAAAATAGATACCTAGGTACCTAAGTAATAATGCACCTGGTGGATAAATATTAATATTTAAAACGTTCACCACCACAACCCAGTAGGTACCTACACCAGAATGGGTTGAGCATACTCGCATATCGTGTTCCTATTCCCAAATAAATTTTGTGCCTATACAAACTGTGTTATTTAAGCATGGACTTAGGAGGAAAAATCTATACAAAACCGGCGGCAATAACTATCAGTTTTGTTTTTGTTGAACTACCAAGGTAGTAAAAAAGTTATTTTAGTTTTTGTTAATAAATGGTTCTTGACAACTAGTTACTCAAGTGCATTAATAATCCTGTTTCAGAGATGGGTTTCCTTCAGCTAGATTTGTGTTGTGTAAAGGATATGGAAAGGATGGATTCAAATTCTTTACCAACTTCGGAAGTCGAAAAGCCAAGGAAATGGTATGATCATAAACAGTTAGCTGCCTTACACAAATACAAAACCATAGTTTGTGGCTTTGAACTTGATGAATGTGCATGTGGTCTTGTATAAAATAAATTATTAGGCGCAGGTGCCTGAAACAAAAAAAAAAAAAGGTGCAAGTGCCTACCTAGTTACTTTTCAGTGAGCAGTCCCAATTTTTTTTTTATAGGAATCGAATCCCAATGTTGCAGCCACATTCTACTGGGAGGTATTGAATCGATCAATCAGGATTGAAGGCCATGTTGAAAAGTTAGATACTGAAGAATCAATTGAGTATTTTCACTCCAGGCCTGTTCCTAGCCAAATAGCAGCTTGTGCAAGTTACCAGAGCACACCAATAATGTCCAGAGATGTACTTTGTGAGAGAGAGTCTGTGTTGGAAGAAAAATACTTGATACCGCAAAAAGAAATACCAAAACCTGACTATTGGTAGGTAATGAAACATCATCTTTAAATAGAATGATACTCAAGCCTTTGAGTTTAAACACATATTTAATTTTCAGGGGTGGATATATAATTCGTCCAAGGTCAGTGGAATTCTGGCAGGGCCAAAGAGACCGGTTACATGATAGAATTAAGTTTCGAAAACCCAAAGACGGAGAGGAGTCTGATGGAAAACTACTTCATGAAGGTGTTGAGGGCTGGGTCTTTGAAAGGCTTTCTCCTTAGCAGGTTTTTAAGAGGGTTAATTTGATGTTAAGAACAAAATAATGTCTTCCACACTGTACCTCGGTAGTTTTCATAAAATATATTATTGCGCATCACATCTTCTTTGTTAATTTTAATATTTCTCTCTGGATGCCTCCTGAGCTTTTCCAACATACTTCACATTGAAAATAACCATTTTTTTCTACAGCTTCCTCAAAACGCCTTGTTCCTCCACCTACTCCGAAATAATGTGTTTTCGCTGCTATGAATACAACACCATTACTCTTCAACCGATCTTCAAACAGTGAGACTAGCTTTTCATAGTTACTTTCATTGTAAATTGTTTCTGATGTAACAATCACGTCAAAATCATTGCTTATTTTTTTATTAAAGGATGCCCAGTCGCCACAATAAAACTTGCATTTCTTTATTACAGCTTCTCTTTCGTCTTCTTCAATATTTAACAGTACATTTGGTATTGTCACATAATCAAGTACTTCCTTGTTCTGAAACATGGAGATTACAATAGAATTAAGGATTATCTTTGAGATAAGAAATTCAATATCATAGGTAGAGCCTGGTACAACCACATTGCATACTTACATAGTCCTGAAAGGTAACTTCAGCGGATTTCATAAAGGCATAAATGCCAAGAATTCCAGCTCCACAGCCTAGATCTAATACCATTTTGTTTTTGAAGTTAAAATTTTCATTTACTAAATACTCTAGTAAATCGGTAGTACACTCCCAAATCTTAAGACCACCTGAGAAAAAAAACCACTATTTTAACCTGGAAACCTCACAAGTCAAAGGAAAGAACTGAAACCTAATAGTCACATCAAACAATTCATTAGGTACCTAAGTCGGATACCTTCATATTTTCCTGTGACCAGATCACTATGTTCATTTTCAGCGAGTTTGATGGCGGTTTTAAAGCCAGTGTCTTCAATGTTAGAAATAGCTTCGCTAACTACCACATGACCTATCTCTATGTCACCACAAGTTATCATCTGAGCATGGGTCACAATGCTATCTAGGTCATTTACTTGCTTTTCTGGTATTACTTCTACGCTTTCTAGCCATTGTATTTCATCTGGTACGTCTGAAAAAAGTTGTTTATGAGCGTTACCATTGTTTTGTTTATTGTTTGCATTTTGTAAACCCTCATTCTTCCTCAATAATAAGTTTAAATGAATAAATTTCTTTAGCTTACCTTTTGATTTTATTTCCTCCTGACCTGAGAAGTTAAATCTAAAGGATGTCATAACAATATCACTGTCCACCAACGATATTACTAAAACCTGCCCACCTTGAAAAAGATGTAGGTAGGTTCCTTAATGATTTGATGTGCGCGGTGGTAACGGCGCGGCGGCGGCTTGTATAAATGAAGTAAGTACTGTAGGCACACTGTTTGTAGGTTAGCTAGTAGAGAGCACAATAACCACCGAACACCTACAATAACTAATGCGAAATGAGCGACCAAATACCTCTTGGTAATCTGAGCCAAATACATGTATACAATAAACACTTTGTTTTGATAGTTAAGTTCTTAGGATAGAGGTTAGGCACAGAAATCTGGTACAAGCGAGTGAGAGACTATATGACAATGACGTACCTGACATTTTGATGACATTAATATGTCAGCCACAGGAAAATAAAATCATCGGTCGACGAGTTTTGTCATTTTTTGAAACGACACATAGCACTTTTATTTTAATAGTTTTTCTTGTGTTATTGTGAGTATTGTTGTTTAATTTTGGTGGAATTTTAACCAATAATACTTAGGTCGTAACATAAAGTGTGAGCCATTGGAATAAATGTGTGTAAAGTGGTTTTTCTGAATGTGAAAATTCGTGTTAGGTTTAGAAAAGAAAATCCACCATTTTCTTTTCAAAACAAACGACAGCCGACTTGACAAATGACTTGACTTGACTTATTTATTACAATTTTATCACTTGACATTGGCAAAATTGTCTGTCGAAATGACGGACACAGGCCATTATTGAAGAGAAGAAGAAGAATCATCGGTCAATCTGTGCCACAGATGGAAGACGACATGTGACTGACACATAGATCTAAAACAAAATTAAAAATGGGACTTACATACATACCTATTTGAAATCTTGACGTATTTACAGTTTAATCTTATATGATTTATTTATTTTGAATAGAAAATGGAAGAAGATCCAATTCTAGAAGAAAATAGGAGACTAGTGAGTTATCCTTGTATGTAGTGTGCACTACGGCCTCCTAGAATACCTTCACATCATGCTCATGCCGCCGCTGCCGGCGTTATTGCCGCGATTATTCCGGACTTATTGCAACAGCAACATCGCTTACAATCATAATGGAATAGAAAGAACGAAGTGTCTATTTGTACGGGTACTGGACGAATAAATATAATTTATTCGTACATACTGACATGGATTATCAAAACACAACTGACAGCTAAACGCAATGTTTGAAAATTTGACATTTGGAAATTGATGTAAAAGAGACATAGCCGTAATTTCAACCTTCGCATCATAGCTCCTGTTGGCCTAACGGTAATTCCATGGGACTGCGGTCAGACCGACGCAAGTTCAAATCCAAGGCGTCATTATTAACTTTTTGCAACTGTAGGTTAGGTTAGTTTATAAAAAGTGCGAGCGAAGCGAGCCCATCCATAAAATCAGTATTATTGAGCAGTAAATCAACATACGGGCCTATGGTTCACAATCACTACGTTTTACCACATTCTACGAAGATTTTATTGAATGTAGTAAAGTATCATGCGCTAGCATCGTAGTTATTAAGTAATCTGTGACAGATACTTTACTTCATTCATTCATTCATTTAAAATTATCTTTCCCTTCACTCACTACGTTTCGGGTCGATTTTGTGTGAATTTGTTGTGAAAGTATAAAATAAAAAGGATAGTTGATCAAAATCCTGTTAGAAGTAACTCTTAAAACAATGATAAACTCTTTAAAGGTAAAATTGATGTTACTGTAAACCACAAAGTGTTCGACGCGAGCAACGTTCGTTGATAGTGTGCGTGACCTAAAGTTTTCGTGTGATTTTACCTGTTAGTACTGTCTATCATCGCGTTGTTGAATCAAAAAGTGGTTTAGTTATTCGTGATACAGTGTTACCGAGTCCCCAACGCTCTAGAATGGCATCTGTAAGTTGTTTGTGAATAAGTCAACATAACCTCAAGACCTCGGCCGTGGGGTAGCTTGTTGTAAAATGTAATGGCTGTTACTAAAATGCTTACGTGTGCTTTCAGGTTCAAGAATACAAGGACTCGCTCAAGTTGAAGGCGGAGCAATTAATCATCAAGGGCTTCCCTGAAAAGATAGTAAAGCTAAATCAGATGCTGGAGACATCACACTTCCAAAACAGAGATTTGGCTGATGTTCACCAGGTAGCTATATCCTGCTTACTCTCTTACTTCATCAAATTGTAACGTAGATAGTTATTGGAACCAAGGAACAAAGAATTTCTTTACAAAATGACCTAATAGCCAATGATAGAACATTTTTGTGCATATATTTCCAGGATCTCAACATTCCAGTACCAGCGCCCACCTCTAGTGAGCCGAGTGCCAAGCGCCCGCGTGTCGAGTCATCAGATATAATATCGAGCAACACAAGCATTGAAGGAACCAAAGTGTATTCGTTGCCCAACGGCACAGTGACATGCAATAAACCACTCAGCGACCTCATACATCTTGTAAAACCACACATTCGGGAACTGGTTGAAGATTCTAATTTGGTAAATACTGAATCGATGTAATTTATGCACATGAATATGTCTTCATAGTAATTAAGATCGGCCAATAAAAGGTCTGCAGTCAGCAAGAGCTCTAAAGCATTTCAGCATTAGCAAGCAAGCTCGTATGCGTCAGTGGCCAACTCTAGTGATGGAGTTTTTAAGCTGCCTTAAGACCTCTGTCATGGCTTAACGACTGCTAGAGCCGAGACTGACAGTTTAACGTGCCCTCCGAAGCATGGAAGCACTCAGATCTAAATGCCACTAACGGTCACTCATCCAAATAGCGACCGCACAGAACGTTATAAGATAATCGGTGAAGGTTGACAAAGCAAGCTACACCACAAGCGCTTTGTATTTCAGCATTGTATCTTATATAAAATTATTCTTTGCAGCTTAAAATGTGGATCTCATTCATGATCCCCAAAATCGAGGATGGAAACAACTTTGGCGTGTCAATACAAGAGGACACGCTCGCCGAGATTCAGTCTGTGGAGTCAGAAGCGGCTGCGTTCTTTGACCAGATTTCACGGTACTTCATCTCTCGGGCGAAGATCGTCTCGAAAGTCGCCAAGTACCCGCACATCGACGACTACAGAAGAGCCGTCAGAGTAAGTTAATAAATCCTACTATTTTTACAATGCGAAAGTTGGATGTGGTGTTTTTGGCAGTAAATAAATTCTTTTGGCTCAATAAATGCGTGGAGGAGATAATGTTCTTGAAGTAATCAATTATTTACTGCTGAGTATAGGCCTCCTTTTTATTACGCCATTCTTTTCGGTCCCTTGCGAGTCTTGTCCAGTGATTTCCAGCTCCTTGTACAATGTCATTTGACCATCGGGCGGGTGGTCGGCCTCTTGGTCTACAAGCATCCCTTGGCCACCATTCTGTGACCGCATATTCCCTTATTGCCAAGTGTCATGCATCCCTTGGCCACCATTCTATGACTGCATATTCCCTTATTGCCAAGTGTCATGCCCATCTTAATGCTAAAAGCATATTCTACACGCCAACATTAGAGGTTGGAAGATTGGCGTGCTAACTATTCATGACGATGAATATATTTCAGGAATTGGACGAGAAAGAGTATCTGTCACTGTGGTTAGTGATGTGCGAGATCCGCAACCGCTACTGTTCGCTCCACGACATCGTCATCAAAAACCTGGAGAAGATAAAAAAGCCACGTTCTTCCAACACAGATTCTCTGTACTAAGTAGTTAGGCCATCTCATAGAAACTTTTTACCTTGTTCCTATATTCTTATATAGACAACTGGCACACTCATAAGTAGGCATGGGAGTGAGTTAAATAGCTATACGTTAATGTATAACTGTGTTATGTGTGACTCAAATGCTACTTAAGCCATGTTGACACGATCAGAGCCTGCTCGGATCGAGTGCACTTGGATACCTACTCAGACGCTACTCGGACTGTGCAACCTACCCGAGCGCACTCGAACGCCGGTATCGTGTTTACACGACACGAGTGGCGTCTGAGTACACATCAGAGTTCACTCGGTCCGAGCGAGCAGACTCTGTCAACACAGCTTTAACTCACTACTGAACTCATAAGTATGTATATCAGCCTTTGGTTTCACAACAGATCGTTGATTAGTCTCTCTCTTTGGCTAATGTATGTGACTGTTTTTACATTAGCAAATGAAAAGTGATTGTCTAAAAACGATCCGTGGTGCTACTAACTAATGTTTGTAGAATATAGGAACCGGAGATTAGTCACACAGTTATTCTTAAACTATATGGACTAGTGTTTATCAGTACATGAGCTGGCTGGCTACTACAAATATAATATAATAACGGGAAAATGAAATGCAGCCAGAGGTAAAAAAAAACCTAGATAAAATCCTTAGAATTTCTACTTGCCAACAGAATGCTATGTTACAATTAGCCAAATAATTGCCAAAATTATACGAACAGTTCATTTCAATGTTCAACATTTTTATTTGTAATTTGCCTAACAAATATGCAATTATACACTTTTGCCAGCCAGCTAATGTAGTGAACAGTGGTATTGAATTATTAAGTGTCATTCATTCATCCTGTGTAAATAAACTTTAAAGCAATAAAATACGTGCTTTTAGTTCGAAGCTACTACTAAGTACTAGCACATTATGGAATATATTTATGAAAATGCGGTTTCAAAAGCGGCATCTTGGTTTTTCTTTATCGTAAGGAGTAAAGATGCACCAAATGAATACGCTCTATAAACCGATGTTTTTAAATATCTAAACCATAATGTGCCATTACATGTCGGGAATCATATTTTCTGCTTTCTAAGACTTTATTTAGGGGCTTTAAGCGTAGCAAGTTTATACTTTGGATTTGAGATGAGCGTGACGTGTTTTCGTGTTGTAGTTCTATGGCAATAATCCCGTTGAGAATATATTATTGAGACTGAGTAATAAAGATTCAGCTCAATTAAAATTATAGTCCCTTAATCAATGGTGAAAACATGCAGTACCTACTTATACAATTTCAATAATACAAAGTGCTAAGTTCTTGCTGTAGAACTACAAAATAATTATAAGCCAGTGTTTTAAAACTATTTCATAGACAGATAGACTCCACATTAGATTCTTAGCTCATCTTGTGTTTCTACCGCGTTTCTCCATCATCCATTCGAGATCTTCAATTTAATTCCTGTTAAATGTAAGGTTGGGTCATGCAACCATGTTGTGTGGCCCGTTACGTGATTAGTTGACTTATAGTCAATGTTAATTTTAATATGTAACCATTATTTTATTGAATAAAACATTTCTATGAATCTATTATTTTTTTCATGTCGCAGGTCGTAAATATCTATAAAAACATGTATGTAGTACAACTCTTGTGTAAAAGGATTCCTTGTGTAGGTAGTTGATTCAAACGTGTATAATTATTTGAACAAAAAATTAAATCCGACAAATCTTGATTTGAGAAGGTTATGACTAAACAGAGGGAAAATTCGTGGTGTCGGATCTCCTTGAACTTTGATTTCTTTGAACTGGCCGGTAATAGAGTTCCTAATGTCAGACGGACGACTTCACATTCTATTTAAAAATTACTATTATTTTTATATACGTCATACGTGACTTTCTTGGTAAGATATTTTGACAGTCCTAAAGACAGGCTTGTCTTTTTGTATTTAGTTTATTTTGGATTCCATTATTTTTTGTTCATTTTAATCTGGTTATACAATATTTCTGAAGGTTCTGTATATGATGGCTAGTGACATCGGTCAAGGGAATTTCGGCGACAGTGCGCGGAACAGGTCTGGCTTGGATCTGAAGCTCAAGACTTCGAATCATGTGTTCGACGGTGCCGGCGAGAATATCCAGTACCACAGTGATTCGGAATCGACCGCGTCTAGGAAGAGCAAGACGCGGTACATAAACCCAGCAATCTATATCGAGACTGTGGAGGCTTCGCATTCTGTTACGTCACTACAGACGGACTCTTGCGTGGATGACGTCACTCCACACCCGCACAGCACGTACCGCAGTAACTCTACTCCTTTTCTAAGCGGCCGCGAGTCGAGTAACTCTTCTGGTAGCGTTAAGAGGAAGTCCTGTCGACTGGTAGGCAGCGAATACCCTCCAGACATAGAAGCTGATGTGGAGGAAGAAACTCCTCGTTACGATCAGACGTATCGAGAAGATGTACCACCTATGGATACGTTCCGTCTGTCTGTTGCGTCGCTTTCGACAACCACCACAGCTAAAGAGGAAAGGGAGCGCAATGAAAAGAAAAAGCAGGAGGCGTTCAAACAGTGGGTGGCGCGAAAAGAACAGGAAGTGAGTTAATTTTACATTTTGTTTCATTTCAACTTAGGCGTGTTTGTATTGAAAGTTAATGAGTATCTACCCAAAGTAATTTTTTTACAGAAGCGTGAGAGAGCCCGTAACGAGAAGTCTAAGATACAAGTAGCGCCGACCACATCTGCGGAACAGCGTGAAGAGTCCTACCGCCGCTGGCTGGAGCGGAAGCGACTGCAAGCCGAGCGACGACGGGCAGAAGACATTATGCGGCAGTACAGACAAAATGAGGAGTTAGAGCGAGAGCGCAGCAAGAAGGACAGAGCAAAAGAGAGCAAGCTAGCTGAGTGGGTACGCAAGAAGGAAGAAGAAATGAAAGGTAGCGTAGCTTCTTCTTCTTCTCTTCAATAATGGCCTGTGTCCGTCATTTCGACACACAATTTTGCCAATGTCAAGTGTTAAAATTGTAATAAATAAGTCAAGTCAAGTCATTTGTCAAGTCGGCTGTCGTTTGTTTTGAAAAGAAAATGGTGGGTTTTCTCTTCAAAACCTAACACGAATTTTCACATTTAGAAAAACCACTTTACACACATTTATTCCAATGGCTCACACTTTATGTTACGATCTAAGTATTATTGGTTATAATTCCACCAAAATTAAACAACAATACTCACAATAACACAAGAAAAACTATTAAAATAAAAGTGCTATGTGTCGTTTCAAAAAATGTCAAAACTCGTGTCCTCATACAAAGTAGCGTAGCTCTTATTGGTACGAGTGACTGCAAACTGAGCGGTGACGGACAAAAGACATGCGACAGTACAGGCAGAACGCAGAACGAGGAGGTAAAGGGAGAGGCAAGTAAGGACAACGGTGACGTGCAGAAGAAACTTTACACTAATCACACGCCCTTAGCTATTAAGAGCGCAAAGCATGAGCTTTACGCTCTGCCATAAGTCATAAAGGAAACCTCAGTGTGCCTATAAACCCCGTCACACATTGCTCTTTCTGGGAATCTTTGGGGAAGGCTTATGTGCAGTGTGGACTTCTACAGACTGGTATACCTAATAATGGTTATGAGATTCCTATTTGTTCCTTTAGCCATGAAGACCCGTGAAGAGCGGAAAGCAGCGCGCGCGGCGATAGAGGAGCAGAAAAGACGGTCCAGTGGCCAGCAGGCGTATCGCGATTGGCTTAGAACTAGCAAGAATAAGCCGCTGCCGGTGCCACTGAATCAGGGTGAACTGAGTGAGTATCGAATACCTATGAGTAGCTATTAAAACTTATTTGATTGAAGTAGCTGGCAGCGGATTTTCAGATTATACAGCATTTTAACATTTCCTCGTGTCTAAATCTGACTACCCGTCAAGCGATTGTATTTGTTTAAGCGATAAAGATAGGTTTAAATGTTCTGCTAACGCTAGCTGTAATTGTAGCTGCTACGCTTTGCTACGCCGCCGTAGAGCTCTACGCCGACGTCTACAACTTGCTACGCCGTTGTAGCAGTCAGATAAATTTTCCCATCAGCAATAATTTAAGAGTATTACTATAACTAACTTGATTGTTTATTTGGTCAGGTATGCGTGGGTCTGTCTCGCAGATGTACATAAACCCGGTCCCATGGCAGTCCCTATCCTGAGGTTCCTATCAAGAGTACACTTCCAAGTTTTTTTAACAATATATCCCGTCAAAATCGTGCAATCTAATGTGTTCTTGGTTATTTACTATAGTTTTAATGTACTTACGTATTTATTTTATAGTAAATTTAAAATTTATTGATTATTATTTGTATTCTCGTTTACATTAGGGGTTAGCTAGCGATGTCGTGTGGACTGGCTCGACGGCTTAAAATAAAATACATATGTTCCTTTTCATAATCTTTTAATAAAACCATAGTTTTTTATATTAGTAGTATCAATAGGGGTCCCTCCAAGTTTAAAACTACAAATCTAACAACTACTATAAAACTCTATCTTCTACATTTTCGGCACGCGAACTAGATTAATAAAACTTGAATTAAAATCAACTTTGCAGATAACAAAAATGTGCGTTTAAAAAGCTTCCTGTTTTAACTCTCCTAACGTTCTCTTCTAATAGCTTACACACTCGTATACTTGCCACAGCCTATCATTGATATCTTTCTGTAGATATAAATTTTGGTTCCCGATCTCAATCTCATTGAAACATGTACTGCTGATTAACATTACTTACATCGTTTCTACTTTGACCGTTTTCTTATATACCCTAATTCGTTTTCGTATTAACAGAGTCATCTACAGCTAACACTACCTATAGTCGAATAGTTTCTTGTATTGCAATGGATAGAAGATTATAGTTTACTATGCAGTCGTAGCCTTAAGCGTTCGACTGCTGCTGCTTCAAGCTACCCGTGTTTGACCGCCCTGAAAATATCTTTCAGTTTATTTCAGTATATTTCTTCTTCCTCTTGAAGCCTCAGTATCTCCGATTTGTTCATAAAGTAGTAGGACGGCTGCCGGCCTTTGAGGTCCTTGAGAACTCTCTTCGCGCCAGCTCGAATTAGGACTCGACTGATCGACTCTATCTTTTCAACTCCCATTGCGTAGTGTAGTGGTGTGCGTTCCAGCTGAAAAGAATAAAATATTTCATTATTTTCGCACTTGGCAGTAACTAAAAGGTCTAAAAAGCGTAGATCCCAATCTTGCGACTTTACTACCCTGGCATTGCGAAACCTGTGTTTGAGTCCCGATTACATAGTAAGTTATGGCTGTTAAATTACAGCCATAGGTTGCTAAACTACTACGTAATCGCAAATTGTATGCAAAAAAGTAGTTTTGCTATGTTTGTTTTAGTATGTGTAGCTGAAGTAAGTAGGTAGGTATAGCATTAAAATAAAACTACATTCTCAACTAAAACTATTTTTAACTGAAGGTAAGCTATTTTCGTGTGGATGTTTTTTCCTTTCTCATATCAAGACCCGTCCATTACTCTCCTACCTACCGAGACAGTCGCGTCAACATCACTAACAGAATACTTACATTGTCCCCAATACGAAGTAGCTCCGGCACGTTCTGTGCCAAGAACGCCACGATATCCTCATGCTGAGCTAAAACCGCGATGTGCAGCGCTGTCCTGCTGAAGGAGTTCTGGCAACAAACGAGTTTGCGACCACCTTCGGACGCTAGCGCTTTCTCAACCGCTGATAGTTCTCCTTGACGCACTGCGCTGTGAAGAACGTCACGTTTTTCCTGGAAACAGATTCGTATTTAGAGTTGATTTATAAACAATTCTTGCTTACGTTAGTAATTCGCATAGTAGCAAGTTATGAAGTTATAAATTGTGTAGGTCGTGCTTGTTTTGATTCTAGCTTACCTCAAAAGGTGGAATGGACGCGAGCATTTTCATTACTTCAGTGTCTCCGCGTTCTCTTATCATATCAGTAATAGTTGCTCCGTCTTCATCTACAACGTCTAGGATGTGGTCATAACCTTCCATCAGCAGCTCTGTTAATTTATCCGTATTTCCTGCAACACCCTTATTGTAAGAATTTTTAGGCTCGTTTGGTCAAAGAAAGCTCAAGTCTAAATTGAGACTCGCATTGGTAGTTTTTCATTGAATTGGTAGATTTTCTAGCCTCGATTCAAAATTGATTAAAATTTTGGCGTACGAGACTTTTAAATCGCGTGATAATGCGTTAAGTTGTAGGTACTTTACCTCTAGCAGCCAAATGCAACACATATCGATCGATTTCTGTGGTGTTCTCTGGTACATTGGCCTGCGTGGAAACATCTCTAGCAGTCCTGTACAACTCGTCTCTGTACCCGATACTGACGTCAGACTCTTGGAGAAGTTGAAATAAGGCGTTGCGCGTATGCGTGCGGGCCGCAGCAAAGTGCAGCATTGACTGTCCATGCTCATCCTGAAAATAATGTGCATTTCATTCATAGTTTTTTGATTCGTTCGACACGTTTCAAGAAATTTAACCTTCCACAATCAAAACATAAAAGAACCCTTTAGCATGTGTTTTAATGAGAAACTATTTGCTTAGTCCAAGGGCCCAGGGATAATTACTCTCTTAGCACTGCTGAAGGCGGTTTCCGGCCCATCTGGGCTGGTCAATGGTTGTGGATCCAGGGTTACCACGTCGATGGGCTTGTGAGGTCGCGTGGCGGTGCGTGTTGCACTTCTTGGCAGCTTTGGCACGGCCTCAACCGGCAAATGCACGGGAGCTTGCTCGTTTTCTACGTCGGGGGCTTCTTGCGTTATCAATACGCTTGATTCCTGTGAAAATATTTTTGTAAACATGACGTCAAGTTGATTTGAAATGAAATGAAATCTGGAAGACTGAGTTTTGATTTCTTCGTACAAATATATATTTTCTTTACCTGTGTCCCAATTTGCGGCTTCTCATGCTCCGGGAAGTTGTGAAGAAAGCTTGCGAGAAACGCTACGGGGTCCTTAGGCTTAACGTTAGCCACCTCGGTCAGACCTTTTATCAAAGGATCGCCGAGAGCTGTGAACACAGTGCTCATATAAACCTCCCTGTTTACATTGACACTTTCCATTTCACAAAAAGTAAATTTTAAATCTTACACTGCGCGAGGTATCTGCCCTCTTCGGTGCGAAAGATGGGAATGTCCATGTGTCCAGTGTCGGGGTCAGGTGGCCCTGAAACCAATCAATTATTAACCACGGACTGGCCTTCAGTGTGTTAGTATGACGTGGGTGTCCGAACACTTGTGTGTTCCTATACGAAACCGAACACCTGGTGGGTGGCAGGGGGGTTTGAAAGTATAGTGGTGGAAACTAGTCATAAAGCTCTATTAGTATGACATGATTGATGTGGTTGCTTTGGTATCGATCTGTAATTAATAACTGTTCTTTCTGAATGCCATTTAGGTATATACATTACAATCTAAAAGCACACAGGACATCACAAATAACTTTATATGGAGTGAACGGACATAGACATTAGACACCACACCACACGTGAACTATCTAATGTTGGAAAGACAAAAATTGCCGGTGATGAGCGTGCAATAAACGTAAAAGCTTTTTTGATTATTATTTGGCGTGAAAGCTTTCATAAAATACCACGTTGCTATTGTGAAACACTCTGAAACGCCACAACCACAACACATTTTAGGAATGCTTAGTATAATACTGACCTATCATTAGATTTCAATAATAAAGCTGAGGCTCAAACTTTGCAGCCATTGTCAGGAAGAATCGGGACATAATCTTTCCAACATTCGATATAGTGATTCCTAGTGTAAAAGTGGTTAGTAAAGATAAAACTAAACATAATTGAACAGTTATTTTTCTATAGTTTTTCGCGTTTTTCTGGACTTTCTAAACCAACAATGCTACTTCTCTTCTTGCGGAAGATATTGTTCAACATGGTAGCAATGTGTGCCGAATTTTGCATCGATAAATCTTTCTCCAGATGGAGCAAATTCGATGAAGCTGTGGCAAAGTCATTAAAACAACTCGTTTCCGTAATACTCAAGCATTGATAATTGCTAATTCGTGCTATCTCGGAACTTAACGTTTCTCTATATTGCAGGCCTCTCATGGCACACAAATGTTTCATGTTATCGGGGTCTTTTGAAAGCCCCGGAAAGCTGACAATTAGACTGAAGCGAATCCCTGCTCCTAAAAATGTTGGTCTACTCGACAAATGTCCAAGATTTTGATCCCAAATAAAATCCATCTTCTCGTGAAGGTAGGTCATGATGAAAGACAGTTTGCTAAATGGTAAGCCAATTTCTCCTGGTGAATCTGTCGCTGAAGATACTAGCACTCGCACATGATCGTGAACATTGATCCACACCGCAATAGATACATCGTCGTTGACAAAAACTCCTCGGCCGTAAGGCCAATGCTTTCCATGTAATCGCATACTGTCATCGATTTCTTCTCTATCGCACAGTGCTATTAGCAAACCATTTGATGCTAAAGTGGCACATATTTCAGAGGGGTTTTCCATGACCTCGTTTAGAGTGTAATAAGATCCTCCTTTTTGGTCTGATTCGGGGTTTGACTGTTCGCTAAATTTAGCAAAATCCTCCTGCATTAATACCATTGTTACGATTCTTTCAATGGCTTCCAATTTGCCTATTTTAAGGTTAATTGGCAGTTCAAAACCTTCTAAATTCCTTGAGCACTCAATTGTTCCCGAAAGTACGAACTCATCATTTGGATCGATGTTTAATTCCACAAGAGGTTCAAAAGATAGCTTCGTGGTCGAGGTTTTTTTGAAGTCTGACTTCGGGTGCTGAGGCAAGTCGGAGTTAACATTCATATTATGAAGATCTTTGATCAGTGGTGTTAGGAACTCGTGAAAAACCTCGTACACGTAATAGTCAGGAGCAGTAATACCTCCCGGAAAGTCTTCTTCGATTGTCTGAATAATATTTCTATTGTCGGGTAGTTTCTTCACAGCCGGCCATATGACGTCAAATAGATCATGATCTAGTTTTGTTATTCTACGCTTTACTGCATCGTAAACAGGTTTTTTGAGGAACCTGCCTAATACTAAAGGTGGTGTGGCTCGGTTTGAGGAAGCTGATAAAGGGGTCCGAATTGGTCTTGCAGAAGCCAAGAGACGATAGCATCTCTCCAGAGTATCTAATGCTTCGGGTGTTTGTAGGTCTCGACGTGATGACACCTGATCCTCGGGCACTACACATACTCTAATAATTAAATCATGAACATTATTGTAAACACTAGCTCAGTCAATGACATCAGTCAACAATATGTTGATATCAGTCAATCGAATCATACAATACCTTTGTCAGAAAACATCACTTGAGCTGCCTCTTCACTTATTCCAAAATCTGATATCAGTTGGTTAAATGGCAACAGACTTTGATTCCTACGATAATCTTCTGCAGACCTTCCATTCTGAAATGAAATGCCAAATTATTATTTTCTAATATACCTACTCGTAGCTCTCGCAAATTGTTCTTTGTCGTACTACTGCTTACATCATCCAAATCCTTTGAATTGGCACCAAGTTGCTGAAGCAGGTTATAGTAATGTCCATTATCAGGCAATACAGCAGCATAGTGTAATGCTGTGCGTCCCTCAAAATCTACTGCAGATAATGTTTCAGGGAATCTGAAATCGAATAGTACGTGAATGGTGTAAGTCAAGTGCACATAAGTCGTTCATTCCACTCGACACCAAAAGTGTTGTCGTTGTGGCGGTGTCGAGTGGAATAAACGACGTAATTAATCAAAACTAAAAAATATGGATTATACAATACATACTTGGAGCCTAGATATTTCATGACATTTGTTTGTCCAAACACTGTTGCCACATGCATGGGAGTTGAACCATTTGGAGATGTGTGATCCCGAGCAATTGCAAATTTCCTTCTATCCAAAGCGGATTGCATCACTGGAATATTTCCTTCTCGCGCTGCTTGATGAACCATGTTTATCTTTTGCTGAAAATATATAACTTGGATTAAGTTTTAAAAGTTTCAGATGATAAAACAATGGTACAATTGAAGTATCAAAAAAACACTATACCATGTAAGACGCGACATTGTTCAGAAACCCTTGTAACTCGGAATTCCCTGATTGTCTGCCAATCAATCTCGATCCTTCACCGTTTAGAACTAATGTAGCCAACATTTCCATATTGGCAGTATTTATCAAATCTGTTACTTCGTTATCAGATTCATGGTCCTGCGAATAATTTTGCGAGTTTATGATAGTGTCGATGTTTTGATGAAAATTACGGTGAATACTATCGCGGCTATTTGCACTGATTCAACAGATACTAAGAAGCTAGCAAATCAATCATGACAGTGGTGTTACAAGGTGACTGTGAGAAATACTGTGCCACAATGATGCTCTTCTAATCTAAAAACACCACAATCAACTAATTAATTTACGTTTACCTTCATTAGCCGGACGGTACAACAATAATATACTTACTAAAACGAGTACTTCTCTGTGAATTGACTCATCTTTATAAGATATACTTGCATCTTGCGAATCCTGCTCGGCTTCACCGTTAACAATGCCTTCTATGAGATTCTCTTGAGTATTACGTCCGTTGCTCTCGCTTCCTTAATTAGCAAAATAATCAAAAATATTGAACTTGACTGGGACCCTCTTATAATTGATTATTACTAATGATAAGAATTATATTTTGAGTATTTCGTGTGCAGTGCCAGAAGAGATATCTTTTTTACCTATATTGGCACTCCCCATGCTAGATATATCAGCTGTACTTTTAAGATTAGTGTCACTGTACTGTGATTGAGTGTCTCCAGGAATTTGTACATCGTCGTCATCTTCACTGTTGCCACTAGTATTGTTATTACCTTCCTGCTCTTCAGTATGGTAAGCTTCACCATTATCGTTACCATGAATTTCCGTTGTTTCATGTGTACTTTTGTGATCATCTTCATCGTTGTTTATCGTTTCTACATAGTTTTCGTTTTCTTCCGTAGAGTCTTCTTCATTATGGTTATGAGTTTCGTCATGGTTTTGGTTTTCTTTAGATATTTCTTCAGTTGATTCTTCAGCTTCATGTGTATCACTCGTTTCATTATCGTTAATTTCATTCTCTTGAGAATCTGTTGTTTCATTTTCATGATCGGTCTTTTCTTCAATACCTTCGTTTGTTTCGTGTTCCTCAATGGTTTCTTCACCATTTTCAGGTGCACTTTCTTCAGTGTCACCGGCATTATTTAATGGATTTTCGATTGCTTCTTCCTCTGTAGTTTCTTTTTCGTCACCACCATCTTCCTGAGTGTCTACTACTCCATCTTCTTTATTTTTTGATGATTCCTGTACGTTTTCTTCAGATGGTTCTGCATCCTCCGTAGCTTCTTCATTTTCACCTGTCTCTTCGTTAGGTTTAATAACTTCATCTTGTGATTTTTCTTCGACTTCTTCTGATTCCTAGAATGCATAAAATAAATGTTCATGCAATGTCAAACAATAAGCAAAGCAAACCAAACTACCTTACTATGATGGAATTACATGCATGTTCATACCTTACTTATTTCGTTGACTTCCTTTGACTCATCTGGGCCATTTTCAGGTTTATTACCTTCATCCAACTCTGGCAAGTCATTTATCAGTTCATGTGTACTACTATTTTTCATGACAGCGCCGCTAGTGCGGTTTTCTGTGCTATCAGAAATCGTATTTGTGTTGTTCTTTGACGAAATATTTTCGTTTGAAGCTCTTAAGTGTCTCCTTTTTGATTTTTTATTTAATTCTGCTATCACTTCTGTATCTAACAGCTTCCAATCCCAGGAAGATGGGTAAGCACTGGACGGTGTTCTCGGAGCATCAGGTAATGTTTTGAACAAACTTTTATCTATGTCTTGAGGTCGGTTAGCATAAAAAGCTGCGGTCCTATTTTTCTAAAATTACAGACAAAATTGAATTTTACTATCTACAAAATATGATTAACCTGGTTTCATGGTTTTATGTAATCAAAATAATCAAATAAGTTTTATTGAGCACTAATAGGTAAATCTGTATACAAAAATATGCCTAACAACAATAATATTAAGCTAGGCAGTTAGATACTAGACTATAATAGGTTAGGATAGGTAATGTAGCTGCCATCTATGTATGAGAGATAATGAATTTGCCTGAATTTGCGAAACTCCTAATGGGTGTTTTACGTTAGTGTTGGAACACTGTCAGAAATACTTACATTATCAACTATACTTTCATCAGCTCCAAGGCCCACAAGTGTGTTGTAGGTATGCTGGTCATCTCTCATGGCAGCTGCGTAGTGGAGAGGCGTTCGACCGTCGTTGTCGATGTCATTCACCCCCTGGGGGTATCTCTCAGCGAGGTACTTTAGTATGCTGCCGTGTCCAAGACCTGCAGCCTGATGAACAAATGCTTTTTAAAACAATTGGGACACACTTGTGTAATTCACAATTCAACTCCCAATGTGAATATAGATTTGTCGATATTGCTTCTGTGATTAGTAACAATTTCCTGCAATTTAACCAGGTACTTACAAACAGAGAATAAAATGAAGTCTCAGAAATAAAGACAGTACTTAAACAAAAATAATGCTCAAGTCCAGTCAAGACTTTTTTGAAACTTTTCAATTGAAAAGTTTTTACAATCTATGTCTCGATCTTTGTCTAGATTTAAGCATTTGATTGGTACTTTGGTAAGTAGAGTCTGTTCCATTTAGGCTGCGCGTTAGGGTTGAGAAATCGCGACCTCATCAAAGTTGTTTTTTTTATGTTTGTCTTCTTTTTTGCAATAATTAGGTTCAGTAAAGCAAACCTTATGCATAACAGTCATGTTGTTAGCGTCTCTGCTGGACAGAGCTTGCGGCGGCACTGGGTCTCCTGAATGCTTCATCAGACCTTCCAGATCGTTCTCCACCACCGAAGTGTGGATATCACGAATCGTATTCTGAAAGTATGAAATGTAATATGTAATTATAAACTGTCTTCGTTGTGATTGTTGTTTTGAAACAGATTAGTGTGTTGCCTACAAATAATTTGTGAGTGTGTTTTGATCGCTATCGCTTGCTGTCTGGAACATAATCGCTGTTTAATTCATTATTCGCAGTCAATTTTAAATAAATAATTATTATAATTAAATAATAATTTATAGTGACTCTATCTAGAACTGTTTGACATTGTTACATCAGTGCTACTAAGGCACGTAGCATAAAGGAGGAAAGAATAAGACAAGTAGTTAATTTACCATGATGTAAGGCACAGCCTCCAGGAACTTCCTAACGACCGGCTGGCTGGAAACCTCGCTGAGGAGCCTGGCTCCATGCCCCTCCCACACCACGCGCTGGAGGCGCGCCATGTCGCAGTCGTGGCACCATATCCTTATGTTGTGGCGCTTTATCACCAAACCTAGAAAATACACTAAATATGTTTTCTGACAAGTGATAACATTAGTTCTGATTTCAGTTTTGATACCCAGAAGGCCCCACTGGCTACGCCGTAGTATGCTACGATGTGACTGTGGGGAATGTTCAATTTTTTTTCAGAAATCCCCATTGCGTAATGGAAAAAACAGATGGCCCACATTGCCTATTTGCAAATAAACTCTTTGATTTGATTTTGATTTGCCTATAAAAATGTATTGTCTCACTGAGCGCGTCCACCACTCTAGACGTTTATTTAGCTTGGATTAGGTAACTAAATAGCTGTTTTTGATTTAGGAGATTCAAAAGACACCTTCAGGATGATATTTAACATTTTGTATTAGAGGTTGTACACAGGTTGTCGCAGTGTCTCTAAATTCTGTCATATTTTAAGCGCGACAAATTTAGCGTGGTCAAACTCTATTCAACGAGATTGCTAACTGCATGAAAAAAATTGTTTATGTGCCAAATATGTATATCTATTGCATATAAACTAATCATGGCAAGGAATTTGAATAGGTATCATTTCGAGCTTGCACTTTACTAGGCCTTTCTCAAACTAGGTTAACTATCCGAGTTGTTCATATTTTACGACGTTAGCCTGTTATTGGATCGAATCGATGACCACTATCATGCCTACACTACACACATATATACTTTTACACCGACTTGTGTAGTGACTGGTACAAAATAATGCTGCTTTCAAACTAAAATTATTTGACCGGCGGACATTGTCTGACAAAACTTTCAATATTTATAATACGAGTATTTCAATACACAACCAATGATCTTTTAAGTGGATACTAGAAGATCATTGCACGAGACATAGTCGTCACTGTGTTTATTACATGCTAACGTTGGGTGGTTTTTGTGTTGCAAACTGAATACATTGATATAGTTGTCAGTACCTACCTACTTACAAAAAAATATTGCTGTTAAAAAATACTATTTAAAAGCAATGTTCAACTCAGCGTTCAGAACACAATTAAATTTCTACTGAATCGATACCACTATCTCACAGTCACGTAGGTACAGTCCGATTCATTAGAATCGTAAAGTTCAAGGCAAGCTTTATTTACTCGGAATAAAGTAAAATTAGATGCGTTAGAATTGACGAAACTAACGATGACACACATATTTAATTCAACTATTTCCTTCAGATACGATTGAAACTAATTATAGTAATTTTATTGATTTTTTTCAGAGCTTTTTGTGTAACTTTTGAAGTAATCAATGATAACATCGACTGAAACATTTCAAAATCAATTTATTTTTCTTTTTACAGATTAGTAAAAGTTTTCGTTTAACGAGGTATCACCCCGGTGCGTGCCTATCACACCATCATCGCGTCAATCGAAGCTTCGACGGCATAATTGAATAGCGAATGTCCTCATTTCCACCATCGATTCTTTATGGATTCTTTACTATTGTAGTGGGTTATAGGTACAGTCTCGTCATTGTTATTTTCGTAAAACTAGAACTAGCTTCTCGAATAAAATTTAAAACATGGAGTCACCAAGTAATGTGTCATGTTTGTATTTCATGCGTTGATGATTATCACGGTGTTCCAGTTTTTATAGATGACCCGGAATGTTTCCTATCGACTGTAGATAATGTTTTTACGACGTACCTATAATTTACATAGGAATTACAGTAAGTGTGTAAGTACACAATATCTATCCATCATGTTACAGATAACAGGGTTCTACTTTCAAGTTTGTGTCAAGGCCTTTGAACGTATTCAGGTTGAAGTTCAGACACATTTTAATGTTTAATGCGCTTGAAGTCGATCGATGGTACACACTCCTAGTCTTTCAATTTCAACGTTTGGTATACAGCTGTAGAATAGTCATTGGCTATTGAGTATTGATTATTGAACGCAGAGGCAGCCGTAGTATTGCGAGTACTTGCATCGAAAGTTACATATTTAAAGCTGCATAATTTTTTTTCGTTCAAGATTAGGAGCAATGTTTTATTGAAGCAGTTTGCAAACTAAGCTTAACAAACCCTCAACCATAAAAATCTCTTTAGATTGTCTTCATCATTGCTGGTTGTCATCTTTCGTACAAAAAAAACGGATTCAAGTCAGGGCCTTATTTTTAGAGCCATGAGGGCAAAGACAAACAAATAACTCTTCTGTTTTTCGGTCGGAGGTTAAACAAATTTTTAAATGACAGTTAGTAAGGATAGAATGTAATTTTTAAACTCGTATGCTGTTTTACTGCACTGATATTGACTCAAGCATAGGTTTATGTATGAAAATCTCTACTCAAAATGCTTTAATAACGATTTCTGTGTCGGACCTTAAATTCAGTTAACCCAAGAAATAGTTTAATGAAGACAGTAAGTAAATACCACTGGAAAAGACGCAACAAGTTTGCGTGCCGAGCCATCAGATTAGCATAACTCATAAAACACTAAGAAACGAATCCGAAACACTCTGAAACAAATTCCATATTGCGATAAGCGTTATTACAAGATTCTTCGAGTTTACGCGATAAGAAATCACGTCATTTATTTTGTAGGTACAATTGGGTTGACGTTTTTTGAGCCACAGTTTTTTGAGCACTTACTACAGCTTGTATGGCGTAGTAAGTAATAGATATTTCAAATATATAATTTCCATAATGTAACTAAAATAATTTTGTACCTAGAGTCCTCATATTTTCCTATAAAGCCTAAAGTATTTTTAAATTGATTAGATATAAGGCAATAATTTAGTGCTATCAAATTAGGTTTGTTTAGGTTAATGAAACAATAAAATCATGGGCATTATTGTTTGTTTGGAAAAGCTGTTTTTTTTTCTTATTCACGACATGGTCCAAAGTACCTTGTTTACCTATACCAGTTAATTAACTAATTGAATATTTTTAATCAGCCGAAACAAATTGAAGACTATATTCATACCTACAAATAACTATCATCGAAAACCTAGCACGTTTAAAAATAGACCTTAATAATGTAGTGGGCTGGTCCAGAATAGAACGGGCCATAGCCTGAATATGCATGACCACGCAACATCAACCCCACCCCTGGCCAAGCCTTTATCTACACGCTAATGGAAACCTGAACTATAAATCAGAACAGACACCGCTGTGACATGCCTTAGGATAGGGTTACACCTTGAAGCGACCCAAAAAGTTTAGATTCTTCAACGGATTCCGAGCATAGACTGTCTTTGCTTGGAGCCAGTTGAAATTTCTTTTTGAACCATATTAATGAAAAACCATAAAGTATGAAAGTATTGATGAGATCATTGCTATCATTTTCAACATGATTTCTGTAATAGCACAGTAATAAGTGAAATATACAGTTTTAGTCATGTCATAAAATACTTAATGACAAACAACAAAGAACGAAATTAATTTATTCTAGGACAAAATGTTTTATTTGATGGTGGGTGGTAGATAATTGCAGGTCAGAGACACGTGGTGGTGACACCAATAGCTGGCCACTGCTCTGACTGATCTAAGTAGATAGAATGTACTTCTAGGTACTTGGTTTTACCCGACTATAATAAGCCAAGGTTTTTTTTATTGGTTAATCTGTGGATGAAGATAGTGTAAGGTAACTTTGTCTTGAAGTTTTTAGGGCGGGAGGAAGCTGAAAATTACGCTGATGATAATGATGACCATTTGCACGATGGAGTCATACCGAAGCCACAGCATTATCGTATTATTTATTTTATAGTGTATGGATCTAGCAATAATGTGCCAGTTTTAGGCTTGGTCGTGTGGTTTTTAAGTCATTTTTGGTGGTTTCTTTAATAGGGGTTTTGACGGGCTCTAAAATTACGTTTTAACAGTCGCTGCACCGTAGAATTATTTGTAGTACTATGTACATTTGTAAGTGAGCAAATCAATATAGGTATATAAAACTCTTTTGAAGCTGACAGAGAATCAACGCACAGCCTAAACTATAAGTCCTAGAGGTATGAAATTTGGAGGGTAGTATCCTTATATAGTGTGGGGGTGCACTAAGAAAGGAATTTTGAAAAGTCGCACTCTATAGGGTCTAGAACGCGAGCAACGCCGCGGGCGACGGCTAGTACTCGATAAAAATCGTTGCTAGCTTGGACGAATTATGTTAGGTTATGTGTAACATGACAAATAAGGTGTACCTATGCGTGTTCAATAAAGGTAGCAGCACATGCATACTCGTACACATGAAATGACATTCTGTAACATGTCGTTGGCCGCATGCACTAATTTTGCTTCACATGGCTATGTAGGAATTGTAGGCTAGACGGGGACTAAAGGTTCTCGAATGTTGACCAAGAACCGGAAGACACAGTAGGAACGGACCTTATGACGTGGGTACATAAACGAAAAGATAGAAGGTAGTCATAATATCGTATTAAATGAAATGGCTACACTAGAACCTTCTAATAATATGAAATTGTAGTCATTAGTAATTAATTCAGTAGTAAGTAGTTATTGGTAGAACTAATCAATATCGTTCCATTCTGATAAGTTAGTAATTTTGAAAAAGCATAAGTTATTGTGTTAGATTAAATTTAAATTACGAAGATAATAAGATTCAGAATCACATTTCTTTACTGATTTGGACCAGTTGAGCTATCTATAAATCGTTTGCAAAGGTTTCTAGATAGCTCAACTGTTTTATGTGTATTTTGTAAATATTGTAAATACTGCATTAGTTGTAATTTTCTTTGTGAATAAAATTTTATTTTCTTTGAGATATGAAAAAAGCTTGGAATTTTTTAACCGTTTTACGAATAGGGACTTACTAAGTCCAAGGCTCTGAAGCCTTTATAGGGTCTATATATTTAATGCTCGTAAAAACAATCGTACTAGTAATAAAAATTTCGGTGGTAAATTATTATTTATGTACTAGCTGCTGACCCGCGGTTTTACCTGCTTTATTACTATTTTTTATGCAATAATTAACAAGTCATGGTAAATATCCCGTTCCTAGTCAAAAATACCTGCTTTATCGAGCCGCTATTGGGTGAAAATAAGTCATGAACATTCTGGCATGTAAAGTTTTGCATGACGTATACATATTACGTAGGTCATTTATACATTAAGATGGCTAAGGTCCTGAAACCGGAAACACAGGCGTAACGTACGTTTCTAAAGAATATTAATTTTTAAACAAGAAATCCAATACTATAAGCTGCTTATGTTTACTGAATTGCGTTTTTTTAGCTAACGTAGTCATAAAGTTACGTATAACCTAAAAAAAACACTAAATTAAATCCTCCGCTAGCATCATGTCACAATTTAAAAAAATACACCTAGTAATCAATATTCACACAACTCTACTTCAGCCGTCGCGGAACTATGAACTAGGATGTACGAGTAAAGTATGTAGGTATGTAAAGGTTTATTTCTCGCGGTTTCGAAATCGAAAAAAAGCAATGTCTTTCAAAATAGTGAAAATACATAAGCCTGCCGTCGCAACGTTTTCGTATAAGTATAAAAAAATCTTTTTTTACTATACAAACCACTTTAAAACTTCTTAAAATTAGGGTATATAACGAAGTCTAGTAATAAGAGTAAAGTTCCACTGACCTGGGTTTCTATTCTCCGAGGGCATGTCGTCTACGGCGGGCAGTGCCGGCTGAGTGCGGGCTGGTCCGATAGTTTGCCGGCGGGTGACACCCCGCACCCTCCACCCGCCCCCTCTAGATAGCCGCGAGCCGCATCGAAACACACTGCCCCGTAGTGCAGCGGTTCCAAAGAAAAAATAAATGTGCTACTCACCTGCGTTTCCATAAGATCACGTCATCTGCGGCAAGCAGTTGCTCAATGCAGGTTGGTTCACGGTTGTTTGCCGGTGGGTGTTCGCGAGAACATGGAAATGTAAGAAAACCCTGGCTCTGGAAAGTTTGCGACTCCATAAAATGAAAATGAGACAAACCACCAACCTTTGACTGCAGATTTCCGCGTAGGTACCAAGATGCCGGCTTCAGAGATTATCCAGAGATTGTCCAGAAATTGTCCACAGCACTGTTTAGCACTCCGATCGATGTAACTGATGACCGCCGAGAGATTCGAACCCGCACTGCCCGAATCTTAGCCGTATTTCTATTATTAAAATTGATAGAACGTATGCGCAGTTTCGCACCCGTTCGCCGCCGATACCGAATTCTCCATCTTTTTTTTTTGCTATTTTGTCCCGAGAGTGGCGCCACTTTCTATGTGACGCCAGGACAACAGCGCCGTTTTTTGGCCGCTTCCATCCACAACCGCGGATCGGTGAAATGCCGCCAAATTCAAATTAAGGAAGCGCAAACATCTTCCCCCCGAACCAAGGTCCCCTTGGTTCCTAATTGCCGATAGGTAATCTACATAATTTTGAAATGGGCCTTAAAAGGACCCCAGACTGAGTCTTAACCTCAGCTATCCGAATAACCCCGTTTTTACCAGGTAATAATTTTACTAACCGGCCCCGTTTCCAATGAGAGGGAGGCTGATTGTCCTCCTTGATCAAAACTAAATCATCTAATTTTGGTGGATCAGTATGAGAAGTCCATTTAAACCGTTGCTGTAAAGTATGCAAATATTCCGTATTCCAACGTGACCAGAAATGTTGTGATAATTTTTGAATTTGCTGAAACCGAGACAACCGAGGCATTTTGATTTCCGTGAACGGATATTCCGGAAGCGCTACTAAAGATTGACCGATTAAAAAATGACCCGGTGTTAAAACCTCGAAGTCAGCGGGATCCGAACTGAGCGGGCACAGAGGCCGAGAATTCATGACCGCTTCAACTTTGGTGAAGAACGTCGTGAGTTCCTCGAACGTCAATCGAGTTTCACCTAACACTCGCTTTGCATGAGTTTTTGCGGATTTGACTGCAGCTTCAAATAACCCACCGTGGTTTGGGCTAGATGGAGCATTGAAAAGCCATGTGATTTCTTGCCGACCGAGATGACGTTCAATGTCCGAATGATTGTCACGAAGGAATATATATATCTCCTTGAGATGTCTGTCCGTTCCCGTAAAGTTGGTACCGCAATCCGACCGTATCAGTGAGGGTAGGCCCCGTCGGGATACAAACCGCGTAAGCGCAGCTACGAAAGCTTCTACCGTTAAATCCGAAACAATTTCTAAGTGAACCGCCTTAGAACTTAAACATACGAAAACGCACAAATAACATTTTTGAATTTTAGCATTCCGAAGAGTACTCGTTTTTATGAAAAACGGTCCCGCAAAATCCGTACCGACACCCACGAACGGGCGTGATTGTCGGATTCTATCCGCCGGTAAGTCTGCCATAAAAGGCTGGGTAGGACGCGCTTTAGTCCTATAACAAGGTATGCACCGAAAAGTAATAAACCGAGTGATCCGCCGAACCGAAACAATCCAATAGAACCGAGATAAAACAGCCGCAAGTGTGTTAGCTCCGCAATGACAATAATTCCGATGATAATAAGTTACTAATAATTCCGTAAAAATACACTTGCCTGGTAACAGAATTTGATGCCTAGCATCGTAAGGCAAGTTTGCCGCATGTATCCGACCGCCGACTCTTATTATGTCATTTTTATCTATAAATAAATTCAATCTCCGTAATGAGTTTTTAATAGGAATATCCGACCGTAAAGCTAAAATTTCTTCATGAAAATATCTTTCTTGAACCAACCGAATTAAATGTGATATGGCATCGCGCCGTTCCGAAACCGAAATATTTATACCGCTGTATTTACCCCTATTATTTTTACTACCGAACCGTAAAATGTAAGCCGTAACATTAACTAATTTTTCAAAAGAACTGTATTTTTCAAACAGATCGAATTCCGAATCCGTATTTCCGATATGTACAGACTTGACCTTTAGCCCCGGCAATGGCCCCGTAGGTAGGTCTGCACAATTCTGTGGCCACTGATCTGGCGGCGCACACAACCACTGTGGCTCCCACCAGCTCTTATCAGCGAGCAAGTCCGCCGCTGTCGCACCGCGCGACGCTACATCCGCACTATTCATGGGGCCCGGTATGTGCCTCCACTGAATAGCTACCTGGGACGAAGTTATTTGTGCTACCCTATTCCCTTCAAACACTTGGAGCTTGTGTGGTGGAGTCCGAAGCCATGCCAACACAATAGTGCTGTCACACCAACCCGTGACCTCATCAAATTTCATGTCCGATGACGAATAGACGTGGTTGAGCAACGTTGCCAACAACGTCGCTCCGCTCAACTCCAACTTAGGAATCGTACGATTTGACTTGAGTGGTGCTACCCGAGTTTTAGCAATCAGTAAACGTACAAGGACCGTACCGTTAGCGTGCTCTGTACGTACATAAACCGCCGCCGCGAAACCTAAAGAAGAACCGTCACAAAAACCGTGAAGTGTGTACCGAGCGTTCTTATTAATTTTGAGACACCGAGGAATAGATAGTCGTTGTAGGTTAGGTAGGTCCGATGTGATATCTAACCACTGACGCACGATATCCGATGATGCCGGTGCGTCCCATTCAATCTTGCGTGAGTCATCAACACTGCCTAACAACGACTGCAATAAAAGTTTCATCCGAAAAACAACCGGGCATACCCATCCGAGTGGATCAAACAACCGAGCGACCGTAGATAAGATAATTCTCCGCGTAACATTATCTTCTCGAGGTAGTTCAAGCCTATACGTAAAATTATCCAACTTCGGGTTCCATTGGATACCTAAAATTTTTACAAATCCAGTGACGTCATCAGAAGGTTCATCAAAGGTCCGAGGGGTCTCTAAATGATCCGGTGGCAAACCGTTCAGCAAACGCGAATCATTAGAAGACCATTTCCGTAATTCATAACCCGCCGAATTCATGAGGGCCGATAACTCGTTCCGTAAGTCCGTAGCCTCTTGCAAGGTATCTCCTCCTCCATTCAGATCATCAACATACGAGTTTTTAACAAGTAACCTAGCCGCCCTAGGGTACCTGTGTCGTTCATCATCCGCTAATTGATGAAGACAGCGTATCGCAATAAAAGGACTCGATTTTAAGCCGTAGGTATTGGTCGTAAGCTCATAAAGCTGAATAGGGTCCGATTTAGAGGCTCTCCAGTAAATAAGTTGGTATTTCCTATCTAGAGAGTTAACCCACGTCTGTCTAAACATCATTTTTACGTCTGTGGTGAAAACTACCAGAGGTAACCGAAAATTAAAAATGATATCCGTTATATCATTTTGTAACCGTTCACCCGAAAATAAACAATCGTTTAACGACACTCCGTTACTAGACCGAACGCTGCCGTCAAACACGACGCGAATTTTATTTGTGTCCCCCGATTTTTTAAACACCCCGTGGTGTGACAAAATATAATGTTGCTCATTAGAATGAGAATTAAAGTTTGATAACCGCATGTGACCGAGATTAATATATTCCGACATAAATTCTACATACTTAGCCCTATATTCAGGCTGCCGCTCCATTCTACGTTCTATTGCTAAAAACCTACGCAAAGCCGTTTGACTGGTATCACCTAACTGATGGTTAGGTATTAAAGGTAACCGTACCGTGTACTTACCATCTGGACCACGCGTCACAGTGCTTCTAAATAATTTTTCACATAAAATATCCGATGGATCCTTCACTGGCCGTCCAGGAGGTTCCTCCGATCGCCAAAACCGTTCCACCTGATCAGACAAGGTAGCACCTGAAACTAGAGCCGTTCTAGCAACCGGTGAAGAGGTCGCGGTCAAATCTTGTGAGGGTTCCGTAGGCCCAAACATCACATGATCGAAGATCGTGTTTAGCGCGTACGGACCGTTGATCTCCAACTCAACAGCCTGGTTCAGTACTTGACCAAGAATGTCTGAACCTAAAATTAAATCTACTGAACCCTCATTACTACCGTTCTCCGAATTGAATTTTAATTTTAATTTTTGTACCGAAATACCCATTTTCCGTGCCAAATATGCAGTGGGATTTTTTAATAATGCCGCCGTAACCGATAATAAAGGTTTCCCTGTCCGCAATGGCCTAAAATTAACCCTAACTATGTGCGTACAATCACCCGTGGGTGTGCCACCAACCCCAGTTAACCGTATGAGTGTATTACACCGCTTTAATCGTAGCGCCGTAACTAGGTCACTACGCACAACACTAACCTCCGCTCCCGTATCTAACAATGCAAGCGCCTGTAAGAACTCACCGTTTGACGCTTGAACTTCAATAACCGCCGTAGGTAAAATTACGTTGTACGGTAAGGTGGGTGGTGAAGTGGCACACGTCTGTAATTGCTATGCTTCCGAGCGACGAAGCTCCGCTGGGCTCGGCCCACGCGGCGACCACCTCCGATTCACATCATGATCGCGATCGTCCCGGGTTCGATTCCAACCGTTGCGCACATCACCGCTCTCGGTATGTACTTGATAGCCCGACCTAGGCTGCGCCGCCGCCGGCGCCGACGCTGCTGGCGCCGAATAACGTGTCGGTTCCGACCGACGTACGTATGGGGTGGGGCCGCCCGCGCGGAACCCTTGATGGGGCCTGGTAAATCCACGGTCACCCATTCCCCCCGAACCGTTCCATCTATCCCGCGATAGATCATTATACGAGTTCCGCGCGCCCTGAACTTGATCACCGCTGATCGGACGCGGGTAACTAAAACAAATCAAGCTATCATGTCCCGGGTGTCCGCACTGAGCGCACTGAACCGAACGGGTACATTCCGCCGCCGAATGAAAACCGAAACATTTAAAACACAAACCTCTAGTTTGCACTGCATTTTTCCGATCCGTTTTATCCAAATTCCTAAATTTATAGCAATCATACATCTTGTGACCCGGTACATCACAATAGGCACACTTATTAGCATTATTATTTTCATTACGCACGAATTTACCGACGTGCACCGTGCGCTCGCCTCTGCGAGGGCGCTCGGTTTCAGAATAACAAACCGGTTCTGATGCAGTATCTAGCAACCTACACTCATTATTTATGAACTCCGTCAGCTGTTCAAAAGTAGGTAAACTATTACGATTCCCGCCGTGTAATTGTTCGAATCTTGTTTTGATGTCTACCGGTAATTTAGCCAGGCTAATATGAAACAACAAATAACTCCATTCATCGGTAGGTAAACCTAAGTTTTTCAAGGCCCGGGTAGATTCCAATAACGGGTTCAATATTTTTACGCGAAGCCCTGACGCTTGTTTCAAGGTGGGTAAATGCAAGATCCGCGAAATATGGGAATCCGCGAGCAGCCGAGTATTTTCGTACCTACTTCGTAAAAGTTCCATTGCCGTATCTAAAGAAGCATCCACCATTGGTAGATGTTTTATCAAGGACTTGGGTTCCTTTTCAACATTGGAAAACAAGTAGTGGAACTTTTCCGTTTTTGAAATATCCTTCCTACTAAGTACGAGCGAGTTGAACAAGCTAATGAAGCTACTCCACGAGAATACGTCTCCGTCAAACGTAGTCAAGTTGATACGTGGTAGCCGAGCCGACGGAGCGCTGTCCGTTGGCATAAACGTACCCGCTGTACTCGGAAATCCCGCCGCAATCGATTCTAACTTGTTGTAAATCAAAGTAGCTTCCGTATACAACTGATCATACTTTTTAACAACTTCCAATCCCGAATCATCCGTCGCACACGCATTCAAAATGCCTTCGTATGCTTCTGTTAGCGAATCGAAATAGGTATTTAATTTTTGAAGCCGAGCCGCCATGATGCTGGCCGATTTACCTTTACCGTCCGCCATTTCTAATGAATGTACAAGCCAATCGTTTTTTATTTTAAACTTACTTTCGTAACCTTTTATAACCGACATGATGATGATTTATTCTCAGACTGATCACCAAAAGTAGATAAATAAACCGAAATGAATACCGATCCGAAATATAGAAAAATAACCGAAAGAAACCCACGCAATCGTGTAGGTAGGTATAACCGCCCGATAACCTAAAACGTTTTTTGACCCGAAAAATACTCAAAATGGACTGAAAATATATCCGGCTCGAAGGAGAAATGTTCGCGAGAACATGGAAATGTAAGAAAACCCTGGCTCTGGAAAGTTTGCGACTCCATAAAATGAAAATGAGACAAACCACCAACCTTTGACTGCAGATTTCCGCGTAGGTACCAAGATGCCGGCTTCAGAGATTATCCAGAGATTGTCCAGAAATTGTCCACAGCACTGTTTAGCACTCCGATCGATGTAACTGATGACCGCCGAGAGATTCGAACCCGCACTGCCCGAATCTTAGCCGTATTTCTATTATTAAAATTGATAGAACGTATGCGCAGTTTCGCACCCGTTCGCCGCCGATACCGAATTCTCCATCTTTTTTTTTTGCTATTTTGTCCCGAGAGTGGCGCCACTTTCTATGTGACGCCAGGACAACAGCGCCGTTTTTTGGCCGCTTCCATCCACAACCGCGGATCGGTGAAATGCCGCCAAATTCAAATTAAGGAAGCGCAAACAGTGGGTAACCCCTATATAGAGTGGCACTCACCCAGAAAACACCACGATCAAAACTCCGCACGTACCTCCTTTTCTTCCCTTAAGATAAGTTCGACTGGGCCGAGAAGTTAGTAAAGGCAGGCCATCCAAACATGTTCCAAGTAATACTGCGTCCCGTGAAAAGTGACTCCTGACGCTGTATAAATCATCTGGAATAGATGCAAATAAGCGAAGCGAGCTACATCAGAAAGAGCTTTTATATTTTTAAAGACATGTGTGCCAACCACCTGTGTTCTTCTCCGTAGTCATGTCATCAGTAGCGGGGAGTGTAAGCTGAGTGCGGCCTGGTCCGAGGTAATATGCAGGTGGGTGACCGGTAGAGTCCCGCGCGCCTCGCGCTGCTCCCGCGCCTTCCAGCAAACAAGCGAAGCGAGCCGCATCGCGACACACTGCCGCGTAGTGCAGTGGTGTGCGCCCTTCCTAATAAGCACACAGGGTAAATACATTTGTGAATGTGACCCAGCAGTTACTTATTCTGACCCACACTGAGATTCGTTAGGTATATTTTTAAGTGTGGATATCTATGTAATGTACTATGAACACCAGTGTGCCCATCAACAAGCTAACTTTTGCCTAAAACTATAGTTTGTGTAGTATGCAGCCACAAAAATGCACCTTAGTTACTAAAACCTGTGCTAAAACGCGGATTTTCATTGGTTTTCTTGGTGAGCTTAAGAATTTCAAAACTCACAGAATCCCTCATATGCACGAGTTGAGGATAGTTTCTGACGAGGTACTCAGTAATATCCATAAAGTCGTAGAAAACAGCTTTGTGAAGCAAGCCCACTCCAGCTTCGTCACGGCACATCACAAACTTGCCGCGATTGTAGTCTGCTTCTAGGATACTCTGTAAGGAAAAAAACATTTTTTGGAAGAAGCAAATAGATGACTTATTAGTGTGGAATTTACTTTTGAAACGGTAATGTCTACGCAAATCTCGTAGCATAAGTTAGTGCTACGAAACCGTAGCACATCAATATTAAACATCGTAGACATTCTACGAGACCGTACCAGATCCACTAAAACCGTAACAAGTTACTGTAGCGAGACTTGAAGTGCAAATATTATTTCACTATTAAAGAAATAAATGCGAAAAGATCAAGTAAAAAGGTTTTGCTAAAAAAAGTGCGAACCTGCAGTTCGAGCAGAGATCCTTTCTCCACAGCGGCATGCAGTGCGTCGCATTTCGCCACCAGCGCCGGAAGATGGTGCGAGAGAGACAACGCCTCCGCCTCGGCCAGCAAGCGGCGGCCTTGCCCGGCCAGCACCATCCGCTGCAGCCTGCTGTCAGCGCCGCCGCGTGCGCACTGACGCAGCTGCGCCGCTGACACCACACCCACCACTGAGAAACCACAGTAAGTTTGATAAGGATAGACACATGACGTGACTAAGACAGTGCTTATCTTCGACCAGCAAGCTGCGACTTAGTTTAGTAAGCATCAGCTTCTGTTGCAACTGTACCGATGACACACTACACTACTGCGAAACCAATATCCGATAGTGTAACCGCACTTAAAGCGAAGTATTCTTACTGCTGATCATAGGTCTCTTACAGACTTTCGTAGTTGCTTACCAACTAAGACGATTTCTGATCTAGTACGGCTCAGTCTACGCTGTTCTTTCTTAGGTAATAAAAAAAAACACTGTACAACTAACCGTCGAATGTGCCAGTGTGTAAAAAGAGAAGATTGTAAGGTTCACGGAAATTCAAAGTCATTTACATTTCTATAGCTAAATATTATAAACTAGTGAAAACGATGCTAAAACAATTGAAGAACCTATTGCAATTCTCTTTTGTTGGTAACCTTGAATATTTGAAACTAGTGAACAAAACAAACGTTTGTTCAGCACTGATAGGCACCAGCGCTGTTGATACGCTACTGGCCGGAGTGGGTGTTACTGTTTTATTGCTTCCTTGCGTTGCGATGTCAGGAGCTGATTTAGCAATTACTGAATGGAGTACAGAGTGTTGTTTAACTGGCATTTTGCCAATTATTATCATATACGCCTAAGTTTAACGAGCTTCTAATTAATAGGGTAGGTGCTTTTTAATAGCCCAGTGATGTTGAGAAACGTGATATTCACTAGTGAGATGAGAAATTCCAAGAACTATTTCACTCTAGCCTTAAATGTTTGCTGGAAAAAATACTACTTTAGGGTAAGCTCGCCTTTGTACATGTCCGCTTTTTCTGTTTTTTTATTAATTAAGTTTATTGTGTATAATATAGAATTATTCAATTAATCAATGGAGCAGTGCTATCCTAAAATAAAGTTCATAAGATCAACATCACATAACATGTATGTCCAAAATGCTCGAGAAAGTACCAATTCAAAATGAATCTGCTACCTAGCCCAGCTTAGATTTTTGTTCTTAGGTAGTCTTTGAGGTCAAGTTGTGAACCTTTCACTAAAGTTTAGACAAAACCCCCTGTACATAACTCAAGATCTATCACAGTAAAAGATGGCGTGAAAGATTTATACGCTTAAAACAAGGGAGGGGCCGCTATCGGTCCATCTCTTGACCTTAGAGTGAAGCTTGCATTTAGTTCTATTTACTTTGCAAAACAGGGGTGTATTAAGGGCTGAAAGTTATGTATGTCACCTCCTTCGGTTTAGTTTCGCTATCAAACAAAATAAAAACCGTAGAACCCTAGATACTTGTGATTTCTAGCGCCAAGTCTAAAGTTAAAATAATGGATTGACTGTTTAGTTTGCAGAGAAAGAAATCTTGCTGGCTGATAGATAATTGTGTGTATATTTTTATTTATAAACTTTACATACATAACTATCTTTCTTCCATCTCTCTCTACTTCTAGCTGCTCTGATCCCTGCCTAGCCTGTTACCTACAGCAGGTAATTATGTACCTACCTACCTTTGTTATGCTTTACAGACGTTAAAGTCAATGTTTTGAAGGGCTAAAGTGGCCTAAATAGATCCATGTTTGAAAATATGTTACCCACTGGCCTAAGTATATTGTACGTACTACAAAGAGTGTGTATACAGTTTTTTTAAATTTTTTCTGTGTTGAGTGCCATTCCAAGCGTTTTGTAAGATTTTTATGCAAATGTTACAGTTGGAATACATTCGCATGACTGGTTTTTTATGTGAATAAGTTATTTTTAGAACTTGATTCGTAAAAGTGCTAATACCTACTCTAGAGTTACGTAAGCTACGCCACGGTACTCGTATCGTGTAATCAACCCACGAGAGTTATGTGGCGAAGAGTTTTCTTGAACAGAATATCAACATTTCTGGAGTTCTCTTATATCATCTTTTAATAATGATTGAAAACTTGGTCTGACAAAACCTGAGTAAACGAGGTCATCTAAATATGAAACTATTGTAAAATGTTTTGAGACTGAAAATTGGAAGTAAGTATTTCATTTTAATTTCCTTTACAATAGTTATGAAAGAGTATATTCATGAAAAGGAGCTGGATTAGAACCAATAATAATTAAAAATATGAAAAAATTATCAAGTTAATGCTGACTCATTATACCATGGACTAAATATTTAGTCCATGATTATACTTACATACATCAAGTTCATTTTCTGTCTACAAACACGATAAATATTTTCACGTTAAATACTATACTATATGTAGGTAGGCACTTTGTAAGCCAGCAGACACGTTATATACCATCATTACATTGACAACCCGACAGGTCGTTGGAGGTGAACAGCCTATGGACGACGAACTCTATCAATATTGAACGGGCTTACACCTTTGTTGTACACGATGACGTTGGTTTATTACCATGCAGTCGTATGAAGTTGAAACATCTAGGTCCGCAAGTTACAAATTATAACTAGACTCGTGGACCTGTATAGTAGACTAGCCGATACTACCCTCCAAATTACATACCTCTAGGACTTACAGTTTAGGCTGTGCGTTGATTCTCAGTCAGCTTCAAAAGAGTTTTATATATTTAGAAGATGTCCGGTATATTATATTTTTAGGGTAATGTTGGGTATAGGAAAAGGTCATATGAAATAGAAAATGAAGATACATGGGACACATTGATTCAAAAATGTCTGCATGCTCATTACACTATCAAAAATAAATAAATATTTTGATTATAATAAATATTATTATCCAAATATTTATTTCTAACAAAAGCTCCCTTGCTTTTCAAAACTGAGTTAGCAATATTTTATTATCACACTACACCGTCTACACAATGTCATTTTTCAGGTCATGAATCGTTATAGCATGATGTGATTTATTAACATATATAACATCACGTGAAACTAGTCTAGTGGGCACCTACTTGGCGTGTTTGTTGCAATGCTTACGGCACTTAGTGCAAAAAATCTCGCTTTCACACGCTAAGGTCGCGTCCAGTGTCGTACTTACCCATATTCTGAATATCGCCACTGTATGCCTTACAGCAGACGACGCTCATTTAATATGTTAATTTTGCAAAAAAAAAAGCTTTACAGTTGGATTTTTTATTTGTTTTGTACACGCACTGCGAACTAGTTTCAAAACGCCCTCGTTGATCAAAACCGCCATTTGTCAAGTCGTCGTATTATTCTTAGGGAGTCGTAAAGCAATTAATCACAAGGTCTTTCATTACTATAGACATGGTATACTGCTTTCTGTTTAGTGCTTTGCCTAAAAAAAATGTCTAAGCTCTCCCACTCTGAAAACTTTAGCCTTTTAATTTTGTGCATAAATAGTTCGTGAAATAGAAAACTCACTTCAGGATTATAACTTCGTGAATTCATGATAGGTCAATACTAAAGCTTACTCAAACAATTATCCAATTATTCATTTAATGCACGGGTCACGGCATCCAGAAAAACCTCCAATTTCAGTCAGTTGTGTAACGTTCACGCGAAGTTCGGGATTGTACATGCACGCCACCTCCAGACGGTTGTTTGGTGTTTACATACTGTCTTATCCTAGCACCTGGCAGCATGATCGGAAGGAAACCTTTTATTTTCTATATCCTTAAATGCACGCAAGGAGTAAATCGGTTTAACCAATTTATGAATGTAGGTATGAAGGTGTATTTAGAAAAATACCTTGTAGTGTTCACAATACCTTCTATTTCACCAGTCCTTCATTCTATTTCTAGTGATAATTATTACCTTTTAACTCTTAGAACTTTCTCAAAACCTGGGTATTCTTAAGCGCTGAAACTACGTTACTAATTTGCAACGTTACTTATCTGGAACGTTAAATGGTCATTTTAACAATAAGCAGATTGAGTACTTACATTTAGGAGGGCTATAATGCACGTAGATTCCGTTTTTCTTCGCTGTTCTTTCAGTCAGCCATTTCTTCACTCCTTCCATCACAAGTTGATAAAACTTTGCGTAAATGATAAGCATAAATTAATTTCAAATCGATTCACAAAGTACTTAGATAGCTCACTTTTACTTGGTATAACTTCCGTGCGGATCGAAAATGTATCCTATAAAATATTCAAACTCAAAGTCCGTCGCTGACACAGTTAAAGCTTACTGCCCTAGTATCGACAATCAGCTTGCATACACCATCTCCGTAGAATAAGATTCATCTAATTTATTCAATATGATAACCTAGGTACTTTTTTTAAAACTTTCTAGCGCACTAGATCCATAAGTAAAAATAACTCTATGAAGTTAAGACAACATAAAAAGCTTAGAGAACTTTATAAACGTGTCGAGTCAACATTTTGAAGGGCTAAAGTGGCCTAAATAGATCCCTGCTTGAAAATAGTGTGCCAGCCACGTGTGAACACTACCTTCACACACTACAGGCAGTTCAAGACTTTGCTATACCAAAGGATGCAATTATAAATAGGTCGACGAAGTACAGTTTTGCAGATAATTGTTAAATAATTTCGTATTTGGACAAGCATCTAATTTAACAATAGTAAAAAAAAAATACACTCATTGGACTTGCTCTGCGAGGTAATGCATTGTTATAGGCAGAAGTTACTACTTAACATCAGGTGAGCTATTAGCTTGTTCCATTACTTTTATCATAAAAACAACACTCCAAATATGTAATAATTTTAAAGAAAACAGCCATAAAAACAATTTATTAGACATTTTCTACGGTTTGAACTGACTAAAATCACTATATAAGAATAACTTTATATTACTTAAGAAATAAAACTTGATGCTATGACTGTACCTGATTCAGCGAAAAAAACTAAATATAAAATGTGTCGATACAAAGCAGACTCGACATCGTAATTAATGATCGACCGATGCGGTACTCAGTCACCTACATACGTTTACTGAAAATATATATTATGCTTGTAGACGTAGGTACCTACTGTCCTATACTGAAAAATGATTTTAGGGCTCATAATATGACCGACGAGGAACCCCATAAATTTTCGCCACCTTGGCCAGCCTTTTTTTCAGAAGCTTCTTAATAAGCCCTACACTTGGGATCACACGCTACCGGTGTGACACGATCTTTGACAAATTTTTTTATAAGAGTAACCCTCTTCTAAATAATACGAACCAATGTTCATAATTGCATTTCTTGTTTAATATGAACAAAGATACATTTTGATGCAAAATTGACCACCAACTATTGGACTATAAACAGTTATTAATTTTGATATTTTATTATATTCAATTGTTTGATTCATCAGCACTGTTTGAAAGTGTTATATTGATGTTAAATCCAATGTCTTTCCTGCCAGAGCTCCGAACTAAAGGTACGGCTGCTTCAGGCTCAGTTTCATGGTAAATTGAACCATTTTGAGCTGTAAATAAAATAACATCTGGTTAGTAACCTGTTCATTACATATTTCTCTTAAATAGCGATAAGATATTATCAATTTTATTATTCAAGTCGATGTAAGCTTGGAATATTTACAATGTGTTTTGTTTTTTGCATTGACCAGCTTGTGCAAACGTGATTGAAAGAGATGAAACACGGTTTAACTATTCCAAGCTTGCATCCAGTTGTTTGTCGACTATGAGTTTATTACTTACTACTATTAATTTGCGTGTTCAAAATCCGATGGTAGAGCTCATTAAATTTCTTCTGCCTCTTCATGTTAGATGGCGTACGAATCACCAATGTCGGAAGAAGTATGTAATGCTCTAGATTAGGTTCTTCCTTTGAATGTTTTCGACGACTTGCGTCTTTCTTTATAACGAGCCTTGGGTTTTTAGGCTGTGATTTAATACCTGAAATACTACTGCCACTTGTGTGATCACGGTTTTCATAACATTGTTTCCTATTCGATGGTGTTTCACCGGTGCTTGTTTGAGGTCTAGTCGATGTGTGGAAGCAACAGGTAGGTTCACGAGCCGGTGCGCGAGATACACAGCTGGGCCCAGGAGAGCTGTCATCATGTCTGTCCTGTTGTTTCTGCCGAAAATCTAATCCCATCATCATGCGGTCGTGACTTTTATGACCGCTACGTCGACTGGGTTCTTCTCGTTGTCGATTGTATGCAGAAGCGCTCTCTGAGTTTAGATCACTGGCAGCGGCGTCGTCGCTTCCAGGTCTGTTCTTGTGACTAGCTACTATTATATCTCCAGTTTTTCCAAGTGGTCTACAACTCTCATGTCTGTGGTTAAGTTTGACAATCCTGTAATGGCGTCGCCTTCTACGTTCTACGTGTGCAACTCGTTCTCTCAACAGACTATCGATTAGTCGCTGCAGTTCACACCTCGTGCCGTATCTCTCCCTCTCTGGATGAGCCATGCGACGGCCAAGTCTTGTATTCGGCCAGTGCGTGCGACATACATCCTCCCAGATTATGTCACTGAGCACAGCCTCTCTGGAAGGCGTCAGCTTTATCCCGTCATCTCGTGGAGCGAATTCGCCTTGAGCTAAATAATGAACAGTATCCATGAGACGATAATCTCGCACTGGGTTCAGCTTGTGCCTTATTTTATGCACTCGCTCGGCAGCTAGTTTTGGGATGTCATCTCTTTTGCAGGGCACGGACGCGCATTGCCGACGACCACGTGCTGTTATACCGTCATAGGCAGTGAAATCGCGGCCATATTGCTCGGAGTTATGTTCCTTCTCGATAGTAGTAGCTTTGCTAGGTGAAAGAGGTGCAGCTTGATGAGCGTATCTTTGAAAAGCGGACGTCTCAGGAATGTGGCTGTATTGTTGTATGTAGCTACATCCAGGTCGCCCCGTTTCAGATGAACTTTTCATCGTGTTTGCATGTGCGTCCTCATCGGATGATGAGAGTTCGATATTGGGATCTAAAGAACGAAAAACCATCTCTTGTCTCAAAATCTTACGCTCCAAATGGTCGATTCTTTTGTGTAGTTTTTTTACTGTACTAGATTCTATAGGCCGCACTGTATCTTCTGAAGATATGTTTGTTACTATCAAAGTGGCAACGTTTACTTTATCGGGGTATGTCGTTTTGTCTACTCTCGCTTCGAGTCTAGGAAGAATCATATTCAGCTGTGGTTGAGTATATAAATAGCATTTTTCGGCAGGCTTCGGTTTATCATTGTATATGTTTGATTGTGGTGAGATTTCATGCCGACATTTTGAAACAAACGTAGGTCTTTGTTCGTAAAAAGATAGTGATGATGATACTTGTTCAGTCTCTATTTTTCCTTCTGAATGTGTTGTACCGCATGCAATTGAAGTTAGTACATCTGAATCATCTTCACTAAGATCTACAACATTTCAGTGATTCAAAGTAACATCAAATACATCTTAAACTCTACTTGAACTATCATTTTAAAAATACTTACTGGTTGGGAAAGACGAGTGATCTCCAATAGCAAGACGTGATCCCGATTTGCTGGAACCCTAAAAATTTAATAACTTATTAATTTTTCGATCTTAGGATAATTTTACAAGTTGATGGACGCGGGGCAGTGCATCGTAGGGCACGTTTCTATCGTGCATGATTACGAGGCAATGTTTTGCTATAGGTGATGGTTACCACGTAACATCAGGTGGGCCCTCTGCTTGTTTTATCAGCTAGTAGTACAAAAGGAATACTCCATTTTCATAGTATGTCTGCTTATTTCTTAAAAAACTTACTTTTTTGGAATGAAATCGGCTTTTTTCTGCAATGTACAAAGTTTTGATTGCTGGAGTGCGAGATTTCACGGAAACGAGGACTTTTTGTGAACCCCGACGATTGGCTGGAGCTTTTTGGAAGATTTCTAAATCTGAAACAAGTAAATAAAATTTTATTGTTGCGGAATAGAGAGTTAGAGTATCGATTTTTTTATGCAACTCTTGTTCGTCATAATAAGTACCTACTAATTTTAATATAGACATAGATTTTTTAGTTGTAAAACACAATCAAAAAGCAAGCTTAAAACAAAACACATTGCAAACATATTGTCCTTGGGGACTGCATCTCTTGAGAAGACCGGAGCTGTCATGAGGTTTGGGATTCTATGAAAATAACACTACAAAATCGGTGTGTATTTACATACATATTCTTATAATAAACAACTTTAGTGCTATGAGTATAATCTTTTATATAATATTTGATGTGAGTTTTGTAGCATAGCTTACCCAGAAGGAGAGGTTTCTTGGGCGGTCTAGTCGGCCCTGCAGCAAGGTAATCGTAATTGACCTCACGAATCAACTTCTCTTCCTGGATGGATATTAACTTCTTTTTGGATGGAGACTGTTTATTTTCCATCACATTTTATTTTCCTCTTCCCCTGCATAGTTATAAAATTAAAAAATCTGTAAATATAAAAACTTGACACAAAAATTTAGACACCTAAAAAAAATATCATCTTTTGACAGAAGATTGATTTCACTGGCAGATTTATTTTTCAAAGCTTTTGTTCATGGTTTCACTTGAATACTTCTTTGGACGTTGAAGTTTTCATTATCTCTCGCCTTCTTTCTTCTTTTCATGTTCTGTTCACATTTTGGTTGGTTCTAAACCAAAATGAACAGATTTTAAGTTCTGCTGTTGAATGACAGTGGTAATTCTGCCATCTTCAAAATAAATTTGATGGTGCGCTTTGATTACAGTTATGAAACCAGTAAGATAGTTACCACTACACCACTAACAAACAACTAAGTAGTCAACCTCAAAACGTTGCAAAAACTCTTTACTCACATCATTTCGAAAATGGAAGAAACTAAAAAACAAGAAAGATAACTGTCAAAATTTGCAAAGCGTGACGTTTCACCCGTTTGTGCTTTTCAAATATTGCTAATTGATTTTTTTGGTGAAAAATTAGTGTGATTTTAAGGTAATAAATACTTATGGATGCTTGAGTGATCGTGGAGGATGTCTGAGCAAGAGAAGAAAAGAGGTGCAGGCGCCGGTGGCTCGTCCGTTGTATTGGTGGAGCAGTCTGCGGCCAGCAGGCACAAACAGCCCTTCCGACCGACGGAGTTGCAGGAAGAGGGAGCGGACTCGCACCACAAGCGCTCCCGAGCACCAGCTGTGCCCTGTGAGACTTTGACATCAATAACTTCATATCGACTCATTGATCCATCAAATTATGTAAACACTGAAACAAGACTTTTTCTTTAGAATTGTGACGGTTATTGGAAGATATTTTATGGCGCAGTAGGTGGTTAACCGGTTGAGTCCTAAAAAAAGTTCGATTCCCAATGTTTGCATGATCTGTAAATATTTATTTCAATTACCTATCTATGTACTTAGGGGATTCATTCCTAGTTTCGCCCTGTAGTCAAGACTACATTTCGAGTTTGCCGAGAGGTATGTGTATTCATAGAGGCGTAGGTAGGTACTTAAACTATTGTGTGCAATTTCGCATAATTTCGTAATTTTTTTCCAGCAGCTGTATCTGAAGATTTGAAAGACAATGCAAATTCCGATACTAAGAGCCGAAGAGAATGTGAACGTGGTAAGAAATCTTTTTCAATATTGCAGTTTTACCAATGCTTAGGTACCTAGGTTTTTTAGGTACTTAAATATTTCTGCAGCCATTTTTTACAGACTGTTGCTTATATATTTTATTTTATTTTAAATTACTTGTTAATCCACGTTGTAAATTGTAACCATATTTGGTAGGGTACATTCTTTAGAAAGTACTGAATGTCCTACTAATATTATAAATGTGAATGTAACTTTGTTTGTTACGCTTTCACGCGAAAACTACTTAACCGATTATCATGAAACTTTGTACACATATTATTGGAGGTATTAGAAGTAACATAGGAGACTTTTGATCCCGGAAAATTAACGGGATCCAATGGGACGCGAACGAAGTCGCGGGCGGAAGCTAGTGTTTATATATATAAACAATAATAAGAAAAATTTAAAAAACTCAACTCAAATGCTCGTTGACACGGTATAGCGGATGGTTCAGCCTCTGTTTCTTAATTCGGGGGTATAGTTTATAAACTCAATAGGGTATCTAAATTTCAATAACTTAGATTCCAAACTGGTTATTATTATAGGTACATTAGGTAGGTACCTACTTTGTTTTATTATATACTTTTACTCGTGTTAACTAAGATTTTCTGCTTGGAAATAAAGTGCAGGTTCTATTTTAGATATTTCTACCGAGAAGCAAAAGCACAGCATGGCCAAGAAACTATCGACTAGCGTAAAGAGGCGAGGGTCCTCTCCCGAGGCCATCACACTACAGCAATTAGAAGTCGACACGAAGGTGGGGTCAACGATTTATAATTGCACTGTCATGTTCATCCAGTATATTCCCTCTGATCATGCTATCCTGGTATGAAAATTTGTAGAGATATGCAGTTTTATGCGCAATCGCTGCTGAAATTAATCAAATTCATGAACCAACACTCTCATTACATAAAAATTGTTAGAATCACGACCGTATATTTACACATTTAAGATTTCTGTTGGTGTTTCTTATACACACTTAGTGCTTTCAAACGGATACATAAACATTATGATGATACTTACCAGCTATATATTCTAGCAAAAGTAATTAATTAAAAATCTTTCACCTATAAAAATTCTTCAGTTTCTATTAGCTGCAAGTTTTAGTAGTGAACTAGGAACACTCCGAACAGGATCGAAATTTGTTCAAGTAGGCATCAAAATAGGCCATCTAGTCCACGGTAACTGCAAAAAGTAGTAAAAATTAAATATATCAATTTACAGTTATGTATAGAATAATCTGAAGTTACTGCGAATTGAAGAATTTGCCAAAAAAACTTTTGCAAATAGCTTTAGCTTTTTCAGCGAGGTTCAGTAACGCCACTGCAGCCAATCCCGGCGCAAGTTTCCTCAGTAGCGTCTGCGGCATTGGACCTTGCTGGAGAGAAGTCAGCCGCCGAGAGGAAGGAAGACGATGATAGTATAACCGACGAGATCGCCGAGTTGCGGACCCCCGAGGTGGCTAAGAGAGCTTCCGAGTGGGTGAGTTGTTTTTAATTCATTGAAGATTAGGCTCACAGCTTGTCTTGCACTCAATTGGTAGTTTCGGTCCGGTTTTCGTCATAGTCAAAACCAAAACCATCAATTAATGAGATTGGCCATCGAGCCCACTATGCAAATGAGTGGGGTCGATGGGATTTTTTTCCCATCCGGCCCACCAGTGGCCCGGCCGGTGGGCTCGATGGGAATAAGCCATTCCCACCCAGGACTTTCACATGTAATGGAATAAACACCACAGCTTTCTGTGGCCCCACAGCTAAGTTGCTTTTAATGCGCTTGGCTTATTCGGGTAGATGGTAGTGTGTGAAATTTTCAGCAATATTTAGCAAATATTATATTCGTTTTCTAGCTCGCTTGTTTAGCAACGTTCAGTCTGAGTGTGGTTAACATTTCGTTCGTCGCAATATTTATTATTTCTCATTTAAATCTATGACTGCTAGTGGTTCCTGTACTTAAAGTTTTTTCTTTTGTTTTTAAACATTCATAAAATCACAAATCGCAAAATTCCAATCAAACTGATACCGATAAGTGGTAGGTCCAAATTGCTACCGCGGCAGCCCGCACGCTACGCTCGCTTTCCATAAACAAACAATTAAATCCATGTCGTAGTAGAGTACGTACATACTCGTACCTACATAGTTGATATAACTGCTTCAATTACAACAGAAAATCGGTTGGGTGGTGGTGTGTGTCGCAATTTCTATCATTCTTCGTCCGTAGCGCTACGCCGTAGCACTGCTACGGGGTACGCGTAATCCAAAAAAAGGCTCGTGCGCACAAAAATATCTAACCTGCAGTGTTGAACGAGCATACTAAAAAACGCTTTACACTACATGCTTCATTAAAATCATGGACATTTCTTTCACACAGCGCCCTCTAGTTCAAACTAAGCAGAGCTTAGGAACTAGATTTCTGATAGAATCGTAACGTTTTGCTACGAGAATGAAATAGAATCGGTAGTCAATATGAGGTGTATAGATAGGTATGGGGTTGGTTGTTGCAGTCGGACGAGGAGGAAGCGGGCGGGCTGCCGCGCAGCGAGTCGCGCAGCTCGCGGGTGTCGCGCGCCGTGCGACAGCTGCTGTGCTGCGGCGTGCGCGTCGGCGCCCCCTCCGAGCACGACGTGTCGCCGCGCAACGACGGCATCTAACCATCCACTACTCATCTACCAGCACACGACACCTCGCACCTCGTACTGGCTGGCCATTTCCAGCCGCTAACCGCGACCGGGGATGGCCAGCCGATACAAACAACATGCTTGATGTGCTTTGTATATAAAATTAATAAATGAAACAATGAAACTCATTTAACGATGTGATGTGTCGGTTTGAATTTTTCTAAACTTTTTCTAGACTCTTATTTATTTGACTGTGTGAATTTAGAGTTTAACTGAGCACAAGTTTGTGGTTCCATTTGTGTATTTTTTTTTTCAAATTAAAGTTTAGTTGTTTGGTAACGGTTTATTTTATTTATTTGTTATGAGCAGTCAGCATAAGAAGTTCATTACTTAGGTTGTTAATCAGTTTAGAATTTCAAAATTGTGATGCTATTTCAAAACAAAGTCACTTTTCATTAAACTTTTTCTCATCATCAATTTCGATGTGATAGGTATTGTTTGAACAAGCTAGGCTGTAGGTATTCACATTGGTTTATTTATACTGCCATAAAAGAATACTTTCAGGACGATAAACATGGCAAAAGACAAATTTCGTGGGACGACACAAAGTACCAAGAAAAAGTGAAAGCTACGGTATGTACGACGTGTCCTGTAAGGCAATGTATTGTGATATTAGAATGGGCCAAATATTTGGTGAGGATTTCTGGAAAAAAACTGAAAACCTCAATGGTAGGGATTTCTTAGTGGGAATTTCTGGAATGTATCGTAGTAGTAGGCCTTAGAGGAGTAGTGCTTGTCCTAACTTATACTCATAAAAAAAACTAACAAACTAACTAACTTCAAATTAAATTAATACGTAAAGTAAGTATATTTTTCAGGAAATTGGTGCTAGAAGTCGTGTTTGTGTCCTGGAGCGCAAAAGTTCAATTGGCCCTTGTTTCCGGTCAACTGCGCCTTTTGGCAGGCCATCTGGGATTGCAATATGTTTGCCAAATGTAATAATACCTTTTAGAAACGATGCTTGTTAGTTTGTGCAAATACTTACGCCATTAGAGTTCTAACGTAGATGCTTTGCGATGCTTCACTATTATGCATTTTAAATGATAATATCCTACTCGTAGTACTTGCACGAAGCATCACATTTAGGTATTTTATAGCGAAAATGATGACACTCTATTTTTTTTTCTAACTGCAAACGTTAGGGCTGCGATTGTTTTTTTGTTTCAATTTAATGTCAGTCCTAATGAAGTCAGGAAGTCAGTCCCCCCGTGCATTGTAAAATCTTACCTACTTATCAGACCCAAAGAAACCAAAGAACAAGATTTGTAAACAGATAATGGCCAATTTACACACTCTTACGATTAGCTACCACTGTGTGGCGACGATATCTAATACCGGGCGCTAACTGGTATGTCGCGTAGTGTAACTCTACCAATGACAGTGTAAATCGGCTATAAGAACTCGTCATCTAAAGGGGTAGTCGGGTAGTTAAAGGCACTTTTAAATATCAATTGATCTGGCTTATGTCTACTTGTGTATACTTTTTAGAAAAACGCAACACCAGCCGCTGGTGAAGAATACAACAGCCGTCAATCCGTGATAAACATCACATTGTCCAAGGTTCTACACTTTTTATTACTCACGATAGAGTCACATGTCCAAGGTTCGAGGCTTTATTACTTACTAAAAAGTCATTGTGTCATGCCATATGGTTTTAGGTTTTATTGTCGTAAGTTATGGTGGACATTTCACCACGGCACGGCACCGCGTCGTGGTTGAACTTAGTGGAACAGGTGTTCCACTAAGTTCAACTATAAGTTCAACCAGTTAACTAATTGCACCAAAAAACGGCGTAGCAGAAAAATCTACCGTATTGCCTTCAAAATTAATGACAGCTGATGGTTACTGGCGGGACTGTGGTGATGGTTCCAGGCCCTTACAAAGAAATACCTCACCTTTTGCACCTAGTACGAGTAGTTTCAATAAGCATTTTTTTACAGAAATGCCTGGTGAACAAAACTAAAACTTATGTTGCTAATAACGACAAGGAGCTAAGAAATCAGGTAAAACTATATTGTAATAAATGTATTTATAAGTCTAAAAGCTGGAAAAACCGACTTCAATTGGATACGCCTTCATCATCAAAATTATGGTGATGATGATGATGATGGCAATGGCAATTCATTGCGACTGTTCTATTGATCCTAAAAACCACAAAAAAGTCACAGGAAAGGAAAATACGCAGTGTCGTGGTACGAGGATGACGTGTTTTTCAGTTATTCTTATTCAACTGCCAAACTACTGAATCGAATTTGATTAAAATTGATCAAACTGGACGTAACCCTTTCAGAAAAAAATATATTTATCGGTTCATAAATTCTGAGGTGAACATTTAAAAGAATACACCCGAATTGAGATCCTCCTCCTTTTAAAGTCAGTTAAAAAGATTTTATGAAGGTTGATCGCGTAATTACGGATGATCATGGCTTTGGCTTAACAAATTGAGTTTATAAAATCCAAGTAGGCAAGTAAAGAATATCAAAAGCAGTTATATCATTGAAGATTGTATAAAAGTTACAGTCAAAAGCTCAAAACCAAAGTTGAACAATCTTAAATCGTTAATCAACTTAAACTGTTGACTGGTACCTACGTATCTGCTCAATATTATAGTCAGTATTATTTTTCAGATACCTCGCGGGAGTTTTTTCAGCACGCTGAAAGAGAAGGTAGCAAATATGACTGAAAAAATCAGAAATGTTCTAAACGCCTAAATTTCATCAATTTTTATTCTTACTTTTGGTAACCTTTTTGAACTTATTATTCTGTTTTATTATGTACTAAATAAAATTATTGTTTTCAGTTTTTATTTTTATTTTGATGCAAATTATGTATACACATTTCGTTTAAATTGATTTATAAAGTGATAGAGATCGCATAAGTACTGATTATTTTTATTTATGGAAGAGCACTTTTAAAGACCAACACTGACATAAACGTAAATTCTTCAAAAAAACACTTTCACTGCGATAAGTAGGTTACATGTAAAGCAGGAATTAGCCAGAACTTTCTCTAGTATTTAGCATTCAATAGTTCGTGAAGCAGGGATCTCTGGCCTTCTCTCGTAACTCCTGTTCAATCCTGACACTCCGTGGCACTCTGCATTCAGAACACGAGGCTCCTTTCAATGGCATTTGGTGGGTAATGTTAGCTGCTCGAGCTGCGTCGTAGTCAACTTCTCGCGGCCGCCAGCAGAGTTCGGTTGTACCACATCGGCATGTCATCTCGCGGCAAATCTGAAATATATCAATAACATTAAATTTTTACGCTCTGTAAACGATTTGTGAGGACTACACAGGTTCTACTTCTTCCGTGGAAAATTTCCAAATATTATGGCGGCTCAAGGTGCAGGTTGATATACAGAGTTAGCAAACTGAAATGGCAGGGGCCGGCCATTTTTGCAGTAGAATTGACAGCTGGAGCAAATTAATAGAGGACGAGGGATGGACAGATGGAGACCAAGTTTAGGCAAGCGCAGTATACGAAGTTCATTTGTTTTTTTTTCAATAATCAGCTTTCTATTTGAGAGCCTGTTCGAAATTTGAATAAAACCTTTGATAAGTTGCCTCCTTGGTTGCCATGTTATGGAGTAAAAAATCGTTCCATTTTTAAATTACACGACAGATATGAGTTTTGTATGTAATTTATTTGGCCGCAAAACACGCCAGCAATGGATTTTCATACATTTTTATCTGGCCGCTGCTCGCATGTATTTGGCCAGTACTGCATTTTCGATTTATCTCAAAGAAAGTTGTCAAAATAATGCTTTAATTTCCAAGCATGTTTGAGAAAAACTATTTTATTATTGTGTGTGGAGGTTCATTTGTCCAGAATATTAAATGATTTGTCTCTATCTGAGCGGTGCCAGTAGCATGGCACAATGTGCTACTTGTGCTATAACTCACCGAGGCGAGGTATTCGTCGCGGCACGCGTCAGGGCAGTCGCAGGTCCAGTTGGTGGGAGGGACGCATGGCACCACGGGAGGCGAGTAGCACGTGCCGGGGTGCGCGTAGCACGACGCACAACAGCATTGTTGGCACATCGTGTACACCTAGAACCATGCAGTTTTTAAACAATACACATTCCTTCGGCATTCTCGATGGGTAAGTGTAAACTGTGCTTAAATAAGGGCATAAGCACACTTCATAGTTATACTAACGTGCGAATACTCAAACGCCACTTAAAATAAGTTCTAGCCATCTCTTACAAATGAGTAATGTCAAACAGAGGCAGACCAATTTTAAGTAGTGCTTAAATTTGAGTGACGTTTCAGTATTCCAGCCTAAGTAATTGTAATTTTTAACAATTTTGGCGCATCATGCACCAGCCAATAAAATGTAAATGGACTCCGAAGATGAAATGTTTGATCTCTGCTGTAAGAAAAATAATTACGAAGTATGACGCTTGGTAACTTTTAGTACTTGTACGTGAGCAATTGCGCTCACCAAACCGACTGATGACCTCTTAGATGTGCCAGCTCACATCGTAATTATTTTAACGGGCGCATTAAAGATATTAAAAACAATGACGCCAATCAACCCTAGCAATAAGTTTGTTACATTGACCATCGTAAAAATAATGTGCCATAAACTCACCAGCCAAATAGCTCGGGCGATTTCGTTTCGGACGTACGGCAGACAGTTACATAGGAGACAGTTTTCAAACTTTGATAACTCTGGCACTCCTAAATTTTTTTCAACGCCCGAAGGTCCTAGCACAATCTAAAAAAGAAATCACCTTTCTCTCACTGATCACTATTACAGTGTTTCCTATATCAGCTGGAACATCAGTAGTCAATAGCATTACCTAAATAATCGGGTTTATTCCCATCGAGTCAACTGGCACGCTCACTGGGAAATTAATCCCAACGAGCCCACTATGCAAATAAGTGGGCCAGATCACAAAAAACATTTAGAATCATCTTATACTATATTACAATATAGTACAAGATGATACTTATTTATATGTCTCAATAAATACCGTCAAGCGGATGTCTGACGGTGTACTGAAACTCGAGGGACAAATAAATCCATAGATAAAAAAAAATAGGAATATAAAATATGTACATAGAGATAAAGTGAAAAAGTCACCTCGCTAGCAAAAAACTGACAACACGGAGCGCAGTTCCCCAAACTATCGACATATGCGCACTGCACAATATTTTTCTGTCCTTGCAACCCTTTCACGACGTTTATAGCGGTGCGTGCTACGGCGTAGGCACCAGCTAGGCATGGGGTTTCTGTACAACAACCTTTAGAAGCGCATACTGCTTCTGTACCACCCATGATGCAAGAAGTTACACATTCAATCTGAAAATACATTACATTTTGATATTTACGACTTCATGTAATCAGGCACAAGAGAGTCTATTCATTTCACTCCTTTTTACTGTGCTTTTACTAAGGAGGTTCATAAGAACGTCAACGATCTTGTAAAACTAGAAAGTTGAGGGAATATAAGCCGCAATAATATAAATTATAGTGCAATAAAATGGTCGTAGCAAAACTCGTAGGTGCGTGCTACGAAAAGAGCTACGATAATCGTAGTAACACCTTATAACCCACGCGGTGTAAAGTTGATACAAACAGGATTACCTCTTTCATTATATTCTATTAGTCGTTATTTAGGTACTCTGTACACTTTATGGGGATAACAGTTACAATTCAGAAGCTGTTTTGATCACAGTACGAGTCTAAGAAATGTGCTACGAAATTTATGACGTTTTATTTTATGCGGAGATGACACAAACGGAGTTTAAATATATAAATAAATATTCACGGACACTTAACACAACGCCTTCTAGTCCCAAACTAAGCAAAGCTTGTACGATGGACATTAGATGGTTGATAGAATACATACATACATTTTTTTTTTGTAAATACATACTTATAATACATAGAAACACCCAAACACAGAACAAACATCTATGTTTTACAACACACAAATGTTTGTTCTCGGTGGGGATCGAACCCACGACCCACAGCACGGAAGGCAGAGCTACTACCGACTGAGCCATGACGCCTGTCAAAGCCTTTATTTTTCCAATTCTTCTTGTTAACTATCATCTCAATGCTTGCATATGTCGTTACGCAGTCCAAGAAAAAAAGACGAGCTGAACTTCAGCTCGATAATGAAAATGAATCTGTTATACCTGTTCTTGCGACATAGTACAGGGATGAATAGCCGCAGACAACACTGGTACCATAGTAGCAGGAGTAGCACCACCTATAACAGGAACCCGGACGGCTTCTGGCGGCGATCGTAAGAAGTCAGCCAAAGCAGTATTAGCCCGCACACAGTTCAATTCCACACAACCGAGAAGCGTCCTAGGGTTGTACACTGAACGAAGTCTTTGTATCTCGCCGACTAGGGGCACCATACTTTCAACTGGTTCTGTGGCTACTATCGTGAATGCCTGAAATGTAAACTCTAGTAAGTTACCCCTTCTAAATTACTCCTAAATCGTGCCTGAAAAATCCTTAAAGCTTTCAAAAAAGTATTAAAAAAAATTAAAACTTACCGTCGGACATGTATTACAAATCTGCAATGTGATTTCGGTGAGAATAGGAGCACTGTATTCAAACGTGTCACACGTGTTTCGTGCTACTATGATCACAACTTTTGAGCCCTGAAAAATTACAAATACAAGGAAGTTATATTGGTCAGTAATTTCACACACGAGTCTTCAGTTTTCTTCGAGTTTTGAGTTAGACATAAAAGCTCGCACAATATTTACTGTAAATAAGTTAAATTAGAATGTTTTACCCTAAGCGCATCGCAAAGCATATGCCGTCCGGAGTAAGATGACACTTTACACTTGGTGTCCACATGACTGAGCTCCATGCCATAACCGCACGTCGGACATATGTCATAAAGTGCAATTTCGTCTAGCAGCGGACACTGTTTCAGCAGTAGCGCTAGAGGCTGACCTAAAAAGATGCCGTACAAAATAATAATATGTAAACTTAGATGTTTTGAAGTCGAATCGAAAAACCACGTATCTTGTACTACTGGAATACCCTTTACACGGTGGTTCCTACAACCTACAGTAGCTTTCCACCTGCTCTAATAACTTAAATCACTTTATCCTACTTCCTACTAATATTATAAACGTGAAAGTTTATAAGGATGAATGTATGGATGTTTGTTACTCTTTCAAGCAAAAAGTACCGGTCCGATTTGGGTGAAACTTGGAATATATATTGTCTACTATGTTACTATTTATCCCGGAAACTCTTCAGAAACGCCTAGAAGATTTTGCATCGCAAATTGCACTTCTATCCTGCGCAGACGAAGTCACGGGCGGAAGCTACTTTCCTCATAAAACTGCTTTAGGTACCTGTGCATCCAGCAGCTCCACAAATGGTGATCTTCATCCCTTCAGGACAAGTGCTGTAAGGACACGCACATCTTCGCGGCTCCCGAACCAAGTGCCTTGATGTCCAAAACAGTCGCCTTCCCCAGTTTCCGTACCTCCCGATAGCTATCATTTTGTGTATTTTTTTGGATTTTTATCATAATTTCATTGTAAAAACTGCAATTTTGATGTTTTTGAAGTTATCAAATTTTTTTCTTCATCGCGGAGTCCGCTGTCACAGTTATTCATAGAGTTTTTACTCTGCGCTGTTAACATTGTGGTACCATAACTATTATTTCGTCTATCTGTAAAACTATCACTGTTACTATGTTATGGTATGAGTTATGGCTATTGGTAGCTTACAAGCTACGCGTTAGTAGTCATAGTGGTTCTAACCCTGTAATTTAGTGCCATGTTTTTAGCAGATTATATCGTAAGCCTGAAAGAATCCTGCATGGATAATACAGCTTTAATTACACTGACTCGCTTGTGAACACGGTCCCCATGAATAAATAAAATGCATTAACTTGATACCATCTAAAACCGCAATACCATAATGCACGTTTTCATTCACATCGAAGTTACTCTACCTTTAAAGTCCTTGCGAGAAGTTCTCTAACAAAAATGGTTTTTAGTCTGAAAAACTGTTTTTCCCGAAACCAATGCAGCATTCCACATTTGCGAAACGTTTTCAAGCCCATTTATATAACTCTATCTATACTTGGTTTGTTTCCTTACAGCGTTCAACTACAAAGCAACAAAACTGGATTTTCAATAATCCCCAGGTCAATATATCTCAACTTGGTGTGCGCTGCTACCAACATCATAGTAATGGGATCATTCTTTGTGCTTCACCTCCAACAACTCTACTGCTCTAAAGAAGACAATGTCCTTACAGAAGGAATCATGACGCAAATGAATTACGCCATAGAACTATTTACACTCTTATCTTTCTGCTTGGTCACTTACGTCAGTGTTTTTCGGAATCGGTTCAGATACGTGAAGATACTAAATATGCTGTCGACTTTGATCGACGCACCTTCTATCAACAGTGTTACAGTTCTCGGCCGTATACGTTTTCAAATAATACTCGTGATGGGTTCCCTAATCTTCTTGTTTTGCTTGCAGATCATTGTTAATTTCTCTAGAAATGATAGTCTCTTCAAGATTTTTCTTGTTGTGTTCACATTTATCCAGCCTCAAATGGTTCAGTTCACAACAATCGCTTTCTTTTACCTTCTTATTGCGATGGTGGTCGAAATACTGAAAAATGTTAGGGAACACACCACTAAGTTGTTTGAGAAAAAAACTCCTCTTGGCACTCGTATGGTAGAGTCAAGACATGCAACCTTGAGCCTAAGGCAGATAGAGCTTATATACATCGAAGCTTTTTCTATAAAGCAAAGTGTGAACCAGATGTTTGAAACACCAATATTAGTGACAATGATGCAGTGCTTTCACTCCATAGTGAGCGAATCTCACATTATTTACCACGGACTCGTGGTGCATAGGACTCTTAGTGTACACGAAATCGCCAACTGCTCTATTTGGATAGCGTATCAGGTCCTTAAAATCTACACAATCGCTAATGCAGGAAATTTATTTATACTTGAAGTGAGTTGCCTCTTGCGATGTCATGTGCATATTATGCCCTAGTACCTCGTGTGCTACGTACCCATTAATTTGATTAAATTTTTGTTCCTAGACATTGAAATTAAGCAGAGCCGTTCATAGCTTTCCTACTGAAAAACAGGATTTACGCTTTTTCTTAGAGGTAAATAACTTTTTTGACAACGCAAATGTTATTCTGACTTTACCAACTGCCCCAACTGAACTTTGTTATCATTAAAGTTCAACAAAGGGAAGTCATTTCGCTTTTATGGTCATTCCCATTATTCAATCTATCTCTGCTTGTGTCTTATTAGCGGCATATTATACATACCTACCTAGGTACTATAAAAAACATATAAATTACTAACCGTCGCCCGCGGCGTTGCTCGCGTTCTAGACCCTTTAGAGTGTGACTTTTCAAAATTACTTTCTTAGTGCACCCCTACACTATAATATAAGGATACTACCCTCCAAATTTCATACCTCTAGGACTTATAGTTTAGGCTGTGCGTTGATTCTCAGTCAGCTTCAAAAGAGTTTTATATATATTTTATTATATAGGTATTTATGCTGATTTAGTCAAAAAAAAATTGGTGCAGATCACTGTGTAACTTTACTTTACGAGTGTTGAATATTCTATTTGGCCGTTAGGGGTGGTGTTTTTCACTCGATACTGAACAATATACAAACACAATTTGGTATTACTAACTTGTTTGTTCCAGGTTCAGCATTTATCAGTGTTGATATCCTTGCCTGGCAGAGAATTGACGGTCTATGGCTATTTTTCGCTTGATGCAACTCTTATGTTCAAAGTAAGTTTAACCACAAACAAACCCAGTCTAAGTATTAGTATTTGGTATCTTTCATCTATCTGTAAGAAACTGAATTTAAAAACCTAAAAAAAACCTGTAGTTTACTATAGATATATTCCAGAACTCCTTACCAAGAAATCCCTACCAGTGGGGATTTATAGTAGGTACATTGTTAAAATCTAGGATTTCCACGCATTTTACTTATTCGATATTGATTGATAAGTATACCTACTTACATACATGATTATCCAGATAGACACGTCCAAAGAAATTTGTCACACCCAGGGGTACCTGGAAATACCCCATGTTCTTCGCTTGTTTGATTCGAGTTATTATTTAAAAAAAAAATCTAAAAATAGGATAAAAATTCAGGACTTTCTGAAGTTTTTTCGGTCCTGAAAAACTTTTTATAAACATTTTTATTAACCATTCCGGGCAAAATTTATATTTGTAGGTAGGGTATTTTCAGTGGGTGTGGGGAATTTAGTTTTTTTCTTTGGTCGTGTCTATTGAAATCCCCACTGGTCGGGATTACTTGGTGGGGATTTCTGAAATATATCATCTGTGTCGTGTCTACTCGATTAATCTGCACGCGCGGTAGTGCGTCAGCTAAGTTCGGCAGAGCAACGAGCGGTGATATTTGGGTACCTACCTAATCTACCTACTTACCTATATTTTATCGTTACAGGTAATGGCTTCAGCTGGCATGTATATAATAATTCTGGTGCAATTCGATAAAAAGTAATAAAATAATGATTTCATTAGGTACATAATGTGTGTATGAAGTAGTACCTAACAATAAAATAATTACCTACTTTAAAAATCTGAAAAAGTGATTATTACATTATCCCATCTCATCTCACTAATATTACAAAATTAAATGTCAAAGTTTAGATGTTTGTGTTTCAATCTCGCTGCAACTGCTGGTCCGATTTGGATGAAACTTAGAATATTATAACGTGTATGAGTTCGTAACCTGGATTAACACATAGACTACTTATCAAGATTGATTGGTTTGCAACGGTGGTTTGCACATAGCACAACCATTTATTGTATTTTTTTGAAATACTGTATTAGCCGTAATTTTCTTAGTGAATCCTATCCTACTACTATTACAAATGACGAAGTCGCGGATGAAAGCTAGTAAAGAGAAGGAACGAATAGGAATAACTTCACAGACGACCAAACAAAAATGAAAATTTTGAAAATAAGCGGGTAACGGAACGGAAACGGATAAATGTACGAATGAATAGAATAAGCAGAAAAGGGGGGCATTCACCTAGCGCACAGACCTACTATACTAAATCTATGACCTAGGGCAACTTCCGGTACCAAAACTGACATTTCCGACCAAATCTTGCTTATATATCTGTTATAAAAGATGGGAATATTTTCTTATTTTATACTTTTTACAGCGTGATTTCCAGTAGTCGCGTTTTAGTTTTTGAACTTATTTTTTTTTAAATAAATAAATAAAAAACAACTTAATTTTTTGATAAATTACATTATTGGTTAAATTACACTGTGGTTTCCGCCTGAAGCAACCATAGACGACGTCGGTAACATCTATGTGAATAAAACAATTTGAATTTGAATTTGGAGCACTCAACCCTAGGTGTTCGGTGCCTCAACCACTCAATCAACCCGATTCACGACAGCGATTCACTTATTACCTAGCATAGAAAAAAAAAACTCTTGAGTGTTCTGTCAGTTCTGTGCTCAATACATTACAATATTCACTCTTTGACTCACTCACTCACTCAATCACTCATTCATTCGCTCGGCTCGCTCGCCTAGAAATCGCGGAATTGGTGGAGGCAGTCTTTCTTTTTGTAAAAGTGATCAGAAATTACAATTAAGTAGGTACCTATCTCTATTCGTATAATTTACGTACGTTGCAAATTAGTTGATTTTATACTTTTGTTTCAAGCTGCATCCCAATCATATTCTTCGGAAAATGGTAAGTTGCTCGCAATCTACACGGCCTCGGAACAATCGATCAAGTTTTGTGCACGGTTTAACCGGCTTCTGATTCAATGTGGCTCGGGCTCAATGATGTTTTACCAAAATTATTCAAAGTAGATTTATTTATTCATGGGGATTTTATCCCAGAGCATGGTTTTACACTTCGAAATTATAAAAACCGGCATGCGATGGTGTAGTGTAGCCATTTTGGGGCGTTTGCTGGCGAGGCGACCGCCATGTCACCGATCACATGTTCCTGTCAATTATCTAAACTTAGCTTTCACGCCGCCGGCTGAAATCAATAAGAATTTCACATAATTCATATCTTTATGGCTAAAGCTTGTAGAACAGTCTAGCATTCGTCGTCTAAACTGGAGTGTGTTGAAATATTTGGCAAATTATTCGGGTAGGTAGGTACTAGGTACGGTATATTTAGTTACTAGAACTGTTACCTGCTTGTCTATTGTCTAGCATTATTAATTGGAAAAATGGGTACCTACTAATCCTGTAGGTACCTATCTATATCTACATAATACCTACCTACCTACTATTTTATGAAGTGAGTGCTCGAACAAGCCAGCCTTTCCACAGCATTCACAGATGGATGGTCATCAGCACCCACCTCACCCTGGGGTGGTGCCAGGAATGCCTCCTGGGGTGCCCATACACGGCATGCCGGTGCATGGTGGAGGGCCTGATGGAGAGCATGGGAATCAAATCCCTCGTCGTCGCTACCAAAACCGGCCAAAGCCAAACAACAATTTAGAGAGACTGCCTCTTGATGAAGCTGCTAAGAGAGTAAGTACAGTATCTACTTAAGGACTTGTGCATGATTTCATGTAAGAATAAAGAATTGTATGGTAATGCATCCCCATATCAAGTGAAAGGTTGTGGATTCGAATCCTTCTTCACATACAACTTTTGAGATGTTATAAAATTAAGAAAAGACATTGGCTATAAATATTCAACACTGTGTGACATAGGCATATCAGCGAAATCTGCTCGTCTATAAACTAATAAATAAATCTGTGTACCTATGTAAAGATTCAAAACAACTTATCATTCCTTTATTGTTAATTTTCAGTATCTTTGCAGCCTTTGGTCTTTATTACTCCGCATTTTGTAGAGGCATTTCAATACCTTATATCACCTTAGTGTTCTATTTCATAATACCTAATGCTTCTATGTATTAACAATAAGAACCACTAACATTCATCCACTACTAACATTATACATCTGCTTATTAATGACCTGTAGATTTTCCAGGAGATGGAAGCTCTGCCTATGAAGACTCCGGTGTCGGTGCTCCAGGAGCTACTGGCCCGTCGAGGCACCGTGCCCAAATATGAACTGGTGCAGATCGAAGGCATGATTCATGAGCCGACATTCCGCTACCAAGTGACTGTTGCTGATCTTAGTGGTAAGTGTTCAATTAAATTACTGTTTTTCGTTTTCTTCAGTTTGTTAATTGCCTAGCAACTGACATGTTCAATAAGGTTCACTCTTACAAATAAAACAACCAAATCGCCTTGGATGGTTCAAAAAGCAATCAAAATAAATCATTCATATAATTTTTACATACATGTGCATCAGTAGGTATAGTTTATGCTTATCACAGAATATCTCATTGAGAATTTATGTTTTGAACCAAATTTTCACTATTGATTCTAAAGCTATGGGCACCGGGCGCTCTAAGAAGGAGGCTAAGCATTCAGCAGCAAAGGCTTTGCTGGACAAACTAACTGGAGCTGTACCTGCTGACCAGAACACCAATGGAAATGTGGCTGAAACGTAAGTTACCCCGTTTTTACCCGACTCCAAGGGAATCCATTAGTACCAAATAAACATAACTTCCTAAAGCTAACAAAATGTTTAATTACTGACTTAAATAAAATACTAATTATTTGTATTGTGAAAATATAAATAAAATATGCTTCAGTGGTACTCCAGTGGTGTCTTCATTTGAGGACAAGCTGATGGGTAATCCTGTGGGCTGGCTGCAAGAGCTATGCATGTCTCGCTTCTGGCCGCCGCCTTCTTACCATGCTGAAAACGAGGAAAATATGAACAGGCGTAAGTTAACATATTTAGTTAGTCAAATTTTAGCAAAAGAGCTTGTTATTGGAAGTACATCGTACCTATTTCTGCCGCCAAGCAGTGATGTTCGCATTGCTGTGTTCAAGTTTGAAGAGTGCTGGTGCAATTACAAGAACTTGAACACATGGACGCAGTGTATTGCCGCACAGGTCACGTCCTCAGTGGACGTGACAAGGTAATGCACGTTAACGTCAGGTGAGCCAATAAGCTTGTTCTGTTACATATTCTCATTAAAAATATGTTAGCAGGTCTGCCGCACGAGCGTCAGTTTACGCTCGTGTGCACTCTGTTGAAACGCCGCGAGGTAGGCACGGGCAAATCCAAGAAGCTTGCCAAGCGCCAGGCCGCTTACAAGATGTGGCAGGCGCTGCAGGATAACCCCCCAGAATCATTCCAGCCGGAGCCTGATACCGAGGTGATAATTTTACTATACAAGAATTATTTATAGGGTTCCTATTAAAACGGGGCCCTATTACTAAGATTCCGCTGTCCGCTTGTCTGTCTGGCTGTCTGTTCCTCTGTCACCAGGCAGTATCTCATGAACTGTGATGTATTTCTGCTGCCGCTATAACAAATACTAAAAAACATTAAAATAAATATTTAAGGGGGCACATTCTTAGTGGATGTGCTCAGTGAGGCAATGCATCGTTATAGGCAGTGGTTAAAACTTAACATCAGGTAGACCATCAGCTTGTTCCATCATTACGTTTTCTAAAAGCAGAGTAACAAGCACATTTAGCTTAATTGACTATAAAAAAACATTGTTTACACTATAAACTACTTTTGTTAATCTTTATAGTAAAACAAGAATCTACTCTTACATAATATGTGTCATTTTTATAATCTGTCTGTATTATTAATCACTAACAGTGTTATTTTTGTGTAAATTCCATTATAACAGCTCACACATATATAATAGCCATCAACCTTGGCCTATCTCATAAACCCCTGAAAGCACTTGGCCAGGTATTTTACTATCTTTCAATCCTGGATTGATTGAATTAAAGTAGACTTTTGACCTAGACTGTAGCGTCTAGATTCGCGTATAAGCCCAGTAAAGAATGAGTGCTAAAATAACTACTAGATCTAGTAATGTAGTCTGAAAGTAAGGTGGATATCAACGCTATCACGATAGCAGAGTGACTGTATCTATAACAATTTGTCTAAGTAACAGATCGGGAATGGCAGGTCTCAACTAAATATACCGCGCATTAACTTTCATAAAATGTATGCTCATTATTCCTGTTGTATTCTAGGCTGGACTCGCGGCTCGTTACGAAAGCTTGAAAGATAGTAAAATCTCTACTCTGACTACCAGCCACAGCCACAAAGTGTCGCAGTTTCACAAACATCTCAAATCGGCTGTCGGCCCCCACCTGGCCAAGTTGCAGGTATGAACAATTTCTATTACTAAGCATGATCTCTTTTCGTTTATAATAGGGTAATGCAATAAAACCACTTATTTTTTGTTAGTGGTGATTGAAAGTTGTATCTCGATTAAAACGCATGAATTGTTTGTCTTGCATCCTTCTTTTGTTTTATACGGTAGAATCATTTTTGATATATTATGTTGCCTTTTGTTGTGCAGTCAACTCCGCTGAACAACAAGGACTTCAACTTCGTCCAGTTCTTGCAAGAGATTGCCACCGAGCAGTCTTTCGAAGTGACTTACGTGGACATTGAGGAGCGCTCCATGACGGGCCTGTGCCAGTGTCTCGTGCAGCTGTCCACGCTGCCTGTCGCCGTGTGCCAAGGCGCCGGAGTCACCAGCAAGGACGCCCAGTCCTCTGCCGCTCAGAACGCTCTTGAGTACCTCAAGATTATGACCAAGAAGTGAATAACTCACAATCTCGCGACATCAAGGGCACAACACCGGTGAATAAAACTTGCTTTTATAGCAGACATTAGTTGTAAAATTTTGCACTGTCATTGTGATGTCGCTAGGTCCTGAGCCAAAACTTCGTATCTATATCGCCACTACCCATTTGAATGAAATGGCATTTTGCCTGTGTGCCAGCAGCACTTCGGGCTATGCTTTATAACTGGCATATTTGCAGTATCTTACTTGTGATTATATTATTTTGTGTCTTGAACACTTTCTATTATATTTCTTTATTGTGTTAATTTCTATGACGAGATGTATTGTGTTATCTGCAAGTGAATCCTCACTTGTACTATTACTGCCAATGTGCGAGGGTAAATCGCATAGCCCGTAAACATAAAAGAAACAAAGTATGGAGTGGTCATATAAAATAATACAAGCTATACTTTGCATAGAATTAGTGTAATTTTCCCAGCGTGGAAATTACTAAATAAAAATATAAAAAATAAAAAAAATGATAAAATATAAAATAAAAAAAATATATGTGTGGACTATATTTCCAGTTTAATATTCAGCATTATTTAGGCATGTTTTGCATTCATATTTCAAAATGAAATTGTATCTTTTTAATCTAATTAATTAAACAAAATCAAATTTACGCTTTTAATGTAATAAGTACCTACATAAATATGTATTGTAATCATGGCGTAGAGGATCACTGTAATATTTTTTTAAAACAGGCATGTAACTACTTGTTTTATAAATTTAGTTAAGTGTTGTGTGTTATTAATGAAGTACTTCATGCTGAGCATTAAACGGAAAAATTATTCTCAGCTAGTATTGTCTTGTTGACGAACTGCCCGACCTTTGCTTTGTAACAAGCTCCAATGTCGCAGTCGACTTACTTGAACACAAAAAGAACTTTTTACAAAGTGCAAGGGTTGGAAACATGAGGATGTCGGTAGTAGGAGGCAGGATTGTAGATTGTTATTTATTTTTGTACCAGTGATATCTAGGTTTTCTTTTGCGAACAAGATGGTGGAACTTTGCGGGGAAGCTGAGAACTATGAGCTAGGGTGAATTTATCACTGGAATGGTGGTTGCGAAGTTAGGATCCCTTGCCTGTGAAAATGGGCATTATTTTAATGCAAAGTATAGAGGTTGTAACGTTTTTACCTGTACAGTGTCGTCGTCGATGCTTGCTCGCTAACAGCCAGGCAATGACGAGGATCCTGCACGCACCAAGTTTCTTTTAAATTGAATGGTGTGAGTTCAACCTGCCCTTTTAAAACATCGCACTGTTCAAGTTAGAAAAGACTACTTGAGTAAAGGACTGGAGTTCTGTTCAACCAAGACCAACTAAATAAAGTTATTGTGTCCACCCCATGGGACATTGTTTTCAACTTTGATTTTGTGTTTAGTGAGTCTTGGTTTTACTTGTTCTTGTGATTGTTCTCAAGAATAATAAAGTTAATCGTAGTTTATTGTCACTAACATAAAAACATTTTTTCTATTCACCTCCATAAATAAATACTAATCCTTAAAATAAGAAATGTACTAATCTGGATTTTTTGCTATGCATTGTTTCTGCTCTAACTTCATGTAATAAAATTGGTGTTGCTTACTACCCAAGTCTTTTAATTAATAAACTATCAAAAGATAGAGCCCATTGTTAGGTAGTGTTTACTTATAAGTAGGCAGACCTACCTGACAAGTCAGACAATCCTCAAAGGATAGACAAATGCGGGTCATCTCGATACTCTTTCTCTTATTACATAGATACAATGGTGAGTTCCTAAACAAAATTATGATATGTGGAAAATCCTCATTGCTTGCATGTTCTAATAATTTCTTATACATTTTCAGAACACGAAATAGTAAGCGATGGTCTTGCAACCAAGAAAATTGACGATGAAGCGTACTCAAGCGATAATTAGGTAAGTGTACTTAGCAATATTGCTTAGTTTGTAGCTTAGCGTTTAAACGGAAAATTCATATCAAACCTATCAGTATGTATCAGTCCAAAAACAAAATTAGCTTTCAGACCCTTTATTATTGGTTAAACTTTGGTAGTTAAAACGACATCTTTACATTCTAAACTTATTTTTATGATTGAATTTGAATTGCTTCAGCCTGTTATATCTCGAAAAAGTCGTATTCTGCAATAATTTACCTTCAACTGGTCTTTGATCTTTGGCCTGATTATTCTTGCGCATTATTGTGAACGAATAAGGACTTAGACCAGGGGAAGTATACATTTTACAACTACCGTCATCTTGAGATAAATTCCATGTTTCTATTTCTTTAGAGGGCGTAAGTTCAACTTGACTATCTTGAAATATACTTCTGCTAGGGGTTTCTTTACAAGCTACATCATTTTCTTCTTCCCACGCCATTGGCTCATAGCAATCGGTTGGAAGAGTGACGTCAGCTGTGGTGTCTAATGTTGTATCCGAATAATCGCTAAATTCAGGCGGAGGAGGAACAATATCTTCAGGTTCGTCATTGCTAAAACATTGCAGCAGCGTTATAGGGTTGAGCATAGTCTGGTCAATATTTGATATTGTATCTTTCGCTTCAACATCTGTGTATGGATAATAATAGGAAATATGTGCTAGTTGTTCAATTACTTCTTGCGGGTCTTCGTTGTATTTATTTTCTGGTTTTGATAATTTTGGTCCAGAAAAATCTAATATTACATTTTGTTGCTTGTTTGGTTCTAAGTAGGCTTGTTTATCTTTCGGTTCTATTAAATTAAAACATTCCGTGACATTCACTGGTTTGGTTTTTTCCATCAATAAACCAGGCATTGGAGTAGGATCCAGACGGTGAATATCTGAGATCTTGAAAGGTCTGTTCGGTTTGTCTTTTTTGGCTGCACTCGAATTTTTCTCGCTAGTTTTAATTGGTGTTAAGTTTTCTGTGTTTCTTGTATTATTTCTGTAAAATAATACAATTATAAGCATAATTATATATTAATTCTACAAGGTCAAGATTAGGTCCCTATCTAAGTAGTTTGCACTTACCTCATAATATTACTGTATTTCTGTAAAATGCCCATCACGTTGTTAGGTTTATTTTCTTGTGAAACTTCTTTTATTTTGTAATTAGTGAATGTGTTATTTTCCTCTTTATTGTTGGCAACTTGTCTCAACTCCTCAGTTCTACTACTCATACTAGTAAGTTCTTTAGGTTTAGTGGTAGGTAATGGTTGAAGGATTTGGGTTTTCAAAGATTTTGGTTCTGCTAATGTTTCATCAGAATTGACTAGAGCTTTGAGATTGGATTGTTCTAATGGTGTCGTGTCATTATTAAAATGTAAATTGTAATTTGATTGCATAGCACTTGTATTTTCATTACATTGCTCAATGCTTTGATCATTTGAAAATTTAATTCTTTTTATTGGTAGGTATTCTTCATTTTTATCAATAATTTCCTCAATATCTGTTCTTGAATCATTTCCCGTTGATTTCTTATCTTTCGAAACGATTTCAGTAATATCTAAATCGATTCTTAGGTTCCTTATAACACGCACTACGTGATCAGCGGTGTCTTGTGTCGATACGTCAGTTTTGGTAGAGGTAAATGTATACTTATTGATGTATAGGTCCTCGTTATTTGTGGATGAACGACGATCGTTTTCGCAGAAAGTTCCATTAATATTACAAGTATTTGAATTAGTATGTTTAGTTATTTCATTATTAAATGTTGCCGTTGATTTAGTATCGAACGGAATATTTTTTTGGGATTCTAAAGGAAAGCTCTTAGTGCATGGAAAATTTAATTGAACATTTTCGTTGCCATACAGTGAATAAGCCGGTTTATTTTGAATAGCAGTCATACGATTATTGTAAATCGAGTCTATCGTTGTAAGATGCTGTTTTTGATGTAGTTCAGGATTGCAGCTAACAGTTTTAGACAACGCTAAAGGTTGATTTTGTGAATCATAAGTTTGCTGGCTGTATACAATTGGTTGGTTATTGAAAGCACCACTCGCTTCATTGAATCGCCTTTCTCTATTTCGTATTCCGTAGCTTATTCGTTCAATATCTAGACTCTGATTCTTTGCAGTTCTTGGCAAAGCTGTTGTCATGATGTTGGCATTAGTATTTAGATGTTTGTATGGTGGAATAAATCCTCCTTTGTTTTTCGTGTTTGCTATCTCTGTAAGTCCTTGGTCTTCTTTTACTTCTTCACTTGACGGTTGTTTCTCGCAGTTATCATTTGGTTGGGTCGATGTTTTCTGATTACCAATATCATCACATCTAAGGTTATCGCGCGCTGTCACTTTGTTATTAACCTCGATCGGTAAAGGTGGAAGTTCTTTTATATAGTTTTTCCATAGCTCCAGTCTACGGAATTGTTGTTTTTCGTTAGTTTGCGCCGTATAGAGTGTACTTGGAAAAGTAATAAGTTTTTTCTCGTTCAAGTTATGCGGTACAGTGGTTTTAAAGTTATCAGAAATAGGCGATAGCTCATTGTTTACAGTATCAATTTGTTTTGATGCTACTTCAGATTTTTTGATTTGTGCAAACTTTGGTTTTTCTTTCAACAGTTGAATAGGACTCAAAGGTACAACACTAGTTTTTTCTCTACCAGTATCAGCATTATTTGGCCCATTTTCATCTAAAATTTCTTCTCTTTCTTCATTCTGTTTATTAACACTATATTTCTTAGCATTAGGTTCTTCTATTACCTGAATTTCTGTTTGGATAAATTCATTTAAAGTAGTACTGTTGTCAGCGTGGTTATATTCTTCGTTGATTTTACACTCCATCGTGTCTTCTTTACTTTTAATAGAAATTTCATCATTTTTACTGTTGGCTTGGCGTAGTTTTACTACTGGAAGCTCATTTTCTTCATCAGTTTCTTGTATATTGTGTCGATTATCGATGTTATTGATGATCTGCGATTCATGCATTGTAAGATCTAGGCTGTTTATTTTTTTCTGTAATGTCGCGACTTGTTTCGATGTATCAAGGACATCTACTTCTTGTTCTATGCCAGGAAGAGTTAGCTTATCGTCATTTGAATAAGATGTAACCGCTATAACTTTATCATTACTAGCTGTCTCATTTCTTTCGCCTATGACATTAGAATCATTTACAATGATTATAGGCTCACGTTCTTTGCTTTGCACTGGTTCGTTTTGTAAAAGATCTAGTACTCTATTAGGAGGATTTACATTGGTTTTTGCCTTCTGCAAATATTTCTCTATGTGACTTTTTATCGCGTCAGAAAAACTGTTTTCCTCTTGTACAGGAATTTCTTCGGCATCACTCAGATCTATATTCTTTTCCAATAAGTCTATAAAGCTATAATTAGATTTGGTTGGAGCGTGTTTGTTAACGCGCTTTCCCTTATTGTTCATACTTTTGTAATGATTGATATGCGATTTAATGCTTAGTGTAGGCATATTCGTTTTCTGCAAAGCAAAGTTGTTACCGTTTCCAGCATTGACCTGCGTTTTTTCACCGTTCTCATTTTTGTTATTTCCTTTTGTTATTTCGCATTCGATTTCATTGATAATTTCGTTTATCTTGTCTTCGTCCATTAATTCGTCATTCATAAAATCATTTTCATTGATTTCGTACGTAGGTTCTTCAAAAAAAGTACTTTTAACTGGTTGCTGTATCTTACCTTCATATTTTTGTTCTGTCTGGGTGTTGGTTCTGTGAAACATGTTTTGAATATCTGGATTTTCCAAATGAGTGAGCTCTTGCAATATCTTTTGTGACATAACCGCTGATTTATCTAAATCATCCTTCAATACCTTTGAAGTTTTCCCAAAAGATTCTTTCAGGTTCTTGAACTTTTCGAAAAGAGCACTTTCTCGTTTCTTCTTTTCGTTTGACTGTGCTATTTCACAATCTGTATTTCTTCTTTTGCGCTCTCTGAATGTATCTGTTATTGTGGTTTGTTTCTTGCTGACTGGTTTTGTTACGAAATCGTCAGTGATGTCTGTGTGTTGAGGATATGGTTGAGGTTCGACATCTTTGAAAACGTATTCACATTGAGCGTCGATGCCAGCTGAAATATTAAGTTGCAGTTTATTGCATTCATTAGAGTTAGTATAAGAAAAAAAATGGGAGTTTACCAGTCTTACCAACGATTGAGCTGACGCAGTGAGCGTAGATTTTGTGTTCGAATCCGTGCTTTCTCGTGATTTGGTATGTTATGCTTCCGTCGTAGACTCCGATGAGATCTTTATCACTGTAAAAAAATCTCTACCACTTAGCTTACCTACACCTTTTAAATGAGCTTCAAAATTTCGATGTTAGCGTGAAAATCATGACGCACGAAGTGAACCAAAGCAATATCAATATAAATAAATATTCACGGACACTTAACACAACGCCTTCTAGTCCCAAACTAAGCAAAGCTTATACGATGGAAACTAGATGGCTGATAGAATACATACATACTTTTTTTTTGTAAATACATCCTTATTATACATAGAAACAGCCAGACACAGAACAAACATCTATGTTTACAACACACAAATGTTTATTCTCGGTGGGGATCGAACCCACGACCCACGTCACGAAAGGCAGAGCTACTACCGACTGAGCCATGACGCCTGTCAATGTAGATTCGTAACAATTCTAAAACTTACCTGAAAGAACTGAGTAGAAGAAGAACATTCTCTGAATCACCAATAATCAGATAACTTTTATGAGCAGTTCCCGCAGTCAAATTGTCCATGTTTTCTGAAACATTGTGGTGATTCAGCAAAACCAGTTGTATAGAAACTGCCTTTTCGTCGACCGGAGTCATTGTGATCTGGTATTTTGGGAGTAGGCTGATTTGTTTGCGGAGTATGTTGCCTGCTGGTGGGCCTTTGTTCATTATCTAGAAAAAGAACAAAGTACTTGTTGGCTAAAAAATATATTCTCGAACCTGAAAATATCCTTATCAATATATATAAATCTCTTTTGAAGCTGACAGAGAATCAACGCACAGCCTAAACTATAAGTCCTAGAGGTATGAAATTTGGAGGGTAGTATCCTTATATAGTGTAGAGGTGCACTAAGGAAGGAGTTTTGAAAAGTCGCACCCTAAAGGGTTTAGAACGCGAGCAACGCCGCGGGCGACGGCTAGTAAATTATATTTCTCTTTGTGCTGGTCATTATCAGATACAAGAGAGTTTCCAAAAGAGTCTTTTCAATTTGAGTTTCAATTACGCTGCAACTGCTGATCCCATTTGGATGAAAGTTGGAATATATATAGTTGTACATTTTATCCCGGAATATCAACAGGATCAGACGGGACGCGGACGAAGTCGCGGGCGGAATCTAGTGAGGAAAATACATACTCTTTCCAAATCTCTCGGATGACTTTCCTCTAGCAGCATAAAGTTGACTTTCCCTGCAGTTGCCAGCAACGTACTGAACGTGGGTCCAATTCCCCTCAATTGCTTGCTCACAAATGGGGAATTCTCCCATAGGTTTGCTGTTACACATTTAGCTAGAGTTATGGTGTTAAGTACGGCTGTGTAGAACTTTGGCTGTTGGGACACTAACGCGGGGCGTGTTACGTAAGCGACTAGACCTGGGAAAATATACAAGTGTAAAACTTTTTTAGGGATAAGCTCGCCTTTGTATATGTTATCTATTTCTGTCTTCGGTTTATTGTGTTATTTTAGTGTACAATAATGAATAAAGAAAGGGTATTCAAAAAAGGGCTTCTGAATGGTGTAAGTTTCAATGAAATTGGTCCAGTAGTTAAGGCGTGATCCGCGAACAAACAGACAAAATCTATTTTCGGAATAAGAATCGTTTATTTAGTAGATCTGCATATTTTTAGTTTATCCATACTTTAATATCAGTTTTGTTTTTTTACAGTTTTATAATAGTATAGATACTTTGTATACCGCAGGTACTTACATTTGCAAACTCTATCAGCTATCCTCATAATCTTGGTGGCTTCTTGATTGAGGGAAGGATCAGGAATAAGGAGGCAGCCTAGAATGGCTTGGATCACACTAACGATAAGAAGTTTGATAAGTACAAATTAATTTTACAAACATTTAAAACCCATGAAATTCTCGTTGGATTCTGGTCATCATCAGACCTTAGAGTATGGACTACAGTTCATCAAATCTGAACACATTGAAAATGTTTCAAAATGAAATATGCTTGAGATTCCTCAAAACTGATTTTCAAAACAAACATGGCTGAGGACCATCCCAGATAAATCACCATTCTTACAAAACCGCATTCAAATTCAAAGATTAAAGCAAGGTCGTATGAGTTAGTGGCCAACTCTGGCGACGGAGTTTTTAGGCCGCCTTAAGGCCTCCGTCATGGCTTAACGACTGCTAGAGCCAGGACCGACAGTTTAACGTGCTTTCCGAAGCACGGAAGCGCTCAGATTTAATGGCAGCAACAGTCACCCATCCAAATAGTGACCGCACAGATCATCGCTTAACTAAGATAATCGGTGAAGATTGACTAGACTAAGCAAGCCAAGTCACGAGCGCTTCAATTCAAAGATTAAAAACCTAGAAAAACGTGTATCTATACGTGTCTACGTGATTCCAGTATTTTCAAAATCTAACCAGTTAAGCTTCATCTGCCTAGTGGTGATCTTGCCCTTCATTGGGTACCGAATGGTGGAGGCAGCATTGTTCCTGTTCAATGCGTTGAGAACTCTCCGTTCATCCATTCGTAAATGCATATCGGCTAGTTCATGGCTTTCACACACAATCCATAGAAGGCGCTCCATTGACTCTGAACCTTCAATCTATAAAGTGAAGGTTCATTTTAGAGTAAATCAAAGTAAAATGTTAGGTACATGTACATACTTATTTTATGAGTGACTAGCTGATACGACTACGTACGCGTGCGAAACATTCCACCAAAATATCTGTCACCAGCATACAATGAACCTCGTAGGAATTGGCTGCTTTTGGTTTAGAGAGTTCAAGCTGCATCTAAGAATCCACCAGTTTGATTTCAATAAAATATAGCCTATGTTTTATTTCGGAAAAAGGGCTTCTGAATGGTATAAGTTTCGTTGAAATTGGTCCAGTAGTTAAGGCGTGATTTTCGGAATCAGAATCGTTTATTTAGTAAATCTGCATATTAGGTTTATCCCTATCTTTAATATTACTCTTTGACTTTTTTTATAGTTTTATAATAGTAGGTAAATACATAGATATATTTACTTTCATGATATGTTTCATGGTTGCCAAATCCAAATAGAAGATGGACATGAGACGTCCGGCTTCAGTAGACTGTATGCAGCAGGCTTCGTCCATTGTAATCAGCCCGGACGATGCTAGGCCGTTCATTGCTTTGACGCATAGTTCTAGAAAAAAATGTCTCTTGCCTTGATCACGAATAAATGTGACAATCGCGAACGTATCGTAACGCTAGCGTATCCGAGATACACTGCGCGGTGACACTACAACTGTTGGCAGTCGAGCTGGCATTGACGCGCAATATAACTCGAATACGCTAACGCAGCGACTGTTAGATTTATTCGTGATAGAGGTACTGAAACTAGTACACTATCGAATGCTTATGAGAGCAAAGTTAGTGGTAGTCAGAAAATACAAGTACTAACTTACTTTATATTCTGAGTACATGCTCGCACATCTTCAAAAGACTAATAATAGGCCTTTACATCTATTGAAGATGATGTATACGTCAGGAGGCAACCTATGCCTACACTTAACGGGACAATGTTTTAGACTAAATTGTGTTTTTGTCAAGAGACTATTATTCATTGTAAAAGGTTAACAATTCTATGCGTCGGAGAAGTTTGCTAGTCTTTTTCGTCAAGTTGTTTATTGATATTTGATCAAAATATGGCATACATAAGTTGCCTAAATACCTTATTTTATTAACCTATCTCAGTCCGATACTGAATAATAAATTATGGTTTAAAATAAATATATTACCCAATTAATTACCTTTTAGGACCAGTTTGATATCAATCCCAAAAGGAAAATAAATCTCGATTCGTAATAATAAATCCAAAATGTCTAAATTGAATAAAATAAAATATAAGACTTGTGAGCTACCGATGTGGACCTTAGATAAGGTGATTTGTTGACGGGTTAAAAGCATTTGAGACATTACGAGCAGAAATTATGTTTTGTTTTTGGTAGCCAAAGAATGTATGCAGCAGATTAATGCCTTTAGTAGATGGATATTTGGGATACACTTATCATCATCTCCTTGCCCTTTTCTCACTTTATTTGGGGTCGGCACAACATGTGTACCTATTTATTCCATGCTCTTCTATCAGCCGTCATCTTAGTTGTCACTCCTTTCTTACCCATGTCATTTTTCACGCAATCCATCCATCTTTTCTTTGGCCTACCTCTACTCTCATCTATCTTCTTCTTCTAAATATATAAAACTCTTTTGAAGCTTACTTAGAATCAACGCACAGCCTAAACTATAAGTCCTAGAGGTATGAAATTTGGAGGGTAGTATCCTTATATAGTGCAGGGGTGCACTAAGAAAGGAATTTTGAAAAGTCACACTCTAAAGGGTCTAGAACGCAAGCAACGCCGCGGGTGACGGCTTATAAATTAACGTATTTGATACATAATAAGTCACTGCATTTTGTATTGACCAGCTGATTTTCTTTGCGCGCCGTTGGTTCCATAGAATAAGTCACTCATACCCCCTGAAGTTTTCAGGAGTTATAAAGTAGGTAGCGTGTTTGGTGTAATATCACTGCAGGTAGGTGATGTACGAATATGTCTCACAAGTTTGTGCTAGGTACTTCGTATACCTAACTAATGAGTTCACCTTTGAACTTCAAAGGATTATCAATTTATGACACTAGCAGTCACGTAAAAGGTATGTGTGCCTACATGGGGGTCATCAACGCAATTAAATAAACATCATTACCGTGCCATTTCAATGTCGTGATATTTACCTACTGGCGTTTATCGCAATTCAGCACGAACATACGTACTAGTTAAACGCATAAGAAATAAATATAAACGTGTAAAGGGCATGAAAGGGTAGCCGTTACATGTCACAACCGCATAGAGTTCTGAATAGTTCTGATTAGAAATCTTTGAGTGTACTTATGTTCCTAAGCCTCCGTCTACGTTAATACATATTTAAATCTTTAGGCAAAGCTACGTTCAGCACATACAACTCGATGTAAGCTATTTGTCCGTTGCATTGACAAGCAGATTCAAATTCGATCGAAAGAGACAAAATACGGTGTAACTATTCCAAGCTTCAAGGTAGTTTTTATGATCTGTGCCCGAGTTTATCAATAACAGAGATAGAGATAAATAATCCTGAAATTATAGATATCAAAAATTTCTCAAAAACTAACCGACTGAGCCATGCCAGGCGTCATGGGTCAGTCGGTAGTAGCTCTGCCTTCCTTGCTGTGGGTCGTGGGTTCGATCCCCACCGAGAATAAACATTTGTGTGTTGTAAACAATAAACATAGATGTTTGTTCTGTGTCTGGGTGTTTCTATGTATTATAAGTATGTATTTACAAAAAAATAAAAATGTATGTATGTATTCTATCAGCCATCTAGTTTCCATCGTACCGTACAAGCTTTGCTTAGTTTGGGACTAGAAGGCGTTGTGTTAAGTGTCCGTGAATATTTATTTATTACATGGCAACTTACCCTAAACTCGTGAGAAAAACATGATTAATTTAATATTTGAAAGGATTAGTTCCGCAAATCGCTTGTGATTGGATCAATATCTAAAAAGATCGCATGCGTCGACAATGCAGCCAAGACAAGAGCATCCATCAATCATGTTCCGGAACTTGATGAACTGTTTATATTGAACTAGCTGTCGCCCGCGGCTAGGCTCGCGTGGTAGCAGCATACGCATTATTTGGTTAAAATCTTTGATCCTAATTTTAGATCCTTTAGGGTTCGATTTTTCAAAATTCCTTTCTTAGTGAACCCTTACACTATGTAAGGATACTGCCCTCCAAATTTCATACTTCTAAGGACTTATAGTTTGGCTGTGCGTTGATTGTCAGTCAGCTTCAAAAGAGTTTTATATATTTAGAAGATATTATAGCGACTAGTGTTGGACTAGTGTTTATAAATAATTACCTAGATACTTTGTTTCGTAGAAATTGATTTAGAACAGTATTCAATGGGACTGTTTTTGTAGAATAACGCGACATAGATAAAGATAAAAATTATTTAATCGCAAGCTTTACAGAGTCATATTTACAACTAGCCGTCGCCCGCGGCGTTGCCCGCGTTCTACCCTTTAGAGTGTGATGTTTCAAAATTCCTTTCTTAGTGCACCCCTACACTATATAAGGATACTAACCTCCAAATTTCATACCTCTAGGACTTATAGTTTAGGCTGTGCGTTGATTCTAAGTCAGCTTCAAAAGAGTTTTATATATATTGATGATGATGATATGATATTAAGGCCTATATTATTTGTACTAATATTATTTGTCCGTATGCCTATACAGAAATCGTTACTCAAGCGTAGATTTGAGTAGTGATTTTCATGCAAAAATCTATGCTTGAGTGATGCCGATTTACTGTTCAAGCACTGATCCGGACTCAAACATAGATTTTCGTATGAAAATCTCTACCCAGATCCATGTTTGACTAACAGTTTGTTTATACGGACCTATATAGGTAACTTTTATGCTGCGTTTGAGCTGTGAATCAATTAAAAATACGCAGTTACCTTTATAAAACTTACATAAAATGCAATGCATCATTGATGTTCTTATATTACAACAGTGTTATTTTACAAGGGCAAAGACTGACCGCACTAAAGCAATCCCTGGTTAAGGCTATCTATATAGTATTTTCGCGCAATAATTTCATCATGATTTTACCTATTGTGTCAAGAAGTAAAAAACCTAAATGAGCCGTTTTCTAATGTGTAGAACAAAAACTAAGATGATTACCTTCGATTTTCTTCGAGATGTGATGATTTGGAGCGGTTGGTGGCAAGCCAAGGTATCTGGAAACCAAAGAAAAAACACACAATACATTTTCTTTCATGTGATTTTATTTTCAGACGAAGTGATGCACGAACAAGCTAATACCTATCTGATATTAAGCGGCCACCTCCGCCTATTATCACGCATTACATCACAGAGGACAACCTAAGTGGACCTAACCTGTTAGGCATTACACTACGTCCATCATTCTAAGCCGTACCTAAAGGTCTCAAATACCACTTACAAACATAAACTGTTTTAGAGCACAGCAATTAGTTAGATTTAGGACTAGGGGGCATTAGGAACATTTATGTATGTAGTACCTATTAGGTGGATATTATTAAGAAATTTCGGAACTCTTTAACTTTTATTTAAGATAAATATTATTCTCTGTAATATCGCACGCCAACCTTCTTATTACACCACGACGTTTGGGTTGGCTGGCGGACAATGCTTTCAGTATTAAGTCCACCCTTTGTAACAAATTTATAATTTTGTGCAATAAATAAAAAGTATTAAATAAATAAATAACCTAGGTCAGAAATAAATACGGTAGTACTTCCCGGCGGACGAATTGTTTCACAAAGAGTTTATCAATTATCCACTAATTTTACCTCTTAGGATCCTTCGCAGCTCTAACAGATAGAAACGTAGACCGTAGCCATTGGACGCATTGTGCGACGTCACTCACAGTACCGAGCGCCGCTTCGCTATTTAGGTTTTCAGCTAAACGCTTGTGCAGATAGCTCTGTAGGGGCTCACATCCACCTACTAAGGCTTGGTAGCGAGGCTGGAATGGATGAAATCCTTTTGAGATTTTTCTAATTTTTTGTTAAAAAAATTGAGCATTTTTTTTGTTATGGTCCAGCATACAACCCAGATAGTGTGAGTTCAGGCGGTTTTGATACGCAATGGAAGAACCAAGGCCGGCCGAACGCAGAACCGACTCATAAATAAATAAGTAGTACCTAATGTTTTACTATGTGCCTGTGGTATTTGACCTATCAGAGCATCGCTCATCGATGAATATCTTAAAGAATAAAATCTTTTTAATTACATACTATATATTAAATGTCAAATGCATGGATATAAAAATAAAGCTTTTATGGCAGCGCGACGTTGACAAATAACGTGACAAAATTATCTCGTGGTGTCGGAGAGCTACAGTTTTATAATCAATTTTATTATTTTATTACTTTTATCAACATGGCTTTATCCAAAGAAGAAAAGAAGGCGAAAAAAGAAGCGAAAAAGCTTGAAAAGCTTAGAGCAGAAGCCGAAGCGAGGAAGAAATTGAAACGTGAGGAACTGCACCGGGAGATGGCTGCTCAGGCTGTGAAAAGAGGCGAACTCGATAAAACTTGGAGAGAAATGATGCTCAAAATCAAGGAACCCGTGTTCCGACAAGACGTAGAAGTTATGTGGCATGTCTTCGAACGAGCATACGACAAAAAAGACCACCTCATCAACCACACAATGCGGCTAATGGACGTGGCAGATGACCAATTCCAACGCACAGTAGCAAGCTTCTGCGACACAATAGACACCATGATCAACAAGTTCCTAGCAGATTTAGAAGCAATGTCTGAGGACAACAATAAGAGAACTGCAGATCTCCTCAAGAGAGGCGAAGATGATGCCTCCCGTATAATGACCGATCACAATGCTGCTGAAACTCATTTGCAATTGCTACTGTACCACGCACACACCACCTCTGATGCATTAGCTTGGACTACCAGAGGTGAAAACTTGGTCAAAGAAGATGAGGAAAAAAGCAAATACGCAAACGAACGCGAAAACCTAAGATCGTTCCTTGAAAACAATTACAACACAATGTGGGAAGAATATAAAGCTGTTTTAAAAGCTTACGTTGTCAACACCGCTGATAATCAAAAGCAAGTTCGGAAGTTACGGCGCAAAGAAAATTTGATGGCTGATATAATCGCATCACAGGGCAAGAAGATAGCTAATAGTGACGGGTTGCTTAAACGACTTCGAATTGAGTTAGCAGCTTACGAATCGGGTACAAAGCAAGCTGTGTTTCGCGATCGCAGGAATAGGCACAGAGACGCTTGCTATCGTCTGAAGAAAAGCTTGTATGGTGGAGTTGGAACCGACGTCAAGCAGCTGGCTATACTAGTAAAATCATCCGATGATGCTGTGGAATGGCTAGAAGCGGCTTATAAGAAAGCTGAAAAGATTCTGCGTATGGCTGCTTTATGTAGGAAGTTTGAAACTCAACGTGAAAAAGTTTTGCCTTTCGGTACATTTTTGCCTCGATCGCCAACTCAAGCGAAAATAAGTGTTCGTCGACAGCAGTCCGACGATTCATTGGTTCTTAACGCCATATCGACTACTTGCGGGCTGACGAGGCTTTGGCAGCGCATTTCAAAAGCTGAATTGACAAAAAGAGCTTTGCTTCGTGAAAAAATGCTGCTGCAACAGGAAAACGCCGCAATAGCGCGCAGAATACAAGAGTACGGCGAGCAAAAAGTAAGCCCAGATACGTTCAAATGCATTTGCGGGTCGTCTAGTAAGAAAACGTCGGTTACACAGCCTGTTGCTGTAGAAGGGGTTTTAGAAGTTAATAAGTTTGTACGCAAGAATGAAAAATAAATTCGCTGATTTATGATTTTCATGCATCACGATTCTCATTATTTAGCTCTTCCGTCTATGTTATTGTGCCATAATGTTGTTTTCACAGAAGTCCTGGGTGTGTTTGGGTTATTCTTGCAGATGCGCTCACTCTGCACGCCGGTTTCGCAATGACACGAGACACTCGCGAGGCGCAAACGATGCCACTTTGACCTTACCCACATCGTTGATTGTGGTGCATGTTATTAGTAAACAGCGGCTTCGTATAAATAGGGTATTGTGTTAAGTAACAATGTTTTAAGTATTTAAGTATTTTTAGCAGCGCATGAGTAGGTAATTTTGTTCGTTACCCTTGAAGCTATAGCTCAAGGATTGTAGAAGGATTTTGAAACTTCTATATTAACGTAACACTTTATATACTAACGTCAACCTCAACCTTATACTGGTCCCCAGTGATTTCAAAATACTTTTGATAGTAAAATTATCGTGCTAGAGCTAAAGCTAAAAAAATTTGATTCTCTTGCACCAGTGGCCGTTGTCACGAACCACACGAACGAACAGAAAAACGCTAGTTCTTCTAACTTGTGCTACCACACGTAACTTACCAATCCGTAAACCGTAAGCAAATACAAGTTCATTATATTTTATTTAACGTTTTGTGCAACAATCATGGGCGTCATATCAGACCTTGCACTTCGCTTGTACTTTTTGTCAGGCGCGCAAAGTAGGTGAAGACTGAATGAAACGCATGACAATCTATTGTGATAAAAATCGCAAACTCTTTCACACGTAAACTGATGAAGGATTCGGACTGATTCTCGCAATCAACATTCTTAACTTCATTAAAATAATCTCATAATGGTTTTTATAGCATTTGACTAAACAAAAGGTAATTACTTATAAGCTTGCTCACAGTAACATCAAAAATTATTGAATAGTATCAAGGGCTGTTGATTTTGCAAAACAAATAAAATAAAAATATTATCTTCTAAATATTACCATGTATTTGATGGCTATTTACTTATTAATGAATGAATCAGTAATATGATTCAAAGTACTAGGTTAACATCTGCCATTTACAATAAATAGGTAAGTTGTACTACTAACGACAAGAGTAGATTCAGTGACAGCATCTGCTACCGTCCTGCAGTACATATCCTTATAAATTTAAGCTCTGTCATATATTTTTAGGCTTGAAAGGTATTTGTTACGTCACCAACTGCTTAAAAACTATTAAATGAAATTATTCTTGTGACGAATGACTTGAGTCGCCGATTGTACAATGTGCATCTTTAATTCTTTACCGCGGAGTCATCACGATTGTCCCAAGATGCATCAAATTATTTACAGAGTCTATAAGCTTGATGCAGTAATGCTGTTATGGGAATCTAGAATTCGCTGCATAAGGTTTAAAACAATAAAATTGCATTGATCATTGATCACGTTGCCCGATAAGGCAACTTAGATCTCGCTAATACGTTTAATAAATCATAGAAATAGGTACTGGTAAGATGACGAATCAAATTCATTGATAGTTGCAAATTTTGTAATCGTTTTCACATTTTCTGTATGAAACGTGAGTCGTCTAATGATAAAGTCGGTCGGGACATTATCTAGAGCGTGCAACAGATCACAAAAGCACGCATATTCACTTCCTTATCATAAAAGGATGACAGATAATCACTTTCACTAGTGCATAAAGGATATACCTACCTAGATGAGAAGGGTTTATTATGACCTCGTTGTGACTTAGCTATTGTGTGTACTATATTCAACCTATGTATGGTCTAATTTGAACTGTGCTTTTAGAACGTTTTCTTGCCTAAACCAACAAAGCTATGAGCTTATATGTATGTAATGCCAAGCTGCGTCATACCGATGCTTTCTTATAGGTAAAAGTAAAACGTAAACGTAAATTAGTTAGTATAAGGTAGGGCGTGGTAGAGCTGACACATCATGCATCGCTCTAAGTACTAAATTAGTATACTGTGCCATCACGACACGCTTTATTACGAAGCTCGCTGAAGATTTGACGAAACGATTCAAACATTTCCGTATTCAAAGGTAGCAGTTTCCCACGACGATGCTCAAAAATATTTCAAACATGTTTTGAATCACGGTATTTTCACGATCTTCTTCCGATTACAATAAAGGTTCACGGTCAGATAATATTTTAATTGGATAAAGAGAACGCATCAAACGTTTTGAAATAATTTAGTACAATGCCAGTTACGAAAATTATTTGGCATAGTTGGAACACGCGACAGAGTTGTGCTTATTGATGGTTGGGTACAATAGGATGGTTTTGATTGCCTAGTTAAGACAGCAATGTAAAATACAATAATGGGTAATTGGTGTTTAGTCATGGCTATCGGTTTTGAATGTAGAGGGACATGTATCACTGCGATACGATAGGGCGACATTACGGCATCTTTGCGAGGGGTCTCGGGGTGCAGTATAAAGTAAAGGACGATACGGGGCGCGCTACCAGTCCTGCCTTACACTTTATACGACATACATCATTCTGTCTGACGGTTCAGTGCAGTGTCGTGAGATTTGTTTTTTTTTGTATCCACTGAAAGGTGAGTTAATAGCTTCGTAGTTTAGGTTAATTTCAAACTGTGATTTAGTCGTGATTTTTAAAAGTTTCAGACTTCTAGTTTTTAATAAGAAAGCTTCTGGAAAAAAGTTTTTAAACAGTTTATATAATTATTTTTTTTGTAGAATAAAATGTAGGTACATTTTATTTCTATTTGTTTTCCTAAGTCAAAGATTATCTTGCTTTTTAAATGAACCTAGTGAACTTTTTGCTGAAAATAAGCCGCCCATTTGTTGCACGAACAATTGAGTGCAAACCCCAACTTCTCGCGAACTTCCCAATGTCATCTGTCCATTAGATGGGGATCGTCGTATACTTTGTCTTTTGGTTCCTGGTCACCATTTGTAATATTTTTTCCGTGAGATTGTCAGTTAAATGAGCATGTGTGTGGCATACTCATTGCCACTTAAAATGTCTATCTGTTTCAATATTTCAATATCATAGAAGGAAAAACGTGCGAAAACTTCAGAGGAACAACCGATTGGTTGCATACCATTAGGGGTATTGGAAAAGCGCGTTGCAATGTCGTCACCTTCATTCCTAACATAGCTTACTTTACCTACTAGAATCTGTAACACTCCCACGATTCTAATGCGTAAAAGTACGATCGTGAAAAACTGGTAATAAATTGTAGGCAATTTTGGTGTCAGTTTACAAAGTGCAGGCAAAAAATGTTTGAAATGTATATAGGAGATCGATGTGAAATGTAATTATGAGCACTGGATTTACAGCAGAATTGCGATTTAGCCTTAGATTGGCAGGTTTACACAAAAAAAATATTTCTAAGAGCTGCAATGATCTCCCAAGGCTACGTTGACTATTAGTTTTCCAGTAATGAGTTTGAAATGGAATGGAAAACTGCTCATCCTAATTTTTGTACAGAAAATAATTCAACATTATTTTGTAAATGATGATGAAAGAAATAGTGTTTTATGACTGAAAGCTAGCAACTTTTTGATTTCTTTTTCCTAACTATGGCTAAAATGTAAATCCCTTATCCTATAAGCAGTATTACGAAAAAATTATAATTATAACACAATTTTGAAATTCTGAATTTATCTACTTATACTGATCGTATCTACCAGGTAACTTCACATGTATAATGGAAATTAAACTATGATCTTCTTATCAATAAGCTCGATATAATCTTGGAATAGTAACATCGTGTTTTGTCAAACAAATTCGATCGAAAGAAACAAACCACGGTGTAACAATTCCTGTCTTACATCGAGTTTATTAATAACAGGGTTAAGGTTTCTCATTAATTCATGTCATGGTGTTTCATTGATAAAAACCTATATAATAAGTGCGTATCACACCACGCTTTGAGACAAAGCCGGTCCCCAGGAATCGATCACGCAAGGTCAGGCAAACCTCAATCAATACTGAATACTCAATGGTTTATGCAGATTGCCCCAATGGGTTTAATATTGTTCGAAAATTTTTAATTAGAAGTTTTGAACCGTGAGAACCAGCCGTACTTTTTGATCAGAAATCAAACTATTACTTGTTCTGTTTCTAATACAAACACGATAACACTTCACGTGTACTTATAAATTCCTACTTACAGTAAATAACAACCAAGGTTAACCCTTTGATTGATAGTTGATTCAAATGTCTATTATCTTTTAAATACTACTATCACGCGATTATTATCTGTCAGAAATAGGTTTCAGTTTCAAGTCAATTAGGTACATGTTTTAGTAGAGTCACTAGGCTGTACCTGATAAAATAAAAAAATAAGACATAAAAACTGATAATTTTAGCTACTTACATTACACTTATCAAATTGCTTTGGAGTAAATTGATAATTATTTAAATCCCATTGCAAAGTAATGTATCGTGATGAGATGATATAAAATCCTTTGTAATTAAAGTCATTAACACTTCATTGTCGCGTCTATTTATCTGATTTTCTTGTAAATTGATTTTATACTAGTTTTTCTATTAGTTTCAACACTAATGGGGAAAAATACCTACTAATAAAATACTTATAAGAGGATATTTACTTTACGCATCGAAGAGCATAAAAACTATAAGATCAGTAGGTAATTAGGTTTGTTTGGAATAAGATGACGACAGCTCAAAATTAGCTTAGTAATCATGCATTGTTCTAAAACTACGAATCTGCGGAAATGTTAACGGGTATTTTAGTTATGAAATAATTCAGATGTATGAATATTTATGTGTTTAGGTAATCAAATAGATTAAAGATTGTGTGTTGTTTGAGTCAAAGTTCCAAAGCTACCTCGATACAGACTAAGCCAAGACTGGTATAATAGTTTTATCTGAGAAAATGGTTTTTGTGTCTAACCAATAATCTTAGTCGTTTTACTGTTTAGTTATTCAATATTTGTGGTTGTAAATCTTTTTCTCTGAAATATATTTTTTATTTATGTTAACAGGTATTTTAGTTACGAAATAATTCCTCCTGCTTTTTTAAAATTGAGAACCTCCTGTATTATTAAGTCGGTTCAAATTACAGTTTTTTGGTGCGGTCGGCCATTAGGAAAGCTTTGTTATTGATTCACCATGAAAAAGTTATTGGACAGCCTAGACACAGTGTCACGGACTTGACCTTTTGAGTGATGAAAGAAATTGTTTCAGATGACGTCAATAAAGCTAGTGGTGTGTGCTTTCGCCATCGTGTGCATCAGCATACGACAATCGATGGCCGCACCCGCCCCGGCACCACAGGAAGAGAACTACCCACCAATGCCAGTAAGTAGCATTTTATGAGAAAAAGGTATCTCTTTTTCTCATTAGTAGGTATTGGCAGTATTGTGGCAAAGATGTAATCTCATTGGTATGTTAGGCAAGCAATATAGGGAATGAGACATCCCTTAGAATTCAGGAGATGTTTGAAGTGACTTTCTTAGTTCTTTGGCTACCCTGAACCTGAACTAAAAAATGACGACAAACTCTGAAGAAGGTTGAAGTTAGTTCTTTAATACACCTCAGAGCTAAGTACTGACGACTCAATACAAGTAAAAATTGTCTAAGATAATCTTCTGATCGTTTGATAACGGTTACAATATCATGACACGTCTTTGACGATTTTGTTTGCGATTGACGAAAAGTGGACGGCGGCTTTATGGATTCGACTGTCTTGTATCTATTTATCTAATTAGAGAATCATCTCATCGAGTATCACGACCTAACGATAATCCGGTACTACGCATGTAGTAAAATGTCAACAATGTACAATCAGCCTATTTAGCACATACTTTGCCTACGGTAAAGGGCAAGGCATTGAACACACGATAAGTTATTTTCACAAATGGTTTAACGCGGCTATAAATGAACAAAAGGATGTGAAGGATCCTCTGTTTGTTAGGATCGACTAATTTATGTTGTGAGTCAAGGAGAGTTTCAGTATTCTTAATATTGAATCTATCTCTGGTTTTGCATTACTGCCGGCCGAATATTCAACCCTCGGTGAAGGTAGATAGCGATCTGCGTCAAAACCATATTATTATATTTTTAAACGAAATAAACTTTGTTGCTATGGTTATAAGTATACCATTTACGAGTATATGGCAAAACCAGCGATCTTGCTTAAATTGCTAATTAGTTTGATTTTTAAAGAAGATTGGTATGTAAAGTTATTAAAAACTACAAAACAAAGCAATATTATCATACGAGTGTAAATCTATAGAATAATTTATTGAAATTAACATTTTTTTGTTAATTTTCTACTTATAATTTTAAAGTTATTACGAAATTGTTTGCATATGATTAAAATATACATTAAAACTAAAATTGCAGTTATTAGACAAATGTAAAAGTTGTCTACCTTAACATAAATAAGTGTCGAGAACTGAAGATGTGTCAGTGCATTATAATTTAACCATCTGACCTTAGTGACCTATAGTATTTACAACTAAGATTTATCTAGGACCGTACCTAAGTATCATGTGTTAGGTTTAACTGAGACTCAATAACATTTTAGGGCCGTATGCTCATTAATTACAATGCTTGAGCATTGGTTTGAGTCGAGCTTTGATTCCGAAACATTGCTTGGGTGTCGTATTTATGTAGAATTCAACTAAGTTCAAAACGATACTCAAGCATCAAAATCTTAGCTCAAGTATGGATTCCATTGGTAATTTTTCTAAAGAAAACTCTTTAGTTTTGTTGTGTTTTTGGAATAAGACGACTTGAGTCTCGATTTATGTCTGAATCTTTACTCAGGTAATTTGAGTCCGGATCAACAGTTAATGAGCATACGGACTTTAAAGAATAAAAACATAGGTTATTTTCCTATCATTTAAAAGTTGTGGAATTTACTGATAAAATCAGTATGCCCAGTTAAGTAACTGGGTATTCTAAAAAAATTTTACAATAATAATTATAACCATCATAAAATGTCTATAAAATTAACTAGTAGGTAGTTTTTAAGTATTAAAACAATAAACATATTCAAATCCATGATGATTTGCATATTCTATTGAATATTATTACATAATTACAAATATTATTATACTCATTTGAATTTTAAACACTAAAAATAATGAAGACAGTCTCATTGAAAAAGTGCGTAGTTGAGTGAGCGCGTTGAAATCTTTTGTACCTATGAAGTTGTAAAAACCTTTGAAGTATGTTAAGTTGTGAAAGGAATTTCCTTACTGGTTTTTACTTGGATATCCCTGTGGTGTGGCAAATAACCATCAAATTTAAAGTTTAAATTTCAATCTATTTTATTGTATAAAATCTATTACATTAATCAATCAAAGGGTCAAGTAAAAGAAAGTCAAGTCAAATAAGGTCAAGTAAGAAGAGCGCGTTTATGTCTTTTGTATGAAAAACTAATCTTCAATTAACTTTACCGTACTATAAATGATCTGTGACTTTACCAAATACTTTACATTGTATGTATAGCCATGGTATGCATAAAAGCATAGTGTGCAAGTCTACCGTATAAATATGTGGATCCCCTTAGCCCAAAAACGCCTTTACAAAATTGATCCAATGACCACAGGACCAAAATTACTGAAGGGAAATGAGAAAACCTTTACCCCACAGTCAAACAAAACAGAATAAAAAATGTGTTATTGTTATCACGGTAAAGCGCAGTAAAACATAGTATCAGTGCATCTCGCCCATTACACACAATATACATGATTATACTCATAGCAGTACTTATTATACTAACGATGTGAACTGAACAAACTCGCACAAACTCGTCTAATTGGACGCAATCGCGACTCTTTGTGCGATTTTGTTATCTCAATCATCTGAGATTAATTGTGAACAAGGGAACTAAAACACGCAGTGACCCTGGTGTTCTTAGATGCTAGTAAAGGAATATTCAATGCCTGAATCATTGATCTCACTTAATCGTAGCATCAGTTTGATTGAAAAGTAGCAGTTACAAAAAGCTTATTTACTTATATTTTCAAAAGATATAAGTAAATAAGTTTCCTTTTGTCACCTAAAGTGGTAACCACTGCCTATATGCATTGCCTCACTAAGCACATCCACCGAGGATATGCTCTGTGATGTATTGAACTGCACCGACCATACTTTTTTCTATCTTTTAAAGTCACCTAAAAAAATAGATTCAGTAAAGCTATTTTTTGTGTTCCTTTGTTAAATATATTTGGTGCTTCTGAATCTTTAAGTCTATTTTTAGCTCACCTGCGTTATACTTCTATACCATAGAAGAACCAATACTTACCTAAGTACTAACTTTCACAAAGTAATGTAAGAAAGTTTTATATAGCGCTACAAAGTCTTATAGTATTCAAATGCTCTGAAATCAGCACGCGATTTAAATTAGGTAGATCAAAAGTAGACTGAAACAAAATTATTCAAGTACCAAAATTAAAGTGGATTTCATGTGGATTCATTTATGTTTGCATAAATAATTTGAGTTTGCAAAATGTAAGCGATGTCATGCTCGGTCATAATGTCGAAATTCGTTATTAGCATAATTGAAGTTTAAGTACTATTTCCTGGGGTTAAATTCTTCAACTAATTTCAGACGTTTTACAGTGAGGCAATTCTAATAATTAGCATTGCATTTAATTCATATTTTATGGATGTTTTATTCACGCATAATTATTTATGATTAATATTCTAGTTTCACAAACTATTTAACCCAAATTAGTACAAAAGAAAAATCGGAGTTTTTTTTAGGTTTCGTGTTTATTTCGTAAAACAAACTATAATTTTACACAACAAAATACAAAAGACATGGTTCACGATGAATTACAGACGGACAATAATGTAAATATTCTGTGCCCACGGTCTTAATATCAGATATCTGTGTTGAAACTGCACAAGTAGGTACAATAGGTATTTTGACTAAAATAGTCTTACAATTAGATTTGACCACGTTGTGTCTGCAGCAATGAAAACATGGCAGAATTTAAAAGCCTATAGTTGTAAATACCGTCCGCACTGCGAAAACTATTTCCTAGGAAGGTACAAATCTTTTTGGGTGTTGCCATTTATTCCATTGTAGACTTATCGTGGTCAGACTATGCATAATTGTCGCGTTGAAGTTATCATCTCTTCTAAATATATAAAACTTTTTTGAAGCTGACTGACAATCAACGCACAGCCTAAACTATAAGTCCTAGAGGTTTGAAATTTGGAGGGTAGTATCCTTATATAGTGTAGGGGTGCATTAAAAAAGGAATTTTGAAAAGTCGCACCATAAATGGTCTAAAATCAGGATCAAAGATTTTAAACAAATAATACGTATGCTGCTACCACGCGAGCGAAGCCGCGGGCGACAGCTAGTTATCCATATTAGCAGAAGCACAACAGCTTCTTAAAACCTACAAAAAATTAGGGACCTCATAATTTTCTCGAAAACAATAATACTAATGACTAGGTATAGATTACAATTATAATATCTGCGATCGCATATCAGATCATACGGTCAGTGAACATGATACTTCATATCTGATTACTCGCCAAGGTGATGAGCATATAATGGATCATTATTTGACCACACAGGTGTTGGGTATGACATGATACCATCTAAATTATAAATACTTCCGAGATTTGGGCCGAGTAATCTATGGTCGTTTATGAAAATAATTGATGTGTCGCTTTTGAGTATACCTACTAAGGAACTCAAAATAAGGACATACGTTTGACATGAAGTTTTTTTTTAAATTTAATAAACTCATACCTAAATAATTTAACTTAAATTTTTATTAAATTAAAATTTCACTTAATAATTTAATGAGTGGACATTATGTCTTGTTTACCATACGTAATCAGGACATAATGTCTACTCTATCTTTTTATAAGATACACCAATTATCTGTATCTATCCGTGGGTCGAAAAGAAAAAGTAATATATACCGCGTGTACCTAATAAAGACCAATCCCGAAAACTTCAAATTGAACAAGTCAAGTCAAGTCAAAAAGCTTTTATTCAATAAAATCTCACTGATCACTTTGAATCGTCATTACGTTTTGTATGATTAGGTATGATTACAATTTTTTTTTTATTGGATGAGTTGGAGCTAGTTCGTCCCAAGCTTGTTTGTCAAATTATGGAACCACGCGAATAAAAATCAGATATTCTATACAGTAAAAGTGGTTTTAAATGTTCATCATATCAGACACTTACGTAGGTTTCTAGAGTCATCAATCTCTTAATTCATGCATAAATGAATCTTTTATCATTTCCAAAAATATTTTTATACTAAAAATAGTTCTACAAGCTAACAAATCATATTTATTTCAGTACGAGTACAAATACGACGTAGAAGACCAAGAAAAGCTTCTCTACTTCGGCGCGAACGAAGCAGGCGACGCACAAGGCAAAGTCATCGGAGGATACAGAGTGTTACTACCAGACGGACGTCTTATGAATGTGGAGTATACAGTAGAAGGTGACAGTGGCTTCGTACCCAAGATCACCTTTGAAGACAACGCGAATCCTTTCGGCAAGGGAAAGTAAACTCTAACACAAAGAAATACGACGGATAGTAGAATAATGCCATGATTTTATAAATAGGATACGGAGTAGGTTTGTTCTACCAAATTGAAATCGCGGAGAAATTTGAACTGTATTCCCAACCCACAAGATGCATCTTATTTGTGTAAATACAGACGTATTTAATCGTACCCAGTACAAAATAAAACGCAAAGGTGCACATTTGCGTTCTATTAATAAGATTATCATTAGTCATTATAAAGTCAGTAAGCCAAGCAAGTACCGTTTCTAACTAAATTAAGAATATCGGCCACTATTACCATTTTTATACTAAGTACAGTTTTTATCATTTTATTGAGGTACAAATTACTTTCCGCGTATTTTAAGTTTTATCTCAGAAATAATAGGTTCAAACTTAGCCAACTAATTCATCATTATTGTTAGAAGTACTAACAATTTGTAGAATAACTCATAAATTTTTTGGTCACTTTGAACTATAAGAAAATCTTGCTGAAACTGTGTTATGGTTGAGAATACGAACTCAAGACTAAGTGGCCAAAAAAAGAACGTATTTTATGCGTTTTATATTATAATGTTACCAGTTCTGTGATGAAACAAAAAGTTTAATTAGATCTGTTCATTGCCATTAACTTAATGAACGATAAGATTATTACGCTGTATCCATTAGAATTAATTTTATTTTTAACTCCATATTTTGATAAATGAATTTGTATTAAAATCTAAAACTTGTTCATTATTTCCCAATGCTACCCGTTCTTACCGTTCAAAAGATTTCCCTTTCTACTTTTATTATCTTTTGTTATAATTATTTTATTATGTCTAGAATCTTTAGAGCTTAACTGTGAAGAGGTTTAGTCGATTCTAAGTTTTAGCTCACTCGAAAGTTTTAGATCACTCAAAGTTTTAGTTCACTCAAAGTTTTAGCTCAATTAGCTCACTTATGAAAATGATCTAGCATCTAAAAAAATTCCCTTAGGCTGCTTTTACAGTGGTACCCATATTCTAAAGCTATGCAAAAACATTTGCAAGCACTGATTTTACGATAACTTTTCATTTAGAACAAAAATGTTTAATATGACTATTAAACTTCAGTATTGTTTCAAAAAGTGTCCAAATATACTACGTAAGTAAAAAGGACTAGAGTGACGAAGTTTTTAGTGGCTTAACGACTTCTAAAGCCAGGATTACGTACCTTTCGAAGCACGGAAGCACTCAGATGTACCTAAATGCTACCAACGGTCACCCATCCAAATTGGAACCACGCAGGACGTCGGTAAAGATTGAATAAGCAAGCTACGCCATGAACTCGTAAAATATGATGTTTTTCTTCGTTAGGTAGGTAGTTACAGGTACCTACCGAAATGAAAATGACTTACTTTGTCACACAGTCTCGTCATAATAACAGCAGTAGCTTCTGTATCAAACTGTGGTCTTCCTGCCCTGCCCACCATCTGAAGTACCGTGCTAATGCTGTATTCCTGTTAAACAGTGGACAATGCATAGTGTAGGGAGTGGTTATAAATTAACTAGTAGTTCGCCCCGAACTGAGATCTCGTGATGGTCGGAGGTTAAATAAAACCCAAACAATTTTTATTGACCAATGGTTGTAATAAACTTTGCAAATCGCTTCGAAATCGCCGTCTAGCTATGTACCAGTCTTACTTGAACTACAAAATCATTGAAACTCCAAGAAATGGTAGCTCACGTTATACTGGGTTTGCCAATTTTATAATTTTTACAACAACTCAAAAACTATTAGACCTAGAATCAAAATAAAACCGGTTTTGGAATGTCTTAACCAAACTCTATCATATGACACCCCACTTGATATTATTTTACGACTTTTTTTTTACTCCCTTTGGATCCTCATAACTTCACGGCCCTTTGACCGATTTACTTCATTTAACAAACCAGTATAACTTAAGAGTACTATCCGTATACCTACCAAATTCTGTGAAGATCGGATAAGCGGTTCAAAAGATCTCGTCGAACAAACATACAAACATACAAAGCATTTTCGTCCAAGTTGTCACTAAGATCTCGTTCGCTTCGCTCACTCGATCAATAAATATTCTTGGACATTATTACAACGCTCTCTACAGTCCCAAACTAAGCAAAGCTTGTACTATGGGAACTAGATTGCTGATAGAATACTCAGGTATATAATTTTTTTTGTAAATACATACTTATGGTACATAGTAACACCGAGACACAGAACAAACATCTATGGTTGCCACTTAACTTCAGGTGGGTCATCGGCATGTTTTACCATTAAGTTAAACAATCATAATTTAAGAAATGACTTTTGTTACTCATCACATCAATCTGTGGAAGTCCTGAATATAGGCTTCCCCTTAGATTTCAGAAACAACGATTTTGTACCTTATTTGTTTTAGAGAAAAGGTACATAATTGAATCAACCAACCTTCACCTTCGTTATCTCTGCCTATAACAATGTCTCACAGAGCAAGTCCGTTCCGGATATCTCCTGTGAGGCAATGCACTGAGTCCATCACTCCGAGACACAAATATGCATTGTGAATAACTAATTTAGCCTAAAAATGTAAACAAATTACCTGATAAGCACCACTGACGTACTGCTGGGTGTTTTTGATGATCACAAGATGAGCTGGCAAATTCACTCCCATCGCTGTACAAGTAAAAACCAAATATAAGCCCCGACACGGTTTAATAGCTCTCGGGGAAAGTGGAGGGGAAGATCTGTATTTTTTTTCTGTAACTTCGTAGGGAGTGGTCTTAATGAAATAGTCTTTATAGATACAACTTTATTCTACACATACAATGAGTAATTACATACAGTACAATGGGCGACCTTATCGTTAAAGCCTATATAAAGCAGGGTTTTTGGGTTTTGACTTATTCAGCGTAAAAAATAAATAATAATAATATCCTTGGACACTACACATAACGCCCTCTAGTCTAAGCAGTATTTTTTTTGTAAATACATTACATTTTTTTTACGTTTTTCTTATACATCAATCAATAATTTTTTTATGTCTTTTGGCTCACCTAAAGTAGTGGTTGTGATGAGAATAGGCAAGTCTCGATTCCGGAACGCTTTTTCAATGTTCGTCCTTTCTTCATAGAGTAATCCCGCATGATGACATCCCACCCCGCTCAGTACCAACGTCTATAGAATTTAATATTTTTAGACTTCTTAGTGCAAGCAGTGAAAGTAAGATAATACGTACAATTATAATAGTACCATATTATCCTAAAAAACAAATTAATTGTTTTATATAAAGACCAACCACTATACATAAATGCTGTTACTTATTCACTTCTCTACTTAAAAACGTCACTATATGAACTAAACGAGATGGCACTATTTTAAACGGTGATTAACTTTTTACAGAAGTTGAGAGGCGGTTATAGGTAAGCGGATATTTAACTGAAAGAAGACAACCCCCTATCTTATAAAAAGTTTGAGTTGACATTATGTCCTGATTACGTATGGTAAACAAGACATAATGTCTACTGTAACTTTTTATAAGATAGATCATAAGACTATAAATAGATTATTTTTTTGTAAATATAAAATTCAACAGATGATAAAGCTCTTATTAATTAGTGTCGCAACACTATTTGTTGGGGGTATCGTTTGATTTTAAAAGACCCACGGTACGACCAGGGGTATTGCCAGGGATATTGTGGGTCCGTAGTGAGCCCAAAGTCGTTTTAAATAATTGCTATTCTCATACTAAAGGCACACTAACGGGTAATGTCAAGCAGTGACATTTATTATTCAGCCTTTATAAGTCGGGACAAGGGTACGACCCAAGCTGGTAAATCGGCAAAACAATCACTTATTTGTATTTACCTGAAGTTTTTTATTCTTTATCGTAGAAGCTAGAGCTGTTAATCTGGCTTTTTGCTCCGCATTGAAAGAAATCGTTATTTCCCGGGATAAGGTTTCCGCTGTCATGGCTACACTCTTCCTTGTGTTGCAAAAAATCTAGAAGAACCAAGCTTTTAAGCATCCGCAAAACTCAATGGTAATGGAGTTCAAAAATCATATTTTTTACAATCTTAGCATTACCACACTATCCAAATCCTATAAAACTGAAATTGTGGATACTTATTAGCAACTGGTTTTAACTTAGGCATCCAAAGTTTTTGATTTCTTTACCATTTCACTTCACAATAAGGCAGTTTCTCCACCAACGCCGGCACCGGCACGTGAACGGCGCGGTGTGACGGCAGTGGTGTGGACGTGTTTTGTATTGACCAGAGGGCCTAGTACGAGTTTTCAGTGTATAGTGTGGGTTTGAAACGTCTGACGTACAGCACACCAGTGGGCGCTGATTTGTATGGAGACACTGAGTGGATTTTTTGAAAAGCTTGGTCTACACCATGCCCGTACTCGCATTTCGAGCTTCTCTAAGATTCCGCTCAGTGTCTCCATACAAATCAGCGCCCACTGGTGTGCTGGGCGTCAGAAGTTTCACACCCACACCATACACTGAAAACTCGTACTAGGCCCTCTGGTATTATTGCTGTGCCGGTGCCGGCGTTAGTAGACAAACGGCGTAAGTGAGCTGGATATCGTATCACCGACAATGACCGACATAGTTAGAGCTAGCAAGTTGAGTCAAGTTGATTTGACAGTCATCTTCTAGAATGAACTGCTTGAAAAATAGTACACTTAAAAATTGTTCGAAAAATCGGTGGTTGGAGACAGTACAAATATTTTTCTTAGAAACCTGTGGTTTGTGTCCAGGAATCGACTTCTTCAGGTTAATATAGTGATGAAGTAGTTTTAATAGAGTTATATTGACGTGCTTACCAACGTGGGTTTCCCATTATGGTATTTCTGTATGATCGGCCACAACTTATAGTTGAGGATGAGATCAAACTTGAAAATACTAGTGCCTTCAGCGCAATGGTAACCTTCTACCACTCTCCTCAGTTTCACGGGACGACATTCATCGCCGAACCTATAGTTAGGAAACTATGAGGTTATGGGTAGGTAAACAGACACCAAAATGCGTACCTATAGGTACTTAATGCACTTATGGAAAGTAAAATACTGTTTAAGAAAAGAAAAAAATATATCCAAACTCCACTGAAGTTTATTATCATTTATTTTTAACCGACTTCAAAAAAGGAGGAGGTTCTCAATTCGGTTGTACTTTTTTATGTTTGTTACCTCAGAACTCCGTCATTTATGAACTTTTATTTATGAATTTAATTATTTTCTTAAAATGCGGAAACTAAGTTTACCTTCGTTTTAAAAAACTGAATAAACTAACTTGTAGTAAACCGCTGGTTTGTCCGTAGTTCCTAGCCAAGTGGCCACGTCTTCAGGGTTACTGACCGTGGCGGAAACAGCCACGAATCTTATCCTGGGTGACACGTTTGTGGTCATCGCAGTACCGTGGTATTGTTGCTTTAACTGCTCTATACGATGAGTGGATTGAACTGATGTCTGAAAAATGGGTTCCTACTTAGAGCCTAGTTTAAAAAAGTGCCCGATGATATTGTAAAGTGTGGATGGGGGATCTAGTATTGGCTCTGGAAATATATTCCGATGTCCAGTAGTAACTGCATTTCAGGATGTTACAGTACAGGATGTTTTCTTATGATTGAAAAATAAACCTCTGAAAGTACCGGTAGCGTCATCTAGTTTGCTTTTAGGCAGGTGTATTTACAAACTGTAGAGTATATTTTTCTATGCTGCAATCTGTTGTGAGAATCAAGCATTCTGTAAAACGAGATATCGCCTGTTACGCCTCATTGACAAGCGTGGTAGAGAGACGAATCAAATTTAAAAAAAAAACATTTCAGGCCTAGATCATTGACTGGGCACCTCCTTAGTGCCTCTGTAACATACCTCTATAGTCTTCATCCTGCTCACAACAGCTTCTAGAACAGGTCCTCTGGACTCATCGTTGAGGATATGAACCTCGTCTATTAGGAAGAGCTTTATGACCTCGACTAGTTGACTGTGATCGCGCCATCGGCGAGTCAACATGTCCCATTTCTCAGGAGTTGTTATTATAATCCTAGGAAGTAATCAAGGCTGACTAGGCTGAGAGGATGGTATACCTAGGTGCTGGGCAAGCCTACTCCATCTAAACATTGTCCCAGGCACTACGTGTCCCGTTAAGTGTAGGCATATGTTGCCTCTTGGCGCTGTATATATCATCTTCAATAGATGTAAAGGCCTATTATTATTATTATTAGGAGGTAATCGCGTGTGCGAATTATGTAGGTACTAGCTTCCGCCCGCGACTTCGTTCACGTTTCGTTGGATCCCGTTTATTTTCTGGGATAAAAAGTAGCCTGTGTTAATCCAAGTTATGGACAATATAACGCGTTGCTCGCGTTCTACCCTTTAGAGTGTGACGTTTCAAAATTCCTTTCTTAGTGCACCCCTACACTATTTAAGGATACTACCCTCCAAATTTCATACCTCTAGGACTTATAGTTTAGGCTGTGTTGATTCTCAGTCAGCTTCAAAAGAGTTTTATATATATAGAAGATGAGAATGTATCAAATATGATTGTGTTTCGATTGAAGCATTTTTATAAGCTTACCGATAAGGCTTCAGCTGTGAAAAGTCCACGTCAGTATCACCAGTTACCTCGATACATAGCAAGCCAAGCTTTGTGAACTTTGAGTGCCATTCTGTTAACCTTTCGGTGCATAGTGCTTTTACAGGAGCCACTGAAAAAAAAAATGTATATAAAACCTCCTTATTTTAATTGGTTAAAAATTAAAACCTAGGTATAAAGGGCGAGTTAAAAAAAATGAATTCTTTAAAAAAAAGCTTCTATCTTTTGAGTATCCTACTAATATTAGAACAGATTACATGTGGTACCTATTTGTATTACCTACTAGCTTCCGCCCGCGACTTCGTTCGCGTCCCGTTGGATCCCGTTGATTTTTCGTGACGGACAATATAATATTCCAAGTTTCATTCAAATCGGATCATTAGTTTTTGCGTGAAAGAGGAACTAATATACACACATCCTTATATATACATACATACATTGTACATCCTTACAAACTTTCGCGTTTATATTATTAGTAGTATGTGGGCAGATCCTAGTTACATGGGAAGTTAAAAACTTTGTCTTACTGTAAATAATTTTGAAATCATGATTTTCATTCCTGTCTTCCAATTCCATCAAAAGGCGGACGATGGCCATTTCAAAAACAACAGTTTTACCAGAACCTGTTGGAGCGCAGATAACCATAGACTTGTCTGAAATAAGTTTAGTAAATACAATTGAATAGAAAATATTTATTTTGCTATTTTTATAAATACACAAGATAAATAATAATCAATATTAATTATTTAAAATGTTAATAAATAAATAAAATAAATAAATATTCACGGACACTTAACACAACGCCTTCTAGTCCCAAACTAAGCAAAGCTTGTACGATGGAAACTAGATGGCTGATAGAATACGTACATACATTTTTTTTTGTAAATACATAGGTACTTATAATACATAGAAACACCCAGGGTAGAATAGGGTCACGATTTAAGAACGCTCTTTACGAAGGCCCATTTTAGCTGATTTTCTAACTTATTTATAAGGCGTCGTCCTAATTGGCATCGCGCGAGCAAAGGAAATGCTTATAATATATAATAGTAACGGTTTTAAACGCGCGAAGAAAACGCATCGTTTGATCGTACGATGCTGGCCAATTAGAACGACGCCTTATAGAGTAGACCAGTGGGACGTCTAAACATTGTATTTGACACTTGCCCTAGTTTGTGCAGGCATACATTATTACAGGATGCAAGCGCATCGCCGCATACCTAAGTAGGTACTTAGTGTGCTTAGGTATATAGTGCCTTCGTAAGATCGGTCTAATATTAGGTCCGGATAAATCACGTAACTAAGCAATTATCATAATATAAAAATATCGCAGAATTTCTTGGCATCGGACTTCCACTTACGCCGATCTTACCAGAAGGCACCTTATACCAAACCTTAATATGCTTTTAAAATGATGAATTGATTATATGATTATTATTATTATATGATTATATGATTATAAATTATATGATTGAAAAATCGGCCCTTAGGGCCGATTTTTCAATCCCCAGATAAGTGTACCAGCAACAGTTTTTCGCAAATAAAGAATTTTTACTTTACTTTACTATTGCTTATAATACCTAGGTACATAGTAACACCCAGACATAGAACAAATGTTACAGTCTTACCTGAGTACAGTGCATCTTCAATAACTCTGGACTGCACTAAGTTGAAGAATGGATATGAAAATACGTTTCTGTATTTTATATCTGGAACATGAAAGTTACCTTATAAAGTAGGTAGGTACCTACCTAGCTCGCCTATACATAACTAACGTAGATATGCTTAATTTTTGTCATCGTTTCATAATGTCACGAGTAGGTACCTACTTACATAGGTAGGTACCTAGGTAGTTAGTTTTTTTAGTTCGAGTAGGGACCTACCTGTTAGAGAGTTACACCGGGCTGAGTTGCATTACAGCCATTTCCAATCCCAATAATATATTTCTAGATTTGCCTTGCTATACGTAAGTAGGTATAGGTAGGTACCTGTTATATATATTACCTACTATATTTTAAAGCATCTATTTATAGGTAGGTAGGTACACCTAAGTAACTAACTACCTACCGAGGATGGAAATTCTTTTTGGGTTCGGCCGTGACATGACACAATAAAGCTGACTCACCAATTTCATCAACACTTCGAAATTCCCCGCATTTTCCAGTTCCTTTTTCAGGTCTCCTAAAATTCTGGTTTCTAAAATCACCCGCGATGTTAGAACCCGAAATAACTTGTGCAGCAGCGTCATGAATATTTCCAGAATTCTCCACGGAAGACAACGATAGAGGCTGTGAGTCGCCTATCTCATCAGAATCACCCAAAATGTCAGTAAAATTCTGCCTGAAATATTTTTAGCTGGTTAGTCGAAAGTCGCTAGGTAAACCAACTAGGTACCTACCTATTTATTTTAAGAATTATCAATTTTCAGTCTGGTAGGTATGTACCTATGGTAAGTTTACTCACAATTTCAAACTCATCAGAGCTTTTTCAAAATTTTCACCAAGTTTTCATTCGCAAGAAAAAAATTTAATAAAATACTTTTCCCGCTCAAACACATTGGTAATTTCTGCTCCTCTCCTCTTCTTCTTCTTCTCTTCAATAATGGCCTGTGTCCGTCATTTCGACAGACAATTTTGCCAATGTCAAGTGTTATAATTGTAATAATATAAGTCAAGTCAAGTCGTTTGTCAAGTCGGCTGTAAATGGTGGATTTTCTCTTCAAAACATGAAACGGTTTTCACATTCAGAAAAACCACTACCTAAATTATTTCAAATTCATCACTTGACACTGGCAAAATTTTATTTCTAATTGATTGTTTATTTTTTTTAATTTTACCATAAGGGTATAGAAGAAGAAGAAGTGGGAAGGAATTTCGAAAAAGGAAAAGATTTGGGAAAAGAGGAAAAAGGCAAAAAATATTTTTTGCTTTGATTCTTTGTCTTTCTTGGAAACTTGGCACCGGAAAAAGTGTTTTCTTTCATGGATATTTATTCAGACAGGCAGACACATACTATGCACTAGCATCCTAGTAATCTGTGCAGATACTGATCGTTGTTTTGTACGAGACCTAACAATAATGTAAGTACTAAAATCTCAAAGTTCTTGGAATTACATCTGCCCGACTTCTATCACACTTACCTATAGCTTCTGGTATATTTTCAGGGAAAAAGTAAAACCTTACGACAAAGCAGAGACTGTTTCGATAGACACATTGACCCTAGAAACAATTGTACTGCAAACAAGAGCAAAGGAAATATCCCAACTTGATGCCCTTAGCAAAAAAGTATATTACTTACACACTGATCTTTTATACTATAGAAAAACTAATTCTGAGCTTGGAAGATCTTGTTATGAAGCATGGAGAGTTCTGATGAAGAAAGTGGGTGGGACGCCAAATGGATGGAGAGACCTTGGACATGCTCTGGGAGTAAGCCAGGATGACTTAGATGTAAGAACAGAGTATAGTTATGATTGAAAGTAATATTATTTTACCGCGTGCCGCTCAGCCGTGGTCAGCAGGGAAGCTGGCATGAGCATATGATAGTCTAAACACGATCATGCCTTTGTCTTGCCATGTTCAGGTCCTTGCTCCTTAAAGAATAAAGGCGATGTTTCTGTGGCAATAACTCCGGAATTACAGTGGCATGGGCTAGGTGTGCGTGCACCCACCTTTAGTAGAAAAGTTGTTTCTTTGCTAACTTTTTTTTTATATTTCTTCCAGTTTATTATGGCCCAAGTAAAAGATGACCAAACGGACATGGTTCTCAAAGTCTTCAGGCAAAGTGAAAAGGCAACTATAGATAAGATTGTAGATGCATTCATAAAACTGCAAAGATATGATATTTTGAAATCACTTGAAGATCCTCTTTGTAATATAGCTCAATACTTCAACAAAAATGACAGTGGATATCAGAGTAATGAGAAAAGCACAGGACATAGAGAAATTGTTAGACTGAAGAACATGGCAAATGATCTACCACCAGCTTTAAATAATAACATTGTCATAAAAGAGAAAGATCCTGGTATGCCTAAGCAACCATTGATGAAACCGACCACAAATAAAAAAGAAATTAACAAAAATGATAGTCCAATTCTGTTCCTGACCTATGCACAAGATGGTTTACCAACGGCTATCAATATTCAAGAATATGTGGATAGTTGGACTGACATTCAAGGGGTCAAAGTTATCACACTGAATTGTAAAAAGGATGAAATATATCAGAATCCTGAAAAGTTTATAAGGGAACATTTTGAGAAGGTTTGTCAAATACACAATAATTATTGTTATGCAGCTTGCCTGTTATGATATTCTAAATACTCAAAGCATTTTATATTATGTATTCTATCAGCAATCTACTTTGTGAAATGTTCATGAATATTAATATTATTTACTATGTAACTATGTAGTAACTTCTAACTTCTGCCCACGACTTCGTTCGCGTCCAGTCACAAACAATATACATTCTAAGTTTCATCCAAATCGGATCAGTAGTCTTTGCATGAAAGAGTAACAAACACCCATATAAACAAACTTTTGTGTTTATAATATTAGTAGGATCTAAGACAAATCCTCCATTTTCAGGCTGATTTCATAGTTCCAATAATAACCCCAGGATACCTTGAAGAGATACAATCCCACAGAGTGAACATACCAAACACTACAGAAAACTTGGATCACAAATATGCCAACTTTATCTACAATTTGATTGTAAATCATTACATCCATGCTTCAGGTTGTCTCAACAAGAAAGTCAGAAGTGTTTTACCACAAAACTCTCAGACAGATTTTTTTATGAACATCACAATGTATCCTGACCTGATGCCGTGGACTTACGAGACATGCTTTGATGAACAGTTTCAAGCATTCTTGAAGAAAGCAGGCTTTTAGTGTAGCTGTAGCTAAATGTAGCTTTAAGTGTAGTTTTATGGAGAAAGATACTCTATTCCACCTTTTCAAACCCATATTTTAAAATCAGATACCAGTATTTTCAGGATTTGCAATATTTTTACAAATAAAATCTACAGAAATTAAAATATTCAAAGTCTTATTTATTTCTTTGATTATGCTAGAAAAAAAAACAGTTATCAGTTCATAAAAAACTTATAATAGGTAGGTACCATTATTTGGCCTTAATATTTAGCTAAGGTTATGTTAAGAGGTAAAATAGGAGCACTTCTAATGCTAAAATAATAGAGAAACATTAATACTAAGTATATAAAACTAATTGTAACACTCATGATAAATATGGGACACAAGATAACTCCTAGCAGTAACTGCAAAATGCATCTTGGTGTAAGTTTAAGGTATAAGTTTGGGACATAGATTAATTTGTTTTAATGTAAACACAGGTATATTTTTATCAAATAGCTAATGAAAACCTGGAATCAGGGTACCTTTGTAGATGCATGTAAGAATACCTTGTATTTATCCAGTTTTGGTCTTTGAAAATACAATAAATACTTCAATTTTATAAATAAGCAGATATCGTACTAGGACTTTTACTATGTCTAATCTTTGCTAGGTGTTTCATCGTTTTCGTCAGCATCAGCTGTGTCGTTAAGAGTGCTAGTTTCGTCAGCTGTGCTGACATCGTTCACATCAATACCAGTGTCATCATTGCTGCCATTCAGTTCCTCCTAAAACCAAATGATCAATAAGTTAATGCCTAATATGCTTGGATTCCAGACACTAGAAAAACTATTGTCTTGTGTGGATCTGTGTTCCAGCATGCCAAAGGTTAAGTCTAACCTTTCAAGAAAAAGAGTAGGTACTTGCTGAAGCTCTTATCATACAAGCCCTATAGTCTGATGACAGTAAAAACAAAAAATAAACATTCTAGCTAAAATATGTAACTGATGGCCTAGGAAAATATTGCCTCAGTTACATATTATATTATAAGAACAGTCTGATGGTAATTCAGAAAAATCACAAGGATCATTTTAGAATAGACTTGTAAACAAGATGATTCTAGGAGCCAATTCCTTTCAACCAGGTGCAAATCAATAATTTTAGATACAATTTTAGTGTCACTTAAAATTAACTTGAAAGTTGTTGCTAAAAATGACAATTTTAAATTACATATTAGCTTGTAAAAATTACAATTAGTTTACCTTGCAGGCAAACTGCAGGATTATGTAATAGTCATAGTCATAGATATTTATTCACCATTTGGAACACAATATAGGACACTCGGCTTTGTTTATAACATTGTACTTTAGCGGCTGTACATGGGCCTAAAATAATAAATAGATTACAACAAATTACCTTGATAACTTCAACAAAGGTGTTAGCTTCATCCAACATCTGTTTGATTATTGTATTCTCCTCTTTGAGATCTTCAATAATCTTGCGAAGCTTTTCATTTTCATCGAGTGCATCTTGTAGAGCTACCCTGGAACACCATGAAGGTTTGATTGAGGTATAAAACTAATACATTGTTAGTGGCCTCGAGATTACATCAGGTTGGGCATTTGCTTATTCCTACGGTTAGTATCCTAAAAAAACAATGGATATGTAGAATACTTACTGGCGCTTTCCAGCTAAAATTTCCCAGTATTTCTCAGAGGCACCTTTTGGGTTTGTAAGATCATCAACAGTGATTTTGTTCTCAATGCTAGCTTGAGTCTCCTTTGTTGATAGATTCTTCCTCTTTACTTCAGGAGTTATGTCACCTCTATAAACTCAAATTAACAATTTAGTACACAAATTTTACATGGTTCTACCTAGAGCCTGAGCCTTTAATAGTACCATAACCACAAATGAGTCACACACAATGAGACTACAGAACTATTAGCAGATACCTATCTAATTTCTCAAGCTTCACAATACCTTCACAGTACAGTAGGTACCACAGTTAGGTACACATACTTACACAGGTGTATCTTGGCTAAGTTGATGCTTCAAACTTTTGCATGGTCTTCCCACCAAATTTTCTCTATCGGAAGCGGTGTGCTGCAAGGTCTTGAGCGATCGCCTGGTAGTTCTGGTGTTTTCCTGAAATAAAGTTCTAATGGTACAACACAAAGTTGTTCATACAATCGAATGCAAATGGATTTAGCGGTTCTCGAGCACTGATTAAGTCATGTAAATTATTTCATACCTCTTGGATACTCATTTTGGAACTAGTAGAAACTACAGCAGAATTAAAGTATAGTAAGTGATTTGATTTATGATGAAGAAACCCGAAGAAACTCACGAAAAACCACTTTTTACCAAACAACAAAACAATCGTCGGTGGAATGACTTTAGATTTGACATTTGTTTGACATTAGCAGCCGGTTTTCCCGGTATTTTGATTTGTTCCAGAGATTTGTTTTATATTTAGCATAAAAAATTAGGAAAGAGGTTTTTTCATGGATTTAGTATAGGTAAAATGTATGGGTCTCTGTGTAAAAAAGCATATTAGAACTACTCGGATCCATAATACGGATATCCGGAATCAGGACTAAAATCTATGCAAACGCTTGTGTTCGGGTCTATGTATAGGTTGACACGAAGATTGACATGGACAGGACAAGTCGGACATGCAAGTTGTTTCAGCCAAGCAGGTTCAAGCCACTGCTGAGCCCCAAACAGTTTTCATAAGGTCAAAACTGTCAAAGTCAGATAAGACAAGACAAGCTAATGTCAAAAAAATTAGTTGATGTTTGGCAGAGGGAGGGTTAGGATGTGCGTTCGTTCGTAATTATTACTGAATCTGCTAAATAAATCGATTCTGTTTAATTATCTACCTCGTACCTACATTGCAACAGTTTTTGGCTCGTGAGGAACATAATTGTTCAGTATGACTATCACAGTGTTACTTTAGATTTCGTTCATTGTTCACAACTTTACGTGGTTGTTTATCTTATCTGAAGCACTACGTTTTAAACCCTGTGCTAGATTAGAGACCACATCAGCCTAACATAGAAACAGTATGACTATCACAGTGTTACTTTAGATTTCGTTCATTGTTCACCACTTTACGTGGTTGTTTATCTTATCTGAAGCACTACGTTCTAAGCACTATCTGAAGCACTACCCTGTGCTAGATTAGAGACCACATCAGCATATCATAGAAAATACAATGGATACGCTCAGGTAAATCTACTATTTTAAGCTTTCCGTGAACTGCAGTGCTTAGCACCTTGTTAACTACCTATACTTACCTACGTCAAACAGAGTCAAGGTTATTTATAAAGTCTCTGTCACACACAGGTACACCTTAAGTACACATGTTTTTTGCTACTTTTGTGTGTTATTTATTTTATCACTTTTTGTATAGGTTCTATTTTGTGACCTGGAATGTGGCCACCAAGTCACCGAATCAGGATATGAATGCTCTACTAGATTTTCCATCCCACTTCAACAAAAACAAACCACTTCCAGACTTCTATGTGATCGGGTAAGCTTTAATCAACATCAACTACTTCCACAAAGTCTTCTTACCTAAAGTACAAACAGGCAAATTATAAAATTTATTGAAGATGATTTATACAGCGTCAGCAGGCAACCTATGCCTACACTTAACGGGACACATAGTGCCTGGGACAATGTTTAGATGGAGTATCCCACTCGGCCAACACGGCATACCTATAATACCTAAGTATTCACACAAAAAATACAGACTCAAACAGCAGAGTTTTCCATAGTAAATTGTCAATTGTATGCTTTACTTTCAACTCAGACTTAGTAGGTAGGTACTTTGACAGCAAGTGAGCTCTTACAGATAGATATTTGGTTACCAGTTTAATAGAATTGTGATAGTTTTAACAAGCCCTTAGATTTAGTTGCTGTTTGTTGTATTGTAATTTGTTCTAAAGTAAACAATTATTATAAGTATAAGGTTTTGTAGGTAATGCATAATCATCATGCAATAATAATGACCCACTTAATTTCTGGGTCAGACTATCTACAAGGTAGGATGTTGTAAGTTTAAAAATACTATGCTAAAAGTGGTAATGAAATTATAATCTGTGCATAAACTCACCACTTAGCATTTGGCATTTTGTGTAAAAGAGTCTAAACCAATCTCATATTCCATTAAACACAACAATAAAAATCATAACTGTATTGGGCTTGTTATACAGACCCTTTTCAACCATGATATTTTATCCACTGAAACTATCAGGAATAGAGATATCATTGATAAATCAACCCTACCTCGGTTTTAGGTCTAAAGTGGTCATAACCATAACCCATAAATACTTTGGTGATTTGCAGAGCAGCATTTTTTCATTACACTGGGTTATTAGTAAAATTACGGTACTGTCAGGACCATAACCACTATAAATACATTTTTCAGTCTACAAGAAGTAAAATCACAGCCGCAGAACATGCTAATGGACTCACTATTCACCGATGCATGGACTTCTACATTTAACAAGATCCTCTGTCGTCAAGGATATATAATTGCGAAGCTTACTCGCTTGCAAGGAATACTACTAGTTGTCTACACCCAGATGAAGCATGTCACCCATCTGAGAGATATTGAAGCTCAGTACACTAAAACTGGACTTGGTGGGATGTGGGTGAGTACAAAAATCAATAGACATTCTTTTTAACATAATATTTCTTATTTCCATAAAAACTAGAACAATATTGAAATGCATTTAACAAAAAGCATGCGGGAGCGAAAGATTAAGATATTGAGCGTTGATTTGTGCACTCTAAGCTTGATCTGTGGCCTCTGCACTTTCGCCCGCGACTTCGTCCGCGTCTTGTCTGATATTGTTGATTTTCCGGGATAAAAAGTAGCCTATATTATGTTAAACCAGCTTATGAACTATTATATTCCAAGTTTCATTCAAATCGGACCAGCAGTTGCAGCGTGATTGAACACAAACATCTAAACTTTGACATTTATAATATTAGGTGGGTTCCCAACAAGTCACACCAGATCCGGTCACAGTGTGACTCGTTGGGAGTTTTTTTCCCATCGAGTTACACTGTTATACAAGTGTAACACGTTGGGAACTCTTAGTGGGATGGTATGGGATTAGTTGCTGTCAGTATTAAACAAAAAGGTCTAATCAATAGACTACTAATTTAGTCTAGGAAAACGATCTAATCCTTTAAAAATATCGTTCGTGTAAAAAGGCGCCGCCTGACTAGACTTAAAAGAAGTCTGGCCAGTTAAACGGTAGGCTCGAAAATTACGTCACACATCGACTTTCAACGGAAATAAATTCATAACTCAGGGTTGACCTAGATTTTCCACTGCCTCGCGTTCCTATTATGAATAAATAAAACACTAAGTTCTCGTAGCATGTTTCTGTAGTAACTGTTATTGTCTCGTATGACTGCTTTAGAATCGATATCAGCACGTGTAGACATTTGATCATGCGATAGGTAGAGGTAGGCAGTAAGCGTAATTATGTATTACTATTCTAGTAGTCAGTATGTACTCTGAATAAGTCCGGGACATGAGTCCTTTAGATTGGCCGCATACACCCAATTCCTATGATCCTCACAATTTCGTCGATCCATCGAGAGGCCGCGGCATGCCATGCTTGATCTACCATTTCGTGGTTGTCATTCGTGAACTACTCCTTACGTTTTCGGTTCTACAATAGCACGCTCGGTTACATTTCAACTTACTAATTCTTTCTACGAATCACGATATCGATTAGCGGTAATATACCTGAAAAGTCTATAATAGGTGTTCTTTGGCCTTCTGACAGTTCTTTGTACCACATAACCCTGACCTTAAAAGTCCTTGAAAACATTGAGGTCCCTCGATGAACTTTATTTATTAAACATACGACGAGGATGCTACGAGACGTTGATATATTCCAGAAATCCCCACTAAGAAGTCCCTACCAGTAGAGATTTCAGTTTTTTTCCAGATATCCCTACTGCTACGTCGTAGCGGCTACTACGACGTAGAAGTGGGGGCATTTCTGGAATATATCGAGACGGGTGCAGGTCGAATTTAAAATTCGTCTCGAGAGGTCGTTTTGAAAATTTATTGGACGGCAATTATTCAGTTACTAGCCGTCGCCCGCGGCGTTGCTCGCGTTCTAAATAGTATAATAATAGTGTGACGTTTCAAAATTTCTTTCTTAGTGCACCCCTACACTATGTAAGGATACTACCCTCCAAATTTCATACCTCTAGGACTTATAGTTTAGGCTGTGCGTTGATTCTCTGTCAGCTTCAAAAGAGTTTTATATATATTGATTGATAGGATACTAAAATTGAATTCACAGCACTCTCTATCCGGGTAATTATTTCAGGGTAACAAAGGAGCAGTCAGTATCCGTTTCAACATCTACGGCTGCTCGGTCTGCCTCGTCAACTCTCATTTGACAGCTCACGAGCACCTACTCGCGGATCGTATCAACGACTACAATACCATCATCAAACAACATCAGTATCATGTGTCGGAAACTGCCAATATTTTATACCATGAGTGAGTACTTTGTTGCTATTCCTTTCTAGTTTTTCATAGTGATAGATACATAGATTACATAGATTCTACAGATAGATGAAGTGCTTGTTGGCTTACAACTCTGGGCGGTAGGAATCTGAGATAAAGAAATTGAAAGATGATACGATCAAATGTGCCTCTGGCGAGTCTTACAACTCAGTTGGTAGGCATAGCTCTGCCTTCCGCGCCGCCTGTGCCGTGGGCTGTGGGTTCGATCTCCATTGAAATAGTGGTCGGGTTCAAGAATTTAGGAAAATGAAAAAGTACCGGACTTTACTGCTTTATCAATTATACGCCTAGAGCTTAGTCCAAATCGTTTGCCTAGTTTATCAGTTTATCGTATCGAAGGGCCGACTCCACTGCGTGAATTATCTTGTCAGTTAGATAAGGCATGATTCATGACCTTGGATACAAATATACCTAGGTTTTTGTACACATTTCGTGAGCCTATTTATTTTTTATACTTTATAGAAGAGATTTTTTTTATAGTAGAAACTTACTACAGTCCCGCTTTACAATATTTACAAAATGTTTACGACCACACATTGAAAATACTATTACAATCAAATCAATGTTCATTTATGAGCTTACATTATTTTACACTAGTAGCTCTATTACCTACGCACACCTCAAGTGACATAAACACTAAAAAATACTATAGGTAATTAGATTTTTAATCACTCAAAAATAAAACCCATTGTTTGTAAAAACAGGAAAAAAGCATCTCAAATTGATGGAGGCTAACACGACAAGGTCTAAGTTCATCATATATTATTTACAAATATACTGGTTTGGCATTCGGATAGAACCAGCTTTTATGTAGTTAATTTATACAACAAACTAGAAAATTATTGATATCGTGCAAAATTAATTCATGTTACAGTAAGACATAGCTCAGATGTTTTGGTATTCTTGAGAGTGGTCAAAAAGTGGTAGGCAGAAGCACATCCAAACAACTAAATAGCAGTGGTACCCAGCAAAATTCAGACTTGAAGTAAATATTTGCGTATCAAACTCCCCGCTGTGAAAATCTTCGCCGTCATCTTTACTACTACTACTGGACCTAGAGGTCGCCTCTAGGTCCAGTAGTGATCTCTAGGTCACCTAATCACAATAGTAACAATTTGATACGCTATGAAAATACAAGTTTAGAGTCTGACTACGCCAACATCGCAGCAGCGCGCAACGCTTAAAATGCAGAATTGGAAATTGAAATTGATTTACAGGACAGCCTAATATAATTAGCAAAATTGTCTGTATTCCGAAAACTATTTAAAACATGACTACGAAAGTTACTATGAATACAAATCTTTGGGGTCGCCTATATTCCATTGCAAAGTTTGCTTGTGTCACTATACCTACTTATTACATAATTACCTACTTATTACCTGCCTCTCAAACGTTGTTGAAGTGCGTTCAAACACAAATAATTACGGACGACGACTTGAAGCACAAATAATTGTACAAACTAACGTCAAACCAACAACCTTCTGCTCACATAGTTTTCTAGAATTTATATTTTTGTTCTCGAACACTTCTTTCCAGCTACGTCTTCTGGATCGGCGATCTCAACTTCCGCATAGACCATCCGACCGGCGACAGCCCGAGCTCGGAGGAAATCGTTGCAACACTGCAAAATGTCGAAAAAGACAAATACACCTCTTTACTGGAACATGACCAGTTGAAAGCGGTTATGGAAACCGGCGAGGCTTTTTCGGAGTTCTCTGAGTCTGAGATACGATTCCCGCCGACGTACAAGTTCTTGATGGGGAGCGATGAGTATGATTTGAAGTGAGTTGTTAAAATTTCATACAAGTTAAAATACAAAAAAGCGTGATGTTGATAATCTCTTCATGTATTTTCTTTCTTTTTTCTTTCATTGGGTTCGTAAAATGCGAACTGAATTGGATAGTTAGTTGTAAATGCAGTGTCTTGGAGACTCTTCCAATTGGTGTTGATTTAGTTCAGATTTGCAATGTTCGCCAGATACCACACTGTTATCTGGTGTAAGTATATTTTTTTAATATTTGCACTGTATTGCATTTCATACCTAATTGGTACTTTCATGGTTTTCAATCTTCATCAAAAGTCCTTTTAATTTAGTGTTTCGTTTTAGAAATACGCGGGAACTTGTCTTTAATTTAGAAAAAAAATCTGATTAGTAATTTCCAGTTTTTCTCTCAATTTGTTCACAATAAATAATTTCCATACTTTGCAGGAGAAAACCGTCATGGACCGACAGAGTCCTGCACAAGGTGATTGCAGATAACTACGAGAATATCAAACTACGCGCTGACCTGATATCTTACAACCACATACCACATTACACAGTCAGCGACCACAAGCCTGTGATCGCACAGTTTAATATCAAGGTCTGTTGTAAGCAAAACCAACTAAGGGAAGATTTGTATTAGATCGGGGCGTACCGTGTACGTACTACTGCTTCATACAAAATGTATGTATGTAACGTTTCAAATCCGCGCCCCGTCCGGGTCACGTGCACCGGCCCGGTCTAATATAAGTCTTCCCTAATTAGAAGATTATTTAACCAACTAATGGAACATGGCTGTGTACAAAAGGTTGAAATCAAACACTATAATATTGCATCCCTAGATTAGAAAAATCTGTATGCCCGAATACTAACCGTACTCCGAATGGTTTAGAATTAGTCCTGCCATTTATTATACTCAATGGTAAAATATTGCAAATCCTTGCGCAACTTTTGTATGTACTAATTAGCTAAACTTAGATAATATGACTGCTACTAAAGCATTGTAAAAAGCGCTTAATTAAACCTAGCTGTAACATCCTTATAAATTACTTATAAACACATGAGTGAGCTACGCTGCTAAAAGGTATTTTGAAGATTCACGTCACACATGAAAATTAGGTTTGTATCAGATGTTTCAGTTATTCTGGTACGCTATTCTGATTCATTCGGAAAATCTTTTCGGATCCATATCGGACACTTTCGAAGGAGATTTCAGATATTGAAATCAAAACCCTTCGAATGTTACCGATATCGATCGGACAAGGCTTTCCGAATGAATCAGAATAGCCTTATGTTTATGCTGCGCTTATAATCATATAAAATCCTTGGTTAATTGAGCACAGCTCTAAACCCAGCTTATTGCATGCACGTAGATTCGTAACGGCTTCGCGCGCATGGTACAAACCGAATCGCCGCGCGCCGCTCGTTCGGCCGTTCGGATGCGTTCGGCTATGTTCGCGCCGACGGACGAAGCTGATTCAGCACCGATCGCTGATGAATCTTGTTTGCCGAATACGCTGAATGCCGCGCAGAATGTCGTCACTGATAGTGTGAGTACTGTTGAATAAACATTTATTTATGAATGGAATAATGGTTTTGGCGTTTGGTCTTGTGGTAGTTAGAATTAGATTGGTTAGCCACTCTGTTTGCCCTATATTTAGACTAGTCCCGAGCTCGTTTGAGATTCACAAAGGTATAAAAATTAAGGTTCCCAACTCGCCCGCTAGGAGCGCTGATCGTGACTTACAAAACTAGTTTTTTTTTTCAAAACTTGTTTAGAGTAAAACTGAGATTACGGGCTCTGAGATATCAATCAATTCAAGTTAAGTTTAAAAACAGTTAATCCTGTCTGAATCGATTTTATTATTAACCCCATTTGCTTTTTGCACTCAAACTACTCTTCCAAAACAGCAAAACATTCTCATACCATTTGGTCCGTTCCGTTATATTTTGTCACTCAATATCAAACTCTTTCTCAATGTGTCTAACAGCCATTTTCTTTCAACAGGCATTTTCAAACTACACTGAGAAGACGGTAAGGTTTGCAGCCATCACTCGCATTTGGTACATCGGTGATGCCGATTTTAGGACGCAATGTACACTCTCACCTGATGTAGAAGTCAACAGTAACGATTGGATCGGCATTTTTGACGTAAGTTGACTAGCATTCATTTATTGAGAGCATTGATCATTCATTGAGAGCACTGATCATTCATTGAGAGACATATTGAGATGGTCATTCATTGATGCGGACTTTAAGACGCAATGTACACTCTCATCTGATGTAGAAGTCAACAGTAACGATAAAATAGTTTTTTTGACGTATGTCAGTAGTAATTGCATCCATTTATTGAAAACATTGATCATTTATTTATTGAAAGAAATAGTCATTCATTCATTGAGAGCCTAAAATCATTCATTGAGAACACACAGTCAAGCATTTATAAATGCGTCAATCATATTTTGCGAGCATTAGTCATTCAATGGCATCATGCAATTCCACTCTGTATAAACTTATGTCGTTTTGAGAGGGGCAAGGTAAAATATAAAAAACTAGCTTCTGCCCGTGACTTCGTTCGCGTCCCGTTGGATCCCGTTGATTTTCCGGGATAAAAAGTAGCCTATAGGTTAATCGAGGTCACAGACAATATACATTCCAAGTTTCATCCAAATCGAATCAGTAGTTTTTGCGTGAAAAAGGAACAAACATACATACATCATACATCATCCATCCATCCATACATCCTCACAAACTTTCGCGTTTATAATATTAATAGGATAGAATAGACTTTTTGAAATTTTGAACTAACAAAATTATCTTTTTCTCCACAGGCTAATTTCCACAACCTAGACGACTACATAGCCTACGAGTACATTACCAAAGTAAGCTTACCTGAAGCCCCGATTACCAGCGGCCAACCCAGAACTATCACTTTGAGTTTTCCGGTCGGCAGCGGGGTCAGAACGCCGGGCTTCTATCGGTTCATTTACTTCAGCCAGCCGAATAATGACGTCAGGAGTGTTCTAGGTAAGCATTTCGAATGTAATTCTTATTTCTAGTATTGTAAGGTTTAAACTAGCGCGTCATACTTTGACGCGTCTAGCTAAATAATGTTGTCACATTGTAATTTAGGGGTTCCCAACTTCAGATTAGTTTACAAAAAAAATCTAATAACATATAATATATTCTAGTAACCACATGCAGGGACGTATACTAATCAACGCTTAGTCTTATGAGATCTCTCACCGATGAGTACTGATAAAATACTTAAACATTCGATTGATTTTTTACTGTCGACAAGGACTTAGCTTAAAATGCTTCCGCAGGTATATCCGAACCCTTTGAAGTGAGCAGTAAAGAAGAAGAAAACCTATTGACTGAGCAGTCCGAACAAGCGTCCTCCAGTGCATCGCCAAGCCGACCCAAACCGACCACAGCAACAACAGATATCTTCACTGACTTCACTGGCTTAGATGTCGCTAAGCTTTCCCGTCATTTCTCTAATGATCTTAGCATCGACTGATTAAAGGCTTACCTGCCTGGTTCTCCATTGAACGGCAGGCGAAATAACTAGACTGTATTCTGTTCAGCGATTCAATTAAGGCGAAGGGTAAAGGCAGACAACCTTCTCGCTCGCACATTTCAACATTTTTGAAGATATAATATAACTAAATGTAATTATTTGAAATTGCAGAGCTTCAGGGTCGAGAGAATAACAATGCAAAGGTTCAGTAAAAATATCACATTGATCCAAACAAGTTTTCCGACCAAAAAACTTGTACCAATGCGATAAATTAAAGTGCACATTTTTTGGTTAGAAAACTTGTTTGGATCAATGTAATATTTTTGTTGAACCTTTGCATTGTTATTCTCTCGACCCTAGCTCTGCAATTTCACATAATTACATTTAGTTATATTATATCTTCATGTTGAAATGTGCGAGCGAGAAGGTTGACTGGCTTTACCCTTCGCCTTAAGGCGTTTTTTTATGGTACTGATGTGGACGCACGATCAATGTCATGTGTCATGATCGGTCAGTGCGCGTGACTATGACAGTTCTCTAAAATTGTGTTTATATTTATACGTCAAACTATAATGTTGTATTGACTCGGCTGCAGTCCGCAGGGAAGTGGGCATGAGCTTAGTCTAAACACTATCATGCCTTTGTCCCAGCATGTTCATGTTCTTGCTCTCTAAAGAATAAAGGCGATGTTGCTGTGGCAATAATGCCGGCAGTGGCAATAATGCCGGCATCGGCAAAAAAAACACCAAACGGCCGCATTGTACAAGAGACAATGACATTTGGTTGCATTGTGCACGCGCCTTATTTATCTGTGACCAATGACATGCCGCCATTTTAGGTAGATTCGCTGAATAGATTATAGTGATTAACTACGAACATAATAAAAAGTGTATGTAGATATAAAAGTGAAAAATAAGTGATAGATGTAGTTGTATACACGCTCGCACATTTCAACATATCTGAAGATATAAAATCACTCAAATTGAATATGAAAAATCGCAAACGACATTAATGTGTACAAGTTTTAGTAATGAAAAGTGGAAAATAAGCTAAAAACACAAAAAAAGATCAATTTTTGGCCGAAATAGCGGTCTGGATTAAAGTGATATTTATGCTGAACCTTGTACAATGTTATTGCACACAACATTGTTTTGAACAATTTTTCATAAATAATAATGGGCCTTTACATCTATTGAAGATGATTTATACAGCGTCAGGAGGCAACCTATGCCTACACTTAACGGGACACTGTAGTGCCTGGGACAATGTTTAGATGGAGTAGGCTTGCGCAGCACCTATTCCATCCTCTCAGCCTAGTCAGCCATATCCACAGGAAAGACAAGGTCAATACGTGCGGAGCTAACTAAGCCGCGGGTTTCCTCACGATGTTTTCCTTCACCGAAATAAGTTCAGTGATTTTATATCTTGTTAGAAATGTTGAAAGGTGCGAGCGAGAAGCTGTTTAATGCTTGTTAGTACCTGCGAATTCTTTCGCGAGAGTTTGCTTACAAACTTAACCCATAGCACCCCATAGCAATATGGAGTAGCATTACACTATGTAGGTATATGAATAGTTAATATAAAAAATACAAGAACATGACGAATAGTTCCAAATAGTGAACTAAATAACCTTATAATGAGATTGTAGTTATAGGGTAAGAGCATCAAAGTATATTGTGATAGACGTAGATATTTTTCTATAATGCAGTGTCAAATACACTAGAGCAAAAATTCCGGGTTATCTATTGAAACTTTAATATTTTGTAAACCTAAATGAAGCTTATTGAAATTATGCAATTATAGAATCACTCTTATTTAATTAAGGAGTGTTAAATGGTCTATCAAAAGCGATTAATTGTACTAAGCTAGCATTCATTATTTCCCCGATATTGAAATTTTTTATATTTGCTCTCGTCTTACCTTACTATGCATATTCTTTCAGTGACTTCTTATAGGGACTCCCAGTATTTCCAGTGATTTGATATAATATTATAAGTATTTAATTGTTCGGTAGTGCTGTAAAAGTTATCATAGGTACGACCACCAGCATTTAGTCAATTGGAAAAAAAATCCTACATCAATAACTCTTTTGAAGCTGACAGAGAATCAACGTACAGCCTAAACTATAAGTCCTAGAGGTATGAAATATTTTATATTGGTATTGAATTGAATAATTGCAAATGCACAAACAAAACAAAATTTAAATCTTTGCAAAAGTTCTTTTTGTCCAAATATGGTGCAATTGATCTATCTACTCTACATATAATGACAGATAAATATTTCCCACTAAAACTATGAAAAATGTATTCTCAAAGTTCTTGCAGTATACAAGCTCAGCTTTCACTAACTCAAGATAGTATTTCTTCGTAAGGGGGTGCTAATCAGATTAATGACGTCACCGCTATCGTAAAACTAATGAAATTCCCAATTCTGTTTTGTTTTCTTCATTTATATAAAACGAGATTACTGGTGGTGATTACCGGTAGCGAGATGGGCAGACGACATCGTCAAAATAGCAGGCCGTAAATGGGAAAGACTAGCACAGGACCGCGGTGGATGGCACAAACTTGGGGAGGCCTATGCCCAGCAGTGGGTAAGGTCGGGCTGTGGATGATGGTGGTGCACGTACAATTAGCATCAGAAGTTGATAAAAGTTTCTGGTTTTTTTTATTATTCACTCATATCATAAATAATTACCAATTTGAAGATAGAGTTGGGTTTACCTATGAGGTTAGTACACTCACTGAAAACATCAGCTATCCAACAAAATGCATATTTTTTCATTCGATACGCATTTATCTATGTGAGAAATGCTCTAGTAAAAAACATAGGAAAATATTATTATAGGAAATAATGACAGATATGTATACTTAGGTACGTGGTTTATGTAAATAGGTACTTTCGCGTGTATTACAATATCAGTGTGATGTTTTGGCTTTTTAGCGTTTTGACAATAAATATCGTAGAGCGGCTAACTTAAGAATGATGTGTAAATTGTGTAAATAATGTGATTCCTGTAGTACAATTTGTGTAATCTTTGTAATAAAATACTAAAGTACATTTTCTAATAGCTCATAAAGTTATTTATTAACGTAACTATTTCAAAGAATATATTACGAGCGGACTTATCTAGCGGACCAATTGTAGCGGAAGCGGATGAATCTACTGATATCACGTTGATAGTTCAAGTTCTTTATTGCTTTCATATTGTGCAAAGGATCTTAAATAAATTACGTAATAGGTTCCAACATGAACCCTGACAAACAATATTAGCCGCTAGGTGGCTAAGATGTGAACTTCGCATCAAGAGTTATATGTAAGAAAAAAAAACAAAAAGCAGCATTGTTTATGATATCTATGTACTATAAGTAAACCATTTAAGTGAGACCACGCGCTATGAAATTTACAGGGATGCGTACAATGTCAAATATCTAAAAACAAATATTCGTCAAAAACGCACTTGCTGTCCGCTCTTCGCATGACCCTCACACCGTATAGCAGAGACTTACGTGATTTACCTATAAGCGGATTTTTTTCGTTTCAATTTGTCCGCTTCGTCTTCGTAATGATGTTTTTACTGTAATGTTTGTTGTCAATCAGGGATTTAGAAATAACTAAACTACATATATAAACTGTTTATCAGTAGAGCTTTTTGTACATTCAATATAATATCTAAATATTTATTAATGTCACTAGTGTCGCTGTAACTAGGTACTTAGGTTTAGATTCATCAAACATTTCTATCATATTGTAGACCAATATTACTAATAGATGTTACAAATTATTATACGATATTTAAAGGATATTTACTAATAAATAACATACTAGTAGATAGAGACTAAGCTGGAATGTTCAAGCCTGCTCCATCTAAAATATATATCATAAGTTAGACCTTGTAATCAGCGTCTTGTATTGTTTCCGAACCATGTATAACTTATATCATAGACCAAATATTTAGTCTATGCATAAATGTACCTATGTACCTATATAGAATAGAAATGTGATGGCCTGTCTACTTATTTTATTCTAATTATTAAAAAAAACTTAGAAACAATGGCTTAATGGCTTGAATAATTCGTATCTTTCTATGAGATTTTTATGGGATTATAAGTTATTTTTAAGCGTAGTTTTAAAATGTGTTTTGGTAGTTCGTTTATTTTCGCAACTTTTTATGTTCCTATTTCTTTGTTATGTCCTTTATAAAGGACAATAAACCAATTGAACTGTCTAAACGCCCTAAAATGTAAGATAAACCTTATGTAAGGTAAAATTTACTGCAAACTTCTTGTCACCATTTTCCTGCTCAAAATCGGCTCATTGGTTGATAGTAATTGTACTAGTGTCGTAATTATTTGACTAGCCAAATTTACCGTCCTATAAAAATATACACAAGCTTTGATTCGTTTGGGGCTAGAGGGTGTTGTGTAATAGGTACGTGAGGGGCTAGATAAGCTGCGTTTTTATTTCATTTGACTTTTAAAAGAAAACGGTCTAAATAGAACCCTAAGGAGATTTCTGGAATTTTATTCCAATTTTCCCCTGCCGGCAGTCGCTGAGGTCGGTATGGGAATTATTGGACAAAAGTCCCAGAAATCCCTTACGCAGGGGACTTACTCAGGGGGAAACTGGAATGAGCCTGTGTGACATGTCCAAGACTTTTTTTTTTAAACCCGTTACTCATAAAACTAATAAAGTTACGTTACGTCTTTTTTTTATTTATACAAAAATACTGTCGTGATATTTTAAAACTATAATACTTTTATCATAATAAATAACCACCGATTCTCACCACAAATTGAATAATTATGTAAAGCATGCCTGTTTTGACATTCTTTAACGTTATAATAGCTGTTATCTTCTAATAATAAGCTTGTAACTTTTCAAAATTCTTTGTATCTAGTTCAAAACCTATTTTAAAATGTACATTATAAAGACTAATCAGTATTATATTGGTTGTAATTTTAAAATGACACTTCCACCGTATGTTTACTTATTCACCGTAATATTTATTTAGTTTTTTTTTATACAGGTGGTATAAATATGGACGTCCAAAGAAAAAAAAATCTCTACGCCCTGTTACGCACCCTAAGGCTGTGGGATTTTATTCATTGGTCGTTATTATTTAGACCACTGTATTTACATCGCATTCCATAGTAAAAATTATTAAGTACATTTTGAAGAACAAAATACTAACGTACGATTTACCGGTTTAGGTAAACTTTCACTGACAAAACATTCGCACATTACAATGCAATAAGCGCATGACAAAGTTAATCCTTTGTAACAAACATGTCGGAGAGGAAATATTTTTGTATTAGTTAAGTAGAACTATCTTGCCGTTCAGTACAAAATAATAGAAAAATTAGCTAGTGCCGATTACCGTAAAAATTTTGAACATATTATCTAAGGGACTACTTATCGATTTGTCAGTCTTTTATTTTTATAATTTTTGTATTTACTTATAAAAAATAAAATTGGTATAATTCTAAAAATACTAGATCATCATGTTTTTAGTTTCTACAGCGTGAAAGAAATCATGTTACCGCAAAAGTTTTGGGCCTATTGTTTTGTTCACTTCATGCGTTTGTTTAAATTGATCTTTATGTTGGTATGAATAAATAACATTTCACGGGGCGCGCGAATACAATCTCGCCCTGTCGTCTCGTATCAACAGTAGTATTTTATTTTTAACGTAACGGGGATTAGTGAACTTTTTAGTTCACAAATCCCCGTTAAAGTTCACTATTCCCCGTTGTCGGAGATTGTCAACGGGGATTAGTGGAATGAGCCACAAAAACATATATTTTGTCTTTTATCATTTAGCAAGAATGAATGTATCACATGATTACATGTCATAAAAGTGTTCTTTGCTCATATTGGCGATTTGTGCTCTAAAAGTGAATTATTATTTATTTATATAACGTAGTTGATAATAACAATATTTACTCTAAGAGTTTCAATCTGAAATGTTTGTTCCGACACTCTGTATTAAGTTACATTTCCACGTAAACAAATTGATCGTGGTATTTCACAAATGTTTAATTTGTAGTACAAAACCAATTAAGTAGTTTGTTGCCGTCAAAATAACGTGTAAGGTATGGGAAATAGAGTTTATTTAGTTGGAAAACTGTTTGTTTTATTTGGTTAGGATATCCATATTACTATCGTAATTATTTTCCTATTTGTTCTGGCTCATTTTCATAAAATTGCATGCAAACAATAATGTTATGATATTGGTTTACGGGTTTTTCCTGTTTGGTGCTAGTTCATATAAATTTAAAATTATCAACCCACTGTTTTATTTATCAACGGCGTCATTTCATCGAACCCAACCTACCTAGGCTGGTTATGATATTGATTCATATCGCGCAAGGTGTACCATTACGGAAGTTATGCTCGTTATTGCACGTAAGTGCGATATTTGCTGTTATCGCATAAATCATTCGACGATAAGTGCGGAAAACCGCCGAGACGTACTCGCGTGCAAGTTAACTCGTAGTACTTAGCGTAGCATACAGACTGTTGCACCATCTGTGGCGGCGTAGCGTTATCGGGAAAGCGCGGGAAAACCGTCGGCGTTTGCTTCAGTAGGCTCGCGGCCACCGGCAAGTATGGACGTGTCGCGCGCGCTCCTTCCGATACTCGCGGCGTTCGCGCTATCGGCCGCGCACGCACACATGCCGTCGCACGACAACATTTTGAGGATACAGCTATGGGACGCAGAGGGCCTGAGTCGGGAGCCTGTAACCACCCAAGTCCCCACCACCACCACCAGGGCTGGCGCTCGTCACAAGTTGAGGGTCGATGTGAACTCCCTATATGACGCGATGCTGGAGGAAGCTCACGGCGGATACGGCCGCTTCACCAGGCACAAAGTGCGGCACAAGCGGCGCCGGCCTCGGCAGACCGGTGCTGACCTGCCCTGGCGGTTCCACTCTGGTGGTACTGAGCTGATGAATGTGGCTGTGTACGACAACGATGTACCCTGGGACGCGATCGAAGCAAACAGTGCAGCCGTGAATGACAGTGCAGTGAGTGATCCCAGTGCCGGCGAAGTGAACCACCGGGACGTGTCGCCTCCGATGACGCTCCGCCAGCCCCAGGACGAGGTAATGAGTGAGGGCAAACACTGTTCTGTAATATAACGCCTCCTTTCAGGGTTATCGTCGCCCGAGGTGGTTAATAGCCATTCACTGAACTGATAGCCTGCCGGCGTTGCCGTAGGGATTTCCTATTCACAGCTCCTTTTCAGATTCACCCTCGAGCGACGATGCGTTGATAAAAGTGAATGCCCTTCATTGTTTTTAAAAAATATTTTCTCCCCGGCTGTGTAAAGCTAGATTGTATCACGCTTGGACGCGAGCTACTACTTTGTTTCCAGGGATTAGCACTTGTACTTGTTATCAGTAGATATTTTTGTGGTGATTCAGTCGTGTGTTTTATCATTTTTATCAATTTACTGAACCTAGTATACCTATTGAGTTTGAATCGCATTCCGATGGTATGGTAAACAGTCGTATTTTTATCTTCAAATGACTCAAATCTACATCCTAAACTATGCGTGAGTGGGTATAGTTTGGTACATAAATGGTATTGATATAATTGATCACTGTGCAATAATATTTGAACAAGGAAGTAAAAAAAACTTCCGCAAGCTTTCTTGGGCTCTTACTTTCGACAAGCTTACAAAAAGTCCAACAGAGAAATGCAATCGAAAACTTTCCAGTACCTCACCTTGCCCTACTCCAATATAAAGTGAAATAACCTACCAGTTTAGTACGTTTACCGTAAGCTCGTGTGCAATTACGAAGGCCACCAAGTCTAGAGGTGAAAAAACAAACTGCTTTTATATGTGACTTGAGCGGCTTCGTTGGTCCCTCGGCATATAAATTAGTGTCACACATGGCCGGTTTTTAACATTTAACCTTTTGTCCAGATATTGACCTTTCACGAAACTAACTCGGGTCCGTGCAAGGGTTGTGTGCGACCACTAAATATTTTCACAGCTATCTTTTATTAACGCGGCGGCTTTATGAGTCGCTTGAACACAAATATAGTTGTTTAAATTGTTTGGGACGGTTTATGAGATTTAAATCTCTTGTGTGAAATTAATTAAAGCATAGACCTCACTCGAGGTGAACATAATTTGTAGGTACGGAGCAAACTAATTCTCTTTTACCTGTTTTCTTTTTAAAAAGTAATTTACTGAAACCCTACAAAGTTCTTTACCTTGTTCCTCAAACAATTCTTTAACTTTGGTTCGTCACTATTTTCCTGTCTTTCGTTGGAAAAACTTTGTGAGACCGGTGGAATTATTTATTTAAAGAAGTTGCTGGTTTTCCCTAGCACAGCTCGGCTGAACTTAATCTAATATTTTCTTTAGCATTTTTCCGTAGAGTAGGTTTTTTAGTTTTAATTATGCAAATACCTACTTAACAGGCACAAAATAATATAGACTTGAGAATATAGTCATATGTCAATATGACCGGTATATGGTAGTCAGAATTACGCACGAACAAGCATGACGTCTTGTAATTTTGTCCGGAATCGAAACCGCATCTCTATGAATCGCCGCTCGCCATCGCCGATATGATTTTCATGACCTACTTTACCCAGTAAAGTACATACGTTGGTAGTTTGTAATCTGATCTACCAATTAGTGGAGGTAACTTCAACCTGCATTCGCCTCCTCGTTATTGGAACATACTTACCTACCTAGGGCCACAGATCATATAATACTAACTAGGGGTACACTAACGTCTTTGTGGACGAGTAGGTTTAACCTAGCTGCTTTTGCTTATGCTTTTGCTCATGTACTTGTACTAGCGGTACTTTAGGGTAAATACGTTTTAGCCTTCCCGATTCTTTGACCGTTCAGCGGTTAAACTTTACTACTGGTACCTATCAGGTACAGTGCTTTCTGGCAAGATCGGCGTAATAGTAAGTCCGGATGCTAAGCAATTCGGCGATATTTTTAAATTAATTGCTTAGTTACGTGATTTATCCGGACTTAATATTACGCCGATCTTACCATACCAGAAGGCAAAGAATAAGTAGGGACTTATTTAGTTTGAAACATTTGTATGGCCCTTCCTGACTCTTCAATCAACAAGAATTTTGGAAGAAGCTCAGGATTGGAAGTACTCTATTTCTCTCTCTTTTTGTCTTTGGCGAAAATTAAAAAAGAACTATATCTAGATACCAATCATGCTAAAATTTTTAGTAAGTAAATTTTTATTTCCTATGACTACAAAAACATACACAGGACTAAAAACTGGTAACGTTAAAAAAAAATGGGCATTACGTTATCTTTTGTTATAATTTCTCAATAAAAAATAATTTCTAGAGGGTTAATGTTATTATTTTAGAAGACCATGTTAAACAATATACACATTACACAAGCAAAGTCGCGGGTGTTTCTATCCAACAGTAAAATATGGTGGGCTAAACTGTCCCCCCCCCTGTCCCTAAACTGGACAATTTGCCCTCGGCTATTTGAAATCGGATTCACCAATTTGCAGGTAGGTATCCTCGCCGTGAACCCTTGCTATAGGACTATAGGTATTGAGTAGATATACAAGACTATCTCCATAGCAAACCTTATTAGATACAACTGTTTAGTGCTGGAAACTTTTATGAACAAAGCCTCTGTACGATTTTTTTTTATAAGTGCAATAAAGAATTTACTAATCTAATAACTATAAGTAGGTAGAGGTAGAATGATGATTTTTTTAATGGAGTAACTCTACGCCAACTGTAGAAGTCTACTGTTAAACTTAGGCTTCTGATGGAGTTTTGAAATCAATAATTTTGTATTTTATATATCCGTTCTTGCACTGTTATTCAATTTTTTTATTTCCCTAAGTTGGCCTTGGCTTGCAACTACAAACTAGTAGGTAGGTATATAGATAGGTACCACTTACAGCTTATATACTTACCTTTATTTCAGTACCCAGTATAGTTTTACAGCATAGAGTATGTTGATAACATCTAACGCCTATTACCCGCAGGCCAGCCATCGGCGTCCGCTACCGGAAATTGGGCAGAAATCGACAATTTTCCTGTGAATTACTAGGCTCGATGGTTTTAGTCTATCTACAACTACATACAGCGTAAACCTAATCCAAAAGCTTATGGGCCTTGCAAACCGCTTATCGATCCTGACTTTAGTTACCTTCACTAAAAAGTGCTATTCAAAAGTATAATACTTTGTCATCAATAAGAAACTCTTAGAACAAAAGTTATAGATAAGCTGAACGAACATTCTTGAATTACACAACTTCGTTTTAATGAATTATAATTAACTAAGTACATGTATAATAAGCTTTCGAGAGCTCTACACACCCTGTAGATAAACTCCTAAGCAATTTGCAGTTCAAAATCCGATTCGCCAATTAGTGCGTCTACCTCCCCCTCCGATATGTTATTGCTCACCTGTGCTGGGTTACCGCGTCACGCCTGTCGCCTCGTTCAACCGGAAATTAGGCACAAATCAATAATTTCCCGGCAATACTGTCCAGCGCCGGTACTAATAGAGTCTGATTGACTACCGTACAGACAGCAGGTCATCAATCCGCGTCTGAAACATTTGCACGGTGTGTGAGTTATTGTGCCATGCAGCCTTCAGCTTCAATTCTACGAATATTTTTCCGTTTTTAGAAATGTTTGGGTTGTGCGTGCTGTCATCTCTTTTGACAGGAATTTAGGCAAAACTACCTATGTAGATCTACCAATAAATAAATTGGATCTATTACTCATCTCATCATACAGCATTTAGTTGGAAAGCTACGAATATTTTTCGGTTTTGCAGTCAGATCAGAATTTGAGCGTAAAATAATCCTTGCGTCGCAAGGGCCCAACTTGCTCCACCATGTCGAAATTCGGCATTTTCAAGTGGTTTTCCATAAACAAATTTACCATATTTTATGATATTTAAAGGTAATAAACCGGTAAATGGTAAATGTAGGTTACCTAACTATCTAGTCCTACCTATATCTTTTCGTACAATAAAATTCCCACGATAAGACATCTCAAATATTTGATCATTATTTAAAAAGTAATGTTTAGGCTCTTTATAAATACCGTTTAGACCATTATGAATCAAGTAGAAACACCATAAAAGTTTAGCCATTACACAATCCTTACTTCTAAGAAAAGGGGAAGTCAACCTGAGCCCCTCCACTCAACCCGTCCGTTCTATTTGAAAGTTCATTTAACCACGCTCCCTACCAAATAATACCAGACCACCAATAAAAGACCCACCCTACCCTTGTCAAAGATTTGTTCTTAACTCCGTGCCCGTAACTTCCAGAATAATGTACCCAATTATCCGTACAAGCGTTTAAATTCATCACTCATGGTTTTAATTAATTATGAAAGGTAATAAAGGGATCAAGTGTGTAATTATGTTCCCACATTGCACCTTACGGGCACATTTTGAGGCCGTATCGCAGACAGTAGCCTATGAAGGTGGTTTGTAACATAAGTTTCACTTGCCCGTTTCTGTAGGGCACAGATCATTATTTTAATAGTATAGGGTTACTGTCGACCACGGATTTTAACAAAAATCAAGCTAAATTCGTGTATCTTACCAATTTGAATCCAAACACAGTTTCAATAAAGCACACTATGAATTGACAAAAGATTGACCGTATCAGTTAAAATGATCAGCTCCCTGTTTTATCTTGAGGTACATGAAAATGCGTTAAAAACTATTAAACACATCGCGTGACCATTATTGTTTGGGCTTATAGGTGTAACACATGAAATCTTTTGTGTTGATAATTCCAGCTTTTGTCACTATGAAGACGAAATGAATACAAAATTATCGTAACACAAAAAAATATTAATTATACATTCTAGAAAATTACACACGACAATAGGTAGAGTCATCGGTAGAATATGAATAGGTATACTGGTTTTATGATAGGTAGGTACAATAAAGTGTTCCAATTTTAATTTTAAATGGAATAGTAAATAGTTGGACGATGGCTGGTATTTCAAGGTCGTTACGTAGGTAGATATAGATACGTACCTATTTAGTAGTGGACAGAATAGATGAATAGCCTACAACGTAAGAAGTGTCTAAAAAGTAGTGCTCTCTGAGTAGACCGTAAAGTAAATACTTACCTAAGTATACTTAATACTTATAATTATACCTACCTAATTTTAGTTTTAGTGTTAGTATGATGTTATCGAAATAATGTTTTAACTTCGCGTCACCGAATGATAGAGTGAATGAAACTATCTATTTTAGAAAATCGATAGGACTTCGTGCTGCAAGTTTTGTTATTTGCCACACCTGAGTTTATATGACGTCATATCTCTGAAGTTAAGTATAAAATACAGTCAGCATGTTTTGTTCTTCTTTTGTAATTTATTCTTTAGAAATTTATTCATTTACACTGTTTTCAATGATAAAACTGTCTGAAATTTGCGAATGGATTAACTTAGCTTTTAAAAACTTAATTTATTAATCGAATTTATGTTAATACCTCCTACTCGTGATTATTAGGTGTGCGTGTGTACTCCAGGTATTTAGTACACACTTACTAATGATGAGTCAACATCTTAAAAAAATCTTACTTTTGCTAGAGCGCGCTGCAAAATTTATCTTTTTTTTGTAAAAAAATTAATTTATCATCTCTACTTTAATTAATTTTTTTGTGACATTATTTACAATTATTGCACTTATTTAGGAATAAACTAAGTATTATCAGCAAGATAAGTATTAAAACGTTCTCACGATATTTTTCTCCTATTAATTTACTCCATATTATGTAAAACAGGCCTTTGCATCTTACCTAGATGATTTGAACAGGACGCTGCCTACGACAAGTGCCTAGGCCATTTTTTAGGTTATAAGAATGCTAAAGGTGCTGGGCAAGCTTACTAAATAAGTACGTAAGATAACAATGTACGTGCGTTTAAGGGCATGGCAGAGGTAAAAAGTAGCCCCTACAGGTTATATTCATCTTGATTCGATGCAAACGCTTATAAAACAAACATAGAAAACATAGTTGCCTGCAGTGGCTGTCTGTCTGCATGTCAGTGCCTTGATCACGAATGAATGTCACAACCGCAAACGTATCGTAACGCTATAGAGTATCCTAGATACACTGCGCGGTGACACTATAACGGTTGGCAGTCGAGCTGGCATTGACGATATAACGCAGCATTGCAGCTACGATGCAATATAACTCGAATACGTTAACGCGGCGACTGTCAGATTTTTTCGTGCAGTACGGACCGAATCACTAAAAGCAGCCTCCGTGACTTTATTATATGGTATCCAAAAAAAAGTATTTTGTAAAAAACTAAGGAGGTTTTCACTAAATGCCTAGCTAGCTTTGTGTAGAATAAGCTAAGAGAAGGGAAAAGTTTTAGGGAATAAACTAACCCGTGCCACAGATCATATTATAGTATACTAGTACCTAGTACCCGTGCGAAGCAAGGGTGGGCCAGCTTGTAAATTACAAACGCAAAAGTTTAATTATAACTTTCTTAAAATGGCAATGCGTAGGTTCTACTCGCAATGGAGTTTTTGCTAATTAAAATAAAGCCAACACAATAATGAAAAAATATGCAGCTTGGACTGTCTTATGCAAAAGGGTATTATAGGTACATGCATCTATCAATTTAGAGTTATTAATAGTACTACACAACAATATCATTCAAATAAATTGTACTAAATGTATATTAGTGAAACGCTTACGAATGTAATTATGGCACGTTAGTAAGTATCACAAAATATACCTAGTAAGTAGTAACAGCCCCCGTATCGCAAGCTCTGAACTGCTTTCGCTGCCCAGCATAATGCCAGTGACGTGACACAGATATACGAAAACAGGAAGCTTTTGACGGCAAAAAACGCGGTGAAACGCGCTAAATGTCACTATTTAGTCACAGAATACCAATGACTTAGTATGAAAACAGTTCAAAAAACCTGCCAGGCTTTAACCTGGAATCAGCCATCTAGTTTCCATCGTACAAGCTTTGCTTAGTTTGGGACTAGAGGGCGTTGTGTTAAGTGTCCGTGAATATTTATTTATTTATTTCGTGTTTTGCTCGTTTGATGAAACAAACTACTCTTTGGATCATTGCTAATTTAGAGCTATTTTAGCAAGTGGTTTCAAAATTGCGTTTTAATCCCCAATTGAAAAGCGGAAGTGGCGTTATAAGTTTGACAGCGTTGTTTGTCTGTATGTCTGGCTATTCCCTTGTAAAGTAGTGCTCCGATATAGGTACTTGGGGTCTTTGTAAGAAAGCGTAGGCGATTTATCTGGGAGGTTCTGAGGAAACTCGGGCTTAATCACCTAGGTACGTTTGAAACATTTAGTTCATCTTGAAGTATTGGGATTTGATGAACTGGAGTCCGTACTCCAAGGTCTGATGAATATGAGTGAAGAGAATCTAAGGAGATTTTATTCTACTTTACATACCCATACGTTGCACCTTTGAGTATCCCAATTACCTAATCATTACTTGTACGTTTTTGCAATAAAATTACGCTTTTATAAAACTCCGTATTGCTTAAAACATGCCTAAATGCCTATGACCTCTCTTAGTTATAAAATAAATATTGGCTATCAAGGTTAAACACGTGGATCCCCATTACAAAAAATATTTGCAAAACTGAGCCTAAAAGAATCAGCGTATAATTACAAAATCCATTAAATTACCTACCTTCCATAGTATACACTATTAGTTAACATCGGGTGAGGTCGTGGTTAGAAGCTTGCCTATAACAAAGTAGTTACCTCAAACAGATACCTCAAGAGTCCCAAATTATATTGGGACTCAAGAAGTATTTGTGGAATCTCATACCTTGCTAAAACATAGTAAAGTTTGTAAAGGAGTTTCGCTTTGAATCTGCCAACTTGACTAAACTAAATGACCTGGCGTTCAATACTAAGAACAAACTTACGTTACGACTTGGTTCCAGCCTCTCTAGCCAAGTTAAAATGTACCTACTCGCTGCAGTTTTATGTAATAGGCCTAGCGATTGTAGAATATCGATTGGCTGTATCAACAGTAGGTACTTTTTTATGGTCTTTGATCTCAACCAATGTATAGTTCCAAAAACCAACCCCTAGACCTCTTCAGACTTTTATATTACCAGTAAGCAAGGCCCCATTTCAATAGTGCCTTTACAAAGCAGAATCCAATCATCGAAGATCTCGCACACCCATCTCTACAGCCAACATTTTATTCAGCTAAAGGCTGTTTTCACACTCACGATACGACATATCGGTGGAAAGCTAATCTCAAACATAGTGCCTTTAGCAATAATCTTCTATCAATTTAGTGCAGCTATAAAAGTGCTGTCATTGTTACTGACAAGGAAAAGAGATGACAATAGATTCATTAGCATTCATTAGCTAGCGGAGCTTTGAATGAGCAATTTAAAAAAGACCGTTAGTCTTAGATGCTGTCATGTCACTGTCACACTGTGTCAACTAGCTACCGATATTTTTGTTCGAGCGCCTGACGTGTCTCTATCGGCTAGTGTGAAGCGCCTCAAAGCATTTTCAATAATGTATCGAATGACAAACGTATGTACGCCGTCGAACCCTCGTAGGGATTATGGAGACTGCTAATTTGCAACATGGGGGCTCAGGATTTATTATTTTTATAGCTGCGTTCAATGCGTGAGTTTGCGATGAATTTCGGGTGCAAAAGACTCTGAACCTATCTTATTTGGAACTTTAGTGATTTTTAGATGATAATTTGTATGCCTATTGCAAACCAGCATAAAATGAACATAGGTTTTTTTAGTTCTCTATAAAAAAATCAGATTTCTATACATTCATGAAGATAAGTGCGATTACCAGCGTTTTGGTTTCATACTTTTAACTTTTAGAAAAAAATTGGAAAAAGATAGGTACCTACATAAATATTTACATAATAATATTACAATAAGGTTCCTTTCACCAGCTTCCACCTTCTCTAAAGGCATGTTTGAATGAAAACTCATACAATACAGTCATTGTAGTCTGGAATGCATTTACAACAACATTACCGTCACACTATAGTATATTCTTGTAATTTATTGAAGCCACTCTTATCTTGCTTATTTGCTACATAAGATTACCTCATGGTTATTTTATCCCAGAGATACCAAAACAAGTACCAAAGTATCGAAACAGACTCTATAATTTGTAACAGACATGTCTACAAATTGTATGGACTATGGTAAACCGTACTTATGATGTAGGCGTATTATTTCAATGTACCTTTACGTGTTCTAAAATGAAAATGATAATGGCTCTATCAAACTTTATGTGGGTGTTGGAACAATAGTGAGCTTTATAGCATGTTATTCAAATAATATGGGTTATTGTTTTACGAAATTTTGAAAGTAAGCTTACTTGAGTACGTTTAAAATAGTTATTTTTTTCTAATTCACTTTTGTCACTGACAGTACCTATTTCGCTTATTAAAATGAATTATGGGACGAAACCGTAATATAAATTATAATAATTTTCAGGTTAGTGTTTCGTCCCAGTGGGACGAAATACCGGTAGTCCGAAACTAGAATAGCTCTCGGTAAATTAATAATTAAAAATATCATAAGTACCTATCTACAGTGTTTATTGTATGATAGGTAGGTGAACTAATCTAACAAAAAAGTGGAATAGCGTAGGTGCGCAAAATTTTGGTGCGGAAAGTGGAATACCTCGAAATGCACCTAGACCTAGTAAACGTGAGAACAATACCTAGTCCTCCGCTCATAACAATTTCGTTACCACATACAGCACGTCCACTGTCGAGGATAGTAATTTAATTTAAAATTAAATGTTTTCAATAATATAATAATGAACATTATCTAGCATGCTTAAGGGGATACCATATCAATAAAATGAACATAATTATATATATATTAAAGTCGTTATAGATTGTGGTAAGTCGTTAAAGGAGATATCAAATCTAATGAAGTGTTTGAGTGAATTGATACAAAGCATTTACAAAGATACGGTTTAAATATTTTATTTTTATTTTATCGTTGCAGTGAATAATCGGGTCTAAAAGAAAAAATATTATAAGTATCATTTGGAACCAACTACCAGTCATGGTCCTAGGTGATAGGATTATGAGACAAAGTTTTTAGAATGTAAAATTAAAAGTTACGAACTTTTCATTCAGTTTTTTCATGACCTTAAATTAAAAACTCTAGATATTGGAGATTAAGACTAAAGAGAAGACTACTTTAAAAGTAGTACCATCTGGAATTTCAACTAAGTATGACCTTGTACTAACTGAATAAACTAGGTATGAATAAAAACTTGATAAAATAAGCAAATATCAGTTTCTAAATCCTGAAAAAGTGATCAACTTCTGATGCTGTCTGTACCGATCTATGTACTACAAAAGCTTAACTCACGTACCTTGAATACCCAGGACATCACTAACAATAAACTGCCAAACAAAATTCATCTTTAAACTGATTTGGACCAGTTTTTCTCCCATAAATCGTTTTCAACTGTTTGTAGATAGCACAACTGCTTCATTGTGCATTTTGTAAATACTGTATGACTTGTAATTTTCTTTGTGAATAAAGTACTCATTAAACTTGCGCTGAATACCATAAGTATGTATGTACCTGCCTTTTAATTGCAGCTCGTTCAAAAATAAATTAAAACTTAAATTCAATGGCTATTCGCGTGTGACGTGATCTATCGTCGGATTGTAATTATTTTCTTTCAATGTCGCTGGCGTTTATCTTCAAATGATGGATACAGGGCCGGACTCAGACCGTAAACAAACTTCATTAAACCAACGAGGTAACAAGTTCGAATATAGACTTAAGTTGAATGCTACTTTTTTACATAGTGATGATGAACAATATAATATACTTAATGATAATATTGCCTTGAGGTAAACCATTTAAATGAAGCCACTCTATTGTAGATTCTACACCGGCCGTTACAAGATCTATTTTAGCCTTTTACATACGCCAACTAACTCGCTGACTTTATACGTATTGCAGAAAAAACAGGCGGTAAGAACAAAAAAAAAATTAAATAAAAAAGTTTAGTAGATGTCTAAGAACATGACATGTGTTACAATGGATATAATGCGTTGAAGAGATGTACTTGCAGTTTTGTAGATACTTATATAGGTACCTATACTTTTATGGTTCGACGTCGTTGTGGAACTTGCTCTCTAGTACCTAGTAATAAGCACCGTCGTCGTAACGTCACCGTCGTCGTGGCGTCAAATTGACAAGAATGCCATAAGTCCAGAGCCCCGAGTTTGTGCATTTGTTTTGTTGGGAATTGCACAATTCCCAAATTTCCCGCTAGAGGCGCTTATCCGGGTTTCATACAGAATTTCTCGCTTTGCGAATGCGTTTGCGTGTGCGATAATCGATTCGAGAGTCAAAACAAATGCAACAGACTCGGGGCTCTGAGCAGTTACTCTCCTCGTTTACGACATCAGTGTTTCCAGCATCGCTAACACAATACACAAATCTCATAGTTAAACATTGTAATCTTCCGTAAATAAATGCCGCTGGATTCGCGCCAACATCTTGAGCTTTCCCGCTTTTGATGCTCCCTAGCTCCGGCTCTGCTAGCAGATGTCAAAGTTGTCGACTTAGGAGGTATTTCAATGCTTTACAATCAGCTGAATTGTAACGTCAAACAATAAATAACGTCTCGCGACTTGTTGAGAACCAACTAATTAAGTTCTTGTGAGTTCGGACGTACGTGGGCGCTTGATCTCCCATCCTAACGATGCAATTGATACTCTATCCAGGAAATTTCTACTCTATACGAGAGGCAGGAAAGTTTGAAATGGGAATCGTAGTGAATTTAATAAATTTCTTATGCAAATCTCCAATATTTAGTGGTTTTATGTTGATTGCAGTTCAATAATTGATAATGTTAATGAAAAGTCAGCCATGAAATTGCGTGTGGGTTGATTAAATGTAAATAGTTCAGGTGTTAATCCTTTCTACATTCGTACAATGGACATATTTTAATTGAATTAAATCCCTGAAGCTTACCGCTTTCAATTGATAATTTCGTACTGCGATAGCCCATTAATTGCGTGACTCTTTACTTTTACTCAATGATGTTTTTCACTGTATTGTGTGTACTGTTTAATACCTAAATTAATTTCATTTCAGTAAAATGATTTATTCATGGGAGGTTATTTATTATTTTCTATGACATTATTCAACAGTAGGAGATTACAGGTTAAAATTAATAAATTTAAACGAAAAAGTTTATCGTGAATCACAGATTTGTTCGTTTAGTTAGTTTGGATGTGGTATATTTTGTAATTATTGTAAGTACCTACAGCAAACTTAGCCTCAGATATCTCCGCATTATTGACTCAGATTGGAGACAAGTTGGGAGTAGGTATAGTGAGTAACTTTAGAGACAAAAAACGGCTGTGACTATTGTATGTACTTGGTTGTAATTTTCTTTATTTATATGTTTAATCTTATGCCTAGCAGCAGTTTACAAGCTGCCTATGATAATAATGATGATGATATGTATGGTTTATGTCTAGGTATAATTGATAGAAAATTGTCTGAGTATATTATGGTTATTCTATATAGCGCGTTCACACATGCCCATGCCGCTGCCGGAATTATTGCCGCAGCAACATCGCCAAGTTCATGCCCTAGCTCCTTGGTGAGAATAAAGGCGATTTTGCTGTGGAAAAAGGTCCGCGGCATGAATGGCGGCAGCGGCAATGGCATAGTGTGAACGCGGTAATACTTATAATATCGTGCCGTAGGTATTTTAAGTCAAGTCTATACAAGGCAAGTTTATTTCTTGTCAAGATAAAAGTTAAATGCTGATGCTTGCGTCAAAACTCATAAATGAAGTCACCGAGACTTCAAGACGTGTCGATAAAGTACCACAGAGTGTACAACAGTTACTATAAATGTAATACCGGTTGTACCACCATAAAGCAAAGTACCTATTTAACGCGAACAGTCACTGACAAAAGTGGATTCGTACATTTTCGATAGAACCATAACGTTGGATGTAAAGACTTTGAACATTGACATTTATTTTGTAAAACTCTTATATAATGTATTTGACAAAAATAGTGTTGTAGTGTAGATATATATTTACCTTATAGGTAGGTAGCTAACTATAAAGCGAAAACCAAATAGGTACAAAAAAGGTACAAACTATTGGACAGGCGTCATGGCTCAGTCGGTAGTAGCTCTGCCTTCCGTGCTGTGGGTCGTGGGTTCGATCCCCACCGAGAACAAACATCTGTGTGTTATAAACATAGATGTTTGTTCTGTGTCTGGGTGTTTCTATGTATTATAAGAATGTATTTACAAAAAAAAATGTATTATGTATTCTATCAGCCATCTAGTTTCCATCGTACAAGCTTTGCTTAGTTTGGGACTAGAAGGCGTTGTGTTAAGTGTCCGTGAATATTTATTTATTATTTGATAAATCCAAAGAAAACTGAGAATTGAACGGCTAAATCAGTTAGTCTATTTTGTGGCTGTCTATACTCAATATTTTACGCTCTGTAGTTTATTCGCATTCAATATTATCTGATTGGAACCAGCTGCATATTTTAATTTCATTTTAAGCACACAAAAAGTTATTTATCATTGACATACATGACTACCTGTATCATTGTTGGAAACTCATAAATTATTATCGACTCGGTAAATAAGTTGTAATTTTACACAGAAAATGTTACAAAGGAATTCACTATGGTAACATTTCGTAGTAGGTATCGTACGCGCGTTTTTAATATAAGTAGGAATACACTTTTGAGCACCAAGCTTGTAATCGATTGGTGCGGAAAAGCGGAATAGCGTAGGTGCGGAAGTTTTTGGTGCGCTACTTTTTGGTGCGCAAAGTGGAATGCCTCGTTTATTTTGCAACAGTAGTTGGATAATTCACATATTTAACTGAAAACTAGGTAATTTGTATGTTTAGCGAATGCGACTGAACTTTGAACAATGATTGCATATAATTGCAATAAGTTATGAGAATACCTACGATGTTTGACTTTCGTCTTTTGTGATATCAAGACAAGTTCATTATTTTTAAATTCGTACTTTTTATTATGAGAATTGGGGGCCATGATCTAAGATAAGATAAGATAAGATAATGTTTATTTCCATATAAAATAGAGCGTAGCCTACATCTATTTCTCGGAAGCTATTTGTCGCGTGTCTATTTTCTCTCGACATAAATATAACGAGTTTTGAAGTTCAATTTAAAATAAATGATTTATACTTGACGCCCTCGCAGTAAAAGTAGTCTTCTTAGAAGCTGCGGTAGTCTTTAAAATGACGGTGACTGTAGGATAACGTAATAAAAACATAATATGTTTTTTTTCTCAACAAAATAAAATGTGTACCTAGGTCTATCTGCCCGAAAGTAAAACTTGCTCAAGAGCCACTTGACACTGCCAGTAGTCGTAAGCCAACCATCCAAAAGATGAAAACGTATAAACTCGATGCAAGCTTGGAATAGTCACACAGTGTTTTGTCTTCAAATTCGATCGACAGGGTTCTTACCCTGTAGAATTTGGTCAAGTAATGTTTATTTCTTACCAAGCATGCTGTTTTAAGAGCATTTTTTTCTTACGATAAAAGAATCACGGCAGTCTTTTAACGGTCGTTGCTTGGTTGGAAACCTTAGCTATAATGGATGAGATGTAGATTATTATTGTCGTTTGTATTCACTATTGTTTTTGAATAAGGAACACACATGCTGCTAAAGGTCTTCTTCGATAATTGGAAATACATAAATTATTGATTTTTTTTTCATATTTTAAGTCAAGAGTTTTTTAATGGAAAACCAATAATTGATTTATTCTCGACTTAAATAGGTATTTAGCTAACTAGAAAGGTAAGTACCTAACACTGTAGACTTCACTAGTCGTAGTTCAACATGAAGAGAATGGATAGCAGTGGAGATTTTTTTTAATTTTGTATGGAGATTTAAGCAGCGCTGCCAACGGGAAAGGGTCTGGGGCAAATTGGATGGAGCCCAGGTCCCGCATTTTTTTAAAACTTGAAATCAACGTTACTTTGTTTGTTACAATACACTTACATGTAACTTGTAGCGCCATCTATCTCGCTTCATGAGAACTATCCTAGATCGCGCAAACGAAGTTATCACGGAGTTTGAACATAAGTAATACTACCGAATACCATCCATTGGTCCTCGGACCTCGAGCCAAAGGTCGCTCGGCGTGGAAGATCCTCCCTTTTCGTAGGAGGACACATATCCTCCAATGTTCTCCTCATTGGTGACCAGCCGATGTGATCCAGCCGTCAACCACTACGGAACAGCTGCATGCCGAAGCCTGACGACTGGAGTTTCCTGAACACGCACAACCTTCTTCAACCATCAAGCCGATCTAGCCGGATCATCATCTATCTACTTTCTCTCATCCTCCCAGCTTCTATTAGCCAGCAGCAGCAATCATCAGCCAGCAGCCTCTCCAATGTTCTCCTCAAACTCTTGTTTCTCTATACAAAATACAGTATTCGCAAACTTTGTAGTAAACTGCTAGGCTCACTGAATACAGTATCCATCGCTCTGTAAAATAGAGTCCCAGTAAACAAATTATTTTGCCAGCTCACTGAAAAAATATCATCATCAAAAACAATGGGAAGGGGAAACACGGCCGTGTTTGCCGTCACTAAACCAACAAGTTATGCATGGCCCCTAATGGCATGTTCCATCAGGCTCTGTTTGCTAAGCTTTCTATGAAATTTTATTCGGTAATACAAGGTGCTCCTGTATGTGTGTCACATGGAATGAGATATTTTTTTGTATTTATAAAATGTTTTTTTTTATCATCATTTTTTTGAGCTATCTACAAACATTTGCAAATGATTTAATAGGTAAAGGAAGCTTGCCCAAGGTACGGTTGCTAAAATTTTAGCATGCTCATTTTTTACATTACCTATATACGCTTTAATTAATGAGTGTTTTAATATTATGAGACATTAATACGAGGAGAGCAACAGCGCTTATATTTTGCACAGAAAAAATACTTAATTCCCGTTATTCAAATATACTACCCATTCTAGTTAAGAGTTCATAGTTTTTGTAGTGTTTTTATACTATTTTGGATGATTCTGGAACACCCTGTAATTCTGTCTACGTCTTGGTACCTTGTCAATATCAGGCTTTTCAGTTTCATGTTACCGACCCCTTTTGCAATGTTGTTACAGTGTTAGTCTGGTTTTGGTAGATAAACGGTCGATGGCTCCAGTACACTGTTTTTTTTTTTATTACAGTATAGTTACCTCTATTTTCTTCTGCTAGTTTGGTGGCGGCTGGTTTAATCACATCAAATGAAATAAAAAAAACTAGGTTGACTTTTATTTCAAACTCATCTTTATAGTGTGATAGTGATTGTACAATATCTCTACCACTCCGCTCTGCCATACATTTGACTAATTAATAATAAACTCTTTGAAATTTAAAATCTAATATTAATATGGTTCATAATTACCTAACAAGCTTGTACTAACAATGGCAGACAAAAAAACCTTACAAAAACCAAGAGCTTTAACTTTTTTCATTTAAAGCAAACTTCAAAGAGTTTCTCTACCAAAAAGGTTAGGTACATTATTCTATTAAAACTCTTCTAAAAAGGCTTTTACTTACAAATTACATTAAAGGAATCGCGAAGCTAGAGTGACGTGTGAATGAAACTTATTGAATTGAATACCTACTCGCTCCGAATACGATATTCGAGAGAATTTGCAAAAAGAACGTTGCTCGAAGCTTCGGTTTGCCTAAAAACTGCGACAGTTTTATAACAGCCGCTATTTAGTTTTGTTGTAAAGGTTTGTACTTATGAGACTTTTTGTTTCATATTCCCTTTGATTTCGAAATTTTAAAATCAAGGAGATTTTCAGACTCTTCAGTCTCAAAATCGCCTTTGGGAAAAATTACACTGTAATAGGTGCTGGGCAAGTGTACTCCATCTCAAACTATGTCCCAGGTACTGCAGCGTCCCGTTGATAGGGGTTATTCCCAATAGGGACATGGGTATAAAGATACGCCTGCATAAATCGTCTGCATATTTTTATTGCAGCGTCTGACAATCTAAGAAAACTAGATAATCCATATTTATGAAAAAAGTTCTCAATTTGAAATTACAAATTATGAGGTAGTAAGTAGTAGATGAACCAGAACACCAATAGTTTCTGCTATGTTATTGAAAATCATTTTTATGAGCCAGCAGGTTCACTCCTAATCACCGCTATATGACGGTCAGCATTTACTAGACGTTTAGGGACTTAGCCAATACTGAACGTGGAATCTTTGGACGGGTGGAATTTTATTACTGTGATTGCCAACTCTGTGGTGCAATGGTCGAATAACCAGCTGAGTTGAAGAGCTGAAAATTCTTGTAATAAAAAAAAAAAAACCTTTTTTTTTATGATAAAAGTAATGGAACAAGCTGATAGCTCACCTGATGTTAAGTGGTAACTTCTGCCTATAACAATGCATTACCTCACAGAGCAAGTCCAATGAGTAACTAACCTAACGAAATCATAAAAATTCGGGCTTGGATGTTATAAAAGTTTGTAATAGAAAAATTTTTTTTTTAATTTTAACACTTTTTACATACTTTTTGATTCAGTCGTATCCTCTCAACTTTTAATCGGTTGTCAGTTAAATAGGTACGTGAATTACCCCAAAGACGATTATGAGGGTAATAAATAATAATTACTTTGATAAGATCAAGGTCATCCATCGAGAAAGTATGAGGAAGCAGGTAGATGAGATTTTTAATGCAACGTGCGTAGCGTAAGTTGAAATTAATAAAAAAAGTTTCATGCACAAAGAGAATAAGAATACCTACCAAGCCTTATAAGGTAAGCAATCTAAAGAGCATATTTTTCACTATTTTATCGTTTATACAGGGTGTTACCAGACCACTTCCGAAAACTTGGAGGTTCCAATCAGACCATGATACTGAAAACATCAAGCGAAAAAAATCGCGAAAAAAAAAATTGACTTGACTATCTCTTTTTAATTTTTTTTCTAGTTACATACACACAGTACAACATAATAAGACATATCTACCTAATTATCTCATTTAAAAAAGCAAAAAAACAAATAAAATAAATAAAGCAGCAATGTACACGCAGCACGCAGATTACGTCTACTACAGCATGAACAGCTGAGAGTTCATCGCGGGTCATTCAAGTACGCGACGTGCGAGCGACCTACGTTAGTAGGCACTTACGACACAGAATAAATAATAGTACTACGCCTCGACCTTACCTACGTGAATGCGTACATTGCGGGCTGGCGAAATAAATACAAATCTTTAAACATTGTTTTCTCCGGCTATAATAATTTTTCAGGATAACTGATTTTTTTTGGTTGGGTTTTGGTGTGCTGTAGCTCCCCCTTTCGTTTTCGGAAGTGGTCTGGTAACACCCTGTATATACCTGCTTACTTGCCTATAAAAAGCGCGCAGGAATAAACGGTTTGCTAAATAATTAAGTATCTAGATATTTAAACTTCTCATAAAAAAAACCGAGAGTGAAAGTTTGTCTTTGCATAGAAATTAATAGTTTTTTTTCTATTGAATGGTGCTTTTTATAGTTGGGTATTATTATGCTTTTTCATTGACCACTGTGTCGTGGTACCTCGAAAATATTCTAGACTTTTGATACTATAAGAAGTATCATAGCAATTAAAGAATAATGAGCCTACTTAGGTTATGTTTCAAACAAATAAGTATAGTATAGTAGTAATACATCATAAATAAATATAGGTAGTTACATTTAATCTGCCAGTTATGTAAAATGAGCATAAAATGAGTTATTTTACTCCAACCTTAGGTAATTATCTCACAATTAATGGAACGTCGTTTGCAATGGGCTAAGGCAGCTTTTATAAAAAGTTAATTTCCTTAATTTGGCCTTTTTCCTTCCGCGGCCCATTCTTTGGATTTGCGAAATGAAAACTTTTTGTCCGCGCTTACGAATTCTCTTTCACGATTTCGTTTACGAAATTCAATGGATGAGTCCTTTTTCGACTTTATTAAAACGAGGTTTTCGATTTTACCTACCCTTTTTTACAATACATACTTCTACTAATATAACTAATTCGTAGGGTTCCTTACCTAAAATGTAAAATGTAACTCTTATTTACAAAAGATTTTATTAATATTACAATCCAGTATTGAATGTAAATTTCGAAATTATTATCATGTGTGAAAAAAATATTTGATTAAAATATAATCCAGTATTGAAAGTAAATCTCGAAATTATTGTCATGTGTGAAAAAGAACAGATTCTATTATATTTCCATCGGTGCTTTATCATCATTACTTTTGTTCCATTATTGGTCATGAGTATTTCAGTGTATTGTACCTTTAAATGCTGTTTTGAAAGCCTCGTCGATGTTGTGTCCGTGACAGCGACATATTGGACAAACTTTTTACAGAAAACTACTTCGTATTTTATTTACCTAAAAAATATTCCAATTAATAAAACAATGTTTTAATAAAATAACTACAATTTAGAGCACAATAAAAAGAAATCCTTTTTAACGAATAATAATCATCTATTTCTTAGTATTTAATAAACTTTACTAATCTGGCATTAGGAAGCGAAATAAAAAAAAAGAAACCGCTGTGAATATAAAAAAAATATTGTGTAAACATAAGACCCACACAAAACTTACCCCTAAGCATTGATATTTAATCTTCTTAAGTTTCCACTCATCTAAAGAATACCAGCAACATTATCTTACGCAAAATTCTTGTTCCGTAATACAATAAAACATTAAAAACGGAGCGCGTAAATAAATATAACATATTTATGTAAAGCGAATAATTATGTTATGAAATATTCATTACTAGCCGCGTATAAGCGTCAAACTACATCAGGAAGACAAGACGTCGCGTCGTGTAGTTAGGGAGAGATTTTTTTTTTTTTGAAAAGCAAATTTTTTAAGAGCTTTTTCGTTACAATATGCTTTTTCTTAAAAGCTATTTCAGTTATAACTAAAGCAAAACGGTATAAAAGTTACAAACGAAAACAGCATAAGAAGAAAAAAATAACGAAAACCCTCTTTTGACAGCATGCTTTTTAAAAGAATAATTTCATGTCACTACGGACACGACAACGACGTCTTGTCGTCAGGTGTGCGCCAACGCGATTGGCAAAATTGTCTGTCGAAATGACGAACACAGGCCATTATTGAAGAGAAGAAGAAGAACTGTTTACTATAAACCCGTAGGCAAAATTCATACGACAAGTGTGTACGACAGTTCTTGGAACAGGGGGGCAATCGTTATTTCATAAAAACCTGCCAGCAGTTTTTCTGAACTGTTCACATACAAAATCATAGGTGTGACTAAATAGTGACATTAGCGCGTTTCAGCGCATTTTTTGCCGTCAAAAGCTTCTTGTTTTCGTATACCTATCTGTAGCCAGGGCACTTGACAATGCTGGGCAGCGAAAATATGGGGTCTTTACATAACATAGTCAACACCTCACCGAATAAAATTACATAAATAACAGCCTACATAACCTCTAAGGAAAACACCTAACGTTTGCACACTACCCGACACGACACCGATAGCTACCGATATTAAGCAACTCGAACCAAATATTATAAAAACCATCAGGCGCCGATACGGTGTGAGAGCATCTTATCTAGTCTAGTAGGTATATTAGCACTTGAATGATACCACAAAGTTGAAGTTAGATGAAAGAAGAAACCTATTCGTGCTGCCGAGTGCACTTCAGCACGGTAATGTCAGTTGCTCAAGCAAAATTTGCTGTCAAATGTATTTTTGTAAAAGCAACTCAGCAATCCATACTTAATTTATAAATGCGAAAGTAACTCTGTCTGTCTCACTTTCACGCAAAAACTACTGAACCGATTTGAATGAAATTTGGTACACAGATAGTCTAGAGCCTGAGAAAGGACATAGGCTACTTTTTAATGCGAAAAAAGGGTTGAAAAAGGGGGGGGGGGGGGTGAAAGTTCCTTAACCTTTTCCATACAAACTTTTTTAATGTCACATTTGAAATCACTCACTGTCAGTTGTTTGACAGTAAGAGTTTGAATGACAGGACAACGTCTGTCGGGTAAGCTAGTATGACATAAAAATGTCGGTATAATCGTGCAGGTGTTTTGTCGTTTGCAGTGTGAAAAAGCCATTTGTAAGGCAAATTACCTACACCCCAACCTAATGTGGATAAGATTATTCTTGTCATTATGCTGATATATTTTCAAAGGAAAATATCTACTTTTCATGTAGCTATGTTTTATTTCCTGAATATTAAACTTTCTTGGGAATAGTAATTACGCGCAAAGAAATGTGGTATTAAATTACCGAGGACAGAATGTTATTATAGAAATTAAATCCTATTTGATTATCTATTCATTACTAGCCGTCACCCGCGGCGTTGCTCGCGTTCTACCCTTTAGAGTGTGACGTTTCAAAATTCCTTTCTTAGTGCATCCCTACACTATATAAGGATACTATCTTCCAAATTTCATACCTCTAGGACTTATAGTTTAGGCTGTGCGCTGATTCTAAGTCAGCTTCAAAAGAGTTTTATATATTTTGCTACTACTTCTACCCCTTTCAGTCGTCTATTACCAACCGACCAACCACACTGTCCACCTAGTTGGACGGTTAGTATATATTTTTCTTAACCGACAAACTATCTAGTTTGTTCGTTAGTAACTTATCATGATTTTAGATTGCATCTTATTTCAAGCATCTAACTATTGCCCCCTCTATTTACATAACACAAGGTTGAACTACAAATAACCCGAACGAACAAGCAATCACATGTGTAACTAGCCGGATTAGGATCTCGCAGTTCAAGCAAATTATTCACCCACCTTCCGTTTCAATTGCCGTAAACTAAGGTAGGTAAATCTACCACGTCATTAGAACCGTCAAGTCAACGGTAGGGATGGTACGATTATCTATGTTTGCACGATAAGGTACGACACCCGAGGGTTACAGGATAAACAGAAAAGAGGTCTATTATGAAAAGCGAACTGCCTCTTTGTTCAAAAACAGTCGGTAGAAAGGTACATAGTTAAAAAAAATTTACCTAAAGCATTTGAAATGAGGAAAGTCGCAAAAACTCCTGGAAAAACCTCCAAAAAGAACCAATACTTTTTCAACGTTGTAAAAACATAGTTGCCACGTTGCCAAGTACTTGTTGGGTATAAAAATATTGTTGAGAAAACGCAAATCTAAAGTGAATTCAAAACAAAATTGTGAGCGTCGTTTACTCCTACAATGTTTTGTTTCAATTTATGAGTAAAATATTTTACTACCACGGGAAAATAAACTCCATGACGTCGCAACTTGACTTGCGACTTATTCCACGTGTATTCGAGTATAAAAAAATTACGTTGGTTTTGACAGCCCTAATACCTTTGATGAACTAATCGACTAGCCTCATAGCCTGTCCAGTGATCTATACTCTATAGAACAATAAGGCCCAATTCCCACGGGTTGCGTCTGGCTCTGGCATAACAATAGCTTTGAGCCTGGCTAGAAATTTAGCTTATTCTGAATGTCGTCTAGATCGCAGGCAATAATGGCTTTGTGTGTAGTCTATCTATTGTTGAGCTTTCATAGAATAACGATATTATGATCATTAGATCTTTCTGTTGTTAAGGTTGACTTTGAGATGAAATTGTTGAAAACATTTCAGAACTAGCTGATACCCGCGACTTCGTACGCGTGCGAAACTTTCCACCAAAATACCCGTGAACCAGTATACGATGAACCTCATGTCAAAGGCGGCTTTTGGTTTAGAGAGGTCAAGCTGTATCTTACAATCCACGTGTCTTAGTTTTCAATAAAATAAAGCCTATGTTTCAATCCGGAAATAGGGCTTCTGATTGGTATAAGTTTCATTGAAATTGGTCCAGTAGTTTAGGCGTGATCCGCTAATAAACAAACAGACAGACAAACAGACAAACTCGATTTTTGAAATCAGAATAGTTTATTTAGTAGAACTGCATATTTAGTTTTTCAATATCTTTAATTTTAGTTTTTGGCTTTTTTACAGTTTTATAATAGTATAGATTTTATTGTATCTTCCAAACGTCACGCCAACGAGGCTTGGCTACTTTTTCAGACTCTATTGTAGAGTTTTTATAGTAAGAATAATGATGATTACTACTAAAGATCTTTATGTTGTGTTGTGGTGCCAGTAAGCGGTCTGAGCTAAAATTTTCGACAATATTTCTGAAGTAATTGGTTCTTTCGGTACGGGTTTTTATTGATAACAAAACATGAAGTTTAGCTTTTTGCAACTATTCTACAGCTGCTCGGTTCCCATCTTTATAAACCTTGCAAAAAAACAAGGTTATGTCTAGTAATCTTCTGTGGTTGAATCAGCATTTTTCAGCCGAAGTTTTTTCTATAGGTAAATAATAATTTTCCTGTTTTAAAAATGTGTTGTCAAAAAAGATACCTATACCTAGTTTATTAATTTTCTTTATTTGTTACAGGTATGTACGTCCAGTAAATACAGCAAAGGGGTCACTTCTGTCCAATACTGGTAGGTCAACATTTGATCCTCAATGATTCATAGCTACAATCAGGACCAGTAAGCTCCTAGGACCATAAATTATAAACCGGTGACATTCGCATCGGAAAAGGAATTTAGACGGTCGTGAATAATTAGCACAAGAACTAGTGGTAATGTTCTTACTTCATACTGCACTGAAGCGATGTTGATCGCCATGAATAAAAGTTTATTGACTTGATGTTTCAAAAAATCCACAAAGCCATTATAAGTTGCCTTTTCTGATTTTTTACCTTATCTATTATTAAGAGATACATTAATTAAGTAACGTTTCAGAGTTCGGGTGTTGATGACTCAAAATATTTAGACAGAAATTGCGAGCATCCATTGAATTGTGTGATTGCATTAATTGATGTAAAAAAATTACATCGCACTGACTAGGTATTAAACTTAAAAAGTCCTTCTTCAATCCCTGTAGTATCATGATGACTAGTTCACTTTGCCAACCTATGCCTGTGAAATTGGTTGTCGGAAGGAAGGCGTGCTTGCAGGCTCGCTCTACATTTTGTGGTCGTATAATTTCAACGATTGCATGACGTAAAAAAGCCGCATTTGTCTGTCAGTCCACAAGCTATACGCCACAGATTTACCCCAAATTAATGGGAAATTAACTTATTGTTTGTGCGTACTCTGGCAACCGGCCACGGCTTTGTTAAAACGATTTGTTTTTGTTATAGAGGCCCGCTTGGGCGTGGGAATAATGAGATTACTTTGTAAACTTACTAAAATTGGACGTCTCATAATAATTTTATTACGAAACCTTAAATTTATTTTATAATAATAATCAGGCCCTTGCATCTAATCCAGATGATTTATACAGCCAGTTTTTACCCATGCCCCCTATAGATAGATGGACGGGGCTTGCCTTATTAATTTGTTTTAATAATTCAAATAGTAATATATCAGTCTACGGTATAAAAATTTCATTAATAAAAATTGTATGCACACTAGGTCAATCAATCCATAACTTTGGACTGATTTTCCTTTCACCAGTCAAATGCCTGAACGTAGCGTTTGACAACCAGTAATTGCAAATTTTCCTCTATTGTTAGGTGTGTAGAGGCTGGGGCTGTCACTCCTAAGTTGCGAACACTTCAACAAAATCATTACTAGAAATTGCGTCAGTTGAATGTCAAATTAAGACTGGCTGTGATTTAAAATCACTCTCGAATCATTTCTGTAAATAACAATGCTAATTGAGACGAATGTATCAGAGCTGTTTGGCTGTCAACTGTCAATTAAGATCAGTGCTTTGTTCAATGAACAGTATTTATATTTGTTTCAATAAAACAAATGAACACCATATCGAAACTGTAGACACTCGTCACAAATTGAATTGTATTTATTTACCCAGCCAGAGAGGCTGAGTGACACTATCGCTTTTTATTAGGTATGTTTATTTTTTCGCTGAGCTTTTTTGTATTCAACTTCGCTCTTTTGAACACTCAAAGCGGCAAAGATGTCAAATTCCTCAGAAATAGGGCATGTCAAGTTGGAGTTAAGAGTCCCAATGCCCGCAGCGGTGACGATTATGTAACCAAAAACTTAGGGTTGGCAAAGGCGATACTCATCGAAAATTCAGCTTGATAGCTCCGCAAACGCTATACCCATCACTTAACAGTTTAATCCTTTAAAATACCCTTTAAAAGCCAAATACTCAAATTTGTTAAGAGCATTAAATATCAAGTAAGTAGGTACCTATATCTTACACACAGTACTTATACAGTAGGTACTTATACTTGTCTTATGTAGGGTAAATGGTTTCATTAAAAACATTTCATTTATTTTTTTAAAGATTATTCACAATGTATGTTTTATTCCCACACATGTCATCTTTACAAAGCTGTTTTGATAAATACATTTTAAAAAGAAAAACAGAGCTCAATAAATCATCGTTGTGACAGCCCTGAGCGCGGCGGCTCGGAATGAAAGCGCTGTGACGACCCTCGTCATCTTGAGGAGTGCGCAAAATATGGAGCATATTTTTGTGTGGACGGTGAAGCGCGATCCTGTGACACTGGCCGTTCTCGCATCGCTGGTTTGACACGCGACACATCAAACGTCAAACAGGTCATTACGTAAATCTTAGTCATTATGACATGATTATGACGCGAGCGTAGCGTCAATAATGTGAGGCGAGGTAGATGACTGACGGCCGAATAGTCCGAATACTCAATCGCTACTTAGGTATATTAAGTTCATGCCATCGCTTACAAATGAGTAATGTCTAACAGAGGCAGAGCAATTTTAAGTGTTGTTTAAATTTGAGTGACGTTTCAGTATTCGGCCATTAGTTTTCTCTAGGCTTGCGCATCTGTGAAAATGTGTTATTATATTGATCAAAGAATACCTAAGGTTCATAGGAATTTCAAATCATCTCATTATAATTTGTCAGAATTTTTGTATCAACGTAATAATTATGTTTAATTGATATATTCCAGAAATCCACACTAAGAAATGCCTACCAGTGGGGATTTCTGAAATATATCATTTGGGCTATATTCCATAGGTACAGCGAAATCACGATTGTACCAACCTAATAGTTGATTTATGTAGAAAATGAACGATCTTCCGAATTAGAACGACTGACATTTTTATATACGAATGACCCTAACCTATTTTTAGATGTCTATAGTTGAAAAAGGTTGACCTTTTCCGTAGAGACATTCCCCAGTAGACATGGACCATTGGGCTGGCTATCGAATAACTGGATTGTTGAATGGAATACTCCCGATTGTGGGTACTTTACAGCCGTTTCTGGCGTCACATTATTGGAGATGATCTTTTTGACGACCGCGGGGGAATATTGGCAAATAATTCAATATATATTAATTAAAGGTTCTACTATAATAAGCCGCAGTTGATAGATTATACTCCATCGCTCTGCGTATCATGAGTTCTAAACATTTACATGAGTTCTAAACATTTGAAGAGCATCGGGTTCAAAAGCCAATAAATCCAATTTACGAAAGAAGTTTTTTTCATTCCGCATTTTGCCATAAGTTAATCCTATTAATATTATAAACGCGAAAGTTTGTGAGGATGTTTGTGTGTATGTACGTATGTATGTATGTATGCTTGTTCCTCTTTCACGCAAAAACTACTGTACCCATTTGTATCAAACTTGAGACATAATATATTGTCCGTGACCTGGATTAACACATTTATGCCACTTTTTATCCCGGAAAATCAACGTGATCCAACGGAATGCGAACGAAGTTGCGGGTGCCAGCTAGTATTCCATACCGCAGTACAGATTGTGATCCATCGCAACGTCTAAATTGTAAAAAAAACAATGAATATTAATCAAACAAAGGTCTTGGTACCTTTTTCGCACGTCGATAAAACATGTTGACCTTTCCGGATCATAGGGTTTCCTAAATCACATTCAAATAGGATTCACTGGCGATTAAATCAGACCCGGATAGTTGGATTATGTTACCAGCTACATTAGCTAGGTCAATATTGGTCCCAATATACCGGGTGTAACTACACTACTTCCGAAAACGTCGGAGGTGTTAAGTATCCATCAATACGAATAACTTTTCTTATAGAAAGTTCTACTTACAGTGTTTGCACGGAAATAAAGCGAGATCTAACATTTTTGCAAAACAGGCATTTTATTGAATAACATTTTTGTATAGTAGGTACCTAATTTATTTTCGCACTAATTTACACTAAATTAAATTTATTTTTAACACTGTTGGTTGGTTCTTTCTTTATTAGAGTAGGTATATTAAAGTTGTTCATTCATACTGGCGAGTACTTAACCCCTGTTTTTGGGAGTGAATGAATGAATCAGTCATTCATTCATTCACTCCCAAAAACAGGGGTTAATCAGTTTATTTTCGTGAAGAGTGGTTCTCTATATCCACCCTGTTTTTAAGGGCGCCCCTGTTTTGGGAGTGAATGAATGAATGAATGAATGAATGATTCATTCATTCACTCCCAAAACAAGGGTTAATCAGTTTATTTGCATAAAGAGTGGTCTTGTATAATATCCACCCTGTATGCCACCACTCTTATGCATGGAACATTCGCTTTCGATTAGATCGTATAAAAGGAACCTAGATAAAGGTTATGAGTCTATTTCAGTACCCAAAAGGGTCAGGACTGGATTAGCACATTTTACTAAAGAGCTCACTAGAATTTATTGTTAGGTATATAAGTATTAATACTAAAAGTGAGGTCTAGCTGAACCGAATTTGTCAAGAATAAACAGACTTTTTATATTGCGGTATATCCGGTGAATCATGAGTTCCGGTTTGATTTCGAACAAAATTATAAAATATTTGCACACTGTACAAAGAGATTTCTCAGTGGTGGTTTCTAGAATAATAATAATAATACAGATTGGTATATATTATATACCAATCTGTATACAATATCATGATGGTCTTGCTCTTATTGGTAATGGTAATCTGTATCGTGCGTAGGTAATTGCTAGTTTCCATTACAAACTATAGAAACCTAATGGAGGATCATTGTTAGCCGATGTAGATGATGAAAACTTCCTTCAGGCGAGCGACGGATAGAGTTGGAAGAAAATATTATTTTTTTATTTTGATAATGTGATGACAGAAAGCAAAAGGAATATAGATTAGGTTTGCAATATGTTCAGATTTTAATTGAATAAGTGGACCTTCCCTTCCCCGTAATTAACAAATGGTCCGTGTTTATGTGTAGTATAGACAAAGTAAATGCTGAGGAAAAAATTTGCTATCAATGGGTGAAGTCGCGGGCGAACTTAGTCTATACGCTATAGGTACTTATTTCGAAGACGGAATCTAAATTATATTTGCCAGACACTTCCGACATTTTGATTTATTAAAGTTGGTAACACTGTTGCGACCGGCAATATCTCTCGATACGGCCCCTCGGGAGCAGTACCTAACCGTAGTAACTCTTATTCAAACTGTGGCGTCCAGTTAAAGTGTATTGCACCCGGTTTATGTTTTCATTTGAAAATGTGAAAAAACTCACTCAGTGTTATTATGTCTTTGTTCTCAATTTTTAGAACTCCTGACTGTCCTACACTACGAAAGTTTAGAGAAGCTTTGGATATTTGACGGCTTAACCAACTTAATACAAAGGAGAAAGCTCAAGCTGATCTTAATTCAAATTCAAATCATTTATTGCACTTATGTTGTTTTAAAGATGTTGTACCAACGGTAGTGTATCAAACATAAACCCTGTTAGGGCACAGCAGTTTGTTGAGGTGTACATATGCACTAGGTGGCATATTTAAGTATTTAAGATACAAGATGTTTATTTGCTTAAATAAGTGTTACAATTTGGTCTTAGCTACAACTTACTTATATACCTAATAATTTAATATTGCACTTTTTATAAATATTATAATATTATAAATCAGGCATTAACAAAGACACAGATCATTATAATACGATAAAGGTAAGTAATAGGTATTATACCTAACTGATAATAATTCAAATAAATTGTTATAATAAATCTTATCTAAATATATAAAACTCTTTTGAAGCTGACTGACAATCTAAACTATAAGTTCTAGAGATATGAAATTTGGAGGGTAGTATTTCTTATATAGTGTAGGGTTGCACTAAGAAAGGAATTTCGAAAAGTCGCACCCTATATGGTCTAACATTAGGATCAAAGATTTTAAATCATGCGTATGCTGCTACCATGCGAGCGAAGCCGCAGGCGACAGCTAGTATCTAATGAAACACGAATAAAGCTATAGGTTTTTGTCGTAGCGTTAGTTAGTAAGTATAAAATGAGTCCGGTTTTCGATCTAGAAAAGTGTTTTTTGTTATTTGATTTGCGAAACTAAAGTTATGCGGTTATAAGAACTTCTAGGCACTAATCCTAAATAAGCTCTGAATTGCTGAAGGTTAAGCCCACAATAAACCCAACCTTGATATAACCTTACTAAAATTATTTCGTATAAATTGGCCCCTGGCCTGACTATACAGCCTACAAGCTATAAAGCTTATAACTAAGGTGAACAAAAGTTGTTTTGAATTTTGACCTTAAACTATTATTCTGTACCTTAGAACTCAGGTACCTATACCTATTAGGATGATAAGAACACATTATGCAGTAGGCGGGTTTCACTAATGCGTATATAGCAGCGAAAATGATACCGTAACTTTTAAGTAGGTGTTCTTCTTATTTTTTTGGTAGGTACGTACGGGGTACATTCTTACTAAGCTATACTGCCTGTACTAAGTATAAAAAGATACATCGTACCTATAATTATGATGTGATAGATGTTTGTTTATGAATCACATGAATCACTCGTCACTAGTGGATCCACTTGGATTACTTTTAAGACTTAGGCTACTTTTGAATCAAAAAATCAACGGGATTAAAACTAAGGGGACGCGGACATAATCGCGGATAGAAAGTAGTTATAGTAATAATACTGTCTGCCCTGTAAAACCCACAAAGATAATTCCTTGTTCAACCCGGGTGTATCGCATTTCCTTAAACCAATAGTAAAATATTTCCGATACTTATGTAAATCGCGGTCGCAATCCGATACAAACCGTTCTCTCGGGTTCGAATTAATGACTCGTAGAGTGCTAGTGGAGTGTACCGATTTCCATACATAATCGGACCACGATATTAACAGACAACGCTGAATTATTTTGCTTTAAATGTGATTTTCCTTGGGTCACAACAAATAGTCAGTGTTAAAATTCACGATAAATACGCCTGTTCAAAGTTCTTTGTCAAATTATTTTAGAAAACCCACCCTAAATAATAAAATCTTATAAAAATATCATTGCGTTTTTGTTGGGATGCCATAAAAGTCACAAAATACTGCTTAGATTAAATTAATACAGATTTCATATAGCTGAAAATAACGCGCTATAGGTTTTATATGTAGCGCGCTAACGCTAACGCGCTATAGGTAGGTATCTTTGATTGACTGGTTAAATATTTTAGTCCACAAAAAGCCGCAATCGAAGGTGCGCGCAACTACTTCTGTAGGAATCTACCTACCTGATTTCTTTGTCAATACAACTCTATCGATTCTGCTAACTGCGAAAAAGTTGAGATAGAGCTTTGCCGTTCGAGAATAACGCCGTAAAAGCTTTATGCCCATATTTTCACTATCTTTGATAAAAAGCAAACAGTTACATCTCAGTGGTTTTTACAGCGATATAAAAACAGTTTTTACACATTCTTTTATTTATGGGATGCGTCTGGGACATGATTGAAACAGCTCACCACTTACCTCCTCTTATATTTATGCCGACACAAATCACTGGCCATATATAAAAAAAAACTCTTATCTATTTAAAAATTAATGTTTTTTTTATCAACTTGGATACCACTTCAAAAGAAAAAGACATGTAAGTTCCGTTATTCAAGTAGCAATTGTTCGGTAAAAACGGTCCTAAAAGTTCCTTTATGGTGTTTCTATGGGTCAATTTGACGGGTTAAGTGTCCCGTAGGCGTGATGGTTCCTAATTGGTAAGTGAAAATAAGCCTTAATCTCACCAGACTAGTCTTTAAGTAGTTGCTACCTTTTATAGAAAGAAAACCGATGAGCACCTTTTTACGATCAACCTAAGGTGTTGTAGGAGATCGATTGGAAGTCACGGTCTTTTACTTATTTAGTAAACGCCCGCTTGTTATGGCTTATCTCACTATTTATAAATACCTACATGGCATTCCTGTTTTATTTTTTCATATTATTATTCTTTCGTTAAAACGTTTTAAGAGAATATTCTATCCAAAATATATGATTAAGGTACTTAGCTGATATTATTTTTATCCCCGTTCGCCCCACTTAACATGTTGGTGGCACGAACGGAAAGTTATTTTGAAATCTTCCCATTCGTCCCACCAGTGGGAAGAGCCAGTGGGACGAACGAGAACTTACGGTATTTTATACGTTAGGAATAGGTTTGATTTAACCTTTATGGGGATTTTGAATTTAAGGTGGTGGTTATTGCTAAGTAGGCACCTGTTTCAGTGGCTGTTATGTCTTTTGAAATAATCCTTTCTGTCTTGTCGGATACTTAGAAGCACTTAACCGTCATTTTATACCAAAAAGTAGCTCCTAGGATTAAATATAATTGATTAGGTAGAAAGATTAACATAAAATGTTCCGAGAAAAGGGTCAGCCCTGATTAGCTCAGCCCTGAAAAAGCCAAGTGTTAATAAAAAAGCAGTCAATGCTATCGTGACTTTTAAAACAATGTGTCCTGACCGTCAAGTATAAGCGTCGTTTTCCGGCAGATAAGATCACGAAAGACGCTGTAAAAGAAAAGTGGCTATTAACTTTACGGCGTTCAGCTATGCAAAGAACTGTAAGTGATAAGCAAAGCTCAAACGAAAGTCAATTTCGTCATTGCTAGAATTAATTATAGTCATCATACACCGCGTTCCATGGGTTATTCCCATCCAGCCCACCGGTGGGTCAGATGGGAAAAAATTCCCATCGAGCTCACTCATTTGCATAGTGGGCTCGTTGGGAGTATTTTTATGGGCTGGGAAAAAAAAGTTGACTTTGACTCAAGATAGCGCTCAAGATAATAATCGCTTAGATAGATTCCCATTGTTTTATAAAAATGGTTGTAATTAATAAAAAACTATAAAATTCATATTTCAAAAACATCTAAACTTTCGTATAAACCAGTTAATATACTATGATCACCTGACGGAAAACGTGATGATTATCATAATGATGACGATATTGATGATGATGATAGATGAAACATAAACCAAATTGGAGTTTACTCATTAGTTTTACGACGCACTAATTTATGTGGTTTTACCTAATTGTAGGTGGCATCATCATTAGCTTCACAAACCTTGTTGACTGGGTTATGCATAGTGAGGATCATTCACATTTAGTGTGCTCATCGTCACTAGTTACGTTAGCGTGTTATTTCAACAGCCGTATTGGTTTTATCGTTTTAGTATCAGATAGATATCATGAATTTCATTTCTAATATTATTTCCAAAAAAAATATTCTAGATTTTTGGTAAATATAATAAAGACCGAGACAATATTTGGGTAACTAAAACGGTACACTAATAAAATGATATTAAATATTGAACGCTAAACTTTCTCAAAGACTTAAATATAATATGCATAGTAAAATAAGTAAGTCAATAAGATTATGTAAATGGTACCGTAATCTCGGTTACTTGGTTCTAATGCCGTCTTACCTTCCATTTATTCCTCCTGTCACTAAAGCCAGTTTATTCAGACCCCTACTTTTTAAAACTACGTAGCAATTTGTTCGGTTAGAGTTATCTGTAGTGGTGGTGACGGGTCTGGAGCTATTGGTTACACTTGTCGGGGATAAATGAAAGGAAAGTCGTGGGTTTTGTAGCTTTGGTTAAGAGATGTTTAATTTTCAACTTAGGTTTTCTCTCAAAACCCGTACGTCTTTGATTTGGAGCGTACAAAGGACAAAATTAATTCTCGCCAAAATCCAAGAGATTTTAGCGAGAATTAATTAAACGCTTGTTAAATACCTATAGATATTACGTAAAATATTTGGTCTTGATTTGGTAAATCATGAAAAGAAGCACACGTGCTAACAGAATATACCTAAAGATTATTTTTATTTGGCTGTCACTTTTAGATATAGCTCAAAATGTATGAAACCTCAGTGCGGTGTCCTTTCAGATCAATCGTTAGTGAACGGTTCTAAAGAAGCTTGGACGAATGATAAACAGAAAGACTGACCCAGGAAGACTGGTAGACAACGCTCTTAGCATTAAGTCCTCCAAGCACTACTTGTTTGAGTGAAATTTTTAAATTTTTAAATAAATAAATAAATGCTTATCATTCTTCCAAGTAAAGAAGGCATTCGTAATTCTTTTTCTCTTTTTCCCGGAACATCAAATCGAAATTGACAACTCAAAAAACCCCTACATAATACAAACATGGCATTTCATTGAAGCAAATTAATAATTCAAACACAAAGACGTGTTCAAGTGGTTATACACGGGAGCCGGTTTACAGTCGTGTAAACATTAAATATCTGTTTACGCGATGTAAACAAAGATCTGAGGAAATACGAGTTTTCAGTGTGTAGTGTGGGTGTGAAACGCCTGACGCCCAGCACACCAGTGAGCGCTGATTTGTATGGAGACACTGAGCGGATTCTTTGAGAAGTTCTACGTACGGGGTAAACCAAGCTTCTAAAAAAATCCGCTCAGTGTCTCCATACAAATCAGCGACCCTGGTGTGTTGGGCGTCAGGCGTTTCACACCAGATTTACACACTAAAATTCGTACTAGGCCCTCTGGCAGGAGTAATTTGTAGCGTGAGTAGGACGTTATGCCGAGGGGAGAATGACTTAAGTTGCTGCATTTGGGCTAACATAGTCCGTTTCCGTACTTACAGTTATGGTCTCTGTTATCATCGTGTACAAATGTGCAACCCCAAAAATTTCATAATGCACTTACCCGAACATTTCACAGCTGAAAATGTTCAAATTCGGTTGTAGCAAAAATTTGATTTTTCGGTAGAGATATTTGGAAGAGCTCGTACGGATACTTACGGAATTGAGTCGATGATTTTTACTTGGAAGAACATTTATATCTATCTATCTATACTATTATAAAACTGTATAAAAGCCAAAACTAAAATTAAAGATATGGATTAACTAAATATGCAGATCTACTAAATGAACGATCCTGATTCCGAAAATCGAGTTTGTCTGTTTGTTTGTTCGCGGATAACGCCTTAACTACTGGATCAATTCCAACGAAACTTATACCATTCGGAAGCCTATTTTTCTGGAATGAAACATAGGCTATATTTTATTGAAATCAAAGACGTGGATTCTTAGATACAGCTTGAACTCTCTAAACCAAAAGCAGCCTTTGGCACGATGTTCATCGTATACTGGTTGACAGATATTTTGTTGGAAAGTTTCGCACGTGTATGAACAATATAATAGTCCAGTGAACTGTGTATTATGTTTAAAAAGTGCCGTCACATAAGTAGCGTAACTGGCAGCTGGCCCATCGTGCCTGTCAAAAGACTATTTATCTTACTCAAATATTTAGCTTGTTATAACTTATCTACCGCAGAACAAAGATCATTGACCAAAAATCTTGATTTCCAGTTACCTATACCGGATAATGGTGATCGGTGACCGCTGTTTTCAACCTAATGTGTTATGTAAATATTTTACGCAGCGTATTACGAATATGTGAATTCAGTTTAATGCTTCTAAGTACATAAAAAACATGATTGAAGCAGCTTCTGTAGGTAACTGATTACATATCTAAATATAGAACCACTAGCTTAGCTTCCCAGAATATAATCTTCTTTAAGTTAAGTCCCATAGCGTTTATTATAGGTAATGCAAATAAAAGTATCTTGTATCGTACGTTTATTCGATTAAGTATTTAATTCATTATTAAGGTTGCTTGCATACTTACTGCTTTTTTTATCAAAATAAAAATAGCCGCTCATGAACTACGCTGCTAAAATGTTCGTTTCAAATATTACCTACCATCAAAAAACCAAACTACAAACTGTAGCTCTTGTTAGTAGTAGTAAAATAGTAGATCAATATAATAATATAGGTATATATTATATGTACCTACTTAGTGATATATATCTAACTTCGTAAGACTAGCGCGACCACATACGTGGACTGGCGGACAATAAAACTAAATTCGCTCTAAGTGATACGTGTCTCTACCTTAAAATACCAGATTGTTGAAACTCGAAACAAAGTAGAACAAAGTGTATCGTTTCAGAGTAGTCACAGTGTAAAATACAGTAGGTAAGGTACCTTACCTATTACTTTAGGATTTCCCTACTTAATTATTATTTTATTCACATTATTTGAAAATGAGCTCTACATTAATGAAAAAAATTAAGGTCAAGTTATTACTTAAAAATAAAAAAATTACTTAATATTACTTAATATAAAATTTAAAATATAAGTAGGTGTAGAATAAACAGTGAAATAATACTTAAATCGGGCTTTAAATTTCACAAGGTAAAGTATTTTTCATACATTTTCGACTTGCACTCTGTAAAGTTTGATCAATCCGAAATAACCAGCCCGTAATGCAACCTATAGGTACTTAGACAGTAGTGAGGTAAGAACTGGGAACAAACAAGTCGGTCCATTAGCACTAATTGTATTAGCTGTGGCTTGCGTGCCTTTGGCCCACACAACTCACCTACATATTACGATCGTTGCATGTACAGTGCAGACGAAAATAGCTGTCAGGTAATGAGTTCAATGGAACTCTCTATGGTCATCTTTAGAACATGAAAAACTCAAACTTTTGCATTATTATGTAGTATATTATTATATTATATTACTAGCCGTCGCCCGCGGCGTTGCTCGCGTTCTAGACTCTTTAGAGTATTCCTTTCTTAGTGCACCCCTACACTATATAAGGCTACTATACCCTCCAAATTTCATACCTCTAGGACTTATAGTTTAGGCTGTGCGTTGAATCTCTGTCAGCTTCAAAAGAGTTTTATATATATTGATTATTTTAAATAAAGAGGTCCATGTATTTCTGTTTAAATAAAAATACGCTGCATGTATGTTATTTATGTATGTCATTTTTAAAACTGTTAGGTGAATGAAAGCCTCATTTATACGCTCGTTTTTTATGACTTTTTACTTTATGGCTTGATTTTTAATCACTAAACAACTGTTTAACTTTTGTTAGACACACCACACCTACATTTTGATCATGTCATGGATAAAAGTACCAATATAATTGGAAATTGAAGCCTTTTTAACGGGTAAAAAGGCATCAAACAAACATAAAACAGTCTAGTTGGTACATGCTTCGTGAAACCAGATACCGTTCGTGTTTGAGTCTCAAGTCCATAGATTCGTTAAAACTGGCAGACAAGCTTTTCATGATTTGTAGATGACTATGCTGTTGCTAGCGTGTTAGTATCCTGTTTCGTCACTTTGTATCGATGGAAATGATTTGTTCCGTTTACAATATTCCCTTGTAACAAGCTATACACCGTTATTTCTGCTGCTAGTAAGTACCTAGGTATAATCTACCGTGAATATATACGTAAAAATAACTTTTTCTTCACAATAAAAAAGCAAAAACGATTCCGGAAAAAATTACCTATTCCATTTTTTTACCATCTCCTTTTATTTTTGGGATACTTCCAAAAATATCTGTGATTTCCTTATTGTAACCTAAGCACTGCAAACTAACATAATTATGACATTTAGGCCAGTTTGTACCTAAATTTGCGGCTGCTCGGTCGATCGATATTAAATGCGTGTTCAGATTTTGACCTTGACTGTGCTTGACCGTGTTACATAATCACTACTTTCGACAATTCGGTCATTACCTTGTGGAGCTGACAAAAACTATTCATCATCATCACGATAATTGGCCGGTTGGTTCCGGGTCTCGTAAAATAGCAGACTTTTTCGACTAATTCGCTACATAGAAATGTTACCGTTGCTTCGGTACAGGATGTCCCAAAGACAACACGTATCTACAATTTAGTTATGAAGAAAACAAAAGTTATGTTTATTGATATTGGTATAGTATTATATGATCTGTGGTTAAGTATATTCGTTTAGCATTGTCTGTAAAAAACCCTCTGTAAAATTACCTCGAGTGCTTAGATACGGTATGACACATCGTTTTTAAAGTAACTAAGTATCATTTTCTAGGAGGTCATCTATGATTGTGACTGACATTCATAAATGATTTAGGTAAGTCTGTTCTAGGAATGGGGGATATTAAATAAATCTTTACTAGGAATCTAAGACGAAGGTTACGTAATAGATTCGTGGTAGTTTGCTAGATAGTCTTGTCGCGGACCTGTTGCGAGTTACATTATACTGGGGTCTGCACTTTCCTATACCGGGTGTAATAAGACTAACTGCCGAAAAATTTCGGGGGATGAAAGGACACTGATGGTTGTTAGGAAATGTTGTTCATATTGATCTATTTATCTATTTTTTTTAATTGACAAAGCATACAGTAGTACCTAATCCACCTATTCACTCTTTTCACGAAAATTCTCGATCAGGAAATACTGACGATGGCAGAGAGTTCCACTCCTTGGCAGTTTGCGTTATGAAGGTTTTATTATACACACATTTTAAACACCCGATATCTTGTTATGTTTGTAAACGTATAACATACTTTAGATATCGTACCTATACGCACTATTTTAATAAGTAGATAATGTCTCAACAGTATTACTGATAAGGTGGAATTGAATTGCAACATCACCCTATTGATTGCACACGTCAGACTGTCACGTGGGTATTGGACAAAGAACATTCCAAACACACGCACTTTAGGTACATTGTAGATAGCTGCTAGAATATGGGTCGAATGATAGCCTGTATTTTTTCTTGTATCCACTTCATTCCTGTCATTTTCCCAGCTAACTGGTAGAGTTCTTCAGTAGTTTATACCTAGAGGAAGATTATTGCCTAGAGAAGAGAATTTCTCGCTTTGCGTATGCGTTTGCGTATGCTATAGGTACTCAAGTCGAAAGTCAAAACAAATGCACAGACTCGGGGCTCCGACTTAGTAAATTTTACTTGATAATATTTACCGAAGTTCAAACATTTTATCTTCAAAAACCGTAATTTTCGTTATTATAATTTCAAATATCCCACCGCTTATCATTACCAAACAAAAGGCGCTTGTCTAAAGAAGGCCAATAAAAATCTCTAATGATTGATGAGATTTCTGAGGGAAGGAAATTGGAGTTTGTAGGTATTTATTGGATTAAATGTTTTAATCTCCCGGTCTTTTGCGTTTTTTGGACGCCCTTTGCGTAATTAATTCTGTTATTTAGGATAATAGGGGATTTCCAGCTTTCGGCATTTGCTATGGCAACTTACTCGAGCTTTTTCGTGTAACGCAGCTGCCGAAAACCAAACCAAAAACCAAGAAATGCATATTTGGCTGTGGTGCTGCTAAGAAGGTAAAATAATAACGAAGACATTGAGAATGTAAAAGTATTACCTACAGCTAAAAGTAATTACCCCATCATGTGCCACAGTAATAGCTTTGAACTGTATTAGGGTGCTAAAAGGGCGATTTTATGCATCGCTGATTCTCAATACGGCTTCTGTTATGCTAAAAATTGATAAATTACGTGAAACATAATTCAAAACACATCTATCAGACGTGTCTCGGTACAAAATACAAAATTACCATAGATCATGCTTAGGTATACCTACTTTAGTCACGCAATATGTTGGAGAGAATATAATGGTTGAGTGGACCATCATTTACAAGGCTTCTACGGCTCCCGTACTTTACGTTTAACAAATTTTAGGATAATCAAAATCATACACGCAGCGCAGCGTCTTGTTCAATATTAGGACCTTTATGTCTTGTACTTTATGACCGGCAAAATTAATTATCCAGTATTTAAATAACTACTTTAACAATATTCAAAAATAAACATGAAACAGTTGAGCTATCTTAAAAACGTTGCAAACGATTTATAGATAACTGATTCAAATCAGCATCAATCGAAAGCGTGCCCAAGATTACGTACTTGGATTAGTGCTAACTTTATTATCTAGTAGATATATTATTATATTTGCTGTTTGCTATTTCTACCTGTTTCCCTCACATGCTGCTCATATCGTATACACAGAGCCCACGTAATTATTTTAACGGTACTGAGTAAACCGTCCACTTAGTAACCTGTAGGCACAAGAAATAACCACAAAATGGGCAAGCAATTTATCCAGAGGCAGGGGAAGGAACGGAGTGTTGACCGAGCAAACAGCAGATGGGAAATGAAATGAAACGAGCATGTCAACAGTCGGGTGTCGCGGTCTGGCGCAGCCCTAATGTTTGCAGGCTCTTGAGGTCGAGGCCTTAGGTATCTCTATAGAGAAATGAGGAAATCAAGAATTTCATTGGTTGCTTTGTAGGTTTCTTTTTTACTCTGTGCGTCTCTGGGTTACCTTTTTTCAGCCCTACCAATTTGGTATTCTACGGGTAGAACACAATCAAATAGAAACCTACTTAAATGTATGGAAATATTTTAATCTCGTATTGTTTCTATATTGTTTTTCTATACCAAATTTCAATTCTATGAAGATTGAAGAATTAAAGATTACAAAATGGAAGGGATCAACTAATCCTGGTCACACGACAGAAGACTGTAGACTAACTCGGCAGTATTTCGTTTCGGCTTTTACAAATGTAAAATGTACTTGGTAAGTTCTACCAACCTTAGTCACAAATACTAAGTTCAATTACTACAAAATACTTTCATTTAGTAAAAAAACCAGGAAAGGGTTTAATGTATAAGCCATTCTAGCAATATCTAACCCTAGGGCTATGCAGCAATCTAGGCTACAATCAAAACCTTATTGATTCTCGTCTGCGTTGCAATCTGCCTTGAGGCAGGTTAAAGTTTAAATAAGGAATTGTATAAACTTCCAATGAACGGGTAAGGTAATAATACTAGCTTGTGCCTGCGGGTATGCTTGCATTGTAACAAAAAAAAGTACTGATGCACCCAGTATTGAGATACTTCGTATGTGTATGAAGTAGGTAACTATCGTTGAGTTGAGTCATAAAATAAAAATAGTGCGTGGAGTCCCTCCGCGCGGAAGAAGTGAAATTTCGAGTGCCACGCATTCACTCTCGCTCTGTCTCTTTCTATTCCCCCTCCCCAGAAGCGTTAAACGTTTAACGCAACCTTGTTGGAAGTCACATTAGAAGTTTCACTTCAATACGTAAATCTTTCGCATACAACCAGAATTTCATAAAAACTGACCGTTGTGCAGTTTGCCAAAATATAAAAGGGTACAATGTGGCATGAATAAGAGGTGGTGTTTTGTAACTCTTATCAAAACAATTTCGCGTTATCACCTGATAAGGAACTTTATCAGTAAAACGTAAAACTGGGTAAGTAAAACGATTACCTTGAAAAGACGTAGTTAACGGATAATCTTTGTGTAACTAAATGTATAGGCGCCGCTTAAGATTACCCCGTATCAGAGTTCGAAATCTTTAAAACGGCTAAAGAGCTTATATAAAAATTGCTTAAACAATTATAGTTATCAAAAGTTATGCGTTATTCTTCCCAAGGTAATCATTTTGAAATCTCGCCTAGTTTTACTGATAAAATATTTGTGTTGAAGATACCAGAAACAATCAGTTTAGTGGGTAAATGCAAGCATTTGTCTCACTACAAAAGTTGAACCCGCACCTCTTGCGTCTTTTTTCTATTTATTTTTTCTTATTTCAACATTGTTTACCCACTGGATATTAGGCTACTTTTCTTCAAGCCTGCGCCACCAGTCATCTGTGATTTTTCCTAAGCGAGAAATAAAAATAGACGGAAATTCAGAAAATAAATTCTATTTGTACGAGTAAGGTTTCAGCGCCGTAGAAAGTGGTCGATTCTAACGACAGTTTGGCGTTTACAGTTATCCGTGATGATATCTGTATCGAATCGTTTTAAGATCCAAGTCTATTGCGTAAAACAAGCAATAGGCGACAGCAATAGTTGTCGCCTATATACAAGGTGTAACATAATCAATATATACAAAACTCTTTTGAAGCTGACTTAGAATCAACGCACAGACTAAATTATAAGTCCTAGAGGTATGAAATTTGGAAGGTAGTATCCGTTTATAGTGTAGGGGTGCACTAAGAAAGGAATTTTGAAACGTCACACTCTAAAGGGTTGAACGTGAGCAACGCGCGAGCGACGGCTAGTTACCCTATAAGCCCGAAGAGGGCGTAATCAGACCAACCACCTGAGTGCTTGGACATGTCCAAAGGGTCAATCATAATTCGTCATCAATCGTAATTACAGAATTTTTCATACAAATGTACAATTTTTTTTATTTTAGAAATTTGCTTCAACCCAAAACGGTCTTATTCCAGAACGGGGACTAAAGAAAGTCACGGGTTAAACGTCAAGGTTTATACAACCCGGGCGAATTAAGCGGTGCAGCGGGAGAAGTATCGAGTTCCGAGCCAGGTGTCATGTTAATTCGCCCGGGTTGTATAAACCTTGACGTTTAAACCGTGACTTTTTTTAGTCCCCGTTCTAGAATAAGACCGTTTTTGTTTGTTTACTATTTGCGTAAACCCGTACACACACATGCACACGTAGGTACCCTCCTACCGCGTCGCTCGCACACGCATGCTGTGTGTATGTATATTTTAAGTAAAAGTTACGAGCTCATTTCATAAAACTAAAACTTCGAAATCTCAAAAGTCGTAGAACAAACACTGTTCGCCATTACCTGTAGAATACCTCCCTTTCTGACTTATAGGGTAATTATGCTACACCGTGTATAAATAGACAACCCACAAAATGTATTACTAGACAGAAAATCGAAAATCATTACAACATTTCGGTTGTCGTAAGCCGGTTGCGAATAAAACAATAGACACACGAAAGACTCAATGTAACTAAAAAAAATTCTCTGGACTAAGCTCTTTCCTTCAAGATCTCTCTCGCAGCTTTCACCGTCTATCGCATGGCATGTACATAATGACCTCTAATAAGACAAGCTACAAGGTATGTTCTAATCATAAAATGAACTATAGTCATGCAAAGTGAAATGTTACTTATTCGGATGTAAACTAGGATCATTTTAAAACATACTGCTAGGCGTCAACGCGGTGCATCGACGTGCAATCCTACATTAGACAATGTCTATGTTTACTGGAATTGCTACAAGCTGGTTGTCTGTATCTGGTTGATAAAAGCAGGTACATCAGAATTCGATAGTGTTATTTTATCGGTGCATGTTGCGGGGTAGGTGTGTGTTCCGTATATTACCTAATGTTTGATATCAAAGACGATTTTAATAATGTGTTAAGTTTATATTGGAATATTGCTAGCAAACTTATTGGTTATCTATGTATCAAACTAACCTAAATTTCTAACAGCACTAAAATTCTTGCTATCCCTATCTCATGAACTAAAACGACAAAGTCAGCTATAACTTTAGTGCTGTCCGATTAAGTAGAAAAGTACAATAACAGAATCGGGGGCATTACCTACTTTTTTAGTTTTAATAGTAAGTACTGTAAAAAAATCCGAAACTAGAAATAATGTTAATAAAATTTGTCGGAAAAACTGACTTTTGTGCTGTATGGTGTAGGTACATGTGCAAAATTATAAGCAGCTAGATTTATGAAGGGACATTTGAGATATCTATCTCGATTAACAGGCGTCATGGTTCAGTCGGTAGTAGCTCTGCCTTCCGTGCTGTGGGTCGTGGGTTCGATCCCCACCGAGAACAAACATTTGTGTTTTATAAACATAGATGTTTGTTCTGTGTCTGGGTGTTTCTATGTAATATAAGTATGTATTTACAAAAAAAAAATGTATGTATGTATTCTATCAGCCATCTAGTTTCCATCGTACAAGCTTTGCTTAGTTTGGGACTAGAAGGCGTTGTGTTAAGTGTCCGTGAATATTTATTATTTATTATTATATTATTATTAAAATAACCCAAATTCACACGCTTTTCAATGATCGCGTAAAAATACACCACTGTTTTATGCGATACCAAATCGGCGATCAAGTAGTTCGCAAAATTGATAGAGTGAGCTTGAAATTTTCCAGATTCACGTCTGAGCCAAGAGTACCTAATCAGACTGAGTTATCTTATTTGCCGACGGAACTCCAAAAAGTAAGTGACACAACTCGGCCTGTTTATTTATTTACGGAACCCTGGTGTTGACGTGAAGTGCTTATAAATAAGACTCGTTAGGGCTGCCTCCTCTTCCAGGGAGTATTATTATTTTGAGTGATTTACCTGGCAACAGTTTGTGCTTTCACTTTGAATTATTTATTTTGACTTTCTTAGAACTTCAAGATTTTGTTGGTTCAAAATATCAATACTTATTGAGGTATTCCAGTGAGACCTTCCTTCCTAGCTACTTCCTTAGACATACAAACCAGATTTGTTTGTAAGAGATGCCTATATACCATAGCTTGAATAAAATAATCTCCGAACTGACCATAAGGCCCCATAGGTAGGCACGTTACGTAGGTAGGTGGGTAGGTTGTGAACCTCAGACCCCAGTTTTATAAGTAGGTAATTTAAGTTGCGTATGTTTACCAGTTTACCATAAGCAATAGAAACTTGGACATTAAAAATAATATGACCCAATAAAAAAATAAATTAAAACCATTACTTAAACTAATCGCCTGCAACCGATAACCGAAAACGGTAACCCGTAAGCGCATCGTCAATGTAGAATTAATTATTAACTAATGAAGGTAATTCCAAAACCAGGTATTTACAGTACGGCCGGCGGATCTAGACCGGCGTTAAGTTCGTTCGGAACGCTGCGCAGTAGTCACTTTTAGGGTACTTAGGTTTTAGGTACTCGCCTGTACCTGCGCACAATTTCCGAAAGCGCAACTTCAGACCGGTCTAGATCCGCCGGCCGTACTGTACAAGCGAATCACTGTAGTGGCACAAGATACTGAACGAGAATCAGTAGCACCACTCATCTATATTGTAGTGTAATGATAAATTCTTTTTTTATTTTTTTTTATTTTAGTAATACATATAAATTGCATTGCTGTGTTCCGGTTTGAAGGGTAAGGGCGCCGGTGTAATTACAGGCACATGGGACTTCAAGATCTTTACGTCTCAGAGTGATGGACGCAGTGCATTGCCTTACAGGGCACGTCCTCATTGGACTTGCTCTGCGAGGTAATGCATTGTTATAGGCAGAAGTTACCACTTAACATCAGGTGAGCTATCAGCTTGTTCCATTTACTTTTATCATAATAAAAAAAAAAAAGTGTTTTCTTATACCTACTAGTTTATTAATTATGGCACCAACACCGTTTACCACAGATTTTGTGTGTTTTTGGTGCATTGCATACGTACCAAATCATAGTGTTTAAATAATTGATATTTTGTCACAAAACACAACTTGAAACTCCACTATAAAAAATTTAAGCTCATCTAACGTGTTCAAACTGAAACTTGGAAAACATATTTACGAAGCATATACATAGAACTTAATTTAGAGTTGTTTGAATGCGTTGGATGTGTGCAGATTATTGGATACCTACTTTACTTATCCTGTTACCAACGACAAACCATACCTACTATAATGTTAACCCTGTTCTCAAGTAAGTGACTGTAATTTGTCTTTTTTGAGAATAAATTTCATTAAAAAAAAAAAAAAGAAACGGTGGTCTGTAAGACGGTAGTAAAGTAAATAAAAAAAAAAACAAATTACTTAGCCTGACGGAATTGACTACAATGTGTCTAATGCTCTAGAATAAACGATAATCACCACCTTGCTTAGTTCTACCACAGATTATATAACACTAGACGGTCGTACGATGGTCGCACGCGTAGGCGTATCTTATCTCCGACTGTCAGAAAGGAGCTACCGTCTTGCAGACGATATCTCGTCATGTCGTCAGATAACCGAACACGCTATTAAATACGACGGTTTATTGGGCACGGCCTTCAAAGTGATGGCGAATGGTGAAACGTTTGAAGGTTACATTAAAAGGCTTTCATTAGGTACATATCTGGTAGAAACTGGAAGAATTACTACCTCGAGATAGTATGCTAATGGTGGTTTTACTGTGATTGACGTCTTTAGTCGGCTCTGTCGCCTTATATTTCGTTACTTCGAATAATCCTCGCCTCGACTCGACTTAAAATCATGCTTGAATTCGAGGTCGAGTCGAGGCAAAAATGATTCAGAGCAATCAAGCTACGGTCACACACAGCGAATACTCGCTGCGAGCGAATGCCTACTCGCCGCGAGTATTCGCTGTGTGTGACTGAAGCTTTAGCGATTGTATAGTGTCAACGCGGGCTGTAGGTAGGGTCCTCACAATTGTTTTAAGTATGAGGTGCACTGGGTGATCTTATCGCTATAAGCGATCTCTTCCAGGCAACGATTATTGTGTTTAGAAAAAAAAAAACATTAAGTTAAAATAAAACATTATCTAGTGTTTATTTACTGTTATTTTATTTATTTCGCCATTTATGTTCAGCTCTCTATTTTCATTTTACTACCACTTTCTGCAGGTAATTAGTTACCCATTGGCCCATAATACTTAGACCACATTTCACATCGGCCATTCTCTCGCAAATAACAAAGGTTTCTTGTTATGTGGTAATAAAAACATCCTTAACGTGGCTTACGATAAAATATCGTCTCTAAATATAATGAACTGTTTCGCCCCACACTGCGTACTAGAGGACACTACACAATTATATTGAAAAGCCGGAAAACTCTAAAGCATTATTGTGACAGAACTGTAAAAAATACCCTGAACACGAAACAAGACGTACCAAAGGTTGATCGCTTGCATTGCCCTCGTAAATTTTGCCATAAGTCTAACCACATATAAATTTTTGGGTTAGTGCTATCAATTCTAACAAATTTATAGCATTTACCTCCTAATTTTGATCTTGATCTGAGTATAGGATCCCTCAATCTAGATATACATATCGGTATTTTATAATGTCAATACATACACAATCATAGGTAAGTTCAATGTCAAATAATTTAGATTTAAAAAGTAAAAAACTTTTTGAAATAAAAATTTAAAAATGTCAAATAATTTATATGAAGATGTCGATATTATAGTGTCAGTATTGACCCAGTGTAACAACGCTGTATATAGAAGGTGCTGAAATGCTTAAAATGATTGTTTCTGATGGCAAGTGATTGCATACGTCTATAAAGGGTTAAAGCTTAAGATAAGATATAGAACGGCACCAGCAATCGCTTCCTGTACCAACGGTAGTTATGAATGTTATGATACGCCTGCCTCGGTATTTAGTTTAACTGAAATATTACCAGATAGTGAAATTGTAGAATCACTGAGAGGAATATTAAACTAAGCTTGATACAAATGTTGTAAATAAAAACTGTGCTTCTTTAATACGATTTCAAGAATACTTAATCTACACTCGCCTAAGGCCAGTGCACGTCCAGGCATAACATCTGGAACATAGGTACCTATCATTTTGTACGTGATATTATTGATAGTGTTATTCTGTCAAAGTGCTCCAAGGGACTGCTGAATGAATGAATGAATGAAATATTGTACGTAGGTACACATTACAAACTAATATGCGAGACAGATTATACAGAAAACTATGGGTTATAGTAAAACTTCAATACGTTTTGGTATTTAAACAATTTTGCATAAAAAAATTGAATCACGATTTTTTAGGAACAGTCTTTTTTTGGGTAAAAGAGCCAAATTCCTCTACAAATTGAATATCTAATGGAGAGTAGAGGCATCGATCAATGCGCAAAGATTAATGGATATGCAAGAAGTGGCGTGACAGCATCTTCGTCTTCCGTGCCTACTCAAAATGATATATCTAAGATGGGCGTGTTCTTGGAGTAAATGCACTCAAGTATCAAGTTTGTAGCGCGACGTTTCTGTTTATAACAAGTAACAACATAGATTTTGAAAGCAAATGGCAGAGAAAAAGCCGATTTGGGTGAGATTTGAAGATCTTGATGTAGTTCCGACTATATAACAATCGTAAACTTAAAGAAGAGCCACATTAAAGCCAATACAATTTTGCATTTGGAACACCTTAGCTCCACTTGACTGTCATCAGGTGATGCAAAGTCTCAAATAAACTCTTTCTTCATCAGCAACCTAAAATTCATTGCAATTTTTGATTTGTTATAATTTGATCCATCTTTGCTTTAGTGTCATTGGGTAATAAAATTAAATCCTAATTCCTAATATAATACTATAAACGCGAAAGTTTGTGAGTATGGATGGATGGATGTTTGTTACTCTTTCACGCAAAAACTACTGATCCGATTTGAATGAAGCTTAGAATATATATTGTCCGTGACCTGGATTAACACATAGGCTACTTTCTATCCCGGACGCGAACGAAGTCGCGGGCGGAAGCTTGTGAGACATATTTTTATGCTCTACTTTTTGCTTAGCAATACTACTATACTAGTATAGTATTACAAGATCTATGGCAATACCAACTAGAATAAGGTGTTTTCTCTCTCCAAATGTTGTGCGAGAAATTTCGTCCATTTTTACTCTACCGCGTAGTCATAAACAATTTCTCAGCTCACTACGAAGTGTTGTGAATTATCCCTCTGTTAATCCGTAGGTACAGGCGTGTTCTCAAGCCGGTAGATTGAAACGGGGGCATCTTGAAATGCTACCGGAGCAGTTGATCGTATCACTGTACGTGTCACTTATCATCTCTGTGGATAAGTGTCACACAAGTTTTGTTTGATATGGTTAGTACGTGGTTGGTATAGGTGGCTATTAGTGTGGGTGTGGAAATGACAGATGAGTTGTAAAAAGGGTGCTACAGGATGTTTTTACCTCTAACTATAATCTGCGAAACTGCAAAAATTTTTGCGCTAAACTCTGAAGTTTTGCAGGCGTTTTTATCTTTTGGTTAGCAGTTAGCGTGAACCGATGGTAGTAGGTCCATCCACTGTTTCGTATCGGTTACTCGTAGTAGTTACATAGCTATATTAGTAATGCAAGGTTCTAGTTATTTGAATGATTCAAACTAGCGTGTAACCAGTAAAGTATTAACAGAAATAACTTTTACGATTCTTGCAAACGTGTAATTATTGACTCAGAAAACCCATGCCTCATTCATGTCAAGGTTGAAAATGTTAAATGGATTTTTACATGAAGGACAATGGGTTCTTGGGCAGAATAAACAGTAGTTAGGGAATAAATAACTAATAAACCCCGATAAGACACCGTTCTCAAGGAAGCCACTTAAAGAGATTGCCTCGAAGCAACGAGCACATTTCCGAGATAGGATTCAGTTAATATGAGCATTCTCTGTAAAAAATACTGCCCCTTGAGCCGAAATAAATATCTTTAAGGGGCGTCTACTGCAGAGTGGTCTAGTATAAAAGTACTCTGTTATATTGAGTGTACTTATCCCTTCTCAATGACGCCTTTAGACCTAAACTAAAACTTAAACCACAGTCCCTTTGATTTAAGTCGTTGACAGCTTAATTAAGTTATTGCTAAAACAAATTAAAATTCCTTTTAAATTTAGTTTGAGATTAGTCATCTTTAAAGATTATTGCGATGTTCTTTTTAATTAAAAGTCATTCGTGCGACTATTTTTTACAATTTCGCTGTAGAAAATATCCATCTTATTACGAAATTTTCTACATGAAATGTATTAGGCTATATTCAAATTCAAAGTCTTTATTTCAGCCATTCATACACATGATAAATAGGTATTACAGCCATATTAGAAATAAGCATTTCACACATTTATATTAGGACTAGCCGTCGCCCGCGGCGTTGCTCGCGTTATACCTTTTAGAGTGTGACGTTTCAAAATTCCTTTCTTAGTGCACCCCTACACTATATAAGGATACTACCCTCCAAATTTCATACCTCTAGGACTTATGGTTCAGGCTGTGCGTTGATTCTCTGTCAGCTTCAAAAAAGTTTTATATATATTGATTGATGATTAATGATGATGATGATGATGATATTGATGATGATTTAACGGTGCACAAAAGTAAAACACACAGAAACACCATAAACACTCAAGTGTGCACAGTGTGCACCGTATCCCGGTGCTTCATAAACACTGAGTCCACATCCAGTCGGTTTTCTATTAGCTTTAGGTAGGTGTTGATGCTGCCCCGCACCCGGCGCACCAGAGATGCTGCTCTACTACGGATGATCGCTTAAAAGTCATCTACTAGCATATTCGCCTACGCTGGGCCCATTGCTAGCGCGAGTTGGCTCGATAGATAGATAACAATCGATAGATAGATAACACTTTATTGTACACAAGAACAATGTTTTAAAGACTAACTTATATAATACGACTAGCCATCGCCCTCGGCGTTGCTCGCGTTCTAGACCCTTTAGGGTGCGTCTTTTCAAAATTCCTTTCTTAGTGCACCTCTACACTATATAAGGATACTACCCTCCAAATTTCATACCTCTATGACTTATGGTTTAGGTTGTGCGTTGATTCTCTGTCAGCTTCAAAAGAGTTTTATATATATTGATGATAAAGTACAATGGGCGGCCTTATCGCTGAAAGCGATTTCTTCCAGGCAACCTTAGCATGGATAAAAGCGAACAGTAATATTTTATATGTATAAATCCCTATAGCGATGGGTCTTTTGAGATCAATTTTTACTAGTAATATGGCGTTCGGAAAATAAATTAGTTACCTGCCATCATAATTATGTCTTAAGGGGTTCTTAGGGAACGGAAACTAAAAAGCGTGACTTCCAATCTCTAAACGAACTGTACTAAAATATCGACTGTCGGGAACAATATCTTGACATCCCACACTGAAAGAATGCTATGGTTAAATTTACCAAAGTCGCAACGGTTGACAAAATTTACAAGATTAATGATAAAAATTACTAAATCTTAACTGTTAAATTTACAAAACAATAAAGGTTGATGACGAAACAAAAGTTTACTAAGTTTTCTACGTGGATTTAACAATTGCTATGGTTGAATTTACATAAGTCAGGACGGCTATTAAACTTGACAAGAGTAGCAGTAAAAGTTACTAAATTTTAGCAGTTAAATTTATAAAACATTAAAGGTTGATGAAAAAACAAAAGTTAACCACATTTTTATTATTGATTTAACCATTTCAGTTTGATACATTTTCTAAAATTTATTAGTAAATGACGTTGTAACAAAAAAATAACAAAAGAATTAAGTAGATTATACAAAAGTGTTAGTTTAATAGAAATTACAATATTCCTGTTGTACATTTCACAATTTATTTACGTTGAATGAACAGGAGATTAAAGTTGTATTTACGAGTTCACTTTAGTAGAAAAGTTCCCACTTTCACCGCAGCGAGGCGCTTTATCCGTTACGAAACTTAAAGTTGAAATTACAAAATTATTAGGTGGAATGTACAAAAGTGTTAGTTTAATAGAAACAATCATATTCCTGTTGTACATTTCACAATTTATTTACGTTGAATGGACAGGAGATTATTGTTGTATTTACGGGTTCACTTTGGTAGAAAAGTTCCCACTTTCACCGCAGCGAGGCGCTTTATCCGTTACAAAACTTAAAGTTGAAATTACAAAATAATTAGGTAGAATGTACAAAAGTGTTAGTTTAAAAGAAACAATCATATTCCTGTTGTACATTTCACAATTAACTTACGTTGAATGGACAGGAGATTATTGTGGTATTTACGAGTTCACTTTGGTAGAAAAGTTCCCACTTTCACCGCAGCGAGGCGCTTTATCCGTTACAAAACTTAAAGTTGAAATTACAAAATAATTAGGTAAAATGTACAAAAGTGTTAGTTTAATAGAAACAATCATATTCCTGTTGTACATTTCACAATTAACTTACGTTAAATGGACAGGAGATTATTGTTGTATTTACGAGTTTACTTTGGTAGAAAAGTTCCCACTTTCACCGCAGCGAGGCGCTTTATCCGTTACAAAACTTAAAGTTGAAATTACAAAATAATTAGGTAAAATGTACAAAAGTGTTAGTTTAATAGAAACAATCATATTCCTGTTGTACATTTCACAATTAACTTACGTTAAATGGACAGGAGATTATTGTTGTATTTACGAGTTTACTTTGGTAGAAAAGTTCCCACTTTCACCGCAGCGAGGCGCTTTATCCGTTACAAAACTTAAAGTTGAAATTACAAAATTATTAGGTGGAATGTACAAAAGTGTTAGTTTAATAGAAACAATCATATTCCTGTTGTACATTTCACAATTTATTTACGTTGAATGGACAGGAGATTATTGTTGTATTTACGAGTTCACTTTGGTAGAAAAGTTCCCACTTTTACCGCAGCGAGGCGCTTTATCCGTTACAAAACTTAAAGTTGAAATTACAAAATAATTAGGTGGAATGTACAAAAGTGTTAGTTTAATAGAAACAATCATATTCCTGTTGTACATTTCACAATTAACTTACGTTAAATGGACAGGAGATTATTGTTGTATTTACGAGTTTACTTTGGTAGAAAAGTTCCCACTTTCACCGCAGCGAGGCGCTTTATCCGTTACAAAACTTAAAGTTGAAATTACAAAATAATTAGGTAGAATGTACAAAAGTGTAAGTTTAATAGAAACAATCATATTCCTGTTGTACATTTCACAATTAACTTACGTTGAATGGACAGGAGATTATTGTTGTATTTACGAGTTCACTTTGGTAGAAAAGTTCCCACTTTCACCGCAGCGAGGCGCTTTATCCGTTACAAAACTTAAAGTTGAAATTACAAAATAATTAGGTAAAATGTACAAAAGTGTTAGTTTAATAGAAATTACAATATTCCTGTTGTACATTTCACAATTCATTTACGTTGAATGGACAGGAGATTATTGTTGTATTTACGAGTTCACTTTGGTAGAAAAGTTCCCACTTTCACCGCAGCGAGGCGCTTTATCCGTTACAAAACATAAAGTTGAAATTACAAAATAATTAGGTAAAATGTACAAAAGTGTTAGTTTAATAGAAACAATCATATTCCTGTTGTACATTTCACAATTTATTTACGTTGAATGGACAGGAGATTATTGTTGTATTTACGAGTTCACTTTAGTAGAAAAGTTCCCATTTTCACCGCAGCGAGGCGCTTAATCCGTTACAAAACTTAAAGTTGAAATTACAAAATAATTAGGTAAAATGTACAAAAGTGTTAGTTTAATAGAAACAATCATATTCCTGTTGTACATTTCACAATTAACTTACGTTGAATGGACAGGAGATTATTGTTGTATTTACGAGTTTACTTTGGTAGAAAAGTTCCCACTTTCACCACAGCGAGGCGCTTTATCCGTTACAAAACTTAAAGTTGAAATTACAAAATAATTAGGTGGAATGTACAAAAGTGTTAGTTTAATAGAAACAATCATATTCCTGTTGTACATTTCACAATTAACTTACGTTAAATGGACAGGAGATTATTGTTGTATTTACGAGTATACTTTGGTAGAAAAGTTCCCACTTTCACCGCAGCGAGGCGCTTTATCCGTTACAAAACTTAAAGTTGAAATTACAAAATTATTAGGTGGAATGTACAAAAGTGTTAGTTTAATAGAAACAATCATATTCCTGTTGTACATTTCACAATTAACTTACGTTAAATGGACAGGAGATTATTGTTGTATTTACGAGTTTACTTTGGTAGAAAAGTTCCCACTTTCACCGCAGCGAGGCGCTTTATCCGTTACAAAACTTAAAGTTGAAATTACAAAATAATTAGGTAGAATGTACAAAAGTGTTAGTTTAATAGAAACAATCATATTCCTGTTGTACATTTCACAATTAACTTACGTTAAATGGACAGGAGATTATTGTTGTATTTACGAGTTTACTTTGGTAGAAAAGTTCCCACTTTCACCGCAGCGAGGCGCTTTATCCGTTACAAAACTTAAAGTTGAAATTACAAAATAATTAGGTGGAATGTACAAAAGTGTTAGTTTAATAGAAACAATCATATTCCTGTTGTACATTTCACAATTAACTTACGTTAAATGGACAGGAGATTATTGTTGTATTTACGAGTTTACTTTGGTAGAAAAGTTCCCACTTTCACCGCAGCGAGGCGCTTTATCCGTTACAAAACTTAAAGTTGAAATTACAAAATTATTAGGTGGAATGTACAAAAGTGTTAGTTTAATAGAAACAATCATATTCCTGTTGTACATTTCACAATTAACTTACGTTGAATGGACAGGAGATTATTGTTGTATTTACGAGTTCACTTTGGTAGAAAAGTTCCCACTTTCACCGCAGCGAGGCGCTTTATCCGTTACAAAACTTAAAGTTGAAATTACAAAATAATTAGGTAAAATGTACAAAAGTGTTAGTTTAATAAAAATTACAATATTCCTGTTGTACATTTCACAATTCATTTACGTTGAATGGACAGGAGATTATTGTTGTATTTACGAGTTCACTTTGGTAGAAAAGTTCCCACTTTCACCGCAGCGAGGCGCTTTATCCGTTACAAAACATAAAGTTGAAATTACAAAATAATTAGGTAAAATGTACAAAAGTGTTAGTTTAATAGAAACAATCATATTCCTGTTGTACATTTCACAATTTATTTACGTTGAATGGACAGGAGATTATTGTTGTATTTACGAGTTCACTTTAGTAGAAAAGTTCCCATTTTCACCGCAGCGAGGCGCTTTATCCGTTACAAAACTTAAAGTTGAAATTACAAAATAATTAGGTAATATGTACACAAGTGTTAGTTTATTAGAAACTAGCTGTTCTGGTGTGAATTGAGCCTAAAAAGTAGTAGGTGTACCAGTTCACGATATGGTTTTAGATCTAGAAGCGTTCACTGCGCACTCTGCGCAGACGAAAGGCTAACTGGCGTTTTATTTATAATATAAGTATTTATGTGAAGTAGATCCTTATCGCAAACGCGCCCCCCGCGCCCGCGATTTTTGAAGGAAGGTGATTTGTTTTGACATTTCGAAAACGTTTTATGACAGGTTCATAGCATAATAGCATATACCTACCTACTACTTACCTAGTACTGTAGCCCTGCCTTCTGTGCTGTAAGCCGTGGTGGGTTCGATCCCCACAGGGAACAAACATTTGTGTGATGGATGAACATAGGTAGGTATATGCCTGTTTGTTCTCTGTCTGGGTATTTTATAATATAGGTACTATGTACGTAAGCAGGTACAATGTTTTTTTACAAAAAAAGTAGGTAGCTACTTACCTTAGTTTATCAACATAAACTTACAACAACTACAACAGTACCTACTAATAGGTACAACTACTAGCGACCCGCTCCGGCTTCGCACGAGTGCAAATTATACATTATCTACCTACCTATAAACTTTGCTCTTGAACCACTCTATCTATTAAAAAAACCGCATGAAAATCCGTTGCGTAATTTTAAAGATCTAAGCATACCCGGTACAGGGTCACACAGCGGGAAGCGACTTTGTTATAAACTACCTAGGTAGGTACCTACCCATCTATGTGGTGATGTAAACAAGTAGGTACATGTAGGTACCTATTAGGTAAATATAACGTACGTATACCTACCTACCTTACCATCTTGTCAGCTCTCTGGTTCCCATAGTAGGTAGTACCTACGCAAGCTTTGCTTAGTTTGGGACTAGATTAAATTGCCACGGTAATGTTATAGAGATATAACATTAGGTAGGTACCTACCTACCGTGTTATTGCTGCGTAGAATATCCATGTCCACCAAGTGTCCACCAATATTTATATAGGTACCTAGGTACCTACCTATTATTTAGTTTATAGGTATGTGTTTAGGTAGGTAGATACCAACTATTTATTTATTTAAATTGCCCTGTAAATTCTTTAGTAGGTACCTACCTAATAGCAAGCAAGCTCGTATGAGTTAGTGGCAAACTCTGGTGACGAAGTTTTTAGGCCGCCTTAAGGCTCCTAGAGCCGGGACCGACAGTTTAACGTGCCCTCCGAAACACGGAAGGGCTCAGATGTAATGCCACTAGCGGTCACCCATCCAAATAGTGACCGCGCAGAACGTTGCTTAACTAAGATAAACGGTGAAGATTGACTAAAAGCAAGCCTAGCCACGAGCGCTTCAAGTAGGTAGGTAGGTAATGAGCATAAATTCAGAAATAAATAATTCATAAATTCATTCATGGCGTTGTTCCACCACTCTCTCATGTGAACGACCGGGACCAGTGCCAAACTTTGGGGGAGACCTTTGCCCAGCAGTGGGACATAATACCTAGGTTAGATAAAAAAGAAAAAAAAAATCATTCAATAAATTCAGATAGGTACCTACCTACTTGGTTCTATGTATAGAATAGATGTAGTGGGTAGGTACCTACTTGTTATAGAATTAATACCTAAAGAAAGAATAGAATCTATACATACTATGATAATATGATCTAGATCATCCAGAAATTCTAGAAAATAACACGCATAATATGACACTAGCTGAAACCCGCGACTTTGCGACCGCTGCTTTTGGTTTAGAGAGGTCCAGCTGTATCTAAGGAAATCCGTCTTTCATTTCAATAAAATATAGCCTATGTTTCAATCCGGGAAAAGGGCTTCCTATTGGTATAAGTTTCGTTGAAATTGGTCCAGTAGTTAAGGCGTGATCCGCGAACAAACAAACAGATAAACAGACAAACAGACAAACAGACAAACTTGATTTTTTGAATCAGAATCGTTTATTTAGTATATCTGCATATTTAGTTTATCCATATCTTTAATTTTAGCTTTTGGCTTTTTTACAGTTTTATAATAGTTTATATAGATAGAAGACAAGACTGACTTGGCTTTGTCGTCAAGAGTTAGCATGCTCAAGTTGGTAGTATAAGATAGTGTCAATAAAAGCTCAATATTTTTATATAATAATGTTTAAATGATAAAAAAATATCGATAATTTTAATGGTTGATTTCCACGTAATAAGTGAGTGAAAAGTCTAAATAAATATGTATTTATAACTTATGTCATAATAATAATAAAACATAGCAATTGTATTCATGATCCTTGGATATAAATCAATATTGTGTTTTATTTTAACTAGTATATAACATACAATTGAATGCAGGTACCTAACTGTTTTAAAATTTACACGACTTTTTGGGCAAATATAAGATTCACTCTATATTATGCTTTATCACAAAGAAAATAGAGTAGACAATTAAAATGCAGGATGAAAACAGGCGTTTCTAAACCACGCGGCAAGATTTGCTATTGGCTACATTTCTCAATCGTACCATAGTAATAAACTTGAATTTGCGTGCGAGTTGTGTCTAGCTTGCTTTTCCATATCCAAATCACCTCCATCTTTCTTTTTAAGCTCGTAGCGCCGGGGGCACGTTTACTTTACTTACCGAATTACCGACACACAGCCTGCCGCAATATAATAAATAAGTTGTTATTGATCATAAAATTATAGTAGGTAGGTAGGGGTACGTTGCATCGAAACTGTTTCTTGCAGCCAGCATCGCGATTCTCGGTTGTGGTGGCTTGTGGAGAACTGGAAACTGTGACTTGTGTGTGAGTGTTTCGCTACCTTCGCTAGTTTATCTAGTATTATAAAGTACCTACCTAGGTACTTATTATTATGTCAATTAATAGCGATAGTGGTGATAATACGACAGAAGAGTTCATACCGGAAAACTTTGTCACAGACCTGTTGGAGTCATGGGGGGTCTCGGCGAAGGTTCAAGAAGTATTCAAAGGTTAGTAAGTAGGTACCTAGATCTATCTTATGTAAGTATAGGTACAGTATTTTTACAAAATCTTAAATCTAGTCTAACCTAAATTAGCCGCTTATGTGGGCAAAACTTAAAAGTTTTTCTATTTCATTGTTTTCTTTTAGCGCAAGATATTGATCTGTCTTGCTTGGACAAATTAACGGAAACTGATATACAGTGCCTTATACCTGCAGACAATATTAGGGACCGTATTAAATTGAGGTATGGGTTGCTGCAATACCAAAAAGAAAATAACTTTTGCGTGAGTATTACCTTCAAATGTACCTTTTTCTAATTTATAAACTAGGTCCTAGTCCTCCTACCTAACCTACCTAGGTTACAATAAAAAATGTAAAAACTACCAGATTACTTTGGTAGTTTTTGCATTTTTTATTGTAACCTAGGTAGGTAGGTTAGGAACCTAACCTACTAGGATCTAGTTAAATGTTTAGAATACCTAACCTACTTATGCTTAGGTACCTACCTACCTACTAACAGGTTGTTATCTATTTTTAGAGTTCCCTATCAACCTCTTCCATCGGTGAGTCCGTACGCTCTGCTCAAACGAAATCCAAAATTGAAGATGTAAATGTAAGTATGAATCCATCCATAGCTTTTTGTTTGGTAGGTAGGTACCTACAGCTGGAATACACCAGTAGAAATAGCAAAAGTTCGGACTCGTCGGGTTTGATTTGATCTCTTCGGCCGATCAAATCAACGGGAAAAATCAAAAATCAATAGTCAAAAGTCAAAAATCAATAACGGTTTGGTGTATTTCAACCGGTACGCTTGCCTGCCACCAGCTTGTTACATTCCCCACTCAGGAGAAATTAGGATCCAACAAACTAGAGATACCTTCCTACTTCACAACATAACCCAAGTTTTTCTTTTTAGACTTCTGCTTCGGACACGGACTGGACGAATGAAGAAGAGGAAGAGCCGCCTAAGAAAAGGATAAAAAAGGTAATTTTTGCTGGCTATTAAAGATCTGTTTAAAGTCTGGTCAGGCAGGACCTTCTGGGCCCAGTGTTCCATCAGTCAGTACCTACCTACAGGTGACAACACTGGTGGAACAAATTCATACAAAATCTAGGCATGCAAGCAATATTTTTCTGTGCCACTGAGCCGTAACAGCAGCAGCAACCCCTGGATATAAATAAAAAGTCCTATCTAGCCTATCTTATCAAACATTAAATTTAAAAAAAAATTATGTATGTATTCTATCAGCCATCTAGTTTCCATCATACAAGCTTTGCTTTGTTTGGGACTAGAAGGTGTTGTGTTAAGTGTCCGTGAATATTTATTTATTTATTTAACATGATGGTTAAAGTAGTGAAGTTGAAATTACAGCATGCTAGGTACCTACTGTCTACCTATGTACCAACTGATTTGATATTTCTTGAAATCTCTTTTTTTCCTTTAGGATTTTGACCTTAAACATATATTAAATACTAACAATTCTGGACAACTGTGTCTAGCAACACTTAAAAAAAATTGTAAATTGGACAGCAGCAGCAGAAACTGTTTGGTCAAAAGTGTGGTTGAATTCTACATTAAAGAGTATGGGCTTATGACAAGAAGTGATTTTGAAGAGATATCCTTAAAAATAGAGTCGCTAATAACTAATGAACATAAGGTACACCCTGTTGCTTACATTGTATTTATTTCCTTGTAGTTGGGTAATAGAAATTTCCTGGGGTAGTAACCATGGGACATTCCATGGTCGAATGGTTGTCCACCACAAAAGTTTGCAGGATTCACTCCGGCTTTAGGAATGTCCCACAGGAAAATATTAGTTTTTCTTCCAAATTAGCTTAGAACTATTTAGACAATTACTAGTTGTAGTTTGTAGGTGTGTAGTTAGGTATACCCTTTTATTTATATTGGTAGATTAATTAACTGCATTGTAGTAGTTATACTAGTTGGTACTTAGTTATAATTATATGGCAATGATTTGATGTCTTTGATGTCTTTTACAGGAAACATACTATATACCTAGCCAGAAGTATGGCCAAAATAAATACTTACCAGCAAGAGGTAAATTGGTAGATAAATACAACAACCATAAAAGAAAATTGCGCAGTCTTGGGATTCTACCATCGAAAAAGCAGCTTGTGCCCCTACCCGAAACCATAGATTCTGAAAATGATGTTTATGACAGTAAGTATTATTATTATTTTTATTTTTTTATGATATAAGTAATGGAACAAGCTTAAGCAAGTTACCACTTAACATCAGGTGAGCTGTCGCTCACCTGATGTTAAGTGGTAACTTCTGCCTATAACAATGCATTACCTCACAGAGCAAGTCCAATGAGGACGTGCCCTGTAAGGCAATGCACTGCGTCCATCACTCTGAGACGTAAAGATGTTGTGTTGAAGCCTCATGTGCCTGTAATTACACCGGCGCCCTTACCCTTCAAACCGGAATACAGCAATGCGAGCATCACTGCTTGGCGGCAGAAATAGGTACATTATTAAATATAATGACTATTAGTAGGTATAGAATACAAATTGTTTGTCGCTCCGCTTTCGTAGTAGGTACCAACCATAAAAAGTAGTTTTATCCAAAACCTGTTCGTGTTCAGCCGTTACAGAGTTGAGTAGGAACTTATGTGTACATACATTCACACTATACATACATTCTTAATTTTTTATTTATGGAGATCTATAAATCGCTTATAAATAAAGCAATATTATTATAGTATTATGTACTTATTTTACAGTATCAGATGAAGAATTCGAAGAGCACAAAATTTGGCTGAAATTTAATAAAGAGCCCCTAAACGAAATTCTTGAAAAATGGCATAAAACGTCTAAACGAAGAGTAGAAGATCTTGATTCCAATAGGTACGGCAGTATTGTGGAGGTCCTTGAAGATTGGCCTTCATATAAGCTAAGCTTCGGCTATAAGTTGGTGAGTTTCATGTTCTATGTATTTATTTATTAGGATAAACATTTAATTTCTGTTCCGCGCGAGCCAAGCCGCGTGCAGAAGCTAGTTACTAATAAACCAGGTGGCGTTCATAGCGTAGGTACCTGATTAGTCTATAGGGCTTATTCCACTAATCCCCGTTGACAATCCCCGTCAACGGGGACCAGTGAACTTTTTGTTCACTTATCCCCGTTGACGGGGATTAGTGGAATAAGCCGTCTATAGCCGTCTCGGCATTTGCGCCGCGAATCTTATGTAGGTATATAAAGTTAAAAGTTTACTGTGTGTTAATATGTGTTATAAAGTATGTATTTACCAAAAAAAATCTATTAATAAATAATAAATAAATTGTAATATTATGTATTATTATCAGCTATCTGGCTCCCATATTACAAGCTTTGGCTTAGTTTGGAGCTAGATAGCGCTATATTTTTTTTTATTTAGGTATATATAAAGAATAAAAAAAAACACTGAATGCAGTCTACGACGTTACGAAAAACGGCTATAAATGAAGGGTGTTATGTATTAAAATTGTGTACTTCATATTTTTTAGATTGAAGCGGATTTCAATGAAAAATATAAAAAACATGAAATAGCTCTTTTTAAAAAGTGGCCTGAATTTATGGAGAAAGCATTGCCAGTTTTTGAAAAAATAAATGGTGCGAAGCAATATTTATCACTTCTGGAAAATCATCCAAGTGAAGGTGAGTTTACTATAATTACTTTATTGGGTGCTCGTGGCGTAGTTGGCTTGGTCGTTTTTCGTCGATCGATAATTGAATCGGTGACCATTTCTGGCATTCATTTTCATTTTGCAACAGTAGCAACAGTGTGTGTAGCATAAGCTTAAGGGCTCAATTATGGCAATTTATTACAAATTACATATTTGCATTATTATAGGTATCTTAAGAATAAAATGTCGGCTCATGCAATTTTTTTTTTCAGATGTAAGGGACTACTGCTTTGCCGCTTTAATTGGCCACAGAATCACCGCTACAATAAAGGTGTCCACACCCAAACGTGAGGGAAAAAACATAAAATATAAACCATCAATAGCAGAATCAAAAAAAAATTTCATTCTACATGTACAGGTATGTTTTGCCAATCTTCAATATAATAGTAAATATTAATAATAATACAGGATAAAAAAAAATGTACCGGTGGTATAGTGGGAGCAAAGTAACTGCTTTCGATCGGTGAAGGAAAATATTGCGAGAAAACCTACTTTCTATCGTGGATACTTCGCTAAATCTTCAGATAACTTTTTCCCTGTTACATTGCTAACCTTTATTTATTAGTAATTTATACACAAAGCAACAATAAATAAAAATGTTTATTATTTCAGAATGACAGCGAAATAGTTACCCGATTAGACACATGGAGAAAGGTTCAACTCGAAAAAGGAATGCGATGCCAGCCGCTCATCATTGTGGTCGGCGCAACAGAGGACAAACTGAAAGATTTTTATGTGTCGTGCGACAACATTCTGTATAAGATTGACAGTTTTCTAAAAGCCTTAGATATATGTTTTAAAATGTTCCACTGCCTCAATGCAGAGTATCCACCGGAGGCAATGCATATATGGATATTTCTTCAGAAATATTTTTATAACATTGATTTGAAGTCAGATAGAAAGCTGTCAGGGGTTCTATCATTCATCTCTGATTTGAAATAATCGTAAGTACTGGAAAACTATTGTAGAAAACTGTCAAGGTTTCTATCTTTCATCTCCCATTTGAAATAACTTTAAGTACTGGAATACTAATCAGCTTATTCAAAATGTATCGATGCTTTATATGTCACGTGTCCGTAGAAAGCTACAAAATCTTATTAGTACACTTCGATTTCAATCATTATTTAGGGCCATATGCTACCTATCGCTGCGCACAACATAACTGCGATCGTGAATTCCAAAACCTGAGGTCTTTTAGGCGCCATCTCATAGCACTTCATACTAACACAGAATTTATATCAAATCGTGAACTCCTAATATTTTTCTACTGGATATTGTTTTGAAGAATTCGAAGAGCACAAAATTTGGCTGAAATTTAATAAAGAGCCCCTAAACGAAATTCTTGAAAAATGGCATAAAACGTCTAAACGAAGAGTAGAAGATCTTGATTCCAATAGGTACGGCAGTATTGTGGAGGTCCTTGAAGATTGGCCTTCATATAATCTAGTACCAGGTTGTACGTTATTAATTATTGCAGACTAGAAGGATAGATAATTACCCTCAATATCGTAATCAATCTTTGTTTGAATTTATCTCTTTCAGATAATCTTTCAAGTCGGCCCATACAGCTTGGTGTCCGCAAATTCTAATATAAATTAGGTCGGGGTGTGGTGTGACCCTTGTTAGTAAGGTGTATAATATTTTTCTACTGGATATTGTTTTGACTTCTAGTACCAGGTTGTACGTTATTAATTATTGCAGACTAGAAGGATAGATAATTACCCTCAATATCGTAATCAGTCTTTGTTTGAATTTATCTCTTTCAGATAATCTTTCAAGTCGGCCCATACAGCTTGGTGTCCGCAAATTCTAATATAAATTAGGTCGGGGTGTGGTGTGACCCTTGTTAGTAGGGTGTATAATATTTTTCTACTGGATATTGTTTTGACTTCTAGTACCAGGTTGTACGTTATTAATTATTGCAGACTAGAAGGATAGATAATTACCCTCAATATCGTAATCAATCTTTGTTTGAATTTATCTCTTTCAGATAATCTTTCAAGTCGGCCCATACAGCTTGGTGTCCGCAAATTCTAATATAAATTAGGTCGGGGTGTGGTGTGACCCTTGTTAGTAGGGTGTATAATATTTTTCTACTGGATATTGTTTTGACTTCTAGTACCAGGTTGTACGTTATTAATTATTGCAGACTAGAAGGATAGATAATTACCCTCAATATCGTAATCAATCTTTGTTTGAATTTATCTCTTTCAGATAATCTTTCAAGTCGGCCCATACAGCTTGGTGTCCGCAAATTCTAATATAAATTAGGTCGGGGTGTGGTGTGACCCTTGTTAGTAGGGTGTATAATATTTTTCTACTGGATATTGTTTTGACTTCTAGTACCAGGTTGTACGTTATTAATTAATTGCAGACTGGAAGGATAGATATAGGATACCCTCAATATAGTAGGATTCTTTTAGGTAATTAGTATTTTATTTTTAACGTAACGGGGATTAGTGAACGTAAAATGTAACGTAGCTTTTAAAACCAAAAAACATTTTCGTTAGTAGGGCTTATTCCACTAATCTCCGTTGAGAATCACCGTCAACGGGGATTAGTGGAAGAAGCACTACTAACGAAAACTGTTTTTTTGTTTTATAAGCTATGTTACATTTTACGTTGTAAATCTGCTTCAAGTGTATATTTTCTGTGTAAAAAAATAAATTTCTCTTGAGTTTAGTGAACATTTTCACGCATGTTGTATTGATGGCGAAAACGATACTGAATTAGTTTTAAATAAGTTACGTTATATTTTACGGTCAAAATCTGCTTCAAGTTTATATGGATATTGTTTTGACTTCTAGTACCAGGATGTACGTTATTAATTATTGCAGACTAGAAGGATAGATAATTACCCTCAATATAGTAGGATTCTTTTAGGTATTTAGTATTTTATTTTTAACGTAACGGGGATAGTGACCGTAAAATGTAACGTAGCTTTTAAAACAAAAAAACATTTTCGTTAGTAGGGCTTATTCCACTAATCTCCGTTGAGAATCCCCGTCAACGGGGATTAGTGGAATAAGCGCTACTAACGAAAATGTTTTTTTGTTTTATAAGCTATGTTAGATTTTACGTTGTAAATCTGCTTCAAGTGTGTATTTTCTGTGTAAAAAAAAAAAAAATCTCTTGAGTTTAGTGAACATTTTCACGCATGTTGTATTGATGGCGAAAACGATACTGAATTAGTTTTAAATTAGTTACGTTACATTTTATGGTCTAAATCTGCTTCAAGTTTATATTTTCTGTGTAAAAACTTAAATTTACATATAATTAATAAATGTATGAACCTTTTCTAATGTTTCATTTGTTTCTAGGTACCAATTCAATTTGTTCTCCTTTTCATTTGCGCGGTCTATCTTAAGGTTTTGTATTATAAACTTTATTACGTAAATTGTACTATAAACTGATGTTTTTTTACTAGAACACTTGTATTTCATCTACCTAAGTACTTCTGTGGATTCTACAATGAACTGCGGTAATTTTTGCTAGTTAGCTTTTGTGTTGTCTATCATAAGATTTTGTATTATATTAACCTAATTATGTACTCATGTAGATTGTACTATAAACTGATGTTTTTTTACTCGACAACTTGTGTTTTATCTACTGTTAGGTTTTGTCCCTATTATCTACGTAAGTAGGTACTTATATTACTTCTGTAGATTTTAGTATGAACTGTGGTACCACAGTTCATAGTAAAATCTAAAGAAGTAATATAAGTACTTACGTAGATAATACAAAACCTAACAGTAGATAAAACACAAGTTGTCTAGTAAAAAATACCTCAGTTTATAGTACAATCTACATGAGTAATTAGGTTAATAATACAAAACCTTATGATAGACAACACAAAAGCTTCCTAGTAAAAAATACCACAGTTCATAGTAGAATCGACAGAAGTACTTAGGTAGATGAAACACAAGTGGTCTAGTAAAAAATACCACAGTTCATAGTAGAATCGACAGAAGTACTTAGGTAGATGAAACACAAGTGGTCTAGTAAAAAATACCACAGTTCATAGTAGAATCGACAGAAGTACTTAGGTAGATGAAACACAAGTGGTCTAGTAAAAAATACCACAGTTCATAGTAGAATCGACAGAAGTACTTCGGTAGATGAAACACAAGTGGTCTAGTAAAAAATACCACAGTTCATAGTAGAATCGACAGAAGTACTTAGGTAGATGAAACACAAGTGGTCTAGTAAAAAATACCACAGTTCATAGTAGAATCGACAGAAGTACTTAGGTAGATGAAACACTAGTGGTCTTGTAAAAAATACCACAGTTCATAGTAGAATCGACAGAAGTACTTAGGTAGATGAAACACAAGTGGTCTAGTAAAAAATACCACAGTTCATAGTAGAATCGACAGAAGTACTTAGGTAGATGAAACACAAGTGGTCTAGTAAAAAATACCACAGTTCATAGTAGAATCGACAGAAGTACTTAGGTAGATGAAACACAAGTGGTCTAGTAAAAAATACCACAGTTCATAGTAGAATCGACAGAAGTACTTAGGTAGATAAAACACAAGTGGTCTTGTAAAAAATACCACAGTTCATAGTAGAATCCACAGAAGTACTTAGGTAGTTGAAACACAAGTAATCTAGTAAAAAATACCACAGTTCATAGTAAGTTCATGGTAGAATCTACAAGATTAATTTGTTCAAATCTAACAAAGGCATTAAGTAAATAATACCATTTCATTACAGTTTTACCAAAGGGGTTTAGTAACTATACTTACAGTTTTACGTATGTTGTTTGGTAAAAAATATCAAAGTTCATGGTATAATCTACAATATTAATTTGTTAAAATATATCATTTCATTACAGTTTTACCAAAGGGTTTAGTAACTATCCTGACAGTTTTACGTATGTTGTTTGGTAAACAATATCAAAGTTCATGGTATAATCTACAATATTAATTTGTTAAAATATATCATTTCATTACAGTTTTACCAAAGGGTTTAGTAACTATCCTGACAGTTTTACGTATGTTGTTTGGTAAAAAATATCAAAGTTCATGGTATAATCTACAATATTAATTTGTTAAAATATATCATTTCATTACAGTTTTACCAAAGGGTTTAGTAACTATCCTAACAGTTTTACGTATGTTGTTTGGTGAAAAATATCAAAGTTCATGGTATAATCTACAAGATCAATTTGTTAAATAATACCATTTAATATGTTTAAATATATGTTTACCGAAACCGTCGTACATAGGTAAAATCTATCAAACCAAATTGGTATCAATATACCAAACTACTTTGGTAATCAGCCAACCGTCGCCGTATGGTAAATTCAACTTAAGTCAGCGGTAGGACCTCATTTAAACGTAAAATTTGGTAACTTTAATATGAAATCTGGTAAATTCAACCAAAGTATTTTTTCAGTGCATATTTTTACTGGATAAAAGAAAAGTTGTATCGTATCCCCATCAATTCTGTACACGAACAAGCTAAGCTATAATATTTACTTTCTATTACCGGCTGTGTACTCGTTCCAGCCTAAAATGCTCTTTGGATTCATTTATCGTGTTCGCCTGGCTTTAGTCGGTGTAGGTACTCACTGTTCTTTCTAGTCCGGATATTTCTTTATTTTAATTTTTATACAATTTAAATTACTGAGCATATGTGAAGCTTCTAGTGAGTTGATCGTGAAAAGTTAACAGACTGAGTATTTTTTTATAGAAATATCTTTTCCCAGCAAAATAAAAAATAAAAAAAGATCTATGTATACGAAATGAAAAAAAGTTTGCCTCTATGTTTGAACCTACAGCCGAGACTAAATGTTGGGTCATCCGGGTCCTTGAGCTTATTTTAAACAAGCAAGTTTCTCTAAAACAAGTCTTTTATCACAATTTTTTGCAGTGCACTAAAAAGAGTTCCAAAATTCACGAATACTAGAATTTATGAACAGGCTACATCATTCTACTATCGTGAATGCCTAGCTTAAGTTCAGTCGCGTGATTTAAGGTAACCTGGGTAAATTTAAAGTGGGTACATAGAATGTGAAATCTCATTGGTTTATTGCACTTTTATGCTAAATCGTATTACTTTTTAAGCTAAAATTTGTAGAGCGTAACTTTACGTAGACAAGCTTACAATTTAATTCTTACCTGAGCTTTTCAAACTATTACGTTCTATTTTGTGCTAATTAGAAAGTAAGTTAGAAGTACTTGAATTAGAGTTGCTAGATTTACCATTACTTTACATTTCAAGAACAAATAAACCTTAGTTTAGGTGTCACACCTTATGTGAGTTCATAGTGTCCAATAATATATATTTTTCTAGCACCTGGTCACCCTATAATCATAAATTGGAAATTGGCTAACAAAAACTCAAGTGAATGTGTCGTTGTTGACACACTGTAAGATTTCACATACTAAATAACCCCTCGTTTGCAGTAATTTGGAAGCACAAATATTTCTTTTACTGTGATATGAGTGATAGGTCACGGTATCTCGTTTTAACAAACTTAAAATGAGGAGCTTTGTTGCTTCAAGACTTTGAGGTCAAAAAGATAAGAGGTTAATCAGTTATAGAAGATGTAGGTACCTAAAATTCTGAGATATATTGCCTACCGGAATGGGCGTTTCGACATCTCGCGCGGTATTTACCGACATGTCAGTTGCTCCAACAAAAATATCGTTATCGGCACTGGTGCAGTGTGAAAGCGTTCTCTGACGATAACTATCGTGTCGTGTCGGTTGCAGTGTAAAACACCTAATGTTGCACTAAGTTACGTAACGGTGTGGCTTTATAAATCTATTTATTTAATGTCTTAAGAGTAAAGGAAAGACGTAATTTTATCAAATTGAATATTTCAATGAATGAAGAATACATGTTGTGAATCAGAAGATTCACAACATGCTATCATAAAGCTCGCAAGCAAATCTGATAGCACGAGGAAATCCCCTGATCGAATACAATATCAAAGTTAGATATTAAAATAGCTCGATTATTAACATTCTTGAGGTATCGTTATCAAAACAGATAATTCGATTATTTTATCGTTTTAACATAGTGACAAAATATATATTTTAGACGACTATTACTTACCTACATTACATCAAGTTCCGTCTTATATATCTTCTGTTCTATCTATATAATAATATCTATCTCCAACTTTTTGGGAGCGTTTGACATTGTCTTGTATTTTTTGCAAGAGTTTAGGTAGATAGATCATCATCAATATAATTATATAAAACTCTTTTTAAGGTGACTTAGAATAAACGCACAGCCTAAACTATAAGTAGAGAAAATGGTGGATTTTCTTTTCAAAACCTGAAACGATTTTTCACATTCAGAAAAAAAACTTTACACACATTTATTCCAAAAGCTCACACTTTATGATACGACCAAAGATTATTTGTTAAAATTCCACCAAAATGAAACAGTAATACTCACAATAACACAAGACAAACTATTAAAATAAAAATGCTATGTGTCAAACAATGTGAAAACTCGAATCATTATTATAACTTGCTCTGGAACTCCCCAAACTCCGTCAGTGTCACGGAAGTTGACAACACTGACATGAAAGCAAACTCCTCGCAAATATTTTACGAATTTAATGTGTCCAATGCTATCAGACTTTTGGTAGGTATTACATCAATTTCGATATTCAACTTATTTTACTTGTGGTGATTGTTAGAAAATAATACTAAGCCGACGATGTCACGCGCCTACCTAAGCGTCAAACTACATCAGAAGGCAAGACGTAGCGTCGTGTAGCTAAAGAGAGAAAACATTTTTTTTTTTGAAAAACAAGTTGGTCTATGAGCTTTTTCGTTACAATATGATTTCAGTTACCTATAGCGAAAGCAAAGCCGCATAAAAGTTACAAACGAAAACAGCGTATGAAGAAAAACACCACTTTTGACAGCATGCTTTTTAAAAGAATTATTTATATTCATGTCACTACGGACACGACAACGACTTCTTGTCGTCAGGTGTGCGCCAACGCTTACTCGGAAATTTTCTTGAAATGTAGGCTGTATAACTTTTAAAAGATAGTTTATTTTTTATAGTACCTACCTACCTAAACATTTTTTCTTAAAAGCTCTAAATCCTAAAAGCTCTACTCTACCTAAAATAAATCAGCTTTTCTTGCCAACTTTAGGACTGTATAAAATTACTGCTTACAACAAAGAAAAACCATGTTTCAGCAACCCTCTTCTTCATAAATAATTTAAAAAGTATACAATAGCGTAGGTACACGTGGAAACGTGATCACCCACTTAGACAAAGAGTTAAGGGGGTTCGGGGCTCCACTTTTGGAATGTAACTTTGAGCCGTATTCACGTCAAACTTTTATGAACAATAGAGCTCTTATCGGAGTTGGCAGGCCATGAGTAATTTGTCTCGAAAATCAAGCAATATACATACACTGCACTAAAAAACTGAAATGAGTTGTGGTGCTAAAGGTACTACATAGCATTTATTCAATAAAAAAGAAACGAATGTGCAAAGAGCAAACAAAACACTCTCGACAGAGCCCGTAGCTTTGTTTTGTTGATGAAAACGCTTATTATCAAGAAGCGTCTTGCGAGATATTTTGTATGAAAACCTGATAAGCGCCACTAGTGGGAGATTTGTAAACTATTTTTCTACATACAAAAACTGCGAGTTTCTCGATTCTCGATTGTCGCAAGTCAATATAACAAAACTCAGACTACGGGCTCTGAAAGCAATGGATTTACATGCTGTCGAATACATCATAATCGTGAAAGAATTGTTGCGGGCATTGTTCGATTTGGACTTGCCTATGACAACCTTCTAGAAGTGAATCGATTTGGACCTGCCTAGAAGTGAATCTAGAATCTACCAATCTTGAGTACCTACCAGACAGAGACAGTCTTGTTTGTCTGAGATCAATTCTCAGACAAACAAGACTGTCTCTGGTAGGCAGGTAATTACATCTTATATTTTTTTTAAGATTTGGCTTTTTTTTAAACAAGACTAAGCTAGCTAAAGTAATATTAAAAGAAGATTATTCGCTGATTATAAGAGATTTCTAAAACCTGAGTTAATTCTAAGCACATCCGTAGCCTTTTTCATTATGCTTTTTGTTACCAAATTCAGAGAAATATGAAACATTACAAAAATATACGTTTCTAATGACTTGACGTCAAAATTCCGTATTTTTATCACGTCACCGTTGGGAATTACGTATGCAGAGTAAAGAGGACTTGCCACATTATATTTTACCTTCAAACCTTCCGAGAAACGTGAAAACATAGCCTCATTACTGTCTCGGCGATACCGTTCGTTCCTATGAACAAGTAACATGGAAATAGGTGTTATGTCAAGAGTTTCCTGAAAATGACAACCGGTTTATGAAGCTTGTTATGTAGCGGTCTAAAAATAACGTAGTAAGAACCAAAGCACAGATCATATAATTCTATACTAGTACAAAGTATTTTGTCAACAGTCGTTTTAGTCTCATCATCATAAACAGTGACACGAGTGTCAGTTCCTGAGTCACATGCGATTCCGTTGGGTAAATGGGATTCCGGCGCGGTATCTTTGAGAATATAAGAAACCGGTATCTCATTACAAGACCAACCACGTACGTAACAAGACGCGTGAGTGACGCACGCGGCACTGTATATTGCTGAGCTTCTTCTTCGCCTTTTACTCTAAATAGGGTAATATCTTTTTCTTTGGTGGCAAGATTCTTTCTTTGCAGAACCTACGACAAGCAGTGTCGGTTAATCTACGAGCTTTATCTACAAAATCTATTACTATCAGTAACATAATATCAGCGATTTATTATAGATCAGATTTGCAATAAAAACATGTCGTCCGCACCAACGCAAAACTGACAAAAAATACCCGTGATAACGATGTAAATAGAATCTATTCCAAGTTGATTGGTCCAGCGCAGTTCTAGATAACGTTTTTTCCCTGAATGGTGAATGCGCGCTAACGGATTGCGTCAACATTTTTATTCGAGTACGTGACCAATTTGTTAGTAACCTCAGTCTTTCTTTTATGACCACCAAAGTTCAAACACAGCTCCTGAATTTTGATTAGTTCATACCATCCATCATTGTTTGGATGACAAGCGTAATTAGCTTGTCCTTACCTTGTATGGATGACCCATTTTTAAAATGACGTCAGTAGTCTCCGTGACACGGGTTTTCGTTTAACGGAGAGCCAGTGTAAATTAATTGTGATTCGAAATAAATTAAATTGTGGATGTGGATTTTTTGAATTCGTCTGAATATTCGGAATGAGTCGCGTGGTAATGGAAAATATTGTCCGAGGAAAATAAATTACGGCTCTTAATTTTACCAATACGACCACGACGACGCTTAATCACCAAAAAATTGCTGTTTTCTGATCGACTATTTTACGAAAATCTCTTTACAAATTGTATCGGTAAAGCTTCACTTTTCTTTTGTTAACAGGAAGAAGAAGTAAAGCAACTAGCTGTAGTGCCAAAATGTTGTCCCAGCGGTCAGAATCTCACCATCACGTACGAAGACGGGGCTCCAAAGACCGTGTGTTCCCGTTCCACTCTGACCTTTGCACCGATATTCCACCAGGCCAACGAGACGCACATCTTCAGTTTCGAGACCAACGTCTACGAGACGTTAGTTGGCAACCCCTGCATCTACGAAAGGTCCTTGTGAACATGTAACTAGACATTATTTTCAATGGTTTCTTCTTTTTTCGTGGATTTCATGGTCTCAGACGACGTCCTCTAAACATTTATAAACATAAGTTTTATCCTCATTATTAGCAGAGTATTCGTATACTGTATAGGCCTTCTTCGTAAGCTTTCGAGACGTATAGTTATAAGTTATAAACTTTCTTGTTGAAAGAATATTTTTTTTTAAGAAAACGGTCTACTTTGGCAATTGTTTTTTTTACATTTTATTTATGCCATTCAACCCTTCATCCAACCACATCCAACTAACTCTTGGATTGTTACAGATACAAGCTCGAACCAGAAAAATATAGCAAAGACGAATTCTACTTACTAGTAAATGGGTCTCTATTCGTACCGTATAGCAGACCATATTTGCTTGGCACGAAGAGTTTCTGCATGGAAACCTTTTGGAATGAGACAAAACCTGCTGGAGTAACACTGCCGATGGTCTGCTTCCAAACGCCTTTAGAAACGACTAACGCCTCCGCAACTCTGATTGTCTATGCTACAGGTAAGACTAGGACAGATCTAAGTACCTATATCTACTACCTCCTATGGTGTGTAGATAGGTAGGTACTTCTAATCATCAACCTTTATGATTCCACTGTTATTTGTAGGTCTGTTGTAATACTGTAAGGTATTGTAAGGTTTATTTATTTATTTAATACTTTATTGCACAAAATTATAAATTTGTTACAAAGGGTGGACTTAATGCTGAAAACATTGTCTGCCAGCCAACCTAAATGGTTTGTAAGGTTTATAAGGTTTGCAGACGACATAGCAGATGTAAATACCCAGAGTGATTTGCAAACACTGCTAAACACAATGGATACTTACTGTCTTTAAAGATTGCTGTCTTAAAATTAATATTAATAAAACGAAAATCTTATAATAACATCTAAGACAGAAGATAACACAACACACACACTCATAAGTTAGAAGAAGAAGAAGAGAAGTAATACTGTAGCATTCGTCATTCGTTCAACATCAATTAACAGCCGGTTTCTTCCCCAGGTCTCCTGATATCAGTACCCTTCCTCATCGCGACGGCATGCGTGTACCTTTGCATCACGGAGCTGAGAGACACGCACGGCAAGGCTCTGGCTTGCCACACATTATGCTTAGCCATGGCATTCTGCTGTTTAGCGACTACGCAGTTGGCTGGACACGCGTTTCCAGCTGTGGCCTGCACGATTATGGGTAAGTTATATCATTGTTAGTCCTTGGTAATGCAGACTTTTTGAGTTACCTACACTGCGCGAAGACGTGACCATCGACGCAAAAGGACTCAGATGGCAGACGTATAGGTGTTATTATTTAAGTCTATACATAGATTTTTATGATAAAAAAAAGTAGTTTTCTCCGTGAATTTATCAAATGGTTTTACAAGTCACGAAGATCATGAGGTTGTAATCTAAATACCATTGAAAAATCATCTAGTAAGTAGGTACCTAGGATCTCATGTATTTTGAACTTTAGAGGCTAAATGATAAGTATCAAATTCCTAAAAAGTTCATAAAGTGTAAACTTGATAGGCAGATGTTTATCGATAGTCGGTAAAATCGATAACCATCTGCCCCTTGTCGTTAAATTCCTAATTCGGAGGCATGCATGAAATTGCCCAACGCCGACGACTTGAATTGTCTTTCATTAGTGAAATTGCTATTAATTTTATTTTTATTGCTACAAGTGGTACCTCAATAAGCTCAACAAAGATTTATTTTAGACTGTTGTCTAGAAGTTATTTTTTGCTTCCTACATTATTAAATGTTTTCAAGGAATCCCCGTAGTAAATTTTAATGTTACAACTGAATATTTCGTTATTGGTACTATCGTTATAGTCAGCCATCAGAGTTTCATCTGCGAAGGGCCATTTAAAGTTGTTTTGTCATTATCTCAGAAGTTTAACTGAAAATCTTGTAGATTTTACTTTGACACATTCTGTGTTCAAAGCAATGTCAACTTTACGACATCCAATATAAGTGTGATTCTTCATGCCATATGTCCTTTTATTGTGCCCCATTCAATCACTAGAGAATATCATGAAAAGCTGACTGTGCGATTTTGTTTCAGCGTACCTCATCCAATTTTCGTTCGTATCGTGTTTTTTCTGGCTGAACGTGATGTGCTTCGATATATTCCTGAATGTGCGGTGAGTTTCATTGACTGGTTCCGATACGACACCCGAACGATATCGACAGAGAGCTAATATCATACATTTAGTAGGTACGTCCGGCCTAGACGCTTTCACACCGCGTCCGCGCCGACACCGATATTTTTGTTCGAGCCGCTGACGTGTCGTTAATGTCGGTAACAGCAAGTCTGCAAACGCTTATTCAAGTGTTTTTTATATACAACGTGTTTGTTGTCTATCTTATCGGAATAAAGAAAGTTTTAGTAAGATTGGCCTGGAAAAGCCAGTCCTTAAAGGTTACATTTCAATTTTATGAAGAAAAATACCTACCAAAATATATTTACATGGTCTAATGACCGCTCCCAAAAACGTCGGGAAGTAAAGGTATCCCCAAATTTTTTTTAAGTAGTCATTATACCCGGTCCCTACCTCTTTAGTTAGTTCACTAATCCCCGTTGACGGGGATTGTCAACGGGGATTAGTGGAATAAGCCATAGACTTAAGCACCTATGCCAAAAAGTTCTTTACGAAGTTTATCTCCCCAGGCGATACATAAACTCCTCAGTAACGAGACGAAGCATGAGAAGACGCTTCGCTTGGTACTGCGCATACGCGATACTCCTACCGGTGCTACTACTCATCATCACCGTCACCATGGATCTGTCACCAGCGGTGCCGAGCACGTACCTTAAACCCAACTTCGGAGTTGTAGGCTGCTGGTTTAAAAGTAAGGAAAACAAAAAAATTATAACTGGTGATTCGGGTACCCCAAGGGGTGTAGGTACTGTCTGGACTTTCGCTTGACACTATTTTTTGGGACACCCTGTATTAATTTTGTCCACCTGGACAGAAATATAATATTATGTAGGTAGGTACTACATATTTTGATATTTATGGTCTTGTGGTAGAGTAATAAATTCTATTTTAGTCTTTCTGATAGAATAATTAATTCTAAGGGAACGTAAGGTATAACTTATATTATACACATTCAGCGGATAAAAACCGTTTAACTAGCGGATGTTTTATGAAAAGAAGAATTATAGTAATGCAATGAAAATATTTTCTGAAGTAAAGGTGAGTAAGCTGTAAGTATATAATAACTATTTATTAGTACTATTTTTTTTTAAATATTGGTTTTTGTTTGTTTACAGCCGACCAAGCAGCATTGCCCTATTTCTACGGGCCAGTAGCAGTAATACTTCTAAGCAACTTAGTTATATTCTTCCTCACCTCACACGCCTTCGCCAAGCATTATGATAAGCTAAAAGATGTCACACGTGAGTACATTAGTAATAAATTGTTGCATCAATGAAATCTTTTGTTGTGACTACGAGTATCAAGCATTATAAGGAGAGTGCAACTTTGTACATGATGTAATTATTCGGTTCACACACATGATTCTGGTATGACATCATATTTTTTTCTTATTGCAGTGTGAATCAATGCATACCTCACAATAACTATCTAGTTGTAAAATTTTAATGACATTGTGTTGCTTGTATTTTAAGATCAATGCGTAAACGCAAATCGGTCATTTCGTTATTCTTAGAATATGATTGTTGTTGAGATATAAAAACTGTATCTGTTCACTTTTAGCTTTAGATATGACGCATTCAGACTTCAGTACGTCTGATGATTGGCTGAGATTGGGCACGGTGTTGGGTCAGCCAATCACAGCGCCAGAACGGCCGGTGTCACCTCGGGAGACATCTATAAACTGCACGCAGAGGCTAAAGAAGTATAAGAAAATGTACGTCACTTTGGGCTTTAGCCAAGTTGAAATTCTTTATCCGCTAGAAAGTAATCAAATTGCATCAAAATTACACGTCTGGACAATAAGTTACCATATCCATATATTTTGACGTTTCTTATTTTCTAGTGACTGTAGAATATCAACTGGATTAGTGAAGATTTACTAAATTGAAATACTTATACAATAATTGATTTTGATCTTTAACTTCTTGTAGGTACGCTGAAACGAAGATTTTGCAAGACATAAGTGATCAAATTTTAATTGTGGCAGTTGTTTGATTTCTTTTTATTTGCTGTCCAAGTTTAAGCATTAAAATTAATAATAATAAAACAGGTGTTTTGATAAGATCTGAAATAAGCAAACCATTTCTCGTACCAGATTTCGCACAAGTTGTATGCTCTCCTTCATCATGGGCCTGTCATGGGTGTTGGAAGTCGTATCGTGGGCTGCTGGTGCTGGCTCAAACGCGGTGTCGGTGTGGTCAGTGTTTGACCTCATCAATGCACTGCAAGGGGTCGTCATCTTTGCGATATTCGTGCTGCAGCAACCAGTCAGAACTTTTGTCAAGGTATTGTTGACAACATAATTTAACCAGCAAAAAATTTTAATTCTTACAACTTTTTTACACTATGCTACTCAAATGTACTATAAGTTATTTCTACAGCGCAGTTTTCATATAAACCTACTGTTTTTTCTTACGACATCGCTCTCCAAAAGTTATCCCTTACAAATTCTAAGTAATTCTAATTTCATTAATTGAGAAACTTGAATCAAAAACTAAACGTCCTTTTTCTAAACAGAACTCAAAACTCTTCAGAACCTGTTGGAGGAAAAGAGACGGATCAGAAGTGTCTGTAGTGAGTGAAAGAAACAGCATAATTGGTCCCGGCAGAAGGGACTATGTTTAGTGTCGTTATTTAAGGCTCTATGCATAATAAGCGGACTAGCTTTGTGCAAATAAATTGTCTTAGTTATTCGCCAATCTCTGATTTATTTACTGACCGGTTCATGAAAACTTGCATTGTGGTTTGTCGAAGTCCGCTGTTGTTTGTCCGCTTAGTATGCATAGACCAATAAATTTAAAAATAAAACATGGCTGAGACTGATAATGGTAACAGTATTAACTACTCTGGAGGTCAGAATGTGAAATGGTTTTGTTATTAGATGCCTTTTCTAATTGTATCTTGACATTAAAAGTAAATTAACGACATTGGGCGACCATTCTAAGTTAATGGATATTTTGTATTCATTAGTTTCTAATTTAGATACATTTTTAATGATACTTTATCATTGTCACATTCTTTTGTTAGATTATTTTCTAAAGGCAGATACTTTGTTGACTATTACGTAAATGTTATCAAGATTTCAATTTTATCATGACATGTATTTAAGTATGTGAAAAGGGTAAGGCCTACTAGGCTGAGCAGTTGCTGGGCAAGCTTACTCGATCTAAATCATGTCTCAGTTACAACACTATCCTGTACCTAAGTAAAAAACACCCGTTTTATAAATCATCTGGAATGGGTGTTCCTAAAGGTCAGTTTTTATGTGGAATAACTACATAAATGTTGGATTTTACGTCATAAGTCTTTACCTATATACTTGCCTACCAGCTCCAAGACGCTACTAAGAACGAACTTCTTTCATGATTTGATTCCTGTGATAGAACCTTAAAGTTATTTGTTTACTTACAAACTGTTTACATTTAATTAACATTAAACAAGTGTAAGTTACCGTTTGTTTTTGTTAGGGTGAATGTACAAGCCTTTAGATTATATAAACCGGTATCGTGTTTCACTAAATTAAAATGTATAAAATATGACGGTGTAAACTCGGTTGTACGCCCTTTATAAGCGCAGTAAATGACATTCAAAAGAAAGAATTCATTCAGAAGTTCAAAACATTCGCGTTAAAATAATCGTTTTTTAAAATGCGTTATTCCGATTCATTCAGAAAAAATTTCGGACCAACATCGGAAACTTTCGAAAGAAATTTCATATATTTAATTCGAAATGTCGTCTGTAAAATGCAAAACTCATCTCCTTTAAGCTTGTTAGAAGAATGTTAATACATAATGTAAGTAAATATATTTTTATAAATGCGCACGACCAATAAAATAATGATTTTATGTAAGCGTTACATTAGCTGTCTCACTTAGTAACCATTCGCATATAATCTGTAGTGCCATATTGATTGTTGGATGTATCAGTTTCTGGACTAATTTTAGCATACCTACGTACATTTTAGAAATGCTTTAGGCAAATCACATGCAAATATTTATTTTTCTTAATTTCATTTTTGTTTCTCGGCCAAGCATAGTTTATTTTGCTACGTAGTTTTTTAATTGTGGCAACGTTTTATTCATTTTTAAATGTATAAAGTCCAGAATTTGGTTCATCTAAGTTGTAAATGGTAGGTGTATAAAACAAAAATTGTGGTGCATTTCATTTCCTTTAAGAGAGCTAGTCATAATTTGTAATTAATAAATGTTACAATAAGGTTATTTATTTTCGTATATCTAGATTTAAGTTGTACAGAAATAACTAAGTACCTACTAACTAATTAAGTCCTTAAAATACCAGCCAGTATCATCAATTTTAGTTTTTGATGTAAAAATAAATAAATATAACCAGCATATTCAAGCCACTACCGGTAGATATTATGGCTAACAAAACTATTTTATTTTTTAATTCAATATTTCATACTTTTTTGTATAATACTGTGATTTGTTGAGGTTTCTCAAGAGCACAAATCTAGCATTTTTAAGTTTGTTAAATAAACAATCTTATTTAATTTTATAGTGTCTTACTTTTATAAAATAAGATGCTCATATAAAAATATATTTCCTGAATGAAATTTGCCTACAACAAAATAATAATCGTAATATAGAAAAGCTGTACCTAATAGTTCCATTTATTCATAAAACAAATTAACTTTCAATACCAATCGACAGGTATACCAGTTTGAATAAATAACACTGTCAATATGTTTATTGAATCTGAATTAATTGGCATAGCTATCGGCACTAAATTGAAATATTCTGGATAAGACTGCTATGAATAATAAAACGAATACGTAATTTAATAAATAACATGTCACGTACGATAATGTACACTCCCTTGATACAATTTGCATGAAAATCCTCGTTTTGCTTGATATGATAAATGAAATAGTATAAAAGATCTTTGGTTGGAATTCTCCTATGCATCAAGAACTGTCAATCGATCAGAGAAACTTCAAAATGAAAGACAGTGATATGAGTGAAGTGATAGATATCTTTAATTCAGACATGTGAAGTATCTATATTGAGACCGAGGTTCCCTTTTAAGTTTTACTACTTTAAATATCGGTAGAAGCAAAATTTTGAACCCACGACAATAATTAGACTTGTAAATTAAAGTTATTTATCTTTTATTTTAAAATAGGACGGCCTACATGAGGCATCGAACTTAAATTCAATGAACTTGTATTTAAGTAAAGATAAAAAATGTCGAATCTTTAAATAAGAATTATGTTATGTACCTAATAGGTAAATTAGTATAAGCTTGTATAGTGTATTTTATGTAAAATAGTGTGTATGTGTGTGTACCTACTGTAATATAATAATTGTTGAATGTTGATGCGGAATTTTTAAGTAAAATGACAATTTTTAAAGTGTATATTTGTCTATTTTGCAAAACATGACGTTAAATAAACAAGCTTTATATAAAACTACTTTTTTTTTACCTAAATTAGTGTTCAAAAGTAGTACGAAGAAATCTATATATATTTGCAATTACAACAAAAATATCACATTTTTAACTAGGTACCAGTACCTACCTCATACTACCGTGATTTCAACTAACCAATTAACAAAAATCAAAGCAAAATAAAATACGCTTCAAAAGGGGACTGGTTGTTATAGGAACAGCGTTGCTATAGAGGGACAGATGGAGGAAAGGCATCCGATTCAGACGGTAATCTACCGGAATTCCGACCGAGTGCGCCGATCCATCGACGCCTGGTGGATTCCGCCACGCAATTCCAAGAGTTATTCTCGCTATCTAAGTATTAGGATTATTGTAATCGTCTGGCCAAAATATTATGACGACTCTGTTGGTACTAAAAGTACAAAAAGGCAAGTTCTTACTATTTTCGAAAGCCACTAGACGCCTTTGAATATATCCAAGTAGGTACCTATTATTATTATTGTAATTGTCTTGCCTAAATATTATGACGACTCTGTTGGTACTAAAAGTACAAAAAGGCAAGTTCTTACTATTTTTGACAGCCACTAGACGCCTTTAAATATGGCATCTACTAACTATACACATATGAGAGCCGTTCTCGTGAAGCATAAAAATGAACGGACATAATGAGTTTGTCCGCTAGATGTGCATTGTCCACGGACGTATAATTTAGATGATGGTTTTGTTTAGTTTTTTATATCGACCTATTTTTATACCAAATTCTGTAAAGGAGGTAAGTAGGTTCTTAACCTTATATTAGGTACTTTCATCATTTTCGATCTAATAGGTAAGTATTATTGTAAAAAGGCTATAACTTTATCTCCACTGCCAATAAAGCCCTCGAGAGTTTCGAGTATCTTTGGCTCTGTAACACGAATTCGTTTACTAGTTTCATATTGAGAGCACCTATCTACTAGATACCTACATTAGGTATCTACCTATCACATATTTCGCTCAGAAACCCGTGGTACAGCCGCAATATTTACTAAGTTATTGCCACCTAGAATTGGAGCAGAAACCTGCTGGCGTCGACAGTTGCAGCATAGGTCTATACAGACCATCCAATTTTGTAGGCAAAATTGTCATGAAAAGTAAAATACCTGTTAGAGGTATATCTCCTCCTCCTCCTTGCGTCGATATCCTCAGGGTTGAGGGTCGTGACCTTTATGTAAGACCTTGCTTTGGATGATGTTCTTCCAGCGAGATCTGTCTGCTGCAGACCGGATGGCATCACTCACGGAGGAATCCAGTGCTGAGCGAACCTGATCGCTCCAACGCATTGGGCATATAGTATTATAGATTATAGTTAGAGGTATATAGTATTATAATACTAAAATTTATTTAAACATAAAAGAAAATTGGAATTTATATATAGAAAAATGCCACAAGCGAATCGATACCAATAGCTACCAACTTTAAAAAAATTAAGCCCTCACTTCGGTTGTAAGTACCTACTTATTTTTGTGTGGATTTTTTAGGTGTACTAAGGTACATACTACCGTAGGAAATATCTAAGTTGGTCGATGTAGGTCGACGGTTAGTGTCGTCTAGTATAGTATTATTATGATCTGTGGTGTCGTACAGAGCATGCACTAAAAGCAACGTTTTATGTCAACGAGTGCATTGGAAACAGTCTGGCTTCTAAGATGAGATCTAACATTTTCAATTTAAAAGCTAAGTGGCACTGAGAAGTTACAAGAGCTACCTACTTTATAGCTCTTAAGTCTTAGATGAGCTAATAAAATCTAAAGAAGTATTTTAGTATCTAGAACCAGTTTGATAAACCTAGAACCAAACTGATTAGCTAACAAATCATAAAACAAATAGCCAAAATGATGTACCTACCACCAGCTTGACAGGCGTCATGGCTCAGTCGTCGGTAGTAGCTCTGCCTTCCGTGCTGTGGGTCGTGGGTTCGATCCCCACCGAGAACAAACATTTGTGTGTTGTAAAACATAGATGTTTGTTCTATGTCTGGGTGTTTCTATGTATTATAAGTATGTATTTACAAAAAAAAATGTATGTATGTATTCTATCAGCCATCTAGTTTCCATCGTACAAGCTTTGCTTAGTTTGGGACTAGAAGGCGTTGCGTTAAGTGTCCGTGAATATTTATTATTTATTATTATTATAGCTACTACGTACGGAAATAGTCACGAGACTTATTAATTAGAGAGTTATTTCCATCATATTTTGAGCACGTAGGTCTTCATAAGTGCAAAGGATTCTTCAGCGATTATAAAATTTAAAATAAAAAAAAAGATATCAATAATTTTGATCATATTTGTTTTTAAATTTTCCATTAAGCAAGCAAGCATTTTCAAGCAATTTTCCATCGATTGTTTTATATAAACTTGGGTAGTGGCGGTAGTGCCGCTGTAGTTTGGCGTCAACGGGGAATAATGAACAGAAAATTCACTAATCTCCGTTGACGGGGATTGTCAACGGGAATTAGTGAAATAAGCCTTAAAAACCTTGCTCATCTAAAAAAGCGGAAACGAAATTTGCATTACAAAACATCGGGGTCACCAGTTTAAGCTGAAACTATCAACCTTATTCCCCGTATTGCTGCGTTCGTCACGTTCCGCGTTCCGTAGCGGAAGTAGCGGAACAAATCGATGTGGATGAGGGACGTCAGCGGATTCAGAGATAAGGCACGCAGCCCTACACTGATGGATGCGCAGGCTTACGTCAATCATTTCGAAAGTGGTATTAAGGTAATTATGTAAATAGGGGTGGAGAATAGACATGAAACAGAACAATATCTATCTATACTATTGTAAAACTGTAAAAAAGCCAAAAACTAAAATTAAAGATATGGATAAACTAAATATGCAGATCTACTAAATAACCGATTCTGATTTCGAAAATTGGGTTTGTCTGTATGTTTGTTCGCGGAACACGCCTAACTACTGGACTAATTTCAATAAAACTTATACCATTTGGAAGCTCTTGTTCCGGATTGAAACATTAGGCTATATTTTATTGAAATCAAAGACGTGGGTTCTTGGAGCTTGAACTCTCTAACTAAACCAAAAGCGGCCATTTGCTACGAGGTTCATCGTAGGTATGTTTGGTGACAGATATTTTGGTGGAAAGTTACGCACGTGTACGAAGTCGCGGGTAACAGCTAGTAACTAGATATGCATAGTCGTATTAGATTCCTGGAACCCCTTGAAACATAAGTGTTCAAAAATTACATGGATCATCGTTAGGATTTTCACACAGCATTTAGTAGGTGTCTACAGGTACCCTAGGCGCTTACATTGTGTCGGTGACAATGATATTTTTGTTCGAAGAACAGGTAGGTAGTAGGTGTTGTAGACATCAGTGGTAGATACAAACTAACGCTCAAAATTATATCCTAAATGTTATGAAACTAGAAAGAAACGTAGGTACAGTCAGCAGCATAAGTCCTCCTAAAACATAGTTGGACAATTTTAAATTGCGTATCAACTTGTATTGCTAACTGTACTTAACACAAAGCAACGTCAAAATGCTGTGTGTAGACAAATTAGTCGTACACGCGAGGTTCTTTGAAAGTTTAATGTTGCTCTACTTTTTACAAATTATTCTGTTAGTTCTGTAATTATCCTCAATTATATTAATAGTTATTTTATTACACAAAAAATAAAAATTGTTAAAAGATAACACGAACTTATGTTATATTGGACGTACCTATCAACTCTATTAATTCCTAACATTTGAAAGACAAAGACAATCATTTATCCGCTATAGAAATTATAATTACAATAAATAGTTAAGATTAAATTGAATATAATATAATATAATATAAATTTATATATATATTGTGAGACTGGACACCTAATCAGCCTATGCTCAACCACTGTTGGGCATAGGTAGGCCTCCTCTTTGTCACGCCATTCTTTCCGATCCTGCGCCAATCGAACCCAACCACTCCTACCACAGCCAGATATCGTCCGCCTATCTGGCTGGTGGTCTGCCTCAACATAAAAATAGTACCTAATAAGAAGAATGCTATATAGCAGCGAAAAGATCTTGACTCAGCATTATGCTTCACCATCTGAAGACAGGTCGGCGCTGTTATTCTGCCGTGGCCTACGGTTCAGTCACTCAACCCCATGAAAAGAAAGAAAGAGAGAAAGAAAAATATTTATTTTGTTATTTTTAAAATTTACAATGTTATAGTGAAACTTAAAATAAAATAAAAATAAAATAACAAAAATGGCCACCACTCAGCATGGTGCCAGGGCAGGATATGCCCAGGCGCTGGTTTTCATTAAAAGCAGTGTCGATGTTACGAAGGTGAGAGATACTTAGAGTACTTAGAGGTGAGAGGTACTTAGAGTAATTGTATTGTGAAAGAGTATTGTCTGTAGAAAAAACCAGGATGTGAACATTATAAACATGAGGTAGAAAAACAAATGAGAAATATGATTTCTCGTAATAATGATAATGCATTCAGAATCAGAATCAGAAAATCATTTATTTGTTAAAATCGAAAGGGTCATTTAAAATCGTCATATATACTGGGTGTTTTTAGATGCTAGTTTCTCTCGTCCGGCATTCGTTCATTTATTTATTAAATACTTTATTGCAAAAAAAAATTAATTTGTTACAAAGGGTGAAAGCATTGTCTGCCAGCCAACCCAAACGTGGTTTGTTCATGCACGTGAACTAAAAAAACAAAAGCCTACGTAATTTTTTCTTTTTATCCCAAGGGGTGGTTACACCTACCTACATACATTACTTACCTTGGTGCTGTATTATAAGAACAAAGAGATCTTTATCTCCCATCTTCTTCCACCTTATTAACCCAAAGTGAAACAAAACAAGCCACAATATAAACTTATTGATTACCTTCCCACTGTTCCGATAGGGGAAGTTTACGACATTGCTTATAACGCTAATGTAGCGTAAGGAACTCTCAGATTCAAGGATACGAAACGTATTGGATTGGCTTAGGTACAGTTAGCAGCGTAAGTAGATTAACAGATAAATATTTAAAGTCAAAATAAATACAATCGTTAAAAGTTTTAAGTAAGCTATATCATTGAAATCAATGTATAAAGTCAAGTTATATCTTCTACTAGCCGTCGCCTGCGGCGTTGCTCGCATTCTAGACCCTTTAGAGTGTGACTTTTCAAAATTCCTTTCTTAGTGCACCCCTACACTATATAAGGATACTACCCTCCAAATTTCATACCTCTCGGACTTATAGTTTAGGCTGTGCGTTGATTCTCTGCGTCAGCTTCAAAAGATTTTTATATATATTGATTCAGTAAAATCACAAGGAACATGGTTCAACATAATATAAACCAGATAATTCTAGGTGCCAGGTCCTCGCAATCAGTGCCAAAAGAACGAAGGATCTCAGTACCTAAACTTATAAACAAAAAAGCAAGTAAAAGCTAAAATTATAAACAAAAGCTTCCAGAAAGACAAGCTTATCGTTAATTTTTCATCAACTTATATGGCTGACTGTACGTCGTCATGAGTATTGTGATAGATTGAATAGGGAAGTCATAGAAAACAAGACTACAAAAAGATTTAGTTATTAGGTAGGTACCCAAATATGATTGAAATATTAGAAACGAAACCAATTGATTTCGTATGATTTGATTTCTAAAATCAATGTGTCGTTTTACCGTAACCTTATGTACTTGAGCGTAGTGGAATGAAAATATTTACAAAATGCTCAATTATGCGTTACATGATTATTACAAATAAATATTTAAGTATAATTATATATTATATAAGTAAGTAATTATAATAATAAAATTAAGAGATTACTTACAACGGGGCTTTCTGTTCATTTCTGGAAGTCTGTCTTACGAAACACGCTACTTTAATTAAATTATAACTTAACTGTTACTTATTTTATTCTATGTCAAATAAATACTATATCAGCTATCTAAACAGGATCCATCCTGTACATGAGCGAAACGGAAGGCATGTAAGTAAACAATATGCCAACCAGCTAATGCACTCGTCCCAATCCCCAAACATGCACCGGTCCATATTTCAAGGCGAGGCTCCACGTGCGAACGCCAGATAAGAGCCCATCCATCACTCTGTTATAAACAGAACAGGCTGTATAAATCCGAGGTACTGCCTTATCCGGCGCCCCTTCTACGGGAATACTGGGTAATATTGTATCTTCTATTATATTTAGTTAGGTGTATAGATAAGTTGTTTGTTAGTTGAGGAAAAATGCTTGTGTTCTTGTGGTTGAAATGGTAATTTTTCAGAAATTCCCGCTAAGAAATCCCTACACGTGGGGGTTTCAGTTTTTTTCCAGAAATCCCCACTGCTACGACGTAGCATGTCTACCTTTTTCAAAAACAATGATTTTTTTACCCTAATCGGGTTTTCTGATTTTATCTTTACCGAAAAATTTTATAGTAGGTATGTTTATGAAAGTAGTCAAAAAAGTATATTATTTTTCTCAAATCAAATGTTATTTAGGTACATTTCATTTGAGAAAAATAATAGGCTTTTTACTTACAATAAAATAAATAAAAACTAACAATAATTTTTTTTATAATGCATAATATTTTTCTTATAATTATTATAAAAATGTTTTGGTGTTGACAATAACATTGCAGCGGCATACTCAGGTTTCAGAGCTTTTATCTGTTCTCGTTACGAACTTATTCTAACAATGGCACAGTTTTACCAGCCTAAGCACGGAACTTTACAAAATCGGTTCTAATTAAGGAAATTTCCTACTATCTTTGTTTTTCTACTATCCCCTAGGCGCAGGCTCCGAGCGACGTCGTGCCATCAATCTTCTTCATTTTTCCTCCACTGCTAAGCTCAGCGCTGATTGAATAGCCGGCCCACTGGACAGTAATCTGGTGAATGGGTCAGTAATGCATGCAGAAGCGCGTGTTTTTAAAACAAAGGGCAATCTACTGACACTAAATATTTTTTGAGCTTAGTGCGAGTTAAAACTCTTTACAAGTTTTTTTATTTACTTGTCTAAGCTTGCTTACATACCGATGAAAAACAGAGAAGTGTTCAAAAACAATACTCGAGGTTACATTTGCACCATTGATTTGCCCCATTAATGGTGCAGACGTAACTGGTGCAGATGTAGCTGGTTAGTTATGTTTGCACCATTGATTGACAGGGAAAAGAAAAACAGACAAACAGACCTACCCTCGAAACCCTTAGACGGATCGTAAAGACACGGACAATCAAGTATTGTAATATTTTTATATCGCCCTAATGTTATTGTTACAATCCATTCGGTTCATTTTAGATATTGAGAAATAATTTGTCGAGTTCCAAAATTAAAACCATAGAAAGACAGTTAATACCAAGCAAGGTAAAATAGCAATATATCACCAATATCAAAAACAGGGTAATAAATCAAATGAAGTCTAGCAAATTCTCCGATATTGAAACTAGGTCGTACTTTTAGGTCAAAGAGGTAAGCGTCACAGATCAGTGAAATAATGGAGATGAACTATTCGGGCATAACTCACAGAAACTTTCGTTAAATTATTTGTTGCAGGTAAACAATGTTTTCTTCTTCTCTTAATTAATGGCCTCTGTCCGTCATTTCGACAGACAATTTGGCCAGTGTCAAGTGAGGTATTTGAAATAATATAAGTCAAGTCAAGTCATTCGTCAAGTCGAGATTCTTCTTCTTCTTTTGTTGTTATGGCTGTTCGGTGGCTAGGGCTGCCACGAATTTGCCAATGTCAGTGTTTATTGGCGTTTACTGGTTTACTAATCTTTTAACAAAAGGCGGAGATCTGTGCATTCGTGCGAATGCGTAAACCTGACAATGACAGTTGTCTGAACCGAAAGAAATGACATGACTTGACTTATATTATTTCAAATATCTCACTTGACACTGGCAAAATTGTCTGACGAAATGACGAACACAGGCCATAAATAAAAGAAGAAATAAATTACTTCTTTTAGGATCATTGCGGCAACGCAACGACGTGCCGAGCCTTCTTCCACTATCTCCTAGTATTTACTTATTTACGTGTAAACCTACTAAAGCTAATTGGTCAGAACCACGATACGTTGGATAACCGATACTTCAGTTGCAACGTGGTACAAACTATTCTATCATCTATGTCGCTGTGCAATTAATTAATTCGCTTGCTTGGTCACGTGAGATTTAAGTTTATTTCTGTGTGTTATTTGTTCCAATACAGGAAAATCCATACGTTGATAAATATTTCTATTTTCTAAAGCTTTTATTTTATCTCGTCTTCAATGTCTTTGACAGGCGTCATGGCTCAGTCGGTAGTAGCCCTGCCTTCCGTGCTGTGGGTCGTGGGTTCGATCCCCACCGAGAACAAAGATTTGTGTGTGGCATACTTAGATGTTTGTTCTGTGTCTGTGTGTTACTATGTATCATAGTAAGTATTTACAAAAAAAAAATTATATAAGTAATCAGCAATCTAGTTACTATAGTACAAGCTTTGCTTAGTTTGGGACTAGAGAGCGTTGTGTAATATGTCCAAGAATAATTATTTATTGATCCCAAATGATAATGATTACATTGAAAACATTATCCAGTTTTCTTACCGCGATGTTTGAGCGTCTTTGACCGTATTTCAGCTTTGCATGACAATGTATATCGCAAGTTATTCTACCTTACAAAATATTTACCCATCGTCCTGACTATGTAAGCGTTTGCGCACACTTGACGACAAAACGTCGTTGTCGTGTCCGTAGTGACATGAAAATATTATATTCTTTTAATGAGCATGATGTCAAAAGAGGGTTTTCGTTATTTTTTTCTTTATAAGCTGTTTTCGTTTGTAACTTTTATACCGTTTTGCTTTAGTTATAACAGAAATAGCTTTTAAGAAAAAGCATATTGTAACGAAAAAGCTTTTAAAAAAACTTACCTTTCAAAAAAATATTTATTTTCTCTTTCTAACTACACGACGCGACGTCTTGTCTTCTGATGTAGTTTGACGCTAAGTCATCGCGAGTATGGGCGGGAAGTGTGGGCATACCGACATAACTCACCCGCAGTGTTGACGAAGGAAATTGGATTTTTCTTGGCTTGGTATTACGTAATTATGGAAATAGCCGACAAAATTAAGGAGTGGGCTTCACTGCAAAGTAACCATTCACTCTTAACGGCCGTTTCTTACGCTTTAGGGTGTTAACCCTCAAAATTATAAACGACTAGCACCCGCCCGCGACTTCGTTCGCGTCCCGTTGGATCTTGTAGTTTTCCGGGATAAAAAGTAGCCTATATGGTAATCCAGGTTACGGACAATATACAGGGTGTTACCAGACCACTTCCGAAAACGAAAGGGGGAGCTACAGCACACCAAAACCCAACCAAAAAAAAATCAGTTATCCTGAAAAATAATTATAGCCGGAGAAAACAATGTTTAAAGATTTGTATTTATTTCGCCAGCCCGCAATGTACGCATTCAAGTAGGTAAGGTAGAGGCCATAGTACTATTATTTATTCTGTGTCGTAAGTGCCTACTAACGTAGGTCGCTCGCACGTCGCGTACTTGAATGACCCGCGATGAACTCTCAGCTGTTCATGCTGTAGTAGACGTAATCTGCGTGCTGCGTGTACATTGCTGCTTTATTTATTTTATTTGTTTTTTTGCTTTTTTAAATGAGATAATTAGGTAGATATTTCTTATTATGTTGTACTGTGTGTATGTAACTATAAAAAAATTAAAAAGAGATAGTCAAGTCAATTTTTTTTTTCGCGATTTTTTTCGCTTAATGTTTTCAGTATCATGGTCTGATTGGAACCTCCAAGTTTTCGGAAGTGGTCTGGTAACACCCTGTATATTCCAATTTTCCTACAAATCGGATTAGTAGTTTTTGCGTGAAATAGGAACAAACATACATAATACATACATCGTCACAATTTAATCACAAAAAGCGATTGCATGCGGATGAATACGGTCGAGTTATACTCATTTATAGCCATCGTGATACTGTTTGATGTGATCGCAATCAGAGTCGTTAGGGGTAATTACTACAATCTAGACTGATCGAGAATGTTGGTGACGGAGTTGGCTTGCTAAAAACTAACGTCTGAAATATCGATGGGAACTTGGAATTGAGATATATATTAGTTTTTGCTGGTATTCTTCGAAAAAATATCTTTGTATTTCAACCCTAGAGATCTACCTTTCTCTAGGATTGAAATGCAAAGAAATTTTTTTGCAAATGACTTTAGTGGGCGCGCGTATAAAGAATTTCAACGCCCTAAAATTATAATATACTAGCCGTCGCCCGCGGCGTTGCTCGCGTTTTACCCTTTAGAGTGTGACGTTTCAAAATTCCTTTCTTAGTGCACCCCTACACTATATGAGGATACTACCCTCCAAATTTCATACCTCAGGCCTTATAGTTTAGGCTGTGCGTTGATTCTCTGTCAGCTTCAAAAGAGTTTTATATATATTGATATTGATGATTAGGAGTTGGGACACAATGTCCCAATTGACACTTGATTTTTAATATATGTATTTGTTACTGTCGATTCGGACACCATTAGGTAATTATTGTATGGTTTTAGCATTGAAAGGCCGCGCACGAACTATTTTCGACTTACAATGATCTATCTCATCCCTTTTAGATCTCCGGGTATGAGAAATCTCCAAAGATACAGGGTCCTGTTTACTCGCCCCATTGCGAAGCTAGGCACGTGCAATGACGACACAGGACAATTTCCCACTTACAGTGATCCGAGGCAGAGGATTCGATTATCCGGCGTATAATCGCGGTGGCGAGGTGTTGGTACATCCGAGCGTGCTACTCCGGAAATTGGCGTCAGAGCCGCTCCCACAACATCCGGTATATAATCGTTGCTGGACGCTTTTTTATAATCTTTATAAGAAAGCTTAGGTTCATTGAACGGACGGTGAAGGGACGATATATATACGGAAACAATGGCTCTAGAAAAACAGTTACTGAGAACACGAGCATGAGTGTTATGAATAAAAACGTTCTTATTTTCATCTATCTATTTATTTTCTTAAAAGTTTGAAAGTAAGCCCTATTATCGAATATTCTGTCTATTATTAAAAACTAATCGTTAAAATCCGAGATGTCACGTCCAAGATGACTTCTTCTTCTTTTTTTTCCATGTTGCCATTCCATTACAATGAGACTCAGAAAAAAATTCCTTTCTGATTAGAATACACAATTCCTAATATTTAGTGATGTTGTTTGTCGTACAAAAGTGCTGTACAAGAGTCTACCTATATAAAAACAGTTTTGGTAGCTTTCAGATCTTGAAAATATCTGCATAATATTATAATCACATAATCATAGCTTGAACTATGATAATGCTTTTAGCTTGTAAAAGAATTACCTATAACAAAATTGAGCGACAAATATTGTCTAGACGTTCAAACTCCCGGAATGAAGAAACTCTACAAAAGCCACCAAACAATATTTAAAAAATTTAGTAAAAAAAAATAAAAACAAAAGTCGCTAATTCCCTTTCTACCTATATCATCGATGACCTTTACGAAAAGCTAAAACGCCTTATAATAAATTCAGTTTCTGTCCACGAAAACCTACATCAAGAAACCTACCTGAGTGTCAGGCTTGAATGTCAAGTGAGTTAATACCCGTTTTGGGGTAACGCTGCCGTTTGTAGGCTTATGTTTCAGCCACAGTGAAGACAACTTGTTTAGGCAGCTCCTTTAGTATACTCATACTAAAGGAGGCTATAATAGATATATTATACAGTGTGAAGTCTATAGTAGGTATCTCATTTATTCACAAAGAAAATAACAACTAATACAGTATTTACAATATTTACAAAATACACATGAAACATTTGAGCTATCTACAAACCGTTGCAAACGATTTATAGATAGCTCAACTGGTCCAAATCAGAACCAATCGGAAGCGTGCCCAAGACACTGGCTGCATTGTGGCTGTGGCATTCACGCCGCCACAGCTGAAAATATCTGCTAAATCTATTGTCATATCTTTTTGTTTTCATGTAAGTGACTATGACCGAGCTAAGTAAATAAAATAGACTATGTTTGTTTGCGGTTTCAATCCTTCGGACAAATTATAATAGTTGCTTTATCTGTAAGTATTTAAGTATTCCGGGTCAAAGTGATAAAATTGACTATGACAGCTTTTTTTGTACTTGCCTTTCCAGTATTGGTTAGCAACAGAGTTAGCAATTTTGGTGCCAAATAAAGGAAAATCTAGCGAAGGGCGCGCGAAAACAGACGGGTCTTGGGATGTGGATAGGAACGACAGCCATTTACATTTATGGGGTCGGAGCTAACCAACACTAGGCCACTGGGGAAGATTTGTGAATGAAAATAGTAAAGGGCGAGCGTCTAGTTCGGGGTGTGCGGTTTCCTTTGTGGAGCGTTGGGATAACATGATTTATTTTAATGAAAGGTAATACCACCGTAAATTATGTGCCTAATACTTTAAGATGAGTATTTTACGAGGTAACTAAGATTTGTGAGGCTTTGTCAAAGGTTTTTGTTCCTCTAAATAAATACAATAATAATAAAAATGTTGAAATTCATAACTGTATTACATAATCTTTCGAAAAACACAATAAAAACTTGAAAAAACCGAGTTTAATTTGATACAGCTTCAATATCAGGTGATGATGATGATTATAGTTCTATGGGTTTGTTCCATTGATCTTAAACACCATCGAAAGGTTACAGGAAAGCATAATACGCAATGTCGTGTACGTGGATGACGTGTTTTTTTTTTCAGTTATTCCTATTTAACTGCCAAACTACTGAACCAATTTTGAAAAGAAAAATTACGGGATCAATCTCAAAGTATATATTTTGAGAAAAATAAAGAATTCTTCAAATCGTTTCATAAATGACGGAGTTAAGAAGTAACAAACATTAAAAAAAAATACAACCGAATTGAGAACCTCCTCTTTTTTGAATTCGGTTAAAATAGAATTATATCTGACACTTTATCTGGGTATTATTTTACCAACAGGTACACAGTGTCCGTGCTAATATCAATATCTGTCAAGCGTTGTCATGTCAAGTGTCCCGAAGTATGGGGAAACGAAAGGAAGACTTATGACAACCCTCGTCAAGGGCCAGGGTTGACACCCCAACTACATGGAAAACGTTTTACCGTACAGCATTTTATTGGTTTCAATTTCACTGTTGCGTTGTCAGTGTTAGGGCTGGTGCAAACCAGTCGACAATTTTAATCGTCAAGTTAAAGGTTAAATTGGCAACTCATATTACGATTAGATTGGATTAGAAAAATCATTATTGCACTTTTAAAAATCGTACAGAGGGGAGTTTAATGCTATTTAGCATTATCTACCAACTAACCTGGGCGAGATAGGAGATAGCGGAAGGAGGCAGTTAAGGAATGATAAATAAACTCAAAGAATAGAACAATCGAATGGAAAAATGCTAAAGTTTGCAGATCATAGGCAGGTAACCGAACTACTGGGAATAGGCAAAAAAAATACTTGGTCTGATTTAATTGGAGCAATATTTTATTTTCTTACAATATATACTTTGCACGTGGACAAAGCGTATTTGGATATATTTTTATTATGCTACGAGTATTTATAAAATACTAGCAACCAAGTGTGACTGAATAGCACTATCGCTGTGATATAAAAATCGCAAATAGAATAAAACAGCATAGGAAAAACAAAACAATAAATATTTTCAACATTATCGTATGTTCACATCCTAACAGTTTAACGTTTTTGGCTCACTCTGCCGCTATTAGTGCACTTTGTTGGGTCGGCAGGGATTTTCGTATTAATACTATGATGAGTCATGATTTCATAGGACCTCTTCTGGTTCATATTGAGCGATATCAATTTTGGGTATGTGGACTTATGGGATAAAGTATAATTGCTTTCAGCAGATAGTTCATACATAGGAAGTTTATCAGTTAGTATTTTTTTTGTTGAGGTGTATGAAACGATCTAGTATCTAGCATCGCTCGGTAACTTTTCATTGCACTCTCGTCTCTACACCTATTAGCGGAAGCTGCGCGCTGTAATGCTAGTACGGTTTGATATAATCAAAGATGGTACAAAATTGATTGCATCTCATTTGAAAAAGATTGGTCTTTCTTTATGAACTCGAGTCAATCATACTACAAGGAGCTTCTGAGGGGATTGTTCACTCATCCCCTGTTAGCCTCCAATCTCGTCTTATATTTATTAAATTCTAAATTGAATTTAAAGGAATTTTATAGCGAAATACGCTTTAAGAATTCGATTGTATTGACGCTCGTAAATAAATGAGGTAAGTTACAAGTAGACAGTTTTTTTAGGCACTTTCTTGCAGTTAGTTTTCTTTTTGCTCGACTATTGCCAACCCAGAATGTACTATGAGCTCTCGTAGACGTAGACACGGTTTTATAGCTCTCTCCGTAAATGGAGGAGAATACCTAGGAGAATATAGTATCTCTTTCTGGTAGAACATGATAGATCACAGTGTATACATACACTCCTTATTATTGCTAATACCTGTTTGAAGAACCATAGAAAACAACTGAAAATTATTGTTTTCCTTTGTCCAACTGGAAACCCCTGAGTGTGCTGATTTATTAGACATTAGAGAAACTCTTCAATGATAAGTAACCGTTTAAATCTGTGCCTTGACCACGAATAAATGTGACAATCGCCAACGTATCGTAACGCTAGCGTATCTGAGATACACTGCGCGGTGACACTGCAAACGGTTGGCAGTCGAGCTGGCATTGACGCGCAATATAACTCGAATACGCTAACGCGGCGACTGTCAGTTTTGTTCGTGATACTGAAGACGCTGTCGATAATAATAAAATCTCTCACAGTCTTTAGTGAGCTGACATTCTTTCGTGGTCCATCTACTGTCAGCTCCAAACGTCAGCACCTTGGAAGAATGAACGCGCTGTCATTTGTATGAATTTTGGAGTCTGGAATTTTACTCTATAATAGTAGGGGACATGCGACATAGACACAATCATACGCCAGAAACTATCTGAGCCACTCGCCTTGCCAGTTACCACAAAGTTATCACATGTCCTTGTAGACTTTAGACTTGCTGTCAATGGCGCTAGTGAAATCCATTTCAATCTGGAAGTTTTAATGGTTAATGTAGATTGAATAGAGGTAAGGATAGAGAGTCAAGTTTTAATGGTTCATTACCAAGTTTAGTAGGATAGATCGAATTACTTATTAATACGAAATCACGTTGAGAAAATTTTGGTCGTGGCTGTAATCTTCAGGTATGGTAGAAATCCACTTATGATATCTCAGCGTTGAGATTTTCTGAGAATAAAGGAATTTAGGAAAGATAAGAAAATTAGGATAAGATGACTAAAGATTATATACAGTTTAATAAAACACTGGCCGCGAACGAAATCGCGTGTGGAAGCTAGTAGTAAATGTTGCGCAAATAAAAAGTTTTATTGAGTTTCTATCTTATAAAAAAAAATTTAATTTTGAAACGGAACAAACTGCAGGGACTGTCCAAATAATTTAAGTTGGACCGTTTACACAGAAATTAATTCAACGCCGAGGGGCACTAACAAAGGCAGCGTTTATCCAAGCTATTGAACATAACAACACCGAAACATCTTACAAAATAACTTTAAGGTCGACCTACACGCTTGTAAGTACAGTGGCGAGTTGTAGCGATCAGCTGCACTGCGAGGCAATGGTGTCTCGACTGCGCAGCTTTGCACAATTGCCACGTTACTGAGTAGAGTAACTCTACTTGGCCCGGAGCCCGTAGTCTGAGTTTTGTTATGTTCGTTAGCGACAATCGAGAATCGAGAACTCGCAAGAATCGAGACTCGAATAGTTTCCAAATCTTCCGCAAGAGGCGTTTATCGGATTTGCATACAAAATATCACGCAAGTCGCGTCTCGATTCGGTTTCAATCAACAAACCAAAACTCAGAATTTGGGCTCTGTGCTTATAGTGTATAAATCAGCTCAAAAGTACAGTGACGAGTTGTAGCGGTCAGTTGCACTGCAAGGCAATGACGTCTCGACTGAGCAGTGTTGTTTTGCCACGCTACCGCGCAGGTGTGAGTTTTTCTTTTCAAAACAAACGACAGCCGACTTGACAAATGACTTGACTTGACTTATTTATTACACTTGACATTGGCAAAATTGTCTGTCGAAATGACGGACACAGGCCATTATTGAAGAGAAGAAGAAGAACTTTACTTCACCACTGTGCTTACGCGTGTGTAAATCGGCCATTAGAGGTACACCAGCTAAATGTAAATGAGGGCAGTAGACCTGTGCTAATCTAGGTAAGTACATTATAAGTTTAGGTAGTATAGTATTATATGATCTATGGTTTAGGTAAATGTATGCAGGCAGAACAGGGTGAGAATATTGTGGGTTAAATTACTAAAAAAGTCTTGGTAAGTATTTCAAATGTTTTGTACAAGTATTTGAAAATTTTGACTATAAAACACAAACTCCCTTATGTTAAAAACGAACAGAATGCTATTGGTCAAAGGTTTATTAATAGGTACTTAGCTGCCAACTAATTTCTTTAGTTTCAATTGGTTTTTTTTTCAACTTCGACAATCGTTATCGTGAAAATAAGTCATAAATAATAAATACAATTGCTAGAAACTAAAAACTAGATCAAAGTGATATTCAAAGTTCTTTTTTATTCATTAGCGATTGTAGCATGTCAACTTACCTTGCCGTAACACATTTTATAACTAGCACGGAAGGAAACGGTCCAAAACCGATTTATTGCTGCCTTTTACTATAATATTTAGTCTCTGGAAAACGTAGTATATGTATATAATAAAATATATACATATGTATAATTATAGTTAATTGTGTGGCTCTATGTTATTTTTTAGAAATAAATAAACATAATTATTAAACAAAAAAAAACTTGGCTGTAGGTAGTATCTTATTTTATTACTGATGTTATTCAACGGTTGCAGCATCTAAGAAAACCTCTTGCTTTCATCCTCGAATCAGTCCCTGTTCACGTGAAATTTAGCCTGTGCAATGTGCAGAGTGTGAAACTTCACATTTATGTACACAGCGGAGTTAGTACAAACTCCAAACTCCGCATGAAATGTAGGCAGTGAACACGCTCGTAAGTCAGGATTAGCATAGAAATGTTTTTGCATTTGTTGGTGACATTCTACAATTTCTTCATGTCTTGATTGTGGTGAGTAGATGTTGAAAAGCTAAAGGCATCAAGATATTTTCTAGGATATCTTTAGACCGAATAGTGTCTGTAAACTGGGGTTATGAGTAACACATTTTTTTCCCGTAGATTTCTTGTAAGTCTCGGATAAAAAATAACATAAGGTGGTATTTTACGCTCTTCCACATGTCAAAACCACAGCCAATTGACATAAAAAACAAACATTCAGCATCCATACCAAAAATAAATGCCTTTTAGCAATGTCATCCATGTAAAAAGTACCTTTATAATGCCATTTTAAGTCACGAATAAGGTAAAACTTTGATTAACTTTCCATTACGATTCCATGTTTCTTTCAAATCAGCTTTTACGACGCAATTGAGTCAAAAACATCGAAACATTTCCTTTTCTTATATTAATAGAACTTGGACGAAAGTAATAGAAAGAAGGATATGATTACGATACACCATAAGTTTTATAAAGAGCCTCTTAATAAAATGGTACGTATTACCGAAGCCATGATAGAAGTAGGCTAGTCGACCAGCGCACGCTTCGGCGATATGTTAGGGGGTGTTATCTCGCTCGAGTGGCTCAACCACTCGACTGCCGGATTACCGGGAACTTTTAAACTGGTACGGGCTAGTCTGGAATTTTATACATCTGGACACGAAAAGGAGCTTCTAAAAACTTGTTTTCACTGGTTTAAAATGCGATTAGATAGATAGATAGAAAATACTTTATTGCACATTAATAAAATGAAAAACAAAATTTAAATTAATTGTACAATGGGCGGTCGTATCCAGACAAGCTTGGACGGAATGGCGATTAGGGAGATACCTAAAGTTAAGCGGATTGTTAAAATAAAAATAAGAAAGTATTCATTTGCGACACTAAAACATTACTGTGCAAAATGAAATACATATAAACAATCACATTTCTAAGTTGTGCATCTATTTATAACGCAAAATAATTTAAATACAACTCTTTTTAAACTGTCTGCAAGGACAACAAAGGGATTTACGATTTTGGTTTGGGAGGGGCCCAACCCAGTTCATCATCATCATCATCATCATCATCAACCAATATCTATATATTTTCTGATAAATCATGGTCCTCTTTTGGATGGACCCGGATTTTTTAAAGAGGGCTTGAGTCCTCTAGTCCTAGGTCCAGTAGTGAACGGATTGGACGTTGAAAAGCTCTAACAGCTAGCTAGCAGCTTGATTTTAGTAAGCGTAACGCTAATAGAAGCTTTTTACAGTCCATTCAAGAGTAGGTCCAAGAAACTAACATTATATCGAAGGTTGGACGAGCTCTTGTACTTTGGAATTGGAGTTCCACATTAAAAGTTTACCATTTATTCATTGGTATTTTAGACACGTACAGATGTTGTTCAGTAACATATTGCAGAAACATGTTGCATGTTGCATGCAAGAGTAGTAGAGCTCTTTGTGAAGGGCTCGTCCAGGGAAGTACTACCACCATGCCTTTTTCTGCCGCCAAGCAGTGTTGCTGTGTTCCGGTTTGAAGAGTGTGGTCGCCGGTGTAATTACAGGTACATGACGCTTAACACCTGTTTGCCTCAAGTTGATGGACGCGGGGCAGTGCATCGTAGGGCACGTTTCTATCGTACATGACTACGAGGCAGTGTTATGCTATAGGTGATGGTTACCACTTAACATCAGGTGGGCCATCTGCTTGTTTCATCAGCTAGTAGTATAAAAAAAAATATGTTGCTCGTGTCATTTTTTCTAACACCCTTCTGAAATACGTTCTCAACTCCGTTGTTTTCCTAGTCTCATGTCTTGCAAAATCTTGTTTTTCGATGAATATGTTCTACTTTTGTAACCAATTTTACAATCGCAAGGGAATAGAAAACTTCAAAAGTATTTAGGAATCACATAATTATTATTAGACGCAACGTTCCTTAAAAAAACAAAAGAAAAAAATATTATAATTTAGTCTTGAATTAAAAAAAAAACTGCAGTGTAAGGTAGCATCTCAACCCCTCTAGCCAAGAAAACATTCTACAGCCTTTATAGAATAAAAAACTAATCAAAATGTATTGGAGTGGCATGACTAAATTCCTATACTAATAAGACGATGTCAGTTTCATCGTATCTTCTTATGCTATTTCATGGCTCACTAAGTAACTCAACTACATTATAATAAGAAAAAAAAAATCCTTAAAAAAATTCGTTTAAATATCTACCTTCGTGAAACTATTATTTCTTCCCCTCCTACTCAGCTCGCAACACAAATTGAATTTGCCGGACAAAACGTCCGGATTCCAGTGCACTGGAAACAGTTTAATTATATCGTAACGTCCACATACCCACTGTCTGAGAATGCCCTCCACGTCTCGGTATTACATAGCTGTGCCCAGACAATGGTAGTAAAGTTACGGTTTCTGAAAAAGCGGCGAGCTTTTTGAAAAAAGAAAATATTTATTGAAATAAATGGTTAGCGTGTTACGTTATTTATGTTTTGTCATTTATGAAGAGAGTGTTGTGTTGATGATAACTCCTAAATAATCAATAGATTTTTTATTAGTACCTACGTATTTTAGCGTAAAGAGAGAGATAGAGAGACTAAAACTTAACGCTCACTAAATAAAACGGTATTTAGTTTCAAAAATAAATATTATTTATTTAAATGTAGTGGAGAGTACAAGTACATTTAAATAGAACATGGCGTCAACGTTACAAAAGACAGAAAAAGAGTGTGATTTAATTATTTTTTTAAATTACTATTTAAAGAGCGGTCACCGCTTTATGGAAAACGGTTATCCACTTGTCTAGAACTTTCATATTAAACTAAATTGATGAAACTTTGGATTTAAGGATAAAGCAAGTTGTAGATTGGTGTATTTAGTATAAAAGATGGTTAGTTTGTATATTCTACTTAATTATAGTCTTTTGAAATTTTCTCTATTAATTCTTTCAAACAATAAATCAATACAAGCATACTAACGACATAATACTGATGCACGATACTGATACAATACTTTATAAACCCACATTCATTGTAAAATAAATAGCACCACCATGTAACACGGAGCAGAACCAACATAATTTTTTTTTTTCTTAGTGGGGACCAAACAGCACAGGCGCAGAAAGCCGAGTTACCAACTGAGCTAAGCCTGAAATAGGAAGTATGTCAGTGGGAAGTCATGTGAAAGGCCACATGGCTTGCAGACGGCAAACGTTACAATAGATTAGATGTGTCCGCACCAACATGTCTTGGGCTTTGGTCAGACAGCTCTTAGCTTGAAGATGCACTCTAGAGAGCCTACGTTATGATACAGGGACAAAGCAAGATTTGCCTACTACAAGTACGATATCAACTCTATTATACCTTGTAACAGGAAACTACCTATATAGTGGGGAGAGAGTTACACAGCGTACCTACGACGATATTACGTGTTCGGTTGAATTATGCTCATACTTTCTTTTGTTATGCAAATCACAAAAAAACTATTTTGAAATCCCATACATTGATATCTAGTTAGTACCTTCGTCTATATGGTTCAAATTTGAATAGAAAAACTTACAAACGTACAGTCAATGTGAGAATTCGATTGCATTTAATTTCGCTGTCGATACATCGATAGCAGCTAACTTCTGACTTGCAATGTCAGTGGTTGAGTGGCATTGTGTGTGTGACAATGCTATTTTTTTCTTCTTCATATTTTTAAGTTGGTGCACGGACGTCATTGGCTGCGTTATATGTTATGTTATTATTGCACGTCGTCGGCGCCTTACCTTTTCATTACTATCTAGATACTTACTGTGAGTAATGTTCACACCCATCCAGGGAGCAATGGTTAGTGATAAATCAACAATTTACAGGCAATTTCAATAATTCACACAATATCAAGTTACCCGCGCGAATAAAGAAAAATCCAATTTCCCCTTGCATTACTGGAGACGAGGTTACATCAGCATGTGTTCACACTGAACTTTTTCAATATTTTCTAGTTTAAAATAATTCTTGTGTGTTTCTTTCTACACGGTTTTCGACATATAATAATAATGCCGATTCGGCTATAAAGCCAAATAAGGCCAATTTTTTCCTAAATAAACTAAACTCAACAGAAAGAGGCATCATCTCCAATCTGCTCTTAGTCTAGGATTGTAGATGCCATTACAGCAATTTCATTGGTAAGTATGTCATCGGTCATATTCTGATTTCTATGACATCCAAAGATATTTCAACCGAATCTTATCAACGGAATTAGCCTTCTGATAAAAAAAAAACTCTAGCTAATCCTATTAAAAAGTATAACCTAATTTTGCTCGATGAGTTATCGGACGGCGCTCATCCTCAGTTCCATCAATAACTAACTTAATTAACTTAAAAGCTCTTTAGTGAGTGCTCGTCCGCTCAAAGGTAATGCTAATGCTAAAAATACTGTGAAATAGGAGAATTGAACTTGCACTTCATTTTATTTATTTAGTGAAAGAAAATAAAAACAATGAGGTAAAAGATAGATTAGATAATGTCGCATTCTGCTGCCTTATCGCCAAGTGTATTGGTAATGAAAATTAGCAACTTTGGGTACCATTTATACAAAATTTACAATGTTAAAACCAGCCACTGATAACTATCCCTTACTTCAGTAAATCCTCTTATTTTCATCGTGTTCTTATTACTTTCCAAAAATAAAAGAGCAGTGTGATCACGCCTTTCGAAAGGTGTTTCGGATATGAGCGATTATTCAGGGCCACGATAACAATGGGGGTAATAAATTATGATTGATGAATGCTCTCGGAAAATGTGCACCCCCTAGGGGAACAATAAAAATATTTACAGATCTGGAGAAGGCGGAATAATTAACGATAATGTAAGATAAAGATGCTTAGGCCCGTTTCAGGGCCCTTATTTCACTAATTTACAACGGTTTACGTTCAATTCAGTTCCAACAATGGTTCGACCGATCAGCAGCTTTCAGCAAATAAATAGTAAAAAATCAGCATTCATGGTTTCCACGACAGTCAACTTTTATAGATGTTCAAGTGTACTACACTTGAACATCTATAAAAGTTGACTTGATTTGTTGAAGTTATTTGATTAAAAATTGTTGAATTTAAGCAAATTGAAACACTATCAATATTCAATAGTATTCAATCTCCACTTTCATTATTTCAGTTTCCAATAACACAATAGTAACTAATTAATCACGGTCACCTATTGAGAGTAAACAATGAGACAGAACATAGGACTATGGCACAGCTTTTACAGAAGCGCTGGGCCACTGAGACATGTTCCACTAATCGTATTGATTAGCTAGACATTTTGAGATTTAGTTGAACCGGAGGGGTGGGTTGTCACGCACTGGTACGACGAATGAGATTTCAAAGTAAAGTTTCTCTAATATCGGCATGAGATTCTCTTCATCATAATATGCTGGTTATCATCAGACCTTTATTGTATGGACTCCGTTTATCAAAGAACACATGGAGATTAATCAAAGGCTTCAAACTGCAATTATTCCTACGATTTTTCAGGAATTGTTTTCAGACCAGATCAATATCCAAATCCAAATATCGAAATTTTCACCAAATATGGTAAGACCCATCCAAGATAAACCTTATAAAAAACAGCATTCAAATCGAAGCTCTACATTCACAGCTTCGTGGGCACAAACAAACAAACAGATAGATAGACACGCAACCACCGTCAATCTAATAACATCCCTTCCATTTTTCAGTCTGGGGTTAGAAGCAGTACCAGCCATACTTCCCCAGCTGTACCCTAGACCATTCTTAAGGCAAACAGCATTAGTCATCTGTCAGGGTACCCTTTCAGACAAAGACAAACATCGCTGGTCCGAATACTCTCCGCGTGTGGATACTTCAAAAGATGGCAAAGACGAATGCGAATGTTTGAATATATCTTTTGAACTAAAGAATTCTTGAAGCCTGCATGTATTATAGATTTTTGTAGATATTCCGTTGTAGTTGTAACTATTATTTTAAAACACAAAAGTACCTCGAAGCCAAATAATATTACAACATCATATAATAATTTAATAAGGTGTTGTAATCATCGATACGAAATAACCCCGAAAGTATTTTATAAGCTATAGATCTTCTTTAGATATAGATCTATTCTTTAGATATAGATCATCTTTAATGATATCAGTTTTGTTTTATTTTCCCGTGGTATGTTTTTTGCCGGCACTTTTCCCGGTAAAAAAAAACATAACCTCCAAAAAAGCTTATGTTAACACGTAGAGAATACATTATTATAACAAAGCTAATAATACCTAGAACTGGCAGCAAAGCTTTGTCTTTTTAGCCGTGTTTCAGAGACTTAAAACTTGTTCCCCGAATAGCCACAGACTTTCACACTGAAATTTGTAGCCGGCATATCCGAGGCCACTTTTGAAAATAACTAAAAAGCCAACAAAGAAAGTTTCCAAAGCCATTATGAAAAGCAGGAGCCGGCCTCGTAGCAAAGTGTTTCAGCTAATGTGCGCGCGAAATTATTCTCAGGAACTCAATTTGAACCTGTGAAAGTTCTTTTTATATTCTTGAAATGTTTTAGACCGTTTAGAGAAACAACCCATTTTGTATTTAGCTAAAACCAGTGGTTAAAAATATGAGAGTTGGAATTATTATTCTTATTATTGTTTATCGTGTATGGGTGTATAATACGAGTAGGTATAATTTTTTTTTTTTTCATAAAATGTCAGCCTTTTTGAAGAACATTCTTATTTAATTACCAGCGCTAGTGCGACGTGAAACTAGAAAACTCATTCCGTCAAACTCAGATGTGAAATTGCAAATCTAAGTTTAATGTTCACATAACAATTTAAAATTTAATTTCCAACTTGACCCCGGACCCGCACGCAAGTTTATAACATTCAAACTGGCGGGCGATTTGAGCCTAGCAGAAGTTCCGAAACTTCCCCAGACTTCCTCAGGCGTTTTACACAACCAGATTTTTACAAAACTAATTGAAATTATGTCGGCGCTACCCTGCAAGTCTTGAGCTCCAGAAGTTCTAGTTTCAGAGGTGCTCTTCGGAGTTTTATTACTCGTATCTTTGTAAAAGTATGGCTGAGGTTATATTTGCGATTTCTCCATGGTGTTTGAGTCACGTTAAGTTGGGTAATTAAAAGTTGTAGCTCGGAGTAACACTTGTTCTGAAGCGAGCCAATTTGCAGGCACCCAGGCCTCGTGTGCGCGGTTAGGCGTTATAGTGTTTATGAAATGTACAAAGGTTTATGGCACTGAAATATTATTTCCATCGAGAAAATGCCTTTTTACACAAAACATTTTCAGAGCCTGCCACTGCGCAGAATGATTTTTTACACTATAGAGATAGATAGATAGATGGATAGAATATTCTTTATTGTACACCACAAGTAAAGAAAATAAAAAAAAATACCATAATTGGTAATACAATTTAGTTTTAGGAGGTAGGTACAATGGGCGGCCTTATTGCTTAAAGCAATCTCTTCCAGGCAACCTTTGGATGGACAGGATCTAATACACAAAACACGGACGGGGAGATAGATCCTATAAAAAAAAATTACTAAATCATTACGCTTTCAGTAAGTTATCCCGCTAACTGCCTAAACCCCTTAGCGTCTTCAAGGATACTGAAACTCAAGAGAGATCTTGAATTCCTCACTATTTAATTAAATAACGAGCTCCTACTTAAAAGAATAAATAGAGTTCAAGCACTAGATCTTCAGACAAGACTCGAGACTGGATGTTATTCAAAGCGAGATAAACAGAGTTGCAATTTAAATAAAACTGATTTAACTTACGAGTATACCTACTATTAGTTCTATTACTGTACTGGTAATGAGTTTTATAGCTTACTAGCCGTCGCCCGCGGCGTTGCTCGCGTTCTAGACCTTTTAGAGTGCAACTTTTCAAAATTCCTTTCTTAGTGCGCCCCTACACTATATAAGGAACCTACCCTCCAAATTTCATACCTCTAGGACTTATAGTTTAGGCTGTGCGTTGATTCTCTGTCAGCTTCAAAAGAGTTTTATATATATACTAGCTGTTACCCGCGACTTCGTACGCGTGCTGTGTCAGATGCTGCGGTAGCCAAAATGTTTTGTTATGTTTATGTAGGAGGTGCTGTCGTCGCCGGATTTTTTTATCGTTATGTTTTGTGGCCGATGTAGTCAAACTATGACTTTTTTGTTATTTTAAACATATCTGAGTACCTATAGTGGAAGGTGCACTGATAGCCAAAAATGTTTTTCGGGTTACGATCCCGTAGGGTTTCGCAACCCTTATAGTGCAACTCTGTCCGTCCGTACGTCTGTTACAAACCGTACCTATTATCCCAAAAACTATTAGAGCTATTGACTTGATGTTTTGTGGATTCTAAGATAATCAACGCACAGCCTAAACTATAAGTCCTAGAGGTATGAAATTTGGAGGGTAGGTTCCTTATATAGTGTAGGGGCGCACTAAGAAAATAATTTTGAAAAGTCGCACCCTAAAGGGTCCAAAATTAGGGTCAAAGATTTAAATCAAATAATGCGTTTCTTTTATATCGTACATTATAGACCCTTGAAAATTGGTACATAGATTCCTCAAATAGATTTACTGGACACGTGTTTCAGGATATTTTTTTTTTTTGAACTGAAGGTACAGAATTCTTTCAATTGATGAAAAATTATAACCAACGCTTTTATTTAATTAAACATGGCTTAAGACGGTTCAACCAGGTAAAATACAAAAAAGTGCATCTTAAGGTCCAAAGGGCAAGGTCTAAAAATAGGCAGACCTTCAGAATAAAAGAATGGTAGGGTATCATTTCAAAGTGTTTTTAATGACCAACCCGTTTTATAACATTTCTTTAAGGTCCTAGCAATTACACTACCATATTCCAACGTATTTAAAGGCATTTGCCTGCATTGGGCTCTAAAATATTACAAAAAAAATTAACCGGTTAGCAAAAAAGCACTAGGTCCTGCCGCCACAATCCAACACGTTTAAATTTACAAAAACACTAATAATTTACAGCAAAGGCTTAACAAACACAACAAAAAAAAAATCCATCTACCGCAATACCTTCCACCATACTCCGATATGTTCAAAGGTTTTAAAACAAAGTCATAATTGGATAACATAAAGCTTAAAAACATATCAAAACATTTTCCGGTGTAAAGAGTAAAAAAAAACATAGGTTGACTATATTATAGGACTCAAAAACATAACGAAAAAAAAATTCTGCTACCGCAGCATCTGCCCCCACACTCCAACATGTAAAGAGTAAAAAAAAACATAGGTTGACTATATTATAGGCCTCAAAAAAAAGACGAAAAAAATTTTCAGCTACCGCAGCATCTGCCCTCACACTCCAACATGTTAAGAGTTAAAAAAAAAAACATAGGTTGACTATATATTATAGGCATCAAAAACATAACGAAAAAAATTTTCGGCTACCGCAGCATCTGCCCCCACACTCCAACATGTTAAGAGTTAAAAAAAAACATAGATTGACTGTATTATAGACCTCAAAAAAAAGACGAAAAAAATTTTCGGCTACCGCAGCATCTGCCCTCACACTCCAACATGTAAAGAGTAAAAAAAAACATAGGTTGACTATATTATAGGCCTCAAAAAAAAGACGAAAAAAATTTTCAGCTACCGCAGCATCTGCCCTCACACTCCAACATGTTAAGAGTTAAAAAAAAAACATAGGTTGACTATATATTATAGGCATCAAAAACATAACTAAAAAAATTTTCGGCTACCGCAGCATCTGCCCCCACACTCCAACATGTTAAGAGTTAAAAAAAAACATAGCTTGACTATATTACAGGCCTCAAAAACATAACGAAAAAAATTTTCGGCTACCGCAGCATCTGCCCCCACACTCCAACATGTTAAGAGTTAAAAAAAAACATAGGTTGACTATATATTATAGGCATCAAAAACATAACTAAAAAAATTTTCGGCTACCGCAGCATCTGCCCCCACACTCCAACATGTTAAGAGTTAAAAAAAAAACATAGATTGACAATATATTATAGGCCTCAAAAATATAACGAAAAAAATTTTCGGCTACCGCAGCATCTGCCCCCACACTCCAACATGTTAAGAGTTAAAAAAAAAACATAGGTTGACTATATATTATAGGCCTCAAAAACATAACGAAAAAAATTTTCGGCTACCGCAGCATCTGACCCCAAACTCCAACATGTTAAGAGTTAAAAAAAAAACATAGGTTGACTATATATTATAGGCCTCAAAAACATAACGAAAAAAATTTTCGGCTACCGCAGCATCTGACCCCAAACTCCAACATGTTAAGAGTTAAAAAAAACATAGGTTGACTATATATTATAGGCCTCAAAAACATAACGAAAAAAATTTTCGGCTACCGCAGCATCTGCCCCCAAACTCCAACATGTTAAGAGTTAAAAAAAAAACATAGGTTGACTATATATTATAGGCATCAAAAACATAACTAAAAAAATTTTCGGCTACCGCAGCATCTGCCCCCACACTCCAACATGTTAAGAGTTTAAAAAAAAACATAGATTGACAATATAACACGCCTCAAAAACATAACGAAAAAAATTTTCGGCTACCGCAGCATCTGCCCCCACACTCCAACATGTTAAGAGTTAAAAAAAAACATAGGTTGACTATATATTATAGGCATCAAAAACATAACTAAAAAAATTTTCTGCTACCGCAGCATCTGCCCCCACACTCCAACATGTTAAGAGTTAAAAAAAAAACATAGATTGACAATATATTATAGGCATCAAAAACATAACTAAAAAAATTTTCTGCTACCGCAGCATCTGCCCCCACACTCCAACATGTTAAGAGTTAAAAAAAAAACATAGATTGACAATATATTATAGGCATCAAAAACATAACTAAAAAAATTTTCGGCTACCGCAGCATCTGCCCCCACACTCCAACATGTTAAGAGTTATAAAAAAACATAGCTTGACTATATATTATAGGCATCAAAAACATAACGAAAACAATTTTCAGCTAAAAAAGCAGCAGAAAATGGGGTGTATGGTGTCAATATAAATATTTTACTGACAGATATGAGTCGAAGGATTATTATTTTGATAATATCTTAAAGAGCACCCCACGCTTTTTATTAAATAAAATTAAAAAAAAACATATTTACACTAGGATTAACTTATATTTATTAAAAAAAATAACACTATTCTTTATTCAAATTTATTATAATTCATTTAAAAATTTTAAGTTTGGTTTCTATATAAAGCGTGTTGTTTAGTTTTTTTTGACTATTATTTATTTCGTGTAAAGTTCGGACATTCCTATAAAAGCTATAGAACACAATACAATTATTATTCCAATTTTTTCACTCCATAAACTTCGGAGATAGAGGGGAAGGACAATGTCATTGTTAGGATATTTTACATAATAAGTCAAAAACTATGCGTGATAACAAAAAAATTAATATTATCTGTCAGCTTCAAAAGAGTGTTATATATATACATTGAGGTTTGAATTTTTTTTTTAATCATGATACACGTGTTGGGTCATTTTATTTGAGGAATGTATGTACCAATTTTCAAGAATCTTCTATGTACGGTATATAAAAGAAACGCTTTATTTGATTTAAATCTTTGACCCTAATTTTGGACCCTTTAGGGTGCGACTTTTCAAAATACCTTTCTTAGTGCGCCCCTACACTATATAAGGAACCTACCCTCCAAATTTCATACCTCTAGGACTTGTAGTTTAGGCTGTGCGTTGATTCTATGTCAGCTTCAAAAGAGTGTTATATACATTGAGTTTTGAAATTTTTTAGAAATCCTGAAACACGTGTCGGGTCATTTTATTTGAGGAATCTAGGTACCAATTTTCAAGGATCTTCTATGTACGGTATATAAAAGAAACGCATTATTTGATTTAAATCTTTGACCCTAATTTTGGACCCTTTAGGGTGCGACTTTTCAAAATTCCTTTCTTAGTGCGCCCCTACACTATATAAGGAACCTACCCTCCAAATTTCATACCTCTAGGACTTGTAGTTTAGGCTGTGCGTTGATTCTATGTCAGCTTCAAAAGAGTGTTATATACATTGAGTTTTGAAAATTTTTAGAAAACCTGAAACACGTGTCGGGTCATTTTATTTGAGGAATCTAGGTACCAATTTTCAAGGATCTTCTATGTACGGTATATAAAAGAAACGCATTATTTGATTTAAATCTTTGACCCTAATTTTGGACCCTTTAGGGTGCGACTTTTCAAAATTCCTTTCTTAGTGCGCCCCTACACTATATAAGGAACCTACCCTCCAAATTTCATACCTCTAGGACTTGTAGTTTAGGCTGTGCGTTGATTCTATGTCAGCTTCAAAAGAGTTTTATATATATTGATGATGATGATATTGATCATACGTTCCACTATTGGGTCTGTATTGGAGCCAGTGTGGAAACTGCTATTCTATCCAGTTCCGAAGCTTGTCTTTTAAACTTAACTCTAGAAAGAAGCATGACACCGGTGTTTCAAACAATACGCCGTTCGATTGTTGCAAAGTTTCGGAGTTTCCGCAAGTCACATAGCCTAAATAGCACTTAACCTAAATGGCTTGCCCCATTAATTTCCCGGGAGATGTCTTAATTCTTTTGTCGCTGAAAAAATGCGGGTGAATAGGTGGTCGCGGGTCAGGGTTGCCTAATTTTCTTGTAAATGCCATGGGCCCTGCATAAGAGTCGGCTGAACACCGTCACAAGGTGAACATTGTAAAAACGGCAAGATTTATTGATCTCATAACATAATTGTAATTAACAGAAGACTTACCTCAAATCTTACTTCCTACTAATATTATAAACGCGAAAGTATGGATGGATAGATGGATGTCTGTTACTCTTTAGCGTAGAAACTACTGATCCGATTTGGATGAAACTTGGAATACATATTGTCCGTGACCTGGATTAACATATAGGCTACTTTTTATCCCGAAAAAATAACGGGAACCAACGGAACGCGAACGAAGTCGCGGGTGGCACCTAGTATTCCATATATTTACCATTTCCACAGCTCATATAACAAGTAGAATACCGCATTTCAATAAAAAAGCTGAAGGACCAAAGTGAGCCTGGGTTTCTTCGTTCGTATCAATTCAATTGGAAAATTATTCATCAAATCAGCTCGAGAGGACTCGGTATCAATACGGTACCGATAAAAACCGGTAATTGGCCCTTTGTATAAAGAAGTGAGGAAAAACTCTGTTTCTTGTGGGATTTTTATGCAGTCAATGTTATTCGAGGTTGAAATGTAGCATACGAAACTCTTCCGATTAGTAGAATCAATTGAATTAAAGTTGTATGGCTATAGATGACAAAAATCTGTAGATAGCTACTTCTCTACAAATTTTTACCTTGGTTACAGATAATACAATAATTTTTTTATTTGTAAAACTATGTTCACTGTTAAAAAATTGGCAAAGCGCGTAGCAGACGACACACAAAAAAGGCTTCCCAAAACTATAAGGGTTCCTTGCAGGAATTTGGTGCCCTAAGGCCGGAATACTCAAACGTCACTCAAATTTAAGCACCACTTAAAATTGCTCTACCTTTGTTTGACATTACTCATTTCTAAGAGATGGCAATAATTTAAGCGTGAACTTTGAGTATTCGGCCATAATTAGGTTAGCGCGTTCCCCGATATTACGATTTTTCTCCAAAATTACAGGTTGCACTTGCCACTGCTAGAAAAACAAATCCAAAAACTATCCATTTTAAACGTTATATGACAAAAACAGCTTCAGTTGAAGTTATAAATGACGATTGCGTAAATTGCAACCGACCGGGGAACCGCGTTTAACGATACAGCCCGTGAATTCTGTGGTATCCTGCGGTTACAGTAATTCTGGGTTACACTATTGCAGGAAGTTGCCGAATGTTGCTATGAGTGTTTTAGCATACACAGTAGATGCTTTGTTGTACCATCATCCACCTTACATACACTTTGTCAGGCATTGCAGCTCAGTTGGTAAAAGCTCTGCCTTCCGTACTGTGGGTTCTGGGTTCAATCCATACTGTAAACCGGGTTTTTTTTCACTTGAATAATCATATAATCAATATATATAAAACTCTTTTGAAGCTGACAGAGAATCACCGCACAGCCTAAACTATAAGTCCTAGAGGTATTAAATTTGGAGGGTAGTATCCTTATATAGTGTAGGGGTGCACTAAGAAAGGAATTTTGAAAAGTCACACTCTGGTCTAGAACGCGAGCAACGCCGCGAGCGACGGCTAGTACACTATAGTATTTGTCTTCAAAATAAAATAAAAAATCAACACAAATCGGCAACTTTTTGTGAAATCGACCGACCGACCACACCACCCAATGCGAATTGTCCCAATTCATTAGCAAACCGGTCCCGTGCCGTATTTAGCATCAGCAGTACTTAACACTTAAACGAACCTAGTAATTAGCATGGATTACTGGTTCTGTTATGTATTTACCGCGGAGGTATGAAACTATTCAGTTTTAGATAGTAGAATCGCTGGATTCAAATCGAGTGTATTCGTGAGCAAGAAGCTTTGTGAACGGCGTTATCTCTGTCTTTTTGTTTGTTTGTCTGTGTCTTCGGTAGAGCTCCAATTTGAATGCGATTTTTTTGTTAGAAAGGTATCTATTTCATTATCTATGGTAGTTCTTAATTATAATCCAACTAAGAGAAGGACTACATTATAAATAAAAAATGAAATAATTCAAAAAATATAATATCCATTTTATTTCACACATCATGGTGTCTTTTGAACAAACGGTGATAAGGCCACCCTATACCTAGTTGGCAAGTCGTTGAATGTATAATAATATCCTATGTGTTATTTATGTGAAAGTTTCTGCTGCGAAATATGCATGGCTTTATTTGAATATCATAACTTTAGATTAGGCAAAGTTGGAAATGCATGAAGCTTTTGGACTCTGTTTTGAAAGGTTTCATAATAAGTTTGAGCTTTTTGCTATTTATTAAAACTTAAACTACACAAACTCGAAATTACTAAGTTCAGTATTTTTATTCGGTTCAACCCGACATCAACTCTAAATCTTCGATCAGCTCGTCCCTAATAATTTATGAAGGGTTAAAAAAATAGAATCTTAATATATAAAACTCTTATGAAGCTGAACGACAATCAACGCACAGCCTAAACTATAAGTTCTAGAGGTCTGAAGTTAGGAAGGTAGTATCCTTATATAGTGTAGGGGTGCTACCCCCCAAATTTCATACCTCTAAGACTTATAGTTTAGGCTGTGGGTTGATTAGACATATATTTTGAGATGAAAAATAGATCAGATTTCACTCAGACATCGGCGCACACTAGTGAGTTACACAGAAATGTTCACGAGTTCTCACTTTCACCGACAATCAGCGAGTAAGTGCTGGTAACCGAGTTTCCCTAACGAACTCGACTTAACTAGATAGTAACGACGCGACGCCCTAACTTCTTAATTAGACCAACCGACGACTGTAAATGAACTTTTTGTGCTTTGTAGTGTTCAGTTTGGCTCAGGTGGAATATGGGCGGATTTCGCTTTACGTCATTATTTTACTGATGAGTTGAGATTCAATATTATTTGATTTTCGTAGCAAAATTTTGGCAAAAAGCTTTACCATCAAATCCACACTCCGCACAGGTTAGTTGGTATATGTATAAGTAATCTAAATAGTATTAATCTCGTCTTTGTGCGGTTTTTTAGAAGAACTTTCTATCCAATGTAACGCATCTTACCTAATATTACTAGAAGGCAAATTACGTTGAATCTACTTAATATGAAGGAAATTCTTCATAGTAAGAAGATTCTACGTAATTTGGTAGAGCTATTATAAAAATTATTTATTTATTATAGCGTGCTTTTACTTTGAACTAGTTTGAGCTACGTATTATAGGACAGTACACCTAGTAGAATATTGATATAACTTTGTGGAACATCTGACGACCTATAACTTTTCACTAAACAGAAGCTTTGTAAAGAGCTTTACACAATAAGAACCTACTAAGTTTAATATTGTCAAAACCAAGTGTACTTAGATATAAGGATAGTATCTTCTTGTTACTCGTAATACCAAAACCCTCAGCGTAAAGTTACAAAGTAAGTATTCGCTAGTAAATCATTATTAGGTTACTTTCATGAATAACGTGTCGCCGTAGCCGCCATACTTGGAATCCCTTATAATTTTCGGTTACAATCGATCCCGCTCGTTACATTTAAGTCGTATTTTAAAGGTGTTAAGATTTATTTTTAAGTGGCATTTTTTGCTGCCTACGCTTTCGTAGAACCTCTACGTAGATTTTACGGAGAGTTTAAATATACAATTTGATTTGTTTATAAAGTGGATTTTGGTAGAACATTCGTGATACTCGTAGTTGCTCTAATTCGATTCGATTATTAGAGAAGTAGTAGTAATTCGATTGTGTTGTGGTGAATGGGAGGTTGTTCTACTTATTTTATTTGATTTATAAAGTATTTTCTTAATAAATTCTGATGTGTTACAAATATGAGTCGTGGGGCGGAAGTTTGAACGTGACCGGAAATGTTATTCCCTTCGAAGATACATTGAGTGAGGCCGCAGAATATCATATAATTCAATACTATGTTAGTATGGTGTTTTTAATAAAAATAAGTATAAAAAATTGTATTAGTAAAAGTAGACATTGATAAAAAAAACACAAGTAGGTAAGTTATATATTATGTAACGGTACCTACCTACTAACTACCAAGAAAAATTTTTGTATCCCCTATTGAAATAGAACCCATACTTCTACCCTGAGACGGTATGATGTGCCACATAATTGTCAGTATTTTGCGCACAAAATAAAAACAAAAATGTAAATACTTAGGTACAAGATCTAGAATGAATTTTCAAATAATTTACGTCTGATTAGGGCACTATTGCTTTAAGTCATAGTCGTGTTATATTCTGTTCCACGTGCGGAATAAGCTAGGGTACTTTTCCGAAGAGTTTGTATTCCACTCTGTATAAACATAAAAGAATCCAATAGAAGTATACCAACCAAGGGTTAACATCATTCGATCTTCATTTTAACGGTGTGCGTAATAAAAATATGAGAAATCCCAGCACTTGAACGATATATTACTACCTGCGGAAACATAAAAACTACACGAGGGTGTTTTCAAACCGGGCGTGTACAAAATATGGGTAAACAGGGGGACTTTCTATGACTTTTATAGCTAGACGCGTTATATGTTATTGGACTTGCTCTGTGAGGTAATGTATTGTTATAGGCAGAAGTTACCACTTAAAATCAGGTGAGCTATCAGCTTGTTCCATTACTTTTATCATAAAAAAAAATGTAGTGACTACACCAAAAATATACTTTGACTTACGCAATGCAATGCAGTGTCTTGGGCACGCTTACGATTAGTAGCAAGTTACATGGGCAACGGTTTGTAGATAGCTCAACTGTTTCATGAAGTGCATTTTGTAAATATTGTGAATATTGCAAATACTCTACTAGTCGTAATTTTCTTTGTGTATAAAGTTTTTAAGTTTTATAGTACAAGCTTTGCTTGGGACTACAGAACGATGTGTGTTATGTTCAAGAATATTTATTTATATTTACCAATCGATAAATTAATAGGTACCTACTACAGTTATCGATCATCATCATCATCAATATACTCGTATATAAAACTCTTTTGAAGCTGACAGAGAATCAACGCACAGCCTAAACTATAAGTCCTAGAGGTATGAAATTTGGAGTATAGTATCCTTATATAGTGTAGAGGTGCACTAAGAAAGAAATTTTGAAACGTCACACTCTAAAGGGTAGAACGCGAGCAACGCCGCGGGCGACGGCTAGTACAGTATATAAAGAGTACTAAGATAAACCCGACATAAGCCACACTTGTCGCGTGAATAAGAAGTCAGGCAATTACCTTACTATAAAGCTCGCGGAAAACGCATCTAGCACTATAAACATATCTTACGGAACCGTGACGTTTCTTTGTTCTTTTATATGCCACCGATAGTTCCTCTGCAGTCAATGTTTACCTCACTGAGCACGACCACTGAATACGTGACGTGCCCTGTGATTCATTTCACTACGCCCATCACTCTAAGACATAGGTAATGTATGTTAGTATTTTATTGAGTTTCAGTGAAAGCTTGGTTTCACTTAAACTGTATAGTATACCTAATAATACCTTCTGTACTATCCATACTAATATTATAAATGCGAAAGTAACTCTGTCTGTCTGTCACGCTTTCACGCCAAAACTACTGTACCGATTTGAATGAAAATTGGTACACAGATAGTCTAGAGCCTGAGATAGGACATAGGCTACTTTTTAATGCTAAAAAAAGGTTGTAAAGGGTTGAAAAGGGGGGGGGGTGAAAGTTCCTTAACCTTTACAACCTTAACAGTAAGAGTTTAAATGACAGGACAACGCCTTTCCGGTGAGCTAGTACCAATAATACTTAGGTCGTAACATAAAGTGTGAGCCATTGGAATAAATGTGTGTAAAGTTGTTTTTCTGAATGTGAAAATTCGTGTTAGGTTTTGAAGAGAAAATCCACCATTTTCTTTTCAAAACAAACGACAGCCGACTTGACAAATGACTTGACTTGACTTATTTATTACAATTTTAACACTGGACATTGGCAAAATTGTCTGTCGAAATGACGGACACAGGCCATTACTGAAGAGAAGAAGAAGAAGACCTAATAGTTAAGTTGTGGGCTGTGGGCTACCAACAGGTCATATCGTCCTAGATGTAGTGTAGGCACAGATCATATAATACTATGCTGTGTAGGTGTAAAAATGTACAATGACCAATGCAAGTAATGTGTGTGCGACACACCACTGTGGTTATGTGTTTATGCCTTGTCCAAGCACAATATACATATAACTTTGAATGAAAATACTGAAATAGGATTTTTCGTTTACGGCGAAATAAATTCGTCACCCCACTTATGCGGTTAGAATCGTAAAGATTTTTTTATGAGTCATGGTAATATTTTTTATTGTGCGACAATATACGGCCTTGGCAACTTTTTCGCAACCACATACCTACCTACATAATTTACTGCAGTACAATCGTTTGAATGAAGAACCTTAATCCATTTCATATGCTCAACTTATGAAAATCCAGACATAATCATTCAAATTCAAATCATTTATTTAACATAGGTGTTAACAGTCGACCCAAAACGACTCTATTACTTACAGTAAAAGAGTGAGCACATATAAACAAAGTAGGTAAGTATACACATAAAATATAAAAATACCAACAATGAATATTTACTTATTTTTTAAACTTATTTAACAACTTGACTACCTACAATTTTATATTTAGGGATGACACGGGGCATTACTATAATCTGCTAATTAGTTTCTATGGTGGGTGTTTCCGTTCTTAGGTAGGGTCAAACAGGGATGCCGGTTTGACCCTACTTAGAGACAAAAAATAATATCGATGAATGACCGTAGGTATGTAGGCAATTAGCAGCAGTGTAGCCGCAGTAACTAAATCACAGTGTTTTTTGTAACTTTTATTACGACTAATATTGGGTTACATTCTCATTAACAGAGAACCATTTAAGTACAGTGCCTGTAGCACAAGTTTATTTTACGTTTCAATCGCTGCTCTTTCATCATTATTTTACGCCCATCATTATAGTATTAGGTAAGTACTTAAAACTTTTGGACATGTCACATAACGCCCTCTTGTTACTCTCGACCTCATTGTAACTTACCGCCAGCGTCATTGTTACTTACCATCGCCCTCATCATCACTCAGTGAGGTGGTGTAGTAAAATATTTCATTCAATTTTAGTTTTAGTTATTCTTGTTCCAAAAATTTGATTCAGTATAAACTCGTGCTAAGGTTACAACTTTAGTGCTACAAAAGTATTTTTTGGGCAGTGGTTATTTTATCTTGGCTCGGGTCGGTGCACGCAAGCCAAGCCATAAATAATGCCTAGCTTGTAAAAATATCAGCTAATTCGTTACGAACAGTTTTAATGGCACGATAAATGTCACTGCGCACACATAAACATTAAAATCTTACAATTACACGGAAACATAGATATTTTACAAGAGATAAGGTCTTGAACAAATATTGCGGGTCGGGATAAGTCTGGGGTTCAATTAATAATACGTATTTAGTGCTGCTATCACCAAAAAATGGTCTTCCCGTATTACTATTGAAAGTATGTCACCAACTAATAAAAAAGGTGACAGTAAGAAAGGTGACAAATTACGCATGTGTAAATTGTGTATGTATTTTGCGCTTTTTTTTTGTAATTATATTTTGCGCTTTAGATGACCCGCTCAGGAGGGTAGAATTTTTTTATTTTATAACTCTGCGTAACATGTTACTATCGGAATCGGAAAATACCATTTTGTTTCCCCCATAAAGGCACCGTAAAAAGGTTATGGGTCGATTACTAATTCACATTTTTACTTCCTTGCCTCTCATTAGTATAACCGTTCATAAATATTAAAACAATCAAAAGTAGAAATCTACCCAGCTCACGAAATTTCCTTTTCCGTTATATTCACAGAATTATTTAAAATAAATTCCGTAAAAAGCTACAAGGTCCTTTATATAAAGAAAAAATATTTAGGAGGAGGTTTCCGTATCAAATTCGCAATGTGATAAAAATTCTAGAGGCCGTGTTGAATATTCAAATTTATACAAGCGTACCTGGCCGTAGGTAGGTTTGCATAAGTAAGCTTCGGGCGCGGACATAGTACAATAATCCGCGTCCGTTATAGAAAAACCAAAATCAAAATTCATTCCGTTGACCCGGAGAGCGTAATTCCGGAGGGCCGGAAACTATTTCTATTCAGAGGGGATTCGACCCCAAGGCGCCCCCGGTGCCTTGTTTTCTGAATACTTTCTGCCCCTAGGTAAGGTAATCGAAAGTTCCCTTGTTGCTCACGTGTGGGCTTTACCAAATACGAAAAAGATGAGCAGGGAACGGTAAAGTCCATTCTCAGTTTTTCTTCGGCGAAGGAACGCCGATTCCGGGACTGGGTAGTGCAGAAGTCGAAATGCCATTATGAGAAACTTTCCACTAATGTTTTGTATGTCTGTGGTAATGCACATTCTTAATTTAAAATACCACCCGTGCTTAAAATAACGCTCCGTTTCGCCCCAGATTTGTGAACGGAATGTGTTAATTGTTTCGTTTAATACCCGTTGCCGGGTGCTCTACAGTGAATATCATAAAAGCTTGTAAAATTTTATGAAAAGTTTTGATAAAATAAAAACTGTTTTAAAAGGTTATTTGTCTATTACCAAACAGAAATTACATTACCAGTGCCAGGAAAACTATCAATACACTATTTTGGCTGGAGAAATAACGTCACTTTTAGTAATTACAATAGACCTATTGGACGATTTCACACCATCTCTACACTGACAACGATATTTGTGTTGGAGCTTTTGAAATGTAGGTGTTAGTATCGGCTTGTGTGCATTGTTTGGTTCTTTATATCTTTGTTTGAAGGTTCCATGTAAAACATAAGCGTTTTCAGATTAGAAAATAAATGACATGTACAACATGCTTTCTCTCATTCTCGTAGGCCTTTACATCTATTGAAGATGATTTATATAGCGTCAGGAGGCAACCTATGCCTACACTTAACGGGACACTGTAGTGCCTGGGACAATGTTTAGATGGAGTAAGCTTGCCCAGCACCTATACCATCCTCTCAGCCTACTCAGCCATATGCACAGGAAAGACAAGGTCAATACGTGCGGAGCTGACTAAGCCGCGGGTTTCCTCACTGATCTTATAATCTTATGGAATCAGATCAATGAAGTGTACCAGATGTTTCTCCAGGCTTAGTCCATTGGTGCTACACCCATGCTCTCACTTGACCGTGTAATGGAACGGTTCAGCGGTAGATTTAATTCTGAATTTAGAATTTCAAAACATATGCAATGTAATAAAAGCAATAGAAGCTTCAACGAATGGAAGGCTCTATCTACGAGCTTCGAGCTTCCTTTGTGTCAGTAGTGAGGAGTTTGGCGAAGATAAGAATATGCGCCACGAAACATAGAATGCTTCGGCTGTGACTAATTTAAGTAATGAAATAAAAAATTAAATTTGGACAAGCACAGTTTTGGCAGTCGTTTTTTATCAGACTCTTGGACGAATTCGTCCATGATCACCGGAAAAAACCACTCTCGCTGATAACTACTGCAAAACTATAGTTTGGTACCACTGCGTAGCAACTTACATATTTATATGTATAGGTTATTACGTAGGTTCCTACGTACGTAGTTTGATAATTTAATTCCTTACTTGCAGAGTTCTTATACGCGGTACAATATACACCAAGTAAAGTACAAACTACCACACAAAGCTTATTCGGCGAGCGTACTTGGGTGCAAACTGCAATAGCAAAATTACATAGATCCAAACTCAAAACTTGACCATTCTCTTTTATGCGAGGTAGTAAAACGCAGTAATAGAGTTGTTCTGTTCAATCTCAACGATATACACCGAGATGCTATCGCCGTCCGGACGGTAATGACCGGGTGATAGCATCAAGAGACGCAGTAGAATTAGAAAGCTATGGAGACAAGGAAAACATCACGGATTTGCCAATCCGAATCTTTGGATAAGCTCGAGAGATGAGCAGATGATGCGATGGTGCGATGATGCGATGCGATTCTCATCATCTCAGCCATAAGTCGAAGACATTATATTTACAGTACTCCAAGAGGCACGTGAATGATTATCTATAGGAAGAACTAATAAAGCTAAAAATATTGCAAACTTAAGTTATTGTTCTTAACTCTTATTAGGGTTAAGCTCGCCTTTGTACATATCTTTAGTTTTAACTTATTTGCTCATATTTTTCTTTGTGTAAATGAATTTAAGAATTGTTCTATGAGAGCTCATCAGACGCTTGCAGTGATCCAAGTAGTTACTCTGGCAATAGAAAGCTTGTTTCGAAAGATTCCCGATTCGCAAATGGTATGTTTTGCAAACTGCATAATAACAGCTCTATGAAATCTTACCAGAAGCGCGTAGAATGATCTAAGGCAGATTAAATCTTCAGAACTGCCCGCAACATTAACTAATGACACGGAGATGAGACGGGACCCGATAGCCGGCACTCGGCAACTCGTTTCACTTCGTTGCAGGAACTTGGGGGCAATAAAAGCTTGTTTATATTACTGTGGGATGAGACCGTACCGATGAAGAGACGTCAGTTTATGTACAAGAGGACGATGTTGTGTCAGTTAGCCTACATGCTTATTCGGATAGGGAATAGGGAACAGGAATAAATAGATTTAAGACTTTCTAGGGTTTAATGCGCGTTTCACAATATAGCAAAAAAATTGAAATATAAAGGGACCGAGCGTACAGTTGTATGGGAGGCGAGCGGAGCGGGCAAAGAGAACGGCTTCCGTGGCTCATTGAGGCATCTTTCTTCTATGACGTGATGTATCCACCGTGGTATTGGTTATTATCAAAGTAGGAATCCTCATTGCGTTATCTTTCAGTGATTTTATTGGTTCTCATCTCATGCATGTCTTGGACTTTTCCGGACTTTCCCACGCCTTGGAGCAATCTGTTATGTTATTTTATTAATTAAATAAATAATTAGTAATTTGTGACTTACTTGTGTTATGTATTACGATATTGTTCACCTATCGGACTTACAAAGCGATGTGCCACTCCGTGTCGTTGTCGTCCCGTGAAGACACAAAAAGACTTGGACCTCGTTACCGCAGATAAGCTCAACTTGTGACGACTCTCAAAGTTCAATTGACTTGTGGAATATTCTGAGAATCTACTACGAAAGCGAAGATTTGTTTGTCACTTGTAGTTACACCGTGCGGCCGCCTGATACGTTATGCTCAGCTTCTGACGGACAGACAGTGTAGACGTGCAGTGTAACTCAAAATGACAAAATGAAGCTTCATCATCGTTTTGCGTGGTCGATACCCTGATTATCATACGAGAGGTTTGATGTGTATGCTAATTGGCTCGCCCTACATTAAGGTTCGTGATATGAGTATTAATTTTGTGATATAATTTTCAACATCTTGGTTTTATGGTGAGGTTCATTGAGCAAACGTGGTTTTATCTAAGCGGTTTTTAAAATGTAAATTAATCTGAAGCCTTAGTAATGTAATGAAGCTTGTATCCAAAGGCGTTTGTGCCTGGTCTAGAAATAAACCGTATACCTAATTGAATATATTGCTGAGCTTTAAACAGTTTTATTTTATTTTGATTACCTACGAACCCGGTCAGCTGAACTTTAATGAACTTAGAAAAAGTTTAGGTATATCTAATACCTAAACTTTTGCAAAGTTCATTCATCGCTCTGACGTTATCACAAAAAGTACTTTGAACAAAAAACCCAAAGGTTTTTCCACAAAACGCCGTCATTTTTCTTTCCTATCCCATCGAAATGTTACAAATAGCTATTGCAAATTGGAAATAAACGAGCTACAAAAAGTGGTCGAACTCAACTTCCCCTTGTAAGTCGACAATAGGGAAATCCGAGACTGAAGGACCATTACCGACTTGGGCCAGAGATTGCGATATATTTTATTGTTGGCGTCTTATCTGAAGGTGGCATGTCTTGGAACAGGGAACTCCTAGCACGAGTTCTTCAAAATATAAATAAGTGAGGTATTTCGAAACACAACAAAATATTGATTTGGACCAGTTCAGCTATCTATAAATCGTTTGGAACGGTTTGTAGATGGCTCAACTGTTTCATATGTATGTAATTTTCTTTGTGAATAAACAAAATATTAACTTGGCACATTACTTGGCTACTACTTATCGGTAATCTATAATGGTAGCAAACCCGCCTTCCGAGCATTAGGTCGTATGTTCAAATCAGTTTGTGCACCTATGGGTTTTTCGGTTCGAAAAATGGGTGTACGAAATGCTAGCGCTCTGAAACGGTGAAGGGAAATTCGTGAGGAAACCCACGGTTTAGTCAGCTCCGCATGTATTGACCTTGTCTTTCTTGTGTATATGGTTGATTAGGCAGAGAGGATGGTATAGACGCTAGTCCAGGCTGCTCCATCTAAATCATGTCCCAGGCACTGCAGCGTTTCTATTAATTTCTTTTCTTTCTTATTTATTTAGCAATTGTGACTAAACTAAGTCGATAGCGCTCAAAACTCGTGCTCATCCCATAGCTTTCTCTAATAAGCAGTTGAAGTGTAAAAGCTTGAATTTGAACCCACCCTTCGGAGCTTAAAAACTTGTAGGTTTGACGAAGTGAACTCAAGAATTTCTTGACATTATTACTTTGTGCTAGGTGTGTGTTAATTCGTCCATGGCTGGGAACATATGCAGAATAATAAACTTTAGGAAGTGTTCTATGAGATTACTCACCGAAAGGCGTAATCAAAGCCTGCTTGTAAGTAGTTGGAAAGCTTGACGTATAAAAGTAAAAAGCAAGAAAGAAAAGGTTTTAGTATTTTCGTCGTTGTGCAAATAAAACGATGGGACCAATAATTGGTCCTAATAAAACGATGAGATTTACACATCATCTTTTAGCACGTCCCGGACGACTTGTAACCAATGCTTTTACCATCTTAGTCCTCCTAGAATTACGAGTAAGTAGGGTGTTTGTGTGAAGATTTTTAATAAAACAAAATCAGTCTAAAAAATCCGCTCAATAGGTTTCTGTGATTTCAAATAATTTCTCTTCAACTTCGCTAAACCTTTTTGTTTAAAGTAGGTAGCTGTTTTTTCTTTGCAAATTTCCGATACAATTTATTTATTTTAAGGTATTGTCTCGTAAATAAACCTTACCTTGTTTTAGTATCGTAATTTGTAAGTTATTGGATCGTAAACTGCCTATAAAATAACTGTTGATCCAATAGTCTAGAGTAAATCACTGATAATAAATCAACGATTTATGACAATGGTCTCACGAATCTGAAACAAATTGTAAATCTTTATTTACAACGAAAATACTGAAACCTTTTCTTTTAAACTAAAAGTGAAAAGAACTACATTTGAAATGTTAGTACCTCCTCCTCCTCCGTAGGGTATCTTTCAAAGTACAAAATGTATCTAAAGGAATAAGTAACTTTAATTTGATTCATGTGAATCAACAATAATGTATAGAGAAACTATTTTCTAAAATCGAAATATATAAAACTCTTTTGAAGCTGACTGAGAATCAACGCACAGCCTAAACTATAAGTCCTAGAGGTATGAAATTTGGAGGGTAGTAGTAACGCCGCGGGCGACGGCTAGTCGTGAAATAATAAAACACTAATTACACATTTTGTTTGTAAACTCACATTAAACTGAAACTTTATTCATTACTATGAGTTTAACTAAAGTTATGGGTAAGGGCTGTTTCTCATTATAAATTCTAAATTAATCCTCAATCTTAGATCAATCACCACAAGGTAGGATCGAATTATCTGAATTAATTAATCCGACTTCAGTAACGGTCCTAATGGACTTTTGTTGTGATTCGGACAGGCTGCCATAAGAATAGTTAACAATACTAACGTATGGTATCGACTCTCGTTTGATGCTTTAAAATACTAGCAAAATAAATAACAACAGCGCGTCTCAGATCCTCCGCTTACCTAAAAAGTTGTGTTGAGTTATCACAGCAGCAAGAGATTATTTCCTTCCATATTTGGTTGGGAATAGTTAAAACTTTGCAATCTAAGTTCCCTTTCTATGTTGCTGATAAAATCAGTGCTGTTATTTGTATGAACTAACTGCCAATCAAAAGGCATAATTGCCTTGTTTCCTTTTTACCATAATATGGAACCATATGCGAAGACTGTAGTTTCATTTCTTTCCACTTGATTTATGCAGGCAATTTGTCATGTAGAAGGTCATTTACATCCACTTCGACTATATGGTCGATAAATATTTTGATATTTGCAGTTTCATTACTATGTAGTATGTACTTCTCATCTATACTTACGTACGGCTACCATTGAAGATATTAGTAGTAATCAGGGTTAGGGTTGCCAGCTCGCCCTTGTTTGGTAATTGGTGTCTATTGATAGATGGTGTACGATAACGGTCTTTGATTTCTTTCACGCATTAGGTCTGTTTTTGTGCGTTTTGGTAAATACTGTTGTAGTTTATTTGATCTTTGTATTGACAACTACAAAACCACGTTATGCTTACGCTTATTTAAAAAATAAGATGATTTAAAAAAGGGGTATTAAATTTTCCAAGTAAAAAAAAGGACAAAATGTTTACTTGCCACCACTGATTTTTACCATTTTCCACTTTTCTCAATTTAAAGTAGCTTCTTCCTAAGGGTTAGAATTGATTGATCCCATACTGGCTTGTCCCCGATGCAGATTACCAAATAGTATATATGCGCTAAATAAATGCCGAAACTGTTGCGAAAAAAAGTGAAAAAGACACAATTTTTTATAAGTTGCCCCCAAATCGGTTTAGCGCATGATTGAGTCAAACATACATCTTACCTTTTGCAAACTTATGTATTGTAGTTACTTATCTCAATAAATAATTTACCTACCTACCTATAGATCTCCAAACTCATTGTTCTATTAAGTCATGGGAGCCGCGGGGTGCTTCATTAGACTAACATATCGCTTTCTACAGATTGATTTATACGATTATGTCTACAATATCGCGATACACTGCGGCTCTAACATGAACGTTGCTGTTCTGACTATATTTGTACGCGTGTGTGGGACGACTTGTACATTATACCTACATGCGTGGGTTTTAAATCAATTGGTCTTTAATTTAAACCCACACAAAGTATGAATAACTGACTTTTTGTACTTGTTCGTGCATGTTGAGCTATGTCCTAACATCTGAATAAAAGATAGGCGCCACAGCTCAGTCGATAATAGCTCTGCGTTTCGTGCTATGGGTCGAGGTTCGATCCCCACAAACAAGAACAAATATTTGTGTGGAAAATATATATAAATGTTTTTATTTACTAAAAAAAATTTATATAAGTTAATAAGTATTCTATTAGAATTCTAGCTCCCATAGTACAAGCTTTGCTTATAGTTCGGGACTAGAGAGCGCTGTGTAAATTGTCCAAGAGAATATTAATTAATTATTATTAAAAAATCTTCGACTTATTGTATAAATATAAAAGTTGGGTAACTTGTTGGTTCATAGTAATTCAGTAAATATATGCAATTACTGAAAATGAGCTTTCAATAGCTAGTAATAATAAAATTAAGCTCTAGGTATATATACTTATGTACCTTTTCTTTATTTAACCAGAAACAATTTCCTTGCCAAAAATAGGGTGTGTCCACATCGCCGATTAAAATTGTTTACAGCACTAATGAAAACGGCATGACATGACGCGGCGGAATGCGTCAGAAAGTGGCGACGGTGTAATTAAAATTCTGTGGAAAAACCAAAGAACTGTGAAAGAAATGAAACTTTCAAAATGTATATTAACTGCAGCAGCTATTACTTTCGTATTTTTGGTATATTACTGGCTAAAAAAGATTACCCTACTTCTTTAAGTACAAGGTTTGTTAACATTCAGTTTCCAGTAACTATATTTTTACTTATACAGGGTGTTACCAGACCACTTCCGAAAACGAAAGGGGGAGCTACAGCACGCCAAAACCCAACCAAAAAAAAATCAGTTATCCTGAAAAATAATTATAGCCGGAGTAAACAATGTTTAAAGATTTGTATTTATTTCGCCAGCCCGCAATGTACGCATTCACGTAGGTCGAGGCGTAGTACTATTATTTATTCTGTGTCGTAAGTGCCTACTAACGTAGGTAGGTACTAACGTAGGTCGCTCGCACGTCGCGTACTTGAATGATCCGCGATGAACTCTCAGCTGTTCATGCTGTAGTAGACGTAATCTGCGTGTACATTGCTGCTTTATTTATTTTATTTGTTTTTTTGCTTTTTTAAATGAGATAATTAGGTAGATATGTCTTATTATGTTGTACTGTGTGTATGTAACTAGAAAAAAAATTAAAAAGAGATAGTCAAGTCAATTTTTTTTTTCGCGATTTTTTTCGCTTAATGTTTTCAGTATCATGGTCTGATTGGAACCTCCAAGTTTTCGGAAGTGGTCTGGTAACACCCTGTATATAGACCTACATTCCATTATAAAAAGATTATTTAATATGTAAAAGATGCCGTACAGTTCTGAGGAAAAGCTCATAACTTTGACAGTATATTGTTTCGATTCAGCTACTCCAGTTAATCAATTTATTTAGAACTCTCAGTGTAAAACCGTAAAAGGGAGTGTTTGTGGTTTCATGGTGATAAAAGATTTTTAGTAATTAAATTCTGTGATAAACTACGAGCAATTTCGTTTTATGAGGTAGGTACCTATTAGGTGTTGTGTCATTGTTCTTTGTTAATAAATAGGTACTAGATCATTTATTTATTTTAAAAACAAAATGGCCATTACCTACTGTTTATTAATTTTTTTCGCAATTTGACTTCTATGAAAAACTATGCGATAATTATCTAAATAAAATGTAATCAAATATCATTGGTTCAAAATAACATAAGTAAGTACACATCCCAAATAAATTGCAATGATTTTTGATGTAGATTTTATTTTAAAAATTACCCCTTTAGTCTTTGTGTGCTTCATAATTACATAATTTTTAGGCCATCTGAAACTGCCACAGTCGAAAAAACAGCCAACATTGTTAGGCAAACGCCAAAACATTCTAAAAATTAGCCAAAATAATTGTAACGGAAACATTAAGCTTGTTTCTGTTTGTGTTTTTCACCGCGGGGAACAAGAATACACAGCAGACGTGACCTTTCTTAATCAGGCTATTATCATTCGGCCCAGCCTTCAGCGTTCACCATTCAAGCAATAGAACAATGGGAACAGTAGCTTTGCTTACAATAAGGCTGCGTGAATGCGCGTAGACAAAAATAAACGCTTTAATTTTTTCGTTCATGCCGGGGACTCGGAAAAGCTCTATAGGTATATTATATAAAGAAGTCAAGCCGGTTTTTATGTAGAGCATACATATCGAAGTTGTTAGCCAACAGTTGGTGATTCTAGTTTGGATAACGTTTTAATTACGCACATAGCAACTGACTACAATTTACCTATTGAATGCTAAACATAGAATCGATTAACGAGTTGATTGGAAGTGATTACCGTAGCGTGGAGTATTGAAGTCATTCAAAACGGAGAGAGAGAATTCCGAGTGTTCGCAGGGTTTTAACGATTCAGGAATGTTGCAGTACTGATTACTTGTATACTGTGCTCATTTCTCCCTTTCCTCTGAAGGAAATAAGAGTTCTTTCGTCGATAGAACCGTCTAGATATGGAGCTCAGTAAACAGGCGGCGTAGCGCTAATCAAGATGCTGATAAATTGTGTTCGCGTCGATAAGTTTAAAGGTTTCTTCGATTGTGTCATGGTTGAAATATTTTGTAAAAAAAAATTGCAATTTATCATTTTGGTTATTTATTTGGAAAAAGTCGAAATATCGTTGATATTCAAAAGAAATGATAGGATATTATGAAAGACTAGCGTCGCCCGCGGCGTTGCTCGCGTTCTAGACCCTTTAGAGTGTGACTTTTCAATATTCCTTTCTTAGTGCACCCGTACACTATTTATGGATACTACCCTCCAAATTTCATACCTCTAGGACTTATAGTTTAGGCGTTGATTGTCAGTCAGTTTCAAAAGAGTTTTATATATTTAGAAGATTAGTTAGTTTTTTAGAAGATAACGTTAGTTTTAAATTCTGATAAGTTGAAATGTTTTATATTTTACTGTTATTCTTGTAAACCATTTTAGACACAGAACAGAACTGGGCCCATTTGTGACATCAGGAGCCCAGTTGCTGACTTACTCATAAAATCTCAATGGAATGAAACAAAACTTCAGCTAATATTAATTGATTTTAACGAAATAATTGCGCAAAGTAAGCATAACTTTTTACCATTTTCAGATCTACGAATTCCATAAACTAATAAAGTTTAATTGTTATTAAAGTACTCAACTTTTAATTGAAATGGATTAAGAAGAAATAAAAAGTTTAAAGCCGAATAAAAGGAATCATCTCTGCATTAATCGCTAATGGATCTTATCGCCCTTCCATCTGTCTTCTGCGTTTTATAACTCAAGTTTATTTTATAAGCCCCACTTTTTCCACTGTAGCAAAGGTAAGCTTCTTTTAACCGTAGAAAAAGTAAAGTAGGAATGTGTTTATTCTCAAAAGATTGACAAACTTATTATCTTAGTAGGTAGATTTATGGTGACTTCTTTTTAAACGACTTCATGAAAGCACGAGGTTCTCAATACGGTTTTTTTTTTTTAAATTCTTTTTTAATGTATTTTACCTCAGAAGGTCTCAGTATTTAATGAGTTAAAGCTAATGCGACTGCTGACAGGTCATAATGGTTAGAGCTTACACTTTCTGAAAAAGTATAGGACAATACAGTTTTTCTATTTCACGAACGATGTTTGTCTATGTTTGTGTGCGTAAGTTCCGCAACACTCAGACGTATGGAGATAGAAAGAGACGGGGCATACAATTGGTATATGTGCAGGCACTACTACAAATATAGCTAAACCGCCTTCGTGAAATAGAACCACTGTACTTGTGTACCACTGTAGTGACGTGGTTGCTTCACCATAGTGGTTTCATTCAACCACTGCCCGGTTTTTTTGTGCCTCTAAATTTGAAGACACTAATTAAAAGAAAAGTGGCCATTTACGACCTTATTTAAAATCATTTTCCCGAATTCACTAAAAACCCGTTCAATTAATTTTCATTTATTGCCATAAGCACCCACTTGTTTGGTCATCAGTATCCAAAAACACTTTGGCAACCCGACCTCAATACACGGTGTTACATAATTACCCTATAAGCCCAAAACGGGGTATTCTATCATGGCAAACAATAATTGTTGATCAACAGCAAATAGCATTTAATGAACAAAATAGGGCTACTTCATGTTGTGTAGGTATATTTTAAGTAAAAGTTACGAGCGCATTTCATGAATGAAAAACTTCGAAATCTCAAAAGTCGTAGAACAAACATTGTTCGCCATGACCTGTAAAATACCCCCATTTGGGCTTTTAAGGTAATTAGGTAGCACCGTGTATAATATTAGTTGTAATGTAGGTACATAGTACAACGACTCGAGATGATAGGTAAAGCCGAATGATAATGTTATGGCGGTCCTTCGAGAACGAGTGGTGAAGGTCCGTTCTCAACCGAACCTGAAATAGACGTTCTTTACTCGTAGTCCGTGAAATATTTAGTATTCGGGGATTGGTCAGGAGTATTCTCGTCGTGGGTAAATAGGGTGCAAACACAAACGCGAATATTATCGAAACAAACAGTGCAAAAGAAACAAAAGGTCTCTACGGTTCCACATTCACAAAAAATATGGTTAATAGATGTGAAACTCACAAAACGACTATGTCATTACTTACCAAAAAAATAAGCTCATCAGAGTCTTTTTGTAGTTATCCTATGCAAACCTGACTTGCAATAAAACTAGTACATTGTTGCCAAACACATAAAGTAGGTTTGTATACATGAAAAAGCTGTTTTTCTACGCTTAGCTATCCAGCGACCAGCGAGGTTGATTTAAAAAAAATTAACCTCTAATTTTTTTCATTCTCTAGCAGCTAGAGAAGCAAAACTTATCAAAATTACACCTTATAAACACACACATTTTTGACGTTTTCTTTTTAAATATAACTTAGACAAGAGGTGCAGAAGGATTCATTTTGTTCTCGCAGAGTTTTCAAGCAGTTTCATATCCATACAGTAACTTTTAATGCCCCACAGCCCTATTTAATGAACCAAGTGAATTATTTTAAGCTTTGTGTGGGATTAAATTTCGCTTTTTAATTGCGTGCCCGCTTTAGAGTGTATCTGTACGGGGTAGGAAAGTTCTCATTATACTATAATTTATAGTACGCTTTACACGGCATGAAAGTATTTTATTTTAGACTAGCCCGTGACTTCGCTCGCGAGGTAACAGCATACGCATTATTTGGTTAAAATCTTTGATCCTAATTTTAAACCGTTTAGGGTGCGACTTTTCAAAATTTCTTTCTTAGTGCACCCCTACACTATAATATGAGGATACTACCCTCCAAATTTCATACCTCTAGGACTAGGTCTAGGCAGTGCGTTGATTAATTGTCAGTCAGCTTCAAAAGAGTTTTATATATTTTGAAAGAGAAAGATAGATTGGTTTATTCCCAAATAGTACTTAATGTGTATCATCATAACAAACATGAAAACCACTATATATAATTAAAAATTAAGTTGCTTTTGATAATGTAGGTACCTACTAGGGTGCCTGTGCCTACTACCTAAAACAAAAAACCTAAACCTAAAACTATCAACCTATATCAGCCCACTGCTGGACGTAGGTCTCTCCCAAGACGCGCCACTGTGCCCGGTCTTCGGCTCTTCTCATCCAGTGTTTGCCAGCTACATGTCTCAGATTGTCGCCTCACCTTGCTAAAGGGTGTCCTACACTACGCTTGCCTAAACGCCTATTACGTACCTATTTACTCCAAAGTCTTTACGAAGTTGTCCTGTTCGTGTGTGTAGTATTCGTATAATACTCTGTGTTAAATTGATTACCTACAATATTGCTTTTCCAAAACGTCGTTATCTCCAACTTTGTAGGAACCTAAACTATATCTGGCGATAGGAATGTTTGTCTTATTATCTGGTATCTTAGAGGGTGATACTCTTATTACTTAGTAATAATATCACTGTGAATTTGTTGTCGTGAATTAGCAACGGCTTTGTGACGTCTTATTCTTCTCTTCTACATGGCCTCAGTTCGTCATTTTGGCTTATTCCCATCGAGCCTACCGGCCGGCCCACTGGTGGACCGGATGGGAAAAAAAATCCCATCGAGCCCACTATGCAAATGAGTGGGCTCGATTTCGACACACAGTTTTGCCAGTGTATTTGATACGTTATCAGTGATGTCAAGTCATTATAATGCCATTCCAAAAAACTCAATTATATTTTTACTGGATGCCATAACGGGACGATTAATTTAGCGTAGAGTTTCGGCTGTATTGTCTGTGATGAGGATAATATATTTTCAACTGACAATTCAATAAGAGAATTGCCCTATGGTATCTGTTGCAAATGGATAAAGTTGTATCATGACCGGTGCTATATCGACTGAAACGAATCTAACGACCGCCGCTAAAACTAATGCTTGATTTATCGTGGAAGTAGACCATAATAAAAATTGGCAGCTTTTTCTTGGAGATCGTCTGTCAAATTGACGCACACTGTTTTACGCTTTTACGCACAATACAATACGTGCTTTTTTATGCAAAGTAGATAGAAGATAAAAACTTTGATAGCAGACGGTGCTTTGAACTAAAGGTTTTCTTTCATAATATTGCCTTAATCACAGCGCTGTAAAGTATGCTTGGTGTCACTATACTAATACTTAGTGCGACAGGCAGGTGCTGTACTAATGCTACTCACAACAATAATACGATCTACCCAGTACTATAACATAACATGCTGGTTCTCGAAGGAGATCGATCCCCAAACTACAACGCAGAACGCAACTTTACCAACTAAGCTGTGTAGCCAAACTAATGGTTTCAAAATGTCCGTGTTGATTACAAAAATTGATTAATGTAGATACGATTCTTTTGGACATGATATCATCATGAAAAATGTTTGAAAACTTATATAATCCACTAGCCGTCGCCCGCGGCGTTGCTCGCGTCTAGACCCTCTTAGAGTGTGACTTTTCCAAATTCCTTTCTTAGTGCACCTCTACACTTTATAAGGATACTACCCTCCAAATTTAATACCTCTAAGACTTATAGTTTAGGCTGTGCGTTGATTCTAAGTCAGCTTCAAAAGAGTTTTATATATTTAGAAGAAGAATAACCTGAACCAAGGTCACACCTTTTTCATTTTCCACGTCCATAAATAGTTAAAAAGTTCATTTTTCTTGAAGAAATATCGATGTCCCTTGTCTCCGCACTGGCAAGCTCTTAGTGGAAATTTATAATGGTAGTTTCCATTCGTAGAGTGCTTGTCCTTGATGCATGACGCACTTGCAAAATATATTAATAAAATGTCATAGGTGGCTTCGACTCGGTGGTTTTATGTTGACCACCCACGTTTTATTTTGAAACGTTTAGGATAATGAACTTTTAATAAAAAAAAATCAATTCAGATACCAGGATTTCAGATACCTAAGTGTTTGTACAGATAGAGGTAATTTTAACTGGCATCAAAAGAGGAGGAGGTTCTCAATCATCAAAAGAGGAGGAAGCTCTCAATCCGGTTATATGCATAGTTTTTCTTTTATTAGCAAATGTTTGTACCTATGATGTGATAACTCGTGAATTATCATTATCATCCAATCTCGTTTGTGAGTCTCTATCATAGTTTTCATAACGTTTTTGTCCTAAACAATCTAGTTCTCTATTACAAGCTTTGCTCAGTTCGTGACTAGAAAACCTTGTATGAAATGTCTATTAATATTTTTTTTAACACTGCGTTACTCTGATGAACTAAATCTATCATTCAGCTATGAGTATTAGTTATCGTTTAGCCTCTCTAATGTTCCATGCGTGATTAAATGTGAATCGGCGATCAAACTGTGGTTTACCTCGATCCCTATTATTATGTTCTGACCGTACCCGCTGGCGTTGAGTGGTATATGTTATTGAATGTAAGTTTATATTGAATAACATTATATTTTATCTGTTTTCAGGCAGAATTCCGAATTTTAAAGCTTATATTTAATTCTTTAAAAATTCTGACATATCATGACCCCTCTACCAAAGCATCCTTTGTAGTAAAAATGTGGCTGGTTCCAAGTCTCAATATGTTGGTGGACGGATGTAAACCATCCATCACCGCTCGTGTTTCGTACAACCCTTCTGCTCTAGATATTTATTATTTACCCTCTGGCCGAACCCAAGGCTTATTTGACGAGTGGAATCTTTGTGGACAATGTTTGTACGAATTCCATACTGCGGGCAGAGTATAAAATAAATACACTATGCTCTAGCTTTTGTCTTTTCTCTGAAATATGCAGTAAACCGGGTTTTATTGGAATGCGTAGAGTAGCTGAAATGAATCAAAACTACATACCTACTTACCTGCTACTACGAGTGCATAATTTTGCACAACAGTGTTCCCGATAACAAAACAAAAAAGTAATAGGTAGGTATGTTCCATATGAATCTCGGAACATAGAGGACCGCCCATTAACTAGGTAGTAGGTATCGTGTCTTTCCCGTCTCGTCACAATAAAGCCTTTTGACCAGAAGTTCATAACCTGCGGTGTAGAGTCCATTATTCCGAGAACAAAGTTGTAAGTGGCCGCTACGCTCCCTTTGGGGCCAAAGCGACCATGATTCAATTCACCTGCCTGTTGGCCCCTTTGAGCTTTCAAATGGACGGTATTGGCAGTTTGGGTTGCGGTCTTGGGACGTTCTGAGTAGTTCAAGGTATGACTACTTACCTACATACTTACCTACGACTTCGAATAATTTATCTTTGGGTATTTTATTTTAAGGTTTGGTGAATGGTTGCACGCACAGCCAGTTTTAATAACCAGTGATTGACAAAAAGACAATTAAGTTCAGGAAACATGCAAATACAGTTAGTTTGAAACTAATAAAAATATACGGTGCCTAACCGAAAATAACGCATGACAAAATCGAGCAGCAATACCACTCGGCTACTGCATATGAATGTGATTGAGTAAGCACAGCGAGCAGACGCAATAAATTGTTTTTGTAAACGTTCGAACGTTCTTTTTAAAGTTCGAGCAACAAGACAAAGGTATAAACCAATTTCGACCCCGTCTGCCACCCCGATTGTTTGCGCGAGCCGATAACTTAAATGAAAAGCAACTTTTGATTGTTCCAGCCGCCACGCGAACAATGTTCAGAATCGGCGAAAAAACTGCTTTTATACGTAGTCAAAACTGGGATCGGCATTTTTTCTGCAAACAAGAGGATTGTTCGACTTGTTCGTAGCTGTTGTTAACTTGTAACGCGCCAATTTTTGTGGAACGCTACAGATAAATGTCCTATACAGTGTTCGTGGGTAGAATTTGATTAACATCTCTGAAAAATTCTATTAGCAAAATGGTTTTTAAAAAATATTGCAATTTTTTATGGTCCCAAAAGTAGATGTAAATACAAAAGTCTAAAGAGAATAGTTAAATTTTGATACCACAATAAACAGTGGATTTAAAAAAAAAAAAAATTAAAAATAGTATTTTCTTTGTCCTTAATTCATTCAGTCAGTCGTTCTAAAAATCCAGTTAATGGAATAAAATTGAGCTAGGCAATCAAAATAAACTGAGGCGAACACTCCGTTAAAACAATAGGTGCCTATTCCATTTTCACCACGTCTTCATCATAAACTCTGTCGGGAATTGATAATGTTCATTGATTATCGACTGACGACAGTCGTTGAGTTTTCATAACGACTGCCAAAGCAGTTTCAAGTGCCGAAGTAAATACGAAACTCAAATAAAACTTGTTCACTTCTCATGTTCTGAGAAAATCCGAGAGGATTAATATCGATGGATTATAATGTGTGTGAATGTACTTCGGTTTCATTAAAATGTTCAAATATATTAGGTATTTTAATTTCTAAAATTGCAGATAAAGATGAGTCGCTTTCAATAAATTCTTTACAGCCGCTTCATTTGTCTAGTAAATATTTAACTATACTTACCTAACTTAGATTTATTTAGATAGGTATGCACTAGATTAATTTTTCTGACAAAGCCCTTGTACAGCTGCAAATAAAATAAAATACTTTTGACGTAGCTAAGTGTTTTTTAAAGGTTCGTTTAAATACATATGAAATATTAGTTTTTTTTTTCCATTTTTAAACTTTTTGGCCTTGACAGAATGGTGGCCTAAGGGACACAAGAGAGGCCTTGGCAGACCAACAGTCAGATGAGTAGATGATATCGTTGCCGTACAGGGAAAGACCTGGATGCAAAAAGCCCAAAATAGACACGAGTGGCGTTTGAGGGAGGAGGCTTATGCCCAACAGTGGATTACTACAAGCTGCCTATGATAATGATGATGATGAACCTTTCTTCAAAATCTTGATTGTTCTTTTATAATATTTCTGGCACATGGAACAAAACTTTAATTTTACGCCAACATTTTTATAAAACTTTAAAAATGTTTACGTCCAGTTTCGAAGCGGGACGGATGTCCGGGTCGTGATCTACGTCTCTGTTTGTGTTGTGTTTACTGTTGGTGCCAGACTTGAAGTGATTTCGACGCTAAGGGATAGCACTAGATCAACTCTACAGTTACCATAGCTCCAGTCAGCTTATTTTAAGCGCCCTACAACTATTTGTCTACTGAAGAGTACACTAAAACGACTTTGTATTAATGTGACTAGGGCCTAAAGGTATTTTGAGACTAATCCTACTTTTGTATCCACTAACTTCAGGTTATTGTTGCGTTGTTGTGTATGTGAATAAATGTATTTCCTTTCTTTCTTTTTTTCTGTATTTCTTTCTTTACTTGTCTCTTTTTTCGTCGAACAAAACAAAAGAAAGTCTCCCGTCTCCTCTTCCGTAGGTTCCTACAAATAAAGGTCACGCTAGTGTCCAGCGTACGTGCAGCTTATATCTTTAGTTAGCAAAAGAGGAACGAATGATTTAGTTTTTGTTTTGCTTCACTGTTGCTATCTTTCATTTTATAATGAAAATTGAGATTTTATTTTTATTCGTTTCTTTTATGTTTATTTCATTTCTTAATTCTTCAGTATTAACTACGTTCAACATATTAACTGTAATATTTCAGTTAAAGTGATCATTTGGCTTGCTAGAGTTTTCTAGAGATAAGCTAATGTCACTAACGTTTACTAGTGATGCGAAAAAGCTCAAACTGGTGCTAAACCAATGTTGATGGCACATGTGACTTCATCGACGTGTGGAATAAAACACAAAACCAATGGAGTGCGCGATGCTAAACAATCTTGGCAACAAACGAACGCAAGCAATGTAATGCAATCCAATACTTTTGTGTAACTTTTTATGTTTCAGCTCGATTCTAGATAACTTAAAAAACTGTGAGTTGCATACATCTCTTGCATAGGTAGCTCCGGAAGTTAAAAATAACGAAAGCATGAGGGCTGGTTTCTGAGAAGGAAAATATTTTTTTTTCATCATCTGATTGAGCTTAATTAAACTGGTCTTTGCTCTTACTTATTTATATACTCCTCTCAAGTAACACATAACGGATTAATATTTTCCTTGTCACTATCTAAACAAAAGGTTAAGACACTACCTATATGATTTTTTTTTTTATACAATATAGGTAACCGTTTGACCACAATCTTGATTGATGGTAAGCGATGATGTGGTCGACAATGTAGCACGCTTACCTAGAAGATAACTATTCACTCTACTAAATGGTGAACTTTTAGCAGAAGCTAAGAGGGGATTTATAAGTAAGCCTTTAATCTATACAGACGATATACAGATAGTATCAGTGGGCATTTTTACTCACACCTTGATGAACCAGAATACTGTATTATTAACCCCAAAGCGCAGGTAAATCAAGAAATTATTACTAGATCCTGAAATTTTCGTTTTAATTCTGCAGCCAAGTTGTCGTCGGAAGCCCACCTATAGCAGAAACCGCAGAACTGCCGTTTAGAATCGGAAACGGAGATCGGCAACAACTCCCCAAGTTTCACTTCCCGATTGGATCCGATCCCGAAAATGTCCGTACTATTTACACTGACGCTGGCACGCGGGCGATTTTGGTTGAGCAACATTCCGGACACTTTTGGCATATAATTTTTTTTTTATGAGGATCGCTTTTTGAATTATCTATCTACGAGTACCTATACTATTATAGAACTGTAAAAAAGCAAAAAACTAAAATTAAAGATATGGGAAAACTAAATATGCAGTTCTACTAAATAAACGATTCTGATTTAAAAAATCGAGTTTGTCTGTTTGTTTGTTCGCGGGTCACGTCTAAACTACTGGACCAATTTCAATGAAACTTATACCATTCGGAAGCCCTTTTTCCGCATTGAAACATGGGCTATATTTTATTGAAATAAAAGACGTGGATTCTTAGATACAGCTTGACCTCTCTAAGCCAAAAGCCGCCTTTGGCACGAGGTTCATCAGCTAATATTCAAAAAATTGGCAGTATTATAAGCCTATTTTTTTCGCTGCTAGTGTTTGTATGCCTACTGATAGAGCTCTATCAAACCAAGGTGAGAGTGGAGAAGGTGCTCTATACGCTAACTACAGCTAGTGTAACTGGAACATTCAGTGAAACACCAAAGTATGAAACTGACTGGTTTATTAGAGCCTACCCACAATACATTATTTAGTAGACGTCAACACTCCATTTTCCCCCCTTCAAGTATAGAACTAAGTAGGTACTTATACTAATCCATCACCTGTCTACTTAGGTAGAAAATCCTAAAAATATTGTTTTCTTAAATCTAGGTAGAAACAGACATTATCATAATATAAACATTATTGTTGGGCTCTTTTGTACGCTAGCACTGCGCGAGCTGATGGGTCTGGCAATCTTGCAGCACCAGTGAACAGCTATTAGGGGTGACTTGAATAAAGTTTACAGGCACTAAATCCACGCCGCACAGATGTACTTATATGACTATTGACTAAGCTCAATATCTCTACCAACTCCGTGCTACAGATTTTTGGATCTTATTCATAGAAAACGCTGGCTAAACCTATGCAAGTTATTTCACATTCTTCTCATTATTTTCGATATATTACAGAAATCCCCACTAAGAAATCCCTACCAGAGGGGATTTAAGTTTTTTTCTTGTCCGTCTGCAAGCCCGTAGCATAACTGTGGGTATATTCTAAACTTAGCCAACTCCAACTTGCTAGTGGTTGGCCGCTGACTTGAGCTTAGGGATTTGAAAGTTGAAAAGTGTCCGAGTAATGGTGATGAATACAGGCAAGCCAATTTGCTGACACTTTTCTTGCTGGAAAGTTTGGAGGTATTGGTCGCGTATTTACGACAGTGTTTGTCTACGCTTTTCAAATATTTTTTTATTAAATTCTGATTTACCACCTAGGTACATAAGAATTAATGAGGTGATTGGGCTAGCTGACGAATTCTACTCAGAAAATCCAATTCTATTGAAAATAATACTTTATTCACAACGAAAATTACAGTATTTACAAATATTTACAAAAAATACACATGAAACAGTTGAGCTATCTATAAACCATTGCAAATATTTTTGATTGTGATCATTCCTTTTTTGATAGGTTACGCTAGACGAATGGAAGTCGTAAATTTTCAAATCTATGAAGGTCTTTAAAATAGGGTCTATCTCAGAAATCACCGCAAACTAAGCTCTGAAAGTTCCATTCAACCAAGAATAATAGAGTATAAGGTCAACATTAATAAAAGCCGGCAAAGCGAGCGCTAAACCGTCTTCTTTAATCACGCCCATACGTTTCCCGTCTTCCAATAAATTTGAGCTAAAACGCTGGAAAACGAACCACCAAGTCGTCTTTCTTGCGGCTGTATTTATGGAGTCAATCTGAGATTGTGGCTCCTAGCTTATCCTAAAGTTTTACTTTACACCAAATCTATTACTAATTTATACTTAGTATAGCTTTATTTTATAATTTCCATAGAAGTTGTGTACAATAAAGAGTTTTTTATCTATCCATCTTTAGCTGTTATTTAAATCAATTATATTTTTTCGTAAAATCGCAAGAAATCTAATCAATTATCCTGAAGAAATTGCAAGTCTGACAAAATTTTGACGTTCTTGATTTAGTCTTAGTGACTCATCTGTCTATAGGTGAAAGTGCGTGCTGAAATTAAAATAAATTAAATGAAAAGATCTTGTTAGCTACTTACCTATCTTTACTAAAGTGTTGTTGCTCAATTTCTGGATAAATATTCCATACACCTAGCAACAAATAGTAATTTACCAACGACAGAATGCACGCAAAGAAAAATATTTAGCGACTGCAAAAGCCAAGAACGAAACTACCAAATTACCTATTTGCTTGTAATTGGTGCGATTTGTTTTATTGTTGGCGCATTTTCAACGCTATTAGGCCTCATAAAGCTAAACCAAGATCGAATTTGCTTCTATACCTACCTAGAGTATATAAGTTATGTACTATATCGGTAGTTTAAGGTAGTACTTAGGTATTATCGACGTCAAAAATGACCGAAATTAAGAGCACACCACAGCGTTACGCTCACATACAATTGTCACACATAAAATGTTAATTATGTTCCCAGACAAGCTTTTATGACGAAACGCTTTTACGCCAAATTGAAAACAACTCATGGTTTATTCACATCACGCAGGCTATCGTTGACCGATATAAAAAGAGCTTTTTGACATCTCCCAGCTGGAACGATTCCCCCAGCCCCTATTCACGCAGAGGGGTCTAGGTAATTTTGTCGTTATTCTATCACACATTTGCAATGATTTTGCTATAACGTTTAATTTTTGGTATAGTTCTTTTTTACTACGTGCTTTTTTTAGTCAACTATCACTGAATACTGAAAGTGCCAAGTGTTTCGCAAATATTTTGCAAAAAGAAAAGATTTGGTAAGAATTCTAATCATATGAGCTGCAAGATGCAAGACCTGAGTTTTCACAAAAAATGTACTAGAAAGCGTCGAATAAATAAAATATTTTTTCAAAAGCTTACATTTAAGTTCGAGACGAGATCTACACCCTATTGTTTCACTATTTCAAACAAAATCGTTTTAGAAGCAGCATACTGAAACAATATGCAGGAATTATCGCAAAGTACCCTCCCGCATAAAGCTTAGCCGAGTCAGGCAGAAAGAAAATTTATCGCTTTACAACAATACAGCGCTAATCCGATTCCGCTGGTGTCCGGTGATTTCATTCTCCTATGCGAGATGTATTACAAAAGTCCTTGTACCCTTATTCTGTAAGTTCTGGGTTCTAGAAAAGCATGATTACGCTGAACTGTTTAAAATTGTCATCAAACTCATTGTTACTGCAAAACCAAACCCCAAATTGAGATTCTATATACAATCGCTGGAGAATGGAAAAAACAAATGAATTCTTAGGAACGAAATGTTATCAAATGTACTGTAGAGCTTCAACTTCAACTTCTTGGTTTTAGACAAAAAACAACTCTTGATAGTGAATAAATCACAATAATATGATGAAACTTATCATTTGACGTTTTATTTTATTGAATGTAAAGTTGGTTAGGTGGCGGTTTCTTTTAAAATGCAGTGCATAATCTTCTACTGAAAACATATTTCAGTATTCTTAGATGACCAATGATAGAACTTGAATGGAGAAACAAAGGCTTGTGGTTGGTCAAATCTGACTTTTACGGTCAGTGTTATTGGTTGAAGCAGCGTTACAGAGAATAGGGATGTAGGTATATACTTTCCTTCGTATAAAGACTACCTGAGACTTTTAGGTGTCCGAGTTTTTTATTACCGAATATCGAATGGACTTTTCCTTTGTTGAATTTTAATACAGAGCTTTTTGGCTTTGCGTAAGTTATTTTTTACTGTCGGATTTTTATAGTAGGGTTGAATGAAACTCCAAAGGCTTTTACGCCCTAGTTTCTATAATAACTTAAAGTTAGGTAAAGTAACAAAATGTAAAAAAAAAAAATCTTTCTTGGGAAAAATACAATACTTGTACAAATAAAATACGTTCTTACCGTTTTGTCAAACATTTGATGTGTTAAATCGAATGAATACATACAAAATAAAAAGTGTACGCAATTGGCATTGATATTACAAAGAAACCTCAATCGAATTGATTTTACCCTTTGCTCAAAGACAAAAGTTGGGATCCAAACACAACATCAATAAGAAAACGGGAAAAATAAGCCTTTGAGAGAAAATCAGGAAATTGCTTTACTTGTTTTTCTTTTAGGATCAATCATTCATCTTAAGTTATTACATTGTGTATGAGTTAATCCTGTATTTATGTACTTAACAAGGTCCATTCATTATTTTCTGAAACTTTGACAGAGCAATTCTAAGACTATGCGCCACCACACTCCCCTAAAAGTTTAACTGTAAAAATGTACATGCTAAATAGGTACTTTGGCTGTCATATTGTTTTAACGGCTGATTATAATGGGTTTCAAAATTATACTTAAACAATGACTTAGCGTGGTAGACTCCCTAAAGCAAACAAATCTAATCGTAAAAATATAAAGAAGATTAGCCAATTCTAGCTCTAACGAGGCAGAAGCTGTTACTTGAATCGGTTAAATAAGCAATCCTACCGTCAATCTAGTTGTCAATTAATTATCTGTCTGCCTCTGGCCCATCAGGTTATTTCAGATCTAATAGATAATTAACTGATCAACCCAAAGACCGGATGACGATGAAGCACAGCGCACTATGCACGTGTTCCATTAGGTACTATAAAAACAGACTGGCCATATTGATGATTTTTTCTCGAGCTCCTTTTGGACTGACGTTTAATTCTCTTTAAAAATCTCTTTGTATAACAATAAATCCCTATTTCCCTTGGTCACGGGATCACGCGTGAACCGCTGGACCAATTTCGCTAATTCTTTTTTTGTTGTGTTTGCTATTGTCAGGAGAAGGTTAAAAGAAAAAATAGGAAAATTGCGCGGAAAATATATACTCTTGTTATAAACTTTTTGAATGTAACGTGAAATAACTGTCACTTGCTTGACAGTAGGAGTTTCAATGACAGGACAACGTCTGTCGAGTCAGCTAGCAACCATTAAAGTTAGCAGTAAGTTTTTTTTAAACTTGGCACCCCTCTTCTAACAAACAAATGAATGTCACGGATACTATTTCTATGAACTATTTTCGCAACAGTTATCCGTAACAGGAAATAAAAGTTTTAGCTACTTTATCGCGCAAATATTTTCTGTTCGCGAAACGGAAACGACAGCGGGAAGTCAACACGCTATGAGGGTCAGGAATGTATCGTCATTCACTGCCATCAATCACGGGGTGAATGGAAGTCAATACTGACCAGAACAGTCAGGGTTTTACTTGTCATTCTAGCATTTTGTTTTATCAAAATATTTTGATGTGTCATTTTTTTATCGATCGGGTCGCATAATTGCCGATTTTACCCCCACAGTTTTCCGAAATTTTCTGTTCTAGAAAATTCTGTAGCTTGGATAAAAAACGTTTATAAAATACACCCACTTCGTTAAATTACCTATAACCTAAAAACCCAAGTACGTAACCAATCTAGTTCCACCAACAAAGGCCCATCACAGAATTCGTTGATTTTATATGTGGACGCACGCTCCAGTTTGATAAGGCCATGCAATTGCGCGGAGTGGTTTACGCAGCTTTCTTCTCATACGCGAAGCTACTAGCGGATTACTATCGGCTTAGATGACTATACAAACTGCAATTGCAAAATGTTTTAGTGACTACCTGGGATTTGATTGCTATAAGCGGACAAGAAACTAGCGGTTTGCTTTGTTAGTTTTTTACACTACCGATTTTGGGACATTTTCTTCTATTGTTGGATTTCAAACACTAGCATCGTAGTTTAGCTCTTGTGAAAGAGCATCCTAAAGCTCTAAGCAGGACTGAATGACACTTCAGTATTCGTGTTTGTCAGACTGTGCACTACTGTTTTCGCTAGCTGAGTTTTTAAACTAAATCACGGACTAACGTCAACAAGTAGTATTTTCTGTTACCTTTTCATTATACGTTTTATTCAGTTGTTTGTACATGTATTTCGTAGTTTTACTGCATGATTTGGCTGTTTTTACTACATTTTAAATCGCTCAACGCTCTGCGTATGAATCTCCCCAGCCTGGAGGATTAAAATGAATTTTGTCGAGAGCACCGAAACATAAAAATAGAAGAACAAACGGATGATTGAAATCGCCATCACGTTCTGTTGACACATCCGACGGCCATGTTGGAGTAATTCGCAAATTTACAACATGTTTTTTATTGACTGCTCATGGTAATTTTACACACTGGTTATTTTATATCTGTGGGGTTGCTTTTACTGCCACTCTCGTTTTAATCAATCTGTGATCCATCGAGTATCAGTAGGTAAACATGAGGTCAGTCATAAATGTGTTGTATATTCGTTTACGGTGATTGATTCATTTCATCTTTATAATAAAAAAAAAAAAAAATATTATAGTATAATGTCCATATTTCTACTGAAGCTTTTTTTTTATATTCTAGCGATTATAAAATGCCAAAGTAGTGGCCGAACCTGTAACTGAATTCAAGATTTGAAACCAAGGTTAGTTTACATTTAAAGTGAATTTATAAAACCCATAGTTTAATCTACATAGTTTGTGCGAACTGATAAAAGACAGACACTATACCGGAAAGCGTTTTAGTGGTCTCAACTTATAGCCGAACACTAAAAAAAGTAGAAACTTTTACCCCTGGTAAACTAAACTGGCTTGTCATCAAACGAAACTGCTTTTACGTTTTCACGCGACTGTATTATCACCGCACGCTTCTTTTGTTTTGACAATATCCACGAAAACTTTTGCAAAAGTTCGCCGTAAACGTGTCTAGCGTCTTTTTGGCGCCAGATGGTCGTGACTGCTTTTTCGGTGCTCACACTTTGCACAAAAAGTGAAAACATTTTTCATACAGCCGGCACGTGCCTGTATCGGATATTAGCTGGCAGTTGACTTGTGAATTCAGTGATGGGGTTTTGTTGTGAGACTTGGGGAATTTTCTTTTAGATTGCAAAATTCGGTAAGAGAGGAAGAAAAAAAAAGTTTATTTTGTGTCACTATAAAAAGTTTAACTGAGGTAAATCTTCTTCTTCAGATGATGATTATGATGTGTCGTACGGCTACAGTCTGTCCAGATTAGTTATGTACCTATTTACAGCACAGTACACGTTATTACGTACGCTACACTAGAATAGAATAAAACTGTCTCTAGGAATTTTATAAATTACGCACCTGCCTAAAGTTTTTTTGTATAAAATATCAAGGTTAAAACGTTCTCCAGAGAAAGGGTCGCAAAATTAGGTTTTACCGAGAAAGGCAACGAGGCATTAGAATTTCGCACGTTTGATACCGATTGCTAATTTAAGGCATTAAGGCCTAAACCCACGTGGAATCGTTTGATTAGATTGGAGAGGTTTTGAAACAATATTACTCCTAAGGTAGCAAATTTCAGTTTTTTAGGTCACAGTGTGGCCGTACGGTACCTACCTAATTGGTTTCGAAGCTCAATCTTGTTTTATTTTTACAGAACGCTAAAAATAAATATAAAACAATATAATATATATTAGCCTATTTTTAAACAAAGTTATGGTGGAGATGTCCATGTAGTAGATACCTAACTAGGAGTATACATAACTAAAATATAACCCAGCACAATCCTAGCCTTGATTACCAGAACAGCTTAAAATATCACATTTCATAGTTTATAACTCCTCGATCGCAATTAAAACCTGCTATAAAAAATATATGCAAAGTCTACTCGTACCAATTTATATGCAAAGATCAACAGCAACTAGGGTTGTAAGAAAAATGCTCGAACGCTGGATAAATGTTGGGAAACTACAAAAATTTGTAAAACTTGGCCAGTTATTGCTCAAACGGTGCCCGCTTTAGCTTTTGTATAATATTTGCAGGAACAGAAGTGGAAGAAGTATAGAGTGCTGACTCTTTCTTACCTATTGTCTTTCAACTTTGACTTTTGTCATAACTAACTTTCTCACTACACTTTCTCAGATTGGTTTTTAGTTGACTATGCAGTATCATACCAGTCTTACCACATACGAATATATAGGCCTCGTAATGGTGAAAAATGGAAATAATAAAATTATGAACTACTAGCCGTAGCCCGCGGCGTTGCTCGCGTTCTACCCTTTAGAGTGTGACGTTTCAAAATTCCTTTCTTAGTGCACCCCTACACTACATAAGGATACTACCCTCCAAATTTCATACCTCTAGGACTTATAGTTTAGGCTGTGCGTTGATTCTCTGTCAGCTTCAAAAGAGTTTTATATATATTGATAATGTATTAAGAGTGGCGTTAATTCTGAAGCACTTTAGTTTTCGCCGGTACTTATGTAAATGAACTCAAAAGTGAGAAAAAATATTGATATAAACTTTATTTCAATCGGGGGAGAATGGACCGGGTGAGAACGGGCCTAACCCGTATTACGTCAAAGACGAACGTGCGGCAAAAAGACGGAAGGATAAAGCCGGACCTGGCCCACCTCTATATTCAACTAATCAACGAGCAGACTTCAATATAGGGATGTTTTATTTTTATTACCTCTCCAATCCAGTGATTTATAGTCTGGTTTAATTCGACGGGATTGGCGTGGCTTGATTTGCGATTCGAGTTTACAATGTCGCTATTGATTGAAATATCTTCATTTACTTCGACTAACTTTATTTAGTCGTTGGTTTACAAATAACTCTAACTTCTTTCGAATGAATGAATGAATGAACGAACTAAAATACTTTATTGTACGTAGGTACACCTTACAAACTAATATGCGAGACAGATACGATTCTTTTGATACAGACGATGTAAGGGAAAAAAGTATGTACATAGTGTTGGTTTGAGTTGAGAAGGAGGTGAGTAAAAGCTAAAAATACGACAAGATTTTTGTGTGTTGCCCACATTCTTATTGCTTATAGGTACAAACTTATATTACATATGCACTTATTTACCTTTTTTCAAGGTAAATAAGTGCCTAATGGTTGCGACTAAGATGTACGAAGAATCATCTTAGTTGCAATCATTGAAAAGCAACTTATATATCGTAGACAATATTTTAGTTAATGAAAACTATATGAAAGTAAGTATATAAGAACTTAAAACTTATTTCTTCACCAAATCAACCTTTTTTTTATAAAAACTTGCAATGAAAAAACTTTGTCTGGAAAAATCTTTGGGTAGGCCAGCACAAGATGCCAAAATGCAAATACGCTGCACCAAACCATTTTAGGTGTATACAGAGTGTTCTATGCTTATGGCGAGTAATAAGAACTTTGTTTCTTGAAAACATAGTATCCCTATTTTCTTATAAGTATACGTAACTTAGTCTGCATTCAAATATGAACATGCTATTTTGAAGTGAATTTATTGCAGTGCTGAGGTTCAGTTCAGCGTTTTATTCCTGCAACACCCTGTATAAAACTTGAGAGATAATTCTTCTGAACTTTCAACCAAAACACTTCGGGCAATAACCTCACGTAAACAAAGGGAATCGGAAACCCCTAGCATTGGTTTGATGCATTTTAAAATTATTAGCAAACTCAAATTGACATTGTGTCAATTGAAATTTTTTATTTGCAATTAGGTACAATGACTCCAACCCTCTCGACCGAGCAAAATAGATAGATAGATAGATTGAAAACTCTTTATTGTACACCACTTTTACAGAAATTATAAAATAAACACAGAGTTCATTATTCTTATGTGAAGTACAATGGGTAAAATAACATGTTATCAGATACCTAGTATGTTAATGAATAAAGGCTCTAATAGCATATGAAGAATAAATCATTTTCATATTACGCTTTCAGATCTTTCATTAGTGCTTTAAGCCAAATAACGCCTTCAAACTCGCCCCGAAAATTTGATTTGCTCCTAAAAACTGGTGCTAAAGCCAGACAGTTCCAAAACCACTAAAACGTTCTTTACACGAATCTTTTGAATAGAATGTCTCCATTACTTGTGCTAGAGTGAACGTATTGAATGAATGAGACTGAACATTTGCGTTATCTTACGAGTGGAGCGAGACTGAGTTGGTTGTTATGTTGACCGATGGAAGTCATTGGGATTTTTGTCTGGTTTTGTAAAAACATACTGTATAGTATAAATTTGGGAACTCTTACTAAGAATAGAATAGAATAGAATTTCTTTATTTGCTGAAATAGGTACACAACAGGTGGTAAACAAATTTTAACTAGATCCATTATTTCGCTATTTTCTTATTATAGCATGCAAAAATTTTTTACAATAATAGTTAGGTAGGTCTAATAAAAACTATACAATTTACTTAAACTCCATGAATTCACGAACCGTGTAAAACCCATGATCCAGCAACCAGGTGCGTAATACGCTCTTAAATCTTTTAAGGGGCTGTTCCTTTATAATATGTGGTATTTTATTGAAAATTTTTATGCTCATGTTGTAGCAGTTTCTTTGATAGAGAGAAGTTCTTGCAGCAAACTCGCTCACGAGACGTTCGCCATTTCTTGTATTACGCAAGTAAACATCGTTTGCTGTTTTGTATAGATAGCTATGCCGCTTCACAAAACATGCAGTTTCATATACGTAGAGACACGGAAGAGTTAATATTTTGAGCTTTTGAAAAAAGGAAATATACTTACCACTAATTTACTAATATACTTACTTGCTTAAGAAACGTACTTACCATTTTTAGCATAAAGTTTGATCGCTTCTTCTTAATGATAGTAAATATTATATTAGTAATGTATTATTAGTAATGATCAAAAGATATTTAAGTCATAGGAAAAAATACGCAATGTCGTGTACGTGGAGGACATAACATTATTAAATTAAGAACTTCTTTTTGAAGTTGGTAAAAAATAGAATAATACAGAAGATTCTGTAGATCTTATATCATTTTACGAAAAGACAAATTTAGGATTCCGTTTTAAAAGTAGTTGGCAAACACTGGATGAGAACAGCCGAAAACCGGGCTCAGTGGCGCGTCTTGGGAGAGACCTACGTCCAGTACCTAGACTGATATAGGTTAATGATTATGATGATGATGGACCGTTTATTAATGAAATTTAGCTAACTTATATCGCAGCTTCACTAATTTCATGAGGATGGACCGTTTTATCAATGAAATTTAGCTTGAGATAAGTAACTTATATGGCAGCTTTACTAATTTCAATAAGAAGGAAAATAAATGCTTAAGCATTTGTTTAATCTGTCTGCCAGCAGGTTCATTCTGTTTATCCTCAAATCTCGAGTTGTGCAGTTTGCCAAAACGCCAGCGGTGAAACAAGAAGTCCTACTTAATCTTTTTATAGCTTTTTACAAAACAGCTGCAATATTTTTAGAAAATTGAATCCAAATCACACACAATGGAGCCAATAAACAATTGACGTTTACACACCAGAGGGACGGATTTAATTAATGTACTAAAATTATCATTGTGGTTTTTTTTGCGACGTCATAAAAGGCAGAAAAGTCCATCAACATGATTTTTCCCTATTGGCTATGACAGACAGAGGCCATTCATTAAGAGAAGAAGAAGAAGAAGATCTAGAGTCATTTAGAATGATCACAAACCAAAAGCCATAGTAAAATATAAAAATATGACCTAATATGAAGCGGTTTGTTTGAAGTGTACCAGCTGTGAAATTTTATCTATGTCTGTAAAAGCCTTGAAGGCATTCTATAGCTTAGTCAAACTGAAACATGCTCTGCATTCTAAACAATCTTTAATCGATTTATGCTATCAAAGGTGTTGAAATTCGAAGATGGTGCCGATGTTGCAATAGTAAAGTGTTTATTGTTTACTATGATTTAACGTATCTATCAATATGTATAAAACTCTTTTGAAGCTGACTTAGAATCAACGCACAGCCTAAACTATAAGTCCTAGAGGTATGAAATTTGAAGAGTAGTATTCTTATATAGTGTAAGGGTGCTATAAGAAAGGAATTTTGAAAAGTCGCACCCTAACAATCTTCACAGTTTTTTAAGTTAAGCGATGTTCTGCGCAGTCACTATTCGGATGTGTGACCGTTAGTGGTATTTACATCTGAGCGCTTCCGTGCTTCGGAGGGCACGTTAAACTGTCGATACTGGCTCTAGCAGTCGTTAAGCCACGACGGAGGCCTTAAGGCGGCCTATAAATTCCGTCACCAGAGTTGGCCACTAACTCATACAGGCATGCTGGTTTTTTACGCTTCTTCAATGTTAGTATAATTATCTTTAGTCGGCTAAAATTCTTTTGGCAAAGTGATTCTTTGGACCTGTAAGATCAAAATATTTACACAATTCCATCAACAGGCCTTCACCTGCGAAAGGGTTCTTGCAAATAAAGAATAAACACAAACTAATATTAAATAACAACTAGGTACCTACCTACTTAACGAAATACTTTAAACAAGATAAATATTACTACTATTTTTATATAGGTAACCTACATTTTTAAGCACCACTTACTAACTTTTTTGGCAAGAAATAAAAGGCTTTTTTATTTTTATTTTTATTTATTTATCAACAGGGTGTACTGTGATTCAAAAGTTCGATCACGGATATTTTGATCGTAAATAACCCAAGCTCTACAATTTTCGAGCTAAAGCTATTATGTAATAATTTTAATATTATGTAATAATTTTCCGAAATTGAATTCGAGCTAATGTTCGTGTAATTTGCATAATCAAAGCTTGCGAGTTTTCAGTGTAATAACCTGGAAAAAGTTGACGTGATGGATTCAATTTTATTCAACTAGCCATGTTAATTATTCCTGTTACAAAAACCCCATAAAGAAATTGACGTTCAGAAACGCTAGAGAATAGGAAACGTCAAAAATTTATACTATTGAAGACGCGCACGCGAGATATTTGTCATTTCGTTCTGTCAAAATGTAAGCATTTTGCACCAGTTTTTGAACTTTTTCATTATCTGTGGTAATGTGGTCGACAAAATTTTACCAAAAGCAGCTACACGAAAAAACCTTTAAAAAAATTGGCTTATCTCTGCAACTTTATTATTTTTAAAAGATTTCAAAAAGATTTGCTAAATAACCAGTTTCGGAGTGCTATCGTCGCTTTTTCATCATTAATTGGTGCGCGATGCCAATCAAAAAACCCCGAAAAAAACACTGGACATTATAAAAATGCTCGCGACGTTTTGTACCCGACTTTCAAGTAACTAATCATTAATTTTACAGTCAGATCTTTTGATAGGCCTAAGTGACATGATTTTTGAAGTGAACACTTCTTTAGCATCGTTGTGATTTGAAAGTCGATGAAACGAAAAAGCGCCAGTAAAAAGAGACAGACACATAAATTCATAAGATTTAACGTGGAAGAAAATGAGATAGGAAGCATTATACAGTGTTTCTTATGATCGTGATTCTCTTTTTTTTATATATTTTGTGCCTGTAAGTTCTGAACCGTAATTGATGTAGTACATTATTGTTTTTTTTTAACTGTTAGAACGACCTTGATCTTGAAGCCAACATTTTTGAAGGTTTCACTTCTACCACGTGTGAATTACACAAGAAGTCTTCCTTGCAGCCAGCGCTACTTAGGTATAATGACTCCGGCGTCTGTACGGTGCTCGACGTTATAATAATATGAAGGCTGTATAGGCAGTAAAGCTCCTTAATTATTGTTTCTTTGGTGCACTCAGAGCCATTAGACAACAAAGGAGATCGATACTTACCTTGAGTCAATTCACGTAGCACTGTGTACGAAAATACAAAGAAAATAACGAAACTCTCATTAATATTTTCATTGGAACCATATGACTTCTGTTATTTCTTTAAATGGGAAAAGCGTATGTCCAGCTATTAGAGTCTTCTGATGATGATCATTGGGAAAATCGATTTTTAATTTTGACATTTCAAAATAGTGGAATAGGCTTTTACTACTAGCCCATTTTGAATTGGACGAACTGGGGCTCAACATTGTGGAATGTGGAGCCTAGCAAAGGTAGGGCCTTTGGCCAACAATGGGACTATAATCTAGTGAACTTCAATGTTTTGCGTCTTCATCTAGTACCAATAAAGAACCCTACAAATCTTACCTCTAAGAAATCCTTCAGTTTTTGACAGCTGTATACTTTAGTGGCGAATTATGGACGCCTAGAACCTAGAAAAGCCTACACATCTAAATCACGTCCCAGGCACTGCCAGTGTCTCGTGCAGAGGCATGAGTAAAAACTTGTCCCTGACGCTGTATAAATTATCTAAATAGATGGAAAGGCCTGATTATTATCATGAAAACCTTAAACAGAGACGACATCTACGTCATCACATAATTTAATCTTTGTCACAGTAATTATTATATTTCCAAAAAGCAAAATATGAAAAAACTATATAGTCGTTGCCCGCGGCGTTGCTCGCGTTCTAGACCCTTTAGAGTGTGACTTTACAAAATTCCTTTCTTAGTGCACCTCTACACTATATAAGGATACTACCCTCCAAATTTCATAGCTCTAGGACTTATGGTTTAGGATGTGCGTTGATTATCAGTCAGCTTCAAAAGAGTTTTATAGATATTGATGATGATACGTTGTAAATTGATATTCCATACAATTCTGGTCCAAAGGCCATCGCTTCTGTTAAAAAAAATGGATTTCCTTACTGTTTTCCTCGAACATGAATGTACCTAATACGTTCTTAAGGCATCACAATCACATAGGTACAATCGTTTGACGTAATATGCTTCACTGTGAAGTACTTAAGTACTTAAGTAGGTATTACATTCACAATGTAATAAAGTACACGTGATTGCCTTTAAATTATGAAAGAGCTTTTCAAAGAGCTGAGCTTTACGGGCTTGTCCTTGTTAAGAAATAGGCGCTTTCAGACTGCCACCGATACGACATAGCTACACGATATGAGATGTAAAGGTCTTGTGATTTCTACTTACTAAGTCACGTTAAAGAAGAAGATATTGTTAGTAGGCGATAAGCCCGCACATTGTACATTTTAAAAGTTTTATTCTATTGGTATAACTCAGGTGTTTATTTATATTACAATCAATAGTTTTTCATTTATTCGTTCCTTTACGTTTATTGAAACATTTTCAGATTTAACTTTGATTTGAACTACGTAAAGTTGACTGAACTTTTTGTTTTCAGGAAAAAAATAATCTTAGCTTTTAGATTGCCAAAAGTAGCTAATTCACCTAATTATTTGAAAGTATTGACAAAGGACCTATCAGCTAGTTTCATTTTTTTTCTATTAATAAAAACTCTACCGTAATTAGGTAAATTGTGTTTATAACCAAACATTTACAATTGAAACACTTAGAAACTTTATCAACTTCTTTGCCTATACCAAGAGCCATAGATATAATCACATCATCATCGTCAACCTATATCAGTCCACTGCTGGACGTAGGTCTCTCTCAAGACGCGCCACTGAGCCCGGTCTTCGGCTCTTCTCATCCAGTGTTTGCCAGCTACAATTCTCAGATCGTCGCCCCACCTTGCCGGAGGGCCCTAGATATAGACAAATGTATTAGAAATAAGCACAAATTATACCCAAGAGCCTTTTTGAATACCTTTCCAATAATTTCCTATGTCTTGGGAAAACCCTTATAAATTATTTAGTGAGCGCTGAGTGAAATACCTTCAGGATGAGAAATAAAAACCAATATATCTTGATCCTTTATTCTGGAAAGTAATTGATACAACTTTTCAAATCAGCGATTGCGATATTCATAAAAGTACCTACGCTTTTCCAAATATGTCAACGATAAGTTTGGACTTTGGCAGAAAATCCACCATTTACTCTTCAAAACCTGAAAATTTTACATTCAGAAAAACCACTTTATACGCACATTAGTTCCAACGGCTCACACTTTATGTTACGACCTAAGTATTATTGGTGAAAATTCCACCAAAATTAAACAACAATTATACTTACAATAACACAAAAAAATGCTATAATGTGGTTCCAAAAAAAGTCAAAACTCGAATCCTACTAACTAACTATTTGACTTAGCTCATTGGTAAGAAATGTCAATAGTATAATAAAATGACAAGCCCAAGCCTCGTAGACTTTCTACAGTCGGAGTATAATTTATTCTGTGGTAATGGTCACGTGACTTTCATTTAGAAACTAATTTCGGTACATTTTGCGATTGCAGAATGTCAAACATTACTACGGGCAAGGATATCAAAAGCAGTGTTTCAGTATTCGGTTGTAAAGCGAGTAAAACGGACTTCTAATTTCTTTTAGCTTCAAATTAGTCCCGACTATCCTAACCACCAACTAGCAGACAGCTAAATAGTCATGTGATCATTATAAAGCTACGTTCATACCGATGCGGTTCAACGTAGCAACGCAATAAAGAGCTTTGTCTCATAGTTTATTCATTACTGTACGTCATAGTCCTACAATTTGAGTGCAAGTGAAATGGACTTAATAACAAAAAAAACTATTTTAAATCATGGCATTTGTAATATTTATTGGCAGTCATCATTGACTGGATTGCTTCTTTCTGCTTATCATCACGATAAAATGAACCCACCTGGTATTTGCCGAGTCGGTGTGGCAAAGTTTAAGCTAACTACAGTAATGATAGTCCGGCATGCGTTTGTCATGCTAACTAGTTAACTACCCCTCTCTTAATTGCAACCATTGATTGGTGTTTTATCCGCTTAATTGTTAACCAATTTACTTAATAACTCGGAGCGTATGATACGGTCATTTTAGAAGCCATTTTTAACACCCGTTCAGTGATATAGGGCCTTAATAGGGACCTTTACGGCTGATTTATGGAAATACGGTTTTGCATTTTAATTTGATCGTATTTTTCTTGAATTTCATGCATAATCTTTGGCAAATTATGATTTTGTATCATTTTTATGGTAATTTTAATAGTTTTTAAGAGAAAACGCAAAATAACAATTTTTAACTGATTGAGATTTGTAAATAATCTGAAAGAATCAAGGCAAAAACTACATTGAGATAAAAGTGATGAGACACGACAGAAATGGCTTTAGGAAACTAACATTTCTGGGCAAAATGTATAGAGTAAGGATAAGGGCACCTTCTGTACCTCTATCACGAACAAATCTGACAGTCGCCGCGTTAGCGTATTCGAGTTATATTGCGCGTCAATGCCAGCTCGACTGCCAATCGTTGTAGTGACACCGCGCAGTGTATCCCGGATACGCTAGCGTTACGATACGTTTGCGATAGTCACATTTATTCGTGATCAAGGCACTGTTATGTACATAACGGAGTAAAGATTTGTATGCGTACGTACCTACGTTACGTATGCTTAAATACTTATGTATTCCACATAGTAAACCACAGAAAAAGAATCCAAATTAAAAACTCACCAGACTTGAAGTGAAAAATTCGTGACGCGGTTGCTAATTTCCCAAGTATTGCTAATCCATCGCAAAGCACACAAATCCTGAGCCTACCACCAGCATTGAAATTGGTATATTGTGAAATCGATCCAAAGCTCGTTTGCGAACAAAAGGGATGGGGCCGAGGGCCATTCCAGACCCTTAACGAGACCCATTCAAAACTAACAAAGGCAGGAATCTCGATGAAATCTCAACTTTTACGCAATAACTGCGTGAGTGCTGGACGTATTCCTAATCAATTCTGTACGTTTCAGCAGTTTCCAAACAGTAAATTATATTTCTTAAATGCCTGGACCACAGCTGAACTTTAAGTAATTGTTCGCATCATTGAACTACATTTATCAATGACGTTTTACATACAAAGTCACTAACTTTTATTATTCCGGACCAGTTTTGTTGCAACTGCAACAGCAAACATTACATCAAAATTTCACAATATACTCTAACAACGAATTATATTCAAAGTTTGACAATGTTACCTCATTTAGTCTGCTAGTGATGTTACGTGACAGATTTGTAAAGATCAGATTGATTTTGTTAATTCACTTCACTTTTAAGTTTTCATGAAAATGCGGCAACACTCTATCTGTCAAGGTTTGAATCGGATTATTTGTTAGAGTATACCATATTATTACACTAACAAATTATACTCCGTAATAAATATTCTTCTTCCAAAGTCGTTCTATTACCTGTTATTATCAACAAAAAAGTAAATATGACTTCCTTAGGTCACGAAAGTTATTTATATAACGTAAAAGTCCTTGTGCAGTCTAGACAGAATCTAGACTTCAATTTGGCGTGAGCGTCGTCAATATTGCTTCGAGAAACCATAATAACGTTAGGAACCACCGTCTATGGTGCGGCACTCTATTAAAAGCACATAAAGGTTGGGTTACATTGTGTGTACAGTCTCAAAGCTAGAGTAAAACAGTGAAGTAGAGAGACTTTTACATCATAGGACATTTTTCTAGCGGCTACTAGGACATAATTAGAATGAACGGTATCAAAGACCCACACGATAGCTATAGAAATCAGGAATTAATCTATTATTTATTTAAGCTAGTAAACAAAACATAGTATTATTAAAAAAACAATCGACAAGCATAATATTATGCTTCAAAGCATCAGCGGGGATTTTTTTAGTAGATTCTTATAAAAATATCATTGGGATTTAGTTGGGAAGTCAAAAGGGCTGCTATTTTGTAACTATTACGATATCCCAACGGTATTTCTGTAAAATTAAGAGAACCCTTCTGATTCGCAACTGGCGTTAAAAACTAAGTTAAGTAGGTATCTAACCAAAAGAAAATATTATAAGTAATTTAAACACTTAAAAAAAGGGTTGTGGAAACAATATTGTATTGTAAAACTATAAAACCCGCATAAAAAGGTTTCTCTGAGAAACATGTTACTCCTCACACGGATTTACGTGTGTTTATTTCCCAGCAAATATATTTGGACCCGTGCGTTACTCCACAATATTGAACAATAAAGTTTTATTCGGGCAAAAAGACCTTTTGACCCAACTCTCATGAATATTAAAGTAAAATGGCTAAACCCGATCCTGCTTTTTACTGGGCCATTCAAATCTATTTGTGTTTATTCAGTTATGTCGCGTCCACAATGCCAATAACTTCCATAAAAAAAATACATGATAGGTACATACCTATTTCAATAAACAAACTATACTCAAGACACTACCTACCAGGTGTTGCAGTTGTCAATGGGCGGCGGTGATCAATATAATACATACTATATAGTTCAAACTAATGAATACCTTTCTGCATAAGTATTTTGAATAAAGGTAAGTACTTACAGGCACATGAGACTTCAAGTTCTTTACGTCTCAGAGTGATGGACGCAGTGCATTGCCTTACAGGGCACGTCCTCATTGGACTTGCTCTGTGAGGTAATGCATTGTTATAGGCAGATCAGGTGAGCTATCAGCTTGTTCCATTACTTTTATCATAAAAAACAGATACAGATACAGTTACAGATTAGCTATATGTTCAAATCTGTTGTGTAAAATTCTACAGAAAATGATACTAGCGCTATAGTGCAAAACTGCCGGATTATAGTACTGCCGACTGATAACGTACAATTCCCTTTTAACCCGATGTTTATACAACTCGGAAGTGCAAAAGAGTAAAACTCGTAAACAGAGAGGTCTAGCCATATATCGTGAGACGGTGGCCGTCCGTCTGGCTGATCGATGGCCACCAACTAAACGGCATTAGTGAAGCTGTTTATACTTTGTTTAACTGAGAAATAAATGAGGTGGTGTTCTTTGCCCTTGGGAGGTTTTTGGCACTGGTTTGGAAGCAGCTCAACTTACCGGTTAATCTTTTCTGAAATGTCGCACACAATGAAATGACATGAAAACTCAACAGTATTTAGACCTACGCCATCTTTTGATGAAGATAAAGACCAAGACCTTAGTTATATTCAAATTATAAGTATTAAACACAATCTTTTTTATGTAATTTTGGAGAGCAGAAGCAAAACCAACCGAGAAATAATACAAACAAAACTAAAACCATTTTATATTGTGAAATATTTTGATCGCCATCGTTTGGCCAATGTTTTTGTTCCTTAAAACTTTAAAGTAAGTAGTTTTAAATAGTTATTCTAGTAAAGCTTACTCCTACAGCCAGTGTAAAAAGTTTCACCAATGTGACGGCTAAAAAAAAATTAGGTATAACCTACTAATATACACTTTTTTATATAACCTCATCATCATTTCCCTGCCCTTATCCCACGCTAGGTGGGGTCGGCACAACATGTTGTCTTCTTCCACTCACTCCTATCATTCGTCAACTCTGAATTAAAAAAAAAAACACTTTTTTATATAACCTATGTAGAGAATATTTGGTGGGTAATTCATAACTTACGTAGGTTACTTACATAGACAGAGAGCACTAATACAATGATAAATGGTGATAACTCTACGTCTACACCCCAAGTACGTATCCGCTACCATCCATCTTAAGTCTCTGTCTGCATGGAGTAATTAATTAATCTCCAAACTTGCTTTCTCACTGGCTGCCCAAGTATTATGAGTTTCTTCCCAGCATGTATCCACCGGCGAATTTTGCTCTAAAGGAAACTTACTGGTAACTCTAGTGTGTGGCGTAGAATTTTTTTTTATTTTTTATTATTAATTGTTTATTTCAGACTACACAGGTCCATACAAAATTCAAATTAAACTAAAACTAAAATTACACAAAAAGGTGAGAGCCTCATTTGGGTCGTCTAGACACTACAAATTAAACAACGAAATAAATGTACTCTAAAATAATCGTGAAAGTTTTGTAAGGATGTATGTATGGATGTATGTTGGTTCCTCTTTCACGCCAAAAACTACTGATCCGATCTGGATGAAACTTGGAATATATATTGTCTGTGACCTGGATTAACACAAAGGCTACGTTTTATCTTGGAAAATCAATGGGATCTAACGGGACTCGAACGAAGTCGCTGGTGGAAGAATAATTAGTGTAAGGCATAATTTCCGTTTGGTTTTAAAAGCGTTTAAGTTTGCGTTTAAGTTTAAAGAGCGTTTTAAAAATAACTACTAACCAACACAATATGCAAAAAGATAAAACATAAAGGTGACTAAACAAGAAAAGCAGAGATAAAAAACATACATCATCAATATATATAAAACTCTTTTGAAGCTGACAGAGAATCAACGCACAGCCTAAACTATCAGTCCTAGAGGTATGAAATTTTGAGGGTAGGATCCTTATATAGTGTAGGGGTGCACTAAGAAAGGAATTTTGAAACGTCACACTCTAAAGGGTAGAACGCGAGCAACGCCGCGGGCGACGGCTAGTCAATTAATATTTACTTGATTGGTGTTATTTGAATAAAAATGACAGGTTTCTAATAAAAGGTAAGCACATTTTAGAAATGACTCGTTAAAAACATTTTCAAGATAATAATAATATGATGTCAATTTCGTATGGGTTCGTAAACAGGAAAATGTATCGAAAGTTATGAGATCGCTTCGAAACAAATTTCAGTTCCAACGTAAATACAGGTTTTTGTTACCTGCTTTGCTCGTTTTACTGGAGTTCATATTTTGTTCTGTAGTTTGTCGACTTGTTTATTTTATTTGGGTAAACCTAGAACGTGGGTGAAATAGGGATATAAACGTAGCTTGAAGGAGCAACGGCTGTTGGATAAGAAATGGTTTGGAGTGAAAAACTCGTATAAAAAACCGGCACTGAAAAAAACTACTAAGTAAAGAATGCTAAAATCTATCGGGTGCTGTAGATATGGAACTAGGCATATAGTTGAGGATTATGATGATGATTGCCGTAGAAATGTGTTTCCAATCTTTGTTTTAAATAAACACACCATCATCCAGATCCATTCTAATGAGAACACATAAAGGCGTTGGGGTATTTCAGGTCCCGATTGCACACATTTAGTGAATTTCTTGATTAATTTTGTTATTTATCACCTTTGTTGGTTTTATCATAATCTATTATGCAGTAGCAGACACGAAAACGCATAATTAAGTAATTATTTTAACGTAAACGTGTAAATACGATAGACAGCATTAAAAAAGACACATTTTTCGAAGCAAAATGTCTAATAACTAATGATTCCCGATGCTATATAATGACATTGTTACATTTTTAAAATTGCATTGTAAGTGTATTGTAACAAACAAAGTTCTATTATTGCAAGTTTTAAAAAAAAATGTGGGACCTGGGCTCCACCCAATTTGCCCCAGACCTTTTTCAAGTTTTGAAACAGACAAACATATTTATTTTCTGGTTCGTAAATAAGAATCTAACACGCAAAGAGAGCAATCTCTCAGAATCGCGAGTCTCGTTATTTACTCATTAAAACTTTGAATTGAAGGCGTTCCCAATCGTTGGAGAGAAAAATAAAGTTTTCAATGACACGAGCAAACTTTACCTCAATATTTTCATGACTTATTTTTATTTCACAGTTAGTAAAGGTAACTTCAAACGTCATGCTAAAATTATAGCTACCATTAAATATGTACTTCGGTAGTTTAAATTTTTTACCGAGTTCAATTTGGTTGTATGTTGATATCCTAATAATATTATAAATGTGAATGTAAGTTTGTTTGTTACGCTTTCATGAAACTTTGTACACATATTCTTGGAGGTATAAGAAGTAACTTAGGATACTTTTTATTCCGGAAAATTAACGGGATCCAATGGGACGCGAACGAAGTCGCGGGCGGAAGCTAGTTATGTAATAAACAGAATTCCCTTAACAGGCTCGGGGGGGGGGGGGGGGGGGGATTAAAAAGAAGAAGAAGGTAGGTACTAGGTCTGTTATTTTCATCCATTTTAATAAGTTTTAAATTCACTACGATTGTAGTACGTAATTTGGATAATGTTATAGACCTACCTATTATAATGTTAATAGTTAGCATGATGTTTAAAAGATGGTTTAGTCCAACTTGTAAAACAAATTTTGTTCATGTAGAGTTGGAATAAATATTGAGTAACTTAATTTATGATTTCTGCTCAATACGACTGTTATTTGAAAACTCCTCAAATACACGCACTTTACAAGAACGTATAAGAAGTGAGAGTTTTGAAGTTTCTTTTTTACACAAGCAATTCTGCGAATATTGACTACTGGCTTCCGCCCGCGACTTCGTTCGCGACCCATTGGATCCCGTTAATTTTCCGGGATAAAAAGTATCCTATGTTACTTCTAATATCTCCAAGAATATGTGTACAAAGTTTCATGATGATCGGTTAAGTATAGTTTTCACGTGAAAGCGTAACAAACAAACTTGCATTCACATTTATAATATTAGTATGATTACTGTACTGAAATACTTGGTATTAGGTATACAAAAAAGATAGACTTATTTTAATTTTTCATGCGCCATTCTTAAAATATTTTCATGATAAAATTCAAGATTATTCGATTACGCAACTTTACAAAAGCTTTATTCAGTTTTCGTACAATATGATCAGATATCTCAAAGGCATCGTCAAATTGAATGCAAACAATAGCTCTTTTTTCCAACTTTCTCATTTCAAAGATTCCTATTTTTCAATAACTTTCATTTGCTTTCAAAACTCGTGCAGGCTCGATATTTATTCCGGAAGCATAACTATTCGAATTGAGCCAAACAATATCGATTTCATTTTCTTTTGTGTTTGTGGTAAAGTGGGGAAACAAAATCAAAATAATACACTACTGCCCCCGTATCGTAAGCTCTGAACTGCTTTCGCTGTCCAGCATAATGTCAAGTGACGTCAAACAAGAAGCTTTTGACGGCAAAAAACGCGCTGCAACGCGCTAATGTCACTATTTAGTCACAGAATACCTATGATTTAATATGAATTGCCCTCTGTATCGTATATTACCACTTTTCTAAGTATATCCAAAAATGTGTAGGCAATAATACTAAGATAGGTACGTCCTCAATCAACTACTCTCTCAGGTAATGCATTTTGTAGGCATCAGGTGGCTTCTCTGCTTGTTCATCACATTTTGCAATAATTATCTATAAGATCTGTGGATTTTGTGGTCATAAATAAATTTAAATAATTTTTTAGTGAAACCACAGTCTATGTATCATTTTAAATGTAGTGATTTTATGTCCAGTTCCTAGCTTCCAGGGCCTAAAAGAACGGGCAAAAACATGCTCGGCTAAAGAACCAAGTGAACAAAGTCGCATGCGTTTCATAGCAATAAAATAAGGCCCACTTCCCAAATCCAATAAAATGGTACGACCACAAAGGCCGCTTCGATTGTGACGGATGTCGCCTCCGGAATTTAATATTTTATCGCCATCGCTTGTGAGACTATTCCAAATTACCAGACAGCTCGCTCCTACTGCGAAACCCATAGAACGGACATCAGAGCTCCGAGTCTGTGCATTTGTTTGACTTTCGACTCGAGTATAGCACATGCAAACGCATTCGCAAAGCGAGCAATTTTGTATGAAACCCGGATAAGCACCTCTAGCGAGAGATTTGGGAATTATGAAATTCCCAACAAAATTTCTCGTTTTGTGAATGCGTTTGCGTGTGCTACACTCGAGTCGAAAGTCAAAACAAATGCACAGACTCGGGGCTCAGAGGGGCGATTGCGTACAAAGCTGACAGCCGCCGCGTTACGTAAACGTTATGTATTCGAATCATATTGCGCGTCAACGCTAGCTTGACTGCCAAATGTTGTAGCGTCACCGCGCAGTGTATCTCGGATACGCCAGAGTTAGTCAGATTTTTATTCGTGATCAAGAAGACACAGTTTTAGGGATAATTTTAATAGCTAATTAGGTACTTTAATATTTTAAAGCACAGACGTATGGCCATTTCCAACATTCAATCAAGGATCGATCATGTAGTGTTCTAACATTTTTTATTTATCAAATTAAATATTTTTTTATGGCATTGTATTAGAGTCTATTTTGATTGATTTTCATGACAACTATATTATTTTGTTAATCGGGATTTAAATCACTCAATCGTATATCTAGTTTTTTTATTTTATTTTTATTTTCAAATCACCTAATTTTTGTTTTATTGTCTTCTTGTAATTATTTTACCGTGTTGTACCTGTGTTGTGTGCCAAATAAATGTTTCTCTATCTCTCTCTATCTATCTCTAGTTCAAAACTTTCTACAATCAACGTTCTGAATTACCATTAGAGTTTCGCGGTAGGCCTTCTCCTGACCTTCAATTTTGCAAATGGAAGCTCCGTTTTCTTTTAGGGCAGTTTTATTGGTCTTATCAAGCTGTATTATATACTACTGTAAAAAATAATCTAATAAGTATTTTATACTGGCTATTTCATAAAATATAATACTAAGTATTTAGGGTTTATTCCAAACGAGCCCACTATGTAAATGAGCGGGCCCGATGAGATATTTTTCCCGTCTGGCCCACCAGTGGGCTCGATGGTTCCATAAAACAACAAGCATTTAATATCATCGAGCCCCTTCAAAATAAAAAATCACAGTTACAAGTACAGTGTTTAGACAAACAAATACTTTTCGCCAATATTTTGACGCCATGCCTGGCATGGCGCTCCGAAGGAATCAAGCAACAAATTGTGAAAATAATCTGTGCTATGGACAGATAAAAGTGCGCACGTCGATTGACTCTAAATTTTCTTTGTAATAAAATCCGAGCAACAAATAATTATACATTTTAATAACTAAACAGATTTTAATTGAAGAACCCATCAGCATCAACATACAGTTTGCAAGTTTACGGTCCCCTAAACGTAGGGCCGTAGGGGCTCCCCGGGGCTCCTTCTTTATTAAAGAGGGTTCCGTACTTATTAAAAGTAAAAGTGCACGGACGGGGTTCAAACGCCTTTAGGGTGTGTATGTTTTTTTTTCAGCTGAGATTCAATATAACTACCTCTTCTTGGACCTATTAGATTAGAAAATTCTTTATTGCACTTTAAAAATCGTACAGAGGCGAGTTTAATGCTATTTAGCATTATCTACCAACTAACCTGGGCGTAGTGTGGAGATGATGGTAGTGCTTCTAAAGTAAAACTTTAAAAAGAAACAACAACGCCTTTAAAACTACCTATGGAATAAATAAAAAAAAAATTATGTACTTAATTACTTAACAATAACAATAACAGGCTTTTTATTTATACAGGGTGTTACCAGACCACTTCCGAAAACGAAAGGGGGAGCTACAGCACACCAAAACCCAACCAAAAAAAAATCAGTTATCCTGAAAAATAATTATAGCCGGAGAAAACAATGTTTAAAGATTTGTATTTATTTCGCCAGCCCGCAATGTACGCATTCACGTAGGTAAGGTCGAGGCGTAGTACTATTATTTATTCTGTGTCGTAAGTGCCTACTAACGTAGGTCGCTCGCACGTCGCGTACTTGAATGACCCGCGATGAACTCTCAGCTGTTCATGCTGTAGTAGACGTAATCTGCGTGCTGCGTGTACATTGCTGCTTTATTTATTTTATTTGTTTTTTTGCTTTTTTAAATGAGATAATTATTTAGATATGTCTTATTATGTTGTACTGTGTGTATGTAACTAGAAAAAAAATTTAAAACGGATAGTAAAGTCAATTTTTTTTTTCGCCATTTTTTTCGCTTAATGTTTTCAGTATCATGGTCTGATTGGAACCTCCAAGTTTTCGGAAGTGGTCTGGTAACACCCTGTATAGTAATGGAACTGCAACAATAATAATACTGTAAGAATTTATATCTAGTAATTGAAAAAGCTTAATTATCACACAACGACCATAACACAGAGAGGGTACTTACTTATAGTACTTGTCTTTAGTAATAATCTGTGCGGAAAGGTCAAATCAAATCAAAATCAAAATCGTTTATTTCGGAACAAAAAACAGGTTGCAAACAAAAACCAGTTGTAAACAAAAACCAGTTGTAAACAAAAACCAGGTTGCAAACAAAAACCAGTTGTAAACAAAAACCAGGTTGCAAACAAAAACCAGTTGTAAACAAAAACCAGGTTGCAAACAAAAACCAGTTGTAAACAAAAACCAGTTGTAAACGATGATAGCTACTAACAGCTTAGTTATAGAAAACTGTGTCGCAACTATCAACGCCCACCTCCTTGACATAGGCAAAGATGTTCCCTTATGACAGGGGAATTTTTTACATAAAAATAAAGTATACCTAAGTAAATAAATGTAGAAGTTAAACAAAAAAAATTATGTTTTTAAAACTAAAGAAGCTAATTACTATAATGTGAATTTATCAGAGGTAAGTTTAACTGTATATATACGAGCAATTTATTGAAACAACAACCAGAAAATAAAACTAACATCAGAAAAAAAACAAACATAAAAAATACTGTCTCTAATTGTTTTTTGCTAAAACAGTTGCTACCAAAATTGCCCGTACATGGAATCCTAGCATTTGTAACAAAAGTTTCCCGAATTCGTTCACGCACCCCTAAATGAATTATTCAAGGCGGTAAAACACAGGGTAAGAAGTTTAAATAGGCAGTTGTCTATCTGCCTGTCAATAATGTGTTTTCATTTGGGGACTAATTTTGTGTTTCTTCCAGTTTTTTCCTTCGCGAATGGGCGCTTTCACACTGGTACGACATTTACACGACAAACAAATATCCTGTCGGCATGCCGAGTGTGTTTTGACCTTTGACGTTTACTGCAATCTAACCTCGTACATTTTTAGTAGGTACTAGACGCTTTTTTGCACTATGCTATCTAGAATTATCAGTTTTGTAAACTTCCAGAGAGGCAGAGGTACTACCGACTGAGCCATGACGCCTGTCAAGCTGTAAGTTGATAATTAAACATAAATAAATATACAAGGACATTCCACACAACGCCATCTAGTCCGAAAATTTGTCTACTTACTGAATCTGCTATATATCCAATTTCAACAAATCGTCAATACCTAAATAGAGTCGCAAAATCAAACCGCTAGAATCGCACTTCTCAAACTATGACCTCTGAAAGAAACACTTCAGTTCTAGGCCTTTATTGCTGTACCATCCGACGTCATCATTATCCTTACTACAATATTTACTGCCGGAGGCTGTCAGTTTCAGGATATTTTGTCGCGATTTAATAAAATTTACTTCTTCTGAAGGGCTCTTGGAGCAACTTGACAAGAATGCGCAGATTTTTTTTTACCCGGGCTTCAACCCTTCATTCGTGTAATACGACTGCCGTAATATAACCGCCGTATAAGTTTCTTATGGTTCTAATAACGTGCTTAAAGATTATCTATTTTCTTTGTAATTTTATACAGAAACTCAATAAGTTTTTAATTATTTTTCTCAAATTCAACATAAAGTTTGTAGCAAAATGATTAATCCTGTAGATACATTTAATTTTGATTTCTAATCTTTAGTTGTTTTAGAATGTCAACTTGACTAAAGAGTGATAGATGTCTAGGTATTTACCAAACCTGTATTTTTATACATAAACGATAACTTTCGATATATTTTTACTCATAAACTAAATACGTTTTATAACGGTCATTATTTCTTGGCAAACCTAAGAATAACAATATTATGGTAGAGTAAATTGCGTGTTGTATGAACAAACAGCCATCTATAGGTTCATACCTGTGGCCACAGCTTATACCCGTACCTTCACAGCAAAAGCTATTTGGTTTACTGAATATAATGCTCTAGGGTCCTTTAGAAAACGAAGACCCTTACAAATTCCAGCCTATTCATGGCATTTCGTCGTGGAAATCGTATACATCAATGGAGTTCCTAATCTTACGTTATAACATCAATATCCTGTGTATTTATTTGCTAGACACAAAAATAAACAAGAAGTATTTTTTTGCTAAATTATTTTTAATAGGGTCACCTCTTTGCTACATAAGAGGGCACATGCACTGAAACCTGCATAGATTTTATAAAATTATCTTTACTTTACAAGATATCGTCAAAAAAACTAGGATATTCTTACAATAATATGGATGTGGAAATGGTCGTAAGCGCCACGGAGGAGCGCGTGCTTTTTCAAACCTTATTCCAAAAATCGTATAATTTTAACTGCAGTTTATCACTTTAGACATAGACACCCAGATTACCATGACACAGATCAAATAGTACCAAGGTTTCAATACTCTAAGTTTGTCACTATGTGTGTAAAGTGGTTTTTCTGAATGTGACAATTCGTGTTAGGTTTTGAAGAGAAAATCCACCATTTTCTTTTCAAAACAAACGACAGCCGACTTGACAAATGACTTGACTTGACTTATATTATTACAATTATATCACTTGACACTGGCAAAATTGTTTGTCGAAATGACGGACAGAGGCCATTAATGAAGAGAAGAAGAAGAACCTGTGACAAATTTTAGTGTGGACCTTCAAGTCCATGATTTTTTATATAAAAAGCAACCCATAACATAAAAGCAGGAAAAATTAATAAGAGCGAATCTACAAGAGACAGACACATCGTAAAATACAGATAAAACTTATATGAACCTGTAAAAGAGAGTATTAATAAAGTGTCCTTCAAAACTTCATTTTATGAGACACTTTAGTACTACCTATAAATTAGTGACCTATCGCTTACTGATTTAAGTATCCTAGAAAAGTTTATTGGGAATTGAAAATCATAGTTTATTGAAAGCCTTTATCCGGACAAGAAAAATCAACTTAAGTAATGTACTTTTCTGCGTCTTTTTTCTTTTCTATATCTATCTATCTTCTTCTTCTTCTTCTAAATATATAAAACTCTTTTGAAGCTGACTGAGAATCAACACACAGCCTAAACTATTTGTCCTAGAGGTTTGAAATTTGGAGGGTAGTATCCTTATATAGTGTAGGGGTGCACTAAGAAAGGAATTTTGAAACGTCACACTCTAAAGGGTAAAACCGTCACCTGTCAAAAACGTCACCCGCGAGCAACGCCGCGCAAAAACTAAAATGAAAGATATGGATAAACTAAATATACTAAATAAACGATTCTGATTCCAAAAATCTAGTTTGTATGTTTGTTTGTTCGCGGATCACGCCTCAACTACTGGACCAATTTCAACGAAACTTATACTATTCGGAAGCCCTTTTTCCCGATTGAAACATAGGCGAAATCAAAGACGTGGATTTTTAGATACAACTTGAACTCTCTAAACCAAAAGCAGCCTTTGACACGAGGTTTATCGTATGCTGGTTGACAGCTATTTTGGTGGAAAGCTTCGCAGGCATACGAAGTCGCGGGTATCCGCTAGTTCATTAGTACTTAAATATAAACATAAAATTTTCTGTAGTCGTAATGAAACCAGATGATACAAAAATTAATGTAGTATTTTATTTTTAAGTTTGTAGGGGTAATCTTCAGAACTACTGGACTGATTCTCAAAATGTTTGCGCTAGTGGATCTTTTTTAAAGGATTTTAAGATTACAGAACCTCAATTATTTCTTAAATAAGTTAAAAACCACAGACGAAGTTGCAGGCCGCTCCGCTAAAATTTTGCCTTGTTCAATTGATTGGTTTAATAAAATAATTATATTTTTTGAATGTTTTCTAAAAATTCCATCGGCAAAATATATGAAAACAACAGCCAGCTCTAATGAATCGAAAAAATGTTTCGCGACAACTGGCGGAATTACACAAATAGATTGTTTTATACAAAAAATCATACCTACAGCGAAATCAATTAAGTGTCGTAATACACAATGACGCGTTAATAATAATAGTAGGACACTAGCTGACCCGACAGACGTTGTCCTGTTATTCAAACTCTTACTGTCAAACAACTGACACTTATTTCAAATGTGACATTAAAAGAGGCTAATGTACTTTCACCCCCTCTTACAACCCCTTACAACCCTTTTTTCGCATAAAAAAGTAGCCTATGTCCTTTCTCAGGCTATATACTATCTGTGTACCAAATTTCATTCAAATGGGTTCAGTAGTTTTGGCGTAAAAGCGAGACAGACAACCAGAGTTACTTTCGCATTTCTAATAGTATGGATAATACATAGGGTCTGGTGATGTTTAATGTAGTTTTGTGCAGTATTACAGGCCGTGTGATACCTACTTTTTAGTCATATGCGCATTTTCTTTTGTTCTTTTTGTATGGAAAATTGTAACTGACAGATAATTCAATCAATATACAGATCATTTTCGCTGAGTTATAAGTACACTCATTTGTCAAACCAAGTATTCAAATCTTGATAACAAAATTTCAAGTTTCATAAAAAAAGGGAAATGTAAAAAAAGAACTAATTTGAAGTTTGTTTAAAACCGGAACTAAATTACTACATTTTTTGGAAGCACTTTAAACCAACTCCGCAACCCACTCGCTTCGCTCTCGCAAAAACGAAATGATTGTTTGATCACCATTAAAAGTTTTGGAAACAATTCATTGTTTGTCGAGGGACTGGAAGCGTAAACAGAAATCGCGAGTCTCTAAAACCTCGCCGAAAACAGTATCCTATAAACAACTAAACAAATCTTACGTAAATAATTTCAATGAAGAAAATATTCTTTATTTGAATGTTTAAAAAAAAGTTGTATTTTTTTTTTAAACATTCAAGACAACGGATTATATGTGTCGAGACGAGTTTCTACAATTTGATATAAACCGACCTTTCAGCGCCCGTATCGAAAGCTGTGAACTGCTTTCGCTGCCCAGCATAATGTCAAGCGATGTGGCTACAGATATATGAAAACATGAAGCTTTTGACATTTTTTGAAACGACACATAGCACTTTTATTTTAATAGTTTTTCTTGTGTTATTGTGAGTATTGTTGTTTAATTTTGGTGGAATTTTAACCATTAATACTTAGGTCGTAACATAAAGTGTGAGCCATTGGAATAAATGTGTGTAAAGTGGTTTTTCTGAATGTGAAAATTCGTGTTAGGTTTTGAAGAGAAAATCCACCATTTTCTTTTCAAAACAAACGACAACCGACTTGACAAATGACTTTTTTTTTTTTTTTTTTTTTTATTCTTATATTTTGGAAGGACTTTGAGTCGCTTAGCGACTATGTCAGCCCTGTTATAGCTTACAATAATTAATCTACTACTTAACAATGTCATACACTAGTGTAAAAAGAGCCCTAGCTGCTTCGCACAGTGGGACCGAAAGTACACTTATAAAAGCGCCAACATCTAACATATTCAGATTATAGCGGCTACACATGTGAGATCTCAGAGACTGGCTCCGCACACATTCCTCCAGAAGGTGGTGAACGTCTTCTATAACTCCACAAGTGGGACAATTGGGGGAGTCAGAAACGTTCATAAGGTGGTTAAACTTAGCCAGAGGGATGTGTCCTGAGCGCAGTCGGTGAGCTGTTACAAGCAAACATCTCTTAAGTCTACTATTTACAAACCAAGGTATACGAGAAGGTTCACACTGTACAATTCTATACCAAATTCCTTTTGATTCCGAAATATTTATATACAAATTTTTCCATTTTTCAAAAATCTTATATTTATACTTAACTAACACTTCTGTATATTCAGGTAAAATGTACGTTTCCATACCAACTGAAATAGCCTGCTTAGCCAACCTATCGACCTCCTCGTTACCATGAACGTCAATATGTGAAGGAACCCACTGCAATCTCAAATCCCTACCGTTCTTCAATAGGAACAGCACTTTCATTAGAATGCCATACGCTACGGATGCACACCGAGCACCGGACACACATCGAGCAATGTGCTGTAGCGCACTTCGACTATCCGTCAAAATAACTATTTTACACGTATCTAAATTAATCGCATAAGATAATGCCTCTGAGATTGCAAAGAGTTCCACTGACATAATAGAGTTATAATCAGAACAAATTTTGTACATCTCTTTCACATTGCAAACGGGATCGTAAAACGCGGCGCCTGCACCTTTATCTATTTTAGACCCATCAGTAAAAAGTTTGTGCCAACCTCTATATTTATTATTTAACATAACTAGGGTTAGGGACTTGAGTAAAGTGTTATCACAATTTCTTTTTGCCTGATCTATCCCTTCTATTGTAGTTTCAATAAAATCTAATCTTATAGCAGATACCCAAGTATTCAAAGAATACATAGTAAGGGGACTACAAGTTCTTAAAATCTCCGTATGTGTTTCCTCAAAAATTGAAATAAGTAGAGGCTTCTTCTGCTGTTGTATAATACGTAGTTCTTTAAATAAAGAGACGGTGATGTTATTCGAAAATGACTGAGCTTTAAGACAGTATTTAGTGGCGAGATATTGACGTCTAAGCTGCAGTGGTTGCAGACACACTTCTGACTCCATAACATGTATGGGTGTAGTTCGTATAAAACCACCAATAACTCTCATCGCAATATTTTGTATCCTATCTAACTTCAACAGGTGCGTCTTCGCGGCGGTATCATATAAAAAGCATCCATAGTCCATTCTACTACGTATTAAAGCAATATATAGGCGACGCAAATGTTTAGGATGCAATCCCCAAGACGCCCCAGCTAAAACTTTTAACAATCCTATCTTTTTCATAACCTTTTCGCGAATTTCATTTATGTGTTTGTTCCACAATAAAGACCGATCCAACCAGATTCCTAAATACTTAATATTTGCTACAGCTGTAATATGGTTACTATTAATTGAAAGCGTTACATTATCTATTTTCCTTCCTTTCCTGAAACTACAGCAATGAGTTTTGGTTGGTGACACTTCTAACCCTAATTCCTCCAGCTTACCAACAGCAGAATTTAAAGCTGCTTGAAGATCAGTTTCACTTAACTCCGCACTTCTGTTTTGGGCGTAAAAAACAAAGTCATCGGCGTACTGCAACACTTTAACGCTATCATAACCTGTGCAAATTTTATGAGTAGCAATATTAAATAAGAGGGGGGAAAGAGGATCGCCTTGTGCCAAACCTCTACCGGACCATCTCACTATGGCGCTATCATCACTATCATCTTTAATTTTTAACGATCTTCTACTTAGAAAAGACCACAAATATTTACAAGTTAGGGACCCTATGTTTAGACTATCAAGCAAACTAACTAGTTGGTCCGTCAAAACATTGTTATATGCACTTTCTACGTCAAGAAAAACTGCTAGTGTAGACTCATTTTTAGAAAACCCTATTTGAATGTCTGTAAGAAGTCGAACTAAACAGTCAATACAAGATTGACTTTTTCTGAATCCACTCGTGACTGGGGCTAAAATGTTATGTTTTTCAACAAACCATTCAATGCGCTTACAAAGCATAGCATGAAAAATTTTACAAATACAGGATATTAACGATATAGGTCTCAGTTTTGGCATTACATTAGGGTTTGAATTAGGTTTGGGAATGGGAACTATTTTAATACTGCGCCACTGTTCGGGAATCAGAGAGCTCTTAAATATATTATTAAAAATGTTCAGCAAAATTAACTTACCCTCCCTAGGAAGATTATAGATCATAGAATATGTTATATCATCGTCTCCAGGGGCCGTATCCTTTTTTTTTAGGCTATTTTGAAGCTCTTGAAAAGAAAATTCCTCGTCTAAAAGAGTATTTTTTGAGACAAAAATAGGTTGTGAAGTTTGCACAGAATCTGGAGCTAAACTACGTAAAAGTTCTTCTTTCTTATCTTTAGGAGCGTGTACATAATCCCTATGTAAACCCTTCATCCAGCGCATACGGCGCCACATATCAGAGGCAGACACGTTTTCATCTACCTTTTCACAAAACTGTTGCCAACTAGCTCCTTTGGCCCGCCTATGAACTCTTTGCGCTTCAGCAATCTTACCATTCAAGATATCAAGGTTAGCAGGTGTGGGATTACGCCTAAACACCTTAAGTGCTAGCCGACGTTGTGCTATAGCATGAGATATAGCTGGACACCAGTAAGGCTTTGGCTGAAAAGTTTGAAGAGGATCAGTACAATTTTTAATCATAGGAATACTTTGTCGAGCCGCATTATTCAACTTTTCTATGAATGAGTCATAGCTCAATTGAATATCAGCATCGCATACACCTTCGCGAAAGCTTTCCGTCAAGATCTCCTGATACATCCGCCAATCAGCTAGTTTAAAGTTGCGTCGCTTAATAAACCTACGTGAACCCTGGTACTGAAGAGAATACTTGATAATTAAATGATCACTGCCTAAGTTCTCCCGTGTGACTAACCATTTAAAATAAATGGCAATATCAGATGTAACAAATGTTATGTCTGGCGCAGATTCTTGTAAATTACCATTAACTAATTTAACCCTCGTAAATTCCCCACTGTTGAGAGATACAAAGTTATGCTCTAAAGAAGAATCAAGTAACTGTAACCCTCTAGAATCTATTTTAGATGACCAATTAGAATGATGCCCATTAAAATCACCCGCCACAATTGATTTATCCTTAAATTTTGAAAATATACCATCCCAATCGCATTGTGAAGTTCTTACATTTGAAGGGCAGTAGACCGATACAATATGTTCTAAATATTTACAGTTCAAAATTCTTACACATAAAAGCTCTATGCCGCTATTGTTAACATGTATGGAATACATTTGAGTTTTTATTGTTTTGTGAACCAATATAGCTACACCTCCATAAGAATCAGTTCTGTCCTGCCTGAAAACACGATAGTTACTTATTCGCAAGTCAGTATCCGTATCAAGCCATGTTTCACTAAGTAAGCAAATACCTATCTTTTCTTGACAAAGCAGTAGTTCGAGCTCAAGTTTTTTGGGCATCAAACTCTGCGAGTTCCATTGCGCAATATTTAAACATTGCTCAACGGAACCCACAGAGCCTGATGCCCTGGCCACAGTTACATTAGAGATGGTGTTATCCATGATGAAACAGACCTAACAGTTTAGTAAAGACATCTCCAGACAAATGACTTGACTTGACTTATTTATTACAATTTTAACACTTGACATTGGCAAAATTGTCTGTCGAAATGACGGACACAGGCCATTAATGAAGAGAAGAAGAAGAAACATGAAGCTTTTGACGGCAAAAAAAAGCGCTGAAACGCGCTAATGTCACTATTTAATCACAGGATACCTATGATTTAGTTTGAAAACAATTCAGAAAACCTGCCAGGTTTAAGCTTGGCAGGTTTTTATGAGACAAGGATTGCCCCCCAGATCGGAGCATCTCTAGTTGGCTTAAAAAAAAATGTGCTATTACACAAAAAGCTGATCCGCTTGCTCCTATAACCTAAATCCAAATATGAATTTAGGTTAGAAAGGTACGAAAAAATACTCAGGCGGGTGAATAATTCAGTGAATTGCGAAAGTAAAAGCACTCTTCTGAGGCACGTCTGTCCGTCTGTCACTTATTTATGTATCTAAATTACGAAGAAACAAAATGGAAAAAATGAGTACAAGAATCATCGGGTAAATGGATCATTTGAATTGAAACTGAAGACTGCCTCTTTTTGTGATATTTCAGTAAAAGTTATTCTGCTTCAAGGACATAAGTTCGTTCTAAAACACACGACCTGCGTGTACCGGTCACCGGTAAGGCGTAGAATAGTTTTGTCCCTTGGTAAGCAAAGCAATCTCGTATGAGTCAGTAGCCAACTCTGGTGACGGAGCTTTTAGGCCTCCGTCATGGCTTAGCGACTGCTAGAGCCGGGACCGACAGTTTAACGTGCCCTCCGAAGCTCGGAAGCGCTCAGATGTAAATGCCACTAACGGTCACTCATCCCAATATAGTGACCGCACAGAACGTCGCTTAACTTAGATAATTGGTGAAGATTAATAAGCAAGCCTAGTCACTAGCGCTTTCTGTTTTTTTGCATTGACAAAGAGATTTAAATTCGATCAAAAGAGACAAACCACACCATCACACCATCAAAATAGTATTGACATACATGGTACCTATTTAGCTCTACTGGAAAACCTACTCGTCAAAACTCACAACAGTGACCTTTCCAGGGGTATCAATAAACCCTGCAAAGTGTAGAGGTAATGATGCGGACGACCGGACAGTTGGCTATCCGGTCCGGGTGGCTGGCTGTCCGGGGCTGGCTGTCCGGTCCGGACGGGGGGGCTCCACGCCTCTTCCGTGTTGGCTCGCGTAATGGCATGTCAAAAACTTTATACGATGCCATCCATTTTTATTTTGCGATAATGAAATGTAGAACTTTCTGACTATATAAATACCTACGTAGTTCTACCACTTCTCTTTAACCGACTTCATTAAAAAGGAGGATGTTCGTCGGATGTATTTTTTTATGAATTATGTGATAAAACAAACAGAAGGCCCACCTGAAGTCTCTACTAATAATAATGATTTACGTCACAGAGATGGTTTTCCCACGGAGTTTCGAGATGGGGTCCTTCAAAAGGCGGGTTTATCTCCTCTTAAAAGGCCGGCAGCACACTAGCTTCACCTCTGGTGTTGCAGGTGTCCATGGGCGGCGGTGACTACTTTCCATCAGGTGGCCCGCCTGCTCGTCTGTTAGTAATAACATAAAAAAAAAAAAAATAAGAGAAAGTTTAAAAGCAGGATGTTTTAAAGTTGGCTGTATTTTTTTGTAGTGCCCACACTCACCAATTTATCTTTACATTATTAATAAATAAATAAAAAGAGCTTTCAAAGAAAAGTTTGAATCAATTCCTAATTTGAAAGTTTTACCCTTAGAAAAGAAAACAAGGGGTTTTTCAATTGGCATACTTCCGCAGAGTAAGTTCGAACAAAAGTGGCTCGTAGTATACACAAGTGCGCCAAACTGCATTTATTGAACCGTAAAATTGAGCTAGTGCCAATTCTATTTTCATTTCGCCTCTTACTGAAACAGATGAACATTAGGTTTCATTAAGTCAAAATGTACAAGGGAATTTGTTTTTTTTTTAATTCAGTTTTCTTTTGTTTATGGTCTGGAGAGGTTTTCGTCACTGAGAAGTCCATCTGTTGTCAGTGCTAATACGGTCTTGTTTTATTACTATTTTTATTTTCGCATTATTATTATGCATTTTGTTTTAGTATAATTACATAACGGAAAAAACACACTTTATAGAGCCACTATAAAATGACGAATAATAATGAATAAGGGTTTCTGAACTATATTATTTTTGTGAGTGCCAGGGTGTGTGTGTGTCAGTCAGTCGAGCACTGCACCCTAGGCTTGTTATCATCATATTAATAAATAAAAAAATACCTTACCGTATAAAGCAAAATTAAATAGAAAATGTTTAAACACACCACGTATTTCATCAAAACACTCTTTGTTTGATATATGCGAATAAAATTCGAACTGAGCTTAATATAGAATCCATTGAACGAATACACATTATTGGCCATTTCAATATCATAGCTGTGTTTATCATAAAAACCGGCAAACTGGCATTTATAAAGCAATTGTTGTCTGGCAACAGTTGTTCAATGTAGAGCCCCGAGTCTGTGCATTTGTTTTGACTTTCGACTCGAGTGTAGCACACGCAAACGCATTCGCAAAGCAGTAAATTTTGTATAAAAACCGGATAAGCGCCTCTAGCGGGATGTTGGGAATTGTGCAATTCTCAACAAAGTTTCTCGCTTTACGAATGCGTTTGCGTATATCGAGTCGAAAGTCAAAACTAATGCACAGACTCGGGGCTCAGTAAAGAAAATTAATAGCAATCTGGAGCTAGGTGGTATAAAATTGCAGCAATGCACAAATTACAAGAAATACTTACTGAAATCAATTTAGTTATTTGTTGAATAACTTGCTTGTAACGAATAATAACTTATATATGAAACAGCGTACAGGTGAATAGCACCTGACAAGTACACAGATATACCGCCTACCTATACGTTAGTACCTATAAGTTTTTCACTAGTAGTAGATACGCATACCTAGTAGTTAATATAAAATTCTAAAACGTTCACCAACTTTATGTTAATAATCATAAGTTAATAAAGTTTCATTATACTAAGAAATAAGTATATCACGTCAGACTCAACATCATTGAGATTGCGGTCATATGGCATATTATGTTGCTCAACTATAATTGCCCGTATAGACCTGATGGAGCATACAGAATTCTATTCACACTTTGAAACTACCAATAATAATAATTCAGGTTTCAGCTATAGAATATGTGTTAATTAAACTCTCGTGCGTACAAACATCGGAATTCAATGGAATGAATACTAGATTTTTTTTGTTACAATGACAGAGAGAGGCCATACAAAAGAAGGTTTACTTTAGTAAAATATAAAGAACTACCCGTCGCTCGCGGCTTTGCTCGCGTTCTAGACCCTTTGAAGTGCGACTTATCAAAATTCCTTTCTTAGTTTCTTTTTCACTACGCTATATAAGGATATTACCCTCCAAATTTCATACCTCTAGAACTTATAGTTTAGGCAGTGCGTTGATTGTCGGTCCGCTTCAAAAAAGTTTTATATAATTTAAGAAGAAGAAGAAGACAGATACGGTCCGAAGACACTACCATTACTCCATTATGCTGGCAAAGCCATCAATTTTTCATTCCAGCCCCTTCGTATTAAAGACCATAAGATTAAACTTATCTCCCAGCTCCGTCCATCTGCCCGTGATCCGCGAAGCTAAGAATAACGAAGTATGTCTCGGAGTCGACAGTCAAGTAATCAATCATAAGAAGAGCGACAAGCGAGTGGCTGTTTTTGCTCCCCAGCCTGTCCTTAGCAGATGAGCTTTGGGGACTGGTCCCTTTGTAAGCGACTATGTAGCGGGGGTGTAAACTAAAATAATAGGAAAATTCTTGTGGTAGTTTATAGTAATACTTTATTTATATTATGTGGTGGTTGAATGAATGGTTTTTTTTCTTTTTTTTCAAAACATAGAGAGCTTATTATTTACTCTTTAGATGTTTTTTTATGACAGCGATACCCCCACTGCATCTAATCTAGAAGATTTATACAGCGTCAGGAGCAACTTTTTGCGCATTTCGTAGTATCTGGGACATGGTTTTAGATGGAGAATGCTTGCCAAGCTCCAGAAACATGGACAACAAACCATTTACCAAAACATTAGTAAATAAATTGTGACTTAAAATCATTCACAGTAAATATAAAATAAAGAAAGAAAAACTTTTCCGCTAGCAAAAGAGCGGTGGTATAATAAGCAAATAACCAGACAAATGATAAAAGAGACAAATTACTTCAAGTGCCGAAATATTGTGGCGACCCTTATTCTGAACTGTTGCTAAGGAGGGTTGATCTTGTGTAACGTATGCTTTGTTTAGCTATTAGTATGTTTGGCAGCTATTATAGAGTGGTCAAAGATGGTAGGTTCATACGCATACATAATTTATACGCTTGATAGACACTAGTTTTGCCTATAAAATGACATAATAATCATCACCATCAATCATCATCAATATACAGGGTGTTACCAGACCACTTCCGAAAACGAAAGGGGGAGGTACAGCACACCAAAACCCAACCAAAAAAAAAATCAGTTATCCTGAAAAATAATTATAGCCGGAGAAAACAATGTTTAAAGATTTGTATTTATTTCGCCAGCCCGCAATGTACGCATTCACGTAGGTAAGGTCGAGGCGTAGTACTATTATTTATTCTGTGTCGTAAGTGCCTACTAACGTAGGTAGGTACTAACGTAGGTCGCTCGCACGTCGCGTACTTGAATGACCCGCGATGAACTCTCAGCTGTTTATGCTGTAGTAGACGTAATCTGCGTGCTGCGTGTACATTGCTGCTTTATTTATTTTATTTGTTTTTTTGCTTTTTTAAATGAGATAATTAGGTAGATATGTCTTATTATGTTGTACTGTGTGTATGTAACTAGAAAAAAAATTAAAAAGAGATAGTCAAGTCAATTTTTTTTTTCGCGATTTTTTTCGCTTAATGTTTTCAGTATCATGGTCTGATTGGAACCTCCAAGTTTTCGGAAGTGGTCTGGTAACACCCTGTATATAAAACTCTTTTGAAGCTGACAGAGAATCAACGCACAGCCTAAACTATAAGTCCTAGAGGTATGAAATTTGGAGGGTAAGGTTCCTTATATAGTGTAGCGGCGCACTAAGAAAGGAATTTTGAAAAGTCGCACTCTAAACGGTCTAGAACGCGAGCAACGCCGCGGGCGACGTCTAGTGTAGATATAAAACTAATATATAAAAACGACGACCATTCAGTTGGGCTATTCTAATTCATTCGACAAGGTTTTTACAATGAAGTTTCCGAAGGTTTTCATTCTTCGCCGTTGAAAACTTCCAATATCGCTCCAAAAAGGCTTGTTGAATTAATCACATCTATTCCTTCGTTTTGTAGGCAGTAATACATCAATACTTACTACTAACAAACAACCACTGTAAATAAAAATAATTTACACAAGCAAACATTTAACAAATAAAAAGCCCGGTCTAAACGAAGCGATGTGCATATGAACTACCAAGAATTTACTGCCCCATAACTAAACGCAGTACTAAAAATAAAACGCAGAAAACATGCGATGATGGTAAAGGGAGGTTCACACGCATCGTATCCGAGCATGACACCAAGTTGACATACACTGAGCCCGTAGTCTGTGCATTTGTTGTACTTTCGTCTCGAGTATAGCACACGCAAACGCATTCGCAAAGCGAGAAATTTTGTATGAAAGCCGGATAAGCGCCTCTACCGGGAGATTTGGGAATTGTGTGATTCCCAACAAAATGACTTGCTTTGCGAATGCGTTTGCGTGTGCTACACTCGAGTCGAAAGTCAAAACAAATGCACAGACTTCGGGCTCTGGTCGCTGGATCGTATGTGGAAAAATGTATGAATAATCACATGACTTACTCTAGATTCAACAATACTGTAAATACTGTATTAGTTTTAATCTTTTTTGTGAAGAAATACAATTCCAAGAAAAATTTTTGTGTTCAAACAATAATGTCTATAAGAAACTTTTTATTTTTTTTACATTTTCTAGTAACTATATAAGGTTCTTAATTGCACTAAACGTTTTTATTTTATTTTATGAATTGAAAATTATTTGTAAATCTTTCACAAAATTACAGTTTTCAAAAAAACTTTTTATGATAACTGGAAAGGCAAAGACGATAAACAATAACAATACCTTCATTCAGTATATTCTGATATTTAAACATTAGGTAGACAATAAGCAGTTCGCTGTTTTTCTTTTAAATACACTCTAAAATTAAAAAATGATGGATTCATCGGGAATGACGAATCTAACAGACTTCTAAATGTAATCTCGTTTGAATGGTACCGCTGTGTGTGGAGAGGTCCTTAAATGAATAATGCATATCGTTTGGCGTTTCATCGTATTCAAATGTTATGAAGTTGTTATTTTTCTTTGGAACCTTGCCCTGACTGGACATCACATTTATTATAAGTTGTATTATCTATGTGCTTAAAAATTTTGAATCTTAAAAATAGAAGCTAGTTGGATCTGAGCTTTTTTATGTAAAACATTATTTACAGGCACTTAACTTAACAAGGCTATCTCGAATATTTTGTCTAAAAAACAAAAGAAAATTAATAGTACATTATGGTACAAGTGTGGTACATTGGCGATTACCGCCGAGGTGCCATTGAGACCCGAGCCGTAGGCGAGGGTCTTAAGAAAGCCGAGAACGGTAATCACCAATACACACGTGTATCATACGACGTTTTTCAACACACTTGTGAATAAAATAACAATAATTTCAACAGTGAAAACGCGTTGTGAAAAATGTTTCGCTATGGCGGGAAAAAATAATCAGTTTTCCTATGCGCGCGCATTGCGATCGGCCACAGACTAAAGGGATGAGGTTTTTTTTTTTTTATTTTCCGCGCTTAGGGTTTGCGCCTATTCTGCCACGTAAAAATGGGGAATTTAAAGTTTTCTTTTATTACAGAGAAAACAAAAGTTATATTTGAGTGAAAGTTTTATTTATTAAACACGTACGAGTTAAAATTATCTATTTAAATAAGAAGTTGCATGAAATGAGCAAGCAATAGGAACATTCATTTATTTGTTCTATTGAACACGATCTTTTTTTTGAATAAAAACTTTTTTAGTAACAAAGCTACTCAACCAATAAAATTTAAAAAAAAAATCTATAACTCACTTGTGAGTTATAGCAATGAAAAAGTCACAGTTTGATTATGGGTGTCATTATGTGCCTAATTGCGGTGACCATAGAGCCACTTTATGAGCAAGTGTGTTGAAAAATTGTTTACGCACTAGATTACATACACGATAATTAGGTATCTGATAAAGAAAAATTTTTTTTTTTTTAGTTTTATCTTATTACTTTTTCAGAGTCTGCTACTTCAAATAAATACCCAAAGCTGTTTTTATCGGCTGGTAAAGTAATTTGATGAAAACGGACGCTACTGATTAGCAGTGGTTTGAATTATTTGAATGGCTCAACATTATTTAGTGTAAGCACAAATCTGACAGTCGCCGCGCTAACGGATTCGAGTTATATATTGCGCGTCAATGCCAGCTCGACTGCCAACAGTTGTAATGTCACCGCGCAGTGTATCGTCATATTTATTCGTGTCGTGATCAAGCTACTGGACACACACGGCGCGGCGTCGTGTTGTGCCCTTCAAAATAACTAACAGCCAATGTAATGTTGCTACCGTGAGACAGCCGGTGCCGTCACATGGTGGCGGCGACGCTGCCATGGTGATATGTCCAGGCCTTAGTTATCAAAGTAAGTTAGTAAGCCGTGTTGGCTGAGTGGGATTGTACCTCGACGTTCGATCCGAAGGTCGTGGGTTCAAATCCCGGCCGTGCATCAATGGATTTTTCGTTCGGAAAATTTATATGCGCATTAACACGAGCTTTACGTTGAAGGAAAACATCGTGAGAAAACCCGCGGCTTAGTCAGCTCCGCACGTATTGACCTTGTCTTTCCTGTGGATATGGCTGAATAGCTGAGAGGATGGTATAGGTGCTGGGCAAGCCTACTCCATCTAAACATTGTCCCACGCACAACAGTGTCCCGTTAAGTGTAGGCATAGGTTGCCTCCTGACGCTGTATAAATTATCTTCAATAGATGTAAAGGCCTATTATATATATATCTATATATATATATATATCAACGAAAACCCGACACTATAACATGACAAGATGAGCTTGGAAAAGCAGTAGATAAACCGAAAGGGGGCGCCACTGGTCCGGAAGTACCGATAGTGCGCTGAAAAATGCTTCATGAAAGTCACGCTCGAGTCGGATAGTTCGTTTTAATTGATATTGTTATGGAAGGGTTAAAACGGGTAAGAGATAAGATTGTTTTGATAGTATTATTTTTATTACAATGGCACAATAGATTTGAACATATCTTCAATTTCTTTTATAATTGTAAAAAAGTTAAGTTATTAAAGTGGTTGGGTTTATCTCCTAGTTTGTTTCAGGTGGAAAAATAATATGCCACTATAATCTGTTCAACATGTGTTTTATAAAAAAAAAATAAGTAAGGGTGTAAAGTAAGCTCAAACAGCATTATCACAGTTTTTCAACAACATTAAGTATAGTGTTAAGACTATAGCATTAGTAAACTTGCTAAAGTATCGAGTTTGCTATACATAAAACAAAAATAAAGAAATCTTTTCAAATCACTTTTTATGAAAGCCATAGCTGGTAGACGAGTAGGCGGGCCACCTGATGTAAAGTAGTCACCGCCGCCCATGGACACCTGTAAAAATAATATTTCTAAAATAAACAAGCTATTCTGTTCAATAAGCTGTTATTGTCATTTGTGAAGGTGAGACTTTGTGTAAATTGACTAAAATTAAAAAAATCCTTTCATTTCGCGCGTAGAATTAGCATCTTTCTCGATTTCAAGTTGCACAATTAGTAGAACCAACAAGAAGAAGAAGGTGAGAAATAGAGTTCATGATAGTTTCAGAATGTGCATAATTAGTACTAGCTGTTAACCGCGACTTTGTTTACGTGCGAAACTTTTCACCAGAAAACCTGTCACCAGCATACGATGAACCTCGTAGCAAATGGCTGCTTTTGGTTTAGAAAGTTCAAGCTGTATCTAAGACTCCACGTCTTTGATTTCACTAAAATATAGCCCTATGTTTTAATCTGGAAAAAGAGCTTCTGAATGGTATAAGTTTAATTGAAATTGGTCCAACGATCTAACAAACAGATAAACAGACGAACTCGATTTTCGGATTAGAATCGTTTAATTAGTAGATCTGCATATTTAGTTTACCCATATCTTTAATATCAGTTTTTTGCTTTTTTACAGTTTTATAATAGTATTATAGATGCACTAACTAGTGCTAAGGTCCAGTAAGACTAACGAGCACTCCACACACTTGTTTCCGCTATCATAAGCACGAATAATTCACAGCAACAAAGGGTGTAATCGCTGCACTGCCTTTGTTTTGTTAATTTTGAATAGGGATGTGATGATTTCAAATAGTCGGACAAATGGCCGGACAATTAAAATGGTATTAAATAGATAGTGGATAACCATTATTAATAATGTCCAGTCTAAGTTTCGGTATAGCTTAGAGTAGTATGCAGTAGACTTACTAGCCACTTATGCACTCGATGCACTAGGCAAATGAACTCTCCGAGCAAAGTTGACATTCTACAGAAACTACTAGAAAACTATTAAAATGTAATAAAGAAATTACGTTCTTGAGCGAGAAGTCACGTGACCATTCCCATACATTTTTGAAGTTAGGTACTTATTTTCTAACGATTGTAGAATGGGTAGAATCAACTTGGGCTAATGTGCAGCCGCTAGCAAAAGTAATCTGTCTGCTATTTCCTCACAACGGATACTCAGAAATACAATATGTACTGTACAAAGCTTCTACAAAAAATCACAAAAACTAGTTTTCCGTTTTTTTTCGCGTTTTCTTTTCGTAGGTAGTTTCTATTTTTTCAGATAGATCGCCTTGAAACAAAGACGAACTACGTCACATTAAAGATGGAATACGTCACACTAAAGCCGGACTACGTCACACAAAAGACGGAACACGCCGCACCTCTACTTGGTCATAGCTAGGCAGAGTTGGCAACTGGCCTCGCACAACTTGGCAAATCGGGCTGACCATTCAAACTAATGAACTGCTTCACGGCACTCTGGTAGCTATCTACCTTGCCTTGTAACTCTGAAATCTTAGATGAAACTTCGGCTTTGAATGTCAAGTGAAGAATTATCACGGAAGTTAGTTTGAAGATATTTAGACAGTGGGTAACTGTGACGTGAACTTTACACAGATGCACGAAGATGTACCCAATGTAACGAAGTTTTCAGTAGATCCAGGTATTAATGGTTAGTTGATTGACTTATTTTAGAACAGCTCGTAAAATGATTGTAGTCTTTTTCATATTCGGAGGTAGAGTTAGTACTTTTGACCAAAAAGTTTTTTTTCCCATTATATTGAAGTCATGAATCGTCCATCGTTTTCAGAGGGTCTAACTCTGCATAAAATGAACAAAGATTCATATTGGTTACACAGCAAGGCTTAAAGCAGCTCAAGCGTACAAGGCGGCCCTGCAGTGTAACTCAAAATATTAGTAGCGCACATATCGTCGTGCAAGCTAGATCCACAGAGCCCTGAGTCTATCTCGGTGTTGTGTTTTCTTGCTATTTTTGGCATTCGGAAACGGATTCGCAAAGTGAAAAATTTTGTATGAAAACCGGATAAGCGCCTCTAGCAGGAGATTTGGGAACTGTTTCTGCGAGTCTATCTGACGTCTATAGACTCGCAGAAACAGTTCCCAAATCTCCTGCTAGAGGCGCTTATCCGGTTTTCATACAAAATTTTTCACTTTGCGAATCCGTTTCCGAATGCCAAAAATAGCAAGTCAAAGTCAAAGTCAAAGTCAAAAAGCTTTTATTCAATAAAATCTCACTGATCACTTTGAATCGTCATTACGTTTTGTATGATTAGGTATGATTACAATTTTTTTTTTTTTATTGGATGAGTTGGAGCTAGTTCGTCCCAAGCTTGTTTGTCTTCTAAATAATCAGATAAGAAAACACAACACCGAGATAGACTCAGGGCTCAGATATTTCTGAACTACCACTGGCACAGGTCTCACTGGGACCCAGTCCGCTGTCAAATAATCGTAGTTGACACAAATAGGTCAGGAGGTGTAACGCCTGAATATAGAACATACGTGAATTTAGGGTTTTGGCTAGGATAAGATTGTGGATAGAAACTTAGTTTTTATAAATATCAGGGGTTCAATAGTAGCCGGCTTCCGAGCTTTATGAATTATTTTTTTTCGGGCACACTACCTATAGTAGTGTTTTCAAACCCCAGGCACTACAAAGCCCGTTGGCATGGGTAAAAAGTGGCCACATGAGCTGTAGGAATATTATTACAATTGATGCCAAAAATCTGTTTTCTAGTGGTAAAAATATTGGTAAGAATGAAATAAGTACAATTAAATGTATTCTTAAAAATACCCTACTTTTTATTTTCAGTATTTTGGTCTACGAACTTTTTAGCAATTAAAATTCAGAATCTTCTAAATATATAAAACTCCTTTGAAACTGACTGACAACCAACGCAAAGCCTAAACTATAAGTCCCAGAGGTATGAAATTTAGAGGGTAGTATCTTTATATAGTGTAGTAGGTGTGCACTAAGAAATAAATTTTGAAAAGTCGCACCCTAAAGCGTTAAAAATTGGGATTAAAGATTTTAACCAAATAATGCGTATGCTGCTACCACGCGAGCAAAGCCTCGGGCGACAGCGAGGGTATTATAATTTTATTCGGTTTGAAAATGTGATACCTTTTCGCATTACTATAATATAAATCCTAACTAAAGCTTTCATATTCAAATCAGTCACATAATTTAATTACGATTTATTCAAAAAAGTTATAAATATCTATGTATTATATCCTATTCAGGCTAAGGTTCGGCCTTTGAATAACTAAACTAGGTTATTGTAACAGACCGTTCCAAATAAAATTACTTATACAGGGTGAGCGTAATTTGCCCCAAAAAAAATCTGTGCCAGCCTTATAAAATGGCAAAATAGATCTCATATGCTTAAGCTTAGCATTAAAGATCCAGCTTAAGTTTTCTGTAGCAGTTTTCTAACACCTTGTATCAAAATTAGGTCCAGTATAAAGGTGATATAAAAGAATTGTGTTTATAACGATTTCTTATTCCCATCGAGCCCACCGGCCGTCCCACTGGTAGGCTCGATGGGAATAAGCCATAAGGATAAGACTCTTTAAACCAGCTCTTAATGATGTTGAACGCTAACTTCTGCCAATAACAATGCATTGCCATACCAAGCACGTCCATTGAGGACGTGCTCCTGTTAAAGTAAATTAACTATGAGTAATACTTTCCTATAGAGCCCAAAGCAACTTCAGGTCACTGGTTCATTTGAAACAGGACCGGTGCGTGTTTCTTTCACAGCTCTCCTTTGAGGGCAAACCATGCGTTAAGAAAAAGGCCCGCACTGTAGAGTATTCATTCACCTTTTACTGTTGACATACCTATTACATCCTACTTCCGACTATCCTATTTAATATTAATATTATAAATGCGAAAGTTTGTAAGTACCTATGTATGTATGTCTATGTATGTTTGCTCTTCTTTCACGAAAAAACTACTTATAGATTTGGATGAAACTTGGAATATAATTGTCCGTGACCTGGATTAACACATAGGTTTCTTTTTATCCCAGAAAATCAACGGGACGCGAACTATTCAGAAACGCCTAGAACATTTCTCATAGCTTGCACTTCTAATCCTGCGTTGACGAAGTCGCGGGCAGCTAGTATATCATATTCTGGGAGTAACGTACGAAAGAGACCAAGTTTTGCTATAAAATAAAGCTTTGTATTTTTCACCATTCATTGACAAAGACGATAGTCTTACACATGATAGATAGGACAACATTAACTATAATTAATTGTGTTTAGTTTACGAGTATAGGTATAGTTTTTCTATCTCACAAAGGGGGTTTTGTTATAGTTGTGTGCGTAAGCTCTGGACTATTCAGACATACTGAGATAGAAAGAGAAGAGGCGTTCGATTGATGTACGTGCACAACTACAAATACAGCTAAACAGCCTTCGTGAGATAGAACGACTGTAACAGTTTTTGTAATGTTCAAAACGTCCATTTTAACCAACAAAAGACATGACAATGTGGGCATATAGAGACGAAACGCGCCAGGGGGAAACGTAAAAATGTCTAACCTACCCGCATTCCGATATTCATGAGGATATAATTCATATTTTGATCTTTTGATATACGAATAATGTGAGTTCAAAGAAGTTTTTATCGGTGATATTAGGTTTTGTTTACTTTGAGGTAATTTCCCTGACGTATCAAAGGAACATACCCACCTTATCAGCTGTAGAGAAAGAGTTAATTCCAATTGACTTTACGCAGTCATACCTAGAATTTCTATTTTTTTTGTAATTCAAATCAGTTTCCTCTGAATCTGGCTTACGATAAAGATGTCTTACACTCCTGCAACACTGCGCAGGCTCCTGTTATTCCTACATATACTTATCTACTAAAATACACTACGCCAAAATTTAAAAATGTGTTAGGATAGCACCTTCATTTCCAAAAAATAAGCAAAAATAAGCACGGTGGTACGAAATGATCTTGACTCTCCTCTTTCCAATGAATGAGATTTCGACCTAGTGGCTAAGTTCGAGCTTCAATTTGAAGGCTTGGCTAGCTTCCAGCTTAGCTCAATAGCGGCTAAATGGCCATCTGACATTACTGTAAAATTTTAGGATCTAACATTTCGGTACTCGACTTGGCTGTTACTTTTGTTCATAAAAGCAAAGTAAAATCAGTTTCTAAAAGATGATTTGGCATCATCGATAATCTTTTAATATTAAAAAACCATACAAATTGTACTTTTATGAACATAATTCGAAAAGCTGTACAAAAAGCCATAGAGCCCTTTCTTCTTCTTTTTTTAGTTTATGGCCTCTATCCGTCATTTAGACAGGTAATTTTGCCAGTGTCAAGTGAAATATTTGAAATAATAACAGTCAATCAAGTCAAGTCATTCGTCAAGTCAGCTAGGTACATCTACACTGTTCAGTCAATTAAGCTAAATAAATAAAATTAAATGACGCGAGAAAACTGTCGGTGTAAACGCACCCAATCGTTTTCAGAAAATTGTCTCACACACTGACCAATCACAGACACTTCATGTCCTCATAATCCATCCTTTTCTCTTCTATCTATATAGCCTGTATGCACCCACTGCTGGGTATAGGCCTCCTCTTTGGTACGTCAGTCTCTCCGGTCCAGCGCGAGTCTTCTCCACTGCTGCCCAACTACAGCCTATCATCGGACCATCGCGCGGGTGGTGTGCCTCGTAGTCTTTGAGCGTCCCTTGGCCACTATTCTGTAATCGCTGTCGTCCATCTTCCATCATTCTCATTCATTTCTCATCTACCTATACCATTATTGTTATGGGAGAAAGTGTCTAGAATAGTTTTTTTTTTTTATGATAAAAGTAATGGAACAAGCTGATAGCTCACCTGATGTCAAGCGGTAACTTCTGCCTATAACAATGCATTACCTCACAGAGCAAGTCCAATGAGGACGTGCCCTGTAAGGCAATGCACTGCGTCCATCACTCTGAGACGTAAAGATCTTGAAGTCTCATGTGCCTGTAATTACTGTAATAGTGTCTAGTGTCTAGAGTTCAATGACATTTTTGGCTGGGTAAACTCTAAAACAGTGTGTTCCGTAGAATACAGACGATATAGAGACAATATCTGAGATCGGTTTCGGTAGCAAATTGGTTTTGTGTCACATCTATCGAATATTTGAATTGGTTTTAACCTCAGCACGAAATAACTTTCCGTATTGCGTGTTTTTTACCTGTTATTGGCACATGGCCGCTGGGAAATTCTATTCGCAAGTTTTTCATCCATATGAAAAATGAAATACTGATATGTAGAGAAACAGTTTGTTGAGCGAATTCGCGATTTATCTAGTAGGATTAGGGCGTAAAACCGCGTGGCAAGTATTTTAGCAAAATTAATAGTTTTCATTATTTTGATGCTGAGAGTTAGAACTTAGCACATTTCCAGTATTGCTAGATTTAATTTTTCCCTGCTCTAATTAAATCAACTTAAACAAACTCATATTTTAAGTTTGACTACAAAACAAAAAAAAAATATGGGTGTGTTATGTTTTTCCTCTGGCTTAAAACTGGACTAAAAAAGTTGTGTATAGATTTTTCAGCTATGTAAGGTTCTGTTAGGTAATGCTTGGTAGGTTTGTATTTCACGTAAAAATGTGTTTTATTAGAAAAAACACATTTTTATGACGCTCATTTTATTTTTTTAGTTTCAAACTCTATTCATTGTTAGATGCGGTATTTTCAGAAAATGCTTGGGTAATAATACTGTTTACCAACCCTATACTCAAAACGCCATTTATTGTATCTTGAAGTAACTGCTAGGGTTGTCAAAGTTTATGCTGTTTGTGAAGCTAAAGTTTTGCGGTTGTGAAGCAAAGTAGTTTTTTATAACACCCCCTGAATGTGAATAACCTCTATAAATTATAAATGAAACACTGTGTGTTATTATTGCCGATAATGATTACCGGTTAATTTCCGACTTTTCAATTTCCCCTCCTTTGTTGCTCTGTAATTTTGCCAAATTAAAATGATTATAGCGATCATTAGTGGCCTTTGTGTAGAACAATAAAGTTTACCTATTGAAAGGACATAATTTATGCTGCACCGGCTCATGAATATACAATCGACCTTTGGGGTATTCATTTGAAAACATCTATGTAAATTTACTGAACCCTTTCACTACAGGGTGTAAAGAAACTGTACTTTTCGTTTTTCAAAAGCATTGAATCTGAGGCAGTACGAAATAGTCACTTACACCGTGTTTTTTTTTTAATCAATCTGTTTCAATTTGGATCAAACAAAACGTTGTGTACCAACTTATTTTGCGCATAAATTAAGTTTATTCGAAAATAAAACTAAAACCAATAGCGCTTTTTAATTCTACTATTCTGAACCAAAAACTGTGTAAAAAAAAACGCTTTTTACTATGTTGCTATAATTAAATAAAGTAAAATAAAAATAAATACAATAAAATTTAAATGCCTACAGTATTTTAGACTACTGGATTCATATTGAAACAGTATTTACAATTGAAGTTTTGATAATTTTGGCATAGGTCGGCATTTTAGATGTTAGCACAAACTAGCTATTTTATGCCTTGTGCCACGCTCTGTGCCTGCCAGTCTGATAGACAACGCCCGCAGTCTAAGGTGAAGGTAACCTTGTCATCAGTTTCGAGAGTTTTTTTTTTACACACAGTACACAAATAGGTCAATCTGCCAGTTTGACTTTGACTAGTACAGTCAAACTCAGCTCGGATTTAAATTAGACAAACAAACAATTTGGACTGAAAGTCTGTAGACAATACTATTAGACCTTACACATAACTTTTGAAAGGCACAACGTGACCACGTACTCAGTATAACCGGCCTGTTGGTATCTCAGTCCGGTCGATCACTAGTTCTTTGCCGAATTCGGCCAACATAGCCACAGATCGGGCTAAATAGACCATGAGCAAATAACATTCGAAAATTACACATTTTAATATTCCATGTGAATAGTCATACAAATAGATAATGGGCCTAAGTCTCATTGAAACTTTACAAGCTGATCATCAGTCCATTTGTGCTTGCAAAATGAATGCATCCTGCGCCAAAGCGGCTCGGATTTGTGATCGCAAAGCCTTACTTTTCTGAAAAACAATGACCGCTCTACGAGTATAAAAGTCTTACCGTCGCCTTTGTAATCCCAAAAGTTAAGAAACGTATAAGCAGACGATTAGATAAATTCTCACCCAGAAATCCGTCTCAACGTTGAAAAGCTACTGTAAGTGTCAAAAAAACCGTTTACTCTGTGTAGATCCAGTGATCAAGATCCATTTGATTCCATTGAGAAAACTTTTTCTTTTTAGATCCATTTCTGATGATTTGGTTCTAACAAGAACTTTTATCATACAAATATAAGCTTGAAACTATTTCAATTGAGAGGTGGCTAAGTAATGATCAACGGGTTTTTCATAATTTATACCGTTTATTGTATGTTTAGTGTATTGTAACTAAAATGCTACCATACCACAACACTCTTGTTCATGTCAAACAGCAGAATATTATGAATTTAGATTTTTGTTTCATGTGTTTGCTCTATTACAAGTCCACTTAAGTTGTTTTTCGTTTGGCCATAGGTATGATCTGTGGCCGATTTGTGTGTATTGAACTATTTTAAGAAAATAACGTTATTGAATAGTGCATTAGTATCACCGCTATGCCATTCCAATTACGGTAGCCAGTTTTAGCAAAACTGGGAACGAATGCACTAAATCTATTTATATATGCATGGGCCTGGCCGGCCCGATAGCTAATGTGACACTCTGTTCTAAGCCTGATTTATCCTAGTTCTATGCAGAACTACTAAAAGAATTCAATATTATTTTTAGGATAGACAAACTTTAAAAAATCAAACGGTGAAGAGCTTCGAGATGGAACGACGACATTGAACCGACCTTGGACACTAGGCTAGTGATACAAAAATATTCGGTACCTTCATCATCATCATCGTCGGCTTGAACAGTCCACTGCTCAAATTGAAATCACTAGCCCTTGGGTCATGCAAGGCCTCGCAATACTAACTAAATTGTGCAGGATTTTGGTTAAAAACAAACCACGATAACTTGGTGAAACTTAAATATTAAAAAATTTTGACAGTGCCAATAGCACCTCTGCTGCAACTGCCCTTAAATTTTTTTGGTAATTACAAAATGGTGGTGTATAGTTTAACTAATTCAAATCAGAGGTGCGTGGGAGTTTATTTATACTCAACCCCATAACCCTTTGCTGAGTATGAAGGTGCATTTCAAGACCTGACATCGTTAGCGAGGTGTGCCAGTAAGTAAACTAGTTTCCACGTGGTTGTACCATTGTATGAATGAAACTAGGGCACGCAGTATTTGTGTAGTGCGTAAGAGCCTACGCTCTCTCATTCCCCTACATAGGGTTTAGCACAAGTGCAAGCGTCACGACGTTTTGTATCTACTGTAAAAAAATAATTAATCAGGCCTTCACTGCATCATTCATTCATTCATTCATTCTTCATTCATTTAGATGATTTAATTAATAAATTTACTTCAAATGACTATAATTTGGAAGTTATAAAGAGTAGACTGAATAGAATAGGTATCTTCTAGGTAAGCGTGCTACATCGTCGACCAAGGTGAGATTGTGGTCAAACTGGGCCTATATTGTATTGGTCAGGCAGGAGCTACTTGTTACCCATGTCCCTATAGATGGGACGCTGCAGTGCCTGGGACATGGTTTTAGATGGAGTAGGCTTGTTCAGCACCTATACCATCCTCTCAGCCTAGGAAAGACAAGGCGCGGGTTTTGTCACGATGTTTTCTTTCACCGTTTGAGACCATTGGAATGGGTTCAAAATAAAATTAAAAATATATATATATAAGTATAGGTAACCTTTTCTTTCAGTGGATAATAACAAAAATGATTATTCTTAAAAAGTTGTCTCAAATTATTTACAGATTTATCTAAAAAGTTTTTAGTGGAACGATTCAAATATTTGTTATTTTGTTCCAACTTTAGGAGCCAATAAATATTTTAGTATGGATTCGGGTACTATTTACGATGCTATCACAGACACCAAGCCCCAACTCTTTCACCTTGCAGGTAACGATCCTCTATTACAGCTGGGAGAGTGTCAAGTACTCCTCAGCAAGAATGTTTTGAGCAAATGATGAGGATTTTTTCCTCCGTACAACTGTCACACTCATCTTTTCTGAGTTCTGGCAAAATGGGCATCTTATTAGCGTGGCATAGTATTATATGATCTGTGGCGTGGCGTCTTCAAGTTCGGTAAAGTTTTGTGTATCTAGGAGCTTTGCTTGAAAGCTCTGCCTAAAATATAATGCTGGAAGTTTCACGGTTTGAAAAGCTAAAGAAATATTTACTAAATAATTAAGAAAATATACTTTTGAAGTAAGTATACCAAAAACATTGTCATACGCAGATACTAGCCAACTGGTAAAATTATCTAAATCATTCATTGGACTTTCATCTTCGTTAGTCTACTTTTAGGCTAGCACTAAAGCCGTATATTTATCCCACTTCGGATACAGGGAAGGTTCTCAAGCCGTCTGTAAGTTTCTTAGCTGTAAGAAATTTATAAAACACTATTTCTGTTTATACTACTTCTGTTCCGTGTAATTACAGGCACATGAGACTACAAGATCTTTACGTCTCAGAGTGATGGACGCAGTGCATTGCCTCACAGGGCACGTCCTCATTGGACTTGCTCTGTGAGGTAATGCATTGTTATATGCAGAAGTTACTAATTAACATCAGGTGAGCTATCAGCTTGTTCCATTACTTTTATCATAAAAAAATATATTGATGCAGTTTATGAGTCTTGCATTCGTGCATTCTGAGGCTCTGATGCATTACATGCGTCCATCACTCTGAGATTATAATAAAAAGGTTTTAAAATATTGGCGATTTTCATTAAAATCGCTTTCAGGCTGAATAGATATTTGAACAATTTACCTCTTCTACTGTAACTTATTGGTACGCAGACAAAATCCGTTTTATTTTTCTATTCCCATGCACGAGTGTCCCCATTATTCCGTGTTGTCAAATATTTACGCCCGCCGCGCTATTGACGAGGGAAAAACTATTTTACGCCATTCTAACAATGTATAGGTTTATCTCAAGCAAATAAATATGAAACATTTTATAAGTGGAGCTGTCGGATATGCGATAGATCGTAAATAGTTAAGCAGTAAGGGTATGTTTTTGTGGTCTTTAGAATTTAGTTAAAATCAAATCAAATCTTTAAGCAATAGAATGAAATATTGGACTAGTGTAAGAAGTGTGTGAAATTAGTTAGGTTTAACTAATTTCACAGCACTAAAACGATAGCTGTTTTTGTCGTTTCCGTTCATGAGAAACGGCTGGCAGCAATTTTAGTGCTGAAAAATTAGGTTAGGAAAATAAAACAACATAATCAGGATTATAATCATTATCAGTTGTAGTTGGTATAGGTATTCCAGAAGTCGGGGTACGACGGCAGACAACCTTCTCGAGCGCCTGTTGAACTGTTGATCTCTCGGGATACTCGGGCGGGCGCTTCGGCGTCCTAGTGCCTTAGGGGCAACCTTGGTGGCTTATCCCTAGCGAGCGGCAGTTCAACAGGACGGTGTACCCTGTTACGTCCGAGACTAATCCGCAGATTGTCTATTAACCCACATAGTCAATTTGTGGATTACTCTCGGATAACCAATAGCCTGTCAGGGAGGAGGCTTCTCCGCGCGTCCCTTTGATGAGCAGAGGGCGCAGTGGATGAAGTGGGGCGTGCTCGGCGTGCACTCACACTGCCACCGAGTAGAGACTGGAGATGGGATCTCCTTTGTCAGCGCCCAGAGCTCGGAAACCCGCGTGCTTAGGCATGCGGGACTGAGGGCCTTGGCTTAGCCGCCCGGGCTGCGAGGAAGAAAACCTCTCTAAAAAATTACCCGCGGTGGAACACCGGGGGCGATGGGACGGTTGTTTTGTAGCCCTCAATGCATTACTCCGTCTCCGCAGCCCCCGTGTCACAGGAGAGCGATGGGGCGGTTGGTGCATGGGATGTACCTCCGCCTCCGCAGCTCTTCAGAGGCCGCAGGGTGCTATCGGTGGGACTGATGCGCCCGGGATGGAGGCGGCGGGGGGTTGCTGTTTACAGTGGCCCTGCGCTGCCTGCCCCGAGAGGGGGCGAGTGGTAGCTCCTGCCATACAGGAGCCTTTTCGGGTCTGCGATCGGCCGGAGTTCGGGCTCCGGTCGGTCAGTATGCAGATCTCGGGAGGGCGGCGACACTTGGTGGCAGGTGTCGCCGTGAGCACGGGGGTGTCAATGGATGGCATTCCCGGGATGTGCTCAGGCAAACTGCGAGGGGGGCACCGGCGTTGGTCTTTAGAGGTCCCGGAGCCCCCTGACAGGCAGAGAGGCCGGCCACCGGGGTGGTTTAGTGGGTCGGTTCGCCATCCCCACACTACCTTGCCGCATCCCTGAAATGCGGTATTGGTGTCTGTGTGCAGATTCCCCCCGTCAACAAAAAAAAAAAAAAAAGGTATTCCAGAAGTCACCACTGTCTAGTAGGGTTTTAATTTTTTTTCTGCAGGAAATCCCCACTAGCTACATCGTGCTACGGTGTAGCAGCGGTGATTTTTACGATATATTGATATATTCGAGAAATCCTCACTAAGAAATCCTCACCAGTGGAGATTTCATTTTTTTTCCCCCAGAAATCCCCACTGCTACGACGTAGCATGTCTACAACCCAGCAGTGGGGATTCCTGATTTTGTACTTGTTATGTTATCGTAGTTCGTAGCAGTGCTACGCAGTTGCTTGTAGCACGCCTACGCTACACATTTCATATTATTAGTTTGGCTTATTCCCATCGAGCCCACCAGCGGGCACACTGGTGGGCCGAATGGGATTTTTTTTCCCAACGAGCTCTTTTGATAATATTGCAAGGACTCTTAAAATAATAATTTAATTTTGTTATGATTGCATATAATTATTACTTATTATTGCTTATAATTATTATTATGTTCATCATAATCACCCTATAACTCAAATAGAAAAACAAAACACACCCTGTTACGTTACATGAAGTGTGAACGGCAATTATGTTTTGACAACAATGGACGACGGAGCTTTGAAAAGATGGTAGCCATATTTTATGTTTCCGCACCCCTTGTAATTATTAAGAAAATGCGGTGAATCATATTTTAAATGACTAGTAGGGTTGTTCATAAGAACCAAACGACAAATTGTTCGACTTTTATGTATCTAATAATTTTTAAAACTAAAACTATGTTCATTCGACCCATAAAAATAATAATAAATAAATAAATATCTATTTTATAAATAATTCAAAAAAACTACAACAGTCAAAAATACAATAGCTTCCTTTATAAAACAGTAAAAGTATATGCCTTATTCTTCCAAAAGTGTTTCGTATTTCTAAAACTTTTTATATTAATCAAAAAATTTGATATAACTACTTAAATCTTTTTTCTTGAATTAGACATTGTTTCTGATAACTTAACATTTACTGATTCTGAGAATAATGCGATTTGAAAAACCCTTTCTTTTCAAAGTATGAAAAAAAAGTTTTGTCTATCTTGAATCAAAAGATAGTAACTAACAAACAACAAAGTGACAATGACGTCACGAGTTTCTCTTCGGTCACCGAAGAGATAGCGGCACTTATGTAACTTAAATGAAATTCACTAGAATAGTCGAGCATGTGGTAACAATATCAAACGTGTGAGTTCGAAACTGTCAAAGTTAAGGTACGATAAGTCATGGCGAATACCGAAGTGATTAATTCTATGTCCCCGACCGATATCTTAGTAAGTTGATTAAATTCTGCGTAACTACCATAGAGTCGCGAAACCCGCCTACGGTGACGTCAATTTGACCGGTCCTACGCACCGGGGTTTTCAATGGAAGATTGTTCAAAATCTTTTATTTATCGACCATTTATTCGAAAATCGGCGACGGGGAAAAGTTAGGCAATGAATAGAACAGTCTCAAATAATCTAAGCAACATTGACCTGCACGCGCACTTCACAGTTAAACACTAGAGAGACTATGGATCGATTACCAAGATATTTTTGCGAATTCAATGGTTATTAATTTTCTTTACGCTTCAGAGTAGTGAACCCAATACAATGCCTTACAAGGCACGTTTTAAATGAAACGTGCTTGCTGAGGCAATGCGTTGTTAAAGGCAAAGGTTACCACTAGATAGGAGGGCTTATTCCATCACTTGAAAAAAATAATTATAAATGAATTTTACACAAAATGCCACATCCTAACTTCCTATATGAGTTTATGTTCCTCCTTAGCTATGTACCAACCGTCCTCAAGCGTCGTTAAGTTTATATCGATTACAGTCTATAATTTCATCGGAGTTTGCGACGCAGATTACTAACTTACGACAGTGGATAAGGGACATAGTGTCTCACATGGGACGGTATGCTGACAACCATTAGATATTTTATCGTATGAGAGATTGACAGTGCATTTTTTCACGAACAGAATAAATATTGAACACTCAAAGGTAAAAAAATATATCTGAGAATCCCGAAACTCCTAAACTTCATCCTAAAGATTCCATGTTGAATCCATAGGCTTCACTGAGGACGTGCACTATGATGCATTGCTCAGCGTTCATCACTCTGAGATAGAAATACACATGTTACTTAGTTTCAAATTCAAAATCTATAATTATTACGTTTTTCGGATCCTGTATTGACCCAATAATATACCACAGATCACATAATACTATATTTCCACTCATTTGCATAACGGGCTCGTCGGGATCTTTTTTCCCATCGGCCCCACCAGTAGGCCAGCTGGTGGGCTCGATGGGAATAACTCGACTATACCATTCAGTGGTCAAAAAAATATTTGTTTATAAAGAATAAATCACCGGTCATAAAAGCAATGTCGAAAACAAGCATACGTGTTTAAAGCTCCCAATGGACGTTTCCTGTAAAATCATTACGACCAATCAATTTTTTCCCTTCGAAAATTCGAAGCCAAAATGAACAAACGAGGAGGTCCCTCGGGCAGTTCATCTGGTTCACTCCCATCTTCCCCATCAGGCTTGTCCCACTTATGGAAGCAAAGACAATTATATTATCAGTCGGTACTAGCTCTGCCTTCCGTGCCACGGGTAGTTCTCAGTAGTTCTTTACTCAGGTATTGATGGTTAGTTGATTGACTTACTTACCTTACAGATTGACGTGACAGGCGTCATGGCTCAGTCGGTAGTAGCACTGCATTCCGTACCACGGGTCGTGGGTTTCCCACCGAGAACAAATATTTTTGTGTGGCAAACATATATGTTTGTTCTGTGTCTGGCTGTTGCTATGTATCATAAGTATGTACAAAAAAAAGTATATTAAGTATTCTATCAGCAACCTAGTTCCCATAGTACAAGCTCTGCTTAGTTTGGGACTAGAGGGCGTTGTGTGTAATGTCCAAGGATATGTATTTATTATTATTTATTTATTTATATTCCAAAACATGCCAATAACTGCAGAATTAACGTCACTAAACTGCCCACATAAGTTTTTTTTTGTTATCCAAGTCTAGTCTAAAATAAATTATCATGATAAACAAAATGACAAATGAATTCTGTAGTAGAGTTTCCAGTTTCCATAGTAGTGGGGCAAACCTGGTGGGGTTGATGAGAATAACCAGTACATCTGAGCGATTAATTATAACACCCGATGTGGACCCTTAACAATCTAGAAACGCGATGTGTATCCTCAAAAATAAGTGGATTTTTGCGTGGAAATGGAGTTTTTATTTCGAATGATCGATGATGGAATAAAGTCATGGTCTGTGATCGTGCAAATTTTTGTATTTCGAACGGAATGTTTTTTGTGATCAGTATTACTGTTAATATTAAAATAAACTGGTATTTTGACCGTTTTGACTGATGCTTTTTGATCGAGTTTCATATTTACCTGCTTATAATTTTTGCATAACTGTCAAACATCTGTCTACTGTTTTTATGTGCCTTTAATGTTATCTTCTTCAGGATTGAGGGAGCCTATACTCAGATCCAGCTCAAAATTAGGCAGGAAAATGTTAAAAAGCTGTTAGAATAGATAGCACTAGTTAACTTTGAATAACGTACAACATTACACTATTTTTATTTTTTATAATTTTTTATTATTTTTATTATTGGCATTACACTATTTTATTTCTCAAGCTCGCAACAATATCCTAAGCAAAATCTCTATCCCGCAAGCAAAAGATGAGCGAAGTTTTAAAATAAATTAGTTTCCCGTCACTCTGTTTTGTTTAATTATTGCACACATTTATTAACACATTAGGTTAATAGCAAAAACAAGAGCCCACATTTGGAATAAATTGCCTGCAGTATACAACAGACCCAAACTCATAGTAACTATTGCCAATTCTGCTGCCGAGTCATTTATTACGTGTATCGCCTTCGCCCTATATTGTGTGAACAAAGAATTCTAGTTCATTATTTGGCTCTTATCTTCTGGAGAGGGAAGTTTTGTTTTTGATAAGAATGGTGTGGAATTAGGGATTGTTATTTGAAGAGGATACATTGATAATCTTTTTTTTTCTGCCTGATTTTTTTTACTTTGATGTACCTACTTATAGCTGTTCAAAGTACAAACAATGTAGATTGATCTGTCGCCCTATGTACAACGAAGAGATACAAATGCCAACACTAGTGTCGATTGCGGCCACACGGTAAGCAATTTTTCCTGCGGCCGTCCACTGAGCGACATCGCCACTACATCTGCAATTAAGTGTCGCGGCAGTGGACACACCTAGACAGTAGATGTATACACTGAGTGGCTAGACACTGGTGTCGTCGTGTATCCTTACCTACCAAAAAACCAGCGGTTGTCACAAAACCGAGAACCGTTAGGAAATAAAAGTTATCGAGTTATCGAACCGGAGAATGTTGAGTAATACAGCCCCCACACGATTGACAGAGGACATTTTGTAAGAATAGCGGGAAGGCAATGGATATTGAAGAGCCCAAATCATTTTTTCTAGAAAATTTGAAGCCTATGTTTAGCAGCGCACTTCTACAAGCTGATAATGATGATGATGAAACCACGATACAATTTAAAATGCTTGACTTGAGTTCTCATTACACGCAATTTCATAATGGTATGTACAGGTTGCGATGATTCCAAAATATAATTGGCGCGGTTCATTTGACGATGTGATTGCTATTTTCCATGTCGCAGGCAGACTCATTACGCGAAAAAAAAACAGGTAGGTACCTATTAAAGTAATTTTTTTTTTTATAAAATCTGCCTATAACCGGTCATTAACTCGATTGCCATGATAATAATTATACTTTTGTCCAAGAATGCGTTAGCCAATTTTCGCAATCTTGGACCAATATATTCACATCCCATTTTTCATTTAGTACGAGTAGGTAGGTAAGTAAATAAGGATTAATTTTGAACGTTTTTTGTGAGAATAAATGGAAAAGTAGTTTGTTTGTATTTTGTAGGGACTTCATTATTATGCCATTCAGAAATTGAAGAGTGAATAAAAAAACTTCAACAATTATTTCCAAATTTTTATGACCGTCATGTCACCGCAAAAAGGTGTTAAAACAGTAATGAAAACGTCAAGTACTTCATTATAAGTTTTCAACAATGAGGAGCCGAGCACACGGCACGGTTGTCCGGTCCGGTCCGGTCATAACTTCCTCGTAATGTATTTGAGTGTTCCGGCCGCCGAGTTACGACATCCGGATTCCGGACCGTGATTAGCGTTCACTTGAACTGTTGGGAATGCTTCGAACATACGTTTGCTAGTATTTACATGGGTTAAATAACATATTTTAGGCTATTATGACAGTTATATTGTAATAATGTTTAGTAACACTTCACTTTTCTTTTATTTGATAGACCCATAGGTACTCAAACGTAATGTAAACTGGAAATAATTACACCGTATTTTGTCATTATTATCATGCACTGATAAGAAGAACGAGTTTCTAAATCAATCAAAAAAGACGTAATTCCGAGCTTATTCGGGTTTATTGCTAATGGAGTTACAGATTTTTTCCAAGGATAAGAAACGTAATCCACAGATTGCCCGAGGCGACAATATTCAGCCACTAGTTTCCAAAGCCCCGAATTTGTTCCACTAGATTGAGCTTCGCTATTGCGTGTCGTCCAATACCGGAAAAGTTACATTTCCGACACGTTTATTTTGGCTGTTTTTTGAAAACTAATACTACCTATAATAAATAACCTTCGATTGCAATTTTATGATTTGACATAATTTTATTGTTGTCCTTGTTGTAGAGGGAAGGGAAGGCCGGTATTTATAGACTCAGTGGTTTGATTTTATAGTTTAACTAGCTGATACCCGCGACTTCATAAGCGTGCAAAACTATCAACCAAACTATCTGTCAACCAACATACGATGAACCTCGTGTCAAAGGCTGCTTTTGGTTTAGGGAGGTCAAGCTGTATCTAAGAATTCACGTCTTTACTTTCAATAAAATATAGCCTATAGATGTTTCAATCCGGAAAAAGGGCTTCTGAATGGTATAAGTTTCATTGAAATTGGTCCAGTAGTTAAGGCGTGATTCGCGAACAAACAAACAGACAAACAAACAGGTAAACATACAAACTCGATTTTCGGAATTAGTGTAGTTATCTGCATAATATTTAGTTTATCCACATCTTTTATTTCAGTTTTTGGGTTTTTTACAGTTTTATAGTAGTATAGATAGAAGAAGTAGGTATGCATCGTTTTAAAATATTATTTTGTTGCTTCAATTTTAGTCAGATATATTATATCACATGCTGAACTTTTTTTCACAGTACCTAGCTATATTATTTTTTATTTTGTGAAAAAGCAGAACTTGATGCATTAGTCTACAAGTTAACAGACGACAATTATTTCGAACCTTGAAATAAAACGAAACGTAACACGAACGTATAATTCTGCGTGAAAATTAATTCACACTTAAAACCATTTTCTCTGTCCTTCAGATAACAACTTCTGAGGTTATATTAAATTCTGAAAACTTCCAAAGATAAGAGGGACGTAATTTCATTTACGCCGTTTAAAACTTTACCTTCTGCACTCTGATTAAATTTTTAACGGAATCTTCAATTTATAAATGAAAGTTACAAGTTCTCCCCCAAGAAAATGTTTTTGCGGCTAATTTTAGGGTATGTTTACACTGAGCCAGCTACTGGCCACGCTCCGTTCTTAATCGCTGCTTTCCTATCACCCCTCTGAAACGCTACTTAGGATTTAATGAATGCTTCAATTATTGCCGGCTACCAATGAGTAATGTCACACACACACACCCTCATTCACTCACCCTCACACACATTATTCACTGGTATTCTATCACCTTTCCAGTCTTTGTTTTAGCTTTCATATTCTATCACCTTTCCAGTCTTTGTTTTAGCTTTCATAGTAATTTATCATGTATTTATATCTTTTATATTTTTGGATTTTATATTTATGGATGTATATAATGGATGTATGTTTGTTCCTCTTTCACGCAAAAACTACTGATCCGATTTGTATGAAACTTGGAATACATATTGTCCGTGATTTGGATTAACACATCGGTTACTTTTTATCCCGAAAAATCAACGGGAACTAACGGGAGGCGAACAAAGTCGCGAGCGGAAGCTAGTATATTATAAAGGACAATATGTAATTACAGGATATAACTTTACGCATCGTCAGAAAAATTCCCTTTGGGAAATACTCATCATGTCCGTTAATCTTTATTTCCCAATTAAATATAATAAAAATATATTCACGGAGTGTTCCACAAGGGCCGTCATTTAGGGGTCCGTTGAAAAGCCGGAAACGCACCAATCCATCACCGAGAGTTACGACGACCTCGTCGTTATATACGGAACCCACGAGTACGACCCTCGGGGCCCGAGTTGTTTGTTCGCAGAATTATGTTTAATTGAGGTTTCACACGTTAAAAACCGTATTAAAAGTACTTTTGAAGTATCTAAATCATCGCGCCAATGTGGGTTGTACCTATTTTAGGGTTAAGTAGCTTCTTTTCCATTCTAAAAGTTTTGTTGCTATAGGCTGACCACACTGTTTGTCAGGCAACCCCAAAAATTATTTCAACATTTTGTATATAGTAAGTTGGGGTACAAATGGTGTTTCCAACTTTAGGTTCTCAAATTGTGCCATATTTTAATAGGAGCGTGGTTTGGCTATAATAATTATGTTTTTTTTTGCTAGTATTTTTTTTTCAATTTTCTAAAATATATTTTTTTATTTGGTATTCAGAGTTTACTTAGATGAACTTAAAGTCCAACTTCAAATTGTCTATCCATCTAGCCAGGTACTTATATGTAAACCTATTTTACATACCTAGATAGATATTACGACCACTTTTTTGTCCCTATACTTTCGCCATTTTCTGGTGCTTTCGGCCAAATCTGATTGTTCTTTCTGATTTTATAGAGGTTAGCATATATTTAAGGATCTGTTGCCATGGGTCTGATCCTTATATCAGATAGGGTTGATATTTTGTTGTCGGCTCCCGTACTATATTTTTCTTGTTCATTAATCATGGCTAGTAGGTTTTCCGTGATATCACCGTACGGCCCTGGCGGAAGACCAGCGTTGGTTGCCAGTCATCCAACATATGCTGAGCCAGGGTACGTTTTACGGCACACTAGACTACCTTATACCTAGTTTACTTATATTATGTAGTACATAGTTTTTAGTTTAGTTAGCATTTAATTAGTCTGTATTTGTTTCTGTTCTAGTATGTGTCGTATGTGTCGCAGTCTAGTATGTGTCGGAAATAAAAAGTATTCTTATTCTAATTCTTATTCTTATATCTTTTATATCTCACGCGTAGCTTGCAGTATCAAGTGGAGCAAAGTTACAACGTTTGTTTACTCAAACTGTTGCAAAGAAACAAGTTTGCGATTAGACGGACGGGGAAGAGAACAAAACCTTTGATACTATAGATATAGATGTGCTAAAAAATATATTTTTTTAGGGTGCAATTATGATGATATTCTTGAATAAGTATTTCAAAGTGATGTTTCAGTAACTGATACCTAATATTTTTTGATAATATCGCATTTCGATGCAGAATAATAATTATGCCAGGAACATGTTCCATTTATTTACCAAGCAGCTGATCGTCTGTGGCCCTTATTAGCTATCTTTCACTCTATCACAAAATAGACACCTAGGTACCTAGTTATATCTATTTTATATATGATACTTCATAATTGTGACAGCGATTACCTGTGCGTGGTCTCCTCGAAAGAAATGCTTTATTTTTATACTAGATGATACCCGCGACTTCGTACGCGTGCAATACTTTCCACCAAAATATCTGTCAACCAGCATACGATGAACCTCATGCCAAAGGCGGCTTTTGGTTTAGAGAGGTCAAGCTGTATCTAAGAATCCACGTCTTTCATTTTAATAAAATATAGCCTATGTTTCAATCCGGAAAAAGGGCTTCTGAATGGTATAAGTTTCATTGAAATTGGTCCAGTAGTTTAGGCGTGATCCGCGAACAAACAAACAGACAAACAGATAAACTCGATTTTTGAAATCAGAATGGTTTATTTAGTAGAACTGCATATTTAGTTTTCCCATACTATCTTTAATTTTAGTTTTTGGCTTTTTTACGGTTTTATAATAGTATACCTACTAGATGTTCAAAACTTTATTTGAAATTATTCTACGGTCACATAGCACATCTATATAAAAAACATCACTGGTAAAGAGGAAAATGAGACGAAATTTCAGTCCCCTTCACCCACAATGAGGTAAACAATCAGACAATCTAATTAAGATAATACAACTTAGATGTGGTCTTTGTTTCATCTTTTAGTCTGAGTGGATTAAGAGGCTAATTTGTCAAATTGTAAGCTGAGGTGTGGTTGTATTGTATCAGTATGTTTGTGTGTAAAGTTGTGTAAACAATTTTTCTGCATGAATAAATTGCTATATTAAAAAAATGGGTATACCTATGCTTAGTTCTGCCCCTGTATCGCAATCTCTGAACTGCGATCGCTGCCTAGAATAATGTCAAGTGACGTGGCTACAGATATACGAAAACAAGAAGCTTTTGACGGCAAAAAACGCGCTAAAACGTGCTAATGTCACTATTTAGTCACAGAATACCTATGATTTAGTATGAGAACAGTTAAGTTACTAAAGTTTTGTTACCAGATACAAAAATCTTAACTTCTTTTAAGTTTTGTTCGCAGCAAAACAAAAAAAACCGAGTACATCCGTCCGTTGAAATAAAAACAATGAAAAGATTAATTATTAAATAATCACAAACTTTTCTTTGTTATGAAATTAAAAGCTTTAAGAAACTGTGTCACGGTTTTTATTCACTTTGCGAGTCTGTTCTTCTCTTGTTTACTTGGAAAAGTTTTGTCCGAGTTTGTTTTCAAGAGACAAGCACTTATAAATTTGCAAAGTTAGAACAAGGTGGCTGGATTAGATTTTCAGGATTATCTTTTAAAGACTTATCATCATCAGATATTTTACTGTTAACTTCTATATGTTTTTGTCAAATTAACTATTATTTATATTTTAAACTGACGTTTAGCATTCTAAAAAGTTTTTTTTTAGGTTTAGTTTGCCAAATGATTCTATGCATTGGGTTGATAAGGGTGTATATTTTTCAACACTGCTTAGCCGTCAAAGAAAAAGAGACCAACGGTTGGATGAGTTTTTTTATAAGTGAAAGGGCAAGCAGATAGCCCACCTGATTTTAAGCAGTAACGTAACCTCTGTCTTTATGTAGTAAATCACCGAGCACGTCGGGAAAAGGAACAAAAACCTCACAGAGTCTATCAAATAAAAATTCAGAACCAAACAAAAATTTTTAACGCTTTTTGGGCGCTTTTTACCGCCCAGACACCACTGCATGTAAATAATTACAACCTAATTATGAATTAAGAATAAGAATACTTTGTATTTACAACACATACTAGAACAGAAACAAATACAGACTAATTAAATACTAACTAAACTAGAAACTATGTACTACATAATAAGTAAACTAGGTACCTATAAGGAATTTAGTCTTAGATGTACAAAGACAAAACACCTTCACAATTTACGAGGCATAACTCCATACAACATGTCAAAGTAAGGAAGTGTCAAAACTAATAGTACAAAATTGTTTCGCTTACTTTGTCCCGGCGGGCGTTGTTCCATAACGTCCCATAACTTGAACGTAAAAGTCAGTGAGGTTCAGTGTGTAATTGTAGCGTGGAGCTTAGCGGGATAATATAAAAAAATGTATAGTTATTATGACGTTTTGGTGAGTTATAATTAATATTTATATGCATAACGTGCCATGTTATTTTACAAAAAATACCCCTGCCTCCATATCCCATGCTTTGAACTGCTTTCGCTGCCCAGCATAATGTCACGATATGTGGCCACAGATATACGAAAACAAGAAGCTATTGACGGCAAAAACCGCGCTGAAATGCGCTAATGTCACTATTTAGTCGCAGAATACCTATTATTTAGTATGAAAACCGTTCAGAAAACCAGCCAGTTTGCCCCTGAACCACTGAGTGTATTTTTTTCGGAAAATATTTTTTTTTGTCCGACGCTAACTCCTTAGTTGTTCTATGTAGCTTTAGCATTGCCAAATTAAGTAAATAAAGACAAAACTAATTATATATTTTTTTCTGCTATGTACGTTCTACATAAACTAAAAGCCTCGCAATGAGCAGAGCGATTTTCACAAAATAAATAAGGCAGTAAGTGAATGTGTGTTTTTCCACAGGTGTGTAGAACCACATCGCTTATCGCTCAGCTCATACACGTCAGCAAGGTACTCGCGTCACGTGCGCCCGAAGTGTCGCCAGCAGAGCATGCAATTAGTCGACGTTTTGTGAATATAATTATGCCGACGGAACTGCTCGGGCACCTCTTAACCCATAACGGTATAACGTGCTATTGATTAGGTTGGGTTCTAATAATGCCATGTGTGGATTTGCGTTTGACGTTTATAATTACCTGTACTATTTCTGTGTTTCCTGTGTAATAGCGCGTGCACACTATGCCCGGCATGAATGCCGCGATTAATTCCGGAATTATTTCCACAGCAACATCGCCTTTACTCTCACCAAAGAGCTAGGGCATGAACTTGGCGATGTTGCTGTGACAATAATTCCGGAATTAATCGCGGCAATAATTCGGGCAGCGGCATGGGCATGTGTGAACGCGGTGTAGGAATAAAGGCGATGTTGCTGTGGCAATCATTCCGGAATTAATCGCGGCATTCATGCCGGCAGCGGCAATGGCATAGTGTAAACGCGGTATATTAAATAGCGGTGAGTACAGTTCACAGTGCAAAAGTGCAGTGAAAGGGACAAATGGCGAGGGCTGTATTGTTATACCGACAAGAGCTGTGGGGGGTATCGTTGTCTTATTAAAACCTGCCCGGTTTAAGCCTGGCAGGTTTTCTGAACTGTTTTCATACTAAATCATTAGTATTCTGTGACTTAATAGTGACATTAGCGCGTTTCAGCGCGTTTTTTGCCGTCAAAAGCTTCTTGTTTTCGTATATCTGTAGCCACGTCACTTGACATTGTGCTGGGCAGCGAGCGCAGTTCAGAGCTTGCGATACGGGGGCTGAGCTCTTAAGTTAGAAGAAGGTACAGTGTATACAATGAGGAGTCGTGTAAAAACAAACCTCTTTTTCCGTTCCTTCATTTTATTACATACTTGTTTGCCTATTTAGCTTGGACGAATTTAGTCATTATTGTTTCTACAAATATGGGTGGGTAAGCAATTAAGTAACATTACAGACCATTCATAATATTCCCGATGGACTGTATAGGTCTTTATTTTATTAGCGCGGTACAATATTAAAAATTTGGTTTAAAAAATACCATTTTACTGTCTGCTAAATGAACCTTCTGAGCTTACCTATACAGTAAACAGGTGAAAATTTTATTTTCTCAAAATAAAATATCATTTATTCCGTATATTTTATATCCTTAGACTAAGGATAAAAACAGCTGGCCTGAATCTCATTCTTTAACCCCTGCGTCGTCGATAAAATCAGTTGTCTCTTAGATCATCAAAGGGAGGCCGAGGTGACACTCGCCCCAGGCTAACTCGTTTAAACGAAAGCAGGTCCACATTACCACCTCAAAGTTATCAGCGACATCGATCATTCACAAAGAACGTTTTGCTTGAGCCACATTATCGACGCAATTTCCAAGCAGTATCTATCAATAAATAAAAAATTCTAAAGATAATGAAGAATGTTTTTTTTTGTTGTTTCTTAGTAGAAAGGTTTTCTTTCGGTTAATTTAAGTTATTTTGGTCATTCGTTTTTTCTATGAAAAGTAACTGAAATCTGAAAAGTTTAAGTAAAACAAACGTAATAAATAGCAAATGTATAATATTCTTATTAAATACCAATACTTCACATGATCCGGTTACTTAGTTACTATATTCACATTTCTTTAGCACCGTGTATTGAATAAATACGTAAAAATTTACTTTGACACCGGTTTTACTGCCTTCTGCAGCAAACTATCGGAAAACCATTTGTATTAAACTGTAGATTTTTACGAAGTACTACTACTGCTAAGAAAAAGCTATTTTCCTGTGCCTGAAGCGTATAATGTTCATGAATGCTTCGCATAAAAATATAAGTGTGAGCGGGATCGTAAAGCCTTTTTACGCACGCGGTATGAAAGGTTCTTACACAACTGTTTAGAAAATATTCGTACATTTTTCAAAAGTGTAATTAGTTATGAACATAATTGTAACTAAAAACGGGTTATTCATTCAAACAAAAGCAATCATGGCAAATAATCTTGTTTTTAGAGGAAATTACTATTTAGAATGATTTTGTTTTTTTTTGTTTTCGGTAAAAAAAAATTATATCTCAGACGTTTATAAAAAGCTTTCATGGTTCAAAGAGTTATCTCTATCTTATGAATAAGAAGTCAAAGTCAATTATTCAACAAAACTTCAGCATTATTACTATAAACACTCGTATTAAACCTATGAATAATAGGCTAATTTAACACAAAGACGACGTTTAATCTCTGTTTACGAGCTAAGCGCCTATTTAGTCGCGATCATTTCCAGAAACACGGTGTTGTCTAGACACGTTGTAGACAAAACAGACTGTGGAATAAGCTCTGTTTCTGAGTAAATAAATGATGAAAGACAAGTTGTTACTGAATTCGATTTTGATCAGAGTGACGAGGTAGCTGTGGCCATAGCCTTAAAAGTAATTGAAATGGTCAAACAAAAATTTAAAATATTAGAATCGACCCCTAGTCAATGTTTACTTTTATATATTTTTTTAGCCGTATGCCTGTTTGTCTACTGCTTATATTTAAAAAAAAAAACAAAATATTTTTTTACCTGCCAAAAACCACCGCAGTATACCAATGCTGTAGTTTTTTAAACAATGTAGTGAATAACGCAAGCTTTTATGTACTTTGTCAAAATAAATGATGGCTGCTAAAACCTTACTGAAAACAAAACACAATCGTATTTCAAAACACCGTCCTTCCTGCAAACAGCGCCGAACCAACACGAGAGCGCTTTCAATAAAGCTATTACCGATCTGGGTCATTCAATTACCACTAATTAGATTCAGCTGATGATGTGAACTGGCTTAAAACCCTGAACATGTCATGGAGCCCGCTGGAGAGTCGTTTATCAGACCGGTCGAGTAGCGACGCGTAATTAAACGTTACACATTGCACACACAGGTGTGAAGAACCACCCAACTAAAATAGATTTTATATTCTGTCAGACAAATTCGGCTACGTAATTTTTTTTTATACCCACTGCAAAATTGGCACGCATAATTAGCTCTTTGCTAGCAACTTTCTTTATAATTATCTTGTAATTGTTACGTACCACTTTGGGACATAGGCATTTCATTTATTATTTTGTCACTATACTACCATTTTTTAGACCAAGAGCTTAATGAGATGATAGAATAAAATTAAATAAGTAAATTAGCTTTTTTCTGTTTCTTGTCATTCGCATTTTAAGCTTCGGGTGCTGTGGTATGTAGTACACACAAATGTCATACCCGTGACATCATGCATGACGCATGTCATTCGTTTAGTGAACTATCCATCCGTGTGTACGCCCAGAACAAGCACTGCTCTAGACAAGTGAAATGAAATGGATAGGAATGAAGTTGTGAGATGTCGTGCCGGGTGTCGCGATGCCCTGTCTCCGGATAACTAGGCTTAAACCCCAGTTCTATAGAGAACGTGCACGTTACACATGGGATAATCGTCACCCATATGAGTCTTATGTCTATGAGGTTTTCTGAACTATTTTCATACCAAATCATAGGTATTCTGTGATTAAATAGTGACATTAGCGCGTTTCAGCGCGTTTTTTACCGTCAAAAGCTTCTTGTTTTCGTATATTGTAGCCACGTCACTTGACATTATATGCTGGGCAGCAAAAGCAGTTCAGAGCTTACGATACGGGGGCAGTATCCTTTTACTTTTCCAATACCGACTACTTATATACCAAAACGATAGAATACCTCTCGTGTTCACATGGTTTTCCATTACATTATTCAATCTCATATTGATAAGTAGGTACTCGAGAATCTCATAAGAACGTTTATTACTGTTTGATATTGATGTTGATAATCCTTCTGTGACTTATTAGATTATGATTTACGATGGAGCATAATGAAATTACTTGTACCCTTATTAGTCGATTAAAAAGCCTAATAATAATACCTCATAAAACCTAATGATAATAATGTAGGTAATTATACAATATATTATACAATTAGTCGCTGTCATTATTACTACCTGGCTACCTTGACAGGCGTCATGGCTCAGTCGGTAGTAGCTTTGCCTTCCGTGCTGTGGGTCGTGGGTTCGATCCCCACCGAGAACAAACATTTGTGTGTAAACATAGATGTTTCTTCTGTGTCTGGGTGTTTCTATGTATTATTAGTATGTAATTACAAAAACAAAAAATGTATTCTATCAGCCATCTAGTTTCCATCGTACAAGCTTTGCTTAGTTTGGGTCTAGAAGGCGTTGTGTTAAGTGTCCGTGAATATTTATATTTATACCTTATTTATTTATCATTAATAGTGGATTTGTCATGAACCAAATATTTTTGTGTACCTTAGTAAATTGAAAAACTTTTTCGATTCTCACTTCGAAAATCAACAAAAAACCATAGACTACGGGATCTAAAAGCAAGGTGTCTCACAGATCAAGATTGCTGTAAGAATGCAAAACACACTGCACAGTCCACGAACTTGTGAATTTAGCATACCTAATATTAAGATTCAAATCAAATCAAACAGTTTATTTGCAACTAGGTAATTAACATGATATAATTATTATTTAGAGTAAGTATATAATAACAGAATAAATACACAGTTGCAAACTGGTTTCAACTCAGCATATTATGCAGGTTGTAATAACTTGCGCGTCTTCCGTTGAGGCCAATGAGGAGGTAAGTAAAAAGTACTAACATAAGATTCAGATGAAGTGGTTTATTTTTATGGAAGCTCTGGTTTTTTTATGGTTCAGCGCTAGTAGACGTAACAGACGGATAGACGAACAGACACCGGGTTAAACCATCAGTGTTCCGTTTTTCCATAACTGGCCCAAAACGCTAAAAAGAAAAAGAAGGGCTCAACGCCGACTGTCGAACCGAGGCAGTGTGAAAAGGCCGTAAATAAATGTAACGTATGGCTACAGGGAGTCATACATAACGTTCAACCCCTAAGTGATATTAGAAAAGGCATGTCTAGACGCGCCCAAAGCACCCAAAGGAGGTTTTTCTTAAATTGCTTCCTTGTAATGTGATAGAGCGTTGAGTTTGCCGAAGTTGCAGGGACTTTGAGAAAGCTCTAAGACTTGTTATACAAACGCAGACCAAGCTTTTTGAGTCTTATGTGTGTTAGGGTGTGTTGGCAAAGACATGTTAGATGTTTAAATGTTTTGGAAATAATTAAGTACTGAAAAAACACAGACACACAAAAAAATTACTCTAAGGAGTAGGCCCAGAATATTGCATAGTAATCTGAGAGAGTAGACCATTTTTATTGGTAAAAGCTAGTATAGTATTATATGATCTGTGGTAAAGGTAAAGGTTATAATCCAGCTATCTACAAAATCATAAACTACTTAGCAAAAGTTCACTTATCTACAATAACATTACAATTTTTTCTAAATTTTTACATAATGAAATCAACTCTAATAACATAATGAATCGTCTGCCAGATATAAAATTAAAAAAAAAAAACTTTCTACAGCGCACACAGAGTCTATCTTAGAAAAAGTAGAGAAAAGATTAGAGTTTGCATTATGTCACGATAGATACGTATAATATCTACCCTAACTTTTTATAAAACAGAGGGACAGTATCTAGATATAAGTACTTACCTTTTGCTAACCAACAACAGTAGGTACTTTTGCAGTTCCTAAAGAATTTCCTTCAGAAAAATCTCCAAAATCATATTAATATTCGCATACCCTCGACCAATCCATCCTGGTCTCTACCTAATCAACTGTCCGTACTCTTGAAGTACACTTTGTACCGCACCGCTTAGGGTTGGAAGGTCATGATAGCTGGTCGTCCTCACATTCGACGTCATTAAGGAGTGCACTCAGTGGAACAGTTTAATTGATTTGTTTATTTCCGTATCCAATTAAATGGTATCATAATAATTTAGCGAAAATTTTATTTACATTTACCAAAGTAAAGTAATTATTTACTTACTAAAATCATCATCATCATCATATTATAGTTATATAAAGCTACATTACCACTCACTCACTGACTCATTGACATGCCCTGAGAGACAGAAGGAGTGGAGCTACACCACAATAATGTTCTACGAAAATGTGTATCAACACCAAACGAGTAGAGGAAAATTATAGCGGTTCTCGAAATCCAAGATGGCGTCGGTGTTGATTTGCGCGTTCGCAAACTATGACAGATAGAGGGCGTCCGAGCGATTCATCCGACTGATTGTAGGTTGGGATTTGGGGAATTGGTAAAAAAAAAAAAAAAACAAGATGGCGGCCGCGCAATTTTGATTTGAATTTTTCGACTTTTTAGGGTTGTCTTTGGCGGATTACTTTGTTTTACGAAACTCGCAAGTTAGCAACACCGACTACGGAGGTGGGTAGCCTATATCCTTGAGATTTAGGAAAAATTATGACTTTTGAAAAATCCAAGATGGCGGAGACTGTGGCGGCCATTTTGTAAAAGTCATGGTTTTTGCTAAATTTTCAAAACCATTTTTATGTATGATGGCAACATTTTAGGGGGTTGAGTTGTACCGAGCGGTTGTGTGATTCGTCAAGGAGTGTTGCTTGGTTTAAAAAATTTCCCCATTTTTCGGGTAATTTCCGAGATTTTCCCCAAAAACATGAAAAGTAGAAATAATGACATTTTGAATAGAGACTTGGACTGCATAGGAGCGTTGGCCTCCCCGAATGACATTTGACCTTTTTCGTAACTTTTAGTTGGCAACCCCGAGAGACTTGCAACTTTTTAGTTTTTGGGACTTTTTGACTTTGGCGGATTAATTTGTTCTACGAAACTCAAAAGCTGGCAACACCGATTATGCAGAACGATAGCCTATATCCTTGAGATTTCAGAAAAATTATGACTTTTCAAAAATCCAAGATGGCGGACGGCGTGGCCGCCATTTTGTAAAAAAGTTGCGATTTTCGAAAAAATCACGATTTTCAAACCGAAATATCAGGTAGTTGGCAACCCCCTACCTGGATGAATTGTAAGGACCGGTTGTGCAGTTGGTAAAGGAGTGTTGCCTGGTTGAAAATTTTTCCCCATTTTTAGGGTAGTTTCCCCGCTATCTCTCGGGAACGTGAAAAGTAGAAATAACGACATTTTGAATTAAAATTTCCACTAGCTGGCAATATTGGGCCCACCCAAATGACATTTGATCATTTTCGTTCCCCGCAGCTGGCAACCCCGCATGCTATAGGAGTTTGAATTTTTCAGTCAGACCCGACTTTGGCGACTTACTTTGTTCTACCAAGTTTAAGGTATGACTACCGTTCTTTCACTTCCAGGTAGCTTGTATCCTGTATATTTTAGAAAAATTATGACATTTCAGAAATTCAAAATGGCCGCCGTGTCATTTCTGGTTTTCGAAACTTTAACCGATTTACTTCGTTTCAACGGGGTATCCGAAGGAGATTGAGTGGTTTAAATGGAATTTTCAACTTTTTTTCAATTTTGCTGCATTTTTACTGCAATAAGGGGTTGATATTCCAAGATGGCGGCCATGTAGATTTTTTTTGCGAAACTTTAATCGATTGACTTCGTTCCAACGGGGTATCCGAATGAGATTGAGGGGTTTATAGGAGTTAGTAGGGTTTTTAGGGGCTTTTGATAAAAATACGGCATAAAAAAAAGACGCGAGCTGCTCGCAGCTCGCGCGCAACGCAACCACTAGTCAATATATATAAAACTCTTTTGAAGCTGACAGAGAATCAACGCACAACCTAAACCATAAGTCCTAGAGGTATGAAATTTGGAGGGTAGGTTCCTTATATAGTGTAGGGGCGCACTAAGAAAGGAATTTTGAAAAGTCGCACCCTAAAGGGTCTAGAACGCGAGCAACGCCGCGGGCGACGGCTAGTCAATAAATATAAAACTTTTTTGAAGCTGACAGAGAATCAACGCACAGCCTAAACTATAAGTCCTAGAGGTATGAAATTTGGAGGGTAGGTTCCTTATATAGTGTAGGGGCCACTAAGAAAGGAATTTTGAAAAGTCACACTCTAACGCGAGCAACGCCACGGGAGACGGCTAGTTAAATATTATAATACATTATGTTACTAGTATTACCATAGGACAAGCTCTGCTTAGTTTAAAGCTGTATGACGCTGTGGGAGATTATCAGTATCTATTTATTTTAAAACAATGTACAATAGGAACATAGGGGTCACAGTTCCACACTGAAACAACCAGTTTTCTCACAACACTTAACATCAGGTGGACCATCAGCTTGTTCCATCATTAAGTGGTATAAAAGAGGATTTTCCTACGTCAAGAGTGAAAATAAAAATGAAAATGAAAATTTATTTACTTTGACAAAAAAAATGTTACAAAATATAGTACCTACTTATTTGAATCCATAGAATCCCGAACTAGAAGGTATAAACTTTGTTTCGGGAGCCAGTGAAAGTAAAAGTGTAGGTAAAGTATTTTTTATGAAAGAGTAGGTAAAGTATTTTTTTTTTATCACATCGAATGATAAGAATCAGTTTGGAACTTTGACACCTACCTAGACTCCAAAAAATATGAATATACCGTCATGTAGGTGAATCGAAAACAAAACACGCTCGGTCAAAGATATCCTAGCTAGTATATCATTTCCATCTACAAATTATTTCACCGTTTCGTAGTTCAAACTCCAACTAAACTCCGTAGATTGTGGGCTATTAGGCAGGTTTTATTGCTAACCAAATGAGTAAACTTGAAATGAGGGCCCTGGCCTTGGGACGTCCAAGAAGTACAAGGAACCCACTGAAGTTTCAAGAACTCAACCGATACAGGGTTACGTAATATAGGAACTATTAGGGCTTGTACTTGACTACTGCTTTGGGGTTTCGAGATACTATGAACGTAATATCCGTTGAAAGTGGATCAGAGCCCCGAGTCGGTGCATTTGTTTTGAATTTCGACTCGAGTATATCACACGGAAACGCATTCGCATAGCGAGAAATTTTGTTGGGAATAGCACAATTCCCAAAACTCCCGCTAGAGGCGCATATCCGGTTTTCATACAAAACTTCTTGCTTTGCGAATGCGTTTGCATGAGCTATACTCGAGTTGAAAGTCAAAACAAATACATTGACTCGGGGCTCAGGCAATTGTTTGGGTGAAGTAGAATAAAAATACATTCGGATCTGTACGTCAGTATGGGTCATACGATTTTGGCAAAAATCACTATTTGGATGGGTGACCGTTAGTGGCAATTACATCTGAGCGCTTCCGTGCTTCGGAGGGTAGGTACGTTAAACTGTCGGTCCCGACTCTAGCAGTCGTTAAGCCTCTACGGAGGCCTTAAGGCGGCCTAAAAACTCCGTCACCAGAGTTGGCCACTAACTCATACAAGCTTGCTTGCTTGGCAAAGATACTAAAATAATTCATCCATAGAGAGAGACTCGTTATTTTCTTTATTATTGCCATATAAGCTCTTTGACATTCTACAGTTTCATCATTTAGCGGTCGTCACATAACGTTGACATGGTTTTATGAAATTCGTATGAGCTTCGTATGGTTATGAAGGAAAACCACAGATGGTTAAACTAGACCTTAAACAAGTTACAAGACAAGTTAGTTTAATTATATTTGAATTTGGTTTCAATTTAGGGTCTCTTGTAGAAAATTAAGACAGCAACTGCTTTTTTCGATTAGCTGTAGTATGGAAACAAAAATGTACATTTTTGTACTGCACCAAAAAATAATTCTATCATAGAAATACTTAGTATTGAAAGGGACAAAACAAAATTGAGAATCATAAAACTGTTAGCAAAATGAGGCAGTTAAATATTACTGTAAAACTGAAAAGTCCCCCTTGAATAACTATGAGCAATGTTCACCAACTTTTTAACCATCTGTTCTGGTCAAGGATTTGGTTCAATCGTAACCGGATCTTGGCAATCGTAGGGCGCTAGAATTTCGGCAGCGTGGCAGGCAGCGCTTGGATGTGGAAAGCCGTTCCGTTCTGTTTGTGGTGGAATGCAATGAGAAATTTTCTCTGATAAAAATGATAGATGTATACCAATATATCCACACAAAATAATATAACTAAAACCTGAATTAAACAAATACAAAATATCCACTTTTTTTTACAAAATACTCCAGTAGGTACCTACCTACCTATTTTATTCTAAACACACCCTCATGGACCATTGTTTATAACACAAAAGCTTAAAACCATAAAGTTGTATGTCTACTAACCGTCGGTTAACCCTTATGTGAACTTAAGCCTAAGAATTTCAAGTGGAAGGTTGTTTGTCCATTTCAACTGGGACGAAATGTCACGTACCTCATTAAGGGTTAAGTGTCGTAGAGAAAGTTTACATCATTCAACTTGTTTTTTCCTTGTTTTACTGTCGAAGGAAAAACGAAAGCGAATTGCAAAGGCCACGTGGTCTTACTGAACTTTTATATCTTTGGTCTGACTTGTTTTGTGCAAGAAGTAATCTCACGGGTTTTCATGATGACAAAACTATTGCAGAGTAAAACTAACAGGGGGCAATCGTAGTTTCATAAAAACCTGTCAGGTTTAAGCCTGGCACGTTTTCTGAACTGTTTTCATACTAAATCATTGGTGTTCTGTGACTAAATAGGGACATTAGCGCGTTTCAGCGCGTTTTTGCCGTCTAAATCTTGTTGTTTTCGTATATCTGTAGCCACGTCGCTTAACATTATGCTGGGCAGCGAAAGCAGTTCGAGCTTACGATATGGAGGCAGATAATCCAAGTATTGAGACCAATGTTTACTAATTGTTATAGTAATTAAATAAAAGGCTGGTTGCACAAAACTTTTTACTTTGTCAAATCCAACTTTTTTAGTACCTACTCTATTTCATTCTTAGAAATATTATTTCTAAACAGAGTCCCAAGAATTTTTATTTGATAAAGGAAAATGTTATCTATTTTGTCATACTCAGAGCATACTTTATTTTGTCTATAGTAGGTACTCACGTACGTATTTGGTAAAAAGTTATTGGTCGCTAATAGAAATAAGTAGATAAGTATAGAGTTACCTCGATTATTAAACGTGTACCTACCTAATACAAACGAACATTTTCCTCTAAGAACTAGTTAACCTATAGCACGCCGTAACAGTAGCCATATCGTAGAAGGTACGTGTCTACAAGTCGTTTAGTACGTACCAGTAAATAATAGGCAGCCACGATCGTGGGCATCGCATCCTGCCACAGTGTAACCTTTACGAGATGCAGAAGAACAACTCACGTCGTAGCTTCGTTGAAACTTGTAGACTACATTAGACTGAGACTAAACTCGTAGAAAAACATCAACTAGGTTTTCATTGAAGAACAATACCCATATCGTAGCTTCGTAGTGGCTCGTAAAAACTCGTAGACTAGATTAGACAGAAACTAAACTCGCTCGATGGGATTTTTTTTCCCATCCGGCCCACCAGTGGGCTGGCCGGTGGGCTCGATGGGAATAAGCCAAAACTATCAACTAGGTTTTCATAGAAGAACAATACTCATATCGTAGCTTCGTAGTGGCTTGTAAAAACTCGTTTACTAACGTTTAAAAGACTAGATTAGACTAGAGAAACTCGTAGAAAGAGACGTCAGCTATTTTTTTTTAAAAGAACAACTCATACTGCAGCTTTCTAGAGGCTGGTTACTCGTAGACTATATCGTAGCGTCGTAGAGGCTCGTAGCAGCTTCGTAGCTGATTTTATGAGATCTACTTATTTTATGACGTGGAAATCGAAACTGTCCATGCTCGAATCTATAGATAATCTAGGTATAATTGTAGATTTATAATGAATAGTAGAAAATTCGAGTCAACATTTACCTATTTTTACGGGTTATATTTTTTCCGTGTACTAATAATAAAGTAGAGAAAAAAAAAAGATTGTGAAAACAGTGGAGTTTGATAATACTTAAAGATTAGTTTTTACATCACAGGGGATGGTAAAAGTAAACCAATAAAGTGTTATAAACATATACAGCTTGTACCAATCTCGTAGCAAATATCTGCTACGAGTCTACGGGGAGTTCTTTTAAATTGACTTTTTTGTACTTTGTAGTTAACTCCGCAATATTTGATTTGAGATTTTAATTGCTTTTGCTGTAATCAACACTTTGAAAACAACAACCCTTTCTATGTAATAAGATACTAAAACGGGATGTTCCTCCTCTAGTTACGTACTTTTTTTTTTTCATATCAGTCTCACATCAGTGTAGGTACTTGTTTAACTAATTTGACAAGCAAATCCATTTCCATTTCATTTACAATTTATCTATTATCTAAATAGAATAGAATGAATAGAACGAATTGGCACAAACCTATACTACTGAGAAGAATACGGTAGAATATGGTGTCCTCTGACGAAAAGAGAAGATTTTCCGTGCAACCGAGGACAAACTTCGCGATAACTTATTGCACGATCTAGGATTTGTCTGTGTCGATTAAAGACAGTGCCATCTATCGAGCGTAGATCTAGTAGTTCTTAAGTCGCGTACTAGATGGCGCTATACTAGGTACTACTAACGAGATGTTGTTCTGTGGCCACTACTCCGTGACCCGCACTATTACTCGGCTTACGTTGGAAAATTGAAAAGTTAACGAGCCTATTCCAGCATGCTCGCAACGCCCAACCACCTTTTGTTTCTACAGCCCGTCGGAACTTCTCTTATTACGCTTCGGCTCCACATAAATGTATGGCACTGCAGTTTGTGATTGACAACGAGCTTGGTAATGTGTATGTATATATAGTGTTTTATGATCTGTGGTAATGTTCAGATTAACCAACATACTAAGATAATTATGTACCAACTTTATGGTTACTTACCTAATAGATGATAATGGAAACACGCATAGTTGAAAAAGACAGAGGTCGTTTTTTTTATCACGCTTTTCTCATCTAGATTATTTATACAGCAGCGTCAGGAGCCACTATTTACCCCTGCCTCTTAGATAGCACGATGCAGTGCCTGCGGGCCTAAGATGCGCACGCGAGATATTTTGTCATGTCGTTCTGTCAAAATGTAAGCATTTTGCACTAGTTTTTGAACTTTTACATTGTCTGTGGTAATGTTGTCGACAAAACGCGTCTTGTTATTGTACACTTTTGACACTTCTTAGTCGTCGTATCACTCTGAGGACGAGATAATAGTCATGCAGAAATGTCAAAAGTTGAAGATTCAAGGCGCGTTTTGTCGACAACATTGCCAAAGATAATGCAAAAATTCAAAAACTGGTACAAAATGCTTAAATTTTGACAGAACGACATGACAAATATCTCGCGTGCGCATCTTAGGCCCGCTGGAGACATGGTTTTAGATGAAGTAGGCTTACCTAGCACCTGTACCATCCTCTCAGCCCAGTCGGCCTATCCACAGGAGAGGTTAAGCCGCGAGTTTAGCAATTATTTTTAACTAGCCGTCGCCCATGGCGTTGCTCGCGTTCTAGACTCTTTAGAGCGTGACTTTTCAAAATTCCTTTCTTAGTGCATCCCTACACTATTTATGGATACTACCCTCCAAATTTCATACCTCTAGGACTTATTGTTTAGGCTGTGCGTTGATTGTCAGTTAGCTTCAAAAGAGTTTTATATATTTAGAAGAAAAGATGTGACACTGTTACGCTGCACCAAGCGAATGCATGTTACTACATGGGGTCGAAGTTTAAAGGAAATTGCTTGGAGAAACATGAAAGGTAGGCCTGCCGATGACCTAATTCTAACCAAAGATCTGACGAGCGTGTAATGAGTTTGCTAATAGCTTTTTGTTTTGATTGAATTGAGTTGTCTTCTGCTTTGTCATTTTTGGCTTCGTCCTCTTGTCATTTCCATTTCTTTAATGTATTCGAGTGAGCTGAAACCTTTAGCTGGTTTTAACCTCTAGTATTTTTCTGCCTAATTTTGAGTTTGATTTGAGTATAGAACCTCTCAGTTCAAACGGATCTGTCTAAATTAAGGAGCTAGAAACATGTCCATCTAGATTGAAGGATGCTATACTCAGATCAAGATCAAAACTTTAAATTCATCTGTTTCATAAAATGTGGGTTATTCCCATCAAGCCCACCGGCTGGCCCACTGGTGGGGTTGATGGGACAAACAATTCCAACGAGCCCACTATGCAAATGAGTGGGCTGTTGACTTTTTTGTAACATATGTACATGCGTGGATAAAGATGTTGAAAAATTAAATAAACCTTAATATAAACCTGAGGTTACAATTTTAATAAAACAAACAATTGTAATTATAAATCACTATGTACACGTGGAATTAAACAGCTTATAAAGGATGTGGCGCAAATCGAAATATATAAAACTCTTTTGAAGCTGACTGACAATCAAAGCACATCCTAAAATATAAGTCCTAAAGGTATGACATTTGAAAGGTATCCTTATATAGTGTAGAGGTGCACTAAGAAAGAAATTTTGAAAAGTCGCACCCTAAAGGGTCTAAAATTAGGATCAAATATTTTAACTATATAATGTGTATGCTGCTACAACGCGAGCAAAGCCGCAGGCGACAGCTAGTGTATTAATATAGTTAAAATGAGCAATTACTTACGATTAGCTGTTGATAAAAGTATGTGAGTAACAAAAACTAATCCATTATGTTGGTTAGGTATGTACTTAGTACCCTTTTTTAAAATCTCTGCTGCTATCAAAGAAGAGCTAAAAGATACTCTTCTTGTAACCTACTAATGTTACTACTTAATGCCCTTTAAGGATAGTTTCTAAAGTAAAACGATCGGATGTTAGCAAATGTGAGCCAGTTCGCTCGCAAATAAGTTTTCATATATTCTTGTATTCTTGACTGTACAATCTAATCGGGTTTTGGCACATCCTGTATTTTATAAGTCTCCCGCAATGGACGACATAAAGCCGTAGCTTTTGTGTGACTCCGGCATAAGCTTCTAGCGTGCATTTGAATTTAAAATGTAAATTGGGCTTTAAATTATGCTGAACTACGTACAACGCAGACTTTGTTTCAAAAATCGATTGGAATTTGCATAATAACGGTAATGTTCCCACTGTTGGGCATCTGAGCCTTGTCTCTTACTTCATTTTACTCAAATCTCAACTATATCTCACCTCAATCTCAACTTCATTTCACTTCATCTCACCCAAATCTCATTAGGAAAATAGAAGAGAGAAAAGTCCTAAATAGTAATGGATAGTGTATAATTGGTGGCAGATGGCGCTAGTGAAGCATACCTACTGCTTTACCCTAGAAGGCGATAAATCACGGTGAATATTTGACAGTCTCCGTTCAGTAGTCAAGGTGTACGTATACGTACAGTACCTACCTAGTGTGATTGTAATAACAATTATGCAAGAATTGAATACCTACAAGTTAATTTATATGAGTACCCATTGATCTTTATGTTCATGCCCCCTATCAATATATCAATCATCAATCATCAATATATATAAAACTCTTTTGAAGCTGACCGAGAATCAACGCACAGCCTAAACTATAAGTCCTAAAGATATGAAATTTGGAGGGTAGTATCCTTATATAGTGTAGGGGTGCACTAAGAAAGGAATTTTGAAACGTCACACTCTAAAGGGTAGAACGCGAGCAACGCCGCGGGCGACGGCTAGTCTTATAAAAAGTTAGAGTAGACATTATGTCCTGATTACGTACGGTAAGCAAGACATAATGCCTACTGTAACTTTTCATAAGATAGAACCTTAAACTTTCATAAAACGACGCACCGACACGATACAGATCTTAAATACAAAAAATCGTATCGTACAATGTAATGAAGCTCTCAGACCCGGATGCACAAGGCGAGGGTCGGAAATGAATGAAGTTGTTCATTAAGATAAGTACGATTCTCGCTTATATCTGACCGATGTAAAAAATTGTGTGCTTGCACCCCAATGCGATGGATTAATTGACAACTTTTTAATTTCGGAAGGGTCTGACTTGAAGGGAGAAAAATGTATTAAGTTTAGCTTTACTGATTCATACTCTTTTCTGTGAAAATCATTGGATTCATCAAGTTTTTTGACAGTTAGGTATACTTGAGAGCGAAAATTCCGGGTCATCTATAAAAACAGCAGTGGGTAACAAAACAGGCGGACTGTGGATGATGATGATGATGATGAACTAAGCTACTAGCAACAAAATAATTTTATTGGTACTATAATCATTTTGACACGTCATACCCGTCTTAATCAGATTTTTTCTTCACTAAAAAACCAAAGTTGGTAGGAAGTAGAACTTAAAAATACGAGACAATTAACAAAATTAGATATACCTACCTTGGATTCGTTGTAACATCGTAATTAGATAGGTTTACGTTAGACATTGTGTACAAACGTTTACGTTTCAGCGTAATGCCTCGGCGGCGGCGTGTTTAATGTCTACATTACAAGTTGAACGTACAAGCTGTAATAACGTTTAAAACAACTCTATAATGCTTTTGTTACTATGTATTTTATGTCTTTTTTACAGCAATTTATGTATTTTATACGTCACTTACTTACTAAGTAGTAGCGCTACTTTTGTAGTGCTCCTGCCATTCAGTTACGGTTCAAGTACGATTCAGTGGCTTTGCATCAATTAGTACAATTGAAAAAGATAAGTTAGATCAGAGTCGGATACTAAGTAGGTAGGTAGGTACACTTATTTACTAAAAACCGTTATGCAATTAACTTTATCTTTTCTATCCTCCTTCAGGGGCCGATCAAGAAGCTCTATCGCAATAAAAATCCTCGATATCCATTGGACAGATTCAATGACTTGTGATACAGTCCTTAGTCCGGACCTTTGTTTTATGTCTGTAGTGGTTCTAATAGCGGTGGTAAGAAACCTACCTAGTCCAAAACAACGCCTTCATAAGTTTCGAAAACCTCTGAACTCGCAAAATAAACCAAAAAGAATACGTACCTATCTGAGCAAAATAAAGGTATTTCATTTCATTTCAAACTCTAAAATATACCGCTTAGAGGATGTGTTTGTTGATTACCGAGGTCGATTAAAAATTCAACTGAATCGGCTTTCAACATAAGCTTGTTACTATTTTTCACTATCTAAAGAAAAAGAAATAATAATGGCATTATTTTAAACGGCAATAAACTTTGATAGAAGCTGAGGGACGATTAGAAGTAAAGGCAAAAATGCGAAGCACAAACCGCGACCACGTGATGAAACTACCGCTCATGAGCAAGACATCTAAAATGCTTAGCCTTTGTAGCAAAATGCCTAACATATAATTAAAAAGTAATAACCAGTGTGATGAAAGCACCTATGGCTAATAAAAATCTGGATAAACTTGCCAAAGCTGCTCCATGATGAAATCAAAACAAATCGTATTATTTTATCACTATCCCGTCCACAATCTCAGATATCTGTGACTAGCAATAAAAAGATCCGCACGTACCTATATTAATAGTAATAACTTATCACAACCGACCCACTATGGCCATGTCACAGCGTGGTCAGAACAGCCGGTATACTATGTTAAAAGTTTTACTCGGTACGGGAAAAGCAGGAGGTTAATTTTGAATTATCGCATCTGACTGATAACTGGAATAAATTATGGATTATGGAAATCATGGCTTCCGCCCGCGAATTCGTTTGCGTCCCGTTGGATCCCGTAGATTTTCCAGGATAAATTAGCCTATGTCTTAATCCAGGTCACGGACAATATTATTCCAAGTTTCATCCAAATTGGATTAGTAGTTTTTGCGTAAAAGAGGAACAAACATTCATACATCCTTACATACTATCGCGTTTATAATATTAATAGGATTTTGACTATTTTACATCAAAAGATGTGCCAACGCAGCACATTGTTTGGCCATAGTTTGGTTGACAAAAAATATTCTATACGCTCTTCTACAAAAGATATGGTAGATTCATATTGCTCTTCTAAAGCTTCGCTAAGTAAAATGTCTGCTAAATATGCTGTCATCTCTTTACAATGACAGAACGCAAAATGACAGGTGAATGAATAAAGCTGTGTTTTTTAAAAATAGAATGAGTGCGTTTGTCGCGTTGCTACTACTATCAGCGTTGCTACTACTACTTAGTACTATCACAGATCATATATTACGTACTGTTAACCTAGCGGTTCTCCCAGTTCTGTGACGATTCCCTATTAAAGGTCGTCCCAATATGTTCGAAGGGATAATAGGGGCCGACGTAAATGGGACTTAGTGACCTTTCCGTACTTTCAACCAGCCACCATCCGCACTATAGTAATAAGGATTTGAGGGACCAATTAAGGGTGGAAACTTTTAATAAGTAGAAGCGATAGGTGAATAATGGTTGGGTTATAGTGGTCATATTATTTATGGTTAGTGCGGTTTATTACGATGTATAGCATGTTACGGCTTATGGTATGACATGGGTAGGGTGTATAGCTTAGTGGTATACTCATTAACTGAAAGAAATGAAAACTTTGATTTTATTTACTAACTAGCTGTCGCCCGAGGCTTTGCTCGCGTGGTAGCAGAATACGCATTATTTGGTCAAAATCTTTGATCCTAATTTTAGACCCTTTAGAGTGCGACTTTTCAAAATTCCTTTCTTAGTTCACCCATGTCATGTCAAAGCTGTCGAAAAGCTACACATTACAGCGTCAAGCTTGTTTGGTAGGTAGGTAACCTTAGAGGTAATACCTAAATTAGCTTCGTGCGTCAACCTCTTTACAAGTCCTTATAAACATGGCCGCGTTGGCGTCGCAAAGCACTTTGAATTAATATAAAGTGTTGAACTAATACCTTAGAGGAATGTTAAGTCACGCACCGTGTACAGCTCGGCAGTTACTGCGGCACATTTTATATTTACACTAGTCTGAAGCAATATTGAACGAGCTTGTCGTACTTTCCTGAGTCAAACTTTGGGTCCGATTCTGTTTAATGCATTCTATAATCTACACCTATGTCAAATTAGGTTAGTTTAAGAAAATGAAACAACAGAATCAGGGCTTTCTCAAGCCCCCAGCTTTTTTAAGTAGTATTATTAGGTAAAAGCTCTGTACTACCAAAAACATGAAGAAACATTCAATAATGCAGTTAGTTGAATGTGTAACCGATTCGCTACCAACAAATTCATTTACACTTCAAAATGTGCCACACCAATACTCTTCATAAAGCCAATATAACTTTATGTATAATTAATATACCATTTTGTATTTATAAAGTAAGAACATGGCGTTGAATTTAATTTATTAATCTGAATTTAAACAAAGTCGATTTTGTTATTTTGGTTGACATGGTTCTTTCTTAATTAAAAAGCAAAAGTATCGCTGCATTTTTGTACTGTAAATAAATGTGCGCTCCAACTTAAAAATACTACGATGAAAAAGCGTGCTAAACTGCAAAAAATTGTTGGACCTGACGCGCATGGAAGCTAACGAACGAAAAGTAACTTAATTTGGCTGGTCCAAAAATTATCCGACGCATCGCCCGCAGGTTAAAAGGGAGTAAACATGATAATTAAAACGAGTGAGGGGTGCCATAACTGGTCACATCCTCACATCGATCGAAGCCCAACTAACAACACTTTTATTTAAGGGGCGTAAAACGACCACTTTCGAAAACTTCAAGGGGCTAACACATCAATATAAGCATAAGTAACAGTAAAATGTATATATACGTATTCTATCAGTCTCTAGTTCCCATAGCTCTGCTTAGTTTGGGACTAGAAGGGGTGTGAAATGTCCAATTGTCCATAAATATTTATAATAATTAATTCTTATCAATACATATTTTTTTCTTATAAACTAACAGTCTTAGTAGTAGTAGAGCTCTTTGTGAGAGCTCGTCCGGGGTAGTACTACCACCGTACCTATTTCTGCCGCCAAGCAGTGATGCTCGCATTGCTGTGTTCCGGTTTGAAGGGTAAGGGCGCCGGTGTAATTGTACAGGCACATGAGACTTCAAGATCTTTACGTCTCAGAGTGATGGACGCAGTGCATTGCCTTACAGGGCACGTCCTCATTGGACTTGCTCTGTGAGGTAATGCATTGTTATAGGCAGAAGTTACTACTTAACATCAGATGAGCTATCAGCTTGTTCCATTACTTTTATCATAAAAAAAGAAGAAAAAAAAAAGAGTCTTTTTTCCAAAAAGATATGTAGCTGTTATGTAAGTACAAATGCGCACACTGTTGGTAGTAAAATTAGGTTAATAGATGAATCAACGTTACTCACGATGAAAGTTATTTTCTGCGTCAATTTACAAGTTCAGAAAAACTATCGACAGTCGATAGAACAGCTGCCGTCGATAAAACCTAATTGGGTCACACAGTGAAGTCAAACAGGGCTTGATATAGAATTCTATCTAATTTCTATCCTCGTTACTGTCTTTGAGGGTGCAACGAGCCATTTGCAAATCAGCTAATGGAGAACTGTTTTTGGGTACATTTAAATAATTACTTGGTAGAGCGAAATAGGGCGGCATATACAGATCTGATTAATACCAAACATAAATCTGTGTTTTGAACGGTTTTGTTATCTACTTTAGCTACTTAAATTTGTCTAAGCCTATTTTGTACAGAAAATATATAAAAAAATATTTTGGCATTATTTTTCAGTTTCAAAAATAAAAATAAGTAATTCTAAAGAAGTAACATAAGAGAATGAAAATAAAATGAAATCTCTAGGGGTAGAATTCGATTAGAAAAAAAATATTAGGGTTCGCTTCTGATTTTGGGTTAGATTTATAATATAAAACAAATGATTTTTCTACAATAAGTAGGATGTGCTTATGAAACTTATTTTGAATGAGGCATTTTGCTAATAGAACACTCTGCTGAATGAGATCTGATACGGAGGGTTTTGAAAATATAATAAACCCCATAGAAATAGACATCAAATCAGGAATTTAATTAAGAAGTGCATGAAAACATAACATGTAAATATCGCGAGGGAAGTCAGGAGCTCTACTACTAAACAATAAATGTTGGATCGTCTCTGACATTTCAATTACACTGCGTGGCATGTATGGCAACCACCACTCGAGCAGAGTGTTTCTGTGAAGCTACCGCGCCATGTACGCTAACTGAAATTCAAGGAACTGTTTGATTTTTCGTACTAAAGCTCTTGCACTAAAGTTCACAGCAAACTGAAAAGACATAAAACTAAAACGCTTACACAAACAAGTAGCTGCATTCACACAGAAAGCGCATTCCCAGTGCGTTTGTTACGAGCTAGGTTCAAAAGGGGAACTACGCACTATTTCTAAGTGATTCTGAATAAGAAGCTGACGGATTGTCTGCTTGTGTACAGAACAAAGATAAATGGAAAGTGAACACTGAACGAGCTTGAACTTTTTCTGCTTTCGGACTTTTACGTCTACATTTTCTGTTGTTTTATTTTATCCTACAGTTTTATGATCTTCATCGCACTAAAATGTTTTACTACTTACCCTATTGGTAACCAAAAACTACGTAGGATTAATACAGAGCCTTCATCACGAATAAATGTGACAGTCGTAAATGTATCGTAATGCTAGCGTATCCGAGATCCACTGCGCTTTAACGCTACAGTATTTGGCAGTCGAGTTGGCGTTGACGCGCAATATGATTCGAATACGTTAGATTTACGTTACGTTACTTGGTGACTGTCAGATTTGTTCGTAATCACCCCTCAGGCTCCAAAACGATCGATCTTTCATCATCATCATCATCATCATCAACCTATATCGGTCCACTGCTGGACGTAGGTCTCTCCCAAGACGCGCCACTGAGCCCGGTCTTCGGCTCTTCTCATCCAGTTTTTGCCAGCTACATGTCTCAGATCGTCACCCCACCTAGCCGGTCACCTAATCGATCTTTACAAATCCCCAATGGTAGGGATTTCTTGGTGGGGATTTCTGGAATATATCAACTTTACCTATTTACCTGTACATAGTTTACGAGTGGCGTTTGAGGGAGGAGGTTTATGCTCAGCAGTGGGTTACTACAAGCTGCCTATGATGATGATGATGATGCTTACAGATTTTCATTGACAAGTGTGCCAATCTATGCTTGTGTTGTGATTCAGATTTGAGCTGAACCCCAGAATACATGCCTTAATATTCATTATATTCACTGCGATCACTCATATAGGACACTAAAATGCATTATTGTACAAGTTCGTGCGATCTCGATCCAACTCGTTCTTTGTGAATTATACATGAGATACTCTCAATCTGTCGCGTATCACCACCAGTTTCACCAGACCTATATGCATCGCTTGGAAATACCCAGTTTTGGATGTCTGTTTCAAGTTCGGAGAGGTCTTGTAAATCTGGGGGTGGAGGCTTATGTTTTCGTCGTCGGCGAAAGTTTGACAGATAGCTCAGAGTGCAGTTTTCTGAGTTTACAATAAGCTGATAATGTCCCTCTGGGTGACAGACCGTTTTCTATCGGATAGTTTCGGATCCGGTACCAAGTGATTTGTTATGTTGTTGACCGCATTCTTGTATTTCCCGACTTTTAGAGAAAATACATCATCATTTAGCTAGCGGATATGGTCGGTCATCTATTCGAAAGTTCATGAAGTGTTGACAGCAGATTTTGCGACTACTTCAATACCTCTGCCAACTAAAAATAAGATAACAAGCAACATTTGTTTTTTTTTTCTAATCTGAGCGCTTCCGTGCTTCGGATAGCACGTTAAACTGTCGGTCCCGGCTCTCGTCTCTATGACGGAGGCCTTAAGGCGGCCTAAAAACTCCGTCAACAGAGTTGGCCGCTAAATCATACGAGCTTGCTTTTATCATGATTTAGAAGTCGTAACAACAGGTGAAAAACTATGATTAGAGTCAATACTTAATAAAGTATTTTGAAATCCTGAAAAAGTGATCAACCTCTGACGCTGACTGTAGAACACCAACACATTTTTTGCGATGAAATTAAAAGCCTTTCAGTTTACTAATTCAAAACAACCGAGTTTAAAACAACGGGATTTTAAACAAACTAAAGTTGGGCCGTCAACATTGCGAGCGCTGTCCTTTTTCACTTGTGTGACGTAATTAGGGGTCGGAGCGTTGATAATTAAGCCGTATTTGGGACACAAAGCGGGTTCCGACCAAGTTTGGGCGTTACGCCTATCGGAGTTTACATATTGACTATAGTTTAACACAATTGGGTGGGCCTCTACTCTCTAAATTACATTGAAAGCGTTGGGACCAGAATACGGATACGGTATTGATACCTATTCTGTCTTCTGTGATCAAAGACCGTTTCCAAGACAGAAGATGCATTCAGCGCGTCCACCATTCGGATGGGTGACCTGACACTACGTAATTTTCATATAAGCTCTTCGAAGCTTTGCTCATTCATAGCTCATACACGATGGCGTATCTATTCTAATGGCGTGTAGGTTTGTTAAATAGTTGTAATCTTGTTGGCAGTCATGCTAACCTAGTTACTAGAAACTTGGATGCTATCATTTTGGCCAAGTTCCACAAAAGCCATTCTTTACCGATTTAAAAATGTAACTAGCTTTTATCTGTAGCTTCCCAGTGTGCACGAATGTTAAAACATCTTACATAACTATCTTTCTTGTGATCTTGGAGAAACCAAAGAATTATTTATTTAGAAAATACCCAAGATCAGCTTGGGCGCTAACAGCTCCGAAAAAAGCATACCTACCGTGCCTAGCCATGAACCACTTTCATATCTGGTTCCCGAAAACATCTAGATGTTAAATTAGTCTGATCGTTTAAAAATGTCTAGTTCCATTGCGTTTTGTATGGATCAGCAGGTTTTTACCGCTACGGACTCTCTTCGCGCTGTTTTTGACGTATAATTATTATTGGTTCCTTTAAATAGGTAGGTCTTGGTACAGACCAATATATGAACCCCCCTTCATGTATTGGTCTGTACCAAGACCTACCGTTTTAGAAGTGGTCTTATTTCTCTATTTTATTTGCATGCCAAAAATCTCGGAGCTTTTGATTAGATCGACACTCCCTACGTACAGTTGTGTATCTGCAAAACACAAATTTTACAGGAGAGCGTTTTAAAGATTGGAAAACGTTGAAATTGCTATAACTTTAGCCCTTTCTGAGATATTGCTGTGAAAATTGGTGAGAGGCTCTTACTGTAGATCAAGTTTAAGATGGATACTATGTTTTATTTTAATATTTACTGGTTTCGATTTTATTACACGTACATATTTTTACGTGGTGCTGAGGACGTCGTATGTGGCACATGCATACTTTTTCGTGGGAGCTTAATAGAACGGCAATACCGTAACTGCCCGTTACACGGATATACTTCGTAGATCTATTCTGTTTAATTGGTACTTACATGTTTTAACGTTGAAAACATATAATCTTATAATATACTTTTACATGTGTTTCGACAATTAGGGCCAGGTGACCTGTATTACAGGTCACCAGGCCCTAATTCCCTCACTTGCTTACGAAATTAAGCTTATTTTTGGCTCTTAAATGTTGGTTTGTTAAATGAAGTAAATCGGTTAAGTGGTTGTAAAGTTATGAGGGTCCTAAGGGAGTAAAAAAATTAAAGGCATATAAAAACATCATGTGGGGTGTCATATGATTGGGCTTTGTTTGGACATTCCAAAACAGTTTTTATTTTTGTTCTAGGTCAAATAGTTTTTGAGTTGTTATATTTTGGGCATCTAGTCGTCAGCGTCCGTAGGAGGATATCCTATGAAACCCTACACGTGGCCCCTGGGTGGTGCAAAGAAGATGACACAATGGTGGAAGGCTGTGGCCGTAGTTAGTGACCACCCACCTGTCAAAGACGCAACGCCAAACGACTTTGTCGTGTTTCGTCGCGGTGGCCGGTGACACCAGCAGGAAAGAACGTAGTTGACGCCTGCTCGTCTGATCACTCGGCAATTAATGCTGGAGTCCCCCAGGGGTCAGTTCTCTCAGCAACACTTTTTCCTGCTACACATTAATGATCTCCTTAGGCCCGGTATCATTGGGTACGCAGATGATTGCCCAGTTGTTGAGAGATACATACCCGCGGCACGATCCAGTGAATCACAAATCCAGTCACACAGAGAGGCCATGGTGGATCAGTTGAACTTAACCCTAAAAGCCGTTGACGATTGGGGCGATGCCAACCTTGTCAAGTTAAATGCTTTAAAAACCCAGGCGGGTCTGTTCACCGCAAAAAAGAGTCAACTTCAACTAACTCCTACTTTCCAAGGTGTATCCGTACCGATCTCCAACCAGTTTGAGCTTTAAAGGTTTCTCGCTCACACCTAAGCTAAATTTTGGCTCGTTCATTGAGTCCAAGGCCAAGGTAGCTTCAAAAAAGCTAGCCATCTTGTCGAAGGTGAGGAAGTTCTTCACACGGGGACAGCTTCTTATTTTGTACCAAGCGCAAGTCCGATCGTGTATGGAGTACTGCTCTCACCTTTGGGATGGCTCTGCTAAATACCAGCTTGAGGCCTTGGGGACCATAGACAGACGAGGCTTATAAGTAATGATGCGCTGGTAAAGGCTAAGCTCCTGAGCCTCGAGCATCGGCGAAACGTTGCCAGTCTTTCGGTTTTCTACCGAATACATTTTGGAGAGTGTGCGATGGAGCTCTATGAGCTAGTTCCGCCATCATCGGACCACCAGGCGTACGGAAACGCGGACAGCCATATCTACATGGTTGACATGCCACCTCCGCATTAAGCGCTTTGCCTCAACTTTCATCTTGAGGATCGCCAAGGAGTGGAACTTCTTGCCAGCGCAGCGTCTGTGTTTCCGAATACTTATATATAATTTGAAGGTTTTCAAGAGGAGAGTGAATAGGTATCTTCTCGGCAAATGTGCTACACCGTCGACCGCATCATCGCTTAACATCAGGTGATATTGTGGTCAAACGTTTGCCTATACTATGCAAAAAAAAGTTCATGATATTATGCTGGTGACAGATATTTTGGTTGAAAGTTCGCATGCGGACGAAGTCGTGGATGTCAACTAGTCTGAAAAATTAATAAAGTAGTTGTTTATTTTAATAAAATAACATGAAGAAACAGACGCAGAACTATGTAAGTGCATGGGTGCCTACAAATTTAATTGAATATCTTTCCGATGTAAAATTATGTAAAAGTAAGTTACCGAATTAAGATTTAACATCTTTTCGAAGCATAACTGTGTAAGTGCCTATATACACTTCATGATCATACTGAATCCCGATGTATAAATATGCAAGTGCGTAGTTACATAATTATACGTAGATAATCAAAATAAAATATGAACTTATCAAAAATATATGTTCACTGGTCATAGTTGAGACAATAAAATATTTTCGAATCGCACACGCATTGTACGCGCTGTCCGCGCAAGAACTGTGCAAGAGGCAATTACCCGCCACCCGCACCTCATCCTCCCCGCGTCAAAGTGTGTATGAGGCAGATAGAACATTGTCTATCGGGCAAATTATGAAGTTGGACAGTTATACGATCAAGAAAAAGGTACTTAGAGTAGACTTTTTATTTTTTTTAAATTTTATTATGATAGATTGACATGTGTAGATGCCAAAAATGCATAAAACGTATAAGTGTGTATCTGGCACTTAGGCAAAGATACGTAGGGAGTGTCGAGATTGCTGTTTTTCAAATGATAAATATTTTTCATCGCCGTCAAAAGCAGCTGTGTACTATCATTGCTGAACGAAACTACTTTTACAGAAATGTTGCATCCACCTATCACTGCATGATACCTTTTCAAGTCAAACATTTTGGCAAAACTGTGACCATTGCTCTTTCAGATCTCATGTGGAACAGCAGCATGCATAAATAAACATGAATGTATTCCTAGCTATGACAAAAACGAGGGCGGGCGGTATTTTTAAATCAGGGTTCTGTTAGCAGAGGGATTTAAAATAATTTATATGTAGTAGCAAAGTAAATAAATAAAAAAAAACCAACGCATGGCAGACATCTTTTTGGATTGGTACGGTGCGATAGTCTGTAGGCAGAGTGCTTTAGAAAATTAGGCACCTTCATATTCTTTTGGTATGTCCCGCAGCACAAAAGGAAAGAAAGAAAGAAAATGCTTGTGTGCTGAGAAGCAACGTTCCAATAATTTAAGTCAGTCTGCTTCGATAATTAAATGTTAGTATAAACATAGTATCACTCACTCTTTATTATTTGCCTAGGAACCCGCAATCCATACGAGGTTCTATCGCTTCTTTCATTTCACTTTTTAATCTATTTTGAGGAAAAACTTTGAGTTTTCTAATTGTTGATGGTGCACTCATAAAGAATGAAGGGGCCAGTCGCCATCGCTTTGAGTGAGAGTCCACCAAAGAATATCACGTGAACAGAAAGTCCAAGTCCACTCAAAATTCTAGGAAAACATCGCGAGGAAGAAAACCCGTGGCTTAGCCAACGCCATACGTATTAACCTTGTCTTTCCTGTACATGAAGCCGACTATGCTGAGAGGACGGTATAGGTGCTGGGCAAACCTAAACTCCATCTAAACATTGTCCCAGGCACTACAGCATCGTGTTCATCCGGGCATGGGTAACTGGCTCTTAACGCTGTTTAAATCATCTAGATAAGATGCAAAGGCCAGTAGAGTAAAAGAGTATGAAGTTATTCATAATTGACTAAATAATACCTGGTTGATCTGCAAATTATATTGAGCCTGCAACTTTATTTACCAAATTACCAGAAAGGCCAACCTCCCCATCTGTTCAAAATTAAAAGTCTCTTGATTTGCCCATCCGTCCTGGACACCGTCCAAAACTCACTAATGGAATGTAGTCGTCTCTGACCGACTACTTCATAGTGGACGACTTGACGCAAAAATTATGCATCCGTTTCATCCCATTACCGCCAACTGTATGATAGTGGACATGAGTGGACAAAAATTTGATCGTACCTAATTGTTACAACAACATAATATTATATGATCTGTGCAACAACATAACGCAAACTGAAATAGCATTAACGCATAGTTAAAATGATTGTAGATTTCAATAATATTGCAAAAATGGCAACCAATTTTTTTATATTATTGCTATTACACTTGGCGGTCAAGCAGTATGCTGGAATATTTTAAGCGATCAGTTGAGCGTGTGGGGTAGTCTGTACTGATGTGACGCATTTATCTATTGGAAATGATTTATAGTGTACTAAATCGAATGATTTTTACAGTTTTACTCGACTCTGGGCAAAAAGTTCAAAATACCCAGTGGCGGATTAGCTAAAAGTGAGCGGGAACCTCTGACAAGGTTTTCATTCCAGCCTTTCAAACAGAGGTAAACCATTAAAGCATAGCAAAATGCAATTAATGATGTCAATCCCGTTTCCACAACAATGCCCAGTTTACCAGCCGTCCTTACCTTTTCCACTATTCATTTTATTTTGTGACAGGACACAAACTAGATCAGTATCAAACAAGCGCAATTTGGGACGAAACTGTAATAATAATATGTAGAAATAGACCAGACATGGGAAGTACCGGTAGTCTGAAACTAGACTATAACTCCAGTGTTGAATCACCTTGAAGTTACGGCAAAAACCAATTCACTTTATGATGAAGTATCAGACAAAACAGCTAAAACAACTAGCCGTCTATCGAAATCACACTCTTTACATAGTCTTTATGGCCTTGTAACAGGGGTTGTATTGGCTTGTTTCATACATCCATCCAGGTACATGTAATGACTAAGCTGTCATTAGCTTCGCTCTCAGCTGAAGATTGAAATTTTAACGAGAAACATAGCTTGGAGCTGTCTCTTGCTGCTGTGTTTATTTTTAAATTTGCTTCGTATGGAGACGAGAAGTAAAGGCTTTTTTATAGGGTGGGTAAGTAAAAGGTTGTTTAGCTAGTAATGTTGTAGGTTTACCAAACACAAAGTGTACCTCAATGGTATAGTGGAAGTTTAACTGGCGAGAGGTGAGGGTTTGATTCGCGTTGCAGAGGAAACTTTTGGATTGCGTAACTGTAAATATTGGTTTTGAGTCTGCGTGGTCTTTTATTCTTCAAAAAGGAGGTTCTCAATCCGGTTGTATTTTTTTATATTTGTTACCTCAAAACTTGAATATTAATTTTGTATAAGTACTTCCAATATTTTTTTTATCAAAATCGGTTCAGTGGTTTGGCAGTTAAATAAGAATAACTAGAAAAAAACACGTCATCGACGTAAACGACTCTGCGTATTTTGCTTTCCTGTAGCTTTTCTGTGGTGTTCGATCGATCAATCGAACAGTCCCAATGAACTGTCATACTATAATCATTTGATGTTATAGGCGTATCAAATTGAAGTCGGTTTTCCAATTTTTTTACTGATAAATTATCTGTGATGATCATTTTATATGATGACACAGTCTAATGGAGAAAAAGACAGATGCAATATGCAATATAACATTCAAAGTGATCTAGATATTCTTTACAAAGCTGTGATTATGTCTGCGAGCGTCTCAAAGGGCACGGCTTTGAAATCTCAATATTCAAATATAACAAAATTGTACTCTTTGACTCAATAAACCAATGCTTCCGTGCATGGGATTACCTGCTGTAAAACATCTTGCTTTCTGCTTTCAAGATGATTATATCAGGCTTTGTAGTTTGTCTGTGTAAGTTTCTTGGAAAGACGTTTTGAATAAAATATGCAGTGATATTTTGAGGAAATAACCGGATATTATTTCAGTTAGCTACTAGCTTCTGTTTAAAAGGACTGCTAGCAAACAAGAGCAACCCACTCTTTTAAAAAGTTTTGATAAAATTGATGAAATAAGAACTAAATACTTTTTCGCAAGGGAACGGAATGAGTGGCGTGATAAAGAGGAGGCCTAGACGCAGCAGTGGGTGCACACGGGCTGAAATGATGATGATGAGTTTTTCATAATGTTTTGTAGAATAGTTAATCCTCTTTTGTAATACCAAGCCAATTTTGGGCCACTTGTACGTAGTATAACCGAAGGTTTTACGGATTATGAACGATGTACGTGACAAATCGATTAAGGGCGGATTCTACCAAACTATTTATACGCAGTATAAGTCTTATACTGCGAATAAAATCAATAATTACTCTAGTGATAAGAAACTTTTTGTTCTACCAAGGCTTATTCCAGGAATGACTTGTCTATCCGAGAGTAAATAGTTATACTGCTAAAATCTATGGTATAAACAAGTTATCTGTCGAATATTTTAATGGCGGCTGCTACATTTGACAAAACAGCTGTTTGTTTTCATAGATATTGACAACTTGACACCCGGATAATTTGTGTGCACATGTATTATTGCGTTGCGCTCTCTAAGCAATTGTATTTTGAATTAAGTTGGTTTTTATGTATAAACAGAATAACAATACCTAGGATTGCCTACTCTCAAGATTGCAATGGAAAAACGAAAACGAATTTATCTGAGAATAAAATCAAAGAGTAAAGTTATACAAGGGATACTTATGCAGGAATATCATGACTTTTGGACAAATCCGCCCTTAGTGGAGTAATACAGGATTAAAACTGCTAGAATAAATATACAACCGAATTAAAAACGTCGATTAATTATTAGATTGAGTTAATTTTGTAATTGGTATGATACAAAATTAACTCAATCAGCAGAGCTTGCGTAGCGTTGGCGTAGCACATTGCTACAAACGTGCTACGTATGTGCTACGACACGTGTCTAATTTTTTTTGCTAGTGAAACAAGGTACTTGCTAGTATTCTACTGCCTCTGCGTGAAAAAAACTACGTAATAGAATTAAGTACTCGTAACCGGCGTTCGTGCATTTGAATTGAATTTGTGAATCAATCCGTCAACTCGACCAATCGGGTTATTTCATTATCTCCAATACAAATTTTTTTTTTTCAATATCAACTAATCTGGTATGTATGCGATATGTATTATGTATCCTACATGGTAACATTCAAGTAATTGAAATGAGGAACGAAATTCATAAAACATAAAAGTTTATTGAGTCTTTTCATCGTCAGGATGGCTCGTAAATACTCAAAGAGCCACTGAAAGAACATTTTAGTATACAAGTACTTTACTAAAGTAATTTTAAGGAGACTTCAGACGAACACGTTTTAATTTTTGAGAATGGGTCATTAAGACTGGGATGGTGCCATTAAGAGAGCATCTCTGGCGAGAATGCTAATAACTCGTGCTCGCGTCACGTGAACGATGTCGGCTATTGGCAATAATGCTGAGGGCACAACGAGCGGAGCAGATTGAAAAAAAAAAGTACCTACTTAAAAGTAATAGCTATTTTCACGATCATTCACTTTTCTCAAATTTTTGGTACTAAATCATGGTCTCGTAGGTACCATTACCCTAACTATGCCAGGAATAATCAAAGATCACTGGCACATTGAAGTAAAAATGTTCGTTATACCCATGAATGCGATAGTACTCTTAAGTTTCACAAATAAGATTACGAAGTAAATCGATCAAAATGTTGTAAACTTATAAGAATCCAAAAGGGAGTATAAAAGGGGTATTATAGGACTTTGTTTATACATTTCAAAATTGTTTTTAATTTTATTCTACGTCAAAATGGTTAAAACGGTAAAATCTCAGTTTCAATGACTTCGTACTTAGTTCAGACACTAGTGTAGTATTATATCACCTGTGGTCTAGATAAGACTGGTGACTAACTAGATCGCGGTGTGATTTGCAAAGTTTCCTCTCAGCCACAGTTGAATGAAATCTCTCTCCCAATACATTTTGCCGTACAAAGCTATCCAGAAATCGCAATGACATGATACTATCTTTACAAGACAAGACCGAGCATCGCCCTAAGGGCCATTGACCTTCGAATGACCCTACATTTGGTTGGATGTGTCTGTGCGCTATCTATTGGTCCTGAATATTTTCCTGAAATTGCGAAGATAATGAAAAGAACTGCAGTTGAACGACTTTTTGGCATAGCATTTTCTTTTGTCCAATAACTTCTTAAACTATGTAGGTAGGTAACAGTAAAAATCATTACCGTGATACCGTAAAAGGACATTTCACACAACTTATAGGGTTGGCTTCAAAAGTACAGCTTTAGACTTACTTATTTTGTGAAATAGCAGCCAAATTTGTAAATAGGTAGGCTGGCTTAGTTTTTAGCTTGCAAAAAGTTCCCTCATTTAAGAACCTTTATGCCTATGTACCTAATACCTATGTAAGTACCTAGTACCAAACAAAACGCACACTGCGGTGCTATCTTAGATAACTATTTTCACATTATATTCATATTTTATGCAACGTTATTTAAACCATTCTGTTTACTTATGCAACAGTCCAAGATTCCTTGTTCCCATTTTATCCAACTTTGTATCTACCAAAGTGTATTCTTTTATCTCCGGAATTATGTCCCGACAAACTTGCATTCGCCAGAGCTACTTTAATTCAGCCGCATTTATTTTTGCAGTGGACGAGGAGAAAAACATCGTTGTTTCCAGAAAAAGTTGCAATTACGCGACGCAAATGGGTCGTTGTACCAAACTATTGCACCAGCAAGTTCTGGGGGGTGATGGATGGTAATAGGATATTGCGTTGGAATTAGTAAGTATTTTGAAAGCATTCCCAATGGACGTCTTCTATTCATTCAATGAATCAGCGATATTGAAAAGGTCGCGAGAATTCAAAGAAGTCATGAACATGAACGAACATGTAAGGAAATATAGTTATAGAGAAAAGTACCAAGGCACCTACTTTTCACTAAAACTATGCTGGCGATGTGGCCACAGATATACGAAAACAAGAAGGTTTTGACGGCAAAAAACGCGCTAAAACGCGCTAATGTCACTATTTAGTCACAGAATACCTGTGATGTAGTATGAAAACAGTTCAGAAAACCTGTCAGGCTTAAACCTGGCAGGTTTTTATGAGACAACGATTGCCCCCCAATGATTGTTTAACAAAGCGCGTAGGTAGATAAGTCCACTTAGGTATTCGGAAACTCCCCATTCAACGAATAAAATCGACACTAACTTCAAAACTCGGCAATAAATTCAATACGATTAAAAACAAACATTAAAATACTCCTTTCAAAACTATATCAGGAAGCTGCGTCACTTCAGTGGCCAATGAAAAGTTTTTAAAGTCCAAAATATGATTTAGCTGGACTTGCAAGTGTGCGTTTTTCGGTATCTTGAATGGCGATCGGTCTCGTAAACTGAACACAGTGAATATACGAAGCAGCTTCTTCAGATACCTACATAGTTACCCAGATAAACTTTTTGTTATATAACTAAATGATGGAACAAGCCGATGGCCGATGTTAAGTGGTAACCACTTAACCACTGCCTATAACAATGCATTGCTTCACTGAGCACATCCACTAAGGACGTGCCCGTATTGCATTAAACTGCGCCCACCACTTCGAGACATAAAGGTGTTAAGTCTCATGTGCCTATAATTACCTACTTTTCTCTGTGCTATGCAACACGACATGCTCTACTAGACGAACGTACGATTTTTCGATTTTTTTAGACAACAATGTAGACAAACAAGCGCACGGCCCGCCTGATGGAAAGCGGTTACAGTAGCCTATGGACACCGGCAACACCAGAGGTGCCACACGCTCGTTGCCAACCCTTGAAGAAGTTTAAAACACCCTTTTGATATTGCCTGGAATCATAAAAATAAAAACTCTTATAGATTCAGTTCAAGACCCCGGAACCGAAAAAAGGTAAGTTACCTATTTATAGAATATTTTTATGATCCAACCGTATTCTTTTCGGACTGTGACAGAGTTATGAGTTGAGACTAGAGACCACTATCTTCATCGGACTTTGGTATCAGTTATAAATTTATTGCGTTCTGTGTTCTTTTCTTGTTTCATGTTTACCGTCGACATTTCAAGTTACCTACCTGTGGTCAAAAAACTAGGTAGTTTAGAATTATGTGCTATCTTTTTATTCTTTTGAAGGCGGTAAGAGAACCAGAAAAAGAATGGGGGCGTTGTGTAGAGGCTTGGGGAGCGATTTGTAATTTCATCTAGGAGGACTCATGAGACCTGGTTAATCTGGTTATACTACCTACTACTCTTACTGTTCCGGGTTAAAGTAAAAGTTTCGTTTAGAATGAATGTTTAATCTCCGCTAATATAGTCACAATCATTGATTTAATTTGAAGTTATTAGTGGTTTTTAAGTAGGTGAAAAAATGGGATCGGTAAAAAATAATTTATTTTCAAAGTAGCAGTAGGGCAGTAGACAAAATAAGTTTGGGAACCCCTGCTCTAGGGCCTAGAGCTACACCTAAGCAATAAAATATAGGTACATGACCGTGAAATAAAAGTCTAGGTGAAATCTAGAAAGGTCTAGGTGAAATCTATAATAGGTGGATGTTATTCTTACTTAGGTGTCCAATCGGGGATAGTAGGTATAAGTATTACCTAATAGTGTTTTTTAAAGAACTTTTTAGAGATTTCTTTTAAAAGAAAAATGGTAGATTGATTCCTCTGAAATTCACCAAAGCGGAAAATGCGTAAAACGTAAAACACGTGGATGGCACTATTAGGTAAGTGTATGGTAGATGTCTTGTAAAAAACCAGTAGGTATGAAAATCCTATCTAGCAACAGCAAGTAGGTACTAATGTGTGTACTTAATCCTCTCCCTGAATGAGATCGGACAAAGACATTGTAAAAATACAAAAGGAATCGGAATAAGATCTTTCGGGAAAACTATTGTGTGGCGATAATAATCATTCTTGGTTATGGGTAGGCTTTCACCGAAAAAATTGCTACGATAGATTTGCCCCTACGAAACCGTAGGTACCTAGGTATTATTGCTCAATGTAAAATGTTTCTATATAAAATCGGAAAATTCCATTTTCATTCCAGAAACATTAACGGCTCATAATAATTATTCCAACTATAGTAGGTATAATCCCGCTAACACCCACACAACGGCTATGAATGACGCAAATATTTGCTTTCCATTTTGAGAGTTAACGATGTTTTTAATCCTCGGTCCAGCATTGCTGTTACGTCGAGATCTCTACTAACAAATAACACATTGCTAACGTTTTCAAACTATGAGACGAACATGGTTTTTAATTTGACTCAAATAGGTAAGGGTATCTGTTTTTATGAGTTCAGTAACGCACAAGTCGCACAACGCCGCGGTATGTGACATGCGGCGCCGGACACATAATCGTATGGAAACGTCTAGTAGGTATGGTATCTTGTTCCGTCGCAGTCTGCGTCAGCGGCAAAGAGCAAACGCGGTACGCTGCGTTGAGCCGCATACCGCAGCGTTGTGCGTTATGGTCGCGAAAACGCTGCTTAACGGAACCTAACGTTTAATATACTTTGTCTGTACCTACGTCTGTCACAAAGCTGATTTTCTCATCAACCACCTACCTACTTAGGTACCTACTGAAGTTATTTAATTATTCTAATCACCCTAGGTATCTAGGTAGTAGGTAGGTAACATACTTACTCAAAAACCTTAAAAAAAAACAGATTATACCTAACTGGTAGCAAGTGTAGCAACCTACATGGAACCCATTAAAATTGAATCGGAAGCAATGTCATCGTATTTTATTCGACCAACCCACGAAAATAAAGACATAGAGGAGCTTTTAGAACGCCGAGTGGACAGCAGCTGCTTCTATAATTGTCTCGTAATAGAATTTCCGACGAAACAATATAAAATGCATGTCCGATAGAATTGAGACTTCAATCGGTCCTTCCTTTTAGAAGACTGTCCGGTTTGGTTGCACACGCTAACGATAGATAAGGCTAGATTCACACTGGAGTTATAACAAAAATATTTTCCTGGTGAAAGGTGAAAAAAGGAATATAAAAATGGAAATATGAAAATGGGAGTACCTAGGTAGTAGTTTTTTTTGTCACTGAAACCATAATCAGGGAGCACTTTACGATCTCAGACACGATCTCCGGTTAGGTCGGTGCGATGGTGGTGGTCCGTGGTTATCCGCTAGGCTAGACCATCATACACACAGTAGGTAAGTTGTTTGTGTTACCGGATTAGTTGTTAAATGGAGTCAACGGCGCTCTAAAACAATCAATCCGATGACAGCATTTTGCGATAGTCCTGACAGAATACTGGATCGTCTGAAACCCTCGCAAACTCCTGGATTACCTATAGGTACTTTAAAAAGCTTTTTTATGATATCACTTCTAAACAGTCCTCATTTATACCTAGTGATATGAGACTTCGTGTGAAATACACTTTATCCATCCAGTAAGAACACGTCATCGCGCATATATGTATTGCATGCGATATGATATCACCGGTTTCGGCTCGGCAAATGTAGCTACTCGTCTGAATAAATAATGTATCTGGCTAGACAGTAGACAGGCGCTTCTCTAACTGACGGATGTTTTGAATGTTTATTAAAAGTACTAGGTGGCTACTTCTTTATAAAAACATTCAAAACACTTACCTAGCTAGTTGAAAATATTGCTAGGTTCGTCCATCATTGTCTCTTATACTGGCCGCTGCAGTAATGTAGTATTACGTTGTTAAAAAAAACAACTTTTTAGTAGAAACATTTTATTGTTAGTTAATAGTTATAGTTAGGTTCAGGCGGGTGGTGCGGCGGGAAGGGCGGATGCGGGAAGGGCGGAGGTCCACGCGGAGGGAACTGAGGGCGGAATGTAGGCGGGGGGCGCCACGGGGGCGGCGGGGGGCGCGACCCGGGGGGCGGGGGGGGACCGAACCCGGGGGCGCCGAACCCGGGGGGGGGGAAGTGATGGAACGCAGGCGGCGGCGGCGGCGGACCTGGAACAAACAATTGTGTTACTACGATTGCTGTCCGAACATAATCAAATGAAATAAGTTTAATTTTGCTTGAAGTATGGCCACCAAGCAACCAGCTGGTTCTATAGTATAGTAATCAGAACGCCGGACGCAGGAGTGTAAGGAGTCAAAAAGAGACAAAAAGCTGCATCAATCGGCATTTTAAAACCGTCTCTAATAAAAAAAGAACTAGAAGAAAAAGCTGAATCGCGCTGACGAAAACGCACAGCGCCCAACAGCCTGCGTATTAGCAAACGCCAAAGAAATATTGTAACAGAACTAGATATATTCTGAAAAAAAAAATCGACATCTTATACTAGGAACTTCGTACGCGTGCAACGAAATCGCTAGTATAAGATGCAAAGGAACAGCTGGGTTTATGTATCATCAATCAATATATATAAAACTCTTTTGAAGCTGACTTAGAATCAACGCACAGCCTAAACTATTAGTCCTAGAGATATGAAATTTGGAGGTTAGGATCCTTATATAGTGTAGGGGCGCACTAAGAAAGGAATTTTGAAAAGTCGCACTCTAAAGGGTCTAGAACGTGAGCAACGCCGCGGGCGACGGCTAGTCAATATATATAAAACTCTTTTGAAGCTGACTTAGAATCAACGCACAGCCTAAACTATAAGTCCTAGAGGTATGAAATTTGGAGGTTAGGATCCTTATATAGTGTAGGGGCGCACTAAGAAAGGAATTTTGAAAAGTCGCTCTCTTAAGGGTCTAGAACGTGAGCAACGCCGCGGGCGACGGCTAGTCAATATATATAAAACTCTTTTGAAGCTGACATAGAATCAACGCACAGCCTAAACTACAAGTCCTAGAGATATGAAATTTGGAGGTTAGGATCCTTATATAGTGTAGGGGCGCACTAAGAAAGGAATTTTGAAAAGTCGCTCTCTAAAGGCTCTAGAACGTGAGCAACGCCGCGGGCGACGGCTAGTATGGTATAGTTACCAGGAGGTGGCGGTGGTCCTGGCGGCGGCATAGTGCTCGGCGGCGGCGGCGGCGGCGCCGTCAGCGGCAGCGGCGGCCGCGGCATGGGGGACGGCGCGGGGGGAGGAGGTAACAGCACCGGACCCAGCATTGTAGGCGGCGCATCCGCGAACAGCTGGTGAGGTCTGTCTGCGTGCGAGAGCGGGTTCTGTGCTGCTAGTAATCTGAAAAGAGATAATCGTAATGATTCCCGGCGTCAAACATCCTAATCCTAACTAATATTATGAATGCGAAAGTAACTCTGTCTGTATGTCTGTCGCGCTTTCACGCCAAAACTACCGAACCGATTTAAATGAATTTTTTTTTATTTTTTTTTATACAATATAGGCAACCGTTTGACCACAATCTCACCTGATGTTAAGCAATGACGTGGTCGACGATGAAGCACGGTTACCTAGAAGATACCTATTCACTCTACTCTTGAAAACTTCCAAAAATTTGGTACACAGATAGTCTAGAGCATAAGAAAGGACATAGGCCACTTTTTAATACGAAAAAGGGTCGTAAGGGGTTGAAAGGGGGCATGAAAAGTTATATGGAAGTATCGTAATTTTCGAGCTAGAAGCTTGAAACTTATTTTGTAGGCTGTTGATTCAATATAAATAAAGTTAAAGAGAAGCCTCGCGACCTAGGCTTACTAAAAACGCAGAAGGGCAAGGGAGAGGCAGTGACCATTCTACACACAGTTCTTTTTCACATTTTGTGCTGTTCCTTAGTTCTGCTTTTGTATAAAAAGTTATAAATTTTTTTGCAATAACAAAAAACCTAGTTCAAAGTACACTCACCTCTCAGCAGCAGAACCATGCCTCTCTCCTTTGACATCCTTCTTAAATGCGTATGATACTGAGATTGGTCTATTACAGAGATATTGATTGTTCATAGCTTCTATTGCAGCGTCTGATGCTTCGAATGACGCGAAGTTGATAAATGCAAATGCTTTGGAATTTCCTGTTTCCGGGTCTCGCATAACCTGAAAGTTAAAAGATGAATCTTTATTCGGGTCTGTTGAGTTGAAACCTTATAAATAATTCCACGCGCGAATCGACTCAAGATACTAGAGCTAATATCGCGTTCAGAACCTGCCGCGCGTTTACTCATACAATAAATTGAAACGCGCCAGTGGACTCGACAGGAGATCCCCATCTGGACAGGCTCTTAGACTTGCCTGTACAATTTTATGTGTTATCTGCACCTTACATACTTACTACATATTATTATTCTAACTTTAGGGGAGGGGTATGTTTCACAGTGGACTTCTACGAGTTGATGATAATGGTGACTTTACCTTTGGTGTTTGTAAAATGACTCCAAATGCAGAGAATGTGTCATACAGAAGTTTCTCATCAACCTCTGGATCCAAGTTTCCTATGAAGATATTAGCTCCCACGTCTAAGTTCTTCTGATGAGCTGATGCCTTGTTCACTCTTACTGGTTTTCCATAGAGTTTTATCATGTTCATCACCTGTAATGTAACAAAGCCTTCCTTTGAGTTTTGAGGAGAGAAATACAAAATATTGTTGGGTGAGATTGACTGCTTCTAATTCTAATTCGAAGTGGGGGAATAAGATCTGCACTGACGTCCCCCTGCTGACCTCATCCCAGCCAGCCCAACTCCTTCAAGTAATGGAGAAAGACTTTGGGTTGATGGCAGCAATGTTTCAGTTGTTCACTGCTTATTAGAGGCAGTAGATATTTCGTGCATTTACAGTCAAGTGGTTTAAACACAAAAGGTTCAAAAAAGCACTTTTATATTTTACTTTAATAGCATAGTCAGCATCTTCTTCACCCATAAACTCCACAAATCCATAGCCTTGATGTGTTTGTGTGACACGGTCCTTGGGCATGTGGACATTCACTGAAAACAAGAACAACATGAGTAAAGAAGGTCGTACATGTAAGTAATTAAGTGCTTATTTAAAAAAAATTATGAACAAGTACAAACCGACGGGTCCGGACTGAACAAATAACTCCCAAAGCAAGCTTTCGGAGACACGGTCATCAAGACCTCCCACGTAAATGGTGGCATCTGAAAGATAAGTTGCCTCTTTTAGTGTTGATCATTATATTCGTACCTACCTACTTTTTAGAAGGGAATCTATTGAAGTGAAGTTGGTATAGGTACCTACACTTGTAATTTTTCAAGTCAACAAGAGGGAGGTTATAGGTAAGTCTGTTAGATAGAGATTACCTACAGGCGCTAGGCGGGTTCAATTAAACATTGTATGACAGCAAAAGCTGAATTTTCTTTGGGAAGCTTGTAAGATATTCTAAACAGTTGATAACCTCAAAACTTTGTTTAACAACAAACCTAAACATTGTATCAGAAATCCGATTTGATAACTGTAGTGTAATGATTAGGATACTTTTGTATACCTACTATCAATATCTACAAAAATAGCAAGCTATTTCGGTATAAATGCAGTAAAAATACCTTGATTTCTTTCAGCAATCGGTCCTGCAGCCATTTTTCTTCAAGCAAGCCAAACAAGCAAGCAAGCTAAAAGCTGTATTAGACGGTTCATTTTTGCTTTCATTTTCGATACTTCATCGATGAAACATCGAAAATGAAACGTCTAAACACGTCTAAATAGGATCTTTCATCGTTCATTATCGATGCGCCTTTTTTGATGAAAGTCACTAGCCACCCTGACGCTTTCATCGGCATCGGCCTTTCATCGGGCATCTTTCATCGAAAATGAACAACAAATGAACCGTGTAAACAGCGGCGCTCATTTGTTTCACAGCAGAGTAGCGGCAGGTCCTTCTAATTATTGTGATAAATTAATAGTATTGTCTTGAAGCATGGTGTTTAAATGGCGGGATGAGCACATGACTCTATTTTAGACCATTTTAAGAGCCACAAATGTCTGTGGAACCACAAAATGCCAATTTATAATCAATTCCAACAATTCCAAATTCGACAGACCACGTAGGTTTAATTAAATCTGTAGTAAAAAAATTGTAATAAAAAACTGCTTTTATTCTCTGCAAGAGTTTTTTGAAGAAAATGAGCCAAATGGTAATAAAACATGATAGTAATTTGTTTTAAGTAGGTACAAATTTTATTAATTAAAGATAAGTAGGTAGTAAGTATATTATATATGTATTAGGTAGGTACAGTATAATATTAATACTGTTAATTTAAGCCTGATCTCTTAGTATATGTATAGTATTTAAGTATGATACAGTATAAATAATTAGGTACATAATACTTCTATTTATACACCTAGCGATAGATAAAAATATTGTCGTGCTCTGTCAGGGTTCATATTGCAAGCAATTAAGTTTCAACTTTATTTAAGATCTGTATCCACAATATGAATGCAATAAAGAACTTGAACTTCAACAATACGGACGACTTCTCTCCGCGACATCGTGAGAAAATGAATGAAAAATGCCTCACTGTACATACAAACTGCGTGTAAACATAAAAATGCGTTCATTATCGAGGCTTCATCGATGAAACATCGGAAATGAAAGAAACTAGTGAAACGTCTAATACCGCTTTAAGCAAGTAAAGAAATTAGAAAATGTTTTGATCAGAGCTGCCAGATGAAAATATGCCGCATACCGTGCTACCACAGCATAAAATAAGTCGTACACCCTAAGAAAATTTGAAATTTTCTGTACGATTTCGATGTTTCGATCGTAATAGCAAAAATCGTACAAAAAAAATCGTAATACGATTGTAATCGTACATGACAGCCCTGGTTTTGATTTTGTTTGCTTGCTTCAGTGCTGCCAACTACTAGCTTACTAAACCTAAACGTGACATAATGCAGTGATGCCAAGTCAGGGTAATTACCCCTAGATTTAGGGTAAAATTGCGATTACAGGGTTATTTTTAGGGTAACGAATTGTTTAGAATAATTTACACTATGCGTAAATTAGATCAGATTTATTAATTTCATTCCTGACTGACAGTCATTTAAATTCAGTTCAGGCAATCACTCATTCATAATAATAATTCTTATTACATATCTATTTATATTATAGGACTTTTGGTAAGCTTTTGAAGTGGAATAAAAGCATTGATTATGAACTAACTTGTTTGATTATTTATTTAAACTTTAAGGTACATTATTTTAGCAATAAAGTTGTGAGTCTAGAGTAAAATTGATCAGACTTTAGGTTAAAATTCAAATTTGGGTGGGCAGCACTGACGTGACGAAAAAAAAGGTCAAAACGTGACTCACATTGGCGAAATTGCGAATTTGCGAGCAACACTTCAAAGGACCAACCAAGAAGAACCAAACAAAAACAAACAAACCAGAAAATCAAATCAAATAATAATAAACATTCGCTTCGCCCTATCATCGCGTCGGTCGTGTGCGGAGACTAATTTATTTACTTGATCTAGGCTGTGTCAGGTTAATGTCGGTCACACTCACACCACACACAAGAACACCAAGAGAAAGAGGCGCGGACCTGATGTACCTACTCTCTGTTTCCCTGCAAGTTTAAAAAATGCAGAGTGCGTCTGATGTGATATCTTCATTATTCTGTATGAAAAAACCTGAAGATCAGGACAGTGATGACGAATTATGTGAGCAATATGTGCAGAGTGTGGACAATTTCAGTTCTCAGTATGGAAGTGAAATAAGTATTTCATACACAGCCTTCAATCTCCGGGGGCCGCCGTCAAATTTTCCTGACTACGGAGATTACCCTCAGGCTTTCGTTATGGTAAGCTAAAGATAATATGATAAGTGTCCTTTTTATTAGATGGTTCAACTTTGACCTACTATTATTAACTCTTCTCACTTACTTCACATTATTTCATTGTCTAGAGAACCTATGGAACCTGGTGGGATGAGGCACCTTCGGCTCCAGAAAACTACATGTCTCAAAACATTAACAATTCAGTTTCGAGTCAGGATTTTGTGGGTATGTTTTATTTTTATTTTTTTAGGTCACAAATTACTCATTACAAAAATTTGCCCGTGGTCAGGGCAACTCGACATATCCAACCGGACCAAGGCCAATGAGCAATTCTTACTCATTAGGATATCTATGTCAGATGCCCTTGTCTTGAAAATTATACCCGCTGGTTTCTGTTTACATACCCAGTTGTTAAACTAAATTAGAGATGTGTTTTACCAACTTGAGTGCAAACAACATTCCTTTTGACAGAAGTTTCCTTCAGCGAGGACGTGTACCCAACCAAAGTGTCAATATTTGAGACATACAACCCCGGAGCACTAGTTCGGATATGGGCCAAGGGTCCCACATCTTGGATCCTACTGTGGGAAGGAGAACCGGAACTTGTGATAGAACGACCAAGGATTTTTTCACCACCAATTAAACAGATTAATGTTGCTACTAGGTAATAATAGTACATTCTTAACCTAACCTAGGCTTGTTATTCAATCTTCACCGATTATACATACATTTGGATGGGAGACCATTAGTGGAATTTACATCTGAGCGCTTCTGTGCTTCGGAGGGCACGTTAAACTGTTAGTCCTGGCTTTAGCAGTCGTTAAGCTACGACGGAGGCCTTAAGGTGGCCTAAAAACTCCGGCACCAGAGTTGGCCACTGACTCATACGAGCTGGCTTGCTTAACCTAACCTTGCAATTTATGTGAAAAGTGGAGTATTATCCTCGGGGACAAATCTGTCCTACTCTTGGGCTAGCTTGAATACCTCTTGTCGCTATGGACCCTAGCCAACACACTCGCTTCTCTGCGCCTTGCTATGCTGCGGTCGAATGTAAACACTAGCATCCTTCGTGACTTCGGGGTTAAGGAGCCGACAACATAAGACAGTGCTTTGTCCCCTGGGTTAATAATCTACTATTAATGTGCTAAATAAGTAAATAATGTAATAATAGTAGTAACAACAAGGCAAATCTCCAGAATGTCATTTGAATATTTTATGTATTCATTAGTTATTCAATTTGACTTTTTTTATGAATAACCTTGACATTTGAATACTTATCATTACCTACCAAGTAAGGTGCCCTACCTAAATGTAAAAATTTGCATAAGTTTAGAGAATATAAGAATACACCGAATGAGTATCATATTAATATTATAAACGCGAAAGTTTGTAAGGATGTATGTATGTACTAGCTTTCGCCCGCGACTTCGTTCGCGTCCCGTTGGATCCCGTTGATTTTCCGGGATAAAAAGTAGTCCATGTGTTAATCCAGTCCAGTCCTAACTATAATAAAAATGGATTTATTAAAAAAAATGTAACTATAGATAAGCCAGTATAATTATTATCATGTTTTCAAATTTTATTTATTTCCAACAGGATATTAAGACTGGAGTTCAACCATAAACTTCTGCCATACTACACAGAGCTGGACGCTGTATTGCTGAAGGGAAAACGTCCATCAAATATGGGCCCAGAAAAAAAATACTTCAAATACTCCTCACTTTTCTTTACAAATACATCACAGACTATAATAAAGGGTATGTACATTATGCACTATTTTTATCTGTACAATACTTCAAAGAAATTGAAAAATATGTACATATTATGCATGCATGCTCCTCTGCATGGGTAATTTTATTAATGTTACGTAATTTTTGTTAAGTTTAATCTGAAAAAACTATGTTAGATTGTTATAAAAATATGTATATAATCTACAGACTTTCAGGAGTAAAGTTTAGTCAATGTTCTTCAGTCTTGCTAACTCAAATGTAATTAACTAGTCTATCTATATTATTATTAGTCTATGATTATTATAAACTGTAAAAAGACAAAAACTAAAATTAAAGATACGGACAAACTAAATTATGCAGATCTACTAAATAAACGATGGATTCCGAAAATCGAGTTGGACTGTTTATCTGTTTGTTTGTTCGCGGCGGATCATGCCTTATAACTGGGCCAATTTCAACGAAACTTATACCATTCGGAAGTACCTTTTCCGGATTTAAACATAGGCTATATTTTATTAAAATCAAAGACGTGGATTTTCTTAGATAATGCTTGAACTCTCTAAACCAAAAGCAGCCATTGGCTACGAGGTTCATCGTATGCTGGTGACAGATATTTTGGTGGAAAGTTTCACACGCGTACGAAGTCAGCTAGTATTTTAATATTTTCCCACCTGAAATTTCTACAGCTATTTATAAGTGTTATAACTCATTTGCAAAGATAAGACAGGTAAGGGTTATCTTGTTGTCATATCACAGCTGTTACGCAAGAATGTGACCTTCTCACGGTCAGCATTGCAGAACAAAGACTACACACCTATTGTTTTATAGATAACTAGCTTCCGCTCGCGACTTCGTTGGCGTCTCGTTGGATCCCGTTGCTTTGCCGGGATAAAAAGTAGCCTATGTGTTAATCCAGGTCACGGACAATATATATTCCAAGTTTCATTCTAATCGGATCAGTAGTTTTTGTGTGAACGAGGAACAAACATACATCCATACCATGTATGGTATGGATGTATGTTTGTTTCCTTACAAACTTTCGCGTTACTCCATTTTTTTTTTAGATTTTGAGTTTAATGATAAAATATGCCGATGTTTCATGATGCCTATAGGCAAAGGTGCCTATATAATAATAATAATGTATTGTCTCACTGAGCACGTCCACTGGGACGTGTCTGTATGAAGTTCACTCAATGTGAATATAAGTTAGGTGTTAAACAAGGTTTAAAATCAATCCTGTTAGGGCTATTAAAGTAACCTAGGTACGGATGATGATGATGATGATGATGATGATGATACCTAGGTACTAATAGTTAGGCCACACATTAAATTATAGGTAAGCAAGCAAGCTCGTATGAGTTTGGTGACAAAGTTTTTAGGCCGCCTTAAGGCCTCCGTCATGGCTTAACGACTGCTAGAGCCGGGCCCTCCGAAGCACCGAAGCGCTCAGATGTAATTGCCAATAACGGTCACCCATCCAAATACCTACCGCTCAGAACGTCGCTTAACTTAGATAATCGGTGAAGATTGACTAAGCAAGCCTAGCCACGAGCGCTTCAAATTATAGGTAGTATTGGATGTCATTTAGAAATTTAATTTTCGTCTACAAACTCGTGCAATAAGGAAATTGTTTTTCTTATGTACCTACCTACTTCTAAAGTAACTTTTCAGCTTATACTAATTACTATAGCTACTAAGTAGTTGTGGTAGTAGGTACACTAAGTAGATAGAAGAAGATAGAAAATATTTTATTTACACCACACCGCAATTAAAATCTAAACATACATAAAACTTAATAACTTAACTCTATCATATAAGATAATAAAAAAGATAACTCTTTATTGTTCACCACAGTAACAGCATACAATAAAAACAAGTACTCCACAATTATACCTTTAAATGTACCTACCTACTAGGTAGGTATTGAACTTTACTAGACAAGAAGATGAATTCTTATAAATGTTCTTAATAATATTTGCAACTAGCTGATACCCGCAACCCCAGCGGCCGAAACATTCCACCAAAATATGCTTCACCAGCATACGATGAACCTCGCAGCAAATGGTTGCATTTGGTTGAGGGAGTTCAAGCTGTATCTCTCTATAAACAAAAAGTAATAAAACATAGGTTCTGTTTTACTAGCGAAAAAGGGCTCCTAAATTATATTAGTTTCATTGAAATTGGTCTAGTAGTTAAGGCGTAATCCGCAAACAAACAAACAGACAAACTTGATTTTCGGAATCAGAATCGTTTATTTAGTAGATCTGCATATCTTGTTTATCCATATCATTAATTTTAGTATTTGACTTTTTTACAGTTTTATAATAGTATATACCTATAGAAAAAACATAGCTATGAGTAGGTGAGTAGAGCCACTTATCGAGCGAATCCGGTTCGGTAAGTTTTAGTTACCTTTTCGTAGTACGTATTTCGTTGCTGCTTATACTCCTACCTACTATATTCGCTACGTTTTCTTTGCTGTGTTGTAATGAATGATCCACTTACGTCCTAGACCTAGACCTAATTAATGAACACTGACAAAAAATGTTCTTTACCACCTGCCTGCAACAGCTGTCAGTGGTTGCCTAGCAACGCTTTGTTTAATTTAGACTCGGTCACATGCAATACTCGATCTACCTACCACATAATATTCTACGCAGTCATCAGTCGGAATAAGTCTACTGCTGGGGAATCGAAATAGGCCTCTTAGGTTTTCACGAAGAATGGTCCATAATGTAGTAGCCGTCGCACGGTTTATCTTCCGTTTCGTGGCATAATTAATCGAAACACAGAAGGGGTGTTATAAGTTTGACGGCGCGTCTGTCTGTCCCTATTTAGCCCTGAAAGTAGGGCTCGAATTTAAATGCGTTTTTTTTTGTAAGAAAGCTGTTTGATCTGAAATTGTTCTTAGCTATGTTAGTTCATCTCAATGTGTTCAGATCTGTGGAACTGGAGTCCATACTTCAAGGGCTGATGATGATCACCAGTGATGAAGAAGATCTACGAAGATTTTTATGGTCAGAGTTTTATTTTTAGTTTTTATATTTTGACAGGTCAGTTGATGAGCAAGATACTGGAATCGAATCTTCACGAAAAAGTTGGCATCGAAAAAATAAGTACGGGACCGCCTAATGGAGATTTCCAGTCGTTGCCGGTAAGATTAAAAACAACCTTGTTGCTATAATATTACGGTTTAATCTCCGATATTTTTCTCTATTGAGCAATGTAATAAAATTATAGTGAGGTATTTATTTATAACGCAAGTACCTAATAAGATTGAAATAAGCGCAAAAAGTGACTATCTTGATTAAAGATTATAACTAGTCTTTGATTTTCCTGTAGATTACTAGTGATTCAAGTGAGACATAAATGAACAATGGTGATCTCAGAATAGAGTAATTACAGTAATTCTTACCGCCCCCTTCCGCACCTAGATTATCGTGTCGTGACAGAATTATTTCGAAAATGTATCTATTTTATATCGATACCTGTCTAGTCTACCACTAAGTTCTGAAATAGTGTTCGTTACAGATAATTTTTTTTTTTAAATCGGTTCATAAATGACGCTTCTGAATATGAGACATTTAAAAAAACATACAAAAGAACTGAGAACATCTTTAAAAATCGGTTAAAAATTCTTCACTTCTTATAAAACTGTACAAAGCATTGGTAGATAACTAACGTGCGTATTGATGATGGTAGTGCTTAGGTACGATGATGATGATGATGGTAATTCATTGGGTTTTTTCTATTCTAGTTTCCCTCGTACAAGCTTTTCTTAGTTTGGGACTAGAAGGCGTTGTGTTAAGTGTCCGTGAATATTTATTTATTATTATTATTTATTGATATAAACACCATTGAAAGGTCACAGGAAAGCAAAATACGCAATGTCGTGTACGTGGATGACGTGTTCTTTCCAGTTATTCCTATTCAACTCCCAAACTACTGAACCGATTTTGATGAAAAAATTTATGGGTCCAATCTGGAAGTATACCGATTCTGATAAAAAAAAAATTCAAATCGGTTCATAAAATAATGAGGGAGTTATGAGATAACAAACATTAGAAATAATAAAAAAAATACAACCGAATTGAGAACCTCCTCCTTTTTTGAAGTCGGTTAAAAAATAAAAAAACGCTTTTATAACTACTTTACTGTTTGCATGCATTTCAGGACGAAACGGTACTGAATGTGCTTGCATACATGGACCTCCAGTCGTTATGCCGCTGTGCCCAAGTCAACAGACATTTCAACCGGCTTGCCACGGACTCCATTCTGTATCGATACATCGATCTTAGACCTTATTGGCATTGCGTTAATAATCAGGTAGTAGCTCAATATATCTCTATTTGTGTGATGGGTGCAGTGCAATGTAACAGGGCCGTCCCTTGATTTTAAAATTTTGAAATCAAGGGGGTTATGGATGGGACGGCTCAAAGGGGATTATGAGACTAACTCGTCCTCAGTGGATATGCTCAGTGATGCAATGTTATAGGCTTGACACAGAAACAGATTATACGTTCCTCCATGTCGGCTGGAATTGGTCAAACGCAATGCATTTTACCGTGCTATTGCAATTTTCAATAAATTACAAAATGAATTTCAGGACTTACTAATTCATTAATTTAAATGGAAGCTAAAAAAGTGGTTACTAGACAAATGTTTCTATAATATAAAGGAGTATTTAGATTTTAAAATGTGATCAATTTAATTTTATATTATTTTTACATACTTATGCCATTATGGAAATTTTGTATATATTCAAGAAATTTTAGACTGACATTATTATTAATTGACTATCTATTCTATTAATGTAATTATTTGCACACCTCATTGAGGTAAATAGTACTGTCCCAAATTATATTATAGTGTAACAACTTTTTTACCTACATTCAAGCAAATAAATGATTTATGTAATTGTTTCCAGGTTTTACAAACACTGTCGCAACGATGCAAACACCTTAAAAAACTAGACCTTTCATGGTGTGGGAGTCATGACATGATAAATTCTGCTACCGTTGTAGAGTAAGTACAATAAATTCAAATGGTTTTATCTAATACTAGCCGATAACCGAGACTTACGAGTACGCGTGCGAAACTTTCTGCACCAAAATATATGTCAACCAGCATACGATGAACCTCGTAGCAAATGGCTGCTTTTGGTTTAGAGAGTTCAAGCTGTATATAAGAATCCACGTCTTTGATTTTAATAAAATATAGCGTATGTTTCAATCCGGAAAAGGGGCTTCCGAATGGTATAAGTTTCGTTGAAATTGGTCCAGTAGTAAAGGCGTGATCCGCTAAGAAACAAACAGGAAAACTCTTTTTTCGGAATCAGAATCGTTTATTTAGTAAATCTGCATATTTAGTTTACAGTAGTAGGCTTTATACAGTTTTAGAAAAGTATAAATATAGAAACTGCATAGTAAATACAGACCAAAAATCACGAATTACAAAACTCTAATAGTGTTTTCCATCACAGGTTTCTTGAAAGATGTGGCAAGGAATTGACGCACCTGCGATTAAACTGCTGTCGATTTGTCGAGGGTAATATACTGAAGACTATCGTCGACTGCTGTCCCCATTTAGAAGGTATAATACACAGTAGCACCCAGACACAGAAGAAACATCTATGTTCAATAAATAAATAAATAAATATTCACGGACACTTAACACAACGCCTTCTAGTCCCAAACTAAGCAAAGCTTGTACGATGGAAACTAGATGGCTGATAGAATACATACATTAATTTTTTTTGTAAATACATACTTATAATACATAGAAACACCCAGACAGAGAACAAACATCTATGTTTTCACACAAATGTTTGTTCTCGGTGGGGGTCGAACCCACCGAATCAATGAATCAAAATTTTGTGTTTTTCGTAAAGATTCAACTTTTCCATCACAAGATTTTTGAAGTAAAGACTTCGACTAGACGCCCTGAAAGAATTTTGAAAACCCGGAGGGCCGCGGTTCCCCACGGACCTAGAGTCTCGACCCCAAGATAGGTTTTAGTTTGGTATATATTGAACAAACATTGAACATCAGAACAAAGTTTCTATACTTACTTACAAAATTTTTGTTTTTTTTTCAGAGTTAGGCCTTCGCTCGATTGTGATCAGCATTTCAAACTGGCTACACCTAATAGGCCTACAAAAATTGAAACGACTAGATGTGTACCGTTCGAGTATCACAACATTGGCAGCCGTTGAGATCATCAAATCGAATCCTAGTTTAGAGCACCTTAATGTCGGTATGTATTTAAGTTTTTTGTGATAAAACAATTTGATGCTAAGAATGTATTCTACTTATACAGGGTGTTACCAGACCACTTCCGAAAACGAAAGGGGGAGCTACAGCATACCAAAACCTAACCAAAAAAAAATCAGTTATCCTGAAAAATAATTATAGCCGGAGAAAACAATGTTTAAAGATTTGTATTTATTTCGCCAGCCCGCAATGTACGCATTCACGTAGGTAAGGTCGAGGCGTAGTACTATTATTTATTCTGTGTCGTAAGTGCCTACTAACGTAGGTAGGTACTAACGTAGGTCGCTCGCACGTCGCGTAACAGTGGTCTGGTAACACCCTGTATATCTATCATCAATATATATAAAACTCTTTTGAAGCCGACTGACAAGCAACGCATAGCCTAAACTATAAGTCCTGGAGGTATAAAATTTGGAGGGTAGTATCCTCAAATAGTGTAGGCGTGCACTAAGAAAGGAATATTTAAAAGTCACACTCTAAAGGGTGTAGAACGCGAGCAACGCCGCGGGCGACGGCTATTAATAATATAAACGCGAAAGTTTGTTAGGATGTATGGATGTATGTATAGATGTTTGTTACTTTTTCACGCAAAAACTACTGATCCGATTTGGATGAAACTTGGTACATATATTTTCCGTGATCTGAATTAACACATAGGCTACTTTTTATCCCGAACAATTAACGGGATCCAACGGGACGCGAACAAAGTCGCGGGCGGCACCTAGTACAATATATAAATATAACGCGAAAGTTTGTAAGGATGTATGTATGGATGCTTGTTACTCTTTCACGCAAAAACTACTGATCCGACTTGGATGAAACTTGGTACATATATTGTCCGTGACCTGGATTAACACATAGGCTACTTTTTATGTCGGACGCGAACGAAGTCGCGGGTGGATGCTAGTTAATAAATATGTTTTTTTTTCCCCAGGTTCATGCAATCTGATAGCAACTATGGATGAAGTTGCGATAACTCTTGGAAGGAACTGCCCTAACCTAAAGTCTGTTGATTTTTGGAAGTCATTCTCTTTGACGCCTACTGGCATCCGAGCTTTAGGTTGCTGTGAAAAGTTGCAAGAACTAGATGTTGGCTGGTGGTAAGTAAAAGTACCTACTTATAAAATATTAAGCTTAGTATTGTGATTGGTATATACTTGTCTCTTCCGAGAGAAAGGACCTAGGTTTATAATTTTTCTGTACTAATAGCTTAAGAGAGAAATAAATAAAGGGCCTGGGCCAAATTGGATGGAGCCGAAATCGTACGTTTTTTTAGACTTGCAATGATGGAACGTTGTTGGTATACACTTATAAAGCAGTTTAAAAAAATGTAAGAATGTCATTATAAAGCAGCGGGAATCGTTAGTGTTTAGACATTTACTTCAAAAAAATTCGTCATTTTCAATGCTGTTTAGATCGTATTTACAGATGTTTACGTCAGAATAATTACTTTATTGTTTTCGTGACTGTTACTGCATAACAGATTATGATAAAACAAACAAAAGTTATAATTAACAAAATTAATCTAAAAATGAACGAAATGTATGCTAATCGGGACCTGAAATGCCCCAACGTGGTGTCGAAGTGGGGAGTGGGGATCGAACTCACGACCCACAGCACGGAAGGCAGACCTACTACCGACTGAGCCATGACGAGATTCTGTTTACTTTTCAGTTTACAAGCCAGTGGTTCTGGCGAGTGGCTCCAAAGTATAGTCGGTGGCGAGCTTCGGAAACTATTCCTTGGAGCTCTACGTGGAGTTTGTGATAGAGATTTGCAATCTTTGATTTCACGCGCACCAAAACTGGCCCAACTGGACTTGTTAGGCGTTAGGGCTATCACAGCGGATAGTTGTTCTGCGTGAGTATTATATAACTAGCTGATACCCGTGACTTCGTACGCGTGCGAAACTTTCCACCAAAATATATGTCACCGGCACAATATACCCCAACGCGGGACGTCAGTGCAGATCTCATTCCCCCACAACGAATTAGAATTATTATATGTCACCAGCATACGATGAACCTCGTAGCAAATGGCTGCTTTTGGTTTAGAGAGTTCAAGCTGTATTTAAGAATCCACGTCTTTGATTTCAATCAAATATAGCCCTATGTTTCGATCCTGAAAAAGGGTTTCTGAAGGTATCTAAACATTTATGTTTGCCACCCGCAAATTTCTGTTATCGGTGGGGATCGAACCCACGACCCACAGCACCGAAGGCAGAGCTACTACACATAGAGCCATGATGCCTGTCTGAATTGTCTTCCGTGAATCGCGTCACTTATTAAGAAAAAAAAAAAGAATGCAATATAGTGCCTTCTGGTAAGATCGGTCTAATATGAAGTCCGGATAAATCACGTAACTAAGCAATTATCATATAAAAATAACGCAGAATTGCTTGGCATCCGGACTTCCACTTACGCCCATCTTACCAGAAGGCACCTTATACAGATTGTTTTGAACTAAATAACTGTATTTTTTTTTTCAGGTTATTAGCGGAATGCAAAGAACTACGACTTCTGGACGTCAGTTTCTGCGATCAGATTGAAGAGTCTCAAGTAGGTATTCAATCCGGCTAGGTGGGGTGACGATCTGAGACATGTAGCTGGCAAACACTGGATGAGAAGAGCCGAAGACCGGGCTCAGTGGCGCGTCTTGGGAGAGACCTACGTCCAGCAGTGGACTGATATAGGTTGATGATGATGATGATGATGATGAAGTAGGTATTAAAACTAAGCTACACATTGCAATATGCAAAAACTAAAATAATAAAATAACATTTGACGGAGGCTTTAAGGCGGCCTAAAAACTCCGTCACCAGAATTAGCCATTAACTCATACGAGCCTGCTTGTTTTTACTGTCTAACTAATATCAATATATATAAAACTCTTTTGAAGCTGACAGAGAATCAACGCACAGCCTAAACTATAAGTCCTAGAGGTATGGAATTTGGAGGGTAGTATCCTTATATAGTGTAGGGGTGCCCTAAGAAAGGAATTTTGAAAAGTCGCACCCTAAAGGGTCTAGAACGCGAGCAACGCCGCGGGCGACGGCTAGTGTTAAATATGCCTGTCCAGATAAAAAGGCAGTCGCCATGGCCGAAACCTGCTGGGACACATCATCATCATCATCATCTAACTAATTTATATTAAGTAATAAGTAATGGCATTGAACAATTTTGCCAGCAAAAAATTTTTTTCTTTCCGAGCTTGACGCCTGTAATGTTTTTCAGGTGATAAAATGGCGCAGGCAATATCCCCAAGTTGATATCAAACGTTCGTTCCAATCTGCGAGTACTGGTCCAGCCCATATGTCGTTCCTCGCACCAGAGTGGGATTAAACATACCGACAGACCACCGGGGCTGGGATGTATCGCACGCGAGATATTTTGTCTTCTGTCAAATAAGTTTAAAATTTGAAAAAAAACCGACTTCGATTTATACAGCTTCATCATCAGTTGTCTTCTGTCAAATGAGTTTAAAATTTGAAAAATACTAGACTTCAATTTGGTAAATCTTCATCATCAGATGATGATGTAGATTAGATATAGCATTTAGATTGCAATAGACCGGCTATACGACTGCATTGTTACGCAAAATATTATTTACCTATACAGCGTGTATCTACAATGGCGACAAAAAATTGACACGCGGGTAGAGCTACTTATTAGTATTCATAAAAAAATAATTAAAGTACAATCAGCTGCACTAGAATGTGTACAGGGGGTCAATCGCGCTAAGTTGTAACAGCTCACCAGTTAATGTTACTGTTACGTTATGGCCGATTTACACTGTGAATCGATCTAGTTGAAAGAACTCCTGGGAGTCAATCTCTCTGAAACACTGAAAAACGGCCATAACGTAACAGTAACAGTAACTGTTGAGCTGTTACAACTTAGCGCGATTGACCCCCAGGTTGGTACAGCTATCTGTGTGGTCCACCGTTTCTTTTTGGTCTTTTCAATTTCGCTTACGTAGATTTACAAAACCAATATCAAACAGACCAATTTAATTTGTATATCCGTCTATTTATAAAATATACTAATTTTTAAATCTTAAATATCTATAAAGAGTAGTTTCTTCGAATGAATGTACTTACGATTATAAAAGACTAACTAGGAATAACTAATAATTACTCGCCTAAGTAATGTAATGATTAACATAATTGCGTGTTTCGACAAAAAAACATTCACAATAAAACCTTCACAGCACTATCCTTACAGAGATCAAGAAAATCTTTAAAACCATCTGCACAAGATTCAAAATGTCAAACATGCACAAGGTTTGGCGGTGGAAACGCAAATCGATATCTTCACAGAGTTGTGCATGTATTATTGTGAATGTTTTGCAGTGGAAACGTACGGTAATACATATTGTAAGTACTAAGTAGGTGTGTACATTAATTTGTGTAAATTATTGTTCAATATTTCATTAGAGTTAATAAATATGATAAAATGTTTTGCCAGTAATCGGCCTACCATGAAAAGTTTGTAAGTACTTAGATATAATATCACTAACAAGTGCACCAGAGAACAGTAAGTAAGTACTTGAGTGTATCTCTATCACGAATAAATCTGACAGTCGCCGCGCTAACGTATTCGAGTTATATTGCGCGTCACTGCCAGCTCGACTGCCAACCGTTGTAGTGTCACCGCGCAGTGTATCTCGGATACGCTAGCGTTACGATACGTTGCGATTGTCACATTTATTCGTGATCAAGACACTGGAAATCTCGGCATTTATTAAGTAGTAACAAAAACCGTACATATTCAAAGCTAAATCAGAATTTTTCACTGAGTCACAACGAAGTGTCATATAGAGCAGTGTTTTCCAACCAATGGCCCGCGGACCCCTAGGGGTCCGTGAGTATGTGTGTGGGGGTCCGTCGTCTTATCTAAGGACATGCTTTTGTATACATAAAAAACAAATACAGAATGAAATTTTTTTTTCAGTACTAATATTATTCTAATATACTCTGTGTGTTTTTTTATTAAGGGGGTCCCTAACATTGTGCTCTATTTCCTAGGGGTCCGCGGACTCATCATCATCATCATCAACAACCTATATCGGTCCACTGCTGGACGTAGGTCTCTCCCAAGACGCGCCACTGAGCCCGGTCTTCGGCTCTTCTCATCCAGTTTTTGCCAGCTTTTTCAGTCTGCGGACTGAAAAAGGATAAACGCTGATACGGAGAGTTCTGATTTAGGATCATACATTATATTATGAATACTTATATCCTTGAAAAACAGAAGGCATTCTCTAAATATTTAGTTATTCAGTCCTTACCAACTAAAATAAGCGATTCTCTTATCTGATGTAAAAAAAAAACTAAAATTTCATAACCAAGGATCTAATTTTGTTGTAATCTCGATCCAATAATATGACTGTACCTATTTGTGTAAGATTTTGCTCTGTTGTAATTAATAATTAGCATTATATAATTTAGTCTAGTTTTGAACGGGCATTGCTAAATAATATAAATAGAATATGTATGTTAAACTAATAATTGTCAGCGTATAATAGAGTCAATTACTTTATGTAGTTGGTAAGTAGGTAGGTACCTACCTATTAAAATACAAGCGGCTTAATTATATTTTTCAATTTACTTACTACAACTATCCTTCCTTACCTAAAATTGTATCTATCCCGTATAAAATTTCCAAATGAGTCAATATATCTGCTGAACCCGTAGTCTGTGCATTTGTTTTACTTTCGACTCGAGTATAGCACACGCAAACGCATTCGCAAAGCGATAAATTTTGTATGAAAACCGGATAAGCGCCTCTAGCGGGAGATTTGGGAATTGTGTAATTCCCAACAAAATGACTCGCTTTGCGAATGCGTTTGCGTGTGCTACACTCGAGTCGAAAGTCAAAACAAATGCACTGACTACGGGCTCTGATAGCTAATACCCGCAACTTCGTACGCGTGCGAAACTTTCCACCAAAATATCTGTCAACCAGCATACGATGAACCTCGTAGCAAATGGCTGCTTTTGGTTTAGAGAGTTCAAGCTGTATCTATGAATCCACGTCTTTGATTTCAAGAAAATATAGCATATTTTTCAATCCGGAAAAAGGGCTTCCGAATGATAAGGTTCGTTGAAATTGGTCCAGTAGGAAAGGCGTGATCCGCGAACAAACAAACAGATAAACTCGATTTTCGAAATCAGAATCGTTTATTTAGTAGATCAGCATTATTTAGTTTATCGATAATCTTTAATTTTAGTTTTTGGCTGGTTTACAGTGTTATAATAGTATAGAAAATCGCAAACAACCATATTGTGTGCAATAACATTGCACAAGGTTCAGCATAAAATTAAATACCATTTTGAGCCAAACAAGTGCCGCGCGATAATAAAATTTGACAACCTGTCTAGGAAAGAAATACCATGAATAAATCATAAATACGACAAGGAATTATTTATGTAGAATTTTTATTGACGTTTATTTGATTTCATGATATGTGTATTTCTTTTTTTTTGTATGACTACTAACTGGCGAAGTGTGCGAGACTTAAATGAATTACGTTAGTAAGAACCATAGGTACTTCTAGCAAAATAAACGATTTCATATCATTTAAATAAAAATTTCAATGCAAACATAGCGTGGTCAGACTATTACTCATACCAACAAATCAATCTTTTTAAAAAAGGGTTGCCAATTTATCCCGTTGCATACATAACGTGGTCACAATCTACATCAAGATGACAGCACACTTCGAGTTGGCAAGACGTTTTGTCAGTAAATAGATATTTTAGTTCAAAGATCATGATAGATAGGAACTTGAATTGAATTTGAATACCTATAGTGAATTATCAGTGCGTTGTATTTTATAAAGATTTGTATATTTTGTAGCATCAGGCGTAGTTTTTTTGTGTACTTAAATAAATATAGAAAAACTAAAAAAAGTGTAAAGCATTCTTCAAAAGTTAAAATGATTTTTAAGAGTTTAAATATATAAAAACATTGTGAATGTCATAAGCTTCTTTTTGGGCCATAGATCGCGCAGTACCTACCTACTAACGTGAATGTGATCCTTGCAGTGTAGTCGACTTTGAGATTTAGACGTCGACACACAGACTACAAAATCCCCACGAAAACTATTTAGAACCAGTCAAACCACGTTTATTATTGTATTGATTTTCCTTATATCCATTGCGTTTTGCTGCCTTAGAAATCCACAGAGATTTGAAACGTGAGATTATCAACAAAGAAAAAACTAAGGTGTATTACTGCGCTTGGGAACTGGTAAGTTTATTTTGTACTATCTTCCGCCCGCGACTTCGTCCGCGTCCCGGTTCGTCCTGTTAGTTTTTTCAGGATAATGTGTTAATCTATAATAATATGTGTTAATATAGGTTACGAAGAATAATAATATTCCAAGTTTTAGCCGAATCGGATCCTTAATTGCAGTGTGATTGATACACAAACATCCAAACATCTAAAGTGATACCTATAGGATACTTGTAATGAACAGAACTGTCCTTGCACGTATTGTTTAGGTAAACACAATACAACATGATATTCTATGATTTGCTCTTATTCTGAATAGTGATAGTACCTATACAAATATCTCTTTTGTTAGTAAATACAATAAATGTTGTGGTTCCGAGATGGGTGACCAAATGCCGGTTACACGGCGGGATCTATAGACAGCCAGACAGCTGTCTTCCACAGAAAGGTAGCTATTATAAAGTGACATTACAAATTGTTTGGCTACCCACCTATACATATAAAATAGTGTTTTTGTTAGTAACTATGCCGGTAATCGTAAAAATCGGTACCTACCTATAGGTAATTTCATAATTAATGAACTGTAGGTACTAATTATCAAATTTTATTAAAATTTTGGCTTAGATATATTTAGGTAAGTACTACTTATGTTTGATTAGTAGGTACCAAGAATCTAGTGCTATGCTTTTCCGTAAAAGAATGAACGATCTAAGTTCTAACTTGAATATATTTTGACAGTCGGTTGGCTTTCAAATTTTTTTGTATTCTACAGGTTTCAGTAAAAATGATTTTTGAACTCCTATCATGTTTGATGATCAGCGCGGCGTTCGGTGATATTCCCCGCACCAACATGCTACCGAGCAGATCTACCATAGTGCATCTCTTTGAGTGGAAATGGAAGGACATTGCTGATGAGTGCGAGAGGTTCTTGGGACCACACGGATACGGCGGTGTTCAGGTAATCTCATGGGGTTTTTACATTACTACTCTACAGAAGACGTCTGTATTCTGTTGCTCAGAATTTTTAACCAACTTCAAAAAAGGAGGAAGTTCTTAATTCGGTTGTATTTTTTTCAGTAGTTTGGCAGTTAAATAAGAGTAACTGGAAAATTCTGTGGTATTTACGATACAACTGTCCCAATGAACTGCTATCATCATCATCATTTGATGGTGAAGGCGTATCAAATTGAAGTCTGTTTTTCCAGTTTTTTTAACTTATAAATTATTTTCTTGTTTTTTTTTTAAAAAAGAACATGAATAGCTTTTTGAGGAAACAGTCCCTTAGTTAACATATAGGTATTTTTGTATTAGTAAGATCACGTAGAGTCAAAACTTACAGACCGTCTTATAACTGTCGCTCTCCTAATCTGGGCTATTCAGTGCATTGTCTCCACTCAGTAACTTTGTTATGTCAGGTTTCCCCTGCATCAGAAAACTTGATAATCCACTTGGACGATGGCTCCAGACCCTGGTATGAGCGGTACCAAGTGATGTCATACAAATTGAAGACACGCTCGGGGGATGAAACCGAGTTCGCTGATATGACTCGAAGGTGCAACGAAGTTGGTGTCAGGTAAGGCCATCATTTATCTCGTCGTGAAGTTTCTAGAATTTTTCCCCGAAGAATTCAATCAGTGGCACCATTTGGACCAAACTATGCCAAACATTTTGTGTGTGCGAGGTTTGTTCTATATCTAGGTATTACTTAGGTATGTAGGTATTTATTTACAAAAAAAAACTGTTTAGCCATAGTTACAAGCTTTGCTTAGTTTAGAACTAGGGGTGTGAAATGTTAATATTTTTTTTTGAGACTTTTCCTTAGGTATTAGTAGAATGAAAGTCTGCGAAAAAGTGCGTCCGGAGAAGTACTTACTAGCTACCACTATCAGTGATGCATGCGTTGTTGTGTTCCAATTTCTTTACGTATCACCTGCTTTGTTTGTACGCTAATGAGCAGGATCTAGAGATTCACCTTATAATTACTCACCATCTATATAACACCTGGATTCACAGGCAATAAAATGATATATGATTTATGCTGGTTCACAAGATTATTGGATGCTTATACGTTCATCAAAATTTCTGGAACCAACAATGATAATATGTTTAAAACTACCTATATGATTACCTCGTGGTTATCACAGGATCTACGTAGACATGGTGATTAACCACATGACAGGAGTTAACAAGGAGAATATTGGCACTGCGGGTAGCACCGCTGACTTTGCGAAGGAGCATTACCCAGGTGTGCCGTATGAAGCTAAGCACTTCCACCCGTTTTGCAGTATCAACAATTATGATGATGCTGTTGAGGTTCGTATGATATGATCTTTGTATATTTTGCCAACCGTCAAAAAACTTTGCTCGCCCATTTCAACATTTCTGAAGATTAAAATCATTGAACTTATTTATGAAAAATAGCAAACGACATTTTATTGTTTTTTAAAAAGTTAAAGACCTCACACAAGAACTTATATTAAGTAAGTATATCTTATTTTTGACCCCGAACTTTTGAAATAAGCCACGCGTAGGTAAAATTTCTCAAATTCTCAACATTTTGTTATGATTTTGGTAATTGATCAAAAGCTATGCTGATGATGGTACCTACTCAATTTTCGGGATAGGTATAGTTTTTCATTAAAATTTTGATAAAACAGGCCAGAATATGTGAGCTCGTTGGTTTGAAAGACTTGAACCAGACGGAAGAGTATGTACGCAACAGAATTGACGAGTACTTCAACCATTTGGTAAAACTTGGAGTAGCTGGCTTCAGGTACCTACTAAATACCGGTTTTTAATGTTTCTAACCTATCTGTGGTAGGGTGCTACTGTCACAAAACAGAACTTAACGAAGCAAAATCAAATAAATAGTGATACCTATTATATACCTAGTAGTTCGTTTTTAGTCTTTTAAATTATTCAGTATTTAATGCTTCCAAAGCTTTATAGCTATTTAAAACCTTTTAGACAAATAGCTTTTAGCAAGCAAAGAGTATTTTTTGCGAACAAAACGTTAGGAAAAAATAAAACAATAGATTTTCACAAAATGTAGAGCTTTACTTTCAGCTGTGTAGAGCTATTTGGCGATCGTTTGAGCTGCAATATTCCAAAAGCAACCATCACAAAAAAAACACAAAAAACGGGGATGAACGAAAAATACCACATATTTTCTGATTCGTATTGGTACGAGTAACATAAATAACTGAATTAGTTTGGTTGCGTAGGTATTCTAGAAAACACTGGGTTCGTAAAATCAAAATGCAGCGTTTTAGAAGGTAGTTTGTATTCAATAGTTAGTGAACACAGAAAGGGCGGTTCTCTCGTCAAACAGTGGCGCTTTGGGCACTTTGCAATCACCACGCTTCCACCAGCGTCTATGTATATTGTGACCAATAGTTTTGAACCAGGTTTTTGTGCAGTTTTTGAGGCAACAGAAAACAAAACAGTTTTTTGTAGTTTCAATCAAACAACAGTAGATAGGTACAATCTTTGTAGATTCAATCAAGCAATATATACAATCTATTTTACGCTTGTTGATTCTGCTAACGGAAAACCATGTGCTAATGTTTGATCACGTTTTGCAGTTGACTAAATAAACTAATTGCTGACTAAAACTCATGCTGGTTTCATTCCCGCAAGAGTCAAATTTGCAAATAATTGTTCATAGTCTGGGCGCCTTTGCCTTTTTACGCACGACAAGAATAATCATTCAGGGTATGATGAGACCATTTCCGAAAACTAAGGGTTAATTAAGTACCCTTAGTTTTCACTGTTGGTTCTAGAGGAAAAGCTGTTCTTATTGATAGAGATACTAACCCAAGTTTTTCGAGAGTTTTCGGGAGTTTTCGGAAGTTTTCGGGAGTTTTTTTACACCCCGCGCTAGTTTGTTTGTGGTATTGTGTGAAAGCTTATGTTTAAATGTTGTACCTACTTGTATTAAGTAAATATAATAATATGTGTTTTATAAGTGTGTTGTCACTAACCTTTTGCAGGTTCGATCCTGTGAGCTGGTAGGCCTAAAAGACTTGAATCACCACCTGCCGTATGTCCGTGATAAAATTGTTGATTATTTCAACAAACTTGTTTCTCTTGGTGTTGCTGGGTTCAGGTAAACTACGTTTTTATTTGTAAGAGCTACCTACAAGTCTTTTGCAACGGTTTTTAGATAGCTCAACTGTTTCATGTGCGTATTTTGTAAATATTCTAAATACTGTATTAGGCACCTACTAACTTTTATTCACAAAAAATAACTAATACAGTGTTACTTAGCTAGTTAGTTATTAGTTTAGATTCTCTTAAAGTTTCACACATTGATCTGAAAAACCGGATTCAGCGGAAAGCAGTCCTGCAGATGTAATACCCTTAAATTTTTCAGAATTGACGCGGCAAAACACATCTGGCCAGCTGACTTAAAAGTTATCTACGACAGAGTAAATAACCTAAGCACTGAGCACGGTTTTGAACCCAACACCCGTCCTTATATCTACCAAGAAGTGTACTATAGTGGAAGTGGGGCGATCAAACACTCTGACTACACGCCCCTTGGTGACGTCACAGAGTTCAGGGTAAGTTGACCAGTTACTGATTTCAGGGGAATTTGGGGCTACCTAATTGGAAACCTTTGGTAATCTTTGGATTCTGAATTCAAATTGAATAGTATAATGGCGAAATGTTATTATTTTTCTTTGTAGGTAATTTCTAGGAACATGGAACTTTTAGACGGCTTTTATGCGTGAATGAAGCATAGGTTTTTGACACTTCTCAATAAAATCTCTATTCCGTCTTTAGATAAAGAAATTATTACTCAAGCACAGATTTAAAAATAAATAAACATAAATAAACACAAATAAATAAACAACATTCACGTACTTTTTATACAATACTTTCTAGTCCCAAACTAAGCAAAGGAACTAGGTACTATAGGAACTAGATTACTGATAGAATACTTAGAATACTGATAGAATAGATTCTCATATAAAAATCTATGCTTGAGTCCGGATCAGGACAGGACCGCAACGGAATACTACTACAGAATATAGGTACAAGAAAAATTCATCAGAATATTACATCTCACGAACAAAACCCTGAGTAGAGTAAGTAGGTGGTTTAAATACTTAAACACAATAAACGAAACAAACATTAAAGATCTCGTCTCTAGAGAATTTACTTAAAACTGCGGTAACTTACACCAAATGCTTAGGGAAATGAGCCGTAAAGCTTGGAAAGCTTACAAAGAAGGTTTGCGACTGAAGGAGACTGTATTACGTACTCAGGGTTGAATATAAAAAGGGGTAGAAATAGGGGCAGAATCACCTATCGCAATTCTAATACCGCGTTCACACTATGCCATTGCCGCTGCCGGCATTCATGCCGCGGACTTATTGCCACAGCAACATCGCCTTTATTCTGACCAAGGAGCTAGGGCATGAACTTGGTGATGTTGCTGTGGCAATAATTCCGGAATTAATCGCGGAAATAATTCCGGCAGCGGCATGGGCATGTGTGAACGCGGTATAAGAATAAAGGCGATGTTGCTGTGGCAATAATTCCGGAATTAATCGCGGCATTCATGCCGGCAACGGCATGGGCATAGTGTGCACGCGCTATAAGGAATAAAGGAAAATATTTTTGTTCATAGTCCCCTGATTCAGTTATTAGGTACTAAACACCTAATTTTACAGCAGAAAAATTGTTGGCGTTAATTTCTCATGAACTGAAATGTCTAAAGACAGCTAAATTACTTTAGTGCTGTCAAATTAGTTTAGTTTAGAAAAATGCAAATGCATTTTTTTATGTTTGTTACCTCAAAACTCCGTCATTTATGAACCGATTTGAAAAATTATTTTTTCATCTGAAAGGAAAAAATTCCAATCATCTTAAAGATCTTCCAGATTGGTCCTATAAATTTTTTATCAAAATCGGTTCAGTAGTTTGGCAGTTAAATAGGACCTGGAAAAAACACGTATATCCACGTACACGACATTGCGTATTTAGCTTTCCTGTGACCTTTCAATGGTGTTTATAATCAATAGAACAAATTCAATGAACTACCATCATCATCATGTGATGATGGACGAAGCTGTATCAAATTCAAGCCGTTTTTTTCAAGTTTTAAACTTATAAATTATATTTCTTCTATTACCGAGCCCCCATTTATCCTAAATACACCCCTGCCTCCCCTCAATGAGTCGACAACTCTGTTTACTGTTGAATCACGTACAAATTAATTTCCCTAACTCTAAAGACGTGACGAAGCAATGTTAGGCTTTGCACAGCTTTTGCAGCGTCTTCATTACTTCGGCCATCTTCGGGAAACATCGGAGCTTAGTTTAAACTTATCTTGTCAGGGATATAATAGGGCGATTGTTAACAATTTTGTTGGAGAATTTTGAACTTACTCAAAGTTTCGATAATGATAATCTTGTTAGGTTTGTTTAATTACGTCTATTTTGTAGATGAGTTGTTCATCGTATGCTGATGACATTTTGGTGGAAAGTTTCGCACGCGTACGTAGTCGCGGTTATCAGCTAGTTGTTAATAAAAATATCACAGAGCCCTTAGTCTGAGTTTTGTTTTCTTGATCGAAACGCATATCGGGCTCTAATGACTTTAAAATACAGGTTGGAACAGAACTGCAGCGTTGCTTCACTGGCAACAATCCTCTGAAATGGCTGGTGTCCTGGGGCGAGAAATGGAACTTATCCCCCAGTGATAAAGTTCTAGTTTTCATTGACAACCACGACACCCAGCGCGGCAATGATGTGTTGACTTACAAGAATTCAAGGGCTTATAAGGTATGTACTACCTAAGTTTAATAAAATAAAGATATTTTATGCCTACTTATACCCTGCGCCTTCGCAAACCGAAAGTGATGCGTGCAAACTCAAAATGTCCATAACAGGACTAAATATGAACGTGCATCTTAAGTGTCTCATTTAGTAGGTATACTACTACGTGTTTGTTGTAATGTCTAACTAAATCTTAACTAGGTAGGTACATTGACAACATTAAAAACTAAGGTTGTTTTAACCTTAATTTTAAGAAAAGAATGGTTACATTATTAGATCTGTCAATGGTGTCGATTCATTTATTGCATTTTACTAAACTAACCTAATTTGACTCAAAATTATAGCCGCCCTTGTCGTTTCAGTTTATAAGAAAGGGACGGCAACATTCGTACTTTCAAATTAGGTTCGTTTAGACTAATGGAACAGCAGAGCATTTTTAATATTTAAAACTATTCCACTTTTGCGCACCAAGCTTAAAATTGATTGGTGCGCAAAACGGTGCGCAAAAGTGGGTCGAAGAAAGGGACGGCCCTTTCTCATAAATTTAAACGACAATGGCGGCTATGGCTATAATTTTAGCACTGTCAAATTACACTGTACAGAATCGACACCATTATAATCTAGTTTTATGGTTTACAGGCAGCCATAGCATTTATGCTGGCACACCCTTACGGCTCCCCGCGAGTGATGAGCAGTTTTGACTTCCAAACCACATCACAAGGACCACCTCATGATTCGAACGATACTATCTTGTCTCCGACTATTAACCAGGTAAATTGCTTAAAAAATAGTATATACTTAGGTATAATGATAAGAAATTGCTTAAAAATAGTATGTACTTGTAATAATAATAAGGTAGCTGTCGACCCTTCTATCAACCAGTAAATATTGGCACACGATCGGCAGAACCAACAGCTGTCAACTTTCAGACGATTCAGATTTATTTTTTAACCGACTTCAAAAAGGAGGAGATTCTCAATTCTGTTTTTTATGTTTGCTACCTCAGAACTCCGCGTCATTTATGGACCGATTTGAAAAAAAATTTAAAGGGATACTTCCAGATTGGTCCGATAATTTTTTTATCCAAGTCGGTTCAGGAATAAACACGTCATCCACGTACCTACACGACATGCGTATTTTGCTTTCCCGTAACTTTTCTGTGGTGTTTACTATCAATAGAACAGTGAATGCCAATGAACTGCCATCATCATCAAATGATTATCAAATATTTGATGATGAAGGCTTATCAAATTTTAGTCTTTTAAAGGTGTACTTTGTGCACCCGGGTGAATTATCCCAGGTGAATTAAGAATACCGCCCCGTCTTGTCCAGTTTTTTTTTTGTTAGTTCGTTTTTATTTCCCTAGGACGATACTTGCGGTAACGGCTGGATTTGCGAACACCGCTGGCGCCAGATCTACCAAATGGTGGCGTTTAAGATAACAGCCAATAACACCGCCGTACAAAACTGGTGGGATAATGATAAGAACCAGATTGCTTTCAGTCGTGGTGGGAAAGGGTTCGTCGTTTTCAATATAGAGGGGAAGGATTTGAACGAGAAATTGCAGGTTAGAATATCATCATCATCATCCATCCGACTTTACACACTGCTGGGTATAGGCCTCCCCAAGTTTGTGCCATCCACTGCGGTCCTGAGCTAGTCTCTAGGTTGGAATATAGCTCGCATAATTTCAAATAAAACCTCTCCCAGCTGAGTTAACATTCTAAAATCTCTAGTGAGTAGATAACGCTAAAGTTTTATGAGAATCCATATAAGAGTAAAGTCACGTGATCAATGTGACCAAATTGTTCACGTGACTTTTCGTTTAGCAATATCTTAAGATTTTAACGCGGTTTTTAAAAATGTTCTGTCATATTTCTAAACTATCTACTTAGACTAATTTTGACAGTATTAAAATCATAGCTGTCTCTGCCGTTATAGTTCAGTAGAAAATATGTCAAGAATTTTAATGCTGCCAAATTAGGTTAGTTTACGAAACTGAAACAACAGAATCGGGGGCATTGTTACTTGCATGAAAACTAAAAAAGCTGACAACAGATTTAGCAGCTATTTTAGCTAGCGCAGCTTTATAACACCAATAAATATATCTTACCCCCCTTAAAAATAAATGTTTTTTTTTGATTTGATTAAGTTTTCTTACATTTTACACTTTTCTAAACCCAGACGGGTCTGCCCGAAGGTGAATACTGTGACGTCATAACCGGCAAGAAGGATGGCCAATCATGCACCGGTGTCAAAGTAACCGTTAGTAGAAACGGAAGTGCTGATATCGTGCTGAAAGGCAATGCTGAAGATATGGTACTAGCTATCCATGTTGGGCCTGAGGTAATAAAACTAGAACAGTGTTTCTTAACCTGTAGTCCGCGGACCCCTGGGGGTCTGCTGACTGAAAAGGGTTAAAAAACACTGACCGTATTTTAACCCCCGACCAAAAAACGGAAGGTGTGGAAGTTTGACGGCGTTAGTGTCTGTCTGTTTGTTTTTCTGTGCCCTTGTAGCTCTGAAAGTAGGACTCCGATTCAAGTGTGTATTTTTGTAAGAACACTGGTTGATCTGGGACAGTTCCTAACCATGTTTGGTGAAAATTGGTGGTTAAAAAAGTTATTAGAATATTTATCAGCTCTGAAAACAAGTTTAGAGAAATCTCTGGCATAATTGCAGTTTGAAAAGTTCATCTCAATGTATTGAGGATTGATGAACTGTAGGTATGCCATACTCCTTAAGGTATGATCACCAATGATGAACAGGATCTAATGAAATTTTCAGGGCCGGAGGATTTTTTTTTTTTTAAATGAATGTCTTGTATCTTCAATCTAGTTTATTGTTTCTGTGTCAAAAAATAATCTTCTTATTAATCATCATCCATGATTTTGTGTCTTCAATTTTCATTACGTGTGTATAATCAATGAAACTTCATCGATGATCTAATGTTTTTTGTTGCAGTCATCCCTACAGTATGAAGAGACGCAATCTCGCCTGTGGGCGAGTACTACCATACACAACTAAGATGTTATACTACGTTGTTCGTCACAGTTAGGTATTTATTCAGAAACAATCGATTATATGAAGCATTTCACTTGCGCACCAATCAATTTCAAGCAAAAGAAAAAATGGAATAGTTTTTTTTTAATTAGTAAAATATCTTGTGGTACCTATATAATATTACGATTTCCTAGTATCAAAATATATCTATTAAAATAAAAAATATTTAAATGCAATTATTTCATTAGTACCAGTCCCGTCCCGTCCTCTTATTCCTTGCGTGTTAATATCTAGAATATTAAATGTAGGTAAAATAAGAATTATTTTGCCTAGCATTTTCAACAGACACTTTCAGTAGACACTTTATTGATTCTTCTTCTTTTATTTATGGTCTCTGTCCGTCATTTCGAGTTTCGACAGACAATTTTGTTTGGTGATTGTTGTCATAAAAACTTCACGTGACGACTGACGCAAATATTTCTTTATAATTAGGTACCTAATTCAAAATTTCATCATTTTTATAAAAAAGAAACAAAAAATGCATTGATTGCACATATTTACGCTTATCCAAAACTTGCTGCAAGATACACAATCAGTGGGCGACTTGGCTGACGATAACTTTGTTAGATTGCTACTAAGGTGTGAAGTGAGTTTGGTCCGTTTGGTCATAATAATGCATTCGGTACCCAGTTTTGCTATCTCTTAGTTTTACGTCACTCTGACCTATGGAAGTGACTTCTAGATAATAGTTTGATCAACTAATGCATCTATTGATTACATAATTAGGTAGGTATACTAGAATTTCGCTCTGAACTGAGATTTCGTGTTTTTCGCAAAATAAGGACGAAGTCCTATTATATACGACACCCCCGTTGTTTTTTGTAGGACTTTATTTTTTACACCCTTTTGGACAATTTTAACTTTACAATCCCTTGACCGACTTAGCTCATAATCGTAACGGGGATTTGTGAACAAAAAGTTCACTTATCCCCGTTGACGGGGATTAGTGGAATAAGCCCTATAAATTATGGCAGTACCTATTGAGTATCTGTAAACCTACCATATTATTCTATGCAGATCGGTTAAGCGGTTCGAGCGCTATGCTCTACTCTAACAAACATAATAATATACTTACAAACAAACATACAACGCCGCCGATTCACCCAAGTTGACACTAAGATCGCTCGCTTCACCCGCTCGATCAAGTATCTTATAGCTGTATCCATGCAAGTTCTTACAAGATATCTTAACACGATTTGTCTTCATGCACTTTAGGTATACATTATTTGATAACAACGCCCAAACATTGAAATGTTTCGAGCCATTATCACGGATTAATAAACAAATTAAGATAATTATAAAAATAATCAATGTTTATTTATCTAAATCTATCAAAGTTATTATAAGTAGCTGGGACAATCGTCGTAGGTGGTAATTAGGTACATGATTTTGTGTTTAACATTACTTGTTTGAGGAGTTCTTCAGTCAAAATATCAGGTGAGACAATATTTTTTCTATCCACTCGTATTTATATTATATAAGTTTAAATCTATAACTAATATTATAAATGCAAAAGTAACTCTGTCTGTCTGTCTGTCTCGCTTTCACGCCAAAACTACCGAACCGATTTGAATGAAATTTGGTACACAGATAGTCTAAAGTCTGAGAAAGGACATAGGCTACTTTTTCATGCGAAAAAAGGGTTGTAAGGGGTTGAAAAAGGGGGGAAAGTTCCTTAACCTTTTTCATGAAAACTTTTTTAATGTCACATTTGAAATAACTGTCAGTTGTTTCACAGTAAGGGTTTGAATGACAGGACAACGACTGTCGGGTCAGCTAGTTTATTAAATAGATAGGTACTCATAATTCTAGGTCGGTTAACTCTACAGTTACATTGTAACGTACTTACAAGTATATAGTATGGTTATTGATAGGTATTCGCTTATTTTATTGTAGTTTAGTACCTACCTATATAGGTCAAAGAGTTTTACTCTGTTATGAACTCAATGTATCTAAGCTTGAATACTAACACCGTGTTTTGTTTTTTGCATTGACAAGCAGATCGAAAAAAAACACGGTGTAACTATTCTAAGCTTAGAAACATTGGAGTTTACCTTTAGTTTTGAAGACTGATAATTTCACAACTCTAATACAGAATGACAACTACCATTGTGTGTGTAGACTTGTGAGATTATCAAGTCGATCGTCCAATCTAAAATAAAACAAAACAGTCTAAAATATCTAAACTAAATTAGAATATTTTCTTCACGTTGGTATTGTCGGGTGTTAATAGTTCTTACATAAGTACCGTCTCACTTTTAATAAATAAAATAGTGATGAGATATGGATTAGCGCTCTCTACATTTCTGTACGTATTTCAAACCTTCGTTGTTCTAGGATGTTCCGGTCCATCCTAGTTTTGACGGCCGTATTGGCAGCATCGCTCGCCTTCAAGAACCCTTACTATGCATCAGGACGCTCGGGCATGGTACATCTGTTTGAGTGGAAATGGGACGATATCGCGGCAGAATGCGAGAGGTTCCTAGGGCCTAGAGGATTTGGTGGTATTCAGGTAACTTTTTAACTTAGTTGCTTTACAGCAACGGTTGACATCATTCTGTTACAACAGCTTATTGGAGGTCATGCTTAGTTCCTCTGATGTCTGGGACTTCTGCTAGACTCAAAAATCACGCCCGTGTAGTTGAGTGTCCAAAAGTGTTTTCAAATGAACTTAGGCCTTTACTTCTATTGAAGATGATTTATATAGCGGCAGGAGGCAACCTATGCATACACTTAACGGGACACTTTGGTGCCTGGGACAATGTTTGGATGGAGTAGGCTTGCCCAGCATCTATACCATCCTCTCAGCCTAGTCTGCCATATCCACAGGAAAGACATCGTCAACACGTGCGGAGCTGACTAAGCCAAGGGTTTCCTCATGATGTTCCTTCACCATTAAGCTCGTGTTAATGCGCATATAATTATTCCGAAACGAAAAACGCATTGTCGCACGGGGTTATAGCTGATTCGTACTTTCCATTGTTATGCTAATGTAAAATTTTTATCCCGATTCGTACCTTAAGTATTACTGTTGTGCCGGGATTCGAAAGTCGAGGTGCGATCCCACTAGGCCAACACGGTTTTTTGAACATCTACTAATACCTTTTACCTACAATAGTTTGCGTTATATACCATCTTGCTCAACAGATATCTCCACCCAACGAGAACCTAGTAATCTGGTCTCAGAACCGTCCCTGGTGGGAGCGCTATCAGCCTATTTCCTACCGCCTTGTAACTCGCTCTGGAAACGAACAGCAGTTCTCTGATATGGTTCGCAGATGCAACAATGCTGGTGTTAGGTAAGCTATCTCTTGAATTCTAGGTTCCAATTATCTCTAGCTAATATTTTCAAAACCACTCTTAAGTTAAGCAACTTGAAGAGACAATAGACAGCTATATTCGCCAAAGTCTTAGCAGGGATTTAAAGCTCGTATTAAACGAAAACATTTGATAAATGCTGTTTTTCAAATAATAGCTACAAATCAGAATAATAAATAATAATAGATTACTGATACCTACCTACTATAGAATACATATTTTTTTTGTAAATATATACCTACCTACTTATAATCTTATAATACATAGTAACACCCAGACAGGACAAATATCTATGTTTGCCACACACAAATGTTTGTTCTCGGTGGGGATCGAACCTACCACCCACAGCACAGAAGGCAGAGCTATTACCGAATTAGCTGTGACGCCTGTCAAGAAAACACAGCATGATTTTCAACATCGTGGAAATCAAAGAATCCAAGAAATCATTTTAACTTATTATCACAGCGTGATTGTGTCAAACATCTAAACATCTGAATCCTAACGTTCATAAGACTCTTAGACCTTCATATCTTCATCCAGGATCTACGTAGACGCAATCATCAACCACATGACCGGTACGTGGGGCGAGAATGTTGGTACCGGTGGAAGTACCGCTGACTTCGGCAACTGGGGCTACCCGTCTGTTCCTTACGGCCGAAATGATTTCAACTGGCCACAGTGTGTCATCAGCGGCAATGACTACGGATGCTGCCCTGATAGGGTAATATTCTATATAGTTTAAGTTCTTTTATTTTTCAGCTATCTGCATCAAACTTGTAAGGTCAGGCATAACAGTCTCGGCTTCAGTAGAAACTTTAGTAACTCACGAATATAAAACTGAATGCAGTACAGACGGGCAGAAAAACGCGACAAGTTTCTTTTCTAGGCCAATCTTTTTTGTCTCTCTTTGACCTCTAATACATAAACTTAAAAAGAGGCTGAATTCGTATACACATATTTGACAGCACTTTCACAGGGAAAGACTTCTCTTTTTGTATGGTAATGTTTGCTACCTCCTTCTTATTATGTTTGTTCTTGTTAATTGCTTACTTTTTTTAGTGTGTCATTCTTTTTTTCTGTGTAAAGTTAGTCAAATAAACAAATTCTTTTTCGTATTCTTAAACCAAACCTGAGTTCAAAAAACCTTTCCCTTCAAGTTTTGTTAGAAATCTCGCTAATGTTAAAAGTTTTTGGATTGAACTTCTATATAGGTGCATGACCAGTGTCTGAACTTGTGATGCAATGATGTTACGTTTGACAGCTCAGAATCATTTGGACCTTTTGGTAAAGAGTATTCTTTTTCTATGATTTGGACTATTCAACCCTTCACGAAACCATAGACAATTTGACCACTCAACACTTCTAAAATCATAATTTTATCTCACAGGTCCGCAATTGCGAGCTCTCTGGTCTGAAAGACTTGAACCAGGGTTCCGAATACGTACGTCAACAGATCGTTGGTTACATGAATCGTCTGATCGAATTGGGTGTCGCTGGATTCAGGTAATAAAAAAAATAAAAAACAGTTTGAATGTTGAACGCGAGTTCACAAAACTGTTGGCTAACTAGGTACTGTGCAATTTCTATACAGTCCAGTTTCATTTGACGAGACTAATTGGTTCTACTGCATAATAACTGTCATTTTGTAGTCCGAATGCAGTTTTTTTTTTCTAATGCATAACTGTATGCGTCAATGCTTGAAATTGCTTATTTCGTGATGTGTTTGCATGGCCTCCGTGGCGCAATTGGTTAGCGCGTTCGGCTGTTAACCGAAAGGTTGGTGGTTCAAGCCCACCCGGGGGCGACATTATTTTTGCTAACAAAGAACGGCAAATGCTTAGTGTGCTTAAAATACTTTATTAATTTCTTTTACGCTCGTAATTTATTTTTAAATACTTGGATCGGAAAGAATAGCTTAACAAAGAGGAGGCCTATATACCCAACAGTGGGTGAGCATAGGCTGATTAGATAAATAGAAAATACTTCGTTTGTAAGGGGTTACACGAATTGTGAACCCAGAAAAAAAATCACAGTACTAGGTATTATTGAATACCTAGCAGCAATTGAGACAGTTTACGAAGCTACAAAAAACCCTTAAATAGTCTGGTATTTTTCAGGCACTTGCTTGATAAATCTGAACTCCACATTTCATTTAAAGAAAAGTTTAGAGACTTGTTTTTTAGTACATATGTATTTTTAACACCTAGTGTGGTCGACGTTCAAACTAATCTAAGTACAAACCCGCAGAATCGACGCAGCAAAGCACATGTGGCCTGGCGACCTAAGCATAATCTATAGCCGTCTTAGCAACCTAAACACAAACCACGGCTTCCCTTCCGGAGCTCGCCCCTACATCTACCAGGAAGTTATTGACCTAGGCGGTGAAGCTATCAGCCGAGACGAATACACCTCTCTTGCTGCGGTCACAGAGTTCAAATTCGGAATCGAGCTTAGTCGGGCATTCCAAGGGGGTAATCAGTTGAGATGGCTGGTCAATTGGGGGCCTGGTTGGGGACTACTCGCTTCCGATGACTCGTTGACTTTCATCGATAATCACGATAACCAAAGAGGACATGGTGCTGGTGGAAATATTCTGACATACAAAAACGCTAGGCCATACAAAGCAGCTATTGGGTTCATGTTGGCACATCCCTACGGCGAACCTCAGTTGATGAGCAGTTTTGACTTCACGAATACTGAAGCTGGACCCCCAATGGACAGCAGTGGCAACATTATCTCACCGTCTATCAATTCTGTGAGTACCTATCGTAACTCTTCTTCTAACTTTATAGCTTAGCTTTTGTCGGTGTAATAATGCAGTTCTCGCCATTTGTCCCTTTCCAGTGCAGCTTCCTTAACGTCCTTATACGACATGACAGCTATCTTTTCTTTCAGCTGGCTCATAATATAGCTTTTACGCGGTCTTTCCCTTGCTCTCTTTCCTTCTACGTTTCCTACAATAATATCTATCTTCTAAATATATAAAACTCTTTTGAAGCTGACTGATAATCAACGCACAGCCTAAACTATAAGTCCTAGAGGTATGAAATTTGGAGGGTAGTATCCTTGTATAGTGTAGGGGTGCACTAAGAAAGGAATTTCGAAAAGTCACACTCTAAAGGGTCTAAAACGCGAACAACGCCGCGGGCGACGGCTAGTTTTTAATAAAATTAAGCTGTCATGTCATATAATTAATATCTTATGAGTGAATAATTTGATGGAGCATTGTGATAAAGTTGGTACTTTGACACAGATTGCAAAATGGCGTATTTTCAATCATGCAATCCTGTTTTGATATTGTATTAATAATCAGTTATATCTACGTGATTGATTAGGGTTGTTATTGTTTGTTGAATACTTATCTATTTGGCGAACTTTTCCATGAAAGTTGCTTATTCATTGATCGAGTGAGCGAAGCGAACGAAGATCTTAGTGACAACTTGGACAAAAATGCTTTGTATGTTTGTATGTTTGTTCGACGAGATCTTTTGAACCGCTTATCCAATCTTTACAGAATTTGGTAGGTATACGAATAGTACTCTTAAGTTTTACTAGTTTGTTAAATGAAGTAAATCGGTCAAGGGGTCGTGAAGTTATTAGGGTCCAAAGGGAGTAAAAAAAAAAAAAATCGTACAATAATATCAAGTGGGGTGCCATATGATAGGGTTTTGTTTAGACATTCCAAAACCGGTTTTATTTTGATTCTAGGTTTAATAGTTTTTGAGTTGTTGTAAAAATTATAAAATTGTCAAACCCAGTATAACGTGAGCTACCATTTCTAGGAGTTTCAATGATTTTGTAGTTCAAGTAAGACTGGTACATAGCTAGACGGCGATTTCGAAGCGATTTGCAAAGTTTATTATAGCCATTGGTCAATAAAAATTGTTTGGGTTCTATTAACCTCCGACCATCACGAGATCTCAGTTCGGGGCGAACTACTAGTTATAAAAAGTTTTAAGTGCCATAAAATCCATTATCACATTTGGCCACAACTACCCAACGCACGAACATGAATTATTTTACTTGGTAGGTATGTAGGTACTTTGTGAACCGTATACAAAATTGATATTTTGATTTAGACTTAGGGGTATATTCTTATCGGTGTTGTAAAGCTGAGCTAACTATAATGATTGCTAAATCTGTTGTCATCTTTTTTCGCTGTCATGTGTTTAAATCCGGAAATATGAGCTTCTGAATGGTTTAACTAAGTTTCATTGAAATTGGTCCAGTAGTTAAGGCGTGATCGGCGAACAAACAAATAGATAAATTTTATTATTAGTTTATTTAGTAGATCTGCATATTTGGTTTATCCATAATATATTCAATTTAAGTTTTGGTTTTTTTACAGTTTTATAATAGTATAGATTGTGTTTTTGACTTCCAAATACTTTTCTCCCAGGACCAAACATGCGGCAACGGCTGGATCTGCGAGCACCGCTGGCGTCAAATCTACTCCATGGTCCAATTCAGGAACGTTGCTCTCGGCACTGGGATGAACGACTGGTGGGACAATGGCAGCAATCAGATCGCCTTCTGTCGTGGAGGGCAAGGCTTTGTCGCTTTTAATAATGACAGCTGGGACTTAAACCAGACTCTTCAGGTTTGTGGTTTCATCAACAGGATAAATTGTTAAAGGCGTCGTACATGCTCGTACTTTTAAGATTTCTGAAGACATAAAATCAGTGAGTTTTCTATGAACTAGCTGATACCCGCGATTTCGTACACGTGCGAAACTGTCCACCAAAATATCTGTCACCAGTATACGATGAACCTCGTGGCAGATGGCTGCTTTTGGTTTAGAAAGTTCTAGCTGTATCTTAGAATCCACGTCTCTGATTTCAAAGATTTCAATGACGGATTTTATAAATCCGACACTGCCTATATCCATTAAGAATTTTTTTTTTCTAACAGACTTGCCTACCAGCTGGTACATACTGCGACGTAATCTCTGGCTCGAAGAATGGTAACAGCTGTACTGGAAAATCAGTTACCGTTGGAAACGATGGTCGAGCTAACATCTACCTTGGAGCTAACGAATTTGATATGCTTCTAGCCATTCATAGGGGAGATGAAGTAAGTTTACACAAAACCAGTTAGCAGTAGAACTGTTTTTCGAAAGAGCTCATCCAGAGGGCCTAGTACGAGTTATGGTGTGTAATCTAGTGGGCGCTGATTTGAGAAGCTTGGTCTACACCAGGGGTCGGTAACCTTTTGAGTCGGAAAAGTCAAAAATGACAATTTACAACATTTCAAAGTTTTTAAAGAGCCACAATTGTTTTTTTTGCCAACAATAAATAGTTCAATGCATAAATAAAGTTTTAAAATACAAAAATTAATCTATTTATTTACAAGTGGCTCAGAGATAGGAATGGTGCCTAATCCTCGTTAAACGATGCACAACGATTTTTAAATGTTTTTTGTTTATAAAATAAATACCTAATATTTGCGTATGGACCTAAAGAACGACAGCTTCACATTCAAAGAGCCGCAGGTTGCCGACCCCTGGTCTACACCAAGCCCGTGCAACGTCAAGCTTCTCAAAGAACCCGCTCAGTGCCTCCGTAAAAATCAGCGCACACTGGTGCGTCCAGACGTTTTACACCAGATCCACACACCAAAACTCGTACTAGGCCCTCAGTGAAATATTACGACTGTACCTACTAATTTCTGCATAAAAAAAGCTACAGTATTAGCTCGAAAAAAAAACAAATAAAAAAAAAAACGGTTACACCTACGAGTTACCTAACAATTTTTTTTATAATCTATTTATGAGTTTTTCAAATATATACAGACCTACTTATTCAGAAAATACATTTTTCTTTGAGGTTGCGTGATGATATTGTGAAAATTAAATTTTAAATCTCATTTCAGTCGAGACTTTGAAGACACTCAACGTTGAAAGATGTTAAACGCTATCATGCCGCTGAAGAAGAAGTTAAAAATATCTCATTTTGATGTTTTGTTGGAAATAATAATTTAAACTTGCCTTTTTATCTGAGCTGTTTGATTTATTTTTAAAACGTGATACTTTTGATCATAACAAAATTGTAGGCCAGAATGTATTGCATTAAAAAAATATTGAAAGGAGTACCTACCTAGGTAAGTTATTTTGGTTCCAAAAATTCAACTAGTAAGTACCTACCTATTTATTTGAATCATGATCGGGGCTTAATACGTGTTTGTAAAGTTACTTTAACATTTTATTTCCTCCAGTTAGGTATACCTACCTATATTTTTTTAATTTAGAGTTTTGATTACAAGGTGGACGGTGGAAACTAAATATTTCCCAAGGATCACCCACGTAAACAGAGGTAAGCCGTTGTAAAAAAAAACCTTTCAACAGTTCACCCAGGTGGTCTTATGAGGTGGACTCGAATTTCAGAAATAACCTTTTTTCTGAACAACACCATGTATAAAAAATCAAAAAGTTTTTGTTTTATGATATATATAATACAAGCTGATAGCTCACCTGATGTTAAGTAGTAACTTCTGCCTATAACAATGCATAACCTCACAGAGCAAGTCCAATGAGGACGTGCCCTGTAAAAGTAATAAAATGATAGCCCATTTATGAACTGAATAAAAACAGAGCACTATATAGTAGTTCAAAACAATTTGCTTCATAAATCAATCGAAAAGCAATTACTCCACGAACGCAAACCATAAACATGCTTCTGTACAAGTTGTAAATTGGGCATTACGGCAAACAGACTGACAGGTCAGCTTGCAGTGAGTGTATACGTAAATATCCTGCCATGGATATTTATATACCTACTCACTGACGAATGCCGCTGTGAAATGACAGTCCGTTGAAGTTCGCAATCAAGCTTATAATCAGGGATTCGAGTTTTCACGTTTTTTGAAACAAGACACATTACAAGACAATTTCTAAAAGTGTCCGTCATTTCGACAGACATTTTTAGAAATTGTCAAAATGACGGACTCAGGCCATATAGGTTTAAAAGAAGAAGAAGAAGCTTATATCAGTATACAGTTTTCTCAATTGATACAGAAGCCTGGCGAAACTCTCGAACTAGACTTGTACTTTCAAAAAACTACTAATGTATGAAACGGAGGTCAAAATTTGGGCGTATTCCAGCTTTCCCCTGCGTGAGTCCCCTGCGTAGGGGATTTCTGGAACTTTTGTCCAATAATCCCCTTAGCAAGCCCAGCAACTGCCGGCAGGGGAAAACTAGAATAAAATTCCAGAAATCCCCTTAGGGGTTAATAAAGAACGAGATTTTCAGTTTTTAATTTTGGTAGAATGGGAGTTCCGCTTCTTAAAACGTTAGTTGTTAATGTTCTTTGGTAAACAGATTGACTTATTCTCATCGAAGTCTTTGTTCGGTGTTGGACAAATTCGTAATTCGGCAGATTCGCTACTCGACACATTCTAGATTGGTCAGATTCGTAATTCGACAGGTTCGCTAGATTGGTTTGATTCGTAATTCGGCAGATTAGGTAGCTACTCGACAGAAGTATCTACAGGTGCAAATATAATAACAAGTGGAACCAAAATATTAATTTGATCCTAAATAATTTACACTTAGTAGATAGGTACCCAGAGGGCGGAAAGACAGGCAATTTGAAAACCACATTTTCCACAAAACTAACAACCCTAAAGCCTAAATAGGTAGACATTACTACTAGTTTAAAGTGTCCCATTGTTGTGTAAAATCTTCCTCTAGTTTTAAATGCTCATGAGTTCAAAAAGTTTCTGCAGAAACTTTTGAAACTTCGTCAGTGCGCTGCGGTTCAACTAAAAACAATCACACAGTTTGTAAGCTTTGTATGAATGTTTCAAGTTTGAATCGCAGAAGATTTGAAACTTTCAGTTCCGATATTTCTCTACTTCCGGTTTGTTCTTTACAAGATCCCAACTGCTTACAACTTATATCGTTCTTTCTGTGTCTTGTCGTTGTAACTAATGCATTTTGCTTCTAGTAGGTAATGCGCACCAAAAGTTATAGAATATCTACCTCAAATTCGCTAGTAGGGATGAATAAAGAGTATATAGATCAAACCACAGCTGTAAAAAATAAAAAAAGCCTACAGTATTAGTAAATAAATAATAAATAAATATTCACAGACATTTAACACAACGCCTTCTAGTCCCAAACTAAGCAAACCTTGTACTATAGGAACTAGATGGCTGATAGAATACATAATATAATTTTTTTTGTAAATACATAGGTACTTATAATACATAGTAACAGCCAGACACAGAACAAACATCTGTTTGCCATACACAAATGTTTGTTCTCGGCGGGGATCGAACCCACGACCCACAGCACAGAAGGCAGAGCTACTACCGACTACACCTGTCAAACATACAAATAGCTTAGTTTACCTAATAGGACCTTACCTTAAGTACCTAAATTAATTTGTGCAAATCCAGCATTGAACCACAAACCAAATCCTCAATCTAAGGTAGTTGGTAGGTAGGTAAGTTTGACCTAGATTATACCAAAGGTAAGCATTTCCTTTGTAGGTACCTATACTTAGTACTCCTAAACGATTAGGTTCTGAAACCTACTAAGAAATGACGAATGAGCAACTAAAAGGTTAAACACATTGAATTAATATTACTAGCGTTAGTATACGCTATATAATATTAATATTACGCTAGTAATAGTTCCTCAATGGTTAAACACAAGGTTTTTTTCGGTTTTCAAATCAACATGTCCACTTATTTACCTAACCTTTAGCTACCAAAAGAAGTTCGAACCGACTTGACCTACTTGAGTGAGTTAACTACTTGTAAGTACCTAGGTAAGTACTTTTTCTGAGAAAGCTAATTATAAATTATCGATTCGAAATACATGTTCTGTTCAATGGAAGAACTTGTCTTGTGTTAGCTTTGATGTTTTCTGACTGGTTTTCTTGTGTAAGTGTTTTGTTTGCCGCATTATTTTTGTAGAAACATCATGCCTCATAGAGCACGTCCTCAGTGGACTAGCTCTGTGGGGTGACACATGAGGTAACCATCCACTTTTTCACATAAAAAAAAATCTAGCAACTCTATGCTCTTTGTTGACAAAAGAGTGCTTCCTTGAGAAGTGCGTGAGGGATGTGTGCTGACTTCTTGCTCGCATATTTGAACATTTCTGAGAATATAAAATCACTGAACTCAGTTATGAAAATTCGCAAACTATCTTGCGTGCAATAACATTGCACAAGATTTAGCGTAACAAACACAATTTTGATTCAATAAAGTTTTCCAAACGAAAAGTTTAAAAAAACTTAAAAAATCTATTTTTTTCGAACTACCTAACTGGATAGCTAATTTCCAGCGTACCCTTTAGCTTCATAACTTGGTCTCGCTCCACGTCCCATGTTGTTAGACCGGAACTAAGAGGCCAGTAATGGCCCGTGACAACCACGGTAGGGCGTTACCAGCTTAGTGAAATGTCACCATCGTTTTATTGAGTTTCGGCGACGTTGTGTAATGTAACTAGCTATCAACCGAAATTACAAGGGTTTTGTCTTATAAGTTTTGCAAAGGGATCCCTGAAGGAACGGTGCCGTCGACTTAATTCACCAGGGCTAAGTAACCTAGGTGAATTAAGTAGGTATACTATTTAGTAGACTTAAATACTCTTAGGTGACTTGCGGAGAATTAAGTACACTAATTTGTATTGAACACCCATTACCCAGGGTATTTAAGTCGACAGTGTATTTAATTCTAAGGCGGCGGGTAAATGAATGATCAACTTCGAGTGATTTGATATGAAATATGGTAGGTATGAAGGTACCTAATGTCGTTTTTAATCTGTATCTTGAAGGCTCAGTAGTTAAATTTTGTTCTCTAAATCTGAAAATACTGCAATTGTAAGTCTGCATTATGGAGAGATTCAGGCACACGTCTAGTTGTAGAGATATATAGATCCAGTACATATGAGCGCTATGAGTTAGGTCAGGCATAAATAAATGATCCAGCTGTTCCAAAACTGGGCATCGAGAAATGAGACTGGATCCAACTAAAGTTTTTGCTCTCTATCACACCAGACTCGTAATAACATTAGTTAATCTATTCCCAAAATTAGTATTCTAGAGTGGAATCTATCCTAGGAAAGGTCAAACAATCCAATTTGGGCTTTGTCCTGAAATAGAACGTTGCTAGGTTTGGTAGTTTTTTTCTTTTTCTTTTTAAAAATACTGACTGTGCAAATTATTGTCACGCACTTAACAATTTTACTGGGTTAGCATTTTTCTAAAGGCGCTAATGAACCCTCTGAAATTAATTATGCGCTATGGAAAATAAATTATTTCGGATTAAGTTAACATTTGACTGTATAATTATTACTCACCCACACAGTCTACTTACTATGCAAGTTTTATTCTAATCTGAAAGCTTTGTCCGTAATTCTACGTGCGCTACGCCAGTCTACGTTTAGCCACCGCCGCGGTAGCACGTGCGCGTCCGCTTCGAATTTTCCACGACGTAAATTTTTAATTGCTTCGGAACCAAAAGGCGGCGCCTTTAATTTCTAGGAACCAATCGAATAGTTTTTTTTGTGTTTTGTGAAGTGACGCGCGTCAGGTGAGTGGTCCGAGTCACAGTGAATCGAAGCGTGAAGCTGGTACAAGTGCTAACTTAGTTTGAAGTGTTCTTGAATGGGGATCTTCAAGCGGTCGTCCTGAATTTTTTGGTTTGGAGTGGTGAGTGTTTTTTGACCTTTATTACAATGGCAAAAATATTCACAAACAGTCTGTACTCATGTTAAAAGGTTTTTACTAAAGACTACTACATTAAAGTCACGACTAAATAAACTCAGGTAGACTGACCTATTTTACAGTTGCTGCTGATTAATTTGATAATGAAAATAATGATAAATACTCAAAATAAAGTGAAAAATATGTCTAATTACCAACGCACCTTCGCTAGATACAGGTAGGTAAATTTTAATGGTTTTGCCTATGTTTTCCTCATTTCATAAATGTCGAATTCATTATCTATCCCACGCGAACACAAATATCAATTTAGCACGATTACGTTTCAAATTGCAATCGCCAATTGCCGATTTACCTCATTGCCCGTTTTGGCTCTACCTAATAGCGAACGATTTAAATCATGTTTCATTAAAACTCTACACTGTTTCATGAAAGAAGACCATAAACAGAGTCACTGAAGGTCAGAGACCTTCGGACAATATGACACTGACAGAGTTAAAACTTAACAAAAATGTGCCAATAAAAAAGTTTGTAACTAATGCTCAGCTCGGTCGAGATATGACGTCATCTCTAGTCAACCTATTCGAACAATTCAATCATTTGATCATTCTAGCACATTCTAGTAAGATCTGTACAGAATATTTCGTAACATGATATTATACAGAAAAACTGTCAGATCTTTTAAAAATTTGACTACGATATATCTTTCGGTTCACCTATTTTATGAAGATGATTTTGAGTATTAATCTGACTTTTCGAGTAGGTAATTCCTGTGTGGGAATATGCATTTATTACATCTGGCAGAAGTTTTGTTACACCCTGTATACCACTTCTCTATTATAATCTAGTTTTGAGAAAGTGTATGTTCTCTGAAAAGGTAATTGTGGATCTAACATTATCCAACCCTAGAAAGGTATCAGGTGAGCAATCTGGTTAAAATATCCAACACATCGAACCCAGCGTGAAAATCAACATCGCTATGTTAATAAACATTGAAAATTGTTGTTGAAAAGTGATAGGAAAGCAAACGTTAGCGTAGATTTTGATGGCAGGCAGCCAGAGTAGGTAGGTAAGTAACTAAGTAAAAACCAGCTACAATAAATGTACCTGCCATTCTTGGCCTGGTTTTTTTTTTCTTTGCTACTCACAAAAGCTATTCATTTTGAAAAGAGTTGTATAGCAATAATTTACAAAATTACCTAGGTAGATTCCGGATATGGATTGAACACAGTTGAAAATCTACAACGTGAACTTTTCGTTGACTTTGTGGACTGATCTAGCTATTCTGAGATGTTATTTTTAGCTGTGCATCAACTGCTTACTGAATTTTAAACAAGTATACTACCTACTGGAACAGCTGTATGATTTGTTTCAAAAAAATCTTATAGTACCTTATATAAGTACCATTTGGTAATCTAAATTAATAGGTAGCTATAAATATTTCTAGATATTTTGTTTTTTAGCTTTATAGAGATCATTTTAGATTTTTAAGAAAAAAATGTAGGTATATTATACCTAAAACTGTGCTCAGCTTGGGACTAGAGTAGAGAGCGTTGTGTAATATGTCCAAAAATATTTATTTATTTATTTTAAATCAGACACTTATTGGTTTCATACCTGAACATTATCATGCGGTTCCGAGCCGTTGAAATCTCATTTTATGGCTCAGTAAAATTTATAACCTCTGTCGAGAGGACTATGAAACTGCCATGTGTTTCCAATTTCCGTTTGGAAGTGATTTACATAAAATAAATGACTATCAGAGAAACAGGATTGGCTTACTGTTTGTTTAGTATTGTGTGTTATATGAACTGTGGTATTGTGAACTGAGAATAATAAACAAACAATGTGAAAGCTCTTCTACGGTTTGTCCAGTTCTGTGTTTGTTTTTATTTCCCCGCGTATGCAGGATGTATTAGGACAAGTGAAACGAGTTTTCGACCGAGATATGAAGTCATCTCTATTAGACTAAAATCTTTACCGAAATGAGCTTAAGGCCCTAGAAAACTAAGCAGGGTTAAGCTCTGAGCTCGCGATCGTAACGCACAACGCTGCGGTATGCGGCGCAACGCAGCGTACCGCGTTTGCTCTTCGCCGCTGACGCAGACTGCGATGGAACAAGAGACTATTATACTAGACGTTTTCCATACGATTATGTGTCCGCCGCATGTCGCATACCGCAGCGTTGTGCGTTACGATCGCGAGACCAAAGCTTTAGGTTAATGTTAGTTAATTAATGTTAGTAGGTACCTACTCGTATATAGGTAGTACCAAATAGCCCCCTTAAACCTAAGTAGGTGAGTAGGCAGTAATCTTTCACCACTTAATTAGATACCTAACTCGATAAAACGATCGATGATGGGCCCAATTCAGTTGGTACATTTTTCTAAACTACACTGACAGCACTAAATTAATGATTTTGTCGGTTCAGTTCATGTGAAAGGGAAGGCATTATTTTAGGTTCTTAGAATATGCAAACGTTAGGTTGACTAGTTTTTTCCCGTCACAACTCTTGGGTAGGCAGGTTTAAACAGGTCAATCGATACTGTAACTGCATCGGTCTGCTTAATGAATTAAAGTTAAATTAAAATAAAGATTATTTCATTAAGAACACGGTGGTATAGGGTTGTCTGCCAAAAATCAGTCCTGAATTCCGGTTGTCGAGGTTTAAAAACTGAAATTTTTAATTAATCATATTCTGGACTGAAATTTTTTAGACAACCCATTTGCAATATATTTATTGACATATTTACCTAATTGATAATAAAATAGTTTTTATCTATTAACCAGCTCAGTGAAGGTCGTTGTATAGCGGGATCCTGTACTACCTAGAGGTATGAAATATGGAGGGTATAGTATCCGTATATAGTGTAGGGGTGCACTAAGAAAGGAATTTTGAAAAGTGACACTCTAAAGGGTCTAGAACGCCAGCAAAGCCGCGGGCGACGGCTAGTAGGTACGGGAAAATCAAAAGAAACAGATCTACGTAAAAACTTATACCTAAGAACATCCGAAAAACTATTTTATTAACCTTTTTTATTTACTCTCACGTAAAGTTTCTCAGACCTTCATCAACTTCCAACGATAACTATACAAGACCGACTTTCTTATTAGCAAATTCAGATAACCTCCACTTGATTATGACTCTTATGACCCGTTAATAGGATAGAATTTCGTAAGCTTATACTTCGGGAACTAAGAGGATCATTCAATGTCCTAAGACACCTCTAATAGGTAATGAGTAATAATCGAATGGCTCTTTTATTTTTGTGGGTAAATGTTTGTTGGATTGTTTGTGTTTGGGTTTCTCTGTATCGATTTCTACAGCTGAGTATAAGATTGAACCTACTTACCTATGTACGTTTTTTTTATGATAAAAGTAATGGAACAAGCTGATAGCTCACATGATGTTAAGTAGTAACTTCGGCCTATAACAATGCATTACCCCACAGAGCAAGTCCAATGAGGACGTGCCCTGTAAGTCAATGCACTGCGTCCATCACTCTGAGACGTAAACATCTTGAAGTCTCATGTGCCTGTAATTACATAAGTACATACATGTATGTACGTATACTTAAGTTAAGTTGCTACGACGTAGGTAGGTAGGTACCTATACACCTAGTAGGTATTGTCGCATTCAAAGAAAATAAAATATAATTTCAAACGTGATGTAGCCAATTAAAAAATATTTCGGCAAATAAATTACATAATTAGGTATGTACTTAAACTACTACGACGAATGAAATAAAAATTAATTCGCTTCTTCCTATAGGTAGGTACTGTAAGAAGGTGCTTGTTTGAGGTAAATACTTACCTTGCTTTACTGGAAAAATATTTATTAGAACAGATATTTTATAATAGCCGAAAATATGCCGTGTCCATAATAGCATTTTGCCCAGCTGAAAGTAACACAATTATTTTAATTCATTTGTACAAAAAAAAAACTAAATTGGCGGCAGTTTTCCGTTATTTGGCTGGGGCAATCTATTAGGCGCCCAATTACACGAGAAACGTAAGTTATGGACACGCATGGGCCTTCGCTACCTAAGGGCCGGCTTACACACTCATGAGTCTATGGAGTTAAATAGTAGTAGAGTCACATGACGACTCTATCACTTGTCTTGTTGTACAGCGCACCTGCGCAGGACCTGCTAAGGATTTTCTTTACTTTCTTAGGCACTACCGCTTGGCACTACTATTTAGAGTGAAGGGAAATTTTACTTTCCCGTGACACTGCTGGTAGTGCTACGGGTAAAAGTACATTTATTTTATCCGTTCTGAAAGCAAATTTTATGCATCTCTTTGTGTGTTTATTACGCTGAAGAGTAAGCTCTCATTACTGTGTTCCGATTCTGGAAGAAATTTCCACTGTCAGTTATTTACGAGGAAAGTAAATTCCTTTGAAATAACCAGTTCTCTTATCTTGGTTATCTGCATGTTCGTGATACTGTGTCTATGACGCTTAGGACACTTTTTCAAGCTCTTTGATTGGATAACTGTACACGCTGATATATTTTGAAATGGCTCTTAAAAATACGCAATAGAACCAGTAACTATAACTAGGCAGTCACACCTAGTAGAAAGTACAAACTTTGGTGTCATTCACTACACTGCAAGAAATAAGCGGTAAAGTTTAGTAGCGATCTGCGTAGCGACTGCAGAGCGCTGTTGCGTGCCGTAAGCACTACACCACTAAACTCACCAGTTACTTATAACTATTTAAATTGCTCATAAGGGCTATGAAGGATTTATGCGGCTCGCTGAACTATTTAATGCTCACCAAAACCTTTTTAAGCGTGTTGCTAAGTTTAGCTTTTGCGAGAGAGCTTAATAAGTACAATCGGTTTTTTACTACTCGCGTGGTTTTTACCTCATTGACATAACTTTTAAGTTAAATTTAGATCCGTAATGATTATGTTTGTATTTGTTTATTAAGTACATAACCATATTATTATTCTGTAACATATGTATTGTAGACTAAAATAATTTGACCTTAACTCATAACGAAACGAACTGAATACAAGTTACCAATACACAATAAGAAGTGATAAGACGCCTATTTCTTTTCCAAATAGACACACTGTCGCGTCGTGTACCTGCCGTCTAGATCTCCATGATCACACTACCTATCCTTACTATACATACAGCATAGTGGGAAAGTCGCAAATGGTTTGAATCCTTGTCAAACATGGCTGTTTGCCAATACAAACCGCAACATAACCCTTTTTGGACATGGCTTGTTTGAGTGAACTGAATATACCTCTTGATGTTCTGTAAAACTCTTATATTAAAAGCGACCTGCCAGACTTTTGATGCTGGGAAATTCAATACAAAGAAGTTTCTACCTTTCAATGGTCATTTAAAAAACCTTTGAGGATGTGAAAATCAATTAGGTCCGTACCTTTTAAAAGAGTAGGTAAGTAGGTACGTTTATTTTTTCAGTGAATTTGACTAAATTTTTCTCTTTTATGTCGGTTTCCGGCATCCTCGTCACGTGAAATTTTTTACGACCCAATTTATTTGTTTGAGCAATTGAAAATAAATATGTAGATTGGATAAAATAAACAATATCTCTTTTTATTTAAGCACCTACAAATCTATGTGAAATACCAAAACACCGCCAGATTTAAATAAGACATTACTTCCGTTCCATTGTACTTAGCTAAATAAATATGCCACGTATCTACCAAATAAGGATAAACCTACAAACAAAGTGAAAGTAATGGATATCACAGAAGTAGGTATCGCTGGGACTCATTTATCTAAGAACGTGTGCTAAGAATTTAAAGCTTTGCATTCATGAAAAATTTAACAACTTATTTCCAGTGTCTTGGGAGTGTTTACAACATTTTCGTTTTCTTTACTTAGGATCCTTTTAGAAGCAGGTAAAGAACATCTACAAAATAATTATTAATTTAAAATAATTATTTTGTAGATGTTCTTTACCTGCTTTTAAAATATAAAAGCGTTGTTTACAAAAAGCTTATTTGAAAAGGGTGGTTTATTAAATTTTTTTAATACAAAAATATACGCATGCCTAAAAAAAGGTGTCCTAAATCTTAGAAAAACAAAAGCAAACAAAGAATGTATCTATTTACTATTTCTTATTCTCTTATAAAAAATATATCATTTGATGATTGTGAAACCCCACAGCAAATTCATTTTAAGATTTCCATGCGATAAAATAGTGACCGTCTTCAAAGTCCCCCATCCCGTGAATAAGCTACGCATCTTGTCCCATCCCACGGGAGCCGTTAGGATGGTTTCCAGATAAAATGTATAACCAGCCGATCCCTTAGGCGTACAACACACGACACTGCACATAACCGTACAGTTACGCTATGGGCGTTCCCATTTGCATCCAGTTATTAGTCATTATAATGCCAGAAATATGTTGTTTATTTATTTTGAAAACGATAATTACAAAACAATTCTACCGGGATCAGATGCTGTAGACCCCCTGGTTCTTGATTTAGTGGTTTTTGTCATCTTGTAAAATCTTACAAAATATAGAAACAAACACAGTCAAATTAATCAATTCACGGTCACCGTGCTTAGAAAAGAAAATGCTGATGACGTCTTTTGGTACTCCGATTTTGAGACAGACTGGAAGCATTCATTCGTGCATTGGATATCTGTCAAAAATCTTTTCTAAGTAGTATGACGAAGAATGGTGACTAAGATGCGGCTACAGAAGCGTAAGACGTCCGGCAACGAGATGGGTAGACGACATCGTCAAAATAGCAGACTGTAAAATGGGAGAGACTAGCACAGGACCGCAGTGGATGGCACAAACTTGGGGAGGCCTATGCCCAGTAGTGGGTAAAGTGTGGATGATGATGATGATGATGATGATGAGTGGTGGCTCAGACTTGAGAAGCTTGTTTCAGCTTTTGATCTTTAGCAAAAAAGTGCAACTCCAGCCTAGATGTAAAGATTTTTATAGAAAGCTATTAAAAAAAATCTATGCTTGAGTTTCGATTCCGACTTGAATAATTTATCAGTATACGAGACTTTATACCGCTGCTGCTCCACTGCAACACGCGGTGCCGTGTGTAAGCCGCTTTAGGGACAAATGTTGTTATGGCACGCGTGAACGTTTTATTTCTCTGTCCCTCGAGGATTGACTGTCACAGAAACTATTGAGTTCTTGCGCGTGAAATTCCACTACAAGTCTATAAAATACTGTTACTAGATTTTAAATAGATGTAGGTACGAGTAGCTATGGAATTAGTAGGTTTTTGACTTATGATTTAAATAAACCACTCTGCCCTCGTATTGCAAGCTCTGAACTGCTTTCGCTGCCCAGCATAATGTTAAGTGACGTGGCTACAGATATACAAAAACAAGAAGCTTTTGACGGCTATAAACGCGCTGAAACGCGCTAATGTCACTATTTAGTTACAGAATACCTATGATTTAGTATGAAAACAGTTCAGAAAACCTGCCAGGCTTAAACCTAGCAGGTTTTTATGAGACAGGGATACCCCCACTGACCATGAAGAGAAAATATGCCTCAGTCATGCACAGTAAACTCGGTAAAGTCTAATTTACACTCTCATAAGTATAGTGTAAGAGTAGGCAGCGGTTGTTATGTTGTTGCATTTTTCAATACTAACAGAATTTGAAAGTAGATACTCATAAGAATGTTCACCGAATCAGAGGGATTCTTATAAACCCTCTTAAAGACTGTTATTAATGTACCGCTGTGAAATAGGTCAGCCTAGGAAAACGCGACCACAGAATCTCGGGCACTAGTCAGATGACTAAAAAGTTATGAGGATATTCATCAGCTCTGAAAACTAGTTTTGAAAAATATCAAGCACAATTATAGTTTGAAACATTTCCTAGTTCATCCTGGAGTCCATATCAGAATCAGAATCAGAATCATTTTTTATTGAAAAAGATGTGCACAAATAAAAAATATTGTAAATACTGTATTAGTTGTAATTTTCTTTGTGAATACAAAAAAAAACATAATTATGTTTAAATAAAAAAATAAAATTAATTTCACAAAGTTAGTGTGACATCAGTCTCTCGTCATTACTATTTTAATGTTGAAATAGGTACAGAACATAGGTACCTACTCTATGGTCTGATGGTTACAATGAAGAGAATCTAATGAGATTTACATGGCCGGAGGTGTAACATTTTTGTAAAGGTGAATTGTTTGCTTTGCAAACGTTCGTGGACATAAATATTGTATGTGCCAACTGTGCCAAGATGGAGTCCTTCATTACCCTATGGGTTAAAAATATGATACGGAAATACGGACAGTTATCTGTCTGGACATTTCTTTATATAGGCGTAGACCGCGTAGTATGTAAATCACCAACAGGGGTGTCGTTTGACATAGTCTTGCGTGTGGCTTCATACGTGTTTAAGATAAACATTGAATTTACTACTATTCATCATCATTATCAGCCTGTACAATTTATTTGTTGGACGTAGGTCTCTTATGATTTGAAAGAGAACGAGTTTTAGTTTTCTCCATTGCCCTACCCTCTATTTTAACCTCTATAAAGTATTATCTATCTATCTATCTATCTCTCTATCTTTAACATAAAATATAATGTAGGTCTTGTATTTGCCACCTCATCATCATCATCGACCTATATCGGTCCACTGCTGCACGTAGGTCTTTCCCAAGACGCGCCACTGAGCCCGGTCTTCGGCTCTTCTCATCTCTTATTTACCACCTATTTTAGTAGTTTTAGTAAATAATGGTATATTTTCTGGAGTCGATAACATCCTTCTCAATCAATGTTATTTTCAGTTGTGAAAACATAAAACGGAAGCATGCTGAGCACGTTTTTACTAATGGATGTAGGTAGGTAGGTACCTAAACCGATGTAACCGGAAGGTAAAGTAGGGCGGCCTTCGATGGACTAACGACATGATTAAGAGCGTGGGAAGTCACTAGATAGTTGGACCAAAATAACTCTTTTTGGACATCACAAACATACATAAATAAATATAAATAAATATAAATATTCACAGACATTTAACACAACGCTTTCTAGTCCCAAACTAAGCAAAGTACTATGGGAACTAGATGGCTGATAGAATACTTATTATATTTTTTTTTGTAAATACATACTTATAATACATAGTAACACCCGTTGGACCTAATTATGGCTGTAGTAAAAGGTTCAAAAACGTTCTTCCTAGAAATTTGTGTGGGATGTCCAGCAGTAGACCTCTTTATGGTAATATGATATTCAAAGTCAAAGTCAAAGTCAAAAAGCTTTTATTCAATAAAATCTCACTGATCACTTTGAATCGTCATTACGTTAGGTATGATTACAATTTTTTTTTTATTGGATGAGTTGGAGCTAGTTCATCTCAAGCTTGTTTGTCTTCTAAATAATATGATATTTTATAGTATGCTTTTAAAATAAGTCTTTGTTTTATTACGTTTTTGAACTTGCCAATCGACAATTGAGACACATCACTTGGGATTTTGTTAAAGAAGCGTACACATTGCCCTTTGAAAGATTTACTAATTTTTGAGAGCCTAGTGGTGGGAACAGCGAGTTTGTCTTTGTTTCTAGTGTTAACATTATGATTATCACTTTTTTTGTTGAATAGATTTATATAGATGTGATGTATAACAATGTACGTATGTAGATAATATTTTATTATATTTAGCCGAGGACGTGTGACTGGAGGGCAAAGACCACCCCTTTAACGCTAGCTTTTGTATTTGAAGAGTTACCTGAAATAGAAATTTAGGTCACGTCGTCGCGTCGTATAACTTTATAATTTTTTGTAAAATTAACTTGATGCATGGACTAACAATACATCGTACCTAGTTAATTTTCAGTGACAGTTTATTTAAAAGGGCACCTATAAATAAATTATGAAGATAAGTGAGTACCTGAATCTGAAATAAAAAAAAAACGAGACGGTTTTATGCCAAAATTATTTTACCTTTATCATAAAATTACTTTTCGTTGTAGGCACTTACGAATAAAACTTTATAGACAATATGGGTTTGACATTGTAAATAATAAATGTAACTAACTACCTACCTTTATGTAGTGCTACTTTATGATGATGATGTCAGGTACTATTTACTTACGTTCTTTTCTGTTGTTTCTAGCAAATAAACCATTTCAATATCAATACATTAGTAAGTATATAACTACTAAATTATAATAATAATAGAAATATAAATTAGAATAGAAATGCTAACATTTATGAGCTTCGAACAAAAAAAACATTAGAAGTGTCGTAATAAAAATAATGAAAATATAACAAACATTCTGATCTTGAAATAGGACACCCAATGATGGGACTTGCCAATTTCTTGTGAATCACTTTAGCAAAATTGTTATGACGTAAAATACAATCTTTATGGCGCTGATGTACAAAATATTTGAATATTTTTGTCACAGAATTTATGTAAATAAAATTGAATCACGCATGTATTTTGATGTCGTAAATGATCTCATTTTTTCTCGATTTTACCACTAAAATAAAAATAATTTCATACTAAGTAGGTAAGAAAACACCCGAGAATAATGAGTTCATACTGTTGGTATAGATAGATATAAGTAAAGTAGGTAGTAAAGAATTCTTAAATACTAACTTTATATTTGCTAAAGGGTTAAGTGCTAAGAGATTTTCGAATCTAGTATGCAAAGTAAAATTAGGTAGTAGAACAAGAGATTACTTACCTACATATTTTAATCACTAAAAACAAAGCAACGCTGATTTTATTTTTAAAATTCATAACATATTAGCTAAGCCAGAAGCCGTATTACGTAGAAACGCAAACAAGACCTTTGGAATTTAACAAACTGCGGTAAAACTGAAATCCGTCTGAACATTCAGCGGCTGCTGATGGAAAATCCGCTATAACTATAAGTCCGCTAGTTCAGTTAGTCTACTACTATCGGTGGTCAAACTGAAATTCTTCTAAACATTCAGCGGCTGGTGATGGAAAGTCCGCTGTAAGTCCGCTAGTTTCTCCACATTTAAAACTGATACTATGTTAAGCCAAGGCAGGAGTATACTTTAGTCAGTAAAGAAACTCAGCAAATAAGTTTTTAATATACGAATGCCGTTTTAGTCTAGTTTGTATTTTTTTGTATGAACTTAATTCTCAATACAAATGAGTGGCTCAGTTGACAGCACATTGCATAAAAAACCCATAGTTTTTTCTTGAATCAAATTGGGCTTAGAAATTACTGTACTTTTTTGAAATGTCTAAACATATTTATATCTTAATTTTGTCTGTTAGAGACCGCTTCTTGAAACTATGTCCGCTAGCTGTACACAGCTACTAACTTATTCTATCGTCTGCTACACAGTTGGTACAAAATAAATAAACAGTGAATAAAAACACAGTCCTGACCAAACATTAGATTTTCTGCGTGAAGTAGCGTACAAGCGTGAGTATGTACAATGTCAAGCATTAGTTATAATCGAGACTTTCTGATTCCATAATTTTGTACTAAGTCTTTTTCTGAAATAAAGAATTTATTGTTATTAGAATTTATTAGTTGTCAAAAACTATCGAGTTCTTTGGTAGAGGTATGTGGGTGAGTAAAGTTTATTAGAATAGCTTTAGTAACTTTAAAGATACGAATGAATTTGTTTGGAACTGGCACTTACTACCTATTGAATGCTTCAATATGGTTTTTGTGATTTTACATAAACTTACAGCGAATTTAAGCTCAAGAAAGAGCTGCGATGAAAAGATCATGCGCCCTAGAAACCCAAAAAGTGTTCATTAAAATGAAATGCCGCCTTGATACAAGTACTTCAAGCAGTCACATAGATTTATAACCAAACGTCTGAACGACCTATATCGATTGAAATTCCACCATAACACACGAAAAAAAACATAAGTTGATCACCTAAATAATACACCTATCCATGCGTGGTTACTATTGATTCGACCCGTCCCTGAACCGCTGAGTATTTAGATGTTTATACAATCACCTACGATCAATAGTGGGTAATCACTTAGAAGCCAATTTCGTGGGAATGAATGACCGATCCGGTCGTAATTGTCTGCGCGACCTGATTTGAGACGTGCCTTATGTTAGGCATGGAATAGAATACTAACTTTACTTATAGGCCTTTACATCTATTGAAGATGATTTATACCGCGTTAGGAGGCAATCTAAGCCTACATTTAACGGGACACTGTAAGTAGTACCTGGGGCAATGTTTAGATGGAGTAGGCTTGCCCAGCACCTATACCATCCTCTCAGCTAGTCAGCCATATCCACAGGAAAGATAAGGTCAATACGTGCGGAGCTGACTAAGCCGCGGGTTTCCACGCGGTGAAGGATACTAACCTACACGAGCTATTAATAATATTGTTCGTTAGTAAGTGGGTAGGCTTGGGCACTTGGGCATCTCCTACGGGCCTAAGGTGAACCCATCGCTGATGGTCAAAGTAATCAGGCCTTTACACTTAATCTAAACTCTTTTGAAGCTGACTGACAATCAACGCACAGCTTAAACTAAAAGTCCTAGACATAAGAAATTTGGAGGGTAGTATCCTTATATAGTGTAGAGATGCACTAAGAAAAGAATTTTGAAAATTCGCACCTGAAGACTCTTGAAAATTGGTACATAGATTCCTCAAATAAATTAACTCGACACGTGATACAGGATTTTTCAAAACTGTTTTATGCTGATACCACGCGATCAAAGCCACAGGCGACGGCTAGTGATTTATACAGTCCGGTTTAGTTTCACTGTTTCACCTTCAGCATTAGTCATAAGTAACTGTAAAGGTTATTATAGGTCATTTTGTTAAAAAAGTTTGTAATCTCAATGAACACCAAAAAGTTTACATTCTTTCTTTGAAAAGTTGGTGGTTACAGACAGTGGCGGATTCAGGATTTCGGTTTGAGAAGGACTTGACCTTCCCAGCTATTAGGTTTCTCTGACAAACGCTGGTCCACTCTTGGGAGATTCTAGAGGGGTTTAAGCCCCTTAGCCCCCCTGAATCCGTTTGTCACATCACAGGTGAGAAAAATCGCACATAAAAGTAATTTAATTGAATAAAATGGCTCATTTAGCTCCTCATATTTTTCATAATTATAGACTTGATCGTGGCATATTAAAATTATTTATGTTAATGTTCATAGCAAACCGCGTAGTAGATAAGTAGGTATCTACTTACGTTCTTATAGGTTTTACTACAGAATGTAAGTAACTAAACAATGAATAATTAGTGTTCAATATAATAAAAATCCTAACTTAGTATCACTTAGTAGCAAGTGTTATAATTAGCTAAAAGTATAACGACTTGCTTTGTAATTTGAAATGAAACAACTAAAATGAAAAGACAGCTGTCAACTTCTGTCTAGCTAGAATCTTTAACTTTTTTTTGAGATTGTTAATCTCTATTCGACCCTTCGATTGGTAAATGCTCAAAGATTCGACCCTATTGACCTTTTTGAATATATTTTTTATGACACGAGCTCTCTCAATTCAACCCCACTTTCAAATGCTGTGTAATGAATTACATAATCTCTTAATTTTAAAAATTCTTTGTTTACTTTAGCTACCTTACAAACCGTTTTTCACATCTTTATTCCACCCCTTCTCTTTCAAACCACTTATTGATTACAATAATTAATTCTGGCACGATAAAGAAGACTTTGAATTTAAGGGACAAATTAAATTGGAACACCTGGCGGTTCTGATCCACTGTCTAAGTTTTCGGCTCGAATATATACGTTATTGGATTTCTAATTATTGAACACCAATGGTCTAGTGGTAGCAACTCAGCCCAGCGATTCTAAGGTCGTAGGTACAAACAGTTTATTATGTGCGCTATACCTTTGCTCCATGGTCCGTGAAGGAAAACATCGTGAGGAAACCCGCGGCTTAGTCAGCTCCGCACGTATTGACCTTGTCTTTCCCGTGAATATGGCTGACTAGGCTGAGAGGATGGTATAGGTTCTAGGCAAGCCTACTCCATCTAAACACTGTCTCAGGCACTACAGTGTTCCGTTAAGTGTAGGCATAGGTTGCCTCCTGCCACTGTATAAAATCATCTTCAATAGATGTAAAGGCCTATAAAGCCCGTAATCGTTACTCAAGGTTTTGAGTAGAGATTTTCATACATAAATCTATGCTTGTGTCCGGATGTGCTTGAGCAGTCAATCAGCATCCGGGCCTAAAACAGAAACATCGTGTAGAAACCCGCGGTTTAGTCAGCTCAGCATGTACCTTGTAAATCCTGTGGTTAAGACTTGTTTTCATACTGAAATAATTGAACTTTTAATGAACTCGCTCCAACTTTTTCCGAAAAATTTGCTGAATATTTTCCACACAACCGAAGCCATAAACAACTCAAAAAGTTTCTAATCTTCGTAAGCAAACTTAATCTTGTATTATTTACCTTGCTCGCATCTCAAGAACTTGCAAACATTAAAATGAGCTTACCTACCTATAACAATTTCAATTTTACACGTATTTTGCACGTAAATTAAGTTTCATCATAAGCTAAACGTAAACAGATACGTAGATAATTATAATATCTTTATTGTACACCAAAAAGAAAAAAGTAATACAAAAGAAATAACCAATTAAAATACGAGGTCTTATCGCTGTAAGCTATCTCTTCCAGACAATATTTGGGTTGACAGAAGTATTTCAATTATGTACCTACGCCAACGAAACGAAACACAATTTCAACATAGCACACTAATGTCAATGAAAGAGTGTAGTTTACGCCCTCGTCGATCGACTTTTCATCATCATCATCAGAAGTTAAAAGGCTTGTGATTAAGGGTTGTGGTACCTTCACCCACTATCTGCCACATTACAACGTCATCGACTACAATGGGGCACGAACGAACTAATCATAGTCGTGTCGTCGCCGCGATACGTAAACATAACCTGAGTCACATTGCACGTCAACGCCACCCCAACTGCCGAACGCTGTAGCGTAACCACGCAGTGTATCTCGAATACGCTAAAGATACATTTACAATAATAATTGTTACATTTCGTGCTGAAGCCACTGTTGTAGATCACGAAGTCATAAAGTCATTACTACCTAGTGATCTACTTTGTACATGTCAATATTATTACTAACGTACCTACCTTAGGTCTGTACTGACCTTTGCTGAATGTCATGAGTAATCTTAAGGTCAACAGCCGCAAACATTTAAATTACCTACCCAGATATATAACAAGTGTTACGTACGTGGTTAAACTAATTATGATAGCTCTAGTCTGGTTGCCAGTCGACTTTATAGGAAACCGTAAGTTCATTCATTCATTCATCATTCATTCAGTAGGTATTTTATATAATTGCTCGTGAGATTTTTGTTAATAACATTGTCAAAAATTAACAACTAGCTACTAGCTTCTGCGCGCGGCTTTACTTTGCTTTAAGTGTTCATTTCAGCACTTATCGATATTCTGTCCGTTAGTATTCTTAAAACCGATGATACAGCAGTATTGCCACTCATAAGAAACCCGATACTTGATGGCTCTCGAAGCCAACGAGGAACAGACGGTCTTGACTAAGCATCTATCGAATAAGCGTAGAATAATATCAACGAGGAAAACTTAAAGAAAAACAATCAAAGAACCGATATTGTCATATACTTTCTATTAATATTTATTTATTATTACTTAAATAAAGAACTTTAAAAAACTTAAGTCTAGACTAGAACATTTTATAAGCTAGAAGAATTATTTAGACACTTGAAAGACAGATACAATAACAAAGACTACTAATAAATTGCCTTGGGCCCATATCGATATATCGATACAGCAGTGCAAGTACCGTTCTTGTCGATCGCATAATTTGACATTTAGAATCGTCAAAATTCGATAAAAATGGTTTTATCGACAGTTGCGGGTACGCTACCAACTTAGTCGATCGGTAGACAAATTCGTTAAATTTTAACGAATTGGCAATGGTGTATGTTTACTATGCTTTGATTCTGACAAACGAAAGTGATTAACAGCGATATTGACAGTAAACTAGTAAATCATGGCAGCAGTGAACGAATGATTTCGATAAACGCTGACCTTATTTTTGGGAGTACGGATCTTTTGTCGACAAGAGATCCGTACTCCCATGAAACGATACGTTTATCGACTTTAGCGATCGACAACTAATCGATCGATAAAAACGGTACTTGCACTGCAGATATCGTAAGTCAAGCATATAATAGAGTAGATATTTTTCTACAAAAATCTATGATTGAGTCCGAATCAGTGCTTGAGAAGTAAATTAGGATACGACCCCAGGGGCCTGAGCAATTGCTTACCTACGTACATCGAGTTAGAATGCCTACGTATTATAATAATACTAGCCGTCGCCCGCGGCGTTGCTCGCGTTCTAGACCCTTTAGGGTGCGACTTTACAAAATTCCTTTCTTAGCATAAATTGCATACCTCTAGGACTTTAAGTTTAGGCTGTGCGTTGATTGTCAGTCAGCTTCAAAAGAGTTTCATTATATTTAGAAGATAGAAGATGTAGTAACGTAGGCAAAGATATAATTTTAAGTAGTAGCTAGAAGGAATAAAATATGATACTCTGAACATGCTAACTCTGCGACATCATCGATATAATCATCCACGTAGACCAAGAACACTTTTGATAGCCTTTTTTTATATGGAATAAATTGTCCTTTGCCTACAATCTCACCTGATGGTAAGTGACGATGGAGCCGACAATAAAGCAGGACAGTCTACTCGTAGAAGACACCTACTCACTATAACCTTGAAAAGACCCGGACAGCCTAGCTTACTTAACAATTATTATTAATACGGTTTGTTAGTTCAATTTTTCCGTATCTAAATATTATTTAACCATTTTCAGTCAGTCTCCCCTTCATGTTAACGATTTGTTGATTCTACAGACATAATTGAATTGTAAACAAGTAGAAGTGCCAAACTTAGTTTCTGTGTTTGTCTTGGACTTCGTAGGCTTCATGTGTGACATGTGACGAGTGTTTTATTATGTCTAGCACGAATTTAGTGAATTTTGAGATAGACTATTGCTATCCATAAATTGATCTTTGTTTTTACTAGTTTTAATCTACGGCTTAAGGTGCGAACAAAAATCTTATCACGTTCTATACCTATTACTATACCTAGATCATTATGTATTTAAAATTTTAAGCAAATTGGTCCAGTGTTTGAATCAAAATCATCCAAAATTAACTTTCACGTTACAGTACATAGACTTAAGCAATATAGAATATTGAAAAGAAAATCCAGTTCCTAAATCTGCGATTACAAAAGATAAAACTTAATTGTATATAACTGCACAAAAAGTATTAAGGTATAAGTAATGTTCAAAACTGTGCTTTAATATGTTTACTTACGATCCAAAATCGCCTCACCACACAATCTCTTGGCAATGCGTAGTATAATGTATAGCCTCCCATGTAAGCTTTGATTACAATACAACCACATTATTTAGTCAAAATGGAAACACAGCTGGCTATAGTGCTACGCTGTGAGCTACGTCGTAGCAAGTTCTACGAAATGTGCTACGTACGGGTAGTCAAAGAAGGCAATCTCAAAGTGAAAATTCTTATAACCTCGAAATTCAAAGTACATAAAATGTAATACTTAAAATAAAATGCCTACTTAATTCATTTTAAAAAGAAAAGCCTTGGAGCAAATGGGCCTGTTGCTTATGATACGAGGCCCGGAGCGTTACATTGCTTAGTACTCCCTAACAAGGGGTTTACTCAGTTTGTATTGTTAGAGCCCAACACTGGCGATGGTGTTATGAGCTGCTTGAATTAAGTTGTTATAAAATAATGAACCAGTGAACTGAAAATAATTGCACCAATATTTTTCATCGAATGGGGGTATTACGACGCCTTATTATGACTCCTTCTCACTGACGGTTTGTGGTTGTGGAAAAGTAGTGGACCTCAGGTTGCACACTTGCAAGTATTACTGGTGGCGACTGGTTTTCTAAAAAATCTCGTGTAAGCTGTCATAAAATGTACAGAAAGTCATAGCCCACTATGCAAATGAGTGGGCTCGAGGGAATATTTTTTCCCATCCGGCCCACCAGTGGGCCGGCCGGTGGGCTCGATGGGAATAAGCCGAAATTATAAATGGAAAATGTGTTTGTTTTCAACACGTCTTAGTCTTTTTTTTATTTATTTTATCTACTAAAAGAATTACAACTAATATGTACAGTATTTACACGTCTTATATGTAATGTAAAATGTCAATTATTATAATCATAATTAACTCTTTGTCGCGCTGACCCATAAAACTTATAAGATGACTAGCCGTCGCCTGCGGCGTTGCTCGCGTTCTACCCTTTAGAGTGTGACGTTTCAAAATTCCTTTCTTAGTGCACCCCTACACCATATAAGGATACTACCCTCCAAATGTCATACCTCTAGGACTTATAGTTTAGGCTGAGCGTTGATTCTCTGTCAGCTTCAAAAGAGTATCAATATTTATAAAACTCTTTTGAAGCTGACAGAGAATCAACGCACAGCCTAAACTATAAGTCCTAGAGGTATGAAATTTGGAGGGTAGTATCCTTATATAGTGTAGGGGTGCACTAAGAAACGAATTTTGAAAAGTCACACTCTAACGCGAGCAACGCCGCGGGAGACGGCTAGTTATATATATTGATGATGATGATTGATGATATAAGTAAATGATGATATTGCAGCAGTAAAGTTTACACAAAATCCCCTGTACAAAGTATACAGTCATGCATGATTTGTCTCCTATTATATTATAGTCTATGTACATGGTTTAAGTTAGGTACTGCTATTTACATATGAACCATGACCGTCCAGTATACACGTGTTCCACTGGTAACGCAATACCCATGAGGATATAACACACGCAAGTAGTAGAGTTCAAAGAAACTGTGACATTTTTGACACAATTTATTTTTAACCGACTTTAAACAAGGATTAGGTTCTCATACGGTTGTTTTTTTAATGTTTGTAACCTCAGAACTACGTCATTGCGTATTTTGCTTTTCTGTGGTGTTTACGATCAATAGAACAGTTCCAATGAACAGCTATCATCATCATCGTCATCATTTGATGATGAAGGCGTGTCAGATTGAAGTCGGGTTTTCCAGTTATTTAAGTTATTATAAATTAAGTAACTCTATATTCATCAATTCAAATTGTTTAGTATTAGACACGATTGAGTTTATTACAAAGTTTGGAAGCAATTAAACAAACTGCAAACCACTCGAACCCATACAAGCGAAATTTCAATAGAACAAAAGGTTCAATTTGCGTAGCTGTTTCGACATTTTCAACTCGATGCGACAGGTTCTGCAAATAGGGGTCTACTCTACGGTAAATAGGCTTTTAAAAGTAATTATTTATTTCTAAAAACCAGCTTTTAGACCCGTATCAGAAATCGTTACTCAGAGAGAGAGAGAGGGAGAGAGAGTTACTTCATACGAATTATGTCAAATACGGTTTCTGGAGAGTATAATATTCTGAGTTCTATAACTATGGGTTTTTCTGCTATATTTAGTACACTTACTAACGATAATAGAAAGATCAAAAAAATTGAGAATCAATAGATAAATGTAAACCAATGCTTCTAGAACAAACATTTAAATTGAATCGTACGGTTCAAATGTTGTATGCTTTGCAATCACACACGCGATTGCCCTGCTGGATGTGCTGAGACGTATATATAAGTGAATCATGTTTATTGATTTTACCTTGATAACAACGTTAGATTTGTGTCAATTTTGATTTTAGTTCATCTTTCGATAGATGAGACATTTTTGTGCTGCATATTTTATTGAATCTGTGAGAGAGTTCTGTATTTTTTTCTGTCAAAAACAATTTAGCACTTTTATTAATTCTTGTTCTCAAAGGTCATTGGTTTTTCTTGTGTTATTATGAGTGTTAATGTTTAATTTCACAGGAATTTTGACCAATAATAACTTAGTTCCAAAGCCATTGGAATAAATGTGTAAAAAGTGGTTTCTTTATACTATGGTGGGATTCGTTTCCACGATGTGAAAGTGTCTAGTAATAAATGAATAAGATTATCTTTGTAAGTATAGGTATCGTGTCGGCAACAGTGTAAAAACAGGCATTTTTTTGAGGATACGATACGAATAATGTAAATGATGTTATTTGATGCGATTACTTATAATAATAGGCCTTTACATCTATTGAAGGTGATTTATACAGCGTCAGGAGGCAACCTATGCCTACACTTAACGGAACACTGTAGTGCCTGAGACAATGTTTAGATGGAGTAGGCTTGCCCAGCACCTATACCATCCTCTCAGCCAGTCAGTCATATCAACAGGAAAGACATCGTCAATACGTGCGGAGCCTGACTTAGTCAAGGGATTCCTCACGATGTTTTCCTTCACCGTTAACGGTGAATAAAGAATATTCTAATCTAATATCTATCTATGGAATATCTATCTATCTAGAATTCAAAGAATATTTAAATCGAGCAATATTTAAAAGTGCAGTATTTATTCGTGGAAAAATTGAGTCTTCAAATTAGCTAAATACCACGAACACGACTAACCAATTGAAGTGGCAACCTTTGAATTACTATTTGAGCAGTACCACGAATCTATCCAAATGTCACTATTACCACATTATTTGAAACTATCGAAAATGGGTCAGCATTTGTATGTGAGGTATCGGTAAAGGTCAGTTCTGCACTAAATACGGTGTATATAACTAAGAAAGTAAAAAACTATTTTAGAAAAAACAAAATAAGGTTAGAAAATATACTTATTTACAATTTAATTTGATTAGTTGAGTGATTCCTTTTAACTGATTGCAAACATTGTAAAATAAAATATAGCAGTTTTTAAAATAATATATTTTAGTATAAGTACTTTTAAAACTTTTCTTATAATAAAAAAAAACAGATTCTGTCGTTCGTTGATCATGTTTAGGGATTTACTTTTGTTCTACGATAAAGTCATAAATAATAAGAAATAGTTTTAAAGGGTCTAGGGCAAAATTGTACGAAGCCCAGGTCCCACTTTTTTAAAACTTGCAATGATGAAACTTTAGTTGTTACAATATTCATTAAAAGCAGTAGGAATCATTGTTATTTGACATTCCAGTTCTAATGTGTTTTTTATTTACTCAGTGCTATCTGAAATAAAAAAACTATGGCAACATTCCCCACATTTCTTTACAGCCTAGGTCACCCACAAACCTACATTTTCTGAAGGTATCTTTCACACCCCGTAAAACCAAGCCTAAAAAATAATCAAGTGTGGCTCCGCGGTCGTGCATCAAACTTGCATGATCCACACACGCAAGCTTCACGGATTAACACATCGACGTAAAAGGTGTTGAGCACTAAACGGTTTATGGACAGCCGTGTTTATTTTATGTGAGGGTGTGTTTTGGAAATATGCACACTATTGCACACTAACTGATGTCGATAGACACCTAGACAATATCCACACGTCAGTGGCTCGAAAAAAATCTGTGGGGGTATTGCTGTCTCATAGAAACCTGCCAGGTTTAGGCCTGGCAGGTTTTCTGAACGGTTTACATACTAAATCATAGATATTCTGTGACTAAATAGTGATATTAGCGCGTTTCAGCACGTTTTTTGCCGGTTGTAGTGTTTGCATCTATTCAGTAGGTGTGTAACCCTATCTCACATGCACGAGTGGTTAGGTAACTGTCAGTGTCAAACTCCCGACCTGTCAAGTGTCAATGTCTCCCGACGTGTGGGCGGGAGACGGAGGGGGTCGGGGAGTTAGCTGACGGGGACAGCCACGGACGGAGGCCGGTGGAAGACCAGCTCGGTGTATCAGTGAGCCAGGGATAAATAGTACAGTATTCTACACCGTCAAAAGCTTCTAGTTTTCGTATATCTGCAATGTAGCCACGTCATTTCACATTATGCTGGGCAGCGAAAGCAGTTCAGAGCTTGCGATACGGGAGCTGTTGTAGACGACACGGTGAGTGAGCGGTCTATCCGCCAATATCGTGTAGGTGGATGTGTGAAAAGACAAGTCTTTAGATGACTGCACCTACATATTTTATGGGAGCGGTACTCTAATACCGTCATAAAAGTTTTAGTGCAGTTGAGTTCATTTACTCGGTCGTGGTTTCATGAAAGTCTCTATAAAACTGTATTAGTTCTTCAGATAACAAAGAACGTCTTTTTCTTCAGAAACTACCATTCTGCGTTAAAAAAAAGAAAGAAAGAAAGAAAGAAAAATCGTTTATTGCCTTATACATAAATTAGTAAGCTACTTAGACAGCTAGGTATAGGTAGGTACATAATGTGCATGCGAAACATAGATGTACCCAGCTAGAACGAATAACATTTCAATTTGGGTGCACTCGTAGCGCACCCTAACCAATTCGTTAAGGCAAAGGGGGTATGCTCAGCATAAATGCTATGCGGACATCATGTCCGTATAGCGCTGATTTTCAGTATACCCCTGGATTATGCTCGACAGGTGTTCGCCGGCTAGTATGAGTATATTTTTTTTTCTCTGGCATATTAATTTTAAGTTTATGATCAAGCAGGTAACCGCGCTCAACATGCATGTCTGTATGGTGTAAAAATACGTTACTCTTTTGTTACTTTGATTTGTGTTATTTATTTAATTAATAACTAGTACGGTGACGGACGTATTACAATAATTATTATATTTAACCATACATTAAATCATAGAACTGTTGCAGTTTTGGCGGACCCTAAACTAGCAACTGGTTAGAAGACTTTATTCTCATACGCACGTTAGATATGTATTTTTTTTCTCATTCTTGCTCTCCGTTGTTTTTATCCTGGATACAAGAAAGTATTGTACAGTACAGTTAGCTACCTTATTTAATAATATTCAAATTAAAAACCTAGCTATCTATGGTCCAATAAATTGACAATGTTAACCTTTCTTCTTCTTCTCTTCATTAATGGCCTCTGTCCGTCATTTCGACAGACAATTTTGCCAATGTCAAGTGATATAATTGTAATAATATAAGTCAAGTCATTTGTCAAGTCGGCTGTCGTTTGTTTTGAAAAGAAAATGGTGGATTTTCTCTTCAAAACCTAACACGAATTTTCACATTTAGAAAAACCACTTTACACACATTTATTCCAATGGCTCACACTTTATGTTACGAGATATTATTATGTATTATTGGTTAAAATTCCACCAAAATTAAACAACAATACTCACAATAACACAAGAAAAACAATTAAAATAAAAGTGCTGTGTCGTTTCAAAAAATGACAAAACTCGTGTCCATGTTAACCTTTATCATTTGTAAAATGGTAAATTTGACGTTTGAACGTGACTGCACATTTCAAAGCACATGTCCTATATGATATGTTTTATTACACATGCAAAATAACGATCTCGAGACAAGACATGTGTTCGCATTCCGGACAATGCAATAACCGTGAGGATGTTATACGTTTCTTGTATAGCGGTGACCGTAAGAATATGAACGCACTAAGTAGTGATAATCAGCAGCCGCTGCCAAAGGTCTAATAAAGCTGCATCTGTCAAGTTGACAGTTATAATGCTAAAATACGTGTCAGCGTTTTCTCACGCCTGGTAAACCGGCTATTCTTGGTAATCAACATCTTTGAAAAGGGTAATGGTAGTTTTAACTAACCCACTCAAAAGCCATAATAATAATCATGGGTTATTCCCATCGAACCAGAACAAAGGTGGTCGACATAGCTCAGAGGATTAGTAAGCTGAAGTGGCAGTGGGCCGGCCATGTTTGCCGCAGAACCGACAATCGTTGAAGCAAACTAACACTCGAGTGGAGACCGCGTTTAGGCAATCGTAGTGTAGGACGCCCTCCGGCTAGGTGGGGTGACGATCTGAGACAGGTAGCTGGCAAACACTGGATTAGAAGAGCCGAAGACCGGGCTCAGTGGCGCGCCTTGGAAGAGACCTACGTCCAGCAGTGGACCGATATAGGTTGATGATAATGATGATGATTCCCATCGATCCCTTGGCCGGCTGGTGGGCCATATTTGACCGAGAATTAGTACTAGTGTGTCTTCAGGTGTCAACGACTGTACTGACCTTACTGCGAGAAGAAATTCGCTCTTTTTTTTTTTGTAGGTTTTTTTCAGACTTTGGCAGTAGTCTGACGGCCAACGTTTTTCAGAAAATGTAAGTTTCAGTAGCTGTTCAAGCGAAGCATCTGTTGTAGCATTCATGCGTGTTGCAATATCTTGGATATGCTAATAGTCGATATTGAGATTGAGTTATCTGTCTCTCGAGTCACAGAATCTTCGTATTCTCCTGAAGTGTCTACGTGAAATGGATAAAGTAAGCTCGTATAAGTTAGATGAAGTACGGAAGGATTTCCACATTCAAACATTTTGACCTATTATTCTAGGTCAAAATGTTTGAATGTGGAAATCCTTACATGGTAACTGTGAAACGAGCTGTAAAGTGTGCTTCAGGGTAGGCATCGCACCGACCATGCTCTTAGTACTGTCGGTGTTTTTAGGCGACGGTAACCGCTTTCCATCAGGTGGGCCGTGGCAGTTTGTTTACTATATACATTTAAAAAAGACTTAAATAGCTTCAAATTGTGTCTGAACTAATTGCTTTGCTAGGACAAAGAAACATTCTTGGTATATCTTATAAAAGTAACAGTAGTAATAATTATGTCTTGATATGTCTGACAGGCGTTATGGCTCAGTCGGTAGTAGCTCTGCCTTCCGTGCTGTGGGTCGTGGGTTCGATCCCCACCGAGAACAAACATTTGTGTGTTGTAAACATAGAATGTTTGTTCTGTGTCTGGGTGTTACTATGTATTATAACTTAAGTATGTATTTACAAAAAAAAGTATATAAATATTATATCACTAATCTAGTTCCCATAGTACAAGTTCTGCTTAGTTTGGGACTAGAGGGCGTTGTGTGTAATGTCCATGAATATTTATTATTATTTATTTATTTATTATGATTACCACATACGTAATCAGGACATAATAAATCTACTGTAACTTATTATAGACTAGCCGTCTCCCGCGGCGTTGCTCGCGTTAGAGTGTGACTTTTCAAAATTCCTTTCTTAGTGCGCCTCTACACTACATAAGGAACCTACCCTCCAAATTTCATACCTCTAGGACTTATAGTTTAGGCTGTGCGTTGATTCTCTGTCAGCTTCAAAAGAGTTTTATATATATTGATGATATAAATGTAGTCTAGCACGATATTCACCAAACTAAACAACTCTGTGTCACCATCTGTTACCGAGGTCTTTGTCGGCTATACTCAAGGGGCACCATGTCATCGGTAATGTCGCTCGCGTGGCATGCTTTATGCTGACATTTACCCCGTAAAAAAATATTTCAGTACTCGTGACAAAGAAGTATTCCAAAGTGCTTCAATCGCGGTATATTTGATATTTGAACAGATGTTTTTGATTTCATAAAATGACCTACATTATTATAGTAGTAAGGGCCGTGTACTGATCTACTGCTCAAACACTTTGTTTATCAGCATACGGGCCTAATTAGTCCAGGATCCCTAGTACATTTTTGCACTTGATTACTATCAAGCTAATTTTTCGTGAGTAGCTTCATTTTGATGAGACCGATTACCGTCAGATTGTTTTCCCCAAAAACCGCATAAAAGTCGTCATTTCCTACCTTGCAGTCTAAATGTAGAATATCTGCAGAGACCGCTAATAAATGCCGGTAGTAGGTCAACTATATCGGGTTCCGGTTGTCACCGTGAGAAGTAAAATCGATCTAAACGCTTCTGTGAGGTGACTTTTTGAAATAGGATCGCTTCGTCATTGTATCTAATTGAGACTCCCTCAAAGGTCTACCATTCATTTTTTGATTGGCAATGTATTTTGAAGTATATTTTGCTTGTGAAAGATTAATCCATGTATTAGTGTAATCCTAAACAAGTAAATCTAGAATAGGTACATCTTGCGATTAGATATCTACGCACATACATCTTATATAGTAGGTACACATAGTAGGTACATAGTTAATTTTTTTTGTAAATTAAACGCTTATTATTATTTATTTATTTCAAAAGCAGATTTATTTGCAAATTGAGGGGGGTTGCTGTAACCCTAGGTTAGATACTCTAAATCTGGTTCCAATAGTACCAACTTTGGTTCTCTGGAAGAGATCGCTTTTAGCGATAAAGCTGCCTATTCACTAGCATTAGCGAACTCGACACTGGCAGAATTGTGACAACTAGCCACAAAAGCCACAAACCAAGAAGTCAAGTCAAGGCTGCCTATTGTACTGTCTGTTTTATATTATTTCCTTAGGATATAATTTCTCTTTGTGGTCAATAAAGTGTTCATCTATGTACAATCCTACTACACGTGGCGCTCTCCCTAAGCGTGTTCTTACGTCCTCCGAGTTTGCTAAGAAGGTTGCAGTTACCTTAGAACTTATTCATGTAAAGTCCCAACCTAGACTGGCAGGCGTCATGGCTCAGCCGGTAGTACCTCTGCCTTCCGTGATGTGGGTCGTGGGTTCGATCCCCACCGAGAACAAACATTTAAGTGTTGTAAACATAGATGTTTGTTCGGTGTCTGGGTGTTTCTATGTATTATAAGTATGTATTTACAAAAAAAAAATATGTATTGTATTCTATCAGCCATCTAGTTTCCATAGTACAAACTTTGCTTAGTTTGGGACTAGAAGGCGTTGTGTTAAGTGTCCGTGAATATTTATTTATTTATTTAGACTTACTCAAATATCGATCGTTAGGTATTCTACCTATTAGTTTTACTGCGTCTTTACTTAGCATCAGTAAACGTTGAAATAAGTACTCATAATATTGCGCAAAGTTTTTTTTTTGGTTAAAAAATTGGACTTTGAGGCCCAAAAGTGAGTTCTTCTGAAACATTATTAATTTACAAATAAAACTAGAGTATCTACATGTTATGTTTTTGGTAACAATGTGTAGCAACCCTAAATAACATTTTACTGAAGTTTTTGCAGCAAAAATAATAATAGCCTAAGAGCCAGTGAACCCCAGATCGTCTTACCTGTGTTGGGAGCTAGCACTGACAAACTTTCAGCCTTTATAAAATAACGAAGGTCTGGGGTTCACTGGCTCTTGTATTATAAGTAAATAAGTAGGTAAACCCTTCGATTGCGTTTTATTCGCTTGGCCTGAAGCCGACATAACCCGTTTATTTTACACTCGGTTACTCTCACCCCATTTTCCTCTAGCAATAAAGTAATAAATTGTAGTTTGGACGTAGCGTTGTTAAAAGTGCTAAGTTGACGTTGATGTATGACTACGTGCTTAAATCTTAAGCTATGACGTCTTAAAAAGCGGTGGCCGTTATATACCAGACCCAACGTAGCCACGGCTTTGTTTATACAAGCGAATTTGGACCTTATTTCAATGAGCAAAACATTCCGGCTGGTAAAAAACTGTCACTGTTTTGTTAAAAAGTTTCAAGGCTATAAATAAATTCTGAAAAGGAAATGGTTTTTGTACCTTGGTAATAAAACTCACTTGAATTTATTAATAACTTACAAAAGAGTTGAGTGTTTGATCACACAGGAAATCATGGTAATGTAATTTTTTATAACATTTTTATGAATAATTTCTGACGAGTAAAAGTTTTACTTTGTCATTGTAATTTATCAGTATCAAGAGGTAGATAATCGAGGGCTTTTTAATGATAGATAAAAAAAAAATACCACAGTATTTATTCAAACTTACTCAGGCGCCAATCTCTCGCATAACAGGTTTGTTTACTTAATTAGTACAAGGTATTCATGTATCTCATTCGCTAGGTATATTTTCCTAAACTTTTTCGGTAAGAAAAGCAAAAAAATCAATTAGGGTCCAGCCAGCGACTAAAGTCCGATTCTGAATTCTTATTGCACTTATTCCTATAAATATATCATAAGTATTAAAAGCATTGGAATAAAAAAAATGCAACTGGAACATACATAAGTAGTTAATACTCTACGAAGTCATCCTTCAAAGAGAATAATCCGTAACCGACTAGACTATGTGCTCTGACCCAAGCCAATTCAATCACGTCCAAAGCTGGATCAAGATCTAGTCGGGTTTAAAAGTGGTTTATAAGCCATTTCCTTTTATAGAAATGATCGGAACAGTCTATCAGCTACTGGGCTTTATTATCCGCCCGGTCTAGACTTTTTATGTGATAGAGTCATTTTAAGCGATTTAGCGAAGAATCGACATTTTAAAACAGTTCTTAATAAAAACTTTATTATAAGTACAGTATTTACAATATTTACAAAATGCACATGAAATAGTTGAGCTATTTACAAACCGTTGCGAACGATTTATACAAGCTAACATCGAATACTGAAACAACGCTCAAATTGAAACACCACTTAAAATTGCCCTGCCTCTGTTTGACATTACTCGTTGGTAGAGATCTTAATATAAGTAGCGTTTGACTATTCCGCCGAAATCTTTTAAAAGTTAAGACATTTTAGATAGGCGCGCCTGATTGAATATGTACACTTACTCGGTCAAAGTTCAAGAATTTCTACTTCATTTGCTTCCTTCACTCCTTTGACTAGATAAAAAACCAAACTTTTCTGACCTTTCCCTTAAGCCAACTATTTGTTTGAGAGAGATTAACAGAAATCTGGGTAAGCCAAAAGTCTGCAGGAAAACTCGAACAAAAGCGCCCTCTTGTATCTGACGCGGAACTAAGTGAAAAACTGAATGTGAAACAAGCAATAACTTTTTAATGGAAGTTTGTTCGTACTTCGTATGTAATTTCGTTGAAAGGTTCCGAAACACATTACGAGTAGGTAATTATTGTTGGTCTGGCTGTGGCATTTACCATTTACCTAGGTAATTTTTGTGTGTATAAAACTTTTATTTATGTAATTTCAAAGATGATGAGAATTCCTCGAATACGTAAGTATTTCTATTTTATTAGTCAACTATGGAACAAGCCATGAAGCCACCGTTTTTCATGAAGTGTATAGTAAAACCTATGTTTCATAAAGCACAGGATTTTGAACTTTATATTCATTGTTAAAAAACACAGTATTGTCCAAAAACCACGCGATAACATTATATTTTATCACTGAAAACAAAGTTTAAAATCCTGTAGCTATAGCTAAAACTGACACTGCTAGCCGCTGGCATCTTGTTGCAAATTGACCAACAAAGAAATGTAGTGCTATGGGTGATATTGCATTATCACCCTGACCTACTTGCTGGCCCAGGCAAAGGAAAATAACCCATTACGATGCGGGTAGCGACACTGCGAGCAACGTGAAGAATTTAATCAAAGTTTTCAAGTTTGAAATTATGTTTTTATGTAGCTTTTTAGATTCACGTGTTCCGAAGTTTGCAGCAAAGTTGGAAGAATACGTATAAGGCTAGGAATACATCTGAGAGAGTTTCGCGCGCGTCATTTTTAATTTCTGGTGTATATGTATTACTATTCTATACTATTCGACACTACACACAGTGTGTTTAAGTTTTACATATACTGCAAAGTTCAGGTACACTATAGTATTATTTTGTAGGTATAGAGATTTGAGCAGCGCTTATAGATTGATCCTTCTTAGAAAATTATAGTTTATGTGATTTTTTAGTACCTATTACACGTAATGTAATGAATCCACACTAAGGCGGCCGGTTGTAGTGAAAACTAATCATTCAATCGGTCATCCTCTTAGTACCATCCAATTAAAAAATACTTAAGTTTTCGTTCACCATTCGTTCCATCCTTACGAGACGGCTATCAAGCGTGTAATAGTCGCGGGATAATTTGTCTTTCCAAAAAAAAATCGACATATAAAACCAGAAACAATTGCATTTCACCCTTATTATCCTGGAACACCTATACGATGGCGATAGTATACCCACTATCCAATGATTGAGCTATAACCACTCACTCGTTGACTAAGGGTTAACAATTTGCTTTTTGGGTAAAGCCTCGACATTGAATGACGCTATTTAGGGCAGGACTCGGGAAGAAAGGGGATAAGTAATCTTACCCTAGTTTGGGAGAATTGACTATTTCGTATGTAATTTGTAGGACTGATTGAAGAGGTCCTAATGTTTTCCGGTTAAAAAAAACTATTGATGCGTTAAAAATTATGCATAAAGACGTTGTTCCGACCTAACTGCTTCAGTCAATAATAAAAAGAAGAAGAATATTTTTTTTTCGTTATCTGTGGAACTGTGTAAAAATAACGCGAGCTAATAGACACTATTAGTACGTGTTTTCCCTTTAACTTGAACTTGTATATTATTATATCTAATTTTGAAGACATACTGTATACATCTTTATACCAATTTGGCGTTTTTTTTAACTACCAAGCCCTAAATTACCGACTTTATGACGACGAGAATTGCACACAAAACCACAGATGTTCTAAGTTATCGTGTAGACGGTGGAAAAAACCTACTTTTCGAAGTCTGTTTTGAGAAATGACGATGAAAGCAAACGTGATGTTACTTAGACAGAATTAATCGTTACGGTTCACTAGTTTCTGTCACCATACTTCGTGAGCGTGAAATGAATGAATGAAATGAATGATGTAGGTTCTAAAGGTGATCTCAGAGTGTTGATCCTCAAATAACTTAGGGTCGTACGTGCTTGAGTCAATGACATTAGTAAAGATAGATAGATAGATAAAGTTAAAATACAATTTTAAATATTGTAAAGTGTTTTTTTTTTCAAGTCTTTACTTTTTTATGACTGTATACAGGGTGTTACCAGACCCCTTCCGAAAACGAAAGGGGGAGCTGCAGCACACCAAAACCCAACCAAAAAAAAATCAGTTATCCTGAAAAATAATTATAGCCGGAGAAAACAATGTTTAAAGATTTGTATTTATTTCGCCAGCCCGCAATGTACGCATTCCCGTAGGTAAGGTCGAGGCGTAGTACTATTATTATTCTGTGTCGTAAGTGCCTACTAACGTAGGTAGGTACTAACGTAGGTCGCTCGCACGTCGCGTACTTGAATGACCCGCGATGAACTCTCAGCTGTTCATGCTGTAGTAGACGTAATCTGCGTGCTGCGTGTACATTGCTGCTTTATTTATTTTATTTGTTTTTTTGCTTTTTTAAATGAGATAATTAGTTAGATATGTCTTATTATGTTGTACTGTGTGTATGTAACTAGAAAAAAAATTAAAAAGAGATAGTCAAGTCAATTTTTTTTTTCGCGATTTTTTTCGCTTAATGTTTTCAGTATCATGGTCTGATTGGAACCTCCAAGTTTTCGGAAGTGGTCTGGTAACACCCTGTATAAGAATATTTAGAGCTACCCAAAAGCAATTTGTTTTTATTTAGAAAGGATTACCTATTATTTTGCTATCTGTCGGTAGTTGTCGAATATTTTTGGGTTGACAAACATGTCTCTTTTGTTTATGTTTACTTGGGTGAGTTTATTTATTAATACTTGGGTTTTTAATTCAAATACTTTTTGTGTAAACACATTTTTAGTTTTAGTACATTTCTAAAAGTATTTGGAAATAATGCTCATTTTCGTACTAATCGAAGAAACATTTTCTCAGTTTACATTGAAAATTCAAATCAATTCTCAGTTTACATTGAAAATGACAAAAAATCTATATTTTCGCCGCAATTCTAGATCATTAAGTACAAAGAATACATTTACTTACGACCAACATACTACATATCATAATATTATATTTACTTTGACAAAAAAATCTTCAAAGCTCGCTTCGCAAAACATTTCGCCCACTTTGTTAGCTCAAGTCAAAGTGTCTGATCTTTTAATCGCGAAGCTACCCTCATATTTGCATTCGTATGTTTACATTGTTGATTCTCGAGAAAAAAGAATATCAAAGACTTTCCGATTTGCATAACCCTTTGCCGCACTTATGAATAAAAGAAACTGGAAATCCGTTATTCAAAATTGCTGGTTAGCTATTATAATTTTGGAACTGAATTTAATTGGTATTTTTAATCTACGGGTATTTTAAGAGTGTGTGTAAGAGGATTGAAACCTGTAAAGCTTTATTTTGACATAGGGTCGAATAAAATCAATCCTGTATTCCCTAAAACTTTAGGCAGTTAAGGTGGCCAACATCATAAACAATCCAATGGTACCACCAGCGTGAAAAATAATCTGCTGTTCTATACAAAATAACATACCTACTTCGCAAAAGTGTACTTACGGAACAGTGTTTTTTTTCTCTGGTTTTCTGATAAGTTGTTCATACTTATAGGCACTTGAAACCCCAAAGTTTTCGCAAACGATTTTTCGGCCAAATACTTACCTAAAATACTTTAGAATGTCTAATGTTTTGTCAGTTTGAAACTCCTCTAAAAATATGATACAAAGTAATGAAGTCTTCAAAAGATCAATATAAATTCCGCTCACGTATCGTAAACAAATTATTATTCTCTAAAGACTTTTATACTTTGTAAAATAATTTGACGATCCTGTTTTGTTTTTACAATTTTGTTAATTTCGCTAACATTATACCAAACCTAACTGTGGTTCTGCGTTTTGTAAAAAGTTTCGCACGTGTTTCGATAAAAATTGCTAACGTAAACAGCCCATAACCTAAACCTGTTCAATTTTGAACAATCTTCTAAGACCTATCTTCTTATCTTCCTGTCGAGGCTTTCCCTAGTGACTACAACATGGGGCACTTCAAAAAGGGTGTTTTAAAATTCTTCAAGGGTCGGCAACGCGCATGTGATGCCTCTGGTGTTGCAGGCGTCCATAGGCTACGGTAACCGCTTCCCATCAGGCGGGCCGTACGCTTGTTTGCCTACTTAGTAGTATAAAAAAAAAAAAAAAACCCAAGGAATTGTTCCAAGCGACCCTTTTATAATTTGTTTAATTTAAAAAAGGAGATGAGATTTTCCTGTCAATTTGATGAAAATTGAGTTTGAGACCGGAAAGGCCTTTGATTAAATTACAGAGTTTGTTATCGATAATGTTCTATTTCTTGGATCGGACACCTTTAGATTTTCTTCGGAAAAGAGCTGAGGGCTATTTTATTCCGTTAAAGTATCAAAATTTATTCTGGGCATAAGTTAACCTTTTCAGCCGGTAGGTAAACGCAATAAGAAAATACCTTTTCATCAGACATTTTCTATTCAATTTTTTTCACCTTTTTTATCAATAAAAAAATGTTTACCAAAGTTACACAATCAAAGCTTTTTCAAAAATTCGTCAAATTCTAAAATTAGCTAGCTGGTTTAGAGTTGTTTTCTTTTTCATAGTAAAAAATCCACGTTCACTTAGTCTTAATAAAATGTAACAAAAATATCATTGTGATTTTATTGGGATGTCATAGAAGTCGCAATGATATTTTTACAAAATTTTACTCCTCCGGTCAACTACATTTCTAATAACTCAATTAGAACTTAAAATCCCACGATTATAAATATATAAATAAAATAAATATTTACGGACATTTAACACAACGCCTTCTAGTCCCAAACTAAGCAAAGCTTGTACTATAGGAACTAGATGGCTGATAGAATACTTATATACATTTTTTTTTGTAAATAAATACTTATAATACAAAGTATATAGGTAGTTATCTGGTGTTTTTAGCATTAAACAATTATATATATCTATTGAAGTTCTGAACAGTAAGCAAACAATGAAGAATGGTGACAGAAGTTTGAAAAGGCTGTAGAGACGGCCCTTGCCTTTGTGGTAACAACAAAAGACGCAGACACGCGTGCCGACGTGATATCTCACCACCAGTCACTACCAACGGACTTTTACATATTACACGACACCTACACGATAGCGACACGATATATCACGTCAGTTGATCGAACAAACATTATAATAATTATAATAATAAATATAATATAAATATTTATTTTCTCTCAACAAAAATAATTTTCCCTTCAAAACTTGGAAATGAGTTCTATCATTCAGGAAAACCACTTTACACACAATTACTCCAATGAATCATACTCTGTGTTACGACTTCAAGTATTATTGGTTAAAAGTTCAACTAATTTAAACAACAATACTCACAATAACACAAGAAAAACTATTAAAATAAAAATGCTAATTGTTGCTACAAAAAATAACAGAACTCAAATCTCTTTTGGCCAGTCAACACTTCTCTGTTTATGGCTTTTGCAACTGTTCTTCTTCTTCTCTTCAATAATGGCCTGTGTCCGTCATTTCGACAGACAATTTTGCCAATGTCAAGTGTTAAAATTGTAATAAATAAGTCAAGTCAAGTAATTTGTCAAGTCGGCTGTCGTTTGTTTTGAAAAGAAAATGGTGGATTTTCTCTTCAAAACCTAACATGAATTTTCACATTTAGAAAAACCACTTCACACACATTTATTCCAATGGCTCACACTTTATGTTACGACCTAAGTATTATTGGTTAAAATTCCACCAAAATTAAACAACAATACTCACAATAACACAAGAAAAACTATTAAAATAAAAGCGCTATGTGTCGTTTCAAAAAATGTCAAAACTCTTTGCAACTGTTGAAATCTGAGATAACGACGTCTGACGTCTTTGTGGCATGACTTTGACATTTGTTTTTTTTTGTTACAGAAGCGGCATGGCATGAGCGGCCGGGTGGGCGCGACATGCGGCGCGCGCCGCCCGCGCAACTCGCCGCCGTCACACTTGCACTAACGCTCCTACTTCGTCTCGTCCACGCTGGTTTGTATACTTTCAACTTACCTAAAAGATAACCACAGTTGTACTAAGTACATCTAAACTCATTAACAGGAGGCTGAAGAGTCTGCCTCATTGTTTCAATTGAACATCATTGACGTTGCGCTCTAGAAGATTTGAGGCTAAGAGATGAAAAATGTTTTTTGAAGTAATTTTCTAAATAATGAATCTAGTAAAAACATAATTGCAGTATTGTTGGGAAGTCGTAAATTCACAAAGACTGCCATTTTGTAACTTCATCATTCCAACAAAATCACAATGACATTTTAATTTTTACTTGGTTATATTAGGAGGACTAGCCGTCGTCCGCGGCGTTGCTCGCGTTCTAGACCCTTTAGGGTGCGACTTTTCAAGATTCCTTTCATAGTGCACCCCTACACTATATAAGGATACTACCCTCCAAATTTCATACCTCTAGAACTTATGGTTTAGGCTGTGCGATGATTCTCTGTCAGCTTCAAAAGAGTTTTATATATATTGACTAGCCGTCGCCCGCGGCGTTGCTCGCGTTCTACCCCTTAGAGTGTGACGTTTTAAAATTCCTTTCTTAGTGCACCCCTACACCATAATAATATAAGGATACTACCCTCCAAATTTCATACCTCTAGAACTTATGGATAGGCTGTGCGTTGATTCTCTGTCAGCTTCAAAAGAGTTTTATATATATTGATGATGATTACTCTATGGTAAAATACTCCACAAAGTTATGGGTTTCAATGCGTGTACACTTGACCTTTTGAGCCGTTAGGGATTCACTTTGTCTCGTAAAAGAAAATAATCAGCCCACGGTTTTTCATGCATAATAATAAACGATTTATGGCCCTTAAAAATGTTGAAAATAATGTACAGAGTGTGCCAAAACATAATTATAATCACTCTTAGAAAAACTTGATCCTACGAACTATAGTTATTGTTTTGAATCCATAAGGTGGACTCATATTTTTTTTGGATTAAAAGAAGTCGATTATTTTGTTAATTCGGTATTTACATAAAATATAACAATTGTAGTGTAAATAGTTGTTTATAATATTATATAAAAATCGATTCCGTCAATAATATGAGATTTTCTATGTTTGTTTTGTCCGGTTGACCCTTTTCCTCTTGTCAGAATGATCTAAGATCACTGTTATTCGATAATTGTATATGTTTTGCAAAAACATACCACCTTTATGTACACATGTTTTTAGCAAATAAACATTCTTTATCGTTATCTTTGCTTTATAATTACAATCGTGAGATAAAATTCTGGGTGATCAATAAAAACTTGAATATCTTGGACACCAAAAATGTGACTGAGACACAGTGTAGTCTAAGCACTTCTGTAAATTAAAATAGGAGTTTATTCCTCCTGTGGGAGAGTTACATTGGAACAACCGAGGTCGCGCTGCATAAGAGTTTCAGGTTTTATACTCTATGAGACTCAAGTCAGCCTTTTTAATTTTTTGGAATATTTTTGCATTGAAAGCAATCATTGTTCTCCTGTTTTCACATTCATGGGGGAAAAATTTATATGCCATATTTTTTCAATATAAATTCAATTTTTTCAAATCAATTCAATTTCAATTCATGTTACGTATTTCTCCAATCTGGTTTAAGAAAGGTTCTAATCAGAACTAAATGCTAAACTTGGCCTAAATTTAACTGGTTTGTCTTAGTTAGTGAAACTTAGTTAGAAATGTAAATTCAATAGTATAAACTGGGCTTAGTTCAATTTGCTCAGTGATAGTTCTCTAAATCAGAGATCATTAGTAAGCTTCAGTAGTTTTTGTTTGAGTTAGTTAATTAGTTATTTGAGAGTTCATTTACTTTTCGTTTTATTTGAGAACGTTTTTCTAGCTTATGTACCTCGGTTGCTGTATATTTTAATGGGTTTTTAGGAGAGAGATTATTTTTATTATCTATTTATAAGTTTTTGGCACAAATATTCTGAAAAAAATGCTTAGGTTACAGTAAAAAATATGGCCACGGTTATTTGAGAAACTTACCCACCAAAAAAAATTATGTTGTAATTATATAGATACCTAAATGTTTCTTTACTCAAGGTATCGATGACTTGGTTCGTGAAGTCATGGAGTTGAAGTAAAATTATATAGTTGTTATTAGACCTACCTAACTATTATTGTAAAAATTGTTTGCATGCTATCATAAGAAAAAAACGAAATAATGGATCTAGTTAAAATTTGTTTACCACCTGTTGTGTTCCTATTTCAAGCAAATAAAGAAACTCTAACTCTCTCTTGGTATAAAAACACACGAAAAAAGTACGCAAAAGAACCATAATTTCTATAATACTTTGTCCCCAGGTTCAATGGGCCCCGGTATCCCCGAGAACATAACCGTGACCTTCCTTAACCCGACCACAGTGAGGGTATCCTGGTCCACCACCGCTGAACTGGTGGAAAAGTATGACGTCACGTACAAGCCTTCCGACGCCAGGTGAGTGTTGTTCGATATCCAGTCCTATGCCTCTGTCGCTATGTCTTCTTTCTCTCTGCACTTTTGCTTTTTGTTGGTCTATGTTTTACTAAGAACTAATATGAATAACCTAAAGACCAGTTTATATTATACAGTAACCATTGGTGTTTTTAATCTACTTCAAAAAAGGAGATGGTTCTCATTTGGTTGTATAAACCCATTTGAAAAATATAATTTTTATCTCAAAGGTTATTAGTATATTTTTAGTATAGGTGTGGTAATGGGTAATTTGACGCATAAAGTAGGTATTGTATTAGACTGTACTAGATACTTCGTTGTAGGAAATAACAGCCATAAACATATTAAACATGGATCAAGTTGTATATGTAACTGTGTAGCTTCAAGTGCTTCTAACATATTTCACTGCGTGTTCTCATTGTTACTAGTGACATATCCGCCAGGATTCGCATGTGAATTTTGTTTATTTGTTTAAAAATGGTTTTACCGATGTATATCGAATGGACTTCATTGTTTATGTACTAACATTGGGACAATGTTTAGATGGAGTGTGCCCAACACCTATACCATCCTCTCAGCCTAGTCAGCCATATCCACAAGAAAGACAAGGTCAATACGTGCGTAAATATAGTCCCAGGCACTACAGTGTCCCGTTAATTGTAGGCATAGGTTGCCTCCTGACACTGTATAAATCATTTTCAATAGATGTTAAGGCATATTATTTATTATACTAACATTGTTATTTTTTAACGGAAAACAAATCCACTGGCAAAAGCAGTGATATATTTTATTCTAATCCAGTTAAATAATAAAAAAAACATTCGCAAAATTCGATTGCACTTAAGGGACTAAAAAACTGATAGCTACGACATTTTTCACGACGGCGACAAAAGGTTCCACTTCGAGGAAAATGTAATTACAAAAACTAACTGCATTTTTTCACCCTGTCAAAGCAACGCGCCAAATGAAAAGCTAGCTTCTGAGTTGAACTGGTTTAATTAAAAAGGGTTAGATTATTCTCTACACTGCATTTTCACTACTGTCTAGTAGAACTTGTTATTATAGAAGACGATTTAAAAAAAAAAAACTCTGTCAGATATTGGTCCAAGTTCAAGTCAAAAATCAGCACTTACACAATATGGAATCCTGGATTAGGGATAGGACTTTTCACGTGGATGTTTGATGGCTGATATGGATGAGATATAGATAATTTTCAAGAAAAGAGAGATCAAAAAAAGGTGCTCTACGGCTAAGCGTGCTCCACCTTAGGCTGCAGCTATACTTACCCTCAGGTGTACTAGCAGTCGAACGTTATACTTCATAAAAAAAATATTGAAAAGTAGCCTCGAAGTTTTGGCCGACAAAATGAGTTATTTTTCATTCGCTACAATTTTAATAAAACAATTTGTGATACAATATTACAATCTCGACCCCGTTATGCTCCGATATGGAATTTGGCGCTCATTATTGAATTTCGGCAAAGCTGTTGCTACTTTGGAGAAAAGTTTAATTAGTTTTATATTAATTACTAGCCGTCGCCCGCGGCGTTGCTCGCGTTCTACCCTTTAGAGTGTAAGGTTTCAAAATTACTTTCTTAGTGCACCCCTACACTATATAAGGATACTACCCTCCAAATTTCATACCTCTAGGACTTATAGTTTAGGCTGTGCGTTGATTCTCTGTCAGCTTCAAAATAGTTTTATATAATAAAAAATATTGATATCTATGATGATGATAATTAAAAGTTAACAGCCTAATGATGAGCAATGTTTTTTATTACATTGTTCATCATACTTAATTAAAGTACTACAAAAAATAACACAGATGTACCTACGTATAGAATAGAATATTCTGGATTTTTTTTGTGTGTCAAAACAGCCTCACGAACAACGTTTTGAGCTACGCGTTTGTTTTGTTTGTTGGTATCTTTTGAGAGGCGATTGAGGACATAACAATATTGCTTCTTCCCCACTGCGTAACTAGATTGCTCAACTGCATCAAGTTGCGCAGTGAGTCCCACTGCTCAAATGGTAATTGCTCAATTATTAATAACAAGCTGCCGACCGCGACTTCGTTCGCGTACCGTAACAAACATCCATTCATCCATCCATCCATCCATACTTACTTACAAACTTTCGTGCTTATAATATTAGTAGGATACTACGTTTTCCAAAGTCTAAATCTTATAGTAAAAGGCAGCAACAAATTGGTTTTGGACCGTTTCCTTCCGTGCTATAGTAAAAAACTATGTTACGGGAAGATAACCCTCCTCCTCCTCTAAAGATGTGCACTAAAGAACAGTCAAAAGTGATTCTAGGGGTGTTATGTAACTTCACTTACATTGGATACTAGCTGATACCCGCGACTTCGTACGCGTGCGAAACTTTCAACCAAAATATCTGTCAACCAGCATACAATGAACCTCTTGCCAAAGGCGGCTTTTGGTTTAGAGAGGTCAAGCTGTATTTAAGAATCCACGTCTTTTATTTCAATAAAATATAGCCTATGTTTCAATCCGGAAAAAGGGCTTTTGAATGGTATAAGTTTCATTGAAATTGGTTCAGTAGTTTAGGCATGATCCACGAACAAACAAACAGACAAACTCGATGTTCGGAATCAGAGTCGTTTATTTAGTAGATTTGCATATTTAGTTTATCCATACCTTAAATTTTAGTTTTTGGCTTTTTTACAGTTTTATAATTAGTAATGATTAAAATAGTGAGGTGAGTGTTACTACATACAGAAACAAAAATTTCCTTTCACGTATGAATATAGTAGATTCATATAAGTTCGACAGCTAAATTCTTTACTCTGAAGGTAAACTTCGCTGTCGTTGAAAGGATGTATTGTGTTCATGTTCATGTAGCTAATAGATTATTTTAATATTCAGTGAACACACAATCTCGTTCAGGACTATCTACTTTATAAGTATCTTTGAATAATATCTAAAGAATTACACAGACTTCTTTCATAGGTTGGTAACAATCATTGCACAACTTTCACTTGTCGCAAATACGAGTAGTTTACAAGTAAAGAAATTTGTTTGATATAATTTGTTACTTAAATGATTAGTTAGTAAATTTTATGAAAACCATAAAGGTTTGAGTGTGGTCCTTTTGAAGATCTATATGTATATGTATTTTGATCTATATGCAGCAAGAGGAGACTAGTCTAAAATATCTTCCTATGGGGAAACCCCAAAATACTATAGAGAGATAAAATAGTCAGTGCATTGCATTTTACTGTTTCAAATATTACATTGGCACACGAGATTTGTAAGACTGTATTGAAAAAACTGTTCATTACTAAGGTTAATTGTATAAAAAAGCAAGCATTTTTTCAGCCATCGGTTTTGTTATTTTTTTCATGTTTGTTTTGTTAAATGAATGTTACTTTTCAATTTGAATGTGAACATTGGTTTGGGGCAGCGGAAATTTTATAAACAAACCAATTATACATTTTAAATGTATTTGTTTTACAATTGAATAAAACATTCGTATTCGAAACATGTTGGTTTTTTCGAGCTGTTTTACAAAAAAAAATTCAATTAGTATTTTTATAAAATTAAATAAATAAGTAAATTATAGGTAAAGCTCTACTTGCTCAAAAAGTTGAAGACTTGGGATGAAAAAGTATGTTTTGGGTCTATTTTACAAATATGTAGAAAAAATTAAGAGCTCGATAAAAAATCCTCAAGTTTCATAAAAAAAACCTGCAGTGGTAGGTACGTAACAGCCCACAAACTTTTCGATATTCGTAGTTTAATAATAAAAGCTGGCTTATTGAAAAATCTACTTACTGCGTCAGATTCAGGGTTTAATATTCAATATTTAAATCTGTCCACGAATAACTTAAATATTCAACAGCCACAAAGGCTAAAGAGCGGAAAGTTCATCGCTACTAAAGATGGTTGCGACTTGCGTAGAAAAAGATAAAAAGAAATAGTTTTGATTTTCTTTTATAAATATTGTGGACACAGATGCATTTACGTGACTTTAAAATTAGCGTTTTCTACTTTTTACTTATTTCCACCGGATTAATTAGTAAATTTTTCGTATCGCCAGTAATCTGAGCATTATCTTTAATATTCAGCTGATAAGATATGAATTAGTGCATCTATTTGTTTATTAGTATCCATCCATATTAGTATATACACACCCAAATTGTGACTGAGACTAAAAAAAACCTACATTTGAATTTAAAACTTTCATATTTTTATTGCAAGATTTATTAGATAAAAATATGAGTATTTTTTTTACCATACGCATAAATCATGAGGTCTATAACCTCAAATATGGTAATGATTGTAAGCCATCTCTTTAGTTCGCTGTCGCCGAGGAAATTGGAACTTGACATAATATCCGGGACACGATGAGTGGTTGAGCGAGGCATATTAGAACTTTTTATGTAGTCTTCTTCTTCTTCTTCTCTTCGTTAATGGCCTCTGTCCGTCATTTCTTCTTCTTCTCTTCGTTAATGGCCTCTGTCCGTCATTTCGACAGACAATTTTGCCAAAGTCAAGTGATATAATTGTAATAGGTAATATAAGTCAAGTCAAGTCATTTGTCAAGTCGGCTGTCGTTTGTTTTGAAAAGAAAATGGTAAATTTTCTCTTCAAAACCTAACAGGATTTTCACATTCAGAAAAACCACTTTACACACATTTATTCCAATGGCTCACACTTTATGTTACGACCTACACTGAAAGAATGCTATGGTTAAATTTACCAAAGTCGCAACGGTTGACAAAATTTACAAGATTAATGATAAAAATTACTAAATCTTAACTGTTAAATTTACAAAACAATAAAGGTTGATGACGAAACAAAAGTTTACTAAGTTTTCTACGTGGATTTAACAATTGCTATGGTTGAATTTACATAAGTCAGGACGGCTATTAAACTTGACAAGAGTAGCAGTAAAAGTTACTAAATTTTAGCAGTTAAATTTATAAAACATTAAAGGTTGATGAAAAAACAAAAGTTAACCACATTTTTATTATTGATTTAACCATTTCAGTTTGATACATTTTCTAAAATTTATTAGTAAATGACGTTGTAACAAAAAAATAACAAAAGAATTAAGTAGATTATACAAAAGTGTTAGTTTAATAGAAATTACAATATTCCTGTTGTACATTTCACAATTTATTTACGTTGAATGAACAGGAGATTAAAGTTGTATTTACGAGTTCACTTTAGTAGAAAAGTTCCCACTTTCACCGCAGCGAGGCGCTTTATCCGTTACGAAACTTAAAGTTGAAATTACAAAATTATTAGGTGGAATGTACAAAAGTGTTAGTTTAATAGAAACAATCATATTCCTGTTGTACATTTCACAATTTATTTACGTTGAATGGACAGGAGATTATTGTTGTATTTACGGGTTCACTTTGGTAGAAAAGTTCCCACTTTCACCGCAGCGAGGCGCTTTATCCGTTACAAAACTTAAAGTTGAAATTACAAAATAATTAGGTAGAATGTACAAAAGTGTTAGTTTAAAAGAAACAATCATATTCCTGTTGTACATTTCACAATTAACTTACGTTGAATGGACAGGAGATTATTGTGGTATTTACGAGTTCACTTTGGTAGAAAAGTTCCCACTTTCACCGCAGCGAGGCGCTTTATCCGTTACAAAACTTAAAGTTGAAATTACAAAATAATTAGGTAAAATGTACAAAAGTGTTAGTTTAATAGAAACAATCATATTCCTGTTGTACATTTCACAATTAACTTACGTTAAATGGACAGGAGATTATTGTTGTATTTACGAGTTTACTTTGGTAGAAAAGTTCCCACTTTCACCGCAGCGAGGCGCTTTATCCGTTACAAAACTTAAAGTTGAAATTACAAAATAATTAGGTAAAATGTACAAAAGTGTTAGTTTAATAGAAACAATCATATTCCTGTTGTACATTTCACAATTAACTTACGTTAAATGGACAGGAGATTATTGTTGTATTTACGAGTTTACTTTGGTAGAAAAGTTCCCACTTTCACCGCAGCGAGGCGCTTTATCCGTTACAAAACTTAAAGTTGAAATTACAAAATTATTAGGTGGAATGTACAAAAGTGTTAGTTTAATAGAAACAATCATATTCCTGTTGTACATTTCACAATTTATTTACGTTGAATGGACAGGAGATTATTGTTGTATTTACGAGTTCACTTTGGTAGAAAAGTTCCCACTTTTACCGCAGCGAGGCGCTTTATCCGTTACAAAACTTAAAGTTGAAATTACAAAATAATTAGGTGGAATGTACAAAAGTGTTAGTTTAATAGAAACAATCATATTCCTGTTGTACATTTCACAATTAACTTACGTTAAATGGACAGGAGATTATTGTTGTATTTACGAGTTTACTTTGGTAGAAAAGTTCCCACTTTCACCGCAGCGAGGCGCTTTATCCGTTACAAAACTTAAAGTTGAAATTACAAAATAATTAGGTAGAATGTACAAAAGTGTAAGTTTAATAGAAACAATCATATTCCTGTTGTACATTTCACAATTAACTTACGTTGAATGGACAGGAGATTATTGTTGTATTTACGAGTTCACTTTGGTAGAAAAGTTCCCACTTTCACCGCAGCGAGGCGCTTTATCCGTTACAAAACTTAAAGTTGAAATTACAAAATAATTAGGTAAAATGTACAAAAGTGTTAGTTTAATAGAAATTACAATATTCCTGTTGTACATTTCACAATTCATTTACGTTGAATGGACAGGAGATTATTGTTGTATTTACGAGTTCACTTTGGTAGAAAAGTTCCCACTTTCACCGCAGCGAGGCGCTTTATCCGTTACAAAACATAAAGTTGAAATTACAAAATAATTAGGTAAAATGTACAAAAGTGTTAGTTTAATAGAAACAATCATATTCCTGTTGTACATTTCACAATTTATTTACGTTGAATGGACAGGAGATTATTGTTGTATTTACGAGTTCACTTTAGTAGAAAAGTTCCCATTTTCACCGCAGCGAGGCGCTTAATCCGTTACAAAACTTAAAGTTGAAATTACAAAATAATTAGGTAAAATGTACAAAAGTGTTAGTTTAATAGAAACAATCATATTCCTGTTGTACATTTCACAATTAACTTACGTTGAATGGACAGGAGATTATTGTTGTATTTACGAGTTTACTTTGGTAGAAAAGTTCCCACTTTCACCACAGCGAGGCGCTTTATCCGTTACAAAACTTAAAGTTGAAATTACAAAATAATTAGGTGGAATGTACAAAAGTGTTAGTTTAATAGAAACAATCATATTCCTGTTGTACATTTCACAATTAACTTACGTTAAATGGACAGGAGATTATTGTTGTATTTACGAGTTTACTTTGGTAGAAAAGTTCCCACTTTCACCGCAGCGAGGCGCTTTATCCGTTACAAAACTTAAAGTTGAAATTACAAAATTATTAGGTGGAATGTACAAAAGTGTTAGTTTAATAGAAACAATCATATTCCTGTTGTACATTTCACAATTAACTTACGTTAAATGGACAGGAGATTATTGTTGTATTTACGAGTTTACTTTGGTAGAAAAGTTCCCACTTTCACCACAGCGAGGCGCTTTATCCGTTACAAAACTTAAAGTTGAAATTACAAAATAATTAGGTGGAATGTACAAAAGTGTTAGTTTAATAGAAACAATCATATTCCTGTTGTACATTTCACAATTAACTTACGTTAAATGGACAGGAGATTATTGTTGTATTTACGAGTTTACTTTGGTAGAAAAGTTCCCACTTTCACCGCAGCGAGGCGCTTTATCCGTTACAAAACTTAAAGTTGAAATTACAAAATAATTAGGTGGAATGTACAAAAGTGTTAGTTTAATAGAAACAATCATATTCCTGTTGTACATTTCACAATTAACTTACGTTAAATGGACAGGAGATTATTGTTGTATTTACGAGTTTACTTTGGTAGAAAAGTTCCCACTTTCACCGCAGCGAGGCGCTTTATCCGTTACAAAACTTAAAGTTGAAATTACAAAATTATTAGGTGGAATGTACAAAAGTGTTAGTTTAATAGAAACAATCATATTCCTGTTGTACATTTCACAATTAACTTACGTTGAATGGACAGGAGATTATTGTTGTATTTACGAGTTCACTTTGGTAGAAAAGTTCCCACTTTCACCGCAGCGAGGCGCTTTATCCGTTACAAAACTTAAAGTTGAAATTACAAAATAATTAGGTAAAATGTACAAAAGTGTTAGTTTAATAAAAATTACAATATTCCTGTTGTACATTTCACAATTCATTTACGTTGAATGGACAGGAGATTATTGTTGTATTTACGAGTTCACTTTGGTAGAAAAGTTCCCACTTTCACCGCAGCGAGGCGCTTTATCCGTTACAAAACATAAAGTTGAAATTACAAAATAATTAGGTAAAATGTACAAAAGTGTTAGTTTAATAGAAACAATCATATTCCTGTTGTACATTTCACAATTTATTTACGTTGAATGGACAGGAGATTATTGTTGTATTTACGAGTTCACTTTAGTAGAAAAGTTCCCATTTTCACCGCAGCGAGGCGCTTTATCCGTTACAAAACTTAAAGTTGAAATAACAAAATAATTAGGTAATATGTACACAAGTGTTAGTTTATTAGAAACTAGCTGTTCTGGTGTGAATTGAGCCTAAAAAGTAGTAGGTGTACCAGTTCACGATATGGTTTTAGATCTAGAAGCGTTCACTGCGCACTCTGCGCAGATGAAAGGCTAACTGGCGTTTTATTTATAATATAAGTATTTATGTGAAGTAGATCCTTATCGCAAACGCGCCCCCCGCGCCCGCGATTTTTGAAGGAAGGTGATTTGTTTTGACATTTCGAAAACGTTTTATGACAGGTTCATAGCATAATAGCATATACCTACCTACTACTTACCTAGTACTGTAGCCCTGCCTTCTGTGCTGTAAGCCGTGGTGGGTTCGATCCCCACAGGGAACAAACATTTGTGTGATGGATGAACATAGGTAGGTATATGCCTGTTTGTTCTCTGTCTGGGTATTTTATAATATAGGTACTATGTACGTAAGCAGGTACAATGTTTTTTTACAAAAAAAGTAGGTAGCTACTTACCTTAGTTTATCAACATAAACTTACAACAACTACAACAGTACCTACTAATAGGTACAACTACTAGCGACCCGCTCCGGCTTCGCACGAGTGCAAATTATACATTATCTACCTACCTATAAACTTTGCTCTTGAACCACTCTATCTATTAAAAAAACCGCATGAAAATCCGTTGCGTAATTTTAAAGATCTAAGCATACCCGGTACAGGGTCACACAGCGGGAAGCGACTTTGTTATAAACTACCTAGGTAGGTACCTACCCATCTATGTGGTGATGTAAACAAGTAGGTACATGTAGGTACCTATTAGGTAAATATAACGTACGTATACCTACCTACCTTACCATCTTGTCAGCTCTCTGGTTCCCATAGTAGGTAGTACCTACGCAAGCTTTGCTTAGTTTGGGACTAGATTAAATTGCCACGGTAATGTTATAGAGATATAACATTAGGTAGGTACCTACCTACCGTGTTATTGCTGCGTAGAATATCCATGTCCACCAAGTGTCCACCAATATTTATATAGGTACCTAGGTACCTACCTATTATTTAGTTTATAGGTATGTGTTTAGGTAGGTAGATACCAACTATTTATTTATTTAAATTGCCCTGTAAATTCTTTAGTAGGTACCTACCTAATAGCAAGCAAGCTCGTATGAGTTAGTGGCAAACTCTGGTGACGAAGTTTTTAGGCCGCCTTAAGGCTCCTAGAGCCGGGACCGACAGTTTAACGTGCCCTCCGAAACACGGAAGGGCTCAGATGTAATGCCACTAGCGGTCACCCATCCAAATAGTGACCGCGCAGAACGTTGCTTAACTAAGATAAACGGTGAAGATTGACTAAAAGCAAGCCTAGCCACGAGCGCTTCAAGTAGGTAGGTAGGTAATGAGCATAAATTCAGAAATAAATAATTCATAAATTCATTCATGGCGTTGTTCCACCACTCTCTCATGTGAACGACCGGGACCAGTGCCAAACTTTGGGGGAGACCTTTGCCCAGCAGTGGGACATAATACCTAGGTTAGATAAAAAAGAAAAAAAAAATCATTCAATAAATTCAGATAGGTACCTACCTACTTGGTTCTATGTATAGAATAGATGTAGTGGGTAGGTACCTACTTGTTATAGAATTAATACCTAAAGAAAGAATAGAATCTATACATACTATGATAATATGATCTAGATCATCCAGAAATTCTAGAAAATAACACGCATAATATGACACTAGCTGAAACCCGCGACTTTGCGACCGCTGCTTTTGGTTTAGAGAGGTCCAGCTGTATCTAAGGAAATCCGTCTTTCATTTCAATAAAATATAGCCTATGTTTCAATCCGGGAAAAGGGCTTCCTATTGGTATAAGTTTCGTTGAAATTGGTCCAGTAGTTAAGGCGTGATCCGCGAACAAACAAACAGATAAACAGACAAACAGACAAACAGACAAACTTGATTTTTTGAATCAGAATCGTTTATTTAGTATATCTGCATATTTAGTTTATCCATATCTTTAATTTTAGCTTTTGGCTTTTTTACAGTTTTATAATAGTTTATATAGATAGAAGACAAGACTGACTTGGCTTTGTCGTCAAGAGTTAGCATGCTCAAGTTGGTAGTATAAGATAGTGTCAATAAAAGCTCAATATTTTTATATAATAATGTTTAAATGATAAAAAAATATCGATAATTTTAATGGTTGATTTCCACGTAATAAGTGAGTGAAAAGTCTAAATAAATATGTATTTATAACTTATGTCATAATAATAATAAAACATAGCAATTGTATTCATGATCCTTGGATATAAATCAATATTGTGTTTTATTTTAACTAGTATATAACATACAATTGAATGCAGGTACCTAACTGTTTTAAAATTTACACGACTTTTTGGGCAAATATAAGATTCACTCTATATTATGCTTTATCACAAAGAAAATAGAGTAGACAATTAAAATGCAGGATGAAAACAGGCGTTTCTAAACCACGCGGCAAGATTTGCTATTGGCTACATTTCTCAATCGTACCATAGTAATAAACTTGAATTTGCGTGCGAGTTGTGTCTAGCTTGCTTTTCCATATCCAAATCACCTCCATCTTTCTTTTTAAGCTCGTAGCGCCGGGGGCACGTTTACTTTACTTACCGAATTACCGACACACAGCCTGCCGCAATATAATAAATAAGTTGTTATTGATCATAAAATTATAGTAGGTAGGTAGGGGTACGTTGCATCGAAACTGTTTCTTGCAGCCAGCATCGCGATTCTCGGTTGTGGTGGCTTGTGGAGAACTGGAAACTGTGACTTGTGTGTGAGTGTTTCGCTACCTTCGCTAGTTTATCTAGTATTATAAAGTACCTACCTAGGTACTTATTATTATGTCAATTAATAGCGATAGTGGTGATAATACGACAGAAGAGTTCATACCGGAAAACTTTGTCACAGACCTGTTGGAGTCATGGGGGGTCTCGGCGAAGGTTCAAGAAGTATTCAAAGGTTAGTAAGTAGGTACCTAGATCTATCTTATGTAAGTATAGGTACAGTATTTTTACAAAATCTTAAATCTAGTCTAACCTAAATTAGCCGCTTATGTGGGCAAAACTTAAAAGTTTTTCTATTTCATTGTTTTCTTTTAGCGCAAGATATTGATCTGTCTTGCTTGGACAAATTAACGGAAACTGATATACAGTGCCTTATACCTGCAGACAATATTAGGGACCGTATTAAATTGAGGTATGGGTTGCTGCAATACCAAAAAGAAAATAACTTTTGCGTGAGTATTACCTTCAAATGTACCTTTTTCTAATTTATAAACTAGGTCCTAGTCCTCCTACCTAACCTACCTAGGTTACAATAAAAAATGTAAAAACTACCAGATTACTTTGGTAGTTTTTGCATTTTTTATTGTAACCTAGGTAGGTAGGTTAGGAACCTAACCTACTAGGATCTAGTTAAATGTTTAGAATACCTAACCTACTTATGCTTAGGTACCTACCTACCTACTAACAGGTTGTTATCTATTTTTAGAGTTCCCTATCAACCTCTTCCATCGGTGAGTCCGTACGCTCTGCTCAAACGAAATCCAAAATTGAAGATGTAAATGTAAGTATGAATCCATCCATAGCTTTTTGTTTGGTAGGTAGGTACCTACAGCTGGAATACACCAGTAGAAATAGCAAAAGTTCGGACTCGTCGGGTTTGATTTGATCTCTTCGGCCGATCAAATCAACGGGAAAAATCAAAAATCAATAGTCAAAAGTCAAAAATCAATAACGGTTTGGTGTATTTCAACCGGTACGCTTGCCTGCCACCAGCTTGTTACATTCCCCACTCAGGAGAAATTAGGATCCAACAAACTAGAGATACCTTCCTACTTCACAACATAACCCAAGTTTTTCTTTTTAGACTTCTGCTTCGGACACGGACTGGACGAATGAAGAAGAGGAAGAGCCGCCTAAGAAAAGGATAAAAAAGGTAATTTTTGCTGGCTATTAAAGATCTGTTTAAAGTCTGGTCAGGCAGGACCTTCTGGGCCCAGTGTTCCATCAGTCAGTACCTACCTACAGGTGACAACACTGGTGGAACAAATTCATACAAAATCTAGGCATGCAAGCAATATTTTTCTGTGCCACTGAGCCGTAACAGCAGCAGCAACCCCTGGATATAAATAAAAAGTCCTATCTAGCCTATCTTATCTAACATTAAATTTAAAAAAAAATTATGTATGTATTCTATCAGCCATCTAGTTTCCATCATACAAGCTTTGCTTTGTTTGGGACTAGAAGGTGTTGTGTTAAGTGTCCGTGAATATTTATTTATTTATTTAACATGATGGTTAAAGTAGTGAAGTTGAAATTACAGCATGCTAGGTACCTACTGTCTACCTATGTACCAACTGATTTGATATTTCTTGAAATCTCTTTTTTTCCTTTAGGATTTTGACCTTAAACATATATTAAATACTAACAATTCTGGACAACTGTGTCTAGCAACACTTAAAAAAAATTGTAAATTGGACAGCAGCAGCAGAAACTGTTTGGTCAAAAGTGTGGTTGAATTCTACATTAAAGAGTATGGGCTTATGACAAGAAGTGATTTTGAAGAGATATCCTTAAAAATAGAGTCGCTAATAACTAATGAACATAAGGTACACCCTGTTGCTTACATTGTATTTATTTCCTTGTAGTTGGGTAATAGAAATTTCCTGGGGTAGTAACCATGGGACATTCCATGGTCGAATGGTTGTCCACCACAAAAGTTTGCAGGATTCACTCCGGCTTTAGGAATGTCCCACAGGAAAATATTAGTTTTTCTTCCAAATTAGCTTAGAACTATTTAGACAATTACTAGTTGTAGTTTGTAGGTGTGTAGTTAGGTATACCCTTTTATTTATATTGGTAGATTAATTAACTGCATTGTAGTAGTTATACTAGTTGGTACTTAGTTATAATTATATGGCAATGATTTGATGTCTTTGATGTCTTTTACAGGAAACATACTATATACCTAGCCAGAAGTATGGCCAAAATAAATACTTACCAGCAAGAGGTAAATTGGTAGATAAATACAACAACCATAAAAGAAAATTGCGCAGTCTTGGGATTCTACCATCGAAAAAGCAGCTTGTGCCCCTACCCGAAACCATAGATTCTGAAAATGATGTTTATGACAGTAAGTATTATTATTATTTTTATTTTTTTATGATATAAGTAATGGAACAAGCTTAAGCAAGTTACCACTTAACATCAGGTGAGCTATCGCTCACCTGATGTTAAGTGGTAACTTCTGCCTATAACAATGCATTACCTCACAGAGCAAGTCCAATGAGGACGTGCCCTGTAAGGCAATGCACTGCGTCCATCACTCTGAGACGTAAAGATGTTGTGTTGAAGCCTCATGTGCCTGTAATTACACCGGCGCCCTTACCCTTCAAACCGGAATACAGCAATGCGAGCATCACTGCTTGGCGGCAGAAATAGGTACATTATTAAATATAATGACTATTAGTAGGTATAGAATACAAATTGTTTGTCGCTCCGCTTTCGTAGTAGGTACCAACCATAAAAAGTAGTTTTATCCAAAACCTGTTCGTGTTCAGCCGTTACAGAGTTGAGTAGGAACTTATGTGTACATACATTCACACTATACATACATTCTTAAATTTTTATTTATGGAGATCTATAAATCGCTTATAAATAAAGCAATATTATTATAGTATTATGTACTTATTTTACAGTATCAGATGAAGAATTCGAAGAGCACAAAATTTGGCTGAAATTTAATAAAGAGCCCCTAAACGAAATTCTTGAAAAATGGCATAAAACGTCTAAACGAAGAGTAGAAGATCTTGATTCCAATAGGTACGGCAGTATTGTGGAGGTCCTTGAAGATTGGCCTTCATATAATCTAGTACCAGGTTGTACGTTATTAATTATTGCAGACTAGAAGGATAGATAATTACCCTCAATATCGTAATCAATCTTTGTTTGAATTTATCTCTTTCAGATAATCTTTCAAGTCGGCCCATACAGCTTGGTGTCCGCAAATTCTAATATAAATTAGGTCGGGGTGTGGTGTGACCCTTGTTAGTAAGGTGTATAATATTTTTCTACTGGATATTGTTTTGACTTCTAGTACCAGGTTGTACGTTATTAATTATTGCAGACTAGAAGGATAGATAATTACCCTCAATATCGTAATCAGTCTTTGTTTGAATTTATCTCTTTCAGATAATCTTTCAAGTCGGCCCATACAGCTTGGTGTCCGCAAATTCTAATATAAATTAGGTCGGGGTGTGGTGTGACCCTTGTTAGTAGGGTGTATAATATTTTTCTACTGGATATTGTTTTGACTTCTAGTACCAGGTTGTACGTTATTAATTATTGCAGACTAGAAGGATAGATAATTACCCTCAATATCGTAATCAATCTTTGTTTGAATTTATCTCTTTCAGATAATCTTTCAAGTCGGCCCATACAGCTTGGTGTCCGCAAATTCTAATATAAATTAGGTCGGGGTGTGGTGTGACCCTTGTTAGTAGGGTGTATAATATTTTTCTACTGGATATTGTTTTGACTTCTAGTACCAGGTTGTACGTTATTAATTATTGCAGACTAGAAGGATAGATAATTACCCTCAATATCGTAATCAATCTTTGTTTGAATTTATCTCTTTCAGATAATCTTTCAAGTCGGCCCATACAGCTTGGTGTCCGCAAATTCTAATATAAATTAGGTCGGGGTGTGGTGTGACCCTTGTTAGTAGGGTGTATAATATTTTTCTACTGGATATTGTTTTGACTTCTAGTACCAGGTTGTACGTTATTAATTAATTGCAGACTAGAAGGATAGATATAGGATACCCTCAATATAGTAGGATTCTTTTAGGTAATTAGTATTTTATTTTTAACGTAACGGGGATTAGTGAACGTAAAATGTAACGTAGCTTTTAAAACCAAAAAACATTTTCGTTAGTAGGGCTTATTCCACTAATCTCCGTTGAGAATCACCGTCAACGGGGATTAGTGGAAGAAGCACTACTAACGAAAACTGTTTTTTTGTTTTATAAGCTATGTTACATTTTACGTTGTAAATCTGCTTCAAGTGTATATTTTCTGTGTAAAAAAATAAATTTCTCTTGAGTTTAGTGAACATTTTCACGCATGTTGTATTGATGGCGAAAACGATACTGAATTAGTTTTAAATAAGTTACGTTATATTTTACGGTCAAAATCTGCTTCAAGTTTATATGGATATTGTTTTGACTTCTAGTACCAGGATGTACGTTATTAATTATTGCAGACTAGAAGGATAGATAATTACCCTCAATATAGTAGGATTCTTTTAGGTATTTAGTATTTTATTTTTAACGTAACGGGGATAGTGACCGTAAAATGTAACGTAGCTTTTAAAACAAAAAAACATTTTCGTTAGTAGGGCTTATTCCACTAATCTCCGTTGAGAATCCCCGTCAACGGGGATTAGTGGAATAAGCGCTACTAACGAAAATGTTTTTTTGTTTTATAAGCTATGTTAGATTTTACGTTGTAAATCTGCTTCAAGTGTGTATTTTCTGTGTAAAAAAAAAAAAAATCTCTTGAGTTTAGTGAACATTTTCACGCATGTTGTATTGATGGCGAAAACGATACTGAATTAGTTTTAAATTAGTTACGTTACATTTTATGGTCTAAATCTGCTTCAAGTTTATATTTTCTGTGTAAAAACTTAAATTTACATATAATTAATAAATGTATGAACCTTTTCTAATGTTTCATTTGTTTCTAGGTACCAATTCAATTTGTTCTCCTTTTCATTTGCGCGGTCTATCTTAAGGTTTTGTATTATAAACTTTATTACGTAAATTGTACTATAAACTGATGTTTTTTTACTAGAACACTTGTATTTCATCTACCTAAGTACTTCTGTGGATTCTACAATGAACTGCGGTAATTTTTGCTAGTTAGCTTTTGTGTTGTCTATCATAAGATTTTGTATTATATTAACCTAATTATGTACTCATGTAGATTGTACTATAAACTGATGTTTTTTTACTCGACAACTTGTGTTTTATCTACTGTTAGGTTTTGTCCCTATTATCTACGTAAGTAGGTACTTATATTACTTCTGTAGATTTTAGTATGAACTGTGGTACCACAGTTCATAGTAAAATCTAAAGAAGTAATATAAGTACTTACGTAGATAATACAAAACCTAACAGTAGATAAAACACAAGTTGTCTAGTAAAAAATACCTCAGTTTATAGTACAATCTACATGAGTAATTAGGTTAATAATACAAAACCTTATGATAGACAACACAAAAGCTTCCTAGTAAAAAATACCACAGTTCATAGTAGAATCGACAGAAGTACTTAGGTAGATGAAACACAAGTGGTCTAGTAAAAAATACCACAGTTCATAGTAGAATCGACAGAAGTACTTAGGTAGATGAAACACAAGTGGTCTAGTAAAAAATACCACAGTTCATAGTAGAATCGACAGAAGTACTTAGGTAGATGAAACACAAGTGGTCTAGTAAAAAATACCACAGTTCATAGTAGAATCGACAGAAGTACTTCGGTAGATGAAACACAAGTGGTCTAGTAAAAAATACCACAGTTCATAGTAGAATCGACAGAAGTACTTAGGTAGATGAAACACAAGTGGTCTAGTAAAAAATACCACAGTTCATAGTAGAATCGACAGAAGTACTTAGGTAGATGAAACACTAGTGGTCTTGTAAAAAATACCACAGTTCATAGTAGAATCGACAGAAGTACTTAGGTAGATGAAACACAAGTGGTCTAGTAAAAAATACCACAGTTCATAGTAGAATCGACAGAAGTACTTAGGTAGATGAAACACAAGTGGTCTAGTAAAAAATACCACAGTTCATAGTAGAATCGACAGAAGTACTTAGGTAGATGAAACACAAGTGGTCTAGTAAAAAATACCACAGTTCATAGTAGAATCGACAGAAGTACTTAGGTAGATAAAACACAAGTGGTCTTGTAAAAAATACCACAGTTCATAGTAGAATCCACAGAAGTACTTAGGTAGTTGAAACACAAGTAATCTAGTAAAAAATACCACAGTTCATAGTAAGTTCATGGTAGAATCTACAAGATTAATTTGTTCAAATCTAACAAAGGCATTAAGTAAATAATACCATTTCATTACAGTTTTACCAAAGGGGTTTAGTAACTATACTTACAGTTTTACGTATGTTGTTTGGTAAAAAATATCAAAGTTCATGGTATAATCTACAATATTAATTTGTTAAAATATATCATTTCATTACAGTTTTACCAAAGGGTTTAGTAACTATCCTGACAGTTTTACGTATGTTGTTTGGTAAACAATATCAAAGTTCATGGTATAATCTACAATATTAATTTGTTAAAATATATCATTTCATTACAGTTTTACCAAAGGGTTTAGTAACTATCCTGACAGTTTTACGTATGTTGTTTGGTAAAAAATATCAAAGTTCATGGTATAATCTACAATATTAATTTGTTAAAATATATCATTTCATTACAGTTTTACCAAAGGGTTTAGTAACTATCCTAACAGTTTTACGTATGTTGTTTGGTGAAAAATATCAAAGTTCATGGTATAATCTACAAGATCAATTTGTTAAATAATACCATTTAATATGTTTAAATATATGTTTACCGAAACCGTCGTACATAGGTAAAATCTATCAAACCAAATTGGTATCAATATACCAAACTACTTTGGTAATCAGCCAACCGTCGCCGTATGGTAAATTCAACTTAAGTCAGCGGTAGGACCTCATTTAAACGTAAAATTTGGTAACTTTAATATGAAATCTGGTAAATTCAACCAAAGTATTTTTTCAGTGTAAGTATTATTGGTTAAAATTCCACCAAAATTAAACAAAAATACTCACAATAACACAAGAATAACTGTTAAAATAAAAGTGCTATGTGTTGTTTCAAAAAATGTCAAAACTCGTGTCCTTTTATGTAGTCAATTTTATTCATGAGCAAATTATGACAGAGTTGAGATGGGAGTTTGAATTATTATTGTACTTTTGGACCTACCTCGCTACGCAGGGGTTAAATTAAATAAGAACACTTTCTAACCTATAACACGTACTTGTTTATAACCAAAAAGCATTATTCTGAATGTTCATCATCATCAATCATCATCATCATCATCATAATCATCATCATCAATATATATAAAACTCTTTTGAAGCTGACAGAGAATCAACGCACAGCTTAAACTATAAGTCCTAGAGGTATGAAATTTGGAGGGTAGTATCCTTATATAGTGTAGGGGTGCACTAAGAAAGGAATTTTGAAACGTCACACTCCAAAGGGTAGAACGCGAGCAACGCCGCGGGCGACGGCTAGTAATGTATAAACAAACTTATTCCTGGATAACTTACATGATTCAGTGGGTACCCATAAATATTTGTATTGATAACAATATAACTTATAACTATCTAAGTTACAACCGCAAGGTTGGGTAATTTATTTATAGCAAAGGTAAATAGGTAAATATAAGGTGTTTGCTCAACGGAGCCTACTCAGTGAATATAAGTTTTTTCGTTGCTTGTCACTTTTCTATTGGACTCTTGTAAGGAATATGATGGTAATCTTTACCATAACGTGAAGTTACTTCTATCAAGCATTGACTGATAAATTAACTGGAAACCCACCTGGATTATTAACTAAACAAAACAAGAAGGCGTGGAGTATCAAATAAACAACAACGTATGACAATAACAGTAAGAAAACAGCTTTTAGTTACATAAACTTTATTTATATTGATGGGTACTTTTAACCCCTCAAATTTTTTGGGAGTATCTTTTACACCCTGTATAGTAAACTTGTGTACCTTTAAATGCAACCAAACGAATCCCCGGCCCGCCTATATCAAAACATCCACTTAGCAATAAAAAGTAGACAAAAGCCCAAACAAAATCTGACGTCGAAAAAAACTGAAACGGAAAGGGCCGGCCCAGACCGGATGTTGTATTACCGTTGAATTTCCTGAACAAAAGCCTACAGCGCTTTGTTGTAAGCTTTGTGTACGTAACCCTAATTTGGTCTGATGGAGTTTTGCACAATGCTCGATAATCGATGGGGAGAACGAAAGATTGGATTTAGCGGTGATGAACGAATGAATACAGTATTTTTTCAGGCGTAAAGATTTAGTTGTTTTTTTTCTTTTTTTTTCTTTAGTAAACAATATTTTATTCAATAAGAAAATTACAACTAATACAGTATTTACAATATACACAATATTTACAAAATACACGTGAAACAGTTGAAATATCTACAAATCGTTGCATACGATTTATAGATAGCTTAACTGGTCCAAATCAGTACCAATCGGAAGCGTGCCTAAGACACTGAACACCAAGATTTAGTTAATTCATTTTAAAATCTATTTTATTCACTGCTCTTCTTTCCTCTATCTTCCTCCTTCAGCTTGCAAACCCAATACGTCGAGATTAACTCATTGCTCATTAGTTACAGAGTGGTATTGGAAGTTGCTGGTAATTCAGACGCTGTCATACTGAGCGGACTTGAAGCGGACACGCAGTACCAAGTCACAGTCGCTGCGCTGTGGGGTGGACACAAGTATAGAAGCAGGCCTATTGTCTTCCGCACGCTGGGTGAGTCAACAATATATTGAAAATTTATTTACGGATACGCAGTATCGGAAAGCGAAGAGTAGGACGTCCCCCAAACCGATGGGTTAACGACATTGGTACCGATTCTCTTGCTGCATTTTTCTAAGCTAATATAATTTGACAGCTTTTTTTATTTTATTTTAACGGTAGGATACCCAACACGGGTTTACGCAATACAGTTCAAAAAGTCTTTTACAGATAATTTCGATAGAGTGTTCCCATAATTTATAGGGCACCACAGCGTACACAAAAGAACAAACCACAAATTCATACAAAGATGATAGAATAAAATTAATGAATAAATGAATTAGGTACTCAAATGCTAGCAAGACAAAAATAGTTTAAAGTTGTTAAATAAGAAAAACAAAAAAGGATGGCTCTAATATTATCGTTCCAGTTTATGAGAAAGAGACGGAAACATTTTTAGTGCTGTCAAATTAGGTTAGTTTAATCTATGAGGGATGCGAGTAAACAAGCTAATGATGATGAAACTTTGACAGTAATTGTTTTAGCGGAGAACATAATTTATTAAAAATAAATATCACAAATTACCTTGATGGAAAGTAGATAAAATAACATTGCCCGTCACATTAGAAACAATTAAAAGATTTCCATTCAGCGCGACCACAAATTCAACACAAATTTATTTAAATGAGGTGGAATTATTCGTGGCTAAGTGTGTTCAAACAATTCTCTCGAGGTACTGTTTATCCGTGTGAACGAACTTTGAAATATTTTGAACGCAGTTTGTACAAAACAGCTTGCACAGTGTGATCTATGTTAAAATATCAGTTAATATATAGATAGTTAGAAGTTAGTTATGTATTATAAGTATGTATTTACAAAAAAAAAATGCATATATGTATTCTATCAGACATCTAGTTCCCATAGTACAAGTTTTGCTTAGTTTGGGACTAGAACGCGTTGTGTTAAATGTCTGTGAATATTTATTTATTTATTTATTGTCTGGTGGTCAAGCACGAATACGTTACGTAACCCAATGTAACCCTTATCCTAAAAGTAGTATTTTAGGTGTTTGCTCGAGCACACAACAGTACACAATTTTTTAATTCTGAAAAAGATCCACTTCTGATGCTGGACTGTACCTACTATATAATATAGAGGAAATATTGGATCCTTATTTTTATTAGTTGCCTCTTTATTAGGTGTAAGTATTGAATCTGCTAAATAATTTTAGCTACATATTCTTTTAGAATTCGCGTGATATGTGTTAATATGGCAGATAGAACACGCGAAGAAAACATTATCATTACCAGGATGACTGTCTAAGTTAAATTGTTATGTCTAGTTAGTGTTCAGAGTCAGTTCAGTTGATTGAAACGGTGAGTACCTAAGAACAATAATTATAAGTTCGTATAAGACTTATACTTATACTATAAGTAACGTTGGACAACTGTAGCTTGCTATTTCTTCACCGAGCGACGTTCTGTATGGTTACTATTTAGATGGGTGACCGTTAGTAGCATTTAAATTTGAGCGTTTTTGTGCTCCAAAAGGCACGTTTAACTGTCATGGGTTGAAATACATATTATACGCTATACCTTTTAGATACTATATTCTAAAAATACCTACTAAAATACCTTATTAGCCAATCCATCACCCCTGTCACCCAAGCCAGCATAAAAATAAAACAAGCAGTATTAATTAATGGAAGCCATTCATCTGATTTAATTAGTCTACGGCCGGCTTCGACAGACTTGGGGCAGCACGAATATCTTAGACACGCAACAAGTACAAACAAGTTGCTATATACAGCATGTATCTACAATGGCGTCAAAAAATTGACACACGGGTAGAGCTACTTAGTAGTATTCATAAAAAAATAATTAAAGTACAGTCAGCTACACTAGAATGTGTACAACTCGCAGTAACTACGCGCGTGACTATATACGACGTATACACGTATACGCATCCGGTCTGCTCGAGCCTTTATTTTTAAGTTTGTGTTCAAAATATATATGTATGATATTTTGATTTTAGCTGCCGTCATGATTATTATTTTGAATAAGCAAAGCTTTGAGTACGCATTGTAGAGATCTGGTTGCGGCGACCACAACCGCTTGTTAGCGTAGTGAGTTCAATGTCTTTACCTTCAAGTGCCTACATTTATAAGACGTAAAAGCCTATTCAGCTATTTCGGCAGCTCATCATGCCAATAAGGATTTTATTAGCTTTTAGATTTTGTTTTTATTTTTTAGGTCATTTAATAACTTATTAAGCTTTGTATGTATTTGATGTTAGGTGAAAACTTCTCTGGTTTCTGTGCTATAATAAGTTTACTATTTTTAATTAATATTGTACTGTTTATTTCCCTAATAAAATCAAATAAAGTTTGTAGGTACATAATCAATCTGTCGCTATCTCTTTTCGTTGACATAAAAGTGAAATTGTCAAAGACATTTAATGATTTTTTAAAATGACATGTTGAATAATTAATAGACGTTATTATACTGTCGTAAAGCTATCGTAAATGAGGTTTATGAAGACTCAACTAATAAGCATACTTGTTACGGTAAGTTAGTACCTAAGTTAGTTTAGATATTCTATTAAGTTCTAGCATAAACTAGTAGTCTAGAACATTGTTTAGCTATTTGGGATTCTAGTAACAAAGACGCGCGGAGCTCTCAACAAGATCATTAGTGAATATAAAAAAAAAGTTAAGTTTAGGTAATAATAATAGTACATTATGGTACTAGTGTGGTACATTGGTGATTACCGCCGAGGTGCCATTGAGACCCGAGCCGTAGGCGAGGGTCTTAAGAAAGCTGAGAACGGTAATCACCAATACACACGTGTATCATACGACGTTTTTCAACACACTTGTGAATAAAATAACAGTAAAATAACTATAATTTCAACAGTGAAAACGCGTTGTGAAAAATGTTTCGCTATGGCGGGAAAAATTAATCAGTTTTTCTATGCGCGCGCATTGCGATCGGCCACAGACTAAAGGGATGAGGTTTTTTTTTAATTTATTTTCCGCGCTTAGGGCTTGCGCCTATTCTGCCACGTAAAAAATGGGGAATTTAAAGTTTTCTTTTATTACAGAGAAAACAAAAGTAATATTTGAGTGAAAGTTTTATTTATTAAACACGTACGAGTTAAAATTATCTATTTAAATAAGAAGTTGCATGAAATGAGCAAGCAATAGGAATATTCATTTATTTGTTCTATTGAACACGATCTTTTTTTTGAATAAAAACTTTTTTAGTAACAAAGCTACTCAACCAATAAAATTAAAAAAAAATATCTATAACTCACTAGTGAGTTATAGCAATGAAAAAGTCACAGTTTGATTATGGGTATCATTATGTGCCTAATTGCGGTGACCATAGAGCCACTTTATGAGCAAGTGTGTTGAAAAATGGCTTTTATTAAACATGTTAACATACAAGGTGTTAGAAGACAAACTCCGAAAACTTCAGGGGTTTAAGTAGCCATTAATGGGAATACCTTTTTCTGTAGAACCATCTCTGTAAACGGAAAATAAATTAGATCATTATTATAAAAATATTAGAGCCGTAAAAAGAAAACAAGGCAATGTTTCTGCCATTTTTATTAGGAAAAACTTTATGAAGCTTTTTATTAAGCAAGCAATTGTAATCTATTTGATCTAAACCGTCGATTTTATATTATAAAACCTTCACAAAATTCAAATTTCAAACTTCATATCACGCGCGATTTAAGACATTCCAAAATAGAGACGTAAAAAGAAAACAAGGCAACATTTCTGGCTGTTAGGATATTCTTATTGCAAAACTTTATGAACCTTTTATAAAGCAAGTGTAATCTATTTGATCTAAACCGTCGATTTTATATTATAAAACCTTCACAAATTTCAAACTTAATATCACGCGCGATTTATGACATTCCAAAATTCTTTAATCGCGTGTAGCCACAATTTAGAGTGTTACCTGTTGCGTGTTTGGAGTGCGTGCATGAAATCCCACCGGTCGTGTGGATACCTAACGTGTTGTGGTCTGAGTTACAATGGCAAGCCTATGAAGTTTTAATGAGTCGACTTTGTAAATGAAAATGCTCAGTTTTCACGTACCTACCTATTACGAACGAGTTATATACAACACAGTTTTATAACGCGTGTTTTAAGTTGTACAGAGGAAATGAAAAATGTAGGGAATTTGTTACATTCGCGAGGCTTTGAATTTAGAAAGGATTTTTCCAGCCTACGATTCCAGTATTCAAAGTTAAAAGAAAAGATCTATAGCTATATTTTTGACGCCAATCTTCTTTATATTATATAAAACTCTTTTGAAGCTGACTGACAATCAACGCACAGCCTAAACTATAAGTTCCTATAAATTATGCGTATGCTGCTACTACGCGAGCTAAGCCGCGGATGACAGCTAGTTATAATTTAAAAACAACAAATAACGAAATGTACTATTTAAAAAAAGCTAGTGGAGCTCTCTATATCTTTACAAGAAAATAAAATAGGTAACTGGTACAAAATAGAAGATTAGACGTCATTATAATGAAGGACATTATGCTCATCAAATTACGAGTAGAATATCTGACTGGATTTAAAATCATCTTCATTTTCGAAGATTTAATGTTGAACAATTTCATTTTCACTCGCTTCCTGTATCTTAAATTCTAACGCACCATTAGACTACTTGGCAGTTATCCAATCAGTTCAGTTACCCGCGTGCAAGCTGTATTAGCTTCCGGATGCATGCGCGTGCGCTAAATTATCGTCATCATCATCATCAAACTATATTGGTCCACGCCAAACTACGCCAGACTACGCCAAACTGCGCCAAATTATGGCAGAGCTCTATACAGAAATACTGTCTTGCTTGTTTCTAGATTGTAACTTTCGTCGTACAAGCAATGCGTTCTAACACGGCTCGCACCATTTTCTAACACGGTTCTAACACAGTTTTAACATGGTTCTAACTAATAATAATGAGAGAAATATTATATTGCTGGTTCATCGCAGAATACAGGGAACAAAGATACCAAAACTAGTATAATATTATATGATCTGTGTCAAAACCAACCTGGATTTAGGTAGTTACATCACAAACGCTAGACTCAAGAATACTCATGACATAAAGAAAAGCAGAGTGCATTGACCAATTTCTAAAATTAGACCCGACATTTACAAGCCCTAGTTTTTAAAGAAGCAGTGGTAGACAAAACAATCGTAATATAGCGGTGATCAGTGGTATAGAGTTGTCATTCTTATGTCAATGTAGTTAAGGTTAAAAATCAGAACGTCTGATGACGTTTTCGCTTTATGCAAGCATTGTGTGACGCATGTGGACTTAGAACTAATTATGTAAGTTATAGACTGGATTTAGATTTGAAAACGATTTTGTCTCAAAAGACACAAACCACAAAAGTATTTTTCAGAATGTTTTGGTGCGAACGAATATATAATATTTTTTCAGCATTCGTTCGTACTAAAAATAGGGAACAAAAATGTATGGAGATGACATTCGTAAGGTCATGACGTCAGGTGACGAATTCCATACATTTCTACTTTGTCTGCTATTTAATTTTTAGCTATTGAAGAACTGTTTGAGACTGCAATATGTATTGGCTAAAAAGACTTTGAATACAAGAACTGCAAATTAATTGGTAAATTGATTCATGTAGCGTAATTTCACAGGAATAATATTATTACCAATTAACTTCATATATCAAAGGCTTCATTTTCATAACAAGTAGGTACAAATTGCTCGATATTACTTTTGCAAATTGTAATTCAATTAGGATTTGATATAATTTTAGAAACTTATACCTACACGAGCTTCTATATTTATATTTTGCTTTTAAAATTCACCATTTGAATAATATGCGTATATTTTGTATGTTGGTGTAATACAGGATGTTCATTCTTTATATCGATGGATATTATCACAGATCATACAAAACTAGGTGTACATATTACCTACCTTAACCCCTCGAACTTTTTGGTAGTATCTAAGGGTAGTCTAAAGAACTGATGATTCTCCATACAGTCCGTCGTCACAAAATTATAGTTTACATGACTTTGTAGCAAACGTCAAAATGTGACGATAAAAAGTTGATAAAAGATACATATCGTACAGTTTCTTTTATTCATAGTTTCTATTCATATTATACCCAAATGAATATATAGATACCTACCTGCTCAGTCGTAAACCGATCTACTAATAAAAGTTATGATTTTATTGCGATGAAAGGTGCCAGACATAAAACCGAGATGAAGTCCTAGAGATTTTATGGGGCTATTCCTGATGAGCGAGCACGTAGGTGTTAATCGATATTAATAATAACTTGAAGTGTACGGAAGGTGAAATGTACAAGTACATCCTGATGACATTGGAAAGACTAGAAAACTCTTCTTAGATTTTGAGAAGGCCAGTAATAGTGATCTTCACGCTGATGACGATGACGATGTGAAGTTTTTTTTTACATTTAAATGATGGAGCCGTTTAAAATGTTAAAAATAAAATAAATATATTGAAAACGGATCTTATGTGAACGTTTTAAGGTTCTCTCTTTTTCTCTTTCTGGCCGGCACTGCATGTCTCAAGATTGATGCCTTTCATGTCATGGAGTTGTTTGGGTCCAGCCCTTTAGGTTTGTTGCCATTCTAACCACGTAGAAGCCCCTTCTGGCAGCTGGTCAGTCCATCTCATGGGGAACACTTAAAATAATGCAACAGCAATCATTCTAAATAGCATGACTATTGAATGTCATGAATGTCATATATGCAAAACATTAATAAAATGTTCTAAATTATGGAACAAAAATTTGGTGCAATTTACCTATCTATCATCAAGAATTTCGTCATGCTATCGCGCATTTACACACTTTTGAAATTGTTCTATTGATACAAGTTTTTCGGTACTGACTAATGCATTTTGCACTTTTCTTTGAACTTATTCAATTCGAGTTCTGAAATGCAAATAACTGGCACAATGCCATTTTGATCGCTAATGGTAAGAGCGAGGTAACTTTCATATTACTAGCACCTGTACTTTCATACTGAAATGTATATAGACTAGCGTGGAATACCTTTTGTACTAATTTCCTTTAAATTCAGGAGCAAAACCAAACAAAATAGCCTACGCGCGTATTTACCTGCCAAATGAGAATCAATTCTTCACATTTTCCATTTCCGGTTTTTATAATATTACGTTTTACAAATGAATATAGTATAATAATTGATCGAGTGAGCGAAGCGAACGAAGATCTTAGTAACAACTTGGACAAAAATGCTTTGTATGTTTGTATGTTTGTTCGACGAGATCTTCTGAACCGCTTAACCGATCTTCACAGAATTTAATAGGTATACGGATAGTACTCTTAGGTTTTACTGGTTTGTTAAATGAAGTAAATCGGTCAAGGGGTCGTGAAGTTATGAGGGTCCAAAGGGAGTAAAAAAAAAAAAGTCGTACAATAATATCAAGTGGGGTGTCATATGATAGGGTTTTGTTTAGACATTCCAAAACCGTTTTTATTTTAATTCTAGGTTGTTGTAAAAATTATAAAATTGACAAACCCAGTATAACGTGAGCTACCATTTCTTGGAGTTTCAATGATTTTGTAGTTCAAGTATGACTGGTACATAGCTAGACGGCGATTTCGAAGCGATTTTCAAAGTTTATTACAACCTTTGGTCAATAAAAAAATGTTTGAGTTTTATTAACCTCCGACCATCACGAGATCTCAGTTCGGGGCGAACTACTAGTAATAATAGTCTTTAAATAATCGACATCTTGAGGTATCTCTTTGCTATAGTTTGACCAACGCTTCCTCCAATAACTTCCACACGTCTCTTACTCTGACTATTCTAGACCATAAGTTTCCAACAACCGCATTGACATACCTGCCATGTTAAATAAATACAGCAAAGTGCAATTCTAGTTTAAAATAGAGAAGCCAAATAAAAATTACAAATAGTAATTTTTTTTGTCGACAGAGCCACCGCGTACTTCACCGCAGCAGGACGGGGCGGTGGGCGCTACACCCCGGTCTTCGATAGCACCGCCCGATCCGTCTCCCACCTTTCCTACGGTATGAAAACAAAGTTCCTTCAAGATTCCAGTGTAAATGCCAAAGAATGGTTGAGAAGCAAGAGACGCGGGCTGTGATGAGGCAAATGTTTCCTTGAAAATATTTTTCCTATCAAAGGTTAGGCTAATGCCTGGCCAGTAGTAACAAGCTGTTTGTTTCAAACTGACACAGAGCGGTCAGCAAGAATAAATGTAGCAACGGTATCTGAGATAACTTGTGGGGCCAGGAAAGCAAAGTTTAGTTAGTTGCATCAATTTGAATGGTGTAAACATAACTAACAAGATACGTCTACACCATTAATGGGGCAAATCAATGGTGCAAACGCAACCGCGGGGTGCTTTGACGCTTGCGTTTGGTTTACGTTACGTCACAACTGACAAATTTGTTCATGCTTATCTCCCAGGGAAACATAATTGTAGAGTTGACTGTACATTTTTGTATTGTTTAGTGTTTAATTTTATTTATCTTTTCACCAGATACGAGGCGTCGAAATCGGGATAGTAGTATTAGTGCTACTGGTGTGGGTGGCAGCGATAGCGTTATTCTTCAACCGATGGGGCAAGATCCGTATGCTGCTGCCGTACCAGCCTGATTATAAGCAGGAACAGTTGAAGGTACAGGAACTTCCTCCCGCGAACACTCAGGTTGTGAAATGACCTTCCTGCTGAGGTTTTTCATAGTGACTACAGAATGGGGCACATCAAAAAGAGTTTTTTAAAATTATTCAAGGGTCGACAACGCGTGTGTGGCGCCTCTGGTGTTGCAGGCGTTCATAGGCTACGGTAACCGCTTCCCATCAGGCGGGTCGTACACTTGTTTGTCTACTTAGTAGTATAAAAAAAGCAGTGCGTTGATCACGAATAAATGTGACAATTGTAAATGTATTGTAATTCTAGCGTAACTAAGATACACTTCTAAATACTTATCTAAGTCCGTAAAATCTATAAGTACGAAGATTATCCGCTAATCCGTACATTAAAGCTTCGTAGATTATCGAATTTACTGCTTATTTTATTCTCTTTTGTTAGGTGTCTTGGGAAAACTCTAATTGAATCCCTTTGATGTTAGTTGTATTGTATCATTAGAGACTATATACCTACTTTGTATCACAAGTAAGTTACTTGTGATACAAAGTAGGATTGTCTGTGATGTCTGATTTTCTATTTGAAATAAAGTTGAGGAGAACTACTATATTCCCTCTTAAGAGAACAGGGAAGTTCCAATCAAATTACATATATCAAAATGTAATTTGTAAAAAATTATGTCATAAAAATCTTTAGACTAATCATATTATTATTAATGCTTTCTAAATAAAAAGATTTATAAAATATTTATCTCGAGTCTGGGGTATATCAAATTGTTCCATTATTTTCTTGTTGATATAAGTACAATTATGTTTTTTTTGACAGGTGCCAGGAAGCAGTGCTTTAGCGGCTGCCCAGGCAGGCGGGAATTGCGGTGCCCATTCTGCTCCAACAGCTTGCTCGGTAAATATTAGCGAATCCATGCTTATTAAAAATTATATAATTTATGGTCTTATTTATAATTGCCTGCTATAATAATACCTATATAATAATATTGACTCTAAAAAAATATTTTTTTAATCACAAAAAATTTTGTTCAATACATTTAGCTAGTGGAGCTTTTTGTTACCAATATGAACAAAACCATAAATATCGGTTTAAATACTATCTAATACAACTTTTATACAATCATATTACCATCTACTTTATATCTATTTGTTATTTTACGTTGAAATAATCAACTGAAAATTGAATTCCGTCCTTCGTGCACATGTACCGATTTTCATTAATTACAAAACAACAAAATTAATCAATTTAATGGAAAATTCAGTCCAAGGGTTACATTTATTAGAATTAAAATATTCATTAAGTTTCGATAGGTCAGTTAAAATTATAGCAAACATCATTACCGTCTACGTGAACGTAAACATAGCTAACGTTACGTAAACAAATACATTAAACATGAATTCACGCGAGAAGTAACTGAGAAACACAAATGTATAAGTAGAATAAGTAGAGATGCAATCAATTCAAGGTACCTGTAAGCAAGCAAGCTCGAATGAGTTAGTGGCCAACTCTGGTGACGGAATTTTTAGGCCGCCTTAAGGCCTCCGTCATGGCTTAACGACTGCTAGAGCCGGGACCGACAGTTTAACGTAACCTCCAAAGCACCGAAGCGCTCAGGTGTAAAAGCCACTGATGGTCACCCATCCAAATAGTGACCGCGCAGAACGTCGCTTAACTTAGATATCAGTGAAAATTGACTTAGCAAGCCTAGCCACGAGCACTTCAAGGTAGGTACTTGTGAAATCAAAGTATTTGACAGCGATAAAACTATAGCCTTCTTTATCGTTTCAGTGAGAAAGGTATACGCCGACGTTTTAATTAATGTCAAATTAGATAAGTTTAAAAAGAAAAATCCTACTGTTGTCGGTGTTTGTAGCTGACAGCATGGACTAATAGTCCATGCTGTCAGTGACCGCTTACCATGAGCACAGATCATATTAATACCAACCTCATCATAATTATAATACCAATAGTTACCAATGAGGTTTATCGTATGCCAGTTAAAAAAAAACATACAAGCCAGAAAAAAAGTTGAATAAAAAAAAAATTGGGAGGAGTGAGCATGTTCATCTACTTATCTATAAGTTTATATTATGTCATCTAGCAAGAGACTTCAACGTAACAAGAGACTTCAAAATAAATCCACGCTAAGCTCCGTTATTCTTCACTCTTTTGATCAACCCGTTTATAGTGAAATCGCACACTAGAAATGCTAATGCCTAAGTCAATAAATCGTAACTTTCGTATCGTGTATCTTTGTTTTAGCATAAACTGATTTATTTTATTATCCAAGGTTATTATGGCAGTATTTGAACTGCAATAGGGTTTGTTATATGCTACGGTTTTGTTTTATTTCCCTAATTAACAAAAAAACTTAGGTTATGGTATTTTTTTTTTCATATTCTCATAATGCGTAAATTTTACAGCGTCTACTACTAGGCCCTTGTTCAACTTCTTGGTTTATGGCTTTTGTGGCTCGTTGTCACAATGCTACCAGTGACGAGTTCGCTAATGCTAGTGTTATAAACATGAGGGGAGTGTGGACTATGAATATATATGGTCAGTGTACAAAGGGAGGTACAACCAAAATTTTGATCTAAAGCAAAAGACAGCACAACGTTAGTATTAGTTATGAGCATTAGTAAATTATGTCTGTTTATTTTCAACGGTAGGTAATAGTAAATCTATTCAACAAAAAAAGTGATAATCATAATGTTAACACTAGAAACAAAGACAAACTCGCTGTTCCCACCACTAGGCTCTCAAAAATTAGTAAATCTTTCAAAGGGCAATGTGTACGCTTCTTTAACAAAATCCCAAGTGATGTGTCTCAATTGTCGATTGGCAAGTTCAAAAACGTAATAAAACAAAGACTTATTTCAAAAGCATACTATAAAATATCAGATTATTTAGAAGACAAACAAGCTTGGGACGAACTAGCTCTAACTCATCCAATAAAAAAATAAAAAAATTGTAATCATACCTAATCATACAAAACGTAATGACGATTCAAAGTGATCCGTGACATTTTATTGAATAAAAGCTTTTTGACTTTGACTTTGACTTTGACTTTGAAGAAGTAAATAATTCATAAATAATTCACATAGGAAATTACAACTAATACAGTATTTAATATAATTACAAATTACACATGAAACAGTAGATAAATTTAAATTAGCATAAATAGTAATAAAGTCTAATAAAGGGCTAAAGTAAGGAAAGGAGCTTATTTATGCGAAGAACAAAGTTAGCGTGATACAAGCCGCATTGCAGCTTGCTTTAATTCGAAGGTCGCGCACAATCCTGCACATTACTCACGTATATTTAGACTTGCGTAATTAATTACAAACTGTACCTTGTGAATTTCAAGGTAAGGTTGGAATTACATTGATAGTTATCATCATCCAGACTTTAGGATGCAGAGGATTAGTAAGGTGAAGTGGCAGTGGGCCGGCCATGTTTGCCGCAGAACCGACAATCGTTGGAGCAAACTAATACTCGAGTGGAGACCGCGTTTAGGCAAGCGTAGTGTAGGACGCCCTCCGGCTAGGTGGGGTGACGATCTGAGACATGTAGCTGGCAAACGCTGGATGAGAAGAGCCGAAGACCGGGCTCAGTGGCGCGTCTTGGGAAAAACCTACGTCCAGCAGTGGACCGATATAGGTTGATGATGATGAGACTTTACCCACTGCTGGGTATAAGCCTCCCTAAGTTTGTACCTGTATTGTTTATTATTATATTCAAACAACTTGGTTATTATTACAAGTATTTATTCGGTGCCACGTTCTGTGCCCCTACGTTGAACCGTGTGAGCATGCGCCGAGGTCGGGGTTCTCACACCTCCCTCGGTACATTACATCATCATTACATCATCCCCTTTTCCAAAAAAAAAATTATAACTAACTAGGCACTATGATTTTAAACATTACTACTTTGAACTAGGTACTATCTTATTTAAGTACATAAAAAGAAATAACATCTTTTAAACTAAATTAACTAAAATGAGTTAACATTGTTGTTTTATTTAATACCCTTTGAACTGCACATCCGTTTCAAATAGAAGATTTTAGCAGACACTATCCAGGTCGAACATGATAAGATGTTCTAGTGTAATTTACACCATTACGGTCTTTAATGATATAAGATCTCAAACCATTTTTCTTTTCTACCGTACCAGTTAACCATCTGTTAACAGTTGGATCTTTTAAAAAATAAACATGCTGACCAATATACATATCATTCTTAAATCTAGTATTTTTGTTATAATTATTAACATTTCTATTCTTACTCTTACTAAATTCTACTTTTACATTTGCATTTATTTTTGGCTTTAAATATGCATAACAAACTGGTAACTTTGCTTTTAGATTTCTGTTCATAGCTAATTGTGCTGGTGAAAAGTTTGTTCCACATACTGGAGACATTCTATAATGCAATAATGCTATTCTTACATCAGTTTTATCTTCAAAACATTTTTTAAATATTTTCTTTGCAATTTGCACTGCCCTTTCTGCCATTCCATTTGACTGTGGGTACCTAGGACTTGTGTAGGTAAACTTAAATCCCCAGTGGAAGAGGTTTCAATCAAGTTTTAAAGTGACAAAAACTTTAAAACTTGATTGAAACCTCTTCCACTGTGGGTAAAGTTCATCAATATTATCCAGGTTTAGGGGTGCTGGCATCCGATATTCCACACCCGACATCATGCTTTCTTCGGTCATTAACGTTCTTATTTTCTTTCACAACAAGTAAACACAGATATATTCTTATTATGTTGTAGGCACGTTAATAGGTAACTTCACTTCGGCTGCGCCATGTATTGTTTATTATTATATTCAAACAACTTGGTTATTATTACAAGTATTTATTCGGTGCCACGTTCTGTGCCCCTACGTTGAACCGTGTGAGCATGCGCCGAGGTCGGGGTTCTCACACCTCCCTCGGTACATTACATCATCATTACAGTACCATCCACTGCGGTCCTGAGCTAGTCTTTCGCATTTACGGTCTTCGATTGGACGATGTCGTCTGCCCACCGTCCTATGTTTCTGTAGCCGCATCTTGGCCATCATTCAGTGGTCGCCTTACTCCATCTGTTATCACCACGCCTTGCTATATGTTCTGCCCAGCTCTATTTGATATAAGCATGGACAAACAATAGATATTTGTATTTTTTGTCCATGATAAGTAACATTTTATTCAGAACAAATAACAATGAGCATGTTACAAAAGTTAGAAACTGCGTAGTAGTCTCTATGTAGATGTAGGATAACCTAGAATATTTAATATTATTAGGTACAATTATTCGTGGTAAATAAATTTGTATGAGTAAAAAAAAAACTATCAACATAATAACAAATTTCAGTTCAAAAGTTATCGCAAAACAAACATAGAAATCCATAAAGTTATCTTGTTCGAGAGTATTTTTTTAGTATTTTATTTCATTTCAAACCTAACTAAATAAAATTTTACGCCCCTATTCACAGATTTGATTTATTTTACAAAGCTTTACAATTCAAATTGTAAAACCTCACTTTATGCTCTACCAAATCAAACTCATCTAAATAAAACATTTTATGATAAGAAAATAAAATCCAAACGTGTATTTTATTTATCTTGAGTAGGACATGATAGGAGCCCACAGCCATACCCGTATCTCAAGTCGTTTGCTCAATTTTATACTCTCTCTTATCTAGAGATTTAGGAATGTCATTCCGAGTTTATGACACTTTCATCTCCACCTAGATTAAAGTAACTGACAATAGACTTGTGGTCGAATACTCAAACGCCACTCAAACCTCACTCAATTTAAGTCACGCTTAAATTATTGCCATCTCTTACAAATGAGTAATGTCAAACAGAGGCAGAGCAATTTTAAGTGGTGCTCAAATTTGAATGACTTATTTATTACAATTTTAACACTTGACATTGGCAAAATTGTCTGTCGAAATGACGGACACAGGCCATTACTGAAGAGAAGAAGAAGAATTTGAATGACGTTTCAGTATTCCAGCCTTGAATACACAGTACAGTGAACTACTTAATAATGCAATGTGTAACTAAATATTATATCAGTTGATAAAAAAGGTATAAGAATTTTATATAATCGCGACTCAATTATGACTAAGTACTTAAGTACCTACAAATTTTAATACTAGCATTCACCTGGTATAAATTGACAGTTGATGTACTTCTGACTACCCGCAGGCTTTATTTATTATAATGTATACTCGAATAACGTCTCCGTGGGCGATGCCAGCGACCGACGTCAGGAAGACGCAAAGATCTCAAGTTTACCATGAACACATAAGAGATCCTACTAATATTATAAACGCGAAAGTTTGTAAGTATGGATGGATGGATGGATGTTTGTTACTCTTTGACTTTAAAACTACTGATCCGATTTGGATGAAACTTGGAGTATATATTGTTCGTGGCCTTGATTAACACAAAGACTACTTTTTATCCCAAAAAAATTACGGGATCCAACGGGAAGCGAATGAAGTCGCGGGCGGCACCTAGTAAAGAATACGACTGGACCATTTTAAGCTTTGACTTAAAATATCGGGGTTGGTGTCTTTGAAACCATCTATTTTGCACTTTACGGAGGTCATAAAGAAGGCAATAAAAATGCTATTTGCTACTAAACTGCATCACAAAGAGCCTTGTTACTAAAACCAACCACTAGGATGTTGTTGAAATAAGAACTTTGCCCATTGAACTTTTTGTACCGTTCTGCGAGAATAATAAAAAAATAGATTCTGGAAGAATTCGTTTATTGTGATAAGACTGTTTGTAGGACGATGTCATTACCACTGTAACACGTGCATCGTTTTTGGTTCCAAAGTTACAAAGTAATTCTTGTTTTTTTTTTTACAGATGAAGTTTTTGACATATTTTAAAAACTTAGTTCTATCTAAAAAAGTTTATCATTGATTAGGCAACTGATAACAGATATCTACATAAAACCTTTAGTTAAACTGATGTATTTTGTTTGTGCTCGTCATTATCTGCGTCCGACACACTACTAATTGACGCGTCAATCCATCTTAATAGATGGATCCAAATCGATTAATAATTTAGTAACTCAGTGGAACTATAGTTTAGATAAGCAACCCTTTATCATTGAAAAGCGTACGGGGTAGGTACATCTGATAAATTCTTGATTAGGTTTGTTTACGAGTGTCAACCTATATCACGATCAAATTTTGCCCTCGGATACAGGTTCTTTTCAAGGGTATTTTTGGCGCGTTAACTTTTTTTATTGTATCCGATCGATTATTATATTACACCCCGTAGTATGTATGCATTGTCTCTCTAGATAGATAATAATTGCATTATCTGTGATTGAAATAAGATTTTTTTTTAAATTATTATCGGTTTACCAAAATTTCAACTTGCTATTTCAACTTGCTATTTCAACTTGCTACTTCAACATGTCAAGCATAAAACAAGCTTTATGACGTTGACATACCTTCATCATTTGGATTAGCAATTCAAATCCAAAGTCCCGAGACTCTCAAGCATACATATCGAATTTCAATTTCAATTGAAAATGTCGAGGTAATTCGTAAAGTTACAGATTCCATGATTGAATTCACAGCTCATTTTGAAGTGTCTATAAAAAGTTACGTCTTCATTGTAATGAAAACGTTTTATGTAGCCGAGTCTACTCGGTCCCAGAGATGACCTAAATAATATTACAGGGGATACTAACCACTACCATTGGTCCCATTACGCACATAGCAACACATAATGAGTTTTCCAATGGCTGTAGATGGGTCCTTACTCGTGGTCAAATTGATTAATCTAACTGGTTTGTCTAATTGAAATAATTTTCTTTGTGGTCCAATAATGTCGGTACCTGTGGTGGTAAGGAAGTTAGTAAAAACCTCTTTAAATAGGTAGTTACTCATTTTTGAACCACATAAACATGTAAAATTTCCACCATTTTGCGAACTAAATCTACCTCTAGAGGAACTACTGCATATTTGACGTTGATTAAACTTTTATTGTTTCATGTTTAAGAACGGTATTCATTTAAACGGAAGCCTTTGGTTTAGTCAAACACATTTCTCGTAACCTTGAAAATATTTAGTACAATGAACTTTCATAAAACTTAACATTGGTTTTACACGCGTAAAAGCAATTTTACTAGGCTCTAGAAATCCATTAGTGTTTTAATAATAAAATATTTTTATTATTAGGTACCTACTACTGTTTTATAGTTACAGCGTTGGACATTGAAACAGATGTCTCCAAAATAATTACAAGATATTTTAGGGTTAACTTACGGTCAACAAGAGTAGCAAGCAAACAAGGCAATATGTCTATATCAATTAATTTAATATTAAGCGAGCGCCACTGGACAATAACTGCTTTTTCTAAAACGTTATGTTTTTGTGCTTCGGTCCAGTTTTGAAATTATTTGACACATTGTTTGAATGTTTCATGAATAACCACTATTCAGAGCAATCACTCATCCTGTCTCTACTTTGCTCTAAATTTACTATCAGCTCCCTCCAGCAGCCGCGAGCTCAATTAGTCTAGGATTTTGCATATTATAGCATCATAGCTCCATTTTGAGAAAATTAAACTTCATTCCCGAAATACAGTGACCGTTATAATGACGGTTTTAGGTCAATATGTAGCTGAAACGTAACCAAAATATTTAGGGTTTTTTTCTAAACCTATGTCAGACACTAGTCCTTCAGTAAACAGGTTTGAAAATGATTTCACAATACAATTTCTAGTCTCAAGATACTAACCTGTTTTGTGTATAGAAAAATAAACAAATTATTTATTGATCGAGTGAGCGAAGCGAACGAGATCTTAGTGACAACTTGGACAAAAATGCTTTGTATGTTTGTATGTTTGTTCGACGAGATCTTTTGAACCGCTTATCCGATCTTCAAAACCGATTTTATTTTTATTCTAGGTCTAATAGTTTTTGGGTTGTTGTGAAAATTATAAAATTGGCAAACCCAGTATAACGTGAGCTACCATTTCTTGGAGTTTCAATGATTTTGTAGTTCAAGTAAAACTGGTGCACAGCTAGACGGCGATTTCGAAGCGATTTGCAAAGTTTATTACAACCATTGGTCAATAAAAATTGTTTGGGTTTTATTAACCTCCAACCATCACGAGATCACAGTTCGGGGCGAACTACTAGTTTACACAACGTCAGGCCGAGGCCTTTTTACCCATACCTTTATAAATGGAACGCTGCAATGCCTGAGATTTTTTAGATGGAATAGGCTTGCCCATCCGTATACCATCCTCTTAGCCTAGTTGGCCTTATCCACAGGAAAGACAAGGCCAATACGAGCTGACTAAGCCGCTGCGTTCCTCGCAGTGTTTTACTTCACCGGCACTGGCATTTGTTATTCTAAATCTGCTAATAAAACAACACTAAAAATGTTGCTTTCTTTTTCTTTCAAACTCGAACAAGAACAAGAAAGACGGCCTTATTATCTCGGAGCGACTCAAATTGAAAATCTAAGACCCTGTATCCTGATTTACTGTTCAAGCACTGATCCGGAGTCAAGCATAGATTTTTTTATGAAAATCTGTGATCTATATAAGTACTTGAGTAATGATTTCTTTATCAACATACGTGCCTAAGTTATAAAACAAATGCTTTTAGGTAGTAATCCTTGTGATTAACGTACCAAATATACCTATTAAATTGCTGAAATGTACGTAAATTTACTACGTAATGCAAACGTACGTTGATAAAAGATAATGTTAACGTAATGCTTGATATACCAGCAGGCGCCGTTTTGTCGTTTCCCTTAATTCCGCTGAGGTATAATTTTGAACGTAATAATTCATGAGGGAGTCATTCAGGCATTTGTCTATAGAAATTAGAGAATCATTTGTACGTTTTAGCGTAAAAATAGAGTTTTTTTGTACCGTAAGTACCTACTGTTGAGTCATTTTACGTAACATTCACTTTAGGGTTAATTTGCGGTTTTGTATTTATAAAATATCAACTCACTTTGGTAAAGGTTTTTTTGTTCACAACGTTTTTTTTATCAGACAATAGAAAGTACTAATATTGTATAGGAATAATCACGCTAAGTTCCCAGATAATAAGATTTTATCCTACACGGCCGCAGTTTCAGGCCTCAGAAACTGGTTAGCAAGGTATAACGATATTAATCTGATCCACCGCTTGTTCTACTTCCATAGGCAATAGGATCTGTGCTACATCACAGAACATTAGGCTACAAGCACACTTGCAGTCATGATCACTGCAATCGGTTCGGGCTCTCACTAAAACCTCACTAAAAGCCACAATGGTTAAATGACAAGAAGTTCAAATCTTATAAAAGTTTCCTAGAAGTAACTGACAATAAATAACAAATGAAATCAAAATAATATTGGATCTTAACTCAACGGCATAAAAGAAAACCGAGCGCGATTATTCGTCATTTGATATTGTCAGTATACCTGTCGCGTCATATGTAACACGATGTTGGAATGACTTCTCAGAGTCGTATTTCAGACGTATTGCATACTCTATCCATGTAGTTGTTAATGTTGACTGGTTTGGTTGCCAAGTGCGCGTGCAGCCTTAGTTTTCAGGAAACCGGGCCACGTGCAAATTGGTAGTTAGTGCCACATGCCGCTTAGCTTTCACTAACAGTTCTAACTGTTGGTGAACGCCTGTAACTGATTTTATTCGCAAAGCAATAGAAAATTCTGTGCTTGCTATCCTGAAAGTGTGTACTTGACACACTGGTTATTTTACTCAGTAGGTACATTCAGTTTAGTTTCCAAGCTGGAAAATAATAATGTTCAGTTAATTTTGATCATACTTGTAGAGGGGGTTTTGTGTTATATCCATAAATATTTTTTATTATTATAGTTGGGGGATAATCCTCGAAGATCTGGTCAGCTGAAACGCAGCTAATACGTAGTTTTTAATCTGTTTTTAGTGGTTGATCCAGCTTAACAATGACGTTTCAGCTAAGCCGCAGATCGGTCGAACTATAGTTAGTAATAAATTCAACTTCAACCACTATAATATTAGTGGAGTCGTTAAAACAATTGAAGGTGTGAAAAGTCTATGTAATTTTATGCACTTTTTAATATAAGTGATGGACGTGGTACCATGCCACTTGGAGCTCGTCCTCACGTGCCTCGTAAATAACCAAGTTATCTATGCACTCAACCCCTCAACATCTGGTTACTTTGATAGTTCCAAGACTTTTTAATAATAAAAAGACCATTAACTTAGACCCAAGGCGGATTTTTTTTCACATTTCATCTTTTCTAAGCCCATCCTTTTCCAACTTAAAAGGTTAAACAAAAATACCGCTGGCTTTTGAACCAATTTCTTGTATTATTCGGTATCATTTCACCTTTAGGAAAGGCTTTCACTCCATCCCACCTCATAAATATCTATTAGGGAGTATCGCGCCAGTATTTTACAAGGGATTACTTCAGAGTAATCACGTTGCTTGCAAGCACAAGGCTATAATTAACAGGCTCTTTTATGAACGTTACTTTATATTCATTGTGTTGTGGAAAAACTGAATGTTGTTATTCACGACAAAAAAACTTTAGTAGAGCTTCTTGTGAAAGAGCTTATTTAGGGAACTGGTACCACCGTACCTATTTCTGCTGCCAAGCAGTGATGCTCGCATTGCTGTGTTCCAGTTTTGGTATGGGTATCAGTGCAGTAACAGTAGTAGTGTTTGTATCTATTCAGTAGATACTCTACCTTGTCTCATGTAGGAGGCTAGGTAACTGTCAGTGTCAAGCTCCTGATCTGTCAATGTCACTTGTACGTTTGGGCGGGAGACGCGGGGGTTGAGGAGACGGACACGGTCACGGACAGGGGGACTCTTGGAAACCAGTTAGTGTAACGATGAGCCAGGGATATCAAATACAGGATTCTACAACAGGCAAATTACTGTTTTGCAACATATTTGGGTCTCAAAGTGATGGACGCAGTGCGGTGCTTCACTGACATCTTCAGCGGACATATATACTCAGTGAGGCAATACTTTGCTAAAATTATGATAAAATCTGATAAACTGAAACCGAATACTAAAGCTAGTCCTGATCCAATGCAAACAAAACTATGCAAAAGAATCCAACGAAATAGAAACGAATCGAAACCAACCGCGTAACCAAACTGAAATATTCGTGCTCGGAATTGAAGCAAAGAAAAATCATTTTCAGATCTCCACGAGCAATGGAAATACCTTTTTGCATTTTCCCCTGAAAAGTTTCTGCGAAAATTTAAATGTCCCCAGTTTAATTGAATCTCCTAAGATACCTTCAAGTTTCAAATTATCATTTTGGACAAGACAATGCTTTATAATATTTATTACATTGAAGCTTTTACTGCCTCACTCAGTCAGACGTAACTTAAAAGATCATCAAATTAATGAACTCTATTGACATCTATGAGTAATATCGCAAAGACGCAGATAATTTTTAGTAATACTTATGTTTCAATGACGTCTTTGAGTGTGGCAGTTTACTTACTTTAGTAATAGTTCTGAAATTGCAACATTTTCTCTTCAACAATATCAGCTCGTAATCTTGTTCGTTCGGACAATGCAAGGAGAAAGCCACAGAGTATTTTTTACAGAAACACTACCTATTTCATAAACTTACTGTAAAATCTGTGCCATTTGCTTCTAAGATAAAAACAGCTAATGAAGAAGAGAGAGTGTTTTTTTATTACTAGGTGAAAAAGCTTCAGGAATACCCACAGATATGCGAGGTAAATACCAACTTCTAACTGTTTTGACCTTGCCTTAAATAAAAGGTGCCGTCAGCAGTCAAGTAAAGAACATTGTTTCTCATTAGCTTCACTTTTACTTAACTATGAACTCACAAGAAAATATCCTACACCGAGTATTTATGAAGATTGTTATAACAGTAAATGAAGGAGAAGTGTGTTGGATATTGTAGCGAGTAGAAATTTCAATATGGGAACATGTAATGGAACAAAAATGATAGTAAAATATCAAAGAATATTGATTTATTTGTTGGTAAATAGAAATAATTAAGATATTGTATTAACTTACCGAGCGGGACAAGAACAAAGAGATAATGCAAGTTTACTTTACCTACTGGTTTTTGCACACTATGACTACTATAGATTACTTTGAGAAGTGCAAGTGAGGGGATCATCTTAAATGAAACTCAGAGAAAGTGCAGTAATTTCCCGAGCGAGATTATTCTTGGCTCTATTTATCCGCTGATGATTAAATTCTGTTAGTATTACTTTTTATTTCCTAGCTTTATCTTAGAATAAGTTTTATTTTTATCCCGAGAGATATCATGGTCATTTTAATCTTTTTATTCTATCTCACAAAATTAAAACTCAATAAAACATATAGTTACTTATTTAGCGTAGTAAAAAAGTTATTTATCTTTTAATTCTATCTGACAAAATAAAATATTGAAGATTGTGTTATAAAGTGCGTTTTTTTTTATTCACCTAGGTGAATTAAGTACCTATTAAATTTTAGTAGACTTAATATACAATGTTTTCTTTATAAAATATTTTCAGTATTCTTTGTTCACCTAAGTGAATGTTAGAGTACCTATAATTACTGTAGTAAAAGAGTTGTTTTTCCTGTCGAATATTTCTAGAGCTCTTGATATCCAGCCACAATGAACGGGTCAGTGCAAACACTGAATCAAAAGGCCAAGTTTTGAATAGAAAATGGTTCAACTTCAAAAGAGCCTTTGTCAGCCTACTGTATAATAATGTTAGCTTTAGCCTAACCCTTTCAGCGCCTGAATATTTTGGCCAAAAATTATGCAGGAGAACAGTTGACACCGTAAGTTTGATCCCTTCAAAACTAGCTGGTTAGATTAGGTAAATACCGAGTATTTCAAAGTGCTGAGCTTTAACTGCAGAGTTACCAGACAAAGACAAATATTAAACTTTTCGCAAGCATTCTACTATTATAATGTAGGGTTTAGGCGTAGAAAATACTAGGTAAAATAACGTATTTATGCAAACGATGAGATTATTTTTCAATGAGTGGACAGGACATTAATGACTTGACAAAATTACATTGCAGAAGACATTAACTGTCTTCTGTAATGTTTATACCACACTATCAAAATGTAGTGTAAGAGATGAATAATTTTATCTAAACTAAATTGTGTTATAAAGGACGTATAAATAAGTACCTACAGGCAGCAAAATTTTACGAACTTAGTTTTTTTAATACAAGTAAATATAATCGCGAGTTAATATAATAATACGCATTTCTAACTCTTGCAAAAGTTATAAAACAAATAGTTAAAAGCTCCCATAACTAAGTAAAATAATCTTAAGTGGTTCATGTACCTAAATAGTACTTAAATTTTAGACTAAGTACTAAGAAAAAAATACTTTTCTTATCTCTGACAGGAGACAAGTGCTAATCGTAAATACTCATCTTATTTTGTCTCGAGTAATAGGAAATACCAGAAAAAGGCCAACGTTCTTTTGTATTTAATCTTATCATTCTAAACCCTCACGTCTGAAGGGTTACCCATTTCATTTATCATTTCAATTCTCAGACATATACCCCATTCCGATAAAACACCGAAATAAATTCAAAATGTAGCTAGTGACGGATTCAGGTTTTCGCTTTTGGTGGAGCTCAGGGTGTTTTGTTAAATTCTGGTTTATTTTTTGGCTTCTGAAGGGTGGGGGGCTAAGCCCCCGAGCCCCCCTCCCTAGATCCGCGTATAGCAAGACGTGTGGAAACTTTTGGGTGTGTGATAACAAAACGAATTTCAACTACGAGATAGAATTTCCGGATAGGCCTGAAATTGGGTTTTTATCTAGTTTGGGACATTTGGAGTTTTGCTAGCGACATAAATAAAATATTTATATAAAAAAAATAAACAATATTAATAGGTATAAATAAATATTATTTATTTTACTAATTTTGTGATCAGAAATGTTTATTTCTTTCGTTTTCCAACGGATCGCGAAATCCGATGACGATCCGACATTAGTATCGAAGATATTCATTAAATTGGGTTTATTATATTGATTTGTAGCGGGCCCCTCTACAAATTGACAATCTACAATTGCTAGAAAAAGAAGATGTTGGAGAATAGTCATGTGACTCATCGTTCAGTGAAGTTTTTTTTTCTTTTACAAATTATAGGTAATCATTCAACTGCAATCTTATAAAAACTTCTAAACCTAATGACGTCAGAGAAATACAATAGTAAAAAGGATGTAGCGACACAGGTTTCATACCTACGGATGAACGCAGTATGCGGCCAGTGGCCATCCCGCAGGCACGGTGTAGAGTTGTAAAGTAGTAGCGTTGTAGAGTAGGTAGGTTCGATACCTGAATGCAATGAAATATACCTACCTACGAATACTAATTTGTTTCCATTGACTCCCGGTTAACTCAGAGATATAAAACGGACAACTATAGAAAGGCTTACACCAATCAATATATATAAAACTCTTTTGAAGCTGACAGAGAATCAACGTACAACCTAAACTATAAGTCCTAGAGGTATGACATTTGGAAGGTAGGTTCCTTATATAGTGTAGGGGCGCACTAGGAAAGGAATTTTGAAAAGACGCACTCTAAGGGGTCTAGAACGCGAGCAACGCCGCGGGCGACGGCTAGTATTTAATAAAACTCATGTAAAATTCATGTAGTATTTCGAATTTATTAAAACTGAAATTGACACGCAAATGGTAGGTAAATGTAGCAGGTGTGTAATACCCGACGGGTATTCGGTTAGGTATTTTGACCTTAACTAGCCGGACCGACGCGAGATGCTTTGCTGTACATAAGAATAATGTTTTAAAATCAAAGCATTAAAAATTTTGAATCTAATACCTACTTAGGGAAATCACAGAACTCGTAAAGTCATTTTTATAAAATTGAAAAATTATTTAGCGTCGATTTTTCATCCAGTAAAAAACGTAATAAGTAGATTAAGAGTAATGTAAAACGACATTTTTAAATTGTCATGCACAATGTTCAATGTCATGTTCTTTTCGCAAGATTATATCCAAAAACTGAGTCCAAAAATGGCATAATTCATTTTGGCAGATGTCCAAATACAAAACATTTTAGAAAACGTTCGAATTTCAAAAGAGTAATGCTTTTTAACACGCTCATATTTAAACCGTCAACTGCCAGCTCTACGACGGAAATTCCATTAGTTTCTATAGCAGACTTTTACAATGACACGATAAAATGAACAAAAGGGCGATTCACGTGTTGACAACTAAAAAACAAAGAATTTTAAAAATACATAAATGTGTTACGGTATTCGTTTGCGGGACTTAGTCATAATTATTATTGAAAATATATCATACAATAATCAAATTCAATTAATTTTGTGTGTAGTTTTGAAAAGGGATAATTATAATTTTTTAAAGAATGTTCTGAATTCTTTTCGTTTGACTTTCAATAGAATCATACCTCAGCACTTTAAGAATCATCATCATCATCAACCTATATCGGTCCATGCTGGACGTAGGTCTCTCCCAAGACGCGCCACTGAGCCCGGTCTTCGGTTCTTCTCATCCAGTTTTTGCCAGCTACATGTCTCAGATCGTCACCTCACCTAGCCGGAGGGCTAGGTGGGGTGACGATCTGAGACATGTAGCTTTAAGAATACTCGTACCATATTCCTTCATTTAATCACAATCGCCACTTTGACTGCTTTTGTTACGAGAATTGCCTTTTTAGTTCGCGGAAATTTTGGATATTTGTGCATTGAATCACGCGATAACTTCACTACCGCAGCAAAGTAATTAAATTTCCAACACAAGGATGGTTATTAAACTAAAAAGTGATAGAATAGACAGTACTTAGGTGAAAACAATAAATCATTTTTGAAATCGTAATACTTCAAACATTTGTGACAGTTCTAGCAATTTCATATTGACTGAAGCACCATTTCTTAATTAGGTTTTAATCGATTTTGTATTAGGGTAATTTAGATTTGGGGAAATAGCTTTTGGAAACCTACCTACGAGTATGTTCTTGTGTACCTACTTATGTATTCTTTCTACCTACTTTGAATATTTGCAGAGTTAAACTACCTAAACAAACCTTTCGTAGTTTACAGGGTACGACATCTAAAATGTAATATCTATGTTTTTGAAAGTGTCGAAATAAATTAAAAAAGTAGGCTAAAATGTAATAACTACGTTTAATAAAGTGTCGATTGGCAAGTTCAAAAACGTAATAAAACAAAGACTTATTTTAAAAGCATACTATAAAATATCAGATTATTTAGAAGACAAACAAGCTTGGGACGAACTAGCTCCAACTCATCCAATAAAAAAAATAATTGACGATTCAAAGTGATCAGTGAGATTTTATTGAATAAAAGCTTTTTGACTTTGACTTCGAATTAAATAAAAAAAGAAAGGCACATAAAAATGTCGTGAACTGGTTTTTATGAAAATGAAAATGAGAATCATCGCTGTAAAGTTATTTCTAACACAATAACTTGTAAATAAGCTTTTCATGCTTTGAGATATTTACAATGCCAAAGTTTTATTTGAACACTCTATCTTTACAGTGAATAAGGCCTTTCGATTCATTCCAAGATTAAAAGGAAAATGATCAAAGTAATTTTTGTATAAGCTCTTTGATAATTCTTGTTATTTGACTTAATTTCATTGAATTCAGTTTATTGTTGCGTATACTTGATTACTTCAAAGTTTTAAATATACCTATGGAATTCTAAATTAAAACTAATTACCATAACGACGGTGCAGTAATATATACTTTTTGGTACGCTCGGACATTTTTCTCACAAACCCTAACCTAATTAACAGTGAACCATACAACCGGCTTATAATATTTGCGCTTATGGACCCACCGTGTCAATAGAGTAAAATAAATAAATATTAATGGTCATTTTATATAACCCTTGAGACTAGAAAGGTCTCAAACTAAGCAAAGCTTCGGAACAAGACTGCTGATAGAATACTTATATACACTTTTATTTGTAAATGCATACTTATAATACGTAGTAACACCCAGACATAAAACAAACATCTATGTTTGCCACACACAATTAATGTTTAGTCTCAGTGGGGATCGAAACCACGACCCACAGCACGGAAGGCAGAACTAATACCAACTAAGCTGCGACTCCTATTGATACTTAAAAATATAAATACACACTATGGATCACTAACAATAATGCAAAAAATTGTCAACTAGGTCACAACTTATCCCAATTTCCCTGACAAAGCTTACTGAATAGTGGGTATTTATGTGTTCTCGAAAGAGCCCTCTCAAATTGTGTAAGCCAGCGTGGTATGAGTGTCCTCCACTTGTATGGCTTGACCCAGTGAGCTCAGTCCCGATTACAAGTGTCGTTTTACTATACTCGTTGCTTGTTAGCGGATTATGTTAAATGTTTATATGCTCATCAAAACGTGTAACCATTTTTGTGAATTCTCTTAGGCCTTTACATTTATTGAAGATGATTTATACAGCGTCAGGAGGCAACCTTTGCCTACACTTAACGGGACACTAAAGTGCCTGGGACAATGTTTTTGATGGAGTAGGCGTACCCAGCACCTATACCACTTGTTTTTTGAATAATAAGATCTTTACTGTCATCATTTCATCTGTAGGACGCTTAGAGGAAGGTTCCTATGAGTTATAAATACTACCTAACTTTATAACCAATATTTTTAAACAAGGCTAATATAGGTATAGCTACGAGCTATTTGTACCTATGTACAATAAAACATTCATATCGGTCTTATACATTAGCATTAAATGTTAATACTTTTTGAAATAAATAGAAAATAGTATGGTTCCAACGTTGCTTTCTCTGGACCATGGGCGCTGGCAACTTAGTGCGGGACGTCAAGATGGTCCAATCACTGAACTTGCTTTACCAATAATTTCTAGAGTGTAAGATTTTGTCAACTCTCAGTATAAATATTACTAGGTCGTCTATCCGCAGTGGAAGGCTGTCACGTTGTGCTTCATTCAAGTGCGTAGTCTCCACTCAAAAACCTTTTGACCTCAACCGGCCCTTACAATTCTATTCACAGCGTCAAGCTTCATCGACTAGTGCCTGGGACATAACTGATGGAGTACCTATAATAATATCACAGTCATATTTTCACAGTTTTTAATATATATTTTCATGTTATTTTTATCTCACGACTTACAACTTTGATCTGTTTTTTTTTAAATTGGACCAAAATAGAACTGTGAAACGTATCAATATTGAATAATAATATCCTTTTCAGTCATGGATTATCTGTTATGTTAAATTCAAAACTTGTATGATTACCTTGTATAATACCTACTAACTTGTACCTATTGCAGTGCAACAACATAGTTGAGTACCGGCCGAGGAGTGCTTGAGGGGAGCTTTGAAGGTAAGAGTCATCGTAGACTGCAAACTAAATGGAAAAAAAAAACTCTGAATGGACAGAAAAAATAACCAGATTCATAGGCATTTAAGTCACAAATATACACACAGGATTGATAAGAATAATAAATAATTATAGAAATATAGTGAGACACTGTGAATGCACTGTGCTATCTAAAGTAAAATCCATTTAGTTTGCTAGTACTACGAAGCACTAAAGGCCAAAGTTACAGCGTGCGAGTCCCCTTAAGCTCCCCTCACGCACGCCTCGGATGGTAAGTTGCACAGCTATCGTATAAGTTAGAATAAAATATATGCTAGTAAGCTAAAATGTTTATTCTGTAGAAAATACTTGGAATACAGATCAGAAGCAGAGAACTTCTAGATTGCAAAGTGAAAGTTGTTGAAAGGCAAATATTTTGTAGCTAAAACATCGAGCTAAGGTCAGGTAGCTAAGAGTACTTACTTTAGCTTTTGTATCGCTGTCAAAAAAAAGTATGAAACGCTGAAGTAAAATTACCGGAAAACGACTTTTGTCTCTTTCTCCGACAAACAAAATAAAGAGACAAAGTATGATTTGTCATGTATAAACCAAAATGTTGAAGTTGAGTTACAGTTCCTCTTCCTAGCCTAGCTGACATTCTACAATGTCAGCGCTTACTGTCCCCAATTTCTTTGTTTAGTTTCTGATCTGTATTCTTCACGTGGACAAGGCTGCAAAACTGCTAAATGTGCATTGCTTAACCAGTGTCGTGCGCAGGATGTATGCTGCCTCCTGGACCGTTGCTTCCAATACCCACGGCGCAGCGCTCGCGACTGCGGCTGTCAGTTTGCATTGCTGCATGCCGCGCCAGACGAGCAAAACCATGGTAGCTAGCGGAGTCCCGCCCGCGATACAACGCGGGCTTGCTCCCATTGTCAATGCCGGTGCTCCGGTTGCGACCACCAAGTAAGCAGCACGCTTACTAGTGTGTTACCAATGCTATCACGCCACACGCACTGGCGGGTCAACTCGATATGCACTCGTCTCACAAACACGGTTGCAGAATTGCACTCGTTCCGCGAACACGGTTGCGGAGTTGCACTCGTTCCATGAACACGGTTGTGGTTTTGGCTAGCGTGTTACCAACAATATACAATGCTACTAATTGCACATACTACATGCACTGGCGGGTTAACTCGATATGCACTCGTCTCACAAACACGGTTGCAGGATTGCACTCGTTCCGCGAACACGGTTGCGGAGTTGCACTCGTTCCATGAACACGGTTGTGGTTTTGGCTAGCGTGTTACCAACAATATACAATGCTACTAATTGCACATACTACATGCACTGGCGGGTTAACTCGATATGCACTCGTCTCACAAATACGGTTGCAGAGTTGCACTCGTTCCACGAACACGGTTGCGAAGTTGCACTCGTTCCACGAACACAGTTGTGGTTTTGGCTAGCGTGTTACCAACAATATACAATGCTACTAATTGCACATACTACATGCACTGGCGGGTTAACTCGATATGCACTCGTCTCACAAATACGGTTGCAGAGTTGCACTCGTTCCACGAACACAGTTGCGGAGTTGCACTCGTTCCACGAACACGGTTGCGGAGTTGCACTCGTTTCACGAACACGGCTGCAGACTTGCACTCGTTCCATGAAAACGGTTGCGGAGTTGCACACGGAATTTGACAGATCTCGTGTCATTTTGTACTGAAAAATGACAGGACTTCTGTCAAAATCTATGGATCCGGATTGGAACTGTGTTCGAGAGTAACCCACCTGGTGGGTTAGCTCAAGTTGCAGTCGTCTCACCAATACGGTTGCAGAATTTGCAAGTTATAAAAACGTGTAGTTTTATTTTTGCTTATGAAATAAAAAACACACTAAAAATATTCATGCAAGAGCTTTGCAAACAGTTGTAAAATTGTACTCTAGCCTGTGCAATGCAAATCATAAATTCACAGGCAAAAGTAAACCTAGCTCTCATCCAAACTAATCCAAGCCGTTCGAGCAGAGAGAACACTCTGAATAATATTCCAGCACTTCCACTTAGTAACTGTTATTTTAATGCCAAAAAACTATGTGAAAGCTTTCACTGGAAATCTGTTTGTACCCTGCCAAAAAGATACGAACAAAAGCGATAGTCGTAAACGTATCGGAGATACTTAACACTACACCGTACACTGCATGGTGCCGCTGTAACGTTCGACAGTCGAGCTGTCGTTGACGCGCAATGAGACTCGAATACTTTAGGTTTACGTGACGTGGCGATGGTTGTTCGTGCTTATTCTCCTATTTGCTTTTACGACACGAAGACATCTAGTACAAAGTAAGCTTACATCTATCTTCTATCTTTTCTAAATATATTAAACTCTTTTGAAGCTGACTGACAATCAACGCACAACCTAAACTATAAGTCCTAGAGGTATGAAATTTGCAGGGTCATAGTATCCTTATATAGTGTAGGGTTGCATTAAGAAAGGAATTTTGAAAGGCCCACTCTAAAGGGTCTAAAATTAGAATCAAAGATTTTAACCAAATAATGCGTATGCTATTGACACGCGAGCAAAGCCGCGGATGAGAGTTAGTTATATGAGGAAAGTACTATTTTAGTATATATTAAACAAAGTTGAATGCAATTATTAACCATCACTAAGGAAAGTTTTGAAACAAAACTAGTATACCAGATCAAATAATGTTACGTTCTGTTAACACCATGCAATTAATTTATTGCATTCAATTATTGCACTGGTACGTGTGTACAAGAAAATGGTATGGTGTAATTGGGCCTTGATATAAATTTTGCATGGAAAATACACATTCCTGTTTTAATTATGCAAGAGAGAAGTCATCTAGAAGGAATATCCCGTAAATCATTTAAAATGTACGACGTAGCAAATTACTTCATTTTGCATAGTTGAATAATGTAACAGAGAATCTCTTATTGCACTGTGCAGTATAAAATTCAAATCTTAAGAACAATGAAGAGCTCTTCCGTGGAACAACGACTTTATTACACGTTTGTTCTAAAATATTTTATTCTTTGTAGGATAGTTTTATAAAGTTAAAAGTTTATTTCATTTTATGCAAACATACTTTTCCAACCATTTTGAGGTGACATTTAAATATGAATATATCAGTTGTGCTAGTTTTAATTCAAAATAATATACTGATTAGTTAAAATATATCTCATAAAATATTGTAAGGAGATCCTTAACTTTTCAGCCACACATTTTTTACTCGTGTTACAAAAAAAATGGAAGTATTTCGTTACGTCTAAAGTTCAAGTTTGATTGAAAAAACTGCGACTTTCCGCCAATTTCAGTTTTTATTTTTATTTTAAAGATCTTGCGTGTTTTTACAAATCTCGTAGCTGTTTCACTCTTGACGTTCTCGCACGTACCTGCAAAAGGAAAACTCGGTTATCAACGAAAATGACGAAAAAAAATGCAAATGTTTAAATTTGCTTATATCCTATCTCAATTAAATAAACTCAGTGCGACAACCCACGCCTATAGACAGTAACCCATCTGAACACAATTCAGATTAAAAACTCCTGCGTAATCCAAGGCTTGACATTAGTATTTGTTTTACTGTCATTGTCCCATTTAATGCTTATGTAGGACAAAGGTTACAGCTGGGTCACTTTCACTACGTAAATACTTAGGGTTGTCAAACAGAGTTCCAACTTACTCCGACTTTTATAAGTCTCACCTATTTTGCGACGAGTTACTTAATTTTGACATATGAACCAATTTCCTCATAAAATATTACATTTCGCCTTTCGTGTTCCGCGTAGAGCTTTATGGGATTTCGTTACATCATTATTTAAAGCACTAGGAAAGCTTTGTTTTCTATATATATATATATATATATATATATTATATTTTCTATTTATATATATATATATTTGTTTACTACCTCGAGTTTGGGAGTAATAAAGAAAAACATTGTATTAATCCGCGTAATAATTAATTTATTTTCCAAAATTCATTCAAATCGTTCAATCGGAGAACAGAGTCAAGTCCGACCTTTTTGACACAATTGTCCGTCTTTACCCGGTGATGCGTTACCCTATACCGGATACGAGGTTGCATAGGGCGTTTTGTTTTAATAAAAAATAACGAGCCTTGCCCCACTTCGCCATCACGCGACGCTTATGCCGAATAAAATTTTAAAACAACCTACATCTGTCAACCTGACTGATGATAATTCTAATGGGTTGAAATGTCAAGAATCTTTGTGTTTGTGAAGGCCGCGCTGTGTCTTTTCTTGAGTTTCCTACTCTCGCATTCTGCCGGAAATAGATAAGAATACGAGAGTACGACTTAAGATACGGGGTGAGAGTAGAATGAGGGTTTGAAAAGATTACATAATAATCCCATTTTTAGATCTTTCGCATAAGATTTGATTGCATTTGACTTTGTCATTTTGACATTTTGTTTGTTGCACAAACACAAAACACAATTGAACTCTCTGTTCCTAACAATAAAGTTCAATACCACGGTCAAAAGATTGTCATCTAACACGCGATTCGCGAGTTTAGGAAGTGAAAGTTTAAAATAATTTTCGTGGGAACTATCAAAATGATCTAAATACTACATTTTCAAGGTTACATATTCTAGGGGCTGGAAAAGTCACGTGATAGAAAGTAATAAACGAACTGCATAGCAGGATAACATGGAAGTACTATAAGCATTACTTTCAAGGTAATGATAACAGTTGTAGATATACTTTGGAAGATAGCAGAAGCTTATAGCGCGTGCACACTATGCCCGGCATGAATGCCGCGATTAATTCCGAAATGATTGCCACAGCAACATCGCCTTTATTCTCACCAAAGAGCTATGGCATGAACTTGGCGATGTTGCTGTGGCAATAATTCCGGAATTAATCGCGGCAATAATTCGGGCAGCGGCATGGGCATGTGTGAACGCGGTGTAGGAATAAAGGCGATGTTGCTGTGGCAATCATTCCGGAATTAATCGCGGCATTCATGCCGGCAGCGGCAATGGCATAGTGTGAACGCGGTATTACGGCATTACCAAACAGTCGTCTGTACCACAGATCATATAATACTGTACTAACTGATCTGCGTGTTAAAACATGAAATAATATAAAGTTGATTAAGTAGAAGGTGTTCTACTGGCTGAGCACTTTCTTTATTCGCCTTTATTCGGTATAGGACTGTTTGAAAGTCTGATTTTTCCACTGCACGAATAAGACGGTGGAAAAACTGGGTTTTTTTCGTGCAGCACGATGAGTGTCCAGTTTTAAAATATACTAGTGGAGTCCACTCATGTTTCATTTTTTTTGTAGTCAAAAAGTCGAAACAAAGCTCATGTATTTTTATTGTTGATTTTATTGTTCTGTGTTCTGAAGCAAACTGAAGAATGAATATTACCAACTGCCTAAAGTATTTGAAAGCTTTTGAGTTATTTTGACAGGTACACCATGTAGTAAAATTATATAAAAACCAAAATCTAGATCAACTTATATAATAATATGTAGTCTGAAAAAAGGAAGTTAGAGTAGTCCTATAACCAAATCTATAGGTATCAAGTAATTATAATATTATTAATTATGGGTTGTTTTTTCCTATTTTTATCTATTATTTTATATCGATAACAACAATGTAACCGTTTTATTACTGTATCGATTAAACACTTACAATAATTACTAACTATAAATGTGTGCGTGAGTTTTCCATGAACAGCTGTTGTTTCCTACACAAAATGATTTAAATAATTTACTCGGTAGTGAATTTCCACCAATCCGAAGGTTTGTTATTTTCAACTGCCAATCACAGGCTCGTAATATTCGTAAAGCCTTGTATTACTGTTTTGATAACCTACTGATATCAAAGTTTTCTGGAATATTCTGGAAAATCACTTGTCATAATCATTTAGATGCGGGTTTTAGTACGTACTAGCAAGTGTAAGTTTTCTTGTCACTGTAAATTACAAAGCAGTGACTGAGCTAGTAGAAATGTATTTAGTAGGTGATGTAGGTATACTTGGTAAACCATACATTTGGTTAGATCGAACATAAACAGTTTTTCGTTACTATTCACATCACAATTCCCTCAGCACTGTGTGGACTCACTTTTATAGCTTATCGGTCAATCACCCTATTCTCATTCAAATCGATACACGTTCCATATGCTTACCTGCAGAATATCCTCACTACCATTAAACAGAAAGGATCACCTACTTCCACAGGCTCATGACTTTCCACGAGGCAGCAGACCACGTATTTCTTTGTATTCATAATAACATGCAAAATTTTTCAAAAACAGGCCCACTGTTTTACTACAGTCTTTGCAAATTTTAGATTTCTTATTTCTGATACAGTGTTATTGAGAAAGCTGCGAGAAGTCGATGCATGCAGCGCTGATAATTCATCCAAGAAATCTGGAAGCAATTGGTTTCTCCAACTAGATGATCCGTGCTTGATTTTATACAAATAATTTTGTTCCAGCACATGCGTTGGTCGCACACACACACCCAAAGCCTGGAGTGTGAGGAGCAGCTATTGGCACGCTGCAGTAATAGACCTCGAGTCAATTCTGCTATCTTCATGTCTGCGGAGCCGGCGGGTGGCTTCGCTGGCTTCGATGCTGGGGAGTTTTTGAGGAGGCACGGGTCTCAGTCGAGGCTCTGTCGGAAAGCTAGGTAAGTATGACTATCAATTTACCTATACAAGAAATAGCATGCATTTTGAATCCCAAAAGTTATCATGTTATGGATTTAAAGCTACGCATGTTTTATAAACAGGTCTAATGTTGCTGCTTAGTTTATAAATTATGTAGCAATCAAGATTTCAAGTTCACTATACTTATTTACGGATCTAAAACAGAGCTATAGCCGGCTTGTTACATTCACTAATTGGAACAAAACCTAGACAGCCTTACAGATTGTGAAGCCTATTATAAAGCAACAGTCGTTTAAACTACATTCAACTGAGGAGAACACGGTAGGATATGTCTCCTACGAAAAGGGAAGATCTTCCACGCCGAGTGACCTTTGGCTCGGGGTCCGAGGACCGATGAATAGTATTCGGTAGTATTACTTATGTTCAAACTCCGTGATAACTTCGTTTCCGCGATCTAGGATTGTTCTCATGTAGCGAGGTAGATGGCGCTACACAACGCTGTTTATGATCATGATGGAGGATCAAAATGTTTACTACCAATAAATGTAGACATGTTCAGAGACGTTTTTAGTAATCTTCAGTGTCTGCAAAGTAATCATCGTTAGATGAAACTGACAATGTTCTTTACAGATCGGCAGACAACATACCCTTAACCACAATGAGCGATTCATCAGAACGCTTATGCAGAGCCAAGCCAAGAGAAGAAACAATTTGCGAAGAGGCTTTTAAATCAGACGACAGTTGTAGTGTAGAAACTGTTAAACACTTTGGTCTGCCTATCCTTTCCGTCTCCGGACCGTCGCCTCCAGACGAAGACTACGACCAAATAGATGAGTACCTGTAGCATTTTCACACAGGTTTCCAGCTCAAATATGTGCTGGAAACTAGGCCACCTTGGCCAGCACAAAGTCTACGGTGGATAGACGAATAGACTTCTTTGATATAAAGTGCAAAACTTTCAACGTCTGAACTTTCTAGCGTGTCTTGAAGGGACCATAGCTATAGTGTGGTGTGTTTGATCTTATATCTTCGAGTGTCTAAGTAAAGTTCACTTTTAGTACTTAAGGAATGCACAATAATTTAACTTTACAGTGCCACTTTAACTTAATTAATCGGATGAAGTGTCCTAAGCAATTTCTATGTAAGTTTTATCTGAATTTATATTAATCAGCAGTGTCTTAGACTTCTATTTAGCTATAGTTCACTAGTGGGATAATGGGATGCATAGTGAGGTTTTCATAAGGTCGAATTTTGCATTGAATAGTATAAAAATATCAATTATGTAGCATAGAGTGAGGTCTATGAATTGATTTGAAGGTTGAACTTTGGTCCAAGAATGTATAAGTGTACTGCACATGGTGTTTTTTAGAGTAAGTACTTGACTCTGAAGTTTGGTAGGTACCTACTACCTATAGTTGAATAATTTTGTAATTTTGCGTGTGTAAATACTTTTGAAATATCCTTATTAATGTAGGTTTAGTAGTAATTTATTATTCTTCAATTTGCGTAAGATCTGAAAAATCTGTTTATTTTAGTGGCACGTGTAACAACTTTAGTATGTTTATTTTTTTCTTCTAAGTAAGCCGAATGTCATTATTAAACGACAAAGATTTTAAAAACATGATACAATTAATTATGTATTAAAATATTTTGATTTTCATGTAGGTAAATTTGCATGTAAAAAACTTTAGCAAACTTTTTTATGCTAAGTTAGCTCTCTAGCCCTAAATTGGATTCATTCAAAATTGTGATGTAAATTTATTTACAATCGAATACTTCAGTTTTTATTTGTCACACTTGATTACGACTCTAACCAAACCCAGTACTGTACGATCGACATTTGAGTCGATACTTGAGTTTTGATTCATACCTCATTTACACAATACGAGCCGTGTAATTGTATTTTTTTCAATACTAGAGACTTGTCTTATTAAGAGCTAATATTGTGTACTAAAGCTAGTCATATTTTCTTATCGGTGTCATGTACCTAGGTATCGGTATCGGCTAGTGTGCAAGCCCTATAGCTTATTAAAATGTATGTATGAATCAGATGGTGACTGGGGACCAGAAAGATCATTTCAAAGTAGACCTTATTCCAACAGTATAAAACAAAGACTCAAATGAAACCTATTTTTAGCTAAAAATTCCCTCCACTATTAATAGTCCTCCTTCATTTCTTCGTATATATCGATTCACTATCGAATAATTTGTTATTCACAGCTACTAATTCTAAAAAGAATAACTAGCACCATATTCTAAATTATTATTGAATTTAGAACGTAAACTACGCTCTTATTTCGAGTTAAAAAAAATCACAATTAAATTATGCACTTTAATATTTTATTATACACGCAAAAGTAGCTCATATCGAAATAAATATATATTCACGGACATTTAACACAACGCCTTCTAGTCCCAAACTAAGCAAAGCTTGTACTATGAAATCAAAATAATAAATATTTGGTTATGAAAAAAACGTGCAAAAATAATCGAATATTAGCTGATTATATTAATTTTTTTTATATTTAATTCTCCAAAAGCAACGCTGAGGAATAATTATCTAAATAAATTATTGTAGTAAAAATATCATTAAGATGTCATAAATATCCAATAAGTCATAAAAGTTGGAATGTCAGTCACAAATATTTATAAAAATCGATTCTAAAAATTTGTGTCATTTAGCATCGTGCCAACTGATAATGAAAATTAAATGTTGTAAAAACTGCCTAAGATAGTGTCGTTATTTTTATGTCAAAGATAATAAAATTAAGTTATACTTATGATTAAGGTGTAGTTTATCTATCCACGATACTGACCCGTGGTACAACTGGCATGTCTAACTGGTTGCACCATGAGGAAGTAAGTTGTCCCATGTGGCTATTGTCTAACTGGGTTAAGTTTCTGTTTTATTATGGCCCGTGATACAACTGATTGGTTTTTATTCAACTGACTTTGTTTATAGCAAAGACTTTCTTTTTATTTTTTTCTATTTATATATCTTGTATATTTTCTACCGTAAAATTTGCACGTCTAAATAATTTAATATAATCACTGTAGTGTACACTCGAGAGCAAGAATTTGGGGTCATCTTTAAAAACTTGAATATCTTGGAAACCATTTTGCTCTCAAGTATATAATTTAATTTAAAATTAACGAACACCTTGATAGTAGCTTTTGTAAATTGAATTGCATAAACAAATACTAAAAGAAGGTGTACATATCTCTAACGGATTATTATAAATGCTCATAATTATAATGTATAAATCATAAAACCCTAAGTATACTGTATAAGTAATATTTACATCTTGCGTCTATTTACTATCACAATGAAATAAATATTAAAAGTCATTTGGGATTTTTATTTATCAAGATTTTTTTAGTCCGTTTATAATAACCATAGACCAATTAGATTTATTGGTCCATGATAATAACCAATAGGTTTACACTCATATACTAAGATTTGATTATAGGTTATATTAATTTTTTTTTATTATTATTTGTTATAGGCAGAAGTTACTACTTAACATCAGGTGAGCTATCAGCTTGTTCCATTACTTTTACCATAAAAAAAATTATGAGAAATTTTGTGAAAAAAGGACAGTCACGGAGTAAACAAAAAAGGTTTTTTTAGGTATGCCTAAAGTATACCTTTATCCATTATACTACCTAATTTATCTTTGGTTATTTTAGGGTTAAATGGTGCTATATAAAACTCACTATTATTTTTAGCGGTTGTTCTAAATTCTGCTAATACGGCAGACTAAAATAGATAGATGCACTAGATTTTCTGACAAAAAGAAGCCTTTGCAAAATAGTCGAGGCCTAATGAAAAACTAGTGCTGTTACAAATATGTAATACTAGTTCTTCTGCCTTCTAAAGTTCAACTATAATTCCAAAGCTTTTGATTCAAAACGTTTACACAACTGTTTGAAAACTTTTACTTTAAACCACAGATCATATAATACTTATACTTACCCACACAAAATTTTTAAATTTGGCTCTCTAGCGAAACGCACATAATAAAAAACGTTGAAACAAAAAAAAAGCAAGAAAATCGATGTTATTTTTGTAATACCGATCTTTCTGACCGGTAATAGGTGTAGTTTTATTTACTTGCCCCTAATAGTCTCCAGGGAAGTTTAGGTTAAATTCAACTGTGAATTGGAGCACATACATTTTTAATGTGCTGGCCTGAAGCTTGGCTTTTAGTCTGAAAATAATCGGTTTGTTTTGTCGGTTTTATTTTCAACTTATACATACTGAATCAGAGCAACTTCTTTTTAAGGTAAGTTTGATAGATACTTAGATAGAAAGAGACGCCGATCACGCCGACAGATATTTTGGAGGAAAGTTTCGCACGCGTACGAAGTCGCGGGTATGAGCTAGTTGTATATAAATATTATGAGGGTTAAATATGTGTAAATAAAGACAGATAGAAAACTCTTTAGTGTCCATCACATAAAGAAATCATAAATTAAACACATAATTCATAATACTTAAGGAAAGTCGAATGGGCGGCTATTCGCTATGATGATGTCTCTGAGTGATTGGCAAATAAAAAGTTAGTTGGTCGTCCGAAAGCGCAATTGGTCGAAGACACCGTAAGGTCGCAGGAAACATCTGGTTGGAAGACGCACAAGACAGAAGAGGCTGGCATAAGAAGGAGCCCTAGCTGCAGGTGATACGGGCTAAGATGATGATGATATACTTATCACGTAGGTACTCTTAGTAGAATTTAAACTAATAGTTATATTTTGTAACAGTTAAAGTTATAATTATTATTGCCAGAGATCCATCACCATAAGTATTTTTACGAGCCTATAAAGTAACAGTCAAATTATATAAATGAGCAGTTGACTTTTATTAGTTTAAGCACGAACAAAACAAAAGACAGTAGAAGCAGTATAAAATACTAAAAATTCGCAGTTTTGAGATGTAATTGCTACGAAGTTTTCGTAGCAGGGGGTCTACGAGATTACCGTAGCAGTGTTCTACGAAAAATGATAGCGTGTTTGTATATTGTATTCTGTGGTAGTAAGATCTAGAGCAATGTACTCGAATGCATAAAAATGACTGTTTTTATGGATTCTAGTAGACACTTAGAAAATTTCAGCTCTGAATTAAGATTTGAATACTTGGATGTTTCTGAATATGGATCTATTATCTGTGGGTATGGATACACGGATATTAGCACAAGATAACAAGTATTGTTACTTTGTACTTTGAAATCTCATCAACAATCCAATTTCGGCTTTGCTTTGAAGTTTAAAACTTTGTGCGCAATATACAGATTGTCTACGCGTCACGACAGAGGGCGCTGCACCGCGACCTTAAAAGGCGTTGCACGCGTCACTCGCCCTCTCATTTGCATTCTCGCCAAGACCATATAGGTGCTCCCCTAACATTATTGTGATAATTGATATTAAATTGATGTACTGTTTTACTAGTTTTTGGAATTATAAGCTAGATAGCAAAGGATCCTACCAGAACCAGCTAGTAACGACAGTCAGTCGTAGGGCTAGGTAGGCCGCATCATTGCCGTAGGCTAAAACATTGGACCTTCGAAGCCGCATCATCGTGGGATCTACAAGGAAGGGTCTGGCCAAATCGTTCCAATACCAGTTCCAACTTCTTGTCCTTACTTCAATTTGTACTAAAACTGTTTTTCTCCGCAGTAAGAAGCCCGTACGCGTGGTGTTTCAGGAAAAACCGTGAGTACCCTCTTTCCACAACTTGCCATAATGAGTGTCGATAACGTGTCCAATCGTAGTAAATCTCCTAATCCAACCTTTCTAGGTGCAGATTTAAATGATAATTTAATTCGCGAGTTTAATAAAAAACGTGGTACGATCAAAGGTAGGTTGACTTTGTACGTGAAATATGTAACCTCCCTAGGCACGCGGTTGAGTGAAAATCAATTAACTGAACTTAAATTGCGTAGCGAGGTAGCCAAAACGTTATTAAATGAATTTAATAGTATTCAAAGCTCGATCGAAGAGCTAGTGCAAGAAAGTGATATTTCTCAGCAATTAGAAAATCGGGAAGCTTTCGAAACTTTGTATTATCAGGTTCAGGCTACTGTCGTTAATTTGTTAGCTCAGTCTAGTACTTGTAGTAGCATTAGAAGTATCGAGGATAAATGTAACAGTTCTAAATGCAATGTTCATTCGTTAGTAAAGTTACCAACCATATCACTACCTTCATTTGACGGGTCGTACGATAATTGGCTCGAGTTTAGAGACACCTTTCTTTCCATGATTCACAAGTCAAAGCAGCTAGATGACATTCAAAAATTTCATTACTTGCGATCATCCCTAAAAGGTAATGCAGCACAGGTTATCAAATCGGTAGAATTCACGTATGATAACTACACGGTAGCTTGGGATTTGCTTACTAATAGGTATGATAATTCCAAATTATTAGTGCATAATCATGTGAAATCTCTATTTTCAATGCAGACAACGAAGGAGTCTTCGTTTCATATTAGGAAGCTAATCGATACGGTTCTTAAGAATTTACGTGCTTTGAAGACTCTGGGCGAACCCACAGAATCGTGGGATACTCTCGTCATATACATCGTTGTATCGAAATTAGACGCAGTTGTAGAAAAGGATTGGGAACAATTTAAAAGTACTACTCAAACTACTCAGTCAAATAGGAATATAACGTTAGATGATTTACTGAGTTTTCTCAAGGACAAGGCAGATACGTTGGAAATGATAAAAGCTCATCATACTTCGCATTCGATAGGTAATAAGGTAATTCATGAACCTACTAACAAATCTACTCAACAAAGTAGTGTTCATAGCTTCGCGTCGACACGAAACACAGCGCACAAAACCACCCGCAATTGCAAATTGTGCGACGCGAGCCACGCGATATACGCTTGTTACAAGTTTAGCAATATGTCAATTCAGGATAGATTAGCATTCGTAAAGAGCCAGGGTCTATGCGTCAACTGTTTACGATCGGGTCACGAGTTATCCGATTGTAGTTTCGGTCCGTGTAGGCAATGCAATGAGAAGCACAATAGCTTACTTCATGGTGGAGAATTCGCATCACTATCGGTCGCGGTGCAAGAACCAAAACCGAACTCCATACCTAACATGAGCACAGCTACGATTTTACATACGGTCGAGCAGTCACGCATTAATATTGATTGCAACGAACGCGCGTTAGAAACCGTACTTTTGTCTACTGCAATAGTCGAGGTAGCCGGCGATGACAATGGTCGTTATCATAAAGCTCGTGTGCTTTTAGATAGTGGCAGTCAGCATTGCATCATTACCGAGGCGTTACATAACAAACTAAACGTTAAATCCATACAGTCCACTGTTCAAATCACAGGAATAGGGCAATTAGTCAGTCAGTCTAATCAGTCTTGTGATATAAATTTAAAATCGTTACACGGAAATTATAATACACGCATAAATTGTATTATTTTAAACCGTATCACAAACTCGTTGCCGTCAGTCAGTTTAGGTCATGTATCGTTGGACGTGCCTAAGAACATAGATCTAGCTGACCCAACGTTCCATTCCCCGTCGCAAATTGACCTACTCATAGGCGCAGATTACTTCTGGGATTTATTACTCGAAGGTAGAATTCGTCTACCTACAGGGCCGTACTTGCAAAATACCGCTTTAGGCTGGGTTATTTCAGGTATCGTTTACAATAACAAGTCGCGCATTAATCGATTTCAATGTAATTTTGCCCAAACGTTAGAGTTAAATAATCAGTTAAAAAAGTTCTGGGAGATAGAAGAAATTAGCAATCCAATCCAATGTCTTTCCGCCGAGGAAAATATTTGTGAGAAACTATTCACCGAAACTACCACGCGGGTAGAAAACGGACGGTTCTCGGTTCGCATTCCTCTAAAGGAGCCGGTCGAAACATTAGGTGATAGTTTTAAAATTGCGGAAAGTAGATTCTTATCGCTAGAACGTCGCTTAGAAAAATCGTCTCAATATAAAAGTTTGTATAGCGGCTTTATGCAGGAATACTTAAGCTTAGGACACATGACGCGCATTGACAACTTCGACTTTACTTTGCCTCATTACTTTTTGCCACATCACGGTGTATTACGTGAACAAAGTACTACTACTAAATTACGTGTAGTTTTCAATGCGAGTCAAAAAACGTCGTCCGGTATATCGCTTAACGATATTCAAATGACAGGTCCAGCTTTACAAAATGATCTTTTTTCTATACTTTTGCGTTTTCGTCAGTACAAATACGTTGCATGTGCTGACATTGAGAAGTTTTTTAGGCAAATAATCATTCATGAAGATCAGAGAAACTTGCAATTAATTTTGTGGCGTGAGAACGTGTGCGATTCACTCGGTGTATTCAGGCTTAACGTTGTTACCTACGGCACTGCATCGGCACCTTACCTGAGTATACGCTGTGTTAGGCAGTTAGGGTTACAGTGCGCGGACGAAGATGTGGCACGTGCCATTTTAGAAGACCTGTTCGTAGATGATTTGCTCATAGGCCATGACTGTAAATATAAATTAACGCAACTATGCAAAAATGTATCTGATGTTTGTTTGTCTGGATGTTTTCCATTACGAAAATGGATTTTTAATTCACCTGATGTCGCTTTAAATGCACAGGCGTGTGAAGACAAGTCGAAATGTCTATCACTAGAAGAAAACTGTTCTAGTAGGACGTTAGGCCTAGGATGGTATAATATCAGCGATGAGTTTCATTTTGTCACAAAAATAAATGAAGATTGTATGGATAATATCACAAAGCGGTTAATATTATCAGTCGTATCGCAAATATATGATCCCCTAGGTCTATTGAGCCCTATTATAATTGTAGGAAAAATATTATTACAAAAACTATGGCTTTGTAAATTGGGATGGGACGATCTCGTACCAATAGAAATAGTTATTTTGTGGAAAAGGTTTGTGCAATCGTTATCGTTTCTGCCTAGTATTCGTGTACCAAGACATGTACTTGATTCTGACCCTTTGAAAGTAGAATTGCATATTTTCACTGACGCTAGCGAAAGTGCGTATGGAGCAGCCGCGTACTGTCGCACTTGCAATAACAACTGTGACGTCACAGTTAGGTTGTTATGTTCGAAGAGTCGAGTCGCTCCTCTAAAGCCGGTCAGTATACCTAGGCTTGAGCTTTGCGGTGCATTAATCGGTGCTAAGTTGTACGAAAAAATAATCAAATCATTGCGTTTACAGTTCGATAGTGTAGTATTTTGGACAGATTCAACTATAGTACTAGGGTGGCTAAGAATGTCTCCTCATCTGTTAAAAACGTTTGTTCAGAATCGTGTAGTCGAAATAAACGATATAACCGGTAATGCGATTTGGTTACACGTTCGTACGAAACAAAATCCCGCCGATTTAGTTTCACGCGGTACAAGTTTGAGTGAGCTATGTTCATTGTCTTTGTGGTGGGACGGACCCACATTTTTACGTGAAACGGTAACAAGTTGGTCACAAGATTGTAGGGATAGTTCGCATAATTTAACTACCTTGCCTGAGTTGAAACCAGCTGTAGTTAGCATAGCATGTACGGAGGTTTCAAGTAATATTATTGATTTTAAAAGATTTTCTAATTTAAATCGTTTGCAACGTGCGTGTGCGTATGTGATGCGTTTTATACACAACGCCCGCACAAAAAATAGGGACGAGCGAAATACGGGTTCGCTAACCGTTGATGAGTTAGATAGGTCGTTAGCATATCTAACTAGGCAGGCACAAATAGAATCCTTTCCCATTGAATATAATGCGTTAATTAAAAACTTAAATTTAAAATCAAATCGTAGTCTGTCTAGCTTGAATATGTTTTTAAATGAAAATATTATGCGTGTTGGTGGTAGATTAGTAAACTCAAGTTTTACCTACGATAAAAAACATCCCAAGTTACTGTGTAGTAAACATCACTTTACTGTTCTTTTATTTAGACGTGAGCATAATAGTTTGTTACATGCGGGACCCCAGTTACTACTATCGCATATTAGGGATAGCTGGTGGCCCCTAGGAGGTAGAAACTTAGCGAGAAAAACTGTTCGTCAATGCGTCAAATGTTGTCGTATGAGAGGTAAAACTCTTCAACCTATCATGGGTAATTTACCTAAAGAACGATTGACGGCAGGTTTTCCCTTTTTGCACAGTGGAGTAGACTACGCAGGGCCTCTTTATATTTTAAATAGAAAAGGCAGGGGTGCTAAACTCGAAAAATGTTATTTGTGTTTATTTGTATGTTTTGCGACTCGAGCATTGCATTTAGAATTAGTAACTAGTCTATCGTCAGAAGGTTATATCTTAGCTTTAAAAAGATTTATTTCTCGCAGAGGTAAACCTTTACAGATTTTCTCAGATCATGGTAGGAACTTTGTAGGTGCCGCTCGGGAGTTTACAGATTTTTTACAAAACAATACTCAATCTATTCTTGATTACGCATCACATAATCAAATAGATTTTAGATTCATTCCCCCCTATACGCCTCATTTTGGTGGTTTGTGGGAATCAGGGGTAAAATCTTGCAAACACCACATTTCTCGCGTGATAGGAAATGTAAATTTAACTTATGAGGAATTCAACACAGTTTTGGTACAAATAGAAGCTGTCCTGAATTCCCGCCCTATGTATCCTATGTCTTCAGATCCATCCGACTTTACCCCACTCACACCAGCACATTTCCTGATTGGCCGACCTCTGACTACCCCTGCTGAGAGAGACATCACGACGACGGCGCTGCCCGCCTTGTCGCGCTTCAAGCGGGTCGAGCAGCTGCGGCAATCATTCTGGAAACGCTGGTCCATGGAGTACATATCGGAGCTACAAAGACGCACTAAATGGCAGGATCAAAAAGAAGACATAAAGGCTGGAACGATGGTTCTTATCAAAGAAGAGGGCCTTCCTCCCCTCAAGTGGAGGTTGGGCCGTGTCACAGGCACTCTCTTTCCTGGACGAGATGGAGTGACCAGAGTGGCGGAGATTCGTTTAGCGAGCGGATTGGTGAAGAGGGCATTCTCACGAATATGCCCGCTCGAGATCGACCTCCAGGATGCTGCCGCTGGTGCTGGTACCGGAGGAGCCGACTTGGGACCCATCATCACGTGACAACCTACCTATCCATTGAGAGGTTCTCTCAAGGCCGCCGGGATGTCTACGCGTCACGACAGAGGGCGCTGCACCGCGACCTTAAAAGGCGTTGCACGCGTCACTCGCCCTCTCATTTGCATTCTCGCCAAGACCATATAGGTGCTCCCCTAACATTATTGTGATAATTGATATTAAATTGATGTACTGTTTTACTAGTTTTTGGAATTATAAGCTAGATAGCAAAGGATCCTACCAGAACCAGCTAGTAACGACAGTCAGTCGTAGGGCTAGGTAGGCCGCATCATTGCCGTAGGCTAAAACACAGATATTATTGATACTTTCTTATATAAACTATCATAAAACTGTAAAAAAGCCAAAAACTAATATTAAAGATATGGATAAATTAATAATGATCTACTGAATGAACGATTCTGATTCCGAAAATCGAGTTTGTCTGTTTGTCTGTTTATTTGTTCGCGGATCACGCCTTAACTACAGGGCCAATTTCAATGAAACTTATACCATTCGAAAGCCCTTTTTCTGGATTAAAACATATCTTGTGACGTTTTCAAATGCCTTTCATCTTTACAGCGTCACAGTTCAAAGGGATATTCATAACACGGAATGTGATATCCCTTCACAATGCGCATTTTAACAAGCAACACTGAACCTTATCGACTTGAGATAGAGCTGTCGTGAACCCTTGTCAAATTATACGAGTCAAGTAAAGTTCTGAGGTTAGCACTAGCTTGAGTTGTAAAGAGATCGTCACATAGTTTTTTTTTATTTCAATACTTACAGATTATTTTTTTGTATTTTTCAGAACAACATATAAATGCTAGAAAAGTGTTTTAGAGTAATCCATACAATAAACAAAATTACAACGATTTTTATAACATCCCAAATTAAAGATATTGTGTCGAGCGGATTTTAAATTGAAACCCATCACCTACATGATCGAGGGAGATTCAGACGAAAACATTTAGGAATCATTTAGACGGCCCTTATTGTGGCCGTTGGTGTGAACCGCTCAAGTCATAACTTTCGGGGTGCTACATTTTTTTTAGGAATAATAACTGCATTCTTTCATATTTACAAGTAATCCAATTATTGACAGGCCAGTTAGCTCTGCCTTCTGTGCTGTGGGTTCGATCCCCACCGAGAAAAAACCATTTTGTGTGGCAAACATAGATGTTTGTTCTGTGTCTCGGGGTTAATAGGTATCTTAGGTACGTATTTACAAAAAAAAATATTATATAAGTATTCTATCAGCAATCTAGTTTCCATAGCTTTGCTTAGTTTGGATAGCGCTGTGTGATATATGTCGAAGAATATTTATTTATTTATTGTATACTTTAGCCGCTTGCTTTGTATACTGGTGCTAAGCGCATAGGGTTAGCAGTTCACCTAAGTTTGTTCGAAAGAAAGAGATTTATTGAATTGGGGTGTTTGCGAAATGTATCTAGTGGCGACAGTTTTGTAGTGAAAACCCTACTAATTTCAAACAAGATTAGTTTAATCTTGTTACAACCCATTTTCCAAATACCCAAGATTTGACATGAAATGAGCTGTTAGTTATAAACCAAGAAGTTCGAGTTGATCGTTTATTCCATCGAGTCCTACTAGTAGTTCGATTATCTAACTGTTTGGACAAAAATATTCCAAATTGTTAGACTGACTAATCGAAAATTATGGATACGCAGATTTTATTCCAAAGGGTCTGGGGCAAATTGGATGGAGTCCAGGTCCCACATTTTTTTTAAACTTGCTATGATGAAACTTTGTTTGTTACAATACACTTATAATGCAGCTTTTAAAAATGTAACAATGTCATTATAAAGCAGCGGGAATCATTAGTTATTAGACATTTTTACTTCGAATAATGCGTCTTTTTCAATGTTGTTTATTCTATTTACAGGTGTTTACTGTTTACGTCAAAACAATTACTTTATTTTGCGTTTTAGTGACTGCTACTGCATAATAGATTATGATAAAACCAACAAAAGTTATATACAACAAAATTAATCTAAATATTAACAAAATGTATGCAAAACGGGACCTGAAATAACCGAACGCCTTTGGTTATCGTTTCAGAAAGCGGGGGTAAGCCTTGACTTTTAACCCCTGCAGTGCTACAATTTTTCCGTCAGGCATGTAATCTAAAACCAACCAGTTTATTTTCCGTGCAAAATTGCAGTTGCGACGAAATGTAAATGTTGAAATAGTGCAGTCATGACTTCTGCATTCTGTTTGAAAAACCGTTGCTACGTTTCAAAAAAGTAGTTTTACAAATACGTTGAATTGCTAAGTTGATATTAGCATACACTTAGAAAATTACAAGAATACCACCCACAAATACCATAGACCGGTTACTGAGTATGCGAATTATAAGTAACAAAAGAAAATGTGAGTGACTTCTTTTTGAAAGTTAAAACTGTAGACAGGTAATAATTATTAAAAAAACCTATACTAGCTTTGATTTGGCAGGTTTTATGAGACAACAATTGCACCCGGACACAGTCAAGTCACTAAAAATACTTACCTATCATCTTATCAAAAATTCCTAGAGCTACACCGTAGCATGTTACGACGTAGCCAGTGGGACATTTTTAGTGGTGATTTCTGGACCATACCTTTAATTAAAATACAATAAATTAAAGAAGAAAAAAAACTGTTGTTTGGGGGTAGATTTTTAGACAGCTTAAAACTTCACCAAACTATAAAACTTTCATACAAGCTTCGTGAACACAAACGACAAATGAATAGGGCGGTGTATATAAAAGTACCGTTGAAACTTTCGTTTTTATGTGATTGTCGAGAATACGAGGGACGAGGGAAATCTGTTTACTAGCGGTGTCGTTATAATGTCTCGCGAGGTATTCTCTCATTCTTATATTCTCTCAAGCCAAAACTCCAATAAACTTTACGTTCAAGTTATATTCTATTTATATATATATATATAGTTATATTCTATTTCTGCCGCCAAGCGATACTCGCATTGCTGTGTTCCGGTTTGAAGGGTAAGGACGCCGGTGTAATTACAGGCACATGAGACTTCAAGATCTTTACGTCTCAGAGTGATGGACGCAGTGCATTGCCTTACAGGGCACGTCTTCATTGGACTTGCTGTGTGAGTTAATGCACTGTTATAGGCAGAAGTTACCACTTAACATCAGGTGAGCTATCAGCTTGTTCCATTACTATTATCATAAAAAAAAACCACTTTACAAAACTGATCATCACTGATTTTTAAGTTTAGTATTACTTAAAGTATCTTTCTACTTTTGAATGATGGAAATTGCATATCAATATTACAAAAAAGTCGTGATATAAATTCAATAACAAAATGAAGGTAAAATTTTTTATTTTTATTTTATTAGTTACGCCCGAATTTAATTGAAAATTGTTTCTAATATATTATGTATGTTGTATGTATCTTGCTTATCACACAATAATAATAGCACAGATCATAAATAATACTATACTAGTAAATAGTAATTTCAAACAAGTGACATGAAATTTTTAAGCTGGGAATGTATCAGTGTTATTTTACTACCTGCTGATATGAAGACTTTTGTCTCTGCAAGACAAGACTTTTGTCTCTCATATCAAGTCTACGAATTTGTCTATACAGGCAAAGTGTCTGGGTAACTGTGCGTGGGCTCTCTTACGTTTATCACTCAAATTCATTGCTCTCCAAAGTAATCGGTAATCAAGATATTTGTCTCATCCAACCCACCATCCCCCATTACCGGCAAGCATGGTTTATGAGCTATTTAGCTTAACAGCTGCAATTACCGTCGACCAGACCATTAGGAGCTTCGACTTTACAGTCTAGTTATTACGAGTTTATCGAGAGTAACCACGAACGTCTGGCATTTTCTGTTTTGATTGTAATTTGTTTTAGGTGGTGATTTTAAAATGTACTTAACTTTGTTGTATCGCTTGACCTTCTTGTTCTCCAAAGTTTTTCAAACAAAAAGTAGACAATTTTGGTCGTTAAACTAGTTTGGATCAAAATGACATTTATACTGAAACGTGTGCAAAGCACACATCGCGGTTGTTTGCGATTTTCCATAAATTATTTCAGGGATTTTATATCTAATCGAAATTTTGAATTGGCGCTTGTCAGCGTACACACGAAATAGCGAAAACTTCAGATAGGTACTTAATAAATACAACTATACTCGTATCAACCACGGAGACGCTCTCTGTGGATTACTTATTTCGAGACATTTCACTCTACGTTTATCATAGTGTGTATAATAATAATTGTGTCAGTTATATTTTCCATATCCGTTCTGTTGAATGGCAAATAAAGATGAATGTATGTATCTACGTTCGTTCGTCATTGTGTTCATCCATCTTGAAAATATTCAAAACGCAATTTACATTTTCTGAAGACTTGTAAAGTGAATTCGTGCGGAAATTGAAATAGCTCATCTACTCCCATTTACTTCGAAGCGTTATGATGCTACAACATAGCTTTGATATCCCAAGCAAGTTACTTGATTTAACGAAGATATAAACGAACTAGATATACTACTTTTAACAACCAGAAGCGAAATTTGGAAAAAATACAAAATTGAATACAAACTGGGACTCTTATGTTGCGTTCACACTATGCCGCAGTCGGCAAGGACTTGGGCAGGGAAGTGCAATGGGCACGAGCATAGTGTGAACACGATAATGCCTCTGTCCCGGCTCCCGGCCCAGGTACATGCCCTTGCTCTCTAGTGAGAATAAAGGCGATGTTGCTGTGGCAATAAAGTCAGTGACAATAATGCCGGCAGCGGCATGGGCATAGTGTAAACGTGGTATTAGGTATATTTCGAACGAAATACAAATCAACACGTAGGTATGTATAGCTGGACTCAAAGTAGTCTGTTTCCTAGCACGTCCGCACACTCCGACAGTCCGAGCAAAAGTGTCAGATGATCCGCCCCACTTCAAACTCCTACGTTGCGTCATCAGCTGCCATGAGTCAGAGGCCACTCCCCTCTTGGTATGGTCTTCTCGTAACACTACTATTTCAAGATACCTTACCTTTCTGACAACGAAATAAAAATTGTTGCGATACATTTTTTAAAGACACTTAGGTATTTAGGTATGTCTGAGTTTTAATAGTCTATTAGAATTGAAAATGAGGATTCTGTGGGGAGAATTGAGAATCATATTTCTCCACACAAAATACGAATTAGATTCTCGATCTTTAAAACTGAAACTATCGGCTGTTGATAAAATGTGACTGATTTTCAAGAAGAATCAAAAAATACTGTATCCTTTAAGGTAAATTTGTAGAGTTCGTATTTTTTTTTAAATTCGTTGTATGCTTCTGCTACGTTGTTAAGTGGTAAAAGTTTTGTTAAATAGAGTGTTGACAAAGAAGCAAAATACTTGCTTAACTTTTCTTTGTCCTTTAGACAGTAAAACTTTAGCGAAAGTGAGTTTTCCTCGAATAAAAACAGAACTTCAAAGAAAAATTTAAGCTTCCCTGTCTGTTCCATTATTTATAGCTCACTTCATTGAATATCATTAGTTTCTCAACATTATTACGTTGCGCTTGACTACATCCTAGAACGCAAGGTTCAATATTTGCAGGCTATTCTGTAGTGAACATGGCTTTATTGTATTTTGACGCATAAAATTCATGACTAAATTTTTTTGTTTAGATTTTACTTTTCACTTAGCATTGTATTCAATATTAAAGTACCTACTTAGGTATGTATTAGTATAGGTATTCTATTTTTTATTTATGTAGTATATTTTATTGCGTAATAATGTAGTTTTTAGCGTTACATTGTTTGTGCACCGCCTTCCGTTACTGCTCCGCTCGTTACTTTCCATGCTACGGTTGCCTGGAAGAAATCGCTTTCAGCGATAAGGCCGCCCATTGTACTATACAAAGTTAGTTTTAAGATTTGTACGTACCTTACCCTTGTGTACAATAAAGTATTATCTATCTATCTATCTTTTCAGAAAATAGTAAACACGTCCTCAGATTACACAAGACAAGACAATTTTACACCTCAAAGAGATAACTTTCAACTTATATTCAGAATGCTGAGATGCCGTTGTGTCAAAGGAAAATGTTTAATTTATAAAGTATATTTGCTTAAGGGATTTTTTTTATGATTTTTTATACAATATCATCTAAACCAGACATTACAATTGGCCCTATTAGTTGTAACTTAGAATAATCTCTATTAAAAATAGGAACGGAAGATTACCAGTCAATAGGTACGTACCATATTTGAATAATTCACACGCTTCAATGCAAAGCAAACGTAACTAGACACGAATAACAGATATTGCGAGAACATTCGACGTCGAGCTCTCTATGATTTATATAGAGCTGGTATTATTTGAACAATTGAATTGAATGATGAATCAGTGGTAGTTTCAGAGTGAACAATGATTAGATTTTATTTTTTTATTTTTTTATGAATCTTTTGAGTTCAATCTCATCTGATGGTAAGCGACGATGAAGCCGACGATGGAGCAAGACGGTCTAGAAGACACCTATCCCTCTTGCCTTGAAAGCGTTCAGATTTTAATGATCAGGAAAGATAGACGCCGGTAATGTGTTTCATTCTTTAGTGGTTCGCATGATGAAGGTAAAATGTTGCATTAGTTAGATCAATATAGATAATTTGCAACGGTCTCTAGATGGCTCATGTGTATTTTGTAAATATTGTAAATACTGTGATTTTTATACATCTTCTAAAAAGTTGTTGGTGTTATTTTAAAAATGCTATATGACTTAAAACCTTTCGTCATATAGCATTTTCACGTCATACGTTTCACTATATTTTTTCAGCCATAAAAACTCTATCCTAGGTTTAGTTAAAAAGTAAAAACATTAAGAAATCAAAACTTCTAAAAGAGGTTCTTACCATCTACGCTCTTTCAAGCAACCGTCTTTTGAAAATTTTACAATTTGTATTTAAAAAAAAAATTGGAAATATTAAAAATATCTTTGGCTATTTTTATACTTACTTGTCCATACAAGTAACTATTACTTTTTACCTATTATTCCATAAAAAAAACCAGTTTACTTAGCTTTTAGTACTTTAAAAATCAACGTTTTTGGTCTACTAGATAAACTTTGATGTCATCCTTATCACGATTCAGCTTTCACTTATTCAATAGTACCTATTTCAAACATTACAATAACCATTTAAAGATCACAAGAGATTATAGTTACTATAGCGAACCTTATCTCAATGAAATAGAGTTGAAAACTGCTGAGGACGGCGAGTCATTTAGGTGAGGGTCTAACGGTAATGTGGGTCACAAAACTTTTAGCACAAGATGTCCTGTCTTTAACAAAGGTACAGATAACAAAAGTCACTTAACCCTTCGAAGCCATTATTTTGATGTCCGATTTGAATGCTCGTGAGGGTACGAGTGCGTAATATTAAAAATCATAGACCATATATTATATTGTCGTATTAATATTTTCAGTCTCGTATACGAGTTTCCGGATATTTTCCACTGTGTTAAAATAGTTTAAAAAGATTTTTGCGATTTTTTTCAAGTTGTTTTCAAGTTGTTATTTCCAATTTCGTTTCTAGTTATTGTGTAATGTTTTTAAACGTTTTGTAAAAAAAGTAGAGATTGAACTCCTGTAATTTTTAAATTATTCTCGTTCTTCGTTCTATTTTGAAATGTAAAAAAGTTCGTTACGGAGACGCAGACTTTTTCTCATCATATTAATTACCCTGAGCGCAATTGTAAAGGCTGGAAGTAATCCAATCATTTACAAGACTGTCAGATTGCTTGGCATTTGAAAGAAATGTTTGGAAAAGTAAGTTTAAAAAAATTCAGTTAAAGTCATTTTCATGTGCTCAAAAATAACTATTTAAAATATATTTATTCTATTTAAAAAATAAGTAATTGAAAAAAAATATTTATAAGTTTAAAAACTGGAAGAACCGACTTCAATTTGCGTTATCAAGCGTTATATTATTTCATCTTTCATTCGTTATAATATTTATTGAAATGAAATTATATACATTTATTCAAACCATTGGGTACAAACACACAGATACAATAGAGAGAAAAGAAAGTAAGTCAGACAGGAAGGAGCAGAACAGAGTAAGTGGTAGGACAAGTAGGTAGGTACAAAACTATAGCAAATAATAGGAATCAGAACAAAAAAACTAATAAAAATGATACTAGTTAGTCCTGTCCTGTTCTATAAGTACCCTTGTGCGGTTGAAAAGGTTATTCTCAGCATGTGCTGCCCCACATGCATGAACCATGACATGGAGCAGCGCAGGTTTTCTTTTTTTTTTTTATTCGGCTGCATGTTTCAAATTTTTGTCTCGGTTTATTTATCACTGAAGCTACGGGCTCCGTTATTAGTAACAGTGATACATCTGAAAGATTTTTTGCGCTTTCATCATCAAATGATGATAATGATGATGAAAACTGTTTATTGGAACTATTTTCTTGAGGTATATTAGGTATGTGAGGTAATTTTTATAGGCAGAAGTTACTACTTAACATAAAGTGAGCTATCAGCTTGTTCCATTACTTTTATCATAAAAAAAAAAAATATTACTTGACTATAAAACAATTTCGAGTCACGAGTCAACTGATTTTCTCTAATAGTACGGATAAGATTGCAGTAACTAGGATGGTTTATCATGAAAAATAAATGTTAGCGAAGCTTATTCGCAAATTCAATTTACATCTGTGTTCACTCACGCGGATCAGTTGCACAGGGAGTAGAATACATGCAAAACGAGGAACAAAAGTTCATAATTTTTTTGAGTTACACTGCGTAGTAGCACGGTAAATTTTTGCGTAGTTACACTGAATGCAAGGATGCCACGCAGTGTAATTCAAAAATGAATAAGAAACCTTCGTCTTGCTTTATGGATCAGTTACACAGAACTTTTTATAGCAGTTCGTTAGACATGTTTACATAATCTGCCACGAAATGGATTCAACTTGAAAAAAACATTGTTTTAGTTGTTTCGATAAAATAAAAGACGTTCTAAAAATAAAAAAATCTTTTTTGATTAGTTAGGTAGCGAAGCGAATAAGAGAAGAGTAAAATGTAGTAAAAAATCACTAGAATTTCCTTGAGATGTTATAAAATAAGTTATAATAAGTATTTTGATATCTATAATAAAAGTATTTCCATTTTTATATTATTATTAGCTTAACATAAAAATGACAATATAAAAGTGTAGCACTTTTTTCAAAAACTATCCTATGAAGAGCCAAATCAAAAGATTTGTTTTATATAAGCGAGTTTAAGCTGGTATCTAGGTACTCAACGTTCAAGAGGGCACGAACACGCCATTTTGAGGACAGCGTGAACCTTTTTATCCGGTTACTAAGGTAGATGCTTCCGCACCCCCTTGACACAGAAACAAATGCTCGTTGACAGTTCCGCTGTACGGCTGAATTCTAAAGGCGAGTGATATTATATCGCAGGCGAAACTAAATTGCAAGAAAAATGCACCAATCTACCTTTTTCTTATACAATGATGCTAGTATAGGGTAAGGTTTGAAAACTGTTTTCCATCATTTGTTGATATATCCAAACCATGCCATAGCAAAGCCTAAAATGTAGTGTCCCGCTAACCTATATTTAGAAATATATAAGATCACAGTATAAAAAAAGGGCATTTGTTATAATCTCATAAAAACCGGCCAGGTTTAAGCCTGGTAGGTTTTCTGAGCTGTTTTCATACTAAATCGTAGGTATTCTGTGACTAAATAGTGACATAAGCGCGTTTCAGCGCGGTCTTTGCCGTCAAAAGCTTCATGTTTTCGTATATCTGTGGTCACATTGCTTGACATTATGCTTAGCAGCGAAAGCAGTTCAGAGCTTACGATACGGGGGCAGGTATAGATATGTATATAGGTACATTTAAAAAAATTAGGCCATTGTCTACCTTAAATACAGTTAGAAACTTTTGTAAAAAATTAAAAGCTTTCCTTACTTGTGCTGTTTTGCATAAATAACATCTTAACAAGAAAGTATATTGCTCCACATCTTCTATATATCTCAAGAGGGTTGCGCTACCCGCAAAACTACCCTCCATAAACTACCTGTTGCCAACTTTCTTGACCACTTTATAAATCTAAGATCCTTACCTTCTTACCCCTCCGCTGACAGCTCCATGAATAAATTGAGAGACAATAACGAAGCTATACCTACCCCATTTTAATAAAGTTTGTTCGTTGAATTAAAGAAAAAAATTCAGAAATAATGATCTTTTGATCTTCGGAAAGAAAGATAAAACTTATAAAATTATATTCAGACAGGCGTCACAGAGTATAAGCTCTGCCTTCCGTGCTGTCGTTGGTTCGATTACCACTAAGAACAAACATTTGTGCGTGCCAAACATAGATGTTTGTTCTAAGTCTGAGTGTTATTATACTGTGTTTTATCTCTTGCATTGACAAGCATTTTCAAATTAGATTAAAAGAGACAAAAATAGTCATATTAGTATTTATTTGTAATATACATTACACGTCATATTATATGAGGTACATTTTGTACACTGGCGGTCCTAAAAATAATTTATAATAAAAATTAGCAATTTAATAAATGAACAAAACATACTCGTATATAGAAATTTCAAACGAATAACACATAAAAAAATATTATTTTTGAGAATAAACTCAGTGGTACTAAAACTTATAGCAACAGTCGTAATTACTATCTCACATATTATCAAACCTGTAAAATAATATCGAATGATATGATAATAACCGTTATTAATGAATGTGTGGCCCCTTTTCAACTGGCCAAAAGAAATGTAGGCTGAAAAGTTTCAATTCAAAATGCTTGTTTAATTCTACTCATTATGAGTTAAGAAGAGCTTTTTTGTGAAATATGTACTAACGAGGCTAATGTTAATTAAATAAGCATCTGTACGTAATTAAATTAAAAAAGCAAAAAGCAGTTTTTTTTACAACTATGAGACAAGTTGACCTGATGTTAAGTGGTAATCACTGCTTATAACGATGCATTGCCTCACTAAGCATATCTACTGAGGACGTGCCCTGTGATGCATTGCACTGCGCCCATCAGTGTACATTTACAACATTTTTCGTTTCTTGTATTTTTTAATTAACCTAAGTACTATTATTTCTTTAGATAATACAAAGCTTTGTTAAGTTTCACAGCGTTTTTACAACTTTCTGCATATTTTTAGTTTTTTATGAAATTTGACTATTTATTATATACCTAACACGTCACTCGAGGCTTTTTGCTACATTGAATCCAATTAACTTGAGTAAGTCTAATCGAGTTAATCTTTGTTTTTTATGTTTTAATATATCTAAAACAAAATAAATTGCCTTATACTAACCACGTTACGTACTTTATTTAAAATGAAACAACAAATCTCTATTAAACAATACGTGTTTTTACACTTACCGATAGCGACACCTACACGATAACGACATATCAGAGCCTCGAGTCTGTGCATTTGTTTTGACTTTTGACTCGAGTGTAGCACACACAAAAGCATTCGTAAAGCGAGAAATTTTGCTAGGAATTGCACAATTCCCAAATCTCCCGGTAGAGGCGCTTATCCGGTTTTCATACAAGATATCTCGCCTTACGAATGCGTTTGCGTGTGCTATAATCGAGTCGAAAGTCAAAACAAATGCACAGACTCGGGACTCTGTTGCTCGAACGGAAATGATGTTGGCGCGGAAGCGTCTACCACATCTCCGTCTGGATTGAGGGATCTCATACTCAGGTCAAGCTCCACCCTTGATTCATATTCGCCTGTCATTTTTGTTTGGCTTGGCTTTAAAAATACTATATCAGTAACTTGCATGACAACGAAAAGAGATGACAACTTTAGCAGTCATTTTAACTAGCGTATCTCTAAAAGAACAATGTGAATTGAATTGACGGGCGTCATGGCTCAGTCGGTAGTAGCTCTGCCTTCCGTGCTGTGGGTCGTGGGTTCAATCCCCACCGAGAACAAACATTTGTGTGTTGTAAACATAAATAAATAAATAAATAAATATTCACTGACACCTAACACAACGCCTTCTAGTCCCAAACTAAGCAAAGCTTGTACTATGGAAACTAGATGGCTGATAGAATACATACATACATTTTTTTTTTGTAAATACATACTTATAATACATAGAAACACCAACATAAATGTTTGTTCTGTGTCTGGGTGTTACTATGTATCATAAGTATGTATTTCCAAAAAAAAATAATGTATGTATGTATTCTATCAGCAATCTAGTTTCCATCGTACAAGCTTTGCTTAGTTTGGGACTAGAAGGCGTTGTGTTAAGTGTCCGTGAATATTTACCTAAACATTATACCAGCTTATCAATCAGGATTTAGAAAAAACCATGGCACAGAGACAGCACTCGCAAAAGTTACGGATGATATTATAACTGCCTCGGACTCAGGATTGTGTAGTGTATTGGTACTCCTAGATTTTTCCCGTGCATTTGACTGTCTGAATCCTAAACTGCTCATTGCAAAATTATCTCACTATGGATTTTCTGAAGCTACTCGTGCTTTGTTTAGGACATACCTCATGGGACGAGAGCAATTGGTTGAAACCGAAAACCAAAATAGACTGAAAAAATACTCCCGTGTTGCACACTTAGAAAGAGGTGTCCCACAAGGCTCTATTCTGAGCCCAATGCTCTTTTCAATTTTTACAGCTGATTTGCCGAAACACATCCATACATGTAGATACCATCTGTACGCAGACGACACCCAGCTTTATCATTCCTTTAAAGGAGAAAACACAATAGAGGCTATGCATTTAATTAACGAGGATTTAAATACCATCTTTGACTGGGCCAAAAAAAACTCGCTTATCCTTAACCCATTAAAATCAAAATTTTTAATATTAGGTACAAAAGGTCAAATTGACAAGACCCTAGCATACAATCCCAAACTTACAGTCGATGGTGTTGATATTCCTTTGGTAACGGAAGCTCGTAATCTGGGATTGATTGTGGACAGCCAATTGAGATTTGAACAACATATAAATGAAAAAATTAAATCAGCATTCTATAAATTAAAAGTATTGTATAACATTAGGAAATATCTCTCGGAAGAAGTAAGATTACTGCTATGTGATAGTTTAGTTTTGTCCCCTTTTAACTACTGTAATGTTGTTTATGGTCCTAGACTATGGGTAAAAACAGAAAAGTCAATTCAAAGAGTGCAAAATGCATGTATGAGGTTCTGTTTTAAAATACCTAGGAGAGATCATATAACACCTTTCCTGGTTAAATATAACATACTCAATATGAAACTTAGAAGAGAACTACATCTGGCCTGCACAACACATAAAATAATCTGGAGTAAACTGCCTGAATATCTGTTCGAGAAACTTACATGGATAAAGGATATACATCTCACTAACACTCGCTCTAAAACTCTCGACAAGCTTCTTATTGAAAAACATAAAACAAATGGGTACAAGGGATGTTTCAAATACAGTGCATCTAAGATCTGGAATGATTTGCCACCTCCACTTAGAAAAAAAATGGGCAATGATACATTTAAAACTAAATATAAATCAATGCTTTTACACAGACAAAAATGCTATTTTGAAAATACTTTCAAGGTAATTATTAGTAGACCAAAGATAGGACAAAAAACTGAAACAACCCTTGACCTAAACAACCACCCTGATAACCATCAACCTCACCCGCTTAACCTTTGATTCACACACACACACACACACACACTCACCCTCCATAAGATCCTCACTCACACTCACATACGTATGGTGCTACTGAGATAACCAGACTCTTAAGAGACTGGGACTATCAGTAGTACCCACCCACACACTCACCCTCACACCCTCCCTAAGATCCTCACTCACACTCACATACATATGGTGCTACTGAGATAACCAGACTCTTAAGAGACTGGGACTATCAGTAGTACCCACCCACACACTCACCCTCACACCCTCCCTAAGATCCTCACTCACACTCACATACATATGGTGCTACTGAGATAACCAGACTCTTAAGAGACTGGGACTATCAGTAGTACCCACCCACACACTCACCCTCACACCCTCCCTAAGATCCTCACTCACACTCACATACATATGGTGCTACTGAGATAACCAGACTCTTAAGAGACTGGGACTATCAGTAGGACCCACCCACACACTCACCCTCACACTCTCCCTCACTTCCCCCTCACGCAGCACACCTGTCAAAATACACACATTCACATTGAAATACCAGAATATACACACACATTTCATGTACCTGATACACACACCCTTGCACACATCCTTCAGTCCAAGACGACATTTACTGCATACATACTATCACTCGTTCACAAATTATATACATGCACACTTTTTACACCATACAGACATGCATGTTGAGCGCGGTTACCTGCTTGATCATAAACTTAAAATTAATATGCCAGAGAAAAAAAAAATATATACTCATACTAGCCGGCGAACACCTGTCGAGCATAATCCAGGGGTATACTGAAAATCAGCGCTATACGGACATGATGTCCGCATAGCATTTATGCTGAGCATACCCCCTTTGCCTTAACGAATTGAAATGTTATTCCTTCTAGCTGGGTACATCTATGTTTCGCATGCACATTATGTACCTACCTATACCTAGCTGTCTAAGTAGCTTAATAATTTTTGTATGGTATAAGGCAATAAACGATTTTTCTTTCTTTCTTTCTTTCTTTCATTTATTTTATCATATTTTATTTATTTATAGGTATGTGATATTTTTTTTTGCTCCTACCCACAGAAAGAGAAACAGTGTTGAAACTTGCTCTGTATTTTAAATCGTTACTAAATTATAAAAACGATTTATTATCTCTCTGCCAATATCGTGTGTCGTGTCGTTGGTAGTTTGAAAACGAAGCCATTGAAGTGATTCTACTTTCCTTACGGTTTCCTTTAGAGATTTACTACCGTTTCACTTTACAGCAGTTCATTTAGTTGCACGGGACCTAATTAGTTCCCTCGCAGTCTCTGTAACAAAGATATATTTTTTATAAGAAAAATGTTGAAAGAGGGCTAATATTTCCATTAACAAATGGTAATGTTCAACAGAGTAAGTAAGAATTATGTAATTACTACGGGTTGCCAGCGTTTTATTCTTACCTGCAAAAATTTTTCACGGTGTTTTGAGCCGAAAAAGGAGCCTATATATTAATTCATGTTACGTACTATAGATTCCATATTTCATCTAATTTGGTTTAGTATTATTGGCGTGATTAAATACCAAACATTCAAACATCTAAAATTTCACGTTTATAATATTAATGGGAAGTGGAATGAAGTTTGATCGAACGTACAATCTACCTACAGCATGTATTTACAATGGCGACAAAAAATTGACACACGGGTAGAGCTACTTATTAGTATTCATAAAAAAATTATTAAAATACAGTCAGCTGCACTAGAATATGTACGATTCATAACTTTCAAACTAGTGCCACCGTATTGCAATAGACATTTACAGGAAAAAAAACGAAAAAATTATGAACACAGTTGATAATTTTACTTATTTATTTAGTATTGGGACCGTCAAAGTCCATAACAATGCTGCGGCCCTACATTGAAAATTACGAATTGTACACATTCTAGTGCAGCTGACTGTACTTTAATTATTTTTTTATGAATACTAATAAGTAGCTCTACCCGTGTGTCAATTTAATGTCGCCATTGTAGATACACGCTGTATATCGCGTATACTCTATGTTCCTAATCTATGGCACTTATCAATATTTGAGCATCGAAACCTATTCACAAGGTACCTACCTACATGTTTATACTTTCCTGAAAGGTGCTGAAATTGCTTCAGGGATGATTCATGAGGCATTTTATCTACCCTCAAATATTTACAGAAGCTTTTCTTGCTGAGAACGTCATTATTTTTGCAAACATTTCTGTTTTTTGATATAAATTATTTATTTCCTGCAATAATAGAAACGATACACGCAGACACGGACAACACTAATGATAAAAAATAAACATGTTATTGCAAATGATAAATCAATTTTCAATGTGAAATCAATTTCCAATAGCGCCCTCATGAACTTAATAAATTAAACTGTTTTTTTTATTCAAAATCAAACTGTGTTTCAAAGTAGGTATTTTATGTAGAAAACGGAAAGGACCGCCATATTTGGCGGTTTTTAAAAGCCAATTTTTTTTATTTTTTTTTTAATGATAAAATTAATGGAACAAGCTGATAGCTCACCTGATGTTAAGTATTAACTTCTGCCTATAACAATGCATTACCTCACAGAGCAAGTTCAATAAGAACGTGCCCTGTAAGGCAATGCACTGCGTCCATCACTCTGAGACGTAAAGATCTTGAAGTCTCATGTGCCTGTAATTACACCGGCGCCCTTACCCTTCAAACCGGAACACAGCAATGCGAGCATCGCTGCTTGGCGGCAGAAATGGGTACTATAAGCAAACATAAATGTCTTTGTCAGAATGTACAATTATTGAAAAAAATAATCCTGAACTTTTAGGTTCCCTTTGAAACGATAGCAGCTGAATTGTAATCCTTCAGTCTACAGTGCAAAAATGAAAAATCTTCAGTAGACTGACTTTAGCTGACTGAATTAATGACACTATTTATTTCAAAAAAGCTTTTATTTTTCATTAGGTATGAATGGTATGAATACAGTGAAAGAAAGATTAATGCTCACTACTTTGTTTGCGTTAAAGAGTCACTTGATAGTTCATCATCATCATCATCATCAAAAACAACTTGCTTTTTAGCTATTGTTAAATTTTCACAGTCGGGGGATAACAATATAAAAAAGTTAATGATGTTTTTTCTACTTAAAGGGCCTTTTGTATTAACTTTGTGGGTTTTTTTACGGTTTTACCAACCTCCTTTTAGAACCAGCTAAGTTCTCTACTTTTTTTTTAAACATCAATAAAACGATATATTTCTATTTAGCACTCGATACGAAAAACAGCCAGCTGCCTTACCACGAATTTATTGTTAGTAGCAACCAGAGCTTTTGATTTTTCTTCTTCTTTTTTTTCGACAATTTTGCCAGTCTCAAGTATATGAAATAGTATTTTCTCAAACATGCTTAGAAATTTGCCTCTTATGCTGGCCACTGCAGTAGAGTCAGTCAATTCGTCAAATCGGAGATTTTGATTTCTTTTACAAAATTTTTGACGGCTCCTCAATTGTTATGTTCGTAGGTGGTTGGTAGGTACGTGCTAACTAAATTAACTATGCTTATTAGTACCTACTGTTAGGGCTTCAGCTAGGTATCCTATCCCATCCTTTACCGACACCCTCACATTCAAATTTGGCGCCACTGCCCACGACGAATGAGCGGAAACGGACGCCGAAGAATAAAAAGGAAGATGTCTGCGTATACCTCAAAGAAAGACGTGTGTGATCCGTGAAAAAATCAAAAACCTGTTAAGAAAGCTTTCTGTGCACTAAAATACAAATCAAAGTCAACAAGTGATTCTGTGGGTCTTTAAAACTATTAAAAACGCAAAATCCAAGTGTCCAAAACGAAGAAAACCCCCATCTACATGTGAGTACCTACCTATTACCTTTCATTGTCCCACCTGCTGAGCTTATCGAAGAAAAGCGTGGTTTAGTTACAAACATAGATTCGAGCCGGATCTTACAACTTTATCGTAAAGTTGGCCGGTATTTTCCAATTTTTGGGGAATTTTCGTAATTTTTTACTATAACCCGACCAAATCTGGTTGGTCGTTGGCACACTTACACCTATTCGGATTCATACTACTTCTCAATTTGTCCGCATTATCCTAACCGCGTGGCTGCAATTCAAACTTTTGCAATTTTGCAGTTCACATTTACAATATTTCACACAATTTCACTAACTTATCAAGTATTCATCTTACATCCCAATCTTACTGTTGCCTACCTAAGTTTGTACATCATCTTAGCTTCATACTTACCGGTAGAATTTCATCTTTTACAATCTTATACTTACCTACTTAATATCTTTTATTTAAAATGGAACAGAACAAATTAAAGGTCCTTATATCTCAACGCGAATATGTTTATCGAGCGATACAAATTCTTTATGATCTCTCGAAGGAAATGTTTCAAGATCGTTCAAAGATACCTACTTTCAAGTCTAGGTTTTCTCGAATTCAAGCTATTCGCGAGGAATATGTACAAGTCAACGAAAAGATTCAATCTTTGCAATTAGCTATAAACCCTGATCAAGCGATAGACCAAAGTTCAATTAGCTCATTTGACGACCTGTACTACGCAGTTATCGCGGCGTCAGACGCATTGAATGCAACCAGCGCTGACAAAGCCATACCAGTTTCCGAAAGCGGGACCGCCGCCATTGCGCTCGCCACGAAAACCGTAAATGCTCGTTTACCTAAACTTGAGTTACCTAAGTTCGATAGCCAAACTGAGAACTGGCAAACGTTTTATGATACGTTTACGACATTGATTCATGAAAATACTTCGATCTCCCAAGTAGAAAAGTTTCATTATCTCGTGTCGTGTCTAACAGGGCCCGCCGCATCTCTTGTTAAGGGGGTACCTATTACCACGGCTAACTATGAAGTCGTTTTCGATGCCCTGGTCGAGAGATATCAAAATAAACGTATCTTAGCCATAACCTATATCGATAAAATCTTGCATTATCCTACTGTCAAATCAGCTGGTTTCCAGGAACTGCAAACGTTGACCAATGTATTTCACGAATCCGTTCATGCTCTTAAAGCTTTGAATATACAAAATCTCGGTGATTTTATTTTGTTTCATTTAGTTTCACGAATACTTGACGCGGACACACGCAAGCGCTTTGAATCTCAAAACATTTCACAAGTACCTTCTTTTAGTGAATTGTTGAAGTTTCTTCAAGACTACGTTAAAGTTTTAGAAACTAGCAGGCTATCTTCAGCAAACATTCCACAGCCCACCTCTCGAGGCACCATCGACGGGAAAACCTCAGCGGCACGTAATCGCCCGATTAGCAGCGGATCAAAACGCTCAACCTATATTAACAAAACAACCCCGTCAACATCTTTTGTTAACTGTTCGTGTTGTGGTGAAGCGCATTCGACTTATCGATGCCCAACCTTTCAATCTTTAGATTCTAGATCTAGACTCGCTTTAGTCGATAACAAAAAATTATGTATGAACTGCTTACGTACTAATCATGTCATAGAAAAATGTATCTCAAAAATCTCGTGTTTAATCTGCGGATTACGTCATCATACGCTTTTGCATATCGAAACTCCCCAAGGTAGTAGCAGTAGCGCAACTCAGGCCAGCACTAGCGCGCATGTCGGCGACAGTCGCGGCGTCGTGCTACTTGGTACATGTAAGCTACGCGTATGCAATACAGCCACCGGTGCACAACATGTAGTGCGCGCCCTTGTCGACAGCGGTGCACAGGATTGTTTTATAACAACTGCTTGCGCCCGGACACTGGGGTTGAAGCTCCAACGCTGCAATCTTATCGTAGGTGGCTTAGGACAAAACACAGTGTTTCAAGTCAGGGGCGAGACTCGGTGCGTTCTACGCCCTCTCGAAAAAGACGATCCACATTTTAACATCCGACCTATCGTGTTAGATAACATCACCGCTCAAATGCCTAGCGCGCCGCTACCGTCAGTCGTTCGAGACCATTGTAGGCACATAACTTTAGCTGATCGCGACTTCGACATACCTGCAAATATAGACATTCTTATCGGAGCGGAATACTTTCACGATATATATGACGGTCAACGTATCAAACTAGGGCCCGGTTTACCTACCGCCTTACATAGCGTCTTCGGATGGATACTTACGGGTGCAATCGAGTCCGATGTCGGTATACCTCCTGCCAATACCTCCTCGTTACTAGCTGCGTCCCGCACACTCGACGAGCAGGTAAAACGTTTTTGGGAAGTCGAGGAACCACCGCACACTCCCATTCCGGTACCTGAAGACGAAATATGCGAACGTATGTACACTGACCTTACCTACCGGGAACCTGACGGTCGCTACGTCGTACCTATCCTCGTCAAGGATCGAGATCGCGCACTAGGGGACTCATATCCTAGCGCTTTGTCGCGGTTAATCAATATCGAAAAGAAACTTAGCCGACATAGCCAACTTAAAGCTGACTACATTGACTTTATGCGAGAATACGAAAACTTAAATCACATGGAACTTACCCCGACTTCACCTACGAACAAATCTTATCTTATCCCGCATCATTGCGTCATCCGACCACAAAGCACAACAACTAAGTTGCGCGTGGTATTTGACGCAAGTTGTAAGACCACTAACGGTCTATCTCTAAATGACCTTGTGTTTACTGGACCTAAGCTTCAAACGGATATAATCGATATCATAACTGGCTTCCGATTACATGTAATCGTCTTTACATGCGACATTTCAAAAATGTTCAGGAACTTCCTAATACTACCTGCCGATCGCTGCTTCCAGCACATTCTGTGGCGAGAGTCTGCTAGTCACCCTCTTAAAGAGTATGAACTTCGTACTATCACCTATGGTGTGAGTAGTTCGCCGTATCTTAGCATTCGCACACTCCATCAGCTGGCTACGGATCACGGTGCTGAGTACCCTCGCGCGGCAGAAGCCTTACGTCACGAAACCTTCGTCGATGACGTAACTACCGGAGCGCCATCTGTTGAGGAAGCTCTTGAGCTGAAAACTCAACTTATTCAACTTCTCAGTTGCGCTCAGTTGGAACTCCGTAAATGGAGCAGTAACTCGAAATTATTTCTCGATACCCTGCCAGTAGACCATTGTCAAACCCCCAAAATCTTTTCTGAAGAATCTGATAACTCTACGCTTAAAATCTTAGGAGTCCAATGGGACCCAGCGGATGACATCTTCACATACTCATTTTCTGAGGTTCAAGATATTGAGTATACAAAACGTTCTATCTTATCCCACGTTGCTCGTATCTTCGATCCGTTAGGGTGGCTTACCCCGTTCATACTCAAAGCTAAATTGCTCCTTCAAGATTTGTGGCGTCAAACCATTTCCTGGGACGATCCTATCCCCAGCGATATATCTCGAGACTGGCGAGAATTTATCTCCGATCTTAAAAACTTAAAACTTATCAAAATTCCTCGTCAAGTTGTACCTTCAGCAGCCCACGAAATTCAACTTATCGGATTTTGTGACGGCTCAACAAAAGCATACGGATGTTGTGTTTATCTTCGCGTTGTTACTAACAAAACGGTTCAAGTCTCTCTTTTGATCGCTAAGTCCAAGGTAGCACCTCTCAAGGTACTAACAGTAAACCGCTTAGAACTTTGCGGCGCTGTTCTACTCGCTAAAGTAGCCACTCGCATCTACTCCTTGCTTAGCACTAAGGTGAACATTGCTCAATCGTATCTTTTTACCGATAGCTCGACTGTGCTGTCGTGGCTGAATACAGAACCGCACAAACTTAAAACCTTTGTAGCGCACCGTGTAGTGCAAGTAACAGAATCTACATCCTCGTTTGTGTGGCAGCATGTTTCCACCCACGACAACCCGGCCGATCTTTGTAGTCGTGGCCTATCTTGCGCTCAACTCGCTGCTTGTGAATGTTGGTGGTCAGGTCCATCGTGGTTATCCACAGACTTGTCCAACTGGCAAGTCCACGCGATTGACGATAAGGATAGCGTTCCCGAGCTGAAGTCGTCACACTCGTGTCTCGTCGAGACACAAGGAGCTGATGCGCTTCACGGCTTAATCGAACGTACATCGAGCTTCACTCGACTACAAAGAATAACAGCTTGGCTATACCGTTTCATCCATAACGCTAAAGTCGAACCGTCAAAGCGCAACTTAACCGGTTATTTATCTTCAACCGAGCTTGACAGTTCACTGCAAATCTTAGTAAAACATGTTCAAAAAAAGGATTTTCATGACGTCCTATCTCAACTAAACTCAAATAAACCCATTCCTAAACATCTTCAAAGGCTATCTATCTTTCTCGACTCAGATGAAGTCATGCGAGTGGGGGGACGTTTGAGACAGTCCGACTTACCTTATAGTGTCAAACACCCGTATCTTTTATCCAAACAATCCCGACTGAGTGAGCTCCTTATCGACCACTACCATGTATCTTACCTCCATAGCGGGCCGCGGCTCCTACATTCATTGATTCAGCGCCGATTCTGGATCCTCGGTATTAGAAATCTCATTCGATCTCGACTATCGAGATGCGTAACTTGCTGCAAGGCAAGGCCCACTCCTTTTCAACCTGTCATGGGTGATCTCCCTCCTTCCAGGCTGATTCCAGGATACTGTTTCCAATCGATCGGAATCGATTTCGGAGGTCCCTTTATGGTAAAGGAAAGCCGGCGTCGCAACGCCCGAACTTATAAATCTTATCTGTGCCTTATAGTGTGTCACACTGTAAAGGCCGTTCACCTTGAACTTGTCACCGAGCTGACCACAGAAGCTTTTATCGCATCCTTAGATCGTTTTGTTGCTAGGAGAGGCCTTTGCCAATCCATAACCACTGACGGCGGTACTAACTTTGTAGGTGCGAAGCGATACCTATCGGAAGTATCGGACATGTTAGACCGCGAAAATCTTACCATCCGCGACCAGCTTACCTCTCGTGGTATCACTTGGAAATTAAACCCGCCTTCCGGAGCCCACTTCGGTGGAATCTTTGAAAGTGGTATCAAATCTACCAAGTACCATCTAAAGCGAATCGTCGGATCTCAAGTTCTAACATTCGAAGAACTTTATACCGTACTTACGAAGGTAGAAGCAATGTTAAACTCCAGGCCTTTAGTTGCGCTTTCGTCCGACCCTCATGAAGTTGACGCTCTTACAGCTGGTCATTTTCTTATCGGCCGTCCGTTAGTATCTTTACCTGAGCTAACAATCAATGATGACCTATCTCTCCGCTCACGCTGGCGATTATTACAACGACTATCTCAAAGCTTCTGGCGAACTTGGTCTAGGGACTATTTACATACCTTGCAACAGAGAAACAAATGGCTTAAGACTGAAAATAGTCAACCTAAATTGAACGATCTCGTAACTATTATCGAACCTAATTTGCCTGCAAATACTTGGAGAATCGGTCGTGTAGTCAAATTACATGCAGGACTTGATAATCATATTCGTGTAGTTACTGTTAAAACTAACAAAGGCGAACTAATCCGCCCTGCGAATAAGGTTTGTCTTATCCCGACACATCCGGACATTTCAAGTGATGTTCAATCTTAGTTTCGCTAAAACAAATCCATATTCTTATGTATTTATTTTATTTAATATGCTAAACTCTTAATTCTGTAGTCGTACCTAGTATTAAACCTTATTTTTTTTTTTACATAAACCTAATAATCTCATCTCATACCTACCCGTATTTATATCTTCATACATGCACCACACAGCTACTTGCTTACCTTTAGCATTCACTCACGCATCAATTATACCTAATCTCTTATCTCACTTGGGGTAATGACCTTGTTTCACAAGACAAGTATGAATCCGCATAGCTGGGCGCGTGTAACTCAGGATCTCGGACCTTTGATTTATCTTATGAAATCCTCGGTTGATTTCAAGTGGGGGGATATGTTAGGGCTTCAGCTAGGTATCCTATCCCATCCTTTACCGACACCCTCACATTCAAATTTGGCGCCACTGCCCACGACGAATGAGCGGAAACGGACGCCGAAGAATAAAAAGGAAGATGTCTGCGTATACCTCAAAGAAAGACGTGTGTGATCCGTGAAAAAATCAAAAACCTGTTAAGAAAGCTTTCTGTGCACTAAAATACAAATCAAAGTCAACAAGTGATTCTGTGGGTCTTTAAAACTATTAAAAACGCAAAATCCAAGTGTCCAAAACGAAGAAAACCCCCATCTACATGTGAGTACCTACCTATTACCTTTCATTGTCCCACCTGCTGAGCTTATCGAAGAAAAGCGTGGTTTAGTTACAAACACCTACTATAATTAATACGAACGGCGATAAAACCGACTATTAAATTAATTATGAGCACAGGGTGAAATTGAGCACTTCATTTTATTATCGGGTGGCATTGGGGACGGCAAATATTGAATTTACAGAGCTTTTAATGGTCTGATCAATGGACGAATAGCCTAGGGGTGGAGCGAGCCTGTTATAATAAACTTTGGGTGAGTAACTAAAAAGACTCGTTTCTCGAGAAAATCTGTCGAGAAATAAGATTAAGGTCACGAATAAATGTGGTAATCGTAAACGTATCGTATCGTATGCGAGATACACTGCGCGGTGACGCTACAGTATCCGGTAATCGAGTTGGCTTTGACACGCAATATGACTCGCTTATATTTACGCAATGATCTTTTGGCTTTATGTAAGTATGGATTTGTCGTGGTCACATTTTAGCCTGCATATGTGAAAAAACAGTACTTGATATTTTTTCGTAGACTTAAAGTTAAACTTCTGATAACAATGGCACACCGAATTCTCTTCGGGTTAGTTCCGCTATGCACGAGTCCCGCTTTGCTCGGATTCTAAAATACCTAAATAAAAGTGCCGCTATGCTCGGAATCAGATTCTCGTACTGTAGAAAAGAAAAAGCTTATGTTAAAATATCACATTTAAAATGTTAACACATTATGTTTCTGCTTCCTGATGGAATTCCATAGTAATAATTAAAATAGATACTCTCTCACTAATTCCACTAATTAAACTAGTAAACAGCATTACTTGTCGGTGTAATAATGCAGTTCTCGCCATTTGTCCCTTTTCAGGGCAGCTTTCTTGACGTCCCTATACGACATCACAGCGATCTTTTTTTTCAATGGAGTTAACATAGCTTTTACGCGGTGTTCCCCTTCCTCTCTTTCCTTTTACCTTTCCGTCAATTATATTTTTAAATAGCCGTCGCCCGCGGCGTTGTTCGCATTCTAGCTAGACCCTTTAGAGTGTGACTTTTCAAAATTACTTTCTTAGTGCACCCCTACACTACATAAGGATACTATCCTCCAAATTTCTTACCTCTAGGACTTATAGTTTAGGCTGTGCGTTGATTCTCTGTCAGCTTCAAAAGAGTTTTATATATTTAGAGAAGATTTAGAAGATAGAAGAAGATAGATGTCGTATAGGAACCACCGAATTCTAAGTCGTGTGAATTACCAAAGCCAAGTGTTCCTACTCCTAGAAGATACAGTTTTTTTTAGTTGCACCAATTGCCTTAGATGGTGTAACCCTACCAGTCTGCTCCGACTTCAAGTACCTTGGCTCGCTTCTCCAAAACGACGGAAATATTGACCGAGACGTTAAGAATAGGATGAATGCGGGATGGATGAAGTGGCGACAGGTCTCAGGAACGATATGTGACCCGCGATTTCCCCTTAAACTTAAGGGGAAAATCTACAAGACGGTTATCAGACCTGTCGCGATGTATGGATCAGAGTGTTGGGCAACGAAGAAGACGGATGAAAGGAGAGTGCATGCTACTGAGATGCGAATGTTAAGATGGATGTGTGGGGTTACGAGGTTAGATAAAATAAGGAATGAGTATATCAGGGGAAGTGTGAAAGTGGCGCCTGTTATTGAAAAGATGAGGAGTGGTAGATTAGCATGGTATGGACACGTAATGAGGAGGGATGAAAGTCATATCACGAAGAGAGTTATGAATATGAGTGTGGCTGGGTATGCAAGTAGAGGAAGACCGAAGAAGAAGTGGTTTGATTGTGTGAAAGAGGATATGAATGTGAGAGGTGTAGATTCAGAGTTGACGAATGATAGGAGTGAGTGGAAGAAGAAAACATGTTGTGCCGACCCCACCTAGCGTGGGATAAGGGCAGGGAAATGATGATGATTCAAAGCACAAATGTTATACCTACAGCAAGGATGTTAGTTATTTTAAAAACTTTCTTAGCCTTGGTAGCATGACGAACTATTTTATTCCATTCTTCAGAAAGATTTTTGTAGGTTCTTTTGTAAAATCATTATCTAAAGTGTTTATTTTGATCGATGTAAAAAAAGTTGTTACAACCCTACTGAAGCGTTAATTAATGAAAATATAAAAGTGGCTTTGTGGTTTCGGTTGGAAGCGAAAATTACGTGAAAACGTATTGGGTTTTATTCAACGAACGTTTTGTGCTATAATTGAAATGAATAATTGCCTATTCATTAGTAAATTAAGAATTTACCAAAATTCACTAGTAAAATTAAAAAACTATAAATAAAGCGCTCGTGGCTAGGCTTGCTTAGTCAATCTTCACCAATATCTAAGTTAAGCGACGTTCTGCGCGGTCATTATTTGGACGGGTGACTGCTAGTGGCATTTACATCTGAGCGCTTCCGTGCTTCGGAGGGTACGTTAAACTGTCGGTCCCGGCTCTAGCAGTCGTTAAGCCATAACGGACGCCTTAGGGCGGCCTATAAACTCCGTCACCAGAGTTGGCCACTAACTCATACGAGATTGACAACTAAAATTCACTACAATATTATCGTAACCTAATAATAAGTTTATCTTCAGTAATGAAACACCTTCGTATTTAAATAAACGTTCTATTCAAAACCTAGTTTATGCTAGGTTAAACCTATTTTTGTGAGAAAAACAGAATGAAACAGAAAATGGCACACTTGATGCTTGGTTATCTCTCCTTGTAGCCATGCATTACGTTACAAATCTCGTCCACTGAAGACGTGCTTTGACCTGCAGCCCCCACAAAAAACATTCAGTTCTATTTTAAAATGGGCAATTGCTCGTAAGCTAATGCGAGTAACGATTTTTTACGTTCAAGTAGCCTATTTAATTACATATTTGCAAAATGTTTATTTATTTATTTTTGTCTAACTACGTATACCTAGTATAAAGAGTGTTATGAGTTTTTGTTGTCAAGTGAAAGCGAGTATTTTTTTACTTGACTTAGTTGATAAAAAATAAGTTTTTGAACTCAAGTGTACCCCAGCGATGGAAATTCAATCTTGTGGTTTTTCGTTCGCCTTAACAAATTGAATTCCAACATACGTCAGTACAGAACCCCTCCTTAAATTCATTGTTTGCCTGTTTCCGAGTCCATTAGACGGGTCTTGAGTAACGTTTATACAGGGTGTTCTAAATGTAAGTATGTCAAGTGGGAAAACTACTCAAAAAAGCAACAGCTACTTCTCACTTACCTTGCTTACGAGAATAGTTAACGTAGTTCTGTGTCATTTTTGTTACTTTTAATGATATATTCCAGAAATCCCCACCAAGAAATCCCTATCAGTTTAATCCAGCATCAAGAGACATAACAAAATAAACGACGCATCTTGGAGTAGGTATGTACCTAACCTACCTAACTAACGAAAAATGTGATTTTAATTTCCTACTTTATTTTGACAACAGAGTCACCTCACGGAGGGCAGTAGAACTATTTCATAAACTCTTCGAAATTTAATGCTTTGTTTGGTTTGTAGATGGCGTTCTACACTATTTTGTTATGAAGGGATTGGTGGTATCTACCAAATCATGTGCAGATTTACTCTTCGAGATAGGTAATATAGTATTTTTTAAAAGGATTCTTGATCTAGAACCTATAAGTTTAGAAATAAAACAGCTTTATCAAGACACTGATTCCATTTTTGACACATTTCCATTATTTACATGGACAAAATATAGGAAGGTACAAAAAGTTTCATAATAATATAACATAGGTAGATATTTGTTATTGAAAGGAGATGAAGAGTAAAAATATCAAATGGGTACAATTTGCATACAATCACAGTTATACAAAAATGATTATTAACTAGAAGCATAGACAAATGACAACACTAAAAAAAAATTTAATGGTACATACTATCACAAACTTCCACAACATCTATTTTGGTTTTGGGATCCGAAGATGTTTGATGTTTTCTCATAAAAAACAATTTTTTTAAGCAAAACCTACTATTTTATGAAGTTAGGTACTTCATAAAATAGTAGGTAATGCGGTCCAAAAGGCTAACATCATTTCACGTCTGTACAAGAAACAAAAAAAAATGTTGTGAAAAACATCGAACTACCTAGCATAAAAGCGGAAAATCAAACATCTTCAGTCTTTAGCCTAAATACGTCATTATAAAAATACTCACATCAGATTATTCATATCGGTATTATAAAACATCGAAAATACACACAAAGAATTACTCCATCAATATTGTTATTAAAAAAGTGCATAATACAAATTCTGTTAAAACAGGTGGTGCATAGACAAACAAATAACTTTTTATACTTAAAAATTACATCTACAACATCATTATAAAACTTATTTTTTCGGAGCTTATTTTTCAATAGTATTTTCTATTTAGAAAAAAGTAAAAAACAAATGCGAGATGTAACATTTACCTCCGACTATTGAAGAATAGGCTCTTGCTATTTGCATGAAATTCTCAATTTTAGATGTTAAAGTTTTTAGATAGTTCTTACAAAATTTATTTGACATGAAATAACATTTATGTTTATCTTATTATGATTATATTTTATAGTTACTATTTTGATATAAATAACAACAGTTTGAATCTTAAATTCTTCATTCAGATATTTTTAACACGTTGCGTTGTGACAATATAATCCACATTCCTAAGGCCAGCCCCAAAGTTCACAAGCATTTTCATGGTGTTTTGTTAACGGATCTTTAAATTTCATTCAATGCTAACTAATCTATGCTAGCTGTTCTAGAATACGGAGACAGCGCGTGTTTTCCTCAAGTACCCCACCGTTCACAACGGCCGCGCTTAGAGGAGGTACTCTCATTGGTCAGGTCTATCAAATGACGTGTTCGGCGTGCTTTCCACCTTTTTGAGCACAATCTTAAACGCAAACGTGTGTTTTGGCGACACTGAGGCCGGCCGAGGTGTGGTAGGAGACCGTGGTGGAGGGTCTGGAGGCATTTCAGATCGCGTCCGCGAGCGGCGAGGGGGCTGTGCGCCCAACAGAGGCGCTGTTGCCGGCGCTTCCTTCGGTTCCTCTTTCGGCGATTGCGGCATTAGCGGCGAGAGCCGGTTAGGAGACAACCTCCCCGGTGAAGGATCTGGTGAGCTTGGAGGCAACTTCAGCGGCGGAAGGTTCATACAAGGCGACCCTCTAGAACCCCTTCGCTCCTTCAATCCCATCATCACATTCGGCGGCGGTGACATCGGGGGCTCATCCTCCGCCTCCGCGACCACCACTTGCGGCTGAGTCAACAACACCCTCAGTTCACTAGAATCTGACGCGACCGACCTCCTAAAAAAGTTCCACCCGCTTTCTATCTCAGCTAGCGCACGTTTCACGAACGGAAAATTTTCCGACAGTTCAGAAGTAGATTTACGCACTGGGAACTCTGTTTCACTATCACGCTTTCTTGGTCTGCACCGCTCAAAGGTCGGGTCTCCAGACGCTCCCACCGTCTCGGAGACCTGCCTCGTCAACGCGGCGTGTTTCACTGAGTCTGATTTGGATCGAGGCTCCCGGGTTTTGGGAGTGGGGGAGCGTCGATCGCCGAACTTTTTGCTCGCGGCCCTCTTAATAGAGGAAAAGAGTCCAAGTTTCTCTTGAGGCTTGTCGGAGAACGGGACGGGAGGAGCCGAGGAGGGGCCGGGGAGGGAGGGGTCGGGCGGTGGACGGGAAGGGGGGTTCCCCTCGCGTTAGTTGTGCCGAGAGTCTGAAGAGGGAACGTCGCTGGAGCCGGTGGACGAGAGGGTAGTGTTAGAGCCGTAGGGGTCGAGAGAAGACTGCACGGACATGGAGCGGCCGGCGCGCCGCACTCGCGCCGGAGACAGCTTGCCAGGGTCTACGCTGGCCGGGTCTGCCTGCAACAACAACGGGTTCAGCGCTCTGGCTCTAATGCTTTTCTGTCCGACTCTCCTCTTCTTTACTATTCACGAATTGGAGCCATTTTCTCGCAATTCTGCAAATATAAAGAGACAAAGAGTTGTGTCTTTTACAGATAAAACAGACTTAACTAAATATGACTAAAATATAACTGTGGAACTTGTCGAAAGTTTTTGTTTTGGCTTTGGTTTTATTGTGTTTATAACTAACCAAGACGCATTGCATCGTAGAAGTTAAAAAGGTTTTATCTGCTCCACTCTTGACTTGCTGTCGAAAATTCAATTTACACAAGGAAGTAGAAAGTAATAATCATATGCCACGCACCTGGTACGCCAGCGCGTTCATGATGATGGAGTAGGGTACCAGGCCCAACGGATGAACTTCTCGCATCAGCACGTTGGCAGGGATCTTGTGAAACTGAATGTACTCCAGGAAGTTCCCAATAATGTCCTTCAGAGAGATGTTGGAATCCGTGTCGCACCATTTCTTGCTCCACATCAGTGCCGCCTGAATGGTTGAATAGATGTAAACAAATATGTAATTATTCTAGATTTATGAGATCGACGACAACTATTAAAGGTGCACTTATTTGTCAGTGAAGGTGCATGACGTCTGCTACCAGCAAATATTAAATGCCACTCAACCAAAACATAAACCTATACCTTCTCTTGAGTATAGGTCCTACCTAGGTCGTGAGTGGTTTCAAGTATTTATGAGGATCCTATAATAATATCACAATTCCCAAAACGGAAATTATTTCCAAATCATGTAAATGCCTAGTGATTCAGATATGAGCCCAAGAATAATCCTAGTTACAATAGTAGCAAGCCTACTCTTTCCCGCAGATGTGGTAGAAGCTACATCGGACGGTAGTTAAACAGACCTGGAACTTGGTAAACTCATCAGCGCGCAGGTCGTCTCTCGCAAGGATTAGCCGTACCACATGCTGCGGCAGAAGCGTGAAAGAACCAAGATTCAACACCTCGTTACCATGCTCATCGACAAACTCCAACACCTGGAAATTGGATGTAAGTTCTTTAATAAAAAATTAACAAGCTTAAATAACTATGTGACTTTGAGAAAACCAAGTGCTCATTTTGCAAACTAGGTGCTGTTTCATGAGCTTTAATTTATTTTTCAACACAAAACAGCAGTGCAAGTACCGTTCTTATCGATCGCTTAGTTGTCGATCGCTAAAGTCGATAAACGTATCGAATCGTATCGTTCCATGGGAGTACGGATCTCTTGTCGACAAAAGATCCGTACTCCCAAAAATAAGGTCAGAGTTTATCGAAATCATTCGTTCACTGCGGCCATGATTTACTAGTTTACTGTCAATATCACTGTTAATCACTTTCGTTTGTCAGAATCAAAACATAGTAAACATACACCATTGCCAATTCGTTAAAATTTAACGAATTTGTCTACCGATCGACTAAGTTGGTAACCTACCCGCAACTGTCGATAAAACGATTTTTATCGAATTTTCACGATTCTAAATGTCAAATTATGCGATCGACAAGAACGGTACTTGCACTGCTGCGTTTTTACCTTCTGCACTAGGGTCTTGGTGCATTTATACTGGATGTACCGCTCAGCTGACGCGAGGAGAGCACATACAGTGTCCACCGTGATGCAGCATTGCACGAAGCCAGCACACGCTCGACGAAGTTCATCCAACCCGTAGTAGTCAGCTGCATTCATTACACCTGGAAATAAAAGAAAATATAATATGTAGGTTTATACTTAGTAAAATCATGGACTGTAAAATGCACTATATCATAAACATGCACGGACACGTCGCACACGTCCTGACGGTCAGAGTTGTATTAATGGTAGTTTGGGAGGTTGTATTGTTAAAGTTAAATTTCCTAAACTTGAACTCGATGGACGCAGTGCGATGCCTCACAAGACACGTCCTTACTGGACGTGCTTTGCAAAGTATACTACAAGGGTTTTAGAAGAAAATATACCAACTTTAATGTTGCTATCATCTTCCAGTACTAAACAAATAAAAAATCCCAACGAGCCCACTCTTTTGCATTGATAAGGGGTACTACGTAGTGTGGGCTCGATGGATATTTGGCCATCAGTGGGCTGGCTATTGGGTTTGATGTAAATAACCCCTATAAATAGTTAAAACCCAAAGCCTGCTTTATCAGTTAATGTCATCGATCACAAAAATCTCTCAAATCACGGGTTGAACTCATCAACGTAATCATAATTATTATCAGTGAATATCTGATTATAGAAAATATCTTTATTAACTAGTAAGGGTCAACTGGATTTTCGAGTGGCAATATCAACATTTTGCCTATTGATATATGCAAAAATGATATAAATAGTGCTTTTGTTTTACTTCATAAGTTGTAGATGATAATGATGATAAAGAGTTGGGAGTAGACACGTGACTTATCGCTTTTAAATGTACATTTTGATTAGTTTTCTATTCTCTAGTGACTATTGAATTCAACTTTAGCCTCATCATCATTATTAACATTCTAATAACTAGTATTTTACCCCGAACTGAGACCTCGCGATGTTCTGAAAAACAAAAATAAAACCCATAGAAGTTTTTTTTTTCAACAATAACATTCAACGCCAATTTGCCTAAGTAAATACATCTTGCTTCCAACGTTGAATTTTATATTTTGTATGATTTTAGGAAATTTTTCATAAACCATCGTTATCAAACCAGCCACTACAAAAAGAACTATACTAAAACATAAAGAAGCGCAGTCGATACATCGAATATTTTTAATCGGTTTAATATCGATCATTTTACCCAGCCTTTGCCAAGCGCCATCTTAAAGTCAATGCACAAATATAATCGAGTTTGCGAACCAAGTGGATTCAACCTCGGTCCTTTACCTTAAGTGTGCCTTAAGTAAATTAATGCCGATGGGGTTACTCATTTGTAATATGTATTTGGTAAGGTATTTACAAAATACACATGAAACAGTTTAAGTATCTACAAAACATTGCAAACGATTTATAGATAGCTCAATTGGTCCGAATCTGTACTAATCGGAAACGTGCCCAATTTTGTAAAAAAATATAGCAAGGTAAATTAGTTCACTATAACTTAGTAAGGCACTTATCTAAACGGTGATTAACTTTTGACACAAGTTGAAGGAAATTGTACACAACCCTTGTTTTCCAAAGTTTTCAATTCAATCAATATCAACAAGCGATAAGAGAGTCTACCTCTTAATTAACTTTGAAAGTAATGAGTTTGAAAACCAACTTGTTTATCAACTTTGATTAACATAGCAAAGTTAAAAATAGAAAATTAATAAATTTTACATTTTTAAAATATTGATGGAAATATTTGGCGACAGCTAACTCGTCATAGATTATATTATAAGTTCAAAATAGTAATATCGTAGATTTTTTAAGTGCATAAAAATATTCATCAAAATCTTCATTAGGTATATGTAAGTAAAGCAGCAATATAACTATAGAGAAGTTCAACAAATTTGGAGTAAAGATGGACCCATAGCTATCAATAAGGACCAAATTGAATACCCAAAATAATGGATTCACTTAATTCTCACTTTGACATTTACGTCTCAGAATATTGTGGGGTCTTTTTTGCTCCAATTCATTTATTGTGGGCAAATTGAATCTGCTTTGTTCCTGATTTCGTTCTCCTGACCGAGTAAAGTGGGGACGACAGTTTATACATACCTAGCTACATTTTATTATTGCGTCTGTTGGCAAGTTCTATTAATAGAACTTATACCGCAAAAGAATAAAAATAACATCGCCGTTGTTGGCCTTAAGTTTGTTGCTTATTTTCTTCCACACGAGGCGATCTACATAACGATCTAGGGTGCTCCCCACCACTTACCCGATATTGCCTCTAATTTTAGGGCCGCGTGTAGCCGCCTTTAAAATGACTAATCTAAATAAAAAATGTGATTGCAATTGTAAAGGTAGCAAGTGTTGGGTTATAGCGGATTCGTACCTTCTATTGTTATGCAAATCATAAAAACTAATTTTTAAATCCCATACAATGATATCCGATTCGTACCCTGGCTTATACGGTTCAAATTTCAACAGAAAAACTTAAAGAAATGTACAGTCGATGGGAGAATTTGGGCACATTTCCGATTGGTACTGATTTGGACCGATTGAGCTATCTATAAGATCTTTTGCAACGGTTTGTAGATAAATAAACTGTTTCATGTGTATTTTGTAAATATTGTAAATACTGTACTAGTCGCAATTTTCTTTGTAAGTAAAAGGATTGTTAGGGTAGTTTTGAGATTTTTTTTTGGAACCGGTTCGAAAACTACTCTTGAATTTTTGTAGTCAAGACAAAGCTTTCTAGTAGACGGTGCGTTTTTGTCACAGAATAAATTGTACCATAGAGTACGGTCCAATAGATAGTTGTCTAATATGTATCATCATCATTTCCCTGCCCTTATCCCACGCTAGGTGGGGTCGGCACAATATGTTTTCTTCTTCCACTCACTCCTATCATTCGTCAATTCTGAATCTACTCCTCTCACATTCATATCCTCTTTCACACAATCCAACCACTTCTTCTTCGGCCTAATATGTATCGATAATAATAATAGGAAAATCTTTGATACCATAAAAACTCACGAATTGGAAATCATATTTTATGGTGATTATATCCTAGATCCTTACCAAGTAGAGTCCTAGGCTGCAAAGTCACGCATCCCGTGTGTATGTACTCGATCAACTGACGAAACACGTCCGGTTCAAACTCTTCGATGATCAATGTCTGATGCTGCTGCGATGATGGCTGTACAAAAATACGTTATAAATTATCTACAGAATTTAGAAAAAAATATGTAAGAAGTAATATGTAAGATTCTGAAATAAAAAAAAGACAACCGTCAATTTTCCAGAAAAAAAACGCCGGTTGTCTTTTTTTTATTTAACCTGTGGTGTCCCTCTGCAGGGCAAAGGTCTCCACCGAAATTTGACTTTGACTTTTGAATTTAACTTTATATCCTTCGTAAAATAAATAATAAATAACAAACGTTAGTTTTAAAATGACTTTGGTCACTGAAAACTTTGAAATCCATATTAGAATAATAATTGCAGCAACTTTGAGCAACAAATGGGTTGTTAATACAAATTTAAGTAATTTTTAATTGGCAAATTAAATCACAGAACATTAAACGCAATAATATGCCTGAAAAGTAGAGTTCAATTTTAACAAGAGACTTGTGGAGAGGAAGTTGGAAAATGCATGCTGTGTATAGAAATAAAAAAAATCAAATTACCCATCGACGACAACAAAAAAGTACATCCATGCAACACAGCGTACAAAAAAAGTTGTCAAATATGTACAAATTGATAAATTAGTCCAATAACATTTCAATCTACACAGCAAATACCAAGAATGAGTTTTGAAAAACACCGAATACTGACAAAATGGAATTTTCCTAAGTACCGATAATTTTGTTTTTTACCTCTTGTATTGGTGCCAATTGCTGCGCGAATGTCGACCTCTGTATACAGTAAAAACAGTTTACTTTAGAATGAACGTTAAAATATTTCCGTGAACGCTTTGTTCCTTCGTAGAAACTCAGATGCTTTGACGATACCGAACTGAGTATAATGAGTTCCTTGAAAAAGGAACTTCACTCGCGTAAAAAGAAAAAACAGCTGAGATCGATGTTTCCGAAGGATATTAAAAATCTAGAAAGTCGCTTCAGTAGATTCTTGAAAACAAGATCAAAGAGATAATAAAAAATATAAAGTTATTTTTAACCGACTTCAAAAAAGGAGGAGGTTCTCAATTCGGTTATATTTCTTTTCAGTATAACTAACTGGAAAAAACACGTCATCCACCTACACGACATTGCGTATTTAGCTTTTCTGTTGTGTTTACGATCAATAGAACAATCACAATGAACTGCCATCATCATCATCATTTGACGATGAAGGCGTATCAAATTGAAGTCGGGTTTTCCAGTTTTTTTTATCTTATAAATTATATTGTGACAAGTTTATTACTCAAAAGTTCCGAGAAGTCAACCTTATTGCATTTTTATTCTAATTTGTATTGTAGATAAAGTATTTTGAATGCAGAGTGTGTGTTGGTTCTAGGGTTCATATACCAAGGGTTGGATAAGGTTTACAAACATTCCTTGCAATAAACAAAATAAACTACAATTTTACCTGTTGCGCGGCGTTTTGCAAATTGAGTAGTGGTTCCGAAGACCTCTTCAGGAACAACCTCAGCTTGTTCTCACGAGGACCCGGCTCTTTCTTCCGCTGAGGACTTGGAGCTTGGTATAGCATCTTTTGAAATACTCTGAGAACGAAATTATTACTGCAAGTACTACAACTAACATTTTATTACAAGTACTGGACCAATTATAATGTTTGGGAATGTTTCAGTATACTACACTGTTGGTGTTCCTTTTTAATAAATAAATTAATTAATGTGTTCAGCATTAGGCTGCACAATACGGACGCCAAGTAGCGGTGATGAAGTCTTTGGTGAATACGGTATTTTTGTGAGAAAGGTTATTTATCTGAGATGGTTCTTAGCCATTTTTGGTAAAAATTTGTTCAGCCTTTTGCTGAACTAAGGTTTATACCTCAAAGTCTGATGATCTAATGATGATGTAATTACAGGCACATGAGACTTCAAGATCTTTACGTCTCAGAGTGATGGACGCAGTGCGTTGCCTTACAGGGCACGTCCTCATTGGACTTGCTCTGCGAGGTAATGCATTGTTATAGGCAGAAGTTACTACTTAACATCAGGTGAGCTATCAGCTTGTTCCATTACTATTATAATAATAAAATAATTTTCATTGTTTTTCATTTGTTATAAATACAATCATTAGAGATTAAGAAACGTCCAAGATAGGTTTAGTAATTTTTTCATATACCTACCTTATCTTACCTAAGTGATTTTTCCTTCGTATTTCAACTAGCTAGTTTTGTAGCGATTATTAAACTAAAATAGAAGAGCTTCTGTCTGCTTATCTGAATTACGCGATGACTACCTAGAAGCCAAATCGATAAGTAAATTAAAGACGTTTTAGATTCTCTGTTTTACTTTGAAAAGTAAACTTACTTAAGTTAATTGAAGAAGCTCGCTTTACACAATATTATTTGTAAGATAATTTCAACTTTATTCATTTCTATGAACGTTCTATTAATACTTTTTTAATTAATTCGTAAAGTTATGGTGAAGAATAACATTATACGCTTGTGTTGGTATGTACCTTTAAGAGTTCAAGATATTGGAATATTAGTCCGAAGTTAAATAATGCAAAGTTACCAAAATTCGCATAGAGTTTAACATTTATTTTGTATAAATGTTCGAAACAAAAAAAAAATTGAAAATAAATGAAATGTGAAAGTTCTCACCAATATTATGAAATCAGAGATGCCTACTACGCTTGAATCAGTCTTTGTACTTTCAGTCTAGTGTACCCTATTCTACTATACTCCATTAGACAAATCCGTTAATGGATCTCATTTTACTTTTGTTCCTCTCTAATCCATCAATGGAATTAACTGTACTTTTTGCTTCGTCAAATGCTCTCATCCATCAAATAATTTATGTCTCTGTTAAAAAAAAAAGCCTTGATTACTGCTTTTTCCTTACAATTAGTATGTACATATTGTACATGCCTACTTACTAAACACTTAATTGATTTAATGTATTCTATTTGAACTATCGGAAACTTGATGTTTGTGTAGGATAGCTTGTCTGTCGACACAGGCCTCCTCTAAAGATTTCCACGTACTCTTTGTTACGTCACAGCAAAATACTTTCATCAAAAATGTACCTATTCATTGTTGTTTACATACATATTGTAAGTACCTCTTATAGTTCATAAACCAACTGACTAGTTAGTTACTAGACAATAAAGTAGAATTAGGTAACACTCAGATTTCGTGATACGTCTGAACCATTATAACTTTATCGTAACTACATTGCTCTTTATATTCCAAAGTAACCTTGGCAGTGTATGTTTCCTTTTACAACACTAAAGAGGAGACAAACAATAATGTCCAGCGTAACATGGGTCGCTTCAGTGGCTTTCACACTGCCACCGACACGACGTGACACCTACACGATATTCGCGAAGAGCTATCTCATTATCTAATACATTTAGTTTTACACGCCTTCACGCTGTGTCCAAATGCGGAAGCGAGAGTCCAAACAATACTGTGTTGGAAGCGCTGATTATACCAATATTTTAATGTTCTCAGAGTCCCGAGTCTGTGCATTAGTTTTGACTCTCGACTCGAGTATAGCACACGCAAACGCATTTGCAAAGCGATAAATTTTGTATGAAAACCGGGTAAGCGCCTCTACCGGGAGATTTGGGAATTGTGCAATTCCCAACAAAATATCTCACTTTGCGAAAGCGTTTGCGTGTGCTATACTATAGTAGAAAGTCAAAACAAATGCACAACCTCGGGGCTCTGACGTGTCTGTATCGGCCAGTGTGTAAACGCCCAAAGGAATCTCTCTGATGTCCAAAGAATTCCTATCCTTTTATAAAATTGTTTTAGCTCAAGTTTATGAGTGTGGAAGTATTTTTACTTTATGAGCGGAAAATACTTGCGAAGTTATCAGCTTCAGTGGAATTTTTTGATTAACTTCACTCAGGCCTCGGCACGAATAAATGTGATAATCACGAACGTATTGATAACGGTAGAGTATCTGAGATACACTGCGCGGTGACACTACAACGTTCAGCAATCGATCTATAGCGTTGGCGCGCAATATGACTTAAATACGTTAGGTTTACGCAACGCGGCGACTGTCTGCTTTGTTATTGCTTACCACCATGTTTTATTTTATGACCTACCATGGATATAAGAAGGAGGAGGACTTAAAAACGAGGGAAAATCAATATTATGTGAAAAGAAGTGAGCTATGTATTGTATATGTTTCTATTGTAACTATGTTTTTCTTTTGACGATGATTGTATAGAATTGACTTCTTCTTCTTTTTCTTTTTGGCCTCTGTCTGTCATTGCGACTAAAATTGACTTTGATTCACCTTTTAAAAGACGCTTAACTTTAACGATTATGTACTGACTTAGAAAGACAAATATAAAAACTGGCGTAGCCGGAGGGATGAGTGATCGACACTGCAAAGGCCATTCGATGAGAATTGCATTGAATTGGATGAGTGGCCGTCAAACATTCTGACAAGTCACCCAAAAAGTTGATGTAGGCAGATGGATCAATACATTACTGTGGAAGTAAACCATACCTGCTTCTAGCAGCGAGCACTGCTTTCACAGCGCACACAGGCTCTCTAGTATCCCCCACTAGGAACGTGACGTCACACAGCTCGGGCATGGACGCCAAGAACTTCATGTCCTCGGCCAGCCCTGACTTGTTCTCGAAGGTGCTGAGGTCAGGCTCCGCCTCCATCGCCGCTAAAGCCCCGCTTCGCATTGACGACTAAGGATGAAACATTTTTATTATAGCAACTAGTAACGCTATTTCGTGAACGTTTGTATGACAAAAATATTTAAAGAAAACACGATGATTTCCATCTTGCCAGACAGCTTCAAAATTGCTTTTTTATGTGTACTATAGGGCTGAAATAGAACTGAGTGATATTTGAATGTAACACTAATGTTTAAATATTTATTTAGTCTAGGTACTTTGTAAAATTTTATCTTTATAATAAATAAATTATAAAGCTTTGACAATCTTATTTCCAGTTTAATTGGATTTTTATCCAAATTGAGGTAATATGCCACACAAAAGACTTTATAAAGATAATTTCTGATGTAAAAACGCCCACTTCTACGAATTGTTACCTAATTACGAAAATTCTTTGAGTCTCTATTAAGCGGGATCAAAGACTCTTACTCAACTGTACCTGTATACTTAGGCTACAGGTTTCTAAAATATTACGACCGTTTTTTTTTACCAAATCCGTCATATCATGGAGGTTTAGAACGTGTCCGTGCGTGTGTTTTGAAATAACAACGATCTCATTATGAAAACTAGGGTTTAGACCTGCTGAGCCCCAAGTCTGTGCATTTGTTTTACTTTCGACTCAATTATAGCACACGCAAACGCATTCGCAAAGCGAGAAATTTTGTATGAAACCCGGATAAGCGCCTCTAGCGGAAGATTTTGGAATTGTGCAATTCCCAACAAAATTTCTCGCTTTGCGAATGCGTTTGCGTGTGCTATAATCGAGTCGAAAGTAAAACAAATGCACAAACTTGGGGCTCTGGCCTAGCTAGGCTCGAGTTAAAACTGAGACGTCAATATGAAAAACTATTTCAATAAAATTTTTCTAAACCGTAATGAGACCGTAAATTTTTTAAGTCATGTAATTACACAGTGTAAAGTATAGCACTTTAGTGAATCAAGAAAATCACTAACGCGATAACGGCCGTCTTAAGTAACAACGTATTTTCTGAAACTAAGGCTTAGTTCACAAGTAAAGCTTTGCTTTGCCTGTCGGATTTGATAAAGAAAAGCTAGGATGAAATGAGGTCTACAATGCATACTGTAAAAAGGCTTTATTTGAGTAGGTACCTAAAAAGAAAGTATTTAAGTAATCTGAATCGGAAGAAATTACTTTTATGACACCAGAAAATTTGAATGTTTCTTGTGGCTGAAGGTACCAACCAACAGAGCTTGAAGAGAAAATCCACCATTTTCTTTTCTTCTTCTCTTCGTTAATGGCCTCTGTCCGTCATATCGACAGACAATTTTTCCAATGTCAAGTGATATAATTGTAATAATATAAGTCAAGTCAAGTCATTTGTCAAGTCGGCTGTCGGTTGTTTTGAAAAGAAAATGGTGGATTTTCTCTTCAAAACCTAACACGAATTTTCACATTCAGAAAAACCACTTTACACACATTTATTCCAATGGCTCACACTTTATGTTACGACCTAAGTATTATTGGTTAAAATTCCACCAAAATTAAACAACAATACTCACAATAAAACAAGAAAAACTATTAAAATAAAAGTGCTATGTGTCGTTTCAAAAAATGTCAAAACTCGTGTCCACACCATTTTCTTTTCAAAACAAACGACAGCCGACTTGACAAATGACTTGACTTGACTTATTTATTACAATTTTAACACTTGACATTGGCAAAATTGTCTGTCGAAATGACGGACACAGGCCATTATTGAAGAGAAGAAGAACAGAGCTTTTGGAAATGTTCTATTTATACGCGAAACTCTCAGTAAACATTTTATGTCCAGTTTTTATGAGTATACCCTCATAAATATTCAAGAAGTATCGTCCTACAGATGTTACTTACAGGGCGTAGGAGGACCACCTCTCGGAAACTCATCAATATGAAAAAAAAATTACATCTGCTGTAAATAAGAGGAGTGGGAGTCACCATTCTAGTATGGAAAATGCAAAAATATGGCAAGTTGGTAATAATGACGTTTTTACGCTGAGTTTATCATACACTACTCTTACCCTTCAAACGAGGCCTTCTGTGTCTGATGTTCAAACAGAAGTGTATAACTAAAAAAAATGTGTTCACGTGTCTGAACTCATTTGTTCCGTTTTTTTTTTTTTTCAAAACTCCAACGGCCACTTCAAAGTGCATTAAATGTCGTTGGACACGATGCAATCACACCAATCACGTCAAATGTTTTTACGGTCACAAATTACGGTCCAAACTAAATTTTTTTTGCAGAATTTTTGAATAAAATTATAAAAAAAAACTAAGGTTATTAATTTAGGTTTGATTAAATGCAGTTAAATAAGAATCATGAATTTTTTATATTAGTAAATCTTCTGGTTTTCACCATTTTCAATGGAAATTATATACATTGAAATAAATAAGTCTCAAATAACGACATCAATAAGTGTTCAGGAGCCCAATTTGCCTCAATTAAATCACTCGTGTGAGCTTACATGAAAGAAGAAACCGACTGGTCTAAAGGTGATTTTACACTGATAAACTAAAATTATTTATCATAGCGCTTGTTAGAATAATATTTAAAAACTTGTTTTCAAATTAGGCAAGTACTTACCAGATTTTATACGAAGCGACCGGTACTATGAAATTGTTTGTAAAAGTTGATGAATTTTGATGCAGAACTTTATAATTCTGCTAGCGTTGTGTATGAAATCGGCTTTACTCTAACGTTATTTGAAATCAACCCTTGAAGGAGGTTTATCTAATGTAAATACAATTTCTATTTACTTACCCAAATATCAATCCAACTGAAAACGAAGTTTCGAGAATTTGGAGTAAAATCACGTTTAAGTGGTTGGTGGTGGCCCGACCAAGCTGAGTTTGTATACTTATAACTCTCAAAATATAGCACAATTTTAAAACTTATAGTTGGAAGTACCGTTTGTACTAGGAAAAGGATTTGAAACCTTCGTCTAGAAAAGTTATAGTGATACAAATACAGGGTGTTACCAGACCACTTCCGAAAACGAAAGGGGGAGCTACAGCACACCAAAACCCAGCCAAAAAAAAATCAGATATCCTGAAAAATAATTATAGCCGGAGAAAACAATGTTTAAAGATTTGTATTTATTTCGCCAGCCCGCAATGTACGCATTTACGTAGGTAAGGTCGAGGCGTAGTACTATTATTTATTCTGTGTCGTAAGTGCCTACTAACGCAGGTAGGTACTAACGTAGGTCGCTCGCACGTCGCGTACTTGAATGACCCGCGATGAACTCTCAGCTGTTCATGCTGTAGTAGACGTAATCTGCGTGCTGCGTGTACATTGCTGCTTTATTTATTTTATTTGTTTTTTTGCTTTTTTAAATGAGATAATTAGGTAGATATGTCTTATTATGTTGTACTGTGTGTATGTAACTAGAAAAAAAATTAAAAAGAGATAGTCAAGTCAATTTTTTTTTTCGCGATTTTTTTCGCTTAATGTTTTCAGTATCATGGTCTGATTGGAACCTCCAAGTTTTCGGAAGTGGTCGGGTAACACCCTGTATATAGTTATATAGTTATAGTGGTACAAAATCTATAAAAGGATGTTCATTTTTATTTCATTGAAAGCACAGCTTGGTCAGACTAGTTATGATTTAAAATTGGTTTAAATAACTAAATCTGGATTTCGCGAAAATATCGTCTTAGCATAAATAAGTGTTATGGTTATATAGACTGATAAAATTGTTAAGAAAAATAGGTATAACTAAGTTAAGTATGCATTCTTAAATTTATTTTTACAAGTTTCAATTAATTAAAAAAAAAAAAGTTTTAATTATATTTTCTTGGAAAACTCGTCAGCAGTTATTTTTTATTGCCATTTTTTGTAGCATTCCGCTGGTTATATTAAGAGTATAAAGTCACTTATTAGGAAAATAGTTAAAAAACTCGATGATTTCATTAAAAAACTTTAAAATTAAACTAATTTAGAATTATTTATCTACGTTGTATTTAATTTAATTTCAGTAATTTGGAATTTTTTTACAACTCTAGATTGTCTTCACAATTTTGAATTTACAATTTTATTTCAAATTCTCAAAAATACGACGCATCAAAATAAAAAAAATACTCACTTCATCTAAGCTGAAGTGCCTCGTAATAGTCAAATCCATTTTGGCAGAAAAATTCACTTAGATCAACTTTGAACACCACGACCGTTCCGGACGAAGCTCAACCGACGACTGACGGGAAATCGGAAATCAAGGGAAATGCTGAACAGTGTGGTCCAAGTTATAATCACTTTTATTTAAATTGTGTTTGTGTTTTCCTTTCATTTTCATACTGTAAAATCATATATAGATGAGTTCCGAAAGTGACGATTTACTATATTTGTATGAAAATCTCTACTTAAGTTCATGCTTGAGTAACGGTTTCTGTATCGACATTACACTTGACTTTTTTATACCTAAGCAAGCACCTAAAAACTTTTATAACTACCTACGCTAAAATATAATTTTTATATTGCGTTTTTAATTCAATTTTAAACAACTTTGTTTTATTTTTTATCTTGTTTTTATTAAATTCGAATAATTTTTTTATTTTATTCTAATAAGCTACGGCAGCGCCATCAAGAGGCAAAATAACTTTTATAATTTTAAGCCATCTTTATCTCATTGTATTTTTTTTTTATGTTTTTCTTAAAACCTAAATGGAACTTTGTATTTCCTGGACTCCCACAACCAACACTGTAAACCGTAACCTACCGTAAATTGTCATCGTAAATCGCATTGTATTTCTACTTCAAGTTAAAACAAAATTATGTGACTGCCTAAGTATTTTTTCTTATAAAGTTTGGGGTTTCATTGTTTATCATTTTTATTTTGTTCACTAAATTATTTTATAGTTACTATAAATCGTAAGATGTCAGATAAATATATGCGAAATAATAGGAGAAATAAAATAAAAAATTAGTAGGTAAGTTCTTCTTCTTCCTGCCCTTATCCCACTAGGTGAGATCGGCACATGTTATTGCCTTCCATTCTCCCCTATCCGTCATCTCAGAAAATTAGTAGGGTATAACCATAACCCAACCTAACCTCTATAGTCTTGGTACTAGAGGTTAAATCTCTCTGGGGGGATTCTAGACGCCCTAAAACTTGGTTGACTTATTTTATCTATGCCGATCAAATATCGATACTCGAGTGTATCGATACTCCAACTTCACCGATACTGATATTCTATTTGCGTCCAAACTAATAAGTTTTCCCGCTATGCGCCAGTTTAAGTTTATTTCCCTGGCACCTGTCAGTATGCTAACGAGAGTATTTTGAGGTACGGTCAGCGTCAAAAGTAGATAACAATTTCAATTAATTCAAACTTTAATTTTTGGCTCTGGTAAAATTTTCATTATAGCACGTGCACACTATGCCCAATAATGCCCATGCCACTGCCGGCATGAATGCCGCGATTAATCCCGGAATTATTGCCACAGCAACATCACCTTTATTCTCACCAAGGAGCTAGGGCATGAACTTGGCGATGTTGCTGTAGCAATAATTCCGGAATTAATCGCGGCAACAATTCGGGCAGCGGCATGGGCATGTATGAACGCGGTGTAGGAATAAAGGCGATGTTGCTGTGGCAATCATTCCAGAATTAATCGCGGCATTCATGCCGGCAGCGGCAATGGCATAGTGTGAACGCGGTATTAGGTTACCACTTTTATGATACTGATTACTATTATAGTTTTGAAAATGAAAATGAAACGTCACTAGTTTTTAACTAGTTACTAGTACTGGTAGTAAAACATTTTTAAAACATTTTCTAAAGGATATTGACTGTACAGGTGACTGAAAAAGTGCGTTGTAGAGACAACACTAGATTCTTAAGATCATTATGAACTTAAGTTTTTGTCTGAGATTCGTTGACTTACTAACAACTAGACTGATTTGGATAAAACTTGATAATAATATGAACTTTATTATTCAATGCCACGCTAAGTTTATTCAAGTTTACTTTGTTTCTCTGAGCACCACATGGATATATAACATTATGATAATTGGTAACGAAGACTAAAAAGCGTAAGATTGAAGACGTTGCTAAATATCATAAAAACTTTTTTTTACATTGCATAGAATGCTTATTTCGTTGATACGGGATAAACTGAAAAAAGCGTTTCTAGTGTACGGTAGGTAGGTATTTTTTCTCATTCACTTTCAAACACAACCTCAAAATGCACACGAGTGTACTTAGGTCAACTTTAACCGGACAAAAACAATATCGGCTTTCCTGTACGTTCACACCTGTACACATATCCTATAGGTTTACTTAGTGCACCCGAGTGTACAGAGCTCAGCTTACACTGGACAGGAACCAACTCGATGTTGGTACGTTCACTCCTGCACACACCCTGTATGTGGGACACGTAGCCACCCGTAAGTGCCACCTCGTATATTGATTTTGAAAACCAATTACCGAGTTTCAATATGCAATGTTCATTGAATATGAAATAAATTTACAGTTGAAAGAGCAAAGCAATTTTGCTTTTGGGTACATAGGTACTCGACGCTTTGTGTAAAATTTTAACTTTTTGATGATTAGGCTCGAAATCGGATGACATGCTTGTTTTACGTTAAGGTAATGTGCTAAAATCGATTAGTAACTATAAGCGAAGTGTTGAGAAGAAGTTATACCTACTACAAGATGTTAATAAATGTTTAACCAGTATAGCGGTCGGCAAAATAGCATTTTTCGGCGACTGAGTTTATTAGTAGGAATGTAAAATTTTTTTTTTATGAAGTTTTGGGTCTCTACATATAACCAATCGCTTTCTTATATACCACACGTGACTTTTCGAGAAATTCTTGAGAGTGATTCTCGACTCCAATAGTGAAAATGAAGCAATTTGGGTTTCTAAAGGTCAAAGCCCTTGTCATTTAGATCTACCCAACATTCACAAAATCGTGAGGTGAATTTATTTACTAGCGTCTACGAGCCAGATGTTACGCCCACGCCGCGTCGTCTGGAGTAACGCCTACTGATAGCCATTTATCTGTAGTATACATACTACGTACATACAATCAAATGAATTCTCAAAAATACCTGTTGATAGATTTCCTTTGCTTATAAGACTGTAGTTTAGGGAGTAGTCCACTGTTCACAGCTGAATGCGTCCAACCAGTCTACCGTACCACTGCACTTCACAGAATTGAACTACTTCAAGCTACAGCTACGAAAAGAAATAGCTACAGAAATAAAACCACTACTAAAACGATGGATTGCGATTTACAAGCCCATAGCAATGTTTAACAGGCTTATTAAAAAGATTGACAGGTTTTGGTTCCCGTGAAAGTACAGTGTACACAACACTGAGCATTGGGTGGGGCGCATGCGCGGGGTGGACTGCGCATGTCCGGGCAAGTTATCAATATGACAGCCTCCCGCCGATGAAAGCGATGGAAGGTCGTTGGTGGCACCTTCAGCACCAGTTTTTGAAACGTCCTGTGAATTATCTGGTCTGGTTTGAAGGTGCTTGTGCAATTACAGATACTGCCTCCCATTCTGTTGTTGCATTTCCGAAACTAATTTATTTTTACAGCTCAAATTATAGCTGTTTTTGTCATAGAATTAGGATTAAAACAAACGCAATCCGTTCTTGTATCCCATGAACGAATTAATCCTTGTTGCATCCGTATCTTTTGATCGTAAAAAAATACTTTTGCACTTAATACTTACACCTTATTATTTTCAGTTTTATACTATGAAGTTCATCAGAGCTTGTTTTGTAATATAAAACATTGTGTCTCGATCCAAAGTCTCGGAGGCACTCATTACAATAGACTCAAAATCGCATAGTTCAATAAAAAGTTCAAAATTCTTTCAAAACTCGTGCTAGCTCTAGCTTTCAATGATTGAAGGTTGTGATGTTGAAGGTAAAATTCATGAATGAAGAGAGCGAATGAAGCTTTGCTTCAATAAGAATTAATTAAGGATGCTGCATTCAAGTTTACAACACTTTAAAATTAAAACTCTACTGAAACCACGCACTAAAATGTATATTACGGCACTGATCCGGCTCAAGCATAAATTTTTGTATGAAAATCTGTAAATTTATGCTTGAGTAGTGATTTTTGTTTTTTTTAATGCTACGAAGTGCTACGAGTACATGGTGTGGTGCTACGGTGCGGCGTAGCAATGTTGCAAAAATTCCGGGCAAGATATACAAATTAAATGAATAGTTACAAATTAATAACATATTGCAAAAGGCACCTTTAAAATTATTTTTAAATTCTTGAGATAATTATTATTGCAAATAGCGGCATTTTACATAACTCTCATGAATTAAAATTGTGGCTTATACTTAAAAACTCCAAAACAACCATTTTTATAACAACGTTATAACCTGGTTCTTTACTGAACGGGCTTTACTGCGATGAGTAGTTTTTTATGAATCGTATAGATGGCGTTGGAACTGAAATACGTATTTGAGTTGAATTTTATTTATAACGTTTTAACTGATTTAATAATGACATGGGTTCAACTACAGATTTATAACTTTAGTTATAAAAAAGCAAGAGCACAAAAAAATACTGCAACTATGCATTTCTTTACTTTAATGAACTCTTTTAATCACCGACTTGTTGTTGCAGTCATGATAAAACGAAGAAGACAAAAAGTTTCGACAATCTATTTATAACAATTTAAGCAAAAAAAAAAAGCAATTCGCCAAATTAACGTTGCCGTTTTTAAACGCTTAAAAGCACGCGTTTATAAACGCTTTTATAAATCGACAAATACCAAGAAGGACACTTTGTTACATCAAGATATTCCAACTCCACGCCAGACGTATACATACATCAATGTCTTCCCCGTCTCTTTGCTCCATTACGCCACTAATCGTATGAGATTCCACCCTGATGCTGCTAATTAATAGCGTAGAGTCCCTTTGGCGGCAGTGGATATGAAATAAGTTAAGAAGCTATAATTAAACAAAGCCCGTAGGCTGCGTTTTGTTTTGTCGATCGACCAAATTAAATAGCAAAAAGCGACATGCAAGATATTTTGTATGAAACCCCAATAAGCGCCTCTAGCGGGAGATTTGCAAATGACTTTTCTCAATAAAAAACGAAAAGTGAGATACGGGAAACACGTATCATGATGTTAATGTTTTGTCCAGTATGAAATATAATTGGTATAGATTGGTACTTTGTGTCAGGAACACGCTCTTTGAATACATTTTGTATCTAAATCTATTCAAAAGTAGATAGTAAAAGTTTTAGTAGGAAATGCTGATAAGCGTAAAAAGTCTCTGAAAAAGGGTTTTATACTGAAGTAACACTAAAATTCTCGTAAAGAGAGAAAAATGTGATAGCAGCTTCTATTTTAGTATCTCGATCGTAACATTTGCATCGTTGTCAAAATATAAAAACAAATCAGAACTCGATTAAAACATCCTGAGTATATTTATCTAAGTAAATTGAATAGCACATTTTGAAACTAAAATGTATGTTTATTATCCTATTTCTAAATATTTTTTATTTACTCATTTTACTACAATCACAAAGGAGCCATCTTTTTACTAAGGAAATCGTAAAAAAATTCGGCCACTTGAAATGTCAAGTATTTACGCTCTTCAGTTCTATGGTTATTTTTGGTAATTTTATATCTTCAAAAATGTTGAAATGTGCGAGCGAGAAGTTGATTGACACGTCATCTCGGAGTCACTACTGTCAGTCACTCGGAGAAAAACTACCAAAACTAGTAAAAAATAGACCATTTATAGTGGTTTTTGAGGTCACCCGTATAATTTATCCAATCAATAAGTATCCCATTGATCTGTGCCAATAACCTTTATCTCTACCGCCAAGCAGGCATCAATAGTCGACGTCTATGCAAGGAGACGGTGTAATTAATCTCAGTTTGGCGGTAATCCTCCTTTAGCCGATAGTGTGACGGAGGGATGCTGTGACCCAGATATTTATCTTACCAGGTAGTGGGTGCTAGACACAATATATCTATTCATATTGATAGGTTCTAACTTCTATGGTTGCATTTATGATCATGATGATGATGGATGGGGGAAGATGCATTAGGGATTTTGTTACTTTTTTGAGTTGAAAATACTAAGGAAATTTATTTGGGTTTAAAAGATATTTTGGATTATACTTCAAGAAAGGACATAAACTGTGAACAATATACTAAGTAGGTAAATAATATCACGTGGGTACGTAAATTGTCATAAATTATGTTAAAGGGTCTGGGGCTAATTGAATGGAGCCTAGGTTTTTTTAAACTTGCAATGATGGAACTTTGTTTGTTATAATACACTCAAAGTGCAGTTTTAAAAAATGTATAACAATGTAATTATAAAGTAGCGGGAGTCATTAGTTATTAGACATTTTACTTCGAAAAATGCGTCTTTTTTATTGTTTATCGTATTTACAGGTGTTTACGTCGAAAAAATTTACTTTATTTTGCGTTTTCGTTTTTGCTACGGCATAATAGATTATGGTAAAAACAACAAAAGTTATAAATAACAAAATTAATCTAAAAACAAACTAAATGTATGCAAATCGGGACCTGAAATGCCCCAACGCCTTTGAAATTCCACGTAAGTGATCGCTTTCCTCTTATTTTAGTAATTCTGCTGCAAACCGCAAATAAGTTTCAGGTGGAACCCAATTAACGGTACCTACCTACATTGTAGTTTCTAGGCACAAAATAATAATTTCCGAATACGGTGTGGTGCACAGAGCAGGCATATTCAAGTTTCCCTAAACGTGTGTGTCGTAGGGAGACACAATAACATGGCATTTGTAAGTATCACCATGTTATGTTTTGAAAAGAAAATCCACCATTTTCTTTTCAAAACAAACGACAGCTGCCTTGACAAATGACTTGACTTGACCTATATTATTACAATTATATCATTTGACATTGGCAAAATTGTCTGTCGAAATGACGGACAGAGGCCATTAATGAAGAGAAGAAGAAGAAGTATCACCATGAATTATTACCAAACCAAACCAAACAAAGTGATAAAGAGCTTTTAGGAATCTGTTAGTTTATTTGAAGTTTTATGATTTCCTACTATAATTTTCCAGCCGCACTGTAGAAATAGCATTAGGCGATGATGCCGCCAATTGTAAATTTAGTTTATCTTTTATGAATTTTTTTTCTTTGTTTGGTTTAGGTTTACTGAACAAAGAAGTAAATTTAAAAAAATAGAGTAAAACATTGACATTGACATTGCCACTTCTTGCAGTTGCAATGCCATGAATGACAGACGCGGGACACGAGTTTTGACATTTTTTGAAACGACACATAGCACTTTTATTTTAATAGTTTTTCTTGTGTTATTGTGAGTATTGTTGTTTAAGTTTGGTGGAATTTTAACCAATAATACTTAGGTCGTAACATAAAGTGTGAGCCATTGGAATAAATGTGTGTAAAGTGGTTTTTCTGAATGTGAAAATTCGTGTTAGTTTTTGAAGAGAAAATCCACCATTTTCTTTTCAAAACAAACGACAGCCGACTTGACAAATGACTTGACTTGACTTATTTATTACAATTATATCACTTGACATTGGCAAAATTGTCTGTCGAAATGACGGACACAGGCCATTATTGAAGAGATGAAGAAGAATGACAGACACCTTTTTGAGTAGTTTAAAAAGTTTGTATTTCTGGTTAGTTCAGAGTAAAACTATTTCGCATAACTACCTGCAACACATTTGAACAATAGGTGCGAACGCCGCATAATCTCTGAAATTCCGAAATTATTTCTGAATCCTGAATCTACTTAAACAACAACAAACAAATGGTTCCAAGTAACGTTTGCGTTACACTGCGCGGCGGCTAGCAAAAACTCCACCCTGTTATAAACTATGCTCAAATTAGCCGCGCAGTGTATTGCAAATTATCAAATGTAATCGTTTGTTTATCGTTTCGCGGAGTAAAACTCCTGGCACGTCACGGTTGTGGTAAGTAATGAACGTGGTACTACATGCACTGTCGTGTTGGTTAAATTCAGTATGTTCGCGGATATTAATGATGGATGCTGGTTTTTGCTTGATGATAAGGTTGCGACAGGTTAGAAGACAGCGAATAGTATAAAGCTCTGTTAGCAAAATTAATATTAAAATAGTTACTTTGTATTGACTAAGAGCACTACGGCGAATAAAGGCGGGTATGATTTTGACCGTTATGTAAATATGTACGAGTATATCCGCATCTGCTCCTTATATCAATGTTCTTGGACAGTTTTACACAACGCTAAGCTACGACATTCTAAATATAAATTATTATCAGCTTATTAGGAATAAAATAGTCTAGTACGAAAATAACTGCAAATCATAGAAAGGTTGGTCTTGCTTAAGGATATAACCAGAGATCGACACAACAAATATTTTACTGATCTTTACGTCTCAGAGTGATGGACGCAGTGCATTGGCTTACAGGGCACGTCCTCATTGGACTTGTGTTGTGAGGTCATGCATTGTTATAGGCAGAAGTTACCACTTAACATCAGGTGAGCTATCAGCTTGTTCCATTACTTTTATCATAAAAAAATTAAAAAAAATAAAATTAGCTTAATACTTGAAAAACAAAACTTATATTTCAACGAAAGTAAACCGAAGCTAAGTCACAATTAAGGGCCTTACTTATGACAGACGAATAGTTAAACAGTTCAATCAAAGTCTAGCTCTGTCACTGTTTGACATTACCTGTTTGTTATAGGTGACAACAATAATTTAAACAGCTGAATAAAGTTATGCAGCGATCGTAAGTAAGGGGGTAAGTCTCAGGTATCCTAGAACATAAAAGTGTTTCTTAAAATTAACTTCAAGTTGATAATGCACCTGCAGAGACCCATTTAAGTTTACAAATGCACTCCTTTTTAGAAGTTCATTTAAAACTTGGCGAGTCTAGAGTGTCGTTCCGCGTCTTTGATAATGTCAAGAATTTGTCTTGAAAAGTTCTGTTGAAAACAATACTATGAAACTTTAAAAAGAAATTAGACTTGACTTTAGCGTCAAACTACATCAGAAGGCAAGACGTCGCGTCGTGTAGCTAGGGAGAGAAAATTAATATTTTTTTTTGAAAAGCAAGTTGTTATATGAGCTTTTTCGTTACAATAATATGCTCTTTCTTAAAAGCTATTTCAGTTATAGCGAAAGCAAAACAGTATAAAAGTGACAAACGAAAACAGCGTATGAAGAAAAACACCTATTTTGACAGCATGCTTTTTAAAAGAATATTGTATTCATGTCACTACGGACACGACAACGACGTCGTGTCGTCAGGTGTGCGCCAACGCTTAAACCTGAATTTACTAAGCCAATAGTTTAATGACATTACGAAAAACTCGCGTCAAGGGTGAAACGAAAAAGATTTTACATTTCTATTTGAATTTGAAAGATTCAGCAACTTCTATACCGTGATATAGTCTATGTCGTAATTAGTCCATTATTTTTATGACACTCGTCAACGTTACTTTTTGGATGCCTTGTAGGTTCCTCATTTTTGTGTTTTTCTTTTGTATTTTTAGCTAGAATTGTGTTTTTTTGTTGATTTTTCTTATAATTTTGCTTGGATCCAAATTCTCTACCGATCATTACTTCTCACCACCGGTCATTCTCCATCGTGCTAAGGTCTAATAAAACGTGACATTGGCGAAGTTGCGGGCAACACTGCAAAGACCATAGACAAGAATTGAATTAGTGTTCTCGACTCGACCCTGCGACCATTGGGATTAGGCGTTTATCATTCATGCTTTGTCATAACATCAACTTATATCGATCCACTGCTGAACGTACGAAGTGCCATCGAGCTTCTTACTTCATCTCCACTGAAATAATATAAGTTTTTAAACTGAACCAACTTTATCATCATCATCATCCACAGCCCGATTTCAACCACTGCTGGGTATAGGCCTCTCTTTGTTTGTGCAACTCCTCACGGTCCTGTGCTGATCTCATCGTCCTGCCTGCGATGTTCGTAATATCGTCTGCCCATCTCGTTGCTGGTCGACCGCGACGTTTTAGTATTTCAAGTTAGATATTAGGGCTGATTTCAGAAGCTACCCTTGTCATTCTCCGTTCACCCTATCGCGCCATAACGAAGTAACCTACGCACGGCAACACCACATTAAAACACATTTGTCACGTAGTTATCTTCCGTCTGTCTGTCACATGTATGATAGGGTAATGTAGAACGCAACTGGAATTCTAAGTAGCCCTCTTTGTAACAGATGAAAAAGGTAGAAATACGAATTTCAATTTTCATAAGGAAAATGGAAGTGTTGCCGTCTATAAATGTTATTGGGGTAAATAAACAAGGGAGTTTATTGTACTACTTTGGCAAATTGAAACTTTTTGTCAGTACATCGAATGTTTCGGCCGAAATGAAACATACAGGACGTTTTTTTTATGATTGTGCTATAGAAATGCTAAATTGACAATCTTCCATTTTTTTGTACAAACTTCTAAGAATTTTACAATCGCTGGTTAAATTTAAATTTTAAGATTACTTTTTTTCTATTCAGTGCTCTTCCATTCAAACTGACCAACTAGCACAGTTTGCTAAGAAAACTTTACAGTAGTTCATTTGAACTTTAATTAAAAATAATTTCTCTTGACTGAGCCACGTTGATGTGGAAATTGTAAGGATCAGCCGGTATTATTTAAATTCTTTTTCTACTAACATAATTTCTTCTTTCTTTCTAGTATTTTCGTGTTCGCATTAATTTTTTTTTTTTTTTTTGTCCAAGATTTAAATTGAATACTGCGTTTGACGTAATTAATTTTTACTTTATTAGTGAGAAGAAAAGAAATCAGGAGTAGTAGGCACCACGGACGAGGGTTTGGGGGAGGGGGGTGGGGGGGGGGGCAAATAGAGCAAATAGTATTGATTTAATTCACTGTCACAAAACACAGGCTGACGAAGTAGCGGGTAACAGCTAATTCAATTAAATTAAATTAATTAGGTAGATTAATTTCATAAAATTAATTAACTCATATTGTAGCAAAATGTGTTGGCAATATTTTTTAACCCTTTACTGCCGTATCTAGTTGGAAGAATTTTCATTTTAACCTTATTGGTCTGAGCTTCCACGTTTAATGCAGCAGTTATTTATGTTGTGGTAACAAAGCATTCGTTTAACGTAACTCGTGGTTTTAATTTTACTGAAAAAGCGTTTGCCTCTTGGACAAGTGTTTACGGAGCTAAATACCGTAACTTTTACTGTAACTTATGCTTTTTATGGGTTGAATGGAGTATTTTCAGAATTTATATAGCAAAAGTTGTAAATAAAACTTTATACTGCTTAATAACGTTAAGCATTATACTTATAATAATACCTAAATGTGGGTACGTACCCTCCTATTTATATCTACGAGTATGTGTGGGCAATAAAAAGTTTTTCTTTCTTCTTTCTTTCTTTATAATGGTTTATTATTATTTTTTAAACTAGTTACTTCTTCCTTTTTAAATATTTTGCATATACTTTGGTACCAGAATAATTTAAAACTGCTAGTGCCAAAAACACGTTCCATGCGCAAGAATAACAGAAAGAAAAATATAAGGCACTGTTTAAACTACAGCCGACTCCCACGAAGTAACAAGTGTGTATAAGAATTTGAATATTTTTTTACACCGCATTGTATCAAGGGGTAATTTTTTTTTTTTAGAAGTTAGCGTACTTTTCTCTGGGAGCTTAAGGTTACAATAACATTTTCTTGCAAACATTATTCTGAAACTAATTTGATCGTGTCAGTCTTTTCAAGTTATATGATTGTTTAACCCCAGAATGATAATGATATTAAAGTAGGTCCAAAAACCTTACTACGTATGCTGTACCTACCTTACTATATGTTGAAATTAGGATGAGATAGACCATCTCCACGCCTTGGTGGTGGTAGGTGGTTGGAGTATGGTGGAAGGAAGCTCGGGACAGAGAACATTGGAAGTCCAGCAGTGGGAAGATTTAGGTTAAATAAAAAAAAATAGGATTGACTTTCTTTTTCCAGTCGCTGAGGTTTGTGATGTAACACCGTGCAAGAAATCAAAATACGTAAAGGAATATTACGTATTAATATAATACTTTAGAGCCAAGCTTATTCTGTTCAATAACATTCAATGTCCGCTAAAAATATCGAGCAAAAAATTACACCACGCAGACTGATAAAAAGTTTGAAACAAAAAAATTCAGCTAAAATGAAATCCATACCTCCTACAGTGACGGCTGTTACAAATCGGTGTTACTATCAGCCTATCTAGCTGTCAGTACAGACGGATACAAAATTGTTTTCCCAGTAGGTACACTCGCGTGACGCGAATGTGAACACACTTGTTAGTTGACGACATTTTGTCACGATGGAAAATATTTGGGACGTTTTCTTTTGGGGAAATTTATATTAAAAAAAATATCAAAACCTCACGGTCACTTTGTACAGCCGAGTTCTATAATTCTTGTCTTGTTTGATGTAAGGTTAGAATAGTTGCCTACACCATCATTTGTTTTTGGCATTGGCTAGACAGATTTAAGTTCTAAGGAAAGAAATGAAACACAGTATAACTATTCCAAACTTATATCGAGTTTATTAAATACAGAGTAAGAGCATTCGTTAGTATGATTATGTAGAGTCGTCAGTTGAATATTTTTCTTATAATTAGGTATTTGGGTAATTTTTTTCGGTTATTAATAAGATCTGAAGTTGTAGTTTTTTTCCATGACTGCATTTCAAAATGAAAAGATGATAGAAAATACTTTATTGCACACTTTAAGCTAAGGATTACCAGTGGGGGGGGTATCGTTGTTTTATGAAAACCTGCCAGGTTTAGCCTGGCAGGTTTTCTGAACTGTTTTCATACTAAATCAATGGTATTCTGTGACTAAATAGTGACATTAGCGATTTCAGCGCGTTTTTTACCGTCTAAAGCTTCTTGTTTTCATATATCTGTCGCCACGTCACTTGACATTATGCTGGGCAGCGAACGCAGTTCAGAGCTTGCGATACGGGGGCAGAAAATGAATAACAAAACTTAAATAAATAGTACAAAGGGCGTTTTTATCGCTAATCAGCGGATCAATCTCTGCCAGGCAAACATGAACCTTAAAGTACTAAAAGAGTACAAACAAATGCAGCAAATGCATTTACATAAAAGAGCGTACTAGATTAACCTGTAAACCGTTTCTAACTGAACCATATTTGAATTGCCATTCTGAAAATACACAACCAAAAACGTCCATTGGACGACGTAATCAACGATGTAACAAAGCTGATTATAGTGAAAGAGCGCATTCGACCGCACCGCACCAATTTGCGTTTCACCAATGCACGCTGAAAACGCAGCAAATCGTCCCAAGCGGACGATAAAACTCATTTGGCATGAATGTTTTATGTAAATGACGTGGGTGTTTTTCTTTTGTTCATTTGAGAGACACAAAAGCTTAGTCATATTAGCCCACTATGCAAATGAGTGAGCTCGATGGGAATTAAATAAATATAAATATAAATATTCACGGACACTTAACACAACGCCTTCTAGTCCCAAACTAAGCAAAGCTTGTACGATGGAAACTAGATGGCTGATAGAATACATACATACCTTTTTTTTTGTAAATACATACTTATAATACATAGAAACATCCAGACACCAGATTAAATAATTAATTTGAATAGCTTGAAAAAACAAATTATACATAGTTATGGCTTAGGACTAAATTACTTAGTGTACTCTACTAAGGCATTTCTGTGTAGTAAACATCCTTGAGATTTGAAAGTAATTACTCAATCTGCTTGAGTACCCAATAGTAAAAAGCACGCATAAATATACTGAAAATGAATTTTCGTACCTTTTTTGTTATGTTTTCGTGGAAGTAGGTAGAAATAATTTCTGTAAAAATGTTTTTATCTTTTATGAAAAGCATTATCATATTTTCTTATTTATTATTCACGTTCACCTTTTTCTTGAAAACATTATTAAATAATACACCTACAAAAGCTAACGTGATAAAAATAGATATTAAGTAGTCCGAGTCCCAAGAGCCTTCAAGAAAAGATGTCCAACTTCTAACAGCTTCGCACAAAATTCCAAACCCCTAATCGAATTCACGAATAGAGCCATCTCGAAACGTAGAAACTTAATAAGACTGTGTGGGCGCGATTGATCCTATTACCGACGACGTACCAAACAAAAAAAGAAAATGGAAAGGAATGAAGATGACACAGGTACTGTAATTTTTTATTACCTATTGTTACCACGCTAGGTATGTAAAAAATTACAGTGCCTTGATCACGTATCGTAACGCGATATCCGAGATACACTGCGCGGTGACACTACAACGGTTGGCAGTCGAGCTGGCATTGACGCGCAATATAACTCGAATACGTTAACGCGGCGACTGACAGATTTGTTCGTGATATAGGCACAGAATATTGGCTCAATTGAAATGGTGTCCATGGAAAAATATGTTCTAAAAGTTTTATGGAACCATTTTTTACACTCTGCATGCTCCCGTTAGATGCTACTTATACAATAAATATTGTGCAAAGAAATGAATGTACTAGTGTGTTTTTTTTTACAAAAGATACAGTCTAAAAATAAAATTCAACAATCACATCTAAAGGTATCAAACATTAATTCATCCTTTAGATAGTTTTCCGGTTAGGCTTAAAAATGTAGATTACTAACGAACAAACTAGATAGTTTATCGGTAAAGAAAAATATATTATACTAACCGTCCAACTAGGTGGACAGCGTGGTTAGTCGGTTGGTAATAGATGCAATGTTAATTCAAATTTAAGTTCCAAATACAGCTTCAACTATTATCAAGAGTTTGAATGAATGTGCAATAATGATTCAAATAAAACTGAAATAAGTGTTTATACTTATATGAAAATAAAAGTAGCAAGTGGGTACAACGTAATTTACCATTTTTTTTCTATGATAAAAGTAATGGAACAAGCTGATAGCTCACCTGATGTTAAGCAGTAACTTCTGCCTATAACAATGCATTACCTCACAGAGCAAGTCCTATGAGGACGTGCCCTGTAAGGCAATGCACTGCGTCCATCACTCTGAGACGTAAAGATCTTGAAGTCTCATGTGCCTGTAATTACACCGGCGCCCTTACCCTTCAAACCGGAACACAGCATTTACTTCACCATAGTCATACTCTGTTTTTTTCCTAAGTTGAAACTTTTCGTGGTTTGAGAAAAAAAAGCTATTTATACTCTTCACGGCAGGGTGTCACCAAATGAGCTGTATAGGCTTACCCTGATTCGTGAGAACACAACCTTACTTTTAGCTTTTCTTATTTTTCCAACGATATTTGTTTAGAGCGTGGTAGAGCCATTTAGATTGGAATGACTTACGAGGTAGTAAGTTCTTTAAAATAACATAATAAATAATTATTTTATAGAACTTTTCACGTCTTTATTCAAGATAAAATTATCAATATTAAAAAAATATCCAAACAATTGAAGTCATTAGCAAAATATCTACAATACAGTACCTATTATGGTATCTCAATTTTATTTGCCGACTCTCTAAAGAGCTAAGTAGACATTGTCAGAGGTGATTCAATGATTCTCTTAAAAAAATGTAGTGAAAAATTATAATTGAGATTTTGATGAAATGTCATCTATATCTATCAATCTAATCAGCATATGCTCCACTCCATTCTTTCCGATCCTGCGCCAATGGAATCCAGTGTGTTCCTACCTCTTTTACGGTATCGTCCGCCCACCTGGCTGGTGTCATAAGAAAATAAAAACAGCAACTAAAATGACTTATCCCAAACAAATCCCAATACTATTTTTAATAGATTTTTATTGTAAGAATTATTCTCAAAGCTTGACCCGATCGCAAATCATTTCTGATAGAAATATGAACTGACAAAAGGGATAATTTGAAGGGTCTCATCGAAATCTTCTAGAAGGGGTTAGGGGAAAGTAAATTAGGTCGCTTTCAGGCACGCAGTGATTGATTGAGGGGCTTACCTCGGCTTCAGTGGCTATAATCTATGTTACGGCGCAAGTATGAAGTGGTGACAGTTGACATACACCGTTGAAACTAGACCACAAACGCTGTGGTAAGCCGCGTACTGCTAAATGGATGGCTGGTTCACAGTGAAGCGCCATGTAATACTGAAACGTGACTCATTGAATGTATGTATTTTCAAGTGGTTAAATTATTTTATTGATCACATCTGTCAATAAATCCGAATCTGCCGCCGCACCAGCCAAGTTAGGGCTAGAGCGACGGCAGATTCGGCCGAGGATCTCAAGAGGCGCAAGTATATTTATAAATCGTTTGCAACGGTTTGTAGATGGCTCAACTGTTTCATGTGTATTTTGTAAATATTGTGAATATTGTAAATAATGTACTAGTTGTAATTTTCTTTGTGAATAAAATTTTTAATTTTATTGATTAAACTGGGAGTTAACAAGGTATGTATTTGTGGGTTTGATGATTAAGTATTGGAGTATAATATCGTGGTCAATCAATAGCACGTATGGTGCCGATCGTAACTATACCTATCCAATAAAATTAACCCAATGTTAAACCCATTAATGTGTAAAAAAACCGCATGTTGCTGCGCGTTCTTCTGCAGTGAACGATGAAATTAGAAATTGTTAACAAATACCAGTTAAAAAACCTTGTAATTTGACTGCAACGTGTATATCAGAGGTCATTCGATATAGGCCCCAAGAAGATTTATTAACATATTAAAATTTGTTAACCCTCATTTTTAAACGACTTCAAAATAGGAGGAACTTCTCAATTTGGATGTTTTTTTTTATTTTACCTCATAAGTAAAATGAACAGATTAAAAAAAAACTTTTTTATCTGAAAAGGTAGGTTGGTCCCATAAATTTGTTATCCAAATCGGTTTAGTATTTTGGCAGTTAATAGGAATAACTGTAAAAATTGTTCCTTTCATCGTAAACAACACTGAAAGTCACAGGAAAGCAAAATAAGCAATGTCGTGTACGTAAGTGGCGTGTTTTTTTTCAGTTATTCTTGCCTATCTGCGAAACTAATGACCCCATATCGTCAGCTCTGAACTGCTTTCACTGCCCAGTATAATGTCAAGCAACGTGGCTATAGATATACGAAAACAAGAAGCTTTTGACGGCAAAAAACGTGTGACTAAAAAGCGCTAATGTCACTATTTCGTCACAGAATACCTACCTATGATTTAGTATGAAAACAGTTCAGACCTGGCACGTTTTTATGAGACAAGGATTGCGCCCTAGTCTTCCTGGATGTAGTTCCAAAAAGGTGGTGTTGCGTGTTTCATAGGTACCAAACGTGTTGTTCGTCCAATAAAAAAAGTGTTTTACAATCATACGTACTTTAACCTCCGGAAAATGAAAGTGGTCTACATACACCCTGTATTATGTATAACCATGTATTTACCCTGTGAGGAGAAAAATTTTTAGGGGCAAACTCCAATGCAACACCTAATAAGGTCAAACACAAACACCCAGCCTCAGGACATGCATAAAATACAGGCTTACTACTCGGAGATACAAACATAGAGGTAGATAGGACTCAACACAGTAATAAGTGGATAGACATAACAGGTCCAATTGACTTAAGGCTGGAGCAGACCGGATGCGTTAACGTAGACGTAAGCGTAGACGTGCATACGTACCACTAAGTTGTAATGTATGAAACTGTACTAGACAGGACTCACTGCTTGCGTAATGACGCGCACGTCTACATTACGCAAGCAGTGTGTCCTGTCTCATACAGTTACAGTTACAGTTACAGTGCACGTCTACGCTTACGTCTACGTATACGCATCCGGTCTGCTTCAGCCTTATCCTCACATGCAAAAGAAAAAAAATAGGAATGTTACCTTATATGAGAAAAATATTTTGTTTACCTTAGAGTCTCGTAAGCCTTATAGTGACGCCTCTGTGATGTCAGACTGGGTACTGTGATTAAAAATGTTCTTATTTCAATTTTATTTCTTTATTTCCTTGAAAGTTAGCCCTATTATTGAGTATTCTGAACAAAGTCTTTAGAAATCGAATCATACAATAGTTAGAGGTGTCACGTCCAAGATGGCTTCTTCTTCCTCTTTTTTTCTTTTTTTTTCATGTTGCCATTCCATTACAGGTAGGTACTGTAACTGATCTAGGACCCGATATTTGGGTCTAGGTTAGGTTACATACGAGTAGATCGTAGAAGATTACAGAAATTGCTCTTGTTTTGTAAATAACACCATTATCATCAACTTATATTCTATCGATTTAAGTCTATGCCTCCAACACGCGTTATTTAGCTTGGTATTTGCTTTGCTTTGCCGTTTACATATTGCATATTATTGTCTACCATAAAGAAGGGGGTCTGTGCCTAGTCTAAGTTTAATTTGAACCTATTACCTACGCACCCTGTATTATTTTGTAATCTTTTGTAATTAGTATTTATATAATTAACTTTATACATTTTTCAAATTACTTATGTATTTTTTTTCTTTCAAAGTGGCTTATCTACATTCTAAGACCCACATCTACCTATTTTTGTTCAGTTCCAAAAACTTTTCCATTTAACTTAGCTCGTGACATCCCGATTATATCTTATCTACCTACCTATCTAAAATTCAAGGGGAAAATTGTGAAAGTTATCAAAGTGCGACCAACTTAGATTAACTAAATAATTCAGAGAGATTTACTAAATAATTTTTGGAATCTTGGGTGTTGCTGACTAACTTAGTGTGGTGATAATGTTACTTCCGAAACAGGAAAATTAAATAAGTTGACTCTAATGAAATAACTTACTCTAGAGTAACGTCAAACTACTTCTTACGCTGTTAAACATTTTTAAACAAATTCGTATAAAATCACTGAATGTAATTATGCAAAATCGCAAAGCTTCAGTCTAGAGAATAATAATGGAAAGGTCTAGCTAAAATTGCTGGTTGATCCAAACAAGTTTTCAGACTAACACCAATAAGTAAATAAATAAATATTCTTGGACAATTTGAACATTTCACAACCAATGTGACCAATGAACATTTTTTGAAGCAACGCCCACACCTTAAAGTCTCTCCTGTGTCGCAATGCATTGGATATTATTTTCATTTCATTTATTCAAGAATAAGAAACACACAGTCTTGTGATAGATCGTTAGTAAATGCAATGCTAAAATTATTAGATAAAGGAATCTCAGTAAAACACTCTGGGACATAAAGATTTTTAGATAATAAGTATAGTAAATGCACCTATAATGACTTGCATCCCTTTTTTTCTTGCGCTAAAATAACTAAACCTCTAACGGTAACTTCCAGTACAAACTCGTTTGTAAAGAACACCAATAAGTACTAAAAGCTTATCTTTCTTTGAACTCTAATTCAATTAATGCTTCTGTCCATCCAAAGGTTGTCTGGAAGAGATCGCTTATAGCGATAAGACCGACTATTGTACCTCATACTTAAAACTTATTTCTCTTTTATTGTTTTTCTTCCTTTCTTGGTGTGCAATAAAGAATATAATCTATCTATCTAATTCTCTTGACTAAGAAACAAACTCAAGATAATTATATCTCAAAATGCATTAGTTTGCCAAAACATCTAGTACCTACTGTGTAACAAAGACGGGCATAAGTTAAACTGACACTATCCCACGGCAACTTTGAAGATAGCATTAATAACAATGCTGCCTTATCCACTGTGCGACAGTCTGAAATAAACCGCTGGTTTCAAGTATAAAACAATATGAATAAAAAGCTATGAACTTAAAACCACCAATAAAAAGTCAGGAACCAGGCACACTGAGATCTAGGCACACAAAAAAAGACGTTGGAACCAGGCCGTAGTTTCTTGCTGGTTCTTCTTCTTCTTTTAAATATTCAAATTCAAATTCAAATTGTTTTATTCACACAGATGTTACCATAACAGTGGGCCCAAAACGATAACTCTATTACTACATACCTAATACTAGAAGAATCTTACATAGAAAATATACAGAACAAATAACAAATTATATAATATTACCTACTCTAAGAAAACATAAAAATAAATAACAATTTTTTATAACCTTTTAAATTTGAGAATATATATGGCCTGTGTCCGTAATTTCGACAGACAATCTTGCCAGTGTCAAGTGGTGTATTATAAATAATATAAGTCAAGTCAAGTCTCCGTCAAGTCCGCTGTCGTTTGTTTTGAAAAGAAAATGGTGGATTTTCTCTTCAAAACCTAACACGAATTTTCACATTCAGAAAAACCACTTTACACACATTTATTCCAATGGCCCACACTTTATGTTACGACCTAAGTATTATTGGTTAAAATTCCACCAAAATTAAACAACAATACTCACAATAACACAAGAAAAACTATTAAAATAAAAGTGCTATGTGTCGTTTCAAAAAATGTTAAAACTCGTATCCCGGCTAAATGATCCTTCTGATTAGTTGTATCTTTGACATTTGACTTTAATGTCAAAGCAGTAAGCGTCAAACTAAAAAACAGCTATGAACTTACCAAAACAAACATCTTGGCGCACTGAATTCGAAGTAAAACGTCAAAATAAACAAAATCTTTACAGTGTAAAAAACACATTTCTAACGAGATAAAAATACTGGTCTGACTCGCGCGAATGCAATTTTTTTATAAAAAGCACCAGCTGTTTTCTTTAAGCTATGGCAGTAGTGTTACAATTCATTGTAACAAATGATTGTTTGTACCACGCTTGGATAAAGCAGATCTTCTCGTTTATCATGTTAGAGATGAAGTTACGAATGCTCAACTGAAATAGAGTTGGCATTTTGGAATAATTATAATGAAAACAGTTATTCATTAAATAATAAAGTTAATTAGTGCTAAATTACAATAATAGCAGTTTTTACTACTGATAGGAGAAACCTCAGTGGTTACCAAAATGGTGCGAGTCAAGACCGTGAAGATGAAAGCAGCAAAAAATTTCTAAGTACTACCAAACATTCACTATGTTTGGTTATACTTAGACATTTTTTACTTAAGCTGTAGATGATGATAAAAACCATAAAAAATTGTGCTGAAGTAGTTTTTTTTAAAGTTTTCAAAAGCTCAGGCTACACATTTTCTTGCCTCAAGAACAAAACTACTTTTCCTAGCTCAGTCGACCCGTAACCAGTGGCCTTGAAGTCTTTCCGGCTACGGGATATAAGGATATAAGTGATACACACAGCTTGCAGAGGGGAACAGAGACGGGTTGTAGAAGGCTCAATGGGATAACTTCGGGGCTTCAAGCCTGAAGAGTTTTTATGAGTTTAATTTTACGTGGCTGAAGATCGGTGATCTGGGGTTTTCAAGATTTTACTTTTAAAATACCCATTGCTTGATATTTGAATTGTTTCGAAAAATCAACTTTGGATACTCTACTTTTTAAGTTGCGTTTAAATAAATAAAATGGATAAATGCTCGTAATATTTTTAACTTTTGAGCAATTGAATCGCACAGCGTGGAGAAAAAAGGGGGAGGCCTTTGCCCAGCAGTGGGACATCGAAGGCTCATAATAATAATAATACCTAATAGAGTTTTCTTATATTGATTAGGCTGCCAAGTATCTAAATATTTTTGTAAAATAGTAGTTTATTTATGGTTAAGCTTATATAGCCTCAATTTTAATGTCAACTTGGCTAGAGATGCTTTTGTCTTGTCTAAGAAACATCCAAGAAAACTTTGTTTATAAATGGCAGTTGTAACACCGACTTTTACAAAACCCAGAACTTTTATATTTCTTTCTTCGTAAACACACATTTTTATTTCCCCACACGTGACTCGCAAACGTACAAGCCCCATCGTCTTATTGGGTGTTTTCATACTGGGCCATACCGACACGTACCACGGTACCGATATTTCAGTTGCTCGCATAAAAATATCGTTGTCGGCGGCGGACAAACAATGTGTAGAAATGTCTACTCCTAAATCCCAAAATACACAGTTGATAAGTCGAGCGGGGGTCAAGCGTTTGAATTTATTTGTGATTTTGTTCACTCAACTTTTACCCGATTCGCCCGCTCCTGTCTTGTGGTCTTAGTAAATTGAACGGAGTACACACGCACACGACACGCGCCTATTCCACTCGTTCTCTACTTGTTTCGCGCTATGGATACCGTGTAGTCGTGTCGGTAGCAGTGTGAAAACGCCTATTTTCATTCAACGCTTATAAAATATTAACAAGGAATTTCCTAAGGGACCCCACCAAAAGAAATTTCGTATTCATTTCTTACTTTGAAGATACCGATGGTGAAGAGTTTACTTCCTTAACTTAAGCAATTTGCTTCTGTGAGTAAAATTAATTTAAACAAAAAGTCAAAAGTGGTTGCGTTGGGGTTAACTTCAAGTTGGAATGCCTCTTGTCTTAAGTCACGATACGTTTCGAGAACCACGCTTACGTGACTGTTAAATAGGTAACTGTTTTTAAACTAAATCATGGGCATTCTGTGACTAAATAGTGACATTAGCGCGTTCCAGCCCGTTTTTTGCCATCAAAAACTTCTTGTTTTCGTATAGGTTTCTGTAGCCACGTCACTTGACATTATGCTGGGCAGCGAAAGCAGTTCAGAGCTTACGATACGGGGGCTGGAAGACACTGATTAAACCCGTTGTAAACTTAAATATTTAAAACCGTTTTTTTAAGAATGATTTCGTTAGACGATTTGTTTTTTGTTTCTCTATATCTTATGAAAGCTAATTGTAGACCATTCTGTGAATGATTTTCACAGAATGGTCAATGATTAGCTTTGTATTTTGCCTGCGTTTTACAGTTAAAAATTAAAACCAAAAAAAATCACTAGTTTTAAAAGACAGACAAACGAGCGATACCAATAAAATATAAATACAGAAGCTTTCTTGAACAAATGGGTGTTATTCATGAAAAACCATTTTCTTTGCTCAATACAGATATTGTAAATCACGGTAACGAAGCTATTTATTCCGAAATAACAGGTATTTCTTTTGCTTTCAGCACTATTATTCATACTGTTGGTGAGAACGTTTTTTGGAACAGTAACAAATACTCAAAATGTTATAAAATGACAAAGAATTTCTTATTGTATTAGTTTTTCTGTATATTATATTATAAATTCTTCGTAATTTTAAGCATAAACTTAAAAAAATATCCTTGGTTTTTTCAACAATAATGACGATAGAACTGGTTCTCAAATCAAATTGACCTCTACAATCGTATCTAATAACTATCTAGTGATAATACATATAGACTGCAATGTAGTGACGGCTATAGAGTGTTAACTTGGTAACAGCCCCTTCACAATTTATTCCATAGAATGTACCTTTACTGTTTAAATATCTAATTTTAATCAAACATATTCTTACCATAGCTATAAATCGAGCTTCAAACTTGAACCGTTTGAAGACAAACTTTCACACAATAACATTGAATGATATGGGTTCAAAATTCAATGAGCTGTCATAAGACCCAACTATTGCAGTTTCTATGACACAATTACTAAGTTCCGGACCCTTTGGGACCCGCTAAGGAGACGCAATGAACCCAAGCATTGGTGTTCAGACTTGAACTCTCTAAAAGGGTAAATGATATTTGGATATTCACGTATGATAAAGAGGTTGGAAATTGTTTTGTTCGGAACTTATCACCCTTGACATTGCTTCAATGTTTTTAGTATAAGGTAGGTAATATAATATGAGGGCATATGGGCTCAATTTTCAAATTAGAAGACGCGAATTCATCACGAATAAATGTGACAATCGCAAACGTATCGTAACGCTAGCGTTAGTCACACTGCGCGGTGACGCTGCAACGTTCGGCAGTCGAGCGCGTCAACACGCGCAGTATGATTCAAATATGTAACGTGGCAACTGTCCGATTTGTTCTTGATCATCCCTTTGCGACAACATCGCAAAATAGCGACGAATTCTTCAATCGATAGATAATTAAAAATAATAAAAAATTTGAAAATAATATTTTTGAACAAAAAGTCACAATGACCATTCGCACACATTTTTGGCGTTTTTCTCTCTCTAGTGGGTGTAGAATATTAACGGCATCAAGGTAAGGAACACAGTTTTAGATACAGCTTGGCAAGGATGGCGGAATCAACTTAATCTAGTAGAAATACCGAGTGCGAGTCAATTTCATATAGCGTAGAAATAGTTTGTAAATGGCTGCATGAGGGCTCTAGCTTTCTCATCGATCAAAAGTATTGAAAATACTTTTGGCAAAAACCATAGCACTTGCTACATGATAAATTAATCTCGTCATTCCGATAGGTGCCCGCTATGATAGCAGTGTTTTCACACAGCTACCGACACGACACCTGCGCGATACCGGTAAAGAGCACACATACAGAATTTCATACAAAAAGCCTAGCACGAGTTTTCAGTGCATAGTGTGAGTGTAAAACGTCTGACGCCCAGCACACCAGTGGGCGCTGATTTGTATGGAGACACTGAGCGAATTCTTTGAAAAGCTCGACATGCGAGTACGAGCTTGGTGTAGACCAAGCTTCTCAAAGAATCCGCTCAGTGTCTCTATACAAATCAGCGCCAACTGGTGTGCTGGGCGTCAGACGTTTCACACCCACACTATACACTCGTACTGGGCCCTCAGCTAGATGGTTCACACAGTGTCGGTGCAGGCACCAATTGTGTTGTTCGACCTACTGATATGTCGTGATTGTGTTGGTGTCGGATTGGTGAGTGTAAAAAAGCATATAGGTGCCCGCTACGATACCAATGAAAAACGATGTGTTATGTTTGACATACGACCGGCGACGCCTGGAATCGTGTTATACATTTTTCAAATCAAAAATTGTAGCATTTTTACGTTTATTGATAAAATATATTGTGCAACTTCATATTGTATTTAATAAAATGTTTGGGAACAATTTTCTGTCTACCACACAGCTAATACATTAATTATTGATTTTTGAAGAACAAAAAAAAATTCTGCAGAACTCTCTACAAACTTTATATTCAACAACCTATCTACTATTTTATTAATATTGTCTATTGAAAATTAATATCTATAAAAATTTAAACGGTATTTTTACACCCAGAATGCGTAATTTGGAACTGACTACAATTGTTTCAATAGACGTGTATTTAAAAATAAAATAATGTTTTTTTTAAACAAAAGAATCTTCATTTATTCTACAGGGTGATATTTTAGGCCCAATTAGACGGAAAACTTTTCACTTAATTTATTTTACTGTATATTTTTACACCAAAATGGCCAATTGGGTCGGTAATTACCCCAGACCGTGCCAACAAATTCAAAAACAACAGACAGGGAAACACTTACCTAATGGAAATTGAAAATTGTTGTATCAGAAAAATTAAGACTTTAGTCGATTCGTTTACATAACAAATAATAACAAAAAAAAATCTTAACACTAAAAGCATGGATCATAAAGAAACATTATATATTTATACGAAACCTAATGCTTAGGTACATACCAGAATTGAGGTAGGAAATTGATTCACAAAGAAAATTACAACTAATACAGTAAAATTGATTCAAAATTATTTCAGGGCGTCTAGTCGAAGCGACGCGTGACCCGAGGGCTGGTGATTATCTAGGCCAGCGTATCAGCATTGCTATTCAGCGCGGCAATGCAGCCAGTGTCTTGGGCACGCTTCCGGTTGCTACTGATTTGGACCAGTTGAGCTATCTATAAATCGTTTGCAACGGTTTGTAGATAGCTCAACTGTTTCATGTGTATTTTGTAAATATTGTTAATATTGTAAATACTGTATTAGTTGTAATAAAATGAACAACAATGTTATTTTAACTTAGTAAACTCAGCATTGGTCCATAAAACGCCCATTTAATCAATTGGTATAATCGAATTCATTGTCTCAAGTGTTTCTATCTAAAAAAGTAAACAAAAACCAAATCTGTGGCACCAGTGCGTAAAGAAAACCGAAAAAGTTTGTTTTCTCTCTCCTGAAATATTCAATCAAACTTCGGTTCTTACCTGGAGAAGTTTTATCACGGATCTAGAAATGTTTACGACTTTGGATCTTGGATACGACATGACAGTAGCAATGTAGGCAGCTGTAGGCAACATACACAAGACGAATGGTGTGGCGATACTGCTTAAGCCTTGGTCTCGCAATTGTAACATAATCAAAAGTGACAATTGGGACCCAATATATTTTGACAGCAAGTCAACGCACAACGCAGTGGTATGCAGCATGCAGCGCCGGACTCATAATTGTATGGAAAACGTCTAGACTAGACGTTTTCCAGTCGCAGTCTGCGTCAGCGACGAGGAGCAAACGCGGTACTCTGCGTTCTGCTGCACACCGCAGCGTTGTGCGTTACGATCCCGAGACCAAGGTTTTACGCTACAAATCTTCGCAACTGCGTCTCAATATTTATTTGAAGGATAATTTCACATAAAATGTAAGGAAATGAAAATTAGAAAAAAGTCTGTTCAAAAAAGCTTACCTGTATCTAGCAGACAAAAAACGAAGTGAGGCAGTACGATGTACATAATCTTCTAACATATTTATTATCTTCATAGTTTTTCAGTGTTAATGGTGCGTCAAGGAGTAAGTAGCCAAGTTCGGCAATTTTATTATATTGCCATTTTTGATAGTATCAATTAAGCAAACGAAATAAACTGTATGCAGTATATTTTACTGTCATTTTGTTCTCACTATTAAGTTCAATCATTGACTCGACGCAGTCCTTCTTTAGAAAATAGTTCCATATCTTGATACTAGAACGCAAAACGCTGCAGCAGGCGGTGCCGTGTGTATAATACCTTAATATGAAGCTTTAAATAAAAACTGATTTGAGTGCACCGAGCGTCTCTACGGTTCTAAAAATAAAATTGGACTTTAAGCAAGTTTGTCGAATATTCGTACGTATTTGGACAACATAGAACTATTCATCATCATCATCATCAACCTATATCGGTCCACTGCTGGACGTAGGTCTCTCCCAAGACGCGCCACTGAGCCCGGTCTTCGGCTCTTCTCATCCAGTTTTTCGAACTATTCACTTTGTCGAATATTCGTACGTTGTTGTAGCAAGTGAAGGGCTTACACTGTGAGGATATACGAGCCCCTAGAGACGGTTGAGTTTGATAAAAGATTCAACAATCTCACGATAACCTGATTAAGGTTGCGTTTCTACAACACATTACTTTATCTATCTATCTTATCTAAAAAAATAACCCCATATGGCATTGTAAATAATTTTGCTATATTTTTTTCTCATTGGACGTGCTCAGCGAGGTAATTAAATGTTATGAAAATTATGGTAAGAAGTTACGAGCAGTTCACATGTTAATACAAGATTGAAAAGACGCCAAGTTACTTCTTGCTAGATGGTTTACGCTAGCATAAAATAATGGCAACGCAAATATTGTTGCTAACAGTCAAATAACAGCGAGATAAGAGATATCAAAGCTAGTTTGTCTCGACTAAACCTCGAGTGTTGGTCGGATTTCGCTCAGAATCAAGACTTATTTGAAACATTCACTTACCGAACTTTAGATTTTCTAAAGTTCTGTAGCAGCGCTACGAATGTGCTACGAGTGCTACGCCGTAGTTACTTCGTAGCGGCTAGTTCCTAATAAGTTTGGCAAGCACAATTTTGTTTTTGGGCTAGAAAAATGAGATAACAGAAGAATACGTGTTTTAATTTGTCTGCATTCGTTTATGTGTTCTAATAATAAATAAGCAGTCTAAGCCTTACGTCGCTTAGTAGGTCATTTATTAAGGCCGTGCAAAAACTACAGAATTAAGTCTATTAAACATTTACATTTTACATACAGAAACTAGAGAAAAACCAGTTGTAGACATTTTCTTGAATTACGATGATATACTTAGCTGGTGTAATTTTTTTTCTTTTTTAAAAAGTAATGATGTTTTTTATTAAACGAACCAACTTTGTGTAGGTAACTTTATGAATGTTCTGTTGAACGGTGTGCAATGTGAACATGCAAACGTGTGGATATACAAAGAGACTCAAAAATATAGCCGCATTTGTCTTATGACATGAAACACCCCGTAGAGAGTGACAACGTTTGATTACAGATAATATAAAGTTTACAAATAATATTGAATTTTGACTACAATCATGTTTTTGTAAGTCATGAAGTAAGTACTTTTCAGATTGAGTAAAACAGCTGGCTTTCAGAGAAACAAACACATTAGTAATTTGATGCTAATTAAGTGAGTCGCGAGCGAGTAAACAAAAACAATGTTAAAATACTGTGCAAATAATAAGTATCCACTGGGGACGTGCTTTGTGATGCATTGCACTACGCCCATCACTCTTGAGACATAAAGGTGAAAAAACCATAGGGATGGTACTCGTATATTTGAAAGAAATAAAAAAAAAAAAAAATAACCTATAAAGGATAAACCATGGATTACGAAACACTAAAGTGGCTGCACTCAATTATAAAACGTTCTCTAGTGTAACGTAAAAACGTAAACGTAAAGTAAAACGTTCGAAGTTTTCTGCCTATCACCGATTAATCTTGCTTAGCTTACGGCCGCACTCAGAAACACCACATCAATTCCCTAAGTTTTGGTTCATTTTAAAAATAAGTAATGTAAATATAGTTATAAATACTTTATTAAAATAATTGTTAGGTACTGATTTGGACCAGTTGAGCTATATATAAATCATTTACAACGGTTTATAGATAGCTCAACTGTTTCATGTGTATTTTGTGAATATAGTAAATACTGTATTAGTTGTAATTTTTTCATTGTTAGGTATATTATAATATTTATAGAAAAACTTTCTTAGATAATCCAGTTGCGAGCACTAAAATATTGCAACTAGTTTCAATTGAAGCTAAAACATAGAAGTGTAATTATTAACGATTGCTTACTTACACATATTGATCCTCCTCCTTCAATCGTATTCCTCATATCTGAGGGTCGTGACCACCTCCAGTCATTATCCTCATCTTAACGATGGTACGCCATGTTTCTATCCCCGGCTAGTTGTAGGGCATCGTCGACGAATGTGACTAGTGTGGTGCGGATCTGATCGGACCAACGCATTGGGCTTCTACCTCGCGACCTTCTCCCTTCCACCTTGCCCGTATCCATGAGTTTTTCCAGGTTATCTCCGTCTTTTCTGGCAATGTGGCCGAAATAGTCAAGTATTCACTTGAGGCACGTCGACGATAGTCTTGATGATATTTATTAGAGGGTTGATTAATCTAAATTATTTGATGCAAGTTATATCTCTAAGTGCGGGCGTTAAAGCTTTACCATACTCAGTTTAAAATTAATTGGGAGACTAAAGAAGCCGGTCGTTTATTTTGATTTATGTGGATATAAATAATAGTAGGTTGTACCTAGTGGGGTTTCTAAGTAAACCATTTATTCTAAGTATTGATACAATGATGTATTTTAGGTATGTATATTTTAAATTCTTCAGTCTGTAGGTAGATATAATATAATACTAGCTGATACCCGCAACTTCGTTCGCGTCCCGTTGAATCCCGTTGGTTTTCCAGGATAAAAAGTATTCTATGTTACTTTTAAGACTGTTTAAGACTTTAGTGTTCTCTCACACTAGCGATTTACAGAAAGGTTTCCTTGAGGCGAGCTCTCTTAGGCGCCCGCATGGAATTCATTACGCGCTTGCTGCGAGCTGCGAGGATGCCGCGAGCGCACGGCGAGTTCGTTGCAATCTGTAAAGCGGAGAATTCACTAGACGGACATACTCGCGTCGCCGTCGGACCATTGTAGACAGTCCGGCAGACAGTTTGCGACGATCCTACACTAGCGAACATTGCACAGACTTATAGTAGCGAGGTCCGGCGGGTATGTCCGCGAGCATGTCCGTCAGTGAATTCCCCGCTTTAGCCATGTTTTGTATAGCGCTACTATGGAAAGTCTACCATGGGCTCGCGGCGTCTTCATGGCATGTTTGCCGCGAGTGGACTCGCCTGTAAATTAACGATGATACAATGGTTCTTCTTCTTCTTTACCCCCCGACCCCCGACGAATGACTTGACTTAACTGATATTATTTCTTTGACACTGGCAAAATTGTCTGTCAAAATGACGGATAGAGCCATAAATAGATGACTTGACTTGACTTATTTATTCTTCTTCTTCTCTTCAGTAATGGCCTGTGTCCGTCATTTCGACAGACAATTTTGCCAATGTCAAGTGATAAAATTGTAATAAATAAGTCAAGTCAAGTCATTGTCAAGTCGGCTGTCGTTTGTTTTGAAAAGAAAATGGTGGATTTTCTCTTCAAAACCTAACACGAATTTTCACATTCAGAAAAACCACTTTACACACATTTATTCCAATGGCTCACACTTTATGTTACGACCCAAGTATTATTGGTTAAAATTCCACCAAAATTAAACAACAATACTCACAATAACACAAGAAAAACTATTAAAATAAAAGTGCTATGTGTCGTTTCAAAAAATGTCAAAACTCGTGTCCGACTTATTTATTACAATTATATCACTTGACATTGGCAAAATTGTCTGTCGAAATGACGGACACAGGCCATTATTGAAGAGAAGAAGAAGAAGAAGAATTCAGATTACGACAGAAAGCAGTCTAGGCTTGTTATCGTGAAGTTTCGCGTGCAAAATAGCTCTTAAAATATTATAGCAATAAAGAAAAATATTGTTTAACGAGGCCATAAAATGTAGTCCATTAAATTACAACCCTGTAATGATATTGCGATGACATTTCCCCTTTGGGATTGCAAGCGCGAGTTTACAGCCTTTTTTATGACCTGAATTTTCAGTAGGTTATGGAACTCAATTCCCAGTTTTATATCATTGTGAAAGACTCCATTTTTTAATCTTTTTAAATGGTTTTGAGACAAGTCCCAGAGAAATCAAAATTAAATAAAATAAATAAATAATAAATATTCACGGACACTTAACACAACGCCTTCTAGTCCCAAACTAAGCAAAGCTTGTACGATGGAAACCAGATGGCTGATAGAATACATACATACATTTTTTTTTTGTAAATACATACTTATAATACATAGAAACACCCAGACACGGAACAAACATCTATGTTTACAACACACAAATGTTTGTTCTCGGTGGGGATCGAACCCACGACCCACAGCACGGAAGGCAGAGCTACTACCGACTGAGCCATGACGCCTGTAATTAGCCCAAAGGTAGCATATCGTTCTTGTTTATGGACTGTTGAGTTGGTTGACTGAGCCTAACTAATAGAACTTATTAAATAATACCAACTGAATGGTATGTAACCATAATGACCAATATTTATTTTAACATTTATATTGTTTTAGTATAGAAAAACACTATTATGTACGTCTCAAGCCTTGCAAGAGTAACGTGAGTGGTATCTACTTTTTGTAACCAATGAAAATCTTTGCATCTGCGTTTAGAAAATGATTGTTATACCTAACATTCATTGGCACTCAATTAGCCTTTGAGAAATAATTAGTGACCGCTGTCGGGTGAATTGACTTAGCATCAGTTCTTTATTAACCTTGTCAGTTGCAAATATTTCTCTTATCAGTAACTTCTTATAGACACAAAACCTGCTTACATATTTATGTAAACAGTTACTCATAAAGACGGCTTTCACGATAACTCACGCACAACTTACGAGTTCGAAGTTGTGTGGTAATTTACGAGGTAAAGTGGACGATACACGAGGGCGGTAAAATTGTGGGACATTTTAACGATGCCTTTCTATTGGGTTCATGCGTATTCTATCTTAGTTCATTCTGTAAGTTTACGTACACACTACTTGATTCGTGCTGGAGTAGTTTGCGTCTGGCGACTTTTATATTTTTGTAATTACCTTTTTTTTTTTTTTTAAATTTATTTATTGTTTTAAAAATACATTATAACTTACTTTGTACTATAGCACTAAGGAAACCACAAGGTTTATATGAATAATGCTATATTATGAGTCTTGGCGTCGATAGCCTTACATTAGGTAGGTAGTTAACTAGATTAGATAGATAGGTAGGTAGGTAGCTAGCAAAGTGCATTCCATTTATTTAGGTAGCTTGTTTTAGTTAGGTACTTAAGTAGGTAGGTTGATTTGCTTTTTTAAATAGTAGGTACGTATTATTGAAACTTTTCAATATTAGCTAGAAAGTAGGATTTTAATTTAAGTTTAATGTTCTTAGGCGTAATACTATTAATAAGATCAGTAGGTAGGTTAGGTAGGTATTATAAACTAAGCTAGTAAAACTTGATGAAAAATAGCCTACATTTACGAGCAAATTCTGATTACCTTTCAACTTGGGTCACTCGAACTCTTTTAAACTTTTTCCTAAGCAAATAATCGAGAAAAAGTTTCAAGATTTTTCCTATAACAAAAAGGCTGATGGTCCCTTGCTATTTCCCTCAAGAGGTCACATTCAATCCAAAGATGCGTCCACTTCGTCTATTTGTCCATCCTGTCGAACTGATTTACATAATGGCCCACATACAAGATAGATGGCGCTGAGATCCCGCAACATATTGAAGGAAGGGATGAAGAAAAATTGCCCCAAATCGTGCCCTGCAAACTGGAACCTTTAATTTTCATCTTAAAATCTAAGCTTTTATCTCAACGTGGTAGAGGCGAGAATTGCTTGAATATTTGTGACGAGTGGCGAATGGGGCTCAAATATGTTCGGGAAAATTTATGTTGATGCTGGCAAGTTGTTTTGTTTTATAGCCACCTGGGTTTTCAGTCAAAGTCGTAAGTAATTATTGTGAAAAGTTTCTCGACGCTATTTTTGTACAGCGTAGTTCTAATTATGAATGTATGATTGAAATATAAAAAAGAATAGCAGTATTCAGTTGTTTTCTTTTGAAAACGGACCCCGAAATCCAATGACAAAACATTCTGCGATCGGTTTCTACTTCAATGTGCTCGTAGTCAGATGCTAGAAACTTAAATACCAAGTAGGTATTTGTTTTATCAAGGCAAATTAAAATTCTTACTTGGATTCTTATGGTAGTAAAGTTCGTTTTAGTATTAAATAAAAACTAGTTTTACTAACCGAAGACATACCAGCAAGTTTTTTAATCAAATGAAACTAGCTAACAGCAAAATACGCAAAGTTTTTACTAAGCAACCCCAGGTCCTACCCCTAGTCGGGGTACATTCATCCGCTTTGCGGTTATCGGGGCCAGTAGCTATCTGTTTCATTAAATGGAAAACATCGTAACTGTTAGGAATAGTCTTCACCGGTAAGAAGTCAAGACGGAAAAAAATATAACTACAGTTAAAAATTACTTACAGCTTTTTTTTAAATAAGTTTAAAAAAAACTAAAACCCGACTACTGACATATCACAAATTATGAAACATAAAAATATTCTCAACTGAAATTGTTATGTCGACTTTTACTTCAGCGAATCAAGCCAAAATACACAGTAAAGAGCTTAGAATAGCAATAAGTGATAATGTCAACACATTTTGGTGTCTAGTTTATAATGGTTTTCACCAGAGAACCAGTACGAGTTTTGGTGTACAAATTCAAACAGACGTTTTGCACCAGATTTGAACACCAAAACTCGTACTAGGCTCTCTGTGGTGCCATAAGTTACTGTTAAATTTCAAAACTTTTAAGTAAAATAGATATTTCAAAATAGCTTTATGTACGTACCTACTTCCGACCGCTAAATAAAATTTAGTAAAACACCTGGTTATGTTAGGCCACTGTGGCTATTGCTGCAGATTATGAGTAAGTCCTCATAGTAAAGGTTACTTACCTACTCTTTCGTGTAGCCCCATCTCAGCTTCCATCCATTTCACTACAAATGATTGGAAAAAGGAGCCATTTGTTAAATTAACAAACCCGGAGGTGAGTTATGGTGGGTTTTATGTAGGCTGGAATAGAGTGAAAACCTTAAGTATTTGATAGAAAAATAGCCCAACAAACACTAAGTACCTAGGTACCTACATAAGTAAATTGATTTTTATCCATATCCTAAAAAAGGTAGGTTTTTTGTTTTGACAAACGTTAGCAAAAATACATTTAATTTACAAAATTCCCACCCAAAAGAATATTAAACTTTTTTCACAAAACATACAGAAATGTTTTTCGCATTTTGCGCAAAACAGATTAAGGCACTCTGTTTACTCTTAAATTTCCTAAAACCATAACAATATAAAATGAAATGTCTGCAAATACCTACTAATCTTTTTCAACCTCAAAGTCCGCAATCTGTTTTAAAGGTAGCCAGACCACAAAACGGACGACCACCGGCCACATACAATGTTTACATTACCGCGGTTTGTAAAAAGCATATTTTGTAATGTGTCTACGACTGTAAGCCGCTGTTTGTCAGGATTCTTTTAACAAGCTTAAAAAATTCATACATTTTTATAGTAAGTACCTACCTACCCATATCTTTTTGAATAAATAGATAAATTACTATTAGTTTGTAGCGCCATCTATCTCGCTACATGAGAACTATCCTAGATCGCGCAAACGAAGTTATCACGGAGTTTGAACATAAGTAATACTACCGAATACCATCCATTTTTTTATTCTAGTAAATAATTTATTTATTCACAAAGAAAATTACAACTAATACAGTATTTACAATATTTACAATATTTACAAAATACACATGAAACAGTTGAGCTATCTACAAACCGTTGCAAACGATTTATAGATAGCTCAACTGGTCCAAATCAGTACCAATCGGAAGCGTGCCCAAGACACTGGCTGCATTGCCGCGCTGAATAGCAATGCTGATACGCTGGCCTAGATAATCACCAGCCCTCGGGTCACGCGTCGCTTCGACTAGACGCCCTGAAAGAATTTTGAAAACCCGGAGGGCCTCGGTACCCCACGGACCTAGAGTCTCGACCCCAAGAGGCACAAATGTGTAGGCCCTATCAAGACCTGCATACTTGCGCCTCTTGTGGTCCTCGGCCAAATCTGCCGCTGCACCAGCCTCAACGGAAGTTCTAGGCAGATGTGAAGGAGCAAGGGTATTACCATCCATTGGTCCTCGGACCCCGAGCCAAAGGTCGCTCGGCGTGGAAGATCTTCCCTTTTCGTAGGAGGACACATAATAATATCCTACAATGTTCTCCTCAAGTTTAATAATAATACAGTAATACTTAATTATATTTTAAATGTTTGGTTCCTTTATGACAAGTGCGAGTAGCAAAGAATTTCGTATTTTTTATCAAGTCCTCAAATAGTTTTCCATATTGTCTAAGGATCAATGTCGCCCTTATTTTTCTCGTTATTTTTCGTCAAGTTCGCAAAACTCACTCTACAGTGAATATTTTTTATCATACTTCACATAATTTTGCAACTCCGGCACAAGTCTTTCAAACGTGAAATTTTCCATAATCCACTTCTGACTGTGTGAATTATAACATTCTGATAGGGTTACTCTGTATTTTTCACGACGTTTTTCAGCTGTTAGACAGTGTTGTGTCTTTGTACGTATTATTTGTTGAGTCTGAAATTAAAAAAAAAAAGCTGCACCCCTAAATTGACAATGTTGGACAGACTGGCTGGCCTACGAGGTAATTTAGCAAAAACAAAAAAAAAATTGTCTATTACTGATGTGAATTCAGTTGTTGCATTCTTCTAAACGAATCTATTTTGACAGCCAGCACTAAAAAGTTGCCGTCCTCTTTTCGTAAACTGAAACGACAAAGATGCCTATAATTCTGTGCTATAATTTTAACAAATTAGGTTAAGAAAATGCAATAGGGTTCGACACCATTGAGAAAATCAAAGGCTTCATTTTAGGCATCAATATTTTGACAACACAATATACAACCGTACTTTTTATCTAGACAAAGTGTTTGGAAAATATTTACACAGTAAAGTGCTACGCAGATTGCAAGTACTCTGTAGATAGTTTTTCATAAGTACAACTAAGTAGACAAACTAAGTATAAGTCTCTACCAATACACCGCTTACCTTGTTATTATAGAGCCATGTTTGAGATTTAGCTCCCCCTTGGCATAGGTAAAGTATGGGCGTTTGAAGAAAGTTATCTAAACAAAGATCATTTCGTTGAATTTGTCCGTCTCTCGTGTATACCCAGAACTGAAATTATACATTTAAGAATAACCGGTTGTCAAAGTGTGATGAAAAAGAAGCAGCAAAATATGTGATGGCTAGCCGTCGCCCGCCGGCGTTGCTCGCGTTCTACCCTTAAGGATGCGACTTTTCAAAATTCCTTTCAATACTACCCTCCAAATTTCATACCTCTAGGACTTATGGTTTAGGCTGTGCGTTGATTCTAAGTCAGCTTCAAAAGAGTTTTATATATATATTGATGATGATGATGATGATGATGCTGATGATGATTAGCAACCTCTACAGAAATGTCGGTCTTCCTGCAGCAAGCAAGCAAGCTAGTGGCCAACTCTGGTGACGGAGTATTCAGGCCGCCTTAAGGCCTCCGTCGTGGCTTAACGACTGCTAGAGCCGGGACCGACAGTTTAACGTGCCCTCCGAAGCACGGAAGCGCTCAGATGTAAATGCCACTAACGGTCATCCATCCAAATAGTGAAGCACTCGTGGCGTAGCTTAGTTAGCCAATCTTAACCGATAGTCTAAGTTAAGCAACGTTCTGTGCGGTTCTGCAGCAAGATGGGCAGACGATATCGGTGTCATAGCGGGCAAAAATTGGATGAGACTGGCACGGGTCGTAAGGAGTGGTACCAAATAAGAGAGGGCTATATCCAGCAGTGGGTGAAGTCAGGCTGTGGATGATGATGATGATGAGCAACCTTTATCTAAAGCGATTGCATTACTTCACCAAAGCACATTCAATCCATCGAGGACGTGCTTGGTGCTTGAATTGAGGACGATAGATTGGGCGACTTGGGCATGCTTATCTTCTCGTGTTTTTCCGCGAGAGTCAATAATACTAACTGAAATATTTTCTTACTGTATTTTGCGTAGTATAGAATAAATTTACGTATTTTGATTCATTATCGCTGTGGTTTTTGTATGGAAGCCAAAATAAAGTAAATTAGGTACCTGATTTCCACCTTGCTTGTGGCAAGGAACCAAGTTGACGCCTTCTTTTATCTTTTGAAAGGAGTTTGATGCGTCTAGGCACATTTCGTGATAGTTCATATTTATAATCTGTGGACACAAAAATAATAAAATACATGTCTATCGAAATGACGGATAGAGGCAGTAAGTAAAAGAAGAAGTAGTAATAATATTTTGGAACATACCTGTCCACTAGCCACATAATTATCAGGAACAATCATTTGAGGATAAACATGTTCCAAATACCATTTAAAGGACTGGCATTTTAAGCTTTCTCTCAACTTTTTTCTATTGGACACATCACCAAATTCACCTTTACTGTATCCGATCCTTTGGTAAAAATACTTTGAGTAGTCATCAAGCCACACCTGAAAATATTACCTACTTTAGTTAGGTCCCTACCTTATTTAAAAAAAAACTCTTCTGTTTATTAATACTTACCTATTCCCTATTAGCATATTTTTCAACTGTGTGGTTTGTAAACCGTGTTTTTTTGTTTGGCACTTACTGATAAAATTATTCTATTCATTCAAAATACAAAAGAAAGTAATACTAACAGGAAAAACCCACCTCAGCCAATCTCACAGCGTTTCTTTTCGCGGAACCTTTTTGCCCTTCATAAGGAAATCTTTTTCTGAAAACATGACCTACATGCGAGCAAGGCACTATTTCCAAGGACCCACCGCACATCCACGCTTTGAAAGACAACTCTAGATTTTCTGCTCCCCATATCTCAAAGCCTTCGTCATACAATCCTAGCTTATGAAAGAACTTCTTATTGATTGCAAAGAGTCCACCAGATATTGTAGGTGTTTTGATTGGTGCTGCATCATTGTTTCTTGAAGCTGCACTATGTGGAATAGCTATCCACTTGAATTTCATATCCCAACTGAACCCTCCGATTTGAAGGTCGTAGATATCTTGGGCTATGTATTCGAATGTGTCGTCGTGTATAAAGTCGACGACTGGACTGGCTATGGTGGAAGGGTCTTGAGCGATGCGCTCTAATAAAGGTTCCAGCCATCCTGAAAGTACACATTTAAGGTAAATTGCAACTTAGAGTAAGTGGCCGTATAAATATCTCACAATAAAAACATTTGAGTTACTCAAAATAATCAAATATGACATTTTTTTGCCTTTTTTGGCAAAAGAGCATCACATTTTTTTTTTACTTTTGAGTTATAGAATAAAAAGTGAAAATCGTTAAAAAAGTTGCACTATAAATACCATGTTAAAATACATCATTAGTGAAGTGTTATATTCATCTACAGGTTGTGATAACTTCTGGAATCTTTAGTAGGTAAAGTATTAATAAGATTGGTTAAATTTTCAGTAAAACAAATAATATAATATTCTACCTTTAGAACATTCGCAGTGACTATCCAAAAACACTGATACAGGAGCTTTGGTGTGTTTCAACCCGATCAATCTAGCTCTTATAAGTCCTCCTCGTTGTATTCTTACTAGTTTTACTTTCTTTAGAGGTTTTATGTAATCTTCCAAAGATTGCTTGAGGTGGACTGAAAAATTTTAATTACAATCTTTAGTAAGACTCTCCTGACTTCTCAGAATGATGTACTTAAAAAGTAGTAATATCATAATCCTAACTTAATATTATAAATGCGAAACTATAACTCTGTCTGTCTGTCGCGCTTTCACGCCAAAACTACTGAACCGATTTAAATGAAATTTGGTACACAGATAGCTTAGAGCCTGAGAGAGGACATAGGCTACTTTTTAATGCGAAAAAAGGCAGTACCCAAAGACACTATTCCACGCGGACGAAGTCGCGGGCACAGCTAGTATGTGATATTTCCAAGGATATTTATTTATTGATTTATTAATCTTACTGGGTTGGACGTGTCTAAAATCCGATTGAAGAAAAAAGCTCTATTTATAGATACTTAAGTGACGTCAATAGAAGAAAAATTGGTTTTTCTAAAGAAAAAATATTCTTACACATTGTTGAACCATCGTCAACCAGAATAACCTCATCCAGCAAGTCGGCGGGCGATCTGTCTACCACCGAATGTAGTGTTCTCAGCAGTGTTGAAGACGCTTCGTTGTGGAAGCATATTATGACACTAGCTTTTGGTAACTCCTTATAGTGCCTGGTTTTACACCTAAAATTATTATTACCTTGTATATTCAACTACATTTCTAAGATAAATATAAATTGTGCTAGAAACTGCTACAAACAAGGCGTATTCTATTTTTTTTTTGTATCCATTATTGCGATTTTGTTGGGACAACGTAAGAATCACAAAATGGCGGCTCGACTTTTTTATAACCTCTCAACAAAACTGCAATTAGATAGGTTGGATTTTACATACCATTTATCTCTAGGGTCGAGTAAGGTCCGATTCAGCGGAATGAGATCACTGACGAATGCATTAAAAGAATGTTTTTCCCAGCCGGTTCTCACTTGAAGCATTATTGAATTTAGGAGTCCTGTATTGAGAATCACTGGTTTTCCATTTTCACCTGAAAATTCCAACGAAAAATAAAATAACGCAACTCAAAAAAAATACAAATAATTCAGTCAAATATAATAATAGTAATAGAATAAGAATACTTTTTATTTACGACACATACTAGACTACGACACATACTAGAACAGAAACAAATACAGACAAATTAAATGCTAACTAAACTAAAAACTATGTACTACATAAAATAAGTAAACTAGGTATAAGGTAGTCCAGTGTGCGTGTAATTTGTACCAAACCTGGATTAAAATCGTAATCCAAAATGATAGAATTTTTTTCTTCTACGGTAAAGTCACTAGGTGCAGGAATCATTTCCCAGACTGAAAAATAAATGAAAACTGGTTTTGTTTAGGTTAATGTGATTTTCTTTTTGAGATTTTTTGAGCTGTTATTTAGCAGATTTTTTTTGAAAACTTGGATTTTTATAATTAGACTTAGATTATTGGATTTTTTATTCGAGTTGACAAGAAAAATACCTTTGAATCCAGATTCGGTGATACTCAAAAACTTATTTTTATTCTTGTTTGGAACATCACTCAAAATCAAATTTGTGCTATTGTTATAATGTCTTAGAACACTCCGAAACACAACAAACCACATAAAAATTGCAATAAGGGTAAATTTAAAGATTTTTCTGAAAAACATCTGCATGGTAAACGCGTCTAATTGAATTGAAACTGAATATGTACTGAATTGATACAAGTTTTGCGGCTTTAATTCCATGAGCGTGGGAATGTTTTGATTTTAGAATGCGTTAGTATACACGTGACAGTTGACAGTTCTTCGAAAAACGAAACAAAATGATCCATTATTTAACCAACTTTAAAATGAACTCAGCTAATCTGTGTCCAGTGCCTTGATCGCGAATAAATGTGACAAACGCAGCGTATATAATATCCGAGATACACTGCGCGGTGACACTACAACGGTTGGCAGTCAAGCTGGGATTGACGCGCAATCTATCTCGAATACGCTAACGCGGTGACTGTCCGATTTCGTGATAGAGGTACAGATCAGTGTTTGGGCAATCAATGAGCATACTCATTAGATCTTCGCGTATATGTTGTACCGTACGCGTTATGCAATGTAAGCCTAATATTAATATTCTGTTCGTATTTGCCTAATATGTGAACAGACTGACACGTACTTATTATGCCAATTACTAATACAAATATTGGTACTGAAGTTCACGAATCAATGTAAGAATTCATGAGTTGACAAAATGTATACTTACCTATTTTGCTAAATAAATACCCGTGTTAAACGTCCATATTCTTTGTTGCTCAATAGTAGAACCTTAAATAATCATCTCCTCAAATTGACTTGGAAATTATGCTTTGGGTTGTTTTTGATGTCAAAACTACCAAAAATCGATTTAGAGGTCGAGTCGAGGAAATTTCGAGGTAACAACCAAGAATATGGACTAAAGTGCTCAAGCACTAAAACTTTTAAAGTTTTTAGCTTTATTATAAGCTTGATAAGAAACAAGGTAATTAGACCTAATGCAGTAAATTCGTTTGAATAATTTAAAGAAAATTCTAACAAAAAACACCATCTTAATTACGGAACCTTTAAAAGACACCCTTTGGCCGAACCTTCATTACATGAATTACAGTTAATGCACTTGGAAACAACGATTGCCAAGCGAAATTGTTCCTTATTGCCATCGAATAGAGTGGTTCGTCTTTTCGGTGTAACTTGGTCACGTTACCCATAGTCAATGACAAAGAAATAATGCTCTTAGGGTTTTTAGGGTTTCGTGATAAAAAGTTATCACCTTTTGTTTCCAGTTACTGTCCATTTTAGAAATGTAAGAGGTAATACGACGTAACATCCTTCTGCGTGGTGTAAATAGTGAATGCTGAAATGGGGAAATAAAAAAAAAAGGTTAGTATTATTATTATTAGCCTGTTTCATCCCACTGCAGGGCAAAGGCTGCCCTATCCCCCTTCCATTTCTCACGATCTAGTGCAGCTGCGGGCCAATCCTTCAAAAATGCGTCCAATTCGTCTCCAATTATTATAATTTAGATTTATTATTAAAATACATAATTTAGAATTACAAATAAGAAACCAAGGCAAAAACAGGTAAGCAAGGTATTTAAGAATTTTATTGTTTTCTTTTTTGCCACCAAACATTTTTTAGTTTTCTCAGTGAGCCTTCATGATAAGTGATTTTCAATGTCATTAGTATATCTTTTAATTAGTTTTTTTGTTTTATTAAAATTAAATATTTTTCATTACACATTAAAATTTGTTTAAATAATATATAATTTCTGAACCCGTAGGTGCCAGTCCTACTTTCACTGTTCGTTTTTACTTTACTTTAAAGTGGGCTCGTTAAAGTAAATTGAGGTAAAGGTAGGAAGATCCTTATAGTACAAGAATACAAGAGAAATCTAAAGGGTGGACAATTAGATAAATTGATTGCATTTCAACTTTTAGTACAGCTGAAGCAGAACGCAAGTTTCTCATAATACTTATCTTCTTTACCTTCTTTTTTGTCACAACTTTTTTGTAACATTTGGTATTTAATAGTGTATCTTAGAATTTTTATTGTTTTCTATTCTTTGGTAACAAAGCTAAGACACAGAAGCTCACATTAGATAAAAAAGGCAAAAGGCAAAGGTTACACGTCAAAGATCACAAAAATACACGTCTAACGGCTGAATACTCAAACGCTACTTATATAGAAAATTACAACTAATACAGTATTTACAATATTTACAATATTTACAAAACACACACGGAACAATTGAGCCATCTACAAACCGTTGCAAACGATTTATAGATAGCTAACTACTTATATTAAGTTCATGCTTAAATTATTGCCATCTCCTACAAATGAGTAATGTCAAACAGAGGCAGAGCAAAATTTGAGTGACGTTTCAGTATTCGGCTCTAAGATTTGGCTCCTCAAATGAAAACCTTTAGCACCTTCGTGCTCAAAATAACAAGAAAATAAAACAAAAGCACGTCTATCAAATATTCAAATTCATAAAAGTTATCGCAATTTAATGGAGTGGACTGAATCACAAAAACTTTACGATTTACCACCGAAGTTTCACTTAATAGAATCAAGAGTGAATTTGGTACGGTTTCAAACAAGTTTGGTGGGAGGCCTGGCTTGTGCCACTGTATTTCCGTTTTCAATTAAAAATTCGTGTTTATTTTTTATTTATTGTTTATTCAAAAAGATTTTATTAGGATATATATAAAACTCTTTTGAAGCTGACATAGAATCAACGCACAGCCTAAACCATAAGTCCTAGAGGTATGAAATTTGGAGGGTAGTATCCTTATATAGTGTAGAGGTGCACTAAGAAAGGAATTTCGAAAAGGCGCACCCTAAAGGGTCTAGAATGCGAGCAACGCCGCGGGCGACGGCTAGTTAGGATATAAAATCACATATGCAAGGAAAATAAGATGATTTATTACTTGGTAATTAAATTAAAATGACATTGTCACGTTTAAAAGTTTATAGTAAAAAATGCAATAAAGTAAAAATAGTTGTATTTAACGCAACGCTGACGACAAATATCATTTATTTTTCTAGATAATTATAATTTGTTATTATCCAAACCATTCTAAACTCGCTAGAAAATATAGAAAACAGTTTCCAAATTATATAATCAAAATGACACTCGTAAGAACTATGACGTGGTTATATTTCGAAATTTTGACGTTCTTTTTTTTTATGCGATTAGCAATAAGCTAGATTTTTTTGTCATAAGTACACCCTAGGTACACTTCTCAACAAAACTCATTTTTCAATAACAAATGGGAATGGAAAATAGCAGATTTTAAAATTCATAGAATTCGTCCTTATTACAGGAAGAAGTGATACAACTGTATGAAAATACTACATTTTCTTCTGTATTCCGGTTTCAAAAAAGTTTCTTCAGTCTACTAATGACCTCCATTGTGGTCGCGTAGATTTTTCATTTAACTCTCTTTTTTTTTAAGTTGAATGAGAAAATAAATTCTTCCTTCTTGGGCTTAAACTTTTTACCCAACTTCCAGAAAAAAAATTAGAATGCACAGCACAGCACATTTATCTTCAAAAGCTACCAGCTTATCTTTAAACTCAGCAATAAAATAAAAATATGGTTAATTTTTTCATAAAATGATATCTTATCATCCATCACTACTTGTACAATTTTATTTAGTACATTCTATTCTATTGTCAGCAATCTAGTTCCCACAGTACAAGTTTTGCTTAGTTTGAGACTAGAGAGCGTTTGTGTAATATGTCCAAGGCTATTTTTTTTTATCCTAAAAACACAGTATCTTCATAGCGCTCCGAAGCTCTTCATTTCCAACTAATACCTTCAGCAAATCATTCCCCAATGTTTACAAAACGTATTTCGCATTCATAGCGCGAGTTTATACTCCAGATTAGATTTCTGAAGAAACAGCGACCGGTTTATGTATGAGATATCCTATACTCGGATTAAGATCACGATTGACGTTTGTGATACTAAAAATAAGCAGCCAATGGTTGTATTTAATAGTTGATTCAATGAGATTATACTAGTATGTGATGATTAGGTGATAGCAGGTGGAGTAAAGGCGCTAACTGAATGGCGTCCAAGAACCGGTTACAGAAATGTCGGTCGTCCTGCAGCAAGATGGGCAGACGATATCACTGTCATAGCTTAAAAAAATTGGATGAGACTGGCACGGGGTCGTAAGAAGTGGTACCAAGAAACCTAAATCCAGCAGTGGGTGAAGTCAGGCTGTGGATGATGATGATGATACTTATAATAATTATCTTTGAGTAAACATACAGCCTTAAGTTACTTATAATAACGCTTTGTTTGTGAGCATTTTAACGGCCAAACCCTTCAACCTTCAGTAAAAGTTAAAAAGGAATCTGCGTCAAATCTAATAAATTGGTAAGATATGTTGCTATGGTAAGACATCAAAGTATGGATGTTTATTTTATAGTAAGACCGTCATGTTAGGCACCGTTTTTAAGCAAACCCAGACTTAAGTGGGGAAGGAATCACGGCGTTTCAATTAAGAGAGAAGCGTTTAATGATGCTTCGTAGTGGATAATCATCCGCGCTTTCAATAGAGACGCTTCCGTGGTTCCAGACCTCGTACAGAGTAAGTTTAAATGATATTGTCGAAAATTATGTTGCTTAATATATGTGATAATCATATTCGAACAGAATATAATTTTATTAGGCACTGTGGATTTCCAAAATTGTTTCGGCGTCTAGTTGAAGCGACGCGTAACTTGAGGGCTGGTGTATCTAGACCAGCGTATTAACATTGCTATTCAGCGCGGCAATGCAGCCAGTGTCTTGAGCACGCTTCCGATTCGGTACTGATTTTGGACTGAGCTATCTATAAATCATTTGAAACGATTTGTAGATAACTCAACTGTTTTATGTGAATTTTGTATAATATTGTAATTACTGGTATTAATCGTAATTTTCCATGTACTCTGTACATCACCAGTAAGCAAGTCAAGTGCAAGACCGCCACTGTTTTGTATGATTAATGACTGTCGTTATCTCCCACTGAATACGTCAAGTAGCTTCTTCTTTATTGCATTACATTTCGTTTTAATTTGAAGGAAACTATAGCTAAAAGTTCATCATGTCAAACTACGCTCTCTCGGTCTCACATAAATCGGGTCGATGTAAATGAAACGTATTTTTTTTGTAGATATGACGTCTGTGATCTTTAAAGACGCTAACTCTCAAAGGTCATTGTAACTTCTCCGGTGTCTCGTTACAACGTATACCGGAGGTCACCTTTGACCTAAACTGACCTTTGGGCTATGTTGACCTTGACCAGGAGAGTCTAAGACTTTAAGCGTTGATATATCAAAAAAAGTGGCCAAGGTCATTCCTATTCAAAGGTCATTTGAGGTCAAAGGTCAAAGGTCATAACTTTAGCCATCGCAAAGTTGTTTTTACCTCTTTATATAAACGCTGTACAAAATAAAGCAAAGAACTGGAAGACAGTCCACAGATTTCTATCACGCCATTCACAGGTAAACAACTTCATAGCGTGAATCAGTTCCACTATTGTTCGCGACAATAGCTCCGAAATAAGTTGCAGGAAGGAAATTTGGCCCGGGAAATTACTTCGAACGAGTGTGGGTATGGCAAACATTATTTCTGTTATTCGTAAATGTTGTTTAGACCAAGTTTAGACGCTGACAAGCGACAAACAACTTCTCGCTCGCACATTTCAACATTTCGAAAGATATAAAACCACTGAAATAATTTATGAAAAATCGACAATGTTGTTTATTTCGTTTATTTACTTACCATAAAAACAGTTCTCTAATAGATACACAAAGCACTAATACTTAGTTACAGTTATAATATAATGTGGTTCAGATGTTGTATGTATTATTAATTATTATCCGATTGGTACTGATTTGGACCAGTTGAGCTATGTATAAATCGTTTGCAACGGTTTGTAGGTAGCTCAACTGTTTCATTTGTATTTTTTAAATATTGTATTAGTTGTAATTTTCTTTGTAAATAAATGTATGTTTATATTATGTGCGTAATAAATGTGCCTTATTAAGCTCGGTTCCTTGAACTAGCTTAGTTTTCAGGGTTCTCAGATGTTCACCAAATATTTGTATCACAGCAGGAGTCAAATCCACACACCATCCGTTAAAGTCGAACATGACTGTGCCATCTTTTGCACAGTCTGTATAAAAAAAAACTTATTAGGTAAGTCCGATTCCAGAGCGTATTCCACGTTTATAAATAAGGCCGTCTGTGATTGCAGAGTTAAGGAAATGAAGTATTGACGAAAGGATTTATTGCGAGAAAAGGATTTATTGAAGCGCTCGTTGCGTAGCTTGCTTAGTCAATCTTCACCGATTATCTAAGTTAAACATCGTTCTACGCGGTCACTACTTGGATGGGTGACTGTCAGTGACATTTACATCTGAGCGCTCCCGTGCTTCGGAAGGCACGTTAAACTGTCGGTCCCGGCTCTAGCAGTCGTTAAGCCATGACGGAGGCCTTAAGGCGGCCTAAAAACTCCATCAACAGAGTTGGCCACTAACTCATACGAGCTTGCTTGCTTGGGAGAAAAGGGACGGCTTTGGGAAAGAATGAACCAATTGTAATGTTACTTACAATACCTTTGGCAGACCGAAAGCAGTTTGATAATACCGTTTGTGACTTCCAACCAAATATCATCTTACTAATGATCTTACTAAATTTTATTACACCCTTGGTATTAGGTCCCTCTTAATCCTTCCTCCATAATCATTTAAACTAATATCTCAAGAACTATCGTGATGGAACCATAAATTGAAGTTCGAAGTCCCAAGTTTAGGGATCAACTAATCCAGGTTGACCCGGCTGTATCCCGTTTAATATTCAGTGTCACACTTGAGCTCATCCTAGGATTACGCGTTAATGCACACCCCGAGGTATCTAGGAGTATTGAGAACTTGAACACAGATTTTAGAACACTATGACGCAAAATAATTGGCTTATCCACTTACTGCCTTTCTTCTTCTTCTTTTGTTGTGGCTGTTCGACTGCCTTTCTACTCTTGCCAAATCAAAAATCAAATATGTCAAAAATGTACGCACTCGTTATGAGAAGACGCTGATAAACATCAAACTGCAAACAAATTCTAATTCGTACATTTCAAAATTATTAAGGTTGTTCGACGCCGTTTTTTTCCAGAGATGTATAAGGATTATGAGCTTTGAACGAGTGCAAAGTCTATATACTACTTGACGTAACAAAATAAACTATTTGGTTAATATGTTTTTCCTCGAACACTGCACATTTTTTCACACAAACCACCTAAAAACATCCTGAACACTATTGCTGAAGGGTTATTGTGTAAGTAAAAAGAGCTTTTTGTATAATTAAAGCTGGTATATTCTCGGTAATTTGTACAAAGATGTTGTTACTTGCATTCGTAGAACGAGCCAAGAGAAGGCATAGATAAAGTACATGGGTAATGTCAAATTGACATTGACATATTGGATGGTTTACATTACACATTACCTACATTACACAAAACTAGGTAAGGACCAACAATTGCCACCCCGATAATTTAGTTTTAAAAGTTTAATTTACCGCTAGTATGAAATAAAATGGTGTTATTATCTTGTCCAGTTTATGAATAGTTCCAGTACACGGTATATCCTTGCACTTCGTATAATTGAACGTCGCGACGCGTCGATCCTGATCGTTTCGCAGTCACGAGATAATTAATCTATCGCTTTTTATGAAGTTGATGAATATTAGGTACATATTTTCTAATACTTGGCTCAATATGTTAGTATGTAATATTTTAATATTTTACGTTTCCGATTGGTACTGATTTAGACCAGTTGAGCTATCTATAAATCCTTTGCAATGGTTTGTAGATAGCTCAACTGTTTCATGTATGTGTATTTTGTAAATATTGTAAATACTGTATAAGTTGTAATTTTCTTTGTGAATAAATAAAGTTTATCTTTGACTGCAAAAAAAAATATTTTAGGTTTTTTTTTTGGGAATAAGACTAAGTATAATTGAACAATAGCAATACCTATGACACAGCAAGTCCATGAGGCCGTGCTCTATGACGTATCAAACTGCGTTTACCACTCTGAAACTTATTTACAGCTGTACAGTGTACAGTGTACAACCTCTTTTTTATTTTATTTTATTTATTATTTATAAAATATTACACATATCATAAAGTAAATAGTGCCTTAAAGCCTAGATAAGGTTTGTCTAGACACTAGGTTCTCGTAGGTATCTATATCGAACGAACGAGCGCATGCACACCATACTAACAAGATAACATTGTAATCTTTAACACAAAAATGCGAGCATAATACTGGTCTTAAATAATAGAGAACAAACATTTGTGTGTGGCAAACATATTATGTTTGTTCCATGTCTGGGTGTTACTATATATTATTATGTTATAAAAAAGTATGAACCTACCTAAATATTCTATCAGCAATCTAGTTCCCATAGTACAAGCTCTGCTTCGTTTGGGACTAGAAGGCGTTGCGTGAAAACCGCTTGGCTGCAGAAATTCCTACATAAAACATTTAAAACATTATTTACAAAAAATAAATGGCTCACGGTATCCATCGTGTGGCTACCCGACGGGTTTGTTTTCTGGTTTGTGGCTGCCATTTGTGAACTTTTAATTCCCTAGCGGTTTTACCTAGAATTCTACGAACTCACCGTTATTATATTATTATACCTACAAAAACTTTGATCAGGTAACCTCTAACTTTAGAACCCAAAATTTTGGTTTTTTACTACTTTTTCATTGTAACCAGCTAGGTTTTTCTACAAACTGTAATGAACACGCAAAGTTAACTAGAACCTACAAAGTTCAGAGAAGACTTTTAAAAAAGTCTGCTAAACAACAGCTGCTCATCAGCAAAACTTAGTTTTTGATGAGCTACAGTTAAACTTAAACTAACTTTGGACCTATTTCGAGTTTACTATCGCGTTACTTTTTTTCTATTTTATTTTTCAACAAAATAACCGAGAAAAGTCAGTAACCTTTCTTTTAAAAAAACAAGTTCACAATTAGTTGAAATAAGTAGGTATGTAATTATTATTTTTACAATTTATTATTAATTATTAGGACATTTTTGACATTTAAATTTATATTTTATTTCTTCAGTGTGCGATGTTTGTTAGCCTTAGGTTAGACTAGAGATTCTATGATATTTTAATTTAAGACCAATTTGATGTGTCTACATAGTTCTACAAACAATAAATATCATTTATCATTAAATAAACTAAAGCTAGACTACTGAAAGTAGAAAAAAGTATGATACAAGAAAATATTCTCATCTCAAATTGTTATGTAAGTGATGTTTTGAGGATAGCTGTGTAGTAGCTTCCAAACAGAAGGTTCACTTATGTTTTTCAAACATTTGCTGTCAATTTTCGCATGTCGTTCCGAGTTATCCCTCGTCAGTGAAATGGATTTCTGGTTGTCATACGCTACAAGATCCTAAAGAGGTATCCACTTGATGTACATTTGTAACAAATTCGAGATTAATTTAGTGTGTTTTTTGTTTTAGTGATATGTCGACGGATGGTAGTTTTATATTAATTTTCAACTTAAAACTCGGGAGAATGAATGAATGAATGAAAATGCTTTATTGTACGTAGGTACACCTTATAACTAATATGCGAGACAGATTAAATTACATTATGTTACGTACAATGGGCGGTCTTATCGCTAGGGAGCGATTTCTTCCAGACAACCTTTGGATGGAGTGGAGCGTATTAATGGGAAGGTCGGCTAGGGTGTACTATTAGAAAGGAAAATATTTTATATAATAACAAGATTAAAATAGAATAAACAAATACTATGATTATACCTACTTACTAAGATAATATAATACTATACACAGATAAATACGAATATATACATACTTATATACACTTTAAAAATATATACTTTATAAAACTATGACGAATCAGATGAACGATTGGAGAGTTCTCCAAATAGGAGAAACTCACAAATTTTCATGTTAAAAGTTAATTTCCATATGAAATAAAGCTTCACAATAATAGTCTAGCAAAACTCTAAATACGTGGCAGGTGTCAGGTGTCAGCTCAGTTCCAAACAATAATAATTGGTTTTCGGACGCAATGTGAATTCAAATCACACAAGTTTAATACAAGTTCCAATCCAAAACATATACCCTGTTATTAATGAACTCAATGGTAGCTTTGTGACACCGTGTTATGTCTACGGCTGTAATTCATAGATAGATCTTTATTTGACCCCTACATGTAGGTAGGTATAATAGGTACAGTAGGTACGTACAAGTACATAATAACAGTAATAGATAAGTAGGTAGGTATCCTACTTTCCTATCATACCTTATTATAAATTTATAAATTATAGTTCGCAACCTGGACATAGGCTACTTTTTATCCCAGAAAACCAACAGGTTCAAACGCGACGCGGATGAAGTCGCGAGCGGAAGCTAGTAGAACAATAAATGTGGGGGCAAATTTGGTCCCTGTCTTAGCTTAGGGTGCTTTTCCAGCTAAGCTAAGCTAAGCTGCGTTGCTAAGGATGTGTTTGATATCCACCAATAGGAATCGTTTAATATGAAAGCAAACGGTCCCTATTGGTCGGTTTCAAACACATCCTTAGGAACATAGTTTAGCTTAGCTCTGGTGGTAAGCTTTTAGTAGTAGTAGAGCTCTTTGTGAGAGCTCGTCCGGGGAAGTACTACCACCGTACCTATTTCTGCCGCCAAGCAGCGATGCTCGCATTGCTGTGTTCCGGTTTGAAGGGTAAGGGTGCCGGTGTAATTACAGGCACATGAGACTTCAAGATCTTTACGTCTCGTAACGGCACGTCCTCATTGGACTTGTTCTATGAGGTAATGCATTGTTATAGGCAGAAGTTACCACTTAACATCAGGTGAGCTATCAGCTTGTTCCATTAATTTTATCATAAAAAAAAAAGCTGCACCACACTTACGTAGGTATAAAGCTTTAATCTCGCGATCGTAACGCACAACGCTGCGGTATGCGGCTCAACGCAGCGTACCGCGTTTACTCTTCGCTGCTGACGCAGACTGAACAAGAGACTACTCTAGGATATTTCCATACGATTATTGTGTCTGACGCAGCTTGTCGCTTACCGCTCGCGAGACCAAAGCTTAATGCGGTGGTAGTTGGCGGTGACGGGACCGATACCGGGCTAGTGATGACACGAACATCGCAGGTAATTCACAGCCAAAAACCGATCTTCTATTGTTTATTACGTAGTTAGTTTGCCATGTAGGTATGTCTTGCGGCGACCTTCATTCGGTCTCAAACTTATGCGACAGACGCGACAGACTGGTTTGTTTGTATTTAGTTTGTCTTTATTGTAGCTGTCTTCATTTGTCGTCCAATTTGTCCCAGACTTGGCAGAACAGTGTTAGGTTTAAAAGTGAATGAAGTAGAGAATGCGTATTGTATCACGCTGTTTACAATTAATAGTTAAAGTTGTTTGAAATTAGATTATAATTCATTATTATGAAGACTAATTCGATTCCTAATAACTTAGTTGTCCAATAATTACGTGAATAGAAAAAATATATTGCTTTTTTTAGAGTAAAATGCTTTAACAACCACTACCACCTGATGTAAGTGGTAACCTTTACCATTGCTTCACTGAGCACGTCCTCTATCGCACTGCATCTGTCACTCTGAGACAAAGAAGTTACTTTTCATAACCTTAAATGCACACTAGTACTATTATTATGATACTCTTCAAACCAGTACACAGCAGTGAAAGCATTACTGGCTATTGGCAACAGAAAGATGTACGGTGAACTTTCGCAAATGAACTCGAATAATGAAGCTCCAAACAAAATACAAATATCCTTGGACATTACACACAACGCCCTCTAGTCCCAAACTAAGCAGAGCTTGTACTATGGGAACTAGATTACTGATATAATACTTATAGGTATACATTTATTTTTTGTAAATACATAGTGACGAATAATCATTGATAAATGATAGGGGAGAATGGAAGAAAAGAACATGTTGGGTCGACCCCACCTAGTGTAACAAGGACAGGATTAAGAAGAAGAAGACTAACACCCAGCCATAGAACAAACACCTATTTTTGCCACACACAAATGTTTGTTCTTAGTGGGGATCGAACCGACGACAGCAGCATGCAACAAATTTTAGTAATTCTACTTTATTTAAATGTTCCTTAAATTAAAAATCTGCTAACTTACAGATTTACAGTACTGGGTTCGTAAGCGTCATAAGTTTCTCAGCACCAGATCTGGGTCGAAGCAGTTTCACTTCATAAATTTCATCTAGAACGACGTAATTACGGAGGGCTTCTGTAGTATTAAATTCTTCCTGGATTTGTGTTGCGTTCGCAGATTTTCTCAATTTTAGAAAATGCTTGCGTTCTAAGCCTGTTGTCTAAGTTTAGTTATGTTGATTTGCAACAAGCGAGAATTGAGAAACTCGCAGTTTTTGTATGGAGAAAAATAGTTTGCAAACCTCCCACTAGAGACGCTTATCAGATTTTCATACAAAATATTTCGCAAGTCTCTTCTCCATAATTAAGTATATTCATATTGGTCTTCTAGCTGAGCTAGCTAAAATGCTTGCTAAATCTGTTGTCATCTCGTTTTGTTGTCATGCAAGTGACAATGGCTGAATTTTTTAAAGCCGCGCTAAAATGACAGTTGAATATGAATAAAGGGATAAAAGTTATCTATTAGTTTTTCTAAACTAAATATCAGTTTTGCTCACATTTATTATTGTTTTATGTATTTTTATTCGTTTCCAATATTTTTTTATAAAATGCCTGGAATCTAAGCGTTTTGTTCCAATGCGAAGAAGACAAAGCCCGTGCGGGATCGCCCGATCGACAAATTGAATTCTCTGAGCAACTTCATCCCGCTTCAGAGCATCCCGATGTTATTATGAAATCTTTTCGATCGAGACAGTGTAAATACATACTTGAAACTTTTTGAAACTGTTTTCTTTCCTAATAATAATTTTAAACTCAATATTAATAAGAATTATGATTGTGGGTAAACTAGAAGCTGGTTTTTAGCTCTGGAGTAAGGCCTTGACAGAATGGTGGCCTAGGGGACACAAGAAAGACCAATAGCCAGATGGGTGGATGATATACAGGGGAAAACCTGAATGCAAAAAGCTCAAAATAAACACGAGTGGCGTTTGAGGGAGGAAGCTTATCCTCAGCAGTGGGTTACTGCAAGCTGTTTATGATGATGATGACGACCACTCTGCCAAGAGTAAAAAGAAAGTGAAGAAGAAGAGATGAAGTCCCATAGTCCCAAGTCTTTACAGCGTTGTTCAATAAATTGTATTCAATTTATTCGAGGAATTTCTATTGAATATTCAAGCTTTTAAAAACTGGTAAGCTTTAAATAGGTATCCCTTGAAATAGAATAAAATAAATAAATTATTTTCTACATAAATGAAGTCTAATTAACGTCATTTAATAAAACTCCGGGGAAGACTTGAGTTTGGGAAAATAAACTTTTAACGTTCGGTCATAAAGTTCAAACTTAATCGACCATAAGTAAAAGGAGATATCCTAGCAAATGGCTGGCTTTTTTATAAAAAAAAAAACAAATTCCTTCAATAAAAATATATGCTTAGAAATAAATAGGTATTACAGTATGACCGCCTTTACAAGAAGATCCCATAGAGCAAAGAGCACGTTATGTATAACAGAGAGATCATTATTAAAGTTATGGTGCATATTAACATAATATTTTGTATTCGTATATTATTATTTTCATAGCAATTCAAGCATACGTGATTACATATTGTGATCTCAAATTCTAAAACATCAGTCGTACAGGTAGGAAAAACCCTCATCGCTCAAGACCATAATAAAAATAATATTTTCACCGCACTTTGACCGGCACACGCGGCATCCCGCCACACAAAAGGTGTTTGCACAAGTAAAGAGCTTTTGCATTTTTAATGGCCCTAGGGATGCACCCCGATTATGCAGAGCTCAGAATCGAGTTGGGTCCATCTTTGTAGAAATTGTTAAATGTTATAGAACTCTGAACTTATTTTAGGTACCTACCTATCTTTACAAACGTAATACTTATAGATAGTTTTATTATCTATTATCTTTATTTTGATAGTTTTCTTACTCAAATTCATACAAGTCAAAATAATTACATATCCAGTTCCTTTTTCTTTTTTTATCGTGATAGTAATGTTTAATTTCACAGTGTGCATGCTCCACCACGCAAATATGATGATTAATACATACAATCACAATTCGTCGTAAACATAATATAGTTTGATGATATTTATTGTGGCTTTCCTTAGACTAAAGCGCTCAAAAAACGTATTATTATGCTCTGACATAATTTTAACTTTATTAGGTGTAAAATGAATTATGTTTGGCTAATTTCATTTATTACAGATAAGTAGGTAATGAAAAAAAACATCAAAATGTATGTAAGCTGAGTTTGTTCCGATAAAAACTCGATAAAAAGTACTAAGATATCGATTCTAAGATTACCCGCGCCAACTCTAAGCCATTCCATGCCGTCACTTGCAACCTCCTTTCATTTGAAGTGGCACCTTTATCCTCTAGATATTTTTTATAACTTACAGAGTACTCAACTTTAATGAATTTTTCTGAGGCTTTTCAAATTCATTGCATAAGTTGCGAGTCTGTTTAAAATTTAATAGAATTTTACATAGAAAATACTATAATAATGGAACTACATTTTAGGAATAAATAACATTGACCTCCCAACAAAACTGTTAGGATGTCATGTTTGTGACATGTTATGACATAATATGAAAAAGAAAACAGTGAACTTTTAGGACATTTTAACAAACGACCGCCGACTTGACAAATGACTTGACTTGACTTATTTATTACAATTTTAACACTTGACATTGGCAAAATTGTCTGTCGAAATGACGGACACAGGCCATTACTGAAGAGAAGAAGAAAAAGATTTAATAATAAAGAAAAAAGAGTTATATTTGATAAATCTAAAAAAAATTAAAAAACTACCTTCATAAGATTTTGTCTATTTTTTTAAATGCACATTTTGCAAGAAACTCTGGTATTAGAACCTGAAGACTTGAGAATCGCAATACATTGTCGGGGAAAACTCCTGTCGCAGCAAGAAACATTCTAGTGTAACTAGCAAGCTATTTCAGGGGACGGATTAAGGGAATACTTATTTTGGGTACTGTGCAGTTTGGTTTCTGTCATTTTGACGTACCCAAAGTGTAGTCAGGCTCATAACGTATTAAAAAACATCAAAAATGTGTATCACACAAAACAGAGGCATATGTCAAGTACTTTGACTCCTTAAATTAGCTTAATAAACATTAATGTTCCTCATGAATTGTTCTTCATTGAAAATAATAATTATTCCTTGTCAAAATCTCGTAAAATTTTTGAAACTTTAAAGACAATTTAAACATTTACATTATATTCTTGTGTGGCAACACAAGGTTCAGCTTTGTGTTTAGTCGTCTTGGTTCAGTTTGAGCAGCGATTCAAATTTAAGATTTTATTCGATAAGTACATTATTCACTGCCGTTATTTAGGCGGAAAATAAAATTCAAAGTGATCCAATGAATTTACATTAAAATTGAGATATATTGAGTTTAACTTGGAATTCTAGAAAACAGATACCCTAAGTCTGTCTCAGTATTCCGCCACATCCTTCGTGTTGTATACCAAATGAGCTAGGATTTTATTCTAAACAAAGCCGGTGGATTTGTTCAAGCGAATTTTAGAGCTTCACGAGCTCTCGGGGCGAAGTGCACTAATTCTTATTAGGATTAGCCCTATAGCAATTTATTTACATTTACTTTAGTGTGGAGATTGGTTTACTTTAGCAACAGTTAATGAAAAGGCTGTTTTAGTTAGATTATTATTCTCAGTGGAGCAAAATGCGGATTCCAAATTTCGATGAATTTTTAAAAAAATTTAATATATGTGGCAACAAAAGTAAGAAGTTTTGAGAAGAATTTAAGCATGGTAAGGTTTCAAATAATTCTTATAAAGTCCCCTGTCAGACTTTTTATCTAGGATACATTTTTAATGACCATTTCAAAGATGTTACGTTACGAATTCTACTAAACTACTCGTTCTAAAAGCTTCGTTTTAATCAGGTTAAGGAAGCAAGAACACGGACAAGAGCTTGTCAATAAAGTAGCGAGGTAGGTAGGTATCTACTTACTGATACTAATTTACTCTAATGTTCCTTTGAAGCTTTGCGACCTCGTAAAGTTACCTCCATCATCCCTCAAAAGTCCACTGTAACCTTCTGAAATCGACGGGATAATACCGAATTAGGGATGAACGTTTTAATTGACCGTACAAAGGTCGGATAATGTCTTAGTGCTTGGATTAACAATTTTTCGCCCAAATAACTTTGTATTTTAGCATCTGTGACATAGAGCTGAAATACTTTTCCAGTTGATTTTTTTATATTTTTTTTGGATCGAATAAATACACGTCAAATAGATTCATCTAGGTTCTTGAACTTAAAAAAAATCATAATAATATTGATAAATACAATATGCCCAAGTTAATTTATGGGGAACCATAGGTAGTTATCTACTTCCCGTCGTAGAATCGGTTGCACTACGGATCAATTTACTTCTCGCTGGTGCCAACCAATCCAGTTAGACAAATCAGGAACTGACAACCCTGACTTTTTCTTATTCTAAACTTCAAAACAGGTATCATAGAAAAAAGAAAATAGAAGTTAAAAAGATAAAAACTGAACTTACACTCGGATTTATTCCTCTTTCAATCCCTCAAAGAAAATATCAGAAGAAGGGCTCATGAAACTTCACAACAAATTTCAATGCGTTTATATCGGCGTAAAAATATCTTACCGCTTACCCGCTTAGACCTTGGCTGGTGTATTTCAAATGAGCTATTTCCTGGGGTACTTCTATCTTTTCTTAGGCGTTCCACTTCAAATCAGCCTTCATTTGAAACTGAACTGTATAACCATTCTTATTTTGATTCAAAAGGGATTTAATATTCCATAATGACTTACATTTAATATTGTATTCATAAAAGTGTTAACTTGTTATGTCCAGTTGATCTTAAACTTAGTTAATATTTTTTTATTGCATTTTTACCCTGTTAAGCCAAAATTTTAGTTTAGCAGTTGCTGTAATACGGTCAGTTATTCTTTAGAGACCAAGGGTACTTTAGATAGACAAGGTATGATTAATGAGTCGATGGAGATCGAATGGTTCATTCTTCCATGATGTATTGCTTCTTAAGCTTTCTTAAGATGTGGGTGAAATTAAGTTCTATGTTTTCACTAAGTAGATTTTTGAACCGACATTTAGAAAAAGGTCATAAAATAAAATATTAAGTTGGTTAAGTCTAATTTTCCAGAGGTCATTATTTTACTAAGGTTTATTATAAAAATGTTCCACTTTTAACCTTTTATGACCACCTATCAAAAACCCAATGACAAGTATTTTTACTACATTTTTAAAAGAATTTACCCTCAGTTAAATAAAAAACTAGACATAATTAAAAGCGATCACAAATCAATACATAGCCTACGCATTATAGTCCCTACCTAATTAATCAAATGAGACATATTATTAAAACAATCAAATAAAATGAGAACACAAAATGAAATTTATAACAATTTAATAACTAACTATTCAAAAACAACAGAACTGTGCAACTCATAGTCACACAAATTAATAAACAAAATTAATTAAATGATACTGCATAAGCACGACCACGGACATGAAAATTAGTTATTAAAACATTAGTAGGTATATTGAACTCAGTGTAGCGTGTATCCATACTGTGATCAACTGTTTTAAGCACAAATTAAATTGACTACTAGATTAAGAAGAATAAAATGAAGACAAATTTGCATGTAAAGACTACAAGTATGTAGTTTATGAGTTTTTTTTTTAAATGTATCTTTCTTGACGTCACTTTTCTATCATTATCATCATCTACAGCCTAACCAACTCAATGTTAGACTGCCTCTATTTATGTCACTCATCACGCTTGTACTATCTTCTCGATACGTAATATAAAATTTTTATTATCTTAGAATATCAGGATTCTTTCTTGTATTTGCCAAACCACCAACTCAGACGCCGGGTAGGTACTAAAACTAATTGTTCAAACAAATAATATATATAAGCTTTGGTCTAAAACTAGTAGGTTTAAAATATTCAACGGCTGGATTATTATTTGTAAACTGCGAGCTAAGCCTGCTTATTATCTGAATGATAGCAAAACATTTTGGTAATGCCTACTTTATGTAGGAACATAATGTTTGGCCTGTTGCATTAAAGAGTACTTATGAGATCGTAAATGTACAAACATCAATACTAATGATTTTAGATAATTTATACAGCGCAGGTTAGATAGATCAGTATCGCACATCTTTTGTTTTACTCGTAATTCCATATTCGAAAATACTTTTTCTACCAAATAAAAAAAAAGTAGTCAGAATTGTTATTTGCCCGCAGTGTGCCTGCCAGTCGTCGGTGGGCTCAATGGACATCTTATCCATATAAAGTTAGTTACAAAATTGTAGATGATTGAGTAGATAGGTATTTATTTTTCATATATTTAATTTAAGTAAACACGTCATATTAAGAAGATATAATATTATATTCATCGTTACATACGAGTAAAATATACCTAGTAATTTTAATATCACATCCAAATGAAATGAAATGAATAAATACAGTTCAGTGAACCCGTGTAAATTCCGTATCACTCTTTGACAGGAAGCTTAAAATCACAGCGCTGAGAAGATACGATACTTAGACTGATCCTGGCACGCACGCCACTCCAATTTGTCTCCTAACTCGTATCCATAAGACCGGATTTCGTATGCTGGATAAAGTAATATCGCACTAAGCCTACCACTTATCGATGACGTAGTCTATGTAGGGTAAAGTGCTTACGATCACATACATAGGGTTGTGTTCTCTGGCGTCTATGGGTGAGTGCTAGTGAACCATTGATAGCTTTTGGGTTCTTTACACTTCGCTTCAAAACTTTTTATTTAACAATAGTTGGTAACACAGGAGACAGTTTACAATTATTGTAAAGTGTCTCCTGTGCTACCGAGTAATGCCTAGGACTCAATTTTACATAGAGTTTTATGTAAATTCAACCTAATTCAGGCCATTTGCATGAGTTCTGAGATAAATTTATTTTAGTTTTATGATGGAAGAGTATCTTGGCAAATACAAATACAGTTTAGAGATTTTGTATAGATCTAATAAAGAAACTTCTGTTTCTTTTAATGGAATACAAAAAAGTTTGCTAATAAGTTAAGTAATTTGTTGAAGTTTGGTCCTATTACTTAAGAACTACAAAGGACATTGCTCTGTTTTGTAAGGAGTTAAGTCCTTTTGCTTAAATATAAAATATTACCCAGGAATACTAAAATTGGTTAGTAGGGTCGTGACATTGGTGATAATTCCGTTGTTACAGAAGGCTAAAATTAGCAGCAAACTAAATATTTTAAAGTCAATAGAACATTCAATAAGTCGTATCGGTAAGTATAAAATATCAGTAGCAGTGAAACAGCCGTACGTTGCAATATTGCACTCGTTATTGTTTCAGGGCGGTGAATTTAAGACTTTTAAGCACTTTTCGACTCAAATGGAGCTTGCACTCAGTAGCGATCGCTTTGTGGGATATTTTTGTTTTCAAAAGCGCAAAACTTAAATCAGAATTGAAACAGGGTATAGTTTTCAAACGAGGCTTAAATAATATTTTATAATGATTTTCAGAAAAGTTATAGTCTTCCTTCCAAAATAATTTAATTAAAAAGAAAAAGATTTTTTTTTAAAGGCTCGTCTTAGAAGAGACCTACGTCCAGCAGTGGATCTATAAAGGTTGATGATGATGTTGATATTTTTATCAACATTTTAATGACTAAAAACTTAAGACATTTCAAATTAAAATTTCTAAGCACATCGAAAATAAAGTCTCAAGTTTTAAGTTGTATCACAAAGATAATCTTGAACTTTCTAATTGAAAGGTAACTTTCTCGACCAAAGGGAAAAATCGGTGAAAATATAACAGGATAAATTTTCGAACGCTCAAAGAGAAGCTAATCTCATAAGATGGTAGGATCTTTGTTCTATGTATGAGTAATTCTTCTGTAATGGATACGTAATCCTGTGATCTTCGAACCAAATGAATATCCAGATGAAAGTGGAGATTTATGGGTTATTTTGTTAACAAAAATGAAACTACAAATTAAAGATAGTTTTTGCAGTATTCTCTGGTTTTCTGTAATAATAATAATCCACAATCAAAAACTATCACAAAATAGTTTACTTCTCTCATAGAAACGGATATTCCACTTCTACCAATTTTTAAACAAAACCTAAATCTAAAAAATAAGACGTTCCCTTTGGCCTTTAACATGACTTTGACCTTTTGCAATCGGAGTTTTACATTTTTAATGTTTTTACTGGATTGAAACAAGAACACATACCAAAGAAGTAGATTAAAAACAGGGTTTAACAAGATTTTCTTTTTATAGTCTGCCAACGTGAGAGCGGACAAGACCACCCACCCAGAAAAATGCAATTCGCCCATCCTGAGGGCACTAAATCAAGGGACAGAGGCAAAATTCACAAAGCAAGTCTAGCTTCGCTTTCGGCACTGAAACACAGTACAGTCCTCCAACGACGATCCTTATCTCAACGAAATAGGGCATATTTTTGAGTTGTTCCCGAAGGTTTGTAGAGGGTTGTACCATGACACTGCAATTCATCATTCGACTTAACGACAGATGTTGTCCTTTTGTCTGGCTGTCGTGATATCGGAATGGCAGCCATTACGGAGCCTTATGCTAACAAATTTTGGAAACAAATGGAGGAAACACCTGTGCTATTTGAAAAGGGTTGAGGACTGATTTCATCTGTTATAAGTTATAACATCATGTAAACGAAGTATGAGTAATTACAGGCACATGAGACTTCAAGATCTTTACGTCTCAGAGTGATGGACGCAGTGCGGTGAGTTATCAGCTTGTTCCATTACTTTTATCATAAAAAAAAAAAATGTGTGTAATTCACAAATCAATTACCTATGGGCAAGGGGGGCAATCGCTCCTTCATAAAAACCTGTCAGGTTTTGCCTGGCAGGTTTTCTGAACTGTTTTCATACTAAATCGTAGGTATTCCGTGACTAAATAGTGACACTAACGCGTTTCAGCGCATTTTTTGCTGTCAAAAGCTTCTTGTTTTCGTATATCGGTAGCCACGTCACTTGACATTATGTTGTTGCGTATGGGGGTAGAAAATAAATAAAATTTAGTAACCATCTACTGCTTTTTTATTTAAAGGGTTAATTTCGAATTAATTTAAATTATCTCTACCAATATAATGCACTGCTGTGACAACTATTTTTGTTTGTCTAAAAATCAAAATTATTTAGCAACTTCTCTGTATTTATTTAGAATGTTATTCAGACTTTATCTAAACTAATATCTAAAATCTCCCATTACTGCCGGGTACCTATACAAAGCTTCATCAGAGCTTAGCAGCATGTGAACTACTTAACACAGGGTGCACAGCATTACGCCAATATCGATAGACCTCCAATTCCATCGCAATCCATACAAATTGCAGGATTCTCTTAGAAGTGAAGAGGTCAGGCTTAGCTGGGCAGCGTCAGGTTATCCGTGGTATTAGTCGGATTTGCATGAGAAAGAGTGCCAACAGACTATTCCAACAAGTATTGGCTAAGTAAATGTTTGTGTTTGATGGTCAGTAAAAATATTTGAGTAATACTGGCCGGCCAGTTTTAGTATTGGGACCGTCAAAGTCCATATTATAATGCTGCGGCCCTACATTGAAAATTACGAATTATACACATTCTAGTGCAGCTGACTGTACTTTAATTATATTTTTATGAATACTAATAAGTAGCTCTACCCGTGTGTCAACTTTTTGTCGCCATTGTAGATACATGCTGTATATTCCAAATTTCCTACAAATCGAACTAGTAGATGCAGCGGGATTGAAACACAAACATCCAAATATCTAAAAATTGACATTTATAATAGTAGTAGTCTTAGATCGAGTACGCAACCCCGAAATCCGTCGCCGTACGAAAGTATACTACGTCGGTGATAGGACGGTAAACCTCAAGTGGAGTTGGGCAGGACATCTGGCTAGACGTGGTGATGGCCGGTGGAGTAAAGCCTTGACGGAATGGTGGCCGAAATCAAGCCGAAGGAATCTGGGTCGTCCGAAAGGGACCGATGGGTCGACGACATCGTAAAGGTAGCCGGAAACACCTGGTTGCGGCACGCACAAGACAGAGGAGGCTGGCATAACATGAAGGAGCCCTATACCCAGCAGTGGGTGATACCGGGCTGAGATCGTGTTACAGCTTGCAGAATCCTTAGTCCATATCTGTTTGCAATCTGAAGTAGGTATCTCTTTGAACGTACCTCAAGTTTTTTCTTCGCATTGCATTCATCGCCAGATTGATTTAAGCGTCTATCGATATCGATAGATTGATTTGATACATTCCATTGTTTGCTTGATTGCTTTTGTGAGAAGATTTTAATCCGGGATTGTCATTTAGCTTAGACGATTTAATTTTTGTTCTTCCTGTATAAAATATTATGGATTTAATTTGTTTTACGATTTATTTCCTATTCCTTTAGTCAGCTGAGATATATTTCTACTTAAATGTCTTTGTAAATTTTATAAAGATAAATTATCTTCCTATAAACCTTGTATAAACCTTGTGGTTTCCTTAGTGCTAATAGTACAAAATAAGTTATTAATTTTTTTTTTAAAACGATAAATAAATAAAAAAATCTGCGTCAAAATCTATTAAAATAATACTAGTAGTATTATTTAGTGAATGTAAGCAAAACTCTGCAGTATGCTGCAGTTGCAGAAACACGGCAGCACTGCAGCAAAAACCGCAAGATTTTGCTAAACATCTATACCTACAGTTTGTGTGTTTTGACGCAGCGGACTGAACATAAACTTCATAAGCTATTCACCATTGCGTAGTTAGTTATAAAGTAATGAACCAAAATCTGGACCACGACAGCAATCGTCACTGAATTACATTTGATTATGTCAGACGAGAAACTGTATCGCAATGCGACCTCATTTTTAGTTGATTATTTGGCCTTCTAGTGTGTACTTATTTTGAGTTTTTTTTAAATCTCAGCTGTCTTAGATATCGAACTTCTTTTGTTTTGTTTTATTAATGCCCAGCGTTCTATTATCAAAATTAAAACGCATTTTACCTGACTTGCAAATCAGGCTTCTTTTGTTTGTTTCACAAGTGCATAAAATTCTCTTTTCAAAACAAGAAATTTGAAATTGCATACGTTAGAATAGAGTACAAGTCCACACGGAAGTGCTCGCCAAGTTTGCGGGGAAACCGTCTGCAACCGACTTCGTAAAAGTTGTTCGGCTCTCGAACTTTAGAGCTAGGCTTCAAAGTTACTGTCTATTGCCACAAAAGCTTAAAGCTAAACAGTATCTAAAGAAAGTTAAATGACACGGAGAATTCCACCTTAAAACATAAGAACTTATTTCTAACCAAGAAAAATACAACGAATCTTTTTTTCCTAAAATACTAAAAACTACTTAGATTCATAACGATTTTTTTTTTAAATCAATATCTACAATTCTTTATACCTACCTACTGTTTTAGTTAGAATCCTGCCAGACACAAATTAAATAAATATTCACGGACACTTAACACAACGCCTTCTAGTCCCAAACTAAGCAAAGCTTGTACGATGGAAACTAGATGGCTGATAGAATACTTACATACATACATTTATTGCATTGATTTCGTGGAGATATACCTACCTACGCACTGAAAACCACGTACACGTCACTCAAAATACGTTAGTAATGATGATGATCATTGCTAAAATAAAAATATAGGTAAATTTTTAAAGACGCATGTTTCATTAAAAGTATTAACTCACGCATATGCGTTACAGAAAAAGAAAACATTGTATCATAGAACTTGGTCATACATCGACTTACTTCCAGTAGAGGTGTTCCATTCAGTTCGAAAAACGAACGAGCAGTGAGCCGTGAGCTGATACGTGCGGATGAAGTCGCTGGTTTGTATCTTGTCACTTCCCCTTGGGCTGTTCAGAACTGGGGCATGTTTTTATGCTAGTAAAAGTATGGAAATGCGGAAAAAATTAAAAATATTATTATGCAGTTAGTGAATAAAGACTGATTTAAAGCGAGGGCCATAATAGTGAAGGATTCTAATGACTGAATCACGACCATAGCGAGTGATTAAAGTGTTAGAATCCTGAACAACGTGAGTGGTCCATGGCCCTCGGTATAAATCCGTTTTATTCAGAGTTGCATACTATATTTTTATACCATGACTATGAAAAAAAGAAAGATTGGAGGTTGTATAGGATTGGCTATACAACCTCCAATCTCCAACCTTATTGCGCAAAAACAATAATTAGATGAAGGTCAAATATATTAGTGTGTTCTAAATTCAAACACGAAAACAGTGACTAAAAGTGCTTTTTATTCACTGTTTTCAGTAAATAATAGTACATTATGGTACTAGTGTGGTACATTGGTGATTACCGCCGAGGTGCCATTGAGACCCGAGCCGTAGGCGAGGGTCTTAAGAGAGCCGAGAACGGTAATCACCAATACACACGTGTATCATACGACGTTTTTCAACACACTTGTGAATAAAATAACAATAAAATAACTATAATTTCAACAGTGAAAACGAGTTGTGAAAAATGTTTCGCTATGGCGGGAAAAATTAATTAGTTTTCCTATGCGCGCGCATTGCGATCGGCCACAGACTAAAAAAGGGACGAGGTTTTTTTTTATTTTCCGCGCATAGGGTTTGCGCCTATTCTGCCACGTACAAAATGGGGAATTTAAAGTTTTCTTTTATTACAGAGAAAACAAAAATTATATTTGAGTGAAAGTTTTATTTATTAAACACGTACGAGTTAAAATTATCTATTTAAATAAGAAGTTGCATGAAATGAGCAAGCAATAGGAACATTCATTTATTTGTTCTATTGAACACGATCTTTTTTTTGAATAAAAACTTTTTTAATAACAAAGCAACTCAACTAATAAAAATTTTAAAAACAATCTATAACTCACTAGTGAGTTATAGCAATGAAAAAGTCTCAGTTTGATTATGGGTGTTATTATATGCCTAATTGCGGTGACCATAGAGCCACTTTATGAGCAAGTGTGTTGAAAAATAAATTTTTTAGAGGGGGAATGGTATAAAGCATATTTTTTCACATTTTGGTTTAACATTGAAATGGAAAGAAACTAAACTGATTACCAAATTAAAATATTGAAACGTATATTGAAAATGTCTTTAACAGATACATAGGTGTGGAAAATAAATATCACTAAAAAAAAACCTTAGGTATTCACGGTAAACTTTTTTAACATCGCAAAGATATTTTAAATAAGTCATTAAAATCGATGTCCATTTTGTTTTATTCATGACTACAGTAAATTATTCTTCTTCACTCAGACTAAGTGGATCCGCGAAAATATTATTCACATCACACCACTCAAAGCTAGCATCTTTCACTTTTCCGTCTATCCTTGACCCTTGATTTACCTTGACAGACCAATAATAGAGCATTATGAACAGCTACAAGGGTTCAATGTAACACCTATTGTTGGTTACGCAGTTTTCGCGATTTTTACAACAAAAATGTTTACCCCGATTTATTTTTTCGGCATGCGTTCCTCGCGTCGTAACTTGGGCTTTGTCGAGATTTTATTCCGCGATATTGAATGGTGTTCATATTTTGTGATGAAAATGGATATTGGACCCATTTTTTTAGCAAATGAAGAGATTTTTTTATATTTGTGAAATGGGAAGGTATAACACACATAACTGATTGTATATGGTAGTAAATGATCCATCTGATGATTTCATCAATCTTGTTTTGGTAAAGCTCGATAACTACCAGGTAAATTTTATTTTATACTAGCCGTCACCCGCGGCGTTGCTCGCGTTCAACCCTTTAGAGTGTGACGTTTCAAAATTCCTTTCTTAGTGCACCCCTACACTATATAAGGATACTACCCTCCAAATTTCATACCTCCAGGACTTATACTTTAGGCTGTGCATTGATTCTCTGTCAGCTTCAAAAGAGTTTTATATAATTATATTGATATTGATGATGATGATGATGATGATATTTCAGACCATTTATGAATTTAAGTTAAAAAACCACGTATAAAGATGTAAATGTAATGATTCAACGGGTCGCAGATGAAGTCGCGTGCGAAAGCTAGCACTGTATATACTCCAGTGAGAATATCAAAGCATCATCACAGCTAGTATCAAAAGCTAGAGAGCTCACCTGTAAGTTGCACTGGCGTATTCATTTCCCTTGAGCACTCGCGCCTGTCTCTTTGAATTCTACAAATGGATGTTTCACACTGGCGCCAACACGACACCTACACGATATTAGTGAAAGCTAAATTTCATACATTTAGTTATCGTGTTGGTACCGACACCGATTTATCTTCGAGCAACTGTCAGCAGAGAAATAATACTTTACCGTAATACTTTGCCAGTGTGCAAAAGCTTACTGTTAGTGGCTTGAAAAAAAATATTGGTGACAACATCTACATTCCACATGGTACCCATATTTTTTTTATTTATTTATCATTTTATAAACACTTAAAAAATTTTTTTTTGCATTATTCCAAAATAAATTAATGGTGGAAACCAAATGTTTACTAGTTTGTTTTTATTTTAAACCCCCGACCGAAAGCGGAATATGAAATAAGCTATCCGTCAATATTCTGTGACTTAATAGTGACATTAGCGCGTCGCGTCGCGTTTCTTGTTTTCGTATATCTTTCTTGACACGTTGCTTGACATTATGCTAGGCAGCGAAAGCAGTTCAGAGCTTATGATACGGGGTAGTATCGTGTCGTTGAGAGTGTGAAAACAGCCCCTGTCTGTCTGTTCAGCGTGCAACTGCAAACTGACTCTTCATTGTAAACCTTTGCGTATTTACTTGTTCCTGATCTGTTATTCTTCACGGGAATTGTAGCGTACTATTCTCAAAGCTCGAAATAGAAGTGTAATAATGCTTCCTAGGTTATTGTTGAAAGAGCTTCTCGTGAAAGAAATATCCAGGAAAGTAATAACACCGTACCTATTTCTGCTGCTAAGGAGTGATGCTGTTGGAAGTGTTAGGTGCCGGCAACAGAGATGCAGATGTTACAAGTAATAAATAAAATAAATAAATATTCACGGACACTTATCACAACGCCTTCTAGTCCCAAACTAAGCAAAGTTTGTACGATGGAAACTAGATGGCGGATAGAATATATACATACATATTTTTTTGTAAATACATACTTATAGTACATAGTAACACCCAGCCACAGAACAAACATCTATGTTTACAACACACAAATGTTTGTTCTCGTCAGTCAGTGTACATAGGAGTGTATCTATACGTGTCACAGTGATGAAGTGCAATGCCTCGCAGGGTACGCGGACGTCCTCTGGCAATGCGTTGTTTTAAGACAAACTGCCATCATCATCATCATCATCGTCTGATGATGAGACTAAAAGTAGTAAAACAGAAGTCGGTTTATCTAGTTTTTTAAACTTTTATTCGCATTTCTAATCGTTGCATAACTTTACATATTCAGCACTTCAGCAGATTCAATTATTGCTGTCTATAACAGGTAATGTCAAACAGTGACAAAGATTTTAATCAACTGTTTGACTATTTAGCTTATATAAGTATGGCCCTTTTATGAAGGAATTGAAGGAATTTAAAAAATTTCCAGAACCACTGATCCAAATCCTAGCAACCGATGAATTAAAGAAATCCAGTAAGCTTAAACTTTGAAACTAAGTCACCACGAAAACGAAATTTGTTAAACAGCAGTTTTAAACTCTACATCGAGAGAAGTTCAGTAAATTTGTTCACTAGCGAGTTCAACGCGCCGTGTAACTTTGGATTGACAACAAAACAAAAAAAACAGTATTGGACGCTCAGGAAAGTTGAGCCGGAGGCGGCGAGCGAGTATAACCAAGTAGGATGTATTTTATGTGCGACTGTACTGATATTACAGAAATGTATTTTGATTTTTGAATTCCATATACTTACTTACCTTCCTACGTTGGCTTAACTAATTGGGGTAACAAAATCCCCTTTGTAGGTTTCACTAAAATTCATTATTTTAGCGAAACCTGTCCACCTTTATAGCAAAAACTAGTGGTTGCGTTGCGCGCGAGCTGCAAGCAGCTCGCGTCTTTTTTTTATACCGTATTTTTATCAAAAACCCCTCAATCTCATTCGGATACCCCGTTGGAACGAAGTCAATCGATTAAAGTTTCGCAAAAAAAAATCTACATGGCTGCCATCTTGGAATATCAACCCCTTATTGCAGTAAAAATGCAGCAAAATTGAAAAAAAGTTGAAAATTCCATTTAAACCACTCAATCTCCTTCGGATACCCCGTTGAAACGAAGTAAATCGGTTAAAGTTTCGAAAACCGGAAATGACACGGCGGCCATTTTGAATTTCTGAAATGTCATAATTTTTCTGAAATATACAGGATACAAGCTACCTGTCAGTGAAAGAACGGTAGTCATACCTTAAACTTGGTAGAACAAAGTAAGTCGCCAAAGTCGGGTCTGACTGAAAAATTCAAACTCCTATAGCATGCGGGGTTGCCAGCTGCGGGGAACGAAAATGATCAAATGTCATTTGGGTGGGCCCAATCTTGCCAGCTAGTGGAAATTTTAATTTAAAATGTCGTTATTTCTACTTTTCACGTTCCCGAGAGATAGCGGGGAAACTACCCTAAAAATGGGGAAAAATTTTCAACCAGGCAACACTCCTTTACCAACTGCACAACCGGTCCTTACAATTCATCCAGGTAGGGGGTTGCCAACTACCCGATATTTCGGTTTGAAAATCGTGATTTTTTCGAAAATCGCAACTTTTTTACAAAATGGCCGCCACGCCGTCCGCCATCTTGGATTTTTATAAAGTCATAATTTTTCTGAAATCTCAAGGATATAGGCTATCGTTCTGCATACTCGGTGTTGCCAGCTTTTGAGTTTCGTAGAACAAATTAATCCGCCAAAGTCAAAAAGTCCCAAAAACTAAAAAGTTGCAAGTCTCTCGGGGTTGCCAACTAAAAGTAACGAAAATGGTCAAATGTCATTCGGGGGAGGCCAACGCTCCCATACAGCCCAAGTCTCTATTCAAAATGTCATTATTTCTACTTTTCATGTTTTTGGGGAAAATCTCGGAAATTACCCTAAAAATGGGGAAAATTTCTAAACCAAGCAACACTCCTCATCGAATCACACAACCGCTCGGTACAACTCGACCCCCTAAAATGTTGCCATCATACATAAAAATGGTTTTGAAAATTTAGCAAAAACCATGACTTTTACAAAATGGCCGCCACAGCCTCCGCCATCTTGGATTTTTCAAAAGTCATAATTTTTCCTAAATCTCAAGGATATAGGCTACCCACCCCTATACTCAGTGTTGCCAACTTGCAAGTTTCGTTGAACAAAGTAATCCGCCAAAGACAACCCTAAAAAGTCGAAAAATTCAAATCAAAATAGCGCGGCCGCCATCTTGTTTTTTTTTTTTTTTTTCACCAATTCCCCAAATCCCAGCCTACAATCAGTCGGATGACACGCTCGGACGCCCTCTATCTGTCATAGTTTGCGAACGCGCAAATCAACACCGGCGCCATCTTGGATTTCGAGAACCGCTATAATTTTCCTCTACTCAGTTGGTGTTGATACACATTTTCGTAGAACATCATTGTGGTGTAGCTCCACTCCTTCTGCCTTTTCTAGCATGTCAATCAGTCAGTGAGTGGTAATGTAGCTTTATATAACTATAATAATGTATGTTTTATATCTGTAAGTACTTAGTTTAAATAACAGGGAGGCAATCGTTGTCTCATAAACACCTGTTTTAAGCCTGGCAGGTTTTATGAACTGTTTTCATACTAAATCATAGGTATTCTGTGACTAAATAGTGACATTAGCGCGTTTTAGCGAGTTTTTTGCCGTCAAAAGCTTCCTGTTTTCGTGTAGCCATGTCACTTGACATTATCCTGGGCAGTGAAAGCAGTTCAGAGTTTGCGATATGAGGGCAGTGTTTGTTTTTGTCTTTAGGAATGTTTATAAAATTTATGTATATAAATTTATTTATATTATAAATGTTTATAAATTTTATAAGTTTGTTTACTTGAAAAGTTGCTATAAGAAGGTTTATATTTTACTTGTTTTTTACTAAGACTCCTCTAAAAGTTTCACCAACTACATTATCTTTGTATCATTACATACAAACTTTATAGTCGCCGGCAAAATGGTTTGCTCTTCGCATTTGCAAGGCTTCGTTCAATTTAATTAAATAAGCCACTGAATTGGAAATAAAATGTTAGCAATCCTAGTTTCTAAACCTAGTTATTTTATTATTCTAGCTAGACTTAACAGTACGACACGCGACTCACGCCTGACCTATTTTCAACCTTTGCTCTACTTTTTGCATCAATATTTATATAGATTTTAATAGAAATCTAAAGTCTTTAATATTGTATCGAGTTAATTATGAAAATTGTATAATGAGATGTGACTATGACAGTTTAAAAATATTGTCGTTTGATAACCTAAGGGCGTTTGCGCACTTGCACTACACCTACACGATACCAATATGTTGTTGTCGCCAATACAGTGGGAACAAGATACTGACGTCACGCGTTGGGGTGCGGCATCACAGTGTGAAATTACTAAATTTTGTATGAGGTTATGTCCTCATGTCGTTGGTATCGTATCGGTGGCAGTGTAAAATAGCCCGATGAGTAATAACTGAAATTGTTTTACTACTGTTCCCACAAAATCTTAAATAATTTAAACTATAACATAACTTTAGAATCAAAAATTCTGAATCAATAACGTATTTTTAGTCGTCCATATTTTTGTACCACAAAATTTTGTTCTCGTTGCAAAACCGCGGCTTACAAAAATATTAACTCCTATTTTGGTGAGCATCGAACCCTTATCTCACTCCCCTTGGGTTTACGTTCTTATCTCGGCCACTACGCGTCACTTCAGAAAACAATACTTGTGGCTAGGATGTAAGAAAAAGAACATGAGCTTAGAGAAAGCTTCTTAATCTCATGTTTTGTAACTGGCTTAAGGGTGGATTTTACCAACTTGAAATAACGCTATCAGGGAGGCAATTGTTATTCTCATAAAAACCTGCCAGGCTCATTCTAAATCATAGGTATTCTATGACTAATTAGTAACATTAGCGCGTTTCAGCGCGTTTTTTGCCGTCAAAAGCTTCTTGTCTTCGTATATTGTAGTCACGTCGCTTGACATTATGCTGGTCAGCGAAAGCAGTTCAGAGCTTGCGATACGGGGGCAGCGATATAAAACACTATGCGTCTCTACTTTAAACTTGGCAGAGACAAAGACAGTTATAATTAACAAACTTTATGTAGTTTTGCTGAAGTGTTTCTAGGGTAGATACAGGTACAAATGAAACGACACTATGCTTGAAACTTTTCGTGTGTTTTTGTGTTTTGCAGTGTTTTGTAGAATATCAAGTTTCATATTAATAAATAAAATTGTAAAAAAAAGACGCTCATCAGAAAATACCACTCAATCGAGCTCAGCACGAAACTTATGAATCTCTAAGTTTGGAAAATTTGAACGTCTTTTCAGCTTCGCGTCTATCTAAACGATATACCAGGGATATTTTATAGATTCAAGATACATTGCGCGTCGATGCAGACACTTTATTCGAAGCCAAACAGGCGACAGCGCAGTGTAACTCAAATAACAAGAGCATATCATTTTTCGTAGGTAGGTCGCTCTGGCTTATGCGACCATGTTTGAAACGCATAAACCTCCGCTTTAGTGATAAGATAGATGTGTACATCATTCAGCAGCGTTGCTTTTGTGTACGTTTTACGGTATGGGAGAATTGGGGACATGTGACGTATAATGACGTAGTAGGTATAAAGCTGTGTCACTTATAATGTGCTTATAAAACTTTTATAGGATATTGCGCTGTTTTTATACTATAGCAGGGGCTTTAATGTTTGCAATTTTTCAGGGAAAAATAAAGTTAATTCTAAATTCTAAAGCACTGTAAAGTTTTAATAAAATTGATCTTTACATACTTAATAATAAGGAACGTATTGCAATAATAATATAAAAGCCAAAAATGATTTTATATGTTACTAGCCGTCGCCCGCGGCGTTGCTCGCGTTCTACCCTTTAGAGTGTGACGTTTCCAAATTTCTTTCTTAGTGCACCCCTACACTATATAAGGATACTACCCTACAAATTTCATACCTCTATAGGACTTATAGTTTAGGTTGTGCGTTGATTCTCTGTCAGCTTCAAAAGAGTTTTATATATATTGATGATGATGATGATTATTATTATGCTGCTAATTTTACAAATTTCACTCTTCTACGTAATCTACCTAAGCCTAACAAAATAAACGCAGTCGGCATCTTTACAATTCTATTTATCCACAGTGAAACGTATGTATTTACGTTTATAACTGATATTATTTATTCTGTGGTTCGGGGAAACTAGGAAAGTGGTCGCGTAAATTCTTTATAACGTAGCGACGTTGGGGATTAGTGAATTGGTGCAATATATACGGAAAACTTTGGGTCGGATACTATAATATTCTAGGTGTTTTTCTTGTAGCCATCTCGCTTCTTTTTCTACTTTTTTTAAGGAAAATGATGGGAGGCAATCGTTGTCTCATAAAAACCTGCCAGGTTTAAGCCTGGCAGGTTTTCTAAACTGTTTTCATACTAAATCATACGTATTCTGTAACTAAATAGTAACATTACCGCGTTTCAGCGCGTTTCTTGCCGTCAAAAGCTTTTTGTTTTCGTATATCTGTAGCCACGTCGCTTGATATTATGCTGGGCAGCGAAAGCAGTTCAGAGCTTGCGATATAGGGGCTGTTTCACTAAAAATAGTATAGTAAAATAAGATAAGTTTTTTTTATCAATTTTTATTCTAAAAACCGAAAGGAAACAAAACAAAATATTAGGTAATTTATGGTATTTCCAAAATTCATTCCACCATACCTACATCTTTATTGAAACGGTTCGGCGTTCCGAATAACAGAAAGGTGTCTGCTCGTATAAAGTTTACGATTCTTGCCTTTTTTCAGGTACAAATAAGTCTGAACTTATGTAGGAAGCTGGTTCCAGGCGGCGACGACGCTTTGAACTAACTGGAAATCTGTGAGGTTGCTGGTCGATTATGCAAGGGGGCAGTCGTTGTCATAAGAACCTGCCAGGTTTAAGCCTGGCAGGTTTTTTGAACTGTTTTCATACTAAATCATAGGTATTCTGTGACTAAGTAGTGACATTAGCGCGTTTCAGCTCGTTTTTTGCCGTCAAAAGCTTCTTATCTGTAGCAACGTCGCTTAACATTATGCTGGGCAGCGAAAGTAGTTCAGAGCTTACGATATGGGGGCATATCCGTCTACTCATGCGTTACTAGTATGTAACGTACCTTACTAGTTTACTAAATTCAGAAACTTTGCTAATCAATGTAAAAATATTGCCATGAGCTAGTACGGTATTAGTTAGCGGCAACTGCCCCCGTATCGTAACCTGCCAGGCTTAAACCTGGCAGGTTTTTATGAGACAACGATTGCCCCCCTTGTTTTTTGTGTAAATGCGGTATAACCGTAACTTTTATGTTTTCATTTTATACCAGATTACGCCTTTTTCAAGTGGTGAAAAAACAAATAGGTTTTTCTAACCTGGCTTTGTTTAGTCCAATTTGCTAAAGGGGAAATTATTTTTAAAAATTATTTTTGCAATTTTCTTCTACGACAGCCACTTTTGGGAATTAAGTATTTTTTTTAGTACATACTTTTATTTCAAAGGAAAGCGATTAGCTTTGTCATGTTTTAATGTTTACTTTTTACCACGACATCCTATGGTCAAAAAAAATAATCATTGTAACGCCATTTTAAATAAGAAAAAAGTTATTATTTTTACTACTCCTTTTTTTGAAATCGATTTATAAGTTTTTTGCTTTTGAACTCAGAACTTTGTACAGAAATGCACGCAAATAAGAATAGGTAAAATGTCTAATAAGTAAAAAATGCAAGACGTGAATAATTGAAGTAGTCATAACTTCTGGAAGAAACGACTCTAGTTCCAGCATTGTTGCAGTATTCAAAGAATATAAGAACAGACTTCTCACTTTAAAGTGATATTTAATAGTACCTAATAGCTTCCTGAAAATGAGTATATATACCTCTTTTTGCCGCCAAGCAGGTGCCGATGCAATTACAGGCACATGAGACCGTCGAAGTGAAGTTGTAAGTCGAAGAGCTTAAATTTTTTAGCAAATTTTTTTTAAAGTGAGAAGTTTCTGAAACTCTTATGTACTAACGTATTCTGAGGTCCAAACAAAGAAGGAAACTAAGTTCATACTAAATCTACAGCAAAATTGCTGCAGCTAAGGGTGTTTTTACTTTGGCTTAAGTTGGGTAAGTTTGTTTGCTAAAAAATTCGGAGAAAATTTTACTTATCCTTTTGAGATCTAGTTTCAAGAGATCACGTAAGTTTGCCTTTTGTAAGAGTCAAACCAACAACCGAAAGTGCAGGTGCCTTAGTAACGAATAAATGTGACAAACGCAAATAAGATACACTGCGCGGTGACACTACAATGATTGGCAATCGAGCTGGCATTGACGCGCAATATAACTCGAATACGCTAACGCGGCGACTGTCAGATTTGTTCGTGAATCGTGGCCCTGATAAAGTCACATGACATTTTCTTACTTATTTCGTACATATTTCCAAAGAAAGAAACAAAGTACCTTACGGACTTTGGGCAGCCAAAGCTCTAATGCCGGCTAATACGTTCTCTATTCCCGGGTAGACGCATTTACATAAAAACCGGTTTCAACCAGCCGCTTACTTGCAAAACCTTGTACAAGATACCTACCTCTTTGAGAACGCTATCTTTTGTTTTTCCACTATCCGTCATAAAACTTGAAAAATGCAAATAAGTGCTTCCTGCGTGCAATTAAATAGTTAATTTAAAGTGTACTCTGCCAAATGAAAACGACTGTAATTCAGAAAAAAAACCCTATGAAAGAAACCTAGAGAAAGAAATGTATAGAAGTGACATTAAAAATTTTATGTAAGCCACGTGAACGCTCCCATATTTTTTGAAAGTTTTGGTTAAGTTTAGTTAGTGACTGTAAAATTTCAAAAAAGATAAGTTGTAAACAAAAACATGGTATATATATCTGTCGATAAAATAGTTATCATTAAGTTCTAGCCCTGCTTTTTGAGTCAATAGGGCTTTGGTCTGTGACGTTCGGCTTTCTCAGTCGGGTCCGCAGTCCTTGAGTTTTCTTTACCTGGGACATTCCGTTGAGATTATTCAAAAGCCGTCTTAGGCTACGGCATTCTTCGAGGTGCATTAGTTTTGGTGAATTGAATACTGCACTGAAAAATAAACTCTGTAAAAACACTTAGCAATTCTATGCATTGTTATAACAGAATTACAGTTTTTTTGCTATCCTTCCTAAATCCATTGCAGGCTATAAATCTTCTCCAAAGACTTTCAGTTTTCCATCTCTTCTAAAGGTTTATAAAAATAAGCGAAACAAGAGCTGGTGAAGAAAAAGATCCTAAGATTAGAACTATCAGTCACTCATACGAATTTTAAACGAGATTGATTTGACTTGAAGGTATTTGCCTTACAGTGCCTTGATCACGAATAAATGTGACAACCGCAAACGCGTATCGCGGTGACGCCACAATATTTGACGGTCAATCTGTCGTTGACGGGCAATATGGTTCGAATACGTAAGGTTTACGTAACGCAGCAATTGTCAGATTTGTTCGTGATCACCCCTCAGTATCCTCAGAGAATACAATCATAGAGTAGGCACGCACACATTACATAGTATTATTACGTCATATAGCCCACTCGCATCACAGTTGCGTTCGGTCCCACAAAGCCTCAAATCCCAGAGGCCGTAAAACTTGCAACAAACAAAATTGATTAGCGGGAATCTGCTTATCCAGCTATTTGGACCTTCATAAATTATCGGCTAACGTCTCTCAGGAGTCCGCGCGAGCTCAATTTGGTAATTCGGTCCTGGGGGTCACCATGAATATCTGATACTACTGCGGAAATCTTACGTATTTGAGTTACACTACGCGTTTAACGGTCGATTATGTAGCGTCACCGCCATGCCACCGCGCAGTATAACGCAAACATTACTGTTCGATGCGATTGTATTTATTCGTGATTATCTCACTGGGTACCCACTAAAGTTTCCGGACATCTATAAATAATGAACGACAGTTTGGCGCAGTTTCGAATTGCAGGCATGATTTTTTCGTTATGATGATGATGGTAGTTCTAAATTATTTTTAGTAAACCATTTACCTATATTCAGCTAGGTATAACTTTTTTTTTTTTTAATTTATTGTATCGAGTATATTTTGTATTACGTCGATAAGGATAATGCACTTATATTGAACAATTTTACCTTGACAAGGGGTAAATGACTTCAATTAATCTTTATGACTAATTTGATTAGCAAAGAATTGAGCTTTATTTTTTCTATTAACAAGGTACTAAACAATACTAGTAAATAGTTGATTAAATTCAGTTCAATGAACGTAGACAGACATATAATTGAATTTAAATAGATAAAAAACCATTGCCTAAGTAAGTAGGTATCAGTTTATTTAGGCGACCTATCGTCATTACAATTTTTGTTAAAATAATATTTTATCCTGAAAAATATTAGGATCAAAGTTCTGAACCGAGAAACTACGTAAATACAACCCTTATTTAGTTGCTTTGAATAAATACCTTTTTTTAGCTTTCACGACTCATCAAAATAAACTTCAAAAATGCATTTTTATCCTTCGACACGAGCTCTGTGAAATTTTGTAATAAAATTCCGGCGCCACAGAACCAAATTCCAACGAATATCGCGTTACCCTGTAGTTTACGACTGGATTCGTTCAGAAACTTCCAACTCTCCAATGCAAATGCTTGACTGCAGCGAAGTTACGAGTTACAAAGAAACTGAAAGGTATGCAGTGAGTAAGACTGGTAAATCCGCGGTTTTTGAACAGCAACAACCGTCATAAAACGACCGTTATAGTGACAATACGACTGCAATATACTTTTAAATGGCTGTGCGCTATTTATCATATCTCGACTCTATATTGTTCCCAATCGACCGTCATGTTTTCAGAGATGAGTAGTTTGTTAAACCAATATAATCTAGATACTCATAATAAAATGTAAGCCCCCTGAATGCAAGGGTGGTATTTTTTTGGTTGTAATCAAATTTCATTTTAAAAGTAGAGTGGGGGAGCCAATGTAAGAAACTCCTCACAGATAATGTTATACGAGAAATGCTTGGAAATCTCCCACTTTTCAATAGTCGTTTTGATCAACAAAATACAACTCAGACTATAGGTACCTCTCTGTATTATTTCAATTCGAAGCTCTTTTGTCGAGACACTTAATTTTTTCCATTAAAAGTATAATAAAATTTGTGGTTACCCAAAGCATTTCGAAAAGTATGGCATTATGAACCCAGGAGCAACTTAGCAGTCATTGCTACACCCTTCTTTCCAAATTCATTCTATTTCAATTCGGCTGAATAAAGGAACAATTCATGTGTTATTCATAGGAATTGACTGAAACATTTTCTTACTGAGAGTAGTTAGGTATGTAGGTACCTACTTACTATACACTTCATCTCACTTCAGTAGGAGGAAAAGTGATTCCTCTTTCCCCCACTTAGATTATCATATACGTATCGTTACATTGGAAAATTCTTTGTTGATAATCCACCCAAAAAGAACTTAATCTAATAAGAGATAAAAGGACAAAACGTAAATGCGGACAGATAGATTAGCTAAAGTATCATATTTTGGTATTATTTGTATCTAAAATAATAATAATAATAATAGTTTATTCAGAACAATGTACAGAATGCATAAGGTACAAATTAAAACGAAAAGACTGCAAAAGTTATAAAAACTGAGTAGCAGCCTCAACGCCCATCACCAAGGAACCAATGATGGTTTGTTCAGATACAGAAAGAACAAATGAAAAAATAACTAGAATATAAAAACAAAAACTAACTAAAAAAAATACATTTTAGATTGTAGGCAAAGATTTAAGAGTTTTTTTTTATCATAATGAGAAACGTAATAAATGTCAACTTTACGTAAAATACCCGCTACTAAAATATCGTAACAAGCTATTCAAGTTCCCCAAATCCTGCGCTAAAACGCCATTAATTCAGTAGAAAGCTAAAAAACCCCTAAAACCGGCGAGATCCGGCCGTCGTTCATATATTATTCAAGCAGCGTCTTGGAGCGTAAATGAAAAAGTTTTTTTGTATTCAATGACTATTGGAACACCACCAAAACAGGAGATAAAGTTTTAAAAGTATTCGAACCCAAATTAGGTGAATTGTAACGATTTTTTAAGCATTTGTCATTTTGCGCAAATATTATTTTAATATTACCTTTTTTTTTTAACCTATTGTGTCCCACAGCTGGGCAAAGGTCTCCCCCAAAGTTTTCCACTGGTCCCGGTCGTTGGCGTGGTTCCACCACTCTCTCATGTGAACGTCGAGATCGTCCCGCCAACGTCTTCTCGGCCGGCCCGGTCGTCGCCTCCCGTTCTCAGGCACCCAAGGAGTGACGATTTTCGCCCACTTCTCAGGTTGCATCTGACTTACGTGGCCCGCCCACTCCCACTTGAGATTCGCTGATTTTTTGCCTACCTCGGCAATGCCAGTCATCGAACGCAGCATTGTATTCCGCATTAATATTACCTACAGCTTATTATTATTTAGGATGAACTGGAAACACTAAACGACTAGACCCTCACCACGCTAAGTTTGCAACGGAAACTCGCTTCCACATTCTAACCAACCACGAAAATGACTTCTGTAAATGATACCGTGTACGACGTGTACGTACACATATTTTTGGGGTTGCCTGGTTATTCTAACGCAGACTAACTGTGGTTTTACTCTCTTCACTCTGACAATAAAATATAACTCTAATTATTTGAGTTTTATCATCGTTTACAAAGCAAATATAAATTACACATTTCACTAATAAAATCTTGAAAGGACCTTTATGAAAAATATTCTCTAAATTAAAAATTAGAGCTAACAATATCAAGAACGTAGACGGCAGTCTCCATTCCACCGTGTAAAATTTAATCTTGAAATTCTTTCGAAACGTGGACTACGTCAGGGAGATCGAAACGTTTTGTCTCCCGCTCTTCCTATTTGATTACGTTCCTGTCGTTCGGATGGACAAATAAATATTTGTGACGGGCTGTGTCACGCGTTTTAATCAAATAACTTGAGTGAAAATTAATTTGGTCATATTTACATCTACCGTTTTCACTTATTTTCGTTTCTTTTTTGTGAAATTTAATATAACACATTTGTTTGGTCATAATATTATGTACATTAATGTACGCTTCCGATTGGTACTGATTTGGACCAGTTGAGCTATCTCTAAATCGTTTGCAACGGTTTGTAGATGGCTCAACTGTTTCATGTGTATTTTGTAAATATTGTGAATATTGTAAATCCTGTATTAGTTGTAATTTTCTTTGTGAATAAATGTTCCTTAATGTACATCTACTATTTTAATTTACTGTTTCGTTTCTTTTTTTGTGAAATTTAATATTATACACTTAATATTACGGTTCTGCTATGATTCTGATAAAATAAAGAGTGGAATTTATTTATCCGCTGTTTTTTCATGGTCCTACTATTTTGTCCTACTAGTCGGACCACGAGGGAGACCAGATTCCCATCGTCCTACTACAAAAAATAACAAAAATACTACCAGCTGTAGATAAATAGAAAACTCTTTAAGGCACACCACACTCCACCATTCATTTATTTTTCAACCACCAATTTCTAAGACGTACTATTTCAGAATAAATCAATTACTTACTACACAGTTAGCAAAGAAAATAATACCTAAGCAGCACGTGGTTCACTGATCCGAAGCTCTGTAAACGGTGGATTCGATGTCGTTCTTGCAATTTCCGATTTCACTCGTTCTACCAATAATCTGGAGCAGTCCACAAAATAAAACGAACTATGGTTCTCTCCATCGATTTCAGTTACACTGCGTGGCGGGGCGGACAGATTCCAAGAAGTAGAGTAGAATAAACAGAGCTGTCACGCAATGTGACGCAAATGACACTAACTAATCTTGTTTCGCAGTAGGTACCCTGGACGATCCACGACTGAAAAACTTTTCAATCGACGACGAATCTTCTTTATTCAATCGACTGTAACTGAACTTTTTGTCTCTCAATTTTATTTATTTTAACGAAGTATCTGGTTATAAGGGCTGGCTTTTTGTGGTTCATTTTATAGTGAAAAATAAGTTTGTCTGAAAGTGTGACCTAGAAACTTCATCATCATAATCATTACTGCTGAAAAGACGCGCCACTTAGCTTAGTCTTTGGCTTTTCTCATCCATTTTACTTCCTCTACAAGGTCAACCTGTGGTTAATATGGTAGAACATCTAAAATATTTATTTGAATTGTTGTACGTGTTGAAAAAAAAAAACTATATTATGCTAACAATTAGGCGTGCTTCGACAGGGCCTACACATTTTATCTTGGGATTTCTCTGGACCCCTAGGATATCGAGGGCCTCAAAATTGTTTCAAGGTAAAGTCAAAGCGACGCATAACCTAAGGCCTAGTGAATGTCTGGCGACGCATGACGCTGCCTGGTGAATGTCTGGCCCAGCGTATCAGCATTGTTATTCAGCTCGGCAATGCAGCGAGTGTCTTGGTGTCACTTCCCATTGGTACTGATTTGGATCAGTTGAGCTTTCTATAAATCGTTTGCAACGGTTTGCAGATATCTCAACTGTTTCATGTGTATTTTATAAAATAATGTTAGTAATTTTCTTAAAATATTAACTCATGCACAATATGCACACACCCCCCAACCTCCGTTTCAGAGATTTTCTAGTGTAATGTAATATGTGGAAGTGGATACTGTTATTCCCACACAGCCCTCGGGCTTCAGAAGCTCGTCAAGACTGTAGATACCTCCGCTGTATGTTAACTACGCCTTGGGAGCTACTGGAAGTCCAAAACTACAACCTACACGGACTTTGAGTAGTGTAACAAAATTTAGTACATGAGCAAACTATGGTGTACCCAATTACCTACTAACAAGGTAAATTTTGTGCCTAGTATCTACATAGTAGGTAAGACAGATCCATAGTTTTTTGATCAAAAGTTGTAGGCCACTGTAAAACCACTTAAAATTGATTTAGAAAGTTCAAGGAGGTTCTAAAGTGTTGTTTTTTTTGCCTTTCAGACTCTTTTCCCCTCTTTTTGCTCTCATCTTGGTCCCACACTCAAGGTAAGTCTTTGTAAAAAATTCCGTCTTTACTTCAACACCTTTATGTAGCTTCAGTTTTCAGGACGTAAACACAGCGACTCTACCAGGTAGAGTCTATAGACTATTCTATTATAGACTATTTTATCTATAGAGTACAGACTATTATTATATCTACTATTAGGTAAATGCCTACTAGTCAAAAAGTTATAGTTTTTTACACCTCATCGATAAACCGTTCTTTCGATGAAACTTAATCTTTTGGCGATCAGACCATCGATGAACTGTTCATTTAGCGAAACGTTCATCGGTGAAGCGTGCTTTGGTGATACGTAGCAAGCTCACGAAAATTAAAATGGACCAATAACCTAACCGAACTTTTACAAAGCATTGCTGCTAAATTTCATAAGGCGTGTATTTTTCTTAACTTATAACGTTACTAGCTTCCGCCCGCGACTACTTTCGCGTCCCGTTAGATCCCACAGATTTTCCGGGATAAAATGTATGTATTTATCCAGTTCACGGACAATATACATTCCAAATTTCATTCAAATCGGATCAGATAGTTTTTGCGTGAACGAGTAACAAACATCCATACATGCAAAGTTTTGCGTTAATATTATTAGTAAGAAGTAGCTATTTATTTCCCTGTGCACTGTACCTAATTGGTAAAAAAAATGTACAAGAATATTTTTTATGTACTTACTTAGGTATATATTTTTAGAGTAGGTACTTACAGTAGTTTGAATGTTATGATATTTTAGTACCCGATTTGGACTCAGAAATGCTATGCAATTGGTGTATATAAATAAAAATAAAAAAGCTATCCATTACATTGGTAAGTAAGTAATTCAGGCTGTGTCCGACTTTTAAACCTTTTTAGCAATGATTAACGTTTCATAAGTTGAAAAGTGGGGTTTTATAAATGAGTGGTATTTTATAGTGTCGTATTTAGAACATGATAATGTTTTCTATCTCAGCTCTCTCAACTAATTATGTGCTTTCATCTAGGATTTTTTTAAATAAAACTGTTTTTTACAAATCCAACATAATCGTTTATTTTACAAACACTATCTCACCTCTATTTATTTATTAACTATTATTTATACAATTAAAGACACCGCATTATATACACAAATTTCAACATTTTATTATTATAATAATAAGAATAAGGCACATTTATAACTTCCTATTCATTTCTAATTATAAACTAAATTTGAAATATTTTTTAGTTTTTATCTTTACAATTATTTGATTATAGTATTGCATTTAGTTAGAAAATAATAATAAAAAATACACATAAAACGAATTATGTACATACAGACTTAATCTGGTTTAAATAATAAAATATTTTATTTCTGGCATCAAGAGAATAAAAAATATATTTTTGATAAAGTTTTAAAAATGTAGCTAGTCGTAAAATTTTATTTCAAATAACCACATACATGAATTACGTCTGTGTAGGTTTACGTACAACGTACAAAACTAGGTCATAATCTCCATTCGTGAAATAAGTGAGTATGAGGTTGATAGAGTAGTATGTACTCATAGTAAAAATACTACTGTAATATTTTGTCGTAAGGCTCATATTTTTGTATAACTCACTGTAGAAGACAAAGAGATACACAAAAAATGTCAGGAAATTAAGAAAAAAATGGATACTTACTACAGAACACAATTTTAAGTTTTTTTTTGGGAAATTTTAAATTATAAACAAAAAGGAAGAAAAGGAAAATTTTACAGGAAGACTAAGGTAAGTTTTAAAAGACGTGACAACATAAAAATTATATTGGCTCTGGATATCAAAAGGAATGATTAAATTAAATTTAAAGTCAAATAAAATTTTAAATATTTGGAATGATAAATATTATGTACCTAATAACTAACTTACCTACATTCTGTTTATAAAATCAAAGAACCAATAACAAATCCCGCTAAATAATAATGCCAATTTTTTTTAACAAATAAAATAGAATTGAAATAAATTCGTCCTTGACTAAGAAAGGAGGGTTTTACCAAACAATAATAAAAAAAATCCTATATCATTTATATAAGACAAAATTAGTCTATACCTTAAGCTATTATGAGTCAAAATGACTATTGAACTAATTATTTTATTATTTATAAATCACAATTAATCAAAAACGAACACAAGGGTTGAAAACTCTGCTTAGTTAAATGTTTTTACAAAATCCGAAAATGTGTTCGAAGGATGAAGAACTCTTTTTCACTCTCTTCAACTATCTAATAGCTATCCAATCTTACAAGTTACAATTATTGTAAAAGATATGTACACAAAATTAAATAGGCCCTAAATACTAACCAGTACATTAATACTTTATACAGAATACTAATAAAATACAATTGATATTTTGCATGAAAACTCGTAGAATACGGATTATTATGATATTTATACTGTCAAGATATGTTTGCCGTTTGTTTAAATAATTTTTTAACAAAAGTATAATTTTTCTACATTAAAATAAAAATAAAAACGTGTGAAATAGTTGTAAGAAAACATTCATCTGTTATTGCATTACATTACAGATTTAGATAAATTTTACAGAAGCTGAACAAAATGATTTAGTTTAACAATCTGAAGGATGAAAAAATACATCAGTCGTGATCTTAGGCCAAATAGTGACGGGGTCAACGAGTGATTCTAAGCTACAACACACCAAGCCATTCACATCGACTTATTAAACAGCCTTATATTTCTGCTTTCGGAGGTTCATCACAATTTCATCGAGGCCGTGATTATACAAGGTGTAACATAATTACGCTATAAGCCCGAAGGGGGCGTAATCCGACCGATCACCTGGGTGCTTGGACAATTTGGACATGTGCAAAGGGTCAATAAATTGTAATTAAAATTTTCAAACAAAAATACAATTTTTATTAATTTAGAAATTTTCGACAATTCTAAGTGTTTGTTTACTATTTGCATAGACCCGTACACACGCATGCACACGTAGGTATCCTACCACGTCGCACGCATACGCTAGCTGTGTGTAGGTACATTTTGGGTAAAAGTTACGAGCGCATTTAGTCAATGAAAAACTTCGAAATCTGAAAAGTCGTAAAACAATCATTGTTCGCCATGACCTGTAAAATACCGGACTTATAGGGTAATTATGTTACACCGTGTATACAGTAACAAAGATTTTGCGCAATAGATAGAAACACCAAATTACGATGACTTTGAAACTAAAGTAGATGAACTATTTCAGTTTTATATGAAACCTCCGAACACACTAGAAGCATACATTGCGTTTGACAACAAGTATTTTAGATGTCTCTTGCGAGTCCTTCACGTTTTTGAGTCACTAAGAACACAGTATCGACATCACGTCTTATATAAATAAGACCTGGTCGTAGGCCTCGGGCTAATCAGCAATCAGCTCTGGTGAAAGCCTCTTGGGGTTGAAATTCTCCATACTCCACATATGCCGAGTCTCGGCCTCGTTGCAAGACTCCATGATGATTTTATCCTTACTACGGGATATCGCCATGCATTTCTCGCTGGAACCGTGCTTGAGCAGTTTTGTCTGCGAAAATAATTAATACTATTTTAGTGAACGATCCGAGTTCATGGCTGTTTTTGTAATTTAATGATTCATTAGTAGATGACTCAGACCATTGTCTTGTCCGGATACAGTTTTATGATACTAAACAAGTTTACATATTTTAGGGCCAAGAAATTTCGCTATGTTGAGAGATACCTACTTAACGGTTTGATGAGTTGACATTTTAGATGTATTTTTGCTAGAAAACAAAGACCAAAAGAAAGACGAAACCCTACGGTACCTACCTGTAAAGATATAATATTTTAAGTACATAAATAGAGAGTCAGTGCTTATTATTACAAATGCTTACATTATGATCATAAAGCCAGAGTTGGTTGCCTTTAGCTCCGTGGCAAGGGTAGAGCACCACATCGTGCCCTGAGTAATCGAGGCAGGTCTCGTCACGACGGATCTCTCCGTTCTTGGAATACATCCAGTACTGCGAACACACGGAAATCACGTTAAATGATCTGACCGCAGCGTTCTGATATTCTATTTTGAACCTCACAACATCACAAGCGAAGGTCAAAATTGAATGTCAAAACAATATTATTATTTAAGGTATAAATGTTTTTAAAAGCAGTAAGAACTACAGTATGACAGTATAGAATCACATAGTCAAACATAATTATTACAAAAATTGGGTAACCAAAAAAAGAAGGCCATGGAAATAATAAGCCCAACACCTGTAATTAAAATGAAATTAGGAAAGTAATTATATCAAGTTCCTACAAAACATGTTAGGTAAGTATAATAAATAAATGTTATTAGAAAGGACTTACGTACCTACTAGTAAATTACCTTGCGGCAGTACCAAATTGAAGGAGTCAACGTTTGAAAATTATTCTACTTGTAAAACAGTTAAAAGTGAATAACACAGTTTTTAAATACCTACTTAATTATTTTTTTCACTTCGTGGAAAATTAAAATGCGTCAATTTTTTATATTGGTGTTAGTAATGATGAAGGTGAACGCGATGTGCTAAAGCAAGCAGATACAATTTGATTGTTAACAAAAACTCTACTGCTGTAAATATTTTGTTTTAAAGGCAATTCAAATACTTTTTGTTTAAAGATAGCTGTGAAAATTCTACTGAGTTAAACTGAATAACCGAAATTTGATTTACCTTCCAAAAGCTTTACTGTATATTACTTACCAAAGAGTTAAGCACCAACACCAACTATGAAGCATGACATAAACTAAGAGCCCTCACAAACCTGGTTTCCATACTCTCCGTGGCAAGGCCACACGTTGACTGGCTTCTTCATATCCTCAGGGCCGCATGCGGAGTCGATGCACATACTCGACTGGAGATTCGCGATCTGATGCCATTGGGAAGATTTAAAGGCGTGCCAAAATGCAAGCGTGCTACAGATATCTTCACTTGATCGTCATTTTTACCATTAATTAAATACTAGCTCAGAAAGTGTGCAAAAAAATTTGCTGTTGTGAATTTTTTTTAAAACAATAATAATAACTTCAAGTGATGACATCAGAATACCCTGGCGATGAATTGTGAGGTGTAATGAAACACAAAGTAAAAAGACCTTCCGCATACGCCAACCAACAAGGTACAAACAGTGATAGTGCACCCAAAACAAACAAAAACTCCGTTGAGGAGTACCTGGTTTCCACCACTGTGATGGCATTTATGAAATCTCACTGGGGTGCCTTCGTCTGGCAGGTCGGCGTCGTCTCCGTCAAGACAGAACAGTCTACCCAATGCTTTATTTTGTACCTAGCATCGTATTCAGTTAAAAAAAATCATATAAACAACGTGCGGGGTGCTTTAGAAAACTGTGATTCACGCGTGCATAAAGAGTGCAAAGCCGAATCAGAAAATTTTGAACAAAAACTCGTGCAATATGGTACTGCCGCAATTTTTAAAATTGCAAAAGACAGAAGACCTGATTTCCTCCCTGTCGGTGACACGGGTATAGTCCCACTGGTTTATGATGATCCGACTTGCGCGTCGGTGAATCCAAACATATCTTTTTGAACGCCACATTTCGGATCTGTACAGGTAATAATTTAGAACAACACGTCCGTTATTTGCACTCATTGCACAGGTGAACAACTTAACAACAAAAAGATCAAAGTTTCAACAAATAATTTATGCAAACACATTGTTTTTGCATTATAAATTGAGGCGAACAATGAACATCCTAAAATAATAACGATAGTTGAAAGCTTACCTCTCCATGAGCCACCGACTCCCCGGGAATAAATAGTTCTGGGTAAATATTCTTTAGATACCATTCGAAGGATTTGCAACCCAGCTTTTCTCGCAGGTCTGTTCGGCTGCTGATGTCACCGTAATCTCCCTTATCGTTACCCACTCGCTGGTAATAGTATTTTGCGTAATCGTCAAGCCATACCTAAATACCAAAACAAAATAATATCGTAAAATTAAATTTGCATTAAAACAGGAACAGTTACTATTCAATTATATTCAAATTTGGTTCTCACTTCAGCTAATCGGACAGAGTTTTTCTTCAGTACGTTGACCCCGGTTCGCCATTTGTAAGGCGACCGCTTTCTGAATATGTGGCCGACATGCGAGCATGGAACGATTTCTAACGTTCCTCCACACATCCAAGTTTTGAAGGAAAGCTCAAGGTTTTCACCTCCCCAGATATCAAACCCGCTGTCGTATGTTCCCAATCTTTCAAAGAAATCTTTGTCGATTGCAAAAAGTCCACCAGCCATAGTCGGAGAGTAAACAGGCTCTGCTGTGTGTTGGTGTCTTGCTCGCTCCTTAGAAGGTACTGGATGCCAATTGAACTGAAGATTCCAGTCGAAACCGCCAACATTGACTGATGATGAGTCTCTATAGTGGTACTCAAGGGTATTGTCATCAATGACATCAATAACGGGGCACACTACAGTCGTTTTGTTTCGAGCGATTCTATCCAGTAAAGGTTCTAACCAACCTGTCAGAAAACAAAGATTTACAAAATGTCACACAACTTTATATCCTTTGTATGTGCCTAAGTACGATAGCTCTTCACAAACCTTCTGTACATTCGCAGTGACTGTCAAGATACGTCAGAACGGGAGCTGTGACGTATCTGGCACCAAGAAGCCTAGCCCTGATGAGTCCTTCACGTCGAGATGCTCTCACTATTCTTACTTTCGGCAATGATGACATGTAATCGTCGAGTTGTTGCATTAGATGAGCTGTTGATGAAATAAATATAGTATACTCAAAGTGGTCACTTTAACAAAACTGATGAGTAAAACTGTAAACAATGAGTAGTATTATAGGATTATTTTAGCGGAATCATAGGCAGAGGTTACTCAATACAAGATGGACTATCCGCTTGTTTCAATGCTTCCATTAAAAAATGTCGTGGTAAATTGAAGTAACTTACGCATATCAGAGAAATCGTCTACTAGAATAATCTCCTTAATCAGGTGAGCTGGTGATCTGTCCAACACAGAGTGTACAGTTCTAAGCAGCACAGACCAGGCCTCGTTGTGGAAGCATATAACTACAGACGTCTGTGGAAGATCCTCTAAATATCTACCCGGTTGTTTGCACCTGCGGAAAGCAATTGTTTTTAAATCTTTTCAGACAGTATAATTATTTAGAGAGCCATTTTAACTTTAGTATCTAAAGTAATCTTGCTCACACATACTTTATGTTCAAAATCAAATTGTTTATTTAACATAGATGTTACCGTAACACTGAGCCCAAAACGATAACTCTATTACTAGAAGAATCTTACATAGAAAACTTACAGAACAAATAACAATGATATAAAGCTAATAAAAAACAATCACTTTGAAATATATAGGTACCATACGAAAACATAAAAAAATCTAAGCTGATTGAATCTAACCCATTTAAAAACAGAGTGACAAAATAATATTTTAGGTACTCTTATCAGACAATGGCTAATAAATAACTAAAAGGATTACTCAAAGGTGAACTCCGGAATCAGAATTTTAAAAGAATCGCCATTAACCGACATTTTCATTTACTTAGGAAGTTCTTTGAGAATTCCACATCTCTGCACACCGTCCGCATCAAAGAGTCATGACGATACCGTTGAATCACAAATACGTTTTCTATTTTTGAACTCAAAAGGTAAGTTCTTTTGAAGGCAAAAGCTGCAATAGCAAAAGAAGACGCCACAAAGGACGATTCTTTGCCCTATCCGGACTTAATCCACAAAGTAATATGCCTTTACATAATATTTCGCAGCATAGGTATAACAGCCAATAGCCGAGTAGATTCAAACACAACGAGATAGATAAAAGTACCTATCTCTTAATTTTTTTGTTTCCGTTTGTTCCAAATCATTGTTTGACATTTTAACTTTTTGTTATGCCACAAAAACCTATAAATCTACAGCCTTGGGAGAAAATACAACGAGAATAAAAACTATGCAATTATAATCTAATTTGAAGAATTTATTTTGTTTTTTTTTAATTCTCTAAGTAATTTAAAGAGTAATATTCTCACCACTCATCTCTCGGGTCCGGCAGCTTCCTCCTAATCGAGATCAGATCGCTGACGTACTGGTTGAAGGCGTTTTTCTTCCATCCTTCCGAGACGGCCGTCTTCGTATCTTCGGTCAGGTTCTTCGGGAGTACGACTGGTTTGCCGAGTTCACCGGGTGCGTTGTCCGAGCCAGGTGCGGCGATCACGCCCAGGCCTACGACATAGAGTATAATGAGCGACAAGAAAAGATCAGGCACACTCTTGTTAAATTTTTTTACGATATAGAGATAGTTTTCATTCTTCTACGTAGGTATCTTACGATTTTGTGTGTTCATATAGAGAGGAATTATTGCGATATTAAAATATAGATTTGACTAGCTTTCATAGAGTGACGCCGTAGAACCATTCTCTAGCTCCCTCACAATTTAAGATCAAATAACTTAGAAATATCGCAATTTCCTATTAGAACTACATAATATATTTGAAATTAAAAAAAAACATTACATACTCGTATTAGAGTTGCGTTCGTCTTTGTAATTACATAATGTGATGTCTTTTTTTTAATAGTATCACAATAATATTTGCAAGTATTTTCAAAAATCTAAAATTATGAATTGAGTGCTCTGCATCTTCATCTTTGGCCTAAGCTCGCATGGCCTCTCTCAGTATGTGATTATAATCGCACGTCAGGATGCAAACACTAGTTCCAATACACCCAGTATTGAAACTAGTATTTCAAGTTCAGGTAATTGAACGTGGAAGGTACAAACAGGTATTGACCGAGAAATGTATATAAAATGGTCATTTTAACAAAATAGGACCTGCAGAAATCTGAAGCTAAATAGCCAGTACGATATCATAAAGTGTAGGTAGTTATAAAATATCTATAACTTTTGAAATTCTTTCATTCTATTTTCTACCCACTGCTAGCTAAAATGTACAGTTCAACCATTACTGAAATGAAAAATAGTTTCAAATAAGTAATTGCTTTGGTATAAAATGAGCTATGAATACGAACTAGCTATGCAGCTTTTAAAATAAACTTCCAGAAAAATACCATCTATAACGTTACATTGATTTATATGAATGCACCATCAACATTTCACTGATACCGTTAGACTGTGATTCACTAGCGAACAAATCTACTCTACAACATTTTTAAAAATCAACGCAAATGTTTAAGCTAGGTACTTATATTCGCGTTGTGCATATCGTCGAATCGTAACTACTTATAAACAATGAGAATACTTCGCCGTCATCTGATAACAGCTTTCAACTGTAATCCCCATAGGTAAAGGAGATCTGTTTTGTACTCGAGATCGAGATTCTAGCTAGCGTGTTAGCTAAATGGGAAAACACACACAAACATTTACATTAATGTAACAAGCCTAGCCCCTCACCGCAGGAATTGATATTGTGGATACGGGACTACCAAGTATTAAAAACATTATCACAGAAGCTACAAAGATTTTTGTATCTAAACAAAGAAAAGCATACATTACCTTCGTTCCCAGCGATCCGACCAAGCCAGTCAACTTGCCTGCGCGCTGCGTACAAACGTATAATCATGCACAACGACAAAATATATTAGTCTATGTGTAAAACTAAATTATAAAGCGAAGGCTGAACCAATGCGTTCTATCTGCGTTGATGGCTTTCATTTTATTTTAAGGTAGTAAGTCAGACAGGACGTGCTTTGATATGAACACACAGTATCTAAGGAGTTGTAAAGAACGCCACTGAAGCAAATTGAACGGGTTGATTTTCGCTTAGCTTACATCGTGCAGTGAGAAAGAGAACAATTAAAATGTGAAGAAATAAAAGAAATTAAAATAATACCTAGTTACAAATCTACTCTACCTTAAAATGCACCTAAAACTCTAAATAAAAATAATAATAACAGTGTAAAATGGGTAGATAAGGAATGCTACAAGGTAACAAAACTAACGTCATGTAGAATTGTGAAATGCTTTGCAAATATTTAGAAACTATGATCAAGAGTTCATCCATAAAGCTCTAACACTGGGTTCCCATATACCGAGAATATTAGTCACTACTAGTGCCAAAACACTCACAACTAGAAACTCAAAACAAACATTTGGCAGATCATGCAATCTGTATGTTTGTCATAATAATCGTACTTTAAGTTTTGTGAAATAAAAAATACCAACATAACGGTTTGAAAAGAAATTGCACAGTTTCTCTTTGGTCAACTGAATATATGAGCTGCCAGTTCTCCAATTACTTTGTACTGCGTTAAACAGTAACAACTCTGAATGGAATATTATCAGTAACAGCAACTTCATTAGCATGGTGTATGGCTTGTACGCATTAACTGAAAGACAATCGGTTCCGGAGTCGACTGCGGCAGCAATAAGGAAACATTCCAAAACAACAGCATTGTTGGAAAGTTACAAGATAACAATTCGTTTCAAAATCAAAACGTACAGGTGTTTTCGAAAGTACGCCAATAATTTCTTGGGTTTATTGAGGGGCGCGTTTTTGTTAAATTAGGGAAGGTGATATTGGAAACTTTTTGATTTGGATTTACCTTGTCTTAAAACAAAAGATTCAGAGTTGGTGTGATTTTGTACAAAATTATCTCTACATTTTACAAAAAAATACATAAAAGCATGCACCAAAACCGATAAAGCAATAAAATACAAACCATCAGATAGATTGTTTCCGTATGACTCGCTTTTCCTCTTTGTCGATGAAGATTTCACCATTTTAAAAGGCTTCGCTTCTGGGTCATCGTATTCTGGTGGCGCTCCAATGGCATTTCTCGTGTTGCCACTGGTAGTCAGCAATGCTACCATGAACCATAACGCTGTCAGTACTAGCACAGCTTTCAGTATTAACGTACGTCTCCTCAGGAAAAACATACTGTATTTCATTACTGTTCGCTCCAATAAAATAATATCCTATTTTCAATTTTCTATGATCACTTACGATCAAATCATCATTTAGATTGTAGAGTTTGAGCAATAATTAACTATCTATAATCACAAAAATGGTGACTAGCATAAAAATTGAGATATGTTTCGTGTTGTCACGATTTTGTCGAGATATGTCTTTTCGATATGAAAAGTTTTCTGCTTATGTTTCTTTTACATGACTTTGGTGACTTTGGCTATGACTTCGCCTGCTTCAGCCAAATAATTACAGGCTTCTTTTTGGTCTTCTGTTTCATTTCCGACGAGTCCGTTTATTTCCGTCCATGATTTCTGATAGGCCTGTAAACAAAAAGAAAAACATAAGATTTTTAATAAAAACTTACCCAACAGTAAAATAAGTTACAATGTATCACAATTTACAGGACCCGATTTTTTCTTACGAATTCGAAATTGGAATGTTTCATGTCCCCAGGCTACTACTGCCTAGGACAATTAAACCGAAAAACAAGTAGAATCTACAATTTTGACTAATGTAAAAAAGTATCTCGGTGTACACGGCTCATTTTTCGTAAAATCCGACGCCCGAGGCTGCGTTGGGGTAGAAAGGTAATTGCGATGTGGACCTTTTCGGGTTTTCCCCGGGTTTCTCATCTTGGTCGGAGTAATTGAGTTAACTTTTGCTATTTTAAATTTTGCGGTGCATTTATTTCTAATGAAGGACTTTTAACTTTCTAGAGCTTTACTGGCTATTTTTTGTTTACAAACAAAACTCAAATAGCTTCTAAGATGGGTTTATTTCAGTCGTGAGCCTCTATACTTTTCAATTAAAATTAAATTTATCAACGCTGTATTTAAGCGCGTCCTTGATAAAACCCTGCTTTCGAGCCAGTTTCGCAGAAGCATTTCATTTTGTAAATAAAATGTTCCAGCCATTCCCCCCAAAAGTTATCCTTATCCCCATCTAAAAACAGATGAGTTCAATTTATCGACGCGTGTCGTTGTCGTGTATAATTTGTTAAGCGAGCGTCCCAAAATGGTGTATCGGCCTACAGCGGCAATGTGCCTCGTTGAAAAATGGCCCGGCAGCCAACCCCGATAATGTATAGTCAGCAACTAAAGTACATAACTTCTGCTTTATTTAGAACGTGAAAGAAATTTACACGCCTGTGTAAGTCTTGTAGCTTTTTGAAGTGACTGTTGGTAGAGATCTTGTCGGTGAAAGTACTCACAAAGGGTAAGTATATTTCGCTAGGCACGTCAGAGTCTAAGTTGATTTCGTATGAGTGCGATATCGATTTCGCGTCAATTCCTTTTTCACACGGAATTTCTAAGGAACTATACTAACGTGAAGTACTTGACATAGCGTGTCGTGTGTGTGTTTTAGCTTAGCTTCTATGTAAATTGATCTACTAGGTACTTTGGCCTGTTCAGATTCTATGCAGTAACTCGTTTTTTAAGCTAAAAAATCTGTGAAATAGCTTGCAATATTCTATCAATTCTACAGACTTTTCTTTTTATTATAGTCATAGTGTTGATAATATTGATCTTATAAAACTATGATATAGATTTATGACTGAAATAATTGTCTTTTCAGACTGTATAAACCAAAACTAGGACTCTGTTATTCACTCAGCTACAACGTGCTGAAGCCGGATCGTGCTTGAATCGTTAGTTGAGTTTGGAGCTTTATTTGTACGATGATACAACTAAATATTGCTGTCCGTTATGAACACGTAAGCAGCGGCGTGTTTGGACCGGAGCAAAACGGAATGCCGAGATTCAACTTTATTATTTTACAAATAAAGTTTAAACTAGTCAAGCGCCTCGGCCCGGCTACGGTCCTGTGCGTCATAAGTTTACCCGCTGACTATACGGTAGGACAATTCATCAGCTCGCCGGAAGCCCGCCCCCGCTCCGCCGAAAGGCTTTGTTCTATATTGTTCAGTCGTCGGGCACCTGCGTCTGTTTGTTTGTCGACATGGATCTTGTTAATTTTAATTGCTAATTAACAGGGATGAGGGATTTTCTATTGTCATTTTGTTATTTCTATTTATGTGGTATTTTATTACATAAAAATTACTTGTTTTTTTTTTATTAGAAAAGAAAAGAAGAAAAGAAATAAAAGCCTTACGCCCTAGCGAGTGTGCGGCTACTAAAATAAGTAGGTATAAAACGAAATCTAAAAACAACTTTGTATTCAAACACTGATAACGTGAATAACTACGAATAAATAATGAACAAGATATTGAATTGCACGTACACTCACATATTTTCATAAGCCTGTGAGATGAATCAAAATATTGTAACTAAATTGAAATATTTTATCCATACGCATATAAAATAAATTTACCTAAAAACCACTTTATTTCATTTCGCCACTAGTTTTTAAATCTCCGGCTAACGATAAACCGACAAAACCAATAAAATATTCATACTGCAATCGTTTTGGAGCTGAATTCCTAGTAAAAGTCTGTTTGTACAACCCACATGATGCTCTTAAAATAATCTACGTACGTTTAGAGTTGAATGTCTAGCTTGAACTACTTTGGTACCGATGTTTTTGATGTAGACTGTAAAAGACACCAGTACAAACCCTAGCGGTTTTTTATGAATGTTGTGCAAGGACAAATTAATTCGTCCATGATGCTGTGTTAAACGTATACTGCATACATTGTTAAAACTATAAATTAATTTAAAAATAAAATAAAAGGTATTGTCTAAAAAGATTATAATTGTGTTTTTTTTTGTATCATCCTACTTAGACCACAAATTGTGAAGCTGGCTACTTACGAAAACAAATCACCCAGTTTCAACGTAAATAGCACTAAACTGCAGAGTATCGGTGCTTTAGTGAGTTTTGCTTCAATAAATCTAAAATAAACGCCCCCAATAGGGCAACTGTAAGAATTGAGATATCTTTACAGTGGATTTTAAGACAGTGATTTTATTTCTCTTCTATTTTGAAATTTCAATCGCGGTAGGTATTAGCATCTCATTTAGTTATATCTGAAACATGAATCCTATCTACCTACCTACCAACTTGTAAAGTGTGACCATCATTTAAGTAACCTCAATGAATTTGCTGTCACAACTCAAATTCCATGACAGGGGCGCACCGCAAGATGCGTGCGCGCAACAACCATGACCTGCGTCGTGTCACAGACGACTTAGCAGTAAGTACGGATCCGTGCCACAGAGCACCTAACAGTTAGTATGGATCTGTGCCGCAGGATACGTAGCAGTTAGTGTTTGAAATACTAGATCCGGCGACAGCGTCCGCCCACAACCCACAAACATTACCGCAATTATAGACGCAGAGTAGATAGATATACAATTGAATGACAGGACACACGTATATTTACATTATTCTATTCAGACAATGAACCTACAAGGCATAAAAGTGGAATGCTTCCAAATGATAGGTTTACAAAGCTTTTAGTTTAATGAAACCTTGATGACGGTGCAAATTAAAAACTTTGAATGGAACTTGAAATGAATTGAATTCATTTTTATTCTTTTCACTGGCGTACGTTATCTAAACGAATGTCAGCGAAAGTATACTAATTATCCTTTCAAATTAAAAAAAAAAACAATTAAATGACAGAATTCTGAGCTGGATTGAGTAAGTACCTCCTTCTTTTTTTGAAGTTGTTTAGAAATTAATTAGGTAAATAAATTAGTAGGTCAGTAAATACGGATAGCACAAAAAACTCTACTCTTTCTGCATTATATAGGCTAGAGTAGAGCAATAGAGATTACGCATTGGTTTAAAACTCTTAAACTTAGAATTTTTGTTGATGTACGTACCTATGTAATTCATCTGTACCTACCATTCTAGTTCTAAAACGTCATTTGTCACAATAATTATTTTCATCTAAGTAACAGAACTGTCCATAAAATCCATTCTAAAAGTAATTTCTATCGGCATCATCAAATGAAATGCTATTAGCGGTTTTTTTCTCGAAATGAGATAAGTCAGGATAATAAACCAATTACTTCATCCTTAAAAATATTGAAATGGACGGTAGGACCTGACATGAACCGGGTTCAGCTAGTACACTACGGTGCCTTTAGTGTATTAGCGCCATCTAGCACGCTATATGAAAACTATCCTAGATCGCGCAAATGAAGTTATCGCGGAGTTTGAGCATAGGTAATACTACCGAATACCATCCATTGGCTCGTGGCAAAAGCACTACAAGGACATGATCTCGTTCTATTTGAGTCTAGTATTAAGTTATGTATTATTGCTAGGTAATAAAACAAATAAATCAAACGTTCTTATCAAAATTGTCAAGCTAACCAATCGATTAAGCATTTCGATCGATTATGTACAGGTCTATTTGTCAAAAGTAACCTGACTTTCTTACTTCTTCATAATTACGGCAGAGTTTACAAAATTGTTTGCTATACTTTTTTTTACTTTTGCAAGTTTATAAAACAATAATATTCATAACAGAACCGGTCAAATGATTTAATTTATTTACAACAACTGTTTGTTTCAAACAAACTCAAATAAAGCCTCCGCAAAATGTTATAATTCAATAAGTGAACTAGCTGTTCATTCACAAACATTCGCATAAAAAAAGAAACCGAGCGGGTTTCCCTTCCAACGAGATAAAATGGACCAATTTGCCAATCTCCCTAGGGAAAGCTTCATTTTCCTTTTTCATAGACTCGATAAAGTCTTTTGACGGATCTCGATTGGGTTTAATTTCCCAAATCGACAAAGATTATACTTTTAATAGAAGTTCCAGTGGATTTCATCATAGGATCGATTACAGTTTTATATTTGGCTAAAGAAATGTTATTCTATTGAAAATTATCGTAGGCTTTTATTATGGCAAAATTTTCTGTCAAAATAACGGACCGAGGCCATAAATAAAAGAAGAAGAAAGCTCATAATAAAACAATATGATATAAGTTACACTTACACCTAATTTCCTGTTATTGTCACGTTATCCTTTTAATAAAGACAGTTTACAGTAGAATTTGTGGTCTAGCTCTTGCAAATTTCAATAATCGAATGTAAAAACCGAGTGAATGTAAACCCCCATAATTTTTAAAGTCAAGTATTTTGTGTAAACCGAATCGGGTGTAAAAATTATGAAAACTAAGAACAACAGTTTCAAAAAGTGGTGGTTGAAATTTTGGAGGTAGAACTATGAATTAAAAAAAAAACTCTGACTTTCTGAGCGTAGGTATCCCAGTGAAGCCTTTGAAAATGAATTGTTAATGAACTTGTCGGGACGTAGAAGTTAACAGTTTGACTGTTTGAAAGCAGGTTAATGTGTTTTCACCACTGAGAAACAAGGAGCTTTTTCAATTAGGCTTGTGTCGTAGCGATTTTTCATTCCTGGAAATAAATTAATGAAGGTTTCATGACTTTGGTATAACCAAATAACTTCTCAGTTCATTTGCAAGCCTTGGGTTGTAAGATAATAAAAATAATAAAGTACATATTAATCATTTCATAAAGAATTTAAAAAATTTATAACCACGTATCACTAAGTTTTTTATAAGAAAGAGCTATTAGAACAAGCAGATGGTTCACCTGATTGTAAGCGGTAGCCTCAGCCTATAATTATCTGACAAAATAAATCCAGTTACTTCAGACTTCAAGTTGTGTGTAATTTACAAAAAAATCAAAGAGTTTTCTATAATATCCCAAAAGTTATGAATCGAAACTGTGTATTATGAAGCTACGCGTAGATACTAGGATCATAGGATCATCAAAATGCAAGTTATTTAAAAAAAAAGATAAGTTATTTGCCAAGTAAAACTACGAGTCGATAGCATCCCCCTAATCAATGGGAATGTCTCGGGTTCGAATCCAGCTCCAATTCCTAACTTTTGATTTTTCTGTTTCTTGCACAAGTCTGCATCAAAGAAATTCATCATGAATAACGCAAACCTATCTAGTTGTATTGGTTTTAAGATTGTTTTAGTCTGGAATGGACTCGATAGTCGTAAGTACTGGTCAAAGGTTAACTACCTTTGACTCTTGCCGCCCAAGCTAGGTTGTCACTACAATCGCTGTAGAATTAGAAAACAAATCAAAATGTATGGAAATTACATATTTATTTACAAATAGTTACATTACTTTAATCATTTTTGTAAAAGAGTTAAAATGTTTAATCTAATAGGTACTCAAAATTTAAGGTACCTAGGTCATTACAGTCGTTACATTAGTAAATGCACGCTTTTCCAAATAGTTTTGTACTAATTGCTCACTCAGCTGATTAAAACAATTAAACTAAACGTTGTTCAGGTTAATGATGGCTTACTAAGTAGCTACTTTTGATAGTTACATTTTTAGTTTGCTTTTTTAATTTAAAACAAAGTGCTTATTTCAAAAATTCAAAGACGATAGTCTATAAATTTTTTAACTCGATAATCTGTTTATAAAATCCAACTTATTTTAAACAGCTTTATTTAAACAAAACAATTGGCAAAAGCAACTTTATATTTTGCAAGTGCTACAAAATGAAACGAGCGAGTTGCATGCTACGTTCAATCAAGTACCAATTAATATACAATTTTCATTGCAAATTCCTGGATCTGTCAACAATAACCGGAACACTAGGTACAGCTTTTTCAGGCAACGCTTGAAAAAATAAAATAATGAAAATTCTGTGGCTGTAGGTAAGCTACGATATAATATTTTTTTTTTATCTAATGTTTATAACTAGCAAAAAAGCACAAAAAGAAACTGATTATTTATCTTCTTCTAAATATATAAAACTCTTTTGAAGCAGACTGGCAATCAACGCACAGCCTAAACTATAGGTCATAGAGGTATGAAATTTGGAGGGTAGTATCCTTATAAAGTGTAGGGGTGCACTAAGAAAGGAATTGTGAAAAGTCGCACCTAAAGGGTTTAAAATTATGATCAAAAATTTTAACCAAATAATGCGAATGCTGCTACCACGCAAGCAAAGCCGCAGGCGGCAGCTTGTAAAGAAATCAAAGTATGGAAAGTTATTTTTGTTTGACTTGTTAAAATAGTTACGTAAAGCAAACTTGTAGAACCCCACATCGCAAATTCATACGAAATTCGATATCAACGGTCAGATTTGCACAAAATTTACACTGATTCCCGATTCTCCCTAAACAATATTTGGCTAGACTGGTGCTATTCTGAATACTTAATGTTATCTTTAGGAGTGTGGTTTTCTGTAAAACTTGTATGAAAATTCAGAGCTTATTCATGCATTATGGATAGTTTGTTGTGGTAAAGCTGATGAGTTTTGATAAAATTTGTATAAAAGAGTTTTCATAACATAGGTAGATACTTTACCATAAATAATATTGAGCATACTTGAAATCGCTACATAACACTGGATAACCTAAAAATTTAGTTTTTATCCTGACAAGAAGCATAACCTAAATTATATAAGGCTGATCTGCAGAGGAAAGATCCGTGAGCGGAGCGAGCCGCTATCACTAGCGTTTATCAATACTCATTAGTAAGAGATAGTTTAAAAAGCTTAGATAGCTAATTTTTGCAACATTTTTGTATGACGCTTTATGTATTTTGCTTTGCAAAAATTAAAGTGAAAACTTTTGACACAAAAAATAACAACATAAGTTAATAAATAAGGCGCAGGTAAAATTTCAATATTATTATTATGAATGTGATGCTAATCTAGCAATAATCTCCGAAGATATATTATTTCCTCGCCAATTACAAATTGCGTTCCAATCAATTAGTTTCTTGCATTGTCGATACTCCAGCATTTTCCCGCGTGCCTACAACGTAATCCAATTAGCGCAGAATGCCTTTTTGCTCGGTCGGTATTGTGCTAATGTTATGATTGTTTTTCTATCAGCAGTGTTGCCACATACGTACTTTACAGCATTGTTATGACAGTCTGCAAATATAGATCAACTGTTTTATTTATATTTTCTATATTTTGGTAATATTTTAAATAATAAAGAATGATATAATTATCTATGGACATTTACACAACCTGCAATGACGTTGTGTAGTTTAGTCCCAAACTAACCAAAGAATGTACAAATAGGAAGGAATTGATTTCCATTATTTTGTTTAACGATCATCACTTTTTATAAAAGTCAAAGGGTCTGGGGCAAATTGAATGGAGCCTAGGTCTCAATTTTTTTTTAACTTGCTATGTTGGTACTTTGTTTGGTACAATACACTTACAATATAGTTTAAAAAAATGTAACAATGCCATTATAAAGCAGCAGGAATCAATACATTTTACTTCGACAAATGCATCTTCTTTAATGTCGTTTATCTTACAGGTGTTTACTGTTTACGTCATAATTATTACTTTTTTTTACGTTTTTGTGCCTGCTACTGCATAATACATTATTATAAAACCAACAGAAGTTATATATAACAAAATGAATCTAAAAATTGAGTAGACGTATGCAAATCGGGAACTAAAATGCACCAACACCTTTAATTAAATAAATTGGCAGCACTCTGCTGTAATTTCCTGTCATGTCTAACATATGAACGGTCTCACGTTATTGTATTGTACGGTCTGAATGAATGAAGTTTATTCTGCGATAATGCACAGCTGTGACACTTTTGTTTTCATTCCGGCATACGTATCTAGTACCTACCTATATTGAATTTCATTGTTGACTAGCTGTCACCTGCGGCTTTGCTCGCGCGGCGGCTGCATACTGCATACGCATTATTTGGTTAAAATCTATGATCCTAATTTCAGATCCTTTAGGGTGGGACTTTTCAAAATTCCTTACTTAGTGCACCCCTACACTATATACATATACATACTACCCTCAAAATTTCATAACTCTAGAACTTATAGTTTAGGTTGTGCGTTGATTGTCAGTCAGCTTCAAAAGAGTTTTATATATTTAATAAGAAGAAGAAAGATTTATATTAGACTCTTATTTATGTATTTTTTTATTATTATATTACGGTTTGAAGAGTGTGGGGTATAGTATTATATAATCTGTGGTGTGGGTAATAGGATATGAGATCAATGCATAGCTCAGGACACGTCTTGCAAATGCATCGTTGTAGGCAGTGGTTATCTCTTAGCATCAGGTTAATCCTCAGCTTTATCGATCTTATTATTACGTAAAAAACTATTCAATTTGTTAGCTAACTAAAGGTCACTTTAGAAGTTGTGTGCGTCTGACATCTTATAACAGAACCAGTAGGCAACGTAGGCATAATATTCAACTTGGTAGTACGAAATGAAATCTTCAAACCTTTGAAACTTTTACCCTAAACATAGTTATACCCAACAATGAAAATATTTTCATCTACCTGCTTACGCCTCATTCCGCCGAGTAGTTTTATTCAGGTCAAAATGTTCCTCATGTTCCTACATAATTTGGCACTTTTACCCTACGCAGCACGTGAGACTTGCTCCTAGTAAGCGATACCCAAGGATGCCTGGGCTGTTTATTACCAGGGTCTATCTCAGGGGGGTATAAACCACTCAGTCGCAAATAAACCTTGTCACTACCGCAAAAATAGTATGACTTTGCATAATATAGCAGGTCTCAGCCAACGCTATACTTAGTAGTAAAGGTTCCGTACGTGTTTTTGCTAAAAGTACTCTGCACCAAGAGAATAAACCCTTTGTAGCGCTGCTCAAAATATTATTTCCGGAAGTGTAAGTGGGTAAGGTTCACTTTATCCTTTTTTTTCTTTTATTATTATTTTTCTGTGGTTAAATAAAAAATTCACCCTGGATTCGATTGGCGCAGGATTGGAAAGAATGGCGTGACAAAGAGGGGGCCTATACCCAACAGTGCATGGGTGAGCATAGGCTGATAAGATAGAATATAACTAGTAGTTCGCCCCGAACTGAGATCTCGTGATGGTTGGAGGTTAATAAAACCCAAACAATTTTTATTGACCAATGGTTGTAATAAACTTTGCAAATCGCTTCGAAATCGCCGTCTAGCTATGCACCAGTCTTACTTGAACTACAAAATCATTGAAACTCCAAGAAATGGTAGCTCACGTTATACTGGGTTTGCCAATTTTATAATTTTTACAACAACTCAAAAACTTTTAGACCTAGAATCAAAATAAAAACGGTTTTGGAATGTCTAAACAAAACCCTATCATATGACACCCCACTTGATATTATTGTACGACATTTTTTTTTTTACTCCTTTTGGACCCTCATAACTTCACGACCCCCTGACCGATTTACTTTATTTAACAAACCAGTAAAACTTAAGAGTACTATCCGTATATCTACTAAATTCTGTGAAGATCGGATAAGCGGTTCAAAAGATCTCGTCGAACAAACATACAAAGTATTTTTGTCCAAGTTGTCACTAAGATCTCGTTCGCTTCGCTCACTCGATCAATTATATAGATTGAAATGAAAAATACAGAGAAGTACTTTACCGATAAGTCTTCCATTGTTATTTTGTGTGAAATGTCCATGAATGAATTTAATGAATTTTACAAAATTATCTACCTAGTAAGATGTTGTGATCGATCATAATCCATAGCAAAAACACTCTGAATTATGTAGCGACTTTGTCAATTACTAAAACCTCAGAATTGGAATTTGGAAATGCTATAGTTATGTAAATGTACGAGTATCAGGATAACATGATTCCCAATTGAAGAAAATATTATAATTCTCGCAATGAGAGTACCTAATTAACAAATGCTGATAATGTGGTGCCATAAAGTATTCTGTTTAGTAGTTTTTCTACGTAGTTTACTGTGACTTTTATAAACATTAATGTAGAATATACTCTATTTATAAACAAAGTCAATTGTACGGTTTTAAAGCTATATTTATCTCATACTTTCCTTTTTATTTAATTATTCATTGGCTGGAGTAACTTTAATGGAACTTTTTGTTGGAAAATTGAAGTCTATTTCTGTTCAATGCTGGAGTGTGACAACAAAAAAGGTGGGTGTAAAGAGTTAGAACATAAGTTTTGATGAATACAAGCTTCCAAATAATTAAAAACATTTAAATTCCTATATTGAAGAGTAGGCGGTTTACTCTAAACATGATAATATTTTTTTCAAAGCTTTCCACGTACCTACCTTAATATTTTTAAAAGGTTGGCATGTAGTTATTATTGGATTGGGAATAATTTGACTTTAATTGGTAGTTTCTCTTGGTAGTTTTGCCAAACCTTTTCATTATTTTAACTTTACTAGACATAAATATAAGCTTCGAGGTATTTTAACAAAAAAGTTTAGTACCAGCCGTAACTATCCTATAAACTGTTGATAACTCTCACACGGCGGCATCTACTGTTATGAATAGGGCGGCAAAATGCATCATTCACTCCTGTTTCCATTCTAATTTTAAAATAGTCGTATTGCCGGATGGACTTGCAGGCGAATGAACGACCTTGGCATTACTAATAGGCTGCTACACTAAACGATGAACGAGCGTCATTTTCATCGTTTTGAGCTACACTGCGTGAAGACAAGGCTACGAAACGACCATCCGCACGCAACGTAAAAAACAGCCGCGCAATGTAAGTCAAATGTTACTAGCGAATGTTGGGATAAAGTTTTTCTTGGTAGGCCCTGCGTCAGGATAAAAATAGTATGAAGTATATTACACTAATCGGGAACAGTGGCGTGTAATGTTGAATCATTGAACCATTTGAGCATAAAATTACATGTTTTGTAAAAAAAACCGGTCAGGTGCGAGTTCGATCCACGTCATTATCTGAACAATTTCACAGGAGATTTAACTCTTTTTTCTACATTAATTTTTTTTGTTTATTTTGCTTGCTAATTATTAAAAAGCTGCGGGAAAAACGACACAGTGTTTTTTTATTTTTTTTGTGATGTGAGAAACAAGTTTTGAAAGGTTTTTGCTCGATCTTTTATAAGTTTAACCATTACCTTTATTTGAGACCTAAATAGACTTTTATTTCTATTTAGCTGTCACCCGCGGCTTTGCTCGCGTGTTAGCAGCATACGCATTATTTGGTTAAAATCTTTGATTCTAATTTTAGACCCTTTAGGGTGCCACTTTTCAAAATTCCTTACACTATATATGGATATTAAACCCTCCAAATTTCATACTTCTAGGACTTATAGGCTTATTTAGGCTCTGCGTTGATTGTCAGTCAGCTTCAAAAGCGTTTGATATATTTAGATTTTGCACTGTGTCGTCATAGATAGGTATATTTATGTTAATACTAATCTTTCAAAAGATGCACTGAACAGTCTTGTGTTCGAAAGAACCCTGCCATATTTCACGCGTAATGATCTCAAAAAAGGTTTAATGTTCTGAAAGTCAGAAGGTTTTGTAATAAATTTATTACAAAACCTTCTGATCTTGTCAGACAAAGCTTACCTTTTTGGTAAGACCGATAGGCTGCAGTCGTTAACACGTTGCTTCTATTTCTGTGTATAATCAAGTGGGCCATCGGCTTGTCTCATCATTAGTTGTATAAAGTAACAAAACCCCTATTTACTCCCACATAGGAGCTAAAGTCGAAAATATATTTAAAATGTATAAACTTAAAAATGTAATTGAATTTTTTTTTCGAATGGACTAAAATGCTGTTGTAATCGTCTGACGATTGCTGACAGCGTTACCGGACTACTGGTGAGTGCTGAAGGCTCTCGACCATATCAAATGGTTTAGTTGGCAACAAAATGTAATTGAAAGAAATTCATTCAACCTACTTTTGTACGTGCTATCTAGTTACTAAATAAATGAGCATGAAGTTATGAAAAATATCCTCAAGCAAAGTAGTAGTCTTTTTTTTCACATATCTTTCTAAGACTTGTAAGGGAAGTCTTTGGGTAATAACTAGGTAGGTTAAAGTTTAGGTTTCCAGCAACGGAAAAGAGCACTTAGTTATCGTTGTTTCAGAGATTTGTAACAGCGAGGTGGCAGAACCATGACTAAACCGCGCTAATATATAAACTGTGACGTCATCTACTCTGGTCTCCTGGGAGAACTGTCAGCCGGCTGCTTAGTTTAGGAAATGCAAAATATCAAACCTATATATGAGACTATAGCCGTCGCCCACGGCGTTGCTCGCGTTCTACCCTTCAGAGTGTGACGTTTCAAAATTCCTTTCTTAGTGCACCCCTGCACTATATAAGGATACTACCCTCCAAATGTCATACCTCTAGGACTTATAGTTAAGGCTGTGCGTTGATTCTCTGTCAGCTTCAAAAGAGTTTTATATATATTGATGATGATGATTGATGATGATTCCACGAAAAGCATTGACTTAAAAAGCACCCAGCACTTTCACTATTCTACGCTATTAAGGTTATACTTACCAATAAAAAAATACTCGTAGGGCTCGTAAGTACAAAAAAAACAAGTCGCAAAACTTGACTGGAAAAATAGTTCAGCGCATAGGAACTACGGCAAAACACCAATGGCCAATGACATGTAGCGATTCGACCGTTTAATGAGACCGCAACGAATTGCCACTGACGCCCCAGGGTTGGCAGGAGCTTAATTGAGCTACGCCACAGCTTACACTGAACCGCTGGAATATATGTACAGCTTATTATTTAATTCGTATGCAAAGTAGGTCTACGCCTTTTAACCTTAATTTTGAAAGGTGTTGCTAAGCTAATTTAAAACTATAAAGTTTACAAAGTTTTGTAGAAGCCCTAAACTGATATTATGAATTTGTTTTTATTTTTTATTCACTCTACCTTTTTCTATTCTACGATTTTACATTCCGCTCGTTTGTATGATATACCTCCCTAAGTAACATAGTTACTTAAATCTATATAGCCACATCACATGTAAATATTATTTAAACTTTTATAGGTATGAAATGAAAAACATTTATTAGATTAGATTAGAAAATTCTTTATTGCACTTTAAAAATCGTACAGAGGCGAGTTTAATGCTATTTAGCATTATCTACCAACTAACCTGGGTGTAGTGTGGAGATCTGGGTGTAGTTTATTCAACCCATTGGGTACAAACAAACACATAGATACAATAGAGAGAAATGAAAGTAAGTCAGACAGGAAGGAGCAGAACAGAGTAAGTGGTAGGACGCAAGTAGGTACAAAAGTATAGCGAATAGGTAATAAGTATCAGAACACAAAAAAAAAACAAAATAAAAAATGATGCTAGTTAGTCCTGTCCTGTTCTATAAGTACCCTTGTGCGGTTGAACAGGTTGTTCTCAGCATGTGCTGCCCCACATGCAGGTATAAGATATTTGAATTATTATTACCACGTTTTTTATTTCGAACCTATTTCAAAAGATCGAAATCTTTTTAATTATTTATTGTCTATTTTTTATAATCATTTCTTTTTGCACTGTGGTCGCACGTTACAAAAGTTGCCATGCCACCAAAGAAAGGAGTAAACTCAAACGCCATTTTTTAAAAGAATTTACGTACGCTAGTGTTTGATAGTAGATGCAGTAAAGTTTATGGGCAGTGTACAATGAACACACATTTCAGTACACTATAAATATCATTCGTAACAAGAAAAGCTGCTGTGTTTTATGACCACAAGCAAATCAAATTATCTTCAGCAAATAAATACTGAATGGGAATGGCACCTTTTAAGTACAGCAGACGGAAACTGATAGGCATGGGAACTATTCTAAAATTTATAAGTACAAAGAACAGCTACCGACCTAGTAACTACTATTTCTTCTGTAGTACAAAACATGAAGAAGCATAGCCAGATTACGTAGATACATGACACACTACTACGTTTTATGATAGAAATAAAATCAAGCTTCGAGCAGACCGGATTCGTATACGTGTATGCGTCGCAGTCACGCGCGTAGTTACTGAGTTGTAATGTATAAACTGTATGAGACAGGATACACTGCTTTCGTAATGACGCGCACGTCAAGGCTCGAGCAGACCGGATGCGTATAGGTGTATACGTCGTAGTCACGTCGCAGTCATGCGCGTAGTTACTGAGTTGTAATGTATGAAACTCTACGAGACAGGACACACTGCTTGCGTAACGTAGACGTGCGCGTCATTACGCAAGCAGTGTGTCCTGTCTCATACAGTCTGCTCGAGCCTTAAATCTTTAAAGATTTCCAGTGAACTGATGCATACAATTTAGTTTGTGGTAGAAAACAAAAAAAGGCTACGTGCTCCACGACAGAAAATAATTCTAAAATCTATACAGAAAAGTGTCACCAGCGAGCTAGAAGATAACTGTTTCTTCCTTTCCTCTTTCAGTTGCAGAAAACCACCAGCCTCCTAGCTACAATTTATTCTGTGCCAGAAAACATAAGGAAGCACAGTCCTACATATTCCACGATAGAGGTAGGACGGTAAATAAGCCGGGTGTTGCGTGAACAAAATTTACGACGTCGACTCTAGAAACACGCCACGGTTAATATATCACGCTGCAGCAAATAAGACGTCTCCGCACGTCTTGAGGCTTTCGCGATACTGCAGCATCGCAACGTAAAGAAATAGAGAAATTGTATATAGCACGAACTGAGTGCTTCTTAATCTTATCGCTCAATTCGTTCGAGATTAAAATACGAAATTCTGTTTTATTTGGGTGTTTCAGTAGCAAATATTAAACATTTTGATCGGGCAAGTGGAATGTGACTTTTTTCACAATGCTGGTTGCGAACTTTCGCATCTAGTGTATCAAAAATATAACCCTATACTTGGTTTCAGTTCAAAATGAAATTAGCCAAGCGTAAAAGCCAAAACGAGTCACATTCGTTACGGTTATTCCCGCACTGAGCCAGAACCAGGAGCTTTTTCACGTCACTTGTCCGTGGCACGCCGTCCGCACTAATCCTCTTGTACGAGTTGGTTTTGTTCATTTTGCTGGACGCTGGCGGTGTCGACCGAGGCTGCTTGTTATCCGTTTTACTGGTTTTTACTAGTTGCTGTTCATTTTCTACTTTAACAGCTAGGAACCACGATAAAACTGGCCATTTAGGCAGTTTATTAAGTAGTTTTCTGTTTCCAGCATAACTTAGGTAATTTTGACTTCTTAGCGAGTGTCAATAAAATAACCAGTCAGTAACAGTCTACACAACCGTATTTTACTAAAATAACGTATTTAAACTTGACAAAGAAGATGCAATAACCCAACTATATCAAAGCAATTTCGACAATTATTCTAAAAGCAATTCAAGGCTGAACTACTCAAAATTCAATTACCAGACCAATCTAAACGGACATTAAAACTATCAAATTCATGCAATAAATGTATACCATCAGCTATTTAAACTATTATAAAAAGTCTCGAATATTAATGCTTCTGGAAGCAGTGGGTCGTGACCGAAGATGTTCGTGACACATCCATCCTGGCTTCGGTGGAGGCTTTCAAGGTCGCGGTCTGACGAGGCCGTGACTACGTTTGTTCATTATAAAATAGAGTTGTGACATTTTGGTAATCTAACATTGTGATGTCCGACAAAATACGTTTTGACTGGATCATGATTGTTTGGCAGAACATGGTGAATATTTTCTCATACTTATCATACTACCACCATGTTTCTTTACTCAACGATATTACGATATCAGTAGATAGATACAAAAAATAATATTTTTACGTGTCAGAAAGAGTCAAAACTAAAACTGGCTAAAAACTAAAACTAAATTTGGCTAAAACTAAAACTTACCAGTGGTTTACAATGATTGTAAACCGCTGAAAAGTTGTAGATTATAGCCAGGCTGATATAATCGGATGAAAGTGCTAAGATGAATATGCTTCCAAATTGCAATAACTCTGAACGATGATGAACTTACTAAGATTTGATAAGTACATAATGAGAAAGCAAAAACGCTAGCCATATGATAGTACTTCAAATTGTGATGATGAATTCATGACACATCAAAAACCAGTTTCAAATAACCAAATGCTGATTCTCCGACGAAAACAATCGACTTTGCCACATCTCTACAACTTTAGAGGAACGCTGATTCGTCGTAAGTAGCTGCTGTGATTTCCCCTCGAGTAACTGAGAGATATTTTAATTGAAATAAGTAGTTTCTTACGAGAGACCTTGAAAATAAACGAAGGCTGATAAAAACCAGATTATGGAAATTAAAATTCACGATAGTAATGTGGTTAATTGGCTCATGATTTTCCAAGAACGTCTCAATATTGTATGTCCGTTTTTTATGTAATTGGTTCCTTTGAGAGGTATGTCCTAATCCACTTGATGTTAAGTGATAACCAATGCCGTTATAACGATGCATTGCCTCACAATGCACGTTCACTATGGTTACCTACTTGTCTTGTGATGCTTAGTAGTACTACTTTCCCGACTAGCTCTTTCACAACGACCGTTACTACTGCTAAACTCATACTTTGAGTGTCAATTCAATTGTCAACCTACCAATGACACCAATCCAGTTAGTACTCAAAGTATGAGTTTAGAGTTCCAATTCGATTGGTACCTACGTAAAGTTTGAGTTTATTATTCGAATTGAACCAAATCGTACGGTTGACACAATCGTCACACCCCAAAGCGTACATAGCTAAAGTAGTATAGAGCATGGTCCTAAATTATGCAACCCCTATTACAAACTCTGAATAGAAAGCCATTTGTCTCAACAGTAATAACCTCCGTAATCCTCAAGAGAAATGAATGCAAACAATACTATTTGTAGATCCAATAAATCAGACGACCGCTTGTATCAGGATAAATGCTCATAGTTCGCAAATTCGAACAACACGCATGGGAATAAGGTCCATTGTCCACTGAAGCTTCAAAATCATGTATGCCATAAATAATAATAAAAATGTAATTTTCTAGTGGCAACGCGAAGGATAAAAGGTTTTGAATGGTGACCAACAAACCGGAAAACAAAACTTTTGATGGTTCTCATTATTTGTAATGGATATCATGACCAATTTTTATAGTAATGATCACAGAAAAGTCTGTAGAAAAATACAGAATGTAAGCCAGCAAGTTAATCTACGTCTGTTTTTGACTGTATGTAATACGAAAAGACGCTCGATGAGCTCGGGAAACAGTGCTTCCTTGGGATACTCGCTGTAAATGGAATATTCTGTGGTAAAAGTAACTCGATGAAGCTGTGCTCGGTATTTAAAATTTTGCGTGGAGAATGACGCAAAAGTCCTCGCAGTAGAAAACTCGACATGGTGTGTGATGATGACGAGGCACGCGTTGCTGAATGATTTGCACTTTAGAAGAAAGTGTATGCTAGTTTAACAGTGCTGCGAATATCGTGAATCGGAATAATATTTCCGAAACAACACTATTTATCGATAAAATATCGATAAAACAACAAGTAATAAATTTCACCTACACACGTATTCATTGCGCGTCGGATGTACACACACGTCAAATTAAACATTCATAAATTCAAATTGGAGATCAGTATACAGATCACATTTAAAATTATCACCCGTTACCGTTCTCGTATTGGTTTTTAAGCAATAAATTAGGGTAGATATTAAATCTACGTGATATTAATATTGATTAACGTGATTGCTTTCGTACAATGATAATCGAAATAAAGGTAATTGCTGACTTTTTTTGATGTAAATTGCCATTTTATTATTTTTTTGGGATGTAACAGAAATCATTATCATCATCATCAATATATATTAAACTCTTTTGAAGCTTACTTAAAATCAACGCACAGCCTAAACTATAAGTGCTAGAGGTATGAAATTTCGAGAGTAGTATCCTTATATAGTGTAGGGGTGCACTAAGAAAGGAATTTTGAAACGTCACACTCTAAAGGGTAAAACGCGATTAACGCCGCGGGCGACGGCTCGTTCAATATAATTGTGATTGTCTTCTCTATTTGTAACATCAACAAATTTTTATGTGAACATAAAGAGGCATTTGGAATAATGGTCTTAATGTTGAAAATATTTTAAACGCCTGTTATTTTGGAAAATAAAACCATCTATGCGTTTTATTCCGGAGTAAAACCAAATTCAAAAGAATGATACAGAAACAAAGTTTCCTTTATCAAATCAAAAGTATATCCCGTATATCCTCAAAGCTCCGTAAGACTGTTAAACACAACTGTAAAATATCCAAGCTAAACTTTTTTAATGTAAAACTTCGAGTCAACCGCAAGAAACACATCAGAATGCATTCTTTGTTGCAAACTTTTGCAGCGAGCGAAAGTCTGCATCACTTTAGTTCGACTATCAATTTGAAATGTGCTTTAGCATGCTAACTTTAGATTTCAATGTAGCGCGGATGCTTTTACAGTTGAAACTTTAGATGCCTGTGTAACTCTCAGTTTCGCCAAATAGAATAAACCGAGACTGCAATGCGCAGAAATACCTACCTACTTCCATTTTCAACACAGTGATGTCCCATTCCATGTCAAGGTAGCTTTAATACACAAAAATAGATAATTAAGCCACTAAAAAGAACAGAAATACTGAAAAAAAACCAATGTAACTATATGTAACTAGCCGTCGCCCGCGGCGTTGCTCGCGTTCTACCCTTTAGAGTGTGACGTTTCAAAATTCCTTTCTTAGTGCACCCCTACACTATATAAGGATATTACCCTCAAAATTTCATACCTCTAGGACTTATAGTTTAGGCTGTGCGTTGATTCTCTGTCAGCTTCAAAAGAGTTTTATATATATTGATGATTAACCCTTAAAAATACACTGAGATAATAGGGTATACACAGATTCAGATTATTCATATCAGACGCAGATCGCACTTGTGTGCGCGAATAAACAAATTTCGTTTCTGAAGTGAAACTTCTGTGCTAAAACTGTATGCATAATCTGTGGCGTTCACTGCAATCAGTTCAGTGGAACATTTTACCACAAACGGTCCCGGCCGGCACCGTTGCTGTAACTACTGGTTACTGGCGTACGATGCGACGAGATTAGTCCAACACATTCGCTGTAGCTGTGCTTTTGACACCGTGCGACTTTTATGCAACCGCAGCGGCTAGAGCTGCGCTTTTGTTTTTTGCAGTATCTATATACAGCTCTTTTTAAACTGGTCGCATTTTGTATAGCACCACTTTAAGTTGATCTTTCAAGATCATTCATTCTTATACCATTCGTGGGTTTTGGTTTGCTGGTGCGGCAATATAAATCAGCGATTCCGGTGGCCGGCCTTGGGGTAATTTTATAGATTGCTCTAATACGGTAGACGTTACAAGAGCATCTAAAATGTAGGTCCATGCATTTTTCTTATGCAATTCCGTTGAACTTTCAAATGATGCAACCTGAATTATAATGATGCTGCGTAAAAGGGTTAGAGACGAATTGACATACAATTTGCTCCATTAATGGGATGAGTGCAGACATCCGGGAGATTGGTCGTTGACCTCAATTTGGGGTAACATGATTTATACTGATTTTAAAGTACCATTATAGGTTAAAAGCGTTGCGGCTTTCACATAAAATAAATTGATTTCAATTACTTACGGTCTTTGTCGTGTAATGATTTTATCAAAGCTTTTGTGTACCTATAGGTCTTCTGATTAAAATTGTTGATTTAGTAATGGCCAAACTCAAAGACGTCACTTAATCTTAAATATTACCTACTTAAAATCAGTGTTGGTTCTGTTTAGCATTGATTGTATCTTTTGACATACGTCTCTGAGTGACGTTATTTTGCTAGTTTGTGTTTTTATTAGTATACTATTACTTGAAATCAAGATCTAGAATATAAATAAGACTGAAGTATTTTTTCTCCTAAAAAAACCCGCTTCAGGACAAACCTTCAAACAATTTATTTTACCTACAGGAAAAAGAGAAGTAATTAATATTTTTAGCAATTAAGTTATTAAGCAACTAAATACGCGAACAATAGAAATAAGTTTGTCTCAAATATATTAAATTTAGTTTTACTTAATTACTTACGGGAAAAAATAGTCATAAACTATTTTTTAAAGGAAAAAGGTATTGTGGTCGAATCCGGAAAAAAAACCACTTGCAGGAAAAGGTTCAATATAATTATTATCTTGTGGAGTACTAACCTACCTATTTGTATAAGAAATAATCAGTACATAAAATTAGTTCCAATTCCTAGCATAGTTTAGTTTTGATATCAAATCAAAATACGTGCAAAATTCTCATAACTCCGATTTAGTCAAGTAGTCATTAGTCAGGTTTAAGAGTTCATGCGTTAATTATTAGTTTGTTCAAAATAAAAATAATTGTAAGTTACGAAAAACGTGTAATAAACGACTATAGTTAAAAAAGGGAGGTACAACAACAAATCATTCCTATAATTTAAGCCTATATACTCAAATATTCGATATTCCATAGATAAATAAATAATGGAGCAATATGACAAACGATTCGTTATATTATATTTAGTACAAAAAGGTTAGTAATCGAAAATCAATAGGTTGGTTCCATTAGGTTTATCAATTCGATCATAGGTCTAATAGTAATGTATCAGTAACGACTCGGGGCTCAAAATCGGGTCCTTCGATTCGATTTCAACTCGATTCGGGTCAATTGATTGAATCCGTGACCGCGTCACTCACAATAGCAAAATTAATGGTCGGAAGAAACGCTGTCAAACGAGGACCTTTATGGGAAATGTTTTATCATATTTTCCTGTTACAGATATTTCTCAAGTAATGATCATCAATAGCCACTTCTTCCAAAGAAAAAGCGCACTGCTGAACTTAGAATTCATAGAACTTCTTATGATTTTTAGAGCGACAGGCTGTACAAGATGCAATATGTTACGAATCTAAGCATTATGCCATATTAAGCATTATGACAGGCGTCATGGCTCAGTCGGTAGTAGCTCTGCCTTCCGTGCTTTGGGTCGTGGGTTCGATCCCCACCAAGAACAAACATTTGTGTGTGGCGAACATAGATGTTTGTTCTGCGTCTGGGTGTTACTATGTATTATAGGTAAGTAGGTAAGTAAGTAAGTATTGTATTAGCAATCTAGTTCCCATAGTACAAGTTCTGCTTAGTTTGGGACTAGAGGGCGTTGTGTGTAATGTCCAAGAATATTTATATTTATTTTATTTATCTATGTCGTCCTAAGCTAAATTTTGGGTGTGTGGTCTAGTTTCGAACTTTTCAACCCCAACCTCCATCGCGTTGATTCTCCGAGCAATAATGGTTTCTACTCGTTTGTAACATAAACGGCTAAACAATTTGTAGTGTTATTTAATAAGCCCGTCTTAAACAGCTTATAAATATAAAATCTTATTCGCTTTTATTAATATTGACCTTTAAAGGTTATGAGCAGGAACTTTTGTTTCTATATTAAGACGCACCTGATTCTGATTCACTCCAAAATCTGCGAACAAAACATACAAATAAATGAGTCAATTAACCCAAGATCTGTTTACGTAAATTGCATGTGACGTGTGTTTTGGCAAGGATTCAGTCGCTTGCAATAAGCAAAGTCAATTAAAAGTCGGGTCGGACCGAAAATTGTGAAGCACTCGACGGCATAAGACCCTTGACGCACACAACACAACTCGTTTTAGAATCGTAGGTAAGTTTTCTCAGAAGCAGCTGAACGTCTGAAGTGAACAAATAGAGCTATGCATTTCAAAATGCACGATAAAAATAATAAAAATTAAATTTTATATGCACTAATCACTATGGTTTTTTATCATCATGATAATCAGGCTCAAAATTTCCACTACTGGTACATGCTTTTTCGTAAGCTTCTAGAAATAACCATTTTGACTATTCTCTACCCAGCGACTTACATACTTTTTGCGATATTTTCAATTTCAGTGGTCACCGGATGTTACTTTAATACAATAAGCAGCGGCGCATTTTTCATCATATCGCATAGGAACTAGTTGTCAAGCTATTTCTGAATCCGCAAGGATCGGTCGACTTCGAGTGTCCTCGGGGCGCCTCGTTATACCGGACTCCCATTAGACCAGTCTGGAACCACGATTTGAGTTTCTAACCTAGTGCGCACCCTAGTTGGGACTCTTTTCTAGAAACTCTAGCAACTGCTGAAAATATTAACCTCTATTATGCGATGTCATAGGTTTAATAAATAATAAAATAAAATAAAATTCGTTTATTGCAGGCACGGTAGGTAACAAAAAAAATGTACACAGACCCATATCACATAAAATCAAATAAAAAATAAAAGAAATGGACATAAAAAATAAAAATAAAAACACATAAGAACACCAGTAGATACCTACCGGTTGGTCATTTTTTGTTATTGTCCAAATGGACAGAGATCCAGTGCCTGAATATGGAATTGGCCAGATAGTCGGACACAGCCATCAGGATAGTGTTGTTGGAGCGACTCAACCGATTCCAGAATGACGCTATACGAGTTCTTATAATAGCAAAGAAATCAGGTACTCCCGCCTCAGAGAACCATAATGTAACCTGAGAACCTTAATGTATATGTCTGTGACCTTCTATCTCCAAAACTAGCAATGCGATTTCTATGCAATATTTAATTTAAAACTGATCATTCCTGAGATGGTCGTTATGTTTTGTACAAAACTTGTTTAGCTATACTAATTATAATGCTTGAACCAGTCAAGTGTATTTAGCAACTAGTTGTGAAGCTACTTCTGGAGCTTTAAAGATCAGTCAGGCTCGAGAGTCCTTGGGGCGCCTCGTTATACCGGACTCCCATTAGACCAGTCGGGAACCACGATTTTAGTTTCCGACCCAACGCGCACTCTAGTTGGGGCTCTCTTCAAAAAACTACTGTGTCCAACAAATTGTATAAAAATGTTATCATCGTAACAAAATTTCTAAGTAGAGCAGAGTAGGTACCGTTTATTAAAATAAATAAATAAATAAATATTCACGGACACTTAACACAACGCCTTCTAGTCCCAAACTAAGCAAAGCTTGTACGATGGAAACTAGATGGCTGATAGAATACATACATACTTTTTTTTTTTGTAAATACATACTTATAATACATAGAAACACCCAGACACAGAACAAACATCAATGTTTACAACACACAAATGTTTGTTCTCGGTGGGGATCGAACCGACGACCCACAGCACGGAAGGCAGAGCTACTACCGACTGAGCCATGACGCCTGTCAAAATAATGGGGGGCAGTTAGCCTACAGGATTCAATGAAACTCGCGCGTAAGTTTTGTATTTTGCATGGGTTACAGCCAATTTGTACTACTATTGTTATGCAAATCATATAAACCAATTTTGAAATCCCATACATTGATATCCAATTCGTACCCTAGTTGTTTCGCCTCGAAAAATAAAATATGGAATATAAAATGGTAAATAGAAAAGAAGGAAACAGTAGTATTTTAATATCTATGCCGGTGCTCGATGCTAAAGAATAGATAGAAGACTCTCAACCCATAAATTGGTAACCCCTAATGTGATGACATTTCTATGACTATATTTGCCAACAATCTATGAGTCCTTCAAGGTAGGCAACGCACCGACCATGCTCCAAGAGTTGTCGGTGTTTCTAGGCGACGGTGACCGCTTACCATCAAGCTTCTATTACCTATAATCCTTTCAATTCATTCGCTGAACAAGATTTGTATTATTTTCCCCAGTTACTTGGAAGTACGATTTTAGAAACCGGCGCTCGAACTAAAGTGCTCGAGTCCTCAACTCCACATCCTGTATCCGCCTTTTAATAAGGGGTTCCGTCTAATTGACTTAACATTGGATTAATATCGGCTTAACTGAAATATGCCTACAGTGAATATTTGGCGAGGTTTACTCGAGCTATAAAATCAGAAGGTCTTAGTTATTTTGAGGAATTTGCGGTGAAGAATATACTTTGATAAATGAAAGGAATTTATTTCAATAACTTTAAATGTAGACTGTTTTTTTTTTAAACTCGTATAGGAAAATACTTCATCCACAAATCTTCGGGTTATTACTTTACCGAGCTTCGTTCCACTTACTTCCAAAGTAAGGCGCATAAACCGTTTGGTATACCATTACATAACTCAAAAAATCATGCCACAATCATAGCAAGCAAGCTCGTATGAGTTGGTCATCTCTGGTGACGGAGTTTTTAGGCCGCCTTAAGGCCTCCGTCATGGCTTAACGACTGCTAGACCCGGTACCGACAGTTTAACGTGCCTTCCGAAGCACGGAAACGCTCAGATGCCACTATACAATCATAAAGAAAAATAAACTTACAAAAATAGTAAAAAAAAAATAATGAGACCCAAAAGTCTGAGTAACTTTTTCAGATCCATCATCAAACTTTTTCAACTTCTTACTTGAAAAATATTTCTCCTCCCGAATTTAGAACGTTGTTTTTTCCAAACTTTGAATGGTCACAAAGTTTGAGTCCGCGATGAATATAAAATCCAGGTGTTGATAAAAAAGGTATGCTAATAGAGACAAGGTGAATTCAAGTTACACTTCCCGGACGCAGAGGTGGCCCATCACAAGTAACTATATGATAGTGCAGTGCTATACTTGTACTCCTAGACGTTAGAGATTTGAGATGAGACACGTCATAAAATTAATTGCGTTTTATCTGCAGTAGTGTAAAACATTCGAGGGTCTTTTTGGGATTTTTTTACGAAATCAAAGAACACCGACCTATTTTAGAAATATTTATGCTGTGATAGAATCTTAGATAAAAGTTCGGTTTGAACATGAATGTATTTTTCTCTTCTTTTTAATACTCGATGGTGAATTAATCCCAATGTGTGCCACGTTAATATCAGGTAACTGTATATCGTTTGGGCGTTACAAAGTTTTAATTGATGAATCCAAGGAGAGATGTTTTTAGCAAACGCTTGTATTTTTGCAATTTTTTAAGGTAACAGTCATGTTGTTACTGTTGTCTCGTTAGTAAAAAGTTTTTAAACAGTTTTTAAACCTAGACATTAGACAAGCTACATTTGTGCAAGTATCTAAGTATAAATAATATTTTTTTTCCTTATTAACATAACGAGGTATTTCACAAATTTACAAAAATGCACAATTAGAATTAACATTTGTGATATTTTTTAATCATGTGCTAATTACTGGCTAAATTATTTTAAATATTTTTATTGTGCTTATTAAACTCCATCTACTTATATTATTCATAATATCTTAAACTTATTCATATTTTCATGGTCACGGTTTTTGTATAATTGATTTATATTATTATTATATTAAGTACTAGCTGTCTACCCGCGACTTCGTGCGCGGATATAAATAAGTATGATTTAGTAGTAGTTGTATTAATATAATCACAAATAATTAAATAAACGATACAGATGCATAAATCTGTAAAAAATATTAACTTTTTATTGAATAATTTCAGCAAGTTATAAAAAAAGACAATTCTATTCGATTTAATCTCGGTTGCGCTGCACAAAAGTTATATCAAACAGTTTAACGACTTAAAGTTCGTTCCAGGTGAATCCAAAGTCTTTTATTACTGCAGACGTGTCTTCGCCTGCAAACTTCGACTGCACTATTCAATAATCCGGAATCAATTAAAAACTAAACTGGAGAAATTGCTGGAGCACAAAAGTTTGCTCATTTATCATTGTGCTTGCGTCAAACCGACGCACTGTTGAATACGGTTTGGTCTTTTGCAAATTTATTGTTTGCGCGATTAGTCTTCGTTCATTGTTTGTCCTTTGCGTTGTGAGTCGTGGTTTGATTCATTTTTTGTTTAAAGATCTTTTGTGGTATTATCTTGAACGAATTAACACAAATCGTCCAAAGTGTCTTCTTATTTATATTTCTTTCCTAAAAGCTAGTTAAAATGGAAACTAAATCTCTTGTCATATGTATAACTAGCTGTCGCCCGCGACTTTGCTCGCGTGGTAGCAGCATACGCAATAATTGGTTAAAATCTTTGATCCTAATTTTAGTCCCTTTAGGGTGCTACTTTTCAAAATCCCTTTCTTAGTGCACCCCTACACTATAGAAGGATACTACCCTCCTTATTTCATATCTCTAGGACTTATAGTTTAGGCTGTGCGTTGATTGTCAGTCAGCTTCAAAAGAGTTTTATATTTTTAGAAGATAGATACGGCCGGTCATTCTCCATCGTGCTAAGGTCTAATAAAAAGTGACATTGGCGAAATTGCGGCCAACACTGCAAAGGCCATAGACAAGAATTGAATTGAATTAGATATAAGTAGGTACCTACTGTTGAAAAAATTGCCAGATATTACCTCGGTGTATCTAAAATTCCAATAAACGTTCATAACTTCATACGGAATGGCGTAAGAAGAAATAAATCAGGCTGATACGCGACGTAAGCACTTTCGCCAGATCCGATTTGAGAATCCTTTTTATGAAAAATATTATTTCTTATTTGATTCAAAGCGTATGCCAAGGAGCTTATTGTATGGGATCGTCAATAACGTTGTGCAGCTTGTATGGAGAAATTACCTAATTCAATTTCGCAATGAATGAACAGGGACAAAATATAATATAGTAAAGATATACATTTTGTAAAGATATATTTTGTACTAGCCGTCACCCACGGCGTTGCTCGCGTTCTACCCTTTAGAGTGTGACGATTCAAAATTCCTTTCTTAGTGCACCCTTACACTATAGGTATAAGGATACTACTCTCCAAATTTCATACCTCTAGGACTTATAGTATAGGCAGTGCGTTGATTCTCTGTCAGCTTCAAAAGAGTTTTATATACATACTAGCAGTCGCCCGCGGCGTTGCTCGCGTTCTAGACCCTTTAGAGTGCGACTTTTCAAAATGTCTTTCTTAGTGCACCCCTATACTATATAAGGATACTACCCTCCAAATTTCATACCTCTAAGACTTATAGTTTAGACTGTGCGTTGATTCTCTGTCAGCTTCAAAAGAGTTTTATATATATTGATGATTGATGATATTGATTGATGATGATTTAGTAAAGATGCTTTTTTTCTACTGTCAATTATTATAATATTTTTTCTCATGAGTAATACCTTACTGTGGGGTTTTCTGGGAAAAATAATGAAAATCCCCAACGATGGGGATTTGTTAGTGGGGATTTCTGGAATATATTATGTTTTGTACTGTTACTCAATTACTGCCTAAAAATTGGTCAACCTAAAAAACCACAATGTTGTATAACAATTGCAAAAAACATTTTTTTTTCTTAAATTTGAATGTTACGGACAAAATAATTTAAGTGTCATTTATTTTCTGGTTTTAGAAGGCCCACGTTAGTCACATTATTAGGCAATCATAATTTCCATCTGCATATAATTTCCTTTGTTGATTGCTCACAAAGTTATCACGAGAAAGATAATGTGTTTGTTTCACTTTCTTTTACCCAGCGTAAGCTAACAAACATTTTTTTACTCTATTAAAACTACAGACGTTTCGAATTATAAAGTACGTAAAAAGTACAATATAATTACTACAAATGGTTAGTGTACAACTAACTTACACGAATAACTCTTAAAGCTATTGTAGTTTGATGTACACCAGACAGTAGCCAGACAGGACACGTGCAATATAATTGTTCTCCAACATCTGGCCTCTATATAAAGAGCAATCCTGTTTTCTGACATACGAGTTCCAACAGATCTTTTGACTTTTGCACGTAGGTATTTTTTTAGTCTATTTTCTTCGATTCTGCACTGAATCCGGATCGGAGATAGATGGATACAAAGCTCATTACATTCGATTTAGAATCTCTGGCAAAGGATCCTTTTTAGCAGTGGAATGGGATCCTCATTCCCGAAACCCTTTGATGGTACATGTTTATTCGTAAGATCGGAATTGCATTTCGATCCAGATATCCGATTCTGGGCGATTCCTACGTTCGTTTCGTCCGGCCACGTTTTTTACATAATTTATACGGTTTGTCGGATCGCGTTGGCGATTGGTTGTAGTGCTTTAGCTCGCCGCCAGATGTCGTCCGATGCAACATCCGATACCTTCTATCTTCCCGCAAGACTCCACCAGAGATTTATTAGACAAACTGATAGTGTTCCATTAAAAATTCGATTTTGTTTAGAAATTTACGTGCGCCGCAGTTGTAGACTAGTAATTCCGAATTGAAACTCCGAGCGTATTGAATATGCACCGGACATTTTTCTAACACGTGACATTTTGCGGAATTGCTTCGAAAACGAATAATGCGATTTCGCAGCGTACCCCTTAAAATGTAAATTCTGAGCATAGATTCGGCCAACTGCGACGGTGTACGCTTAGGTGGTAACCACTTTTCTTCGCATAATTTTTATTATATTGGTTTGTGAAACCGCCAAATCGCTTTCTTGTTTGGATTTGATATAAAAGTCTGCAGAATTGCTTGTAAAATAGAAGAATCAATGTTACCTTAAAATACATTACAAACTTACATGATTGGTTTGCAATTTCCTGCTGAAACTTTCATTAATTACCTAATTGACCTTAACTGATAGTTCTTTGTATTCTCAAATTTGTTGTGTGTAATATTGAACTACTTACCTTATTATTACAACATGTACTTGGCAATTGAGACAATATTACTTGGTCGGGTCAATCTTTTTCCTTCGATATATTCCAGTCACTTTTATTTGTTTTCAAAGGAGATTTGTAACGCGTAAAAATCATTTTGAGATAAAACCGGACGTTGGCACAAGTTCGGAAGTTATTGAATAGCTAGCCGAGTTCGATGCAGCTATCAAATATTCACCAGTTCTGTTCACCTCTCTGAATTAGACTCAAAATAGGTACCAAATATTATTTGTTCTATGCCTGTGGCGATAGTCGTGCTCAGTGAATAAAACTAAAGTTGGACAAACAAACTCCAAATTGCATTTTCAATGTGACAAAACCTCGATGCCAACCTATCATTGGATATAAAAAAACACGTGTGCAAAAAATCATTTTCATATTCGCGTGTTCACCAATTTCACACGTCATATTGTATTTTTCAAAAAATGATCGCAGTTTATTTTTATGGATCTGACTAAAGAAATGTATGTGTCATTTATTTTTTAATTCTGTACTTAGTAGTGTAGTAAGGTATAATGATTCATGGATTTGATTTTGGCCTACACCTAATAAATTATCTGAATGGGTAGTTTTAAGACTATGTCACTAAACTAATGCCTATAAGAAGGAAGCCTTAGCTTAAAAGTAACCTTTAGCTTCCAAAGGTTACTATTAAGCTAAGTTTGACGATAAAAAACTATATTTCCACGAGAAAACAAAACTCAGATGTACGACGAAGTCACCAACAAAAGCCAGCAGTAAAATATCAACAGAATATCGATAGTGGTATAACCTCAAACAAGTTGCCATGAGTTTGTCAAAGTCAAACTGCACCGAATTCAATATTTTGCACCGACACAACGTGCTTTGCGGTCGTTGAATGCCTACAATTTGCTCTGCGGCTTGCCAATAAAACTTCCCATACGCAAGCCACAAGTCACGGAAGTTTCTACGTGTGATACCAATAATCTCACGTCACCTGTTATAAAACTTGTTTTCTAGAAGTAGACAGGGTTATTCTCGCACACTGTCGTGTACAGTTAAAATTATTTTTGAGTAGGTATCATCAAAAGGTGCATAGTTTTTCAGTAGACGCATAACCATACAACATAGTTATGTAGGTACCTACCTAGTTAACTAATTGAACTTAAACTGAGGCATTGAAGTGAATCAAATTTATTTTGTTTTATAGTATGGTTATTTAGTGTAAATCTAGATTTATTCCATGGTAAAAAAAACTTCCATACGCTTCGGATTTTTCAATCCGTCCTTGTGAAACCAGCCCCCCAAGTACCGTTGTTGTCGATCGCATAATTTGACATTTAGAATCGTCAAAGTTCGTTTTATCGACAGTTGCGGGTAGGTTACCAACTTAGTCGATCGGTAGACAAATTCGTGAAATTTTAACGAATTGGCAACGGTGTATGTTTACTATGTTTTGATTCTGACAAAAGAAAGTGAAGCTTATTTTGACGCACGTTAAAATTTGTCGACAAGAGATCCGTACTACCATGGAACGATACGATTCGATACGTTTATCGACTTTCGCGATCGACAACTAAGCGATCGATGAGAACGGTACTTGCACTGCTAGTGGAAATGATGAGAATAACCCTCGCGAAAGAGTGACTTGCCTGCCATCGTGGCCCAGTTACTGAGCTTCCATTCTGATATGTCGCGGAGTTGAGAAAACTACTGGAAGTGGTATTAGGTTTGTGACTCTAGAAAGTTTGCAGGGATTGCGTTTCAAAAGTTTTATATTTAATAATCTCGACTTTATCCTAGAGTAAATCTGGCAGCAGTGGCTTAAAAATGAACTTTTCTTGTTATTATTTTATACAATATAGGTAACCGTTGGACTAGATCAACGATGTAGCACATTTACTTATAGAAGATATTCACTGTACTCTTAATAGCTTCCAAATTATTATTTACGAAATAATTGAAACTTTTTGATCTTTTTGAATTATGAAAATTTAATAGTGGGTACTTGTAGCTTCCTTCGGGCCAACGCTACACAGTAGTGAAACATTTTTTAATGGTAGAAATCAATCGCTAGCATTAGGTAAATAGTGGAACTACTTTTCCTCACCTTCTGACTAAGATTTTAATTTATAAGAGATTGTATTCCAACCATAATCTAGAAAACAGTCCATACAAAAAGTGACTTTAAATATACGCACATAGAACTTCCATTTATCTTCGTGATCCAAAATATTGTCGACGAGTAGGTATAACAGAATCTAGAAAACAGTCCATACAAAAAAAGACTTTAAATAAACTCACATAGAACTTCCATTTATCTTCGTGCTCCACAATATTGTCGACGAGTATAACCGGTCGTTTTCTATTGGACCACCCTTGAACTTTGTATTGTGGGTCGCGATTCTGAATAGAAGAAGCTTCGACGCGAAAATGTCGTTTAGCCTTGTCATGGTAACAATTATAATGTTCTATGGAGGGTTCGAAAGCATTTATCATGGTTCTATTACGTATTCAGATCGTAAATGCTACTTTCTTGTCGTATAGGTATGTTTACTTACGAAATACAGTATTGTATTAAGAAATTGTTCAACGGAGAATTTTACCTTCTCAGATTAACGCTATTAGTATCTCAGATAAAAATGTATCCGGTTATCGAAAACAAAGACTGAAACGTTACCGACGTTCTATCGAAAAGCGTTATTCGTAGCGTTATTCAGAGCCCCGAGTCTGTACATTTGTTTTGACTTTCGACTGGAGTATAGCACACGCAAACGCATTCGCAAAGCGAGAAATTTTGTTGGAAATTGCACAATTCTCAAATCTCCCGCTAGAGGCGCTTATCCGGGTTTCATAAAAAAATTCTCGCTTCGCAAATGCGTTTGCGTGTGCTGCAATCGAGTCAAAAGTCAAAAAAAATGCACAGGTTTGGGACTCTGAGCTATTGAATGCCCCACCTCAAACTGATAAAACCAACAATACAAAACAATATGAAAGTAGCTATATAGAAACTAAGAAAAAAGAATACCTACTGAAAAATAAAATTGTTTATATATGTATTTCGGTATCTTTATTGTTATTATGGCTTATGGCTGTCAACTTAGATGAAACTTGACTCTTGAAATAAAAATAACGTTAGTTGGCTACATTTTATCCTGGCGGAATATAATAAAGTGTCAAATAACAAAGCTCTGATAAAAAGAGCGCCTTGAGATGCTCATTTTTCTTGCATAATTTGAAAATTTTCATCTCGCAGCAATGTAGGAGCCCCGTTTACTACAGAGAAAGCTCTTGACACCATTACTCATGTCGTATTATCACAAGCCATTACGTGAATGCCATCAGTCAACAATATTTGGAAATCTCTATACAAAAGGTACACAATAGTCATATAGTCTGAAAAGACGCAAAAAGCCGATGATGATGAGGTTGTAATGACGGAACAAAAAATGTTCTTATATTAATACCTATTAGGTACGTTTTAGACTGACAGAATAGATTAGCTCTGGGAGGTTGATCGCAAGAACCTGGCAAATACAATTACCTAGTCCAAAAGAAGATTCTAAATTATTTAACAGAGGGCCCAGTACACGTTTTCAGTGTATAGTGTGGGTGTGAAACGTCTGACGCTCAGCACACCAGTGGGCGCTGATTAGTATGGAGACACTGAGCGGATTCTTGGAGAAACTCGACATGCCAGTACTGGCTTGGTGTAGACCTAGCTTCACAAACAATCCGCTCAGTGTTTCAATACAAATCAGCACCCACTGGAGTGCTGGGCGTCAGATGTTTCACACTAGATTTACACACCAAATTGTGTACTAGGCAATCTGAATAAAAAGTCTTTGACATTAGAGATGAGATAATAAATAATAATAATAATAAATATTCACGGACACTTAACACAACGCCTTCTAGTCCCAAACTAAGCAAAGCTTGTACGATGGAAACTGGATGGCTGATGGAATACATACATACATTTTTTTTTTGTAAATACATACTTATAATACATAGAAACACCCAGACACAGAACAAACATCTATGTTTACAACACACAAATGTTTGTTCTCGGTGGGGATTGAACCCACGACCCAAAGCACGGATTGTATGTCTGTTTAAAAATTAAAGGTGAATCAAGCTGATTACGTTCAAAACTGATTAAAATTCAATTCATTTCATATTACTCTAAATCTCAAACATTCGTAGGTACAGTCCCAAACAGTCACTTTCATCTCCAGCCGTGACAACTTAAGCCCAATAACACTATACCTCTCAGGGAATAAAACTGAACGACTACGGTAACTGCAGTTTTGTGTCTTGCCGGCGGCGACTGAAATGTAGTAGAGTCCGGCCACGCTGACTCTGCAGCGGAACACATGGGTAACCCAAAAAAGATTATAACGGTGTCATCTTAAGGACATTCTCAAAACATATCGTTGGCTTTACCTTACAATGCGCGAAACACCCAGAGGGAGACGGGCTTAAGTCGGGTGCGCGTGTATTTCGTTGAATTTATTTGGACGACAACACACAGAAAGCGTGCGCGAACGCGGGTCGTGTGAAACACATACAAATTCAAGTACTCGATCAGCGCACGCGCACGTCCTGAGTGTCAAAAATGTATAGCACTTTCGGATACGCAACAGCGCAACCTTGGGTATCATAGCGTTGCGTTTCTATGGCAATCTATATCTACAGTCTACCGCTGGTTGGTTATAGAAACTAGCCAATACAGGCCTGAAGTTTGGTCGGGCTTACATAGTTTGTAAACTCACTGTTCTACGGCACGCGGGTGCTTCCAAAAGAACTGACTTATAGGTTTTAAATTCTGTCATGTTTTAAATGCTGCACAGTAAGCGTGGCCAGACACGAACACACGTGGTGATTGCTAAAAGTCACCCCATTCGGTAAAATAGACTAATATCGTAATTTTAAACGAGCAACCCTTGACGGCCGACGGTAAATCGTCGTTTAACCCTGTTAGTCCTCGTATGGTAGATAATGTACCGAGCATCCATTAAAAAGCTATGCATGTTATGTATGGGAGTATTATGTTCAGTTATTACTAGTGTACGATAAGCCATGACGGAGGCCTTAGGGCGGCCTAAAAACTCCGTCACCACTAACTCATACGAACTTGCTTAGAAAAAAAAATCGTGCAAGAACGCCGCGAACCTTACGAGTGTCAAGTAATCATTACAATTGTTAGGTGTCTTCAAGACAAGAATGAATAGGTGTCTTTTGGACCCTCTTGTTCCATAGTCGGCTTCATCGTCGCTTATCATCGGGTGAGATTAAACACAAAGGACGAGATCCCAGAACGTTCTGGATATCTTCAAGATAAACGCTGACCTCCCGATTACTCATAGCCTGAGCTGAGCCTCGAGTCTGTGCATTTGTTTTGACTTTCGACTCGAGTATAGCACACGCAAACGCATACGCAAAGCGAGAAATTTTGTTGGGACTTGCATAGTTCCCAAATCTCCCGCTAGAGGCGCTTATCCGGTTTTTATACCAAATTTCTCGCTTTGCAAATGCATTTGCGTGTGCTATACTCGATTCGAAAGTCAAAACAAATGCACAAACTCGGGGCTCTGATAAAAATAAAGCAAATGAAGTCGTAGACGTTTCAATAGTAATAAGCAATGGCATCTCCTTTCATCAAAATCTCAGCATATTGGTAAATAGCAAGACAAAGCCTGCTCACGACCTCGGTATCGTGAGAGCCAGCGTCCGAGCCGGTTCACAAGACACCTGTTTTCTCTATCTATTTTTATATGATAGAACGTGACGCGAATACTTCGATCATCGTTTGCGAAAATGGTTTTATAAGTATACTAGCTGATACCCGCGACTTGTACGCGTGCGAAACTTTCCACCAAAATTTCGTCACCAGTTTACGAAGGTAGGGGAGAATGGAAGAAAAGAACATGTTGTGCCGACCCCACCTAGTGGGATAAGAGAATAAGTATACGATGAACCACGTGCCAAAGGCTGCTTTTGGTTTAGAAAGGTCAAGCTGTATCTAAGAATTCACGCCTTTATTTCAATAAAATAAAGCCTATGTTTTAATCCGGAAAAAAGGCTCGTAGGTTCGTTGAAATTGGTCCAGTATAAGTTAAGGCGTGACCCGCGAACAAACAAACAGACACAACAAACTCGATTTTCGGAATCAGAATCGTTTATTTAGTAGATCTGCATATTTAGTTTATACATATCCTTAATTTTCGTTCTTGGCTTTTTTACAGTTTTATAATAGTATAGATAGAAGTTAACAGGATGGTACAGTAGATACTTGATGTCATTGTTTGGTACCACTTTCAAAAGTCGTCAGACGACAATCGACAATTGCTTGTCCCTTCGAAAAGAATCCTTGATATAAAAATAGCAAGCTCTACCATTTTTTTATACATTATAGGTAACCGTTTGACCACAATCTTACCTGATGTTACCTCTCTAGCCAAGTTGATGATGGTGATGAATCTGTTAATCTGATAAAATAGACTGATGGCTTGATGAATGGTCAAATCAATCATGACAGTTAAACTCATCAATCAAGCCACGCTAACGAGAAAGTGGATAATTGGCAGAATAAGCTTATAAAGAAGTACCTACCTATGATTTAAAAAAAGTGTGGATGGCCAGGTAGATTTTTTTCAAATAATTATATAAAAAGTTTGCGTGTCTTTTTTGAAAAGTAGACTAAAAATTTAGATGAAACATCGCACTTTCATTAATGTTATAAACAAAAATTATTAAGAATCTGACATTAGCACTGAGTCGAGGCGTACCTAGCCGTAGACTCATTACAGATCTAGGTTTTAACCTTCGCTTGATCTTACTGAAATCGAAAGCAGACCTAGAAAGTAACCTAGCTAAATTAAGAATAATAGAAGTCTACGCAATTACCTAAAACTCTTAGAGGCCCCTATCTTTAATAGCAAAACCCCAAAAAAGATAACATTGCTAGATGAACTAAATGTTATTGCAAACTTAGCAAATGGAAAATGAGACTGTCACCTAAAGGTTAAACTAATTCTTTATTAGGAAAACGTAAGTAATCGTGACGGGTTTTAAATTCTACGGTGTTAACTTATGGAGACCTTAAGGCGGCTTAAAAACTCCGTCATCAAAGTTGGCCACTAACTCATACGACCTTGCCTGCTTACTTGTGGATAGGTATCAGACTTTTTTTGTTGTAATATTATTTTAAAGTTACTAAATAATGTAACTCAGGTCAATCAAGAAAGTCTTCAGAAGAAAAAAAATCTTTCTGCATATCAACATTTTTAATAACTAAATGTCGATAACTGCGTAAGGATTTTGCGAAAACTTTACAAACAAGAATATTACGAAAAGAAAAATACAAACAAGGAATAAGATAAAGCATCATCAGTCTTTAAAAAAGGAACGAGATCCCAGAACCTTTGGCTGACAGCTAACCGGAAAATGTACGCTTAACGTGAAAAGTGAAAAAGCCATCAAAAAAACGATAAATTACCCTCGAGAGGAACACGTTCAACGAGACGACAATATAGAGAGCCTAGGAACTGCTCAGCAAAGCGATGCACCAGGTACACATAGATATTTTGAAGTACACTGCGCGGTAAGTGAGTAAAGCTCCGCGCGATAGCTTAAACCACACAACAAGCCGCGCAGTGTAGCTAAAAATATAAATATAAACGTTAGTATTCTTTCAGTGTACAAGCATAGATCGTAAATCATTCAGGAGAACATCTCTCTACGACACACACAGTTTCGAATATATTCCATTGTTGGCTTAACGATTACGAAACACGCATAAAAAGGGAGACATGAAACGGCTCTTAGTCAACATTAGGATAACATGGTATTATAAAAGTTGGGTTCGTGTAATATCAAATATACTGTGGACAATAATGTGTAAGAAATACTCATCTTTAGCGATAACTTCACCTAGTGTTCCTAAACTCCTAAACCCTGTATAGGAGTTTAGAACCGTTGCTCAACAAAATTAAATACTTTTGTAAGAAATAAAGACCTAATTATCTTAATTATACCTCAAAATTCTACATTGAACTTATGTCTATGTGACGTATTTAGATTTTTCAATGAGAGTTAAAAAATACATAGATGCCTACTACTAAAACTCTGTAAGTAGGTACGCAAGGAGATTCATAGAAATATTACTATAACTATTAGCAGAAGCAAAAATATTAATTATAAAGTTACTTTAAAAGGTAAACTGCTGAATTATCAAAATATAGGATCCCGGTATAAAATGTGTATTACAAAGTTTCAAAGAAATCAACTGCGGCAAAGTTCTTAGAAACCGCGAAGCATACAAATAATGTTGCACAAGGGAGCGTTTTGCGTCGGTTTTCAGTCGACTGAGTTTTATTTAAAGAAAGTATTGCTTGCAACTCTCGTACAGTATTTAATGAAGGTAACATTGTTTTAAGTTTTATGGGAGGTAGTCAAAACATTGTAGGACAAGTTTATGCATGTACCTAACTAACCTAAGTATTTAACTGACAATTAGTGCGCCAAGCAGCGATGCTCGCATTGCTGTGTTCCGGTTTGAAGGGTAAGGGCGCCGCTGTAATTACAGGCACATGAGACTTCAAGATTTTTACGTCTCAGAGTGATGGACGCAGTGCATTGCCTTACAGGGCACGTCCTCATTGGACTTGCTCTGTGAGGTAATGCATTGTTATAGGCAGAAGTTACCACTTAACATCAGGTGAGCTATCAGCTTGTTCCATTACTTTCACCATTAAAAAAAAAAAAAAAAAAATCAGCATCTCCAAAAATAAATAAAAAACTAAATGTACATAACTACTATCACTCATTGTACTGTAGCTGGTGTGCGCAATATTCAAATGTATCCGTCTCTACTTTGGACTAATCAAAAATAATTTGCCTAAATAAAAAAAACATATTTGCACGGACGGGACGTTACATCATATACTCGTAGCTGTATAAAAAAACATTTTGTAGACTTTAACGGTATAATAAACAAAAATTCAAAAGTAGTTAGAAAAATCAATAAATAATTTTACAGATGCAGTTCTGATAGGTCTGAGGTCGATATAGGTGGTTAACACGCTGGCCGCTTGACCGCAAGTAACAGATGTGGTTAGATGGATGCTGTGTGCCAAGATTTGGCCCGACAAGCCAATTATCATGTACACACACTATCTCAATAGGTATACTGCACATAATTATATTGCAAATGATAATTCGCTCGACCACACTGCCTGGTGGCACAGAAGTAATAGTAGGTACATGTACACCGAGAACAAACATTTGTGTGTTGTAAACTTAGATGTTTGTTCTGTGTCTGGGTGTTTCTATGTATTATAAGTATGTATTTAGAAAGAAAAAAAAAGTATGTACTATGTATTCTATCAGCCATCTAGTTTCCATCGTACAAGCTTTGCTTAGTTTGGGACTAGAAGGCGTTGTGTTAAGTGTCCGTGAATATTTATTTATTTATTTATGTAGTAGTTTGTGATGGATGACAAATCAAAAGCAGTAAATATTATTTTAAACAAAAGACTTACCTTTCAATATTCAGAAGGGTTTAATCTTGGATCTGAAACAACAAAATAAAAATAGTTAAAATTTTCTTCTTCATTTTCTAGAAGATAATGTTTTTCGTAGAGTACGTAAATAACAGCTTTTTTATATGAAGCAGAATATATATTTTTATATCTATTTCGTACTTTTATTGAACGAACAAAAAGCAAGAATAAAAAACCTAAAGGAAAGCGAAGACATTTTTAACCGACCAGTCGCAAAAATATCCGACTGATGACGATAACACATTAACTATCATTGTTCTTCTTGGCAAGTAATATCCCAAAGTAATACAAGAGAACAATGTTAGTGTAACTTACTCGGTACTGGTACGACTCGGCCAATAACATTCCTAATGAAAGTGGACAAAAACTCAGTTTTCCAATCGACGCTTCTTGTGTTTCTGTTCTACAGGGTGTTTACAAGTGCAATTGTCAAAATCATCATAGAATTTTGGGTATCTTTATTCGTGCCTAGTATTATAATTTCAAATGTACAAGTGACAGCTAATGATTTTAAACGATTGTGACTATAAAAAGAAACCATGCCTAAGATATCCTGCGACTTTAGTGCCTGCGAGGGGATGTACGCTTCCATGTCTGTGGACATGTCAGCAAAAGCTAAGGGACCACGAGATATAACATCACTAGTGGTCCCATTATGATACATAATCTAAAACCACACGAAAATACCCGAATTTAATACTACTTTGCATCACTGATTCTTAAATTCAGTTGATAATCTCGGTTGAATTGTCAAGATCTTTCTAAAGAAATTTTTAACAAGCACGCCCAAGCAGAATAGATAATTGTCACATTTACTGAAAATCTGCTTTAGAAATAACTCAATAATTCAAATTCGTTATATGTTTTATATAACAGACACCCCGTAGTGTAGGTATACGTAAATATTCTGTGAGCTGTTCCTTTGTCAATGACGTGAGCGAGGGCAATGAGTAATTAAGCTCTAATGCTGTATTATATGCTCTATGCTCTTTGTTAGCAAATGTATTTATCTTAGGATTATAACAAAGATGAAAGGAAATTCTAAGATGAAAATGGCATATTCCGGGGCTTCGCGCTCGTGAGTGTGGCTCTGAAAGCTTAATAATTATGATAGTTTTATTTACAAAAAAATATTATTAACTATGATTTCAATAACAATAAATATGTATATTTACAAAACGATTCAGATATTAAGTCAAATCCAATCAAATAAAATAACATTGTGATTGCAAAAATAAAAATAAATACTTTTACGCTATACTTTTTGTCATCTACTGTATGCTAACTCCTAATACCCGCATGCGCTGAGCACCATGTGATCTGCACGTAAACCTGGTGCAATTTTTCAGTGAAAACAAAAGAGTACAAATTCTATCGCGCGCTGCAGCCTGCAAGTTCGTAAGGAGGCAGAGTAAAACCTGCGGTGGATGTTAATCTCTTCCGTACGATCGCTCTTTTCAAAGTTAATGGTGCGAAAAGTACGGTGTGAATTGCGATTAGGTAGGATGCTCACGTTCCGGCGCCGTCCGTGTTACGTCTTCATTTTCTGTTTCAACTTCATTGGTCTACGATGTAATGTGCTTCACACTTTGAAAAAAAAACACCACATTTGAACATCTCTAGTACCTACCAATGAAACTAGCGTAATATCGGAATGTAGCTGTCAAACACTGGATGAGAAAAGCCGAAGACTGGGCTCAATGGCGCGTCTTGGGAGAGACCTACGTTCAGCAGTGGACCAATATAGGTTGATGAGGACGATGAATAACGGAATAGTTATACAACAACATATTTTGCAGCGTTCATGAATTTATTTTTAATTTAAATCAACTGCTTTCTTGCGACTGTACAATTATTATTTTGCTAGAGCCTTAGCTCGTAAGTTGTGTTTAGTTTATATATTTACTTTATTTACTTTATTTTTCTCCTAATGTTGAACGTAATTAGCATTTAAATTCCCTATTTCACAATACATTTCAATATGATCTTTGCAATCATGAACAAATACGTTTTGTTTTTATCTCTTTGTTAATATATACAAAACCAACATTTTCCTTTCCAGCTTAAAACCACAATTACAATAGGTATATGTGTACACAAAAACGTGTGATCACAAAACATCCAGCTTATTCAGCTAATCTAAAAAGCTTTTTAGCTCAACCAACGTCCGGTGATGAGCGTTTGCACACTGCCACAACACCTACACGACACCGGACATCGACATTATTCGACATGTTAGTTGCTCGAACAAAACTTGTCGTCGACGGCACAGCGTAAATATGAGTAGGTTGTCTTCTCCTTCTAAAAGAGGCAGCGGAGAAAGCGAGAGAGAATTTCTCACTAAAGCCCAATTAGTCGCAGACGGACGATGGATTTTTTCAAGTCAAAAAAAAAAAAAACAATATTGTAGGTTATCTAGTAGTAGAGATTTGGTTCCTTGCGATATACTGCAGATGTCGTGTCGGTGGTAGTGATGAAAACGTCCGGCGATAATAAACTTTGCACATTCAATTTCAAAAGAAAACAAAACTGCATTCTCTGCAAGAAATAAAAGCCACTGGATGTTATTATATTTTACTGCGATAGTAAGAAAAAGAATACTGGAGTTCCCACTTTGAATCAGCTTGCAGTGCAAAATGAGCTTTAGCCGCTGTCAATAAATGCTAGTTTGGCACCAAAAAAAAAACTGGGTATTAAATAAATGAAGTATACACACAGTTAATAATTACGGCATATTCACGGTATTATAATTTTAAATTAATACGAGCTAAGCGTTTTTTACGGCTATGTCACTTCTTCTTCTGGCACAGTACAGTACAGATACAAGATAAATTCCTTTTCGTGTTGGTGGAGTGATAGTATTACTATGAGTAGTATCATGTAAACTGTGATAGAAGCAAGCCAGCTAACCGCACAAGCGGCTTGGCGAGTGACAAATTAAATTAATTTATAACCGGCGACGAAGTTAGTTAGAAATGAAAAGAAATACCTAACGACAGTTTTAGTTAAGTTAGTGACATTTTATATGTATGTAAAAAATCTTATTTTTACTAAAATAACTAAACTTTCTTTATTCTTTATTGTACACAAAAGTAATGACATACCTAAGAGAACTTAAAGATAGGTCATGTACAAAGGTGAGCCTTACCCTAAAAGAGTTTTCTACCAGCAAACCTTCCACGATACAGAGAAGAAATAAATTATGATGGTGGGTGCGTGTACTCAGAGGTTATTACTTAAAAAAAAATATATACCAGAGTAAGCTAAAAACACAGTTAAGATGATTTTTTTTAAATAAATATATAAATACCTAAATATATAATATATATTATACATTATAAAATTATATATGTACATATATAAATACATACATGATACATGTGAAATTATCATAAGGATAGATAATGCTCTTTGACTTTACGTTTAAAAATTGCAATGGATGAGCTAGCGCGCGGATGTCGTGAGGAAGAGTGTTCCATAACTTTACGGAGTAGACAGAGAAGGAGCCACCGTAGCGACTGGTAGGGTGAGTAGCTTTAAAGAAAAAGGACGATAAACTCTTAAGTTATCCCACATCGGTTATTTTGCATTGTAAAAAATATACGGCCCTCAGCTTACACATCTAAATCGTCCTGTGGTCATTATACGTCGGAAACGTATAAAAGAATCAGTGTTTAAACTAAGGAGATCCTTGTCAATTTCACAAAAGGTTTAATTACAGTGCGCTATAAATACATATTATAGCAGTTTCGGTAAGTTTGAAGCACATACAAATGCAAATGTCCGCAGCGAGACATATTTCAGAGGGCCGCGACGTTTTACGGATGTTTCCGTACAATTGCCGCGACCGACTGCCGCAGTGAGTAGATCAGCTAGTTCACTCACATACAACCAACTGCGTGTTTTGACTTAAAACATTCACAATAAAACCTTCACAACACAATCCTCACAAACGATTTGTTTTTACAATCAAGAAAATCCTTAAAACCATCTGCTCAAGATTCAAAATGTCAAACATGCACAAGGTTTGGCGGTGGAAACGAAAATCGATATCTTCACAGAGTTGCATGTTTTATTGTAAATGTTTTGCAGTGGAAACGTGCGGTAAGGTTCGCTTCACGGTTTGCTGCCAAAACCTAGATCAATAAAACTTAGATTAATCGAGGTTAAATTTTAATATTGATTTTAATCTCGATTTACTCTATACTGTGTCACCAGCTACAATTTGATTGCGTTTACGAAAACTCAGCTTACGACTTAGAATGTTACTCTCCTAAAATGTGGCCACAAAATAAGATCAAATCGGGTCAAATTTATGTCAAAAGATGGTACCTGTTGTCAAAGTTTTCTGTCATTTACAACCTTTTTACATACCGCCAAGTTTACTACAGTAAGTACCATTTTTGCTGTATTTATTTTTACTTTCCCAACGAGCTAATGTTTATTATTGTAAGTGAACTAGCTGCCTCACAAGTCAAGCCGCAGAATGCCGATGAAATACCGTCAAACGCTTGGCGTGTGAAATTGCAGAATTAATTTTTGTTGAGCCATCAGTTGCTTTTCGTTTTGTGCTCGTATTTCTAATGTATGGCTGCATTTTATGAGAACATTATTATCATTTCTGTCATTAGAAAGACAGAGACCATAGATAAAAGAAAGAGAAAAAAAGCTAAAATTCTAAAAATGTACGAGAAAAGCGCAGGACGTCTTACGGTTTAAATGATGATGATGAGCTAGAGCTTTCAACGGTACCAGTTTTGAACCCACTAATGAATACAAAAAGTTTCAGCTGCAGTTGTTACACCGTGATCCCTGAAGAGAAGAACTGTCGAACTACCAGCAGTGGTGAATTGCTATGCTACACATTCATCTACAAGTATTTTCAAAATACCAGGTGTACCTATAATGTCGTCGGCGGGGGACTGGACGTAAAGGCTCTGCCGGTTTCCCAGTCCCCATCCACATAGACGACGCCGGAGAAACTGGTGGTTTTAGTGGGTACACCGGTCCTATCTGGACCGGGAGCCCCACATAACCCTCCTCATCCCCCATGAGGGGGGTATGCGTAACGCATTTCCCCAGGATAAAAAAAAAAAAAAAAAAAAAAAAAAAAAAGGTGTACCTATAATAAGAACACTTTTATTTTTTACTAGCCGTCGCCCGCGGCGTTGCTCGCGTTCTAAATAGAGCCTTTAGAGTGTGACGTTTCAAAATTCCTTTCTTAGTGCACCCCTACACTATTAAGGATACTACTCTCCAAATTTCATACCTCTAGGACTTATAGTTTAGGCTGTGCGTTGATTCTAAGTCAGCTTCAAAAGAGTTTTATATTTATTGATTTTTTTTATGAGCTATATAGCTAAGAATTTGGCTGCCAGCACACCTGATGGTAAGTGTAGCTGCAGTCTAGGGTGGAACACGCTTAGCTATAATCCACCTATTCACTCTTCTCTCGAAAATTCCTAGGTTATATCTTTCAGGAAATACTGATGATGGGAGAGAGTTCCACTCTTTGGCAGTTCGCATTATGAAGGCGGAACATGCAATAACTTTGGAGTGTTAAAGTATCCATCAATACAAATAGTTATTAGTTATTACTATTTGTTTGTTTCTTGTAGGTATCTTTATGTTTGCATGTTTTTCTATGTCCGTTCTGTATTTTCTGTGTGTATGTCAAATAAACTATTTATCTATCTAAATAACTTTTTATGGAACCAAAAGTGTTTAAGCAAAGACAAGCAGTTAGTTTTATACATTTTCACCAACTAAGTATTGCATTTTGTATGAAACAGCTGTTTTTTTCGCATATGCTGTTGTATATATAGGAAAAAATAACATATTGATAGGTAATTTAAGTTATCGCCCCAAAGTTTTCAATAGTAGTCTTATTATCTTCTTCTTCTTCTTCTAAATATATAAAACTCTTTTGAAGCTGACTGACAATCAACGCACAGCCTAAACTATAAGTCCTAGAGGTATGAAATTTGGAGAGTAGTATCCTCATATAGTGTAGGGGTACACTTAAAAAGGAATTTTGAAAAGCCACACCCTAAAGGGTCTAAAATTAGGATCAAAGATTTGAACCGTAAATAATATGCGTATGCTGTTACCACGCGAGCAAAGCCGCGAGCGACAGCTATTACACCATCTAGAGGGATAACTTCAAAAAGTTTATTTTTATTTTGTCGTAGATAAAACAGTACCAGCAGGTTTCGCAAGCGTGCAATAAAGCAGGCAACTTTACCAGCCCTGTCAACACTGCCACTGTAGAAAACACACCGCTATTTGCAAACTGAACGTTGCGACAACCCTAATTAGCTGTTAGCATTTAAATTGCAATAAAACATCTTGTTCTTGTGTAAATTATATTTATGAATGGAGCTATTTGTAAGAACAATAAAGTATTAATTAATTTTCAGAAGTTTATTTTGTCATGGATGGTAGATCAATATATAAAACTCCTTTGAAGCTGACTTAGAATCAACGCACAGCCTAAACTATAAGTCCTAGAGGTATGAAATTTGGAGGGTAGTATCCTTATAATATAGTGTAGGGGTTGCACTAAGAAACGAATTTTGAAACGTCACACTCTAAGGGGTAGAACGCGAGCAACGCCGCGAGCGACGGCTAGTATCTCATATATAACTTGAGAATGTCAGAGACATAAGAATTATTAATTTTGAACTTACAAAGTTACCATTGTGCTTGTGATGATGATGAGCCAATGGTAGGTACAATGGGCGGCCTTATTACTTAAAGCAATCTCTTCCAGGCAACCTAGTAACTAGTAACGTAACTATGTAGTAACGTAGTAGGATGTGCCATAACTATAAATAATAAATAAATAATAAATAAATATTCACGGACACTTAACACAACGCCTTCTAGTCCCAAACTAAGCAAAGCTTGTACTATGGGAACTAGATGGCTGATAGAATACACACATACATTTTTTTTTTTGTAAATACATACTTATAATACATAGAAACACCCAGACACAGAACAAACATCTATGTTTACAACACACAAATGTTTGTTCTCAGTGGGGATCGAACCCACGACCCACAGCACGGAAGGCAGAGCTACTACCGACTGAGCCATGACGCCTGTCATAACTATTATGATTTATTATGATTATGATACTAACTATTATGATGCCACTAGCAGAATATACACCAGTGAGTTAATACAATTTATTTAAACAGAAACAACCGCTAAGCATCAGGTTATATTCTGCTCGTACCGTAATTATTTCCACAAAAAATCACAACCATTCGCTCCACACATCCATCATCCGTAAAAGAAAACACAAATTGGATTCCGCGAAACAACCGTAAGTCAGTGAAAATCACCACTATTCAATATAGTAATACAGTTCTCCAATAAGTCTTGGGTAAACTTGGGCGTCGGCTATTGGAAGCGGAGCACTTGTGCGGAATTTCAAGTAGCATTAACGTTTACTATCAAACAGAAAATCGTTTCAGAACCTATCAGTACGGTACGGTACAGTCGCGATCAATCTGTAGCATCCATTTCGAGGTGTCAAGTGTACAAAATAGCCGTCGCAACTTTAGAAGGCAGCGCTAGTTTTTTGTCTGAAACAAATCGGAATTTAAAGAAATATTCCTCGTGCACCAAATCGCTTGTAATAAATACACCCGTGTTAGTTTAAGTAATTAAAAGAATTAGATATAGTAATAATAATAGTTGTCTTTAGTGGTCTAATTTGAAATTCGATGGAAAAAGAAGGATAACATGAATTCACTGTGTGGAATCGCTTTGAACTTGTGTCCGGTTTTTTAGCGTCGTTGAGTGTTTTTCTGTTTTCATTTGTTTTGTGCATTATGTTTATTGCTACTGCCTCAAAGTAGTAAGTACATCTAATAATACCGCCGACTGTACAGTTCACAATTCAGTTTGACCAAAAGCCAGAGATTTCATCAAATTGATTGCTTTCGACCCCAAATTTAAATGCCATTTCATCTTAGGCCCACCTCATTCTGATAAGTCAATTGAGTGACGTAATATCCTTAAGGACGGGTCTCTATCAAAGGCATGGAAATGAAAACGAGCAATCGATTTACTGATTGATTGAAAGGAAATTGTTTGATGTGATTTTAGCCAATCCACGTCTTGTGTTTGCCGGTTGACGCAATTTTTGTAGTGCTAATAGATGGATCTGTACCTCTGGTTATTTTATTTTACACTCACAACGAGATTCTTATCAAATTACTCATCATGCAGTCATGTGCCCTTTACCTCTTAGAAGCATTACTTCATCACATTAACATTTCTAGGCCAAACCATACTAACTGCGATTTAATGCGTGGCCGGAGCTTCTAACCTTTCTTAATAATGCAACTAAGATTGGTTTGGCCCGAGTTGTAATAACTGTATTAATTATACTGTCTTTCTAGTCTTTTATCATTTGACAACCCGGTTTTGTAAGCGTGGCTGAGTTTTCCAGTTGAATTTCAAAAAAAGACCATGAAATAAATTTATCCAAATTCTGTTTATTTTTTTATTGAGATAAATCATACGTTTTTTTATTTTTCCCATCCTCTCTAGGGGAGCATTGAATGTACTAATCTACAGGAAATCATTTTTTTCTTTTAAACTTATCCACTTTTATACTTTAATTTAACGTCTTTACATAATTTTTTTTATTTCTCTATTGAAACCCTCAGGTTACGAAATTAAACCCTGACTTCTTTTTTATCGTCTTCTTAGAAAACAATGAGTGTAATGTGTCTAAAGGATTTATATAACGCTTGCACTTTACTTCTAAGAAAAGGAATGCGATGTCATTCTTTGTTGCTCAAAGCCATGACCTAGGTCACTGCAGGGTATGAGAAAATATTGCACAGTTACCTACACCACTTAGTTTGTATGACAGTTTTTTTTACAAAATTTCTAAGGTTTTGATTAAGTCCGTCATAAAAAAACATAATTGTTATTGATCATAACAAATAAATAAGTATTTATAATCTAACCTGTTTATCCAAAAGTTGCCTGGAAGTGATTGCTTTTAGCAATACGGCCGCCCATTATACCTACCTCCTTAAACTTGTTTTATTACAAATTTTGGAAATTTAATGCTATTTTGATTACGTATAAGTGGTTTACAATAAAGAATATTCTATCTATCTATCTATCTAATCTAATGTACCTATATTCAGAAAAAACTAACACTCTCACACTCACACAAAAACTCTTGCTCAGCAATACTACAATAATAATAATGGATATTTTACTATGGCAATAACTCCGAAAAAAATTGGACCTTGCCTACTTTAAATTTTTCAATTCGCGAATTCACGCAAAGGGTAAAAAACACCGCTGAACTTCATTGGCAAACAATTCAGCCGTGTAGCGAGAGCGTTAGTGATACCCGCTACTCACGCTGACAAAAAAAAAATCAATCTGCCAAGTGTGAGTTATTTTTTAACATGTAAGGTTTCTAGCCTTATTTTGCCCTATTTATGCACTGATTGGGTGATAAATTGATGTCTTTTAGACACAGCATGTAATAATTTTCTCTTATTGGAAAATCATTTCTGCTGTACGATTTTCGGTAATTCTACGGTGATTTTATGACCAAACAGTAAGCAATGATCAATATGCTTGTTCTATACCAGAAAACAGTTGATTGAATTTTTTTTTTAATATGATTGCTTGTTACCATAACTCATCAATTACTATGTACCTATTATAAGTATGTATTTACCAAAAAAAGTACTCATAAGTAAAAACAGCAATCTAGTCTTATAGTAGTACTGCAGTATTTTGCTTAGTTTGGCACTAAAAAGCGTTGTTTGAAATGTCTATGAATTAATATTTATTTATCAATTGGCCATTTGCACATAAAAAGATGTCAATATAACGACGAGTATCCCCATGCGATACCCTAAAAAATAAAACTGTCTAGTCGACAGCGCACGCATGGAAAATACGGACGAGGTTCCGCTTAGCGGCGAAAATAAAATTCGACCCGCCCAGTGACATCGATGCGCTATATTGAACGTTTTCAGGTGCACTGCGGGCCAAAAATACCTATATCGATACAATCCAATTATAGTCCACGAGTTTGTTGTTTTATTTAGTATATTTTATACGATACAGATTTTTTAAATAATGGTTATTTTGGTTGTGTGGTGATTTTATCCTTTCATTGTTTTACTAGGTGAATATTTTTATTTTAAATGCTGGGCATTTATAATAAAAATATTCACACAATTTATTCGACCTTTTGTGTAGGTAAAGATCTAAAAAATATCTACGGAGTGAGAAAACAAGCAAAAACTAATAATGATCAATATTATTATATCTTTGATTAAAGATCAAAGCAAAGATCTAAAAAATATCTATAGAGTGTTTGAAAACCTTTGATTTTTACAATGACGCATTCACTTTACTGTGTAGGTAGGTAGAGTAAGCAATTCCAACTTTACCGTCTAATATTTACCATTGTCCTCAAGTGTATAACATAAGGGCACCGCGACGCTGCGTTTTATAGCCAGGCCATGTATCAAAGTTTTGCACGGCGTTCGCTGAACATCCGCCGAGAGTTACACAATACGCGATGAGACTACGAATGTTTGCTTTGGATTAATTTAACAATGTTGGATGAGAGCAGATCTCAGCACACAAGCCACAAAGTTTAAAATAAGGGAACTGGCAGTATGGTTTTTAAACTATAAGAAAGATTAGCTTTTTTATGTTACTGCTATAGAGAAGCTTGCGACAGTTTTCTATCGGACTGGGCAAATATAGCTTAATGCGCCCAGCAGACAAAGTGTTAATAAAAATAAATATGAATCACTAGCCATCGCCCGCGGCGTTGCTCGCGTTCTACACCCTTTAGAGTGCGACTTTTCAAAATTCCTTTCTTGCACCCCTACACTATATTATAAGGATACTACCCTCCGAATTTCATACCTCTATAGTGGTCGAATACGCAAACGCCATTCAAACGCCACTCAATTTAAATCACGCTTTTATTGCCATCTCTAACAAATGACTAATGTCAAACAGAGGCAGAGCAATTTTAAGTGGTGCTCAAATTTGAATGACGTTTGAGTATTTCAGCCTAGGACTTATAGTTTAGGCTGTGCGTTGATTGTCAGTCAGCTTCAAAAGAGTTTTATATATTAAGAAGAAGAAGATATCCAGAAATCGCTGTCTCTATCAATTTCTACTTGTGATAGGTACTTATACATGATCTATGTAACACAAAACGAGAAAAAAATAGCGATAACGTAAGAAAAGAAAAAAAAAGTCAGTGAGAAATCAATTCAAAAGCACCGAAGAGAAATGAACAAAATTATTTAAAAAAAATGTATATCCAAAGTCCGCAAAGTTGCACAAAACACAACGAGATTTCGCGGTGAAAATACGTAAACTTTGTTTAAAATTAGTTTGTGTACCGTTCAGAGTGGCTCGTTACACGATACAGCATTGTACGGCGCGAGTTCTGACAAGATAATCTGTTTTACATTGTTAGTGGTGGAGGCGACTGACGAATTTGAGTTCTAGAGTAGAGAGCATTGGACATCGTACAGAAATTTCTGATCAATGTTGACTTGCTGACTTGTCTGCTGGCAATGCTGAATTGCTGTTTTAGTTAAATCGGAATAAATGTAAAGATGAAGTAAAACTTTTCTTGATATTATTATATGTTTTCAAAAATATATATAAATGCTTAAAAGTATGAAGTATGTACTCATAGAAAACAGAAATTTTAAAAAATTATAATTCTAAGATATTTTAATTTTTATATCAAGAGATTACCTAGCACCTCTGCCCGTTGTCAAAGATTAGCAATCTTTATTATTCACTACTGCTTTTACGTAACGTTGGTTATTTACTACCATCATCATCATCACCATGCCCGACTTTAACCACTGCTGGGCATAGGCCTCCCCAGGCTTACTACAAAATATACTGAATATTCCCAATATGCCCATTTACACCTATGCCCATTATACATTAAATTCAATTAGGTATGTTAACTTAGTAATCAGTTAAATCTATCTGGTTGAATAAATCTAGCATATACAGCATGTATCTACAATGGCGACAAAATATTGACACACGGGTAGAGCTACTTATTAATATTCATAAAAAAATAATTAAAGTACAGTCAGCTGCACTAGAATGTGTACGATTCGTAACTTTCAAACTAGTGTCACCGTATTGAGATCTAGTTCTCTAATTTGCGTCATTTCATCAGAATAACCTTTTAAACCTGGGAGGTAATCTTCGCAAAACTTCATTCTAGATAAACTGATGTTTATTCCAAGTGATTGCTGGGGAGAAGATTTGCTATAATATTGTCGTAATTATTATTAGTTGCAGCTGTGTTGGAATTTCGTAGATTGCTACATTTGACTGAGATTAATAAAATGTTGAACTTATTTTGATAACTAAATAGAAAAATCAATAAATTTTATTTCAAGCTAACTTATGCTATTTACATGACAAAGATTTAAAGAAAATAACAACATAGTAACATACGTACAAAATATTTTGGGAATGAAAAAAAACTAGTACATTTAGGCTAATTTGATGCAGGATGTAAGTAACACTTAATTATGTATCATCAGTATTACGCATTTTTCTTTGAATATTGCGACTCTGAGTTGTCATTGTATTGAGAACCGTCAATGTACAATGTACATTATTAATTGCTAGTTGCTACTCACATTTGCATGTTACTGACTGATTGATAAGAAAATTCGTGATCACCCTACAGTTGAAAAATAGAAATTTAAAAAGTTTTCTTCTAGTAAACTCGATAAAGTTCCGCATACCAAAAAACTAAAAAAATAAAATGCACAATATATATAACGTGGTTTCTCCGCAACCAGTAAACTCTACGATAATAACCTTGGCTAGTTTTACTGCTTGTGTAGTAAAACACGTTTGAAATAGTTCATAATCGAGTAAGTTTATTTATACTACCAAGTGCCGAGTACCTAAGTATTATATTTTCGGAAATCGAATAGAAAGCTAATCGGAAGTTGAGGATTGAAAACGCAGATTTTGTATGAAAATAAACTGTTTTCAAATTGCTAGGGGCGCTTGTGAGTGTATATAAAAATTAAATTGACTAGAATAAAACATAGAAAATGTATTCACAAAGAAAAATAAAACTAATACCTACAGTGCTTACACATGAAAAAGTTTATCTACCTATCTACAAACCGTTGCAAATGATTTAAAGATAGCTGAAAAGGTATCCATTAAACCAAATAAAACTATTAGCAAAAGCAGAATGGCAGTTGCATAAATGTTACTTGCAGTTATTCCTCTGTGGAGAGAAACTCATTACCCCAAAAATAGAGTTCATGTCGGTTGTAAACTTGAACACAGTATAAACAGATTGTCGGTATAAAAAAGCAAAATATAAAAAGTTTATAGTCCACAGAAGCGATAGTAAAGAGAGATGAAATCTTAATTTGGTGTTTTTAACGATGTTTGTTTGGTTTTATAAAAATACCAGCATTTTAGTGCAGTCTAAAAATATGAGCCCAAAATATCTTGCGTCACTATAATTTTTTGAGTACAAAATGGTCAATTAAATAAACATAGTTAAATAGGTACCTACTAAACATTAAATTTGTCAGAACGCTATTTAGTTTTAATAACCTAACAGAGCTTGTAAGTATACTAAAATAACAGATGGAATACACACCTATTTTTTTTGTAAATACATATTTGCCCAGACACAAAACAAATACCTAGCTATGTTTTGACATACCACAAATGTTTTTTTAGGGTGGGGATTGAATCTACAAACCCAGTGTAGAATGGCAGAGCTATAACTAAGCCAACTGTCGACTATTAACGAAATAGTATACAAAAATCAAATATTCTATTTGCACCAATTTTATTTAATTTGAAACATTTATCAATACAAAATCCTGACATCAAACGAACCTTTATTTCGATTTCTCATTTTCATTTGAGCTCGCAAATCGCAATAATGCACAGAGTCAGAGTTCATAAATCTCACACAATATCTGTTCTTTGTGTTCAAAATCAATCCGGCAAATAAAAGGGCCTTCTTTGATCCCTCGGATTTAAGGAGGACCCAGTGGTAGCAATCCAAACTATCTGATAAAACGGGTAAAGCCAAAAGTAGTTACAATAAGTACATACTAACACAGACTACACAACAGGCGTGGAAGGAGAGCCTACCTACTTATTGAAAAAAATGTATGTGGAATCGGATGGGGGTGGCGAATGCGAAACACTTTTTGATGATATTCTTATTTTATTTGTATAAATCTTTGCAACGCAGCTTCGTCGTAGCCGGTAGCCATCTCACTCTCATTCTTTTTAAAAAAATAGCATTCAATCATCTTTCAGTTCTTTCACTCGCTCCCAATCTTTCTACGTTCCATTTCACACACAAATCTTACGTTCCGTTCCCTTCCATAAAATCAACTTCCTACAACTCGGCCCTCCTGCCTCTGTCTGGCCTCAGACACTCGTACCTCTCATACAAACCTCTCATACAACAATTCTCACTCACATACCATCTTACTTCGTACACACCTTCATACATCTTAAACATCTTACATGAAAAGTTGACATTTTTCTACCATAGGTAGGTACTCTAAACATTCTACTTTTATTTTAGCCTTAAATCTTAGTAACATGTATATATAAAGTTATGTAGGTATGCAATTTAACATCTTTATAAATGTAGGTTTGTAATATTTTATAATAATGATAACGTTACACAATCTTTAATATTAGGGCATCTTAGTATTAAATATTAAACAATAGGTATACAATCACACATTCATCACCTTTCAATACAAAAATAGTTCTGTTGATAAAACAAAAACTAACCTTTGACCTGAAAATTATCCTCATCGTTAACATAGTCTGGCCATGCCTTCATGTAGTCAGAAGATGTTGTGGTCTTATTAGGTCCTTCAGTTTGAGAGTCAGCTTTCTCCACATCATATCTGTTATTTCTCTTCACCTTGGTAATCTTGTAAGGTCCTAAGAACTTGGGTTTGATTTTCATGCCAGTTCCAAACTGAGTCCTCTTTATGCACACAAGTTCTCCTTCTTGATATGTGTTTGTAGGTGTTAAATAAAAGGCTAATTATTTTTGTTGATTATAAAAAAGGTTTTATTGAAAACCAATGTTGGCCGCCATAGCACGGACCGTACCAAAGTTAAAAGTGTCAAAACACAAAGATGGCCACCGGAAGTGGCAGAATAAAAAAAAACATATTTTTAGTGTTGCTAGAACTATTTATGTTCTGTATTGAACATAAGTTGGGGCGGGCAAAGTGCACCAACCATAGGTAACTAGGTTTACAAATTTTATTTTAAGTTTAAGTTATAAATTAGTTTACATAAATACTTTTTTAGAAAATATATATTAACTTTGATAAACATAGATATATATTTTTTACAGTTTAGCACTGAAGGTGTAACACAAAAATAATTTTTCTTAAAAGTAACTTAATTTTTTAATTTATTATTTTAACTAACTTAATTATTATTTTCATTTAAAGGCAAAGGACATAGTTTGGTATAGGACCGTAAGTAAACATTATTTTTAGGTCCCATTCTCACTTCTGCTACCCTGACTCTACCATCTGGTCCAGGTATAGTTTTTACAATGCGCCCCATGGGCCAATTTAGAGGAGATATATCTTTTTGTTTGACAACCACTAAATCTCCTTCTTTTAAATTATCACTACTATATTTCCATTTGGGTCTATTTTGTAGGGAGGTTAAATAATCTCTAGACCAGAGATTCCAAAAATCCTGTTTTAATTTTGTACATATATCCCAAAATTTTAGTCTATTAATGTTTTTATTGGTCACATCCAACTCTGGGTAGCTTGTAAGTGAGGTTCCTACCAGGAAATGGCCTGGGGTCAGGTAATTTAAATCTGAAACATCACTACTCAAAGGTAGAAGTGGCCGTGAATTTAGAATTGACTCTATTTGAGTAAGTACAGTATTGAATTCTTCAAATGTCAAAGATACATTTCCAACTACTCTCCGTATATGATGTTTGGCACTTTTCACTCCGGCTTCCCAAAGCCCACCAAATTCGGGAGAGTAACTGGGTATGTACTTGAATCTTATAAGTTTGGTGGAGCAAAAATTCTCTACATTCTCTACATGAGATTTAGATGAGTGTAATTCATACAACTCTTTTAATTTATTAGAAGCTCCTTTAAATGTTTGTGCATTGTCACAATATATCAAGGATGGCAATCCTCTCCTAGCTATGAATCGCTGAAGGCATGCCAGGAAAGCTGCCGTAGTCATGTCGCTCACGAGTTCAAGGTGGATTGCTTTGGTAGCAAAACATACAAAGAGAGCTACATAACTCTTTTTTACTATAGGTTTTCTGATACGCGCTACTTTAATGTCAAATGGGCCACAAAAATCTACTCCCGTTATTTCAAAGGCTCTACTCATTGATATTCTTTGTGAAGGTAGAGAACCCATTAATTGCTTAGCAGCTACTGCTTTAAGACGGAAACATTTGACACATTTGTGGACAACTTTTTTAACTTCTCTGATGCCATTTAACAACCAAAACTTTTGAGAGAGGGAGCTCAACACTAACTTAGCACCAGCATGCAGTAGTCTCAAATGTTCCTTTCTTATGATTAAATTGGTAATGTGGTTAGATTTCGGGAGGATCATTGGGTGCTTTTTGTCGTAGGACAAGTTGGATGCATTCTGGAGGCGACCACCTACTCTTAGAATAGTATTGCAGTCTAAGAAGGGGTGCAGACTAGCCATATGATTCTTAACTTGATCTCCTTTCTCTAACAATTGAATTTCACTAGAAAATGCTTTATGCTGAACATGTCTTATAATGACCAGGTTAGAAGACTGTAGCTCTTTCGGCATTAGTGAGCCAACCAATTTATCATTCGGATTTAAGGTGTTGTGTTTGAAACGCAAAAGTAGAGCAATGACTCTTTGAAGTTTATCTAAGTCTGAGTATTTCTCAAAAATATCATCTGTAACAACCTTTTGTTGTAAATTACACACATTATTTAATGTGAGGGGATCAGTAATGTTTGATGATGAGGCAGCAATATTGTGCTGTTCATTGGTTTTAATTGAGGTAGCATCGTTGTGCTGAAATTTTTTGTCTATCAATGAGGATGGACCAAACCACCATAGCTGGTTGTCCTGTAACTTGTGAGGAGCAATGCCTCTTGAAAGTATATCAGCTGGGTTATGTATACCTTTAACATGAGACCACATAAAATCTTTAGTTAGGGTTCTAATTTTGTTGACTCTATTGGAGACATAGACACCTTTAATACTGTGGGAATTTATCCAGGCTAGAACCACCTGTGAATCTGTGTATAAAAATACTTTTAAATCTGGGTACCTAACTTGTAGAGTCTTATGGACTCTAGAAGAAAGTTCTGCAAGAAGAAGAGCTCCATTGAGTTCAAGATTTGGAATGGTAAGTTTTCTATTGAGGGGTGCAACGCGAGATTTAGAGCACAATAAACTAACTTTAACCTTTTCAGTATTGGACAAAACTCTGAGGTAGAGACAACAACCAGTTGAGTTTAATGAAGCATCCGAGTATCCAACAAGTTCTACTGACTCTACATTTTTGATATCAGCATCGCTAACTGCTCTAGGTATTTGAATAGTACCCATATCTTTTAAATTCATTAAAAACTCTTTCCAGCATTTTAGAATATTACCAGGTAAAGTAGAGTCCCAGTCAACCTTTGACTTCCAGATCTCTTGCATGAGTAATTTGGCTTTTACCACAATGGGCCCTATCAGACCAAGAGGGTCAAATATTTTTCCAATGAAACTTAGAATTTCTCTTTTAGTTTTAAGATGAGTATAGCCATCAATCATTGGGCACGAAAATATTAATGTATCGGCAATAATATTGTATTGCAAACCTAAAGTTTTAATTATATTGTCCTTATTGAGGTCAATTTGTTCAAAATATTTTACATTGTCAGGTAGGTCGTTAAGCGACTCTGGAGAGTTGGAACACCACTTGTGTAATTTAAAATTTCCTAATTTCATCAATTCAATAAGCTGGGTTTTCAGCTCTACCATGAGCTCTACACTGTCAGCTCCACTTATGACGTCATCAATGTAGGTACTTAATTTTAGAGCATCTGCAGCTTTTGGGTACCTATCATGATAAAGATTAGCTAGCTCTATGAGACATCTAGTGCTTAAAAAAGTAGAGGCTTTCAAACCATAAGTAATTGTTTGTAACTGTAAGCAAATAATGGGTTTGCTGGGGTGATCTCTCCAAAGAATGTTTTGTAACGGTCGAAATTTTTCATTTATAGAGCACATTCGAAACATTTTCTCTACATCACACATAAGTGTATAGCGGTAGGTACGAAAGAGTATCAATATGTTAAATAATTCATTTTGAACTATAGGTCCATTTAACATGACATCATTTACTGAGAGACCATTTTTAGACTTCATATTCCCTCCGAAAACAACTCGCAACTTTGTTGTTTTGCTACTCTCGTTTTGAACTGCATGGTGTGCAAGAAAATACACTGGATCATTTAGGACATCATACTGACTTATGTCAACTTCCTTGGCATGACCCAGCTCGACATACTCATCAATAAATTTTTTATACTTTTGAAAATAATCTGGATTTGTCTCAAACTTTTTCTCAAGTGTGTGAAATCTTTGCAAAGCAAGTGAAAATGAATCACCAATAGTTAATTCTTCCAATGGGCAATTTAATGGAATGTCAACTGAAAACTTATTATTTTCTAGCTTTACTGAATTTTTAAAAACTTGTTCAGCTCTATCAAACTCTACATTTTTATCATTTACATCTTCAGTTACTTTTTCAGATAGCCAGAAATTTTTCATGATGTTTTCCAGACTATCATCAGCTGTTCCCTGAGCAACAAAGTTTGAAACTAAATTCACACTCGATGAGTTAATTTCTGATTCATTTTTAATTGTACCTGTTACAACATGACCAAATAATGTATTTTGAAGTACAAGACCATTTTCTAATTTAATTATACCATCGATTATAACTTTAGAATAAAAATCAACTCCTAATAGAAGGGCAATTTCTGATGGTTTGTTAAAATCATTATCAGCAAGCTGCACATGTGCAGGTATTTTACATTTTTTCAAATCGAAATAATTTTGTGGTAAGTTTGTAGTAATAGTATCTACAATGTGACATTTGATTGAGTATTTTACATTTTTTAAAGATGATTGTAACAAAATGTTAGCGCATTCATTCACTTTGTTTGGAGTATTGCCCAAACCAATAATGTTAGAATCTTGAGCCATAGGTGTCAAGTTCAATTGGCCTACAAGTGTACGCTTTACAATACATACTTGGCTACCACAATCAAGTAGCGCCTTAACTTCAATTTCTTGACCAGATTTGTCAATAAGTTTCACCTTCATAGTAGGCAATAAAATGTTTGTTTCATTTGTTGATAGATTAGAATGTAATGATATAACCTCATCTTCTTTTGGCTTTTCCTCATGCAGCAGAGTATTGTGACTACCTTTACAGACCTGACACTTGAAAGAATATTTGCATTTGTCAGTGTGACTTCTTAAACAAGTAGTACATAATTTATTATCCGTGGCAAACTTTATACGCTGTGAGGCTGGAGCCAATTTGAATTTTGGGCATGTATAGATTGGATGATCATTGCTGCAAAATATGCAAGACCGTTTAACATTTGTTTTGGTAACAATATTGGAAACCTTGTTGTTATTATTGAATTTTGACTTACCTTCATAGCAGGTACTACTCTTCTGAGGAGAACTGTCCTCCAAAGCAATTGCTCTTTTTTCTAAAAATGACATAAATTCTTCCAAGGTAGGTAGATTGTCCGGAGACGACCTGTCGAGATGGTATGCTCTGTTAGTGTAGGCATCAAGTTTCCGTGATAATATAGATATCAACAGCATGTCCCACATCTCGACAGGTTGCTTCAGATTTATCAAAGCATACAGTTGTTGACGCACATCAGATATGAATGATCTGATACTTGCCGCAGTACCCTTCTGCATTTGTGGAATGTCCAAGAGAAGACTAATATGGTTAGAAATAATTCGCGTTTCATTATCAAACCGTTTCTCTAACAATTTTATTGCTTCTGGGTAAGATTCATTGACAAGTGGCAAGTTTATAATTATAGCCAATGCATCAGCAGTAACATATTTACGTAGGTAAAACAATTTCTGTACATTTGACAATGAATGATTTTTATCAATGACAGCATTGAACAAGTCCATAAAAGGCTTAAATTGAGCAAAGTCTTTACCATCAAATGTTGAAATTTCTATATTAGGCAACTTGCAGGTGGAGATAGAGTGTTTTTCGGAGTCTACTCTTGTCTTCAGCTGTCTCAGTGCCACATTGATTTTTCCCAAAACAGAGAAATACCTATCTTCAATCAATCCTACAGATTCAATATCTTTTTCATCTAAGTTTAATATATCTAAATGGACACTTTCATAGTTCTTTAGGGTAGTTATAAGCTTCTCTTTACGCGCTTCTAGTGTGTCGGTCGTTGATGAAGCCACATTGATTGGATCGTTTATAAAGTTTTCAATGCGTGTAATTGTGGACTTACATTGGGCTCGTTGAGCGCGTAGCCGTTTCAGTTCAACTTCGGCGGCCGGCCTCAGCTCACTTTGGGAGGCCGGCATGGTAACGTAACGCAAAACTCACTTACGATTCGCTTTTGTTGCACTGTTACACAAGCCGCACTTTTTTTATGAACACTACACTTCTTAAACCTAGCCGCAACACTAGACGAAAATGCTCCAAAGTTAGTTTCTTCAAGAATTTTTCAATGTTTACGTTTGTAAAATGTGAAGATAGTGACAGACTCGACCTGACTTGACGTTTCTATTGTGTTGACGTTTGACGTATCTTCCCGATGATGAGTGAAGTTGGCGCAGCTGGCTCAGTTGACCAACCGAACAAACCCAACGAAAACTCCTCGAAGACCTCGTTCTATGTCGTGACGTCACAACCAACTTGTCTTTGGTCGTAAAATTTTTCAATTCACCGTCTTTCGAAAATGATGAATGCCGATGATTTTCTTCTCGAAATTATAGATTCCGCTGATCAATCGACGATGTAGCCGTCCCCTCACAACTCGCAAAAATGCGAATAGCATGCGAGGAACGGTTTTTTGAGGCTCCTCCGCCCGCGCTGACCGGCACCTCAACGACTCGATTTTTGACCCAAGTCGTCGAAACACAATTTATATCAAACGCACGACCGAGAAAACACTACTAGGCTTTAAACACACTCGAAGGACCACCTCCTTTGACAAGAAGAGGAAGTAGGCTTCCTCTTCTTGTCAAAATTTCTTTTGTTTTCTTCTTGGACATCCAATATTTGTTTTTTCGCATTTATTCTTAATTGTTCTCTATTCTCTATGAAACTATTTCTTTCTTCTTGTTTCAGCAATTCGAACAATTCAAGGTCTTCTTTTCTCTTCATTTTAGTACCTAAAAACAACTCAAATGGTGTAGTGTTTATACTTCGTTGGTATGTACTGTTCATTGCCCTTTGAACTCTGCTAATCAGCTTGTACCATTGCATTGGTTTTTCTATGGAAAGTTTCGTCAAAACTGCTATAAGCGTCCTGTGTATTCTCTCTACCTGGCCATTTCCTCTTGGAACTCCAGTTGTAATAGTGATATGCTCAATATTCTCCTCTTCACAGAAGTTAGTAAAATCGTGGCTTGTAAAAGCGGAACCTCGATCTGTGATTATTCTTCTTGGATTTCCAAATGTGCCTTGGTGAATACTCATCTTGTTTAAAACTTCTTGGGCTGATGTAGTCTTTGTTGGGAATAACCACACAAACTTTGTAAATCCATCGACTACAGTGAGTATATAGTTATATTGCTTACGTGTCTCCGTCATTGGTCCAATGTGATCCAGATGAAGGGTATCCAGCGGTGTATCCCCCTTCTCAATTGGATTCAGGAATCCTTCCTGCTTCCCGCTCTTCCTGGATGCTAACAAACATGGTATGCATGTAGAAATAAAATCTTCAACCTTTTTACCTAGCTGAGAGATGTAGTACTCTTTACCAATCAACTCCATGGTTTTCTTCTTAGCAAAATGACCATTCTCATGAGCTCTCTTGATGATCTCTAGCTCCATCCTTGTTGGTACCACCACTTGTTGTTCAGGTCCCTTGCACAAAACTCCTCCGTGTAAGCAAAAGTCATTGAAGGGTTTTTCTTCTTTTAAAATCTTCATGATTGCCTTCAATCCATCATCACACTCTTGTGCACGTCGTAAATCACTATGCAGGTCTGAAAATATGGTTGCCACATATGGGTGTCTGCTAAGAGCATCAGCATGTCTCATCCTTGATCCATCTCTATGCTCTATCTCATAATCATAGTCTTGTAGGAACAAAATCCACCGTACCACTCTAGTAGATGTTGCCAAGTCTTTTTTGTTTAGTGTCATCTGAAATGCTTTACAATCTGTTACAATCTTAAAATGTTTTCCATACAAGTAGTGCCTGAACTTCTTTATACCTTCAATAATGGCTAAGGCTTCTAACTCATAACTTGTATATCGGCTTTCAGCATCAGATGTTTTTCTGCTCATGTAGTGTACAGGATGCAACTCATTGTTCTCTTTCTGCATCAATATTGCTGCATAAGCCACACTGGAAGCATCTGTGTGAAGCTCTGTTTCAGCACTTGGCTCATAAATTTTCAAGACAGGTTTGCTTGCCAATTTCTCTTTCAAAATGCTGAAAACAATTTTATGCTCTTTTGTAAATTCAAACTTCTTATCTTTTTTCAACATTTCAGTCAACGGTCTTGCAATCATTGCATAATTCTCGATGAACTTTCTGAAGTATGAACAGAGTCCTAGGAAACTGTGTAGCTGCTTCTCATTTTTGGGTTCTGGAAATTTCATCACAGCATCCGTCTTAGCTGGTGATGGCTGGACTTTACCGTCTTCAATTACATAGCCCAAATATTCCACTCTCTTCACCAAAAGCTGAGACTTCTTCCAATTGATTATCAACCCATAATCTGCAGCTGTTCGCAATACTTCTGTTAGTCTCTCAACAGCTTGTTCTTCACTGATCGCTGGAATCAGTAAGTCGTCTATGAAAATTATGACAATACCTCTTGTTATTAACTCTCGAAATATAATTGAAATAAATCTTGTAAAAACTTTAGGACATGTGGATAAACCAAAAGGTGCCTTTAAAAACTCAAATTGCGACTTCATTGTTACAAAAGATGTATACTTAATTGAATCTTCATGAACTTTGAGATGAAAGAATCCATTTTTTAAGTCTAGTGCAGAAAAAACTCTTGCTCCTGCCAGTTTATCTATGTGATCATCGATGATAGGTAATGGATATTCATCTTTCAAAATTTTCTTATTTAGCGACCTGTAATCCACACATATTCTAAGTTTACCATCTTTCTTCCTCACGAGTACTAGTGGACTAGCATACTCAGAAAAACTCACCCGAATGATGCCTTCCTCGAGCCACTCATTCATTTGCTCATCTATTTCTTGTTGCTCCTTTGGAGAAACTCGCCGTGGTCGTGATGCTACTGGGATGTCGTCTTTCAATGTGATTTTTAGTTCAATTGGAGCTTCCTTCGTCTGACATGGTTTGTACTCGTCCACTAACCTTGCCACATTTCGTCGTACATCTTCCTCCAGAATATGACCTAAAGAATCAACAGAACACTGAAAACATTCAATCTCATTGATCCAAGAATCATGAGGTTTCATCCACACACATCCGTCTTTCATGATTGTGACCACACTTCGTAAAAATTCGTGCCCTAATATTATCTTATACGGCATAGAGTCTCTATTGATAATATAAAACCGCACGCCACAGTATCTCCGGTTGTCAATCTCAATGTCTGTAATAAAACTTCCTTGTGTACGCACTGCCGCAAATCCTAAACCGGTAAGCGTAATGTCTTTATCTTCGCTGCATTGAGGTGAACCAATTTCGTCGTAAAAGTCATTGGAAACCAAGTTTATTTCACTGCCTGAGTCTATCAAAGCACTGTCTCCGCATCTTAGATCTACGACCGCACTATTTTCAACGTACTTTAATCGAAACCCGCACAGAAACCTAACCCATTTTACAGGTTTTCCGCAATGTTTATCATCTTTTCCTCGTTTGTTTACATCCAACACATTGAACTCGCCGCCATGACAGTTTTGAGCCTCCGCCATCTTGAATGAACTGTCTATGTCATCGCTCGTCGCGCCCCCTAGCGCTGTCGCTGTAGATGTGATGAATGAACGTTTGTTGTAACTGTTTCCGCCGAAGCCTGCCGATGGTGAACGATGATTGCCGACCGTCGCCGTTTCCGAAACTTTCTTCGTGGGACACGCAGAACCAACATGGCCGAACTCGTTGCATTTGAAACATTTGAGGCCTTTGTCTTTTGATGGACAATCTGATGACGCATGCCCTATTTCTCCACAGCTGTAGCACCGTATCATTCGCCTGTTTCTTACTGTTTTCAGCTTACTCGTCGTTGCAGTTGCAGAAGCAGTAATTTCTTTACTTTTTATCATTTTAGTCTTGATGGTTTCATAAATTTTCAGTCTTTCTTTCAATTCGTTGTACATAGTGACTCCGTATAGCATCATTTTGTTGTTTTCGGCATCGGGTATTCCGTCGATGATGTACTTTATTGCCACGTAGTCTGGCATCTTGCCTCTTTTACCCAATTCTTTCATGGTAAACATATAATCGATGCAACTTTCATCGGGCTTCTTTTTCCTTGAACTCATCAATTCGTGAATCGTCTTACTGTCAACGGTGTCGGGAAACTCTTTATACAACGCCGTCTTTAGGTCTTCCCAAGTCTTGAATGTTTTCTCTGCCTTCAACCAAAGGGCCGCAGTGCCGGTGAGGGAACGTCGTGCCACCAGAAGCTGCTGTAGAGAGGACCAACCAAATATTTCAGCATTGTCCTCCACGTCGCTAACCCATTGTGATACAGGATACGTCTTGTCCTTGCCGTCGAATTTAGGTATCAGCTCGGCCGTCATTTGAAGCATGTTGTAGGGCGTCTTTTCATCGCTCATGCCGGTGCTGCCCGCGTCTTCATAGTCGTCTTGCCGGCTCTTACGTCTTTCGTCTTTTTTCCCCATATTTCCTTCGTCGTCGTAGAAATATTGCTGGGAAATATTGCCGGTGGTGATTGGCTAAAATGGCGTCCGCCGCGTGTGCCGTCTTTTTGCAAGTCGTGTTTTCGCACGAAGTACGCCGCTCCCACGCGATCCTTCTTATTATTCAGATCCCGGACGAGCCCCCAATTTGTGGAATCGGATGGGGGTGGCGAATGCGAAACACTTTTTGATGATATTCTTATTTTATTTGTATAAATCTTTGCAACGCAGCTTCGTCGTAGCCGGTAGCCATCTCACTCTCATTCTTTTTAAAAAAATAGCATTCAATCATCTTTCAGTTCTTTCACTCGCTCCCAATCTTTCTACGTTCCATTTCACACACAAATCTTACGTTCCGTTCCCTTCCATAAAATCAACTTCCTACATGTAATATGTTTCCAAAGTAGAATAAAATTGTAACAGCCATTTCAAATACTTACGCAATGTTTTTTTTTTTTTTTTATTGTTTTAAAAATACATTATAACTTATTTTGTACTAAGGAAACCACAAGGTTTATATGAATAATGCTATATGAGTCTTAGCGTCGATAGCCTTACATTAGGTAGGTAGTTACTAGATTAGATAGGTAGGTGGGTAGCTATAAGTAGGATCTAGCAAAGTGCATTCCATTTATTTAGGTAGCTTGTTTTAGATAAGGTACTTAAGTAGGTAGGTTGATTAGCTTTTTTAAATAGTAGTAAAATGTATGTGTGTCTTTATCTAACTGAAGGTAAAATAAAAGAATTTTAAATAAATAAATACTCATAGTACATACCTAATTAACATTCGTTTTAATTAACAAACGCTCTTTAGTCCCAAATAAGTCACTATGGTTTTTCTGACAAGTAACAACGTTGCTATGATAATCTACCGGCTTATTCCACTAATCCCCGTTGACAACTTTTTGTTCACAAATCCCCGTTACGAGTACGCATCGGCGTCAACGGGGATTTGTGAACTAAAAAGTTCACTAATCCCGTTACATTAATGTACCATACCATTTTAGATAATTACCCAGTTATGCGCACCATCGCTTCGATGGCTCTTCTATTTGCTATTAGCTCTACGTTCTACGTTCACGTTTAAAGCCTTGGCTTTTCCACGTAAGATGAAAGGGGTACAGTAAGTAAAAAGCGTAACAAAGTGCTACGTTTCAAAAATGAGGGTATTTTTAGCTTCTTACACATGTAGGGTAGGTATTAGTAACTGTTGATATTCTTGAAGATATTTTCCAACCAACTGAAACCGTATGAGTTAGTGGCCAACTCTGGTGACGCAGTTTTTAGGCCGCCTTAAGGCCTCCGTCATGGCTTAGCGACTGCTAGAGCCGGGACCGACAGTTTAACGTGCCCTCCGAAGCACGGAAGCGCTCAGATGTAAATGCCACTGAGTTTGTGAAAGTATATGAAGCAACTGACAGGTTCTATAAGATAATCCTCACTCATATCGGTAAAATCTCAAACTAACAAACTCCGGTAACTCTGTGTCAAAAGGGAATGACGAAATAGATTTATTCCGCGGTACCTTGCATAGTTTTAAGAATAATTTGTTTAAGTTATAATGAATTTGGTCTATTTTAAACATCAGTCACTGTCATTTTTATTTTTATTTGTACATACTTAATTTGTTTTTATTTTTACCTGTACATACTTAATTTATTTTATTGCCTTAATTTTTTCACAATTATTTGGTTTTTGTGTATAATTATTCCCATTTTATTTTAAGATTTTAACTGTACATACCTATTTCTATTTTATTTTTACTGTCAATTATTTTGCTTTTGTGTTTAATTAATTTGTATTTTTTGTTTTAAAATTTTTAGCTCGCTCTTGCTCTAGGTATTCTTAATAGCTTGTTGTCTGTCTCCTATAATTATTGTAACACTTGGCATGCCTCTATTTTGTTATTTTTATATTCAGTGATTTGGTGTATATGATGTTGGGGACTCAAATAAATAAATAAATAAATTACACTGTTACTAATATAACAAAATCTTCAAGCTATTTAACGTTTAAATGTTTTGAAATACAAATACTTACCGTTTTCATTCAGCGTCTCTCAAATTACGGAATACTCTCAAATGCCATCGTGTTTCGTTAGATCTTTTTGACCTTTTATATTGTATACTTCAATACAGATTTTTAGAAAAATGTTTGTTCAGATTTTCTTTACGTTTATTTTGTTTTTTTGCAGTTTGGATCTTACAACTGAACTAAAGATACTTTTTAATGTGAGCAGAATCCTTTAGCCACATTGTTTGTATAGAGGGGACAACTAGACTGTATGTATAGAGTGTGTTCTCTTTGTATTCTACCTTATTTGTCACAAATAAATGTCTTTTATTCTTTATTCTAACGAATGTTTTTAAGTTACTAAAAAAAATACTTACAATACTTAATTAATCAACTGCGGATCTAATGGTTGGTCCCTTACCTGAAAACAAAATTACAACCATTAATACATTACTCTTCATTATCATGATCATTATTATTACGTGTGGACACGAGTTATTAGGTCGGAAAACCGTGTAAAACATCTCAGCAAAAGTTTGCTTTGGAAATCGAATCGGCACCACTTTTATCTTGGCGGTATCTGATCATTACGAGAGATCGAATCTGTGAAATATCAATAAATATAAAAATCTATATAACATCGTAAAAACTTGGTTTAGAAGCATATTTTCTGACAAGAGCTCCTGTAGGTGGCACTTGAAGTTTACAATCTGCAGGTTTACGAGAATAAGCTTATTAGAGCCTTGACGTCATAAACAGCAAGTCTTGGCACGACGAGCGGTCAGAGCGAAATGAGCGCTTTGCACTTAGTTGTGGCCGCAGGAAATGGGCCAAAGCACTTCTGCACAGACCAAATTCAGCAGTTAATACTATTGCTCTGCCATTAGGTTTTGTTTAGCGCTGCTATAGAATAAAGAGTTCAGAGATTCAGGTACAAATTTACCTGCAATATGGGATAAATTCTTTGGTCTGGTATAGATAGATAGATAAAGGATAGATTTTATTTTTATTTATTTTTCCTGATCTATAGAGACTACGGTACTTAAAAAAACCAAACTTTTTTAATATACAATGAGTGGTCTTACTGCTAAACAGCGATCTCTGCCAGACAACCTCAGACAGGCAAGCAAGGTGTAAGTAAATTCTATGCAGGAACTTTGATACAAATAATTGTTTATCACACACGTCCTGTGAGGAAATAAAATAGGCTCAAAAAACTGGTAGAGGACCATTCTTCAAGACCTCTTGGTACTTATCAAGTCACATTACAGACTTCACCATGACTGAATGCTCTCACAATGCCACCAACAGAGACCAATGGAGACGCATTGCTAGAACCGCTATTAGCGGGAACCCCTCATAACTACTACCACTCTATCATGAGTGTCCGATTTGGAAGAAGAATGAAGGTGGAGACCATTTATCATCCTCTATAAAAAGACTCTACAGCAAAATATGGAGATTGATCCAACCATTAAAAATGTCAATTATGACACGGGATTAAAATGAAATTTTTGACCTGCTATTTATTCTTCTAAACCTCTGAATAAAATACTAGCACAAAACGTAAAGTACAAAAGCACATTGACGTGGTCAAAGCAAACGGAGGAAAGTGCAAACAGTAGGTAATACAAACAATACGTGACATCATAAGTGTCACGAGCCACGAGTTCACCTTTCCCTCTGGACTCGAGTGTTTGAAACGTTCTGGTAAAAGCAGACTGCTGCAGCTTATATAATATACATAGGGTGCCATCTTTTGCCTCTAAGTTACTTACTCTGTAGAATATACAAAGGTATAGAGCCATTTGAAAAGTTATTTATATTTCAATGCTTGAATTTCTAGACTAATTTTGTAGTATATATAAACAAAAATGTTATTTGTGATCAAGATTAAATAAAAAATAGGTACAAAGTCAAAGTCTAAAAACTTTTATTCGGTACTATCATAAGAATAATTTAGATTGTCTTACAAATAAAGTAATTCTATAGGTGCTATATAACAAAAACACCAAAAGCATTCCTCATTGACGCAGATATTGATCGGCACCTGCTCCAAATTGGGTCAAAAAAGCTATTTATGGCCAGTCTCTATATTCACTATCGATATCAGTAAGTATATCACATAGTAGAACGTTGTTACGTGTCAGAAAGAGTCAGATACATTTTTCGATAAACAAACATCGCTAGAAGACAAAACCAGATGCAGATTAAATTTGGGAAATGGCAGGAAGCCGTGTACTTACATATCGCGGGATACCTTCTAATAGAAAGATCAAAGCTGATCCCCTTCGATCCAGAACGTCCCACGCAATACCACACACAGCGATTACCAACGAAGGTAATAGTTACGGATGGTATTGCAAAATTTTGTCCCAAAAAAAGCGTTCCTTGTTTTCTTCTAATTATATAAAATCTGTTGTAACTGACTGTTCGGAAATGCACCCTGATCAATAAGTAGCCCAAGCATGAGCTAAGCATTTTTCTTTTGCGTTAGAACAAAGCATAGCTTTAGTTTGAAATTATTTGATGAACTAGAGTTTCGAGTAAAATATAAAAGATAAAATATTGCCCTCTTAGAAGTGACTAAAACCTAATGACGATTCAAGGTGATCAGTGAGATTTTATTGAATAAAAGCTTTTTGATTATAAGTATCCAAGCTCTCTAAGTCACAGACTTGATCATAGATCTAAAAAAAGAGAAGGAGAGAGAGACTGGAATTCTCAAAAGTTGCAACGGAGTGGTTAAAAAACAAACCATAGAAAGTCACGGGCACAAAGTAGTACAAACAAACTGGGTTCGAGTATAAAAATTTACGAGAAGCCATTGTAACGGTCATTTTCCTATCGAAATATGTTACGTAACGTAAAAACGGCAATATCTAAACATGAAGGTGCATGATAAATATGATGGTCGCACCTGATCAGCATAATGTGGAAACCTTGACACGCGTCATGGCTCAGTCGGTAGTAGCTCTGCCTTCCGTGCTGTGGGTCGTGGATTCGATCTCCACCGAGAACAAACATTTGTGTGTGGCAAACATAGATGCTTGTTCTGTCACTGGGTGTTACTATACCCAGTGACAGATATATCTAAGATATGTATTTACAAAAAAAATATTATATACCTAAGTATTCTATTAGCAAACAGTTCCCATAGTACACGCTTTGCTTAGTTTGGGACCAAGTAGAGAGCGTTGTGTGATAATGTCCAAAAATATTTATTATTAAGTATTATATGTTTCTTATTTAATAGAGTAGGTATAGTCTAAGAATGGATTTCTTTTGCTCTTATCGTACTTACTCGTCTCAGCAGCTTAGAATGTTATTCAGATCTTTACTAGCTCGCAACAAGGTTATACGCTGATAGTTCCATCGAGAAACAAACAAACTTTAATGCTAAACAGTGTAACGGGGAAAGTGTCTTCGCTGTTACAAAAACCAAGTCCAGCAACCTTGCTGCATCGAAATAAGGTTCAGTTTTGCAGGTTCTAGAGCTAGATCCGTGATGAGATGACACTTGTTTTATGATAGCAATCCGACTAGATTCCTAAATCGACAGTCGGGGAACATTTTGTTTGATGTCTGCTTCGTTGCAATGCGATAAAGTTGCTAGTTTTATGTTGTTGGCTATCAACAATCTGAAGAGATTTTGGGAGCTGGTTTATAAGATGTCTACGTTTTAGTATCTCTAATACCGCGTTCACACTATGCCCGGCATGGGCATAGTGTGAACGCGGTATTAGAGATCTGCCGGCATTACTGCCGCGGACTTATTGCCACAGCAACGTCGCCTTTATTTTCAGTAGGCAGCAAGGGCATGTTCGTGTTCACACTATGCTCGTGCCCACTTCCCTGCCGACTGCGGCATAGTGTGAACGCAACATAAGCCCCGCAAAACAGTGTATTCCTACCCTCAGATTTGAAAATGATATCAAGGCTCTCTTTCTCTAGGGGCGGATTCAGGCTCTGCGAATGCTAGTAGAAACGGTTTGCCGGACTATTCACATCAGAGCCCGTAAGTCTGAGTTTTGCTATGTTGATTTGCAACAAGCGAGAATCGAGAAACTTGCAGTTTTGTATGGAGAAAAATAGTTTGCAAATCTCCCGCTGGAGGCGCTTATCGGGTTTTCATACAAAATATCTCGCAAGTAGCTTGTCGATATGCGTTTCGATCAACAAAACAAAACTTAGACTACGGGCGCTGTTTATAAATTAGAGGGTTATAAATAAATAAAAACACACTATGAAGAAAATATAAAGAAAGATTGTCTGGAAGAGATACTTTTGAGCGATAAGATCGCCCATAGTTCTTTTCTCTTACTTCGTTTGGTGTATGGTACATAATACAGTGTTTTCACTCAAGCTGTTATCTACTGACGCGCACATCAATAACTAAAATAATATAGCAAATATTATGACAGAAATATTACTGTAATCAATTGTACAGTTTCCGTCAGGAACTCCCAACGCAACTAACACCAGTAACGTCCCGAAATCCTTAGCGTCACGTGCTAGGAAAATTCAGTTACGGAAGCCAGCCCAATGTATTCCAGTTTGCACCACTGGTATTAGGTTTCCCTTTACCTGCTCTGTTTGTTTATTACATGCAAACATGTACAGTGTTGCAAGAAAATACGGGGCTTAGAGATAATCTTTGTGTTTTTGTTTAGAGCTAGATCTCGCAGACAGACTTTTCATTATGTCTGGAATCCTGGCAGTGATGTGCCGTTACCTTGAGTGTTAGGTGATTTTATTTTTACTACCAATAAATTATACATACTGTCCTTAGAATAAGAACTATTTTTATTATCAAATAAAATTACAACAAATACATTTTATATGATACTAACGTAATTTCTCACTCCTGCTTGCAAATTTTCCCCAAAAGACACATAAGTACAAACATTTACTTTTTATAAAGACCTAAAAGACTCAGTGACTTACAATATATCTATAGGTTTTCCCGTGTGTCCATTATCAGCAGCTTTGTTCACCTAAAATCACACGGCAAGACTCAAACACAAAACTCTACATCACTAAGATTGAAGAATTAGTTACAACGAATACACTTGACTTGTAAAAGAAGATACTTTAACCATTAACAGAGTCCATTACATAAGTTTTGTGGTAAGGTTGCTGGTCACTAACAAAATATCAACCGAACAAACAAAGTAGCGCTGCATAAACTTGCATTCCTTTTTGCTACAGCAAAATCGACTTAAAATCGGAAAAAAACATTTTCAGACGCGAAATCCAATAATTCGTTTTGAATTTCTTCAGATGAATTTGATGCAGACATTTTCAGTCCGTATTCAGAAGCAATGTGTGCAGTGCAAAAATTAAATTTCATTCGCCGGCCGTGCACAACTTTTGACTTTAAGCACTAGTTTCAACGTTTTGGTATTGCTAAAGATTTTGTGAAAAATTCAAACGATGATATTGATCATCTTCTCTGCAATGGCTTCCCATTTGTAGCTACGAGTATACTATATTTTTTTAACTAAGTTTGTAATTTTTATGTCGTGGTTATAGCCGTGCTAATTCTGTAAATTTTGTAAATTCTGCGTGCCAAATTCTAGCCAAAGATTATCGCGCAAATAGTATGTAGGCTTTTGTCGGAGAACAGTTACTGTTACCTACGTGTATTTAGGTATGTGAAGATAGCCAATTGTCTTTCATAACGAGCGAGTTTATTGATTAGAAACGTGGTTTTGTGTTTTACGCTCTGAGACTAGACAATAGTTATTTAGAATTCTAGAATTTTTTTGAAGAGCAACCCTCGCGCCCTTCGATTTTGTTTAGGTAACTAAGTACTGTTAATTATTATATTTTGCATCGTTAATAACATCATAAGTAGAACCCGTAGCCTGAGTCTTGTTTTGTTGATCCAAAAGCAACTTGCGAGATATTATATTAAATCTGATAAGCGCCTCTAGTGGGAGATTTGCAAACGATTTTTCTCAATACCAAATCTGCTTCTCGATTCTCGCTTTTCTTTAATCAACAAAACTCGAATCTACGAGTTCGTTGCTCTCATGTTTAAGTATGTCCGTACATTTTATTTTTGCTAACTTCGTTTCGTTTTCAAATTGAATTTTCGGTTTGAACCAAAGTTTAATATTGATGCGAGTGTATTGCTAAACTGAAGTGGATGACTAACGAATAGAAAAGCAAGTTATGCAGTAGAAATGGAAATTAAATAAACTCAGAGCTGTATTCCTGTAAGCAAGCAAACTCGTATGAGTTAGTGGCCCCCGTCCTGGCTTAACGACTGCTAGAGTCGGGACCGACAGTTTAACGTGCCCTCTGAAGCATGGAAGCGCTCAGATGTAAATGCCACTAACGGTCACCCATCCAAATAGTGACCGCGCAGAACGTCGCTTAGCTTCGATAATCGGTAAAGATTGACTAAGCAAGCTACGCCACGAGCGCTTCAATTGTATTCCTGTGAGTAGTCAACGTCCCTTATCCTTGAAGATAAACTAAGGTAGCTGAAATACATTGCAATTACTCAACAAATTTAAGGCTGAGACGTTTTCAGGAAATTAAACATAACTCACAACCGAACTCAATTATTCCTTCATTCCAATTTCAATAAACTTATAAAAATTTAATTTTATCTTCTCTCTGTATTCTTCATCGTTAAAGTTTATTGCTGAAGTTAATACTTAAGTCGTTAATGTGTAGTATCATTAAATTCTGATAAAATAAAACTTTATTAATCTATTCTATACTATTAAAAAACTGTAGTTTTTCTGTTTGTTTGTTCGCGGATCACGCCTTAACTAATTTCAACGAAACTTATACTATTCGGAAGCCCTTTTTCCGGATTGAAACATAGGCAATATTTGATTGAAATCAAAGACGTGGATTCTTAGATACAGCTTGAACTCTTAAAACCAAAAGCAGCCATGTGCTACGAGGTTCATCGTATGCTGGGAGACAGATATTTTATCGGAAGTCGCGGGTATCAGCTAGTGTCATATAAAATGAAAACTCCAATAACTATGGAAAATCACTTCAAACAACAATACCCGAACCACTTTGATATCAGCATTACAGATACCTTACACACCGTATATGAAGCACCCCTATTTACGTTTAAGTTCTAAGTCGATCCGTCAGTACCCTTTTGCATTAGCGTCAAACTACATCAGAAGACAAGACGTCGCGTCGTGTAGTTAGGGAGAGATTTTTTTTTTTTTAAACCAAGTTTTTTTAGGAGCGTTTTCGTTACAATATGCTTTTTCTTAAAAGCTATTTCAGTTATAACTAAAGCAAAACGGTATATAAGTTACAAACGAAAACAGCTTATGAAGAAAAAAATAACGAAAACCCTCTTTTGACAGCATGCTTTTTAAAAGAATATTTATTTTCATGTCACTACGGACACGACAACGACGTCTTGTCGTCAGGTGTGCGGCAACGCTTACTGTGCCACTCACATATCGACTAGCTATTGCTTTTTATTTGACGACACGTCAATGCGGGATTAGGTTGGATCCACACTGAGCCTAATATTATCTTGAGTGACATGAAATAAAATGAAACATTTATTTACTAGAATACAAAGGGTTACTACATTATTAATTTATTTATTGTGAATCACTGTGTTTATCTAATCTGCCGTGGAAATATTAAGTAGGTAGGCAGGTCAGTACGTATCTATACAGGGTGTTATCAGACCACTTCCGAAAACTTGGAGGTTCCAATCAGACCATGATACTGAAAACATTAAGCGAAAAAAATCGCGAAAAAAAAAATTGACTTGACTATTTCTTTTTCATTTTTTTTCTAGTTACATACACACAGTACAACATAATAAGACATATCTACCTAATTATCTCATTTAAAAAAGCAAAAAAACTAATAAAATAAATAAAGCAGCAATGTACACGCAGCACGCAGATTACGTCTACTACAGCATGAACAGCTGAGAGTTCATCGCGGGTCATTCAAGTACGCGACGTGCGAGCGACCTACGTTAGTACCTACCTACGTTAGTAGGCACTTACGACACAGAATAAATAATAGTACTACGCCTCGACCTTACCTACGTGAATGCGTACATTGCGGGCTGGCGAAATAAATACAAATCTTTAAACATTGTTTTCTCCGGCTATAATTATTTTTCAGGATAACTGATTTTTTTTGGTTGGGTTTTGGTGTGCTGTAGCTCCCCTTTTCGTTTTCGGAAGTGGTCTGGTAACACCCTGTATATAGGTATTAAATTAAATTATTTACTAGAATAATATTAAAATATGAACAAGTATGTATGCTTCATTTTAGTAGTCTGCATTAGTTTTTCAATTTTTTTTATGAAAAGGTAGGTACCTACTTTACACATTTTGATGAATAGTATAGCACACAGTATACATACCAGCTAACATTGTAAGCATGTAGATAGGTAACATATTGCGGCGTCACGTGCAGAGTCGCACGCGATAAAGCGTACTTTATTCATGGATTCCAAAACAGAAGCCTTTATTTGAGGATTATCGGGCAGTTTTGTGAATTGCCCGGATAATAACTTTGTTTCTACTTACTTCATGCTATAAAGTCCGCTTCTAATATAGACTACCGTAGCTAGGCACACAGTTTTTCTGTATATGTATTATTTTTCAACACCTTTTTATGAAAATGAGTATTACAAATCTGGATTCAACAATAAATTATTTACAGAATTGCGTGTGAGTCACCAAGTGATTTGAATAGCACAAAAGCCTACCTATCCCCTTTTGTGTGAGCCTGGTACCACGCCCTGATCTTAAGAGGTCTAACCAATTCCCTTGACCTACTAACAAGCGGACAATAACACGGGAGGTTCCATTAGCGCACAATGTGAGCGCGAGCCCCTACATAATGTACGGCTTCGGCCAGCATTAGCCAGGATTAACTTACGGATTCCCGACATACCAGGTTTAGAGCATGAAAAACCAGTGCTATGTGAACGCGGCTCATAGATAGATACATAGATATATTATTATTATTATTATTATTATGAGCCTTCGATGTCCCACTTCTGGGCAAAGGCCTCCCCCCCTTCCCTCCACGCTGTGCAAGCTTAAGTTGGAATGGGCCGGCCTCGTCTGCCACATGCCAAACGAGCTCTGGGCCAGACTAACCACAGAGTGGCGCCCACAAGAACCAAGACGCCGCGGCAGACCAAGAACAAGGTGGCGGGATGCACTAGATAAATACCAGCCCGAATGGATCATCACAGCATTAGATAGATAGATATATTATTATATTTATTGCACACCAAGTAAGGAAGAAAAACAATAAAAGAGAAATAAATTTTAAGTAAATATAAATATTCACGGACACTTAACACAACGCCTTCTAGTCCCAAACTAAGCAAAACTTGTACGATGGAAACTATATGAGGTATAATGGGCGGTCTTATCCCTATAAGCGATCTTTTCCAGGCAACCTTTGCTTATTATGCTTTGCTTTTGAATCTAGAACCTCAGAAGATAATGTGCTGAAAATGAAACCCGTTGAAGTATGAATGGAGGTTGAAGCGTTCAGATTTTCTAAGTGATGGAAGAAACAGGTGACAACCCAACAGTGGTAAGTTTTGTTTATAACAATGCGTTGCGTCTACTGAAGACGTGCCATGTGAAACATTGCACTGCGTCCATCACTAAGACGCAAGATTTTTCAGTAAAAATTGATAATAATGCTCGAGCACAAAAAAATATTAGTTTAAGTTGTGACTTAAGTCACGAGAAACCTCTTAAATTGAGTATTATTTTAGCATTCGATCCTCAGACAGACGCTTCTCCAGCCTTAACGATGACTCATAGCCGAATATAACAAAATGATCCTTATATATAAAGCAATAAAGTAAACGTTCACTGTGAATTACTAATGTGAGGCATGCAATTTTAAATTAGACGGACTCTACGTCTCTACCAACATTTTGAGATGAAATAACCAAAGCGGAAAATCCAAGTTTAAATTCATAACAATGGAAAACCGGGTTATCAACTAATTAAATGAATTAAATTAATTGAAATTCAATTAAGAAGTTGTTGCAGACCCACATAAATTAAAAGTTTGTTTCTATTTCTCAAAGATTGAATCAACAAATTGAGCAAAAGGGTTAAATCTTGTTGATTCAATAACTTTGTTACAAAAGCAGTTTGTTCTACACTCTAGATTTTCTTTACTAAGTACTCCCTTGTATACTTAGTAATAAAAAAATAATACTTCTTGTCCAAAAATCGAGCCGCCTCTAAACCTATGTTTCGATTATTACGATTCTATTACGATAGAGTTTACTAAAATCTAGAGACAGACTAAAAAACCAAAAGCACTATTTAATAGGTGGCACTATTTAATTCTAAAGCTTAAAATAGCTCTAGAATAGCTTATTTTGATTTTTTAAAACTTCTATGTAAAAAGTTGATAGTCGTCTTTATTATGAACCAATAAATTTACAATTAATTGTATTTCATGCATCTATGCCCCTTACATGAAAAGCAATGATGGCTCGATTTTTTCATAAAAAGTATATTATTGCAAATAATATTTTTATAGAGCAATAAACATAAACTTTGCAAATAAGAAAATAATAAAAACTCAATTACTGCAATTAAAGCGCATCATAAAGTCCAATGAATTATGCATGCTGCGTTATGTAATAACTCGTGTAATAAGGCAACGTTAGGCTTTTACACACGATGAGTCTTTCACGCGCGTTGACGCTAATAAAACTAGTTTCGTTTATGTTTGTAATATCAATATGACGGCAGAAAGGTTATTTTTCATCACCAACATCAGATATGGTTAGACTAGACTACTTTTCTCAGTGGGCGTAATGCGGGTAGGAGTCGGTATAAATGAAAACGCATGATTACAAATCAAATTGGCTACGAGCTAAGCAAACAGGAATAGCACTTTAGATATTCTACGACTGTATAACTAGGTAGGTATTCGCAACTACGGAACGCGGACAGTTTCTACACGACCGCACGGCTCGACCGATGAAGCAAGAATGTGTTGCGCCCGCCTCCGAGCGCAGCGCCGGATCGCTTGTGACGTAGACTCCGTCGAGCGCCACCTGTGGTGCGCCGGCGGAGTTCCGAATAATCAAATGAGTGACCGTGTTACCAACTTGATTACGACAAATATATTATATAAAACTCTTTTGAAGCTGACATAGAATCAACGCACAGCCTAAACTATAAGTCCTAGAGGTATGAATTTTGGAGGGTAGTATCCTTATATTGTGTAGGGTGCACTAAGACATGAATTTTGAAACGTCACACTCTAAAGGGTAGAAAGCGAGCAACGCCGCGGGCGATGGCTGGTTACGTATATTTGGATAGATAAGTACACGTAGATAATACTTTGTGTTCATTTTGAAAAGATAAGCACAAAAACTAAATTCTAAGATTGTGTAAAATATATTTGACGTTGTTTTCATCCAAATTGTGTGCATGAACGTAGTTTGGTAGTGTGTCTGATCCCCTCAATCAAAAACTTTTATATAGATACGTAGAAAGGAATCCCGTCACATGGCTTACAAATAAGAAAAGATAACCTTTTAATGACGCTAGTGGAACGCGCGTTACCCATGCGTTTTAGCGAGCAGTGTGCACGGACCCTTCCTTGATTGGAATCCGCGGAACACGGCAATCGCGTAATCTCATTGTTTCTTATTTATGTGTGAAGATCACCATTATTCAATACTGATAACATACCATCAGTTACTATTTGTTCTCTTCGCTATTTATGTAACTATTGCCCGCGATTCTGTTGTTTCGTTTGTCTAAACTAACCTAAATTAGTCAGACTACATTTTAGGCATTTTTTGTTTTTAGACAGAACAATTTCACTAAAAATGTTGTTAGAAATATCTCATGAACTGAAACGACAAAGACAGCTATGATTTTAGTACTGTCAAATTACTTTAGCTTAGAAAAATGCAATAACATAATCGGGCCCATTGCTTAGTTTTTATAATGAATCTTTACGTTGATACAATACATTTATTGGTACATGTCTTAGGTAACTAAACGATATCTTAACTATACAAGATCTTGAATAACGATAACTTGATACATTATACTGCACACAATAAAATAAGTAGATAGTCAATAATTAGGTACTTTTAAAATGAGAACACTATCAGAGCTGGGACAATGTAAAATGTGTGTGGGGTAAAATGTGACTTTTCCTAGTGTAAAAATTGTACCTATCTAACGGAATAAATACTTTGATTGATTGATTGATTGACAGTTACATGTCATGCAAGGCGGCAAAACCATCTTCTTCTTCTCTTCAATAATGGCCTGTGTCCGTCATTTGGACAGACAATTTTGCCAATGTCAAGGAACTAACCCAGTGATATAATTGTAATAAATAAGTCAAGTCAAGTCATTTGTCAAGTCGGCTGTCGTTTGTTTTAAAAAGAAAATGGTGGATTTTCTCTTCAAAACCTAACACGAATTTTCACATTCAGAAAAACCACTTTACACACATTTATTCCAATGGCTCACACTTTATGTTACGACCTAAGTATTATTGGTTAAAATTCCACCAAAATTAAACAACAATACTCACAATAACACAAGAAAAACTATTAAAATAAAAGTGCTATGTGTCGTTTCAAAAAATGTCAAAACTCGTGTCGAAAAAAAAAAAAAAAATTGTACCTAATATCTAACAGAATAAATACTTTGATTGATTGATTGACAGTAACATGCAAGGTAGCAAAACCATCATAATTTATCGATTAAAATTCATAACCATACTTCCCTCTATCAATCCTCATTCAATGTCATACCAGCACAATGTCATGTCATTGTCTTCCCATTTACGACAGCCACTAAACTTTTTTACGGCGAAAACTACGCTTTGCCATAAGCGGATAACTAGACACAGATTCAACAGTAACTACTATGGAAACTGCCGTAAACCACAGATAAATTGATAGTTGTTATGAAACTTTGCGGTTTATAGGCGGTCGTACCCGCCGTCACAGATATTATCAACGATGATTATAAGTCGTAAATTCATCTTACACTGGTTATGATTTGTTGGAATTTTCGATAAAACTTTCGATAAAATTTTACGTTTTTGTCCTCGCGTTTTCGCTGAAGAATGATAACCACGCGCGTGTGCTTGTTCGTAAAAGCGAAAGTGATATTTTTTTATCGCACCTATTAGTTTCCAGGTTTATTACCTACCCTACTACGAAAAAAAAATCGTAATCGTATCCTATTTCTCGACTTGTCAAGATTGGATGTAAAAAGTGCAGCATTGCATTTTTTTTTACTTTTATGCACAAAGCATTAAATACTAGCATTAAGTTCTGCTTTTTTATTCATTAAAATTACTTATTTATTTTGTTATCATTAAAAAGACATCTTGATATATTATTTAGTTTTTCACAAAAAAGAAAGGGAGGCGTGCTCCAAGGTTCTACTAGTGTATCAACATTATCTTCTTCTTCTTCTTCCTGCCCTTATCCTACTAGGTGGGGTCGGCACAACATGTCCTTTTCTTCCATTCTCTTCTATCATCCGTCATCTCAGTGTTCACTCCTCTCCTATGCATATCATCTCTTACACAATCCATCCATCTTTTCTTGGGCCTACCTCTTCCTCTATATCCATCCACATTCATACTTAGCACTCTCCTCGTTACATGACTCTCTTCCCTCCGCATAACATGCCCATACCACGCTAACCTATAGTGTATCAACATTATCATCAGCCTATATTGGTCCATGGCTGGACGCGGGATAAATGAATACGATTGGTGCATCTCACGGTACATATTAAGCAGGAAGAAAGAAGATGATGACTAGTGATGGAACTTAGGCTCAAAAAAAATACATTCACAAAATGGTCCAACCCACAAAATTCGAAAGTATTGCGCCATTACTGATGAGATGACACAAAGAGACAAGCCGTGATTAACAATGATTCACGCGAGCCGAATCCCACGCTTCGATATTATGATTAAGCAACACTGTCTTCTCCTTCGTTGGCAGCGGCATGGGCATAGTGTGCACGCGATATATAACTTTGATGTCATCCTCAAAATATAGAACGCGTGTTTCTTTAAAAAAAAATGTACTGTATTAGTCAAATATCAGAAAAAACTTCAAAAAGGGTATTTTAAAATTATTTGAGGGTCAGGCGAAGCGCATGTGGCACCTCTCGCGTTGCAGGCGTTTAATAGGCTACGGAAACCGCTTCCCATCAGGCGGGCTACTTAGTTGTATAAAAAAAATTACCTTTATATAGTAATTAACTTAAAAATTTAAAGCCAGTCGATTCTGTTGCTGCATTTTTTTTAATAAACTCAGTTTGACAGTACTAAATATGTTGCCGTTCCTTTTTCATAAACTAAGATGACAAAGACAATCTTAGCGCTGTCAAATTAGGTTAGTTTAAAAAGTTCACCAACAGAATCGACACCATTTAGGTAACTAATTTTTTTTAATTCTTTTTTAATACCATTTTGGTAAACCACATCAATTTACATGTACTTGCAAAATTTACGGAAAAAGGAGGTAAAGAATGTTTGATACTCTTCATCTTTCATGCGTTGGCTCAATGCTTTGTGTCCTTATCAGTCAAATTATTTAAATAGCTTTCACTACTTACAAACTCGTAAACGCCATGTAAATGAGCAACATTACACATACAGTTGACTGAAATTATCTTGTTATCGGTTTTTTAATGCACCTACCAGCATTTCAAACATTTTTACTTTACAGATAACAATACATTTTATGCTTTTATTCATGAACGCTGAATAACACAAGCACCCGGTTAAAGTAAGCCCTGTCACTGTTTATCAATTTCAATTAGTAAAAGATGGAATAATCTATCACACTGTGAGTTCCGGACGAGTTCAAAGCGAGACGAACACGCGGTGAGGTCACTGCGAGTGCCATGAACGCCATGAATTGCGGGAAACACGTCGCGAACTCGCGGCATCTTCGCTGCCAACTCGCAGCCAGGATGCTGCATGTTTTAAACTTGCCCGCAAATCGGGTAGCCCATTTGTTCTATGGAACATGACGTAATAAAACAATTTGAGAAAATATTGTCCGTATTTATTTGTACTACATATTTATAATGTATAGAACAGCTTGTACTTTTTGGTCTCAAACTGTTCCATAGAACAAACTAAGTACATAATTATACATTTTATAAACTGCTTTGATAAGCTTTGATAATAAATGTAAAATGGCCACTCGAAAATTGTTTTTAGTTTGTAGTTAAAGAAACAAGTATTGATAAACTGCTGTTTCGCTTTTATTTTGCAAAATAAAAATATTATGTAGCGAGTAGTTTAATTTTTTTTAATAGTGAACTGTACCTGGTATTAACCTCAGTGATTAATGTCATTCACGTCTTATATTTATCTCATCATGGAAGAATTTGAGAGAAGCGATTCTCATTCAGTTCTGTGCATTCACAAGTGTGATACAGCACTAATACTTTTATTGGTGGTATTAAAAACGTTTTTAAGTAGGTATGGGTACTATTTGCGCAATAATCTAGAAAAACAGAATAGTTTTAAACAAGTTTGGTTCCGTTCTGATGCGTTTAATAGTCTACTTTTATAGAACATAGGAAAGTGCGATTATCATAATTAGGGCTAAGTAATACGAACGAAAGTATTTCACACTCTTGAAGTTAAAAAGCGTAAAGTTTTTTTTTTTATCAATGGGGATTTTTAGTAGTTTTTATAAGACCGCTAAAAGTTGAGCATTTTACTCACAGAAGAGATATGAGTGTATTCCGTGATTTTACTCTTGAACACTGCAGAACACTTTCAAATCCATTTTTTTGGGGAGAGTCAAAGGCCACACACAGACCTTGCACACAGAAAGATAAATATTAGTAAAAAATTTGTTTCGCGCTTACTCAACTCAGAATGCGGTAATCTACATAATTTGAAAAGATGTCTCCATTGAAGCTCCCGAATAACGCCACAATTATATGAATTGCTCGCATTAGAGTGCTCAATTCGGCTCGTAACTTTGGCAGTCAATTGCCACATATCGGTAATGCCAAATTGCTCTTTACCAAATCGCTAGGGTTTCCTAAAAAAAGTTCTGTGACCGAATTTCGGCTAACGATCCACGTCAAGGTACAGTTACTTTTAGAAAAAACCTATTTTAAAAATCTTAGATATTAAAAAAACTTACGGGCCATTTTGTGCCGAAACTAACCCCTTTTATTATTACCCCCGTTAATCAACTGTCATTTCAGCGCGGCTTTAAAAAATGCTCTATCATTGTCACTTGCATGACAACGAAAAGAGATGACAACAGATTTAGCAATCATTTGAGTTAGCTCAGTTTTAGAAAACCAGTATAAATATACCCCTATACCTCTAGCGACACTCCGTGCAAAACCCGACTGAAACTTCGACTACTACAAATAGGATTATTACGTTTCAATCGCACCTATGAAGGTGACACTTTGAACTTATGACGAGTCTAAAAAAAAGAGGCAGAAACTAAACCTCTACCGAAACTCCGTGCAATACTAAATCTGACCGAAACTTCGGCTACTACAAATGGCATTATTATGCTGTGTGCAGCAGTTTGGCATTGTTGGTAGATAGCCAAACGCCTCAGGGAGCTGTTTCTGGATCGGTGCTATGAGGGTATATATTGGCTCACTAATGTAACAACTTATTACTGTAATGTAGAATTCGATTGTGTGCATGTGCTTTGCAATAATGGTAACAAACCTATACAATTATAGAATACTGTTTAAATGCAATGTTTAGATGGAGTAGGCACAACAGTGTCCCGTTAAGAGTAGGCATAGGTTGCCTCCTGACGCTATATAAATCATCTTCAATGGATGTAAAGGTCTATTATTTTATGAAATGCAAAAGTGATTGAATACTACTATGTATAGAGAAATATTCCTTTAGTGTCCAGCTTAAGGGTGCTTTGCCACCAGAGCTAAGCTAAGCTGCGTTGCTAAAGATGTGTTTAACATCCACCAATAACAATCGTTAAACATGAAAACAAACGATCCCTATTGGTGGATTTTCACATTCGTAGATGACCATAATGCAAGAGCACTAGTTATAAAATACCCATTATATTATTGCCTATTAAAATTTATAAAACAAATACTATGGCAACAATGAATAAATCCTTGAAATATATACCTAATAAAATAAAATATAAGCGAATGCATAACTCATCATCATACTTATAACATGGTCATTCTACTGAAATGACCTTTAAAATATAATCATTATATATTATACATACACATTAATAAGAATTAGCCTAATGTTTTGTGACCGGCGTCACAGCTCAGTTGATATTAGCTCTGCCTTTCATGCTGTGGGTCATGGGTTTAATCCCCACTGAGAACGAAATATTTTTGTGTGGACAAAACATTACACGTTTGTTCTTTATCTATGGCTGTATTTTAGTATATTATTATATTTAAAAAAGTATTGTGTATAAGTACTAAGTAGTGTAATGTTCTATCAGCAATCTAGTTCCCATAGTACAAGGTTTGCTTATAGTTTGAGACTAGAAGGCGTTGTGTGCATGTCCATAAATATTTATTAAACTATTAATTATTCATTTAATTAATTATTCATTATACAACAACTAAAATTTAAACTCAGTAGTAAATATAAAAATAAGGTTCAAAAACAACTCCAAAGATAGTTAACCTTTGACCCGGTACGTCCGCATTACAGCCAGACACATTCATTATGCAATGTATTACGTTGTACTCATTTGCATTTCTTACCAAGAGGTAGCTGATATTGAGGTTTACGTGTTCTGCACCTATTTTAGTGAAGCAGATGTGATAGATAGATTTTCATCTATTTATTTAGATTGAGGTACAGTCGAGAGAAGAGTCATTATCAAACCTTTAATACATGGTTAGGAATTGACTGCGAAACGAAACCTTACGACTGTACTTACTCTTTATACTCGTACATACTAAACTTAATATTAGCTTGGATAGTTACACTGTGTTTTGTCTTTTGCATTGACAAGCAGATTAAAATGTAATCGAAAGGGACAGGACATGAAGTTACTATTCCAAGATTATATTGACTTTATGAATAACCAGAGACCTGAATAACTAAGAAAAATTAAAAACCAGGTCCCAATATGTATTACATGAAATACAATGAGGACCATTAGATATTCGATAAACGATTGTTAAACATCTCGAAGTTACTTATTAAGTCATGTAATACCGATTTTTACTATAGCGACATAAGCTTAAATAAATCTTAGCTAAAAAATCTACGTGGCTAAATGACTGACTTATGCACGCGCAACCTTAAGAACACGTCATTGAAAAGCTTAAATTGTATTCCTTTAAATAATTAATACTTTTGCGTGTCTGATTGAATAACCTTATACCCTACAATTTCAGTTCTTTTTGAAATAAATAAATTTGTCTTTGGAATTCTAGAGTTGTCTGTGGGGTCTAAAATCATAAAATAAATCTTCTGCATCGAAAAAAATCATACTGCAGATACAAAAACTAAAAAAGTGGTATTACGATACAATACTGCGAGAACGAAGCTGCATGGACCGAAATCTTTTACCCAAAATCCTAGTATCGGACGCAAGGACGCAAGGAAAAGGGTACAAGGGAATTACAGACGGGAAAATGGGACTAATTTCACGTGTTACACGTATAGTTAGACGGTTCGATCCGAGCTATTCGTTGCGACCGCGGTCAGAGGGCGTAGGAAAAGGCAAACATGGTACGTTGGGCCGGTGGCACACATAGCCGTGGCATATAAGCTTAAATTTTATAAATATTAATAAATATATTTCGTCTTATTTATTTTTTATTTAAATAAGACGTGTTGGGGAAAAAGAAAAAGTTTTTCTTTCTTTCTTTAAATTATAAAATCTGAAAGTATGGATTTTTGTTTCTCAATTGCGCCGTAGATTTGAGTAAAGTTTATTTTTTTAATTTATATACGCTATCCTGATCTAAAAGTGTTTATATCCTTCAAGAGTATTAATATCTAAAAAAACAGGACTTTTTTATATTTCATCAGTGCAAAAAAACTATTATTATTGTTTTGAATCACTATTGTTTTGTAAGTATTTCATACAAACGAGACTTTAAACACCTTAAAATTCATAAATAAAACGCCATAGAATACTTTACTCTCAGAGAATGCTAAAAGCTCGCTTGACTTATTATGGACGTCAGCTCTGTCCTTAAAGTTTTAAAAATAACTGGTTCAACCCTCTCAAACAAAAAGTTTCGGGTCTTGAATATTAATAGAATACTTAGTCTTGAATATAAAAACTGAATCTCTCATTGCGTCTCCAGTTTTACTGCCGAAGCTATGGCAAATAGGCTTAGTGACCGCATGCCTTATGCCAATTTCATCCGAGTCACGAGAAGGTCAGGTTAAACTATGGGTATAACTGCGCCAAACCAAGCCAAGAGTGGAAATTCCTTACCGGAGTCTGTGTTCCCAAATACCTATAATATTGAAGTTTTCAAGAGTACAAAGCTTAAAATTTTCAAGAGTGATTATGTTTTATTTACGTATTGAAAACATCAGTCCAATTATGTTTCTGATGCCGAAATCATCGATTTGAATATTTTATAATCAGTCTGTGTCCATTATTAGCGGTAGAGTTATACCTATTGGGTTGCCTGGCAGACAATGCTTTCAGCATTAAGTCCACCCTTTGTAACAAATTTATAATTTTGTGCAATAAAGTAGGTATTAAATAAATAAATAGTGCGGTGACGTACTGTATTGCACTGAGACTTACGACCGTGTAAATGCTGCCTAATAAGCTAGAAACTCGTATTCCGTCCGTTTTATAGTCTGTAACTTTTGGGAAACACGAGAATTTGTCACAAGATTATCTTGCCACAAAATTAACGACGCAAAACTCGTTGGATCGTAAATCTTTAATCGTCAAACTCTCAACTTATTATTAAAGTAAACGTACATTCTCTAGCAGTTGCCATGGCACATCATGGAAACCATGGAAACAGAGAGAGTAACCTTTTTTATACAACCACATGTTGGGAATTAAAAGATTTCTGAATTAAAACATCGACTTTAAAAACACACAAGACAAGAAAGGTTTAAAATTACGAAGATACGGAACACCGCTACAAATTGGTAACATCCGGATCGGCAATTGGTACAAGGATTTGGAACAATACTGTCAATTATTCGCCATCTAATTCCGCTCCAATTATATACGAGCTTTGAAGCGATTCACAGCTTCTAGGTCGGGAATTGAAACTTCAATCTCGATATTGGATTACAAATTCAAAACTTCAGGATTATTCTCGAATTCATATTATGAGTTCATTCGTATTGTAAGCACACCTATTAGCAACTGCTGAATAAGGATAAATTATCGAAACAATGAACATTCTACTCCAACAAAATCAATTAAATAACAATGCCCTCATATCGCGACATCCGGTACCTGAAATATTTTCATTGTTTTTTTATCAGTGACTAGTTGCTGATAAAAACCAATGTGAAAATTCCACCACACCAATAAGCCACGCGCACAATTACTTCACATCCCACAAAACAATGATTCTATTGAGTTAAGTAACTTAAAAACTATCCGTAACACTTAGGTACCCCAATTTAATTTCTGTGGTCTTTCAAAATTAATGAAAAAAATCTTTACAGAAATTAATGCGAATTAATTCAAACCAAATAAATTAATTTTGACAATACCAAAATTCCCACGGGACTGAGCAAATTAATGAATTGAACACCCTCTAATAATTGAAATGGTAAGGAATTGCTTCTCGATACAATGTCTCGTTTACTCGATCTGTTTTGGAAGTATTCCAAGTTTTGTGTCCATTCCAAAGGCTTTCGAATCTGTGTCAGTTTTAGGGAAATATTTAAAAGGTTCGATCTATATTCTTACCGTTGTGTTGCCGCACCTCGTTTAGTGAATTGGATTGTTACCTGAAAAAATACAAAACTATTATTATGGAAAAGGTAGAATTGAATAACCTACATTTAAATTGTTTGAGGTTATAAATATTTGTAAAATACTAGTAGCATTTTCACGAAGCCTAGTATAGCCTAGGTATTTACGTGTACTAATCGTACGTATCAATATTTTATTTATAACCTTTTAGATCACCTTCTAGTCACGAATCAGAAGATATTTATAATGGATCTTATTAAATTCGACGAGGTTACATCAAAAGATCGTGATCCATTATCCAAATTGGCAATTAGATTAAGTTATTATAATACGCAGGTGTGAACTGACTTGTGATGGCCAAAATTTTGCAATCTTTGTCCTTCTTAGAACTCATCTATTATCCACCACGTTTGGGTTGGCTGGCAGACAATGCTTTCAGCATTAAGTCCACCCTTTGAAACAAATTTATAATTTTGTGCAATAAAGTATTAAATAAATAAATAAATAAATCTATCTACATAACACTCATAATAAATGTTCTCCATAATCGACTAAAAGTAAAATAATTAAAAAAAAAAATTATAGGTACAACAACAAACTGAACTTGCGCTCTGCCACTAAATACTCAATTAGTTCTACTACACATTACATCATAAGCAATATTGTTCCGGCAAAACTAAAAAAATGCGATGATTGATCACGTCTCATCAAATTCTTGTTGGTGGTTCTTGTGGATTGATTTCAATCTTTTCCAACAATACTAATCAGATACCTACACTAGGCTAAGTGAAAAATAATAGAAGTAGAGTAGAGGTAGTCCTATGATATAAAATGAAATCATTGAGTTAGTTTGAAAATTTAGTAAGTATTACGTGATATTATTATTGTTACTTAGTAGATATAAAAACCCATTAACGAGATAGGTTATGTGACTTGGTACTATGTATTGTATTTCTTTAATAAACAATTGTAACATCAATGGTACTGCCCAATGGTACAATTGGTCCGGCGGCCAATTGTAATATTAAACTAGATATTTAGCACTAAACCAATGCAATTCGGAACAAAAAAGGCGTAAAACAAGGGTCGTTTTGTTCAACAAACCGTGGTGGGACACGTTTATCTGAGTATTCACGCCCACTAGCTACGATAATGGACGATCCGGTTACAATCGCGACTTAGTTCTGTTTTGGTGATAAAAGTGGATATTATTTTTTCAACTGCTGTTTAGACAAACAAATACTTTTCGCCAATATACTGACGCCATGCCTGGCATGGCGCTCCGAATCAATCACGCAACAATTCGCAGGAGATATAATCTGTGTCTCTGGTGAGAACAAAAGTGCGCACACGTCGATTGAATATCTAAACCTTTCCTTGTAATTAAAGTTAAATCCGAGCAACAATTATACATTTAAATATAAAAGAAGATTTTTCATTGAAGAAACCCATCAGCATCAACAACTGCTAACCGAAAAGTTAAATCGCGAAGAGTGGAAGGAGGGAGGGGCGGCCTTTGCCCTGCAGTGGTAAAAAAATGGCTGAAAAATAAAAAAATAACCGAAAAGAGATGGTGAGAGGAAGCTTAAAAGTATTGAACGTCTTTGAAGGAGGCCTTAGGAAGTATTTGAACTAGGTATTTGGGGGAGCCCAGCAATAGGAAAAGTTAAGTAAACTAAATAACTTATGCAGTTATTTTTATAAAAAGGATTCGTGGTCAATCTACAAACAAACCACATTTGTTCATTCATCAGTTTATTTTTATGGGAAAGTAATGAAACAAACATTATGCCACATTACCTATTATACCTACCTACATGTAAATGTTGCGATAGTGTTTGAAGTTCGATGTTTGGTGATGTGCAACACAACATTATTGATTAGCTACTACTTATTTAGGTAACTCCAAATAATAGTTGAACCGTGTTATCACACGATACCTATCGGTAGGTAGGTGTGTACCTCAAGTTTTATATTAATTAAAATTGTTAATTAGTACGATTTGAATAGCGTGGGTAGCTTATACCTTCAAATCAAGGTTTATTGAAAATCAGAATGTCGAACGTACAACGATAAACGAATGTTGTGTCCTTCCTGTTACATTACGTGGTGACTACGCCAAAACCCATGCTGACGCAAAGCGGAAGAGCAATGTAACTCAAATGGCACTGTAGAATTTTCATAGTAACGTCTGGGCGACTCATTTCCATTAGGAATGCTGATACCTACCAGTGGATCAATATTAACAGAGGTCAACTCATCTCTGTCTACTGAACAATTATTAATTTGTAATCTAGCTTCAACCATTGTAATATTAGCCCATTCAATAATTGAAAACCTTAGCAAAGTTCAAATTACAATGAGATATAAAGTTAATGGTTTTATATTAATAACTCATTTTTACAATTAATTAATTTCTGATTAGTTTTAGACGGAAACTCTTGAAAATAAGGCTTAGACTAAACTAAAGCTCTTATGCCGATACAGAAATCGTTAATCAAGCATAGATTTGAGTAGAGATAAATAAATAAATAATAAATAAATATTCACGGACACTTAACACAACGCCTTCTGGTCCCAAACTAAGCAAAGCTTGTACGATGGAAACTAGATGGCTGATACATACATACATTTTTTTTTTTTGTATATACATACTTATAATACATAGAAACACCCAGACACAGAACAAGCATCTATGTTTACAACACACAAATGTTTGTTCTCGGTGGGGATCGAACCCACGACCCACAGCACGGAAGGCAGAGCTACTACCGACTGAGCCATGACGCCTGTCACGATGTTCATACAAAAGTATATGCTTGAGTCGGGATCAGTGCTTGAGCAGTAGATCATTATACGGGCCTAAACGGTTAAGGTGTGTTCTTGTCAAGTAATGTTATTTCTGATAAACTCTATAAACCGTGAAATCTTGCAGACCGTGAATACTTGTACCTAATAGTTATTACGTAAATAGGTATGTGTACTTATAACTTCTCATTGTTTAATCAGCCATCTCAGATTACCTCAAGATCACCCATTGTGTGAGTAAACGTAGCTATACGATACAGAGCAGACCTAATCGGATCAGATTACCATTCAGTCTCAGTTGAGAAGACATCAATCATGCTGAATCAATGCCAGTTCCTTGGTGTATCCAGTGACCAGTGCTATGACGAGCATTATGTAAAACGAGTGAGTAGCTTGGGTCGAATGGACACTAAGAAACAAAACAATTTTATTATTATTGTAAATGTGCCCCGTGATTTTCAAGATTATGAATCATCTTGTCTTGAAGATTCAATACAAAACATTAGAAGAAGTATAAAAAATTTTTAGGAACAGTGAGTTTTGAATTTTAAATCCCCTAGCCTCCCTTTTGAAGTTTTCTATTCTCATCCAAAGAATGAAAACTTTGCTAAGCGGCTGGTCACTATGCGCTAGATTGAAAACAAATTCATTGTGAGAGACAAAGTATAATATTGAAAACACACTTTTACGGTTAAAATCCCTATATACCTACGTGGTAATAAAATAGTTATTAAAAGTTCTGATATATTATATACCTTATTACCTTATTTATTTGAACCTTACTATAATTATTAGTTTATTAGTATTGTTTTCGTTACAAAATGTTTTATTTTCGTTGATATTTGCTTAAATAGAGTATTATTTGATAAATTAATTAGGTATGCTTTTTATACTTGATATTATTATGAAAATAGCTAAATAATTTATTTATATTGTGTACGACTCTATGAGAATCAACTTTAAGGCGTCTTATATGGCATATGAAATGTATAATATGTTGTTTTCTAATAGAGGCATACTATGAGCTTTGATTGTTAATACTGGGTGCATTGATCCATTTGCACTAAGATCACATCTCAATGAATTAATTAACATCTATAATGATCTATTTTGTAATCCTGACACGAATGTAATGCCTACTCCAGTCTATAATTTAGGTATGTCTATGTTTACTATTAGTTTCAGTCGGTTTACGGATTTAATTTCAATCACCAACATTGTCTTTGCTTTATTAATAGTAAAATATGATCCAATGTAATAGTAACAATATCTTTCTATCTATAGGTACTATTATAAAACTGTAAAAAAGCCAAAAACTACAGTTAAAGATATGGATAAACTAAATATTATGCAGATCTACTAAATAAACGATTCTGATTCCGAAAGTCGAGTTTGTCTGTTTACCTGTTTGTCTGTTATTGTTTGTTCGCAGATCACGCCTAAACTACTGAACCAATTTCAATGAAACTTATACCATTCAAAAGCCCATTTTCCGGATTGAAACATAGGCTAACTATATTTTATTGAAATGAAAGACGTGTATTCTTAGATACCGCTTGACATCTCTAAACCAAAAGCCGCCTTTGGCACGAGGTTCATCGTATGCTGGTGGACAGATATTTTGGTGGAAAGTTTCGCACGCGTACGAAGTCGCGGGTTTCAGCTAGTATCTTTATAAATTCTGCCACCAAAATACTTTGCGTGTTTGTGCAGTGTTTCACGCATGAAAACACGGGTCATGTTTGAAAAACTGGTAGGATTTTACAATCCCAAACAAGTTGCTGATAAGGTCGGAAATAGGGGCTTGAAAAACATGTTTCATTTGTTTTACCAGTATATTCATATTGCTTTTTTCCTCTTTGAAAAATAATGAAAAAAACAATAGATGATTACAAAGACAAAATTATCAAAAAGTGAGCGGAAATAAAAAAGCGAAAAAGAAATTTCGACATCGCATAAAGAATTAATAAAAGGCACTATGCATATATACTCGTATTATATTAATATCGTGACACGGAATACACGATTATGAAAGGTCGAGGAACCAGGCCAGATGGAGGCGTCGAGATAGATGAAAACGTTATTATATCGAGTGAACAGGAATAATTTTAATAAAACATGACAGATGGCAGACCATCTTTGTTGCATAATAAGAATTCAACGGCAGCTTCCAATCGTAAACATATAAACGAAGGTAAAACGTACTTTATTATTTCCTTTTAACTGTATAAAAAGACCTTATCATAAAAAAATATCTGACAAAGTTCTTACAGAATAAAACGAGTAATATCGATAAAGTCCTTGTGAATAGACCCAATTATAATGCCCATCGATATCATTAATTTGTACCAAAGCTTAGAAGCTCCCTGCGCCTATACAATAGATATATTATAACTAACTAATACATACGTAAGCCGAATAGGATCGTTGCAAACTACTGGCCGTTGAATACATTACAATAGCATCTAATTATTGGATTATTCAGAATTTCAATTTGTTCTAAGATCGCAACTCATGAGATGCGCCTAGCAATTTCCACACGAAGATCAGAGTAATTATTTCGACTACCAGCATATTGTGCGGCGTGAAACGGCTTAATTACATTGACTGAGACGAAGCTTGCTCAAGTAATGGACCAACTCCTATGAATATTAATATAACATCGCTGAATCGGGTTCGTATATAATGTCAATGCAAACATTTGTATTTGTGTTGATCATGAAACGTATTGCGCATCGATAATGTACATTATGCAATGGTATAGTTGAATCTATACAAAAATACAATATCGGCGTCGATTTCGACGAAGCGTAACAAGGTAAACCGCTGACAAAACAAATTTACATAAATCCAGGGGAATCCGTAAAAATGACACGCGCCACTCTTGCCGATAAGCTAAGGACCAAGCGACAACCAGTAAGATAACTTTTAATATAAATTCTAGTGTTCACGTTATATATAATTCAGAAGTAAAAAAACTCGCCAATATTCTAGGTATATTGATTGGAAGCACTTAGTTTCAAATACTATAAAAATAACTATAAAAATGTACACGCGCTACTAACAAACCCTAGCCTACAACATTCCTAAAAGGTCTTGAGTAAACAATAACTTAAAATGTGTTATTGATTGTATGATTCGTCACAGTAGCTGCACTTCCAAGGATGGCATACAGTGCTTTAACAATGCAGTAGGTGTCGCTAATATTATAAGTCACAATTTAGCTTGATTTAATATCACCAACACTTACAATTTTTTCTCAATTTATATTCGTTTGTCAACGGCATGAAAAAGTGACAAAAGTTCACCTACTGACTCTTTCAGCATTGACATCATTAGCTGTGCTCGATCGCTCACTTGTGCGGCCTCCGCGTCAGACGCCGGGTAAAAATCCAAATTATCAATCTTCTCCCACCCCCACTTACGATCAATTCTAAATTGAAATCCTCGGAGATGTGAAATCACTCAAAGCCTTTGTGTTCGAGCGTGGAGAAATGTTACTTATTTCTGAATTTATTTCATGCATGGTAGGTATTGAATTTTTGAAAACGTAACTTATATCATAAGCCGGATGCTCTTCTATATCCAATTTATTTCTATATAACAATCGTAATTTTAAATTTATTTCTATTAAACACGTAAATTATGATACAATTTAACGCTATATTGTGAGTAATTTAAAAACCAAAAGCTCTTTTAAATTTACCTGTTTTTTAGAAAATCTAAATTTTAAATTTCTCCGACAGAACTCGTAAATTAAAATACTTACAAAATATTTCATTAATCATAAAGTAATAGGTATCATTTTTGCATAAATAAAATATTGATTTTGTTTACATAACAGTAGAATTGACAAAAGTTGCCGGATCTCTTTTAAAATTCAATTATACTCGACAGACATTTATATTTTACTTGCGGCATCAGTTAATGCTTTTGTTTTGCTTTTTCACAAAGCTTTAAAACAAACAAGTTTGATTAGTTCAAAGCAGAATCCCAATAAATGTAACCAAAGAAAATAGTTCCTGAGTTATTAATTTGATAACAATTTCCTGGCAAGCAAAGTTTCAAAGCGAGTAAAGTTTTCTAACTGTGGGACTTCTGCTGTATTGTTTTATTTCAAGACTAAATAAAATGAGATGGTCGGAGTTTGAAGAAGCTGGATAATTCAAAGCAAATTACAGTATGGTTCAGGATGCAGCGGAGTTTAAAGTATCTACTTGATTTAGTACGGACAATAGTTCGTTAGTCTAGACTAGAACATGAAACATTTTTTTCTTTATGACTTTCTTAAAATAGTAGGTTTAAAGCTAGAGTTTTTTAAATTGCAAGCTAAAAGTAAAAGTTTTTTCTTTTCTTGTGTGAAACAATCAATATTTATGTGCGGAGAGGTTACTGCTGGTGCGTAGGCCATCAATTTGTTCCGTTACTTTTTACCGTAAAAAAAAACAGTTTTACAATACCTAATGAAGACACATTATGCAAGCCGCTGTGGCCCACAATTAATATTTCATCCTGACCTCATGGCGCTAAGTAATTATTAATGGTGGTCTCGAAAGAGAATATAAATTTTCACATTTATGCAAATTAAGATTTAAGCATCACAGAGAGTGATTTCTCTTACTGACGGTTATTGCAAAAAGCGAATGTTATTCGTAGCTGTTATAAGATTCTGTTGCAGTCAAAACAATGTCTATTCTATTGTAAAAAAAACATAAGTAAGCTCTTTTAGCTCTTTTTTTGACAGAGAACCAAGGTAGTCGACATAGCTCAGAGGATTAGCAAGCTGAAATGGCAGTGGGCCGGCCATGTTTGCCGCAGAACCGACAATCGTTGGAGCAAACTAATACTCGAGTAGAGACCGCGTTTAGGTAAGCGTAGTGTAGGACGAGGTGGGGTGACGATCTGCGAAATGTAGATCGGGCTCTGTGACGCGTCTTGGGAGAGACATACCTCCACAAGTGGACCGATATAGGTCGATGATGATGATGATGAAGCTCTTTAGAACGAGAATCCTGATTTTTTAATATACTTTTTATTTATAACAACATAAAACTTAGATCTGAGCACATTCGATTACAATGCAATAATTAGAGTCAATCGTTCAAAACATACACTCTTAATTCCGGGCAAAGTATAGACATTATCTTCATCATATAAATTAATATCCTGAATAAGAATCAAACACAAAACCTATACAATGCGAAAAGCAGAGCTACAACTGAATGAGCTAAAGGCAAGTCAAATGATGTAATAATTCAGGAAAAACAAGCTAAGTAGTTAAGTACTAAGGTACACAAACTAAGATTCAAGTTTGCGTAAGTAAGTTAAATTAAATGAGATGATAATTTATTAAACAGATTCATTACGATCTTGAGCTCAGTGGAGCGTCTTCCGAGACGATAAAACTTTCAACATTTTGGATACTACATTGAATTCTTGCAAACGTTCTTATAGTTTAAAAGCTATGGAGTATTTTTGTATATCATATACTAATATATATGCAGCCCTTGATAAAAACAAATGAGAAACAAACAAAAGTTGTCTTGCAGCGGAATTGTAAATAGTTCTCAAGCAATGGTAGACATACACTCAAATGTTTTAGTATTTTTCTATAGGAAAAACATAAACAAATAGCGTTAAAATACTGTATTCATTGTAATTTTCTTTGTGAACAAATTGTATCTTCATATTGAAGAATTAAATTATATTAAAATATAGCGTTATACTTTGTTGTAAGCTGATTTTCATTCAAGCGACCATTGATATTGACGAAACTGATATGGAATCCAACCGGTAATTATCGCAATTTTACCCTTCAGATGACAGGAAATAATTGTTTATTGACCACTACTTACTTAATTGTTACTTAATGTATTGAAATAGGTACCTATCTGTTTGTTGCCCTGTAAATGGTGTACCTATTTCACCCTATAGCATGCTATATTTGAAAATATTATGTGAATATACCGTTGTGTCAAAATAGCAGGCCGTAAATGGGAGAGACTAGCACAGGACCGCGGTGGATGGCACAAACTTGGGGAGGCCTATGCCCAGCAGTGGGTAAGGTCGGGCTGTGGATGATGATGATGATGATACCGTGGTGTACATACCTAGTGTGATTGTTTTAAAGCTTTCTTGGTAATTGTGCAAAACAATTGTTCATTCAACAAGTTTGGCTGTTGGTATGATGTAACAAAACAATCACTGACTACTAGTCTAATATTACGAGATAGCTGAGCCAAGGAAAGTTGAATTTTGAAAGAATTAATGTTGCGTTTTATTACGCGACACGGATTATTAAGATCAATATTATTACGAATGCCATCATTTGGAAACTAAACTGGACGTTTTACGATGTTCAATATAATGTAACTTTTTCATAACTGTATTTTTTGTTACGTTATTAGAATTTATTTATTACATACATAGTTTATGAATAGCAAGTTTACGCACAGTTTACATTGAACAGCGCAATGGGTTAGGTTTAGACATATTTTAGGTAAAATCAGAACTCTACCTACTTCATTACTTTCGTGTATCCCTTGGCAATATCTATTACTAAATATAATTATTTAGTAACTAGCCGTCGCCCGCGGCGTTGCTCGCGTTCTACCCTTTAGAGTGTGACGTGTCAAAATTCCTTTCTTAGTGCACCCCTACACTATATAAGGATACTACCCTCCAAATTTCATACCTCTAGGACTTATAGTTTAGGCTGTGCGTTGATTCTAAGTCAGCTTCAAAGAGTTTTATATATATTGATGATGATGATGATGATAGACACTTCATAAATAATGAGTAACACTTAAACATTTTTCGTAAATAAAATAACATTAGACAATAATATCCTGAATAACCGGGTAGTATCAAGGCAAACCATTTGAGTGCGTATCTCCGCAAACAAATACAAAGTCACCGACTTAGAACCTAGAACGTAATTAGAGCACCCGAAAACCACAAAGACTTAGGTAATTATGATCCCAACATGCTGAGCTAGGTCACCTGTTTATAACAAAGCCAGTATTATCTTTAGTTCACTTAGTCCTTTGAACTTTCGCTCACCGTGATAGAGTTGAAATTTATTAATCGATTTGAAACGTCCGTTGTTTGCTTACAATATTTTTTGTCACAAAATGATGAATTTTTAACTTAGACTTTTTGTAAAAAAAAATTCATGCAATCTTTTTCTTTTTCCTTGTTTTTCGTTTATAATGCTGGGTTTTCTGTGGACTTAAGAAGCACCCTTTAATAAAGTATGAGATTAGATTGACAAACCATTTTCCTGGTGACGAAAATAACAAAGAAAAGTCACCTTACGTTTTTGGATTATTTTAGTCTCAGCTTACTGAAATAACTGTTATTTTATCCATTTTAATACCGATATAGAATTCCTTTACACTCAGAAAGTGCCTCTAACTTTTCCTTTACACATCCATGAAAAAACTTGCACAGAACTCAGATAATAGGTAAAGACTATATTTTAATTTTCAGACGTTTTGCTACAAGGTCATTTTCGCATCTTAGTCAATTCTACTAAGTCTTTTTGCTATTTAGGTGTTTTGATAGGTACCCTAATAATAGTTATATTTCACAGCTTCATTCTTTGCGATTTGTTTTACATGTTGTAGTGAGCCTCCTTACGTCACAGCCTTGCACGGTTTGTTTAGATTTTTTTTTCAAATTTTGACGTTCCTATTCCGTCCGAGATATATAAATAGTGTTTGAATATAAAATACCAACTCGCCAACTAAAAACTCTGGCGCAATAATGTCGTAAGTTGAAAAAGATTATCGTTACGCTTTGTCGTGGTAGTCTTGATAGCATTCTATAGCATCTGAGATGCCTGTGAAGTAAACGAGTGACCTTTCCCTTTCCTGCCTCTTAATCCCCCCTTTGCCGTCGTCAACGAAATTTAGGGCTGACGACTTGCTAAAGTCTTAACAAAAAAAAATTTACTTAAAGAATACTATGCAATTCTTTGTTGGCTTAATAAGAGCCTTATTTACAGCGTACTTTAGAATTTGTCAATTCTGAAAAAAAGTAAAGTTGTTTTTTTATTATTAGAAAACAACCAGACCGCACACGATTTTAAAACTCACCCCATACGATAATCTTAATGTAAACTCAGTCTGCTAGCAACCCTATTTAAACCTGGATATAACATTTATTCGTAACTGACTATACAATAAATAAATATACCATACTATCATTGTGTATGTAAATACAGACTACTGACAACCCTAAATCCTTTGTACGAGGTCGCATCGCGGATATTATAATATAGGTGATGTAAATGCGTTTTACTCTAACACGCATTACAAAATACATTTTTTTAAATTGCTTACTGGATGTAGGTAATTTCTATAAGCATAACATGCTTATCGAATATTTTTGTAACTAATCAAGTTTTTGTTAACTTAGGACTTACTTTTATACTAACTAACACCGATACAGAAATCGTTACTCAAGCAATAGATTTGAGTAGAGATTTACCTATACCTATACCCAGCAGTGGGTGTATACACTAGTATAGTATACATACAGGCTGAATAGATAGATAGATAGAGATTTACTACTTAGGCCCGTATGATGATACAGAGAATCCTTACTCGAGCAACAGATTTGAGTGGAGATTTTCGTACAAAAATCTATGCTTGAGTCTAGATCAGTGCTTGATCAGTAAATTAGCATACGAGCATTAGTATAATAAAATATGACATTTTCCAAAAATCGCGTGTTCAAAGCAAGTTTGAAAGTGCTTACACTTTTTGGACGCATTTAGATGTAAATGTAAAGCACTTTCACATTAAGCACATTCCCAAAAAGTGTAAGCAAAAAACCCATTACGTGCAACCAAATAACTCGTCTTAGTCCAATGCCAGTTCACCAAAACAATTATATTTTTTTTGCTTGATATTTCCACGCAATAACGCTACAGTGACCTCCAAAGCGAATAGCTTTTACATTACATAGAAAAAAATAAACAAAATCATACACCCCCCTTTTTGCCGTAGTCGGCTTAAAAAATAGAGATGAAAAGAAAAATCCCAACATGATAAGTAGGTTCCTATGATTACACGCAATAGGTATGTGATCCGGGATATTGGACACGATTGTGGATCCATTTTTCTCTGACAGCACATAAATATTTGTGACAATAAATAAATTGATACATCGCTCGCTCTACTGATTTCATATCAAGAGTGAGTGTCGCCGGAAATGTAATAAAAAAGGTTTCCTGTACGTATCTCGTTCTGATATGCTCGATTTCAAGTTTCACAGGCATTATTTTTAACCGACTTCAAAAAGGAGGAGGTTCTCAATTCGGTAATATTTTATTTTTTATGTTTGTTACCTCATAACTGCGTTATTTATGAACCGATTTGATGAATTTGATTTTATCTGAAAGAATATACTTCCAGATTCGTCCCATAATTTTTTTATCAAATTCAGTTGAATAGTTTGTGAATTAAATAAGAATACCTGGAAAAATACGTCATCCATGTACATGACATTGCGTATTTTGCTTTCCTGTGACCTTTCAATAGTGTTTATGGTCAATAGAACACACCCAACAAACTACCATCATCATCATCATCATCTGATTATGAAGATATTGTATCAAATTGAAGTCGGGTTTTTCTAGTTTTTAAACTTAATAAATTATTGTTGTTTTTTACTTGCACTTCAAAACAAAGACGGTTAAACCCAGATGAAGACACTATGGGAAACTATGGAGATTGGCAAAAAAATGTGTTGTACCCCACATTTCATATTCGTGTTGTTCTTATCCAGCCAATTAATTTTGAAGCTTCTTTGCTTAATAATAAAGTTGCTGCATATTATTACGCTTTTGTCTGAGCTGACCAATGACCATGGAACCTTCAACTTATATAACCTATTTCTTGTTATAGAAATAAAACTCTTTGCATAAAAAAACTGAGAAAAAATCATTATGATAATGTTAATACCATCCTTGAGTATTGAATATTAATAATCCGCACTGGCCACTCAATTTTCAACCTTATCAGCATCGATTGCCTTTAAGCAAACGCAGTCATAACTCAAGCGAACATACAGCGATACATGACAGTACATAATCCTATAAACCACGCGCCGATCGGCACGCGGCATGATCGTATTTCATTATCAATTGGACAAGTGAGTTCCGCAAACGAAGATCTAACTGCGAAGTTTAAGATGGAGTAAGCTGAGGGTAGTCGACATGTTTGTCGAATGCCAGTTTTATCACCAAACAAATAAAGTTCAAAGTGAGCAGGCAAGTTGAGTGTGGTCCTATAGCACGGAGCGGTCTAGCAAAGAATCAAACTAATGTTGAACACAATGTAATTTTCCGGAAGTTCAGATAGGATTTGACTACTGCTTTAAAACTTCCTAGAGTAAATATCTGAGATCCATAGAAAACCTTGCGCTCTGCTGTTTTTACTTAGTTTTCCATTAAAAAGATTCGTACCAAAACAAAATGTCCCAAAAAATTTGTTCTTGAGCAGATTGTGTGTCAAACAAAGTATGAAAATAGGTAAACGGCACCTTGGTGAAGTAGGTATCATCTGATATTCGATAGCTTTTCACTTACTGAAGTTTTTATTCCTAAAGTTCTCCATGCACCTATAAGTACCTAATTGCTTAAGAAAACCACAACACTCTCTTAAATTCTAAACTTACACAACCAAAGAGCAAAAAAAAGCAAAATCGCATGTCTCTGTCGTGTCACTCATCCCAACACGACCATGATGTTTATTTAGAAAGTCACATGTGTGTGCAAAATGTTTTAAAGGCACCTCGCTAACACTCCCAGCTTATGAAATGTTAGAATTTCGCAAGATTTTTTGATATCGTCATCCCACTAGAGTCAAATCTCTGCTGAAGTGAGCATGGCCTCTGTAGTCAATTTTACGGCTAAACCCAATATTCAACCCTCGGTAATTGTTAAATGGCGCTCGCAAAGCCACACATTGCTTAACTTTCCACTTAAAATCAGGGCTCTGAGTCTATCTCGGTGTTGTGTTTTCTTGCTATTTTTGGCATTCGGAAACGGATTCGCAAAGTGAAAAATTTTGTATGAAAACCGGATAAGCGCCTCTAGCAGGAGATTTGGGAACTGTTTCTGCGAGTCTGTCTGACGTCTATAGACTCGCAGAAACAGTTCCCAAATCTCCTGCTAGAGGCGCTTATCCGATTTTCATACAAAATTTTTCACTTTGCGAATCCGTTTCCGAATGCCAAAAATAGCAAGAAAACACAACACCGAGATAGACTCAGGGCTCTGGCAAACCATCGCAAACAATATGTTACATCGACTCCCAATCATAAAGAACTGGCACAGTAAGATCAATGCGTGGTGCTATCAATCGATAGGCATTACGTAATAGATCTTGTTCACACATAGTTCATTATAAAAAACAAAAGAGATTCCTCACGTATTTTCAATCTAGTAGGATGGTAGAAAACTAAGCAAACTAACACTCGAGTGGAGACCGCGTTTAGGTAAGCGTAGTGTAGGACATCCTCCGGCTAGTGGGGTGACGATCTGCGAAATGTAGCTGGCCAACACTGGATGACAAGACCCGAAGTCTGGGCTCAGTGGCGCGTCTTGCGAAAGACCTACTTCCAGCAGTGGACCGATATAGGTTGATGATGATGAGGATGGTAGAGGCAGTATGTTATATGGCTGGTGAAGTGTGTTCAGGGAAGTCTAACCTATTTCTGTCTCTAAGCAGTAGGATAGGTAGGTAATGCTTGTGTTACCGAGTTCCGGTTTGAAGTGAGTGGGTGCCGATGCAAATACAGGCATAGCCATGTCAGTCACCTTCACGAGCGATGGACGCAGTGCGATTATCCTTGTAGCATTCGTGTCATCTGTATGTATATGTAAACGCTCAAATTTTCTCTAATAAAACACCATTGGACGCAGTCACTAGCTCGATCTTTGGCTTTGTTTGAGGCGTGTATGCCGATTTACTGTCCAAACACTGATCCGGATTCAAGCAAAGATTTTTGGATGAAAATTTTTACTCAAATCAATGCTTGAGTAATTATTTCTTTGTCGGCATACGGGCTGTGTTTGTTAGAATCATTTTGCTGTAAAGCGTCGCGTCGCGTCATATTTACACTACCTGGAAAAATATCGTTTTATTCAATTTCATATAGCAGTTAGAGTATTATAAGCTAAAGTATCATAGGAATACCTACATACTTACTACGTTATACAGTGTTGATCTAAAGCTCTAGTACCTATCAAGACTCACAGGATCTACCCAAGTGAGTTCTAAACGAGACTAATAAACACAGAGTTAAAGCAAACAGTCAATGTTTTGATACAAATTTTGACGCACACTTGTTCGCTAATTAAATTTGCCTACGGTTATACGTGGTTTAATCTAATTATGAAGGTTTTATTGCAAGCGTTTCATTACGCTGTTCTTGACGGATGAAAATTATAGGAAATTTTCAGAGCATTAAAATATAATTCTCTTTGTAAGATTTTGTAATAAATAACTTATTTGACGTAGTTTGATTTATTTAGTTAGAAGTGATTTTACTTTAGTGATAAAAAAGCATACTTGGATGTTATTCAGTTACTAAGACTTTATTTTATCAAGATGTAGTAATGTTTTAAAAATAAATCTGTTCAATTTATAAGTATAAAAAGCCTCAGAAAATGTAAAAAACATAGCTAAACAAAACTGGAAACTGCTCCAGACATTTCGTAGAATTCAAATAAAAAGTTGTTTCAAATTAGTTTCCATCGTCAAATGATTTTCATTTAAAGGTAAAATCACAGGAATATAATATCAATTTTGAAATGTTTTTACAGCTAGAATAAACTTATTTTTTATTCGAATTATTAAATCACCGTCTATGACTACGTAAACTGTTAAATTTTTAACTTATGTAGGTAATACTTAATTGTACCTACCCTGTGCCATAAAAGTCTTATGACTTTTCAATTTTAATTTTAAATATATTTGGGTTAAATAAAACTTGATTCTGAAAAAAAAACAAAAGCACCCACCATAGGTCGAGAGAGACACAGAGAAAAACGAATCACGGCAGTTCAATACGAGAATTCGGCGCCTTTGGATGGAAATTGTAAAGCCAATCAATTGAGCCGTGCAGACAACAGATTTTTTATTTTAATTAATTTTTTTTTAATACTATTAGCTGATGAAACATGCAGATGGCCTACCTGATGTTAAGTGGTAACCATCACCTATAGCAAAACGTTGCCTCATAGTCATGCACGATAGAAACGTGCCCTGCGATGCACTGCCCCGCGTCCATCAACTTGAGGCAAACAGGTGTTAAGCCTCATGTGCCTGTAATTACACCGGAGACCACACTCTTCAAACCGGAACACAGCAATGCTGCTTGGCGGCAGAAAGAGGCATGGTGGTAGTACTTCCCCGGACGAGGCCTTCACAAAATAATATAAAAAATATGTTGTCTGCAGGGCATAAAGAGTATTCAATAGAGAAATCAGAAGCAACAGTATACTTTTAAGTCTAGGCCCCCACAGCGTGTGCAAAACGTACCTCATCAACTAAACAAAGTAAATTATAACAATTGATTTGAACTTAATATAACTGATTCGTAGACCACAAAATAGTGGTTTGAAATTTAATACGTGCTTTACCAATGCAACTGAACTTGGCTCTTACTTTCGATGTATCCAACACTACTCATATCATGCATTTTTAAATCGAAAATACCTCATAATCTGATCGATTGAGTAACAATCTTAGCGACAAAAGACGATTATGAGTGACAGTAAAATAAAAGTCGGCTGTTCTAACTTGGATCGTTTTTTTACCACAATATTATGCAGACTACTATCCAACTTCAATCATCAAGTAAAATACAATGACACACTAACATCATCATCATCAGCACACCGACTTTAACCATTACTGAGCACAGGCTCCTATTTGTTTGCACCACATTTTCATTCGATATTATTATCACTCAATTAAAAAAAACTTTTTGATGAAGCAACTGTGTCGGCCGACTAAAGTCTGAAGTATGAGCGTGCTGAAAGCCTATTGAGACGTCAAGAGAAATCACCCCAGGGCTTTCCGCTCTTGTTTTCTCATTATCTTTCCAATCGCATTGGAAATCAAACAGACTTCGGTACAAAGGTACTCAATTATACACATTCAGGCTTTGAATACAATGCTACGTAATCCAAAGGTTCCGTTGAATAAAACATACTGAAAATACAAATAAAGTATACACAAGCATACGTAAAACACAATGTACATTTCTAGAAATTTGGGAGTTTTTATTGCTTGATGGAGTAATGCTTATGGTTTAGAAAAAATTTATACACACAGATTATACAGAATACAAAATACGCAATTCAAAGTTTCTGTTGAATAAAACATACTGAAATTGCAAAAGAAAGTTCTTTTACGCAGTATGTACACATACATATCTAAAAAGCTTATTTATTTTTATTTTTATAGCATTTTTTAAACTTCCTGATACTCGTATATTAACTGTAACTTTATAAAAAAACACAAAAAATACAGTTTGCTTTTTCGTAAGGTTTCGTTAGCTTAGTTAGAATTGATCAACTAATAACTTTGATTTCGAACTTTACATTTAAACAAATAAATGAGTGGGTTAAATATTCGGTCGAAGCACTAAGCTAGGGGAGTCTCTGAGCTCCGTAACACTCCTGAACAAATTGTACAAATTCGAGTTTAATACTTCAGATTGAAAGTTAATTACATTTTCAGGGCTTCTACTACGAGAAACGATGGACGACGACCTTTCTCGTTTTAGAATACACTACGCGGTACTACACGACACGCGCATTAAACGCGCAAGGCCGCCGCGCATTGTAACCGGTATATAACAGAGAACCTTGCATATCGTTTTCGTAGTAGACGCCCATATTCACCCACCCTCAAGCAATTGAAGTTGGAATTAAAATGAACAAGGGCTCGAGAAATGCCAAGTAAGATTTTTTAATTTTCCTTTCACATCAGATTTGCTAAACTTTTTAACCACGTGATTGTTCAACAATTTGCTGGATTTCTTTTTATTTAATTAACTTCAAATTCTGTGCGTTTAGAAATTAGGTTTGCTTTATGAAGTGGTATTACAAAGTGAGCTTGAATTAACTTTTTATTAGTATCAAATTTTACAGGTAAGCATGGTAGTATATACCTAAATACATACTATGTACCTACGTGCCTAACAAGTTTATATTTACTACACACTTATTTTCCTTAAATTAATATATATTCATACAAAATATCAAGCAAGTCGCTTTTCGATATAATTTTACTAATAACAAAACCAAACTCTAAACTCGACCCTCGTCTTAAGCACTAATCCGAACTCTGGATTCGTACATTTGTCAATTTTGCATGACAATCTCTAATCAAATATATGCTTAGAATACGAGCCGAAGAATCGTGACTGCAATAGCCTGGATGCAATCAACAAGCGTGTGTTCCAAGGTAGTAGTAAAAGTTGGTGATCAATCAAAACTAAACGACAACATTCGATGGAATTCCCTAGCAACTAAGCACAAAACATTGCCACTCAAAATTCAATCTTGTCGCAATAGCTCAAAGTTTATTGTACTGCCAACTTTATCGTGTGACTCATCACATGACACAGTGTGTAAAATTGAGGTAGGTACAATAATTGCTCAAGAATTTGGCATTCAACGAAAACCGCAATGTGCAATAATATAAGTAAGCAATTTGGTATTTTGTTGTAGAATATTTTGATGCGATGAGACAAGAAAATAATGATGGCAAAACCTTCAAGGATAACATCGCCTTTCTTTTAGCTCTCAAACACTACCACATTTTTACATCAAACATAAATTTAACTTTACGTAGATATCCCATAAAAATAAACAAACATAGTGCAGAACCACACCATGCGTGTTGGCAATTTTGGTTATTCGCCAGCATATTACAAACTTCAATACCAGCCTGCCTACTAAGAATAACAAAAGAAAGAAACAGATCCGAGCTCTCTTCGAGTCAAATCACTAGGTAGCCACTAGCACTATAATAATGCTATAACAAGAGAAGGGATGTATCAAGTGGCGATTCCGCTCACCGAGACCTCTCTAGTTAGCGAAAGTGGAGAGATGAGTGACGTAAGAAAATGATACAGATGGGTGAATGGCCTTTCAACTTCTTTATTACATTTCTAGTTCGCGTAAGGAACGTTTAAGACGAGTTTTGACATTTTTTGAAACGACGCATAGCACTTTTATTTTAATAGTTTTTCTTGTGTTATTGTGAGTATTGTTGTTTAATTTTGGTGGAATTTTAACCAATAATACTTAGGTCGTAACATAAAGTGTGAGCCATTGGAATAAATGTGTGTAAAGTGGTTTTTCTGAATGTGAAAATTCATGTTAGGTTTTGAAGAGAAAATCCACCATTTTCTTTTCAAAACAAACGACAGCCGACTTGACAAATGACTTGACTTGACTTATTTATAACAATTTTAACACTCGACATTGGCAAAATTTTTTGTCGAAATGACGGACACAGGCCATTATTGAAGAGAAGAAGGAACGGTTAAATTACTTGCCTAAGATATAAAGGAGTTCATGTAAGCTAAAACCAAAATTTAAATTAATTAAATAATATTACTGTACCTATAAATTTTATTGGCTGTGATAATACCCGCGCGTAGCATGTAATTGAAATTTTATATGATCCACAATGTTATAACAGAACTCCTTAAAATAATTATGTTGAGAAAAGTCTGTGTTTTCATTAGGTAAAGTAAAAGCTAATTATTCACGCAAAGAAATTTAAAACATTAATACAAAAGAATTTCCTTGATTAATTTCTCTATTTCTTTTTACTTTTTAATATGAAAGTCCCCAAGGAACCCCCAGGTAGATTACGTCCATGTAGATTAAAAGTCAGGTCAATGAAAAAAAACATGTATTGTGTGCAATTCACACGCGGTAGAAGTGAAACCTTCAAAAACCAATATGCAGTACTTATTAAGTTAGAAAAGGTCCTATGTTCATGTTGCCTAAATCAGAACTAGATGGCCCTGCTAAGTTTGGTCGGATCCTAGAGCGAGCTATCGAAGTGTTTTGCGTTTTGTGGCGGTCGAACTGTCGCTTTTTCGTTTCATCGCTTTTTCATTTCATCGACTTTCAAATCACAACAATGCTAAAGAAGTTTTCACTTCAAAAAGATACGGTTTCAAGTGTAACCCTTGCGACCAAATCACCCCACTCAAAGATCTAATAAAATAAAAGTTCAGCTCTTAAAGTGGTGTTCATAAAACCTGGATTCTGAAAATTCTTTGAAATTGTAAAAGTTAAGTGATATTCTACGAGTACCTACTCTGAAGATGCAGTGGATGTGCAATAAAGCGTCTGAAGGAAATGATTGTGGACTTATTATTTTTATAAAACTTAGAAAATACACGAAGGAAAAGAAACGTTGCTACCAAAGATATAGATAGAAACTATTTCACGCTATAATTACTAACAGATACCTACCTAGGTTATTTCGTTCAAATTTAACGATATGAGTATGCGCGTAATGTTATTGAAAATGTAATATAAAAGAAAATGTTGTCTTTTACAAAAAGTTAACAGAGTAACTCTGACATTTCTTTGTTTCAATTTTACAAAATAATAATGACTGATTACGTAATAATGTGCTACCAACTTGGTTTATAATTGGCTGATTTCCATACAAATATATGAAGCATAAATAATGTGCCTTCCGACTCCCGTCCTTAACAGATAGGGTTCTCAACTTTCATTAATTAATTTATAAATTTTGTCCCAACAACAGGCGTTTTATTTACGATGGTGAATAAATTTCAATATCACACTGAAATAACGCCACCACGAAACGATACATAATTTATTATTTTATCTCTCAACGCCTTTACATTATTAATGTTCCCCATCCCTGTATTGGAAAAAAAATACGGTGAAAGTGGCGACAAATTGAAATAAAACACAACATAAAAAAGCTCTTTTCATATTCCAAATTTTTATGAAGGTTCTTAGCTACCAAAGTAGCGCCCATAATGTTTTTCTTTCTTTTGATCAAAATAGAATCTATTGATTTATTCATACTGTTCATAATGTTGAATCAAATGCACACAAGCAAATAAAAAACATCTGGAAACACGTAATTATTCCTACTTAAAACAATAATAGTAAGTATTTAATACATACCAGCTAAGTAGGTAACCAATACGTGTATTTCTTACAATGATAATTAAAGAAAACAAAGTTACAGTAAGGGTGGGTGAGGGTGTCAACTTACACGAGAAACGCGATCCGAGTTGGGTGTACCGACCTGAAACAAAATTAAATTATTGTTAGACATTTATGTAATTTAGCGCAGTTCAGGTGATGGTGCGCTACAGTTAGAACAAATATTTATTAATAAACTTGTAGAACATTGCATTATCATCATCCTCCACAGCCCGACTTCACCCACTGCTGGATATAGGCCTCTCTTTTGATGTACCACTCCTTACGACCCCGTGGCAGTCTCATCCAATTTTTGCCAGCTATGACAGCGATATCGTCTGCCCATCTTGCTGCACCTAACATTGAATTAACATTGAACATTAAGGACATTGCACCTACTGCGAAAAAGGAGGAGGTTCTGAATTATAGATTGTTTTTTTTTTAGGTTGAAAAAGAAAAAGAAAAGACCTTGATACTTTGTCATTGCTATTAATCGATTTAAATATTTTTTATTGATCACAAAATTGGCTCAATAGAGTGGTTATGAAATAAAAATATATGAATAAAAAACATGTCGTAATATATTTGAGGCGCTTAGGCTTTTTGGGGTCTTTAGCTTAGGGGAGTAAAGTAACTGAAGGAAACTAATACATTTTGAAGTATATATTTACGAATACATTAGAACACCTAAATACAGTACAAGCCTCTATATATATAACACAAATCAAGAAATAACTAGCGCTCTGGATAAGTGTTGAGTTAAATCTACCACACACTACGTGAAAAACCAAGTTTTTTTTTTTTATAATGATAAAAGTAATGGAACAAGCTGATAGCTCACCTGATGTTAAGTTAAGTTTAGGTTAGTAGGTACCAGTGAAAAAAAATATAGCAAATCCGGGAAACCATTAATCTTACTATCACACAAGATGATTTATTGAAAGAACGAAAATAATAACATTTAATAACGTACTTATTAGCATTTATAGCTTCCGACATACTGATTACGATAACATCTATAGGCGCTCGGATCACGCAGGGCCATTCGCAAACCGCTCATGATATTTGAGTAGGGTTGTGTATTTTTAACCAACTTCAAAAAAATGAGGAGGTTCTCAATTCGTTTTTTTTTTATGTTTTTTACCTCTGAACTCCGATATTTATGAAAAGATTTGAAAATTTTTGAACATTTCACACAACGCCCTCTAGTGAAACTGAAAAGCTATATAATAGACTATTCATACAAAACTACACTCCATTTCTTAGTTAAAAAAAAAAATCGAAACTCGATGATCTTATGTATGTTAGCTAAATATCATATCAATATATATAAAACTCTTTTGAAGCTGACTTAGAATCAACGCACAGCCTAAACTATAAGTCCTAGAGGTATGAAATATGGAGGGTAGGATCCTTATAGTGTAGGGGCGCACTAAGAAAGGAATTTTGAAAAGTCGCACTCTAAAGGCTCTAGAACGCGAGCAACGCCGCGGGCGACGGCTAGTTATAAGCTTTGTACTTTTCCAGGAAGATCTCGTCGATATAGGATGTTAATATAGATAACTGAAACTTACGGTCTTGTAAATGTTTAAGATGTTTCTGTGAATTTTACTTATTTTGCGAAAAACTTCACAACATCTCTACTAACTTTTAAAAGGTCTATAATACAAAACTCTCAATACAGAGAATCCTTACCTACTTAATTTATTATTTATTTATTTATTTATTCGTATGGCGTTCAGACAATCGTTCACAATATTATATATTGTTGCTGAACGATTGTGGTGCTGTGAGGTTCTAGGAACAGGTACAGCAGCCAATTTATTATTAACTATAGCTTCCGCCTACGACTTCGTCTGCATTCCGTTAGTCCTGTAAATTTTTCGGAACAAAAAGAAAAGTGACTTATGTGTTAATCCAGAATACGAACTATATGTCTGCAAAAATTAAGCCAAATAAGACAAGTCGTTTTAATACCTATAATAAACCTATAGTTATTATATTACCACTAAAAGTCAATCCCATTTTCTATCCTCTTAGTTTTAATACCCGCCTCAAAACCTTCTCATTACAATCAATGACTCAACATTAAGCTCAGTGCACACTTAAAGCCGCAGAGGTAATACCACAAAGGTAAAGCCGCATGAATTGCGAGTGTCGATCGAGAAGATCCCCTATCTGTCAAAGGTCGAAGGTTGCGGTGAAAGCTGTGCTTTCGCTCGACCGATAGCGTTATTGTGTCCCTGGCTTAATGTTGTGGAAGTTTGTTGGGATAGGAATGCGAAGGAGAGTCCCATTTATTCATGTAATAAGTTGTTTAGATTGACAGTTTTTGTGGCAACGATGGAAAAGCTGGATTCGATTTAGCGGAGACAGTATTCTATTATGATCTGTGGCGAAGAGATACACTTTGTCACCAGCATTACCACAGATAATGCACAAGGTCAAAACTGGTGCAATATATATTTTTTTTAATACTACTAGCTGATGAAACAAGCACATGGCCCACCTGATGTTAAGTGGTAATCATCACTTATAGCAAAACATTGCCTCGTAGTGATGCACGATAGAAACGTGCCATACGATGCACTGCCCCGCGTCCATCAACTTGAGGCAAACAGGTGTTAAGCCTCATATGCCTGTAGTTAAAATGCTTACAATTTGACAGAACGACATGACAAAATATCTAGCGTGCGCATTCTAGTCCTGTGCCTTGATCACGAATAAATGTGACAATCGCAAACGTATCGTAACGCTAGCGTATCCAAAATACACTGCGCGGTGACACTACAACGGTTGGCAGTCGAGCTGGTATTGACGCGCAATATAACGCGAATACGCTAACGCGGTGACTGTCAGATTTGTTCGTGATGGAGGTACAATCTACGAGTCAACAAACCAAAAACAAAACGAACTCAGCAAGAACCTATGTTATTGAACATCCTGTTATCAATCAATAAGCGGTGCATCGAAGCTGGTATTCAAACGAAATCACAGCGAGCCGACATCCGCAATAACGTGGAAAGGTGCACCGGAGAGCACCGGCTCGTGTGTTATTGACCCGGTCGATAACACCATCGGATATAATAAAACAAATGTTTAAATTGTTTAATCAGTCATTTATTTAACTCTTTATTGCACAAAATGAACAATGTACAAATGGGTGGGCTTAATGCTTTATGCATTTTCTACCTGCCAACCTTACAGGTCGGGAGACTGGTTGGCGTGCAAACTTAGAAATAAACAGTAGGTTCAAAACCATCAAAATAAATGAATAGAAAAAAGAACAAATTGCAATAATAATATGGGTTATGTTAGTTATGCACAAGTTCTTTTCTCTGATTATTTTCTAAACGATGACACTTTCGATAGCTTCGGTAACTTTTACGATAAAATATTAATCAATAAATTCTTTGTTCCAACTTTTTAGTTGATAAAGTTCACTCTGCAGAGTGAGTTCAAACTATGAAAGGCATCTCTTTTATCTTTGGAAAGGCGAATCAATCATTGTCAATCGTCGCCAAGTTCACTTCGTGAATTCAAATACTTATCATGGCTTGATAAAAATAGTCTAATAGAACTCTGCTTAGACATGAAATAAGGAAAATTCTTGGTATTGTATTATTACGCTAATTATTAACAAAAAGGATGGCAGGTATATAGGTGCAGGGTAAGCCATACAAATTAAACATGAAACCTCAAACTCACAAGCTAAAATATTGGTATTATGACGTCATGTTATAGATGAAAATGAATGTTTTATTTCAGGTAATAAATCGATTATTAAATAAATTGGCTACCGCAGCATCTGACACCACACGCGTACGAAGTTGCGGGTAACAGCTAGTTAAATAAATAAATCTATTCCAATGTACTTATGCATGTAAGACCTTTTTAAAGTAATAGTTTTGAATAAGTTGTTGTATCATGATGTTACCTAATTAGAAACTAAACTAATAACAGACAAGGTCATAAGAAACACCAAGCCCTTTGTTTGTGGTAGGAGCTTAGTACCATAGATAGATAGATAGATAGAAAATTCTTTATTGCACAACCTAAAGTAGTGTATACAGGCGAACTTAATGCTAAAATAGCATTCTCTACCAGCTAACCTTTGGGTACCATAATATATTAATTCAACGATACGTCCACGTTATAACAGTATTTGACAGGCGTCATGGCTCAGTCGGTAGTAGCTCTGTCTTCCGTGCTGTGGGTCGTGGGTTCAATCCCCACCGAGAACAAACATTTGTGTGTTGTAAACATAGATGTTTGTTCTGTGTCTGGGTGTTTCTATGTATTATAAGTATGTATTTACAAAAAAAGTATGTATGTATTCTATCAGCCATCTAGTTCCCATCGTACAAGCTTTGCTTAGTTTGGGACTAGAAGGCGTTGTGTTAAGTGTCCGTGAATATTTATTTTATTTTATTTTTTATTTATAAACTACTAATGGTGTTAGAAAGCTAAAACTTTAGCCGTAAACTAAAGGGCAAGTTCAAAGGGCGAACGACGGCCACTTAAGTATGTTATGTACTATGCTGCAGATGCTTTTACCCGTCTTACAATATTAAGACAGATAAAATTATATATGTAGTTGTTCCCTACTATGTTTGTTTAGAACAATTATATTCCTAAACATATAAGTTTATATACAGCTAAGGCCATGCCTAACGTGGTAATATTTTTAGTTTAAGTTATTGCAACAATGCCACAGCCGATGTGTATTTTTATGTAATGGCAATAATTTTTTTCTTCCTGTTTGAAATTTTCTACTAGCGGTCGTGTGCATCTGATGTATTTTCAATAAACTCCATTTATCCAGTGTTCCCACGCATTTTATTTTATACATGCGTGTGGTGGTCCTTCGCGAAGTTAAATATAGAATCAGTGCAGAGCATTTCGCAAATATTGTGATACATCGTGTTCATCGAGGCCGGCTTGCCATACAAGTCGCCATTGCCGGGTTTTTGTTCGAGGCCCGCAACTTCGTTCTATGCTATCATAGAACAAAAATACAAGATCATCATCAAGAAAAATACATCAGAATGCACACCGCTAGTAGAAAATTTCAAACAGGAAGAAAAAAATTATTGCCATTACATAAAAATACACATCGGCTGTGGCAATGTTGCAATAACTTAAACTAAAAATATTACCACGTTAGGCATGGCCTTAGCTGTATATAAACTTATATGTTTAGGAATATAATTGTTCTAAACAATGTTATACTAGCTGTCACCCACGGCTTTGCGAGCGTGGTAGCAGCATACGCATTATTTGGTTAAAATTTTTGATCCTTATTTTAGACCCTTTGAAGGGTGTAATTTTTAAAATTTTCTTAGTGCACCCCTACTTCTATATAAGGATACTACCCTCCAAATTTCATACCTCTAGGACTTATAGTTAAGACTGTGCGTCGATTGTCAGTCAGCTTCAAAAGAGTTTTATATATTTAGAAAATTAAAAGATGAATCTAAGTGAGGACCCACTTAGATTCTGCAATTTCGAGTTATATTTGGTGTTACTATTATAAGTAATTATGTATTTGCAACCAAAATAGAATTCTATGAGCAATCTGGTTTCCATAGTACGAGTTTTGCTAAGTTTGGGACTAGATGATGTTGTGTGAAAGATCCAAGAATATTTATTATTCATTAATTTTTCATTTAAGTATGGCACAATTTTTATCCATAATTTTTTTCCTAGAACCGATATAAGAATATTAATTGTTTTTATATTTCAAACGTCTAAAATCTCTAAAGTGGTTTATTTTCTAAGCTTCCATAATTACTTGTACCTACTTGATAACTTTTAAGAACCTTATCGTAAATTAATTGTGTAATTACTTTACTTTAACAAGTGCTTTCTTAAAACAATACCGAAGTACCTACCTGTTAGTCAAGCGTCAATAAAAGTTAACCTAACTTTGTAATTAGATAATGTACGGGAGGCTTTTTTTTATTTAAGAGTTAATAAAAATTTTATTCAAAATTCACCTGAATTTTCAATCCTATAAAGTTTAGAATACTGAAGCTGTAACTATTGTTTTTTCAACTATATTTTAAAATCTTTAGTAATACTAGGTACATAATAATGAAACAAGCAAACAAATTATTAAAAACTTTTTCTTACTTCTATTTTCACTGCAAATAAAATATTTATTGTTACGATTTATTATTACGATTAGAGCCAAGCATAAGCAAAAGAGTTTTGAAATTCTACTACTTACTAAAGTTGTTAAATAAAAAAAAGAGGCTAAGTATTGGGATAAAAGCGAGAAAAAACAAAAAAAATATTCCAATCGGGGTAGAACGGACCGGGTGAATACGAGACCGGGTGAGAACGGGCCTAACCCTGGGATAAAACCTATTTATCAGTAGTCAGGATATCTATCATCAATTATATAAAACTCTTTTGAAGCTGACAGAGAATCAACGCAAAGCCTTAACCATAAGTCTTAGAGGTATGGAATTTGGAAGGTATTATCCTTATATAGTGTACGGGTGCACTAAGAAAGGAATTTTGAAACATCACACTCTAAAAGGTAGAACGCGAGCAACGCCGCGGGCGACGGCTAGTTGTTAATATTGTTGTGACCCATTTGCAACAATACTGTTATTATTCAATTCAGTAGCAAAACGCATGACAACCTGTTAATGCTCTATCTAAGCGCGTAACAAATAAATAAATTGCCGAGTACCTAGGTGTAAACTGTGTGTGTAACGCAAATAATGACGAGGATAATTTAAAACTTTCACGTTTGGTTTCATATAACTAATAGTTTCCATCGAGCTGAGATCTCAATATATTCCCAAAAAGAACTACACAAAGAAACATCTTACCAACTATGACCGAGAATTTTTCCAAATGACTGTAGCTGCTATAACTGCATCTTAAAATTGCCTACTTGGTTCTTCTTGGTTTATGACTCTTGAGAATGTACCACATCTACATAAGTACATAACTGAATAAGTACCTACTTAATTTAAGTGCCTTCTTTTTGATTGCTTTTGTAAACCTTTTTTTATCGAAAATAAATATTTTTATTATTATTATTATTTATTTATTTATTACATCATTTTTTAAATTTTTTACGTGATCTGTTCCATATACGCATTTTAAATAGCGTTCTATAAAGGCATTTATATAAAGGATTACATAAATGCCATCTGTATCATCAGCAGTTAACCGAAGTAGTGCATTTATGCAAACTGAAGTAGTACATTTGTTAACCCTTATTTAACCCTTAATCCATTGTCTGCTTCACAATTTTGGAGCTTTTCTGTCTGACTGCTTACCGTAATATTGTCAATCTGGGATTGGTTTATCCTCCTCGAGTCGTCATGACATGTGTTCTGTCGTGGTCACTATTCCAAGTCTTCAGGGCTATAACTTATTCCCAGGCGCAGTCATTTCTAACACCACTGGAAGTCAGTGCACACAGAAGGCCTAAAATCACAGTTTTTTTAAATCTATGGGATACGCCTAATGCATACGAGTGGATTTCTAAACGATATCATCACCTTGACCTTGTCCCACTTTATGTGTTTTTATAGGGTCGGCACAACATGTGTTTTTCTTCCATGCTCTTCTATCAGCCGTCATCTCAGTTGTCACTCCATTCTTACCCATGTCATTTTTCACGCAATCCATCCATCTTTTTATCTAATAATTTCTACATGATAATGTTGACGTTTATTTGTCCGGTTGTTGTCAATAATAAGCCCGTAGCAAAAGTACAAACCAAACAATCAGGCGCCAATTTTTCAGGAACCATCAGCCGCCATCAGCGCAATCATAACAACAATGGAGTTGCAAAACATAATTCCGCCGAACAAAAGGTCGAACGTATAATAAATGCACACTACAATGAATGCATTCATCATAATTTAACGTCAATGAAAACATCCCGGCTATTCACTGCGGCGAATCTGCTCAATTGGAGGCTATTGCGAAACTATACAGAACTAACTGTCACCCGCGGCTTTGCTCGCGGGGTAGCAGCACACGCATTATTCGGTTAAAAAATTTCATGCAAATTTTAGACCTTTTAGGGTGCGACTTTTCAAAATTCCTTTCTTAGTGCACCTCTACAGTATAAAGGGGTACCGCCCTCCAAATTTCATACCTCTAGGACATAGTTTAGGCTGAGCGTTGATTGTCGATCAGTTTCATAAAAGTTTTATATATTGAGAAGAAGATTGGCCGAGCTAGGTGCAAATAATAAAATAATTGATGTCTAACTAAATAAAAGTCACATTTGGAAATAGCTATTTTGTTGTGTGAAATGAGATAAAGCTGTAACCGGCAGTGCCTTCAGCGATGGTAAGGTTGTGCATAAGAAGGAGGCAAAAGGTGATATCAATAATTTGCTCACAATAAAATATGATTCCTCAAATTCTTAAGATTATTGAGGTCTAAAGGGAACAAGCTCTCGATTATCGAACATTTGGCGCAAGCCCACATGTTGTTGTTAATAAGTAGATACATTCCATTGCTTGCAAGCCTATCGTCGTTACTATAGAATACTAAGTAGGTAACAGCTACCTGACCTTTTCTAAGAAGAAAAATTCCATTCTAGGTGAACTTATTTATGGTATTTTAAATTCCTAGAGGCAATTGATTGCCAACTATTGAAGCTGATAAGGATTTGAATAACCAAAGGAATTATTAACTAAAAGAAAAGAAACCACGCGTTTGTTAATATTGAAGAAATAAATCTTTATACGACTTCTTCTGTATATTTTTTTTTAAATTTTATATTAAGAACGGAACAAACCGTAACAGTAATTAATTCAATCGCCAAAGAAACGCTTACAATGTAAATGGAGCATCGGAAAAAAATGTTGATGGACCTAGCGGAACCACTATTTTGAATGGGAGCCAAAACCGGTAAGTCAACGACCGATAGTTAATCCTATAAAGCCTTGTTGAGATCGGCGTTACAAAGATTAAAGTATTACCAGTATTACTGGTATACTACTAGCTATTACTAGTTATGGATAATATACTTACTAAAGGAATAATAAAACAGGATGTTCCATTTGAACATGAAACCGTTCTAACACCGTTTTAGATACACAGCCAGACGTGGAACAAGTAGGTATCAGTAAAACATGCAAACATTGGCCTCACCACGTGAATCTAACCCGCATTTTTTGCGCTTTAGCCGATTATGTGAGGCTTTGAGGTACGTGACCCAGACAAGAGACCGCAACGCGCGTTCATATCATAATGAATTTTAAGTAAGCGCTTTAAAGTTTATTTTTGTAATAATAAGAGTCAATGCATGAAAGCTGCGCCGCAGAGATCATCAACGTAAACATTCTATTGCCTTCTTAATCCGGTTTTAAGTAATTATTCTCTACAAGGCTTCTAATATTTTCGTAAGTAATATTGTGATGGTATGTGGCGGGAAGTTGTAATGAAATACATATAATTCTATAATATTCGAAACGCCATACCTCAAGGCGAGGTAAATGTAGGTTATTGACTTGCGTGACGCCTAAGTGACGTTAATCAAAATATAATGACATGCGTCAAGTTGTACTTACTATGAGGGCTAACGGTGTTAGTAATACAGGGTGGTGCTGCTATCCGGTAGAACATGATATCGTAACGAAAACCGCGCATAGGAAGCTTTTGAAAAAAGGGAGTAGATTTTAATGAAACTACACTAACATAATATACCGAAAAGTAAATAAATATTCATTGACCTTTCACACATGCCCTCTAGTGTTAAACTAAGCTAAGCTTTACTATGAAAACTAGATGGCTGATAATAATGCTTAAAATAATTTTTTTTTGGAAATACATGCGCGCGTATGATACATAATAACACCCAGACATAGAGCAAACATCCATAATATTTGCCACACAAAAATGTTTGTTCACAGTATGGATTGATCCCATGGTGATGTGTAGCAACATTAGAGCAAAGCATTACTTTTTTGGATGAAGACGACACATAAACAGACCAACGCCTTGTGTAGAAACGAACGGTAAATAGAATCAATGTAACCTCATAAGGTTACTATAGAAGGTGGCTAAGAAACTCGTTAGCTCGTTAGCCATTAGTTGAAGAAGGTAAATTGACCCAAGGCTGTAATTGATGTTGAATCATGACACGTTTACTGATCAAACAGAGATTTGAATGTAGCATTACAGTTGTTCATACAGGCCTTGTATGACATCATTAGAAGTAAATGTATGATTAGAATACAATTTAAAGGTATGGTAGACAAAGAATGTTATTACCACTATTTAATTAGATATTATTAACCTTGCTACTGTTATTTCAGACCGTCCACAAGCCACAGTTATTGATCATTTATCGGAAGAAACTAGCCTAAATTATGTTTAATTATATTAAACTAGTAACATGTAGCATTTACTTAAACTTGAGCAAAGCTTTTATTACACCTTATGATGGTGGTTTAGATAACATACTCCATGGCATGAATATAGTCGTTATCTAATGGCATCTCGTCTACTCGCTTGGTTAAGATGGAAACAAATAAAATACTAATTCGACACGCATAAGATCATCTGCCGCAGTTCCGGTGCACCTCAAGGCTAAGTGCTGGGGCCGCTACTTAATAGATAAAATCTAATCTTGGTAAATAAAGTCTGATTACGTCACATGTAAGGATTATCATTAAAATTCTCGACATAAGTATGTTTGATTAAATAGCTAGTCAAAATTATTTTTGATATAATTCGATCACATCTTTAACCATTTCTGTGAGTAGCTTATCGCTCATCGGATCAAGTTCCTTCATTTAGATGAAAGCCAATAGGTTTGATTTCACTTTCCATGCAAACTGCTCACTCTCACTGAAAATAATATGAATCTATTCCTCACAATAGCGCAATAGATAATACCCTCAAAGAACCAGTAGAGCATAACGCAACAACGCGTAATGTCTGTTAAATCTTTATTAATGAGACTCGGTCATTGCCAATGACCTTGTATTGCTTTAGGGCATACTTAGTTACTGTTACGAATAACTGGATTAACTGCAGTATTGCGTCAGGCTTTTATTACTTCATCTGACATAATACGATATGTTTTGTTGGACGGTCAAACGTACTGATGAATTTTGTATTATATAAGCGATAGAATTTTTTTTGGCCATAATCTTACCTGGTGGTAAATGTCCGAAAATTATGTTGTAAGGTTTAATTTAATGTTCTTATCAGTCTACACTGTCCGACTGATATTACATAAACATAGAAAAAGAAAATATGCATGTGTTTCAGTAACTTGATTAACATTATAATGCAATAATTGTATTATATTCGGTGAAGCATTGAAACGAGTACAGCCAGTTTGTTTATAAAAACTGGTATCACAACCTATCTAGTTGGCGTGAACTTCTTTATTCTGAATACTTCTGAATACCTGTTTGGGCCGTGTTCTACCTTATTTCTTCAAAATGTCAGTCTTATTTTTTTTTCAGTAAAAAAATACAAAGATTATTTACAATTCTAGGTGATTCTAGATGCCAGTTTCTCGCAACCAGAACATAGAAGGACTAGGAAGAAACTAAAACTTGGTTCTTAGCACTTCTTTGTATGATACTTCTTGAAATTTCTAGACTAGATTAAGTTAAATTAAAAGTAGTATTGAAACCAACCAGAGCATAATTTCTGTTAAAAATATCGAGGGCTTAGGAAAGGTTAGCAGCTCCTTATATTTTTTCAAATCATAGACTTTTGTATGGAACCGCTGATTTTCTTTTCGATTTTATTCTTCAAATATTTTCCAGTTTTGTGATAGGTACTAAAGTGGCACAACGTTCTATCTAAAAAAGTAAATTTATTAAAATTAATAACCAAGATAACGGTACCTAAGACTATTTTATGAATTACAGTTAAGTTTATTATGTTTTCTGTTAATTGAAAGTGTGTTAACTAATAAAATCTTATAATCCCACCGTTTACCTCTTACGAGATGTTATCTTCATTATTGTTTAGATTCATATCACGCGCTGTAATAAACTCTAATCCTTATTTCCGTTCGTTAAATAATATAATATTATTCATCCATATTATGTGTATTTTCGTAATATTATAAAAGGAAAGTATTATCATCGGTTTTTAGCATTAAAATTTAATTTCCAAGTCTTTCCAATTCAAATAATGTTCAGAAGTTTTTTTTCCTATATATGTAAATAGGTATTCGATGACTACATACATACAAACCTATAATACCTATTGTAGATTTGTATTCGTCACTTACAGATAAAACTATTCTGAGTTTTACGAAGAAGCATGAGTTGATTCAAAGAAGCGCTTTAAAATAATGAATTTATAATGACTGTTTGGTTCCATGACCGCTGTATACGAAACGAGCGTGCTTGTAAACTAAAAGAAAAGGTAGATACCGTTATGGCCTCGTGTGTAGAATCTCCGCTTTGACCGAGGAGTACCCAAGACCCGTTAGTGCGTCTGACCATTCATATTGTATTGTTCATGAATTGTGTGATTATCGTGTCGTGTGCCGAGAGAATAGGAATAAACGGGCTCCGATTTTGGGTCGGTCAGTTGTTGTATAAACAAAAGGTTTACGTTACTGATAAGAAAGCTGATATTGTTATGTAGGTACCTGTAGAATTTATATTTGAACCGGTAAAGGTACTCAGGAATAAAAATATAAGATCTGTTTTGTTTTGTAACCAATTAAATGTAACCAGAAAGATTAAATCTGTGAATTTAAGTAGGAACTTGCAAATAAGTATTAAGGTTAACTAGAAGATACATAATGAAATTAACTGCAGAGAGGTCCATGGAAGAACGAAAATCTAAATGAGGTCCATGGAAGAACAAAAAGAAGTCGTAATAATCTATACTCGTAGGGTAGGGGTGAAGGCAGTACAGATCTTTGAAGGTTAGGAGACAAACAAAATAATAGTCCAAAATGACTTCATCACTTAAATAAATGCAGTAGCAAATGATTTCACTGAACAAATAATTCAACAGACTACCGTACTTAAAGCACAATCGAAACTAACCGATCTATATTAAGAAATAACAAGTACAAGCTCGGCTACTGTAAATATTGAACTAGTGGTTTATTTGTACAGCTATTATGGCGACTCGATTTACTACACTATCGGCATTGCGTTTATTTATTTTATCTAACTAGTTTGGGGTGATTTTAAATAAAGAAAAACATCACAGAATTAAAGTTATGAAGTATAAAATCATATAAAAATTTTGTTAACATATTTTTAGTTTCTGAATCCAACCATTATTTAGACGAATAGTTACTTGATTTTGATTATTTAAAAACTAGATTTTTCAGTGAAAGTAAAAATACCAAGCTAGGTAATAAAGTTGAAATGCAAATTTTTATACGTGTTCAAATATTTGCAACACTGATAATTTTCAATCCTATTTTATCTCCAAGAGCCGTCTTTGCTTTTTCGTTTACATACTAAAACCAATGTAAAGCTGTATATTATATAAGATCTTCAAATAATGTTTCAATCTCTCTAGACTTTTTAATAAGCTATTATAATTTTAAAGGTCGACAAAAATTACCCATCAATATAAACTCTCTGATTTAAAATGATGACACCATTCAATTTATTTCTTATGAACTCATGATCGTCGAAATCGTAAAAAAGTCAACGGACTTTCATCAGTCTCGTTCACAGAATAATGAATGTGTACTTTCAAATAATTTCGTGATCGCTTCACACGGAAGTTCGAAGGTCAACTCTCGCAGTTTTGTTCAAGACTTCCATCAATAGGTACTTATTGTTTTCAGCTGACGTATCACCATTGTTTTCATGTATGTTTTATTAAAGATGGTGTTTAATTATAATAAATTAACCACGTCAATCAAATCGGTCAATTTAATTTTTACCTTGCAGCCAACATCAGGGACTTCAAATAAATAAATATTCTTGGTCATATTCATAGTTCTCTCTAGTTCCAAACTAAGCAAATACTTTGAGAATTTTAAATTAAATTTTTAGAGGAACCATGATATATTCTATTATTATTATTATTATTATTTTCGTTAAGTTTATCAGTAGCTGAGAAACATGATTTAAGGTTTAAAATTTTTAGATGTACCTAATCATTTTACATCAAATACACAATAACTCCTACTGGTTATGGCTCTAATTCTAAAGTGAAATGGTCGATGAACATTGTTCGTTATTACTACTCGTAAATTGCAGTGCACACAAGAATATTCAATGAATCGACGGAAAACTAGGCCGGTGTACTATATTAGCGGCTTGGTTCGAGTTCGTGGAAGAGCATAAACATTTGAAATCAATGTTTTCCAACTTGACCACACCATTCCTATGTATCTAGCTAAATTAGTGTTCTGTATTTCAATAGAAATATCTAAAAATAAATATTAATGTTGTCATTAGCATACCACAGAAAACCACACCTTGGCCAATGTGTCAAAAACTTGCGTCCCTTACGCCCCGTTCTTATGCGTTTTTATGAGTTACTCGACGTCGATCATAAAGTAAAAAGTAATGCAACCTGATTTAGAATGACAATGACATCAACTAGTTGATGGCTCATTTATTATTCTATTCATTCATTCTTTATCACCTTGTATTTGACAGTGCGTCTCAAGACGTGGGTCATTCTTCCAGACACAATGTCTATACGTATTAGGAGCATCTTATTGTGTCTGACTGACGCGTACAATCGATAAACGGGTATGAAGTCCTCGTTCCCGGCTCTTCATACCTGATTGTGCTTCGATGAGATTTACTCTCTCATTGTTGAGCTCGAGTTTGGATTAACCGATAATGGTATTTTTTGTTCGCTTTCAACTTTTCCTGCGGGAAAATAGCTAAGTTTTTTTATACCAACATAATTATTTTGCTGTCGATTATATTATTAATCCAATTAGGTATGAGTAATGGCACTTATTATTAGAGCTTTTACAAAAGTCTTTATTTATTATCGGTTATCTTTCAAACACCGTTTTTACTTGAAACCGGATAAATTTTAAATGAATTCTAAGTATCACTTCTAAACTAACCCACACTTTATCTATTTAACAAAATTCATTATTATGCTCGATAACTTTCACACCAGTACTCTATCCCTACCATTATAATCCATTATTAGCTTAACCCTTTCTCGAAACTGCCGTCCCATACCTTAATGTTTCAAATTCGACTTATCAACAGTTCCTATTGGACACTAATGGACTTTTACGGTCAATATTTCAAGGAGAGTCTTGGGATTGCGGCCGAGCTCTGAAGGGTCTATGATGCCCCAGTTTCCTTCACAATCCGCTGAGACAATTACATTGGTCCTTGCTAATTGTTATTGTTCGTACATAGATACGATGCTATAGTTATGTCCGAATGTTAGGATAAGGGCGCGCTGATTCCACATTTGAATTGTTTGGTGCCGTATTAGGTATTATTGTATTAGGTATATTCGTTATCTTTATAGTATTTCTCATACCAAAAATACCATGTTATAGATTTTGACCGTCGAGGCATCAAGCATTGTTTTCTTAGGCCCCAAGATGTGTACTATTGAAGTAAGTCCGAGTCCATTTAGAAGTATGTCCGACGACACATTTTACATCCTGTAAACTCTAACCATTCGAGGTCAGAGAACACAATGATTCATAGCTCACATCTGCAGTTTATTGGAATGTCAGTGTAGATTTATCTCAACATAATGGCTCTCTCTATTGCTCCCTAAATTTCGACAGGCTTCCAGTTAAAGACTACGAAGTCATTATTCTGGTAGAATTAAAACTCTATTACTATTTCAAACCGATGACGACACTCAAATTGCCACATGTATAAAATTATGTGGCAGAACATGCCGCATTTATTTATGAGTGATATTGAAACTAAAGCTTAATGTGTAGCAGCTAAATTCAATTTGAGACGACCAGTGATTGACGATTGCATCAATACCTAATAAAGAATTGCCACTCAGCCATAGAATTTCGAAAAATCATTTACAGCGCTAGTAAGAGCTAGCACATTTGCCCCCTTTGATCACGTTACAGTTGAAAAAGTCGATGAGTCAGAATATCTTGGATAATATATAGATTTAACCGGTTTAGCACCACTACTTTTTCTACAAAAATCGTATCAAAACAATTGGTATTCAAGGTTTACTACAGAGAAGGAAAGGCATCGTGCACAAAAACTACTTTGCGTGATACAGACCTAGTTGTATGTAGACCTACCTACATAATAATTGGGTCTGTACCTACTGATGTCAGTTTCGGCTAAGTACAGTTTAGTATTAGTACGCACGCTCAGAAAACCATTGAATCTCATTTGAATGTCTAAACCCAGCTTAGTGGATATTTCTAACTTCTCGGGGTAACTAATAAAGGCATATTTACATAAAACGTGATTATTATTAATTCGGTAGAGTGGCATTTGATAGAGCCTAGGATTAATCTGCTTGAAGTTTCATCTGTTTAGAAGGATATTTGGGGGTTGAATAAAAAAGCAATTTATACATAACTCTTCTTACACTGCTACGTAGTGTGAGATATGAATCTTGCCAGCTCATGCAAAAGTATTGATCATTCTTATACCAAAAACTGATATGAGAGTTCTTTCTACGCCCAGTTACTGATGATGCTTTTATCTGCCAAAAGGCGTCTGTCATAGTCGGGAAAGCGAAATATCTAAGATTCTATCATCATCATCATCATCATCATTTTAGCCCGTTTGCACTCACTGCTGAGTATACTCAGCGAGCCTCCTCTTTATTACGCCATTCTTTCTTTTTTCTATACCTACTTTAAATTTTAAGTTCGCATGTACCTACCTGCATCTTTCTTTGCGTTGTACTATTTTTGTGGTGGTTAATAAATATCATCTATCTATCTATCCAAACTTATCTTTAGAACCACTTAATTCTGCAAAATTATAAACGCCATCTACTTGGTGACTACCCCGAGTAGCATTATAGCTACGAGTAATATTAAAACCGTGCTCGTCCTATTACACATCACTATTTATTTATTTATTTATTTTAGGAAAACTTACAGCTCTTAAAAACACAGTAGACAAGCATTTAGAAACATAAGGCTAATAACAAGTTTTCACTGATAGAAAATAGAAAACTATCAAGTACAGTTGAACTATCACCAAGCAACCATAAAAATACACATTTACGAAGTTCACGACAGGCACCCATCAATTTGAATTTTCAAACTAGTTACAGCTATTACTCACATTCACATTAGACAGTAACTAATTGATTTTGAATAACTGGTATACGGTACCTGAAACCACAAAACAATAGTTAATTTGACGATCACAATATCTTTACACCATCATCATCATCATCATCAATATATATAAAACTCTTTTGAAGCTGACAGAGAATCAACGCACAGCCCAAACCATAAGTCCTAGAGGTATGAAATTTGGAGGGTAGTATCCTTATATAGTGTAGAGGTGCACTAAGAAAGGAATTTTGAAAAGTCGCACCCTAAAGGGCTAGAACGCGAGCAACGCCGCGGGCGACGGCTAGTACAATATTATAAGCCTCACTTTGTAATTGTATGTTGGTAGTTTTAAATAGAAAACCATCATCATCACAGTTTAAGCTGTTTCTCTATAAAGAACGTCCTACAACATATTCAGGATTAATCTTACCAACCGATCTTGTACCAACGTCTTGCACGCAACGGTTTCTACCAATGTCATGACCAAATCAACATTCCGTTTCTGCCGTCCTACATTTCGGTGTATGGTCTCCACTTGAAAAATTAACGGCCGTCCGATCTGTAATTTCTACTAGTACCTAGCTTATTCTCTTGGTTATGTCTGTGAGAATCTACTGTATAAATATAAACTGTACCCACACCTACCTTCAAAATATTGCTAAACGACTAACCAAACCAACCTACCTATAAAATAATGTTTTCATATAAGTGACTATTGTCTTTCTGAGAATACATTCTTTAAACCTAAACCTAGAATCTGATCAGGCCCTATCTATGTGTTTTGTCGAAGGTGTTTGTGTGGCACACACAACACAAACCATGTTCTAAAAGTTGCGATGTGCTTGTAAATGACGTGCTATCAGTGAAGTCCACTGCACCGATTATCTAAGTTAAGCGACTATCTGCGCGGTCACTATTTGGATAGGTGACCGTTAGTGGCATTTACATCTCAGCGTTTCCGTGCTGCAAAAGGCACGTTAAACTGTCGGTCCCGGCTCTAGTCGTTAAGCCATTACGGAAGCCTTAAGGCGGCTTAAAAACTCCATCGCCAGAGTTGGCCACTAACTCATACGAGCTTGCTTGCTACCTGCACCTATACTGGCTGTCATGTTCTAACCTAACACCTGTTTAGCATTGCTCTTTGCTCTACTCAAACAAAAACAATAATAGTTCCAAACCCATTGACACACTGTTTAATTTTGCGCCAAATGTTTGCAAAACAACGTAGTCATACGCATTGTAATTAATTTACTTCCCACAAATATTTCCAAACTTAGCCTATTGTTTTAAAGTAAGGCGTGGTAGAACAGAAGGCTGCTTTTCTCGTGTGTTAAAGAGCGTGGGTTCAAATCTGGCAGTGAGCGTATAAATAACGCCCTCATATTTACTAATAGTTATCATAGGTATGATACGTATAGGGGAATATTTAGTATTCATAAAATAGTGAGCCATTATGGACCGTGTTGCCGCGGAATAGGATGCATTGAACCTGTAAACGAAATCAGTGCTGATGATAACTCAAAACCTTTTACTTTTTACCTCCCGACTAAATGAGAGGTTGAATTTTGAAGACATAGGTATTTATTTTCTTTCAACTATATAGAATTTCTGTATGTAAATAGTTAGATACTTACCTACTTCTAAACTTTAAGTAACAAAAATAACATATTTTGTATGCATCGACTAATGATGAAGACAATCTGTTACTGAGAATTTTCGTATTTACGAATGGAGAATTTCGAGCTACGCAAGACTTCTCTGAATATTAAAAAAACGTAGCGGAATTAGTGATAGTAAAAGGGAATTACAAATTACTAGCGATTTCATTAAAAACACGACAGCAATTAAAATTAAAATATATGATTATAAACGAAGATCTAGATAATCTCACTTTACAACCGTAAAATATAAAGAAGGAATATTTTACAGAAAACTAAGTGATCGACCTCATTGGTAGCACGGGCGATACCTAGCAAAAGAGAAAAAAAACCCTCTCAAAGAGTAGTAAATAGTACTTTCAAGTAGTTAGCTTCAGAGAAGGAAACCTACATGAAAGAAGAAGACCAAATGATACACCGCCCATTACAAACAGTTGAATAGTGTGAAAGTTCAACACTGATCATAATGATTCTAAATCACGTCACAATAAACAACGTACAGTGAGTAAATGAAGAATCAGAGTTTTCTAATGCTAAATCTTCTAAAACATTATCCATTATAAATGCATTTGGTCACGAATGAGAAAACAATAGTAATATGACCAAAATACCTAATTATATCGGCTATGCTAGAGTAACAACGGAAAATTGATTATTCGAAACATATTAATTTGATTTATGCAATCAATCTAAACAATCGTATAATTATACAGTCTTGAAAGGTATAATTTGAGGATATATAACTCAGGAGTCTGATGGATAGAGACCATGTTCTTAAGACTTGTTACAATAAAAAAACAAGAGCGAGTAAAAACACATGGGTTTGCTGAAGATTTAGTCATAGTAGATCACCGTGTCTATAAAATCAGTATGTCGAGGCTTTTGAGTGCTTTAAAAAGAAAAATATCGTGTTCAATCTGATATTCATCCATAAAAGCAAAGTTTTTCTTACTGACTCGTACATTTGTCTTTGATTTTTCATTCTTTCTCTTTCTCAGATTTACCAATTGTTACAATTTGTGTTTTTGTTTCAACTAGCTGTCGCCCGCGGCTTTGTTCGCGTGGTAGCATTTTAGACCATTTAGGGTGCGACTTTTCAAAATTCCTTTCTTAGTGCACCCCTACACTATATAAAAATACTACCCTCCAAATTTCATACCTGTAGGACTTATAGTTTAGGCTGTGCGTTGCAAGATTTTTATATATTTAGAAGATTTATTGGTAGAAAAGGTACCGTTTCTTCACAAGTTCGTATTGCCATGTCACTCTTGCTTACTCTATTTTTTATCAAGATTACTTTACCAATGTTCTGGCAATATAAACATGCGTTTCACAACCGTAACCTAATCCAATTATTTCCTATTTCAAAACACAAGCCATCTACGCGGCTGTACGATACTGTTATCGGTAAATCAATGAGTTTTCAACAACAATAACTCTGTTATCACCCTCTCTGTGCTATAATTTTGTTCCTTTTTATTCGTTCTGCGCTACTGATACTGTAAAATAAAAGCCTGAAAATCCTTAGAAAAATTCAAAAAAAGTATAACCCCATTTGTATAAAATATATCGATGAATTAATTATTCAAATTCAAATTTGAGAAAGATAAGCGTAATTAAATAAGACAAGCTTACTTATGTAATCTCCAAGTATATTAGAGAGATACCTTCAGCCTCAGATGCTTTTGTAATGAAAATTACTTACTGAGAATAATTAATGATCACGAATGTGTTGGAAATTATTTTATAATAATAATTTTGCACATTGTAATTTTAGTTCACATTTCACAACTAGATGTCACCACAGGAAAAGTTAGATCGCGCTATCGATGCGTTTCGCGAATTATGGGGGTTAATCGCTTGTGTCAAACATCGTGGCCCACACTTGAGTAATATATAACTTCAACATCTACATGTTGTATTATTTGCTCGCCATCCCAAATAGTATCTTGTCTGAAGATCGTTCAAATGACTAAGTTGTACCTTATTCAAGTGAAAACATGAAAGAACGAAATCGTATAGAAGAAAAAAACATTTCAATCGAAATCACCAAGTACCAAATGAATATAATAACAACTTAACTGTTTTCATAAGAGTTTTAATCAAAAAGCTTATTTCGCATTCACTAGACAGTACAACGACCTTATTTACGGCGGCTAACCCGCTCAATTTATACGGCTTGATACTGAGGAATCCTCCTATCTTTCACGCTAATAAAGAAGAATGGGTGTTATGATTCTGTCAATTGTCTGACACAACAATGATGTCATTCAGAGTAATGGCTGAGATCAACTGAACGTTATGTGCTTCTATTGTTTGAATTGCTTCCTAATCTACGAATATATCGCAGTTTAATATTAACTGTACTCGATATCTATAACTATTATAGGGAAGTTACTGTGATTTTTAAGAAAACTTTCTAATGTTGAAGTTTTTGGATAGAACTTCTGAGTGAATCCAAAAGTTTTCCAAATATTTAGCTGTATTTTTCAGGAACGTATTTACTAAAGGTTTTGATCAGACGGTTTCTACTAGGATGTTCCCAATGTTCATTATATCAGAATATCTTTTTACAAGATCACAGAAACCATTGGATATGATCAGAGCCCTGAGTCTATGTCCGTGTTGTGTTTTCTTGCTATTTTTGGCATTCGGAAACGGATTCGCAAAGCGAACAATTTTGTATGAAAACCGGATAAGCGCCTCTAGCAGGAGATTTGGGAACTATCCGGTTTTCATACAAAATTGTTCGCTTTGCGAATCCGTTTCCGAATGCCAAAAATAGCAAGAAAACACAACACGGACATAGACTCAGGGCTCAGGCGCTAAAGCATTCGGATTCGAAAACTATTATTATTTTCCACAGCATTTCCTTTTTATTACTCATCAATAACCAAGTCTACAATCTTTATCACCTTACCGACCTATACTATACGTAGTGTAAGAGTAAACTAGTCGAGTAAGTTTTGCAAACAACCTATGAGGTTAGTACACTTGACCGATGGCCTCCAGTAACACCACAGTACACATCATTACGCCCCCCTACCACGACACGAATCGATAAAAAAAGAAGCGACAGTCATTAACGAGTTCCTGCAGAAGGCAGGTTTGAAGTGTTCGATATAAGGCGAGAGATCTGACTATGCTGGATATGCAGGTGCACTTACACCAAGCTTCGAGCTCAACGAAGCGTGGTAACGGCCAGAACCTGTTCGCTGTGCTCTTGAAAGTAGTTATTTGTCGGGAGTAATGCTTCAATAATCTTGATCGTGTAATGATCACGTCTCATCCGCTTAAATTGCTTAGCATAGACTAAAATTCTTGTTAATTTTAAATTGTCCAAGTTCTGCTGGAATTAATGACGTTTTACCATTATAAAAGTCTTTATAGCATAAAATATATTTGCATTCCAGATGCTTGCACTATTATCCCACGGTTTTTTTTTCGTTTGCTTTATTGGTAAAATGGTCGTGATTGTTAAAAACTAGTAAACAACAATTTTACTATGTGTATGTCCATAAAAGTTATTTTTATAACATGTGTAAAATTTCTTTCCTCAATTTTTTTTTGTTACTTTAAGTTTCTCGTGTCTATTACGACAGTTATTTGTAACTAATTAGGAAATTAATTAACTAAGTGACTTGAATTAGGTAATTTTAGGAAAACAAAAGTTTTATCTTTAAACGCACAATGTCACAGTCGTTTCAAACAAAAACAAACATTCCTCACTTACTGATAGGTACAATACTTTTATGTTATTTTCTGTCTGAGTATTTTTAAACAAAACTTAAAGCTGTTATGACTTTTAAGTGCAAAGCAGGCTTGCACTGCAGTTAAAACTTATTCAGTCTGTCGACTTTGTTCTATCCTTATTAGAATAAAAACGTGAAATTCTACTGTTATTTACAGCTATCGCAGTTTAACAGGAAATTGTAATTAAAAAAACCAGTTAATTAAAATGAGGCATAAATTTTTGTATGTGCAGAATATGCAGATAAGTTAAGTACCTACTTAAAACTAACACAACTATTTTGTGCAATTATTGGTTTCTAATCAAAAGATCCACTTTTAAAAAATCCATCAGGTACATAGAAGAAAAAAATTGTATCATTTATAAAACAAACCTTACTCAAATAAAACTAGGTAAAAGCCGACTTCAATGATCATAAAACAAAACTATTAAATAATCACGATTATAATATTTTTAACATGTTACGGGATAAAGTAACCACTTCCTTGGGAATAAAATTAACGTAAAATTAACCACTTGAGAACCATTATTAATACACTAGTGAAATAATTGTTTAATCTCTCCAAAATTTACATATTTATCGAGTGACATACAAAAAATAGACAACTTAAGTACATGCACTTTCTACTTTGAAATGCCTTAAAATAATCCATAATTATTATATTTGTATCTAGGTACTAAAATTCTAAACATTTAAAAACTTCCGCAACTTCAACTGCTTCAAAATCCAAGCAGAACTTAAAACAATGGTCATAAATCCCACAGGAAGACGTCGAGGTGTTTAATTTATATAAAGACTTGCCTGCGTATTTCTAAAGGAGGTGCAGACAAGAGATATGGATAAAGTTTAAAGCGAATAGTAATAGGGGCTCGCTTGTTAAATTTGCGTCTACTGCTTTCGCTTCCTAAGTTATTAGCCTTCAGTGAGCAATTAAAAATTTAATTTACTGTTTCAAAATATGTGCGTAAACAAATTAATAAAATACTAACAGGGAACAGAAAAAAAAGAACTGGACAAAGGTATTAAATTTTTTTTTGTAGCAGAAAACCTAATATAAGGAGAATAATTTTGTTGTAACATCCAATAACTGTTGATAAATCTGACGTATCTTTTCTTTATAATAAGAGTGCCAATTGTCAACGATATAGAGGCTTGAAAGATTATGACAAAGTTTTTAAACTTATGGTAAAATTACTAAACGAAAATTAACAAAGTTAAATGAAAAAAGAAATCAACAAGTTGATTTGTCTCTGTCACTGAAAAATCGACAGCTTAACTTTTAAGAATCAGAGTAACGTAAAATTGACTTAAATCGAGCAAATGACGCAACGACTTTTCTCGTGACGATGAGACGTCGCGTCGCGTCGGTTACGATGAGTAATTACAGCCAACTCGGCTTCCGCCCCTCAATGCGGAACGAGATTCAGCCCCGTGAGAATCTATAGGTACCAGTATCACTGAAAACTTCAAAACTGAACCGTAACGCGTAGCCATAAAGTCTGCTTGAGCAGAATCAATTCTTCACTATGATTATAGTTAGATCATTAGCTCGTTAGGGGATTCGGTAATTAACAAGACCAGGCGATATTGAATACCTACCAATCGTTAGCATTTAGTTTGCCGCTGAAACTTTAATGTGATTTATTATGAGGCTTATTAAGAAGAACAAAATGATCTAAAACAAACACTTAACGGATGTATTTGCAAATAGATTTACGAAATTTTTACAAGACACTTTCTCAGTGGACATATTCAGTAAGGTAATGCATTGTTTGAGGCTGACGTAACCACTCAGCATTTGCTTGTTCAATCCTTTATTCTCATAAAAAAATGTATAGTGAGCTCCTAAATATAGTTCCTTCTAATATAGTTAATATAGTTCTTTATAGTGTTACACGATAAAGAAATTCTGTGAAACAGTGTTCAAAAAAAAAAAACAACAAATAATTTTAAAGCACTAGGTAAACAGGTGTAGGTATATACCAACATACAGGAATATGGAAAGCGCAGTAGGTAGGTACTAATATAATTATACATCAAAAGAGAGGCCTATATCCAGCAGTGGGTGAAGTCAGGCTGTGGATGATGATGATGATGATGATGACATAATATGAAAATTTTAAATAACTTAGTTACGGTGCGAATTAAAAAAATATCTAAAAAAACTATTGTTTATGCTATGATGTGAAATCCTGTTATGATTAGCGACTGAAAGTGTTATCGAGAATATAATGGCAAAAATATGATTAGGCATATGAGCGCTGAATAACCATAAATTAACATTTAACAAATGTTTATGGAAACAAAAACTGATATTGAAATCAATGTTTGAATTTACATTAATAGTTTCTCAATTTGGTAAGTTTATCAGTGTCATAGAAGCCTATAAGCAACATAGCGATGGTTCCAATGAGGTCATCGACCACCTTGCATGTATGACTTGAAATTTATTATTACAAAACTGGTAAAACAAGATGGTTAGTCTCAAAATCCGGATGGCACACAACCAGGTCAAATCTCAGGTAGACGCCGAATGTATATTAAAGTAAGCACTTAATTTTATAAGAATAAATCCTATTCTTACCTGTTATAGTTTTGTTATAAAAATTCACAAAAAATAAATGATTCTATAAATGCAAATTTTTAGATAAAACTCAATCCTAATTGAATTAGACCGGAAATAAATATAATAACATAGCTATAAGATACAAGAAATAAACTGCCTCAATTTCGGGGTTGTCTTGTCTACCATTGAATAATTTGATTTAAATAGTTTAGTAAACTCAAATAATATCCTCAACTATGAGTGACATTACATAATAATATGAGTAATCTAATATTTGTTTTTGATATTATTTGTTTATCTTTCAACATACCGTTAGTTAATTTCAGTTAGACATTATTCATAAAGAGCATTGATTTGAGATTATTTATGCCTGAAGTTTCAACATCCTATACTTTGATATTTAAGTCCCTTGTGATCACACTGAAAGCTAATTAGCAAGGTGAGTTGGACGACCAAAGAACCAATACTCAAATTCGTGTCAATGAGTTTTCCTCGGAAGCCCGGACGCCATAAAGTACGGAAGTTATTTACTGCTAATGCACTAATTTATGAGTATTGGGATTGTGTGGTTGGTAGTAAAGTTTTGTTATTCGTTTCAGAAGAAAACGTCTCACAAAAAGAAATATCTCTAACATTTATAAACACGATAAAATATGCTTTGTATATCTTGAGTTAGTTAACAAACTGTTTCTATATACCAAACGAAATGTCGTACTAAAGTAAAGAACGTATACAAACTTACTAAAGTGAAAACATATATGTAAGGCAAGCATAATTCCTGTATTTTGTGTTACATAATTATCAGACTATTTCTATAGAAGCGACTAGAAGTGAAAAAAAGAATAAAATTATAAAAACCAGTAATATTTCCAATATTGCCAATGATTCGTGCGTAATTATGGAACTGTGTTGCAAGTATTGGTTTCAAGTTGCGATCATCACACGATACGATGACAATTAAAGCTTCTTTCTTCACGCACGTGAAATGTCATCGCGCATCTTTTATGTAACCATACCTACATTTTTTTCTTGTGTGATTTTTGCTTGCTCAAGTAGATTTGCGTTTTCTTGGGTGTACGGTAACCTCGACATAAATTGTTCTGTTACATCAGGCATGTAAATGGTTTTTTCTAGTGAATAACCATAAAATTTGGTGTGACATAAAAATATAGTTTTGAAATACAGTATGCAGTCCAATATAATAAAATATGAAAAACATTTGAATGATAAGTACTTTAAAGGAGTTAATAGATTTACTGTTTGACTAGAATTTTTTTATATTTTAACTAGTGCTGACGAAGATGATAAACTAAAGCGCTTATAAACTCGAATTTGTAGGTATTCTAAAAAACCTAGAAGATAGTGGAGTGAGATCATCTTTCTAGTGCTTAACTATTCAAAGTATTAGCAAATAGGCAAATGTGTGGATAGCACACACAGATTATGTACTTGTACGTACAATGCTGTTTTATGCGACTAAATTTTCCATAAGCGTTTTAGTGAAAAAACTTGATACTAATAATCTGACAAACAAATAATATTGCTACATTGGAAAACGCAATCCAATATAAGATTATCAGCGGTTAATTTCTAGCTAAATATTGTACTTTATCTGATAAAATTATTATTATCACTATACCATATTTGTAGGTAATGTAATCAGAACAGATAATTGATACCAATTCCAAGAAATGTATACATTTAGATCGGACTTATTAGTGGAAATCACTTCAGCTAATCAATCCTTTTAAAGTTTATTACATAAATACATTTTTATAGAAGTCATACGTGGCATTACACGACCATATATTTCTACTAGCAGCTAATAATTGATGAAAGGAAAATAATTAACGGAAAACTCATGCATAATAAACTAAACTTTTACTGCAACAAGCAACTTCCATGCCGATAAACCCGGTCAAACAACAAAAACAATTACAAAAACAAACCGGCATCAAGGCGTCAATGAACTTAAGTTCTTTATAAAAAAAAAACCTTCACTCAAACGGACCTTTAATGCTAATAAATACTGGACATGCGACATTCCGAATGCATCCAATCTCATTACTATTCGCAAAGGATAAAGTACCGACCTTGTGAATGATATGATGACTTTTCCGCACAAGGAGTTGCAGCAAATCCAGAAAAAAAATGCCACAGTAAGTGTATTAAAAGCACAATTCACTGAGAATCCACAGGTAAATCGAAAAGCTCGTGAAACGGGAAATTTAACAGCGGAGGCGTACGTCCAAGCGTATCGGCGCGCGGAGTAAGACTGAGGACAGAGGACCGAAGAGGTCTGCTCGGCCGAAGGTCGGAGGCGATTGGAGGACGGAGTGAAACGGGATGCGGCATAGATGCGCGCATCGCCCAACTTCCGCTCAAAGCGGTAGATAAAAAATCGCAGAGGGAAAACTTAGTGGCACTTGATCATTCGAGTCCCTACGTACGAGCTTGAGTGTTATCTCATGCAGTGATTGCGTTTGTTCAACGTGATTGTAATTTAGACGTGTGCCTGTTTCAATTGTTTTATGTTAGTTTTATTAAGCTGTTGATCAAATAAGTGTATCTTAACCGTAATCTTGGCGCATTGATTACATCGGTTGATGTACTTAATTGCAGTGTACTGAGACTCTACTGACAACGCAATTGGTTAATTATTATTTCAGTTCCTTTTCATGTTTTGAAATAACCGTAAATAACTATTCTCCGTCCAAACTAGACCAAAGTACTTCTACTTAATTAAGTATTTCGTTAGGTTCATTCAGATTATTTTACTAATTATTTTAAAATAACATTAAGTTATACCTACCTAGATTTAGTAATTGTATATTATGTTAATTTGTTTTTGTTTATTAGTTACCTACAATTTATTAATCATAAAATGTTCCTGAAATTAGAAATTGATTAAATAATTATGTGTGAAGAACCCTCTCTATACAAAAAATTATACCTATCAAATGAATACCACCTAATACTTTCCAAATAATAGGTTTATCTGTTCTCTTCTTTTTTTTATAAATTATCCAGCATGTATGTTACCAACTTCAAACCAGTTATAATGTTCAATTAAAATTATACTATTTAATAAAAGCAATACATATTAGTATGCTTTCATTACCTCATTAGATAGACCTTGCTGCTCCATCAATAAGGTTCATTTCATCTAAACTGTGTTGGAGAGACTAGCGCGCATTGGACTCGTTATCATAGCGCCTATACCAAACAGCTATGTAGTGACCTTATCACTGCTTCCTTTATCAAAATGACTGAATTTGTCAGTAACCTATCAACTTGGTGCATTTATTTTTTAAAACAATTGAACTCATTTTGTAAGAGTTCATTCGGGGAATACTTCCAACTGTACGTGTACATCCCTTTGTCAGTAGCATTCCTCGCATTGCTATGTGCTGGTATAATACCTATATCTAGTGTCCCTATTTGTGTTGATGTAATTACTGGCATAATATTCTCATAGAACCCACTTCTAGCACCTTTATCTAATACAATCATCATTTTTAGCTTACGAGCTCCATACATAAACCTACCATTTCGCAATGTAGCATAGGTACATAGTTTTTGGACGTACTGTCGTGTAATTGATGCAGACAAGGTAACCGTTCACGTCAAATTTACTATTTGTTGCGCCTTTTTTACTAAAAAATCTTGTGGTATATTTTGTAGTAGTAAAATGTGAGTGAACACGTGAACAGCATAATCAGGGCTATATACCGCGTTTATGCTGGATAACTGATCACTAATGGCATTTTCATCTCTATGCTATCATCCTTGTATAAACAAACCAAGTCCAAATTATTGTCTTCGTTATCTTATTTTGCTTTTCACCTACAGCTGGGTATTTTAGACTTCTTTAAAAAGTTTGTCCTCCCAACAGTTCTTAAATCTAAAATCTAAATCTTTCCTATTTATGGTTCGTGATATTCGTGACATTGTTTTATTCCTGTCGTTTTACCAACCAAGGACCATCTTAGAAAAATTATCAGGTCAATAATAATGAAGATTAGGTACATCCCTTGACCGCATTACGCATGCCAGTAATGAGTTCATTACCATTGCGTGCACCACAATGGTCAATACAAATACTACAATAACAGATTTATGATGTACTTATTTACTATCTCAGGACTTCATTGAGCATTGCTCACCTCGATATTTCAGGCGCTTGACCTCCTGAGCCCGTTCGTTCTTCTCACCCCGTAGATTCTTTGTTTCCTTCTTCATTTTGACCGCATAACCTACTAGTTATTTTTTGTAACATGTCTATTTTCAGTAGCTGTTTTTATTTTCTATTCCATAGCTGGCTGACAAGCAGGCGGGCCACCTGATGGAAAGTAGTTACCGCCGCCCATGGACACCTGCTACACCAGAGGTGATGCTTATGTTTATTTTGTCAAATCCAACAGAGAGAAGATGAAAGATCAATCTAAGCAAATAAATCTTTTAACTTTTCAACCATTTTGTTATCAAATGTTTTCGTATGATATTCGTTATTTAACTTTACCTGTCACCTTTTTTGTTACTTTTAAAGATCCTTTTCAAATAACGACACTTTGATGTAGGTACATGTTAGGTAGGTAGGTACACTGTTATCTTGACATCAACGCATTCTTATAATTTACCGACTTGTTATCAGTATTATCTGTTACATAGTTTTAGACTTACATTATTTTAGTTATCGTAGTAATAAAGTGAGTCTATTTAAGATTATTTCCGCCAAGTATCGTCGGTCCTTCAAAAAAAGCAGCTCACAGGGAAATTATTATGACTTACCTACGTAACCTGCTTTATGCTTTAATGACATTTTTTAATAAAAATCGCCATTCCTATGTAGCTCTGATATAAATTAATCTTCCTCCCAATTCGATTCCGAGATTAATTACCTACTGTATCCCTCAACATCGCAAAACAAATCAACAAGTGGTTATGATTTAATCAAACAAGAAGAAGTTATTGGAATCGCCTAACCCACGCACGAAGAAGCCATCTGCAAAAATAATGGCAGTGCCAATTTTGCAAAAAGAAAAAAATAACAATCTGATATCAATCCAATAAAGGGCGGGGAGGAAGGCGCCGAGTAAGCAATAACAGGTCAAAGTGAGAGAGAAAATTGAAAAGGCCCAGGTCACACGAGGATAGTGAACTAAACGTCGAGACTATCCAAAAACTTGAGCCAGTACAACAAGCTAGTATGGACAGTAATTAGACATGATACTAGGTAGAAGGTAATAAAAGTGTCAGATATCAACAAATAAATAATATAAGTATACTTAAATATATTCTTGGACATTTCACACAACGCATTCTAAGCACAAACTAAGCAAAGCTTAGGTACTATGGAAACCAGGGCCTCTACTCCGAAAATTGATTAACGAATATTTGGTAGTGACGTTTGTGTAATACTCCGCGGTCGCCTCGAGCGATGGCCCAGGCTCTTTCAAAGTCACAGCGTTACTGCGCAGTGTAGCACAAACATCACCACCGAATCTTCGGTAATCATTATTCACAGTAGAGGCCCAGGTTTCTGATTGAATACCTACCTATACCTTTTATTTCGTAAATACATACAAATACCTGCATACCTACCTACTAACCCCTGAGTAAATAGAGACTTACCCCTCTATTCATATTCAACTGTCATTTTAGCGCGGCTTTAGAAAATGCTCTGTCATTCTTACTTGCATGACAACGAAAAGAGGATGACAACCAATTTAGCAATCACTTTAGTTAGCTCAGCTTTATAAAGGTGGGTCCACATCTGATCTTTTGTCCGTACCGTAGCTCCGTATCATATCAGCGTCGCGATCAAAGAACGCCCGTTCGGTGGTACAGCGGCGTCCAAACTAGCGTTCTTTGATCGCGACGCTGATACGATACGGAGCTACGGTACGGACAAAAGATCAGATGTGGGTCCACCTTTAGAAGACCAATATGAATATACCCCTGAGCTGTGATGCCTGTCTTAGCTAATAATAATGCAATGACATAATACCTTCACATTCGATCAGTCATCTAAGTGATCCAGTTAGATGACTAGATCCTTCAGCTTACTATTCTAACCTAGTTGACTGGCCTCTCGTGTTTCTGGCATTAGGAGAGGCAGTGAACACCCGAGATGAACAATCGCGTCCCAAAGTACAGCATAAACGGTAAAACTTTCCGAAGAACTTTGCGTTTATTCGAAAAGGGTTGGCACTGCAATGAATAACACAATAAATTATGCAAAGAGCAATCGTTACGTTCAAGTTGCTGATGAAATTTCATAAGGGTATCTGCGGAAAACATCCCAACAAATTTTCAGCCTTTGTTTAGAGGAAGTACGTGTCAAAAGGCTAAACCTTTTTGCGAGACTGTATTGTTGATTAAACTCATTGTCTAGGCATGCTAACGAGGTTAATCATTTTGCTGAAAAAATAATGAAACGTTTTGACCCCGTCTTGAAGCATCAGAACAAAGTAAATTCATATAATAACACGTTGATATAGAATAAAAAAAGTTTACTAAACTAAGCCGTTGCGTTTACCTAATACTAAGCGAGATCTCATATAGGTATACCTAATACTATGCCTCACATACTACCTTTATAAAATTTACCGGAAAATGTGCATAGTATTAGTACTGGTAGGTATAACTTTTTAGTTAATAAGTACTCGCAGTTTTGGCACTTTAGGTTTTGGATTACATAACATAGTACGAGTATTAGGAAGATTGTGGAGTAAGTATATATTTTGATTATTATTTGTCTAGTAAATGGTGTGATCATAAAGACCAGATTTCAGTATTACCTAGGTATTTTTTTTTAGTTCAAAATCAGTCTAATTTTTATATTAGGTATGTCTGTCTGTCGTTTACAGATTTGTAAAGGGACCTTCAGGAAAACTTAAAGGAACATGTCACACTTATTTTTAACCATAATGATAAGAGTCTTATCACTTATATTCCTGTTTCAGTGTTCAGTGCCCTGATCACAAATAATCGTAAAAGTATCGAAACGTAACGCTAGCGTATCCGATACACTGCGCGCTGACGCAAGAATGATTGGCAGTTGAGCTGGCGTCGACGCGCAATATGATTCGAATACGTTAGGTTTACGTAACGTGGCGACTGTCAGATTTGTTCGTGATCACTCCTCAGGCTCGGAAGAATGAAACTATAAAAATACAAACATTCAGGATTTTACATCATTCTTGAAGGTGAAGTTCAGACGGGTAAGTGGACTAAGTGGGTATGCAAAGTACCTACCATTATAAATATTTTTTACTAATATAATCAGTTAGGTAGTCATAATAATTATTATTTAGGTATTTATTTATTTTAGTCTGTATCATCCCACTGCAGGGCCAAGACCTCCCTCCCTTTTTTCCACATTTCTCGATCTTTGGCCACAGTGGGCCAGTCACTTTTATGGCTATCGAGATCGTCCCGCCATCTTCTCCGGGGTCTATTGATATATTTATATTTCTATTAAAACTAACTTTTAGTTCGCGTAGACCATTTTCCCGTGGTGCTGGTAAATATTACCATTCTCGATTAGGTTCAAAGAAGTTTTGTTAACCTTGATTTGACAACATTGTTCCCCCACAATACTGTCTAAGTATATTATTTAAAAAAATATTAATAGAATAGTTCTGAATCCAAATCCACTAAGTACATAAATAAATATTCTTGGAGATTTCACATTCGGCACTTCCTTTTAAATAATGTAAATATTGTAAATACTGTATTAGTTGTAATTTTCTTCCTTTTTACATACTACTATGTAATATTCATCTTAAACCACCTCGTAAAAAATCACGAATGTACTAAAACCACTATTGAATTTAAATAATTTATAAGTTACTGTTGTTTTGGATCATCCCATCAATGTCACAGGCCGAATAAAAGTGGCGAGACGTTCTATTTTTTAAATTTGGTCTAAAATTGTTGTTGTAAATTAACTGACACTCAAGGAAAAACGATGTCTTTGATCTAAAAATACCTAAGTAGGTACTCACTTACATATTTTATCTCCTTTTGTAAATACATTGTATACCTTTCAATAACTTTAAAGTATTTAGAGCTATATGCAAACTCTTAGTTTTATGCTCTAGGTACACGCTTGTATCGTTCATTATTTCAGAAACTAGCTTCTTAAAATGAAACATTTCAACTAAAACATGTCTTTCCTTTGCAGATTTATCGATAATGGGGAAAGTTATCGAAATGATGTTGCCACTAATGTTACTGGGATTATCATGCTTTACCCCAGTGAAGTCTGACAAAAACTGGCTAACGTACCTACCAGATTCAAGAAAGTTGAATACACTTGCACTTATTGGAACCCACGACACAGCGACGTACGGTACTTCTCTTGTATATGCGCGAACACAATCAATGAATATTACCAAACAATTAGAAGCCGGCGTACGCGTTTTCGATATGCGAGTACGTCGAACTAACAATGTATTTGCTATGCATCATGATCTCATTTACTTGGGCATGATGTTTGGTGATTTAGTTAGGGAGGTAACCGCCTACCTGCAGATACATCCAACGGAGTTTGTTATAATGCTCATGCAAGAAGAATACAAGGCTGAAGATTCAACTATGTCAGCGTGTGAAATATTAGAAAACAGGTACATCAAACGCTGGTTTGTCCAAGATTGGTCGATCGAAGACACCATTGGTCAGAGACGTGGACAAATTTTACTGGCTCGAGGTAATCGCGGGTTCTGGGGTTGCGTCACACAATTGCCGTGCAAGGAGCAAAATAATTATGAATTCAATTCAGAGTATCGGAGACCTGAGAAAACGAGAGACATTAAAGCACTCCAAGCTGAAGTATCTGCCACACCGCACTATCATCAGTGTTACATTAATTACTTGTCGGCCAATGGCGGTGCGATGTATGCTCCTATATCTATAGCGCTAGATCGGTGGGACCTTCCTCACACTTCAAGCAATTGGGTAGCTACAGCCCCTGGAATGAACGATCTGATGATTGAGGAGTTTTATAATCCAAGAAATACACTATACATTGTTATGGCTGACTTTCCTAGTCAACGTTTGATCAACAAAGTTGTCGACAGCAACAATTGAGACAAAGTCAGGGCAATCTATGATAAACTATTTGTAAGAAGACCTGCGCATGTTCAAAATGTTTTCATGGATGTCAACAATAAAGATATGATATAACATACGTTGTGTTTATTCAGTTTATTTTTAGACTTTGTAAATACAATAACATACCATAAATTTTCCGAGTTTCGCACTCGGTCGATCCTCTTAAAACCTAGGATGCTGCGTTCCATGGCTCTCTGGCAAATCTTGAGTTTGGACTTCGGCAACTCGGTCAATGATCACGTCTGTGCAGCGTAGGTTTAGGATGGGCATGATACAAGTGTCGATGAGTTTGCGCTGCAGTGACAGTGCAAGGACTCCCTTCATATGCGCCTTCATGGACCAGTAGCTCTTCCAGGCGTTCTCGATTCGGCGATCGATTTCCTTATCGTGCCTGTTTTCAAAGCTCGCTAGCCGGCCCAAGTAAATGTATACTCATCGACATTGGTATGACCATAATTATTATGTCGATGAGCTATACTTATATTCAATTGAATTTTTGGGTTTTTACAGTTACGTTATAGGTTGGTAAGTAACTACAGATGTGAGCAACAAAGCTTCGAATATAAGGAAAAACAAAGTAACTGTCATAGGGAATTATTTTTAGTTTGAGGTTTTTACATTTTCGTAATAGGTAAGTGAATAATAAATGCTTACAGGTATAGAAAAATATTTTGCGTAAGAGGAAAAATCAAAACGACTGTCATACTAAGCAACCGGATAATCAAAATATTAGGTACCTCGTGGCTTTGTTTTTGGTTTATACGTTTTTCAGTGTTCAGGGTATAAAAACACCAACTTTCAGGATTTTAAATTATTGAATTGTGAGCTATTTCATTGAATATACGTGGCAGTGAACATAATAATTTGGGACCTGACTCTATAACATTTTTAGTTGGTATGTATGGTACATAATAATATATTTTTTAAATACAATAATACTTAGCTGGTATATTAAAATCTTATCTTAAAACAAAGCTGCTTGTAGATTTCCTCACATGGAATGTTTTCCATGGTACTGATTATACTTTTACCAAATCATTTTTCTCTATTTTGTTTAATGAACATGAAGCAGTTGGTACAAAATTTTTTTCATTGCACCATCTTTTGAATTTCCTAGTTGTCCATGAATTTTTCCAATGTTTTTACTCTTATAGTTCGTATGTTTCGGATAAAAAAATATACAATCACCAGCGACTCATGAAATCAAACTAATTATAAATAAATATTCTTGGACATAATATCACACAACGCTCTCTAGTCCCAAACTAAGCAAAGCCTATGGAAACTAGATTGCTGATAGAATACTTAATTTTTTTTTGTAAATACATACGTTTAGATATAGAATTCAAAACATCTAAGGTTACATTTTATTACATATTTAGTAACACCCATGCAGACTAATTGACTAAATAGACAGATGAAATTGACTAAAAATGTGTCTTTTGCAGATTCAAAACTCTCGAGATGGCAGCCCTTCCACTATTTATACTAGGACTCTTTAGTGCGCCTTCTGCACGAATTTCTGAAAAAAAATGGCTAATGGACCTACCGAATTCACAAAAGATTAATACGCTTGCGTTTGTAGGGACTCACGACTCTGCAGCGTCCGGAACTTTTCTTGTAGACTATGCCAAAACTCAATCACTTGGAATTACTGCACAATTAGAAGCCGGCATACGCGTTTTTGATATGCGAGTACGTCGTACTAGCAATGTATTTGCCATGCATCATGATCGCATTTACTTAGGCTTGATGTTTGGCGATATAGTACGACAGGTCAATGACTACTTGAAGATAAATCCAAAAGAGTTTGTTATAATGCTCATGCAAGAAGAACACACGGCTGAAGGTTCAGCAATGTCAGAGTGTCAAATCTTAGAAAACGGGTACATCAAAAACTGGCCGAATTTATTCGTCCAATATTGGTCGATCGAAGATACCATTGGTCAGCATCGTGGAAAAATCTTACTGGCTCGAGGTAATCGCGGGTTCTGGGGTTGCGTCACACGATTGCCGTGCAAGGAGCAAAATAATTATGAACTCAATTCAGAGTATCGGAGATCTGCGAAAATGAGAGATATTAGAGCACTTCAATCTGAAGTGTCTGCCACAGAGCATAATTATCAGTGTTATATTAATTACTTGTCGGCCAATGGCGGTTTTTATTCCACTCCTCTAGAGATAGCACAAGATCAGCGGCATCGTTACTTTTTCAGCAATCCAATTGTAGGAATGAATAATTTTATGGTCTCAGAATTCCGTAATCCAAAAAACACACTTTACATCGTTATGGCCGATTATCCAAGTCAAAGTTTGATCGACAAAGTTATCGACAGTAACAAATAATACAGACATGGCCAGTCCATAGGACCTATATAAGTAGGATTCCTTAGAATGTCAACAGTAAATATAGTTATTGCTTAGTTTATAAGACGATTCTCAATGATCCTTGTGACTTTACTGAATAAAAGATTTTTCACGTTGCATCCTAGTTTCCAACTGAACACTACAGCTTATAATTTTTTTATATTACTAAAATATAAAAATAAAATAACCTAAGAACAGTATAATAATACTTAAAAAGTAGAACGAAAGGAAAACGTTCCTGTTTCCATAAGTCAAATAAATAAATTTGAATAAAGAACTCTTAATTTAAAAAAAAACATTTACCACGTCAATAAACACTATAATATGGAATATTAATTGCAATAGTGAGTAAAGTTTCAATGAAACCACATATATGGGGAGTATCTCACCATCGTCGCATATCCCGATATTAACAGCATATCCGCCCGAGACCGGAGACCAGGTAATCCGGGAATCCACATATTAAGCTGACCCAGTTACAAATCGACTGCTGTAATAACAGTCGTATAACCTAGGTACGCGTGTTTCCGGGCGGCCTATGAATTCTGGAGAGGCTATGGATTCTGTCACTAGAGTTGGACGGATATAATGCATACCTATGGATAAAAAAAAACACGAATGTCACATTAATATTCGTGATTGAGGCACTGAACGTTGCATGAAAACACATAACCAACATTGACAGTGTAAATTTCATCCAGCACTTAAGCGTTCATAATTATAAGATCATAGATACTTAAGTGCAGATTGTTCATCAGTAGCGACCTTTCATGATATGCTGATGATGAGACTGTCTAAAGGGTATATAAAGCCCTATTTCCATTTAAGATACCTAAAACCTCTTCAAGGAAGATGGGAAAAATCTAAAAATTTTGTGGGTTTTTACCCGATAAACTTTTTTGCCAGTGAGAAGGATCAACAGCGTAACAAATCGATGTTTTTCTCTCTAAAAAGTCTATAAAAATAGTTGACCTACCATCTAAACTCATATGTGCTCATATAAACCTATCAAAAATTCATACAGAACCTACTTAATACTTCGCAAAGGTAAAAGGCATCAAGCCGTACTGTCACGTTAAATAAGCGTTTCATATGAAAAGTAGTAAATAAAATAAACCGTTTTTTCGAGAGTAACTGGATTTCTACGGGATGGATTTTTGACATTTGCACGAAAAAATGAAGCTCCTTAAAATATGCCCTCTCAAACGCATCATTATATTTTTGTGGTCACGCTGAATGTGAACCAAAACATGGTAAATTAAAATAATGTGTGTTTTTAGAAATCAATCGATTTCTGCAGGTTGGATTTTGTTACATTTGTAGAATTAAATAAAGTCCTATAAATGGCTTTTCTAGCAAATTACATGTGATTACTGTGGGCCTTTGAGATGCGAAGTAAAAAGGTGATAAATAAAAAACAGATTAAAAAAAAAACTCAACTTCTACGAGATGGATTTTTTCTTACGTATGAAGAACGGAAGGCTTTTTTAAGCTCTTTCAGGCGCACTATGTGTCAACCCTGAGAGCACTTTTTAAGTCTTGGTTCAGGATGCCCATTCTCCTTTTATTTTTGGGTAATAAGTTGGTAAGTAACTACAGATGTGAGCAACCAAGCTTCGGATATAAGGAAAAACAAAGTAACTGTCATACTTAGGTCGTTATGTTTAGTTTGAGGTTTTTGATCAGCGAACGAAGATCTTAGTGACAACTTGGGCAAAAATTCTTTGTATGTTTGTTCGACGATATCTTTTGAACCGCTTATCTGATCTTCACAAAATTTGATAGGTATACGGATAGTACTCTTAACTTTTACTGGTTTGAAAAATGAAGTAAAGCGGTCAAGAGGTTGTAGAGATATGAGGGTCCCAAGGGAGTAAAAAAAAATTAACTATAGGGCCTTGCTTAGACATTCCAAAACCAGTTTTATTTTTATTCTAGGTTAATTAGTTTTTGAGTTGTTTTAAAAATTATTATTTATCGTATTGTTTACTCCCTTTGGACCCTCATATCTTTACAACCTCTTGATCGATCACGAGATTTCATTTCGGGGCGAACTGCTTAGTTACATTTTTGGAATAGGTAAGTGAATAAATGCATATAGGTAGGTACATAACAATATCTTGCATAAAAGGAAAAAACAAAGTGACTAAACAACCGGATAATCCAAATATTAGGTACCTATGAATTTTTTTTGTTTATACGATTTTCAGTGTTCGGTCAGGGTATAAAAACACCAAGTTTCAGTATTTTAAATTATTGAATTGTGAGCTATTTGAATGAATAAACGCGGCAGTGAACATAATATTAATTTCGGATCTGATTTTATAAAAAAAATATTTGGTATGTATGGTAAGTACATAATAATATTTTTTATAATACAATTAATACTTAGCTGGTATATTATAATCTTATCTAAGAACAAAGCTACTTGTACATTCACGCACATGGAATGTTTTTCATGGTACTGATTATACTTTTACCAGTCTTTTACCAAATCATTTTTCTCTATTTTGTTTTATGAACATGAAGCAGTTGGTACAAAATGTTATTCATTGCACCAACTTTTAAATTTCTTAGTTGTCTATGAATTTTTCAAATTTTTTTACTCTTATAGTTCGTATGTTTCAGATAAAAAAAATATACAATAACCAGCGACTCATTAAATCAAACTAATTATAAATAAATAAATATTCTTGGACATAATATCACACAACGCTCTCTAGTCCCAAACTAAGCAAAGCTTGTACCTACTAAGGAAACTAGATTGCTGATAGAATCCTTATTTTTTTTTTTGTAAATACATACAATAAAATTTAATATAAAAATAAAAGGTTACATTATGATACATACTCAGTAAAACCCAGACAAATTGACTAAAATGACAGAAGACACTGACTAAAAATGTGTCTCTTGCAGATTCAAACTTATCGAGATGGCATCCCTTCGACTATTTATACTGGGAATCTTTTGCGCGCAAAATGTGCAATCTACCCTAATTTCTGAAAAAAAATGGCTAATGGACCTACCAGATTCACAAAAGATTGATACGCTTGCGTTTGTAGGGACTCACGACTCTGCAGCGTCCGGAACTTATCTGATAGACTATGCCAAAACGCAAAGAATTGGAATTACCGCACAATTAGAAGGCGGCATACGCGTTCTTGATATGCGAGTACGTCGAATTAGCGATGTATTTGCCATGCATCATGATCTCATTTACTTAGGCTTGATGTTCGGCGATATAGTACGACAGGTCAATGACTACTTGAAGATAAATCCAAAAGAGTTTGTTATAATGCTCATGCAAGAAGAATACACGGCTGAAGGTTCAACGATGTCAGAGTGCGAAATCTTAGAAAACAGATACATCAAAAACTGGCCGAATTTATTCGTCCAATATTGGTCGATCGAAGATACCATTGGTCAGCATCGTGGAAAAATCTTACTGGCTCGAGGTAATCGCGGGTTCTGGGGTTGCGTCACACAATTGCCGTGCAAAGAGCAAAATAATTATGAACTCAAATCAGGGTATTGGAAATCTGAGAAAATGAGAGATATTAAAGCACTTCAAGCTGAAGTATCTGCCACAGAGCACAATTATCAGTGTTACATTAATTACTTGTCGGCGAATGGCGGTTTTTTTTCCACTCCTCTAGAGATAGCACAATATGAGTGGTATCCTTATGTGTTCAGCAATCCAATTGTAGGAATGAATGATTTTATGGTCTCAGAATTCCGTAATCCAAAAAACACACTTTACATCGTTATGGCCGATTATCCAAGTCAAAGTTTGATCGACAAAGTTATCGACAGTAACAAATAATACAGACATGGTCAGTCCATAGGACCTATATAAGTAGGATTCCTTAGAATGTAAACAATAAATATATTTTCAACACACTTGCTCATAAAGTGGCTCTATGGTCACCGCAATTAGGCACATAATGACACCCATAATCAAACTGTGACTTTTTCATTGCTATAACTCACTAGTGAGTTATAGATTTTTTTTTTAAATTTTATTGGTTTGTTACTAAAAAAGTTTTTATTCACAAAAAAGATCGTGTTCAATAGAACAAATAAATGAATGTTCCTATTGCTTGCTCATTTCGTGCAACTTCTTATTTAAATAGATAATTTTAACTCGTACGTGTTTAATAAATAAAACTTTCACTTAAATATAACTTTTGTTTTCTCTGTAATAAAAGAAAACTTTAAATTCCCCATTTTTTACGTGGCAGAATAGGCGCAAACCCTAAGCGCGGAAAATAAATAAAAAAAAACCTCATCCCTTTAGTCTGTGGCCGATCGCAATGCGCGCGCATAGGAAAACTGATTATTTTTTCCCGCCATAGCGAAACATTTTTCACAACGCGTTTTCACTGTTGAAATTATAGTTATTTTATTGTTATTTTATTCACAAGTGTGTTGAAAAACGTCGTATGATACACGTGTGTATTGGTGATTACCGTTCTCGGCTTTCTTAAGACCCTCGCCTACGGCTCGGGTCTCAATGGCACCTCGGCGGTAATCACCAATGTACCACACTAGTACCATAATGTACTATTATTGCTTAGTTTATAAGACGATTCTCAATGATCCTTGTGATTTTACTGAATAAAAGATTTTTCACGTTGCATCCTAGTTTCCAACTGATTTATTTTTATAGTACTTTTTTTTTATTTAACTTAAATCTTCCCACTGCTGTGCAAAGATCTCCACCAAAGACGTCCAATGTTCTCTATCTATATTTATTTATATTATTAAAATATAAAAAAATTGCCTAAGAACAGTATAACAGTCGTAATAATCTAGGTACGCGTATATCCGGGCGGCCTATAAATTCTGGATAGGCAATAGACTCTGTCACTAGAGTCGGACGGATATAATGAATCTGGATAAAAAAAATTGCTCAATATATTGCTCATCATCTAGGTCACTTACTATGGATTTTAAGGACTTATAGGTAAATATAATATTAGGCCTTTACATCTATTGAAGATGATTTATACAGCGTCAGGAGGCAACTTATGCCTACACTTAACGGGACACTGTAGTGCCTGGGACAATGTTTAGATGGTATAGGTAAATATAAAGGTTATAGTTAAATAGATACTTAAGTTCAGTTCAGATTGTTCATCATCATCATCATCATCATCAACCTATATCGGCCCACTGCTGGACGTAGGTCTCTCCCAAGACGCGCCACTGAGCCCGGTCTTCGGCTCTTCTCATCCAGTTTTTGCCAGCTACATGTCTCAGATCGTCACCCCACCTAGCCGGAGGGCGTCCTACACTACGCTTGCCTAAACGCGGTCTCCACTCAGGTATTAGTTTGCTCCAACGATTGTCGGTTCTGCGGCAAACATGGCCGGCCCACTGCCATTTCAGCTTACTAATCCTCTGAGCTATGTCGACCACCTTGGTTCTCTGTCGGATAACCTCGTTCCGGATTCTATCCTTCAGAGAAATTCCGAGCATAGCTCTCTCCATAGCTCGCTGAGCGACTTTCAGCTTGTGGACCAACCCTACTATCAGTGTCCACGTTTCGGCAGCATAGGTCATCAGTATCGACCTTTTATGTACCGGTGATGAGACTGTTTAAAGGGTATATTATGTATAAAGCCCCATTTAGAATTTAAAAGAAGCGTTGAAAAATTACTGTAGTTAGCAACAGTCATCAGGGCCAGAACATCTGTGGGCCATCAACCTCCAAAAACAACAATACAATAAGTAAAATAGGCAGTAATTGCACACAGACGAGTTGCAAACGACATGTTGTGCAAATATGGTCCAATGGGAGAAGCAAAAGAACAAAGCTGCCCAGCTAATCGAGCTTTTTGTGGCCTTTTTAACCATTTAGTCGACAACACCCAAGTCAAGATCAAAATCACGTTCGAGTTTATTTAGTAAACCGCACGGATTGGTTGAACCTTGAAGCGTTTGCTGCTGAAATTCCAATGATAAGAATATTTTAGAAAAAATAAAACGTTTGAAAAAGTTTAGCAACATTTTTATTGTCAGTTAGCTTCAAAAGTGTTTAATATATTTAGAAGATAATGGTTTATTTCAACTTTGTGGTACACGTAGGTGTCGTGTAGGTATCGGTATCGGTCAGTGCGTAAGCGTCGATTGTTAGAGTACCTACTGGGATCGCGGTACTAAATATATTTTACGATCACAATGGAATTAAATGAGAGCGTTGTGGCGTTGTGCAAACGAAAATACATAAGGAAGGAGGAATTTTAATAAAAACTAGATGATAACGAGAAATAAAATAGGTCTATCAACATGAAACTTAAAACGAGGGCGGTATATCCAATCAAAGTAGTTCAGCAAGCACCTCTAGTAGTATAGTATCTTAGAATAGTTAACTTGAGGGTAGGCTCGTGTCATAGTATACTCTAATGGGTATATTCATATTGGTTTTCTAAAACTGAGCTATCTAAAATGATTGCTAAATTTGTTGTAATCTCTTTTCGCTATCATGCAAGCGACAATGATAGAGCATTTTTAAAGCCGCTCTAAATTACAGTTGAATATGAATAAAGAAGTAAAAATATTTTTTATGATGCATAAATATTATATCACAATAAATATTCTTGGACATGTCACACAGCGCTTTCCAATCACCAAACTAAGCTTTCCTGTATTTCATATTCCTGAAAAAGCACCACAACACCTGTTTCTCTATTCCACGTCCCAACCATGGCGTTACTAAGAGACATTTCATAATTTATCGCCACCCATAAAAGCTGGTTGTAGCACATTTCGCAAATCTAGGAATGAAATGGCTTAGTTTAATGTGTCACATTTTTCAAGCACACCTTCCAACCTTGGGTTATGGGTTAGGTTATACATTGAAGGTTATAGTAAAAAAGAAATAACGGTAACTCATATTAAGGGTTATAAATGACCCAACGAGTAACACAGAATGAAATATTATATAGAAGAACTAGGTTTCATATTTATCCAATTGAGTGATTACCTAGAACTAGTAAAGTATTACATAATATAATAATCTGTGCCTACAATTTATAAAACAAAACAAATACAGTCGAGGGCAACATTTGTGAAAAAAAAACACCAATTGTGTGAAAGACAAATAAAGTAGTAATTGATAATTTGTTTGCATTTAATTTCACTAAGCTAGCTAATTCAGGGTTTCCAATAGATTAAAATTTTTAGACGAGCCAACATTTTTGCTATCGTGTGTAGATGAGTGTACTCTAAATAGGAACCTATACATCGAGCCTACCAACATAATAATCAAACAATTACAACAAACCCAAAATAATAAGGTACATAAATTGTTTAGTCTGTAATGTTTGATTGCTACCTCTAGACCCCCGGAGTGCTCAATATTCGAGTAACAGTGTTTTTTACCAAACTAAGAAAAAAATTCACTTTTCGTCCGTAAGATCAGAATCATTCCGACTAGACCATCAGTGCCCTTCTCCAAAATATGGTGGCTTGCAAAATAAATTAATTTCGACAATATGAATACCCCACTGGTATGAAGTTAGCAAATGGAAACACAGTGTTTACGAGTCCATTTATTACAAGTTGCGCTATGGTTGGTGGTCAGTTTACACTGTTACAGTAACTGGCTGATCTTATCGTGTAAGACTTAATTTAGAGAGGCCATTTGCTTGTTCTATTACTAAATATTTCTAATTCAAAAAATTAGCTTCAAAATACGAATGCGATTATAGATAATTTCACTTATTAGAGCCAATTTTGAAAGTAGTCGCTAGCAAATTTTGAGTGTCGCGAATAAAAACTCCAAGAAGCATATTTATTTTATTTATTAATTATTTATTTATTTTCAATATAAATAAAACACTTTTGAAGCTTGACTTAGAATCAACGCAAAGCCTAAACTATAAATCCTAGGTATGAAATTTGGAGGGTAGTATCCTTATAGTGTAGGGGTGCACTAAGAAAGAAATTTTGAAACGTCACACTCTAAAGGGTAGAACACAAGCAACGCCGCGGGCGACGGCTAGTGCTTTAATAAAACTTACAGTCTAAGACCAAAACGTCTTTTTCTAATCCATTGGAATGAATGCAATCTTTTGGATATATTTATTTTTTGCATTATTTGCATTTAGATACTTGATTTATTACATTAGAAAAGCTTACGTACTTTGTACAGTATACCTACTAGTACCGAGTAACTAGACGAATGTAAAGTAACAAAAGTGAGACTACGTTTGCTTTCGCATAGAGCCAGGCGAGAATTACATAACTTCATTGAATTCCAACTTCTGAATAGGTTAGCTTCCAGACGAAACCAAACCAGCGGAACAAGAGCCATGTAAACATTTTCATAAACTGAAAGGGATAGTCGAAGGCAACTTCTGTGACAACTGGTAGTTTGTGTCATCATAAGCTCTTGTTAGACTGGATTACCTTTTTTTATTTATCTAATAAAATTTAAAAGTAAATAAAATAAATTTAAAGGTTTTATCGTAGGTCCTATGACCCGCAGCACGGAAGGCAGATCGAATCAACTTGCTTAATACCTTGATCAAGGCAGATGTAGATATTGACTTATTTAATACTTCATTAGCTGCACTTAAGCGTTTACTCAGTGGCAAATTCTTTAATAATATTTAGTTTTTTCTTGTTTTTTCTTAATTTAGTACGTTTTTTTTTTTTAAATTTAAATTTCTTCTCAAAATTCTAATTTGTAATTTCTTGTACTCTATTTATATGTGGAAACTTTTAATTGGGCTTCAGTGTACTGTATTATGTCTATCTTCCTACTGTATAAATACCTAGCTGTTAGTTTTCCAAAAATTATTAAAATAAAATAAAAATACCGCCTGCGCTGTGACGCGTGCGTGAATTATGAGTAAATTTATTGCAATCAGACTCAAAGCCTGGCAATACCATCTCAAAGGAGTTTTCACCAAATGAAGAGAGCTTCCAATTTCAATTCAGCCAATAGAAATGACGACTGCAAGTTTTAACGATATTTATTTGCTCCAAATGAGCAACTCTGAGCTCGGTTTACGTGCCGTTCGCGAACTTGCTTGCTTGAATAGCTTTCGAGAAGTATTTTAGGTATAAGGATGTTACTGTAGCAAACATAAGGCATGCTTTTTTTTGGTTGGTCCTTAATTTTTGCTAAATAGTTATTTCATTTTATTTGTAAATTTTCCAGTAACCCCGAAAAAGTGATTTTTTTTTCAAGTAAGATGATACACGAGTGTTTAGCTGAAACATTTTTGTATTGGCGATTTCTGCAAAACAAATGAAAATTCCCAAAATTGACCATGGACCACAAAAAGAGGTTTTTTTTAAATCTAGAGTCGAGAAAAAAATTCCAGGTCATCTATAAAAACTTGAAAATCTTGGAAACCAATAATTTTAACTTTTTGCTACATTAATCCTCATTGCAACAGCAACAATATAAAACAAATTTAATTGCCTACCACTGTATGATTAGCACGTGTCTAATTTATTTTCTTATACTATCACCACATCTAAAAAATAGTCACCGGTTGGTGTTCGAAAAAAAAACGTGACCTATACGTGAGTGACTACAAAAAAATTCTGACGTATTCGACAAAGAAAACGTGAGCGAAGACTTTTTCCTTCTCACGTGTAAATTTTAGGGCGCAATGGGCTGTTATCTGAAACCTTTTGCGATAAGCTTGCGTTTACAAATCCGCAGAAAGTTTCGTCATGTCAATAAATCTTTTACGGCAGTTCATAAATGCCGGTTGGAAAATAGTAGATGGGTTCAAGGAAGTCAAACCAAGACCTATGGGGCGAAAAAGGGTTGATTGTGAGAGGCGTTGGTTTGATTCTACCTGAAGACAATGTGTGGTAACATCTCTATAGGTACTCGTATTTGGTTAGAAAGCTGAGACAGACAGGGTTAGTGAACAAAACACTATTCGTACATGTAGCTCAATTTAGGTTTGACTCGCATTACGATGTAGTAAGTATCTTACGCAGTAAATATTCTCTCTCATAGACTTCTTTGCCTTTATTACCATATTTCTCGGCGACTCTAGTGTTTATTTATTACAAATAGGAACACCAACAGTGCTATGTACAGAAGTGTTTTTAAGTTGTCTTAGGAATTAGTCTTCAACACGTACGCCAAAAACTATATTTTGCCAGTCACAGTACGCTGATGCGAAAATCGCCTCATATTCTCATTGACTTGTGTATTTCTTGCGCAATTTGTTCTACAACAAATAATACTGAAAATACCAAGTTTAAGTCCAGTTTTTGATTTATGTTCTACTTACAGTGCAAGTAGTGTCCAACTAACTTTGTGCGACTAGAAATCTAGTGGTACACGTATTGAACTGTGTTTCCGGATGGTTACTCCGCTTAGGGCTAGGACACACCGCCTTGGTCAGCTAAGCGAATTATAGAGGCACCATAAGACAATAAATGCAGCCACAAGAAGAATAGATTTGTCCTAGTGGCTACTTATTCTGGTTAAGGCGAACTCACAGCAAAAGCTATGTATCATAATGTTTGAAAATATAAACGTATTCTATTAGTGTTTATCAAAAAAAAAACGCTTTGCGCTGTTATTTGTATTTGCCCGTCTAATACACCTTAAATCGTCGTAACGTAAAAAGCTTTCTTATAAGCTCTCGTCGTTTGATCTGTTATTTATTGTATTTCATTGTACGGATCTTCAAGGTCATCACTTCGCAACGTGATTTCTAGATGCACGTCTTCTACAGCGCTTTCGAACAAAAATAGACGCAGACGACTCTTTTGGAAAAAGTAAGAATAGGTCAGCTAAACCAAGAGCACTGCTAATGGTATATTCACGAAAATAAGATCACGACTATCAAAAAACAATCAAGCAAAATAATTCAAAATTGCGCAAGCCTGCAGTGACAAGTGCTTGTTTACAAACAGTTCTGTGCCTTGATCACGAATAAATGTGACAATCGCAAACGTATCGTAATGCGAGCGTATCCGAGATACACTGCGCGGTGACACTACAACGGTTGGCAGTCGAGCTGGCATTGACGCGCAATATAACTCGAATACGTTAACGCGGCGACTGTCAGTTTGTTCGTAATAGAGGTACAGATTGGTAGGCGCCACTGAGCGGCTTGTGCGCACGAAATTAGAATTATTTGCGGAAATAGCTATGCTATACGGTTTTACCAAAGTATACGGTTTTGTACAGAGCCCCAAGTCTGTGCATTTATTTTACTTTCGACTCGAGTATAGCACACGCAAACGCTTTCGCAAAGCGAGAAATTTTGTATGAAACCCGGATAAGCGCCTCTAGCGGAAGATTTTAGAATTATGCAATTCCCAACAGAATTTCTCGCTTTGCGAATGCGTTTGCGTGTGGTATAATCGAGTCGAAAGTAAAACAAATGCACAGACTACGGGCTCTTGTCTCCCCTGTCTTTGGGATGTTGCATCCATGTGGTAGTGTCACTGCCCTTAGCCACCGTGCCGTGTTTATGTCGATTCGCTGAGCTGTCTTAGTTAAAGTTGTTGGACGGTAGTTTCTCGGAACTATGTTGTGCGGCATGAAGTTAGAGCTTTGCTCTACCAATGAAAGTTTTAGATGAATCTGCCAATTTTTTTGACCGTTTTAATCAAGACAATATAATAGTGCCTATAACGCAAGTCTAGATACGAACTTTGGAATAAAAATGTAGGAAAAAAAATAAAAAGCAAAAAACTATTTTCACTCTAAACATTCTTGGATCCAACAATATGCCGCTAAGGAACATACACTTATTCAAATGCTTATCAAAACCACCTACAAAGAAACTCAAAACAACATAGATAGGTGTTTAAACTCAAACTAAAGATAACTTCAACATCAAAAAAAGAATTTTACAAGTTTACACTAATCGGAAAAAATCCTACGAGTTTTTATGGTTTAAGGGCTAGCCGTTATCACTGCGTTATCTCAGAGCTCGTTAAGGTAAGTATTTTATGAGCCCTTAAATAAGGACAAAGGACTTTTTACCATTTGACCGGCTGAGGTCGTAAAGTTAACTTACGGTTGTTATCACTGGGACATGCCTTTAAAATATTGTCTCAGTAGAAAAAGTCGTTTATGATGTAATTCACTTCATAGCTTAAATTATTTTGCGGGTTATCATAATGTGCTCAATTCGTTTACTACGTCTGTGAATTTTATTTGGTAGAGATGCTTCGGAATTGAACTGCATGCTCCTCAATTGTTTCTTCTTTACGTTGACGCACACAACTGGATGTTTTAAAATGATCTTTGTGTAAATATAAATAAAGAAACATTTCATTGGATTGTTTTGGATTGGACGGTGGATCCCGCACAGCAGTAAAATCAAACTTCTAAGAACCCTGTTATTCTGAATAAGGTAGCAATGACTCGAAGTATTGTCTTGAGAGAATGACGAACCAGCCTGAAAACTTCAAGTAACAAAAACTTTGCGGAGAAAAACTTTTTGCATTTTCTTTATCTATTCAAATAAAGACAAATCAGCCCTTCAGATTGTCATTCTACAATCGAAATAATAGAAAACTAATCAAAATGTACGAAAATTACTTATCTGAATGTGAATATCATGGTTCTTAAATACATTTTTGTAATTTTCTTAAGTATTCTTTTTTTTTTATGAGCTATAGCTAAGCATTTGGCTGCCAGCACACCTGGTGGTAAGTGTAGCTGCAACCTAAGGTGGAGCACGCTTAGCTATAATTCACCTATTCTCTTGCGATTTTAAAATGTCAATTTCTCTAAGACCCCTAGGGTTGAAAGCATAAAGTTAATATCAAGTCTTAAGTTGCGAGTTATAAACAGTATTTTTTACCTAACACTAAATCCAGGACTTAATAGTTTCTTGTAAGATATTATTGTAAATTAAAAATTCTATGACTTCTGAGTTCTAAGTTGTGTTTGTCTGTTTGTCTGTCATCAAGATTGGCTCAGTAGCTTACAGAAGACGAAGCAAAGAAAATAGGCAGTATTTAAATATAAAATTTCACATGCTCGCCTTTAGCGTCTTTAGTGCAAAGGTATATCCGCTTAAATGCGCGTAGTGGATAACCAGTACCTACACCTACTTTCAAAATATTTCTAAACGACTAACCAACCTGTACCTATAAAGTAATGTTTCTCATATAAATTAATATTGGCTTTAAGCCGAGATGCATCATCCGCTTGTACATACTTCTTATAAAAAAGTAGAGTCAGTTTCCCGATTATCAGCTTTGTTGTTTCGTAAGTCCTGAGCCCCGAGTCTGTGCATTTGTTTTGACTTTCGACTCGAGTGTAGCAGCACACGCAAACGCATTCGCAAAGCAAGAGATTTGGTTAGGAATTGCACAATTTCCAAATCTTCCGCTAGAAGCGCTTATCTGGGTTTCATCCAAAATTTCTCGCTTAGCGAATGCGTTTGCTAATAATTGAGTCAAAAGTCAAAACAAATGCACATACTTAGGGCTTAGTAGTAAAATATATATTGGTATATTATAGCAGAAGGTTCTTAATAAGGTGTTCATTTAGATATCAATGGCGTCTGATCCAATTACTGTCGTCTGGCAAGGGTGTGTTGCCGTTGCTCTAGTTAGCACGTGCGTCAAAATGAATTATGGCGCTTCATTAAGCTAAAGTGCTGCCTTAAAGTATCTAAAAAGATTCCATTATGTTAAGGGAATCGCCGCCCGCCTCATTTATTAAGCTTGGAAAGCGTTTTTTTTTTCATCAGATTAAGTTGCTAACGGATTTTGTGTTTTGCAAGTTTATGAAAATGTTTTTTATCATTTTGTTCTGGCTGAATGACTTCCTTAGAATGTTCTAATCAGCTGTGTACCGTAATTGTTTTGAAGTAAAACGAATAAAATGTTATTGAGCTATTAGCGTTCTGATAACAGTAAGACACGTTTAATTTCACAAAATATTTTGAATAACGAAAAGATGTTAAAATACATTGAATCTGATTGTATACATCTTTGTTTAAAAATTTAATTATTAAATTGGTCTTTAAAGTTTAGAGTGACTCAATCATGCCATTAATAGTTTAAATTTGAATTAAACCAATTTTTTTTTGAACCCCACGTCTGTTACAAAAATCTCTGTAATAATAATTGTAATAGTAAATGACTGATTTATAAAGACAAAGCCACAAACAGAAGCTAGTATAATAAGGTTACAGAGTAGCAATGCCTTGTATAGCCAAGTTAGACGGAGTGAGTGAAATTAATTTCACACGTGCTGCTCATTTTGGCGGTAGGGGTAATGGATTTTATATGAAACTAGCTATCACCCGCGGCTTTTCTCGCGTGATATAAGGGTCATTCTCAGTTAAGAGGTAATATGTTGTATGAAGAGACGGCATGGCATTTTTTTTTTTTTAAATTTTTAATTATACATCTTTTTTATGGAAACTTTTAAGTTGAAAACGTTTACAAAGTGGCCAGTCAATTTGTTGGTTTTATCTCATTTTATAAGTGACCAGGGTAGATACTGAACCGTTCTTCGCGCGTAATTTTTTTTCTAGGTGCCATTTTTTCTGTAAAAAAGTCATATTAAATTGTAAAGCTAAGATATTCATAATGCCAAGTAAAGGTTCAGAAAAAAATCTAGAAGTATTCATGAAAACGCATAGGTACAAATGTATCTCCCCTGGACATTAAGTATCACACCTAACATCAAAAGAGCCAGGGGAAATACGCCAGGGGAGAAGACATTTTCGATTGATATCTAAAATAGCCGTAAAAGTGTTCCTCGTACGCAATTCACAATCAAACGTAACAATGTATGCACTATTCATAGTGAATATTCAAGTCTATATTAGTATTTTAACAAATAATTGCTAAATAAAACTAACCAGAGGAAAGACTGCATTCACTCAACACTTCTACACCCAGCGAGCGGCGTGACTGAAATGGCCATTAAAATGGCTGCGCAGTCGGTTTATGCGTCACTTGCTGCTAACTTCAAGTTACATCCTATGCACTCAAAGTCACAACTTCCACAAAATATTTAAAAAAAACTGATTTTTAAACGAAAACAAAAAGCCAGGGGACGAGACACGAAATACGTGGGACAAATTTCGGCGTTGATATTATTTATGAAAAATTGGAATATAAGTAATTTTACTTATAAGACACTGTGACTAAGTTATTGTTCTGTATAAAATTAACAATGATAAAGTAATTATTGAATTTTAATACATTCATAATAACTGGTTTACAAATAAAGTCGGTTTGGTGACAGACCAGGGGAGAGACTTTTTCCTTATATTAGAATTAATTGTGACTAAACTAGATACATTTCTGTAATAAATTTAAGTGAGCATGAAGAAAACATTTAGTTTTAAGTAATAAATAAGTTAATTAGAAAGTTAGTATAAAAAAAAGTATTTTTTTGTCCTGGCCATGGAAAGTACCTCTTAACTGAGAATGACCCATAAGCATACGCATTATTTGGTTAAAATCTTTGATCCTAATTTTAGACCCTTAGGATGCGACTTTTCAAAATTCCTTTTTTAGTGCACCCCTACACTAATAAGGATACTTCCAAATTTCATACCTCTACGACTTATAGTTTAGGCTGTACGTTGATTGTGAGTCAGTTTCAAAAGAGTTTTATTATTATTATATAGAAAAGAAGATTCTCTTCTCCTCTCTTTTACTTAGGGAGCAGATTTTTAGCAGATCGGTTCTTAGTCCGGTTGACCGAAATACTCCAATTTCCCTAGTAATTCGGTCAAACAAATAACTATAATAGTAAGGTAGAAGTACCAGCGGGCGGAAGGTAGTCATAAATAAAATAGCAAACAAGGCAAATTAATAGGTAAAAGTAGAATTAGTCTGATTATGCAATACCCAGAAACATTCGTACCAAACCGTAATTTTTCCGGAAATCCGTAAATAAGCCAAAGGCAAGGAACCCTCAAGGAAAAGTGTCCTTAATTTACTGTGATTTAGGTATAGACCTTCAAGGGTCCCGGTGTTATTTTTTGTTTTGAAGTTGAGAATAACTTTATTTAATTCTATTTTTGTTTCGACTAATAAATACTCTACTAAATGGTGGAATTTGTGTGCAACTTACCGACTTGCCCGCAACTTCGTCTGCGTTTTTTCGACTTGATTATAAAATAATATCAAAATAAAGCATTGAAAAACAATTTTGATCATAATTAACATGTTTCCAAATTAGCTTGGATGTTTTTAAAAAAACAAGTTTCAGACCGCGGTCAAACGCTTGCGAAAATTGAAAAAAACATAGCCCATGGTTGGTTCATGTAGTATTTTTTTTTTTATCGTTAAAAAATCTCTAAGTTGATGTATAACTTACAAACAAACCAACCTCATCATCATCACTCAAAAAAACTACTTAACAAAAAATTTAATATTTTCTCCGTAGGTATAATATTTGTTAAGATTCAGATAAGAGCCCTTTTTTCTTCTTTTTCTTCTTCGATTGGGTTAGACCATAAAAGAGAAACAATTTATAAACTAAACTGATAATTCTGTATTCAAAATAATAACGTATTTACCTCATGAAGATAATAAATGTTTTCCTAGGTAAATAATTAATAACCAGTCATCGAAAATCACGACTCCAAACCCGTTAATTCCAATTTTTAAAAGAGGCAGCCAATTTGCAGTGCATAAATTATAAATTTGCTAAACTAATAGAGGGTGCTGCGAGAGTTTCAAATTTCATCTGCAAACTAAATCTCCAAATAAAAATAATCTAATATTCTTTATTCATCAAAATTGGTTTTCAGATGTAGGTACAATGTAGATCTTTCATAGTTTTTTTAAGACTTGACTAATGGCTTATTTCAAACATTGATTTACTCTTAATATCATCATCATCTTCCTACCCTTGTCCCACGCTAAGTGGGGTCGGTACAACATGTCTTCGCCTTCCACTCTCCTCTATCAGCCGTCATCTCGATGTTCACTCCTTTCTTACTCATATCTTCTTTCACACAGTCCATCCATCTTTTCTTAAATTTCTTTTCTTTTCTTTTCTTTTCTTTTCTTTTCATTGATTTACTCTTTATAATCAGACAATTTTATATCTCGAAAACGAAGTATATACTTAGATAAAACTAAGCAAGTTTTCAACACCGCGAATTGGTTATCTGTGCTGGCATTTTTAGCAAATCTCAATACACACAAATATTTACACAAGAAGGTGAACCACCCTGTATATAAACCGCAATGCATCAGAAGCATTGATCAAGAATAGCTCTCTGAATTGAACATTAGTTGATCCAAAACAGTTTGGGGTTAATTCGAGACACTTTGCTCGCTAGCGTTTGGTTCGAAACAATTTCCAATGTGAACATTTCAACCTGTCAGTACACCGCACTGCAACAAGAGAACTTTTACTGGCAGGTAGCGCACATACAAAATTTAAGCAGAGAAATCTATTCTAATAAAAATTTAAGAAAAAAAAAACAAAAACTAGAATTAAAAATATGGATAAACTAAATATGCAGATCTACTAAATAAACTATTCTCATTCTGAAAATAGAGTTTGTCTGCTGGTTTGTCTTAACTACTGGACAAATTTCAACGAAACTTATATCATTCGGAAGCCCATTTTCCGGATTGAAACATGGGTTATATTTTATTGATATCAAAGACGTAGATTGTTAAATACAGCTTGAACTCTCTAAACCAAAAGCAGCCATTTGCTGTGAGGTCCATCGCATGCTGGTTGACAAATATTTTGGCGGAAAGTTTCGCACGTGTACGAAGTCGCGGGTAACAGCTAGTAATTTATAAAATCCAAAAAAGCATAATGTAATTTTTGAATAGTTATTTTTTACTTTGGTATACCTACTTTGAATTTTTTCCACAATAGGTATTTGCAACATAATATAATTACGTAGGTAAAGCTTGTTAACCAGACCATTTGTTCCTGAAAATTCATCTCCCAGGGTAGAATTTGTGAAAAAGTATATTTGAACGACATTCAGATGCGGATATGAATATAATAGTTTAAAAAAAACAGCCAGTGGCATTTTCATGCAGCCAAGCTCACCGGATTCTGGTCATCATTAACAGTGCACTGGGCAAATGGGCCGGTCGACAGATCGAGATTAACTCTGTGATTCAATAAGCTTGTGTAAATACGTTGTTATCTTTGTAAACTTAAAATTATTTTTTACTAGCTTCCGCCGGCGACTTCGTTCGCATCACGTTGGATCCCGTTGATTATCCGGGATGAAAAGTGGTTTATGTGTTAATCCAGGTCACGGACAATATTATATTCAAAGTTTCATCCAAATCGGATCAGTAGTTTTTGTGTGAAAGAGAAACAATCATACATACATACATACATCGGTACATACATACATACATCCTTATAAACCTTCCACCAGAAACCAGTGTATTAAGCCATCTCTAAATCGTAATGAAAATACTGACGACATTATTAAGATCGCAAGAAGCCAATGCATAGAAGAGGCTCATCATCGCTCTTTCCGTATTCTATATGGGTGAAAACTATGATCTTCTACAGGATAATTATGATGATAATGAGAAAAAAAAACCCCTGATATCATTTTATACAAAACTAATAAACACTACTATGAAACGAAAACACTAACAAATGAAAGCATTCGTTTCAACCGAGCTTAATTTCAATTTATATTCACTGGCTCTTTTCTGACGCGGCAATTCCAAAATGATGCCTCGCAGATACAAGCAATTCACGCATTGAGTTCTGTTAATACCCCATGGTGTTATAATCTTTTCTTTTATTGCGGAAAATATAGGGTTTTGCTGTTGAGTTGATTATTGTATACTTTTGTGGTAAATTTCTAAATTTTGAAATATTCATAAAACTTGTACTCTACCTACGTACTTTGGGAATAAAAAAAATACAAGCCTTATTCCTACTTACCTATTACTTTTTGTGGGACTAAAATTTAGTAGTAAACGATAGAGCCAAAGAATTTTAAAGAAATTGTATTAAGGGTAAGGTCGAATCCCACGACTCATAAATTTTGACATATTAATAGTAATTTTTATAAAATTAAATTACTATAAAAGTCTTTCAAAGTAAAACATTAAATGGTAAAGTAATCTGCTGGCAAAAATCTAGTTAAATTTAACCGCAACACAAACTAAAAGTTATTATAAATATATCAGATTGTGTACTGAGAGTTGGCGAGTCGACGCTATGATTGCATTATAGCTCTTAAAAACTTTATCCATTTCGTTTGTTGATACTACCGCTTGACCACAGCTTACCCTAACTCAGCTGGAACAGTACTTAGCGTACCACTTTAGTATATATTCACCTGTTATTATACGGATGACAATTTTCAAAATGTTCATGTCAACGAAATAAGATGACAATAAATTGAACAGCCATTTTGAAACATTAATTCTTTCACTGATAATTTCCTAGAAATGTGAGTGATTTTGCTATTGCTTTTTCTCTAAGAGTTCTATAAAAGATTTAATATTATCTTCTAAAAATATAAACTCTTTTGAAGCTGACTGACAATCAATGCACAGCCTAAACTATAAAACTTAGTGGTTTATTTGGAGGGTAGTATCCTTATATAGTTTAGGGTGCACTAAGAAAGGAATCTTGAAAAGTCGCACCCTAAAGGTGTAATATTAGGATCAAAGATTTCGTATGTTGCTACCACGCGAGCAAAGCCGCGAGCGACAGCTAGTTTTGTATAAGTAAGTATAAAATTTAGTATTGTCTTCCTTTAAGTTCGCAAATCACACTCGGAATTATGAAGTTCGTAACTCGTTACCAAGTTTACATTGTTCAAACTATGAAACTCTTGAAATTTTGAAGCTGAAGCCGTACAAACGTCCTCGAGAGTAAAGGTAGATAATTTGAGTTACACTGCGTAGCGATGACCACTCAACTGCGGAATATTAACGTTAATGGGCACAGTGTAAATGAAATACCTACAAACGAGACTACTGTTACGAACATCAAATTTATTCGTGCTAGCCCCCGCGGTTAGAGCAACTCCAAATAAAGCTTTTAAAATAAAATATTTCCATCTTTGCTATTGACTTTAAAGTAAGGACGACTTTTTTAAAGCCGTGCTAAAATATCAGGCGAATATGAATAAAAAGTCAAGAGTATGAATCACTATTCGGTAGTAGCCGGTAGGTTTATTGTAAAAAAAAAAAAAAAAACAATTAGCACCCCTCAGGATATTTGACTTGTACGGAAGTGCCTCAAACTACCTTCAGTCAGAGGCACTTTCATACATTCAATAGTAATGCACTTATACTTTTGCATTAGTTTTGAAGCATTCCTCTTTTGCGCACCAAAAGATGCGCACCAAGGACTTCCGCACCTACGCTATTCCTCTTATGCGCACCGATCGATTTATAATTGGCAAAATATCGACTCAAAAGTATATTTTAATGAAATTATTACGAAAAACTGTATTAAGAATATTTTTATAATAATTTAATATCAAAACCTACCTTTGATAACATTAACGGTCCATTATCCTGCACGGAATATACAGTTAGCTTTATTTATTCCCGGTACTGTGAGAATTTCATCATCATGAGTGAGTGGGTTACAGTCACACCGATTATTATCTTTATTAGGTTTTCGCAAAAGATAAAGTTTTTGAATTCCATTTTACATGCAATGGAATGTTATTATTTGGTTAAAATCTTTAATCCTAATTTTAGAACTTTAGGTTGCAACTTTTCAAGATTCCTTTCTTAGTGCGCCCCTACACTACTTAAGGATACTACCTTCCACATTTCATATGTCTAGAACTTATGGTTTAGGCTGTGCGTTGATTATCAGTCAGCTGATGATAATGATTTTGTCATTGTATAAATGTGTATTTGCATAATGTAATGTAAGTGACTAACTCGAAAGAAATAAATGAATGAAAAATTAAATGCAGCTTGTAAACTGGGAGGAGAATTGTAAAATGCTACAGAGTAAACTAGACGGATGACAAGATTGTAATTGTTTTATGTGTGGTGTGCAATGTAGTGTTTTCTATCTAGTATCTATCTAAAGGCGGCAGTATTTTTTTATAGTAGGACGAAGAGAAACTGGTCTCCCTCGTGGTCTTATTAGTAGGACAAAATAGTAGGACCACGAGAAAACGTCCGATTTTAGCTAGAATCGGTGTGACCGAGCCCGATCGCTACCCCGATATAACATTACACATGCGTACGGATGGTCGTTCCTCTCTTTATTTACTTTTCATTTGCATACGTGATGAATAAGTGAAACTGCGTAATAAACTTGGTACGTGTTATGAGGAGCAATTTGGGCAAATAGCTGACCTTTTTCAACGTTTGTTATTATTATTACATTACCGGGGATGATTGCGATAGTAAATAATGTGGGTTATTACTCCCTAGGGTAACTAGGAGTAACTTTTGCGAGGTGGTATAAAATATGAATCCGTTGGTTGTGAATCATTAAAATTAAGTTTATAACGATGTTAATGAACATTATTTAACTACTTAAATAATGTTCATTACAACCAGTAGGTATAATAGTAAGTAGGATTTTTTTAAATATCCCTAGTATTTAAAATAGGGATATTAAAAAATCGTTATTATTCTTAATAAGGAATTGAATGTTTTAATTATCAAGGTGGGTCGTAGAGTACATTATAATTATTATCCTAAGTACATATTTTTTTATTTTTTTTTATGATAAAAGTAATGGAACAAGCTGATAGCTCATTTGATGACATTTGACATAAGACATGTTAACTCAATAAATAGTGTCAAGAGGTACAAGCAGAATTAACCCCATGTAGGTCTCTACAGTTTTCAAGTTCAGAAATACTTTCCGTTATAAATAACTCCTAGAGATCTATTTTGGTCACACTGCCATCAAATAACATTTGCGTGATATATATAAAATATAAATATTCACGGACACTTAACACAACGCCTTCTAATCCCAAACTAAGCACAGCTTGTACGATGGAAACTAGATGGCTGATAGAATACATACATACATTTTTTTTTTGTAAATACATATTTATATAATACATAGAATAGAAACACCCAGACACAGAACAAACATCTATGTGTACCACACACAAATGTTTGTTCTCGGTGGGGATCGAAACCAAGACCCACAGCACGGAAGGCAGAGCAACTACCGACTGAGCCATGACGCCTGTCATGGATATAAAGCATTTGTAACCAAAATTCCATAATATCAAGCGAGATGAATAGAAGCCTTAGTTCGAACACACGCAAAATCCAATTGTAGTTCAATCTAGTATGAATAACTAAAGCTAATGTCCCACAATTCTGTTCCATAATGATACGGGCTCTGTCCTCTGCGTGAATAAATAATGCAGGGCGATCAGTACCGATGTTATGCACAACGTACAATAGGAATAGGTTAAGGATAGCTTATTTCTATTCATAGTTTAACCTTTTGCGTTTAGACATGGATAGTACAGTCAGCATCAAACGTTGATCGATTTTCAGAACTTCAAAATTGTTTATTGTGTTCTAGACATGTAAAATTTTATGTAATCAATAACTTTTAAGGCCTATTCAAACCTACGCGTATGTAATGTTTTAAATATTAAATCCACTGCTTAACCATTCTAAAATATATAGTTTTTATTTAATTTTGAAGAACGTTTGTTTTCTTGTTGTGCTGTTGGTTTCCCTATAAATAAATACCAAAATGTTTTTGTTGCAGATCTTGTACCTCTAGCATTTCATATAATTTCATACAAGTTCATACAATTTCATACAAAGACGCTATGTCAAAGAGGTAATCAATAATGAGCGATGCCAGTTTTTGCATGCACGTTCTGTGAAAGCACGTGGCTTGATGAATTAGTCACATGCTACTTTGAAACAGCTGGCTCAATTATTTCAGCTAAAGAACCATTTTATTCAGACCCATACCCCAACGTACGTGTATGTAGCTTCAGTTGGTACAGAAGGGTTCTTGGTCAGAGCTCGCGCTCTAGAAAGCGCAGTTCAGTGCATAATTACTTACAACGACGTAGACACAATATTTAATGAGACTTTTGAAACAACTTTTACAATGCCAAAATGAAGGTATACTAGTGAAGGTGTATATGAAAATTCAGCTTAAAGAAAGGTAAAATAACAAAAAATAAATATGAAGCACAACGGGCTGTCTTATCGATATAAGCGATCTCTTTCAGACAACCTTTGAGTTGACAGGAACATTAGATTAGATAAGAACAGCTTTGTTATCTCTAATTTCGAGGTTGATCGTTAAGACTGGACTATGTATGCACTAGCGATTCTAAATAAGCTATGTCACCGCTCCGCTTCTCATTAATTAGACCATTATGAATTCAGCTCACATTGTGGGGGTGAATACCACCCTTGAAACCCTATGGGCACCTTACAGGCTTTACGAGGATACGGCAAAAAAGTACGCAAAAACATCCCTCAGCTAGAAGTGTAGTTTGCGGCTATTGCTATGGCACTTGACGAATGTGATAGATTTTTGGATACATTTTTATTTTTACGTTTTATTCACTGTTTTTTTGTGTAGGTATTGACTTACGTACCTACTAGGTATTAATTTAATAGGTAGGTACTTACAACAAACCAGATGAAACAAAACTATTCAGGTCTGTAAAATCAATATGGATACAGTTTAAAAATGCATTTTGAATATTTTTTACCTTTATAATAATTATATGAAGTACTGTATCAATTCTATAATAATAAATTGCTTTATGTTTATGTAGAGTACCTATACCAATAATAAATAAATATTAAATTAACGGTACTATTTAATTATCACCACTAGAGAACAAAATGATAATTTGAAAACCTCTCTTTTCACAGTAATAGCTAAAATATTCCCAGTTTAAATTAGCAAACCAACCAACCGAAACTGTACGGTAAAATGTGTATCTAAAATTATTGTTATGCCCCACGTTATACACGATTTTTGGCATGAAAAGCCTACAGTTTAGCGGTAAGCCCTTCCTGTTTTTGCACGACTTTATCTATTGTTTTGAACGTTTTTGTGTTTTGTTTCACAAACGAGTTGTTTTGAGCCGGGAACGACATAAAGATCCAAGATTTCGAATCTGCTTACGCGTTTCTACTGGGTTGTTTCTAATGATTTTGATCTAAATCGTCGGTGTAAGTGAAAATAGTTGAGAGCAGAATGTCTCTTGCTTGAAGATATTGGTCACAAAACCTCAGCAAGTTTTGATAAACGATGAATGAAAAATGAACAGGAGAAAAATGAAGAAAATGGAAAGAAATGATGCCTCATATATTTGTCATTCATTAATTATCTGCAATTATTTCTTCTAGATTAAAGTATAGGTAATGGTAGAGAAGGTGCAATCCAGTCGTTTCAAAATTATCCTTGAGATGATGACAGAGATTTGAAAAAACTTAGGTTTATTCTAGGTATCTTTTGTAAAAACGGTTAGTTACGAACGAAGATGAATTAATCAATGCTAGACATAATCTAATATACTAACAAAATAATGAAACCAACAATGAGATAAAAACTAATAATAGGTAATAACTAGATGGTTTATACCTTCATGTAGGCTTGGATGTCTAATAAAACATTATTTGCTGACGTTGCTTTTTTTACAAAACCAATAAGACTCAGAAAGACAATTGTTAACATCATATATTCAGCATCAATCTAGTACTCAATTCGCCTCCGTTTTTATAACTGCCTTCTCACCGATGGATCTACAAATCGATTTCACTGATCCATACCACAGATGTGTGTCATTATTATTTTGTGTATTAATTTATTTTATATCAATTTGACATTATTATCCTTTCGTTTCGTGGGGAAATCTTAGGTAGTTAGTAGATAAGGTCACAATGGGTAGCCCCAAAAAAAATGCACAATCATCTTTTACATATTTTGTTCCTTATGTACCTATCTCCACCCGATGTGATACCTACAACAAATTGAGTTCCCTTCAGCCATTATTACATTCAATAGTAGTTAGTACGCAAACCACTCGTGCAGCATTAGGCTTATTCGACATGCTGGTCCCATTATCGACTATGTTAAGGCTAATTCTATTACCAACCTAAATGGACGCAGTGTCCACCAGTAACTTCAGCTAGACACATAGCTCAATGCTTGTTCATCTGTTTGTTTTACAATAATAATGCTGTTTGTGCTATTCTGCATACCACTGGTACTTGTAGATCTGACTTTAGCAACTGGTTTCTTGTTTTCCTTCAGTCGAAAGGACTGTTATTGCAAAAGCTTTGAAAAAAAAAACTCACATGTGCACGACTGGATTCAACGTTACGACTTCAGGATCCAAAAGCAAAAGGGGCTTTCACTAGATCACTGGGTTTCCATAATTAGCTCTTCTGTTCTACCAGCCCTTTGTTATAACAAATTGTTTGAACAGCGCCAGATAGCCACTTTTTAGCCATGCATTTTTGAATGAGTCGATATAGTGCCAGAGACATGCTGAGATGGAAATAGCATACCCAAAATTCTATCCATATTCTCTACTTAGTCAGCCTTAGGCACAGAAAAAAACAGGGTCAATGGCCTAAGTCAATTCCTATTAATTCCAGTAAAATCCGAGGATTTTCTGACGTTGCTTTCCTTCACCACACCGTCTTCGTGCAAAATTTTGTTTTTAGATAGCCTGTGATCAGATTTGAAACTCTAAAATTTGAAAATATAATTTTTGCCATAAATACTCTACTTACTCTACTCACACTGGTTGCTCTAAATACTCTACTGCTCCACTAAGAGTAAAAGCACAAGTACGTATAGGCATAGGCTCCATGTTCAAAGGTTAAGTACGAACCGCGATAGAATACGCGTATTATTAAGCTAGGATTTATAATTTCAAGATTTTCGAACAGGCAACCCCAAAATTGCTTTCGTAACCCGAAGAGGTGTGTAGACACTAATTAGAAATTTATACGTTTAGGTATAACAGGTTACGAAAATGTAGTCTTATAATGCAATTAAAATAAATTATAGCTGGTAGAACAAGTCAATCATATACTCATTTAATTAGTAGGTACCTACCTACCTATTGCGCGCCAGAGAGGCGTTAGGGCATTTCGGTCTCGATTTGCATACATTTAGTTAGTTTTTAGATAAATTTTGTTATTTATAACTTTTGTTGGTTTTATCATAATCTATTATGCAGTAACAGTTATGGGAACGCAAACTAAAGTAATTATTTTGACGTAAACACCTGTAAATACGATAAACAACATTGAACATGACGCATTTTTCGAAGTAAATGTCTAATAACTAATGATTTCTGCTACTTTATAATGGCATTGTTACATTTTTATAAAATGCATTGTAAGTGTATTGTAACAAACCACGTTTCATCATTGCAAGTTTAAAAAAATGTGGGACCTGGGCTCCATCCAATTGCCCCAGACCCTTTATCGTGTAAGAACCAGGTAGGTACACTAACAGATGTACTACGTGGCGATCAAAACTGGCCATCTAGGCTGCAGTAATGTTATAGCCGCAAAAAGGTAATAAAAAAAATATGCTGCCTAGATCGGTAACTGCAAATATAATAATAATAATAGTCTATTCAGAACAATGTACAGTATGCATAAGGTACAAATTATATATTATGAATGCGTGCCTTTGTTTACTCACTCTCAATAATCATAACAATAAAAGATATGACAGGCGTCATGGCTCCATCGGTAGTAGCTCTGCCTTCCGTGCTGTGGGTCGTGGGTTCGATCCCCACCGAGAACAAACATTTGTGTGTTGTAAAACATAGATGTTTGTTCTGTGTCTGGGTGTTTCTATGTATTATAAGTATGTATTTACAACAAAAAAAAAGTATGTATGTATTCTATCAGCCATCTAGTTTCCATCGTACAAGCTTTGCTTAGTTTGGGACTAGAATAGAAGGCGTCGTGTTAAATGTCCGTGAATATTTTTATATCCTTAACAATGCAGTAACAAGGGTTTTTAGAAGGTGTTTACTATGTACCTATAGGAAATGTTTTTTCTTGTTTACCAATTGAAAGATTTTGTTAAAAGTTTCTTTTGTATTCGAAACCAGTGTTGAACACCAGAAACTTGACAAGTTGTTGACCCTCTGAAGCAGCAACCAATGTACAAGGCCCTACACAATAAAAGTCCCCTGACTCTTCAAGCAAAATCAACAAAAATAAACGGTACACACATACACGTTTGCTTATTCCTCGTAAGGTTTCACGTTTGTCGTGAAATATAGAGTTCAGTCAATACTCATCTCACTCCGCATGAAAATAAGGTTGCAAATTGCGCTGCAGATCACGAGTTATGACGTTTAGTATCCATGGAAGTTCCATTGAGCATGAATTAGAAAAGCATACCTTAGAATACTCCTGAGGATAACGGAACGCCACCACTTCCTTGTCAGCTCTGCGCTCCCAGTACCTAAACCTTAACACAACATTTAATTTTTCTTTTTTTCTAAAATTTTCGAAGTAAACATACACTGCACCAAAAGTTTGGAATTATTTATAACGCAACTCATAAACACAGGATAAAATAACCTTACTTCTCACAGTTTTCCGCGAATTTCTCAAGCAAATAAAACTTGCAACAACACTATGCAGTTTTTTTGCCAAAAAACCTTGAATGTATCGTGTTTATCATTATTTTTCTGCAAATCACATGAAAACATTCTTACCCTGACGCGAATGTTGTCACAACTGTCATTTGTTCGACGCCATGGTTATGGCGCATGCGTAGAGGGTAGTATCACAAAGCGCATGAATTCAGGTTGGCTACGCAGCGGATGTTAGAACCTCTGATCTTATCAAAGAGTTTGTTAATGTGTTACAGAAGTGTGCTAAAAACCACAGACCTCTAAATTCCACTAATATTATTTTTTAGTATAACATTAGTTTTCATGCTCGTACTTCATCTTAAACCTGTCTGTCTGAACGAGGTCTCTACTTTGCTAAAATGTGATGCTGATTGGTTTTTAATCTGTTATTAGTTTTAAATGACGTTTTATATTCATGATCAAGAAAAAAAAAAAAAAAGTTTCACATCTTTTGAGAGTATTTTTTTTTCAAGATTTTTTCTATGTTTTGGCTTTTCTGTTGATATTTCAGCTAAGTAAATTTTTTTTCATCTCTTTTTGCATTCTCTTTGAGTAAATTTTCTTACAGTAGCGCAGTGATTTCATCAAGAGTTCAAGAAGAACAATAGAAAAAAGAAATTATTGTAACCTGTAAAACTGCCAAATAACTGTTAATTTATCTTCGGAGACTAAGTATCGAACCCATTGCCAGCAAGATGATGATAGATATGACGATGATGAGGAAAAATCTGATTACCGAGAGGTAAAAGTTACATGTAGGTAACTGAGTTTTTTTACCATATTTTTACCATAACAGAGTCATAATGGTGAATTATTGGAAAAGTTTTTATGAAAAGCCCTCACACTGAGCTCATTTTAAATGTCTAAAGTTTAATTAAATTGTGCAAAAAGTCCTATCGCTGATGGGCTCGCGAGATTATCTCATTTCAAATTGAAGTCATTATTGTACCTAACAAATAGGTAGCTATACCTGCCTAGGTACTTACCAGCATTAGGTGCTCAAAGATTTTGCATTATTAAGTCAAGGTTAGGTCATCCATCATCTTTTACCTCGGACATATTAACCACTTATCACAATATTTAGCTTTAGTTTTCAACTTAAATAAAAATTAAAAAATAAAAGTTAGTTTTTTTTTAAAACAATAATAGTAATAAAAAACTAATTTTAAAAAACTTATTTTTTTACAAAAAAAAATATGTATGTATGTATTCTATCACCCATCTAGTTTCCATCGTACAAGCTTTGCTTAGTTTGGGACTAGAAGGCGTTGTGTTAAGTGTCCGTGAACTATCCTTTACGATTCTCTGCAGTGTAGTAAAAAGAAATATTTATTGTTAGTAGAACTCTTCAAAAGGACACACTTTACATAAAAAAATGCAACCGAATTGAAAACCTCTTCCTTTTTTAAGTCGATTCAAATAAATACCTTCCCTAAATGGTCATGATTTTAAGTGGTTTAGGGCGCGTTTTGGTTGACAGTCAGTTTCTCAACCATTTACCTATATTTTAGAAAATAAAATATATTAAAACTTTATAACTTCATATTTTGGAATAACTATTCAATCTAATTTTTATGCACGGTGATATTATGGTCCATATACTGTTGGAAACACTGATTTAAACTCTAGAAGTAAGCATCCAGTGATACGTCCTGGATATCATCATTGGAAACACTGTATTTTAAACTTTACAGACTTTAAATTAATTAAAAATTAATTAAATTATTACTGCGCTACTGTAAGAAAATGTACTTAGCTAAAATATCAACAGAAAAGCCAAAACATAGAAAAAAAATACTCTCAAATGATGTGAAACTTCTTTTTTTTGTTAAGTTATTTTAAACTCTGCATTCCATCAGAATGATATCTTTCTCCTGACTTTCATTACTTTGCGGGGCAGGTATGCAAAAATAGCGGTTTCGAGCGCAAGTTCCTTTGTTTTATAACATAGGTAGTGTACCTAGTAAATATACGCTATCAGACTGACGTGAAGTCGTAAAAATCGCAGCGTGGTAACCAACTTGTTAACATTCAGGTTTTTATAGAAATAGTGTTTCATTATTGAGGAGATCATCTAACCTTTAAAATTATTAACATGGAATAACAATCCGTCCTAAATAACGGACGCACTCAGACCAAACTTATCCCATGTCTACTTACTGCATTTTTAATAGCAGTGCGTGAAATTTCACACACCTTTACGATATTGTAGGAAAAATGCTGCAGCACCTTTAATAACAAAATAAGAAAGCGGCGTAATGGGTATACCATCGGTGACATAACATGACGATATCGTGTAGGTGTCGTGTCTGTTTCGGCCATAGTATGCAATCATCCACTTCCACCAAAACCAGCATTCTACACCTATATAGGTAAATACTTGTATTAAACAAAGGTAAAGTAGAAGAATTAAAAACCCCGGTTCATTTCCCAAATTGACTTGTAAACCAAGCTAAAATACATTTTCGTTATTCAAATAAGGCTGAATGAAGAAAAACGTCCTCACAAAACATTTTTCCAACGTTTTGTGTAATTTCTCGTTTTGTTAGGAGCTTGCATAAATTAAAAACCACTGAACTCTTTAATTTATCCTGCCTATTTAAATATTGTGACGTTTCAATAGTACCTAGGTAGAAAGAATTGTTTGTTTTTTTTTAACGTGCATAGGTTATCAAATGATAAGTAGATTTTTATAAAAAAGCTAATTTTGTTCCACTTTAACAACTTCGTATATATATTTTACATTCCTAACCTTTGGTATGCCAGAACGCATTATCTGCTCCAACAATAATAGATTTTCTATTGTGTTTAAAATTAAGGCATTTTTATCATGAAACTTTGAAAGTTTCTGAAAATTAAAATAAAATTACCAGTCCACATAAATATTAAAATTTACCGTAATTATTATTTTACCGAGTACCTATCTACCAATAAACGAATCCAAAAATAGAACCTCAACATAATAAATACCCACCTACCTTTTTAGTTTCAATGTTGTTTTAGGCATTGATTAAGATTGTATTACATAATCCGACAGTGAATGACTGAAACAAGGAACCAACTTAAACTCTTTTAGAGTTTAGATTTGCAAGGGTCCCTACTAGAAATGCAAATCTCACCAGCAAATTGTAAATACATTTCCCGCTGCCGTAATAGCTACCAAGATGCTTCCCAATGTGGATCTGCATTCTATTTAAAGCTGCCTGAAACTTATGTCCGTATCGCGTGACTAAAAATATCCAATGGAAATCGATGGAGCGAAAGACTCTCAAGGCATTTTGTTCGTTTTTGTCGATGGAAATGGAAAAAATCTGTATAGAAGTAGTTGTATGTTATAGTTAGGTACTTATAGAATGTAGAGCTTCTTGCCAAAGAGCTTGTCCAGAAAAAAATTACCTGGATCTCTATTTTTGCTTCCAAGTAGTAGGTACTCGCATTACTATGTTCCGGTTTGTAGGGTATAGGTGCCGGTGCAATTACAGGGAAAAGAGACTTAATCATCTTTACGTCTCAGAGTGGTGGGCGCAGACCAATACCTTACAGAACACATCCTCAGTGAACGTGCTCAGTGAGACAATGCACAGTTAACGGCAGAGGTTATTTGTTTGTAAAGTCACACGGAACGAATGAACAATTTGAAACTAGTGACCCAAATCAGTTATAACTTGTAACAGATAGTTTTAATCACTATTAATCTTTGATGTTCATTGATTTCTTTCCTGATTGGACATTGAAAGACTTCTCAATCTTTTTTAGAATATTTTTTGATGTAAAATCTTTCATCAATACCTATATATAAAACTCTTTTAAAGCTGAGAGAGAATCAACGCACAGCCTAAACTATAAGTCCTAAAGGTATGAAGTTGGAGGGTAGTATCCTTATATAGTGTAGGGATGTACTAAGAAAGGAATTTTGAAAAGTCCCACTAGAACGCGAGCAACGCCGCGTGCGACGGCTTGTAACATTATAATTAAAGTAAAGTAAAGTCAAGTAAAAGAAGTTTATTACAGAGAAAAAGAATTACATCCATAAAAAATTTAACTAAACAGTACGAAAAAAAAAAGAACTAGAATTATTAATTGGACATAAAAACAAATTTCTCAGACAAAAAACATAAGGACTGAGAGTACCTGTCAGTCTCCTCACTAGGCTAAGCCTGTATCGAGGAGGCTTTATAACTACATTCATAGTGGTACATTGCTTCGGTCATAGTCAAATTCAAATTCAAATTCAAAATCATTTATTCCTTTTTATAGGTACAATTTGTACACTGGGAAAAGTCACGTTTTACAAAATAATAAAAAAAGGAAGGTACATACATTTAAAGTACACACTACTTATTGCATAAATTATACATAGTAAAGTCATCAGCCATAGCTTCGTCAATATTATAGTACGATTTTAACAAAAGAAATGTCCTTATTTTGCTACTATAGTTTTTAAAATCCAGATTTCGAATGTCCAATGTCAATTTATTATAGAAAGTAATGCTTTTACAGAGGAAGCTCTTATCTACTTTAGCCAGTCTGCGAGACGGTACAATTATTTTGTTTTTATTGCGTGTATTATAATTATAGTGTAGTAGTAAGCAGTAATTTGATGTTCATTCATCTATTCGGTTTCGCAGTAAGAACTGTCGGGACAGTTTTATGTGATTATATCCTTAGATTTGTCGTAAAATCTTAAATGCTGAGATTCCGCAAGAATTATTTTATTGTTCAAATGCTTTTAGCTAAAAGCTGTTTACAATTTGTGCAATATAAACAGCTTGGTATATTCGCGAACGAAACGCGTTTCACTGCTGGGCTTCACTGGATTGCATTCAAGACCCTTACTATTTGTGCAGTGTTCTGCAAAAGTTCTAAATGGTTCACATAAAAAAACTTGCAATGCAAAATATCATCGAAAAGCTCAAAACTATTAATACCTTATATTAGTGTTTTAGGCACGCCTTTTAATTGAAACTGATTTTGATCGTTTGACCTATCTTTAGGTCATTTGTAACGGTCTATAAATGCCATGGCGTTCTATAGCTGAAAAAACACGGAGCTTTAAGACCATGTAGGTACCTTTTATATATAAAACTATTCCACTTTTGCGCACCAAGGATAAAGTAGCGTCTAGTGATGGGGTATGAACTGTTTATAACGATACTTAGCTCCTAATATCGAAAACCTCTGATTAAAAAACCACACTGGTGGTGTGGTTTTTCTAATTCTAAAGATAAATCAGCTGTAGGTCAACATCTACTTACTGATCAGATTTCTTTGTCTGAATAAAATAAATAGCTCAACTGTTTCATGTGTATTAAAATACTGTTTATTAATTATAATTGATGTATCGTTAGTACGTTATTTTTGTGTATCAGAAAGGTTACCATCAATTATTTAAACGACCTCTTAAAATATCGTTAATTAAAGGTTCATTCCACACAATTACTAAAATGTTATTTTTGCGTTACAAAAGCGAACGTCCAAAAGGCCTGTTCAAATTTTCGATGGTTTAATTTTGCTAAATGAGCTCTTACGCGGCACATTACATCCACAATGTGTGTTCACACTTGTACGACACCTACACGATACCACAGAACATTAGTATACGATACCGATATTATCATGACAGTTGCTTGATCAAAAATATCGCTGTCGTCGTGACACGGTGTGAAAGCGTACGAGCTGATCATCATCAATATATATAAAACTCTTTTGAAGCTGACAGAGTATCAACGCACAGCCTAAACCATAAGTCCTAGAGGTATGAAATTTGGAGGGTAGTATCCTTATATAGTGAAGAGGTGCACTAAGAAAGGAATTTTGAAAAGTCGCACCCTAAAGGGTCTACGCGAGCAACGCCGCGGGCGACGGCTAGTACTACATATATGAGAGTAGAACTCCTATGGTATTTTGTTAGTGTCGTGTCGGTGGTAGTGTGAAAATGCCCATTATGTGTCTGCATGTGACGGTAATATCTGGAATGAGGTTTTTATTTCATGAAAATAGTCTATTGTTTGTGGTTGGATGGAGCTTTTTGCATAAAAAATGAGCCCGCTTTAAAAGCAACTTTAGTCATAACATTGTATAAACAATTAAAATTAAATAAGCTGACAATTAATACATATTGTACAAATAAAGTCATAGAAACTTTAAGTGGAAATATAAAAAAGAGACGTTTTATTTGTTATATTCAATTGCCCTTTTTTGCTAATAGTTTTTTCATCCCTATGGGCGTGACTGATAAGATGCAACGCGTTATAGTGTTTTGCCGTGTTACTCGATAGTAGTCGATGTTACTCTTATGGGAATAACTATTGCGAAAGCCCATGTTGCAATCGACTTTCAGTAGTAAGTCGCTAATAGCAATAGTGTCAAGTGCTAGATCTTATCGCGGAGTGCATCCCAGGTGTATCACGGTAATAAAGCTATACTAAGTCGACTGCTACTGTGAGATTGCCTGGAGCGTTATGTACAGCACAAGTCGGGCCTGACATCCTTAATCCTCCTCAGCTCAGCTAAATATAAAATACTAGCCGTTGGCCCGCGGCGTTGCTCGCGTTCTACCCTTTAGAGTGTGACGTTTCAAAATTCCTTTCTTAGTGCACCCCTACACTGTATAAGGATACTACCCTTCAAATTTCATACCTCTAGGACTTATAGTTTGGGCTGTGCGTTGATTCTCTGTCAGCTTCAAACGAGTTTTATATATTTAGATAAAAAATAAATATTCACAGACACTTAACACAACGTCTTCTAGTCCCAAACTAAGCAAAGCTTGTACGATGGAAATTAGATGGCTGATAGAATACATACATACATTTTTTTTTGTAAATACATATTTATAATACATAGAAACACCCAGACACAGAACAAACATCTATGTTTACAACACACCAATGTTTGTTCTCGGTGGGGATCGAACCCACGACCCACAGCACGGAAGGCAGACCTACTACCGACTGAGCCATGACGCCTGTCATCGCTCACTCAGTTTAAAGTTGAAAGAAACTATTTTTTTTTTACTTCTGTTAGGTCACTAACTTTAAATCAAGTGGTCCGCCTGCTAGTCCACAAGCTAGGGCAAAAAAAATCTCGTTTAAAAAACGGAAGAGATAAGCGGCATTGTGTGTCTGTCTGCTTGTCTGTTTATTAATATTCATCTCTGCCCCCGTAATTGAATATTGTTTGTCAAATATTGGTGCAGCCGTTTCCAAGATAATAGATAGTGCAACCGTTTTCTGATCTGATGGATTTGTTAAAGAATTTATTCACACTACAGACAAAACAGTTACTTACATGAGAATACATTAGATTAAGGAAATATATGCTAATTGATATTGGATATCAATTGGATATCCATCAGAAAACGGTCAAATCGGTATCTTATATTTTTGGAAAAAGTTGGGTCCCCAAAGTTCTCTACTTTACAAAGACTTTTTACTAGCAGTTTTTTTACTATCGTCTATCGGTTAAAATTAAAGGTCCTATGTGAGATAAAATCTTTGCGTGTGTGTATTACGTGAGTTGACCGTTAACCCTTAAGTTCGCATCAAAAAATTTGAAAGCTCACTATGTCCTAATAATTACAAAGTTCATCTTGATTCAAACCCAATGGTATTTTGGCAATTGTCGACCTACATCAATTCATGCAAACTCATTTTCGCCAAGCCACGCTTTCGTAATTCTATTACTGCATGCCGACGCCGAGTCCCACTCAAAGCGGTCGAGTTATCGAATTTGGCGTTTGTGCCAAATATGCGAATTCATCGTGCATGTACGCGGGATTAATGAAGGTTTGCCTACCTGTTTATCTATGGATCAGGATTACTAGAGAGACTGAACATCGATCTCCGTGATATCAAAATGATAATTATAAAGAGAGCGATTGGTACTCGTCGTATCAATTTCCACAATTTCAAAATGATGATTACTAACGCAAAATTTCCGAAAAAATATTGTCCTTATGACGAATTGGATGAGTCTAAAATCCGAGAGCTGTAGCAATCGTCGTCGAGTGGAATGGTTTGTATCGTCTGGATTGTAAAACATCTGGGTTGAAAAAAGGATATATGTGTTTCACCGCATCGTCTTGGTGGTGTACCTACTAGTTGGTATCGCATCCTCATATCAAGAAGAAGATTTCGGGTTTGAATTCCGCTCGATACATAATTCTTGGGGTGTTACAAAAATCTTTTTATTATATACTAGCTGATACCCGCGACTTCGTACGCGTGCGAAACCACCAAAATATTATCTGTCAAGCAGTATACGATGAATCTCGTAGCAAATGGCGGCTTTTGGCTTAGAGAGTTCAAGCTGTATCTAAGAATCCACGTCTTTGATTTCAATCAAATATAGCCTATGTTTCAATCCGGAAAAAGGGCTTTCGAATGGTATAAGTTTCGTTGAAATTGGTCCAGTAGTTTAGACGTGATCCGCGAACAAACAAACACATAAACAGAAAAACTTGATTATCGGAATCAGAATCGTTTATTTAGTAGATCTGCATATCTAGTTTATCCATATCCTTAATTTCAATCTTTGGCTTTTTTTACGGTTTTATAATAGTATAGATATCGTGTATTTTTAACTCTACACCACAATACATAATTGCATCAGTTTTACAACGAACTTATGGTTAAAATAAATCCTGTATGTTAGCGAAGCGCTCAGCGCTCATCGAACAGTGAAATTAATTACATCATTGCTAATGAAGCTCGTTGGTTTTGAGACAATATTTGTTCACCCCCTTTCACCCCTTACCACAGCTTATTTAGAATAACTCTTGTATTTGTTTAGTTTAATATTGTGTATTGTGTGTATCTACGAAATACATTAAAATTATCAATAGGTATATAGGGTCCTGGAACAAAAAATATATGTACCTAATCCGGCAAAATTAGGATGGTATTTTTTTAGGGTGTTTCTCATGACTTAGTAATTTAATATCTCTTGACTCAATAAGTCAATAGGTCTTACCTATAAAACGTCAAAAAACAGATACACAACGCCGTCAAACTTATAACACTCTTTTTATTTTTCGTTCGGGGGTCGATAATTAATTGGCTATGATATCCGTTTTTTGAGCTATGCATCTGTCGCTACTAACCAGGGCTCAGTCTGTTCTGGTTTCACTGAATCCATTATAAGTGTATTTGCACGCTTATTTGTGTCGAATTATGACGTGTACTTCGCTTATTAAGTGCCTACATAGTGAAACGCTTTTGAAACATTGAGCTTTTTCTCATTAGGCACAGTTTTTTTTTGTGTATTTTTTTGTACATCATTTGTCGTTTGCACACTGGATCTATAGAAAACCAATGTCCTTCAAATTTTTGTAAAATAAAATTCCAAAATATTTAACAACGTTTATTTCACATTCAAAGTGCGACTAGAGAACATGATAGGCAGTGTCAGCTTTTGATGTTCCTTAACTTAGGGTTTAAGTAAGTAGCTTTTAATACTTATACGCGACGTACGGTCTCGGGCTGGGGGGGGTGAGCTGCGATGTACTCCAAAGAACGGAGGATGTAGTCGGGGATTGGCTGAGGGGCAGGGGGAGTGGGGAGATGATCACCCTGAAACAAAAAAAAACTTTGTAAACACACAAAAAATGAGTATAAAGAAAAAAAAACTGAAACTCCATTAGACTGGTCATCATCAGACATGAAGGTTACTGTTGAAATCTAAAGCTTTATAAAATTGTTTAAACACACTTTTGGAATAATCCTGGGTATTTCTACCATCTTGGTCATAATTATACCCACTATGCGCTTCATACTGAATAAGCAAGGAAGTTCGTATGAGTTAGTAACCAATTCTGGGGACGGAGTTTTTAGATCGCCTTAAGTCCTCCATCGTGGCTTAACGACTGCAAGGAAACCCGCAGTTTAGTCAGCTCCGCACGTATTGACGATGTCCTTCCTGTGGATATTGCTGACTAGGCTGAGAGGATGGTATAGGTACCTACTCCATCCGCTCCATACTCTATCTCCTACTCCTGGCGCTGTATAAACAATCTTCAATAGATGTAAAGGCCTATTATAAGCTTAATCTATATAGATAAAAAAGTACCAAGGGATGGTATCCGTTCTCGTCAGCGGTGAATTGCAGGGAAATAGGCTGGCCATCGGGAGCGGTGTAAGATAAGGATCCCTGCTGAACGACTGCGGCTTCCTGGAAAGAACAAACCATAACTGTTAATAACTTATCATTCATTGATTCATTCATTCATTTTTATCTTGTCAAGTTAACAGATATAAATAACACCAGCTGATACCCGCGACTTCGTACGCATGCGAACTTTCCACCAAAATATCTGTCAACCAGCATACGATGAACCTCGTAGCAAATGGCTGCTTTTGGTTTAGAAAGTACAAGCTGTAAGTACCTATTTAAGAATCAACAACTTAGATTTTAATGTTTCAATCCAGAAAAAGGGCATTTGAATGGTATAAGTTTCATTGAAATTCAGTCCAGTGCCTAGTTAAGGCGTATTATTTTGAATTTTTGTCATTTTTCATCATCCTCAACCTATAACGATCCACTGCTGGACGTAGGTCTCTCCCAAGACGCGCCACTGAGCCCGGTCTTCGGCTCTTCTCATCCAGTGTTTGCCAGCTACATTTCGCAGATCGTCGCGCCACCTAGCCGGAGGGCTTCCTACACTACGCTACGCTTGGCTTTTTTACTGTTCTATAATTGTAGTATACACGAGATCATTAGAAGAGATGATATATCTTGAAGACCAGGCCTCGTGGCCACAATATGCTATTGTACAGGCAGGTACTTTATTTCTTTTCAAACTTTAGCTATTCTAAGTTCTCATCACGTTTTAAATAACAAAGGCAAAAATATACGAATTATTGTTTCCATCTTATCAAAATTCCAATCAGATGGGAAACGTTTTAATTTATTAGTCAACGAAGCACCATTTATAAGCAAATAAGTTGTGTCTTCACGAAATACTAAAAGGTCATCTAGAGGCCAACTACTAAAGTAAGGTGCTCTAAAACTAAAGATTATTTTATTGCGTTAGCCTTAAAGGAAATATCAAGGTTATTATGATAATAGACAAATTATGACTCTATAACTTTAAATATCAAATTCTCTTAAGTCGTCGACTGGCTTCACTACAAACTTGAAATATTATTAAAACCTGTAAATCTAACTGAATGTCAGCCTAGAATTAAGGTATACATAATAACACTATTTCCACACGACACCTACCCGAAAATCAATTAAAAAAAAAAAAAAAAAAAAACCTAAGGTCATACAATTTAGTAGACGTTTTAACACCGTGTCGGTGCCGATAACGATATATTTATTTAGCTTGACTGACATGTCGATTGTCGGTGTCGTGTCGTGTCGTGCAAGCGCCCATAGCATAACCGGACTGATGAGACGATGGCCTTGAAAATACGTGTACTGAGCTTATAACTTACTAGCCGTCGCCCGCGGCGTTGCTCGCGATCTCTTTAGAGTGTGACTTTTCAAAATTCCTTAGTGCACCCCTTACATTATATAAGGATACTACCCTCCAAATTTCATACCTCTAGGACTCATAGCTAAGGCTGTGCATTGATTATCAGTCAGCTTCAAAAGAGTTTTATATAGGTAATAAAAAAATATTGATGATGATTTGGTTGCTTCGTTCTTGTTAGCCTTGACCTATTCGTACTGTGGTCAGCGCAGCTTCTTTATTGCGCTAACGGTATTTATTGTGAGCACTTGGAAATCGACGATTGGATGTTATAAAGTTCACAGTTCATAGTTTTTGCTAACTGAACTTTGCCCGACATTAATGCAAAAAAAAACAAAAATTATGACTGGCATGGTAACCCGTATTCTCTTGCATATTTTATAGAACTAGTTAAGGCAGATAATCTAATAACATTGACATTGGTATCAAATTTTCTGTTGCATTTTACAAATTAAACCTAATTTTAAAGCGCTAAATTATAGATATCTTCGTCGTTTCAGTTTATGAGAAAGAGACGGCAACGTTTTTCATGCTGTTAAATTAGATTAATGAAGAATCGTCATCATTATGAATCTAAGCTGGAAAGTATGCACGACCACTGCCAATTTTATCAATCTTCAACAGAGATTTGTTCGGAGCTCAGATTATTCTGAGGTTCAAAAATGATACGCAAAATACCAAAGCAAATAACTATTGATCCAAAAGTATTTCAAAACTTCCACGTTTCATCAGTTTAATTACCCTATGATTTTTATGGAGGACATTATACTGACCCACCAGAGGGCCGGCCGGTGGGCTCGATGAGAATAACCTAATACAAATTAAATTTTTTCAAGTGTGTTAAGTTATATTACCAATCTGCCAAACTTACATTGCCAATCTGTTGTAGCTGTCCGGCTACCTTTCCTGAGATGCCGTTTGAGGTGCCGTATTCGTATGAGAACCCATCAGGTCTAACATCAGAATCTTGTTTGATGATTTCAGCGCCAGATTCTCCATGGGGCACAATGTGAGACACATCAGCGATGGCTACGGCCACAAGGGCGAAGAAAGCTACGAAGGATTTCTGAAAAAGAGTAGATTAATTAAATAATATAAATAGTTAGTTAAGAAAAAGCATGATATATTATAGTGATTTTTATTTAGAGATTGGTGGAGATTTAGTCATGTTCTGAAATTTGATTATTTATTTTCTTAATTTGACAGAATCTAACCAAATACTGGTTTCGGGATGGGGTAGGTATCTAATTTTATTTTTAATCAATATATTATAGTTCAGCTTTGTTAATGTAATTCAACTTTTTTTAAATTATTCTTATGTTTTTAACAAAAAGATGAGTAGTAAGTTAGTTATGATAAAATCACTCGTAACATTAAAATCGAATGTCGTCACGCCGAAAGAATAAGCTAAAAATTGAATCGTTCACGCTGCTGTCGAAATAAAAGATTTTATTATTGCAATCTTGACTCACCATCTTGTGTCAAAGTTAACAGACGATGTGAAACTGTGATTATAATGTAGGCGACAGGCGTTTTATACCCAACGAATATGGGCTGTATCGAGTTTGCATTATTTTGCAACCCAATGCTCTGATCTTAATGATTTGTGATTACAAGGTGAACATGGTAGAGGCTCTTCGGTGACCGCATCCGTATTTTTTGACTTGTGGTTTCGGAGATTAAAAAATACATAGTAGAACTTGAGCTACAGCCTCGCGGTCCATGTCGTTGGAAAACTATTTTAAAACCTTGTCTACATTCTGTACATGTATCAGTCGAAGTTAAATGATACAGTAAAAATATTATTTTCTAACGAATAATATTTAAGGTATTGTTTATTTATTGGTTTACTGTTGCTATAGTATTTAATCGTTTTTTATCCCACTGCGGTGAAGCAAAGGAGAGTTATGATTTTGACCGGTGTGTTTGTAAGATGTACTATAACCACGGCTTGCCTCTGTACATTGTACATTTCTATCGATTAAAAAGGTACATTAAAATATATTTTGAATAGTTTTATTAATTTGGATATTAATTTAATACTTTTTTATTTTATTTCAATTTTTATAGGTAATACCTAAAATATTTTTTTTTAAACTCTTTTGCTATTTTGTTTCTATTTTTGATACTAATAAAATTATATCCAGTACTTAGTTAAATACTAAAAAAACTTTATTCACAAAGAAAATTACAACTAATACAGTATTTACAATATTCACAATATTTACAAAATACACATGAAACAGTTGAGCCATCTACAAACCGTTGCAAACGATTTATAGATAGCTCAACTGGTCCAAATCAGTACCAATCGGAAGCGTGCCCAAGACACTGGCTGCATTGCCGCGCTGAATAGCAATGCTGATACGCTGGCCTAGATAATCACCAGCCCTCGGTTCACGCGTCGCTTCGACTAGACGCCCTGAAAGAATTTTGAAAACCCGGAGGGCCTCGGTACCCCACGGACCTAGAGTCTCGACCCCAAGAGGCACAAATGTGTAGGCCCTATCGAGACCTGCATACTTGTGCCTCTTGTGGTCCTCGGCCAAATCTGCCGCCGCACCAGCCTTAACGGAAGTCCTAGGCAGATGTGAAGGAGAAAGGGTATCGACGCAAGTAGCGTCCCACACCAAAGGCCTTCCCAACTCCCAAGGAACAAGAGTCATACCGTCAGGCCGTTTGCCATCGTCACGCAGCAGACATTCGGCTCAAAAATAGCTGCCACATTCACGCTTAAAAAATAAATACTTACCTGGCTGAATTTATTTATTAAAAAAGATCTATTATGTCCTACCATCTACCCTACATAACTCCGTCAGCAAACGATTATTAGTATCGATAATTTTTTCTGGTTCAGTATAGGTACACCACTGACAATTCTCTAGGTAGGTATAGCATAATCGCTTCTAAAAAAAGTGTACAAGATAAGTAAAGCTTTACAAGATCCAAAAATGTGTCACTAGGTCATCCTCAGTAACCTTGCATGTACCCACTACAAAGTATTATTAAGTTAATAATGTAGGTATTCAATAGGTAACTTTAAGTAGGTATAATGCATGTATTATACATACATACTGTATTAAGTATTGGTGAAGGCTCTGAGTTGAAGTTCAATGCCAACCAGAATAACCTTGTATAAACTTTACGACATTTAAACAAAAGTCTAGTGCTAAAAAACGTCTGTCTAATATCAAAACACATTTACTAATAAAGAAAATTACAAGATATACTATATCTCCAAAATAAAATATACATGAAATAGTTGAGCTATTCGCAAACCGTTGCAAACAATTTACAGACATAAAAGTTTTTTTGGTAGAGACATTCCCGAAATTTTGGGGTCGTTTGATGTGTTTTACTTTTACTTGTTTTTGGAATTTTACACTTATATCTACTAAGATAAAGTTAATTGTCCATACTAAAGTGACACGGGAGGTCGATGAATCAAAACCTAGGTATGCTAACACCTTTAGTTACGCTTGATGTTGAAAGACACGTGGGTTTCTTTTTAATTTCTACCAAAGGTGTCATGGCTGATGTTTATGGATGCAACGACAACAAAACACAATAGTGATAACTATTAAGTATTCTGTAATATAACAATCTTTCAAGCGACTTTGCGAAAACTGCGGCCCTACATTGAAAATTACGAATCGTACACATTTTAGCGCAGCTGACTGTACTTTAATTATTTTTTTTATGAATACTTATAAGTAGCTCTATCCGTGTGTAAATTTTTTGTCGCCATTGTAGATACATGCTGTATAGTGGGCGGTCTTATCGATAAACAGAGATCCCTACCAGACTGGGATTCTTGCTGCTAGTAGGTAATAGTAGTAGAATTCATAGTTCGGGGCGCAGTGTAATGTTTTTTGATGATTACATCCAAGAATATTGATTGCCTGTAATGTACTAAATGTCCAAAAACGAACAAGGATTATTGTAAGGAAATATCCAACGTCAATGTGACAAAGAATAAAAAACGCAGCGGATAGATGGGTACTTTTGGCCATTCTAAAAGCGTAAGAAAAACTACCTGGCCTATAACTATGCACTGGAATGACTTCTTAATAAAGTTCAGTGGCGGATTCAGGAATTAATTTTGGAGGGGCTGGGTCAACCCAGGTATTAGGATTTCCCTGACAAAATCTGGCCCACTCTTCAGTGGCCCTGAAAAAGAAAGAAAAAAAACTACTTTTCAGCTACTTACAGCCCCGTTGTCTATCTTATGTTACCATCAGAATTCAACAAATTAATCATAAATAAATAAATATTCCTAGACATTCACACAACGCCCTCTAGTTCCAAACTAAGCGCAAAGTTTGTACTATGGGAACTAGATTGCTGAATAGAATATGTACTTATATAATATTTTTTTTGTGAATACATAAATAGTAATACCCATAGAACAAGCATGTATGTTTAAATTGAAACACACAAATGTTTGTTCTTAGTGGGGATCGAACTCACAACCCACAGCACAGAAGGCAGAGCTATTATAATCACAGTGATTGATTATCGGTTGCTAAATTGTTATTTTAATTGTAATTTGCCAGAAGCTGATAAAGATGGCCTATAACGCTGGTTGCGAGACATAGTTATCAACGGGGCTTAAGCTTTGGTCACACACAGCGAATACTCGCTGCGAATGCCTACTCGCCGCGAGTATTCGCTGTGTGTGACTGAAGCTTTAGTATTTTGAGCCCCCTCCCCCTGCCCCTATCCTGCGTCCGCTTTACATTAAATATTTATAGACTGCATCTTATGAATGACATTTTGTTAAAATTTAATGCAAATCGTCAATATTATTTGCATATCGATTAGTTTATGTTTAGTGCCTGGTTATAAATCTTTAACGCAGTACTAGGTATATAATATTTCTTATTTTTGTATAATTTTATAATATTCATAATAGTCATATAAATTAATGTACTAAAATATGAATATGAATATTTATTGATTAATTACTACACTTTGATTTTCGACAAAATAGAGATGGCTGCTGAATACCTAACCTATCAGCTACAACAGTAATATCAAAGCTTTAGTTTATTTATCATAGTATTTTCCATAATAATTCGTATTTCCACATCCACACATGATTATTTTTCCATTGTTTTCGACTGACACTTTTCACTGGCGTCGTCGCTCGTCGTGTCATCCATGGGTCTTCCATTTTCAAAACACTGCCGGCCAGCGCGAACCAATACTCATTATAACTCAAAGAGGTTGGTTCAGTTTTGATAATGAAGGCTTGACTCAGACATTTTGGTTCTGATGAGTTGGAGCTTTTTAATTTAGGTTGATAAAATATGTTTTCTTTACATAATTATTATAGGCAAATATTTTACCACAATCTCACGTGATGTTAAGTGATGCAGTCGACGGTGTGTTTTATGTTTTCGGAACTCTAGACAGCTCTAGTTTTTATGAAACAACGATTGCCCCCCAGGTGAGATTAAACACAAAAGGCTATGGTTTATTCAATATTTAAAAAAAAACCATATGCGTCATCTTCATCAATATACAGACACCATCATGAACATGTATCACCAATTTTGGTCGAGCAATTTTAATAAGTAAGCTCGTTAAATTATATTTATCTCCGTTTTTGGAATTTTATCGTAGTGTTTTCACATTATTAGGCCCTTGCGCATTGCTCGACACCACCTATACGACACCGATACGTCAGTAACTCTAGCAAAAATATCATTGTCAGACACACGGTATTATGAAAGCTCTTATGTGTAAAAATAGCCTTACTTAGAGCTTAGTACGAGTTTAACTGTATAAAGCTGGGTAAAACGTCTAACGCCCAGACTTTATGCACCAAAACTTGTACTGGCCTCTTGCCATTGCCGAAACGGTATGAAAATGAGAACTCTCCGACGATATCGTGTATGTTTTATGTCGTTAGCAGTATCAAAACAGCTGCCCGGTCAACGCGATAATATTTGACATACCTACCTACCAACAACGACTTATAAATACTTTATTTTATTGGCACAACACCTACGTACTTTAAAATTGGCTGCACCAACTAAGGTGTGACCTTGCATATAAGTTATAGTAGAAGAGCTGGAGATGCTGAATCGGTAATTAACTAAAGCGTTATGGGGTCCTATATTAGATGGTGAAGATTAGGTGTAAAGACGAAAAAAAGTTTATGTACGTATGCTCTTTTTGTGAATGGGAGAGCATGTGCAAATTTAAAAAAAAAATGTTTGCATTCACATGTGGTAGAAGTGAAACCTTCAAAAAAAAGTTTGGGCAAAAAGTGAACGAGTTTGCTCGAGACTTGAACCCTCGCACTACGAGCTAGTCTCGATTCGATCCAATCCGTTAGACCGCTTGGCCAGCAGTCTCCTTAGGATGCATACGAAAATTAGCTCTGGGATCTCTCCTCTCGTTTCATCGACTTTCAAATAACAACATTGCTAAAGAAGTTTTCACTTTAAAAAAAAAACAGTCACATGGAAATACTCGAGCGCGTCAGATATTCATAGCGTATACATAGACATAGACATAGATAGGCATTTATTTGTTTATAAAGTAACACACAAAATACACAGTAACTAAACCGACATACACCCTATGACTTTCTGATAACCAAGAGATGGCCGTAAAAAAAGAAAAAAAAGTAATTCGAGCGTGTCAGATATTCAGAGGGAATGTTAATTGAAGCCAAACAAAAATCTTATTCAAATGACTGGCAATTTGGACGTGGCCAAAATTGATGACCGATTTTTGAAAATGTAAAAAAAACCGTGGCCTTGAAGTACTCGAGCGCGTCAGATTTTTATACAGACGGTTCAGCGTGATGTCCTAGTTCTCCTAAATTATAGTCGACAATTACCTATATGGAGAAAATTATAAATATTCTTGGACATTTTACTTGATTGTACTAAATTGTACACCCAAAAATGTACAAAAAACATACAAACGTCTAAGATGAGACTTAAAAGTCATTAGAAAGTTAGTCATTATGTTAGTCTGTAAGGTATATATCAATATGCGTCTTTTATTAATTTATACTTTGTATTTATAATAAGTGCCTGAAATAAAATGATTTGATTTGATTTGATTAAATAAAATAACTTTTTTAAGTTATACGTGTAGTTTAACTTTATTGGCTAAAATCATGGCAGTTGGTAAGGTACGGTAGGCAAGTTCCTTAACCTAGAACGGAGGCGTAGGCGGTTTTAGCGGCCTTGGTGATGATGTTTTCTTGTGGGGGGTGAGCCTCGATGTAAGCCAGACTGCGGAGGATGTACTCGGGGGTTGGGGGGGCAGTAGGGATGGCGTTACCCTGCAAATAAGAAAAAAAATACACAATTAAATTAAAAACCGATTGGCTGATAGTTTTGACATTATAATAAGTTAATGGCTTGCCTATATTATTTTTTACATATTATATTTCTTTGCAAAGATAGTTTGGGACTAGACTGTGTTGGATGAAAAGATTATTAATATTTATAAAAAAATGTGTTGCCAGCAGATGAGTTTCGCGACTTCCACTGCAACCGAAGCAGGCTGAGGCTGTACTCTGAGTTGTATTTTATTGATTTGCAAACGTGAGTCGCAATTTAATTATAAACAAAAATGGTTTGTTGAAACGAAAACTACTTTTCTCTATCCAAAAACTGCGGCGATTTCGCAAATCAACTCCGACTATGTACTCAGGCTCTGATATACTAATATATATATATATTAATATATATATTAAATATATAATATTTATATATTAATATATATATATATTATATATATATATACTATTTACTATAATGTATGTTGGTTTATTGTATCACATTCAGATAGAAATTATCAGAGAATAATCCGCTGATTAGGGTTGGTGAGGTTACTCGATAGGTACTTACAGTGGGCTGGAATCCGTACTCGTTGGCAACGTAGCTCATCTCGATAGGAGTACCGTCAGAGGCGATGTACTTGAAAGCTCCCTGGATCTCAAGTGCGGGAGACTCCTAAGAAAAAAAGCATAGAATTTTACAATTTTTTGTTATACTGCGCGTCCCTGGAATTAGAAATTGGAATCGAAGCGTACGAGGCATCAGTATCCCATCCCACTATTTCAACTACTATTTTAAATGTCAAGGTTTAGATGTTTGGCAGAGCTAATATCACTCATTAGTAGGTACTAACCTACTAAATGAGTGATATTATCTCTGCCCATATCGTGTGTGGTATTTGTGGGGTCCAAAAACAGGCATTCTTTCATCTCCTTAAAAAATACATAGTGCCCCCAATTCTGTTCATTTTCCTAAACTAACCTAATTTAACAGCGCTAAAATCGTTGCAATCCCTTTCTCATGGACTGAAAACAAGACAGCTATCATATTAGTGCTGTCAAATTAGTTAAGTTTAGAAAAACGCACAACAGAATCGAATCCATTGTATTATATAAATTCAGTAGACTGTGTAGTGTTGAATGAATGAATGAATGAAAATGCTTTATTGTACGTAGGTACACCTTATAACTAATATGCGAGACAGATACATTTGTTACGTACAATGGGCGGTCTTATCGCTAGGGAGCGATTTCTTCCAGACAACCTCGATAGTAAATTGTTGTGTGAAATATGTAAATAGGAATATATAATTATATTTTACTTATACATGTCAAGTACAAAAGACATCAACGCGTAACTCAACTAAACTCGAGAGCAAAAAAATCCGGGTCATCTATAAATAAAATTCATCATCATCATCATCATCATCATCAAATAAATATATTGAACTTATTTCTTAACTTAACTCTTATTAAAGTTAAGCTCGCCTTTGTACATATCATTAGTTTTAACTTGTTTGTTCATACTTTTCGGTATGCAATAAAGAATTTAAGAACTTTTGTCTCGACTGTATTTTGTATGTATGTACTTTACTTATGTACTTAAGTTATTTACTTTTGCTGAAGTAGGTAGAATGCTAGGAACTAATAAAAAGGTAGGTATCGTGATTATAAAAGACTTAATAACAGTTGAAAATATTCGCAGATAGATTTCAAAGTTTTATTTTACTCATACTTCTTTACACAAATATTTCTAGAAACTGCTTAATTCGTAGAAGCTAATATTTTTAGTCTACCTACTATTAACCTTTAATTTTAATAACAGAATTAAAATAAGTAATATTTTGTAATTGGAATGTCATTGGTAATCCTCTGTTTTATAACTTCCTTATTCCAATTAATTTGGTTTTAAACCTACATGATAAAAATGTTAATTAAACGTGTTTTTATCGGCATGCAATCAATCAACACACTGCAGAAAGTAACTTTATTCTTTTAAAAAAAATAGTTGCAGTAATGTAGCTTTTTTTTCATTGATAAATTCATACCCAGCTTTACTTTACTGCTAAATCTTACTTAGCATCTCTAATATGGTAAATATTCATTCGTCAAAACGTTTGAACTGATACTTGGTTTTTATAACAATAACTAGCCGTCACCCGCGGCGTTGCTCGCGTTCTACCTTTTAGAGTGTGACGTTTCAAAATTCCTTTCATAGTGCACCCCTACACTATATAAGGATACTACCCTCCAAATTTCATACCTCTAGGACTTATAGTTTAGGCTGTGCGTTGATTCTCTGTCAGCTTCAAAAGAGTTTTATATATATTGATTGATGATGATGATGATGTTTAAAACGTCTCATTATGTAGGAGTATTTATGTGATGGTCGGAATAAGTTTAGCATAGTACCACGTCACTATTACCAGACGACACGGTGCAAGCAGCTTTTTTGATGCTCTTGTTAGAAAGATTTTTATCAAAGCTGTCAACCCTAACCCCTTTATCATATTCAACTGTCATTTTAGCGCGGCTTTAAAAAATGCTTTGTCATTTTAACTTGCATGACAATGAAATAAGATGACAACTTTAGCAATCATTATTTAGTTCAGCTTTAGAAGACACGAGTTTTGACATTTTTTGAAACGACACATAGCACTTTTATTTTAGGTAATAGTTTTCTTGTCTTGTGTTATTGTGAGTATTGTTGTTTAATTTTGGTGGAATTTTAACCAATAATACTTAGGTCGTAACATAAAGTGTGAGCCATTGGAATAAATGTGTGTAAAGTGGTTTTTCTGAATGTGAAAATTCGTGTTAGGTTTTGAAGAGAAAATCCACCATTTTCTTTTTAAAACAAACGACAGCCGACTTGACAAATGACTTGACTTGACTTATTTATTACAATTTTAACACTTGACATTGGCAAAATTGTCTGTCGAAATGACGGACACAGGCCATTATTGAAGAGAAGAAGAAGAAGACCAATATGATACCCCTTACAGTGTAGAAGACTATCTTCAGACTGAGTAAACATTAAAAAAAAAATTTTGTAGGTCAGTCTTGTCAAGTATCGTCGCGCTTTCTCTGCAACGTCTCTTGAAAACATTCAAATTATAGTAATTCGGGAACACAGATGCCGGCAACGAGTTCTACTCATTTGCTGTCCGCATAAGAAACGCTTTGCGTCAGCGTTTAGTGCGGATAGCTGGCACATCAACCATGAATAGATGTCTCGTCTCCGTACGTCTCTTGATGCACAGTGTATACATGGCTTTACAAACACACTGAACGTGTATTATAAGATTCAATAATCACGTTGTGAACGCGTGGACGACATTCAACTATTAGGAATGATGAAGGACACGAAGCTATTTTATTATTCAATATTCGTTTCTCTTCATTTACTTTTGGCAAAGTTCACCAATATTTAGCCATTTAATACAGCTGATAAGCATAACCTGTTAAGCTTGATCGGGACATCGTAAATATAGCCGGTTTACAAGGTCTTAGAAAGTAATGACTTATTTACAAGGGGCCCACTGTTTTCAGTGAGGTTTTGGTGAAAACTGGCAGTTTTTCATTGGGATTCATTGGAATATTTTTATTTTTCTCAAATACTTCATTATTTAAGTCTATTTGATTAGGCACTGGATTTTTTCTCAATTACTTATTTATGCTACACTAGCCGTCGCCCATGGCGTTGCTCACGTTCTACCCTTTAGAGTGTGACGTTTCAAAATTATTTTCTTAGTGCACCCCTACACTAGATAAGGATACTACCCTCCAAATTTCATACCTCTAGGACTTATAGTTTAGGCTGTGCGTTGATTCTCTGTCAGCTTCAAAAGAGTTTTATATATATTGATAATATAAGTACCTAAGCCTGATCAGTAAATTTTGACAGATGTCATTAACTGTTAACTTAATCAAGGGCTAACATACCTCCCGTTAAAGTTATAGCGTTAGATTTTATTTATCTTCGTTTAAGTTCAATTAAAACCTTGACACTAGATTTTCTGTGAGTCAGGCACAGTCAAGATCAGATGTTAGTGACCTTTCGAAAATTTTACGATTTATCAAATTTAAAATAATTAATCTCATTGAAGACGGGGTCAAGTAGGTTTTACGTTCAATTGATTTTTAAATAAGGATTATAAAACAAATTTTCTGAGAATTAAGGCAAGAAAAACAATCAAAATAATCTGTTGCAATTTCTTCTACAAGTTCTACTACACTAAAAAAAACGAACTCTGCTTGTATATAGGCGACCAAGAAATTGGTTTACCACTCTAATGCTGAATATTATTTGCACGTACAAAACATCAAGGGCTATTTTCGCTTGACAGATTAATAACTGCTACGTCAGAATCTGTCATTCCTGTACCTTGATCACGAATAAATCTGACAGTCGCCGCGTTAACGTATTCGAGTTATATTGCGCGTCAATGCCAGCTCGACTGCCAACCGTTGTAGTGTCACCGCGCAGTGTATCTCGAATACGCTAGCGTTACGATACGTTTGCGATTGTCACATTTATTCGTGATCAAGGCACTGTTTATTTTTTCCTTAGCGAATAATTATGTTACTGGGAGATGTCATCAAAAGTGGTAAACCAATTTCTTGGTCGCCTATGCAAAGGTTAGCTGGTAGAGATCGCTATTAGCACCGCCCTATGTATTACCTGTTTATGCTTAAAAATTTACGTAGGTTGTGATCAATAAAGAGTTATAAAACTATCTATATGTAAAACTGAAACTCACGTTGGTTGGGTTCTTGATGAGGCCCTGAGCCTGGGCGGCGATTCCGTTTGCGGTTTCATACTCATACTGGAAGTTGCCCTCGGGGGAGCTTTCGAAGGCAGACTTGAGGATTGCGGCATTGAAGTCAGAGTCAACGGGAGCAGCAACCACGCACGCCACGACGACAGATAGAAACACTAAGAATTTCTGAACAAAAAGAAAAAAAATCCTAATGTATGTGTATTGTGTGCGGTTTACTTGATTTGTAAGGTATTTTTGAGCCGTGTTCCATTCTAAAATCTAAACATTTTAGCCAACACAATAAATGTAAAATAATGAGCACAATGCAAAATAAATAAAGAAAGTAGCTTTTAAATATTGCTTTAGTTAAAACGATAACAAGAATGAAAATATTACATCATTTAAAAATTATACTTTACTAGCCGTCGCCCGCGGCGTTGCTCGCGTTCTACCCTTTAGAGTGTGACGTTACAAAATTCCTTTCTTAGTGCACCTCTACACTATATAAGGATACTACCCTCTAAATTTCATACCTCTAGGACTTATAGTTTAGGCTGTGCGTTGATTCTCTGTCAGCTTCAAAAGAGTTTTATATATATTGATGATTAGTCAGCAATTTTTTCAATTAAGGTGCATCACAGATTTGTTGCTCAATCGAAATTATTTTGAAACCTTTATTTTAAAAGCAACTTTTTGTAAACTCAATTAAATATTACGATAATTCTTTAAGCCTCGTCTTGTAAACTCTACTATTACGAAAATTAGTTTTTTTTTTGCACTAAAACGAAAACTAAAATAATCTTTGTAAATATATGCCGTGAAAAAAGAAGCTGACTAATTTTATAAAGCACAATCAAATGAAACACTAATCACTTTCACTAGTCAAAAAAACAAGTTTCTTATGTTTTCTAATTGTAGCATTTAAATTTAAAAAAAAAGTACCATTTTGCTAGTTTCGTTGTGCAGTAGACTGACAATGATTTAAAATATTTTAAAGTCGTGTTTATATAGTGCATGACACGAATCTAAATGTAGACGACTGGTATCTACATACCTACATATTTTTTCAAAGGAAATCACTTAATTCAGCTATCATAGATTAAAAAGGTTTGAAGATTCGGTATAGACCAACTACGGGTATACTTTACTTGTACTAAGTACCTACACAAAGAAGTAGGAAATTGAAAAAAATATAAATAACTTGATGTTATTCGAGATTTTGTACGCGTGTAGTTTTTTTTTCAGTGTTTTTAAAATATGCCTAAAACAACTGATGCTGGCGTCGCGTCGTCAATCTCGTGCAATGTTTTATTGGTGCCATTTTTTCAGTTAAACATGTCTTGCTAATTATTCGGGATAATTTTTTGAAAAGGTACCTTAAGTGGTTAATTTAGGTTACGAACTATGTATTTTTAAGTTTCATCCAAATTGGTTCAGTAATTTCGACCTGATTGAAAAACAAACATCCGATAGCAAAATTTTTACATTCATAACATTAGTGGGATAGTGGGATGAGATACTAGTGCCAATTCTGTTGTTGAATTTTTCTAAACTGACCAAATTTGACAGGTCTGAAAACGTCAAAGTTGTTCGCCGGCTGTCCGCGTCTTAAGAGCGGGCAATACGTGCTTGAGGCTCGTTATTAGTAAAGTAGTTCTTGAAATGATAGATAGATAGACAGACTGACAGATAGTTATGCCTTATGACTCTTCTTAACAGCTTTATCTATGCCATCGTTAATTCTTCGACTGCACACATCGAATTTAACAATAGCCATCTGATATTTCATCAAAATGCTAGCCAAGTAAGTGAATGTATAAAACTTGTGACCTGTTTAAGATTCAAGGTTGCGTGGATCATCCAACTAAAATAGCTTATAAATTTTTTTCTGTTACCATTTGTTTATGAGATGATTTTTAATTAAACAAAAACTCTCACTCTGAAATAAAATATCAAATTACCAATCTATCCAATTATCGGCCTTTTATACATAACCCTACTATTAATACACTCGATGTAAGTTTGGAGTAATTACACCATGTTTTGTCTGCTTCAATAAAATTTGAATCTGCTTGTCAATGCAAGGACAAAACACGGTGTGTAAGGTGTTAGCAGGGTAACCTAGACTTTTGAGCCTCCACGTTACTTATACCTACTATATAGGTACCTACGGGGTCCATGAGATACCTACTTACCTACCTACAATTACTATCTACTGTATCTATGTAAACCATGTGTAAGCAATGTACTGAGTGACGCGTTATAAAAAAGAACTTAGGTAAATTCGTAAATGAATTTGTATGTGCTAAAGAAATTCTTAGGCTTTTTTGACAATTTACAAGGCGACACGCATACAATACCAAATTAAAAATGAACATGCTCCTGGAAAACTCTTCTAGACATCTTCAACACTCGACTGGATAATCCATCTTTCTTTCTAAATATATAAAACTCTTTTGAAGCTGACTGACAATCAACGCACAACCTAAACTATAGGTAAGTCCTAGAGGTATGAAATTTGGAGGGTAGTATCCTTATATAGTGTAGGGGTGCACTAAGAAAGGAATTTTGAAAAGTCACTCCCTAAAGGGTCTAATATTAGGATCAAAGATTTTAACCAAATAATGGGTATGCTGCTACCACGCGAGCAAAGCCGCGGGCGACAGCTAGTATTTAATAAAGCTAAGAAATGCCTACAATGTCTTGATGTGTTAGACATCTTTTTTTGTGATTCAATTCACAAAACCCATAAACTGTCGTGATATAGTTCTGTATATTGTCGTAGCTAAACAATACTTTATTGATCGAGTGAGCGCAGCGAACGAAGATCTTAGTGACAACTTGGACAAAAATGCTTTGTATGTTTGTTCGACGAGATCTTTTGAACCGCTTATCCGATCTTCACAGAATTTGGTAGGTATACGGATAGTACTCTTAAATTTTACTGGTTTGTTAAATGAAGTAAATGGGTCAAGGGGTCGTGAAGTTATGAGGGTCTAAAGAGAGTAAAAAAAAAAAAAGTCGTACCAAAATATCAAGTGGGGTGTCATATGATAGGGATGAATTAGTTGAATGAGTAGTTATGAATGCGTTTGCGTGTGCTATAATCGAGTCGAAAGTAAAACAAATGCACAGACTACGGGCTCTAGATGAGAAGAGCCGAAGACCGGGCTCAAAGGCGCGTCTTGGGAGAGACCTACGTCCAGCAGTGGACCAATAAAGGTTGAAAATGATAATTTCTCAGGTGCGTTGATTCATGCGTGTATTTTTCACTGTCACTGGATATTAGACAAATTTTAATATGTAGGAAGGTTTTTGTATTTATGGCCGCTGACTATACAGACTACTTTACCACAGACATCAATAAAAGGTACTAAGTTATATTTTACTCTGTCGCTATCAAAGCTAACACACTTTTTTAGCCCATTTTTTAGTCAAACCAGTTCTAATAGAACAATAAAGAAAGGCTCATCCAAACGTAATTTGAAATCTCCTACCCATTGGCAGCAAAACTAGAAATTTAAATGATAAATAGACCGGGTTCGACTAGATAATAAAACCATAAAGGATGTGTATATAAGACGGTTTAGACAGATTCTAATCAGTTTGGTACTGAACATACAGGACATCTCTTAATAATGGTAATATTTTTAAATCAATAACTACATATCCACATAATTTGTTTTATTATAAAATTTATTTTTTGTTTATTTTAAATTAATCAGATCAATAAAAACAATATTTTAAAAATGTCTGGTTTATAGCAGGGCTGATGATTGCGTCAGGCTGCGAACAACAATCTTCTATGCGACTCCTTAATTTCGTTTCTTGCATTAAATGAAGATTATAGTTTACTAAGCAGTGGCTGTCTCTGCCCGTGTATGCCCACCCTTAAGCTTTTCAGACCTACGTCCAGCAGTGAACTGATATAGGTTGATGATGATGACGATAAAGCCTTTCAGATACATACAGTAACTTCTACTACTTTTTTTTATTATTTTTTTACTTTTTCTTAGCAATTCCTCGTAGTCCTCTCTGTGGTCGTGGCGTGCGTGGCTGCCGATGCGTCTCACGTAGACGCTGTGGTCCCGATTCTGAAGTACGACAACGTAGTCAACCCTGACAACAGCTACGGCTACTCGTATGAGACCGGCAACGGAATCTACGCCCAGGAGCAAGGACTTCTCAAGAAAGTCGGTGTAAGTATCAATTTTCGATGTTGTACAAAGATCAACCAGTCAAGAGCATAAATTCACCCGAATTTGTGCTCTTTACCTGACTGTACTCAATGGCTTCCTTAATTTGATGTTGTCCGAATCGTCACAACAAAAATGATTAAAATCAAAAGTGACAATTGGGACAATTTTGTCCGTATATTTTGTCCGAATCGTCACTAAGTCCTCTTGACTGTAATGTTTAGTATCTATAACAATTACAATTATTAATGCTAGCTTAGTTTATTATTATTGATGGACAATAATAATTTATTGTTTGTTAACTACATTATAAGCTTGCATAATTTCTATAAACTAGCATTAATTGTTTTCAAGAATACTTCATGCTCACGGCGTCATGGCTCAATCGGTAGTAGCTCTGCCTTCCGTGCTGTGGGTCGTGGGTACGATCCCCACCGAGAACAAACATTTGTGTGTGCCAAACAAAGATGTTTGTTCTATGCCTGGGTGTTACTATGTATCATTAGTATGTATTTACAAAAAAAAAATATAAGTATTATATCAGCAATCTGTAGCTCCCATGTTACAAGCTTTGCTTAGTTTGGGACTAGAGGGCGTTGTGTGTTATGTCCAGGGATATATTTATTTATTTATTTACTTATTATATTTTTTTCAAAATTATGCAACGGTTTAATAGTTGTAAAGACTTTTTCTACAATAACCCGTGATGTTTTACCTAAATTTTTACGCTCTACTTATTTTATTTTTTTTTTTTTTAATGAGCTATAGCCAAGCATTTGGCTGCCAGCATACCTGGTGGTAAGTGTAGCTGCAGCCTAGGGTGGAGCACGCTTAGCTATAATATCTGCTATATTATCTCTTTCAGGAATATCCATCTATCGAAGCCACTGGTTCCTTCGGCTACAAAACACCTGAAGGTGTCGTTGAATTATCTTACGTTGCTAATGAAAACGGCTTCCAACCTAAGGTAACTTATCATTGGAATAGACAACAAAAAATTAGTATCGATAGTTTTTATTTTTTTATTTTTTTTAAATGATAAAAGTAATGGAACAAGCTGATAGCTCATAAGCTGATAGTAACTTCTGCCTATAACAATGCATTACCTCACAGAGCAAGTCAATGCACTGCGTCCATCACTCTGAGACGTAAAGATCTTGAAGTCTCATGTGCCCGTAATTACACCGGCGAATCACACATGCGGTAAAAAATGTACCTTGTTATATCCCCATGCTTCAGGCAGGTATGTACCTCCAATCAGAGGCTGTAATGCAAAAGTACACTTTGCACGACACTGAACGCTTTTTACGAAGGGTATACAAAAAACTGTAGTAAAAAAAGTAATATTTTTAAGCTGGTATTTTTTTTTTCAAACTCGAGGTTTGAATTCGAGTGTTTTGTATGAAATCGCGATAAGCGCTCATAGCAAGCGTACTCGAAATTTTAAAAAATAAAAACTAATTGTTCTATTTTTAAATGAAAATACGTAAGTAGATAATCAATTTATTGGTAAAAAAGAAATACACGTCAATTATCTACTTACATTGTTTTAAGTGTTAAAACAGATAAGTTCTTAGTAAAAATAAATAGTCGTTGTTAAATAATTAAATTAAAATAACGTCGAAATAAATTAGCCATTAAAATAAGAATAAAAAATTAGTTATTAAGTAATAATAGTTGTAAAAGTTCATTTAAAAAATTCTTCGTCATTATAGAACGCTCTGTCGACCAGCCATAATTTTAATCTAGTAGTCTAGTATCTATCTAGTTGTAACGATATTTTTTGTACTTTTACAGGGTGCCCATCTTCCCGTCGCCCCAGAAATCCCGGCATATATCATCCGCAGTCTGGAGTACATCCGTACCCACGCTTCTCAAGAAAAAAGGGTTTAAATAGCTAATTTACCAATAGTACAAAGCACTGCCACTAGAATAAATGTAAATATTTGTAACTTAAAACATGATTTTTACTTTAATATTTAGGTATATCTTCGCACAAAGCGCTTTGCTTACACCTTCATAATGCGAACTGCTAAGGAGTGAAACTCTCTGCCATCATCAGTATTTCCGGACCGATATAACCAAGGAGTTTTCAAGGAAAGAGTGAATAGGTGGATTATGGCTAAGCGTGCTCCACCTTAGGCTGCAGCTACACTTACCATCAGGTGTGTTGGCAGACAAACGCTCAGTTATATATCATAAACTAGTAGTTCGCCCCAAACTGAGATCTCGTGACAACTTTTAACAAACCAGTAAAACTTAAGTTAACTTAACTTAACTTAATCCGTATACCTAACAAATTCTTTGAAGATCGGATAAGCGGTTCAAAAGATCTCGTCGAACAAACATACAAACATACAAAGCATTTTTGTCCTCGTTTGCTTCGCTCACTCGATCAAAAAAAGGTAGTTAGTAGGTAAATATAAGTAGTTATCGGTTCAAATTAGTTTTGGATACATGCCGTAGCAAGCTACAGTCTTAAGCTTTGGTCTCGCGATAGTAACGTACAACGCTGCTGTATGCAGCATGCGCCGGACACATAATTGTATGGAAAACGTCTAGTATGGTCTCTTGTTCCGTCGCAGTCTGCGTTAGTGGCGAGGAGCAAACGCGGTACTCTGCGTTGAGCCGCATACCTTAGCGTTGTGCAAAACGCTGCTAAACCCCACTTCAGATACTGATTTATCTCATTTTGAGTTTGCAAAAGTTTTACAAAAGTAAAAAAGCTCTAGTATTGATCATGTGAGACTTTTTTGTCTCTAAGAGGTAGCAAGAAACTTAAGAAATTAGGTAAGTAATTATGTTTAGGAGATTATTTTTTTATTTACCGAAAACTTAATAATTTGGGTTCTACTCCCAAAAACACTTGCCACTGACATTTTAGGTACAATGCGGGGCTGCAAGATGCCACTGAGCCACAGCAAACCCACACAGTGAGTGCGGCAACCAGTGTATTCAAATGTCAATATACAAAACGGTAGTAAATCGTTTTACGCGGTAGAACTCTTGAAGTCAAGTGACCTTTAAAAATAATGCTCATAATTGGATGAATATTTAAATTGACTATTATTTAACCTAACCTTTGCGTGAAGAGGTATCCGTGAGCTCGCATAATTAGCCTAGGATTGTCACGTTTCTATCGTGTGGCTAAGTATTTTTAGGGTACCGAATCAGTTTTGGAAAAACGGAACACTTATGGTCTCACTCCGGTGTCTGTCCGTCTGTCTGTTACCTTCACCAGAAGCTAGAAAGTTGAAATAGTTTGTTACAACCCAAAATTGTTATAATATAAACATTATATAAATGGGAGTTCATTACATGACTGGCTGATTGATGATGATAGTAAAAAGCTTGGTATAAAGCGAATTTTTAACCTTATACTTACATCACAAAAGTCTTTTTCTTCTTTTCTTCTTCTTCTTTTAAACCTATATGGCCTGTGTCCGTCATTTCGACAGACAATTTTGCCAGTGTCAAGTGGTGAATTTTAAATAATATAAGTCAAGTCAAGTCATTATCAAGTCGGCTGTCGTTTGTTTTGAAGAGAAAATGGTGGATTTTCTCATCAAAACCTGAACACGAATTTTCACATTCATAGAAACCACTTTAAACACATTTATTCCAATGGCTCACACTTTATGTTACGACCTAAGTATTATTGGTTAAAATTCCACCAAAATTAAACAACAATACTCACAATAACACAAGAAAAACTATTAAAATAAGAGTGCTAGGTGTTGTTTAATAAAATGTCTAAACTCGTATCCCCACAAAAGTCCTTTTACTCGGAACTCTACATGGGCAATTAACTAGCGCCTTATCCAATTTATTTATAAACCTGAATATTTTTCAAAATGGTTCCTAAATGTCGGAGGTCTGAGGTATCAAATACAAAAAGTACCGAATTAATACCCTCTTCGTTTTTTGAAGACGGTTAAAAATGGCCTGCCTTACCAGCGTGATAATGAAAAGAGATGGCAACCAATTTAAAGACCATAGCTAGTAAAACCTCTTCCCACGTGCGTCGTCGCCGGGCAGCCGGCCTTGACATATAATCACATACACTTTGCACACACGACGCGGACGCCGGCAACCGGGACCACTAATCTTCGGTATATATAAAACTCTTTTGAAGCTGACTGATAATCAACGCACAGCCTAAACTATAAGGCCTAGAGGTATGAAATTTGGAGGGTAGTATCCTTATAATTATAGTATAGGGGTGCACTAAGAGAGGAATTTTGAAAAGTCACACTCTAAGGGTCTAAAACGCGCGCAACGCGGGCGACGGCTAGTAAAAAGATAAATGCATGCCTTAGCGATCGACATGTATAGGTAAGAGGGTAAGTAACTGACATAATTGAGTTAAACTGAAACTTTTATCACCAGTTTTGGTATATTTAACCGATTTTTAAAAAAGGAGAAGGTTCTCAATTCGGTTGTATTTTTTTTTTATGTTTGCTAACTCATAATTCCGTCATTTATGAACCGATTTCATTTTTTTTTTAATCTGAAAGATTTGATTTTACTTTCAGATTGATCCCATAAATGATAAAAGTGTTATGAAATCGGTTCAGTAGTTTACCAGTTAAATAAGAATAACACTGGAAAAAACACTTCATTCACGTACACGACATTGCGTATTTTGCTTTCCTGTGACTTTTCAGTGGAGTTTACGATCAATAGAATAAACCCAGTGAACTGCCCATGACCATTATCATCATCTGATGATGAAACCGGAACGTAGTCAAATTGAAAGAAAGAAAGAAAGAAAAATATTTATTTTGTTATTTTTCAAATTGACAATGTTATAAAAGTGAAACTTAAAATGAAATAAAATAACAAAAATGGCCACCACTCAGCATGGTGCCAAGGCAGGATATGTGAATATCCTGCCCAGGCGCTGGTTTTCAGTGGCGCCAGTTGTGTGCATGCTGTAGGTACTGCGATCTATTATAATAAAATTAAACAACAAACTTGAAATGAGTTTTTTTTTTTTTTTTTTGTTAGTTGGTTGGTAGGTACAGATAAAAAATATAATTTAGCTACAAAGAGTAAGATAGGTAAGTAAAAGTAATTAATGAAGTCGGTTTTTCGAGTTTTTAAACTTATAAATTGAACTTAATAGAGCTTCTATAAGACGAGGTAAAACACGGTGTAACATAATTACACTATAAGTTCAAAGGGGTTATAATCAGACCGATTTACACGATGCCTTTTTATTGTTCATACAGAATAAATAATTTACTTCCAAGAATTGTAACAGATTATGTGGGCAATGATACCCGAACTTACCCTCGAATTCATAAAGGATGTAGATAGAGGCTTAGAGGTAAAATAAAAATAAGATAATAAGACAGTTTTTGAAATCAGAATCATTTATTTAGTAGATCTGCATACTTAATTTATCATTATGGATAAATTAAGTATGCAGATCTACTAGATAATCTTTTATTTTAGATTTTGGCTTTTTTACAGTTTTATAATAGTATACTGGGCGGAATACTGAAACGTCACTCAAATTTAAACATCACTTAAAATTGCTCTGCTTCTGTTTGACATTACTCATTTGTAAGAGATGGTTTGAGTATTCGGCCATTAGATGTTTATTTATTTTGAAGGTTTGCTTGGTTTGAATATTTCGTACTCGCTTGCTTAGAATAGTTATTTAAATAGGTGGCTGGTTAAAATGTCTAAATTATTATTAATCTACTTTTGCGAAAAAAAAATCTTTGACAACATGCAGATTTTTTTAACAATTCATATTCAAACAACTGCATTCTCTCTACTTTCTTGTAGGTAAGTAGTACCTAATTACACCTAATTTTTTTTCAATCTTGTTCCTAATGTGAAACACACTAGGATTTAATTATCATCAAGCGGGGATACAAAAAAGAACAAACAAAACTATCGGTAGGTACATATTTATTTCCTATCGCTTCATAATAATCAAACTAAAAATAAACAAAAAATACTTAAAGCCAGTCAGTGCGTCATTTTCGCCATAGTTATTTACAATTTCTTCTCGACGTAAGGATGAAGTTGGATGTACTCCAAAGCACGTTGGATGTACTCAGGGATCGGCTCGGGGGCAGGGGGTGTGGGGAGATAGTCAGCCTGCAAACAAAAAGGTTGTTATGAACAATGGTCAACTTTAGTAACAGATGTTTGAAGGTTTGAAGAAATGAGCTAATCGGGATTCGAGTTCTGTTATTTTTTGTAGCAACTTAGCACTTTTATTTTCATAGTTATTCTTGTGTTATTGTGAGTATTGTTGTTTACGTATGAGTCAGTGGCCAACTCTGGTGACGAAGTTTTTAAGCCGCCTTAAGGCCTCCGTCATGGCATAACGAATGCTAGAGCCAGGACCAACAGTTTAACGTGCCCTCCGAATGCTCAGATGTAAATGCCACTAACGGTCACCTCTCCAAATAGTGACTGCACAGAACGTCGCTTTACTTAGATAATCGGTAATGATTGACTAAGCAAGCTACGCCACTAGCGCTTGCTTTGCTCGGTGGAATTTTAACCAATAATACTTGAGACCGTAACATAAAGTGTGAGCCATTCGAATACCATTCTTGGACCATTCTTCAAAACAAACGACAGCCGACTTGACGAATGACATGACTGATACTTTTTCAAATACCTCACTTGATACTGGCAAAATTGACTGTCGATATGACGGACAGGGGCCAATCGTCTGTCGAAATGACAGACAGAGGCCAATCGTCTGTCGAAATTACGGTCAGAGGCCATATAGAAGAGAAGAGGAGAAAAAAATTAACTAATCGTGGCTGTAGAATAAAGCTGTACATTTGATAGTCTTCATCAACATTGTGGATGTAAGCACCTAATTGGGTCATTTATATTCTCGATTTTACCAGACTACTTTCTTGGTAAGTTTTTTTATTTTTTATTTTTATTTATTATTTTTTATAAAATATTACACATATTAAAAGCAAAATAGTGCCTTAAAGCCTAGGTAAGGTTTGTCTAGACACTAGGTTCTCGTAGGAATCTATATAGAATGAACGTTATAAGATGTACAGGATATTCTATGGTGCAGTTAGGAATGGAACTCACGATATTTTCTCTAGCGTCAGCATCCCACCGATCTTGAGATATTATCAGGAAGATGATAACAAGAAACCTGTTGGGTGTTTAAAATGAAGTATATTTACCACGGGCACGTATCCGTTGTCGTCGGCGGTGAAGGTCAAGCTGTATTTTTTACCCTCAGGTGATGTGAATGTGTTGGAACCGGAGATTCCCAAAAAGCTCTCACCCTAAAAAAATAAATTCTATTAGCAATACACATAGAGCACCACTTCAGGCTGCAGCTACACTTGCTATCAGGTGTGCTGGCAGCCAAACGCTTAGCTGTTTCATCAAAAAAAAAGTATAGCGATGGAGTAAAAATTATGATTGAGTGGTTTTAACTAAGCTTTTTCTAGTCTTTATTTTATTAGTGAGTGTTCAATCAACTAGATTATGCTGACCACAAGACGCATTACCATGATAAAAATCAAAACTAGTTTTTTTCCGGTAGAAGTAAAACCAAAATATTATTCCAGCTACGAATGAAAAAAAACTTCTTAAAAACACCGTTTTAGCCGCTTTCAGGATCTTAGTTTTTTCATTCTCGTTTTTTAGTTTTTTAAGACCCAATTACACCATACCATTTTCTTGTACGTACCAGTGCAATAATTGAATTGCTTGGTGTAAACAACACGTAACATTATTTAATCTGGTATACAAGTTTAGTTGCAAAACTTTCCTTGGTGGTGGTCAATAATTGCATTCAACTTTGTTTAATATATCCGCGTGTAAACAGTTGCTTACAACTCTTGAATGTCAATTATGGTGCTTCAACTATTGCATTCAATTATTGCACGGGTACGTACAAGAAAATGGTATGGTGTAATTGGGCCTTAAGTCTTGAAGAATAATATGTACGTAATAATAAAATAAAACTCATGGCACCATGCCTTGATGGGACCAGAGTAAGTAGATCTATATGTCATTCAGACATCTTAGTAAGATGATCTTACCTTGGTGTCTTTCTTTATAGTACCGACGGCATCGGCGGCGATGCCATTGTCGTTCTCGTAGCCGTACCGGAAGTCACCTTCGGGTTTGAGTTCGTAATCGTTGCGCAGGGTCTGGGCAGCCTGGTCGACGGAGGTAGCGGCAGTAACCGCAAAAACGCAGAGAGCTACCACGAAGGATTTCTGGAAACAATGTTGGTGATTGAAATCACTAGCAGATCCAGGAGAGGCTAGGGGACTCAAGCCTTTCCCCAAAAACTCACAGCCCAAGGCCTAGCCAAGAGTTGACAAGAACCTGGGAGTAAAAATCCTAATAAGTACGTCAAGCCTGTATCAAAACGAAGTTTTAGACCCGCCACTGGTTAAAATACCTACAGGGGCGCGATCGGTGTGTCATAAAACCTGCCAGGTTTTAGCCTGTAAGGTTTTCTGAATTGTTTTCATACTAAATCATAGGTATTCTTCAACTACATAGTGATATTAGTGCTATTTAGCGCGTTTTTTGCCGTTAAAAGCTTCTTGTTTTCGTATGAAGCCACTTCACTTGACATTATACTGGGCAGCGAAAGCAATTCAGAGCTTACGTTATGGGGGCAGGAGAGGTTAGGGGACTCACGCCTTCCCCCAAAAACTCACAGCCCAGGGCCTAGCCAAGGGTTGATAAGAACCTGTGAGGAAAAGTCCTAATAAGTGGATCAAGCCCGTACCAAAACGAAGTTCTAGATCCGCCGCTGGTTAAACTACAGGACTTTTTATGAGGGTAAGAAGGCAAGCGGAAAGACCTACTAAGTAGTTTGTTCCTAATTGATAAAAATTGTACATATTCTAGTAAAATTATATAAAATAAAATATAATAGGCCTTTACATCTATTGAAGATGATTTATACAGCGTCAGGAGGCAACCTATGCCTACACTTAACGGGACACTGTAGTGCCTGGGACAATGTTTAGATGGAGTAGGCTTGCCCAGCACCTACACCATCCTCTCAGCCTAGTCAGCCATACCCACAGGAAAGACAAGGTCAATACGTGCGGAGCTGACTAAGCCAAGGGTTTCCTCACGATGTTTTCCTTCACCGTTAAGCTCGTGTTAATGCGCATATAAATTTTCCGAAACGAAAAACCCATTGATGCACGGCCGGGATTCAAACCCACGACCTTCGGATTGAAAGTCTAGGTGCAATCCCACTCGGCCAACACTGCTTCTCAGTAAAATTATAAGCATAATGTTTGGTAATAACTAGTTTCTTATGTTTCTGTGTCCCATAAATAATTTTCTCTGCCATTTTGACGATTGCAAAAACACCAATTTAGATTAAAGAGTAATTAAGAAGTACCTATTTACCTACTTTGTTTATTTACTTGCAAACTTTGATAAAAGTACTTAGGTACCTAAACTTGTAATCCAACAAGAAAACGCTAGATCTATCTCAAAGTACGTACAAGCATATTATACTTAAACTTATTTCTTTATAAATTCAATTTACAATTACAATACGTTCTTCAATGAATTTGTTCGTTATAAAGTATTTTCCAAAAACCTATTTCAAAAATACATTGTTAAACCTTTTAAACATGATAAGTAATACTGATATTTAAAGGTGCAATTTTTTTTAATTAATGAGCACTTTTACTTAAATTCCTTTATGATTACCAATAGTAATTAAGGTATACCATTAAGGTACGTAATGATGATAATAATTATGATAAGTAATTAAGGTTTGTTTTATTTATCAAATTATTAGTTTCCTCTTTTTAATCACTTTCACTTATCACTTTAAAAAACACTACCATTTATTATTTTGTTAATTTAACAGTTTGCTTCACTAAATTGACTTACCATTGTGATGTGTTCAAAGTTCAAGTTGAATCTAATCTCCGTCTACAAAGAATGATCTTATATACATTGCTGGGAATTTGAAAATAATGATATCATACCGAAGACCCGTCTTTTTAAAAAGAAAAAAGGTCAACCGTTTTTGAAACCTGTACTTATGTTTGACATTTACATTCCTCGAAAGTATTAAACAATAATTTAGAAAATAGTTTTCCAAATGCTTGTTTTAAAAACTATGATAATTAGGTAATTCTTGAGCTATTTTTAATAGATTTGACCAGACAAAATGCTCGTATATAATGTGTTTAACTTTTTATTTATTATTTTTATAACAAATTAATTGATTAGGTATAGTATATTTTTATACAGATTCAGATGCATTGTGGCTCCTTGTATTATATTAATCTTTTAAATTTTTGCTAATATTTTAAACGTTCAATTATTTGGAGAAAAATTAAAATTCTGTTCAGTGACATCGAGACAAAACAGCCAGTCATGACCTCGAGTCAACAAATATCTCTAAGTCGTCTGTAAGTCAATAGGTGCATACCTAATCCTTATTTCAATATTTTTCTATTGTAATATAACAAACAATTTAAAAGCCTAACGTGGCCTAACAGACCCGCTTTTTATCAAATACGTACCTATATTCATAAATATCCTTGGACATTTCATACAACGCCCTCTATAGCCCTCTACGCCTTTTTTTTATTTTGAAAGGGTAGGTTTTAGTTTTTGAGATTATACAAATGAAGCAAGTGTCGTTGTGCAGCTGGGCGTTTAGTACAAATAAAACAAAACAACAAATATTCAATTCAAAAGACATCAACGCGCGATCACAACAAACTTCTAAAATCAATGTATAAGTAGTAGGTACAGTGCCTTCTGGTAAGATCGGCGTAATAGTAAGTCCGGATGTCAAGCAATTCAGCGATATTTTTATATGATAATTGCTTAGTTACGTGATTTATCCGGACTTAATATTAGACCGATCTTACCAGAAGGCACCTTATAGTATTATGATCTGTGGTAGGTATAAGTCTATAAAAATATCAGTTATTATGTAGTTTTTGCAAAATGAATATGAATTAGGAAATACTACCTAATATTCAACTAATTGAATCTTACTAAATAATATTATGTTTAACTATACATAATAAGTAAAAAGGTCTTTCCATCTTATCGAGATGATTTGGACAACGTAGGCCAACTTTTTACTCATGGCCGATAAACGCCGTGTTCGTGGGACATTTTTTAGATAACAATTTTTTTACTAAGATGAGCCGTATTTTTTTTATCTGAAGTGTATTTTGACGTAAGGCGAACAGTTGATAATCGTGTTTCTATAAAACTTTATAATATTCTAGCAAACAAGTGTCTAAAACAAGTCTAGCAATTTAACCTTAGACCCCGCAAAATTAATTTTTGTGTAGGTCGGCCACCTTGACTCTATAATTTCACTTTCGTGTGGATGGTGTCATACAAGACGTGCTGATTTTTTCCTCGTAAAATATAACTTATTATTTTTATTTTAATATTCATTTCGTCACGTAGTTTACAAACCCTCTCGGTTTTAATCTCATTATAAGTAAAATTAAAAATAAGGTTAAAAAAAATCTTGCTTCCATATCGTAAGCTCTGAACTGCTTTCGCTGACCAGCATGTTGGTCAAGCGATGTGGCTACAGATAAACGAAAACAAGAAGTTTTTTACGGAAAAAACGCGCCGAAACGCCCTGATGTCACTATAGTCACAGAATACGTAAGATTTAGTATGAAAACAGTTTAGAAAAGTTGCCAGGCTTAAACCTGGCAGGTTTTTATGAGACAGCAATTTGCCCCTTGGTCTCATAAATTGTAAGAGTGGAAGGTAGCTTACCATCGAACTGATATCCACAGGAATTATTTGCAGAAATCATTAAGTGCTTGTAGAAAAAGTTGGTAATATTATTAAGTACTTCTGTAGTTAGGGTATAACTAAGTATACGTTTTATGTCTAGACTGTGGAAGGTTGAGTTTTTAGATGCATCACAGGGCACATCCTCAGTGAACGTGCTCAGTGAGGCAATGCATCATTAGGCAGTGGTCACCACTTCAGTGCGCCATCAGATTGTTTCATCTGTGGAGAAAAATAGCTTGAATTATTTAAGTTTTTTTTTTTTCAATAAGCAAAAGTTTAGTAAGTAAACTGACTAAGTGGAGGCTTATACCCAACAATGGGTGAGCATAGGTTGATTAGATAGATAGATAGAAGTAAAAGTTTAAAAATATTAAACCATATCCAAGACTAGCCTGGCAACTCACTCTCGCCAGCTATATACCTAATAATTTATTTTTCAAAACTTACCCACCTAGGTTCTTAATAAAAATAGTAACAACTTTTGTCTCAATTTAAATAGTCTTATTAAATGGAATACAAATGCCTCATTAATGTCTGAATGAGACCAAAATCTACTTATTGTGAAATCGGGTTGAACCTGTATTATTAGAAAATTTTGATGCTACATAAATAATTGCTGGTAGTCGATGGGTTAGGTACAATATAAAATTTTTTATAATATTAGGTATGACCTTCGTTTTATCTTCTAAGTATTTTTTTTTATTTAACCTATTATTGTGTCCCACTGCTGGGCAAAGGTCTCCCCCAAAGTTTTCCACTGGTCCGGTCGTTGGCGTTGTTCCACCACTCCCTCATGTGAACGTCGAGATTTTCCAGCCAACGTCTTCTCGGCCGGCCCGGTCGTCGCCTCTCGTTCTCAGGAACCCAAGGAGTGACGATTTTCGCCCACTTCTCAGGCTGCATCCGACTCACGTGGCCCGCCCACTCCCACTTGAGCTTCGTTGATTTTCTGCCTACGTCGGCAATGCCAGTCATCGAACGCAGCATTGTATTCCGAACCCGGTCGATGTGTTTTAGGCCGAGAACACTGCGTTCCATCTAAATATATGTATATAAAACTCTTTTGAAGCTAACTGACAATCAACGCACAGCCTAAACTATAAGTCCTAGAGGTATGAAATTTGAGGGTACTATCCTTATATAGTTTAGGGTGCACTAAGAAAGAAATCTTGAAAAGTCGCACCCTAAAGGGTCTAAAATTAGGATCAAAGATTTTAATAATGCGTACCTACCTAATAGTATGCTCCTACCACGCAAGCAAAGCCGCGGGCGACAGGTAGTTTACCTATCTCATTATAGGCTTGGAGTAGGTACCTGTCAAATAACTTTTACGTAATATAGTTTATGAGATCTCTTTTATTTTAATCTTTCTAGATTTGTATTACAAAAGTCCTTTTTTCGTATAGCAAAATTGATGATATTTCTTATAATAATAATAAGCTCACGCAAGCATTTTTTCTTGAAACGAAACATCTAAAAGCATTCAACGAACATTTTATAGAGTCTATAAATAAAAGCTATTCATAAAAACGTTTTGATACACAAAGCCGTATTGTGTCTAACCGCTGGCATGCCTATGACATTCGGGAAAACAATGGCTTTTCCAAAAAGCCCGTGCTTTGTCCCGTGATTTATAATGTTTTCAGAATGGGTGCGCTTCTTAGACGTTTGGGCGTGTCTCGTTTCATAAGGATTTCTTTATGGTATTTTTATGCGAGACTGATAGCTTGGCTTCGTTTTGACAGCTCTTTATTTGAACCAAACCCGTAGGTAATAGGTTATTGAAAGTTATTACTACTAAAATATTTTAGGCCTAGGTACTACAAAGCTGTTGCACTAGCGTTGGCAGCTAATTGTGTAGGTACCTACCTTAGCAGAAGGATTAACAATCAATGATTACAGAAGAGTATGAATGCTAAAAGCCTAAAAAATAAGCTAATACAAATAAGTCACCGTCAAGTATCCGGACTTACTACTTCGCCGATCTTACCAGAAGGCACTGTATATAAAACTCTTTTGAAGCTGACAGAGAATCAACGCACAGCCTAAACTATAAGTCCTAGAGGTATGAAATTTTGAGGGTAGCATCCTTAATCCTTATATAGTGTAGATCTTTTAACTCTTTTTAAGAGCAAACATTTAATCAGGTGTGAAAAACAAAAGTATAGGTTCTTTTAGCTACAATCTCTCAAAGCTTCTTCAACGACGATTAAAAAAGTTTAACTCTTTTATATTTATGAAAAAATCTTGCGCCACTCCATGACACAATGTGAAGTCTTCATACGTGATAATACGGCGAATAATTTATGAAGAATCTTTTATTTATTTATTTAGATACTGGAAAGGGAGTCCATTATTACACCACACATGTTTTTTTAGTACACATACCTAGAAACTAACCTACGTTATAAAGTAAAGTTATATGTATTTAACTTTAAGTAGGTTAGTTTCTAGGTATGTGTACTAAAAAAACCTACCTACTTTTCCAATGCGATAAAAATAAGCCGTCAAGATAAAGTATCATATTTGAAACCATTAAAAAAGTACACCCCTATTATAATCCGACTAAAATTCTAGTAGTCCTTTAGAAAACGTGAGGAATCCGAGGATTCATTGCAGCCGTATTCGGGCAGATATAAAACAAACATTTCAACCCGCCACCTTTATGAACTCGGTGAACTATTAGACCGGCCAAAATTAAAACAGTAAATACTATTACGAAGGCCCGAGACGTCGTGGGGGTTACTGGCAATCCCACAATTAACTGTTGCTATGCACTTTTGTAGGTATGTAGATAGACTAGTGAAAATCGTAGATCGTCACCGTAGTTCGTAGATCGTCACCCCACCTAACCGGAGGGCGTCCTAAACTACGCTTACCTAAACGCTAATCCTAATCTATTCTATAGGTACTTTGTGTTAATTAGATACACGTGTTCATCCCTCTTCATGATAACGTGTGAAGAATTTAAAACGCCTGTAGATTTGAATTAGCAATCAGTTCCGAGGGAGAATACCACCATTTCTAAAGGTGCCGTTAAAATACCAGCTGCAATTGGAAATCGACTCCACAGAAATAAAGTACTTAGGTAGTGCAGTGTTTACATTAGTGTTCTAAACTATAGGTTTTTTTTTTTGGTATGATAATGTTTTTTCCTAATTTGTATGTAGGTAAGTAGGTAGGTACTTAACTAGATATAGGTACAATTCTTCCCCCAAAACGTATTAGCATAGGTAAGTATAACTGGTATTACCAATCTTCTAAATATATAAAACTCTTTTGAAGCTGACTTAGAATCAACGCACAGCCTAAACTATAAGTCATAGAGGTATGAAATTTGGAGGGTAGGATCCTATATAGTGTAGGGGTGCACTAAGAAAATTTTGAAACGTCACACTCTAAAGGGTAGAACGCGAGCAACGCCGCGAGCGACGGCTAGTGTAATATAAAGACATTATTATACTCGAACTGGCACTTGAAGATCCAATTTTCTAAGATTACCTCACGTTCGTGTTAGACAGACATTCTAGCGTAAAAGTTACTGATTCTTCGTGTCATCTCTGCTGAAGAACCAAAACCTAAAATGCTTTAAACAAATCTTAGAAATAAATTAATAAGAGAGGATTATAATATAAAATAATCTTACCTAACATATCTACACCTGTTTTTTTTTTATATACCTAAGAGATAATTGTTGGATGGGCACTTAAATTATCGAAATTATAAAATTTCCAAAAATGTAACCAACAAAAAATAAATTCTTGCGTTGACTTGACATAATATGTAGGTATATAAATTGCATAATTTTTTTTTCTCCAATATCTTAGATTGATTATAATTTATTATCTCTCAGTGTGTTTATGCCTTTTGTTCAATAACATTTGCAAACGGCGCGTCCGTTCGAATTCAATAAGACTGAAATTGAGATCCGACGATATTGTAAGTCCAATTGAGGCTCATTATAAGCGCGTTCAAATTCAAATGAGAGAGAAAAACTCTTGGCGTGATTGCCTGCCTATTCACTATTGAAATGAAGCAATACTTCTAATTCATTTGAATGATTTTATGTTGGTAAAGAAATTTAAATGGAATAGCAACATGAAAAAAAGAAGAAGAAGCCATCTTGGACGTGTCATCTCGAATGTGTACGATTAACTTTTTTTTATAATAGACAGAATATTCGATAACTTTCATACTTTTTAGAAAATAAATAGATGAAAATAAGAACTTTTATTCATAACAGGACAGTCTTACCAGCCCCCCAAGTACCGTTCTTGTCGATCGCATAATTTGACATTTAGAATCGTCAAAATTCGTTTTATCGATAGTTGCGGATAGGTTACCAACTTAGTCGATCGGTAGACAAATTTGTTAAATTTTAACGAATTGGCAATGGTGTATGTTTACTAGGTTTTGATTCTAACAAACGAAAGTGAACCTTATTTTGACGATCGTAAGGCATCGTTAAAATTTGTCGACAACAGATCCGTACTCCCATGGAACGATACGATTCGATACGTTTATCGACTTTAGCGATCGACAACTAAGCGATCGATAAGAACGGTACTTGCACTGCAGTAACAGTAAGCCTTTATAAGAAACACTATATGGATGCTACCTCGTAGCACTACGCGCGTAGCACTACCCTGTTAATACTAAAAAAACACCAACCCGCTGTCAAATCGTGTCATGACAGGTAATTTAGTTATTGGCTACGCGCGTAGCACCGTGCTACGCGTAACCAGTAACTATGTACATATTAGGTAATAAGGACTGTTATTGTTCTGCCCAACAAAACATATTTATGTTTGTAAATTGTAACTACAAGTACTTGCAGAATCCTATTTCTTTATATTTGAATTTTTGGGGATCCACAATTTGACAACATTACTTACCTCAACTAAAGATTTCCACACTCGTACCTAGGTTAGGTTAGGTAGGTATTTTGAATGTAAAATATGAAGCCGGCTACGTAGGATTAGTTCCAGATATGTAATACGTTCTCGCATTAGTGTGGCAGGTGCTATGCTCCGCAATATGACAGTGTTTTATAATATTTTCAAGGAGTTGGTTTAGCAAAATCATTAAAAATGTATTAATGTATTTTTTGCAGACTTTGTAGAACAAAGTATACCTACCAAGTTTATCCAAAAAATGCTGAAATTCGATAAAACTAGAACTTCCCAAGAAAAGAGGAACATTTGAAATAGCTTTAGCGGATTAGTAGAAAGCTGACAAAGTTTTAATCCACTTTCCGTTTAAGCTCAGTTGAACCTTACCCACTAAATCACTATAAGCAATGCAGAATTGCATGATACGGTATAACACCGTCCACAGCTAATATGTTATAACATCTGAGTCACTACGATTATACCGTCCACTTATACGCACATTTTTGGGTGGCAGATGTCAGTATTATATTCGTCTTTATACTCTAATTAAATTAAATCTCACTGGGGGGCAATCTTTGTCTCATAAAAATCAGCCAGGAAGCTTGGCAGGTTTCTGAACTGTTTTCATATTAAATCATAGGTATTCTGTGACGAAATAGTGACATTAGCGCGTTTCAGCGCGTTTTTTGCCGTCAAAAGCTTCTTGTTTTCGTATATCTGTGGCCACATCGCTTGACATTATGCTGGGCAGCGAAAGCAGTTCAGAGCTTGCGATACAGAGGCAGATCACTTTTGCCGCATGCCGTGGAGCTAGGTACTCGTAGTTGATGGATACGCAGATTGATCCAGCCATTCCAGTATAATCTGCGGCAGGATGCAGCGAAGCGAGAAATGGAAATCTATCTGTTGCCTAGCTGTATCTATTTCTACTGTGACAGTATGCCGATACTGGGTATCTGTAGCGGTGTTTTACCTTGATTGAAGCAGCTGTTTTGTTTAAACTGTGTATCCGTTGCATATTTAAATGTGCGGCCAGATGCGGTGGGGCGAGAAATGGAAATCTGTCTGGTAGATGCCTAACTCTATGCCGATGTTGGATATTAAACTGCTTATTTTATAATTTGGACGACAAGATTGCCTCTCAAATTGTATTTTGCACCGACAATTTTGTTACCGATGATGGCGACTGGAAACGAGATAATGAGGAGCTACAGGTTAGCGTGGTATGGGCATGTCATGCGGAGGGAAGACAGTCATGTAACGAGGAGAGTGCTAAGTATGAATGTGGATGGAGATAGAGGAAGAGTTAGAAAAGAAAAGATGGTTTCATTGTGTAAAAGATGACATGCATAGGAGAGGAGTGAACACTGAGATGACGAATGATAGGGGAGAATGGAAGAAAAGAACATGTTGTGCCGACCCCACCTAGTGGGATAAGGGAAGGAAGAAGAAGAAGATGGCGACTGGAAACCAAGAAATTAAAAAGAGTAACATATGTAAAAACTTTAGTAGAAACTACAATTGATATCTGAACACCATGGTTCTACCCTTAAAAGCAGAACAATGAGAATACAGTACCCTACAAGAACTAAAAACGTACCTACAAGTATCGATAGCAAACGCGGTGGTAGATACCGCTGCCAGCGATAAAGCCACCTATTAGGTAGGTATATTAGGTAGGTACTGTGTTAATTTTATGTGTAAATTTGTGGAAAACTGTTCTACGAGTACATACGTCTTTAGTGAGCATGACCGTGCTTCGGAGAGCATGTAAAGCTGTCGGTCCCGGCTCTAGCAGTCGTTAAGCCGTGACGGAGGCCATAAGGCGGCCTAAAAAATCTGTCAACAGAGTTGGCCACTAACTCATACTAGCTTGCTTACCTTTGTAATCAATAAGATATACAATAGATAAATTTTTAAAATTAAAGGTATGAGATACATACCTACTGTTTTATAATGCTGAATGTAGTTTAAATTACTTATTTAGGATAAGTAACCAATATTAATATTAACTATAATCTGACGTGTATTAACCATATATGAATAAATGATGATTTATGATTTATACCTATCCAGCATCTTATATGTTTCCCTAGTTAGGTAAGTATCTCCAAAAAGCTAGGTATACATACCTTACTAACTCGCTTTCTCACGTGTCAGCAATTAAAATCTACAATAGCGCAGATGGCTAGAAAATGCAATACAAATACGAGAATACTGGGTACATTTCGAGAATAAATAAACAGCCTTCGGGATAGAATAACGAACAGAGAAGCATCTGCGAGCTACGTGCTTCGTACAATTACATTTTGTAGGTGAATTTACTCACCTCAAGAGATTATTTTCATCCTACCAGAACAAGTCAATAATACACTTAGATAGGTATATAGATAGGTACTAGAAAATTTTAGTCTAGATTATTTTAGATACGACTTGGAGGATTTGGAGAGGATTTGGGTTAGTCTCCAAATCCCCTTTAACCTTATAGGTACTTACAGAAAACAGAATATTACGTTATCTCTTCTGTGCTTATATTTACTAACCGTCCGTATCTGACTGCGGTAACTATAGTACCTATTCGTAGTTTTTTTATTTTTTTATTTAACCTACCTATTGTGTCCCACAGCTGGGCAAAGGTCTCCCCCAAAGTTTTCCACTATTCGTAGTTATGCGTAAATAAACACATTTGTTTATTGATAAAGTTTTATCTGCGATAGCATTTTGTTTTCTATGACGCAATTGAATAATAAAGTATAGGGAGCGATGTCATAATCAGATAGCATTTAATGAAATCGTGATATCATTGAGAGGTTGCACTCAACGGTAGGTAGATAAAGGGCCTATTTTAATAGTGGCATAAAAATTGTATAACTTACCTATATACAAAACTATATATAGTTATTTTTTTTATTATGTGTAAGTACATACCTACCTACTCATCTGTAAAAACAGCAATGACAGCATTCAATCACGTCAGGTGTTACTATCACTAGGAATTAGGAAACCGCCTACGGTGGATACAAACAAGTTCGAAGTCGACCGGGATTCAGCACATGCGCAGAAGGCCCTAACCCCGCACAAAGCGAAGCCGCACACCCGTGACCAAACGCGAAACACAAAAGTTATCGACGTTCTAAATTAAATAACCAACAGCCGCTAACTTTACTACAAACCCATCAAATCATCTGCATCATTGGAAACCGTAAAACCAATTTATTTCGGGACGGGAATACCTACTTGAAGCCCCACGCACGCGCGGTTCCATGTCAAAACAAACCAGTGCTTTTGTGATGTAAACATGAACGAACGTAAGATCCTGCTTTTTGTATTCTTCGTGATAATTTACTGCTGCTACAGTGTGCAAGTGTGGTTCATGAAACGAAATGTCGAAACAGTTGTTCCAGACGAGAAAATAAAACCAGACATCTTGCCGCAACTGCCGCAAGCCATCCCTCAAAGCCACGTCGCAAAAACTGTACGCAAGGTAAAGAAAGCCATTCCACTATCTCTAGAAACGTGCAGCGTGCTAGATACGTTCACGGAGAAAATTCCAATAGAAAAAGACACGCCAGAAAGAATGAGTGCCGATAACAACACGATTACCGTCATTGGAATCACAGTTTTTCTCATCATTCTGGTATTGAACGCTGTTTTGGACGTTCTCAAAGTCAAAGAAGAGGAACGGGCGAGATTGAGACTGAACCCTGATGGAGAGAGACGACAGTCTTTAGCAGAGTTTGCTAATAAAAAGATGCTGCGACGAGAATCTAGCAAGTTTGGAATACAACTTTTCCAAATTGCCGAGTCTTTTATTGGTGGTGGAGAAGAAAAGAGCAAGAAGCAAACTAGACCTTATACACGAGGAGATTCAACTAATTCTTACCTTAGCGAAAGGAAGAATAAGCTGGAGTCAGCGCCGGCGTCAGTGGCCGAAGCTTCTGGGGAAGCTAAACTCGTGAAAAGGCAGTCTGTTGCTAAGCTCATCGGTTCGTACCTACCTGTTTCTATCTATCAGTTCTTTGAAACTTTACACTAATATTAAAAAATAATGAGTTCGTTGCAAGTCTATGTTTCTAAGCATTTGATGTTTTTAAATCTAAATGTTGTTGATTACTTTTCTAATATTTTTATTGCTCATATTATTATCTCTATGTACCTATCTTTCTATCAAAGTTCTCTATTCTCTGTTTCATCACAAGGTCTGTCTGACGACTGAAAAAGATTTTCAGGTAACTGAAGTTTTCTTTCACGTTTAGTAGGTTTGTTTGAATTGTGCACATTTGATCATTCTTCTTCATCTTTCTTTTCACTTTCTCTAAATTATGTCATCTAGTGACTTCTACTGAATGCATGCAATATTTTGCTAAACCTAATTAGATGTTTTATGCACTAGTATTTTTTTAGTAGTTTTTTTTACACTGAAACTAGGTACCTATTTAGTTATTTAACTTTCATGCTCCGTTTAAAATTAGTGAAATACTCGCACAATAAATGATTTTGATATTAGCATGAATTGTAGAATTATTTTGATAAGAATTTAAAATGATAAATTGATCATATATGGTCAAAATAATGTTTAATATTATACTGACTGGAATGAAATGCATTCTAGACCGCCTGTTCCTGTCTATAGTAGTGTTTTAGTCCACAGATGGGATTAGATATGCACTTACTTACACTGAGAGTTGATAAACTATGCTAATTGACACGAACACAACAGATGAGGTTCCGAAATGCCACATTATCATTATTGGTTCACCTAATTAGGTACCTACCATCGTAAGATAGACAATATCGCTATGTATACACCCCCATGTCTTCACACTGCTACCGACACGACACCTACGCGATATTGTCAGAGAGCTCTCATACATTTTAGCAATACATGTTTTCACACCATCGTGTTTAGTCGCGAGAAACTGCTTTGAGTCGACGTTTCTGAACAATCCTATATGATTTTACTGAATAATAGTTTAGTGATTGACTTTGTCGGCCCCGACATCGATATTGTTGTTCGAGCCATTGACATGACTGATATCGTGCAGGTATCGCCGATTGTGTAAACCAATAAATGGCATATGAACGAACATAATAGGATTATTGTTTATCGCCCCTAAATATCCAGAACAGTGTACCGAATGTAATCAATTGAACTCAGTCTAATGAACACATTCCGTATGGTTGATCAAAGGAAATACAAAGCCTTATATTTGTTTATTTGTTGAATCATAACTGGATAATGGTTTATTTACAATATTTTAACTGAAATTTGACATGAAATTCGAGTAATGATTGGAAAGAAACGCTTATTTTTTTTAAAAGTCTATCCTCCAATTATTTTTATTCTTTTTTCTTTCAAATGATCACTATATTTGATTAAAAAAATATGATATCTTAGGTCAAGAATTCTGCGTAGTTTTGTTGTACAGTAGCAAAGAATAAATAGTACTTCATAGCCGTAGTGGAAAAAAGTAGACTAGAATCCAGCTAGTAGGTAATTGGCTTATGTAGGTATGTATATTAACGAGCTCATAGAAGTAATTCTTACTAACTTAATTTTCGCATTAATAGGTAAGTATAACATCTTGAGATCTTTTTGATTCACAAAAAATGAAAAATAAGTAAAGCACATCGTGTTTTTTTTTCATTACATTTTATGTCATATTACCTAACAATAGTTGGATTAATTATACTCATTTCGTAGGTTTAAGGGTTCGTACAAAATTAATTGAATATTTGTATCTCCAATGTAAAGGCAGATCGTTAGAAAATTGAGAGATCGGTTTTATTGTTTTTTTTTTTTTAAAGATACTGACTCTTATTGGTCCAGTTGATAAAAACAGTATTTATAAAACGTTTTCTTTTATAGGAGCTCGCCCGGCTCCCATGGTGCGACGCTCTTCATTCCCAGTCCTGCCCTTGAACCCTGAGGTCCAAGCCTTGATGCTGGGTCACAAACAGGCTTCATTTGACAGCGATGACGAAGACGGCAAGGGACGCCGTGTTCGCATCATCCGCAGATATTAAACTGGAGTGGCCAATAGATGGCGTTGTGGGTTTGGCCAAATGGCAAATGGTTTGAGTCCGAGTTAGATACCGAGTGTAACACAGATGGCGTGCTAATCGAAGTGATTATTATTAGTACTGTTAGTACCTTTTTGGTGTCTATAATAACCGAATAAAATTTTGATCTCTACTCTTTCACGGAAAGAGAAAAATAGAATAAGTATTCAGGTATTTTTGAATTAACTTCTAGTCAATAGTAATTATTGCAAGATATAAGTATATATTACCTATAAAACTCAATGGCCCTAATTAAAGTTATATTTCTGAATTTCCAAAAACGTTTATATGTACCTACGTTTTTGAAGTCTGATTGTGGACTTTACTGACTTTAAATGAACTTATTAGATAGAAAATCTTTTACCTATTTGAATGTATCACTTGATAATAAGTACCTTTTCTAAATAAAGCACCTTTTGTAGTTATGCAATTTATACTAGGTATAGAGATTCCTATACAAAATAAAGAATTTAAATTAACAACATATCTTATTTTATTTTATCGATTGATTCGTTATTGTCTCAATGATTGAGTAGGTGCCTAGCTGGTACCTACTGCACCACCGGCACCATCAGGGATACTGTTTATAACTGAGCTGTGGTCACTGTGCAGTTGTAGGTCCCATCTTTCCTATGGGGTAAACAGCTTTTTAGGCAAATCTTATGTTTAGTACCTAATGCCCTCATTGGCATCTCGCGTTTAAGGTAACTCAATCAAAAGGGCCCTAAAGTGTCATAAGCTTGTGGACTAGATTGCATCAAAATCTGCTGGAAGTTTTTTCAAACATTTTTTAATCAACTAGAAATAACTAATGTTCATATCGTTTCAAAGCAAATGCCACGTGTAGTCATCCATTTGCTATGATTGATAATCAAAAACATGCTTATTTTTTATTCATTAGCCTGTTTTCTTTGTTTAACACGCGTTTGTCCTCGACCTAACACTGTGCACACTGATTATTTTGGAGTGCTGCCAACAGCTGGCAAAAGTCTTGAACATATCGCTGTTATTGGGTTATATGGAAGGACAGTTTGGACGTCACAGGAATTTGTTGTTTTGCAAATAACATATGGTTTGTATACGAGCAAACATAGTATATTTGAACAGGAGGCTATTTACCTATAGAATTTCCGAACACTTTTTTGCGTAGGTATACTTTCTTCTCACTATAAATCTACTAGTTGAAATATAACTTCTTACAAAGCAAAAAAAATGGTTCTAGTAGTAGGTATGTAATGTTATCTATGCTATTGAAATGTTAAGTACCTACCGACAGTAAGGATTTTAATACGAAAGAGCTCTTCACGCTTTATTATTATGAAAAGCTTTTAACCACCCGTGTGATAAAACGTAAGAAATTATAGTAACCTTGTTATAGTTTTAAAAATAATCTACCTTCGGACCGCTCGATGCAGTCTCTGCTAAACGGGAAGAAAGAGTGCGCGTATTCGGACAGGCAAACATACAGTGCTCCTGTAGACTAAACATTGAGAAATACTGAGTGAAAGAAAGTGTCGGTGGAAATAGAAACCGCGGTGAAATTGGTGCAATTGTATTGTGATATGGTTTAGACTTTAGCTAAAATAAGAATTCAGAAAATCAAGGATCTGATTTATAGTGATCATGGATTATCCAGAAGTCCTTCCAAGCTCAGTCCTCCACTGGAACTACAGAGGTCTAACAGAGTTTCCTATACAAAAACTTCGCGGCGAAGAATCAGAAGTGACAGATATATATCTAAAAGAAAACCTTATATCTCGTCTCCCAAATGATATAGGAATGCTAGTTCATTTAGAAAGTCTTTATATAAGCGGGAATGATATCACAGAGCTGCCAAAAGATATATCGAATTTGAAGTGTCTCAAATGTTTGGATGTGAGTGGCAACCGGTTGAAAAGGATCCCAAACGAGATAGGCGAAGTGAAGAATCTCAAGTTCTTAATACTGGATGAAAATGAGCTCAGTGAGCTCCCGTTGAGGATAGCAGAGTTGAGATACCTCCGGTATTTATCGGTTTGTGGTAATTTTGAATTTATACTTTAAAATAGTTTTGTCAATGACCTCGGTGGCGCATGTGGCGGACAACCAGCTGAAAAGCAAGATATTTTAAAGAACAAAATATTTGCATAATTTTGCTTTCAGTTGTTACACGCAGTATCTAATACACAACACATAGGTATTATAATTTATTGATAGGTACCTACGACACAGAGAAGCCAACAACACTAGGTTTCGAGAAGTGGACTATAACAGTTGGGTGACTGTTGATTTGAATTGAAAGATACAAGATACGTTTATTTGCATAAATAAGTGTTAGGTAGGTACAATAGTAGGAGGCACTTTGAAACTTATTCACCTTTTCCGGGTATCGCAAAATAAATGTTTTGTTGAAATAATTCTGTTTTGCAACTGCCTTGCATGCAGAAGTCATTTGGACGTAAACTGTGGTCATTCCAGTTACTGTTTTAGCAATCGTAAACCTTACTGAAGACAGTCGGTGGTGGTATGATAACAAACGCTACACATAAATCATGTAGTACACTTCCTCATTGATCAGTCTGACCCAGTTTGGATCACGGTAAACGTTAATCTATTATTAGAAATAATTACAGGCTTTATTGTGTTTTATTGATTTGACTACTGTTTATTTGGATAATTTTAAGAAATAATATCTATTGAATCTTACATCATAGCCTTTACATCTATTAAAAGATTATTTATACAGCGTCAGGCCTATGCCTACGCTTAATGAGACACTGTAGTGCCTGGGACAATGTTTTAGATGGAGTAGAGATAGGTGCAGTGTTTTAAGGTATAAATCTCAAATTAATAGTTTTACTATAATTTTATCTAGAACATTTACTACTTTTGTACCAAAATTGGTTGTAAACTTGTAAAAGAGTTTATATTTGAAGTTGTCAGCGTTCCCTAAGAGCGCTGACGACTTCCGTGTCTTCCGTCTTTATTTTATCACCTACTAATAGATGAATACCACCAATTTCGAGAGTTAGGAAATCACTAATCGTTGGTGGTAGCACTCTTGCATTTAAAAGAGGAAAACATTTCAGGAAAATATCTTCTTTTAGGTTAGGTAATAGGTAATAGGTTCTTTTCTTTTTATTTATGTGCAATAAAGTACCTACCTAATGTTTTCTAAGTTATCATGGTTATGATGAATGATTGACTTGAAGCCATTCATGGGTTCATTAATCGAGTGGAAATACCTATACGCTTATACGCAAACAATTATTTGGTTATGGTTACATTTATATATCGTTTTGCGTGAGATATTTATGAGATAGGGACTTAGGTACCTACTAAAAGAAAGAGTTTTGTATCTACTGAACTTTTACTTATCTGCTCTCGAATATTTTAGACAATAAGCTAAAATGGCTACCACAACGACCAGTCTACAATTACCACCACTGCGAGTTCCGATTTTGGAGGAACAGCAATTTGAGGAGCCTGCCATACTCCCTCTGGTATCACATGTTTCGGAACCAGCAAACAAGAAGTCTCAATATTGCGTAAGTTATAATGATACTTTACAGTTTGCGGAACTACTTCGGAATAAGCTAAGAGGAATATTATGACGATAGGATGGTAGTGTTACCTACTTCGAAGGACGAATGGTGGTTTAGTCAGGTATGAACATTAGGCTGATATTTTGTAGACAAATGTCGTTTTGTCCCTATGTTAAGGTAACATACTTACGATTCCTAAGCGAATTTAGTAGCATGTAGTAGCGAGTTACACATTTAAAACTACGCTGGATTATGTTGAATTCACATTCCTGGGATATTTGGATGCAAAGCTCAGACACGAGTTTCTTACGAGCCTAGACATTTTACAGCTCTGGGGACATAACTAAAGTAATAAGCAGGACGCCTACCACAACCACCTAGGTAACGTGAGCGAAGATTTAGGTAAATTGGGATTTCCGAGTTGGGAAGTCGTAAGGCGAAGTTTAATGCGGGTTGTTAGGCATATCGAAAGTTGGGGGAATTTATACGAATACAAATGGAATTTATTGCGGGCGCCTGGAAAGATTGAACGTGTTCGGAATTTCTTATGTGAGATTTCATAGTTATGGATCTACCCGCAAATCTACACCAAAATATGTTTGCATAGACATTATTCAGAACTCAGGAGAATTCCATCAGATACAGATCCAAAACAAAAATTCGATAAATCCAACACACATTCGCCAAATTATAGCTTTCTAGATAAATTATTTCGTATTTAAAGCGCCACAACTTAGAGCAGTAAACAGATAAGTACCTACTTATTACACTTTACAGGGAATTATTTAACCTTCACATGTTTTCTAATTTCAGATGTTTAAATTCTACAAACAATCTGAACATACAGACACAAGGACATAAATGCCGATTAAAACTGAGCAAAGATTGTCAACAATGGGAGTTTGATGTAAACTGTCCGACTCAATACAAATTTATACAAGAGTCTAACACCCCTCCAAGCTTGTTTGAGTTGAGCAAACGACTGCTGTATCAGAAAGTTTCAGAAGCCGCAAAAGTTATGTCAACAGATATATACAGCATTTACTCCGAGCCAAAATATTTTAGTCATAATATGGAGAACAACAATATAACTGATCTACATAACAATTTCAACAGTATAAATATCAACATTGGAAATGCACAAGAAAAGATAAAAAAGAAAGCTTTCTATGTACCAAAAGACGTTATCGAAGACAATTTCAGTGATATGCCCAACTTTATAAAAGAAGATCTAGTAAATGGACCCGAGTCAAGATGTGAAAACGCGTATTGTAGAAAGCCTGTATTTGACCACGTGTACTACGAATTTACATTTGGGTAGGTACACGAGTTTTTTTAGGATTCGGGTAAGAAAATATCAAAAGAAACCCCTGGGGATTAAGCTGTAGGTATTATGTTTGCTCAGCAAAGTGGATGACTTGAAATAACTGTCAGTCTTTGCTGTCAGTGCTCTTTCTTAGAAAAACTTTAAGGGATCAATAAATAGGTAGTACCTAGTAGATATTTTATTCCTCCCTTTTCATGCTCAGATAGAATAGGTACTTAAAATTAATAGTTTGTACAATACTTACCCAAATTAAAATGTACCTACTTCTCTTTCAGAAATGTAATTCTAATTGACAACGTTCAAGAAGTGATCCTAATTGCAGCGTTTTGTTCCAAAGCCTGTGCTGATATATGGAAAGGCAACAGAATAACAACAATACCTTGGACTTTGGTGGGAGATAAGAAATGAAAACATAAGAGATTAGGACAGTTTTATAGTTTGTTCTCGTCGATATTTCTACCTTTATCAGTGTACCTACATTTAACCGGTAGACCTACCTTTAACTAAATTAAACACAACTTTTCTAACAGTTAGAAATAGTAGGTATTTATTTTTGTTTTTCAAATAAAAGGAATATTTTTTGAGACTATTGTGTTATTTTTCCGATTACGTACCTATTTTTTTTAAATAGGGGTGCGGCGTAAGCTTCAAAGCAGAAAACAAAATAGAAGCAGTTTGAACAAAAAGCGCGAAAATTCACTTACCTTTCATGGTTGCCTCTGGACTAAGAGTGCAGGGTATTTTTTCTCTAGCAAGTGCCCGGTACATTGTCTCGTCTTCCGCCATTTAGGTAATCGGTTCCACCATTCTATTTCGATGGTTCCACGGTGGAGCTTCCACCACAATGCTTCTGCGTGCTTGTGACCATATTATTATACTCTTTGCTTGTGACTCTTTTCCTGTTCTTTACAGATCATATATTTAATACCATCATTACATAAAGATGTGTTTCTTTATGGTCAAACTATTTAAGGTGTATTTAAGGCTCGAGCAGACCGGATGCGTACCTATACGTAGCTTCATACGTAGACGTAAGCGTAGACGTGCCCGTACACTGTAGTAATTAACCTCCACTCAGAACATTTTTTTTTTCTGTGACTCAGAATGACAGAGATGTCAGTGCCTGAAATGGCCTGAAACAGCCTGAAAGAAATAAATTCTCGCGGAAAAACGTAGTCCACCACATTCACAGTCATATATTAATAACTTAGGTATATAAGCGTAATAAATTACAAAAACAGGTAAATAATGAAAAAACTAAAATCCCGGAAAAAAACTAAAGAACCAACAACAACCTTCCACAAGTACTTCCAGGCGCACGAGTGTCATCTCTCAACTGATAAAATGTCCACAGTCTACGGTCGGAAGTGTGGTAAACTGCGAAGGTTCTTTCTAGATCTGGTCACTGTCAGGCCTGGGGATATCCGAGCACGGAATATGTACAAGCAAGTATTAAAGGCTCATTCCAGTTTTCCTCTGCGTCAGTCCCTGCGTGGGGAACTTTTGGAATTTTTGTTTAATAATCCCCGTAGCGACCCCAGCGACTGCTGGCAGGGGAAAACTTTTTTCTAGGGACAGAAACCAAAGCAGTCTTTGATGTAGGTATCTTCTTCAGAATTGCTCCACGAACGTCATGTAGACTTTTGCGTTGGACATACATAACTTTGTATTTACTACCGAATCGGCAGTGTTTTAGTCCGAGAGAACGCTTGTAAAGGAGTAACTAAGAAGCCCTGCTAGAAGCTAACGTCTAAAGATACCATCTTCTAGGTCATACGCAGCACTTTGCGCTGAGAAGTACCGGCAGTACCTGAAATACCCTATGTCGATCCATCCGTTCAGTCAGCTCAGGATCTGGTGCGAGGCGTACTTCTGTATAGCAATGCTGACTTCGAACACGCTACTGTCTGTGCATGTCAGTGAACCAGTTCCAACAACGAAGGTATGAAGCTAATTGTCGTTTTCCTCCTCAAATATACTCCATGCATGTTTCAAAAAGTACTTATTAACAGTACCTACCTACAATACCTAACTATGGTTTTAGAGAAAACAGTCGCAATATGCTGCTGCGCTAAATAATCAATTTTATGACGTACCGGGGATATTTGGCAGTAGATCATCACCGCATCCAGTTCCGATACAGGACATCCGGTATTATTTTCAGAACACCGACTTTTTATTTCAATTGTCCAATCTTTTCAGGATGGTCACATTATTTTGATGTACATATTCGATTTCATTTACATCATTAACATCATCATGAACTTCTTCACTGGATATATCACAGGAAACACGTGTCAACATGTAGTTCTAAACCTCAGAAAGATCTGGTTTAAATACGCCACTAGCTGGCTGGTTGTGGATTTTATGGCAGCGTTTTGCTTCGTACCGACACTGTTTATTGACGGCAAACATAATATGGCAATCCATATAGTTTTAGAATCTATGAAGCTGCTGAGACTGCCAACAATGCTGAAGTATCTTGATAATGTGATGACCGTTTGTAGAACTGGGGTGAGTCGAGTTTTTTTCTAATGTCCTAGCGCAGACAGGTAGAGATTCTTCAACATTTTCTCTAATTTTTTAATCATTTTTTGGAGAACAATTTTTTTTCACTGCCATAATCATTCTCATTCGTCAAACTTTTGTTCCTTTTCAAAATCTTTCAGTAGAATGTTTGACTGATGGAACAAAACACAGTACCTAAGCTTCAACACAATAACTTCACTTTCGATTTCAACCACCAGAACTATAAAAGAACTCTGGCAGAAACAATAGTCCTCATATATTCCTACATAACATGGAATATCTATTTTCAATTTACGGCGGAGTACATCTATGAGGGAGTATATCAGCCGGAATCTCCGAGGAAATGCTCATGGATTACTATAGCAAATCTATGGAACGATACTGGAGAGATACGATTCGTTTATGCTTTGGACAGAGCAGGTAAGTATAAAAATTACATAGTCCATGTCCAAGATTTTCAGACACAGCATCATGTCAACGTACCACTGTTGAATGATTTGATGGTTTCATCGGTTCTAAAACTACAACGACTAATAACCAAGGTCCAAGGATAATCCCCTGTGCAACCCAACTACTTGCAACTATCACCACACAAAGTTTATCCCTCTCTGACATTGTGAGCATTTTTTTCCCCTTTCTGATACAGTAAAAACTTCTTTTCCATTTATGTTACAGTTGGAATGCTGCGTAAAAACACTAACATAACTCTGATGTCAAAAAATGGATGTTTTGAGAACTTTTTCGTGATATCCTGGTTGATTGCTAAAGTACGTTTTCACATAACCGGCTATGCATTGAAATCTTGGGAGCAAAGTTGCCCTTCTTTAGGCGGTAAAACTACGAATGATAGCCCAAGCACAGGCTCTAATACTGTGCTCTACTACCAATAGATTTTTTCATTGCCTAATGCTTAATATTCTTTACAGGTTTTAGTCTACCACTGTGTTCTTAAGTACACAGTGGCCTTAATAGGATGTGAATCAGCAAAATCCAAGTATTACATAATGACGAAGCAAGTTGAAACCTATATGAACATGAAGAAGTTTCCACCTCGCATTAAACAGAAGATAATGAAGTTTTACGCGATTCGATATCAGTCAAATTACTTTGAGGTAAAACGTAAGATACAATCGTAATAGACGAAAAACTAAGGGAGGCCCTCTGAGGTTTCTTTGTGAAGTTAATCATGGATAATGTATGTTATGGCCGGAGCAGGTGTCGGAGCTACAAAAGTCCAGGGATGACGACTGGTGCAAATGACACTAACCATTTTGCAGATATTAGACAAGAGTTTTGAGTTCTTAATTGTTTTAGGAAGCGAAAATGCTAGCATGTGTGACTGGTCAGCTCCGCGAAGACATTATTATGCATACGGGTAGGCAGCTGGTGAGAGAACTGGTATTCCTAAAACAACTTCCAAGGACTCTACTTCTGCAGATCGGCTTGAAACTAAGGATTGTAATATTCATCGCTGGGGACATTATCTTTAAAATTAACACTGCTGGTTAGGTATTTTCCATACTTCATGTTCTTCTTTTGAGAGACAAAGGTTTACATGATTTTTCATCGTTTCTTTGTGAACTTTTACCATCGTACATATGGTAATTCGACTTTTTTGAAGAACTCATCTCAGTATTCACTTTGTTATTATGCTTTTGTCTTTATTTATATTTCCTCTATCCAGCACTCAGCCCTTTACATTTTTAGGTGATTGCCTCTACTTTATTGACAAAGGTACAGTAGCAATCTACTCTGAGTCAGGCAACGAGATCTGTCATTTAGAAGATGGAGATTACTTTGGCGAAATATCTTTGGTCATGAGACACTGCTTCCGTACCGCATCAGCGGTCGCCGTCACCAACTGTGAGCTCTTCAGACTTGATAAAGAGGAATTTGATAAATCTATAGCGTGCTATCCAACTGTGTATGAAACTATAAAGAAAGTGGCGATCAATAGGTTTGAGAGGACGTGCGTTTTAGACGAGCATCATAGAACCGAGTTGAGCCAAGGGTTTGGGGATAAGGATTCGGTGAACAATTATGACAATGAAGATGGGAACTGATTGAAGATTATTGGAGTTTTTATTTAGTTGAGTCGCGCGATAAAAGTGAAATAGTTAAGTCGTTTTTGTTTTTTTATAGTTTAAGTTAATATTGGGTAAAAAGATTAAGTAAATGTTTGAAATAAAACGCGCTTTTAAAACGTTTTCATTTTATTTTGAACCAGCCACCAGTCTAAGCAGTAAAATTTAGAGATCAAAAACTTATTCGATTTGACCTGAAATGCGTTTTAAAACAATTATTATGGTTTTACGATCCAGCGTCCCGATAACGTAATTGATAATTTAACTTTATAAAAGCTTTTGTTTATCACACAATAGTTAAAGGTACGTTTAAAAATCCCTGGCTTTTACTCAACAGTATCAGTAAAATATAATATAATTTAACTATACATTACACAGTTTGCAGGACGTAGAATTGTATAACCACATTCCATTTTATATTTTATCATAAAATATATATTAATATCTTTCTTGACGAAAGATTTTTAACAGCAGTCTGTAGCTCTATAAATAGTAACAAGTTGTGTCTGTGCTTCCTTTGATTGATAATATCACTAGACGGTTAGGCTATTTTCATCTCGACCGAGTAATAGGTAGTGAGTAAAACAGTTGAACAGTCATTTTACAGTTTATTGTAAAAAAAATAATGTACAAGTGTTACAATAACTGTAAAATGACTAGCATATACAATACACCCCTATTTTGTAACGTGTACCAAAAAAACCGTGTTCCCAGTGTCTGTTACTGATCACATTTATGTAGCAAATACTCACAATTATTAATTACATAAAAATATCTAAAAAAAAAGGATAATATTTAGTTACACGTTATCCGTACGTGCCTACTACCGAGTCTACTGACCCAAGTCTCATTCATAATTTTCTGTCTCGCTCCAAACGCGCCGCTGGCGCATTTCACGCAATTATGCCGGATTTTCGTTAAAATCAAACCTCGATAACTGAGTGAAAGTTAAATATTAAAAAAAAGTTAAATTGACAGTGCCAATAGCATTAAGTAGCCTCTGCTGCAACTGTCTTTAAATTTATTTTGGTAATTACAAAATGGTGGTGTATAACACTACTTTTGTCAAAATCATCGCGCTACGTAAGCCGTGCGTATTGGTTGCACTGCGCGGTTACATCAGCTCGACAGCAAAACGTTGCAGCGTCAGCGCGCAGTGTATCCCTTCGAGTACATTTAGTAACGCGGGTGACGCGTCAATACGTGGAAGAGACACAAATTGTTACCCAAATAACTCGCACCTTGTATAAAACACAAGTGCTAAAAACGCAGCAAATTTAAAACAGTCACAACCAAAAGTAAATAAATTCTGCTTATTCTATGACAATAGAAAAATACTTTTGCGCTTTTTGTAAATATTTCGGTTAAAATGGTGTCGTGCAAGGCAACTTTTAACGTTTTTCTACCTATTTTAATATTGCTATTGATTTTCTTCGGGAATTTAGGCACAATGATTTTAGGGAATGATTTCGTACCGTCTTTTCGTTCGTACCAAATATACTAGTTACATGATTCAGATTTATTTACATAAATCTTTTGTATTATGTAGATTAGCGAGTTTGCGTTATTTAACACGTACATCGCCAATATCATACAATACGTCGTAGGATCGTATGCTGCTCGAAATCGAGACTCAAGCAGAGATGATAGATTTAAATTTAAAACATTAGACAGAATTAAAAATCTGTGTTTGCGCCTTGATTCAGACTTGAGCAAACTTGCAGCACACAACCCTGAGAGTTTTGTTTTCGGTGACGCTGTACGTGTTAAATTAAACTTTTAATTCAACATTCGTTTAGATCTTTCAGTTAATAATACTTTTCAATTGTATTTACAAATCAACGAACAATAACATCTTGAAATACTAAGACTTGACTAAAGTTGAAAGGTGGAAGAGATGAAATTAAGACCACGCCACAAAAACATGTTTTTTTTAGTTCAACAGTTCAAATTAATGCTACTGAGACATCAACCTTTTATCTAGAAAACGTTCACTACCTATCCCTGGAAAGGTCAGAGGTGGAGAACAGTTTTTCTGTTTCTAGGAGCGCGTTGGGTTGAACTTATATAAACCTAGACTAGAATCCTGTCGACTTATGGTAGCTAGTAACTGTACCTACCACACTTTCCAATGCGAGAAGCGTATTTTTAGTGTTTACCATCAATTAACCTAAATAAATATGTACATAACTAGCCGTCTCCCGCGGCGTTGCTCGCGTTAGAGTGTGACTTTTCAAAATTCCTTTCTTAGTGCACCCCTACACTATATAAGGATACTACCCTCCAAATTTCATACCTCTAGGACTTATAGTTTAGGCTGTGCGTTGATTCTCTGTCAGCTTCAAAAGAGTTTTATATAATAAAAAAAAAATATTGATTGAACCCCATATCAAGTGTGTTATAGTGCTATGCAAAGATCTCTCCTAAAACTCATATGTCGAACTCTGACTAATCTTTCTTGTGGAAGTCGAGATCATATTACAAAAAATTGAAAGTTACGAATTGTACACATTGTAGTGCAGCTGACTGTACTTTAATTATTTTTTTATGAATACTAATAAGTAGCTCTACGCGTGCGTAATTTTTACGTCGCCATTGTAGATACATGCTGTATTTAATACTAGAATATAATATCTCAACGCGGTACGCGTGTGATGTCCCATAAAGTGACGTATAAAACGAAAGTTGTACGAAAGTCACTGCTGATTTTGTACTACATTATGATCAGATTAGACCATCAAATACAGCAATGGAAAGGGGACAAAATTTAAAAAAACCTATCAGCTGCTTCTTTTGTTATTTGATAATACTGACTCGATTCTTTTATCGTTTGTAGGTTTTAGTTACAACTGTTTTAATGTTTGTATAGAAATTGGGAATCGAATGTTTTTTTTTTATTTCTAAGTAAAGTAGGAATGTATAAGGAATATTTAACTTTCTCTTTCTCTCTCGATTACCAAACTATAGGGACCAAGAGTACGTACTTTGTAGTATCTATGAAGTTATCAATGTTTTTGTTCTGTGGCGTGGATAAAAACTCATTCCCATCTACCAAACATGGACGTATAAGTTCACACAAGACATTTAATTTTGTCACTTGACTTAGTTAGTTTAATTATTCTATCACAATTAATGCATTCCACCTTATCCAATAAACTTATTTGAGCTTAATCTTGCGCTACTATTCCGTCATTCGAGATATTATTCGTAACTAGCTGACGCCCGCGACTTCACACGCGTGCGAAACTTTCCATAAGAATATCTGTCACCAGCATACGATGAGCTTCGTAGCAAATGACTGCTTTTGATTTAGAGAGTTCAAACTGTATCTAAGAATCCACGTCTTTGATTTCAATAAAATGCAATCAGACTATGTTTCAATCCGGAAAAAGGGCTTCCGAATGGTATAAATTTTGTTAAAATTGGTCCAGTAGTTAAGGTTATCTGCATATTTAGTTTATCCATATCTTTAATATTAGTTTTTGGCTGTTTTACAGTTTTATAATAGTACTAGCCGTCTCCCGTGGCGTTGCTCGCGTTCTAGACCCTTTAGGGTGCGACTTTTCAAAATTCCTTTATTAGTGCACCCCTACACTATATAAGGATACTACCCTCCAAATTTCATACCTCTAGGACTTACAGTATAGTGCGTTGATTCTCTGTCAGCTTCAAAAGAGTTTTATATATATATGTATATCGATGATAGATTAATTACAACCAGGTATGGCTTTAAATATCAACTTGCTTACTTATATTTGTTACATAACTTTAATTATTGCTCTCTTACTAACCAATAATGTCAAATAGTGACAGAGGTACATTTTAATAGTGTTCGTTTTTTTTGTACTAAAAAAAAGTATGCACCGTTTATAAGTATAAGCCTTAGTGATAGACGCAGTACCTCACAGGACACATTCTCAGTGGACGTGCATTGTTGGAGGTAACTACATATTTTAATATTATCAAGTGGATTACTGATTTTTCCGTTGACTTAATTAAAAAAAATCAAGAGTCAGTCCTCAGTTTATTACAGGGCACGTTTTCAGTGGATGTGCCTTGTGAGGTCTTTACACACAAAGAAACGACAAAATAGTAACGCATCATACACTTCATAGATTCGATTCACTTAGATTAAGTTCAAATTGGCGTTAAAGTCTTTTAATACTAAACTAAGCATTATTGCTTATTTTATATAGCGAGCGATTTGTAGGTCATTAGTCTAATAATTTCATTTAGTGCTCCACGATTCTCATAGGAATATCGACTTTATATTGACGATATTGATGTGAAAATCGCGTGTTTGAATGCAATTCTTAAGGTTTAAGAGATGTAACTATACTGTACCTCTTCGGACAGTGGGTTGTAAGCGTTGTTACAGTATGGGCCCGGAGCTCTGGAACAAAAAAATACACATCTAAATATAATAATAATAATAAATTCTTTATTTCAGAAAAGGACTTAGTACAAAAGGATGGAATCAGATAGTCTTAATTATAACTAATGCTTGACATTGTACATAGATTAGTGGTATGTAGAACCTACACTAAGATATAAATCTTGTGTCATAGGTTCTGCAATCCCGTTTGTTTTTTTTCAGAAGTATAGTCGAGCAGAATCAACTGGATTTAAGGTGAGTGTTAAATGTAATATAATATAAATGTATAGGAATATAATAATTTTGGTAGATAATATAAACATTATGTGTGACAGCATGCAATTATGTGTGTGTCGGAGTGTGTGAATACATAAAACTTGTTTGAAGCTGACTGAAACAGCCTAAACTATAAGTCCTAGAGGTATGAAATTTGAAGGGTAGTATCCTTATACAGTGTAGGGGTGCACTAAGAAAGTAATTTTGAAATTTCACACTGTAAAGGGTCTAGAACTCGAGCAACGCCGCGGGCGACATCTAGTTTAATAATATATAAGTTTAAAAACTGGAAACAACCGACTTCTATTTCGTACGCCTTCCTCATCAAATGATGATGATGATGGCAGTTCATTGTAACTGTTCTATTGATCGTAAACACAACAGAAACCACATGAAAGCAAAATACGCAACATCGTGTACAGATGACGTGTTTTTTTCCAGTTATTCTTACTTAACTGCTATCCGCTGAACCGATTTTGATAAAATTCATTCTCTACACAAAAAGAATCATCAATATATATCATTATTGGCGGAATGATCGCTGAACATACATGTATACAAAAAAATACACTATCGTATTGAAAACCTATGCCTTTTTTGAAGTCGGTTAATAAATCATCGTTTATGTAACATAAATAAACTTTTTCTTATTGAACAAAGTTTTCGTTAGGCAAGCGTAGTGTAGGACGCCCTCCGGCTAGGTGGGGGGACGATCTGAGACATGTAGCTGGCAAACACTGGATGAGAAGAGCCGAAGACCGGGCTCAGTGGCGCGTCTCGGGAGAGACCTACGTCCAGCAGTGGACCGATATAGGTTGATGATGATGATGAAAGTTTTCTTTTAAAACATGATTTCTTTTAGCAAATTTTAGTGCTACTATAGGCCAATCAATATAATTTAGCCTAGTAGCCTACTTCACCTTCACCATTCAACTATAAGTACATAACTATTTCACTTACAATTCTCCGTAGGGCCCATACAAAAGCATCGGCTATGAAATCGACTCCACTGCGTTCCGAATTAGCGCTGACGTGTAAAACAATACACATGGAGTTTTCCACCACGCACTGAATTGTACCACTTCTTCAACACTGACGGGGGTTATACTGTAAATAATTTATAAGTTAAAAAAACTGATAAAACCGACTTCAATTTGATACGCCTTCATGATCAATTAAGGCGAAGGGTAAAGCCAGACAACCTTCTCGCTCGCACATTTCAACTTTTTTGAAGATATAATATAACTTAATGTAATTATGTGAAATTGCAGAGCTTCAGGGTCGAGAGAATAACAATGCAAAGGTTCAATAAAAATATCACCTTGATCCAAACAAGTTTTCTAACCAAAAAATTGGACCTTTGCATTGTTATTCTCTCGACCCCGAAGCTCTGCAGTTTCACATAATTACATTTAGTTATATTATATCTTCAAAAATGTTGAAATGTGCGAGCGAGAAGGTTGTCTGGCTTTACCCTTCGCCTTAATTATTATGATGATAGCAGTTCATAGGGCCTGTTATATTGATCGTAAACACCACATAAAAGCATAATACGCAATTTTGAGTACGTGGATGACGTGTTTTTTCAACTGCCAAACTACTGAAAAAAATACAATCGAATTGAGAACCTCCTCCTTTTTTGAAGTCGGTTACAAAGAATGTGACTTTAACAGGAGTCACAGCTCAGCCGGTAATAGCTCTGCCTTCGCTGTGCTTCTGCTGTGGGTCGTCGGTTCGATCCCTAGCGAGAACAAATATTTGTGTGTGGCAAACATAGATGTTTGTTATATGTCTGTGTTACTATTATAAGTATGTACTTACGAAAAACTAATGTATATTATCAATCTAGTTACTATTGTACAAGTTTTGATTACACCAAGAACAAATATTTTGTGTGTTGCAAACATAATTGGTTGTATGATGTATGTACCTATTTACGAATAAAATGTATGTAAGTATTCTATCAGCGATCTAGTTTCCGTAGTAAGTACAAGCTTTGTTTAGTTTGGGATTGGAAAGCGTTGCGCGAACATAGATGTTTGTTCTGTGTCTGGGTGTTTCTATGTATTATGAGTATGTATTTACAAAAAATAAAAGTATGTATGTATTCTATCAGCCATCTAGTTTCCATAGTACAAGCTTTGATTAGTTTGGGACTAGAAGGCGTTGTGTTAAGTGTCCGTGAATATTTATTATTATATTATTATTATAATGTCCAAAAATAAGTATTTATTTTATTTTTTTGTTATTATTTACGAAATAAATAAACAAAAACACTTACCTAAGATCATTAAACATATACCAATCCGACTGACTCCCGTCTGTCTGTACATAAGCTACCAAATTCTTAGGATTATCTTCGACGCATACAACCACTGCCGTTAAACAGTATTCCTCTTCTCTAGCAGTTGTTATAATCTTCTTCTTGAATTTACTGTCGACTCTGTGGTTCGGAGAGTTTGGCTCGGATGATGAGTCGTAGTTCAACTGAAAAAAATACAATACATAGGTACCCTCCAAATTTCATACCTCTAGGACTTATAGTTTAGGCTGTGCGTTGATTCTCTGTCAGCTTCAAAAGAGTTTTATATATATTGACTAGCCGTCTCCCGCGGCGTTGCTCGCGTTAGAGTGTGACTTTTCAAAATTCCTTTCTTAGTGCACCCCTACACTATATAAGGATACTACCCTCCAAATTTCATACCTCTAGGACTTATAGTTTAGGCTGTGCGTTGATTCTATGTCAGCTTCAAAAGAGTTTTATATATATTGACTAGCTGTCGCCCGCGGTGTTGCTCGCGTTCTACCCTTTAGAGTGTCACGTTTCAAAATTCCTTTCTTAGTGCACCCCTACACTATATAAGGATACTACCTACTTCATAAATTATTTTGATTTAACCTCTAGTATGCCCAAACACCATAGAGTAGAGTGTGAAGTGTAAAGGGTTTGGGACAAATCGGACGGAGCCCAGGTCCCACATTTTCTAAAACTTGCAATTATGTAACTTTGTTTGTTATAATACACTTACAATGCAATTTAAAAAAAATGTATAATGTCACTTTAAAGCAGCAGGAATCATTAGGTAATTATTAGTCATTTTACTTCGAAAAATGCGTCTTTTTCAATATTGTTTATCGTGTTTACCTCAAAATAATTACTTTGTTTTACCTTTTCCTGACTGCTTAATACCTGACTGCATAATAAGATTATAATAAAACCAACAGGAGTCAATAACAAAATGAATCTAAAAATTAACTCAATGTATGCAAATCGGGACCTGAAATGCCCCAACGCCTTTGCGTTCCGGCATACCAAAGGTTAAAATTAGAGTGACACACAGACATACCTTATCGTTAACAATAACATCACCATCAGACTGTAACCGAATAAGTAGCTGCAGTGGTAGAACGCAACTAGTTTCGTGCGTGGGACTTTTCGACGAAGTTGATTGCGCTGAGTTTGGGCTGCAACAGTCAGTCGAATTAAGTTTCCAGTGGAAGCGCTCGTGGCGTAGCTAGCTTAATCAATCTTCACTGATTATTTAAGTTAAGCGACGTTCTACGCGGTCACTATTTGGATAGGTGACCGTTAGTGTCATTTACATCTGAGCGCTTCCGTGCTTCGGAGAGCACGTTAAACTGTCGGTCCCGGCTCTAGCAGTCGTCACGACGGAGGCCTTTTTATTTTTTATTTTTTTTATTTTATTTTATTTATTTAACAAAACCCACAGCCCTTAATACTATTAAATAATATCTTACTAGACTAATCCTATGGCCAATTACGGATTTACTTTATATGAAATATTATTTTTAAAACAGACAGTCGAAATTACTAATCTTAAGATAATAAACAATAAGTGCATAATACTAAGTAAATCAAATGTATAAGTAAATAATCAAAACTCGTTTACTAAAACTAAAATTTTTTAATCTTAAATCTTAAATTTAATTTTTATTTTAAGTGTCGAACATCCTCCATTATTTTACAAGTGTTACTTTTAAAAACATGTTTAGTGTTGTGAAATAAATCATTTTCAGAAAATTCCTTATTATAAACACTCTGTAACCTATTAACTATCGAGTGCTGAGCATAGTTTGTAGATGAGTGTGAGACAGCGAATAACTTAGTGTGCCTCGTACGAACTTTTGGAGCACAAAAACGCAAAACTCGACTTGTAAGTTCTGGAGAATCTACATGACCATTGCATAGGCCATGAAGGAAGGACATATCCATAAGCGTACGTCGATTTTTAAGGGTTATAAGATTATGATAACTGCCTTAAGGCGGCCTTAAAAAGCCGTCACCAGAGTTGGCCGCTAACTCATACGAGCTTGCTTTAGTTTCCTGTAAGCAAGTTCGTATGAGGTACGTACGACTTCGTACCCGTGCGAAACTTTCCACCAAAATATCTGTCAACCAGCATACGATGAACCTTGTGCCAAAGGCGGCTTTTGGTTTAGAGAGGTCAAGCTGTATCTAAGAATCCACGTCTTTCATTTGAATAAAATATAGCCTATGTTTCAATCAGGAAAAAGGGCTTCTGAATGGTATAAGTTTCATTGAAATTGATCCAGTAGTTTAGGCGTGATCCGCGAACAAACAAACAGACAAACAGATAAACAAAAAGATAAACAAATAGATAAACAGACAAACAGACAAACTTATCGGAATCAGAATCGTTTATTTAGTAGATCTGCATTTATTTAGTTTATCCATATCTTTCATTTTAGTTTTTGGCTTTTTTTACAGTTTTATAATAGTACTAGCCGTCGCCCGCGGCGTTGCTCGCGTTCTACCCTTTAGTGTGACGTTTCAAAATTCCTATCTTAGTGCACCTTTACACTACATAAGGATACTACCTTCCAAATTTTATACCTCTAGGACTTATAGTTTAGGCTGTGCGTTGATTCTCTGTCAGCTTCAAAAGAGTTTTATATATATTTATTATTGATGATTGATGATGATGATAGATGATAGATATAGGACTAATAGTTACCTTTCAGGATGTTTGAAGTGACAGCCGGGCCGGGCACAATGTAGGCCGTATCTACACGGCTTACTACTTGCGCCTCGCTTCGCTTCCGGCTAAAACATTTACTTTACATTAGTTTACTTGTTTACTTTATAATCTGTTATGGGCAAAGCAGATTGAAGCGGCAATGGACGGACAAATTAACCTGAGGTGAGGAATGTAAACCATCCGATGGAATTGTATATAGATCGCCGGAAACCAGTAGAATGAAATGTATAAATCAATAAATATTCTTGGATATATTACACAACGCCCTCTAGTTCCAACACTAAGCAAAGATTGCTGATAGAATACTTATATAATTATTTTTTTGTAAATACATACAAGATACATAGTAAATAGCTCAAAACTATTGTTTCTGGTAAGCTTAAAGTCCAAGACTTCTAATACAATGATATGACTTAAAAATCTTAAAATACTGAAGAATGAAATAAGTGGAAACGTTTACCATGTCTTTTTGTGATCCTTTCGCCCAGTACGCTTTTTCTCTGACATTCACGCCGCCACAGTTTATCGCTAGGATCGGTGGTAACCTGAAATTCATAGTAACTAGAAAATAACTAGAATCTTTCAATTATTTATACTTCCATATCCATAATAATATAATAAATGCGAAAGTGACTCTGTCTGTCTGTCTCGCTTTCACGCCGAAACCACTGAACCGATTTGAATGAAATTTGGTACACAGATAGTCTAGAGCCTGAGAAAGGACATAGGCTACTTTTTAATGCGAAAAAAGGGTTGTAAGGGGTTGAAAGGGGGGGGGGGGTGAAAGTTCCTTAACCTTTTTCGACTTTGTTGACCAAAATATACCGTAAATCAATGCTCTAGAGTCCATTCCATTCCTATGAAACTGCGTCGCTGTTCGTTTTCTTAAGGTTATAGAAGGGTGTAAGTTTGCGGGCGAAATTCAACCGTATATTTCTAGCACTAAAGTTCATTTTTACCTAATAAGCCTCCCTCGTTGTGACGTAGGCGTAAACTTTCCGCACTGCTCGCACCAAGCGGGAGTACTTCGTCTCGAAGAAAGAGACGCACGTATTAGTTCAACAAAACTGCCTCGTTGTTCGTTCTCTCTTGAGGTTATAGATGGGTATTGTAGGGCACAAGCTAGAACTACTGATTCTCGACCTTCCTGGAATATTTACAGAAATATAGTTATAATTACATCATCATTATCTTTAGCCTGGTATAAACTACCGCTTGGTGTTATGCAGGCCTCCTCTTGTAACTGGCACCGAAATGTATATAAGAAAAACTAGACACACGCCCCGGCTTCGCACGGGTGCAATGCTGATACTAAATAAGACTTTTTTGTAGACCTTTTTAAGGTGTACAATACTGCATTACATTATTTTGATCATTCATATACATATAGGATTATACTATACTGTATGTCTACATATAGGAACCGTTCAACCAATTTATCATCATTATAGTTATATAAAGCTACATTACCACTCACTCACTGACTCACTCATTGACATGCCCTGAGAGACAGAAGGAGTGGAGCTACACCACAATGATGTTCTACGAAAATGTGTATCAACACCGAACGAGTAGAGGAAAATTATAGCGGTTCTCGAAATCCAAGATGGCGCCGGTGTTGATTTGCGCGTTCGCAAACTATGACAGATAGAGGGCGTCCGAACATGTCATCCGACTGATTGTAGGTTAGGATTTTGGGAATTGGTGAAAAAAAAAAAAAAACAAGATGGCGGCCGCGCAATTTTGATTTGAATTTTTCGACTTTTTAGGGTTGTCTTTGGCGGATTACTTTGTTTTACGAAACTCGCAAGTTGGCAACACCGAGTACAAGGGTGGGTAGCTTATATCCTTGAGATTTCAGAAAAATTATGACTTTCCAAAAATCCAAGATGGCGGAGGCTGTGGCGGCCATTTTGTAAAAGTCATGGTTTTTACACTTTTTTCCAATCCATTTTTAGGGTAGATGGCAACATTTTAGGGGGTTGAGTTGTACCGAGCGGTTGTGTGATTTGTTGAGTAGTGTTGCTTGGTTTAGAAATTTTCTCCATTTTTAGGGTAATTTCCGAGATTTTCCCCAAAAACATGAAAAGTAGAAATAATGACATTTTGAATAGAGACTTGGACTGCATAGGAGCGTTGGCCTCCCCCGAATGACATTTGACCATTTTCGTAACTTTTGGTTGGCAACCCCGAGAGACTTGCAACTTTTTAGTTTTTGGGACTTTTTGACTTTGGCGGATTACTTTGTTCTACGAAACTCAAAAGCTGGCAACACCGATTATGCAGAACGATAGCCTATATCCTTGAGATTTCAGAAAAATTATAACTTTTTAAAAATCCAAGATGGCGGACGGCGTGGCGGCCATTTTGTAAAAAGTTTACGATTTTCGAAAAAAACACGATTTTCAAACCGAAATATCGGGTAGTTGGCAACCCCGTACCTGGATGAATTGTATGGACCGATTGTGCAGTTGGTAAAGGAGTGTTGCCAGGTTGAAAATTTTTCCCCATTTTTAGGGTAGTTTCCCCGCTATCTCTCGGGAACGTGAAAAGTAGAAATAACGACATTTTGAATTAAAATTTCCACTAACTGGTAAGATTGGGCCCACCCAAATGACATTTGATCATTTTCGTTCCCCGCAGCTGGCAACCCCGCATGCTATAGGAGTTTGAATTTTTCAGTCAGACCCGACTTTGGCGACTTACTTTGTTCTACCAAGTTTAAGGTATGACTACCGTTCTTTCACTGACAGGTAGCTTGTATCCTGTATATTTCAGAAAAATTATGACATTTCAGAAATTCAAAATGGCCGCCGTGTCATTTCCGGTTTTCAAAACTTTAACCGATTTGCTTCGTTTAAACGGGGTATCCGAAGGAGATTGAGGGGTTTGAATGAAATTTTACACTTTTTTAAATTTTAATTGCGTTTTTACTGCAATTAGTGGTGGGCATTGCAAGATGGCGGCCATGTAGATTTTTTTTGCGAAACTTTAACCGATTGATTTCGTTCCAACGGGGTATCCGAATGAGATTGAGGGGTTTTTAGGGTTTCGTAGAGGTTTTTAGGGGTTTTTGATAAAAATACGGCATACAAAAAAGACGCGAGCTGCTTGCAGCTCGCGCGCAACGCAACCACTAGTTATACTATATAAAGCTACATTACCACTCACTCACTGATTGACATGCCCTGAGAGACAGAAGGAGTGGAGCTACACCACAATAATGTTCTACGAAAATGTGTATCAACACCAAACGAGTAGAGGAAAATTATAGCGGTTCTCGAAATCCAAGATGGCGCCGGTGTTGATTTGCGCGTTCGCAAACTATGACAGATAGAGGGCGTCCGAGCGTGTCATCCGACTGATTGTAGGTTGGGATTTTGGGAATTGGTGAAAAAAAAAAAAAAAAACAAGATGGCGGCCGCGCAATTTCGATTTGAATTTTTCAACTTTTTAGGGTTGTCTTTGGCGGATTACTTTGTTCTACGAAACTCGCAAGTTGGCAACACCGAGTACGGGGGTGGGTAACCTATATCCTTGAGATTTAGGAAAAATTATGACTTTACAAAAATCCAAGATGGCGGAGGCTGTGGCGGCCATTTTGTAAAAGTCATGGTTTTTACTTTTTTTTCCAATCCATTTTTAGGGTAGATGGCAACATTTTAGGGGGTCGAGTTGTACCAAGCGGTTGTGTGATTCGTCAAGGAGTATGGCTTGGTTATAAAAATTTCCCCATTTTTAGGGTAATTTCCGAGATATTCCCTAAAAACATGAAAAGTAGAAATAATGACATTTTGAATAGAGACTTGGACTGCATAGGAGCGTTGGCCTTCCCCGAATGACATTTGACCATTTTCGTAACTTTTGGTTGGCAACCCCGAGAGACTTGCAACTTTTTAGTTTTTGGGACTTTTTGACTTTGGCGGATTAATTTGTTCTACGAAACTCAAAAGCTGGCAACACCGAGTATGCAGAACGATAGCCTATATCCTTGAGATTTCAGAAAAATTATGACTTTTCAAAAATCCAAGATGGCGGACGGCGTGGCGGCCATTTTGTAAAAAGTTTACGATTTTCGAAAAAAACACGATTTTCAAACCGGAATATCGGGTAGTTGGCAACCCCCTACCTGGATGAATTGTATAGACCGGTTGTGCAGTTGGTAGAGAAGTGTTGCCTGGTTAAAAATTTTTCCCCAGTTTTAGGGTAGTTTCCCCGCTATCTCTCGGGAACGTGAAAAGTAGAAATAACGACATTTTGAATTAAAATTTCCACTAGCTGGCAAGATTGGGCCCACCCAAATGACATTTGATCATTTTTGTTCCCCGCAGCTGGCAACCCCGCATGCTATAGGAGTTTGAATTTTTCAGTCAGACCCGACTTTGGCGACTTACTTTGTTCTACCAAGTTTAAGGTATGACTACCGTTCTTTCACTGACAGGTAGCTTGTATCCTGTATATTTCAGAAAAATTATGACATTTTAGAAATTCAAAATGGCCGCCGTGTCATTTCCGGTTTTCAAAACTTAAACCGATTGACTTCGTTTCAACGGGGTATCCGAAGGAGATTGAGGGGTTTGAATGGAATTTTACACTTTTTTAAATTTTAAATGCGTTTTACTGCAATAAAAGGTTGGTATTCCAAGATGGCGGCCATGTAGATTTTTTTTGCGAAACTTTAACCGATTGACTTCGTTCCAACGGGGTATCCGAATGAGATTGAGGGGTTTTTGATAAAAATACGGCATAAAAAAAAGACGCGAGCTGCTTGCAGCTCGCGCGCAACGCAACCACTAGTCAATATATATAAAACTCTTTTGAAGCTGACAGAGAATCAACGCACAGCCTAAACCATAACTCGTAGAGGTATGAAATTTGGAGGGTAGTATCCTTATATAGTGTAGGGGTGCACTAAGAAAGGAATTTTGAAACGTCACGCTCTAAGGGTAGAACGCGAGCAACGCCGAGGGCGACGGCTAGTGTTTTTATATTTGTTTAAATTCACTGTTTTGTTTATTCTTATTATTATTGTTTAATTTGTACCTATCTATATGTTTTGTGCCAAGTAGTACATAAATGAGACTATGTCTAAATAGGGGCCCCGCAGCATCGAGTCCCCGCAGTCATATTGCCTGAGACTAGAACTGCGATAAAAAAAATCCCGGAAACTTAGATAACTAAAACAACTTTACCTCCTTATTACACTTGAGACACCTATTCAGCTGATGTCTGCCGATAGCGAAAAGTTTCGAGATATCAGATTCCTCCTGTTCTGTTTTTTTTTCCTCCAGCTCGTGATTTTCGTTGTGCGGTTGTACAGGCTGTACTGGCTCTGTTTCGCAAATACCTAGAATTCATAGTAAGGTCCTACGAGGTTTAGTTTGCGTTCAAATCTTTTGCAACCCTTTGAAAATACAGTACGAGCGCAGAAGTACGGATTCAAAACGCATTTTTGTCTGTAATATTTTTTTATTTTTTTATTACCCTTTATCGTCCCACTGCTGGGCAAAGGTCTCCCCCATAGACTTCCAAAGTTCTCTGTCCCGAGCCTCCTCCCACCATCCTGGAGGATGGAGGATGGAGGATGAGGATGGATGTCTGTAATTATCATTAGAAAAAATCGCAGCACAGACTAACTTTTGACTTATGACTATCAAAGTTTATGATTGACTACAATATTCAATAGCCAAGCTAATTTTAATTGTTATATTTTAGTCTGTATCTACTTATTGAATTTATAGTTCTGACACAAAATCAGGCAAAATCTATGATCAAATTTCAGTTTAGATTCGAGCTTTTTCTTTAGCATTCTGCTTTGAATATTTACAAAAATTGGTTTATTAATGTAGGTAATAAATCTACGTCAAGTGATATAATGTGGTTCCATCTTTCTCCCATAAAACCTCTAGAAACTCCTTACTATCCTCTTTTTCTTACATACCTCCGTAATCTGGAAATCCATAGACTACTGCATGAAACAATCATTTAAAAACTGCTAAAACACACAGTTTTTGGAAATAGAATTTATAAAAGGATTTGTTTGATTTTTTGTATTGTTATTTAGCAGAATATAGAAATAAAACGTTATCTGGGGTGCAGGGGTTTAATTTGAACAAGCAGATAAATAAATAAGCTAAATGTTATTGCAGTTAAAATTAAATGCTATTAGTAGAAGTGGTATGACTTCATAGGAATAAAAGTTTACATTACAAATGACATAATAAGTAAGTTTTCTAGATGCACAGAGCACAATAAATTATCTTGAAATTAATCATCCAAGGGTTGTCTGAAAAAGATCATTTATAGTGATAAGACCGCCCATTATACTACATATTTTAACTTGTTATTAATTCTTGTATTGTTTTATTTTTGGTGTACAATAAAGATATTTTTTTTATACATTGGTTCTATAACATGTTTGTCTATAGCACTTTATTGACAGCGAAAAAATAGGGCAACTTATTTATCAACGATTTTAGGTGGAGGTTTTTACAATAACCTGGTTATTAAACAGACAATATAATTACTGACAGATAACTACATACCTACTAAATATAATTGCTAACAATATCAATTGGAACTATATAGGTTACATAGAATAGCATAATTAGATAAATAACTAGTGAGATATTTTTTTTTTACAGGGCTATGTATCTTTAAGATATTCTTTGGATGTTTCTTATGTTCCTATAATTACTGAACAAAGCTAAATCTATTTTTTTTATTGAATACTAAAATTCTGAATGTTACATTTATCCTATTAATATTATAAGTTTGAAAGTTTGCAAGGATGTATGTATGTTTGTTCCTCTTTCACGTCAAAACTGATCCGATTTGGATGAAAGTTGGAATATATATTGTCCGTGACCTGGATTAACACATAGGCTACTTTATATCCCGGAAAATCAACGGTATCCAACGGAACGCGAACAAAGTCGCGGGTGGAAGCTAGTTTTTATTAATTCTACAGATCTATAAGGAAAAGTGTGTGGAGCTAACTAAGCTGCAGATTTTCTTGTGATGTTTTCATTCACCGTTTAAATACATTAAGGCATAATATGGACCTATCACCTCTAGACAGAAAATCGGAACAATAGTATACATTTCAACTTACATACCTACTACTTACATAACCACCACCGACAACATTTTTTGTTTGATTTTGTTTTCTTTATAAAAATACCTACACAGATCATAAAAATACAATTCTTATACAGTGCTGCCAACCGACTTATATGTTCAATTGACACTTGACTCAATAGATAGGTTGGAGGCATTGTATATACAGATGAAACACCAATAACTGCATACTTGTTGTACCTACACTACATATAACCACGCAACTTATAGTAATGTATAAAGCACTATATTAACACATTAACCATATAAACGATAATAATTACGTACAATAATATAACTGTCTTTGAGAGAATTTAGTTGGTTTTCATCACTTAGTTTTTCGACTTTTGAATTCAGTTGGTTTTCATCACAAAATTTTTTGACTCTTGAATTTGGTCGGTTGTCACAATCACTATGAATTTTGAGAGTGCCACAATCACATACGCTTTTCAAATCTGCATGTAGATTAACACAATCACTACAGTTTCTTAGTGCTGAATTAAGTTGGTTGCCACTAACACTAGATGTTTCAAGAGCTGGATGTCGTTGGTTGATACAATCTCCATGATTTTTGAGAGTTGTCATAAGATTGTTACAATCACTACGGTTCCTAAGAGTTTTTAGTCGGTTATCACTACCACTATGTATTGTACGAGTTTTTCGTTGGTTGCCGCAATTTGCACAGTATTTGAGATTTGGATTCAATCGGTTGACACAATAACTTTGGAATTTAAGCATTGAATAGAGATATGAATTATCAACGTGTATTTTGACAGTTGAATTTTGTTGGTTGCCACAATGACCACTGATTTTTGGAGTTGAATTACGCTGGTTGTCACAGACACTGTGTATTTTAAAAGTTGTATTTGGTTGGTTGCCACTAACACTATGTATTTTTAGAGTTGTAATTAGTTGGTTTCCACTACATTCGTCAGTTAAGCTTTCTTCGTCCACGCGTGTTGAGTGGTCTGCAGGTTCTGCAACAATAAAAGCTTTTTACTGACGAATGTAGGGACAATTTAAACTTTTTATATGTTTAGATCGAATTACAATAGAGGATTCTTTTTGTTGAAGATTTTATTTCAAATAGGTTACACAATAGGTTAAATAGAATCACGGATACGGTTAAAAAATGGTGATAAATTATTTGAAAACACTATGGAATTCGAAAGAGCTACAAAACTTTTAAATCGATTGATGTTAGATCAGTTAAAACTTTTATTACAATGAATCATACCACTAAGCTTAAAAACAAACTGGCGAACTACTTGGGATGAAATTAACGTTCAAATTCCACTTAAGCAGACACGTTTGAGAGAAAAATCTGCATAGTAATAATTTGCTTTATTACTAGGAAGATACTACAAATTAATTTTAAAAGAACTAACAAGAACAAGGCAGTACTAACCTTCTTCGCGGCTTGCCAACCACGGTTCCTCTCTCAATTCCTCCTCAAATTCCGTAGGTCCAAGAAACTCAATCTCCGTAAAGTGGTACTTATCATAATGTCCGTTAATAGGCGGCATAGGGATTGGACCGTCCAGTTTTGAAATACTGCGGTGCACTTTGGGCGGACTGTTTGCTAGTATCTGTAGTTCGAGCTCTTTCCGTCGTGTATCTAGTATTTCGTAGTGCATTTGGTGTAGGATGAAGCGGTTCCAACTCTGAGAAAAGAGAAAATAGATTATTATTTTTTCATGTTTTAAAATAATCGGGTGGTGACATCTATCTAGGACAGTCTCATTGGTAATCTGAACAGCGATTTGACGACATTGACGTGACTATCAAGTTAACCAGTCATCAAAATCATCTTAGCCCGGTATCCACTGCTGGGTATAGGGCTCCTTCATGTTATGCCGGCTTCCTCTGTCTTGTGCGTCTTGCAACCAGGTGTTTCCCGCGACGATACGAAATACGTAAGGTCAGATAGATTTTGTCAAGCAACGCACAAGTGATCATCATCATCGATTCATATGTCCACTGCTGAATAATGGCCCTTCAATGACTTTCAAAGCAGCAGATTTTGTGCGGTCCCAGACCTGTTCCCAACAACTTTTCTTGCTGTTATTTTTACCTATTATTGCTACGTACAAACTGCGATTTTTTTTATTATTTTTATGTGATAAGCTCGATGGGAATAATTTATGTGAGCCCGTTTATTCTGTTGCAAACAAAAACTTACTTGTATTAATCCAACTAAATCGACTCTCGGGTCGGGGCCCCGGTCTGGCAGAATGAGGCCTAAGGCCGCCGCCTCGGGAACAGTGCGAAAAGCACGCAGAAAGTTACTAGCTTGACAAGGCGCTCCACAGCTAGTGTCGAGCATATGAAAAAGGAAGCCTGGAACATTCAATAGTAACTTTAGACTGGAGAACTGTATCAGTCCGAGCCATCCACCAAGCTAAATGTATTACAAGTTAGTAAACTTGTAATACAAAATAGAAGTTTTAACACGAATTTGGCCAACGTGGCAACAAATACGTGGCACAACGTATAGTCAAGCTGCCGTTGTCGCGCAGTGTAACTCAAATGCTTTAGATGGTACATTACGTTGCGATTGTGATTCATTCGAAGCATTTTCAAAGCGATATCGAAAACTTTCGAAGGAGACTTCAAAATATAGCTAATTAGAAAGTTTCCGATATCGATTCGAGCCCCGAGTTTGTGCATTTGTTTTGACTTTCCACTCGAGTATTTTGTATGAAAACCGGATAAGCGCCTCTATCGGGAGATTTGGGAATTGTGCACAAAATGTCTCGCTTTGCGAATGCTTTTGCGTGTGCTATGCTTGAGTCGAAAGTCAAAACAAATGCACAGACTACGGGCTCTGATCGTGGCCAGCTCTATCGGCAATCGGAGCGTTACGTAAACCTAACGTATTCAAATCACATTGCGTGTCAACGACAGCTCCACTTGGTAACGCTATAGTGTCACCGCGCAGTGTAACTCAGAAACGGTTGTAACAACGAATGCCAGTACCTCTATCACGAACAAATCTGACAGTCGCCGCGTTAACGTATTCTAGTTATATTGCGCATCAATGCCAGCTCGACTGCCAACCGTTGTAGCGTCACCGCGCAGTGTATATCGGATACGCTAGCGCTGCGATACGTTTGCGATTGTCACATTTATTCGTGATCAAGGCACTGGTATAGGAACATAGCATCAGTGGTTTTAGTTCTGGTTTTAATTCGTTCAAAGTGCTGTTAATTAAAACCTGAGACAAAATAACTCGTGATCTCCATCTCGCCGCTCGTACGCCGTCGCCTTTCCTGCTTTAAACTTAGCAGTAGGAGTTAAAAATAAACAATTATTACAGTAAATCGGCAAGCGTTGTAGGTAGAGGCAATTTTTTTAGTTTATGATACCGATTTTGATCATTTACCCAACATAGTAGGTAAGTGATGTGCTATCGACCATACACTCAAAGTTTTTTTATAATTTTTCACGTCAAAAAATCTTTGAGTGCAGAAGCTAGCAGATAAAAGGCCTGAATGTATGAATTAGTAGCTCTATTTAGCGGGTAGCAAGAATCATTTTAAGTTGAAACATCCTGAAAATTCTTGAATCTTAATTATGAGGGTAGGTCGGTCATCCATAAGTTACGTCACACTAATTTCGTGATTTTTTGAACCCTCCCCCGTTCTTGTCTGAGTTGGTCGCATTTGTGAGACTATTATGATTTTGAAATGTGTGTGTGTGATATTATTATATTATATTATACGCCCATGTACTTCACATAAGAACAATAAAGAGTTTTCTATCTATCTATCTGTCACAAAACCTAGGACACCCCCCCCCCCTCCCCTTATCACACAATGTCACACTTTGTCGACTCCCCCTAAACGTGTGACGTTATGGATGACCCCTAAGAGTACGTCAGATGATGTAAAAGATTCTTGCTACGGGCTAACAAGTAGATCTACATAGCTACGTACCCAATTCACAGCTGAGACAGTACTCTTTCGCGCACGTATGTGCCATTAGTGTGGCTTTTAGGGGAGCCGTGTAATATAGTACCTGTAAACAGTACACCGCTTTCATAGTTGACGCTACAACAGCGAATAGCGCCATCTATCGCTGGTAGCGACAACTCGTGGACGAGTTGTGGTGGAATAGAATTCAAATCGGCAGATCTCGATTGGCTTACGGTGTTTTAGAATTAGCTTAGAATGTTTTTTTTTGCGATTTATCTATGTGATAATGTTAGTTTATGTATTTTTTGTGTGTTTTGAACCATTTTACTTTTTTTTTTATTAATTTGCATATAGGCGGATTCTGTTGTTGCATTTTCGTATAAGCTAGCCTAATTTGACAGCACCAAAAATAAGAGAGGTCTCATAAACTGAAACAACAAAGACGGGTATAATATTAGCGCTGTCAAATTAATTTACGTTAGGACAATGTAACAACAGAATCGGACCTATTATGTTCTTTAAAACTACAAATAAAACGAATTCCAAATTTTCATTTAGTTTGGTTCCAAAGGTAATTTGAAGAGTACAATGTTATAGTATGTTACAAAACTAAATGGTATTTTTATTGATTGCATCTTATGAATATTAGAATGGAATAAAACTAATGGGGAATGAAAGCCACGCCCACACGAAATACAATGGAGGTAAGTATGTAACCCAAAAGGCATACGCGATGATTTGAAATGATAAAACTGTCAGTTCCAAATTCCATTCTCCCACACTCGCCCTAAGTGTACCACAGAGTAATTAACACATACCTGTAGCATAACATTGCAGTATGAGTTGGGTAGTGTGGCTTCGATTCCCGGCATGCCAGTCTGATTTATAGAGCACAGGCCGTCGTTTGGACCAGTTCTGCTGTAGCGGATGTCCATCTGAGAATACAGAAAATATTATTAATTCGCTTCAGCCCGCGTCTTCGTTCGCGTCCCGTTAGATCCCGTTTATTTTCCGCGATAAAAAGTAGCCTATGTGTTAATCCAGGTCACGGACAATATATTTCAAGTTTCATCCAAATCGGATCAGTAGTTTTTGCGTGAAAGAGTAAGTAACATCCATACGTTATTACAAACTTTCGTGTTTATAATATTACAATATTACTGTTTTTTATATTTATACAACAAGGTACACAAACAAGCGTACGGACCACCTAATGGAGAGCAGTCACCGTAACACCAAAAGTGTATTTGATGTTGTCTAAATTGTTGTATCTTAGGCACATAATAAAAAAAGTATTGTGAATAAAAAGTTTACTTCTGGCATAAAACCAATGGAAAAACGACTCTAAGTTGAGCTGTCTTTAGATGCTATTTAACTTGAGTTATAAGTGCCGACTGCTATAGTCTTTGAACGCTTCACTCTTGGCGGCTCATAGATGCCTCGTCTCTTCTACTCACTTCCAATATTCTGCATCGAACGAAAACCGCAATAGAACTCGAAGTATATGTATACTCTTGCTTTATGTCATCCAGATCTTGTTCAGAAAAGTAATTTCGAAAGCCCTAAAGTACCTTAAGTTACTTACAAAAATTGGATAAGGTACTTAAATAGCAATTACTTGTTACAACCAATAATTTTGTCGTCCACTTTACCAATCAATCAATCGTGTGACGCTCATTTGGACCTTTTTAATTTTCGTAAGTGACATGTAAAAGAAAGTAACTATTACACAAGGCTCATTTATTCCGATGGAACTAGCATGAACGCATGTTAGTTGAATTCACATCGATGGTTTTATTCGTGCAATACAATGGCTAGCGAAGCAGTGCCAGTAATGGGCACCAAAAAGGGCCCAGAGTATTTATCACAAGATATTTTGGAAGAAGATTTCGTGAATATATATGTGGCCATTTTCAAAGTACAGTTCTTGATGGGAAGTTGTCGCGTCGACACAAAGAACAGATTTGTGACTCCACCTACAGTACTGCAAAAGTTTTACACGATTCTGTGTATTATGTTCACTCTGGGATCATCTTACGTGGTGATATCGATATATCTAGTGCTGATACCAGATAGGACCGTAACGAGTTTAGCCATGTCGATACTGGCGAGTTATTTCTTCGCATTTTTCTTCAATATCGTCCACGTTCGGTTCATGAACGGACCGAAAAACGTTGAGTTCCATGTTAAAATGCAGAAGCTTGATCGACTCATGAAAATTGAAAAGCATAAGGCTCTGAATAGTATACTGAGAAGATCTAATGTAGCATCAGTTGTATTAATAGTTATGTCGTTCGGATTCATAACTGTGCTGACGTGTGTTACCCAAGAGTTTATAATGCTCAGTTTTGTTGCACTGACACTGTGTGTAATGACCTATTTCTTAGAGCTCGTTGTGTGTTCCTCTATAGTTTTATATTTCTACATCAGAGTAACATTTGTGAACTTTATAATAGTGAGCTACTTGAACCAGGATTGTAATGTTAGAAAGCCGGTTATACTAGATGGGGTATCTCAAAAAATCATTCGGTTTGCAGCCGTGGATACTGATAACAGTTTCGCTACAAGCGATATAGAGAATTATCTGAAGGAGATATTCAATTGTTTTGCTATGTTCCAGAACCTCTACAGATTTCAGGTATAAAAGACTTCATGCATGATACGTTCTATAGTATTATTTCATCAACTAATATGGGGCAGATGTTATTACACAAATAACAATGTATTTTTTTTTTGTTTCAGCTATTAATATTTTGTATAAAACTTGTGGTGATCAGTTTGCTGTCATTTGAAATGGTTTTGTACACTATGTCGAAAAATGTAAGCAATATTCGAGTCGCAAAAAACTAAAAAAAAAACACATTTTGGTGCTCAGAAAACATGTTTGGATCGAAATGATATTTTAGCCTTTTGCTAACTGTGTTATTCTTTATCCTACTTAATATTATAAACGCGAAAGTTTGTAAGTAGGGATGTTTGTTTGTTCCTTTTTCACGTAAATTTACTGATCTGGATGAAACTTGGAATATATATTGTCCGTGACCTGGATTAACACATAGGCTACTTTTTATCCTGTAAAATCTACACGCGTTTATAACATTAATACTATTTTAATATTCATGAACATTTCACATAACGCCCTCTAGTCCCAAACTAAGCAAAAATAAAAATAATATATTTTTCAGATAAACACCACGAGTCAAAGCACCAGCCTTGTAGTATTCATGGCAATCGATTGGTCGTTAGCCGCGTTCCTAGCGTTTCGTTTCGGTTCGTTCTTCGGCGAAGTGAAAGAGACAAAGCGACTATGCATCGCTGTCATGGCGCTGCACCAGGACGGACTTTTGAGGGAGAAAGCTAAATCTATGCTAAAGCTCGTTGAAGAAACTCCGCCAACGTTTTCTGTGTACGACATGTGGTATATAAATGCTGGTATGTTTGTTACTATATTCAGTTTGGTGACTAGTCTTATTGTGACGCTGATACAATTTGCGTTTTTGTAAACCATCTTTTTATGTTTAGCTTCTGTATGTTTGTTAGTAGGAATCTGCACTTTAAACCTTGTCAAAGTAATAAATAAATCTATCTAAATATATAAAACTCTTTTGAAGCTGACTTAGAATCAACGCACAGCCTATTAATTATTAATAACAAATAGTGACAAATTGGACAAAAATGCTTTGTATGTTTGTTCGACGAGATCTTTTCATTCACAGAATTTGGTAGGTATACGGATAGTACTCTTAAGTTTTACTGGTTTGTTAAATGAAGTAAATCAGTCAAGGGGTCGCGCAGTTATGAGGGTCCAAAGGGAGTAAAAAAAAAAAGTCGTACTATAATATCAAGTGGGGTGTCATATGATAGGGTTTGGTTTAGACATTCCAAAACCGTTTTTATTTTGATTCTAGGTCTAATAGTTTTTGAGTTGTTGTAAAAATTATAAAATTGGCATACCCAGTATAACGTGAGCTACCATTTCTTGGAGTTTCAATGATTTTGTAGTTCAAGTAAGCCTGGTACATAGCTAGACGGCGATTTCGAAGCGATTTGCAAAGTTTATAACAACCATTGGTCAATAAAAATTGTTTGGGTTTTATTAACCTCCGACCATCACGAGATCTCAGTTCGGGGCGAACTACTAGTAATAACCATACCTTTACATATGGTTGTGGAATAGGCTGAGCAGCATTCCTGTCGTGTCGCGTTGCATTCAAATCCTCCAATTTGTCTTCAAAGTATGGCATCTGTAAACAATCATTATTAATAACCCCCTGAGGGCCTAGAATAGGTTGTGGTGAGTAAAGCTATTGTAAAACGTCTGACGCCCAGCACACCAGTGTGCGCCGATTTGTATTGAGACACTGGAGGGGATTTTTTGCATGCGAGTACGGGCTTGGTGTAGATCAAGCTTCTCAAAGAGATCTATGCAGATCTACTAAATAAACGATTCTGATTCCGAAAATCGAGTTTGTCTGTTTGCCTGTTTGTTTGTTCGCGAATCACGCCTAAACTACTGGATCGATTTCAATGAAACTTATATCATTCAGAAGCCCTTTTTCCGGATTGAAACATAGGCTATATTTCATTGAAATCAAAGACGTGGATTCTTAGATACAGCTTGAACTCTCTAAACCAAAATCAGCCTTTGGCACGAGGTTCATCGCATACTGGTTGACAGATATTTTGGTGGAAAGTTTCGCAAGCGTACAAAGTCGCGGGTATCAGATAGTATATAAATATTATGTTAGTATATAATCTAGTTCCCATAGTAAAAGCTTTGCTTAGTTTGGGGCTAGATGGCAGTTTGTGGAATGTTCACAAATATTTATTTTACCTCATTTCTGCGGCATGTTTTTGGATTCGGCGCGTAACCAATGGGACCTTGCATCTTCATGGACTTTAGAACTTCAGGATCTATAGGTTTCGGTTTCCTGAAAAAAAAATCAGCATCGATTTGAAATCACTTTTGAATTACTATTATTATCTTTGTTGTCGATTATTTTACTCTCGGCGAATACACATTCGCCGCGAGAATTCGCTGCGTGTAACTGGGTACTCGTTGCGGCACGCCGCTCTAGACTAGACACGTCTGTGCGCACCAACAGACTGTCGAAATTATCGTGTAGAACTCGCTGTGAGTAACAGGCAGGCAGCGAATTGTCGCTGCGATCATTATTCGCAGTGAATGCACTCGCAGCGAGTATTCGCCGTGTGTGACCGAGACTTTACATTCTGCTGTGTGACGACCTATTTTGTCATCATACAACAGCCCCCCCAAGTACCGTTCTTGTCGATCGCATAATTTGACATTTAGAATCGTCAAAATTAGTTTTATCGACAGTTGCGGGTAGGTTACCAACTTAGTCGATCGGTAGACAAATTCGTTGAATTTTAATGAATTGGCAATGGTGTATGTTAACTATGTTTTGATTCTGACGAACGAAAGTGAACCTTATTTTGACGATCGTAAGGCATCGTTAAAATTTGTCGACAAGAGATCCGTACTCCCATGGAACGATACGATTCGATACGTTTATCGACTTTAGCGATCGACATCTAAGCGATCGATAAGAACGGTACTTGCACTGCTGGTTCTTTTTTTTTATATCCTTGCTGTAATAGTATTGTTTATTATTGTGCTACAGAAATAACTTTGTCTGTCTATATACATAGACTTACCGATAGACCCGTCTGTAGAAAGAAGGCGGCAGTTCATTGAACCACCTCGAGCCCGCAGGTAACGTCGGCAGAGGAATCGACGAGTAACGAAACGATGTGTTGTCGAAGCTAACTGTGGGCAGGTCTACTGGCGTTGCGAATTCTGTATCCCTGTAATATCCCACTAATATTATAAATGTCAAAGTTTAGATATTTGGATGTTTGTGTTTCAATCGCGCACAATATTGGCTTACACATCGTAAGCGATTTACTGATGATAATGATTTTTACACCATGTAACTATTTTTGAAGTGAAAACTTCTTTAGCATCGTTGTGATTTGAAAGTCAATGAAACGAAAAAGCGACAATTATTATTCGACCCCCAAAAAACGCAAAACACTTCGATAGCGCGTTCTAGGATCCGACCAAACTTAGCAGTGCCATCTAGTTCTGATTTAGGCAACATGAGCATAGAACCTTTTGTAACTAAATAAGTACTGCATATTGGTTTTTGAAGGTTTCACTTCTACCACGTGTGAATTGCACACATGTTTTTTTTTCTTGACTATCAAGAATACTCAAATTATTAAGTTAATTTACTTTTGCCCGCAACTTGGCACGCGTCCCGTTTGATCCTGTTGATTTTTCGGGATAAAAAGTAGCCTATGGTACGAACAGCCAGGTTACTAAGTATAATATATTCCAAATTTCATCCAAATTGAATCAGTAGTATTAGAAAGAGTAACAAACATCCATACATCAATACATCCTTACAAACTTTCGCGGTTATAATATTATAAAGTAGGATATGATAATTATACCTTGAAAACTGATTGAATCGCGGCTCATTATTGTGTTCAGGCGAGAAGAGGTTGAGATGCCCCGACTGGTCGCCGAACACCAACGCTTGACTGGTCGAAGCCACATCCATTACTGTGCATACTGTGCTTTGGGTGTCCACCTTTGAAAACAATGGAAAAAGAATTAAAAAAAAAAAAAAAATATAATAAGTAGGTTTCAAAAATACCCACCAAATGCCTAGTTGCAGAAACTAGTTGGATTATAGGGTTGACCTATTTGGCGGAGTTGAACCTCTATCTACTAAGTGGATTGTCTGACCCAGATATACAATTTAGGCACATTTCTGATAATATCGCACCCAAAATGTACTGGCATGGGTGCGATACAATACAACCTATATTTAATCATTTGACTTGGTGTATTTTTGACTTGTTAGGTGTCTGACAAAGTGGCTAGTGCATACTAGAAAACTGATGTTTACGCAATTTTAACTTCAAATCACCTGGAATACAGTTTCTAAAGTAAATCTGTCAAATAACCTCGGTACTAATGACATAGTAATACGAGTCTAAATCACCTGAAATACAGCCTGTATCTCCGAAGCGTCATTAACAATGATTAAAGCTACATGTCCATCGCCGGCCGACGCCACAGCTCTGCCAGAGCACGCCGGTAAATGCACTTATGTCATAGTAATATAAGTCTAAATCACCTGGAATACAGCCTGTTTCTCCGAAGCGTCATTAACAATGATTAAAGCTACATGTCCATCGCCGGCCGACGCCACAGCTCTACCAGAGAACGCCGGTAAATGCACTTATGCCAGAGTAATATAAGTCTAAATCACCTGGAATACAGCCTGTTTCTCCGAAGCGTCATTAACAATGATTAAAGCTACATGTCCATCGCCGGCCGACGCCACAGCTCTACCAGAGAACGCCGGTAAATGCACTTATGCCAGAGTAATATAAGTCTAAATCACCTGGAATACAGCCTGTTTCTCCGAAGCGTCATTAACAATGATTAAAGCTACATGTCCATCGCCGAACGTCGGTAAATGCACTAATGTCATAGTAATATGAGTCTAAATCACCTGGAATACAGCCTGTTTCTCCGTAGCGTCATTAACATGGAGTAAGGCCACATGTCCATCGCCGGCCGACGCGACCGCTCTGCCAGAGAACGCCGGCAAGAAGTGCAGTAGTAATGGCGGCGAGGCGGTTGGTACTGTCCAGATGCTGTCGTCTTTTCCGTTGTGACGAAGGTAGCGCACATCCCACACTATGATGTAGGATTCGGCTACTGCTTCAGTGTTTCTAGAAAATAGGAACCAAATAAGACTTTTGTTACGATTAGAAAAAGATCTTTTGACTAGTTAGACATATTGTTCATATCATATCATGATCAGATCAGCTCTCTGTCACTGTAGTATAAATCAGGGTGTTTGAATGTAAGTAGTGTAGATACATAGTTCAATAATCGTCGCATTATCACCTACTTCCATTGTAAAAACTTGTAATAGATAAAACTCGTAGAATAAATGATGACTCAAACAACTATTATTTGCAGAAAAAAACTGCCTAATTGGGTAAAGCTTCTAGTTTAGAGCTACCCGCCTAAATACCTATATTCAACAATACATACAGATGGAAGTAACAGTACACTGAACATTATAACATCCCTAAAAGACTTCGACCGGGATTCGAACCCACGACTTTCGCATGAATTTTTCATTTTGGGTTTTTTTTTCGCATTAACACGAGCACACTGAAGAAAAACATCGTGATGTCTTTAATGTGGAAATGACGGACTAATCTGAGAGAATGGTATAGGTGCTGGGCAAGCCTACTCCATGTAAACATTGTCCCAGGCACTACAGTGTCCCGTTAAGTGTATGCATAGGTTGCCTCCTGACGCTGTATAAATCATCTTCAAACGATGTAAAGGCATCATAGAGAACACTCTGGAATCGTGAGGGCTCAGTGTAATAATAATGTAACAAACTTACGATTCTGTAAATCCGCAAGTAATCAGCAGATCTCCTTGCATATCCAAGTCAGATAAGCACGCAGAATGTGCTTTGAATGTGTGCTCAGCGACACTCGATGTACGAATGTCTCGTAGTGCGACAGTACCGCATGCGCTGCCGCAAGCCACTAGCGACCCGCCGCCACTGCGTAGGACTGCGCAGCTTTTCTCTTTTATAGGCTAGGAATAATATAACCGGTGTACATTTTTGGAAAAAAAAACTGCAATCGTAAATGGATTGGCAAAACCAACATTATCGAAAGAATAAATCTTATCCTATCGTACTAATATTATAAACACGAGTAAGGATGTAGGTATGTATGGATGTATATTTGTTCCCATTTTACGCAAAAATGGATCGGATTTAGACGAAACTTGGAATATATATATTGTCCGTGACTGGATTAATACATAGGTTACTTTTTATCCCGGAAAATCAACGGTACGCGATCTCTTCAGACGCCTAGATTTCGTATAGCAAATTGCACTTCTAATCCTACGTTGACGAAGCCGCGGGCACCAGCTAGCAAAGAAATATTTCATGGAAATTTCACACAATACCTACTAGTCCAAAAACTAGTTTGTCGATATAATACATTTATTAGGTAATCGACATAAACTTGCAAAACATTATTATTTTCTTGCAAGTTTGTTAAATAAAAGGCTAATTATATTTGGTATTTATAAAAAAGGTTTATTGAAACCAATGAAATGACCGCCATAGCACAGACCGTACGAAAGTAAAAAAGTGGCAAACACAAAAATGGCCACCGGAAGTGGCAGAATAAAAGAAAACATTAAAAGAACCCATACAAAATCCATTAGTAAAAAACATGTACTAATGGATGTGTAAACTGGCGCATACTTACAATAACTGTTTCGACCATCTTAGTGATGTCCAGTTCTAGCAGTTTGTCCTGGTGTCCACCCATCAACAGTTTTGTGGGACTTTCCTGATACAAGCATTGCATTTCCTGCATGTTTTGAGATCTGGAAAATAAGTGGAAATTAACACATAGATCTTGCTACCAAGCAGTCATACATTGCTTTGTTGCAGATTGAAGGGTATGGATGGATGCAGCTTTAATTACAAACACATGATATTCAACATATTTACATCACAGAGTGATGGACACAGTCCTCAGTGGGAAGTACACAGTGTAGGTAGTGGAAGTTATGGGTGCTAGTTACATTTTTTACTGTCAATCTCTTCTTCTTATTCGTTACACTCTTGGCAGAGCGGTTGTGGTCGTTATGTATTACTTTTATCAATGGCTGTGGCACGCCTCACGATTTCTCACCACTTCTCTCTATTTACTGTCAATAATTTATTTTAAAAACTTGAAAAAACAGACTTTAATTTGATACAGCTTCATCATCAGATGATGATGGTAGTTCATTAGGTTTGTTCAATTGATCATAAACACTATTGAAAGGTTACAGGAAAGCAAAATATGCAATTTCGTGTATGTGGATGATGTGTTTTTTCCAGTTATTCCTATTTAACTGCCAAACTATTGAACCGATAATGATACAAATTTTAAGGGTCTAACCTGAAAGGGTCAATTTTCGGATGAAAAAAGAATTTTTCAAATCGGTACATAAATTTCAGAGTTATGAGGTAACAAACATTAAAAACAAAAAAAATACAACTGAATTGAGAACCTCTTTTGAACCTGGTTAAAAAAAATGTGAAGGATAAATGGATAAATTAAGACTCACTTGTATGTGTGCTTTGGCAACCCTCGTCTTATTTGCTGCCGTAACTGTGATTTTGTCAGTATGAATAAAGACTCTTCATGTGTCACAATATCCCTTATTTCATCTGTGGCATGCACTTGGAATGATGTATACTTCTGCATTGTGGGACCATAGTACGATGTTACATGACCCTGCAAGATATACATGTTTTATTTTTATGACATAGCTGGCAGACCAGCCGGTGGGCCACCTGATGTAAAACCAGAGGTGATGCTGGTGCACTGCTGGCCTTTTAAGGCCTCATCTCAAAACTCCATGGGAAAACCGCAGAGGGTAGTTTGTTCCACAACTTACATGTTTGTGTCACACTCACTAAGGTCTAAATATGTCTGTTAAGTTTTTATAAGGCCAGAAGGTGTTTCAGTCACAATAAATAAATAAATTTCACAGACATTTTAACACAACACCTTCTAGTCCCAAACTAAGCAAAGCTTGTACAATGGGAACTAGATGGCTGATAGAATACATAATGTATATAATTTTTTTTTTGTAAATACATACTTATGATACATAGTAACACCCAGACACAGAACAAACAACTATGTTTGCCACACAAAAATGTTTGTTCTCAGTGAGGATCGAACCCATGACCCACAGCATGGAAGGCAGAGCTACTACCGACTGAGCCATGATGCCTGACAATAGATCCATGGGCTGTTTAAATAAATACTGATGGGTTTATGTTTGATGTCCAGAAAATCTTAATATAGAAGGCTTTTTTGTCTTATTGTCTTTTATTTAACAGAAGGCACTAGGTAAAAAAGTTATCTTTTACAAGACAATGTGGCCCCTTGGGGTCAATTTATACTAGCGCAGAGTCGAAGCGCATCGAAGCGTCAATCCGTAACTTAACATAGCAAAACATAGCTAATTCAGACGCGCGAAATCTCACGAATGCACGTGAATTCGCGTGTCTTTTTTTATCTAAGAAGAAATAATGTTCATTACGCTGTGGAGATAAGGGTGAATTTGCTAGGTAACGTTTCTTCGATGCGCTTCGACTCTGCGCTAGTATAAATTGACCCTTAGTGTAAGTCTTATTCCAAAACCCAGAAGTAACTTTATCAACAGCTATAAGAAGTAACTACCTATATCCAAGTGGTTAGTGAACATCAGACTTGTAAGAGCTCAAATCTTTCAGTATCTCAGATAGTATCTAAGGTAAAGACCACCAAAGCAGGGTTTATTTTTGATACTATATAGGCAACCGTTTGACCACAATCTCACCTGATGTGAAGCAATGACGTGGTCGACGATGTAGCACGGTTACCTAGAAGATACCTATTCACTCTACTCTTGAAAACTTCCAAATTATAGTCATTCGGGAACACAGACGCCGGCAACGAGTTCCACTCTTTGGCTGTCCGCTTAATAAATGTAGACGCAAAGCGTTTAGTGCGGATAGGTGGCATATCCACCATGAACGGGTGTCTCATTTCCGTACGCCTAGTGGTCCGGTGATAGAATGGGGAAGGGGGAACTAGCTCAAACAGTTCCATTGCACACTCCCCAAAATGTATCTTGTAAAATACCGACATTGTTTGATTGCATTGTTTGAAAAACATTTTCGAACACTTACACCTTGATTCCCCATCCATATCAACTCTTCGTATGTATCAAACACAACAGAAGATACTCCAAATCTATCTCCTCCATCCACCAGCACACTACAGCGAAGTTCATGGTCAGCATCTTTTGTTGGTATCAAGTATTGCGGGGAGAACTCTTGAGGGAATGGACCTGTAGCATATTAGTATCAAAATGCTGTAGTTTATCAAACAGAGTATTTTCATTATTTTTAGATTATAAAAGCGTGTAGTAAATACAAAATGATAATAATAATTGCCCTAATTTATAACTTCGGTCTTTCTCGCTCCATACTCTGATGCTAAAGATTTTGATGACAAAACTATTTGCAAGGAATGTTACACATCGATAGGCATAGTTGTAAATATTTATGATGATTCAGTGATAGTTTTAAGAATAAATGCGAAACCTAATTTGTATTCTAAGCAACAAGTAACCGGGAAATCGATAGTTTGTCAGGAAAAAATAATACCCACCCGACATTGTCGGATCATTCGGCAAATCCAGTTCCGAATAATGATACTCCATTATAAGATACTCTATAGATATATTTACAAAATTGACTAAACCTAAATCATTACAAACTCAACAAATTACAGAACAAATAAACGTTTAACTCTAGACAAAACAGAAAATACAACGCACGCAACGACGGCAATTTTAGTGCTTGCCAGTTGCCACTTGCCAACCCCGAAATTGCATTTTCTCCCAGTCTCAGAGAAAAATGCCTTAGATTATAATAATAAAATACCATTCTTTACCTACAAAGGTATTTACATTTAATTAGTATAAAATAACTACACTGATACAAAAATAGGTATGTCCATACAATTTCTACAAAAAAAGATTTACTAATAATATTAAAGTCACTTCAGAATAGTAAATTATAATAAGAAGTTCACTAGGTATACTTTAGGACAACAGCGTTGCAAAAATATAATCTGAAATCCTACTACCTCTATCTACTTATGTAGGTAAGTTTATGTAATAACAACGCTCTCTACAGGGAGTTGTTATAAGTTATACTTAGGTTGAAAGTTCAAGCACAAGAGAATCAACAATGAGACGTCATCATCGTCGCTGCTGTATGTTCTAAGTTAGTTCATATTGTGTTGAGAATCCAACTGCTGTTGAAAACTTGCGTTGGTATCCAATCATCTTTTCAAAAATATTGGGTAGGTACTTACCCCCTATCTTATAAAAAGTTAGAGCAGACATTATGACCTGATTACGTATGTTAAACAAGACATAATGTCTACTCTAACTTTTTATAAGATAGACCAATATATTATTTTAGTTAAACAACCTTTATTCTTTATTTTTATTCCATTATTACCTGATGCACCAAAAATACCAAACTTAGGATAATTGATGCTAAGCTGGCAGCACTGAATACCGTTCCAAACTACGCAAGTTAAGCAAAAGTTATTTACGTTTCATTCCAGTTAAGGTACGGCAGGTTGTCATTGCCACAGATTAAAAATATAAATAGTTTTTTCTGCGATTTCTGCTATTCTATGGATGATGGAAGCTAGGTATCTACCTACTCTAATTATGAATCATAGAGGTTTAAATAAATAAAATGATTTATTTTAGCAAAAGCAGTACAATTAAGCGTTAATAAATAGTTACAGCAGATCCTAATTTACAGATGTAGGTAAAAAGTGCTGATAGTAACTCTTGGTGAATTCCGTCATCAGGTCAGGAGTGGCTTCGGGGAGGGTGGTGATGAGGCGGGCTGGGCTGCCGGAGTATCTAGCGAATGAGGGTACAACGGTTTCAGCTGGGAGGACAGAGTTGTCTTCTATCATGCAGCAGTCTTTGAGCACACATCTTCGTCCCTGCAATATGAGAACATTTTTTATACTGATTTTAAATTATGACCAAGCATCACTACTTTTAGGTACTTAGGTACTTTTTATTTCTACTGTTGCATCAACATTCAAGATCGGTGGGTTATTGCTTGTTCATCACTTTTCTCAAACAAAAGCATTGGGAATAAAAGTAAAAAGTAGTTATACTCTGCTAGTTATCATACTTCTATACCTATTTTTTTATACTACTAGCTGATGAAACAAGCAGATGGCCCACCTGATGTTAAGTGGTAACCATCACCTATAGCATAACATTGCCTCGTAGTCATTGCCAATAAGCATAGAGTAAGCTCTGAAAGTTATACCGATACTAGCCGTCGCCCGCGGCATTGCTTGCGTTCTACTCTTTAGAGTGTGACGTTTCAAAATTCCTTTCTTAGTGCACCCCTAAACTATATAAGAATACTACCCTCCAAATTTCATACCTCTGTTTAGGCTGTGCGTTGATTCTAAGTCAGCTTCAAAAGAGTTTTATACTGATGATGCAAATTGCATCAAGCCTAATAGTAACATGGAATAACTTTTATACTTACTATGACAACATTCTTTCCGATATACACATAGGAACCCACTACTGCTGCATTGACAACTGTGTTCTCTCCCACAAAAACGTGATCACCCATTTGAAGAGGGAAGAAGGCAACTCTAAAACAAAAAGTAACAAAGTAGGATTAAGGTGCTATCTGGCACCACCAAACCAAATAAAGAAAAATAGCAAGTGATGTGCTCATAAAAGTGTCAAAAAAATCAGAAAACCAAAAAGGACTTGGCAAAATGACAAGCCTCCAGCGCCAGAACAAAATAATAAAATATAGAAGAATAAGGAATAAATAAGTAGCAGTATTTTTAAAAAGTAGTAAGTAGTAATAAAGTAGGTATTATGGTAGGTAATAATTTTTAGGACAACATAATATTATAAAACCTCGGCAAGAAAAGAAGCACTGTCCCGGCTTTGAACTCAATCTACTATAGTAATGATTAAACATACCCTTTACTAAACTTCTTGAATGGAGGCCGTATCACTGAGCCTTTGCTAATGATACAAAACCTTCCAGTTTTAACATTGGCCAAGTCTCCTCGAATCATTGCGTCGCTTTGTACAATAACTTTGCCATGTAGGACAATGTTTTGAGATCCACATAGTACTGTTTGTCTGCTTACTTTATTGCCTGAAGCCTGGAAAAGGGAATTACAAAGAAATTGAATGGAAGCGATCGACGAAGGCAGCGGAGGCGCGGCCCTAGAAAACTTAGATTTGTCTGTGTTTTTGGCACAAAAGAAAATAAATTTATACAACGCACTGTTTCTACATATTCAGATTTGTTGTAGTAAGTATCTTGGAGTTCCATTATCAGGTTTTTCGACTTATTTTTCACAATCTAGGTAGGTAGATACCTACAACACAACACTGTTTACTTCTTCTTCCCTTCGTTAATGGCCTCTGTCCGTCATTTCGACGGACAATTTTGCCAATGTCAAGTGTTAAAATTGTAATAAATAAGTCAAGTCAAGTCAGTTGTCAAGTCGGCTGTCGTTTGTTTTGAAAAGAAAATGGTGGATATTCTCTTCAAAACCTAACACGAATTTTCACATTTAGAAAAACCACTTTACACACATTTATTCCAATGGCTCACACTTTATGTTACGACCTAAGTATTATTGGTTAAAATTCCACCAAAATTAAACAACAATACTCACAATAACACCAGAAAAACTATTAAAATAAAAGTGCTATGTGTCGTTTCAAAAAATGCCAAAACTCGTGTCCAAACACTGTTTACAAAATTCAGATATTGTTTGATTGACGTTTGTTTTGACTTGACATTTGAGACCAACTCGTGCCAAAATCAAAAAATGACAAACGTCAGCTATCATTGTATATAGATGTCAAAAAAAAATGTGGTAAAGGCCAAACCGTATTTGCTACGTTACGCCACCGATAGATTCGGACTACATGGCAGCCGGAAACCGAATCCGTAATGAGGCTATGGGCAATCCAGCGGCGGCGGCGGCGGCGTGGTGCGGTTTCAATTTTCAATTTCAATTTATTCAGAAATAAAATAAAATAACATAACAGAACCTTTTCCATAAGCGGTGGAGCGGTGCGACATGCAAATAATGATGGCATTTTTTTTTATAATGAAACTAGGCGTTCGTCTTGTCACTAGCCGTACGCACTCCGGATTTTGCTCCGGATCCGGGATCCGCATCCTATGTAGTCCGAGCGTTACTGGCTGGTAAAACAAGGCACAGACTCGCAGATTGATGCAGAATAAAAAAAATAATAAAAAAGGCGGCAAGGATAAAATCGAGCGGGAACTGTGGGATCGGGAAATAAAAATAAGCGAAAAAGTCTTCGTCGCGTCTCGAACGTAGAATAAAAGATAATAATAAGCTATGGATCGATTTATCGTAAAGGAACCTAGAGTTGGAGCAGGTAACTCACGAGCATGTACCTAGATAGGTAAATAAGTACGTACGTGTGTAGTGTAGATATTACGCTGGGACGCTGGGTACCTACTTTTGTATGCCACATTCGAAAAGCCTCAATTTTTATTTTTACAGGTTTTCCACAGGGAAATCAAATGATGGCATTTCCTACAAACGCAAGAAGCGGCAGCATGTTGTGAGTGTTTTACGTAACTATAAGTAGGTCTACTTTACTATCTAGGTACTTACCTACTTATCGACCCTACTGTAGATGAGCTTGATTTTTTAGACAGGGCATAGTAAGTATTGGTACCTAACCTAATTAACTTAACTAGTGTATCTAGGTAGGTAAGTATAAATAGTTACGTATAGGTTAGTAACTGAGTTAGTAACATAGGTAGGTGAAAAAAGTTCATAAATGAATTATAAAATGCATGCAGTTAGTACCTACCTAAGGCTAAGTAGATACCTACCTATGGCAGTCCTAGGTATCTGTGTATAATTTCATAACGTCAGGTACATTACGTTCGTACCTATACCTACCTAGGTAATTAGGTAGGTACCTAATTCATGTAATTGTTTGTAGGTAGGTAGGTCCTAAAACTTCTATACCTACTAAAAAGTAATACCTACTTACCTATTTATGTTCTTACCTATACCTACCCTTCTACTTTCAGACCCGAAAACGTCTACTACAACGCCTACCCTCCTAACTTCCAAAGTATCCAACAAATGGGACCAGTTGGGAATCCAAATATGACTTCCCCTCACTTAGTCCAGCCCCAGGCCCAAATTAATTCTCCTCACGTGGGACAAACTCAGACATTTCAAGCTAATCCAGCTGTGAGTCACATCTCTGCTTCTATGACATTGCTTTTACGAACTTGTACCACACTTGGTCGCTTTTATTGTAGGTACCTACCTACCTACTACCTAATTTAGGTAGACGTAGGTACTTTCACAGTAGAAAAGGTAGGTATACTATGTCATTATTAAGCCATATTTTGAAGACAGAAAGATACTGATCGTTTCTACATATTCTGTGCTGTTAGTAGGTGAAACTCTTAGGTACAATATACCTACTATCATTATTCTGTGGTGATTTCATCATCATCATTATCAACCTAAATCGGTCCACTGCTGGACGTAGGTATCTCCCAAGACGCGCCACTGAGCCCGGTCCTCGGCTCTTCTCATCTAGTAAGCTGAAATGGCAGTGGGCCGGCCATGTTTGCCGCAGAACCGACAATCGTTGGAGCAAACTAATTAGTCGTATTATACTCGAGTGGAGACCACGTTTAGGCAAGCGTAGTGTAGGACGCCCTCCGGCTAGGTGGGGTGACGATCTGAGACATGTAGCTGGCAAAAACTGGATGTGGTGATTTATCACCACAGAATATTATAAATGCACAATAATAAGATAGTAGGTACCTCCATAGAGCAAATGTAAGGCAGTAGGTAGTAAAATATACCTAAAAGTATGTTAGGTAACTATCTAGGTACCTACTTAGATAGGTAGGTAACGCGTGTACCACCTACCGTAATGTACCTTTCTAAACAATTCAGTGTAGATAAAGGGGATGGAAACCTATAAATAGAGCTTATAGAGGTACCTACTTGATAAAGTAAAGTGAATCATCTTTTGTCCTTACACCTACTTAAAATTAAACTTACGATCTACTCTTATTTACGTTTCAACTACCTACCTACCTTTCATTTTGATTCAGGCTTTTTATGAAATCTAATTATTTTACTTTGCTCTTACCAAGAGGTTATATTTACGTGGACCACAATTTTCGATCACAGACTAAATTATTCTGCGTCTATTGCGAATAATGAATTTTAGAACAAGCTAAGCCTTATTTTGTAGAACATAAGGTCGATTGATAGACGAAGGGATTTAGATGGGCAATAAGGCCAATTTGCTGAAGGTTCGACCGCCTTGTACGAATTTTGTAAGTGGGATAAATATTTTATATAAAATGATATCATCGATGGTAGGTAGAGTCCAAAAAGTGGCTAACAAAAATTATTTGATTTTTACATAGAAAAATGTGGGTTATTTCGATTGATCCCATTAGGTGGCCCATGGCGCCCTTTCGTAGAAAAATATAAGTTTGCAGTTGGTAATACAATGTCATGCCTATTTCTGACAGAACGTATTTTTACCCGACTGCGGCGAAACAAAAGGTGGGTTATGATTTTTTGGTTTTAGATGTTGCCTCAAGGATACGTGTCAGGGATTGATCCAAGATACTTAGCGCGGTATTCTGACTCCAGTTCACAGTACATTATTGAAGGTAAACAATTTATTTTTTTCAAAACTGGCGTAGTAAACCTTTTTAGCTACTTAGTAAGTTATGGGATTGGCAAAGCTGATTCTACGAGTAAGTAAATGAATTTCAGATTTACTTATAGGTATTTCACTCTATTTATTTTACTCAGGTGCCTACTCAAAAAGGTTGCCATAGTTTATTAGATTTTTGTCCAGAGGCTGACTAAAACTAAAAAATAAACAGTTGCTGGCGCAATGGAAGCTAAAAAAATTGGTAAAAATAAAATAAACTTAGATTTTCACTATGAAACTTTTCAATAAAAATAGTTCTTAAAAAAAATAATAAGATCCGTTGCCGTTGAAGGTACGAAATTGGTAAAAATGTATGTACCTTTATACAGCTTATATAATAATAATAATAAATAATAAATATTCACGGACACTTAACACAACGCCTTCTAGTCCCAAACTAAGCAAAGCTTGTACGATGGAAACTAGATGGCTGATAGAATACATACATACATTTTTTTTTTTTTTTGTAAATACATACTTATAATACATAGAAACACCCAGACATAGAACAAACATCTATGTTTTACAACACACAAATGTTTGTTCTCGGTGGGGATCGAACCCACGACCCACAGCACGGAAGGCAGAGCTACTACCGACTGAGCCATGACGCCTGTATATACTTAAACCTATTATGTACCTACCTGTGTCTCACAATTTTAATACCTTCCATCTTGAAGATGATTAAGACAGCTGTCCTGGGATGTTTAGATGGAGTAGGCTTGCCCAGCAGCTATACCATCCTCTCAGCCTAGTCAGCCATATCCACAGAAAAGACTTCAACTTCAACTTCTTGGTTGAAGTTGAAGTCTTTCCTGTGGATATGGCTGGTACGTGCGGAGCTGACTAAGCCAAGGGTTTACCTTCCAGGTCAACAGATTCAAAGGAACCAGCCAATTAGTTCGTTCGGTAACGACTATCAGAATAGAAGTTTCTGCGGCGTTGATAGGAATAAACCTAAAAATTTACAAACTGTGCAGCAACCTCAAGTTATGAGTCTTGGAGGATTAGGTAAGAGATATACCTCCCCACCTAACTGTCTACTTACAAAAAATATCTATAGATATTATCTTAGTGCGGTGCTCTAGTGCAGAGCATGCCGCACTTGCTTTCCTGTCCTTGGATCTCGCAAGGGCATCAGCATCGGCCATACAAGCTGCCACTTTCTGACAAAAACTAGTTTGAGTGTCCACCATTGAAACGATGAATGAATGAATCTTAGTTCAAAATAGTTTGAAAATTTTAACTCTAATACATGTGGGATTTGAATCCACGACTGAAATAATTGTATCAGTAAAATCACAGTGATCATTTTAAAACCACTTAATTAGGGTGATTTTAAATACCGTTCGTAACAGAACCGACGAAAGTAGAAGAGATGCCGAAGCAACAGCCGCTCCCTGTTCCAGAAACCAAAAACTCACAAAGCCCATCAACTTTTCAAAATAAATTCCGTAAGTATATATTTCCCTAACTTATTACAAATCATAAGAATTTTGATAGGTACTTATAAAATATTTCATACCAAAATTCTATTAGATGGTCTGTGATCTATGTATATTGTATAGGCACAGATCATTATAATACTATACTATATAAAGGTAAATAAATATGATTTGGATGAGAAATACATACAGGGTATTAAAAAACAACGTTCAAAACAGAATTATAAACAAAAGGTTAATCAATTATTCATACTAACCACGTAGGTATTATTAAGATATAAAATATGGCCAGCAGATCTATAAAACAAGGATGAGTTATTTTAGCAATTTTTATTTTTTTCAGATTCTTCCAAGAAACCAAGCGAGTTGGATCTCATCAGAAATGATTGTCAGATGCTAATGATGACACGAGCTGATAAATTAAAGGTAAACAGTTCCGTATGGAAAAGGCTTTAAAAAACTACAGATTCATAATAATTCCACATCACCAATCAAGCGTCTCATTCGTTTACACAAACCGGCAGCGAAGGAAAATAAATTGCAATTGCAAAAGTAATTACAAACAGAAGCAATTTATCGAACGAATGTATTTATTTTTGATTTATTCTCGGTTGCATACAATTATACTGTTGATTGAGTGCGACGTGTTCCTTGAATGCTTAATTTACATTTTAATTCGTATTGTAACGTAAAACGTGGGGTAACGTAAAACGAGCTTACGTTGGAATTAAATCACCCAGATTTTACTTTGAGAAAAAGGGTCTGGGGCACTTTGGATGGAGCCCGGTCTCATTTTTTAAACTTGCAATGATGGAACTTTGTTTGTTACATTACACTTATATAACGCAGTTTAAAAAAATTTAACTATGTCATTATAAAGCAGCGGGAATCATTAGTTATTAGACATTTTACTTCGAAAAATGCGGTTTTTTTTTCAGTGTTGTGTATCGTATTTACAGGTGTTTACGTCAAAATAATTACTTTATCAAAACTTACCGCTCTAGGTAATATAAATCAATAGCTATTAGTTCATAAAAATCTAAGTTAGCACCCTCAATACTTTACTAGTACTTAAGTAGCCAAAGCAAATAAAAACTGCGGAACTTACCGGTGCAATATCCGCCCTATCTCGTCTTTCGTTCGTTCTTTGTCTTGGAAAGTATTTTTGTACCGTTTGCTAGACTTAGTTATGATGACCGACCTAAGTAACTAAGCGTACTTTTATGAATGGTCTCTTAATCTATTTTCTCTAATATTGTGCGATGCGATGAAGTCAAGAGCGGTTTTCGAAGTGAATTTCGGAGTCAGTGTATTTCCTAGCAAAAATAGCTAAGGGCCCGTAATTTTTGCCGTAGAACCAACAATCGTTGGAGCGAACGGATATTTAAGCAGAGTTTACATAGCTAATAATTTTAGCATCATATCTAAAGTAATAATTTAAATTTGTATCTTCTACTCCGCGCTTAATACAATAGGTTTCATACTTTATAGCAACAACAGCAGTTAAATTACTTGAGTGATGACGTAATAAAGCTGCTCAAAAGCTAAACGACTCAAACTCATTTAATGGCCTATTGTTCAGTTAATCTTAAACTTGGGATCATAAAACGTTTACGAAGAGTTCTGCTGTAGGGAAATGAAGAATTTTTTGACACGGAGCAGAAAATTTACGGAGCAATCGTTCTATAGAACGTGCTACGATAAGTGACTCCCTACTACATGCACAATCAATGTGTCACCCATGTGTTAGTGTACGGGAATTCTTCTATTTATGGCCTCTGTCTGTCATTTTGACAGACAATTTGAGTGGTAGCTTGTATATCTCCGGCCAAGCCAAGTAGATGTCGGAGGCAACATACTGCTACGTAATAACCACGAGACTTTTGAATTTTGGTACTAGTATTTTATAAAAAAAGCATCTCTCAGCGAACTGTTGCTCTGCGGGTTTTTTACCCCGTGGTTTAGGTAGGTACTAAAAGCGTCCATATTGCAGTTGTAAAGCTTCTAAGATGACAGATCGTTAATTAACTGGCCTCAAAGCTCTGTTAACTAGTTAGGTAGTAGCTCTACTATATGTTTGTCTATTTACTTGTTCCTATTATTCTGAAGAGGGTTAGCACGTTGAAGTAGGTTTTGAGGGGTTTATTCCTAATTCTAATGTTTTCTTAGGCGCTGAATAAAAGTGGGCCGAGAGCGTTTTCGGGTCCAGTCGAGAAAGTACTTAAATGGCACAAATCTCTTCAAGAAGTTGGAATCCTTATCATCTATGAGATCGTCGGTTAGTTTATTAGTAACTTAATAGTTTACTGCATCGGTTTCTAAAAACATTTGTTTAAAAAAAATTGTATTTATAAGCACGATCCTGGTTTATAGGAAAATGCGTAAGCGTACGTCCGGGTGATCATTGCGCTAGGAATTTGGTGATACGAGATGACAGTGGACCCGCCATGCAAGTCGTTTACTACGAGATCGACTTTTTACTGCCAGAGTTGAAACCTCCCTGCACTGTTAGGTAAGATCTTTTATGTTTTTACCATTTGGTGTTCAAAAACAGGATTGTTTGGAAAGGTTATCAAGAGTTTTTAAAAATTGGTATGGATTTTGGTTATTTTGCCACCTCGTAGTTTTGCCCGAAGCGCCGCCATCTTGGAAAAATGGCGGCCAAAAACAGATTTTTGATTTTAATATCTCTGTTAATATAAGTTTTTTGATACTAATGTATAAATGAATTTAACTGGACGATATTTTCTATAATTTATGTTTGCATAGTTTTTTTGTAAAATGTAGGTATAACTTACTTATTTTCAGAAAATTAGCGTCACAAGGTTTATTCTAACTGTCAGGCAATTACCTTACTTTATGATTGTCATTTATTAGAATAGCTATGCGTTCTAATAAATGACAATCATGAAGTAAGGCACTATAAAACATCTACTACTAATAGCTAAACTAATAACAAGCTTAAATATCCAAACTTCATGATTCGGCATTCATTTACGTAGCGCGTAGACGGTCTACGGAATTTGTAGACGCTCTACGAAGCGTAGCACATTACGGTATCATTTTTAGATTTACATTTATTTATGACCCCTAATAGTTTACAACACATAAATAATAAATATCTATGTTTGCCACATACAAATATTTGTTATTGGTGGGATCGAACCCACGGCCCTGACGGTGTATAAATCATATAGATTAGATGCAAAGGCCTGATTATTTTAAACTATGCCTAGTTTACGCCTAGATGGCGCATCGTTCAATCTTTATTACCACTCACCAGGGTTGTAGGAAGAATGATAGCCGGTACGTGTAGACTCCAAGCATTTAACGTGCGACCAGCGACCGGCGACGACGTCGCGACTTTACCGCGTCGCGCCGCTGTAGCAACTCACCATGTCGCTAAACTATGCAAGGAGTATGGACATGTTTGAAGACATTTCAAGACGAATAATAATTAGTTATTTTATCTACATTAAAGCTAAGAAGTAGGAAAATGCTTAAAAACTTAATATTCTAGCATAGCATATTCTATAAATGTGTTTAAAAAAAATTCTTTTGTTTTTATAATTATATTTAAGGGGGACTTTGCTCGTGGGTTTGTACTACATTTCACTGATAGAAGATAAGTAATAAAATCTTTGATGAGTTGATAGTTAGTAAATAAGTTACTAGATTCATAAATATGATATTAAACTTAGTCTAATTAATTAATTAAATGAAAATTTGAGATATTTGGAATTTTTCTTAAGATACATTGATGAAGATTTTTCTTATGACACTATAATTTGCAGATTTTAAAACAAAGCTCAGTTATCATACAAAGTTTATCATAATCATAGCTACCTACCTTTTGTGTGTCATCCATAGAATTAAGACTACTGCTAACCTAACATTACTTTTTTTACCTACTTACTAAAATTATAATTTAAGCTCATTATAAGCGGACTGTAAAGTTATTTTATGAGTAATAATAAAGTTCTTCAAACCGATATGACAATCGTGCTAAAAACTTTACCTTCATTTCCGTTCAGTCCTCTGAGACTTGCACCTGCGAATAATTTGAATACTTTCTTTAAAAAGGGTGTAATAATACCACTCTCAAAAACTTCGAGTATTATTCGTAAGACTACCAAATTCTATGAAGATCGGATAAGCGGTTCGAAAGTTATATATGTATTATGCTCGAAGAAACATACAAACTTACAACGCTAATCTACTCGAATTGACACGATCTTCCTTATTCACTCAACAAAATAACGAACAAAAATAATAAGTTGTTCTTCACAAAATACAATGCCTATTTAGGCAAAGGTATGGAACACAGCCTATATAGCTTTTGTTTCATGGGAAAAGTTGTTGATATTGATAGGTAAGTAGTTTTAGCTTCCCGGATTTTGGGAGTGGTTTTAGTACACCCTGTGTAACATAGAAAGGTACCAGACATTGTGGTCGTAAAACATATGAATTTCAAGTTAATTCCACGTCGGTTTTTACTGCGCAATCAGGAATTGCAGCAACTTGGTACAACCTTGGGGAATTGGCCCGTTTTATAAGATAATTCACTGGCATACTTGAGGGGGATGTAATTTGTGCCTTTCGCGTTTGTTACTCGTACGGTTTACGTTTGTGTTCTAGAAAGAAAGAAAATAAAAGACAGAAAGAAAAAAGTTCAAATCTTTTATTCAGTAAAATCTCAAGGTCTATTTAGAATTGTCTTATAAACAAAGATATTCTAGGTGCTCCTTGCAGCTAAAGCCTAGAAGAACGGCCAAGAAACTCCGATTTTTATAAGCGTTGATACTGCTAGTGACCCTTTAGGCTAAGGAAGTTTTTAGCTAGCAATAGGTACGAATATAGCCCTTAGCTAAGGGATCTACAATGTGAATACTATAACATATTGATCTTATATAGATCATAAGCTAAACAACATTATTTCCTAAACAATAACCATCGAGTTATTCAGTCAACTGAACAAAGTTCTTAGGGTCTTGCTCACAACATTTCTGGAACATACGTCTCTGCGGCATTGTTAAAAGTTAGCAATGGAAAGACGTGACAGTAACACTGTCATTATTGACGGAGGTGACCTACTAAAGCTATTTCAAACTAATAGAAGAAGAACAAAAATTTTGCGTCACCTATAAAAACTTGTAAGCATAATATATCTTGGAAACCATGAATGCTGCCTGTAAAATTATGCAAGCTAATTAGGTAATTAAACAATTACTTTGAGTAATAAACTATCTATCAAACGCAGTTTATTTCACTAAGCTTAGTATACAATGGTATACAAAATATTTCAATTTTTATAGATGACCCGGAATATTTGTTCTCGACTGTACATACCAAATTCTTACTCTATTAGGTATTAAAAAGGTTTCATTTTAAAAAAGCTGAAACCTATCAGAAAGCTCTATTATTTTGATGTGCTCTCATTCAGTTGAAACAAAACAAATTAAGTGAGTTATTCAAGTTTAGGACCAAACATCCGAGATAATTGCTTCAAGACTTTATTAAATAGCATACTTTCATTGAACTTTCTTTCAAGTTCAATGAAAGTATGCTTGAATTTTCTTAGCGTTAGTGGAGCAAATAGAGCAAAGTTACGACATTTTTAGATGAACATTTGGAAAGACGTTAACTAATAAAATAATGCATATTTTTTGTTTTCTTTTATAAGTGTAATAGTACTCGAATCGACACCTACATAAAATTTTTTCTTTACGTACCTACTCAAAATTCAATGATAAGAGTGCATAGATAAGTCAAAAGCAAATAACAGAGAAAGCATAATTACAGTGCATTACAGAGAAGACAGAGCGCAGAGAATTCAGAGAGCAAAAGACAGATTTGCGATGTATGAAATAGAATTTTATTTCATAACGCGCCGGTAACAAGCAAAATCCGATTGGCACCTGAGACTTCTTGTTTAGTTTCCCTCACGCAATATTGAAATTCGAACACAGAATATTTCGTGATAAATCGGTTTACTGACTTTTTCTTTTAGATGGATATAGGTAACTCTTTATTGGCTCACCAAACAAAAACAATGGGCACAAATATTTACTAACCTCCGTATTCGCATTTTCTGCTCAAGCACGGAATACTAGCTCTAAACCTATGTAAAAGTTATCACTTTTTTAATACCTAACACAATTTTCATTTAAAAATTACCTACTGAAAACCATTGCTAGCGTAAATAACTCTAGCTTTCGTGAAATACAAATGTCGTTGTGAAATACTACACACTTTGTTATCACGTGTTCTGTAGGTAATTTAATTTAACAATTCAACACAAGGTTTGCCTGCAATCCGATTGCATCGGTGCAATTCCTTTATGGGGTTATTCTCATTCGTCCCGCGTCAGGTTTGTCTCACTGATCATCTTCGAATGAAAAATCCAGATTTTATGAGTTTTACAATTATTTGTTTTTTTAGTCTGGAGTATTGACGTTATAGAATACGCGAAAACCTTTTGCCTTATTATCATACCATGATTATGACTTACACCGGTAATGGATTTTTTAGAAAAGGATAATTTGGGAAACTGAAAAGTTGGGAAACGGACAATTTGTGTAATATATATGTAAGACAAGTTAGTTAACGTACAGTTAGGAAAACTAACAATTACTAACGGATGTGGTTTTATTGCTAACAGACATTTTAAGAAGATATCTATGTACTTAAAGGCTTTACATAACAAAACTAGCGCTCAACGTTCAGACTTTTTTCCATGCTTCTTACCAGTGGGACACACCTGCTGGAGAGAATGAGAATAACTCACTTTGAGTAAGCACCTCTAGTCCGTGATAGTATGATAATGAGCTCCGAGTCGTTTGGCGTCTGCCCAATACACGATAGTGCTCACGACGCTTTGCAAATAATAAAAATTGAAAACGAGAAAATACCGATATTTGAGAAGATGCCAAATGCTTAGAAAGTATGATTTTAGATAAAATACCAATTCTACTTATTAACTGATTTTCTTAGCCGGTTATGAACGAACATTGGAAACCATCTGTACTATAATAGGTTTACCTACAACACAGCCACCTTACCTCATTTAGTGTTCGGAAAGTGGACATTTGGTAAATGTATTCTATGTTGCAAAGGGTAAAAATAAAAGATTAGCGTCCGAATACTGAAATCTTACTCAAACTATACGAAACTTAAAATTGCACTGTCGCATTTTACTTTATCCGCTAGAAATAATTTAAACATGAACTTACCCCAAGTAGTTTTCGGGAGCCCAGTATTCGGGTGTAAGCAAGGAAATAATGGTATTTTACAACATAATGTGAAGGTTAAAAAACCTGAAATAGATGACAACAAAATACTCTCAGATTTATTCTGAAACGAAAAGTCTTAGTAGAAGTCAATCTAAGTTATAAACTTTACAAAGATGATAATTTTATGGCGGCTTTGGCTTTAAAAAACCTGCAACTTTGTACTTCCCTATTCAAACATTGTAAATTTCCAGTAGAAAATAAATTATAAAGTTGGAATAAGTTTAAATTGAAACGTTGAGTACAATGTTGTGTTTATAGCAAGTAATTGATTGAAAAGTTTTATACAAAAACATGACTCTCTAATTCCAAAGATTTTGTTACACAATAAATAGAATGGAATTACAAACGATTCAATTAATCTTTTCATAGCAAATGGTCTAAGCTTATGATTTACGAAAGCGGGGTGATTATTCATCACAGTAACAAACTATTTAACCCGAACCTATTCATTACGAGCAATTTCTCGAAGAAAATTTCATTAACGACCTTAAGAAAGTTCATCTTGACGAAAATTAAGATTGTACGCTGAATAGACGATTAGCATGCAAATTGCATATTAATTCTCGTGAAATGGACGGGCTATTAAAAGTTAATATTAGAGGATCAAAGGTGGATATTATCTTGTAGTAACAGATACTTACGGATGATAAATAAGGGTGAAACATTGAGATTAAACCCATATTTTAGAAAGCATAAGGGTTGTAATCTTATGTTGGATAAAGTAAAATTCAAGCGAAAAAGCATTACGAACATTTAACACAACGTACTATACCAAATTATTTTGCCATCCTACTAGAATATTTAGGCTAGAAAATGTCCAAACATAATTTAAATCATAAAAAATATGCCATAAAAACTATAAGTTTCTCAACTTTCTTGAATTGAGCAGTAACATAAACACAATGGGAAAATATTGTGACCGCACAATAGAGAATCTATTACTTACATAGGAAATAGAACGACATTTTCGCCGTTTGTAGTCCCATCGTAACAAGACAAGTTTCTTTATACGAAGAACTTCTATTTGAATTGTTGGAAATATCTCACAGGTGAAACTATTGTAGTTTTGGAACGTGAGTGTACATTTTCTGTGGCAGCGAAAATGTACTCAGTTGACGCCGGCTTAGAGAAAATATTTGTTAACATACATAGAGTGGGTGCGGGTTGGTCGCGGGTTGAAACCGAAACCATTTGGTTTATTAAATTTTGTATCACAATTAATTTCTTAATATTGAACAATACAAACAATACAATATTACTTAATTGAAAATTTAAAAAGGTTTGCTCTTTACATATCTAATTCTATCAAGTATCTAATTGGTATAATTTCAGTATAAGTGACTTTCAAAGTACAATTATAACTACTTCTTTATTCCCTAGCTAATAGGCAAGTTATTTAACTTGTCTTGGCAATAATCAAAATTGATTCAAATTGATTGGCGTTGAGCTATCCCTTTTCAAGTAGCCAAGGACGTCTTCAACTGAGAACCCGCTTCAAAATACTCGTTGTGTCCTTCAATTCGAAGTAGACTGCTATTATTTATATTGCTTTTAAATGTTCTATTTTGAAATATAATGTACTACAGAAAATATCGTACTCAATGTTTCAGTAAACACAATCACAAAAATATCAGCATCAATAAACATTTTCAGTACGACAAATCGAGTAAACCAAACCAACTAGTTGAAAACTTCATTGCTTGTATGCGACGTAGGTCAATAAAAGGTTCTTTCGGAACAAACAGGTGGACCATTAAAGTGTAGAAACGTACCAAGGTTGTTTACAATGTCCACTAGCACGCTCCGAGTAAACATGGTGTCACCGCGATTGTGATGACCCACTTCCGGTAATGACGGTGTATTTGACTCAATGTGATTGTTATCTTTGGTAAAATGACCGGTGGTTATTTTAAAACATATCGCAGGTAAATCAGTATTTAGACTTATGGGCTATTGTGTTCACTTTATAAAATCTAGCTGGTTTTTATCAAACCATTGTAATTAGAGCCATTAGAGCATTGATGTTACTTCTGATAAATTTATAGCCACCTAAATTATTCTTTAGTTATTCTAAGTTATGACACAGATCGTTATGGTATTTATTAGTAATAGATAGCATTTTCAATTAAGGCTGAACCACAGATGAATTGGATATTTAGAATGGCAGTAAAATGCATGAAATAAAAGAAAAAAAAAAACAGCGATTTATTAGCAAAGAGTGAAATCAACATGCACCGAAATGAGAATACTCCCAACGTCGAACGCAATTAAGCTGGACCTGCCAAGTTCTGACCGCTTACCCTTGTGGGCCGCCCCTTTACACCGCAAGGATAATCAGTGTTAGAACTACGGTAATCTGTGACTGAAGCAACTCAAACTTGGTTCATTTCGTGCCTAATTCAAAGACTAATCACCGGCAAATTACAACGTAATTGTCTCAAAGTAACTGGACTTAGAAATTGCATAAGATAGGTGCCACTTACGGATAGGGGTCGAAAAGTTTGATGCCTCAGTTCTCACGAATTTTACGAGAATCATCTTGGTTCGTAGCAATTTCGTGAAATTGTCCTAAGGATTTGACAAAGCTTTTCTCGGTTCACATACAGGCAAAAGTACTAGCATCAGAATAAATATTTTTTGTTCTAAATTAATTTTTGTTTCGACTAACATTATCATCGCAATCAACTTTAGAAAGTCCCTCACGACTCCTTAGCATTTTCAGTAATTATTCTACACAAGTCCGTGAATTTCCCAGAGGAAAACTTAAGCGATGATTACTTAATTAATTTGAAAGCGTGTGAAGTAATTAAATAATATTGCCAAATGAGCAATAAATAGATTGAATCAGGTAATTGGATACACGTATCAGAATAATTACTTAGTTTTGCGTAATAATCAAATCACGATGGATGATAATAATCAGCATTTTGTGCGGTAAAACTAGTTTTGAGTGAGTGAATCAAGCAAATAAATTGATGATGTTAGAATTTCATTATTTGAATCATAATCAAACAATTTTTTTTTACAGTAGGTACATAGACGTGTGCAAAATATGTATGTGTTCAATCAAAAATGCGAACGAAACTCAAACATTCAATGTGCATTCAATATTAAAATGGTAGATGGACAAGATAAATAACAAGACAAGATACACTATCCAACATGGGTTAGGATAACGTTGGGATCGGACAACGGTCGGGGACTGATTTATTATTGCACATATTCGAACATCGTTTATTTACGTCGCTTGGGAGGTTGGCACGAAAAAATTTAACTATCGCAATCGTATCGTAACGGTGACCTATTCGAGATACACTGCGCGGTGAATGCAGCTCGGCCGTGGAGCGTTGCTACGTCACCGCGCAATGTAACTTGGATACTCTACTAATGTGATACAATTGCGATTGTCACATGTTTTCGTGTTGAACTTCTGGCTTATTCTAATGTAAGCGGTGAAAGAAGCCGTCCGCGCTAGTAAACGGAGCGGAAGGTCACGGGTCATTTGTATGGAGATATGTAGATTTTGTACGCAGGGCCTTATGGCAGTCCAAACTATTTATCTTTGAGGTGAGAACCTTTTCTGGGAAATAAAATGGTTACTGTGATCTTGGAGAGTTTTGTTCACTAGCCGATTTATTACTTTTGTCGACCACAAAAAATTATAAAATACCGCTGTGACTTTTGTGAGAAAATCGTTGCAGCTTTTAGTTATTTGTTGGATTGTATAGCGAGACTTTGGTTATAATTATTTTAAGGACACCAAATAATTAAACTTGCCAAATAATAATAGTTATTGCGACCTCAGTAAAAGTACCGCAGGCATAAAACTAATGCTGATGCTGGATTAACCACGACAGTAATGAAGTGTAGCCACATAAGTGGGGTCGGAGTGACCCTAGTTTAATTTGTACTGGGACCTTTCTGGAGTAATTCGGCTTATTAACTATGACGAGATCGAGATGTTACAGAAAATTTGAGGCATTTGAAGAAAATATAAAATAGTAAACTTGTCATTGGTTTATAAGTACTTTACAGTTTATCGAGTTAGAGATTTTTTAAACCACTAACTCGTTTTTTTTATATTGTAACTCAAAATAGGAAAGTGTTCATTATCTTAAAGTGTCGATAGTGTTCACTTCATGTTTGTATTGAAATAAACTTTTTTTTTTAATAATAGAGTTATTAATAAAGTTGGAAACTTTCGCCCCAGTGGGACTAGATACCAATAGACAGAAACTATAATAAAGAAAAATAATAGTGAACCACTATATAAGGATTAGAGAATCAACTTGAGATAAAAAAATCCTACTAATATTATTTAAACGTTAAGTATGGATGGATGGATGGATGTTTGTCACTCACGTAAAAACTACTGATCGATCCGATTTAGATGAAATTCGGAATATTGTCCGTGACCTGGATTAACACATAGGCTGCTTTTTATCCCGAAAAATCAACGGGATCTAACGGGACGCGTGAAGTCGTGGGCGGCACCTAGTAGAAAATAAAATCATTCAAATGTATTAAATAGGTAGCAACTACCTAGACACCTTAACAAGAGCTTACCTTAAAAACGACGAACTTTATTACCAAAATCGTTTACGCAGCATCTGTGACGGCACATCTCAACAAATCTCGACTGAATCACATCCAATCAGTCGTGAGTGATCGCGCTATTACGCACAGAGTGCATCTACTCACGGCGTAATACGATCTCGTATTAGCTAAAGATTGCCTGGCGTTCTCGTAGAATTTTCTCAACTATTTTGTAAGAATTTGAAAAGGTATTTTATTCTATCGTTTTCTGGCTATCAATACAAATCTACAAATAAAACAGCGCTTGATTATCTCCTTCAATAAGAATAGTTTGTTTGTGTTGGCAATCATTGAAACTACTGAAGGTACCTACTTTAAAAATTCACCTATAGAACAGGATGTGATAAACATTGGTTTTTTGTACTTAAGATTACTTAATAAACGTACACGAAGTTGTAGGCAATCAGCTAGATAAGTGGTAAGTACATATAAAAGTAAACCTAGTAACTAATTGAACCCTCGATCCAGAATACCAATTTATGTAGATTGTTACACTAAAATATTCTCCTGATGGAGCAATTTTTCCGTACCCGAAGCGAAAAGTCTATAAATTGCGATCAATTTACTTTATGTCTATTGATGCCTGAAAGCTATTGTAGCATGAACAATGATCCATTTTGTCGCTGACGTAAACGAATAAGTATTATTTTCATTGCAAATGTAGCTACTCGAAAATTACAAGGTAGTTTTTATTTTGTTCATTTCGTTGACCTGTTTACAAACAAACTTTGAACAAAACATGTTTGTGCTAAACACAAAGTTCTAAGTGCTAATCTATTTATGCAATGTTCCATTTTATACTGAAACTCAAAGGGATACACGTAGATTTATATCAAAATATTTTCCTATGGAGTCATCAAATAGCTTTGGAAGTAACAGGAAATAGCCGCATGGAAATTAATTGTGCTTCTCTCGATATAGATTGGTACAATATTGAAACAGAAATACAAGGGATCAATAGATTAGATCCAATAACCTGAGTGAGAGTGGGCTATTTCCCCGTTCCTATCCAATGGGCAAATAGATTCCTGCTCGTTCCATTACACTCGACGTAATACGGGAGTAAAAACACTTCATCAATACCATTCACTAGAATTTAGATACATTTTATGATCCCACTAAAACCTATTTAATAAAAAAAAACATCTAGTTACATAACTACTACCTAATATCATCGTGATTGGTCTTTGTTGTAAAACTACTTACTTTCAATGATCTATTCTGTGATATTTTGATAACAGTCAAAGTATCAACAAAATCAAGATTGAATAATTTGAATATGCACGCAAAACGCAAATTAGATGATATCATATAAATAACAGATACAAAACCAAACACTTAGATTAGAGTACCAAACTATGGATTTTTGGAAGAATAAAGTTGCCGTAGTCACAGGCGCTGGTCAAGGTATAGGAGCCCAAATATCGGAAGATCTAGTGAAGATTGGAATGACTGTCATTGGATTTGAGCCTACAGAAGAAAAGGTCTCCACAATGCTAGATAATGTGAAGCGTTGGGGTAAAGTTGAAGGTCGATTGGTACCATGTAAATGTGACATTTCCAAAGATGAAGATTTAATACTTGCATTTGAAGGTGTTGTTGAGCATTATGATGGTGTTGATTTACTGATAAATAATGCAGCTATTGGAAAAGAAGGAATGCTTAGCTCTGGTGAAATATTAGATTTCAAGAATATCATTGATGTAAACATTTATGGCTTAATGGCGTGTACTCGTATGGCTATTGCATCAATGGTAAGAAAAAATGGAGGCCAAATAATAAATATTAACAGTATTTGTGGCCATTACATGCCCAATTTCATGGAGCCAACTATAAACATGTATATCGCATCAAAAAGATCTATGACAGCTTTGAGCCAAACTCTATCAGAAGAATGTAAGATGATGAATATTAAAATTACAAGTGTGTCGCCTGGTATGGTTCGCACTGGTATTTTTAAAACTGCTGGTATATCGTTCATCGATAACGCTTTTTTTGAGAAAAACCCACATTTGACCGTACATGAGGTGTCCATTGTTATCATGAAGATTTTAGCTTTACCTCGAACTGTGGTAGTGAAGGAAGTAATGTTTCATGCTCTACATGAAATTTATTGAATTTAAGTGGTATACATACGTCGCTGTGAGACTTTACTAGTATTTATGCGATGCAATAGTTCGAATGACCGAGGCAATGGACAACAACGTGACCGTAGCTACCACAAGTAAACATGGCATCATCATTAGTGCTATATACAAGATCAAAGCTGTTATGCTCGCGTCGAGGAAAATTCAAGACAGTGATATTGCAACATTCTTAAACCAACGTAGAGCTTCACAAATTAAAATGGAACAGTGGATTAATAAAATTGCTCTGATAACAAATTGTGATAACAAAACTGGTTTACAAATAGCTGAAAAACTTGTAGAAACAAATATGACAGTTATATGCGTCTGTGATACTAACAAAAAAGAAGATTCAGGGGCGGTGAATGAGAAACTATTTATTTATAAATGTGATTTTTCTGACATAGACAGCATTGAAACCGCGTTTAATAACGCAATGGAAACACACGGTTCAGTTGATGTTTTAATCAATAATATAAATAGTGAGTCTAACTGTCTGGTGAGTGATGGTGATCTGAAAGTGATTAAACAGATAACTGATAAGAACATATCAGGTACCGTTGCCTGGATTAGATTGGCAGTTGGCTTGATGATTAAGAAAAAAACCAGAGGCCACATCATAACACTACGGGAGCAAGAAAACCCAGATGACTTGAAAGGTGTTGTCAGAACAGCTAATGCTGCAGTAGAATCTGTGAATGAAATACTCAGACATGAGTTAAGATATCTTCATGTGAATATAAAAACAACTCATGTAAAGTACTGTGCTGAAAACTCTATAAACGATGTTGCATATACCATACAATTTGTATTAGATACCTCAGAACATCTTCAGATACACGAATTAGAAATAGACAGTTTTGACTGTTTTAATCAATAATTAGTGGGCCTAGTTCTACCTGTATAATTGTCAAAGTATATCTTCTCGTAAATATAACATTTTTTATCACTGTGCAATACATATTACATATAAAAAATATTGAGAATTGGGATGAGAGCAATTTTATGAGCCCTAATATTTATTGAATAAGTAAGCATTACGTTTTTCATCGTAGGCGGCTCTTACACTTTTTTATAGTCTTCAACAGCTCTCTTTCAGTTGTCTTTTATGTAAGTACATCTCTAAAAATAAAATATATTCACGACGTGAAAGATTTTTTTTCAGATACAAATAGGTGAAGAGTTTTCTACCACCATGTACTTATTTTAAAGTTAGTCTTAGTCTAAAATACACAGAGTTCTCGTTCCTGAGGAATAGTTAGTATTAGACAAAGTAAATAATAGAAATGCTATTTTTTGGAAAGCATTATAAAAATTACTTTCACTGATTCAGCCAACATATTGCAATATAGTGCATGGCACATTTTCACATCTACAAAGAATTAGTAATTTCAAAAGAACTCATTTGATGTAGCGTAGCAGCCGTCAAAAGCCGGCGTAAGCACATTATCTTAATTAAATGGCTGGAGCAATGGCTGGAACATTAGTGCTCACTACGGAATGTTGTTTTGTGTGTGTGTTTTGCAAAATCACGCTCGGCAACCCACACCATCTCATCTACTAGCGTGATGATAGACATACGCGAAGGTAGAAGGGTTTAAACAATTTGGGTCATTTTGTGGAAAACTGTTTCCACACTTTTCACTTTGCTCGTTTCAGAGTCAAATAACCTATTCACTTGTTCTTATATAAACATAATAATAATCTGGTTATTTTAAAAAGTAGCCACATTTGTTTCTTTGTAGTACATAATATGTATAACATACATACATAATAGTATTAAGGCCTCCGTCGTAGCTACTATAGCCGGGGCCTCTGAAGCATGGAAGCGTTAAGATGTAAATGCCACTAGCGGTCACCCATCCAAATAGTGACCGTGTCGTAACAAAACACACACTGTTAAGTGATCCATACCAAGTCTATCAAACTGGATTAGATGGTATTCTATTCAATAAGCAGTGTTCTATATTCAGATTATTCTTGCACCACGCTCTGTTCGGATAAGGCCAGTAGGTTTGGGATACTATGTATTTAGGATGGATTTCGATATGATTGTCTCATTACGTTCTAGAATAAAGGTTATGGGAAAAATATTTGTTTTATTTAGCTACTATCTTTTTAATATTATTATAGTTACTCCAGTTACATTTTTCACTCAGAATATTGTAATCTGAAATACTGGAGCATTTTTGCATAATATTTTTAAGCAAAGTTCGTAAGTAAGCTACCACTATGCAATGAAATGTGTATAAACTAAATAATTTAAAACCTGAGAGTTTCATTTTTCTCCAAGCTTAATTGACTTGACGAACAAAGGCGAAAGTGTGCTTTTCCCTCGCTGAAAGAAACTTAATTAACTTCTTTTCTGTTTTCATCTCTATCTGATGAAGAGGATCATCTGCAAGTCTCTTAGTTATTGTTTTCAGTTTTATTGTGTTTGTAATTAAGTATTCAGTGTTGGCACCTGACCGTCGTCAAGGAAGTTTGGAAGTGAGGAAAGCTTTGGTAATTTATTAGAAAGGTAAAAGTCAGTAGGTACTTAGGAGTGGAAGCCAACCACGTTTAAAGGTAGGAAAAATCGGTCAGGGTAATAATGATCACATTGTCTAGGTAACTAATATAATAATCCAGTTCAATTAAAAAGTAGGTGTATGTAGTAAGATTTTTAAAACAAAATTATTATTATTAGAAATATCAGGATATTATGATTATTAGAAAAAAATTCTTGAGACTGGCATGGTTTAACCACTAGTACGCGAAATTCAACCTATACCAATGAAGCCAGAGAGGTCTTTATTTTATTTCCTCAGAACCTGTTTTTTCTATATATAGATGACATACTCCTTTGAGTTTGATTCTTCAATTTATTTTTACTGACAGCTGCTAAAGTGTGCTAAAGTATGATCTTTCAAATTCTGCCACCGTTTTATTTTCAACTTAGGTATCAATGACTACTATTTATCCTCGGAAATAAGTATTACAAGCTTTTTGGTACCTCAAGTTGAAGGTTTTCTTGCTTCATTTTGCATAGTACATAAAACACGATACAATGGTAACCAGTTCAAGTTTATACGGGTTCCGTGACGATGTTGATGAAGAGGAAGCTTCAGAGGAGGCCCATATAGAATGGAGCAACCTGATATTTTTGCCTTTCCACTCAGTGTTTCAGTTATTGGTGATTTTTAGTGTTATTTTGAAGAGTATTTTGGTAAGTGTGATTAATTATAGTGACTCAACTTGTTTGATAGAAAATATTATTTTGAGACCGTCTGGTTTCACTTTTAAAAGGTTCTGAACAATCATCATCATTGCCCGTTGCGTCTTTTGCAGACGATTTAATTAGTGCTTGTATTTGGTGGGGGTAAACATTTTGGTGGCTGTATAGTATAAGTCAATGCGAAATTATTTATATATTAATGCAGGACCAATGACATCATTATTTATTCATTATTACATTGAGTTCGTCGGTATATTCAGTATACCTATGCTGAACAAAAAGTACAGATAGAGCAATGTAGTCTCAAGTCTCTACATAACTAAACACTTCCATGGTCAAAAAGCTTCACGGTTGTTTTTAGTTGATTAGAGTTCCTGGCCGTTGATACCTTTTAATTTTAACCGAGCTATGATATTATGAAAAGGTAGATATTATAATAGGTATATATGATTCTGATAACCTTTAAAAAAGCCGAGACAGCATCAGATAACCGGCATATTGATTCCAGGGTCCAATTCAATCAGTTTACCCAATCGTGTACTGTTGGGACGTAATGGACCGTGATGCTTATTTGTCATTTATAAAGTACTTTTATTGGTATTGCTGCGATACGATATACGGAATCGATACATTCCTGCATATTGTTCACAGGTGCGTTAACTTTTATGGGTCGTAAATTAAAATATTGTGCTTTAACAGACTTTTAAGTAAAACTTTTCATGATCAATGAATTGCAATCCTTGCTTGGCCTGTATGCTGATTGACTGCTCAAGCACTGATGCGGACTAAAACATAATTTTTTGTATAAAAATCTCTACTCACATCTATGCTTGAGTAATGATTTCTGTATTGGCATACGGGCTTTGGTTTTATTACACGAAAATACTAAGCATTTCGCATATCAACAAAATACCATTTTTAGTAGCATCTTGTTCATATAAGTACCAATTGCTTGATATTTGCTTATGATTTTTTTAAATGAACCACATTTCATCTACCGATTGGTTTTCTCTTTGGTAAATATTTTTGCAACTTTCAGACAAGTAACAGACAAGGCAATGAGACGTGAGCATCTACCCAAATCGGGTTGCTTGCTATTGGCTGATATAATATCCTTGATTCCGTTCTTCCGATTTGTCGTTACCGATATCTGTCCACCCGTGCTGCTATGGCCAAATATTTTGGCCTTTACTGAATTCGCTGTGTGAGTTATCTTATTAAAACTTTTTACTGAATTTTTAATGAAAAGAATTAAGATACTATCTTTGAATAAGTTAGTATACTTGCTTTAGGAAACTTTAAAAATAATATATTTTTAAGGAAAATACAGGCTTAGTGTAAATTAGTAGAAATTATATTTTATTTGGGTTCTGAATTAAAATGTGCAAAATTATTTCTTTGTTTTAGAATTTACAGAGTTGTTGAGTATTTCTCGTTGGTGACAACTCACTCGTTTTGGAGAATGGTTATCGGTTTTACTATACTTTTGGGTTGTTCTATTAATTGTGCTTCATGTTTTTGGCTTTTGCTCACTAAGCATGGCCTTTGCGGAAACTGTAAGAAAGGCATCTATGATTGGAGAAGCTATGTTGTGCATAAGGTAAGTACTTGTAATATTTTAGGTCTAGATTTAATTTTGCCATGTACTTTACGGCATTAATAATTTGAACAAATATAATATTACAGCTAAATGAAACTGATGAAGGATACACAACGTATGTTTACTCAACAGTTTTTGTATTTTCATTTGCGTTCAACAAAATTATTGATGAGATAAAACCATCAACTATTGTAGAGTTCATCGTAATAAGCGTGATTGTACTCCTCGGACATTTCATGACAATATTTGTAATCTTCCCAAAAATGTTTGCCGAAGCAATTCTAAGGCTTAGAAGAATTTACACCTATTATCCACAAGTTAAAAGACTGGTGGCAGACACAAAAAGAAGAAACAGCTCACCAAATGCAAGCGTTGAAGTTGAAAGCTTCTTTAGTATGATGTGGAAAAAACGTAATGGCATGAACCATCTTCCAGAGGTTATTACTGACTTACCTCGGTATCTCAGAGTAGACTTGAAGAATGATATAGTGTGGCAAGTTTTTCACCATAGTCCCATACTAAGAAATACATCGAGTTCATTAAAACGTATGATCTGTGAACTTATAATACCAGATTACAAATTACCTGGTGAGAAATTGTATTCCGGCATGAATACCCAATCACATCTGTTTTATTTGAAAAGCGGCGTGGCTCAAATACTTTCGGCAGATGATGGAATTACTCCCATAATATCAGTAACCAGTGGTACTCTTTTTGGTGACACAAGTTTTCAAATTCCCCCGTTGAAACGAAAGGTCGCCGTACGTTGTTTGACGTATTGTGAAATACTATATTTGACTAGACATGATTATATACGGTCACTGCACAAATATCCAGACGATCGCCGTAAAATAATTGACATGGTAAACGATAGAATGAAGCACGCACGTACTTTACACAATTGTAAACAACATATAAGGGGTCTGGATAGAACTGAAGATGAAGGTATAGCGTGGGTCAAAAGGCGCTGGTGGGAAATATCAGATACTATGAATAGTTGGAAAAAAAGATCAATTAAAAAAGATGGCCAGAAGTATGAACTGCCGCCAGAAGAGGCTGTCTATCACTGTGCTAAATATATCGGACAGCTAGTGCTTTGTACTGATATCCAGCTACAGACCAAGTCTTTGTTCGCGAATGTCAAGTTTCCATGGATACTGTTACCACACTCTAGTTTTGGCACCATATGGCATAGAGTCGTTGTCATCACCGTTTTCTTGGTGCTGCTGCTGTACCCTCCAAACATATCATCCGTACAGCCTATCCCTTCATGGTTTAAATTTTTTCAATATTGGACTGATTTTATATATACAGCTGATATTTGCGTATCTCTGCTGACGGCGGTGTCACGACGAGACAATTACACGACCAGCTTTGCCGCTGTTATGTTTGCACGCTGTAAGACATTATATTTCATCTTGGACGTCATGTCATCCATATGGACCGAATACATCGTTGTAGTCATTGGAAAACCCGAATTCTATTATATTGTTCAATTTAATAGACTGATTAAAATATACATGCTTTTTACTGGAGATACTGTACTCTGGGATGTGAATAAAAACCCTATGACCATAATTTGTTATAAGATATTTTTGCTGGAGTTCTCTAGCGTCTATATAATGGGCTATGTGCTTTATGTAGTAAATCGCCTTACTCCTAGTATGACTATGGAATATTTCTTCGGTGAATATACTTGTGACGCTGATTTACCTGCAAATCAATGTGAACCAGGACGTAACCATATAATGGGTATTGCTACTGCATGGGCTATGGAACTGATTTATCCAGAATTTCTGCCGCAAACCTTGTTGGACGTTTACTATTCGATGGCCGTGGACTACAGTCTTTTTTTAATTTTCATGTTTTGTAAAATTCAGTTTGTCGCCGCGATGTATCTGAAATACAGAGAAATGGCAAACTTTCAATACTTCGTATCGAAATTGAAAAAATACTATGAGTATTATAAAATACACCATGATTTGTTGAAACGTCTAGATCGATACCTGGTTTGCCACTGGAAGTACTACAAAGGGGTAGATATTATGCATCCTAATGTGTTAAAAGATGAACCTTACGATATTTACTGGAAAGTTCAAGGTGAAGTGGCAGAAAAGATAATAGGCGAGTCGCTAGCGTTTGTTGGCGCTGATCCACTGCTTATAAGAGAACTTGCTTATGCATCGAAGTTTTTGATTTTACCAAAGAATGCCACGATATTTCTTTTTGGCGTGCAAAGCCAAAATGTGTCATGGGTTGTACAGGTATGTCAAAGCAATGCTACTGATATATAAAATGCTACATTGTTAATTTCTTATAAACATTCCTTTTTCCATAGGGTCATATAAAATGCGAGTTTCACAATGAGGAAGGCGAATTATTAAAAGTATACTATGGTGCAGGGTACATGCTCTCAGTCAGTTCTGTTTTCTTGAACAAAGCATCGCTAAGAACATATAGTGCTTGTACTGAATGTGAAGTAAATTTCAGTTATATATTATTTTCATCTATTTAATTTAACATTTTGAAGTATTTTTAAGTACCTATTATTTAGTTCAGTCGAAATATTAGTGATTTTAAAGAAAATTACAAGTAATACAGTATTTACATTATGTAGTATCTATTTATTTATAATGAATTTGATATTTTGTAATTTGTAAAATGTTTTAGATTTTGTACATAAAGGTGCAAGATTTTTTCAAAATAATCAAGCGTTACCCCGAAGAGTGGGCTCATTTTAATACTTGTATCAATGAGTTCTCACCCATATTTGAAGAAATGTTCCAAAACTATTTACGGAAACATAGAGATGTAAGTATTGTATGAGTACAAAGGCAGGTACAGACGTGTGATTTATATTATAACCCTTGTAATATCAAAGTTGGCGGGACGAACTCGACGCCTTTGATAGAAGTTGGTAGGAGCAGGCCCGATAGAGAAAGAGAGAGAAAAGTGGAAGATGTTGGGGGAGACCTTTGCCCAGCAGTGGGACGAAATAGGTTACTAAAAAAAATATCAAAGAACCTAACATTCTTATTACTTACTTTTTAGTATCAAAAAAGATTGAGAGAACGTGTATTCCACTCACGAGTATCTTCAGTATCGGGTCTAAGCAAAATAAAATTTGTACCAAAGAGCCCTCACTCGGGGCTCAACACAAATGTCTGGGAAGAGCCTGAGTCGGAGTGAGTTTCATAGCAATAATAAGTATTTCATATAAAAAACATACACAGGTCCTTTAATCAAATGATATCTTCCAGGGTCACCGGCTTTCCACCTGTGGCCTTATTTACAGGATACTGTGTAGTGGAAGGACAGGTTTATTACATGGAGTAGGCTTACTGCACACCTATACCATCCTCTCAGCCTAGTTGGCGTCTTCCTTTAGAAAAGAGCGCACTACTCTGCAGAGCTAATCCACGGTTTCTCTCGCCATCGTTTTTCTTCTGATTTAGAATCATAGGCCTTTACATCTATTGAAGATGATTTATACAGCGTCAGGAGACAACCTATGTCTACACTTAACGGGACACTGTAGTGCCTGGGACAATGTTTAGATGGAGTAGGCTTGCCCAGCACCTATACCATCCTCTCACCATAGTCAGCCATATCCACAGGAAAGACAAGGTCAATACGTGCGGAGCTGACTAAGCCAAGGGTTTTCTCATGATGTTTTCCTTCACCGTTAAGCTCGTGTTAATGCGCATATAAATTTTTCCGAAACGAATAATCCATTGATGCACAGCCGGGATTCGAACCCACGACCTTCGGATTGAAAGTCGAGGTGCAATCCCACTCGGCCAACATTTTTTCTGATTTAGAATGCATGCGAATATATATTTTTGGAACATAAAAATCTATATTCACGTACGTAACTGGATTCAAACCTAGGACTAAGTAGGAACGCTAGACTACTGGTGCACTTGGGATAATATTGATATTCAATAAAGCATTTAATCGTATTCAGACTGGATTATAAAAAAAAATCTTTTTGTCTATATTTTCAGGTTTATGAGAACATGGATGTTATTCAGAGCAATAGTGGCTGTTATTTCTATTGTATCTGCTTCGCTGCAAGGTAATAATATTAGGCCCTGCTATAGTTCATCTTCACCGGGTAAACTCTAGACCCGATGGTGACTACTACGCTACACTATTAGTAAGTCTTTTTAAGTGTTTTTAACATAGGAATAAAGCAAAAAATTGTTGAATAAATAATCTCACATAAAAGGTCATTGGTTGAATCCAAAATTTCTAATCAAATCCTAATTATATTGTAGCTTATGATTTCATCTAAATAACCAGTGCACTACAGGAAATACATATAGTTATATGTATAAAATTTTCTGTGTTAAAAAATAAATAAAAAAGTTCTATGTATTAAGATTTATATACTAGCTTGGTTTTTATAGGTGGCAGTGGAGTGGTGGCGCGATGGTCACTCATCATGATTGGTGCGTTTTGTGATTGCATTGCCTGGATGGACATCTTCATAAAACTATTTGTAGGTTCTTTTTCATTATATACCTATTCTGGTACATTTAAATTTTTTATCGTCTAGTTTAAATAATTTCTACCACCATTTTTTTCAGCCTTTCATTTTTATTTTATACGTAATTAAAGACACTTTAGTGTTATATTAATTCAATTTAATTCTCTTACACAGTTAGCTTATTACAATGACCGTGGTATTTTAATATCCGAAAAAATGAGATGTGTTTTCCACTACCTAACAAGATGTTTCATTCTGGACCTTATTGGAGCTCTGCCATGGTTTGAATTCTTCAGAGGAGTCATGAGACACTACTTTTATGACGACACCACAATTCTTATCAACACATTTTGCAAGTTTGCCCATCTGTACATCATATTGGGGTATTTCGACTATTTTGGCGATGCTCCAACTATTAATGTTGCTTTTATCAAGGTTTGTTTTTTATTATTGCTTGTTTAAGTAGTTCATAATAAAATTAGGCTTTGGATTCGAACGATTAGCTAATAATTTTCATAAAGTAATACACTCTACCTCTATTCATGCACTTGCGTAAGAAAATAAACGTTCTGTTGTAAGAAAATATATTTTAAAATTAATTTCATATGCTGTATTTTTTATTTACTTTCTTATGCTTCCAGATATTCAAATGGCAAATGGTAACAATACTAACAATGCTCGGAGCCAGTCATTATTTTATGTACCACTGTGTGGATTATACGTTTGACGATAGAGCAAATCTAGTTAGTGTGCAAAGCAGAAATGAATGCTGGCTACCGAAGTTTCTAGAGTTGCAACGAGAACCTACTGTTGCGCAGTTGCATATTGTAAGTATTTTTGAAGTTATACTTCTAATGCGACTTCCAACAAGGTTGCGTTATGCGTTTAACGCTACCCCATACGGAGAGCCATTCAAAATCTAAAACGCTTAGAGCGAGAGTGAATGCGTGGCACTCGAAGTATAACTTTTTCCGCGCGAAGGGACTCCACGCACTGGTTTTTTTTACAACCGGTAGAGAAGATATAGAATCAAAACTAACTACTGCTGTAAATAAGGGTAAGTATTGATTGACCCCATACTGGCTTGTCCCCGATGTGTGATCCTGTTAAAACAGCTTACTTACTTACGTATGGTGTGGTGAAATTCGTCAAACCTACCCAGTCTTTCGATTGAATAAGCCCTCTGGCAAGGTGAGGCGATATCAACTAATGAACTACTGAAGCAAATAGTTGATGTTCAAGAACGGACTTAGTGGCGCATTTTCAGAGACGCTAGTAAATCTATATAAGTTAATGATGATCTGCTGCACACCGCTGCGTTATGCGTTACGATCGCGAGACCAAGGCTTTAGCGCTACATTTTGCAGATCGTCTCTCCAGCTAGCTGGAAGGCGTCCTACACTAAATTAAGCTTGCCTAAACTTAATTAGGTTAACTACGAGTATGATGAATCGAGCTTTTCTTTACCACGCCAGATTTAATTTATTTAAGACTGTATTAGATCAAAATAAATAAATTTAAAAACATTAAACACGTTAGCTTGATAATTAGGAAAAGTTGCTTGTAAAATCTCAAACATACATTAACAAAACTTGATATTGTTGATGTAACAAAATTGAGAGTGCTATATTACAACAGCACCATTAACAAAAGTCTGGAAATGTTTCAATGTCCTTATCAACGTATCAAAACCTTTCAACAAACATCCGAAGAAAATTTTGTTTGTAAAAGAGTTCACAGAGGTATAATAATGGATTCGTTCACACAAACCATAAAAACCTTAGAGAAAACATATAAAAAAAAATGCCATCAGATATACTAAATAGCCAAGACTTAGAAAACCATGACCCATTCTTGCCGTTTCTGCAGCTCTTAGGACTTGTTTGTAGTATTTTCATCGTTGAAAGCATAGCCTAAAAGAACCTTCAAATGAAAAGTGTAAAGAATTTCACACAAAATCTACCTAAAATACAATTAATTTTAAATAGTGTAATTACTTTTATACAATTCTTGATTTGTATCAACATTATTTTAGTGCGATTATCGTGCCTTAGTCGATCATTTTACGCCTCAGAGTTACCTTGTTTTTCTAAAGGTCTTACGATTATTATGCCTCTACTATTCACAGTCCCAAGAGAACATAATACACACTAACAATGACTGATGTACCCTTCGGGAATATCACGTTATTCAAATTACAGTTGTACGCGGAAAGCCTGAACTTGGCTCAGAGTGGCCTCATGAAAATGAATTACGGGAGATTCCATATCGATCGGAATAATCTTGGCGTGGGCATTGCTTTGTGCTTACTTGGAATCATGTATTGGTAAGGTCCTCTAAGCGTTTTATTTATAAGAAAAATGCAACAATCAGTTGGCCAGTTACCTCTGCCTATGTTACCGTTGACTGTCTGTACTTGCTTGTCATGGAATTGGTTGGAACCAATTTAGGTACATATATTTTATTAAAATATTCCGTGGGATTCTTTGGGAAGAAAGCTTGCATTGAGTGGAACCAACCCCACATTATCACAGAGAGCACGTCTGTTAATTAAGGATGTGCCTTACAAAGCATTGGACTTCTTCACTAGGCTAAGATGTTAAATCTCATTTTCTTGTAAATTTTACTTTTTACTCCTTGAGGTGCGAGGCGAGGTATAGATCGGGATTGGCCAACAAACTAAAAAAAAATTCAATTGAGTTTCTACAACTTGTTTTAATAAGAACTTTTGAAGTCTGTTTCTCTGTAAAACTAACCAATTTCCATGTTTCAGGTTTGTAATGTGCTATTCACTTACTCTCCTAGTACTAAATTCGCGTGGGAACACGCTTTTCCAACATGGGGTTAGTCAGCTCAGAAAGTTTCTTAACGGTGAGAGGGTTGACAAGAAACTGATCAATCAAGCATCTGCTCACTTTACATATTGGTGGATGAGGTATGAGCTTTTTAGATTAGTATTAAACAATACGGTCACTGCATCTAAACGTGAAACTGCACATCACAAATGTCTGATAAGATCTACCGACCACACAGTACTTGAAGAAAATACAGTACCCATAGGAATTCGTGATCTTCCTTTTTCGTTGGACACAATATATTACTACCGTGTTCTTTTCATTGGATCTCGTTGGGGTCACCACAGAAGAGCACATATCCTAAGACGTGTTTATTTGTTCATCTGCTAAGACGTATTTATACATGATGCTTTAGTGAAACCTCTAAGAATAGAATAAAATAGAATAGAATACGTTTATTTTGAGTCATAATATAAAGAAACATGCACAGTTACATCAAAGAAGTCACAATAAAAATTAAAATCTAATATATGACAACAAAATAGGTCGTCACTCAGCATAAGCTGTAGCAGCAAGTGTACTGCTACAACGCTGGTATTATGTGACGTCAATGCGTACCCCGGCAGCAACGGCGAAATGATAATAAAGTAATGAAATAAATAAGTTGACATGATTTTGTTTTAGAACGAAGGGAATCAACATCCATCATTTGACAAACGAACGAATTGGAGTTGTGCTCCGACAAGATTTAAACTATTACTTTTTTAAAAAGTAAGTACTTGCATCCTCACAAATGTTAATTTTTGACGCACTCAAAAATTAACGATAATATATTTTCGACGACTGTTTTCTGCGTACAGATATTGTTTTGGCAGACAATATCCGTGGTCACTTTTAATGCATATGAAATAAAAACGTTCTTCTCAAATGCTATTTTCTTGCAGGACCTTCACAGCTTTAGATATATTACTTCTTGGAGGAGAAACTCAGTCCCGTCAACTAGCTAGCTCCAGCACTCAAATTTATGTACTACCTAGTCAAGAAATCATGAGAGAGAATGATATTATATCCCATGTGTACATTGTACATCGAGGCAAAGTCATTATCAGCCAGGGTGGTGAAAAAATTATCACACTCACTAAGGTATTTATTTTATAAAAACTGGTCCCAAAATCTTTGTAATTCTGTTATCTCTGCAACAAAATAATAACAAATATCAACCTCTGCTTAGTTTGGGACTAGAGGGCATTGTGTGTAATGTCCAAGGAGTTTTACTAGCTGTGCCTGCGACTTCGTCCGCGTGGAATAGTGTCTTTGGGTAGCATAGGGTAAAACTTTTACAAACTTTGAATGTCATATTTATTCAACAGCCAAAAAAATAAGTTTCAAGCTCTTGAGGATACTTCCATGCAACTTTTCATCCTCCCTTTCAACCCCTTACAATTCTTTATCGCATTGAAAAGTAGCCTATGTCCTTTTTCAGGCTCTAGACTATCTGTTTACCAAATTTCATTTAAATCAGAGACAGACAGAGTTACTTTCACATTTATAATATTAGTTAGGATTACTATTAACTTTATAGTGTTGTGTCATTTTCTTACAACAAATTTAAGATGCATAAATTGTGAATATCCAGGATCATTTACCCGCTTTGAGTCAGTTGAAACAGCTTCATTAAATCTTATGTATTCAAACGTGCAATAGTGTCAAGTATCTTGGGATTTTCAGGGTTGCATTTTTGGACCACTTCTGAGCAGCGAAAATCGACCTGTTCACATCTCTGCTATATCTGAAGGTTTTGCAGATTTACTTCAAATACACAAAAAACAGTTTCAAGATCTTATTGATTATGCGGTGAATATTTACCACTAAAAGTTACATCTGTATTAGTTCAGAGATCTTTGTAAAGCTTCTTTGTTTTCAGACAAGAAATAACATAGCGAAGAATCCTCAGTCTAAAAATGATTATATGGCAACGAAAAAACATATTGCGGAAAATCCATACGATACCATTCAATATATCCTTCGAGGGCGCAAAACTATCAAATTACCCGTGAGTTTCACATATTTTTATCCTTTCATTCACTTTAATAACACATTTCCGTAGAAGGTCTACGAGATTTGTAGAGGGTCTACGCTTTTTGGATCTGACTTCAGTTTTTGTACAATAGCAAACTATTGAAAAGCCTTTATTGAATGCCCAGTTTTTATATTCTACTAGTATACGTGGTAGGGTTATCTTAATCTTGGCAGAAGTAAATAAACGGTGAAGGAAAACACCGTCAGAAAACTTGCGGCTTAGAAAGCAATATGGCCGACTACCCCATTTAATTTTATTTTAAAACATGTCTAGGACACTGCAGCCTTTTGTTCATAGAGCATGGTTAAAAAGCTTTAGAATTATAATTATATGCAAAACTAGCCGTCGCCCGCGGCGTTGCTCGCGTTCTAGACCCTTTAGAGTGCGACTTTTCAAAATTCTTTCCTTAGTGCGCCCCTACACTGTATATGGAATCTACCCTCCAAATTTCATACCTCTACGACTTATAGTTCAGGCTGTGCGTTGATTCTCTGTCAGCTTCAAAAGAGTTTTATATATATTGATTGATGATTGATGATGATGATCAATAAGATGCCAATGATGCTACTAACGGATGCTAGTAAAATAAATCAATCCATTTTCTTCCAGTTTATGACAACTTCTGTGGAAGCACGTCACAGTAACTGGTATTCCACTTGGCTAGTAATCGCCTGGCTTTTGGCGCCTGTATGTTCAGTATCAGTTGCTCTGACTTTGATAACTCTACCTCCGTATGTTATACCGAAACTGTGGTGGTGTTATATGCTTGTGGATACTATTCATTTTGCTAACTTTGTTACAGAGTTCTTTACGGTAAGTTAATTTGATTATACTGTAGAAATTATTTTTAATTTTTATATGTGTTGTTATGCAAAAAGAATCCAATCCACACTTTTGACAAAAAATAGTTCAAACGGTTCTTAAAGTCTAGTGTTAAAAAAAACAAAGGTATGAGTAAAAGTAAAGGTTAAAGGTATGGCATATTACATTCTTAAATTTCATAATAAAATGTACATATGCGGCGTAATGCACTGACATTAAAATTTTAACCGGGATTAAAGTTCAAGATGATTAAAAAAAAAATCATGTAAATCTCTGAACACAAATTATTTTAACATACAGATAATTCCAAGAATTATTTAATGGCAGAAGTTACCATTTAATATCAGGTGAGCTATCAGCTTGTTCCATTACTTTTATAAAAAAAAAACCAATTCAACATTACCTTACTTCCCATGGTCTCACCCCCATATGATACAGGTTAGATTAGATGGGCAAAGATTTCAATCTTAATATTTTTGGTTCCGATACGAATCAATACATTTTTAGGCGCGTCAATCCCTTGTCTGATTTATAACTCTTGATCGTGATAGATATTTCTCGATTGGACATAACAAATCGACAGGAAATTGTGTCACAGAAAAGGTGCGAGTAGAAAAGATTTTTAAAGAGCTCGTCATGTATATTTACCACCGTACCTATTTCTGCTACCAAGCAGTGATGCTCGCATTGCTTTGTTCCGGTTCGAAGAGTATGGGTGTCGGTGCAATTAAAGCACTTCAGACATGTCTTACGTCTCAGAGTAGTAAATGCAGTGCGATGCTTCACAGAACACGTTCTCCGTCTATGTGCTCAGTGAAGCAATGGCAGTGAACACAGGCAGAGGTTATCATTTAACATCAAGTGAGCCATTTGCTGACTTAGATAGATAGAAAATAGTTCATTTTGTGCCACAATAAAAAAACATAGCCTTTACAGAAAATATAAAAAAAATAGGAACTAAAGCAAGCAAGCTCGTATGAGTTAGTGGCCAACTCTGATCACGGAGTTTTTAGGCCGCCTTAAGGCCTCCGTCATGGCTTAACGACTGCTAGAACCGGGACTAAAAGTTTAACGTATGCCCTCCGAAGCACGGAAGCGCTCAGATGTAAATGCCACTAATGGTCACTCATCTAAATAGTGACCGCGCAGGACGGTGCTTAACTTAGATAATCGGTGAAGAATGACTGAGCAAGCTACGCCACGAGTGCTTTAGGAACATAATTACAATAATAGGGACTTACTGTACGACTTCTTTTTTTTTTTTTTTTATAGAAAACTAGCCGTCGCCCGCGTCGTTGCTCGCGTTCTAGACCCTTTAGGGTGCGACTTTTCGAAATTCCTTACTTAGTGCACCTCTACACTATATAAGGATACTACCCTCTAAATTTCATACCTCTAGTACTTATAGTTTAGGCTGTGCGTTGATTCTCTGTCAGCTTCAAAAGAGTTTTATATATATTAATGATAATGATAATGATGATTGATGATTGATCATTGATGATAAAAGCATTTTTTTCCAGTTGGAACTTGTGGTAGTCGACAGGAAATGCGTAATGCGTTTAATAGGATGGCGCAGGTTCAAACAATGGACAATCTACGTTGACGCAATAGCCTTACTTGTTCCAATGTTGACGTACATTACTGATGATTGGTCGTATCAGATGGTCTGCTTTTTGCGACTGAGATTACTCTTTGAGTATCATTATCATTTTTGCAGAAGTTTTAAGGTACGGTTTCATAATGTGATGTGATAAATGTAATATTGGATTTAGTACATGGTCTAAAAATGTAGTTAAATCATTGTGATAAAACTGTAATATTTTTTTATTGACAAAAACTAATTTTACAAATTTATTTCAGAGCAAAGCAACTACGGTGCTTATGAAATTTCTGATAGTAATTCTGATGATTCATGCTATGACTTGTGGCTGGATTTTTACAGCATGCAGAGGTATATTTTCTTCCACTAGCTCTATCATTTGCATTCTATTATATTTTGAGTTTCTAAAATTGTTTTGGCATATTTTTTATTTTGTATATTTGTACGGTATTTTAATTTTCTTACAGATGATAACTTTCCACTGAAAGTATTAACAGGACCTGCAAACATTTCTATTGACAAAGACGTCTGGGTTTTACCAAACGAAAGAAAAGGAGGTATGCTTGTTTTCATACACAATTGCCACTACACTACTAGAGTTTTCCAACTACGGAATAATGAAAGAAAAAAAACATATTATATTGGTTTAAAAAAAAAATTATTAAGACTTCTCCACGCCATCTCCACACCTTGGGTCCCTGATGGTCAGCGGTATCGGGGTCGGCCAAGCAACGTTGGCGTGCCGAACAAGACGCCTTCGACAGAGGATGGTGGGAGGAAGCTCGGGACAGAGAACATTGGAAGTCTTTGGGGGATTTTTGCCCAGCAGTAGGACGATTTAGGTTAAATAAAAAAAAATGAAAAATGTATGCTTTCATCTTCTATTAATATAATATATTTTCACAAACTTTAGGCTGTGCCCGTGTGACCAAGAACTTTGACCACATATCGCGGCGAAATGTACCCGGTTTTGTGGTGCCAAGGAATTGGCAGGACGACTATATTGTATCAATGACTTACATTATATTACTTCACACGCAAACTGGTATTAGTACTGTAAGTAGTTTTTACTAATAAGTACCTATAACATCAACAAGTGTATAGTGTATATATAAGTGTGTAAATAAGTAGTCAAACAGTAGCATTTCTTGTGACGGTATTCCATCAATACCAGAGTAGAGTAGACATTAGGTACTTATGTACACCGAAAAGTTTTTATTTTTTAACTAGCTGATACCCGCGACTTCGTACGCGAGCGAAACTTTCCACCAAAATATCTGTCACCAGCATACGATAAACCTCGTGCCAAAGGCTGCTTTTGGTTTAGAAAGGTCAAGCTGTATCTAAGAATCCACGTCTTTGATTCCAAACTACGAGTGAATGGAGATTCACATAAAATATGCTATCGATAAAATTATAAATTCAGACATAATTATTTCAAATAACTAATTTCTGACGGGCCTGGACTAACATTTTAAATTAGCTTCCATATTCAAATCTTATAACATTTTCTATTTAAGGTGGTCGAAGTCTCTCTTAAACAACTCTACTTCAAGCTAACCATGAACTTTTTAATCTACGTCATTGATCTATGGATACTGAGTGTTGGCATCAGTTTTATCTACACGAGATTTAGAGAGCTTTATCAGTACGACTACAATGTAAGGAATTTGATCACATTTCTGAAACACAGCGATATATCTCCACCGTTACTGGACTCTGTCAAAGAATATACTAAGCAATTGTGGCGGAGGCAGAGAGGTTAGTAAATAAAATAAAAACAAAAAATATTTTTTTATCTTATTTCGGATATAACTTCGAATATAACGTAGAACCTACCTCTATAGCCACCTCTTTCTAGCCCCAAAGGTTTGTAGTAAGAAAACTCTAGAAGACGTTAAGTACTTATTATTATTATTAAAGATGATGGTCTACCTTTAACGTCTACGTTCACGAAAAACAATTTGTTTTGAGCGAACAATATTTAATTAAATTTGTGCAAATATCTCGAATATTAATTTTGTAGGCTTATCAGAGATAAGCTTGAATCGATAGTAATATCCAGCCCTAGTCTAAGGCAATTACTTGTCCCACTCTGTTTGCTAATAACTCTCCAACTTGGCAAATAGCGAATTGAGTTTGCCATTCGGTTACAATATTGGACCTTGATGGTTCGTTAAATTGTACATTCGACGTTAATTACTATAGAAATAAATAATGTTTGTGAATCGGTATTTTATTACTTTAGTTTCAAATACATACAAATAATGTTTGTTTCATACAAGCTTATTTCACAGCCTTAAGATTACCTAATCTCGGACATTTCTGGACATCGACTTTGTTCTATTTCCATGGAAAAAAATCTAAGCAAAAACCAGCAGTTTCAGGGTTGACTTCACTAATATTTTGCCCTCTATTAAGCCAGTTGTCTTGTTGTGGTTTAAATTACCCGTTACGCTCAAATACCAGCTGATTGAAAGAGTTAGATGTAGGAAATCTAATGAAACAAATAAATATTATTATTATTTTATATTTTTCTGTAGATTCTCCTCTTTTGAGATTTCTATGTATTTCAAATTATAAAGACATTGCGTAGAATAAGCCTTTTTTAAAGATTTCTACAATATTTTGAATCATAAAATAACTCCTACAGGAACATGGCTACCAGAACTAGCCCAGCAAGCACCAGTGTGCCTTCGAGAAGACTTGCTATGTGCTTTATACATCCACCATTTGGAAACTCCACCACTATTCCGTCAGCTGCCTCCTTACTTCATACGTCAGCTCGCAGCCAGGCTTTGTCGAATCGTCATATTTCCTGGTCAGTAACTTGAAGTCTACATGTACTTTTGTTGATAGTAGGCTGTAGAGTGTTAGTACAGTCAGCCTCGGAAGAAGGACACTATCAGATTTTTTGTTTTGGCTCTGAACAAAATTTTTCATCAATTATCACTCACTTTTAGATCTTACTCTATTTTTAACAATGATGTCACTGGTTCATCTTTTACTAACGAATTTTCTCCAGAGAGCTACGCGGTTATTAATAAACTCTATGTAAGCTTGGCATAGTTACACTGTGTTTTACCTTTTGCACTGACAAGCAAATTCGAATTCGATGAAAAGAAACAAAATACGATCACAGATTATATACTCGTAATAGACACGGTGTAATCATCCAAGCTTACATCGAATTTAACTATAACAGGAACAGATTCTAATAATATTAAACCTTGGACGATTGAACACAATTCGTCCAACTACTAAACCAAAGTAAGTTTCGAAGACTAATATTTATAGTATTTACATGAAACGGTTGACCTATACACGAACTTTTGCATTGAAAGATGATTCAAGTATTCAAAATAATATTGGGGTTATAGGAAAATGCATCGTCCAAGAGGGAGACATGTTTGCTTGTATCTACTTCATACACGAGGGTGAGGTTGAAAAATGGTACATCGATAAAAAGTAAGTTATAGAGTCCATTTATTTTTTAATTTATATTTAGTACATTACAGCCTGCTGTAGTGCAGTGGACTTTCAGATTGAACTAGTTTCTGTCTGTGTCTTCATCCGCGTACCGTTTGATCCTGTATATTTTCTGGGATAAAAGGCTAATGTGTTATTGCAGGTTACGAACTATATATATTCCAAGTTTCATCCAAATCGGACTAGCAGTTGCAGCGTGATTAAAACACAAACATCTAAACATTGACATTTAGGATATTAGTGGGAAGTGGGATGGAATTAAAAAATCCTTATTGCTCAAAAGTATAAACGATGTGAGAAGGTATACCTACATGTAAACTCCTGAAAACCAGCGCTAAAGGAGCCACCGTGCACCTTTAGCATTTGCTGAGCGAGTACCTTTTTTACGCATCTCTCTTTATAATAATAATAATAATAATAAATAATAAATATTCACGGACACTTAACACAACGCCTTCTAGTCCCAAACTAAGCAAAGCTTGTACTATGGAAACTAGATGGCTGATAGAATACATACATACATTTTTTTTTTGTAAATACATACTTATAATACATAGAAACACCCAGACACAGAACAAACATCTATGTTTACAACACACAAATGTTTGCTCTCGGTGGGGATCGAACCCACGACCCACAGCACGGAAGGTAGAGCTACTACCGACTGAGCCATGACGCCTGTCAATTAATTGTTATTTAATGTTTATTTCATTGTCTTTGTATGTGTTTTTGCATTAAATAAATTATTTCTATTTCTATGTAAGTAGGTACAATCTTATTTGTTTTTTTTTTAACTCGTAGCGGAGAAAGCAGAATGATGTCACTTCTATCAACTAATGGATACTTCGGAGTGATTCCCGGACTCTTTCCAAACATTTCGTTTCAATTCTCTTACTATACTCGCACGGTGAGTTAGTACGTTTTAGATGGTTAAATTTTAGCTAGTTTCGCTATCAGAGAATCAACACTATAGTAAATGTAAAAACACAGTGATAAACCTTAGTTAAGGTTAAAAAAAACATAATTTGTATTTGCTGACTGAATTATATAATCTCTTAAAAAATCAATTGTTAAACCAATAAAAACATGAAAGATTCACAGACCAATTTTTTTTTAAATAACTCTACCTGTTATCTCGGAGGGATGTGACTGAAAACCAGTGTTTGCTTTCGAGCATATTATACACTGAGCTGCTACCTTTTCGTCATACTGAAACACACAGGCACTCATACTTGCCTAATTTGTTTATTAATTTAGTTGTTTGTCATATTGTTGAATGGAGAAGTCTTGTAGGGTAATATCTACACCTTTAAAGATGAACGAAAGCGCGATCTAGATCTAAACCGCCTTCAAATATCACAACAATGTCGCCGTAGACATCATCAGTTTTATTTAGACATACGTACTTCATTTATTATGTTTTATTTGTATACAGTATCGAATAAACTTTCTATCTACCTATCTATCTTATCTTATCTTCGTGGAGTCGACAGATCTCGCAAAAACAACCATCTGCAAACAGTTTATTTAACTTTCCTTTTAAAATCCTTAGGTCGTGGACTTCGTATTCCTAAGGCTCCGAGACTGGCAAGACTTGCTGGACGCTTATCCTGAAGTCAAACGTGATTTGTATACGGCAGCTAAGCAGTTGAAGAAAGATTTTGGGGTCTATACTACTAACTAAATAAGCACATTAATCTGTAGTATTATTTTAGAGGATTGATTCACATTATTGCTTATACAACATAGGATATTAAATAAAGATGTTGATATAAACGAATTAATTTATTTATTGATTGATTAATTTTGAAAAGACGTTGCTAAAAATACTCTTATAAAATTTGTATACCTACAGCAGCGTGCTAAACGGAATTTCTAGCCACCTTTGATAAGTCAGAAGCACAAGTTGGCGTAGAATTCTTCTATAATTTGACTTCAAAAGCTTTCCAAGTTATTGTGCGGTAAAATATCTACATTAGAGCGTGCACTCGTGCAGCCAAGAGCCGTAAATCCACAAAAATATCTCCCCAACACAATTAGTTTCCACCTCAACGACCGCTGAATATCGTTACGTTCCTTCGACGGTTTTTGCAATTCCATGGAATTTAATTCCGGCTTCCACTTCGCCTCGCTGAAACAATTTGAGATAATTCCCCTTTGAATATCTTATCCAAATAATATTGTGCTATTATCGCTTTTTTATTAACGCTCCGGTGTACTTTCTTTATAGCTCCGTTTACATCACCAATTTGAAAGGGCTTCCTTTAATATCTCGAGTGATATTTGGATAGAGAATAAGCATTACCGAAATTACGTCGTTTTAGATATTGCTTAATCTTCATGTGTTGGCTGCTAAGCTCTTGGGAAGAAAATACTTGGATATTTTTATTCGCACTCTTTTGTCAATGTCAGATGATGTAGGTAGAGCACGGGTCACTTTACGTTGTGGGTCGCAAGTGAGAGAGATAGCCTCAGATTACTAAAACTATGAGCCTGAGTATTTTTCATAAGCAAAACAAACATTTTAATCCACTAGAAGCTTCTATTATCTAACAAGCTCATCGGATTTTATCGTAAAATATCTACAAAATGATAGCGATCGTCGGATGCAATCTCCTTATTAATTTTCCGAGCATGAGACAATCTACCGGATAAAAATACCGTTTTCAGTCGTATTTTTCGTGTTACTTTTTTCAAGTTGTCTAAAAAAATCTAAGGGACCTTACAAAAAGCACCAGAAGGAATTGGTTATGTAGGTAGCTACTAGATTAGATAGGTAGGTAGGTAGCTATAATATAGGATCTTCGTTTACTTAGCTCGTTTTAGTTATAAATTGTTTATTTGCTAATTGATTGATTAGTCCAATTGATAAGCTCTGACAAACATACAACGCCGATTCACTCAAAATGACACTGAGATTTTTTTCATAATTGCTCTAGCTTACTCTAGCTATATCAGCAGCAATACAGTACATAAAAGCTACCTATTTCAAAACAAACAGAAATGTGTATAATCCTTGCTCATTGCAGCCAAAATGGCAAAGTAAATAATGAAACAGAATACGTGGCAGTTCAACAACAGGGAATATTGTGAAACTCGTCTAACTTTGCCGCAGCTCACACCGTGTGTTTTGCTGGGCCGGGCTTTTAATATGATGTTTTCACTTTCAGCCCATTAGCGCTAATCTTTTTGGTTTAAACTTATACATAAACAATACTTTTAAGTATTTTTCACGTGATACTAAACATGTGGTAACTTTGAACTCTATTGTAACGACGAAGATTTTTCGCGGTGAACCATAAACTGGTGTAACTTTGCCAGTGGTTTGTCATACTCGAGCCCGTGGCCAGGACATACACTCGAGCGAACTAATGTTGTTTGTTCATTTGTACTACGTTTACTAGTAACAAAAGCTTTAAAACATTACTAACATTATAAAAAGCTAAAGACTATAATTTTGTGTTTATTTGCGGGGATAATTTCTGTACCTAAAGAAAAAAGTTTCTGAACTCTTGATAAATCTTATAAATCTAGAGCCTTAGGTCAGGATCAGTGGTTGAGAAGTAAATAAGCACACGCGCCTAAGAAAAATATTCACAAAGCATTGCTAGAATAAAACTAGGCAACTCGGAGCATAAGTAAAGACTTAAAAACTTAAAACTGCGGTAGAGACAAGACACCCACTTAGAGCACGTTGAGTATTGCGGTATTTTCCCAAGTGCAGTTTGTTTAGTGATTTGCATTGCTGTGTTACAGTTGTAAGCTCGGAATGCTTGTGTAAACAGCGCGCAGCGGTCTTGCAAATCTTGGTATTGCTCGGTGGCGTGCTTACTTTGATATTGTTTACCTACTAACATAAAAATGTTTTTGCAATGAAGTAAACGGGCAGCCCAAAAATAGCAACTTTCGATAACGTTATGTTGTCAAATCGTTTTTGCACCAAGGTCCTTTACGTTTTAAATGTTTCCTATTTCTGATATATTTATTTATCTAAGCGCTGCAGGCTTAGCGTAGTCAGTCTCAAAAGCGATGGAACTTTTCATCGCATTTTTTTTTAGAAGACCAACATCCTTAATTTGAAGGTCGCAATAAAGACTTAGATATTTTATTATGGTGGCTTTACGACCTGTGTGGTTAAAATAACCATTAAAATTAAATTTATGAAGGTGTGGAACATTGGCGACCTAATAAACCAACCTTATGTTATAGTCGTGCGGGTACAACTCTGTCGAATTTATTGTTTGCAATTTAGTTTACTATTCGGTCAAGAAGTTACTTTTATTTATTTTTCTAGACCTAAAAAAAGATAGCGGAACGAACTTGAACATTTTTTGTCACACTGCAGAAAAGTATAGTCCCATAGATGTAGAGAGAATGGGGGAGAGGGGCTTTTGCCCATAGACATAGAGTATTGAGACATAGAGAGCTGAGTATAATACTTAATAATAGATTTTTTAAATGAGAGTGGTGAAACAGTCATATGGCCCACTTGATGGTGTTTATTTGTAATGCATTGTCTCACTGAGTACGTCCACTAAGAACGTGCCCTTTGGCATCGTACTACGTCCATCACTCTGAGATGTAAAGATGGTTGTCTCATGTGCTTGTAATTGCACCGCCAATGCAAGCATCACTGGTAGCAGAGATAAAATAAACTTCTTACAGTAAGTACATAACACTACAGGATTTTGTTTGCTTACTTTTTTAGCACCTACCTATAAATAATTATAAGCCTAACAATTCCGGCTGAGATCTTGTATAATTTCCCAAGGGTAAGTAATATTTATACCCGGATGAATTGTAAATTAAACGAAATCTTATTTTGAAATACTCTGCGGGCTGATTTTTTATTATGTGTATGAAAAAAGACAAAAAGTTAAGACCTACAATTTGGTTTAGAAAGAGATCAAAGGGTAGTGAAGTAAAGCACTCTAAGGTTATTTGATCAAGGTTCAATATTGAAACACCGCACAAATCCTGAAGGAACGTGTCAATTTTGAAAACATATAAAACAGCAAAACTTACAGTCGTAAAATAGTATAATATTTACTTTGTAAGCGCTAGATACCACGGTCAGGAAACCTCGAGGAATCTGGTGCCAAGTCAACTCATATGTAACTCAGCACTTGGCCGTAGTTCTGCCTCCATCAAGGGTTTTGACACAATGCCAATGGGAGAAAGCTTTGATTAGAATTTAGTTTTTGGAACGTATCAACCCTTTTGCTATTCTACGCTTTGCCATGGTACTTTGAAAAGTAGGTCTATGTAAAGTGCAACGACATTTCTAAGGCTATTTCTATGTATTTACAAAAAAAAGTAAATAGCTAATCTATCAGCAATATATACCTAGTTCCCATAGTACGAGCTTTGCTTAGTTTGGGACTAGAGGGCGTTGTGTGAAATATCTATATTTACTATTATATTATTACCTAGGTATTATGTTTACCAACAAATAGGTAGGTAAACATGTTTTCTTGAGCTTAGAGATGGAACAGTCTGCCAAACCGTTGCTTTCAGCATTAGCTCAGTGCAGCGCCATCTGCATCTAAAGAAACCTATAGGTACGTGGTTTATAAATTCACTGGTTATTCTTTGAAGTTACGTATGTCAAGGAAAGTCTTCAAACTTCCAAAGAACCATCCAATCTACCACATCTATGCTCCCGCCACATAATATATTTAATTAACTCACAAACTTTCAAGCTATTCAAGCGACCAAGTCTAGTTACAAGCCAACTAGCGCATAACTTTAGTCTTGAACTAGATGAGACTCGGATTTTACGGCATCAAGCTACCCGTGCAGAGGTCCAGACAAACTAGACAAAGTACCTACTCGAACCGGGATTGAGTGCAAGCTGCCACAAAGCGTCTCAGATGGAAGTATCTCTAAACTACGTACCGCAGCGAGGTGGGACTACACGAGGTACCTAGGTACCTACTACCTGAAAACGGTAGTCCCACTTCACTACTTTATCCCATTCAACTTGTTGGTAGGTAATGGAATTAAAAGTTTTCAAATAATGACCTAGTGGCCGTGAAAGTAGAAATCGAAGCGTATCGAAAGGACTTTGGTACAATTATTGTGTAGATGAATAATAATTATAGGTACCTAATTAACTGAATACTTTTATCAAGATAAATCATCATCATCAATATATATAAAACTCTTTTGAAGCTGACATAGAATCAACGCACAGCCTAAACCATAAGTCCTACAGGTACCTATGAAATTTGGAAGGTAGCATGTAGTGTAGGGGTGCACTAAAAAAGGAATTTTGAAAAGTCACACTCTAAAGGGTCTAGAACGCGAGCAACGCCGCGGGCGACAGCTAGTAACCTATATTTTTAATCACTACCTCCTAACCACTTAATATTATCGATACCTACTTTACTATACTTATAGCAGTTTGTAATATTATTTGCAAGAAATAGGTAAAAGCCTTTACTATTTTATTTTTTATTTATTGTTAAGATCTTGAAAAGTTCGTTGATAGAAAAGGCCCAATTTGTTTCTTTCGGATTCCTGACATCTATATGAGAAGATTGGGAAGGCCTCTCAGTAGAGAAGGTAAGTATTCAAACCATTATGATGGTACTTCCATCAGAAAGTACTTATAAACTGAACGTTAATAAAATAAAATAAAATAATACTTTTTTATTATTATTATGAGCCTTCGATATCCCACTGCTGGGCAAAGGCCTCTCCCTCTCCCTCCACGCTGTAATACTTAAATTAATTAAATTTTCGTTTCTACATTATTGTTTGATATTCTAAAAAAAATTAATTTAAATGGGATTCAAAAAGTTAGCGGCCTGTCTGTATGAATAAGTACCAAATGTAAGCTAATGATAGAAACCGTTCGTTGCAGAACCATTTGGTCATTCAGAAGGGTGCTTCTTTTTCAATATTTCATCGACGGCGTTCAAAGCGTGTAATCAGTTGCTACATGACTAGAACGCTAAAGGGATTTAATCTCTGGACACAAAATAGCCTTGCTTCGTTCACGGGTTCAAATAGAATGTAGTTCTTACATAATCTTGGATCAGTCTTTGATAGGTTAACTTTTTAGTTTAGCAGTTTTCAGTAAATATTGCGCAAACTAATGTAGTTATAGTTTGCGCAATATTTACTGAAAATTGCTTGATCCCTAAGTTAATGACGATGCTACTAAATGCATCATGGGCCTTATGCTCAGTGAGGCTACTAAGTATTATAATATGATCTGTAGTGCGGCAGAGATTTTAATCTAATGGGGATGACGTCGTTTATCTGACGAGTTCCTACGTCATTCCTAAAAGAGTAAAACTCTCGCGATCGTAAACGCACAACGCAGCGGTATGCAGCATGCAGTGCCGGACACATAATTGAATGGAAAACATATAGTATGGTATTTTGTTACGTCGAAGTCTGCGTCAGCGGCGAGGAGCAAACGCGGTACTCTGCGTTGTGCTGCACACCGTAGCGTTGTGCGTTACGATCGCGAGACCAAGGCTTAAGCTCTTAAAAACGATTCAGTGCTAAAAACGGAAATACCTGGGGGCGGCGGCAAAGTAACCTTTGTACTTTTTGAATTATATTTTTATAGCTTCCAGTGTGTGAATGGTTTGAACCCATGAGCTGCATGGACTCCACAGTTTATTTTCACTTAATATCGAATCTCAATCCTTGCTGATTGCAGACTAGCAGTTTCAAAACGTTCCTAGCGAGAGAAGTGGAATAATTTTCTGCCTCGAAATAAAGCGAAAACGTATTTTAGTTCGCCTTTTGATGGTTTTACTACACTGTTTACTAACTGTAGAGTGAGATGAGTGGATTTTTTGCAGTACATACGCGTTGCAGGTTAATCAATTAATTATCTTTAAGTTCTGAATGCTTAAGTAACTAGATACCTACTTAAACCAGCGTTAAAGGAGCCACCGTGCACCTTTAGCATTTGCTGAGCGACTACCTTTTTTATGCATCTGTTTTTATAATTTAATGTTTATTTCATTGTGTTTTTGTATGTGTTTTTGCGTAAAATAAATAATTTCTATTTCTATAACATTTCCCAATATTTTTTTTTACATAATAAATACAAAAATGACAAAACAAGCGCAGCTTTATAATAATTGTATTATCTTTCAGGTCACGTCCACAGAAGGCGTTATCTGTGTTGCACTACTACTTATAAATGAGCTGTTAGTTTGGAAATAGTTACACCGAGTTTTGTCTTATGCGTTGACCGCAGGCAAATCCGAATTCGATCCAAAACCACTGAACATTATGCTATTCCAAGTTTACATCGAGTTTATATAAGTCTGTGCTCGGTACTAATCGTGCCAAAAGCGAATTTCTCTAAAAACTGACCACAGCTCAACATACCAGAACTTACCAGCAGTTCTTTTTTTCTCTAAGCAAATCTAAAAAATGTTCCAGGGGATCTGAAACGAGCTCGTAAATACTGCAGCAGGTCTCGGGAGACTGGCCCTAAACCGGTTATTCGGCGCTCCACAACCACAACCAAACGTGAAATATAGCTTTACCGTAACGTAAATACTTCACAATACGTAACGCACCCGTGACAATACACTGGTAGACCTTCGTTAATCGATTTTAGTTTGGATGCACGAAAATTAAAACGTTGATCACTCTTTTTAATCATAGCGCAACTCAGCGTGAAACCGGCCCCGAAACGTGCAAACAAAATGAAGCACTTCATTATACCCCACTAGATGAAAGACGAATAGAGTCTCTAAAGACTAGATGAAAGGCAAATACATTCTACACGAGATCAGTAGCTCTGAAGTGGATAAGTCTATTTTTAACAGAAGATGTTGGCGAGCTATGGCTATCATGATAAACAACGGACTACAAAAATCATAAAAAATTCAAACATTATTTTCTCTATGCTCGATTTGTCTCCATTTACCCCAAAAGAGACATCTAAAGAGTTCCTTGTTAAATAATTGAATGTATTGAAAATAATGAGTACTTTTATACCAATTTAGGTTCTTTGTTTACAATTTAACAACTTACACGTTAATCTCAGTTAGCTGTTACGATAGCTGTAGATGTTAGAAAACAGGCTCCATTTAGCTCAATATAGTAATGCTTTGTCTCTTGATCTCCCGTTTGTCTACGCTAGACGTGGCTAGACCAACATTTATTTTACTTACAAGAAAACTGTGTTGGATCTTAGGATTGTTTAATTTTCATGAGCGGCTTATTTGGCTGAGAATTTCAACTAAGTGTAGGTTTTGTGCAATTTTGTGTGTTACTTATAGCCACTGCGGACCCACGATACCCCTGGCGATTAGCATACTATAGTTTTTTTTAGATACCTATATTTTAGTATGCTAGTGAGTTTATTTTTGGAAGCTGAATATCTAGTTGGCAAAATGCAGGGTTTTCCACTCGTGGTTAGGTACTTTACTTATCATAAGATATATAATTATACTCATCTCACCTACAGATATTTTTTGCATAAATAGAGTTTAGTCTAATTCAACTTTAGGTACCTATACGTCACGATCGGTGGATCATAAACGTTTGGACACGATACACTGACAATATTATAGTAGTAGTCTTTTTAGTGTAGTCTTTTCCATTTCAGTAAATTACAAAAAAATTATCTATATTACCTAGGTAAGGTATGTTTGATGAAAAATATTCATGGTAGAGTTATTGTTTCTTCAAAATCACTTACTCATTCTTTGAATACAGCGCTTGAACTTTGCAGGTTTCAATTTAAACTTGGCCAAAGCATAGGTAACTCACAATAGATAGCTTCTTTGTTTTACTTGCGCTGTTCATAAATATCTGAATAGGTTGGAACTTCGTTGAAACAAGATTTTCAGGGCATTATTAATGCACTGCACCAGCAAAATGAAATTTCGACAATATTTAGCAGGTTTTAAACAAAGTCCATAGACCCCGAAAAAGAAAAGATTAAGAAACTATAGATCAGAAAAGAATTACGCAGGTTTAACTCCTTTTCATCCATGGCTATTCTGAAAATGAAAATATCATCGCTTAACATCAGGTGAGATAGTGGTTAAACGGTTACCTATATTGTAAAAAGAAACAAGAGTCAAAACAGAATCACTTTTTTTTTAAAGATTTTCTAATGAACATAGGTCATAACTTAATAAGTTAATATATAATAATAAGTTAGTTTATCTCATGAGTCATCTAAAGTTTTTTTTTTTGCAAAATTATTTTTTGTTGTAAAAGTAATCGTTACAGAATTTGTTCTTAGTTTAGTGCCTAGTAACTAAGTGAGTGCAATGTAAATTCGTTGTTCGTGCTGGGCGCTATCCTGCTAGGATTACTTACCCAAATACTCCGATGCACTGAACAAACCCTAGTTGTTTGAGTAATTTATATTTCAGCACTAAATAAAATAAATTCATTTTGATCGTCTTAATAACATTTAAAATTGGAATAAGATGAGTAAATATTATAATAATGGTCTATCTTATAAAAAGTTAGAGTAGACATTATGTCTTGTTTAACATACGTAATCAGGACATAATGTCTACTCTAACTTTTTATAAAATAGGGGGTAAGGGTATATTCATATTGGTCTTCTAAAGCTGAGCTAACTAAAATGATTGCTAAATCTCTTTTGCCATATCTTTTAGTAGTCATGCAAGTCAAGTCATGCAAAGAAGTTGTCAAGGAATTCGAGTTTTCACATTTTTTGAAACAACACAAATGGCCTGTGTCCGTCATTCTTCTTCTCTTCAATAATGGCCTGTGTCCGTCATTTCGACAGACAATTTTGCCAATGTCAAGTGTTAAAATTGTAATAAATAAGTCAAGTCAAGTCATTTGTCAAGTCGGCTGTCGTTTGTTTTGAAAAGAAAATGGTGGATTTTCTCTGTAAAACCTAACACGAATATTCACATTCAGAAAAACCACTTTACACACATTTATTCCAATGGCTCACACTTTATGTTACGACCTAAGTATTATTGGTTAAAATTCCACCAAAATTAAACAACAATACTCACAATAACACAAGAAAAACTATTAAAATAAAAGGGCTATGTGTCGTTTCAAAAAATGTCAAAACTCGTGTCCCCTGTGTCCGTCATTTCGACAGACAATTTTGCCAATGTCAAAACAAATGACAGCCGACTTGACGTAAACTTGACTTGACTTATATTATTTAAAATTCACCACTTGACACTGCCAAAATTGTCTGTCGAAATGACAGACACAGGCCATATGGGTAGGTGTAAAAGAAGAAGAAGAAGAAAAAGGAATCTAAATCAAATTAGAGTGAAAGAAATCTTTACACCAAAAGTAAAACAACGGAGGTAGAAAAGTCGAAAAATACGCACCTCTTTGGGAAATCCTATCTTTCACTGCTCTTTTTGTAGATATTAGGAAGGGTATTTTATTAGCTTTGTATTAGGGGAGCATTTTTTCAGAGACTGGTATTTACCCAACACCGGATATCCGGGGGAGTCAAAACAATTTCTAATTTTTCTTAGTAAGGTCAGATTTAATTATAAGGATCCTGTCTGTTTTTAGAGGAAGCTTTTTGAAAATTGTCAATAGGTACATATTTACAAAGGGTGATAGAAACTTAAATATTTTAACCAAAAAATATTGTTTTTTTTTTTTCAAATCACAAGTTCGTGGCTAATTTTAGTCAAGGAAACTATTTCGAAGACAAATCGAATGAAAATCTATAAGATAAAGGAGTGGTAGCATTCAATTTGGAGCAACAGATGTATTTGCTTTACAAGACAAATAGGATGAGTCAGACAGTCGACGTAAATGTGCAATTCAATTTGTCTTTCTTGTTCACAGAGTTTGAGACACATACCTAGTGCTACGGGAAATGAAAAACTTTTGTAAAATAAGATGGAATCTTTATTTCTTCTTTATTAGACAATTTTACATTTTAATAATTAAAAAACATTAAAATCTCAGAGAATTTTGATAAAGTTATACGAAAAAAGTATTCTGCACTCTCAAAAAATACTTTTACCTACCACTTACTAATAAAGTTGATAAAAAAGATTGACATGTAGGTATTTGGTTAAAAAAAAAGCTCATTTGAATGAAACTAGGATCTTTTAATTCTAATTCGGCATAGAGATGTTATGTGGCAAAAAAATTAGGTAAGGCACTAAAACTACAAAGATTTTTATAAAATCCCTGAAGTTATGAGTCAAGCAGGATTTGAACCCGCGGCCTTCCCCTTGAACTACCTACTACCGTCCAGTGTGTGGACTGTGGTGTGGATCCTATTTAAAACTAAAGTTGCCAGTGTCGATAAGATTAATATTAGCAGTCAACCTCTGCTTTGTTAAAGTTTCGTGGTATCAATCGAAGAAGTTTACTAATTGAAGCAACGATGGTTTCTGAGAATGTTTTAATTAGAGTTCAGCAGCTCACTGACCATGCCAAGTTTTAGAGTTTCCGGTTCTCGACTTTGGATGAAAGGCAACTAGATGAGACACTTAAATAAATATTGTTTAATATTTTGTACAAAAATTTCTGGACCCAAACTAACCTTGTCTTATGTAATTATTTCTTGATGCTTTCCCCAAAATTTATCTCAAAAAATCTCGAAAATTATAAAATACCGATTCAAATAAACACTAAGGCCCGTATAGGTACTGGTTTACTGCTCAAACACTGATCCGGACTCAAGCATAGATTTTTTTAGGAAAATCTCTACTCGAATCTATATGCTTGAGTAATACCGCGTGCACACTATGCCCATGCCGCTGCCTGAATGTATGGCGGCATCAATACCGCGGACTTATTGCCACAGCAACATCGCCTTTATTCTCACTAAGCGGCATACATGCCGGCAGCGGCATGGGCATAGTGTGCACGCGGTATAACGATTTCTGTATCGGCATATGTATAGCTGTATAGCTTAGGCCCATAATTATCTTGGCTTGCTTCTCTCACTCGATGATTTCAATTAAATAATTAGCAAAGTTTTGAAATAGTCTTGCGTGAGAAGATGCAAACGAGACACTATAAACCTATCTTGTTCTGTTTTACCTCTGTGTAGGAAACTTGTAAGTTTTGAATTAATGATAATCGCTATTATAGAAATCGCAGAAATTGATCTGGAACTTGTTCCGGGTTTTATTCCTGCCCAAATTGTCAGTGGAATTACTTTTCAACGTTTAAAAGTTTGTCTAAAATCTTAGGGTTACCTAGTGTTTGTTTTTTTTCCATAGTCTTTTTCAAGCTCGTTTATGAAACGATAAAAAAACTGAGTTGACAAAGCCGTAAACAGCTTACCATCTTAGGTTGATACCTTATATTTGTACCTACCTAGCCAAAGTGCATTGATATAGCTCTACCAAGTAAATATTAAACAGATCAATATATTTTTTTTTGGTAGAAGATTTATTTTTCTGGAACTGTCTCAGGGTATCTGTAATCCTTTTTATAAATATAAAAAAGTGTATAGACAATGGCTAAGACATTTTCAACAGTCTGTTAATCTTTTCACTCCCATTCATCATTCCTAAAACCCCCCTTTTGTGCTTACTGCTATACAAGTCAGAGCAAAAAAGTTAAACATTTTTAGAGACCCTATTATGAAAGTAGGAAAGTATTCTCAGACGAGATAGAAATTTAGTTTTTTTATACGTCCCGTGACTTAATACATTGTATTTGAAGAACCTACTCAGTTTTGTGTGCGTCTATCTCTCTCTCTCTGTCGATTCTACATTGCTGAGGGTCACGACCTCTCTTCACTACGACTCAGTTTTGTACCTTCCAAGTACATCAGCCCGCTCAATACTAGGTAGCACCGCAACTGTACCTACTGTTAGGTGTGTTCAAAACGCTGGTGTTCCTTCTATAAGAGTTTGAACACCTGGGTTGGTCCTAGATGTCGTTCTAGGTGCATCGACTGCGGTTCTCGGCGTCCATTATTCACAAACTGGAGTGTTTGGTAATCCAAGACGGGATAGAAGAAAAGAGATCTCGTTGTCGCTCTCCGATAAGATGGTCCGATCTGATCAGATCAATCAGAGACTTCTTCAAGACAGGGTGCTCTGCAATGACACCTACAGAGACCAATAGACACCCATTGCTATGACCGCTATGACCACGAATCCCTTAAAACCATGACCGCGAATGAGTGTCCAAATAAGAAAAACAGTTTTATAAACTGGTCTCGATCTACCTAGCATAAGCTGTGCTAAGTGGCCATAAAAGAAAACATAATTTTGACCATTAAACGGGACACGTGAATAATACTTAGTAGGTAGGTACCTACATTACATAATGAAGTAGACAAAACCGTTTCGATACTAATAAACTTTTTCACAGCCATTTACCGTTAAAGTAGCCTTTAATCGCTAATTAAATCCACTCGTTTAAGGGAGTAATAATTACTTTTTTAATGAGACTTGAAGAAAAAACGAAGATAGTGTTATAACATAAATTTAACCTTTGGTAGGTTTAACAAATTACATTTAAGAAAATATTGAAAAAGTAACGCAAGGAACAGGTTTTAGCAAATTAGACGTTTTTTTTCTATCTAACGTAACTTACCTAGGTACAACTGCTTAGTGTAAAATACATTATAGAATTTAAGGTTCCTATGTATAAGGAAAACGCAAAAATTTTTAGAGGAAAATAAAAAATCTCGGCACCGATTCGCAAAACAAAATCTCAGAGTAACCTGTTTTGTGGCGTAACCAAAATTTTGCGCAATAAAAATACACTCGATAGCAAAAATTCCTTATAGCGCGTGCACACTATGCCCGGCATGAATGCCGCGATTAATTCCGGAATTATTGCCACAGCAACATCGCCTTTATTCTCACCAAAGAGCTAGGGCGTGAACTTGGCGATGTTGCTGTGGCAATAATTCCGGAATTAATCGCGGCAATAATTCGGGCAGCGGCATGGGCATGTGTGAACGCGGTGTAGGAATAAAGGTGATGTTGCTGTGGCAATCATTCCGGAATTAATCGCGGCATTCATGCCGGCAGCGGCAATGGCATAGTGTGAACGCGGTAAAAGTTTTGCTCTAGAGTGTATCATCTATAAAAACTTGAGTATTTTGGAAATCGTAAACAAACCACTTTAATTTCATTATGGTTATTAAACTGTCTATCAAACACAATCTATTTTACTAAGCTAGAACTCAGAGTTTCCACAATATTCAAGATTCAATAGATGACCAAGAATTTTTGCTCTCGACTGTGTGTATAGACAGACGGGCCAACAAAATAACGTGATGTCAGGTAATTTCCCGGCTCTGACAAATATTTTTACATTAGCAAACCAAACAGTAAATAATCTTTATAAACACATTTATTCCTATGACAATAAGGATCATGGTCGTGATTATTTTTATTGTGAACTGTAGTTATGTGCTAAAAGCAAACATTGTTTGGTGTTAAGTTTCCCAGGTAGTGTCAAATTAGTCGTCTTCATATCCGATATTTATAGAAGTGTTAATAGTACGAACTCGTCAGTTCTTCGAGAGGCCAGCAAGATGACTCCAGTCAGTGCCATTTGTTTTGGATTTGCGATTTTATTGGTCGCTGGAAACCTATCTAGTGCAGGTAACTAAAGTTAAAATTACTTTTATTCTAATAACTTTAAATAACTCTATAGACTTTTGATAATATAAATTACTCTCTTAAGTTTTCTAGTTTTTTTAAAAGGGCTCTAATACTAACAAAGTCTAATAGATTTTCAACAGTATGTGAAAAGTGCACATGTGTCAAATTTAAAACATGTTATTTGAACGTTTAAAAATCTGTCTTGGTTTTTTTTATTTTATATATTTTTTAATTATTAGAAACAAAGGACTTCTAAAGGTTAACATGAATGTTTTCCTTTACAGCTCCGCAGTTTGGTGGTAGCTTCAGCCAATCGCAAGCAAGTTCTCAATCCGGTGGCTTTGGCGGTCCCAGCCCTGGTTTTGGAGGAGGAGGCTTCGGAGGTGGGCCAGGAGGTTTTCATCAAGGCGGTGGACAAGGAGGTTTCGGAGGTGGACAAGGTGGTTTTGGGGGTGGACAAGGAGGTTTTGGTGGTGGACAAGGTGGTTTCGGAGGGGGACAAGGCGGTTTCGGAGGTGGACAAGGCGGTTTCGGAGGTGGACAAGGCGGTTTCGGAGGTGGACAAGGAGGTTTTGGTCATGGAGGTGGTCAAGGAGGTGGTCAAGGTTTTGGATAAGGAGGTTTCGGGCATGGAGGTGGACTGGCGCGCTTAAGAAATCTTCCAACTATCAGTATCTCCAAGAGCATGTAACAACCCCCCCCTACCTATTATAAAATAAACTATCTATGAACTTAAAACTAATTAATGCTTATAAATAAATATGGCCTTGTGATCGATAGTGGTTCGTAATAGGACGCCCTACGATTGTGATCCGTTGATAACGCGCAGAATCTTTAAAGGAATTATGTTGAGACTTCTTTTATTTATCGCATGAACCTACCTAATACTAAATTAATACTTTCTTTTTTATCCTAATTCTTTTATCTATCCGAACGTTGCTAATAGTAAATAACCATAAATTGAAGATCTAAACGTCAATTGTTTTATCTAGTACAAACTTTAGACAGCGGAATATGATCAGAATTGTAATCTATTTGATTTTGTTGGAGTTAAATATAGTGTAAATAATAATGCTATATTTCTTCAGAAGAAATCTACTTAAAAGAACTATTATCGAATATATTTAAATGATTCTAAAGTTCCATAGAATGTTAATTTATTATAAGTTTGTTACTAGAAGAATACTAAATTGTGTACTATGAAGTTGATATTGCTATATCAAGACTTCCTTCATGTGCCCCGCCATCCGCACAAGTCAGTGGTCATCGTCACCAAACTACGCATACATGTAATACACATGTAATCGTAATAACCTCCTCTTCATAGCACACATTACTTTATCGGATGTGTGATTCGAAATAGAAAAATGAATAAAACCTATTTTACCATTTCACTAAATCCAATCCAACATCAGTGTTACTATGGATATAAAGATCATGAAACTAAATTCTCTTTAAATAACTTTAGTTACTCAAAGCCAAAGCAGTCTCATGCAATTAAACGTATGCTGCTCCTAAGGCAGCTTGTTAGAGCCACTTCTAACATGAATCTAATTTTAAACAACCTTCTTAGTTTATGGTTTACTCAATCTAATTTATCCAGATAGCCAAGTTCAAAGCTACAAAGTCAAAGAAGTAGATAAGGTCATAAATATAGCTATATAAAGATACCCTAGCTTGAATCAGCCTAGGATACTTCGACATTAGAATTGTCTAGCTAGATAGACCAAACATACGTCATGATAATTACCAGGCATCAGATCAGATAGAAATGATCTATATAACTCATTGATGGTAGTTAACTTCTCTTTTCCATAAGATTAGATTAACCACGAGCCACACGCTCTTGAGTAAGATCAATTATATCAAATACGGACCTTAATAGAATTACAACTTTTCTTAATAGCTATTCCTTCAAATATATAGTTTGAGGAAAACACTCAGACAGGCCAGCAAAAGACAAAGGTTGAAGTTAAGTGTCACTTTTAAAGCAAATAGTCTATATAAGACTTTAAACAAATAGGAATAAAAGTTCCATTTAAATTTAATAATTAAATTACTGAAATTGTAATATATAAGAGAGAGCTACTCGGGCCGTCTCGATAGTGCAATAAATATTACCATTAGATCTATTAAGTGACTTTACTATTGTACGACTTGCGCACAGGATATAGATCCAGTGAGGATAGGAATCTGATATCAAAATTACCGAGGCACAATACTAAATATATTTATTGCCCAGAGACTGTGTAATGGTACATACAGTTCGGTTTAATGTTCAGTTAAAACTAATTATCTCTATTTGTACCCATCATAGACCGCGTGTTTTCGTCAGCGCGATCTACAATCGGTACAACTTTTGGGGTGCCATCTAGTTGTGTTTCCGGAACCTTTTTATAGTTGAACAACTATGATTTAATTCAAAGTTGATTATTAAAAGTCATTTGATAAAATTAATCTGTTATGGAAATACGTTTACCTATATGTTGTGTAAGTATTTTGTTCAATCCAAGCTCAATATCCGAAAGTTATAAAAATTATTAGATCTTCAAAAGATTAAAAGTTTCAAAGTTATAATGTCAAAGCTTAGGTTTGTAAAACACTAGATCTAAGGTTCAGAGTTCAAAATTCAAGGTTTAAGTTCAAAGCTAAGGTTCCAAGCCTTATAATGAATAAATAAACTTGGTAATAAAATAAACTACTTTATGTTGAAGTAAATCAATGTAAATAGACCTTTTAATCTAGATCGGAAGTAACTAACAGAATTATCAAAGTTGTAAGTATGTAAGTAAAAGTGTAGTATGTAGTTATCTACCTTTAACCTACTTTGCAAAATATGTAGTATATAAATGAAAGTAACCATCTCTAAGTAAATATCGGACTTATTTACTCGTGTATTTAAACAAGAAAGATTAAATAACCTAGGTAGCAGAATAAGTTTCTAGGGAAATAAGTAGATGTACTATCAAAATCATAGGAATGTATGATCGGACATAACAAAATGTAGGTACCTATTTGCGTATAGACAAATCACTTTATAAGTAAATACGTTGAAAAAGGGTAAAAGGTAGCCGTAATTAACTAGTGATCCTATCTACTATTGAATCTAAAAATAAAGAAAAATAATTAACCAAGTTAGTGAAGTAAGTTTCTAAAAGAAACCTAATAATTTAATTTTCTCAAAGTATAATAGTGGAGAATTACCTATCTACTACCTACTCTTGCCTACTCGAAGTAAAAGGAGATATTTAGAAAGCTTAGGTAATTAATAAATATAGTCTAATATAGTTTATCCAAAGTAAAAAGATAAAACCACATACAATAGAGTTCGATAGAAAATGAACAATAAGAACTGAAGGCTAATAAAGTACTTATTCCTTTAAAATATAATACGCATTCTGGATCAAATTCATTTAGGGAAAACAGCGTAGATTCTATATCTTGATTTTAGTTTATTCTTCGGAATACCTAAACCTAATATAAAAATGAGCCAGCACTAAATACGCGTGTGACGCAATGTAGATACGCACGGAAATACAATATCTGAACGTTTCTAACTAGCTATACCTATTTATTTACTCCTATAAAAATTCCTAATGTTATGTACTTGATTCGTCGTGTGACACTATATGCGCACGGAAATACAAGGAATCGTATTTATCCATTTCTACTTAACAGTTATGGACCCTCTGTGTGTCTTAACGTGCACACAGGAATACCAAAACTATACGTATCTAACTAATTATACCTACTGTAGAATTCCTAGTGCTAAGTATTTGACCCGCCGAGTGACTTTTTATGCGCTCGGGAGTACATACAGACGTATCTACCTAATTTTATCTACAGTTCTGAACCCGTCGTGAAATACACCCTAAAGATGTGATGCCTAACATGAATGTGTATCCTAGCCTATCTATATGAATATATAATGTGAAATATATAGATAAATAAGGATATCTGTTATCATGAGACCTAAGACAACAGACGGAAATTGGGTAGGATATAGGGTATGCATACGTCGTGCAATGTATGCAGGTACTGGGATTTTCTCATTACCAGATAAGCAGGCTCACATATCTGTTTAAGGCTAAAGGTGTCTTGGCCGTAATGAGAGGAAATAAGGAAGGTTTTCTTACCGAGATTTCTTCCTGATGGTACCTACGACTTTTTCACTTTTTTCCGGAACAAAAATAAACTAAATTGTTGACGAAATGTTCCAGCATTTATACCCGTGCACGACCAACCCCTCCCTAAACTTCTAGAAGAATTTCAAATAGAGATGTCCTATTGACCCATTACATGAAATGATATCCGACCCCGTACTGTAGATATCATTACATTTTACTCGACCAAACCAAACATCTCATTATGCATGGCTAATATCTTCCTTCCACTGCGACTTGCTCTGTTCTGTGTTTAGTCGGATAAATATATCTCTATATTTTATTCAAACGAGAAACCAAGTTTATTATTTCTATAACTTTAACGCTATCATATTATATCTCACTATTCATGTAATGATTATCAAATTGTTATTATTCTTAACAAAACCACAAGTAGTAATAATAATACTGTAACATTTCAAGTGAAATTCGAAGACAATACACAATACAATTACCATTATCACCAAAATAATGTTTGTCCCAACTCTATTTACGATTCCCCCGCCTCTCCCCTTTAGCCTTCCTAGTTTAAACGAACAAACGGTCTCGTCTTCGTTCGCCAATCATTGAATCGACAGTACACCTTCTCCCGGACCCCTCTGTGTTTTACCTACGCCGTATCCCAACTTTTTCCTAGTCTCATTAAATTATATTTTAAAAATTATTCAAACAATTTTGTGAGTTCTCCAGCAAAATCAGCAACTATCCTGGGAAATGTGTAATTAATACAGGTGAGTTTTTGAACATAATTCTAGTGTTATTTCCCAACATTTCTTCTGTGCAATCCTTATTTTATTCTAAGTAATTTTATAACCAAGTTTGTCTTATTGTCATTTCACTATTTTATTAATTCTGTAGTATTTCTATAGTTATCTAGTAGGTAGGTACTACCTTTTTTTATTCCTAAAATCCCGTGAGTTGGTTTATACACTCGTATGTAAAAATATCCATAGCTTCACTCACCAATGCTATGGCAAAATGCATGCCATTTTGAGCCTTGTTTCAACGATTTTTCAAGACCTTTTCAAATCTAAATGTATTGCGTTGTTTTTACATGCAAATGCTGGCTGATTGTTTCAACATGAAATTCGTACGAAGCCCGGCGAGCCACTAATAAAAATATCTTCTTCCTATCTCGCTCTTTTTATCCTGTCTACCTGCCTTCATACTTCCGCTAATTATTATTTTTGCTACTTGTATATAGATTTTAATTCGTGTTTCTTTTCAGATCTTACCATGATGACCGCTCTGCCCTTGTCCCAGGACACATTCCAGCTTGCGCCCAGAATGTTCCAGATTCGTCCTTCCCATCCTTGAAACAAGTGCTACCTAGATTTATGTAATTTTCTGTTTTGTTTATTTTTCTTTCTAATAAAATATTTATAAACAGTGTTTTTCTTCAATTTTTCATCCTAATCTCAAGTAGATAGATCCTTCCTTCCTTACATATAAATAGATAGATAGGTAGACAACAGCTAGGTAGGATTTTTCTCTCATCTGGCCTTAAAATGAGTAGGTATTCTTTTTTAGACAAGGTCAAACTCAAACTAGATAGCTTAATAGTTAGGTTTTCTTGGAAATACTTCCAAACAAGTAGATAGGTATTCCAAACCTCAACATAGTACTAAACAAGCTTGCCACTAAGTAGATACGTAGTTGAGCTTGATAAACCTGTCTTACGTAGCTATGCTCCTAAATATGATACTAAATAAATAGCTATATAGATAGTGAAATAAAATATTCAGATATTACATAGGTAACTACAAATATGATACTATTTACATAAGTAAATAGACAGTTTACGAGATTCAAATGGTCCTGCTGTTGACAGTCCGTTCAACGCAATATTTCGTTTCTTTGCCAACCAATAGTTAGCGTATCCACGTTAAATTCTCTATTATGTTGTAATGAAGTAGTCAAACTTGATGAAACTCAGAACATGGTTAGTTTAAAGCATTTACTATTATATTATTTAATTTCCAACTCTTAAAAATATCTAGTTTTAGTAATATGATAGTCCATTTCTGACTTTCTGAATGCAGAAATCGCCTGACATTTTTACGAGAGCAAGCACACAGTGATTGCTAATCTTGGACCCGAAACTGTTTCATAGCTAAATGTTTAATTCAGATCTCCATTCTAGGCTAAAGTTGAAGGGTACTTACTTTTATACAATTAGATAGGTAAGCTGACAAAAGTAAGTAGGTAATATTTTTCTCTTCATCAAGCATAGGTAGTCAATCTCTCACTTAGATGTTCTCAGCGTACCAAGCTTACCAAGCAAGTAGGTAGGCTTTTAGCAATTCTTGACGAGATATTCAGTAATTAAATAGATAGAAGCTTTGTATACTAAATAAATGATTGTATCTTTAAACCAATATTACATAGATAAGCTCCCAATTATGATATTAAATAGGTAGCCAGCCAGATAATCATTGAAATCGACTTGGCTTTAATAAAACAAACTGCCGGCGTTCCATAAAGTATTCCTGCCAACCACCAGATGGCATTGAATTCCCTCAATTGAACAACGGTCCCAAACAAGACGACTAGCCGCTAATAGATCCGCATAGCGTACTATGTTGCATTCGTAAACCACAAGATGGCGCTTTAACCATTCAATCAAACATCCACCTACAACTCAAACCTCAATTAATTGTGATCTGACGGTTCAAAATGTGGATGACCTTGGACCGTTACAATCGACCCCAAAGTTTTACAAGGTGAAAGTAATAATTGTTACTGAACCGGAGTAAAAGTTTCCCCAAATTAGTTTATTCACAATTAATTCACAAAACACCGAAATTATAAAATTATCATGAATGTTAAAAACAATAAATCTATAAGATTAACAACTATTTCTCTCTTAAACAAAATCATGGCACAAATTTAATTGGTGATTTGTAATTTCAGACAAATTATTTAGTGATAAATAGCATAGCTCTGTATGCAACCTGCTGTTGTATATAAATATCATAGATAAATAAATGAAAGTGTATTTTAAACCAATGTGTAAAATTGTCACCATTCCGATTCCAATCTCTCAGCTATAAATGAAAGCTCTCATGAGGTTATACACTCTTTCGCAGGGACCATCTTAATTGTAGAAAGGAACTTGGTTGTGAGGCAAGTCAACTCTAATAGTATAATGTTACATTCCTTCAGTCCGTTTTGACTACCGCAATTGGTCCTGGGAACGACAACACCACCCTTCACAATCAAGATTAATCCGTTACAGTCGTCCAAGTATAAACGTGCCCCATGACAGTGACATTCAGTTCGAAATCGACCTCAAAATAGTAACACGTTCACAGATTGGTGAGTGTGCAGTGTGCTCAGTTCTGGCCTAATAGGTAGAGTGTGAATTTATATGAAATCAGATTACACTGATGAACGTCATCTGACCTAACCTAGCACCAAGTCTCCTTCATATAAATTGATTGCAAATGGTGTGATGTATGTCTTGATTACAAGCCAACAAATGCCTTATTCCAAGATTCCAGTAAATCTGTGAGCCCCTCAACCAATTATATTATTATCTTTCATCCTTATTTTCATTCTACTCCTGCTTACTTTCATCTCAATCTTTCTTTATTAAACTTCTCATACTTTATCATACGTCACTTTCACATGGTACCTACATCATAATATTTCGCACCGATTCATTATACTCACAAACTCAATAGACCGTGTAGAATTAAGACTGTAAATAATAAGTGCCATATTAATTAATTTGGTTTATTTACTTGATTTTATTATTTGACCCCAGACTTTTTAATCCCAAAAATAAATTTTGAGCAAAAGAGAAATAATTGTGGTTAGAAAAGTGAATTTACTTAGTCTAACTTAAATTAACTTAAAATAAAAATAACGCAGAACGCATACTAGAAATAAAGTGACGCTTAAAGCCAAGTAAACGCATAATGCTAGATGCTAGTTACGCTAAAAACCAATTTTTCAAATAAACTGTATAATATTAATGACGCTTAAATACAAAATTATTTACTTATAGTGATGCAGAATGATAAACTTCAATTACGCTGAATGCAAAATCTAAATTTTACGCCAAATGCTATTAATTACGCAATGCTATGCAAATTTTACAACATTATAAGTTTCACCAACCCGCCAAAATCTGTAAGATTAGTAATTTAAGACAGTGAATCAAGAAAATAAAAAATAGATACATGTGGATGTAATTAAAAGCTGTTTAGATAAATTTTACAAGAAAGCCTAATATTTTTTTTTATTTTTATTTTTTTAAACTGCCAACACACCCCTCCATCTATGAGTAACAACTTCAACTCAGCTTATAACTATTACATTACTCATATTATTATTTTAATTATCTTTAAATTTTAATGTTACACCACTGAAATGAAATCAATACGCATAGATGGGCTTTTCCTTCATTAGACTTAATCACAACCCTAGTATATTATAATAAATATAAAAAATCTACTTTCAACCCCCCCAGCCCACATATTATTAGATAAAATTATTTTAATGAATTTTCATTTCGACCCCCCGCATGTACAACTACAGACCGCATTATATATTTTTACCTCTACGCACCCAAACTATAAGTCTCTGTTTGATGTGAAATTAAGCTTATGTATGTTATGTGGTATATTTTCATGTACATAGCCAATGTGCGGTGCTTATTCGTTAGAAAAGATTACGTGCTTAAGTTTCCCTAAAATCAGAACTAGATGGCGCTGCTAAAATTGTCCACATCCTAGAACGCGCTATCGAAGCGTTTTGGCTTTTGTAGGGGTCTATCCGTATGTGACAATAAATTTGCTTGCTTCTATTATACCTACTTGTTCCACCACACACCTACCTTGGTTTGGAACTTATACAGTCTCATTAAAATAACTTCATTTCTAATAGTGAATTTAAATAGCTATATAAAACTGATTTAACTGATGAACCTACAAGAAAATGCTAGAAATCTCAACATAAATCCCCATCCTTTATTACGACAACAAATTGTGCGATTTCTCGCACTACTAAACTAATCTGAATCTATCAAAAACCCGAAAAACAAAAAGATTCTAATAGGAAAAATTAAAAAAAAAACCCGTAATAATCCAAATTCTAAATCCTGGTAACGGCAACACTAAATCGTAACAACCCCCCCCTACCTATTATAAAATAAACTATCTATGAACTTAAAACTAATTAATGCTTATAAATAAATATGGCCTTGTGATCGATAGTGGTTCGTAATAGGACGCCCTACGATTGTGATCCGTTGATAACGCGCAGAATCTTTAAAGGAATTATGTTGAGACTTCTTTTATTTATCGCATGAACCTACCTAATACTAAATTAATACTTTCTTTTTTATCCTAATTCTTTTATCTATCCGAACGTTGCTAATAGTAAATAACCATAAATTGAAGATCTAAACGTCAATTGTTTTATCTAGTACAAACTTTAGACAGCGGAATATGATCAGAATTGTAATCTATTTGATTTTGTTGGAGTTAAATATAGTGTAAATAATAATGCTATATTTCTTCAGAAGAAATCTACTTAAAAGAACTATTATCGAATATATTTAAATGATTCTAAAGTTCCATAGAATGTTAATTTATTATAAGTTTGTTACTAGAAGAATACTAAATTGTGTACTATGAAGTTGATATTGCTATATCAAGACTTCCTTCATGTGCCCCGCCATCCGCACAAGTCAGTGGTCATCGTCACCAAACTACGCATACATGTAATACACATGTAATCGTAATAACCTCCTCTTCATAGCACACATTACTTTATCGGATGTGTGATTCGAAATAGAAAAATGAATAAAACCTATTTTACCATTTCACTAAATCCAATCCAACATCAGTGTTACTATGGATATAAAGATCATGAAACTAAATTCTCTTTAAATAACTTTAGTTACTCAAAGCCAAAGCAGTCTCATGCAATTAAACGTATGCTGCTCCTAAGGCAGCTTGTTAGAGCCACTTCTAACATGAATCTAATTTTAAACAACCTTCTTAGTTTATGGTTTACTCAATCTAATTTATCCAGATAGCCAAGTTCAAAGCTACAAAGTCAAAGAAGTAGATAAGGTCATAAATATAGCTATATAAAGATACCCTAGCTTGAATCAGCCTAGGATACTTCGACATTAGAATTGTCTAGCTAGATAGACCAAACATACGTCATGATAATTACCAGGCATCAGATCAGATAGAAATGATCTATATAACTCATTGATGGTAGTTAACTTCTCTTTTCCATAAGATTAGATTAACCACGAGCCACACGCTCTTGAGTAAGATCAATTATATCAAATACGGACCTTAATAGAATTACAACTTTTCTTAATAGCTATTCCTTCAAATATATAGTTTGAGGAAAACACTCAGACAGGCCAGCAAAAGACAAAGGTTGAAGTTAAGTGTCACTTTTAAAGCAAATAGTCTATATAAGACTTTAAACAAATAGGAATAAAAGTTCCATTTAAATTTAATAATTAAATTACTGAAATTGTAATATATAAGAGAGAGCTACTCGGGCCGTCTCGATAGTGCAATAAATATTACCATTAGATCTATTAAGTGACTTTACTATTGTACGACTTGCGCACAGGATATAGATCCAGTGAGGATAGGAATCTGATATCAAAATTACCGAGGCACAATACTAAATATATTTATTGCCCAGAGACTGTGTAATGGTACATACAGTTCGGTTTAATGTTCAGTTAAAACTAATTATCTCTATTTGTACCCATCATAGACCGCGTGTTTTCGTCAGCGCGATCTACAATCGGTACAACTTTTGGGGTGCCATCTAGTTGTGTTTCCGGAACCTTTTTATAGTTGAACAACTATGATTTAATTCAAAGTTGATTATTAAAAGTCATTTGATAAAATTAATCTGTTATGGAAATACGTTTACCTATATGTTGTGTAAGTATTTTGTTCAATCCAAGCTCAATATCCGAAAGTTATAAAAATTATTAGATCTTCAAAAGATTAAAAGTTTCAAAGTTATAATGTCAAAGCTTAGGTTTGTAAAACACTAGATCTAAGGTTCAGAGTTCAAAATTCAAGGTTTAAGTTCAAAGCTAAGGTTCCAAGCCTTATAATGAATAAATAAACTTGGTAATAAAATAAACTACTTTATGTTGAAGTAAATCAATGTAAATAGACCTTTTAATCTAGATCGGAAGTAACTAACAGAATTATCAAAGTTGTAAGTATGTAAGTAAAAGTGTAGTATGTAGTTATCTACCTTTAACCTACTTTGCAAAATATGTAGTATATAAATGAAAGTAACCATCTCTAAGTAAATATCGGACTTATTTACTCGTGTATTTAAACAAGAAAGATTAAATAACCTAGGTAGCAGAATAAGTTTCTAGGGAAATAAGTAGATGTACTATCAAAATCATAGGAATGTATGATCGGACATAACAAAATGTAGGTACCTATTTGCGTATAGACAAATCACTTTATAAGTAAATACGTTGAAAAAGGGTAAAAGGTAGCCGTAATTAACTAGTGATCCTATCTACTATTGAATCTAAAAATAAAGAAAAATAATTAACCAAGTTAGTGAAGTAAGTTTCTAAAAGAAACCTAATAATTTAATTTTCTCAAAGTATAATAGTGGAGAATTACCTATCTACTACCTACTCTTGCCTACTCGAAGTAAAAGGAGATATTTAGAAAGCTTAGGTAATTAATAAATATAGTCTAATATAGTTTATCCAAAGTAAAAAGATAAAACCACATACAATAGAGTTCGATAGAAAATGAACAATAAGAACTGAAGGCTAATAAAGTACTTATTCCTTTAAAATATAATACGCATTCTGGATCAAATTCATTTAGGGAAAACAGCGTAGATTCTATATCTTGATTTTAGTTTATTCTTCGGAATACCTAAACCTAATATAAAAATGAGCCAGCACTAAATACGCGTGTGACGCAATGTAGATACGCACGGAAATACAATATCTGAACGTTTCTAACTAGCTATACCTATTTATTTACTCCTATAAAAATTCCTAATGTTATGTACTTGATTCGTCGTGTGACACTATATGCGCACGGAAATACAAGGAATCGTATTTATCCATTTCTACTTAACAGTTATGGACCCTCTGTGTGTCTTAACGTGCACACAGGAATACCAAAACTATACGTATCTAACTAATTATACCTACTGTAGAATTCCTAGTGCTAAGTATTTGACCCGCCGAGTGACTTTTTATGCGCTCGGGAGTACATACAGACGTATCTACCTAATTTTATCTACAGTTCTGAACCCGTCGTGAAATACACCCTAAAGATGTGATGCCTAACATGAATGTGTATCCTAGCCTATCTATATGAATATATAATGTGAAATATATAGATAAATAAGGATATCTGTTATCATGAGACCTAAGACAACAGACGGAAATTGGGTAGGATATAGGGTATGCATACGTCGTGCAATGTATGCAGGTACTGGGATTTTCTCATTACCAGATAAGCAGGCTCACATATCTGTTTAAGGCTAAAGGTGTCTTGGCCGTAATGAGAGGAAATAAGGAAGGTTTTCTTACCGAGATTTCTTCCTGATGGTACCTACGACTTTTTCACTTTTTTCCGGAACAAAAATAAACTAAATTGTTGACGAAATGTTCCAGCATTTATACCCGTGCACGACCAACCCCTCCCTAAACTTCTAGAAGAATTTCAAATAGAGATGTCCTATTGACCCATTACATGAAATGATATCCGACCCCGTACTGTAGATATCATTACATTTTACTCGACCAAACCAAACATCTCATTATGCATGGCTAATATCTTCCTTCCACTGCGACTTGCTCTGTTCTGTGTTTAGTCGGATAAATATATCTCTATATTTTATTCAAACGAGAAACCAAGTTTATTATTTCTATAACTTTAACGCTATCATATTATATCTCACTATTCATGTAATGATTATCAAATTGTTATTATTCTTAACAAAACCACAAGTAGTAATAATAATACTGTAACATTTCAAGTGAAATTCGAAGACAATACACAATACAATTACCATTATCACCAAAATAATGTTTGTCCCAACTCTATTTACGATTCCCCCGCCTCTCCCCTTTAGCCTTCCTAGTTTAAACGAACAAACGGTCTCGTCTTCGTTCGCCAATCATTGAATCGACAGTACACCTTCTCCCGGACCCCTCTGTGTTTTACCTACGCCGTATCCCAACTTTTTCCTAGTCTCATTAAATTATATTTTAAAAATTATTCAAACAATTTTGTGAGTTCTCCAGCAAAATCAGCAACTATCCTGGGAAATGTGTAATTAATACAGGTGAGTTTTTGAACATAATTCTAGTGTTATTTCCCAACATTTCTTCTGTGCAATCCTTATTTTATTCTAAGTAATTTTATAACCAAGTTTGTCTTATTGTCATTTCACTATTTTATTAATTCTGTAGTATTTCTATAGTTATCTAGTAGGTAGGTACTACCTTTTTTTATTCCTAAAATCCCGTGAGTTGGTTTATACACTCGTATGTAAAAATATCCATAGCTTCACTCACCAATGCTATGGCAAAATGCATGCCATTTTGAGCCTTGTTTCAACGATTTTTCAAGACCTTTTCAAATCTAAATGTATTGCGTTGTTTTTACATGCAAATGCTGGCTGATTGTTTCAACATGAAATTCGTACGAAGCCCGGCGAGCCACTAATAAAAATATCTTCTTCCTATCTCGCTCTTTTTATCCTGTCTACCTGCCTTCATACTTCCGCTAATTATTATTTTTGCTACTTGTATATAGATTTTAATTCGTGTTTCTTTTCAGATCTTACCATGATGACCGCTCTGCCCTTGTCCCAGGACACATTCCAGCTTGCGCCCAGAATGTTCCAGATTCGTCCTTCCCATCCTTGAAACAAGTGCTACCTAGATTTATGTAATTTTCTGTTTTGTTTATTTTTCTTTCTAATAAAATATTTATAAACAGTGTTTTTCTTCAATTTTTCATCCTAATCTCAAGTAGATAGATCCTTCCTTCCTTACATATAAATAGATAGATAGGTAGACAACAGCTAGGTAGGATTTTTCTCTCATCTGGCCTTAAAATGAGTAGGTATTCTTTTTTAGACAAGGTCAAACTCAAACTAGATAGCTTAATAGTTAGGTTTTCTTGGAAATACTTCCAAACAAGTAGATAGGTATTCCAAACCTCAACATAGTACTAAACAAGCTTGCCACTAAGTAGATACGTAGTTGAGCTTGATAAACCTGTCTTACGTAGCTATGCTCCTAAATATGATACTAAATAAATAGCTATATAGATAGTGAAATAAAATATTCAGATATTACATAGGTAACTACAAATATGATACTATTTACATAAGTAAATAGACAGTTTACGAGATTCAAATGGTCCTGCTGTTGACAGTCCGTTCAACGCAATATTTCGTTTCTTTGCCAACCAATAGTTAGCGTATCCACGTTAAATTCTCTATTATGTTGTAATGAAGTAGTCAAACTTGATGAAACTCAGAACATGGTTAGTTTAAAGCATTTACTATTATATTATTTAATTTCCAACTCTTAAAAATATCTAGTTTTAGTAATATGATAGTCCATTTCTGACTTTCTGAATGCAGAAATCGCCTGACATTTTTACGAGAGCAAGCACACAGTGATTGCTAATCTTGGACCCGAAACTGTTTCATAGCTAAATGTTTAATTCAGATCTCCATTCTAGGCTAAAGTTGAAGGGTACTTACTTTTATACAATTAGATAGGTAAGCTGACAAAAGTAAGTAGGTAATATTTTTCTCTTCATCAAGCATAGGTAGTCAATCTCTCACTTAGATGTTCTCAGCGTACCAAGCTTACCAAGCAAGTAGGTAGGCTTTTAGCAATTCTTGACGAGATATTCAGTAATTAAATAGATAGAAGCTTTGTATACTAAATAAATGATTGTATCTTTAAACCAATATTACATAGATAAGCTCCCAATTATGATATTAAATAGGTAGCCAGCCAGATAATCATTGAAATCGACTTGGCTTTAATAAAACAAACTGCCGGCGTTCCATAAAGTATTCCTGCCAACCACCAGATGGCATTGAATTCCCTCAATTGAACAACGGTCCCAAACAAGACGACTAGCCGCTAATAGATCCGCATAGCGTACTATGTTGCATTCGTAAACCACAAGATGGCGCTTTAACCATTCAATCAAACATCCACCTACAACTCAAACCTCAATTAATTGTGATCTGACGGTTCAAAATGTGGATGACCTTGGACCGTTACAAGCATCAGCATTAGCAGTGGCGGTGCAGGTGGAGGAGTAGCAAGTTCACAAGCCAGCTCACAAGCTGGAGCTGGTGGGTCTGGAAAATAATGACTGAATAATAATAATAATAAAACGAATATAAAATTATTTAAATAAACAAAAAAACTTGGTTTGGATTGTTTATTTTTTAGTTAAAATCAGTTAAAATGAAATATTTACAGGTGACATACATAGCAGAGGTTAATTATTTAACAGGTCAATATTAGAATATTTCATAAGTAGCTATGTAAACATTGTTTTTAGTCCGTGACCAGTATTTAAGCTAAAAGAACATCCCTAATTATTTATTTAAATATATAAGGGGATTTCTGGAATTTTTGTCCAGTTTTCCCATGCCGGCAGTCGCAGGGGTCGCTAAGGGGATTATTGGACAAAAGTTTCAGAAATCTCCCACGCGGGGGACTGACGCAGGGGAAAACTGGAATGAGCCGAAAAATAGCAATATTAGGATAAACTTATTTTAGTTAAAAAAACATTTAGTCTCTGAAGCAGGAAGCTCCTCGTCTAAAGTCGTTGATAAACTTCCCAACCAAAAATAACTAAGCTTCGAGATTGCTGACTATATCGAACGATACCAGAATAGACCCTCCTTCAGCACAGATGAACGTATTAGGTATAGAGGATCGCTAGCCACAAAGCCTGCATTTCACCAGTGCCAACTTTGTTTCCATTTTCAGTTTGGTTTTTATTTACTTCTTGTGCAGTATATTGAGAATGGGGTACGAGAACGAAATGTGAATTAACTTGACGTAGAAAAATGAAGCTAGGAAGTTCATTTCGAGAAAAATTTACGAGTAGTTTAGTTATACAAGTAGGTAATAAATATCCAGCTATATAATAAAGTCTTGGCAATGTTATTAGAATTATTTATTTATTATGTTATCATGTTGCAAATAATCAATTTGCAGAGGTTAAAATGTACACAAAGATAAATGTAAATATTGATTCGCTGATAGAAGGTCAGATACGAGTGTATTCATGAAATCAATAAAATGCATATACGCGAGCTAGTATCAGTAGGTACCTAATCAGTAAATTCATCGTAAAAAGTTTCAGTGAATTGTCTTGTCCATTACTTTACAAGGCGTATACAGGGTGGTCTTTTGAAATAGCTACAGGAAAACTATATGACTTACTGGCCTCCTTGCCCTGCTAGTTTGTAACTTTGTAACGATTTCTAAGTGCTGAAGTTATCGGAATCTAAGCAGTTACAAAATATTACAATATAGAACGTTAAACCTAGCATTTCATAATTTGTTTTAGGCAGCACATTTTATTTTTAAACTCGCTGATTAGTCCAAAACAACGACGAGAGACGCGTCTTTAGTTTCAAAGGTTTCATGAACATTTTATATTAGAAGCTCCGTTGTGATAATTTATCTTAAATCTAAAACACGACAATTGAAAACCAACATGAATTATTTTTACAAATTGTTGTTGTACTCGACACACACTGCGCGTCAACAACAGTCAACCTGCCGAACGTTGCAGCGTCACTGTGCAATGGACTTCAAATATGCTACCATTATCATACGATTGCGATTTTCAGTTGTTTTCCTGCTTATACTAAACTAGGACTCAGCTAAAATAGACGTCAAGTAGGAAGACAATTAGGTAACACCTCGCGATCCTGCAAGCCTTGCTAATTGGACTTCCTGTATTGTCAATTTTACCGCATGCATCCTAAAGTAACCCATAACTTCAGCGCTACAGAGCACGTTTTACAACTTAACTTAACGAGGACTCAGATGTTTTGCTCAAAAGTAGATCTTATATATAAATATGCAAGGTTTAGATTCTAAAAAATGAATAATTGCAAGTTTTATTGTAACTTTTAATTAGTGTGACGTATTGTTTTGCTGATGAATGGATGATTAAAATTAAACCGGGGTTAAAAGGGAACTTTTTTAATTAAGTACTTATTTGGTACACTTAGCTACTTGCTTTAATGTTTATCGTATAATACTTTATTTGTATTTTACGAATAAATATAGGTGCTTACGTAACTCCCCATGAAAACACATATTACAGATCAGTACCTATTAACAGCGTATCGTCCGAATACTGAAACGTCACTCAAAAATTAAACACCACATAAAACTGCCTTAGCAAATGTAGAGTCGCGCCAAACTCGTTAGTGACTCAGAATTACTTTGAACTTTACATAGTACATGCTACGTATCAGCATACATACGAGTAGGTAGGAACGTACTTAAGTATATAATTGTTCCTAAATCATTTAATATGCTCTTAAAATATTTCATACTTTAACAATATCGGAAAATACAATATGGCAACTGAAACCAATCGACCAGTTATTTTTACTCAAACCACAGATAATAAATAATACTATACTCTCAAACTAAGCCAGCAAACGCATAAAACCTCATTACAGTGCACAAGTTAAGTCCAATAACAATGCGTTTAAACATAATTAAAGTTGGTGCCTGATAGGGTTGCCAACTTCATAGTTGTGGAACTAAACCGCGGTGGCAACTTCCACGTGAACAGTACAAAGTCAGGTTTTGGATTAGTTTACAAAACGTGTCGTAATAATGTCAAGCATAATTTTGTACAGTTTACACAGCTTGTAGAACAGAGAACACAGATAAAGCAAAGGACACACACACACACACACAGCTTGTAGAACAGAGAACACAAAGAAAGCGAAGGTAAGGGACTTTGTTAATTTTTTTACAAATTGCAACATTCTACTATACCTCTTATAGACTGTAAATTTAAGGAAATTTTGAAGATAATTGCAAGCATGTTATAAGACCCTGTCATTAGTCATTTGATATGGGCTTCATAAGACATTGTAGTTGCAGTTATTAGGAGCCATTGGAATAAATGTGTGTAAAGTGGTTTTTCTGAATGTGAAAATTCGTGTTAGGTTTTGAAGAGAAAATCCACCATTTTCTATTCAAAACAAACGACAGCCGACTTGACAATGACTTGACTTGACTTATTTATTTCAATTTTAACACTTGACATTGGCAAAATTGTCTGTCGAAATGACGGACACAGGCCATTACTGAAGAGAAGAAGAAGAAGAATGCTACCCTAAGCAAACAATATAAAAAAAAGCTCTCAACTTTTTTAGACTGAAATTCAATGTGGTTATTAACTCTTCCGCACCCAAGGCACAACTACTTTAACCCCCAAAGGTAAACAGTACGTGTTTTGATTTTTTCTGACATTTTTTTTTAACCCTGCTACATCCCTATCAGCAAAGCGCAGTAGCGACCTCTATTGTGCGCAACGCATTGTTGTTTTATAATTGTTGTAGAATTCTCTAGGTCTTCCACTTACCCGATATTATGAGAAAATCTTTTCGTGTTGCAATTTCGCTTGATTATGAGGTCAATACTTAGATCCTTGTGTCTACTACGACACCGACACGATATCGACAGAGTAAATTTATACTAGTATTTTATCTCTCCTATATGGGTGTTTCTATGTATTATAAGTATGTATTTACGAAAAAAAAAATGTATGTATTCTATCAGCCATCTAGTTTCCATCGTACAAGCTTTGCTTAGTTTGGGACTAGAAGGCGTTGTGTTAAGTGTCCGTGAATATTTATTTATTTTTTTATTTTATATCGTGTAAGCGTGAAAAAAGCCGGAATACCTTTTAATATAACAATGGTATTTATTTAGAGGGTTATTTCTTCTTCTTCTTCTTCTTCTACCTCCTGACGCTGTATATATCATCTTCAATAGATGTAAAGGCCTATTATTTTTTTATTTTAATAAGTGCTTCCTACTTTAAGTTAGGACCAAAAATGTAACACTTATATCTGAAAAAAACGTATCAATCTTGTAGTTTTCGTAACTTCATCCGCTGAGATAAAAAAAAATCTCTCTGAAATAATAACTAACGTAACTAAATATAGGTAGATAACCAAAATCTGTCATTCATACTATCTAAATAATGTTTTTTTTCTCATCCAGGACTGATTCATATCGACAAGAGTATTTTAGCAGCGGTTACTGACAAACAAACTTGCATGTAACACCCCTGGCGTACAAAGTTGTTGGCAGCCCTGCGACGTTGATTAGGGTTTAATCAAGCTTGCTGTTTCAAAACATTGTGGCAGACATGTACCAACTGTGCAAGAATTTGACATGTCAGAACATCCTAGACACACTATAGGTATTAACTAAACTTTCTGGGTAGTACCACAGATTAAGAATAAGTATAAGTCATCATCATCATCATCATCAACCTATATCGGTCCACTGCTGGACGTAGGTCTCTCCCAAGACGCGCCACTGAGCCCGGTCTTCGGCTCTTCTCATCCAGTTTTTGCCAGCTACATGTCTCAGATCGTCACCCCACCTAGCCGGAGGAAGTATAAGTGCTCACTTAAAAAAGAACGGATTGGAATTACATAGATAGCTTCAAACCACATCTCAACTTAAAAAAATTATCACTGCTTAGTAGTACCATTTCGTTTTGTTTAGATAGTGACAAGTGACAGTAAAAATCTTAAGCAGTGTAAAGAAATGATTATAAACAAGACCGTGGATATGTACTAAAAATTTCAATAAAATACTAAAGATTATTTTGGACAAAATGGGGGCGTTTCCAAGATTGTTTTATTTTGAAAAATCACAAGGATCATTTCAAATCGTCTAGTTATAATTTACATTTTCGTTTCCACATCATAACGGAATAAATCATTCTAATTATTCCATTTTGATGTGGAAGTCTATTCCAGAATCTTTCTCGGAACCCGAGAATCTAAACAATTTTCCAGACACTCGCGCCAACCCTACGCAATCTTCCATTGACAGCTGAATTTCGTGAATCCGAATTTCTTGAGTTGGAACATAAAAATTATAAATTAATTTACTTCTAAGAATCTCTTTTATACTTATTCGGGCAGGTAAAGGGCAATTATCCCTACTAACGGCACTGGAAAGGTTAAAGGAGAAACAATTTTTGCACTAATGAGTTAATTTAGCCAAATTGGGACATCCAAGATGGTAATAACTGGTAATAACGCCTCGTTTGCATGTGTAAAGGGGCCTTATTACACTAAGAAGATCGTATTAGGTAGTTAATTTGGGACCTTACTGAGACTAATTTAATTAAATAAGCAGAAAAGTCAAATTACATGAAAAGGGGTAAGAAGTAGTCAAAAGACTAATAGTAGTTTTATTAGAAATATTTTATTCCAAATTGCAGATTTTGCTATTTAATAAAAAAAAACCATTATATAAATATACTTTGGTGAATGATGGGCATTTTAACTAAACATTGCTAATAGTATACAGAGTGTAACAAGTAGTGTCCTCCATTGCAGGGTGGTACCAATATTAGGTAATATGCAGTCATTTTTATAGGTTGGTAAGAGGTACCTAACGCAATAATGAACGTTAATGTTCAGTGCCTTAATCACGAATAATTGTGACAATCGCAAACGTATCGTAACGCTAGCGTATCCGAGATACACTGCGCGGTGACACTACAACGGTTGGCAGTCGAGCCGGCATTGACGCGCAATACGAGTATAACTCGAATACGTTAACGCGGCGACCGACTGTCAGATTTGTTCGTGATAGTGGTACTGAAATTTGCTAGCGCTGCATTTACGCTTTAACAGAGTTCATCTAATTTTCCGGCTACTAAATACTAACAGTAAACGGGGTACTGATTCGTTAGTCAATAGACGATACAAACGATACTTTATGATGTTGTCCCAAAGTTTTGAGCTAGTAATAACTGCTGAAATATTGCTGAACCATGGACTTCCATTCAGCCCATCTTATTTCATTTATTGGATATTTCATTCTAGATTCTCTCTAGCCTCAAAGGTTTGCTGTAAGAAAACTATTTTTATGGTTAAGCTCGCCTTTGTACATGTTATCTATTTCTGTCTTCTGTTTATGTGTTATTTTAGTGTACAATAAAGAATTACAAGAATTTATTTACTTAATAATTTTTCATAATTTCAATTATATTTCAATAATGGGATTTATCTATGTGTCATCGCAACTTCTTCGCGTTTTCATACCTTTTGATTAGCGACAGCAAATTAAAGTGGGCTAGAAGAGCAGCTATGGTAAAATTAAACATAAAACACGAATAAACGCGAAATCTCCACTAAATCTCAACAAATTGTTACTCAGCTAATCAAATTCCTAATCTTAGAATCCAATTTCTTGTTCTGGAATTTAATCAGGACTTCCAAATATTCTGACAATTAATTCCCTTTAAATTTAAATGCAGTCAAATTAAGGCTTTGAGAGGCTTTAAAATTGTTAATTCTGAAATCGTCTGGAAACTTCTTCAGCCAAATGTGGCCTTTTAACTCTGTTAATTAATTTTTAATCATGATCAATAGGCAGCTTCGCGGAAAAGGTTGGTTCGATGGGATTATGAAACTTCGTAGCAGTGACCTCTATCGGGACTTAAATCGATATTTTATCTTATTATGGCTGAAAATTGTACAATCTCGTTCGCGAATCCGAAATCTCATTTGAAAGTACGAAAAGTCCGAAAAAAAAAGAACAAGTAATCCTGCTGGTCATTTTAATCTGCCCAATTCTTCATTTGGATTCATGCACTATTCACTAAGTTCATCTGCAAAGTAGGTAAGTTAATAACTAAATCTTAGTTAGAAGTCTCTTCTAGAGCTACTATAAACTCTGATTAAAATTTAATCAACCGTGGCTTACTCTGTGTTTTTGCTAATAAGCTGCACACTGACTTGCGATAGTGAAGGTAGGTGGTTATACTTGCAATAACATTGCTTTATACCTGTATCACACTTTAGTTTTATTGTATTATATTAATTAAAATGTTGGGAACAAATCACAGATCCTTTCAAAACGAAACCCAAAAACAATAAAATATGTAGTTTTAATTCGTTTTATGTTTTTTTAAATACTCGCACTTTTAACCATAGAATTTGATCACTATTACAGAAAATGCACCTAGTTCAATAGTTTTTTATGGTAGGTAATTAAACTAAACCACGCATGACATGATTTTAATCCGCTGCTCGAAAAACCCTCGTTTCAACTCACAATGACATGCACAATGGAAGAAAATACGTGAGTTTTACTTTTGATGGAACTCGTTGCCGGCGTCTGCGTTCCCGAATGACCATAATTTGGAAGCTTTCAAGAGTAGAGTGAATCGGTATCTTTTAAGTCAATCGCACAGATAGTGGTCAAACGGTTACCTATACCACAAATCATAATGTAATACTATACTATACTGTATCTATAAATACTGTATAAAAAAATATTTATGATTTCGTAGCGTTCTTGTAAAATTGTTAACTGAGAAAACTTATACCTAGTGTAGACTAAATGTTTTTTTATTTTTTATCTGAAATAGATTGTACTTTAGCCACAATCTCACCTGATGGTAAGTGACGATGAAGCAGGACAGTCTAGAAGACACCTATTCACTGTAACCTTGAAAAGACTCGGATTGTAGTTGGTTTTAAATTATTCAGGCACCATCGAATCCATAAAACTTAAACCTACCACTAGTAGACCGGCACTGCGGTCCACAAAACCTAATGATCTGTGAACCATGGACTAATCGACATCGGGGTTCAGCCCCTTGAACGGTTTTATAAGAAATACTGACCCTCATACAGGATGAAAGATATAACTGTACGTAGTATACAGCTAAAGGGGAGAGTTAGGGTGCTTTTCCACTACAGCTAAGATACGCTACAATAGGTTTGAAATCCACCAATAGGGATCGTTTTTGTTGACAACCGACCCCACTTCGATAAAATAGCGTACAATAGAAATTAGAATTATATTTTGTTTATTTTCATTTTTACCAAAGATGAATTCAATACCTCACATTTATTGTTTTGACACGGTATACATTAATTTACATTGTAATTATTCGTATGTTTAAGATTAGATTAGACAAAACCAATCGTAATTGACCAAACAGTTTTACGTTGATTTTTATGTGTAACTTTAGAACAAGGGAATAGAGTTTAAATTGTCCCATCTTAGTTTTAAGTTTTATTAATAAAGGCTTCGCGCCCCCGGACCAGATGGTGTGGATCGTTGCGTCGCTTTTAAATAGCACGACAATTGAGCGCCAAGGCATTCCCTTTCGAGGCGACGCGCGCGCAAGTTCTTACCATCTGAGCGGTCTTACTTTATAACAACATATTTTTATTATTTCTCAATGCCGGAACCCCATTGTTTAGGCTGTCGGACAGGCTAGTTTAAAACTGACGCTAGCTGTTCACTACAGTTTGTTTTCATATTAAACGATTCCTATTGGTGGATGTCAAACACATCCTTAGCAACGCCGTTTAGCTTACCTCTGGTGTAAAAGCACTCTTAGACTTACAGCCCCCTTCCAAAGATTGTTCTTTTTCTAAATCAACTTCAAAAAAGGAGGAGGTAAATGTCTCTATATTGCAAAATAAATTGTCTGTTCTTTTCCAGTTGAAATACAAGTGCCATAACCAACGAGTATTTGTACAATGCACTCCATGTTTTCCAACTGCTTTGAATGCGCAATCTACCAACTCAGGTAGGAAGTGAGGCAACTTGTGTTGATAACGAACCGGACTGTACTGGACCATTGCCTCTAAGCACCAGTCTCTGGACTGTTTATCTCATCATCATCAATTTTTAATCAGCTGCTGGGGTACGTCACTCCCAAACTCACGAAGGTTGCGCGAGTTGGTCCTCCACTTTTCTCATCCAGTGTTGAGGGGTCCTCCACTCTTCTCATTCAGTGTTGGCCATGAGTTTGCTGTCCCTATAAACTACGTGCTTACCTATAGTAAATATCAAGTTGTACCTACTTGAACTTTGGAAACTAAGTTTAGTTTCCAACTTCAAAAAAGAAGTTTAAGTTGTGTTTTGTAAAACTTCGTTCGTGAGTTTGTAAAGTTATTTTATAAATTTATCTGTATTGGGTCACTAAAACTTTTTGATGTTACGCTTACGAGTTTTTAAGTGTCCAATACTTGCTAGGCAATTTTATTTCATTATGATAAAAAGACTCAAGAAAAAAGAAGCAAGCTTTGTTCAAGAATAGATTTTTTAAATTTTTATCAAAAAACTTATTTGATCATTGTTGAGCATTGTAACGCAATGCAATTTCGTTGCAATATTTGCAACTCGCAAGAGATTTGATTGCCCTAGAAACAAATGCTCTATCTATGCAGTATAGGCGGACTATACGCTCTATGCAATTTCTAAAGTGCTGCATAACTCAGAAGTCTCCGAGCCAAACTGAAATAGTCAAGTTTGGATCAAATCTACTTTATTATTAGTACGTCTCAGAGTGATGGACGCAGTGCATTGCCTTACAGGGCACGTCCTCATTGGACTTGCTCTGTGAGGTAATGCATTGTTATAGGCAGATGTTACTACTTAACATCAGGTGAGCTATCAGCTCGTTCCATTACTTTTATCATAAAAAAAAAAAAAAAATGATGTCAGATCTATATCTTACCACGAAAACAATACTGGCCCCGTATCTCAAGCTCTGAACGGCTTTCGCTGCCCAGCATAATGACGTGACTAGATATACAAAAAAAAAGAAGCTTTTGACGGCAAAAAACGCGCTAAATGCTCTAATGTCACAATTTAGTCACAGAATACCTATGATTTAGTATGAAAACAGTTCAGAAAACCTTCGCGCCGCTGAGAAACCTACGAAATAATAAATTTTATTTACACAGAATAAATTTATGAGATATGGGACAATATTGATGAAACAGAAACGCCTAGTCATTGCCTGTTTATTGCTCAATACGAAAATCAAAACTCGTTTTACGTCACATAATGTTGGACAGTGTAATGTAACCACACAGAGCACGTATTAATACAGGCAGATTTCCCCCCGTTAACAAAAAAAAAAGATGTACCTACTTGATGACTTGGACCTACCTCTATAGTCACCTCTCTCTAGCCTCAAAGGTTTGCTGTAAGAAAACTCTTTTTAGGGTTAAGCTCGCCTTTGTACATGTTATCTATTTCTGTCTTCTGTTTATGTGTTATTTTAGTGTACAATAAAGAATTACGAATTACGAATTGATGTGGAGGTACAAACTGTTATACGCAAAGATAAAACAGTAACACCGAGATTATTTATACAGTGGCAGGTGGTATTTCTTATCCATGCCCTGATGAACGGGACGCTGCAGCAGTGCCTGGGATATTTTTTTAATGGAGTATACTTGCTCTTATAGCATCCTCTCAGTCTAGTCGGTTTTATCCACAGAAAAGACTAGGTCAAAACAAGCGGAGCTCATTAAGCCGTGGGTTTCCTTGCGATGTTTTTCATCACCGTTTGAGAGCACTGGCGCACATAAATTTTTCGAATAGAAAAATCTATTGGTGCACGATTGGGTTTGAACCCACGGCTCTAGAATTTGAAGGTGAGGTTGCTATATAGACGATGTCACAGATCATATAATATTATACGAGGTGCTCAGTGCTCAGGTAGATCATCCTTAGATCATCTAGTTTAATTAAAAAAAATGATCTAAGGAACCTTTAGTTTTGTAGCACTAGACTTCTATACAAACTGGACCAACTGCGGCCCGTCGAGTTTGCTAGTTTGTATTGAATGAAGCGTTTGTAATAACTGACCAACAGACCAAACTCAACAGTCCTCCGTATTACAAAGGGCATCAAGCATCACGTTGGATGCTTTCATCAGAAGTCGCTCTCACAGTTTCAAACAAATAATATGAACGAGTTATTGTCCAGTTTTGAGAATCAAACCGTAGCTCTTGGAGCTGGACATTGCTCTGTTGTATGAACATGTTGTTCGTGCTTTCTGATTAGGTAGGTACGTATCTTGCGAGAGGTTTGGGCACCTTGTATTGTATACGTTTAGTTTTTGAACTAGATATTGGTCTTCACGAGCAACGCATTACAGAAACTGCTGAAATACGGAAGAGAACTTTTCTCTTTCAATTTTGTTCATTTTATATTTTTATTTATTACTAGCCGTCGCCCGCGGCGTTGCTCGCGTTCTAGACCCTTTAGAGTGTGACCATTAAAAATTCCTTTCTTAGTGCACCCCTACACTATATAAAGATACTACCCTTCAAATTTCATACCTCTAAGACTTATAGGTATATAAGTATAATTTACTTATACTTTATTTCTTATTATTATCTTTAGGCTGTGCGTTGATTCTCAGTCAGCTTCAAAAGAGTTTTTTTTTTTTTTTGGTTTCCAGCAAAATGACTTTAGTTTTATTTCTATCAATTATTTTAATCATCTGTGCAGTGGTAATGCTTTTATTAAAGGTTGAGTTAACCACTTAACATCAAGTAGGCTATCCTTTATCCTTTAAAATCCTTTATAATGATGATCATGAGTTACAAAACATAACAAGATAAATTCCAAAAAAAAAGTAACAAGCTTACGCACGGATGAAATCCCATAGCATAAATCCATACAGCACACATGCATAGACTATACCTTGACGTGCCTAAAGCCCAGTCGTTCGGACAGCTTCTAATTAAAATCCGTCGTTTATTATCGGACCGCTAACTTCATCTGTATGCATCACTGCCAGCCTCTGCCGATGCTGGGTCGTTGGTGGATTTCTTAAAAAGTGAATACCGTCAATCCCGTACGTAATATAAACTACTCTGCGCGAGTGGCTGACTTGTAACAGAGTTTAATAGTTAGTTTTGAATTACAATTTTTATTTCTTCCTTTTCACTACATTTGCTGTGGTAACAATAAAATACCTCTTGTAACAAGATTTTCCGCTATATTACGGTCATAAAATAACAGTGACTTTGATACTAAATCGTTCTACTAGTAGTGGTACGCGATAACAGGATTCCGAAGCGTGTTGCGTCACTAACACGAGCTGGACTGCAACCGCCAATTTGAGTAATAGGTCCAAAACTTTGGTCTCGTACGTGAAAAGCGGCATAGCCTATAATGCAAGGTCTAATTATTATTTTGGCATACCTTTTATTAGTATGGAACAAGAGGAGATAGCGACTTTTCATAATGTCTCTTCATTTTAGATTGCTGGTAAACAACCTGTGCTCATGATCGTAGACAGGATCAAACTCTAAAGGTACATCATAGCTTACTTCAATACAAACTTAACATTAATAGCGAAATAAACGCGTCGACAATACTCAAATACCTATCTAACCTCATACGGGAACCCTTCTAAGATAGCATAGCGAGGTTGGCTAACTACGAGCAGTGGATTTATTTAGTGAAAGTTTGAAAAATATTAAATACAAATTCTAAATATATTAAATACTAAAGCAAGCAACTACAAAAAATGCCACTACTATTAAACGTTTGTCAGCATTGTTGGCAACAGTGTAATTGAACGATGTAATAACAGTTTCGCCATTTTGGACGCTACGGACGTTTAGAAATCGGACAACACAACGAGGGGAATTTTTAAAATGTTTTTTGCATTGCTCTTTTGTTTTTCGAGCGACTGTTTTTGTTTTTTTTTGCTGTTTTTCGGGGTGTTGCGAGGAATACAAGCTGCTTGCTTATTTTTGGTTTTGCAAAATACGACGCAACGATTTCAGTTTCGTTATTTTACATGACTAAATAACCATCATAAAGTATTTGTTCTATTAATGAATAAAACGTATAGGTAGATCATGTTTCGATGCCCACAGCTTATGTTCGAGCGTATATTAAAAAAAATATATAAATAAGTATGTTATGTATGATGGTACCTATAGGTATAGATAGGTGCTGGGCAAGCCTATACCCCATCTAAACATTGTCCCAGGCACTACAGTGTCCCGTTAAGTGTAGGCGTCCTGACGCTGTATCTTCAATAGGTGTAAAATAATGACATTCTAGTTAGAGTAGACATTATGTCCTGATTACGTATGTTAAACAAGACATAATGTCTACCCTAACTTTTTATAAGATAGACCAGTTATCTTTACACCTATTGAACATTTTTATGTCGGTTTATACTAAGTACATAATGTTATTTGAGAGAAAAAAGATTGTGAACATACTATTTTATGTACTTCAAGAAAGCAATCAAGTATCAAGGTTAATATCAACAAAAAGCTATAAATTCTTTCAAATTAGTGTCAGCCCGGGTTATCTATACCTTAAATGAAAATACGATTTACGTTGTAAAAACATGCCAGAGTCTGACCATGCTAAGTCTGCAATTATGTAGGTAAACAAAAATCCCAAAAACACTACACATTTACATGAAAACATAGTAACTGTCGTCGTATAAAAAGGTTGTCAAATTGCTTTCGCGTTACAGATGGTAATCTGCTGTTTCAAACTCTGCTATGTCTAAGCGCTGCAAACTTACTGTGGTCAGACTATACCTATTGGAATTTCGTGTTCTGGAAGGCTTAGCGGCGTGTTACAATAATCCTCTAAACGATGAGGAAATAAAAAAAAACTCCATTTAGGGTTGCCGATGCTCAAAGCCCGATGTTTGATTTATTACTCTACTTTTTTTTAAATGATCGGCATTTTATTTGTCTTATCTCTTATTTATTTAGGTTAATTTTTTTTTTAGCTTACTCTACTAAAACAATTGTAAAATATCTCAAAAATATTTTTATTAGACTGCCCCGATTTTTATCTTTAAATCCAACTTACAAATAAATTTACCTAGTTATAAAAGAATGACTATAATTTGAAAGTTTACAAGAGTAGAGTGATTAGGTATCTTCTAGGTAAGCGTGCTCCATTGTCGACCACATCATTGCTTAACATCAGGTGAGATGTGGTCAAACGTTGGCCTATATTGTATAAAAAAGTGATCATTTTAATTTGAATTCCTACTTTAGTATAAAAAATCAACAGTTGTCTTAAACAATGCAATTATAACGTGTAGGACGCCCTCCGGCTAGGTGGGGTGACGATCTGAGACATGTATCTGGGTCATTCTCAGTTAAGAGGTACTTTCCATGGCCAGGACAAAAAAATACTTTTTTTTTATACTAACTTCCTAATTAACCTATTTATTACTTAAAACTAAATGTTTTCTTCATGCTCACTTAAATTTATTACAGAAATGTATCTAGTTTAGTCACAATTAATTCTAATATAAGAAAAAAGTATCTCCCCTGGTCTGTCACCAAACCGACTTTATTTGTAAACCAGTTATTATGAATGTATTAAAATTCAATAATTACTTTATCATTGTTAATTTTATACAGAACAATAACTTAGTCACAGTGTCTTATAAGTAAAATTACTTATATTCCAATTTTTCATAAATAATATCAACGCCGAAATTTGTCCCACGTATTTCGTGTTTCGTCCCCTGGCTTTTTGTTTTCGTTTAAAAATCAGTTTTTTTTTGCTAGTTTGTGGAAGTTGTGACTTTGAGTGCATAGGATGTAACTTGAAGTTAGCAGGAAGTGACGCATAAACCGACTGCGCAGCCATTTTAATGGCCATTTCAGTCACGCCGCTCGCTGGGTGTAGAAGTGTTGAGTGAATGCAGTCTTTCCTCTGGTTAGTTTTATTTAGCAATTATTTGTTAAAATACTAATATAGACTTAAATATTCACTATGAATAGTGCATACATTGTTACGTTTGATTGTGAATTGCGTACGAGGAACACTTTTACGGCTATTTTAGATATCAATCGAAAATGTCTTCTCCCCTGGCGTATTTCCCCTGGCTCTTTTGATGTTAGGGGTGATACTTAATGTCCAGGGGAGATACATTTGTACCTATGCGTTTTCATGAATACTTCTAGATTTTTCTCTGAACCTTTACTTGGCATTATGAATATCTTAGCTTTACAATTTAATATGACTTTTTTACAGAAAAAATGGCACCTAGAAAAAAAATTACGCGCGAAGAACGGTTCAGTATCTACCCTGGTCACTTATAAAATGAGATAAAATCAACAAATTGACTGGCCACTTTGTAAACGTTTTCAACTTAAAAGCCGTCACTTCATACAACATATTACCTCTTAACTGAGAATGACCCATCTGGCAAACACTGGATGAGAAGAGCCGAAGACCGGGCTCAGTGGCGCGTCTTGGGAGAGACCTACGTCCAGCAGTGGACCGATATAGGTTGATGATGATGATGATGAGATGAATGCAATTATTCTCTCGTATCACATTACCACTTTACCAGCCCTACCTCAAGCTACTTCCATTACCAATCCCCGTCTCAAGTGTTTGAAACGCTCAGCACTAGTTTATGAAGTTGTCTAACATTGTGCTTGTTTGTAGACGTTGTCGATGAAGTCCAGATACTTGTGCTAGCTTATCGATTGCTATAAAATATTATTAGAGCTTGCAAGCGAGTGGTATTTACTAACGTTCTCAAAATGTTCGACAGTAGGGTGGAATTGAGAAGTTAAAGATTGATTTTGCTTTGAAAATTCAGGAAAATGGTACTTACGTATTTTTGGTTTGCATTGTCAGCATTTTTAACAAAAGTGAAGAGATGGTTAGGTTGCCTGTTCAATTTCCATCAGCCCCCATATCGCAAGCTCTGAACTGATTTCGCTGTCCAGCATAATGTCAAGCGTTGTGGCCCCAGATATATGAAAACAAGGAGCTTTTGTCAACGCAAAAACGCGCTAATGTCACTATTTAATCACAGAATACCTATGATTTAGTATGAAAATAGTTCAGAAAACCTGCCACGCTAAATCCTGGCAGGTTTTTATGAGACAACGATTGCCTCCCAGGTATGATTGCAGCCAATCGCTCAGCTATCAAAGAAAAACATCTAACCTAAAAAAGTTTTTTATTCTACTCGTTACAAAAGAGTTTTCTAAATTGCTTCATCTTAGCAGATATCGATGTCTGAATACGAAGGTAACCATGACATCGTAATTTCCAATAATAATAATTGAACCTCAATGGGATCCTATTATTTCCACGCTCCACTGCATCCATTATTAAGTGATGACGTGGTGTTTTGTGATATACCTACCTGATTTACCTGAAGAGATCTTACGTTAAATTGGATAGAATAATCAGGGACTTAGCAATGATTATTAATACAGCACGATATCGATCGGAGAAATAAAAAAAAGCCGGAAAGCCAAATAGCGTCTACCCTCCAAAGGTATTTCAAGACCAAAGGTTTAGTTTTAGTAATAAAATAAGCTTGATCAATAACCAAGAAACGAACTAACACAAAACCTAACAATACATAATTCCACATATAAGATAACGAAGGTACCTATTGGCCTAATAGTCCGTACATCGGGCCATTCTAGGATCCCACGGGCCACTGCCCCTGATTGCTCCTGTCTTTTCATGTCTAACGGAAGGGTGCTTAAAGGATTAATGATGGGATATGTAAGTTGTATTGTGGTTGGTGGAGGCAATCAGCGTTGGTTTTCTTTGTTCTGTATATCCCTGTTTTATTGGTTATCTTTGTTATAGTGGTGACGTAACAAGAGACCATACTAGACGATTTTCATACAATTATGTGTCCGGCGCCGCATGTCGCATACCGCAGCGTTGTGCGTTACGATCGCGAAGCCAAAGCTTAAGGCGACTTTGCGGAAGATGAAATACTCGTATTGCTCAAATTGTCTCAGCCAATTTCAATTCAATTTTGCTTTGTTGTTAAGACGACTCTATATGGAATTTGCAATGCACTGCTCAAAATTAAACGGCTAAGCCAAATTCCATTCAATTTGATTTTGTTTTACGAGAATTTGTAATTTATGTAGGTACTTACGAAAACAGTTGCAAGAGTTCTTCATGTCTTTGTACCCTTATATTTTTCCTGCTTACTTTTCCTTCCAATTTTCTGCCCTGTGTGTTGAAGCTGACTCAACAACATAGGTAATAGGTACCACATTTTCATCAGCATCTTCGCATATGAAAAAAGTTCCAGAGTATATAGTTTGGGAAAATTCGAGAACAAGCGTCGTCATTGTCGGCAAAAAAGTTGCAAACAAGTTACTGACAAGTTCATATCGCACTGTTATATAGATAGAGGAGAAACGTGTGACTTTTTTGTTAACTATAACTTATACCCACATGGTTTATCATCTTTATTCGACAGGCGTCATGGCTTAGTCGGTAGTAGCTCTGCCTTCCGTGCTGTGGGTCGTGGGTTCGATCCCCACTGAGAACAAACATTTGTGTGTTGTAAAACATAGATGTTTGTTCTGTGTCTGGGTGTTTCTATGTATTATAAGTATGTATTTACAAAAAAAAATGTATGTATGTATTCTATCAGCCATCTATATAGGTTCCATCGTACAAGCTTTGCTTAGTTTGGGACTAGAAGGCGTTGTGTTAAACGCCCGTGAATATTTATTATTTATTATCAACCGTCAAAAGACCAGTATAAATAAATAAAATAAAAACAGCTTTATTCACAAACTTTAAGTAACATTATTATGTATGTATTAGTTATAATTAGATAGTAGAAAAGTTTAATATTAAATGACATAAATAACTTTCTAAAAAGTTTAAAGCTTTAGCTACTAAATCTATTTTGATAAAATTTCTATGTGAAAGTATACCTAATACATTTTCAGTTTAAAAAAAAATGTTTCGGTTTATAAAATGAAGAAGTTTCGAGGTAACAAACATAAAAAAAAAATATAAAACTGAACTTAGAACCTCTTTGTGAAGTTGGATAAAATACAAATGGAAAAGTTATCGAAATGTATGGAACAGGCATTTCCAAAGAAAAAGTCACGTGATCATTTCTAACGATTTTTGGGGTTATCTGTATTTTTCAGCGATTGTAAATTGTTTGATACATTTTAAGATTAAATGATATAGAACCTAGCTGCAGTACCATTTTATATAGATACTTATAAAATACTTATTTTCCCAAATGCCAATACAATGTACAGGTAAGCTATACAAAAAGCGATTCTATTGTGTTATATTTTAGTACCATTTTCGGTGAACTGCCTTTGTTATGGTTCTACTTTCGTTATTCAGGTATTTATAAGAAATCCGCCGTATCAATAATAGATAGAACGAACTGAGCCAAGAAATAAAGTTCTTTCGGTGGATCTTTGGAATCTATTCCGAAACTGGCGACTTTACCTTATACTTATTTCTTGAATGGTATTTCTTGTAGCAAAAGTGGTCTAAATAAAGCTTCAATCTAGAATTCTCTACTTTTTTGCCTGATTATTTAGTAGTTAGTTTTTTTGACCGCGATGTCATATTTCATATTTGTGTTCTTTTGTAATAGGTAGTAGTTACTACTGGTGGGCTATGGCTTGTTCCATCAATTATAATACACCACCGTAAGTAATTAACAATAAAAAAAAAATTAAAAATAAATATGTCGGTTTTTGCAGTTGGTTATGGCGAGAGAGTGATTTCGCATAATAAACCCCAAAAAATGATGAAAAAGGTTAGTTAAAGAAACGCAACCTCAAAAGTTCAAAGAAGTTAATTTTTAATGCAAAAGATTTGAAAACTGTATTCCATTGTGCCCAATTGAGAATTTCGGGTTGAGTTTATAAATATTTCAGTAAGCTGGCGAAATATTTAATGCACTTGGTAGACTGATGACAAATGCCTGCTATAAATACAACACTACGACACTACACTAAAGTTTCCTCTGTACTGAAAATCATCTTGCAAAAACCCAAAATGTTATAAAAAAATAAAATGAGCAATAATAAATATTCAAAATTTAAAAACATTTTGATAAAAATAAAAAATACTTTTATTCTTGGCATGAGTTTCTAGATGAACACTTCTAAAAATAATTTTCTAAATATATAAAACTCTTTTGAAGCTGACTTAGAATCAACGCACAGCCTAAACTTTAAGTCCTAGAGGTATGAAATTTGGAGGGTGGTATCCTTATATAGTGTACGGGTGCACTAAGAAAGGAATTTTGAAACGTCACACTCTAAAGGGTAGAACCCGAGCAACGCCGCGGGCGACGGCTAGAACAATATAAAAATGTACCGCTTAGTACTTGTATTCAACTAATTGCTGTGTTCTAAGAATGTAAAAACCTTTGTATAAAATCTGTAAAACGACATAATATAATTATGTGCAATAAACGATTTGAGTTTGAGTTTTTATATTAATTTCTATTTCATAAAGGTCCATCATCGTCAGTCCGTCTCTGTATAGAATGGACAGACTGAAAACTGTTTATTTGTGAAAATCCAGTTTAATCTATCTCACGACGACGCGAGAATCTCATCCACTGGACTATCTACCTTTTGGGGCTATAAAAGAAGCGAGTTTATCTTTTGTATCGCCTGATAGTGGCACTCAGCGGATTTTTCCGATTTCATACCTCAAAAACCTTCGAATTTGACTCAAACTCAGAAACAACTGAAGAAATAAACCGAAAGTTTCGGGGGGGAAAGTTGCTTATTCCATAATTTTGGATAAAAAAAAAGTCTTCCTTTTTGTGGTCATTTTATTTCCACTCGCAGTTTTTCTAGCCCCATACTGTAGGGGATCTGTTAACAAGTTTTACAGCATGAATCGCGAACCCCGTACACTGGATCACGTAATCAAGAATACGTAACTACGTGTACGGCACACGTAAACATGATTTAACTTGGTACAATATTAGTTGGCTAACTTTTTCGCATCTTGGGGAGTTTGGAAGATTGCGGAAAAAACTGGTAAAAAAATATGTTTGTAAGCTACTTTTATACTAGGCGTTCGACCGACAACATTCTTTCGCACGATTTAGTGACTAGTCATTGTTCAGACAACTAATAAAAAACCTTTGAACTAAAACGTTTGGGAACGACTAAACGATAAGTGAGTCAAATAGATAGATAGAAGACAGAAAATACTGTATTGCACACCTAACTTAGGGATTACAAGAAAATAAAAAACAAAACAATAATTTTACAATAATAATAATAATTTTAATAATAATTAATATTTTTTTATCTGTACAATACGTACAGATAAAATAAAAATTGAGTTGTTGAACTTGTTTGGGACAACAAACTTTAAAATGGTTTCGATTTAACTCTGTGTATATAAGTAATTTATTTAAATGTTTTCTAATAAATAACTTTATATTCCTTGCGTTATGGTTAAGAGATCTTACAATGTGATATGGAAAATCGGTCACCGCATTGCAAATAAAATATTTTATTTTATCGAACCTTCAGCGAGCGCGAACGTGTGATACAGACTCGTCCTATACAAATAACGGGTGTTTGTGTGTTTGTCTGTCAGTTTCAAAAGATGCTTTCCTTGAACCTTCGTGTACAAATACATAGAATCAAGGGCAACGGGAACAGTAACAAGGTTTTTAACCGTGATCTAATTAAAAAATGGCATGTATCGCATCTTCATCTAAAAAAAAATTAGTAACACACTGAAAGAGACATTGATCAGACATTTTGAATAAAGACCAAAACATTTATCTATCAAATAACTGCCTCTGTCTCTCATAGAAATAGGATTATTTTTCGGAGCTCTCTACTCCAATTGACATTCTATTCAAAAGCTAGAAATAGAAAATACCAAAAATATTACGAGTTGACTGCAGTCAACTCTCCACGTTTAGAATGCTTTTTTTATTCTTTCTAGTCGTTTTAGAATGTCAGTTTGGCTAGAGAAGCTCACGCGGAAGATCACAAGCAAATAATCGCATAAAAATATACACACCTATAAAACTAGGTACCTATCTTTAGAACGGGCGCGAGTGAAATGGAGCGAAGATGTGATAGAGCCATGCATACATACATACTGTATTATAGACATAGATACATTGTTGTGAGATATTTTATTTATAGGCTGCAGTTTTCTCGATGCGCCGTGCGATGTAAGTTCTCAGACGTTTGAATTTCGAACTAATATTCCAATCCAAATCCGACGTGCATAGTAACCATTATTGCATAGATTTTGGTACTTTTTACCTACAAGGAATCACGCAGCGTTCTGCTTTGTGGTAGAAAAGGCGTCACCAACAATTTGAGTGTTCAACTACCTATTTTCATAAAGAATAATTTTATTCCAACCAAGTATTATGTATACCTTGTGTATATATATATACCTATATATTTCTGTTTGTATGCTGTTCCCCTAAGAACAGCACATATACGGGCTTATGAAACTAAACCTTTAAGTCGCAGTACATCTTGCATACCTTCGGTTTTCTTTGTTGATATAGTCTGTGGGGAAATGTAGCTATAGCCCTCAGTTGACATCCGCAGAGGGCCTAGTACGAGTTTTGGTGTGTAAATCTGGTGTGAAACGTCTGACACCCAGCACACCAGCGGGTGCTGATTTGTATGGAGACACTGAGCGGATTTTTTGAGAACCTTGGTCTACACCAAGCCCATACTCGCATGTCGAGCTTCTCAAAGAATCCGCTCAGTGTCTCCATACAAATCAGCGCCCACTGGTGTGCTTAGACGCTTCACACCCACACTATACACTGAAAACTCGTACTAGACCCCACACACATACACCCTCTTATAAAAATTCCTCATCAAAATCTTGAAATAAAGTAGAAATTATCAAAAATCGTCGCAAAGCTACAGATTACGCATTTATTATTCCGGTCATGCGGTAAGCCCCTCCGGCGGCGGTGCTAAGCTGAAAGGGTTATTTGACTCCATAAAAACCTCACAATGTGGAAGTGCTGATAAATGATGTCATGAACAAAACGCTTTGTTGGCATGGATTGGATACGGTCAAATTAAGCCAGTGTAGGCGGCGAGGGGTTAAACCATAAATGAATTGAAAAATGAAACGTAACCTTGCGTCGTTAGGTCAAATGATCCCGGCATTCGTCTGTTCCGAAAAAAAAGTTTATTTAAGAACAGCTTTATTACATACTATTTTAATAATAAAAACAATATTAGGTAAATAGGTATGTGAGTGAAAGCTTACTAGACAGAGGCTGATCCATATTTTTGCATGCCGTGCACGGCAAATATATAGTCTGTAGGGATATATTAAAATAAAGAGGAAGAAGAGGATTTTCCTAGAACTTTTTGGCGGGCGTAAAAGTTGGTTGGAGTTTTTATGTTGTATTTCAGAATATTATAAGATTGAGATGTACAATAGTGCTTTAATTTCTGCCACCACGCCGAGAGAGATACCATCCTTTCAATCAGAAGTGGGATTCGAACCCACGCCAGTTAGTTCTTCGTCATTTTGTAAAGTTTAAAAAAAATCTTATTTAGTTGATTTATGAGTTAATTGTTTCCACAGGTAAATAGAGCGTTAAAAAATTACCGATGCTCAAAGGATGTTTTATAACAAAGAAAATTATATAAAGGAGAAAATAGTTATGCTGGCCTCCTTATTCTACAGAACGTTACGCTATAGAAGCGTTAAGTCGCGCTGTAACCACTAAGTTGAGAACAGTGTGAATCTATTATATTCGATAGTTTGTATTATATTTTTACAGCAACGCTTATTCAATATAACGGCCGAATACTCAAACGTCACTTAAACAAGGGTTACGTCTAAATGATTGCCATCTCTTAGAAATGAGTAATGTCAAACTGAGGCAGAGCAATTTTAAGTGGTGCTTTAATTTGAGTGGCGTTTCAGTATTCCGGCCTTAGTTCCATATAGTAATGAACCAAAATAACTGAACTAATTATCATTATACTAGATATCTGTCCAGCCTCTTTAAACACTTGCTCTATTATTTGAGGAACTATGATCACGGTATCAGAAGTGCATGTGCAAAGAATTTTTTTACAAACGAGAGAATAAAAATAATTAGATATATCAACTGGATATAATCTGTCATATTTTATAGATATATAGAAAGAAAATTATTTATTGCACAACTTATAAGAAGTGTATAAAGGCTAACTTAATGCTAAAACAGCATTCTCTACCAGCTCTCTTTTACAGAAACTGTCACCCGAATTTTACGTCAAATTATACTTAAGAAATCCCTTGAAATAATAAAGGAAAAGTTTACAGGAAGTTTGAACAGTTTCGCTATGATAACTCTGCGGTAGTTTCGTACATTTGTGAATAAGGCAGAGATGTCGGTATCCGATATTAATAGATCTCAGCTTGAATTTCAGCGCGATGCATCAAAGGAGAATTTCCTCTGAGAATTGAAAGCCTACTTGAGAACTCACTGAATAATAGCTGACGTCTTCAATCGTTTTTAGAACCGCGTTTAAATCACGTTGAAAAGTATAAAATCACAAACGTATCGTAACCCTAATCTGAGATACACTGCGCGGTGACACTACAGCGGTTGGCAGTCGAGCTGGCATTGACGCGGAATATAACTGGAACACGTCAACGCGGCGACTGTCAGATTTGTTCGTGATAGAGGTACAGTTTCCGCCTTTTGTTAAAAGATTAGTAAACCAGTAAACGCCAAAAACACTGACATTGGCAAATTCGTGGCAGCCCTAGCCACCGAACACGGTGGCTAGGGCTGCTTTTGTTCCCATAGCAACAAAAGAGGAAGAGGTACAGTTCTGACAGGCTGTGACTTTACCTGACAAAAAATAAAAAAAAGTATTTTAAAAAGTATATTTGACTAGATGCAAAAATCGGGGCATGGACAGACATGCTCAGTGAAGTAGGTAAAGCTCTGTCACAAGCCACTATTGTTAGTCTGCTTATAAACATTCTAAAGACACAGTGACGGGCGTCATGGCTCAGTCGGTAGTTCTGCCTTCCGTGCTGTGGGTCGTGGGTTCGATCCCCACCGAGAACAAACATTTGTGTATTGTAAACATAGATGCTTGTTCTGTGTCTGGGTGTTTCTATGTATTATAAGTATGTATTTACAAAAAAAAATGTATGTGTGTATTCTATCAGCCATCTAGTTTCCATCGTACAAGCTTTGCTTAGTTTGGGACTAGAAGGCGTTGTGTTAAGTGTCCGTGAATATTTATTATTTATAGACTAGTGCCTAATCGTATACTTGCTATTCAGAGTTAAGTTTTGGGGCCACCTTGAGTTGATAAGTAATTTTTACACTACCTAAATATAGTAAGGTTCTCCCAAAAACTCAGTACAAGTAGCAGTTTCTACACGGAGAGAAAATTATACTAAAAACCCACTTTTTCCAACAAAAATACGTGTAAATGCCACGATGACAAACCGTTTCATAAAACCGACAAAGCGACTTTAGTAATATAATTTTGTATCTACAAGTAAAACCCTAGTAAAAGCGAGTAAAGTGACTTTTGTAATATCAAGTAAGTAGTGTACTAACGACACGGACTTTTACAAATAGTTTTGTAATTACTGCAAGTCTCTAGCTTAGGTCTAGGTCTTTAGGTCTTAAGGTTTTACTAATCATTTTGTAGTTTCAACAAATATTTATGTGATTCCTAGTATTCTTTCAGTGATTCCTACTTATCGTTTTGTAATTTCTGCAAGCCTACTGTAATGCCTTCCTGTGTTTTTACTAATCATTTTGTAGTTTCAACAAATATTTATGTGATTCCTAGTATTCTTTCAGTGATTCCTACTTATCGTTTTGTAATTTCTGCAAGCCTACTGTAATGCCTTCCTGTGTTTTTACTAATCATTTTGTAGTTTCAACAAATATTTATGTGATTCCTAGTATTCTTTCAGTGATTCCTACTTATCGTTTTGTAATTTCTGCAAGCCTACTGTAATGCCTTCCTGTGTTTTTACTAATCCTTTTGTAGTTTCAACAAATATTTATGTGATTCCTAGTATTCTTTCAATGATTCCTACTTATCGTTTTGTAATTTCTGCAAAATAAGATGATGACTAAAAATCTCACTGGCCGCATATTGTAGATCAATAGCCTAAGTATTTTGTTGAACTACTATGTTGTGCTTTGCACTTTCTAGTTTCTTCAAGTATTTTAACACCAAAATACTTGAAGAAACTAGAGAGTACAAAGCACAACATAATAGTAGTTTAAAAAATACTTAGGCTATTGATCTACAATATGCGCCAGTGAGATTTTTTGTCATCATCTTATTTTGCAGAAATTAATCAACTGAAAATAGGAATCACTGAAAAAAAATACTAGAAATCACATGGGTATTTATGGAAACAAATACTAGGACACAATGGTTGGTTGCTTCGGTAAAACGTTATTACACAGTAAAGAATTACCAGTATTGAGGTAGGTAGGTCATATTATATAAAAATAAAAAGTATAATAATTAATAAACGAGTTTTTATTGTTCGCCTTGTACATACATCCAGGTAAATGTAGGTGCTTATTTTGATAATATAACTAAAGTAATTAATAAACGAGTTAGTAGGCCTCAAACATATGCAACTGCAACTGCTGTACGCAGCGGTTGCACTGCGGTTGTATATTAAAACTGGAACCGCGCGGTTAACCGCAAGTGCGTTTGAGGCATAATTTATTTCTTCGCCTTATACATACATAAAGGTATAGTTAGACCGCGACTGCTGTGCCGCTCCTGAGGTACGCGCGGCGAGGTGAGGGCCGACGACGCTTGACGGCAGCGATTGGACGGAGCTTGAAGTATTGGCCGCTCCGTCCAATCGCTGCCGTCAACGCTCGGCGTTCGTCGGCCCCCACCTCACCGCGAGTACCTCAGGAGCGGCACAGCGGTCGCGGTTAAACTATAAGTTATACATTATTATTTTACATAGGTATAATTTTAATTAACTTAATGTAAGTCCTTATTTATTCATAATATACAGGGTGAATTTTTGAGACGGGACAGTAAGGGCAGGTAAAATGACCATTTTCTTGCCTGTCCTGACAGTCCCATCTCAAAAATTCACCCTTTATGTTGTATGAGAATATTTCTCAACATAATTATTATAATTTCTTATCCTACATATAATAAGTAAATGACAGAACATTTTTTTTCTTTTTACATCGCCGCCGCCGCCACTTTGGTAAATTCTACACATTCTTATCCTACTTATGGAAATGACAGTACATACTCGTATTCCGCCGACAATGGACGAGCTCACCAGATATTTTTCGTGCTACATGAGTGTGTGTGCATGAGTGTAGCAAGCACGTGAAGAAATACTGTGTCTAATAACGACACCATCCTCGCCGTTCACCGCCACCGCCGCCGCCGCCGACAATGGACGAGCTCACCAGAGATTTATTAATGAATTGGGGCTTGTCGGAGTACACTAACACATTTACCTAACTAAGTACCTATTCAGAATTTTGCTGCCAGAGTAATCAGAACGCAATCTGCATTTAGCAGTTGCATTCCAGTTATCTTCCACAAGATGCCATGGTTCGAGGGAGTTACGTAGCCAGTTGAGCTTTTCAGCTGTGGTTTCATCAGGATCTGTAACAAAATTCATATATTATGTAAGTTCTTTAAAAAAAAGACAAGTATCACGGCTCAGTTGGTAGTAGCTCTGTCTTCTGCGCCGGAGGCCGTGGGTTCGATCCCCACCGAGAACAAAATATTTGTGTAGTAAACATAAATGTTTGTTCTCTTTCTGGGTGTTATATTGTATTCTAAGTATGTATTGATAAACATTTATATAAGTAAATATATATAATGTATATAAGTATTATATCAGCTATCTGGTTCCCATAGTACAAGCTCTGCTTAGTTTGAAGCTAGATAGTGTTAGGTGGATTGTCCAAAATATTTATTTATTTATTGTTTTGGAAATCAGAATTCAGGTAAAAGATAAAATATAAACCGTTACATTAATAACCAGAGATAAATATGTAAAACAGTATGCTTAAAAAGTGTGACTAAATGAAAGGACAGTGACTCAAAATGACTATACTTCATCACTGTGTGACATAGACATACTTAGTATCAACAAAAGCTGCTTGTATATAAATAAATAAATAAGCTTACCTATGTCAGCAGTGATTAGTGCGGTTGCAGGATCAGAAACTGTTAATGAAGCCCTTGAAGAGGAGCGGGAACGAGTTTCTAGTATTCCTCGTTCTCTCAATATGCGACGTCGTGCAGTGCTTCTACCGATACTGGTAAGAGATGTGTCCAATTCATTTGCATCAAGCAGAGAAAATGAGACAATATCCTCATGCTCGTGAACCTGAAAACAATATCAAGCACTTAATATTGTAAAAAATCGTGGCACTCCGGGAATAAAAAACCGACAGAAGTGAAAACAATAAACGCACCCCTTGATTTGAAATATTGTAACGCTGTTCTGGTATGTCTAAAGATTCCACTTCACGTTTCCAGTTTTCTAAATTTGCCCGAAACCTGGCCCTGTCACCCGGTAAAGGTAGCAACTGCATTATATCATCATGCGATAATAATCTTAGTGTTCCACCATCAATTTTTCCATCTATAAAGAAATATAAAACGAGTCGGATTTAGCAAAAGTAATGATAGTGTGTAGAGAAAGTGGTACATAGGTAAGCGATTTTCAAAATGGCGACCTAAGACCATGACCAATGATAAAAAAAAATAGTTTGAAGATGTGTAAAAACGTGGCCCGGAGCGAGCCGCCCCAGGCAGGCTATACAGGTTTAATGATATAGAAATCGCAAATAGGTCGGTATACTATACTACTAGATGGGGGGTGGAAGAGAGGGTTGAAAAAATTCTGAATAGGTACTATACCTCTAAATGTGTAAGTGTACTCCGACAAGCCCCAATTCATTAATAAATCTCTGGTGAGCTCGTCCATTGTCGGCGGCGGCGGCGGTGGCGGTGAACGGCGAGGATGGTGTCGTTATTAGACACAGTATTTCTTCACGTGCTTGCTACACTCATGCACACACACTCATGTAGCACGAAAAATATGGCGGTGGTGGCGAGGCGGCGGCGTCGGCGACACTTATCACTTTCTGTCACAGAATACCACTACTCTTTCACGCTTTCTGTACGCACACAACACAATCGAAGTTCTCCGTAATGTAGCAAAACCAGTTTCACTTACCAGGAGTATGTACGCTCAGTTCCGCGGTTCTCATGAAATGAACGAGACAAAATTACCCTGCGACCACACCCAAGTCAGTTACAAAATTGTTGTCGGAATTACAAAAAACAAACTAAAACTTACATTTGTGTTTTTAAATTTACAAAACGAATTGTCAAAAACATTTTGTATTGTTCAAATTACTAGTTCATTTGTAGAAATTAATAATGACTTGTTATGCGCCTGCCGAACCAGGTTAGCCAACTGAATGAAGTGCTAAAATTACAAAAATTTGTTACTATATTTTACAAAATAATGTAAAACCAAGTAAATGTGTGTGTTTTTGACAATACGTTTTTTTTAAATAACAAAACGATATGTCAAAAACAATTGTATTGTTGAAATTACTACACTCATTGTTGAAATTATTAAGGGCTTGCTATTGACGTGTATGAATTGTAGGGGAAACTGGGGTAGGGGTGTCCACTTTGAAAAAACATGATGTTTTTTTTCGATTCGATACATCAGAACCGTACATCGATGTCATTCGATGTATCGGGTGAAAACATCGATATTTTGTAAGCATCGTACAGTACTTTTTAGGGTTCTGTACCCAAAGGGTAAAAACGGAACCCTATTACTATGATTTTGCTGTCCTATGTGTCCTCTGTGATTTGCATGATTTGCGGTTTAACTTGAATAAGAATATAATATAGAAGACGTATAAGTTTTAAGAAATAACAACTGTGTGAATCCGATTCATATACGGGGGAAAATGGGGGTGATGGTGACCCATCATCAAATAAATTAGACACGTGTCTGTGCATTCCTTTTTAATTGAACTGCCGGCAAGATACTTTGAGACATTTCAAGCCCAACACCCTCCCTCATATAATTTGTCGTCAGTCCTCTTTTTCTACCTGAAAAAAAATGGTTAGTGTACCTATAGTTTATATATCAGAAAAACCTGATGTTATGCATTTTGTACCATTTTCTAAGACTGCCTAAGTTGCCTGCTCATCTAAAATAAATCGTCGGAATAAATAGATGACACGATATAAACTTTAAAAAGTGGGGCATCTATCCCAGTCTACCCTTTCTTTACAATTTAAATAGTTTGATTTATTATCAGCAGCTTTCCCCACAGATGAACCTAGTTTTGGAGTAAATAATTGTTGTAGACCGGAAGGCAAAACGTAGAGCGCCCACCCACTCGATGGACCGACGACATTGTTAAGATCGCGGGAAATCGGTGGATGGAAAGGTCTCAGAACCGTTCTTCCTGGAAATGTATAGGGGATGCCTATGTCCTGCAGTGGACTTCTACAGGCTTATGATGATGATGATGATAATGAAGTGTTGTAGGTACGAGTAAGTAGGTAGGTACTTACTCAGGTGGGAAGGGAAGGGACACACCATCCAAGTAGATAGAAGAAAAATTTAGAACATTTTGAGTTACCTACCTACTTACGTGTCTTACTTATCATCAGTTTTTTGAGGAGAATTCGTTTTTCTTAGCGCGTGCACACTATGCCCGGCATGAATGCCGCGATTAATTCCGGAATTATTGCCACAGCAACATCGCCAAGTTCATGCCCTAGCTCTTTGGTGAGAATAAAGGTGATGTTAAAGGCGAAGGACCGGAGGCGCGGCAGTGGCAGAGTATACCTACCATCTGCTTGGCACGTTGTCATGTTGAGTAATTTAGTAGGTAGGTACTTATAAAGTCAGGTGCAGCAACCAGTAAAATCAAGACATTTATTATGTACCTAGATATACGAAATCAGATTTTTCTGGTACCTATGCAACAGTAGGTACAGTACCTAGTATTAGTGGTATTATGCAGGTAGCTAGGTACCTATCTATAATTCCAGGTATACTAGCTGGGAACTAGGTACATTGTGTTGCTAAAATTACAAAACTGTTTATTAGGATTAAGTATTGCACCAAACGTCAGACATTAGTCATTTATTTATTGTTGTATTTACAAAACCTACTACTAGAAAATAGTATTGTACAAATTGTGTTTTGTCGAAATAACTAATAGACTTGTATTGTTGGAATTACTGAACGGTTTATTAGAAAACACTATTGTATTGCTGCGATTACAAAATCAACATTTACTAAAACCGGTTTGTTGCGATTACTTCATGACCATTGTTTAAATGACTAAACACCAGTTAAAAATACTAAATTTTACTTAGAAATACATAAAAAACTATTACTAAATGAATTTGTAATTACGACACAAAATTTTCTCTCAGTGTACAGAAAAGTGAATCTTTTCCTTTAGAGTAAAAAAAACTGAAGGTATTTTTTCCATGCCATGGGCCGTCCATGTCTTTCTTATGCACACCATTGAACCTTCAGGTAAACAAAATCTATGGCACACAGTCTATCTTGTCCTTCCATTATTTATCAAGCCTATTTCCTATTAACTATGCTAAAGAAATATTTTCAAACTCCTTTCTACCTAACCCGAAAAGTTTCCCAACCAGCTTTATCCGACCTCTACCTGCTTGTAAGCTACGCGATAGTAAACTTTACTTCTTCGTGATACGGTTCCGTCAAACTCGTGAATAGGAGCGGTAGACTGGTTTACCTTCTGAAGGATGACGCGTCTATTTAGTACGACTGAAAAGGTGATTGATGTGTGTAACCTGTCTTGTAGTTGTGTTGGTAATTATCTGTTGAACCTGCCTACCCATTCAAAGTTATTGAACATCAGTGATTGAGTCGTTGAATTTATTTTCATTGAAATTATGAAGCTTTTGTAAATATTTAATCATCTTGGGTTGTTTGGGAAACCTGTGTTTTTGAGGTTATACAATTAGAAAATATGGTTTTCTGTCGATTGGAGATTCAGTTAAGTCCAACTCTAACATCTGAGTGCTAAGTTATACTTATTACTTACTGTATTGGTAACAGATCGGTACAATAAAAAAAAATACACCATCTTTCTTCTTCTTCTTCTATGTTCTAAACATATAAAACTCTTTTGAAGCTGACTGAGAATCAACGCACAGCCTAAACTATAAGTTCTAGAGGTATGAAATTTGGAAAATTGGTACATAGACTCCTCAAATAAATTGATTCGACACGTGTTTCAGGACCATGTCTGCAATAAAGAATTATTATTATTATAAAAAAAAAATCAAAACTGTTTGTTTGCTGCTACCGCGCGAGCAAAGCCGCGGGCGACTGCTGGTTGAATATAATATCTCCCATGGGATGTGGTTAGCTTAACGAACGGATCATTAGCAATAAAAATCTTATCGAGATAAAAAGGCAATAGCTATTCCCCGCGGGGAATAATGAATCCCAACTCCCTTATTTTTATTGGCTCCTTGGTTCTTAGATAATGGTATCCAATGGTGTTGTGACCATTTCGCAAATTGTAAAAGAATGTTTTACATTTGTGTTCACTCAACAAAACAAATATCTTTGTTTACCACAAATCATTGCAATGGAAATCGAACCCACAGCACGGAAAACTATTACAAATTCAACATCTGTCATATTGTTATTACCTCCAGCAGTAGACTTCCACAAGTTTATGATAGTGATGATTAAATTTTTTTTAAGATGCGTGAAGCAGATTGCTTACCTGATGTTAATAAGTGTTAACCTCTGTCTATAACAGTGCATTGCCTAAGCATGTTCCCTGTGGACGTACCCTATGAGGCTTTTTTTTTTTTTTTTTTTTTTTTTTTTTTTACTACTTACTTTTTTTTTTACTGCTTTGAACTACGTCCATCACTCTGAGACGTAAAGATGTGAAATTCTATAAAATCAGGCTAACTTAAAATGCCTACCTACGCGTACCTACTTACTTTATTTGAATAGCCAAAATTCAAATTCTTACCAAACTCCCATTGACAGAACTTCACCCAAACATGGAAGTTCTACATTAATCCCTAATTCACCTCTGAAAAACTTTTAATAAGGATCGAGTGTCAAAACTTTATGTCTGCGTAAAGCGTAAATACGAAAACCCGATAGAACCGTCCAGAGGAACTCGAAAGGTTCGACTACATTATCACGCGTGATTCAGCATTTACCTAGCGTGTTCGGTATGCGTGGAAATAAAAAAAACTATCGATATCCCTACTCCTTGCATCGATATCCTTACAGTTGTAGGCCATGAGTCATGACCTTTATGTAGAACCTTATTTTGTACAATGCAACGGGATCTGTTTCTTGCAAAACGGATGGCATGACTCACAAAAGAATCCATTGCTGACCAATAATGTCGATAATGTATTCATCGCTCCAACGCATCGATAGATAATCGATATAAAAGCACATCAATCTCTGTGGCTACAACGACATGTTCATACATGACTTTTAAAAACTAGTTTTTAATCTAACTTTGCTGAGACAGAAAACCAAAATGCATACTTTTGCTGGTATATCACCTTTTGGTTATTGAACTCTACAGATTAACACGGCAAAGATAGACGTAGACGTAGAAGTAAGACGGCACTCACGACCTTGTTAACAACACCGTGCTGATGCGTGTTTTGGTATAGGATCCAACCCTTACCCGTATCTGAGTAAAAGGCAAAAGCCATTAGTATTAATAAAGTAAGCGTTCGGTCTCATTAAAGCCAGTTCTAAACCGAGGCTCGGGAGTGCGGGAAATAGTTCGGTTTGAGAAATTGCAACTCGGCCACAGGATAAATGAACTGTTTTGTACACTACACTATTGACCAAGTTGACATTTACTAGTAGTTACAGAAAAGAAAAAAAAATATACCAGTCACGTGACGTCATCAGTAATAAACATTGCCAGCATGGACAATTGGACATTCATGATCAAGACCTAAAAAAAGTTCCAATAATGCGTCTGAAAGGGCTTAAAAAGGGATTCTACCCTATTATAATATTACACTCTTTCACGCGGAAACTACTGATCCGATTTCAATGAAACTTGGAATATATATTGTCCGTGACCTGGATTAACACATAGGCTACCTTTTATCTCCGAAAATTAACGGGATCCAACGGGATGCGAACTCTTCAGAAACGGCTAGAAGATTTCGCATAGCAAATTGCACTACTAATTCTGTGCAGAAGTCGCGCGGGCACCAATTAGTTTCTAATATAATAACCATTGACACTCTTCAGTATTACAATCTAAACTTTTTTATTTACATTCAGTAAAATACATAATAGAAAGAAGTCCAAGTTAAAAAGAACATTCGTATGTCTTTTATATTTTTTCGAACACATTCCTCGTCCACCTCGGAGTGATCTCGGACAATGAACCTTCGGTTCGATAAGAATAGGATAAAAAACCCACCAAACGTCTAGACATTTCTCAAGTCGACACCTCAATAACCGAAGGTATTTCATTACTCAGGACTTCACTTGAGAATGAAAGCAAAAACAAACTTGTGAGAAAAGTGGTCGTTTTCACACTGCTAGCAACATAACACTGATACTGGCGATATTGGCAGAGATTGCAGCAAACGTACAAAAATTTCCTAAAAATTTATCCTTAAGTAGGTACATAAAAATATAGGTCTTATTATGCTCAAGGTCAATAAGGTCCAGATTAGCATACCATTTCAGTGGCAAATAATATATTAAAAAAATTATATTCAGTTGTCGGTCAACATCAATTAACATCAATTCTGGGTGGTGACTTATTTGACGTTGTTTGATGAAAAATGATTTATAATGAAAAAATATTTTTATTGTCATTTATGAATGTTTATGCGAAACTTTAGTAAGTCGTATTTTAAACACTTTTAGTTAATTTTAGTTAGTTGCAAACAACAGAATCGACACCAATATCATACATTTAGTACAAGACGCTTTCACACAGTATCGGCTCCGGCACCGATATCTAGATTCCAGCTACTGACATGTCGTGTCGGTACTGCTTAGTAAGTAAACACCCAAAAGGGACAGAAATGGCCATTTTGTCCCTTCATGGTTAATTCTACACACACTGCCTTTCGGCGAGGTGTACAAAATCATAATTAACATATAGATGTGCGAGGTCCCCTTTTAGCGGAATTACAAAAGACACGCTTTTAACAAGGTCTTCTGAAACCTGTCCCAAGTAAAAGCAGATTAAAATATATCGCTTGGAAAATGAGTACGCGTAAAGGATACATTTTCCTACTAATATTGTAAGTGCAAAGTTTAATGTTTATTTGTTAGAAAATTGTAGGCCGTTTTAGGCAAAAAACTTTACTATAATATGCTTAATAGATACTTACACGTAAGTATCGCAATAAATTAATTTGTTGTTAAATTAATGGACCTTGTTTGGATTTGATCTTGATTGGATAAGTTTGATCTTCCTGTTAGGTAACCCCAACTTCATATCAATGACATGCTGCTATCATCCGAGCGCAGGCCATGTTCTTCAGCTCAGTGGCGCCCTCTCAGCAGCCCTCCAGTCCCTACAAATGATTTTTTACTTATATTTCTTACATTTGTAGCGCGCCATACGCCTAGACACTCAACGACCCAACCGGATCTAGGAGATGTGGGTGAACCATGCGACGGAAATGACGTTTCTATTAATTTTCAAAAGCGTTTCGAAAACGCCGAAGCGCCCAGCGCCATCTGCCGCCAGGCGCGAGAAACAAGACGACCCGCGCGCTACCGCGAGTAGAACATTGTCGCGCGCGCAAGCGTGTATAATTAAACCCATGTAACAAACCTCTGGAGTTATCATTTATCAAAACTTCCTGTAGAGGTAAAAACATTTTTTTTGGACACCAGGGAACATATTTTTAGCTCTAGTACAAAACCGAGACATAAAGTACGAGTAAAGTCAAAGGCAAAAGTTGTCAGTGTCCCACGAGGTTGTCGAAATAGAATAGAAAATGAGCTGGTGTTTGTGCTGTGACAATGGAATTCATTAGCACGCACTTGGGACAGCGGACAAGGGTGGCTACGTATTTTTGTATGAGCTCACAAGACCTGTACACAATGCGGTGCGGTGCCGTGCGATGAAAGCCGTCGCACCGCGTTTGGTGTGAATTTGTCCCCTAATTCAGATTTGCTTGCCACTTGCCTAAGCAACGTACCTAAGACTTACTTATTAGGTTTTATTTGACTTAAATAATCTGAAGAGTTTTTGTATGAACTTACGAAAATTGCCTAGAGAAATAAAACGGCAAAAAAATTTGAGGTAGCCACGTGACTTACCTACTTATTAAGAAGTGTCATTTCTGTTCCAAGGTCATTCCCATATATTGAGTAGTTTTATATTTTATAGCAATTGTAAATAGAATAGGCTGAGGGTACGCATCTCAAGTTGTACATATCGAAGCTGTGACAACCTTAGAGGGCTACAGATTTTAATACCAATTGATTGCTTTAGTAAGGGTTGAGATCAAGGTAATGAACTCGGATTTGCCAAAACCAAGGGTTGTCGCACAAAATAAAGGATTATCTAACTAATAGTCATCCTACTAATAGTAATCTCGCTTGTTATGAAACAAGATGGTTAGGATAAAATAAGGTGCTTTTGAGATTACAAAGGAACCACATTCAGACTGATTATACGCACATATCTTATTAGTGGTTATGGCCACTGTGAGAGGCTCGAGTGTCTACTACGATCATACGTTTATGAACAAAATAAACCTCAACCCTGGTAATAAAAAACTCGATGTAAGCATTCTCATTATTTGCCTGCACTTCACACCATGACGAAATCTTCTTCAAAGACAACGACAGTCTAAGACCTCCTTCACACCGCAATTTCACCAATACCTTTCCAAACCATCTTGTATCGAGTGCCAGAAGACTTGATACAAGATGATTTTCCATTAAAAAAATTTAAGCTAGTTGCTCAATGCTCATACAATAACTGTGCATCAGTACCTCCAGAGACATCCCTAGCTTGCTGTTGCCCTTCTGAATTATTGGTGATATCTTACCAAACTATAGGTACACAAACCACCACAACAACAAAAAGAAACTAGAAGATTGATGCTAATAGAACCAAAACAGGTGTCTGTAAAAACGTTCAGACATCGATCACTGCTTTTACCGAAACGTCTCACAAGATAAATGGTGAATAGTTACCTGCATATAGAACAAAACCTTTCATTCTTATTTTTCAGCAACATGAAGGTTAACTTTGACTAGGAAATTCAGACAGAATATAAATCCTATTTAACCCTATATTATCAGTAAGTTACATCGGCAGCATCCACAGATATTTTTTTTACTGTTTTCCCCCGTTTTTTTTACGTGGTGAATGTGTAGATTTTATACTAATTTTTTTATACCGGTTCTGTTCCCATATTTGTCCTTGATTTTTCTACTTTGTGTCTACTAAAGTACACAGACATACCAATGCAGACGTTAAAGTAAAAGAATGTGAGTAACATCTTTGGCACTACAGATAAATTGCTTTTAGAAGTGTTTTCAATAAAATTAAGCAGTATTTGAACCTACAAAAAACTTCTCCGTTAAAAACTTCTCCGAGCGAAAGTAATAACCCTCTTTTAGAAGAAAACCGATCCGATCCAACTACCTATTTAACTGGCTCATTGTAGAGAATCTCGGCAATCTTTCGCTGAAGGTTGCATGAAAAAAGTTTTATTAACTTTGCTCGGTGACGTAAGAAACAGGTAGAACTTACTGAAGGAGAACGAGGAGTGAACTTAAAAGTTTTCTCTTCAATAGAGGCGATGTTGAAAATTCGATTAATGAAAGCGCCACTTGCCATCGATCCTTGGTGCTTGATAGACGTGTTTTGTGAGAGAATGCAACTGTTTCAAGTTGAAGTCGCCAGCTCCGTCACCTTTTCTCGTAAAAGCTGTTTTATTTGAGAAATGTAGGACACCAATGAAACCACCACTGAAACGAGACTGACTTGTTATTGAGTACCCACAATCTGCTTATAAACTATTGACCTACCCTAAGCCTACATTATATAACATGATGTGATTATTGTATTCTATTGAAATATCATCTGAAAGAAAACGGTAGCAAGCAAGCAAACCCCTATTTGAAACGTAAGTATTTTGATAATATTCAGGCGTGTATTTGGGCCTAGGTAATTTGTAAACTTTATGAATCATCTTAAATTCTATGACGATGTCCCAGCAGTTTCGTAGATTACCTAAAACTCTCTTTTCACCGCTAACAGCGTTGTGGCGACCCCTAATTAGGGTACCAAATGGTAAAGTTTAGTGGACATACCCTTTTAAAGTTCTGGACATTGCTAAGACTATCAAAATAATCACCATAGTATCTCTATCACCATTTGGTAACCGCAATTGGAGGCTGGTTGGTTAGACAATAGGAATTAAATAAAAATAAAATATTCACGGACACTTAACACAACGCCTTTTAGTCCCAAACTAAGCAAAGCTTGTACGATGGAAACTAGATGGCTGATAGAATACATACATACATTTTTTTTGTAAATACATACTTATAATACATAGAAACACCCAGACACAGAACAAACATCTATGTTTACAACACACAAATTATGTTTGTTCCCGGTGGGGATCGAACCCACGACCCACAGGACGGAAGGCAGAGGTACTACCGACTGAGCCATGACGCCTGTCATTATGTTGTCATACTGATGAAGCCAAGCTTTGGTGGAAATAAAATGGTAGTCACTACTCTTTATTGATAATGGATAGTTGAACTCTTTAGTAGTTACGAGCAAACCCTTCCGGTCTTATTCCAGAACGGGGACTAAAGAAAGTCACGGTTTAAACGTCAAGGTTTATACAACCCGGCCGAATAAAGCGGTGTAGCGGGGGAAGTATCGAGTTCCGAGCCAGGGTCTCTACTGTGAATAATAATTTCCGAAGATTCGGTAGTGACGTTTGTGTTACACTGCGCAGTAACGCTGTGACTTAGAAAGAGCCTGGACCATCGCTCGAGGCGACCGCGCAGTATAACACAAACGTCACTACCGAATCTTCGGTAATCATTATTCGCAGTAGAGGCCCAGGTGTTATGTTAATTCGGCCGGGTTGTATAAACCTTGACGTTTAAACCGTGACTTTCTTTAGTCCCCGTTCTGGAATAAAACCGCTAGAGTTTGGATTCATAAGATTTGTTTCGACGAATAGATTTGGGTTAATATTCAAGAGTCTGATGATGTAGCCAGGAGTTGAATAGTGGAACTCTTCAGTGGCTACTAGGAAACCCGTCGAGGCTCATATAATTTGTTCTGACGAGTCTAATAGACTATGTTTGCGTGACTCACAATATAAGCGTGTTTTGTTTTGGTTTTTAACTACCTACATATTTTTTGTATACTTTGTTTCTCTTACATAACTAATATGACATACTAAAATAACAAGAGCCATTTTTCTAGCACTAGAGAATAAATAACGTCAAAAATGTATAGAAACGCTCACATTTTTTTATGCCTTAGCTGAAATAGAGTTTGTATAACTACTATCAACTTTTAGCTAAGATTGGTGCTTTCCTATGTACAAGTATATTCTTTGGCATAGGTATGATTTTGACTTGAATTTTTATTAGATTTTTTACACATTTTTCTCATTAAATACAGTGATAAAACATAATTTGTGCTTAAAATGTATGAAAGTACAAAAGTACTTTAAAGACTGTTGTACTGAAATTGCTCACGTAGGTCGAGTCGTAAAAGTAAGGACAAGCCAAACATGGTTAACTGTTATGAGGCCACTGGATAATAATATTAACTTTACTCCTACTATTGTTATTCTTTCTATGAGAAGTGGTAGCAAACAAATTGCCCACCTGACTTTGAGTTTGGATTTATTGATTAGCCAAAAGTGAGAATTGAGAAACTCGCAGTTTTTGTATAGATAAAAAATAGTTTGCCAATCTCCCGCTAGAGTAGAGGCGCTTATCGGATTTTCATACAAATTATCTCGCAAGTTTCTTTTCAGCATGCGTTTCGAACAACAAAACAAATCAGACTATACGGGCTCAGAAAAAAATTGTTTGCGAATCTCCCGCTAAAATCCTTTATCGGGCTCTGCTAATAGACCTTTGAATATAACAATGCACGTTCATCGAGTATCTCCTTAAGTTGTTGGTTAAGAAAATATATATTATACTATCCGTCCAACTACGTGGACAGCGTGGTTGGTCGGTTGGTAATAGACGCTTTATATCATTGCGTTCATTGTAACTTTTCTTAGGTCACTAAAACACGGTCAAGTTTTGTTGTTCGAACATTATCCAGACCCATTGAAATTCTAGCACCTGCTGTATTTATCCTCACCTTAAAGTCACTCGATCTAATCTCACGTCAGCCATTAGTAGGGCGTGTGTATTTTAAGGGTACTTAGCCGCGCTGGGCGCACGTAATCCCTGCGTACATTTTACAAGAATGGGAATCGGGAATTATTCTGTCCACCCGTATTAGAACGAAACTTTATACACCCGCATGCATTCGCCTTTTTTAATTTAATAAAACAAGCTCGTATTGGCTAACTCTGGTGACGGAGTTTTTAGGCCGCCTTAAGGTCTCCGTTATGGCTTGACGACGGCTAAAGCCGGAAATGACAGTTTAACGTGCCCTCCGAAGCACGGAAGCACTCAGCTGTAAATGCCACTAACGGTCATCCAAATTGTGACCGCGCAGAACGTCGCTTAAGTTAGATTAACGGCCGACTTGACAAGTGACTTGACTTGACTTATTTATTACAATTTTAACACTTGACATTGGCAAAATTGTCTGTCGAAATGACGGACACAGGCCATTATTGAAGAGAAGAAGAAGAAGAAGATGGACAAACCAAGCTACGCAACGAACGCTTTTTACTTTAAAACTTGTTTTATAAAAGTAAACATAGCTGCTCTAGTTTTTTAACCTTCAGTCTGTACTTTCATATTATAGGCTCGAATTGTACTTACCTAGTATTAAATTTGCACGTGCCTTTGATTACGGGGAAGAACCACATCAAAGGTTAACCCTTTGATACGATAGAACTAGATGTAAAGCTAAACACCCTGTTATTAATAAACTTGCTGTAAACTAGGAATAGTTACAACATGTTTTGTCTCATTCAATTAAATTTGAATCTGCTTGATAATACAAAGAGACAAAACACGGTGTAATTATTCCGTATTTAATTATTTACTTTCTTTAACCTGTTTCGTCCTACTGCTGGGTCTCTTCCAAAATTAGGTAGCCCCCTATTATTAGGTTTTGTTTTACGTTATTATTATAATAATGAGAAGTGCATATATGACAGATTATCCTGGAGAAACGTAGAGTCTACTATTGAATGAAGGCATCTTTTATCACCTCTTTTGGTGTTCAAAAACCTCGTCAAAGCCAGTCGTCACGTCAGACATAAAGAACACCGGACCATCGCGTGGTTTGACGGACATACACTCAGAGACATTGGCCACATTCTATAGGCGAGATACAGTTTCAAACTACATAGTTGTAGTAGAGATGAACTGCGTCTATATTTCAATCTAATTCTATACTTACTTCGTAATGGTATTGTTATACATATACCTGCATCTCCATAATCCATATGCATGATCCATACGGCCACAGCTAGTTGAAGCTTAAAGGTCGTTTTGATCCGTTGCCTCATACCCTACTTATAATATTTCAATTTCAGTGCTACGTACTTAGGAGCGAGTAAGTGGGCGTAGTAGGACAAATTGATATTGAGATTTCATAATATTCTGAAATGTACCGACCGGTCAGAGGTTAAACCCACGAGACCCGATGTTTCCTATTGCCTTAACTAGGGTTCAGTCGACGAAAATAACATTTGATGGTGGCAATAATACATAAATAAGTTTTAGTCAGTAGAAAGCACATCGAAATCGTCATAAAAAATCATGTTTTTTTTTCTGATATTTATGTGCCAGTTTGTCGGTTAAGAAAAATATATACTAACCGTCCAACGAGGTGGACAGCGTGGTTGGTCGGTTGGTAATAGACGGATAAAACTCTCTAGGGTCTGTTAGATTCTGACTAATCCAAAGTTTTATTAAAATAGACTAAAACATAACACCATATTATATTTTCTTCAATTTTCAAGATAATAATGTTATGAAAATGAAAACCAGATGCACTGTGTCAACACAATTTTATTGTTTCATTACAATGTCAGCCTTGCTTTTATAAATACATTTATACAATATTTACATCAAACATAATTTTCATATTCGGGTACAAATTCCGTAAAAAGTTTCAAATTTTTCCTCATTAATACTATCGATAGATTATGTAGATACGAGAAAATATACTTTTATATTACGAAGAATACATGTCTATACGAAGTACTGATGGGTCTAGGAGATTAACTAATTACACTGACCCTTAACTGTACAAAAGAGGGTGCATTGCACTTAACCTTTCACCACCTTGATTTGGTCACGGCTGGTCACTTTTGCGCAAGGAAACCAGTAACTCTGGGAATGACACTATCTCTTACAACAATAATCATAACATAAGATGATTGTCCGTAGAGCTGCAATCGCTCTTCTCGTATTGTCATTGCCTTGACAACCCCAAAGTGTTAGCAAGTTGGGAACACCTGTTGACTACCTCATCTTGAAGCAGCGTGAACGCCATCGCTATGAGAATCAGTCCGAAGACTAGATACGCGCAGCACGCTATCATCTGAACATACTCGCTTTTAGAGCTTTCTGTACTTTGCTTTGAAGCAAGGAAGCTAGTTGGGACAAAGTCTCCAAAGCCAATCGTCGCAAGAGCTATGAAACAGAAGTATGCTGCTTCTAGGAAGCTCCAGTTTTCCCACGCAGAGAAGAGCGCTGCCCCGATGCAGATGTACGCAATCAGCAGGAATAGTATAATGCTGACAGGGATATGGCAGTGTTCCAGGCTGTGGTGGATGTGATGCTGCATGCTGGTAGAAGCGCTACTGCTGGGAACAGCGCAGCTTTTGCTTTTATGACTCTCCTCGTTCCAGATCAGAGGCACTCGTGATGGCGTGTCGTGGGGACATATCCTGCAAAAAAATAATAATTTACAAAGCTTATTTAGTCATTTCTGTATCAAAACTACTATAATCAGGTAGATGGAAAAGTTACTTTGAACGGCTACTTAAATATCTGAAATTATACGATAAGATCTCGTAAAAAAACTAAAATCTTGTGAAACCGAACACATATCTAAAGCATGAGGAATTGAGTAGTCGAGAGGTCACATTAACCGCTCAACACAGATTAAAGTGACCAAAACACTATAACAAATGCTTACGCTTCATCAGGATCCTCTGAATCATCCAGGTCATCTAAGCTCCTGTTCATTGGCAGCTCCCCGCACTCCTCGGCTATCAGCTGCTCGATGACAGCTCCTCTGGGCCGTTGGATAGTCCCTCTGCCTCTTCCTCGGCCCGGGCCATGGACTGTCGCGAGGCATTTCGAGCTTACAGTCCTCTTTCTATCTAGAGTCTGAGTTTGATATGCAGATGATGTTTGTGGTTCTGAAAATGAATTAATCCTAATGTAAAACTGGCCGTGTTGAGAGTGACGATTGTCTACTCAAAGAATGTTTGGGCATATGCTTTTATAGATGCTTAAAAATTGTTAGGTAGCGTTCAAAAAACGCCACTCTCTCTTATTGCATCCCGTCATGACCGCGCAAGATATGCCAAAACCACTGTATTTGTTGCCCATAAAAATGGCTAGGTAAACTTTGGTAAGTCTAGGGAAAGATTTAGAGCAGACTACAATGGACCTCGAAAACTAGGGAAAAACATGAAAGGCTTACCATCAACCAAAGCACTTCGTTTCACACGCCCCAGCGTAGCAGCTCTAGGACTGGCAGGCGCTCGTTCGAACACCTGGGAGTATTGACCCCGGTCTCCAGCCCTTGCCCTGACCGTGCCGGCGGCGTGGTGTGGGCGAGGAGGAAAGGAGGTGTACTGGTTATGCTCTGCTGGCTGTGGGAGGAGACGTTGCTGCTCGTGGAGTTGCAGGTGGTTTTCCAGCTATAAGTATAAAAAGGAAATAAAGCATCACGACAGCGTGGAGGTCGTGCAGTTAAAAAGGAAAAGGTCCGAAAATATGCGGTGAAAAAAGAATGTTGACAGGCAGCTTCAAAAGGTTTAAAGCGTAGTGTCTTTTCTACTTCTAGGTTTCATAAGCAAAACTCGACAGCATACTTACCAGGAAGTATACAATGTTAGCCACAAACCACAAGGGCACCTTGTTAACCACAAGGCAAAAAAACAACGATTCAAGTAGAAGAAGAGTCGCTTGTGATTACTAACCTCTCTTTCTTTACTCCAGGTGTTAGGAACTTTGCTCTTCGTTGCCTTCAACCAGGCCATCCTAGCAAGCCTGGCAAGCGACGCTCCCAGTCCAGCTAAGCATGCCAACGTGAGGGGTACTCCTGCTGCTGCGTAGGCGACTGTGGCTGCCCGACCGGCTGCTGTTCGCGGAGAGACATTACCGTAACCTGAACCAAGTAAAACGTAGTGTGAATTCGACAGGCCATGCCTTTTTTTTTTTCAATATAATCAATCGTCCCGCTTTTTTTTACACAACAGCTGATAGGCTACCTGATGGAACATGTAAATTACTACATAATAACAATAAAATACATAACAGAAATTTAACTTTAAAACATAATAAATAATTATAAGCACTATAGCAACACATTGCACTGCGCCCATCACTCTAGACTTCACTCTATCAAACGGACACCTAGAAGTGTTAAGTCTCATGTGCCTGTTATTGGTTCAACGAACAAAGACTTCTTCTTCTTCTCTTCAATAATGGCCTGTGTCCGTCATTTCGACAGACAATTTTGCCAATGTCAAGTGTTAAAATTGTAATAAATAAGTCAAGTCAAGTCAGTTGTCAAGTCGGCTGTCGTTTGTTTTGAAAAGAAAATGGTGGATTTTCTCTCCAAAACCTAACACGAATTTTCACATTCAGAAAAACTACTTTACACACATTTATTCCAATGGCCCACACTTTATGTTACGATCTAAGTATTATTGGTTAAAATTCCACCAAAATTAAACAACAATACTCACAATAACACAAGAAAAACTATTAAAATAAAAGTGCTATGTGTCGTTTCAAAAAATGTCAAAACTCGTGTCACGAACAAAGACGATCGACGTTTTTTTAGACATCTAGCCTTACAATTAGATCACACTTCTCACCTGTCAAAGCCATCGGCCTTCAATAACAATACCCGTTATCAATGAAACAACTGTAATTAATTTAAATATTTACTGCGGCAACTCTGTCACGGGCCTCGTTAAATTATCTCGGTAGAGCAACCACTTTGTAATGATATTCTTGGATACTGGAACACTGAGTTCATTGCCTATTGTTGTAACATCGATGAGTTCAATGCTCACTCATGAACAAATGTAAGAATAACCTTTGTGTGTGTGGGCACAATAGGGTGTACCTACTTTAACAAATTAGCCACGATGTGGTCGTTATTATAGCCGCCCAGGCAGTAGTCTTTGTTTTTCTTGCAGTGAACTTCCTGGTATGAAGTTTCTTGAAATATCTAGGCACTAAGAACTTTGGAAAAGATGAATACCTATATTACCATGTCATCCATCATAACATGCAGTCAGAAGTGATCTGATCCTACTAGTGACACGTTTTTACAATTAGTAATTAAACACAATAAAATAGAGACTTGTATTATTTTGTCAATTTAATATAAACGTTAAATATTTTTTTGTAATAAACATAAATACTGCCCACATTTTACAGTTAAAATTGCGCATAGCGACAAAACAACAGTAAAACCACAAAATTTATCGCCTTCATGCGTTGCGTTATGTGAGGCTTGTATAACGTATGCTTTTGGAATTCATCTGGGACTAACAGCTAGGGGGCAACCGTTGTCTCATAAATGCATGTTTTCTGAACTGTTTTCATAGTAAATCATAGGTATTCTGTGACTAAATAGTGACATTAGAGCGTTTCAGCGCATTTTTTGCCGTTAAAAGCTTCTTGTTTTCATATAACTGTAGCCACGTCACGTGACATTATACTGGGCAGCGAAATCAGTTCAGAGCTTACAATATGGGGGCTGGTTAAAAATATTTAGCCTCTTTGGTTTTTCACATTTTTGGTGCGATTTAATCAAAGATTATTAGAAAGCGCTCTAAAATCTCCACGAATTTCTAAATTCATACGTTAATGGGAGACGAAAGCATTGCAAAGGTTTTATCATTTAGCACATACGCACATTAGTAGTGGGTATTTTATACATCCATACATAACAATTGACAGGCACATACCTAATAAAAGATTCACTAGCATTTTATGTAAAAAAATATGATATGACGGTGCAACGAAAAACGGTTTTCGTAGCATGACAAGCTGCTTTAGAAAAAGGGACCTTACCTATTGTAGTAATAAGAGTGATGCAGTATATCAGCGCTCCAGAGAAGGTCCACTTGGAGTCCAGAGCCAGGTCCGGCGGTGCTTCCGAGGATTGCATCGCAGCCGCCACGATGGACGTCTCAAACTTGCGAAGCTGTTCATGGACCAGTCTGGTCCAGTTCCTCTCGTAGAGAACATTGAGGCGTTCTGAAACAAAGAGGGTATTTTCAGATTTTGTCAATATTTTGACCACCGTTATATCCCAACAGTAAAACAATTATCTATCTATTTATTTTCTTTAGAGTTTGCCTTATTATCCAAAAAACTAGTCGTACAAAATCCGAGCGAGATGTCAAGTCACGTGGCCCCGTTCAGGATCGCTTCTTCTTCTTTTTATGTTGCCATTCCATTACAATATTATGTATTAGTAAATAAAAAAGTAAATAAATAAAAAAATGCTGACGAAAAGTAATTTCCTGTTCTCAACACCCTCTGCAAACAATATTAGCTTCGTAAATGCTTCAGCAAATTTCGAAAAACAATAAATCAGATACTCGTGGATACAAGCGTTATTTCATTTCTTCTCGATTAGTTCTTTCCACTCGATGTAAGAGTGCTACCGATGTACACAAATGGCGCAAAAAAACTGTAATCAGAACTTGGGACTGTATTACAACGTCATAGAATTCATCATTATCTACAGAGCAGACGATCACCTGAACCTTGATCACAAATAAATGTGGCAATCGTAATCCACTAGCGTATCCGGAATACACTACGCGGTGACGCTATAACATTTGGAAGTCGAGCTGGAGTTGACGCGCAATATGACTCAAACTTTTGGGTATACGCCACTGTGAAATTATAATGTGTTCGTGATCATTACTTTGACCACGATGTTAAGTGTCTGACAATGAATGACGTGTATCCTCGATTTTTTATAATATTTTGAAGGAAATATAAAAAAAAACAGCCATTATAATTTGACAAAAGTAAGGTGGTATTTTCCACACCTTTAGTACCGATTGCCTGCCAAAGCCACGATGAGCCAAACTTCAGGATGGTCCATCGGTTCTTACCTGTGTTGGGAGCATGCACTGACAAACTTTCAGCCTTTATAAAATAACGAAGGTCTGGGGTTCACTGGCTCTTAGGCCTACCTTTGCTTATGAACTATCTCGCAGCACATATTTAACGAAGCTGTGTTCTATGAGGAATCCCATTGTGTCTGCTATTCTGAGTAGTCTCTCTTATTTTCTCAGTAAATTGTTTGCAAAAACGATCATTGGCACTTAGTCTTCGCCACTTCACCACTTATAATTCAAGCAACGTTCAGCCACTCAAGTCAACGAGGCCGCAGCTGAATCACGAGTAAAACAGCCATTAGACTGTTCAACGATTAAAGTTTGCCAAAATTCAGTTTAGGCAGAACCTGAACTTTGCGTTTCAAGCGCAATTATTAGGAGTGAAATGTTGAAAATGGATGCTTCTCTGTTCATTAAATTGATTCTTTTCAGACTTCTAAACCAGTCAATCAAATAGACTTAAAGCCCATAGCATCTCAATGGGGAATGAAAACAATTTCAAGATGAATACTTATTTATTCTGTTTATTAGTGTTTTTTTTTAAATTGAAGAACGTTCTATACTTATTAGTTACCACATTTTTGAAAGTAATGCCACCAACAGAGACCAATGGAGACGCATCGCTAGAGCCGTTATAACCACGACCAATCTATCGTGAGTGTCCAATTAGGAAGAACGCCGTACTTAACCGTGGACTCAGTCGCATGGATTTAGCATCGACTAATCAAACCCCTAACTGACTGACTAACTAAAAGTTCACAAAGCAACAACTTATATTAAGATAATGTTCACTAACTTGAGCTGCCTTCAGACTATTGCAAGTTCCACTAACAGATAGCTCTAAAATAAATTAAATAAAAAGAAAGCAAGAAAATCCCAACAGCAGCACTGATCCGATCGAAAGCGTCCCCAAGACGCTGGCATTTTAGGTACCGGGTTTCTACCAACCAGAACGATGAATCGAAGGTTCCTTTTACCATTTTGTATTCAGAGCCCCGAGTCTGTGCATTTGTTTTACTTTCGACTCGATTATAGCACACGCAAACGCAGTCGCAAAGCGAGAATTTTTTTTGGGAATTGCACAAATTTCAAATCTCCCGCTAGAGGCGCTTATTCGGTTTCCATACATTTTCTTCGCTTTACGAATGCGTTTGCGTGTGATATACTCGAGTCAAAAGTCAAAACAAATGCACAGACTCGGGGCTCAGTGCACGGTAACACGGCAATTCTGTAAAATCCCGCGCACAAAGCACTAGGCAGTCGCGCAGTGTGACACGCATTTAAGGGGAAATCGTCAGGTATTTTTTGTAGTAGCCGCCACGGTATGTGTAAGAACAGGCCTTATCTAGCCTTTTATTCTTGATTTAATTAAATTTCCTTTAGTGAAATCGCGATCAGTCTTTCAATGCTTACTGAAATTCCAGCTGATTAATTTGTAAGCTGAAGACAGTTCATAAAAATAGTCAGCTGAGTTTCTTCTCAATTAATTAATCCGTCAAAGGAAGATAGCCAGAATAAATAAATAAATAATAAGTAGTTATGTAAGTAAATTGTTTTATTTTCTTTAAATAATAATTATGATTATTTTTTTTCAACTATTTAACATACTATTCGGTTCATGAAGTTGTACTTCGTTTCTATCTAGCCCCATCTATAAAAAAACGCCTAGTATTTCTAGTTAAATCACTGGAATGATGTAGCTATTTTCTTATCAGCTTTGATTAGTGTTCTTAGCCCACTTTATTATTATAAGTGATTAAATGTAATATTGCTTGCTACGCTTATTTTAGTTGTAATAGGCAGTTTATTTTATGAATCTTTTATTAGCGTGGGCTTGTCTAAGTCTTGAAAAATCATTTTTCAATTTAAGTACAAAATTATCTGAGCCATTATACTTGAAGTAATAAAACTAAATATTTAGATTTGCTTCGTTCACCTAATTTGCTCATAACTAATCGGTCCCGGTTCTTTAGAAACAATATTGAAGCCTCAAATCAAGTCAAAAAGTATTCCACTAATTATAAACATATGTTAGATGTTTGTTCTGTGTCTGGGTGTTTCTATGTATTATAAGTATGTATTTACAAAAAAAACGTATGTATGTATTCTATCAGCCATCTAGTTTACATAGTACAAGCTTTGCTTAGTTTGGGACTAGAAGGCGTTGTGTTAAGTGTCCGTGAATATTTATTATTTATTATTATTTGATTGTAAATGTCAAAGTGTAGATGTTTGGATGTTTGTGTTTCAATCACGCTGCAACTGCTGGTCCAATTTGGATGAAACTTGTAATATACATAATAAAGTTCATAACCTGGAGTAACATATGACCTACTTTTTATTCCGCGAAATCAAAAGGATCAAACAGGACCCGGACGAAGTCGCGGGCGGATGCTAGTATAATAATAAGTAAGTATAATAATTATGTCAGTGGCGCGTCTAGGGAGAGACCTACGTCCAGCAGTGGACCAATATAGGTTGATGATGATGATGATGATGATGATGATGATGATGATGATAATTATGTTGGTCTCGATTCAACTTCAGCCTTGTTTCTAAAAAAGGCCTTAGAAGTATTGATCTAAATAGTAACATTACTAAAAAAATTATCCAGCCCTAAAAATCCGTCACCAGAAGACCAATAGCAAAACCTTTTTGAGATTAAAAAGTAGACACCAAAACAGGTCCAATCTCAATCTATTAACCGTTCCTTTCCGATGAGTTTCGTGATCTTGCATCCTACGTACAGGTAAGTGAAAACCAAGCCTTATCTCGATTGTATTAAGAACGTACAGTCAGCTTCACAAATTTTGAAGAAATTAAGAACGTACAGTCAGCTTCACAAATTTTGAAGAAATTTCGAAGAAAGACTCGGACACACCAATTCAAAGGAACACAACCTATTTAAGCCTATTTAATTGTCAAAAACAAAATAGCTCTTATCAGGTACGTAATAACGTTGGTATTACCAACTGATATCCGATCGTTAAATATAGAAACCGGCATAAGACAGATTAGATAACTAATTTCTGCCCTAGGTCCGGCGACCAGCTACGTCACGGCGTAGCATATGCTACGACGTAGCAGAGCTACGCCCGAATACTAAAACAACGTTCTAAACATTTTACAATAGCTCTATTATTGTTTATCATTATCGTGTAGAAAGAGATGGCAATAATTGAAACATTAATCAACTCCAAGACTAGGGCCCGTATGTATGTATAATGTATATACAGAATTCGTTTCTCAAGCATAGATTTGATTAGAGATTTTTATAAAAAAATTTTGCTTGAGTCCGGATTAGTGCTTGAGTAGTAAATAAGCATTCAAGCCTAAGTTGCGTCTGAGTACACTGGTAGAATTTTTAATTTCTTCAACAGTGTAAGATTTTTTTCGCGGACTGTACAAATCGAAAAAGAGCTAAGCGTGCGTGACGGAAAATTCTTTGGAAAACAGCTAATTTAATTTTGGTTTTCCGTTAGTGTCTGAACAAGACGAGGGTATTTTATCATTATAATACTCGTACTTCCGAAAAATATAAAAAAAATATAGAGTCTATCAGCAGTGACCTGCCTTTATGCACAGACCTGCCCATATAAGTACATAGTAAATATTTATGAACATTTCACACAACGCCCTCTAAGCAAAACTTGTAAAAGCTTACTTATATAAATTTTCTTGTAAATACATACTTATTATACATACTATACATAATTAAATAAATAAAATGTGAAATCGCAGTAAGAATTGATAATAAAAATAATAATAATTTTATTCACAATCACTGTGAATACTAAGGAAGTAGAAATAGCAACCATGAAATTCTTTTTTTTAGCAAGAATACATGAAACCTTTTTACTGTCAAATGTAGCTTCATACATTGTCAGTGGTGAGCACGATCGTGTTTTACAAATAAAATCCACGGACACGAATTTTGACATTTTTTGAAACGACACATAGCACTTTTATTTTAATAGTTTTTCTTGTGTTATTGTGAGTATTGTTGTTTAATTTTGGTGGAATTTTAACCAATAATACTTAGGTCGTAACATAAAGTGTGGGCCATTGGAATAAATGTGTGTAAAGTGGTTTTTCTGAATGTGAAAATTCGTGTTAGGTTTTGGAGAGAAAATCCACCATTTTCTTTTCAAAACAAACGACAGCCGACTTAACAAATAACTTGACTTGACTTATTTATTACAATTTTAACACTTGACATTGGCAAAATTGTCTGTCGAAATGACGGACACAGGCCATTATTGAAGACAAGAAGAAGACAAATAAAATCCACCTATCTCTTGGACACAGCCGAGCGGATTCGAAATATCGCGCGCGTATAAATTCCGAATTGGGGGAGTGTACGTTCCCACACGTATCGGGAATTGCAAACATGGGATACGAGAATGGATAGGTAAAAAAAAATCCACCCAAAAAAACTTAGATTTCTTTTTTTCATCAAAAAAACTGAGTTTTTGGTAATATTTTTATAGAAGTGCTTGAACCACTATTTTTGTAAAACTCAATGGCGAAATTTGTCCATAGATGACAGAGCTACTACCGACTGAGACATGACAGGCGTCATGGCTCAGTCGGTAGTAGCTCTGCCTTCCGTGCTGTGGGTCGTGGGTTCGATCCCCACCGAGAACAAAAATTTGTGTGTTAACATAGATGTTTGTTCTGTGTCTGGGTGTTTCTATGTATTATAAGTATGTATTTACAAAAAAAAATGTATGTATGTATTCTATCAGCCATCTAGTTTCCATCGTACAAGCTTTGCTTAGTTTGGGACTAGAAGGCGTTGTGTTAAGTGTCGGGTGAATATTTATTTATTTATATTTATTTATTTAGATGTCACACAATTTTAAACAAAACTAACACCGTCATTTTTCTGAATGTGTACTTCAAATTTTCAAAATCAGACAAACAAATGGAGCAATGGATGAGGAATTAACTCACGAAACCGACCAGACGTCTATTAGTAACTGTAAGTACTTAGTTGAACGATCAATCTTCTTTTTTTAGCCGACTTCATTATATCAAAATTTTCAACACGAAATTTTTCAACTTTTATCCCCAGTTTTTTAACCGACTTCAAGAAATTTTTGTGTTGTATATTTTTTATATATATATAAGTTTTACATTGAGTAACTTTGTTTTTTATCAAGCTAAATAGTACGCTGTGCGTCAGTTGAATTTTAAAACCGTAAACAAAATATAAAAGCTATTATTTCCAAAATTTGCTTTGTAGAAGTTTCTCAGTGATTATTTTGCTAATTGAAAAAGAAAACGTGCATTTAGCAGAAGTTACGCTCCGTAGTTTGAGGGTCACGCGAGGTATCGCTCGATATTCTTCATCGTTAGTGAAACGAACGTCATGCTCTGTTTGTTTTATAAATAACTTTGGTTTCCTTAAAGCCTGTGACCTAAGACTAATAAATAATTGAAAATAAAATATGGGCTCACCACTAGACAATATCTTTTATTTTATTTTCTGACAGGAGTTTTTTTATACAACACAATGCAATAGTATTGTGACGCGAGCTGATTTAATGATGGACCCGAAAGGTAGTCTAGGGAATGATGGGAAAATAAACAATTGTTTTAAAAAAATAATTAGTTAATTAACCTTCTTAAACAAAAACTTATTTTATGTTATAATGCCATCGAATAATGGGATTTTACATTATGTTACGTTACGCACTTATCACACAGAAGGCAGTTAATGAAACTGTTGCCATATTCTTCCAAGATAAGCTACAACCGTTACGCAACTAAAGTTCTTCCTGCAATTCCTTGATTTTCCATTTGGCTAAGATGACTTTTGTTTTTAACTATATGACAGTATCAGACTTGGAACAGACTGATTATAATAAAAAAGCTTTAAAAATAAAGAAAAAACCTAGACCTTAGCCACACGATTCAAAATGCATCACAATTTTTCCACGAATGTACCTACATTGAGCATACTTCGTATTCTACTCGTGCCTTTAATACTAACATACATGTAGGTAAATGTAGATAGCCTGTTGCCGCGGCCATAAAAACCTTTATTACGGGTTCGGACGCAAGAAAAAAGGGGGAAAATGCTTTGATATTAGAAACAGGTCGGTTTCGTTTTATATTGTTGTCGTTTTACAGTTCGCAGCGAAAAGGTGAAAAGGTACGCGTTTTCGTATTAGAATTTCTGGTGCACGCTGAAAATTATTTTCACGGCTTGGTTTCAACTGAATTTTTTATCAGTAAGAGCAGGTTTTGTCTCTTAAATTCAATTGATGTTCATGTCTTAACATTGGCCAACATTTTTTTTAACTATACTTATAATTTACTGCGAATCTGATCATGGTTCAGCCATAAACAACCCATCACAATATGTTATGTACCCACTTTTATTTTAGTAAATAATACGAAAGTGTTTTGTGATAAAACAATCTCATTAGTTTCAAGATTTTTTAATGTCTTATTTTGTAAAGAGCCTAATGTAGGTATGCTACATACAATAGTATATTAATTATTTTATTTAAATTATTCATTTGTTTTATTGCAGTATACCGTGGGGAATTTTTTCGAACCACGATGTCCAATGATCTTTGTACATTCGAGTGCAAAAGTGCAAATTTTTTTTTTTTTTTAAATAAAAACTATCAAAATCACACGAGTGTCATAAGAACCACTATAAGATAACTTATCCATTACATACCTACCAACTCCAATTACCTCAGTTTTACCGATAAAAATAAAAAGCTGAGTGCTAAAAATTTTACGTGTTCGTTTTCATATCTTTAAATATTCAGAAACATAAAGTACATTGCGCTGTTCAAACTCAGGTTGATATTTATATTTTTATTTGAAGTCTGCCATTGAAACCGTAGCGGGTACCTCAAAGACATTTGAAACTTTTTTGTAAGACAACTCTATAAATTTTACAAAAATTGTTGCGTGTTAGATGCTACTGCAAAATAAAGAGCTTCAAATTTTTTTTGTTTTTTTTTTCAAATTCATAATAAGTAACGGCTAACTAATTTATATTTAGAACGTTGTGTGCTCAGTTGGTTTGTTACGTTAAAAAAATAAAACTTTTAAAAACTCGTAAAAAATATTAGGTCAGTAAATGTCACACATAAAAAATATGCTCCTACTTATTTGCCTGATTTGTAATAATTTGTTATAATTTCGTTGGTCAATGTTTTATTTCCTTTTTATCAGATCGTAAAAACACAGCCTTCTTTGAAGATGTGTCGTGCGATACACGGCCTGCGAACAATACTCGTGAAAAACTACGAATTAGGCCACTTCATTATTTTTTATTCATGTAAGCACGAAGTGACAACGACGTCTTAAATCATAGTTTTGGTAAAAACGCAACGAAAACTAAAACAACCATAGAATAAAAAAATTACTTATAATAAGTATTTGTATTTGATAATGCATGACGATTGATGACAAGCAGTTCAAGCCGTAACTGATTCAATCATTTCTTGATACATTCGCTAATAACTAATAAAAAAGAACGAGATAGGCACAAATCTGGCCGTCGCGCACTCGTGAACCTTGTCGTGAGCAAATGGGTTTGAGATGAACTGACACCTAAATAAGTCACGTGACAAATCCTTATACAATTTTTGACAATTTATAATCAACTTGGCTAAAGGACATGTTAGACCTAAACTAATAGAGAGAAATGTCAAAAAACATAAAAATAGACTAATAAATAGCTTAAAATAAAAACATGATATTATTAGGAACCTTAATGGTTACAACGTCCTAAGATGTTCGAAGTGAAATAAGACCTTTAGATTTTGTGAGGCTTTTCCAATAAATAAATTCTATAGTAACAATTTAAGGTACAAACCCCATTTAAAATTCTATTAGTGAATGTCAAGTGAGCTCGGATCCAATCCAACTTCAATTAATATCTTAACACAAGTTCGAATGCAGTTGCTGGATGCGCCACACGTTCCGGGAACTACTGGTATGCAGTCTTAGTCATACAACATTAATTTGCGTACAAATTACTTTTTTAATGGGTCTTCAATCACAGGCAGAATTGACAGGCGACAAGTCTGCCTTCCGTGCTATGGGTCATGGGTTCGACTTTACAAAAATAAACTGATGATTTTCAGATTGAAATCTGAAATCTTATCTTTAGAATAATTGTACGTGTGTATAATTTTTATTGAAACAATAATAAAATAGTTTAGGCTAACCCAATGTAGGACAACATACCTCCAAGCACTGTGCGCTTGGCATCCTGCCAACTAATAAGTCACGCTAATGGAAACTACACAACGCATTGGTGACGCTTGACTCATGGCCATGATCCTAAATTAACATGTGGCATGTGGCCATACATTAAAGAGAACATAATTAACTTAACAAACGTTTTTACGTATACATTGAAATTCAAGATCTTTGGAGATTAGGCATGTAGAGGCATCCACATTTTTTTTTTATTATACAATACACCCATCTTTTGACTTCAATCTCTTTTGATAGTAAGCGACGATGATATTAAAATATTCGATAGTGGTATCCCATATCGCTTCAATAGAAAAGACCATAAATAGAAAATCAGTGAAATGAACCATATTCACAAAAAAAAATACGACTAATACAGTATTTACAATAATATTTACAAAGTAGTAAAAAATCCAATTTAAATTATCAAAAAATATTACTTTCTAGATGCTAGAAACCTTCTAATTAACAACACTATCTCTTAAAATATAAGTCGACAAATGGGGTTAGCTGTATGGTGTCTGTTATAAATAAATAAAACCGAATTGACAACCTCCTCCTTTTTTGAAGTCTGTTAAAAATTGTTGGAGTTATACTTCAAACTTTGGTTGAAGGAAACCAGGAAATGAAATATTTTAAAACCAACTGTAAAACACGACAGTTCAATTGGGTTGTATAAAAGTTGGGCAATTTTTTATTGCTTGTTGGTTCTAATCAAAATTTTGGTGCGCAACACCCAGTAAATTTTATTAGAGGTAATCTTCTAAGTTCGTACAAACGTCCAAACTTGTTGATACTGCGTTAATGCAGAGTAGATTAACGAGAGAATCGGACTGCAGATTGTCCGACCAAGAATGGGCATGCCAATTTAATAACTATAATGTTTGATTAATATAAACGCTATGTTTTTTATTAGATATAACTTTTATTATTTCGCAAACATAGGCATAGGATTATCATTGAAAATTGTCACAAAATCTAAGCTTGAGATCACTCAAGCTTAGAGTTTGATCAAGGTTAAATAAATCATTATTTAACCTTGAGCAAACTTGCAGCATACGAGACTATTATTGGGTATTTATTTGTATTCAGGTATCATTTTCTTTAAGTTGTGTTTCTATAATATGGAACTGAGACTTGGACGAAAAGGATTACATTATACACCCAATTCAATTGGGTGTATTTCTTGGTCGGGAGCATTCCAAATCGGATGGTCTACAAAGCCGGACTTATGACTTTTTCTCAACTTGTTATGATAATATTAAAAACTTCGCCTTTGATACAACTTTGTTCTCGTACATTTAATAACGACGAAAAAATAAATCACGGATTACTTTTTGTTTTTATAAAATTACTTTACTTTTTATGGAAGCCGTCAGAGTTTTATGCTGTGACCTTTCAATAATAATTACTATTATGTTTTTTTTATCATCATCATCATCATCATTATCCACAGCCCGATTTCATCCAGTGCCCCTCAAGTTTGTGCCATCCACAACCGACCTGAGCTAAATATCTTCTTCTTCTTCTAAATATATAAAACTCTTTTGAAGCTGACTGAGAATCAATGCACAGCCTAAACTATAAGTCCTAGAGGTATGAAATTTGGAGGGTAGTATCCTTATATAGTGTAGGGTGCACTAAGAAAGGAATTTTAAAAAGTCGCATACTAAAGGGTCAAATATTAGGATCAAAGATTTTAACCAATGCGTATGCTGCTTCCACGCGAGCAAAGCCGCGGGCGGCGGCTAGTTTCCCATATACGGCGTTGTGATAGCAATGCTTTTGCCGCAATCGGTATTACCTATGCCTTGTATGCTTTGGGTCGTGGGTTCGACTCCGACTGAGAACAAACCTTTGTGTTATGACACACATAGATATTTGTTTTGTTTGGGTGTTACTAATTTTTATAAGTACTTAATGTATTTACAAAAAAAAAATAAGTATAAGTATTCTATCAGCAATCTAGTTTCTATAATAAAAGTTTTGCTTAGTTCGGGTCTAGAGGGCGCTCTATATATTCATGACGAGTAACAGAACCCTCATATATAACCATCATAGTGAAACACGTTAGTGTAACTATCGTAACAAATAATACACATACCAGTTATCATGAACATCCCAAATCCCTTCTATTCCCAGCATTTGTATCAAATTTACGTCATAGCATTAGTTTTCTAGAAGCAGCCAGCGTTGTAAGATGACCGCTATACTATGTAGATGGCGCTGTGCGTAATATTTACCAGTAAAAATAAAACTATTGGTTTTTTTTAATACCCATCTATCTATCTATTATCAGTCTGTTCTTTTCTAATCTCAGATACGGAGGTTCTCTTAGGTTTCTCCCAATCTCTTTATCTTTAATTTGACAGGCGTCATGGCTCAGTCGGTAGTAGCTCTGCCTTCCGTGCTGTGGCTCGTGGGTTCGATCCCCACTGAGAACAAACATTTGTGTGTTGTAAACATAGATGTTTGTTCTGTGTCTGGATGTTTCTATGTATTATAAGTATGTATTAAAAAAAAAATGTATGTATGTATTCTATCAGCCATCTAGTTTCCATAGGGCAAGCTTTGCTTAGTTTGGGACTAGAAGGCGTTGTGTTAAGTGTCCGTGAATATTTATTTTATTTTATTTATTTAAACAGCACGCTTTGTATAATACCTTGAAATTCTATCCGTCCAAGGTTGTCTGGTTGAAGTCGCTGATTAGCGATAAGACCGCCCATTGTACTATTAATTTAAGTTCTGTTATTCATTTTCTTGTAATCCCTAGGTTAAGGTGTGAAATAAAGTATTTTCTATCTATCTTTCTACCTTTTATTTATTCCGGCATTATTAAGAATAAAAAGAAAATGAAACGAATAAAATTAAATTTGGATAATCAAATCACAAAATAATAACTTACAGTAAGTTAGGTACCTACTTATGTATACTTACTTAACACGTTATGACGAGTTTCAGTGCCGTTATTTCAATTCAAATAAATGCAAGAGTAAAACAAACAAACCACTGGGAAGTATCAAAAGCGAGCTCAAGTAAAGTTATGCAATCAAGTTTAAAATGACTTTTCGAGAAACTTCCACTTAATTTATTATACAATAGACTAAAATCTTTGAAAACGTTTAAAAATGCAAGCGCTTTATATTCCGAGGCTAGCCGCGTAAAATATGCATCGCTCGTGAAAACGGCACTAGCTTTTTATTTATGCTTAATTTATAAAAGTGAAAAAAGCATAACGACACAAAGTATTATTTTTTGACATTCTTTTAGCGGACGAGGTGAAAGTGACATCTCACTTGACTAGATCTTATTTAGTCTTAATTTTCTTTACTCGTGTATTTTCCATACAATTTGATTCGTTTTATATTCTCTAGTAATTTTGTAATGTCAAAGTTAGACAAGTCGTCTCAGTAGTTCTGCGTACCAACGCAATTATTCAACAGTCCGAGCAAAAACAAAACACATCAGAAAGTTGAAGCAATTCGAATCATACTCGCAGCATAACGACTGACCTGTTTTATAATCTGTGCATTGCAAACAAACGCATCGAACTTTCCACGGTTTAACTTTCGAATGCGGGGAGTTGAGCAATAATATCGCAAAGCACTTGTGTGCACGACTGTTTGCGGAGGGGATGGACGCGGCATCAATAAAGTTTGCCAGTTAGTTTTTTGTGTCACTGTACCTACTAGTGGCTTTCAAATGGCGTATGTTGCTGTGTTTTACAAATCCTGCTTTTCTTTTATAAATCTATATGCCAGCATGGAATTTAGCAAGGCTTTAAGAGGAGAACTCTTTTTAGGGTTAAGCTCGCCTATATGTACATGCTTTAAGTTTAAGTTAAGTTTCTCTGTGTACAATAAGGAATAAAGAAAGAAAGGATTCTAATATAATATTTTGTTTGAAAAACTAACTTTTTATTGACTAGTTATTTATTGTCAAAAGTTTTTTTTTACTTATCAATTTAGTACCTGACAGTACCGCTTAGTGATTAAACACATGAACTTATCCTGTGAAAGAGAAGTATGTATAAAAGAGAGAGAGAGAGAGAGAGTGTTATATTGTTAAAAAAAACATTATTATTAAAACATCTTTGGTAATTATTGTTATAGTAACGCTTCATGAATAAAACTACAATGTAAACTAGAGTACAAGAAAATGTACTCTACGGATAATTTTGTAAATGATTTAACAAAATAACCTTTTACGCCTATAAATATAAATATTCATTTCCAGCCTACGGAACAACTATAAAGCTCAACTTAACCAGGTTAAAACGCTCCAAGTACAGGCGAGTACAAAATGAGTGAGTGAAGCGTGCTTAAACATGATTAACGTGCGAGCATTCCGGAATTATACCGCGGCACACTTTTTCTTATTACTGTACAAGTAATTGCGTAGAAATCTAAATATAAAACTCTTTTGAAGCTGACAGAGAATCAACGCACAGCCTAAACTATAAGTCCTAGAGGTAAGAAATTTGGAGGGCAGTATCCTTATATAGGTGCAATAAGAAAGGAATTTTGAAAAGTTGCACTTAAAGGGTCTATAATTGGGATCAAAGATTTTAACCAAATTATTTATTTATTTATTATGCGTATGCTGCTACCACGCGAACAAAGCCGCGGGCGACAGCTAGTTTCCAATAAATCTAGTTCCCATAGTACAATCTTTGCTTAGTTTGGGACTAGAAAGAGTAATATTACCAAGAATATTTATTTATTTATATTTATTTTCAATAAAGGTTATGTGGTGTAGCCAGAAGCTTACACTGAGCAGAGGCTGGTTTGGTTCTTAGTTTTCGCGGCGGATATTTTTTACATGATCCAAATATTTATGTACCGATTCCAGTTATCGCATCAAAACTAAATATTATTATCAAAATCATTTTGAAACTGGATTTAAACGAACTTTTCATTCTACCTCGCCAAAGAGAAATAAAATTAGTTCCTAACACGTTTGCGATCAACAAACAAAATTCATGCAGCATTTCGGTAACTCAGTAGAAAGTTATCCATTTAAAAACGATTTATGAACTATTAAAGTCGCATTTGGAAACTTAGTTATAAACGTAAAATTTCCGGACAAAAATAATATACGATTTACTAATATTTTACTCTATTCAATATACATTTTTAGTTTGGGATACATGTTTAGAACGCTGACTTGTACCAAAAGTTTTGAAATACTGGGTTAGGTTCGTTTCGTCTAGAATTCTAGATAGTAAAACGTCCGGGTGAACAAAATCACTGGGATGAATAAGCTCTCAAAACAATAAATAAATAAATAAAATAAATATTCACGGACACTTCACGCAACGCCTTCTAGTCCCAAAACTAAGCAAAGCATGTACGATGGAAACTAGATGGCTGATAGAATACATACATATTTTTTTTTTGTAAATACATACTTATAATACCTACCTACATAGAAACACCCAGACACAGAACAAACATCTATGTTTACAACACACAAATGTTTGTTTTCGGTGGGGATCGAACCCACGACCCACAGCACGGAAGGCAGAGCTACTACCGACTGAGCCATGACGCCTATCATAATAATTTATGTACTTGTAGGTATATATTTTTTTGTTTATGTCAAACCAACTGACAGTTTAGTTTTTGCTCTGCTCAGAAGGCCTAGTACGAGTTTTGGTTTGTAAATCTGGTGTAAAACGTCTGACGCCTAACACACCAGTGGGCGCTGATTTGTATGGAGACACTGAGCGGATTCTTTGAAAAGCTTGGTCTACACCAAGCCCGTACTTCGCATGTCGAGCTTCTCAAAGAATCCGCTCAGTGTCTCCATACAAATCAGTACTAGTATGCTGGGCGTCAGACGTGTTACACCCACACTATACACTGAAAAGTCGTATTGGGCCCTCAAACATGGTTGAAATGTGACATTTCAACTTCAGAACCACGCGAAAAAAGAAATTTTAAATAAATTGTTCTGGATTTTATTTCAACATGTGGCCTCTGTTTCCACAGCTGTTATGAGCAAGCGAATTTTCTGCTTCGGACGAGCGACAATTACCTAATGTTGAAAATATATAAAATGTACATTTTTAAATGGGCGACAAAAACAAACCAATTAACTTTTGTAGGATTTTATGAATTCGTTGTGTTGAGATCTTTGCTACAGGTTACTTGGCAGTGGTTATTGAAAATATATCTGATATTTCAATAAAATATATTATACCTACTAACCTTAATGAGTTTAGACATCCAAACCTTTTTAAGAATTTTTCCCTTTTTAACAATCAACATCTCTAAAGCATATTATGGCATTTATAGATCAAAACGCATCCAAAACTTATTAATTTTTACACTGACTATATTCTACTAAAACAAGCTCTTTAACTGCCTAGTAAACTTACGTTTAATAAACGTTTTAGCTCCATATCCATCACAAAATACCAATGGCGGCACTCGTATTAGTTGTTGAGAGTCACTAACAAAAGTGTAGATACATTAGTTGCTATTACATTTTTATGTCATGCAAAATAAAAAAAAACCTTTGCATGCAAATGACAAAACTAGGGTTTAATAAAGAGACTAATGTCCCTTTAAAATGACAGAAGATTAAAGCAAGGACACAGATTATAATACAACACGCAAGGGTTACAAGTTTGCGTGATCTATAACTCTCTGACGAAATTCAATTTATATCATTGATCACTTTACGCCAGTCGCTGTGAAATGTTTTCACTCGCCTGTACAATTAACCCGCTGAGTGGCCGTTTGATTTATTACTGAGCTTGTGGTCCATTGACGGCTGACAGGTGACAGACAGCGGTTGACAAGAACGTGACAGAAAAGACACATCTCAGAAAAGTACAAAGTCTTGATAGTCTTTTGTGGACACGAGTTTTGACATTTTTTGAAACGACACATAGCACTTTTATTTTAATAGTTTTTCTTGTGTTATTGTGCGAATTGTTTTTTAATTTTGGTGGAATTTTAACCAATAATACTTAGGTCGTAACATAAAGTGTGAGCCATTGGAATAAATGTGTGTAAAGTGGTTTTTCTGAATGTGAAAATTCGTGTTAGGTTTTGAAGAGAAAATCCACCATTTTCTTTTCAAAACAAACGACAGCCGACTTGACAAATGACTTGACTTGACTTATTTATTACAATTTTAACACTTGACATTGGCAAAATTGTCTGTCGAAATGACGGACATAGGCCATTACTGAAGAGAAGAAGAAGAAGATAGTCTTTTGTTTATTTTTTAAAAGATGGCCCGCTTCGAAATCCACCAATAAATACCAATAAATAAACGATCTCTATTGGTGGATTTCAAACACATCCTTAGCAACGTAAATTAGCTTAGCTCTGGTGAAAAAGCCCCCTAAAATACTGAATGCTATATGCTATGCTAACTAAAACATAGCATTCAGTAATTGGTCATCTTTATGAAAATCTCTGGCTACCACGACTTGGTTGATTAGTTATATATTATACAATTGAAATACAATTTTTTATTGCTTCCAAAAGATAATAGTATTAACAGTGTAGAAAATCTCCTTTTATAAGTATGAAATACTTGTATAAGGAGATTCCGCTCTTGCCAGGATACATTTGAAAGTTATCTAAAATAAAAACTAATAAAATATTTGAGACAGGTAAGTACTCAGAACAAAAGACATAGACATAGACATTCATTAATTTACTACTTGGCACACAACATACAAAACATATAGATAGGTACAAATAAAACAATAATAATAAAATTAACTAAAACAGTGAATTTAAAAGGAAAAAACAAATAGGTATATATATATACAAAATTAGAAATTAGATTAAGTATATTGAAGCAATAATTTAAGGATCGTCGTGGACTATGCTGTTAAACGTAACTATGTAATGGTACACACTGTGGTGGAAACTAGGTTTATACCCTTGACAGCTGATCCCTCGGTAGCCTTTTGATTCGTTGCCACTCAACGCTGCAGAATATTCTGTATCGCGCAGCTACAGAATTGAATTTTCTGTACAATTTGAAATATCAAATTGCATACGCTCACTCATGTGCTATCAGATTTCCTTACTTGCGTTTCCGTGCTTCGGAGGGCACGTTAAACTGTTGTTCTCGGCTCTAGCAGTGGTTAAGCCACGATGGAGGCCTTGAAGCGGCTAAAAACTCCGTGATCAAAGTTGGCCACTAACTCAGAGATCGCTATTAAGCGATAAGGCCGCCCATTGTACATTTAATGCAACCCGTTTTGCTTATATCATAGGAATATGTTTCGGTGTTATTTATGTACAATAAAGCGTTTTCATTCATTAATTCATTCATACAAGCTTGCTTGCTTTTATTCACTTAAAATTTCAAACACTATAAATAAAGTATTAACTATCACACTGGTCTCTATAGGTACATATACTCGTAGGTACCCAGTAAGCACTCTTGCACTCGTCCTTCAATGTTTACGCACGAATAACACAGGTATTTACAACGGTGCAAGTATTTACGTGCAAATGGCAGGTATGCGAGAAACGTCAATGGTACATCCGTTTTTGGGAATCCAATCAATGCGTTGCTGATGCGATGCCAACGCGATCATTTGATTCGGACCGGTGACGATTCGGAGATGGATTTAATAAATGAAATCGGATATGTAGGCCGTGACGTCACTGGACGGCGAATTCATGTTTAAAATCCGGTTAGCTTGCGACACTTTGGCTCCACAACGTAAAAGTTTGAGTTGCACTGCGCGGCAACGTGCAGTAGTCTTAGTTTCTTGCACTTAGTGTAAATCAAAGTGCTAAACTTATAATTTAATGGAAAAGAGCTCCAGTCACAGATAACATAAAAAAATAGAGCTATTAGTACATAAGTATATCGATTTAATAATAATAATATTTTTAAAACTTAAAAATTAAGATATGAAATAAATATGTAAATAATAGTAATAACAATTTAATAATAATTTTTTAAAATGCCTAAATTATTTACTGAATAATAATTATGTAAGTAATTATACTCAAAATTATGAACGTACTCGTATTAATCAAATAAACACAAAAACGGCGTATTTTACTTCTTCACAATCCCCGACTAGTTTCATGTCATTTTGGCCGTGAAAATGGTGTTTCTCTTTATACTTTTCCTTTTACCCAGAACCTTTCTAATATTCTATGAGACTTATTCCACAAAGGTATAATAAGAGCTAACATTAAGCTCTACGATCTACACGTGATACTGTACTATCGTTTTCACGTTTACGGACGCATAAACGAAAATAGCTCGCCATTTTCTAAACACCACAATATGTATATAGAAGTGAAACTGCGAAAGCACTTAATGGTCAAAACTAATACGCAGTGTTTACGTGGATGACATGTTTTTTTGCAATCATTTGTATTAAAAGCTAAACTACTGAAATGGTTTTGATAAAACATTTAAGGAATTCATCTGAAAATATATCTAGAATTTGATAATTAATTTACACTTAGCTTCACAAATTGGTTAGTGGATTACCACTAACACCATTGAGAAACATTTGAGTCTTTTCCAGCAACCGTCCTCTTATAATTTAATCCCCGTTGACGCCGATGCGTACTCGTAACGGAAATTTGTGAACAAAAAGTTCACTAATCCCTGTTGACGGGGATTGTCAACGGGGATTAGTGGAATAAGCCTTATTTTGACAATGTCATCGGGTCATCTTCGATTAATATAGAGGCCGTTTACTCTACGTTTTTTAGTTCTTGGTTGCCATTGGAAAGAAAACCCCAAATTCACCAGAGTAAGATGCTATTTTGCAAAGCGAAGCAAAAGTCTGTGAAATGTTGCTGAATAATCAGCTCTGTAATTTAACTTATATATTTACGTCCAACAGTAGATATATATTGTGATGATAATGATATCCAGCTCAATGTAAAATTGTTGTTTACATGATGTAAGCGTTTGATCATGATGATATATTATACAATATTTTGTATAACGCTGTTCTATGCGCAAGCATTTTATCTTTATGCCAAAGTAAGCGACGTAGTGGTGCTACGAGCGTCTACGGGCTACGACGTAGACGATTCGTAGCAATGTATATTTGGTAGTTTATCGAATGTATTGATCTTTTGAATCTTTCTAGACGGGTTCTGCTTCGAGTAATACCGGTAATCTATAGCTAAACTTCTATTTACTCTACTACTTTTATTTTTGCTGCCAAGCAGCTGCTTAGCAATCAATTATTTTCACCAAACACGGCTTTTTCTTTTTTTTTATGATAAAAGTAATGGAAGTAGTAATGGAAGCTGATAGCTCACCTGATGTTAAGTAGTAACTTCTGCCTATAACAATGCATTACCATGAGGACGTGCCCTGTAAGGCAATGCACTGCGTCCATCACTCTGAAACGTAAAGATCTTGAAGTCTCATGTGCCTGTAATCACACCGGCGCCCTTACCCTTCAAACCGGAACACAGCAATGCGAGCATCACTGCCTGGCTAAGATGATGGCTAAGAGCCATCCTAGATAAATCACATTTCTTATAAAATAACCTTAAACTACTTTTGCACAGTAGATAGAATACACAACGCCGTCAAACTTATAACACCCCTTCCATTTTTTAGTCGAGGCGATAAAATACTTTAGCCTTTCGAAATGTTTCTTATTCATAGGCTTATTCATACGAACATTTCAAACAAGTTTGCAAACAATTCCACAAAATGTCACCAAAAGTAATAACTAAAACATAAATCACAACTTTTGCCCGACACTTCATTTTCAGGCCTCGTAAACAGCTTCCGATAGAAAGCCACAAAAGAGTATTATTTATGTGTATTTTGTGGTAACCCCACTTAACCGTTTACTCAAAAAATATCACAGTAAATTACAAAAAAAAATCTAGCTAGCCCGCTCATTTGCATAGATTTTTTTTCCCATCGGCCCCACCAGTGGGCCAGCCTAGATTGTGGGCTCGATGCGAATAACCCTTTAGTTTTAGTCACTAACTCCTTGAAACATGAGTGAATATGAGGTCAGATAAGTCACTAAAATTCAAATATTTTTCATAAAATATAGAATTTGGTTAAATTACTTATATAGAATTCGAATCAGAATTCGAATATAGAGCATAGAATTCGAATCAGTAAATGCCATGCTATCTCATAGGTAGGAAGGTATTCAAACAAGGTCATCTCTATACGGTAGCGGCACAATAAAATATCAAGCAGTAGAAACACTTATTTTTTTATGGTAAAAGTAATGGAACAAGCTGATAGCTCACCTAATGTTAAGTAGTAACTTCTGCCTATAACGATGCATTACCTCACAGAGCAAGTCCAATGAGGACTTTAGTAGTAATAAAACTAAAAACCCGATTTCACAGTTCTGTAAGTCCGCGAGATTATCATGCAATGTTAGCACCAATCAGGTTTTTCCATCTGATTAAGGTAGGTATTATAGCACTAATAACAATTTTACAAAAGATACATAATACAAGTATTTGAATATTCTAAAATATATATTAAATGAAATCAGCATTTCGTATGCAATATGTTTATATGTTTAGAAATAGTTTCTTATTTTCCATATCAAAACCAAGTCTAAGTTTTGTCAATTTTATTAAACAAATCACTCGTTCCTGTCCAATCACCTTTGTAGGGAGTAGTCCCATTTAAATGGTTTATCTATGAACAGACTCATTTTGTTCTTACATACTGTTGTATATGTATTGTGACAACGGCATTATAAAAAATATCGAGCCGGTCCAATGGCATTTTTATTGCCACCGCAAAATAATGGCGGTCTTTCGGGGACTTAGCCGATCGGGTGAAATATGCTTTGATATGATAACCGGTTTTATACGTACTAGGTATGTTAATAAGGGGTTTTTAATATGGCAAGTGTCATAGACTAAGTTATTTTGTAGTGAAAAAAAAACGTATTGTACGAAGATAAATCTCTAGTGTTTCCAATATCTAAATCTACTACAGGCACTTTTGTTTTTTAAGAGTTAACAAATCCTAAATTGGATTAAGTACTTAGTTAAATTATCAGTTCAATATAAAATGTTTTTTCCTTCTATCTTGGTAAAAAATGTGTATTATCAAAAGAAATCTTTTAAATGTTGAAGGATTTTTCACACTTTGAGTTCTTACAAAATCATATACATTGCTCTTCCAAAGTACACACTTGTTCGCGACATTTTCAGCTTCAGCACTCAGCAGTCAAAATATCAAATATTGAAAATGGCGCCCAATGCAAATCAAATGTTGTATTTGCGCGTTTTCACACTATTTGTCGACGGGATATATGAGCTCAATACAAATTTTGTATTCATTTGCCATGAGTTACAATACTCTTTTCTAAAATATAAATAACTTTGGCACTTTCATGGAAAATCAAAAGCTTCGATCAAATTTTCGAGTACCATACTATAAACACAATGTAAAAAAAATATCGTATCGATTCACACAGTGTATACGAATATCATCGGTAAAATATCTTTAAAAAAAGTAACGCCCGAATACTAAAGTAAAAGTAAAGTAAAGTTTTTATTTGAGAAAATACTAAAACGCTATTCAGATTACATAAAGATCATTGCCATCTCTTACTAATGGGAAAGACGTGTTGTGTAGGTTCAGTATCCAGGCTTCTAAAAACGAAATAATAATAAATAAGCAGTGAATTTAATTCGAAGTAAAAGCCCACATTCATGCTTTTATAATACCCCTAAAATTAGACAGCAAAACCCAGCAACTTTCACAAAATGACAAACCAAATCTCAGTTTATTGTTTCGTAAGCCATTATTCAAGAGATTAGAGGCCTATGGGGGCGCTTAGAGATTTCAATTTGCTGACTATAATACATCCTACAATTTACGTGGCCATTCCAAAATTGCCACCCTTAAATAATGCTTTTATGTATCTACTTAGAGAAAGGTGAGAGGAACGCGTAAAATATTATGGAGCCCACTCGTATTTGTAATGGGGTACCGCTTGGAGCATATTTTTGGAGGTAACGCTGAGTGCAGACTCAATGCTCAATGTACGATTGAGATAATGTATTTTGAATGTGTTGAAGAACTCCATGGCCCAGTAGATACAAGTTTGAGATGATAAGAACCTGCTAGGAACAAAAATTAAGCACGGTTTTACTTGCGTTTAGATGATATTTAATAGTAGCATAGTGATAGAAGTATTTTGATATTGGTTAAAAGTAAAAAATTCGCTTTAGCCCATATTTATCCCACTAGGTAAAAGTCGGCTGTCCTTTGTTATTTATATTATATTCATTATCATCTTTCCATTCATTCATCTTATCTACGCTAGAGATATAGGAAAACTTTTCTAATGTGGATAGTCACGTGAGTTATCATTCAGATTATATACGTATTTTGATTAGTTTTTTCTCCAAAAATGTTTTAGAATGTTACTCGTAGTATGTCATTGTCAGCTTTGGTAGGCAGGCAGCTACTATTAGTACCTACTACGTCGTACTGTTATTTATTTTGCTACTTATAAAATAGTCTCCGTTTTTAGCCGAAGACTTTTGCCGTGACTACTATTAGTACCTACAAAAGACTAATCTGTTTTCTTGCTAGTAAAATAGTCTTTATTTTTAGACTTTTAGTGCCGTGACTACGATTTCGATCCAATCTTTATTATTTACAGCACCTACAATGCAAACTCTGACAATAGAACGTGACTGAGCGAGCACCACGCGAATCGTGTTAGACCAATGACATCCAGACTTTCAGATTGAATTATAGTCATACTATTTTTGTTTCTTTTTTTACCGTTGAATGAAACTAAAGCTAAACTTTCTGAAGAAGTTTATAATGCAGTTTTTTCACGTTTTTGAAATAGAAATAGAAATAGAAAAATAATTTATTTGCAACACAAGAAAAATTAAACATAAGTAGGTAGGCTAAACTAAAACATAAGACATAAATAATAAATAAATAAAAAAAACCATAACGTAGTTAAAAGAATACCTAATAATAGGGGGTCCGCTTTAGGATAAATGTGTTTGGAAGATGGATTATAGTCCAGTCATTTTAGCATTTCATCTCGGAATTTGAGACACAAAGCTATGAACTCGTATAAAATTGTATCTTGACATCCCAAAAGTTGTCTCAAACCCACATTATGGTAGGGTGTTCGCGACTATTAAAATCTCAAGGTCAAAGGTCACAAAAAGCAACCTTTTGCAAATATCTCGTTTCCTATGGGTTTTTTGCTATTTGTATGTATGATCAATATTGTAGAGGAATAACTTTCCTACAACTTTTGTTTCAATTTTTTTTTATACGTACAATCGTTTTCGACAGGTAAAGTTAAAGGTGGTGAGACAACCAAGCTTGGTCTACACCAAGCCCATACTCGCATGTTGAGCTGCTCAATGAATCCGCTCAGTGTTTCCATACAAATCAGCGCCCACTGGTGTGCTGGGCGTCAGACGTTTCACACCCACACTATACACTGAAAACTCGTACTAGGCCCTCTGAAGTGCTTCAATAATCCAGCTAGTATTAATAAGTGGATTGTGGAACGCAGCGGGATGCAATCTCGCGGCGTTCTGTTCCTGACATCTGTATAAGAGGATCCGGAACCCGAGGTTATTTTGCCCACTTTTAATTGGATGGAACCAAACAATTGTTTTAGTTTCAGTTCGGTTTGATACCTTTGTTTGAATGCAATTTTAAAAGGAAGAAAAATATTTTTGTTTTTTTTTTTTGGTTACGAATCTGGTTTTTGTATTATGTAGTTACACTTGGGATACTAGTGAAGTATTATAATATGATCTATGACTTTGGTAATCAAATTATTAATCTAATTTAAATTGAGATGAACTGTAACATGTCCTCATAATGCATCAGAAGCAGAAGCCGCCGTATGTCATTAGAGGCAATCTACTTCTTCCATCAGTTTGTTTTACACTTTTGATGTTATCTTGGCCTACCTACATCTATTTGAAGTCAAAGTTTTTTATTTAGTAAAATCTTAAGAATAATTTTAGAATCGCCTTTAGTTTATAAACTAGGTGATTCTAGGTGTCAGTTTGTAGCGACTAGAGTTTAGAAAAACGGGTAAGAAACTAAGGTCTGTGTCTTATCGTTATTTGTATGATCCTCCAAGTGTTTGGGCAGTATCCTTTTACATATTGTGAACACTTAATTTTGCATTATTTTCTTGTACTTTTTGGATTTAACTAAAAACTACTACTTAAAACCACGCTCAAAATATCAAATTCATATTTTTCTTTAACTTCCCATAAATTAGCATTTTGAGACGTTGAAAAATAACGTACAAGGCGGTTATTATGTTAATCGAGGTACTTTGATTAAGTTATTTGCGTAAATTATACTCGTTGCCGTAATAATAGCAATTGGGTTTATTATTTAATGGGAATCTTAACGCGATACTGTTAGTTAAGTTATATATGGTGAGAGATTAAAATAATGGTTCTAAACATGTTATTTAGCATTTATAAATTACTAGCTTTTGACGGCAGCTTTGCTAACGTAACACACGGCTGAAAAATAGCCAGTATTATTCCAAATCATGACCTATATTCATTCCAAATTGCATTATAATGGGTCTAGTCATTACGGTGAGATTGTCCCAAATATTGACGATTTTTACAAATCTTCTTTCTCGAAATAGCTCCATCTATGGAGCAAGTTGGAACTATTTTCTGCTTCTTCTTGGTGAAATTAAAAGCCCTCATTTCTCTCAATTATAGTGTAAAGTTTCTCAAACATGTAGTCCCCAGATACAGTAAACGTTCTGTCAGAATTCTTAGTAATTTAGGTAGTATTCTAGGTAGATACTTGGACTAGTGCTTTGTGTAAATTGAACATAAGAAAACCATTCCAGGTACTAGACTAGACTTTGCTTTGCAGAATTATACATTTACACAGCAAATAAAACCCCCCGAGTATTCCCCAGGGGTAGTATCAGTATCATAGTACAGCGTCTACAGTACATTACCATCCCCAATTCGATTTATTATGCAGTTTCCCTTCTGAATTTTAGATTTGTGGAGCTTCGGTGAGATTTGTGAACTGTGTCCGACAAGAAAGTGAATTTGATTCGTTTATTTTATTTGCTGCGCGAATAAGGTTTTTATGTTTAGAACAGCATGTGTTGTTTTTCAATAGATAGTGTGTACTCTAACTTGATAAAAGATAGGGAGGGTAATTTATAAATTGAAATACCTATAGGTTTTAATAAGTATACCTGTAAACCAAATAAATATACTTAATGGCACTAGAATAGGATACTTATCTGGATTTCAATACCTACCGGTACTTTTAAATTATTTTATTCACAAAGAAAATTACAACTAATACTGTATTTACAATATTCTCAATATTTACAAAATACACATGAAACAGTTGAGCTATCTACAAACCGTTCCAAACCATTTATAGATAGCTCAACTGGGTCCTAATCAGTACTATACAGACAAGCATCGTTAAAGAACTTGCTTATTTTACCAAGCTCCGGACACACAACAAATAGAACGACAAAGTTTACCTAAACCTGTAATCTAGAACACTCATTTGCCTATAAAAAAATGTATTAAGTACAGCAAAAAATCTTGCTTACTACAAAATTACCGAAAAGAAAAATTATAAACCGCTATTCCACTTTTGTGCAACATTTGCGTAGCAGCCGACAGTCTAAGTACAATAAAACCTCCGTTCTGCATTCATTTAGAAACAGGAAAGTGTTGACGTTCTACAGACAATAGCAGGACGTTCCCATTTCAATGTACACAATACACTGACGGTTATTCAAGCTGGCTGGAATGCCGTCGCTATGCTGCTGGTATGGAAGCGACAACGGACGTTGTGCATTTGCAATCGATCGCGGGACTGTATTGAGTGACGACAATGGTTCTATTGCGTTCTAATTTAATTGTATTGGCTGTTGGTTCATCATCATCACGATCGGTCTACTGCTGGACGTAGGTATCTCCCAAGACGCGCCACTGAGCCCGGTGTTCGGCTCTTCTCATCCAGTGTTTGGCAGCTACATGTCTCAGATCGTCACCCCACCTAGCCAGAGAGCGTCCTACACTACGCTTGCCTAAACGCTGGTTTCTGTGCTGGTATTTTGGTAGAATTATATCTTTTTTTTGCCATAGCGGCCTTCTCCACGAGCGTGTGAATAAACGTGTCTTCTAAGAGTGTATAGAAATACGTGGCACGACGATAATATCGCCGCGATTCTCTCGCTCGTGGAGATGGCCCCATAGTTCTATTGTATTTGACTATTGTATTGCAAATATGCATGGGGTTGCCCTTTAGAACGAAGATAAAAAATGTAAAGAGGTTATACCAAAAGATATCCCAGAGTAAATTTTTAATCGTAAGTTTCTCACACCCTAAGCTCTTATCTTTTTCTGGTCTATACCCGCCGTATTCGTTATTTAGAATCTCTTGGGCGCCACACCGTTCAGACATTATACTGTTCCTGCCATTATCTTTTATTTATAGCAATTTTTCATACAGATTCTTTAACGATCACTTGGTATGCATGAGTAAGGCCACCAAGCGGCATAAAGATGCATGATTGGTGTGTAATGTCTTGATATATTCGCGGTGTTTTTAATAACAATTCCGATTATTTATGACAGCCTCAAAATGAAACAGATCTCGTTCGCTGCTCGATTTTATTCAATTAAGAAAGACTTACTTATCTTATAAAAAGTTAGAGTAGACATTATGTCCTGATTACGTATTGTAAACAAGAAGTCAATAAGAGAAGTTACAAAAAATGTGATTAAAACCTTTATAACCTTTCCAACTTTGCAGAACCCTGAATTAAAACAGATACCTAGGCTAACAACACATTCAACCTTATAATACCCTTCTCTTTTTCAGTTGAGAGTTAAAAATACCAAAGCGTATAATTACCTACCTATTTGGAATATTGTGACCGTTCTTTGCGTTCTACATAGACTCCATTCTAAGATGCACTGCACAGTAACAAGATATCGCGCAAGTACTTCGCAACTAATTATTGTTGGCGTAATACGAGATCCCAAGTTTACCCGCGAAACTAGGGTTACCAGGGTATGCCGGATTTGACAAGATCATTCCCAACATTTCCTAATAACGATAGTTACTATGGTTGCTACTGTAAGTAGCAAAACTTATAAATAAATTAGATACTCACCAGTTCCTACAAAAGTTACTAGGAATAGTCACGTGACTTTTCGTTCTTCAGAGTCATTTCCATAAGCCTACTGTGCCTAAATCATGAATAAATGTGACAATCGCAAACGTATCGTTACGCTAGCGTATCCGAGATACACTGCGCGGTGACACTACAACGGTTGGCAGTCGAGCAGGCATTGCCGCGCAATATAACTCGAATACGCTAGCGCGGCGACTGTCAGATTTGTTCGTGATAGAGGTAGCTACTGGTAAAAATGCTAGAAAACAGTTAGTTTTTGTCCATTCTTTTAAGTTATGGTTGCAACTACTTTTTTTTTAATGATAAAAGTAATGGAACAAGCTGATAGCTCACCTGATGTTTAGTTGCAAGGCACTTAAAATCACCTTGTTATTATACTAGGTGATTTTAAGTAAGTAAAATCACGTTCAGTAAATCAATCATAATCATCAATCATAAACGTAAAATCAGACGTTTTTAAATTATGTTTGTTTATACAGAACTAGCCGTCTCCCACGGCGTTGCTCGCGTTAGAGTGTGACTTTTCAAAATTCCTTTCTTAGTGCACCCCTACACTATATAAGGATACTACACTCCAAGATTCATACCTCTAGGACTTATGGTTTAGGCTGTGCGTTGATTCTCTGTCAGCTTCAAAAGAGTTTTATATATATTGATTATTGATAATTAATATTGAATGAACATAGGATTTTTTATTGTCTCAGTAGCGTAAATCCATATAAATGCGAGTCAACTCGTACTTGGCTGGTTATGAAATAACTCCCCAAACTTCTAACATTTCAAAAAAATAATTGAACAAAATGTTGTCCAATTATTTTGGTGTCCCAAACTGGCAACCCTAAAAAGGCCAAGCGAGATACAACCTTAATTAATGAAGTTTCTGAGATATTTCTAACTTTGGATTTATAATGCAATAGTATCCATGAGTACTTAGGACCAGTTCTAGTCTTAGGTGTTGCATAAAAAATGTATGTATATATCCATTTAAGTTGGTTAAAAATTTTAGCTAAGTATTGGTAGTCCGATTTTTTTATTACATGATCGGATTAATGAGACTTTTTCGTCTCAGTAGTCCGACATTACAGACAATCGGATTATTGAGGCCCTACGAAATATCTTTTAGTTTTTATTTGGCATAGTAAAATAACAGATTATCCATAAAGTCAAAGCTCTATAATTTTTTCCCAACCATCGCTTTCCAACACTTAGAATTGAAAAAGAAAAACCCTGTAAAAAAAAACTCCAATTCCGCATTCCGAATGCCTCAGTATTATCGGCGGAATAACTGTAGGACATTAGTGTAATGCTGCCGCGTTGAGAAGACGTAAAAGTCAGGAATTATCCACCGAGAGGCACCCTCCGCAAATTGCCGTGTTGCATTTTTCATGAGACTCGGCGCTTAGCACTAGTTCAACCGTTTTTACACCTGATTATTGAAACTCTACTCTTTACTCTACTATCAGAAGTTTTATTTAAATTTATTATGACATTTTATTATGAAGAGAGACAAAATATTTACCTAGTATACATTTTTCCTATAAGTATCTATAAATAGTTTGTAACGTTTTGGAGATAGGTCAACTGTTTCATGTGTGTTTTGTAAATATTGTAAATACTGTATTAGTTGTAATTTTCGTTGTTAAAAAAATCATTTGACTTCAATTTTTCCTTTTTTTTTCGAATTGACATAATATGACGAGGTACTAATATTGTTTATTTCTTTGGGTTGCCTTTGTTAAGACTGTCGTGAGCTACATACTGACCCGTTTTAATTATTTTTTGAAGGCCTAACGAGCGATCTCAATAACTTGTGCTACAACCGCAAGTGCTGTCCCTCCCGTATCGGGTATGAATCCTTGATTTAATTATTAAGATGGGATCTTTTTCGAGTAGATGGTCGGTGAATAATCTTATAATGTTCTTCTTCCAATTTAGAAGTTGCGGGAAGTGTTTTCAACGCGATGGATTATTCAGAAGCCACGAATGAATCCTTGATAATTCCAGGTTGAAGGATTCGTAACTCGGGGCATGGGTAAAAAGGCCTTTGACTTTGTAATTATCGAGATAAGTCATGTTTCGGCCCCCGTATCGTAAGCTCTGAACTGCTTTCGCTGCCCAGCATTATATTAAGCGAATAGCTGATATCCGCGACTTCGTACGCGTGCAAAACTTTCCACCAAAATATCTGTCAACCAGCATACGATGAACCTCATGCCAAAGGCGGCTTTTGGTTCAGAGAGGTCAAGCTGTATCTAAGAATCCACGTCTTTCATTTCAATAAAATATAGCGTATATGTTTCAATCCGGAAATCGAGTTTGTGTGTTTGTTTGTTCACACAAACAAACAGACAAACTCGATTTTCGGAATCGGAATCGTTTATTTAGTAGATCTGCATATTTATATTATTCATATCTTTAATTTTAGTTTTTGGCTTTTTTACGCTGAAATGCGCTAATGTCACTATTTTAGTCACAGTATACCTATGATTTAGTATGAAAACAGTTTAGAAAACCTGCCAGGTGGCAGGTTCCCCCCCAGTAGTAGGTATGTAGTGTGACAACGCTTGCTTAGTGACAGGTAGGTAATTACATTCTGTCGTCCTTAGCAAGCAGTGTGCACTTTGCTGAAGGTTAATCTAAACTCATTCAACCTTATTACAAAACGCAGTGTATAGAGTTAAACTAAATAGGAAACCTTCTCATACAAATGCTTTAACTCTGAGTTCCATTTACCCGTGGCTATGCTTGTATTATGTATGATGAGTGTATGATTAGTTTAGTAGTAGATTAGTTTATAAAAATATATGCTTTTCGAGTTTTATTTATTTCTTGTACTTTACAAAACATTGAACTACTTATAATATCTATTCCAAATTCATTTGAACGTCAATCTCAGCTCGCTCGCAAACCAAATACGCACCCACGGCGTTTTTCCTGCAAGCTCGCTGCGAGCACGCGGTGAGTTTGCCCGCAAAACGCCAGAGTAATAAGGCGCGGACTTCTACGATGTTCATTTTGAAAGCATTATCGATTTGCAAATCTGAGATATATAAAACTCTTTTGAAGTTCACTGACAATCAAGGCACAGCCTATATGTCCTAGAGGTATGCGGAGGGTAGTATCCTGAAACATATAGTGATTGGGTGTACTTAGAAAGCTAGGAAATTTGAAAAGTCGCATCCTAAAGGTTCTAAAAATAAGATCAAAGATTTTAACTAAATAATGCGTTTCTTTTATATACCGTACATAGAAGACCTTTGAAAATTGGTAAATAGATTACTCAAATAAATTGACTCGATACGTGTTTCAGGATTTTAAAATCTTTTGCAAAACTGTTTGTGTATGCTGCTACCACGCTAGCAAAGCCGCGGGCGTCAGCTAGTAAATGGTATAAAAGTGTGTAAAATATAGGTTCATGACAAGATCAAAACCATCAACCTTACTTTTTATTAAACTGTTAAATTAAAAGCCTGTTGGTAGTAAAGTTTTACCCCTAGGCTTAAGGCTAGTATATTTTATTTGCTTGATGCTTAGCAAAGCACTGCTATAAAATTGAAGTGCTAGGATGGACACAACAGTCTTCGAAGAGTTTATGCCAATTTTAGTGACAAATTTTATAAGTAAGTGGAATAAATTATGGAAAGGCGTAAATAAATTTAATACTTGTTTTTAAGGAGTACTTACTTTTAAAAAAATGCACGTAGAAAACCCAAGCTTAGTAACCTTTTTAATAGTACATTATGGTACAAGTGTGGTACATTGGTGATTACCGCCGAGGTGCCATTGAGACCCGAGCCGTAGGCGAGGGTCTTAAGAAAGCCGAGAACGGTAATCACCAATACACACGTGTATCATACGACGTTTTTCAACACACTTGTAAATAAAATAACAATAATTTCAACAGTGAAAACGCGTTGTGAAAAATGTTTCGCTATGGCGGGAAAAATTAATCAGTTTCCTATGCGCGCGCATTGCGATCGGCCACAGACTAAAGGGATGAGGTTTTTTTTTTTTATTTATTTTCCGCGCTTAGGTTTTGCGCCTATACTGCCACGTAAAAAATGGGGAATTTAAAGTTTTCTTTTATTACAGAGACAACAAAAGTTATATTTGAGTGAAAGTTTTATTTATTAAACACGTACGAGTTAAAATTATCTATTTAAATAAGAAGTTGCATGAAATGAGCAAGCAATAGGAACATTCATTTATTTGTTCTATTGAACACGATCTTTTTTTTGAATAAAAACTTTTTAAGTAACAAAGCTACTCAACCAATAAAATTTAAAAAAAAATCTATAACTCACTAGTGAGTTATAGCAATGAAAAAGTCACAGTTTGATTATGGGTGTCATTATGTGCCTAATTGCGGTGACCATAGAGCCACTTTATGAGCAAGTGTGTTGAAAAAGGCTTTTATAAGCCAATTTGACTGACTCACTACAAGCCTAAACACGTACATAAAAGCCTCAGTCTTACTATCAAAAAATTCAAGTATTTTCGGTGTGCCAGCACGTGTAGAAGCTTCTCATTAAAAACGCGAGCAGTTACAAAAACTCCCATTATCATCATCTGTACGGTACACCTACGTTCACAATGTTCGTTAAAACATCCTAAAATAACTTGTTTCAAAGTATTTTGTGTTTATATTTTTATGTACAAAAGAGGAGGGAAGCGGCTTAGCTCTACACGTATTATCGCTCATGGTAACAAAGGCATACTTATATCGAACTAAATAATCAAACAGGCAATAGTATGTACTATCAAGACGTAAAAGGAGTGCTTCCTCGTTCAACCCACAATAAAAGAGATGAAAAATTGCTTTGGATACTGTATTATCTAATATCTTAAAATATTACTAGCGTGCCCTTGAATGATTTCTTCTGCAAGTTGAGAAATTACACCGTTAATCAACCTTTTATCCTTCGTAACACAACCGCTTGGTTCAACTAGTAGTGCCTTCTTCTTCTTGCCCTTATCCCACTAGGTGGGGTCGGCACAAAATGTTCTTTTCTTCCATTCTCCCCTATCATTCGTCATCTCAGTGTTCACTCTTCTCCAATGCACATCATCTTTTACACAATCCATCCATCTTTTCTTAGGCCTACCTCTTCCCCTATATCCATTCACATTCATACTTAACACTCTTCTCGTTACATGACTGTCTTCTCTCCGCATGACATAGGTACCTACTAGTGGTACCATGGTAGTGTTATAAAAAAATATATTTTCTCGACCAAATACACCAGAATTTCAGCTTCGTCATCTATCTTTCATTATATAAAAACACCAGTCGCTTATTCGCTAGCTTTATGAGACACTAGCCGTCGCCCGCGGCGTTGCTCGCGTTCTGGACCCTTTAAAGTGTGACTTTTCAAAATTCCTTTCTTAGTGCACCCCTACACTATATGAGGATACTGCCCTCCAAATTTCATACCTCTAGGACTTATAGTTTAGGCTGTGCGTTGTTTTATATATTTAGAGAAGATAGATAAAATGAGATGAAACATTTTATCCAGGACCAAACTATTACGAACTCGGTGTCAGTTTAAGGGGAGGACGAGTCCGCAGGGACCCGCCTAAGTAAATAAAAAATCAGTCAACCATCGCGTATTAAGGGTGTGAAAATATTGATATCGAAAGAGGGTGTTGGTACTTTTGCACACCGAATGAATAATATATGTCGCTTTGTCCCGTAGTCAAATTGAAAAGCAAGGCAAATGTAAATCAGGGGTCAGTTAGACGAAGCGTAAGCCGCTACGGAGCTACGAGTTCCGTAGCTGAGTAATCGATCTCGTGAATTTCGATTGAAAATGTCTACTTTCATCATCATCATCATCAACCTATATCGGTCCACTGCTGGACGTAGGTCTCTCCCAAGACGCGCCACTGAGCCCGGTCTTCGGAGCTTCTCATCCAGTGTTTGCAAGCTACATTTCGCAGATCATCACCACACCTAGGTCACCAGAGTACCTACCTACATAAATATTTTCAGATGAAAAATATTTTTTGTTAGATACTTAAAAAAGTAAAAGTAACTGTTTTTGGACAAAACTTTTACTATGCTTTTAAAATTGCAAATTCAATACACTGTTACACTTAGTTCGTAACGTGCTTAAAGGAACAGAGCCCGTAGTCTGTGCATTTGTTTTACTTTCGAGTCGATTATAGCACACGCAAACGCATTCGCAAAGCGAGAAATTTTGTATGAAACCCGGATAAGCGCCTCTAGCGGAAGATTTTGGAATTATGCAATTCCCAACAAAATTTCTCGCTTTCCGAATGCGTTTGCGTGTGCTATAATCGAGTCGAAAGTAAAACAAATGCACAGACTACGGGCTCAGAGCCCCCAGTCCGTGCATTTGTTTTGACTTTCGACTCGATCATAGCACACGCAAACGCATTCGCAAAGAGAGAAATCTCCCGCTAGAGGCGTTTATCCGGGTTTAAACAAATGCACAGACTCGGGGCTCTGTTATTTCAGTTTTTCGATTCACCCCACGCACAGAATAAATAGAGTTAAACTACAAACACAAATAGTCGGCGATAGTTCGCCAAAGTATTTCCGATTCCGATTCAATTTATTCCAAGTACAGTTGAAGTGTTTATTCAATTCAAGGGTGAGTGCTAAAGGATTTTTCACTTCTAGATTCGTGCCTACTGTTGCTTTGTCAACAAGAGAGCGAAACCTTTTTGACTGATTAAAGAAAGATTGAGATTGCATTGGTACTTTTTTAACAGTACCGGGTGTTGTAAAGATAAGGATTTTGTTTTTGTGTTGAAGAAAAGGAAAACGCAGTCAGTGACCCAAGATACAATTTATTAGTCTACCTTCTGTTTTTATAGGTATCCGTCCGTGCGTTACTTGACTTGTTATTATTACCTGAAAAAAAACCAAAAAACAATGTCATATAGGTAGATATTTAAAGAAGAATCACAAAATATTCGTTTATTCCCGTTCGTTCCGCTGGGCTTCGTCCAATTGGTACGAATGGAAAGTGCAAAATAAGTAAATATTATTTTTAATGCCGTTCGTTGCACTAAGCATGTTTGTGGGTCAAATAGAAAATTATTTTAAAATCTTCCCACTGGTCCCACCAGTGAGATGACCAAGTGATACATGTAAAAATGTACGATAGTATTATGAGTTAGTATAAAAAACTTGGAGCTCACACTTCTTATTCTTCTTTTGTTGTGGCTGTTCGGTGGCTAGGACTGCCACGAATTGGAGCTCATACTTAATTTCCCTAAAATAAAAACAAAAGAAGATCCATCTCAAAACAATTTTTGAAGCTAATCAGTGTCAAAGCTGATAGCTGTCAACTGCGACTTCCGGCAAACAATCAGAGATAAGTACTTCCGGCGTGGTAATGACTAATCCTTAGTTGATGAAACAAGAAGATTTGATGATATACGTTTTATAATCATTTTGTGGCATTGTAGAGCGAATCATATTGGACGAAAAAAGATCAAAGTTATAAGACTAAGGCTGGAATTCTTAAACGTCACTCAAATTTAAGCACCACTTAAAATTGCTCTGCCTCTGTTTGACATTACTCATTCGTGAGAGATGGCAATAATTTAAGCGTGAACTCAATTTTGGTGGCGTTTGAGTATTTTATTGAATGTCTATATTATTATCGTACTAACAAAGGCATGCCCAACCAATAAATAACGTTCTGTCTAACAATTAACTATTCGCTAATAATTTTTTTTATACAATATGTATAGGCAACCATTTGACCACAATCTCACCTGATGTTAAGCAATGGCGTGGTCGACGATGTAGCACGGTTACCTAGAAGATACCTATTCACTCTACTCTTGAAAACTTCTAAATTATAGTCATTCGGGAACACAGACGCCGGCAACGAGTTCCACTCTTTGGCTGTCCGCATAATAAATGTAGACACAAAGCGTTTAGTGCGGATAGGTGCAATGGCATATCAACTATGAACGGGTGAAAAATGACGACTATTTTGACGTTTATTTATGAAAATATGTACGGAAACCCTGCTGTTCGCCTACAGACGCATTCCGGAGACATATGACGGCAATCGGCGTTGCCTGTTCTGTTGTACTCAACAAAAGCCCGTTACATCAGTACACGGAACTATGGATACTGGACGAGTCATTCAACTTGACATATTTTACAGTACACTGACACAGAGAACAAACATCTATGTTTTACAACAAACAAAATGTTTCTTCTCGGTGGGGATCGAACCCACGACCCACAGCACGGAAGGCAGAGCTACTACCGACTGAGCCATGACGCCTGTCGAAATCAGATCCATCCATACTCACAAACTTTCGCGTTTATAATATTAGTAGATAATAATATAATAATAATAATAATATAACTCATTTATTTCTCCTCACAATAGGTTCTTATTATCACATTTTTTATCTTAGACGGGAAGCTTATATAAAACCTGAACTGTGAGGGACTGGTGCCTGAAATAGGTTTATAAAAAAACCTGTGCTACAGGTCACCAGGACTTCACACCACTGATTACAGCCAAGAGAAATAGGATAGTAGGATTTATTTACATAGCACGTACATAAGGAGCATAATTTATTGATAACTATTCCAGTTACTCCACATCTGTAAGCACATCCGCGGCACAAAAGCACACAATTTGTGTACAAGTACGTGTCTACACGCGATTCGCAGATTTTCTGTTCTTGCAAAGACACAATTCTTTTACGCTTTGAGATGCAAACAATAGCCTGATTATTTGTTTCTTTTCATTTTTTGTTCCTGATTGAAAGAATAATGAGAAAACATAATTTCAATAGCGGCCTATAAAAACAATAAGTAGGTACGTTGACAACAATCCTGTATTCCATCGACCTTGGCGAAGCCACAGGAATAAGTGTTATAAAGTAATAAGTTTATTTTTTTGAAGGTGACGGAGTTTTTATGCCGCCTTAAGGCCTGCACCATGGCTTAACGACTCCTAGAGCCGGGACCGAGAGTTTAACGTGCTCTTCGAAGCACGAAAGCGCTCAGATGTAAATGCCACTAACGGTCACCCATCCAAATAGTGACCGCACAGAACGTCACGTTACTTAGATAATCGGTGAAGATTGACTAAGCAAGCTACGCTTCGAGCGCACGAGGGCCTCCTAGTACTTCTATACCAAGACGCTCTGCCCCGTTAAGGCAAAGGGTAAAGCCCAGACAACCAAAAAAATGTGCACTTTAATTTATCGCATTGGTACAAGTTTTTTGGTCGGAAAACTTGTTTGGATCAATGTGGTATTTTTACTGAACCTTTGCATTGTTATTGTGTATCCTGAATCTTTGCAATTTCACATAATTACATTTAGTTGTATTATATCTTCAAAAATGTTGAAATGTGCGAGCGAGAAGGTTGTCTGGCTTTATCCTTCGCTGAGGGCTTTTTTTTCAACATTTGATTTCGAAATTTTGGCTTTGATTATTCACGGGGTACATACACATACCCGTACAATACATACACATCCATCTTGTTCCCAGCAGCAGTTACAAATCAAACGCTTAATAGCTAAGCCTGTCTTGGATCGATAGAGGTTTAATTACAGCGCTTCTGGGAACCAGTACCTCTATCACGAACAAATCTGACAGTCGGCGTGTTAACGAATTCGAGTTATATTGCGCGTCAATGCCAGCTCGACTGCCAACCGTTGTAGTGTCACCGCGCAGTGTATATCGGATACGCTAGCGTTACGATACATTTGCGATTATCACATTTATTCGTGATCAAGGCACTGCTTTGATGTACGTCTGTTGTGTCAACCTCAAAGGCTTTTTGGCTGTTAGAACTATTGATTTAAAAGGTATAGAATATAGCCTGGACTGTCTTTAATACAGTTTTTGTTTTAGTAATAAGTTGTGGCTGAAAATGTTAGTTATTGATCGTTCTTTTCGTAGAAATAATTTAGATGTTATTAATAAAGAATGGTTTCAACTTTGTATTTTTGTTGTCTGAGATCCCGCGCAGATTAACTTTCTGACCAGCCGATAGTTTGGTCAAGCTCTTAAGAAAATGTATGCAAATCCAAATACGCACTATAACCCCAAAATTCAAGCATCTTGAACTACTTGCTTTAATAAAACATATTTGGCCACGGCATGCGTCACAGGCGATTTCTAGTAGGTACAATCTGTAATCTGTAGTAAAAATCTGTGTGTGTGTGAAATGTCCAAGCATATTGAAGTGAAACTTCTAGTTTATTTATTTATTTGAGTCCCCAACATCATAATTATACACCGAATCACTGAATATAACAATAACAAAATAGAAGCATGCCAAGTGTTACAATAATTATAGGAGACAGACAACAAGCTATTAAGATTAGAGCAAGAGCGAGCTAAAAATTTTAAAACAAATTAAAATAATTAATCACAAAATGCAACTTACAACAAGGTTGCGTTGAACGTTTAACGCTACCATGGAGGGGGCATGAAAGCGGGGGAATAGAAAGAGACAGAGCGAGAATGAATGCGTGGCACGCGAAGTTTCACTTCTTCCGCGCGGAGGGACTCAACGCTCTATTTTTTTATTTTATCTATTTATATGGACTATATGTTTTGCACTCTAAAAGCCAGTAACACGAAGTGGTCATAACGTGGCAGTTTCATTATATCCGACTCAAGGCGCCCGTGACTTTATCTGACAAGTGACCCTTTTGTACTCACACCATTTATAAAGTTGAGCTCTTATTGTTAAAATCTTTTTACGCTCGGCTGTCTCCTTTTGATACATGATATAAAATGAGAAGGATAAGTTGGGTCTTATGTTTGGGGGACAAGGGTCAGTTTTGATTACAAAGTATTTATTCACTGGCATCTTTTACGTTTTGACAGGTTCGTTGCCAGTCTTAAAATAAATGTCGAATCATCATCATCATCAGCAACCCATATTACTGCTGGACGTAGGTAGGTCTCTCCCAACGCGCCAATGAGACCGGTCTTCGGCTCTTCTTATCCTGGGCGTTTTACACAATGTGAAATAATAAATAATAATAATAACAAATATTCACGGACACTTAACACAACGCCTTCTAGTCCCAAACTAAGCAAAGCTTGTACAATGGAAACTAGATGGCATTCATGGATTTAGAATACATTCTTTTTTTTTTTGTAAATACATACGTATAATACATAGAAATGCTTGTGCTTATTCTATATATCATCATCATTTCCATGCCCTTATCCCACGGTAGGTGGGTTCGGCACAACATGTGTTCTTCTTTCAATGACTCTGATTCTTTTGTGATCCAAAAAAATTACAATAATCTCGAGACGCACCGGTGCGTAATCGTGGGCTCCTGTCCTGGCACACCGTAATATGCACAGTTGCAATACTGGCAGCGAACGTGTTAAACATTTTTAGGGCACTTAGTAGTTAAAGGTTTCAAAAGGTTGCAATCACGAAGGTACTAAAAATCCTAGTGAGATGTCCACTAAAGTTCTTTCTTGGTGGAAATGGAAACTACTATGTATCGGAAAGCATTTAAAACTTAGTGGATGTGCGATTGTCACGAGTCTTTTTCATTGTAGTTCATTTTACTACAATTTTTTTTTTTTTTTTTTAATATTATATATACAATATATATAATATATTTTTTTATGGTTTCATTTCACGACAATTGTCATGTACAAATTTCGAATGCATGAATGCGTATAGGGGTTAAAACTTTACAGGGTAGATACTCAAGTATTATTTTATTAAAGTCATGAAATTATACTTTATTTTGGTATTTATTGGTTTGTGCACCGCCTTCCGTTACCGCTCCGCCGTTACTTTTCATGCTACGGTTGCCTGGAAGAAATCGCTTTCAGCGATAAGGCCGCCCATTGTACTATACAAAGTTAGTTTTAAGATTTGTACGTACCTTACCCTTGTGTAATAAAGTATTATCTATCTATCTTTTCCCAATATTTTTTTTTAATTCGAACCTTTATTGCATTAATTTAATGAATAATTAATTAATGTTTAATTTAATGGCGTAATTACAGGCACATGAGACTTCAAGATCTTTACGTCTCAGAGTGATGGACGCAGTGCATTGCCTAACAGGGCACGTCCTCATTGGACTTGCTCTGTGAGGTAGATAATGCATTGTTATAGGCAGAAGTTACTACTTAACATCAGGTGAGCTATCAGCTTATTCCATTACTAGTAACATATATAAAAAAAAAAAAAAGAATATCGCAGGTACCTGGAAAATAACCGCTAGAAACTGAAGCTTCCTTCGAACATGGCTACTGAACGCTGAACAGAACTTCTACGAATTCCAGAAACAATTAATTATACAAACTACTTTCTAGGTATACATAACTTACCAGAGTGGCAATAATGCATTTTCGTGACGCAGAAGTTAGATGGGGCTGTAAAAGTCTTAGGAAAACGTACTTAGTAGACTACCCTACATAGTAGAAATAATTTTGAAGATTCATGTTTTTGAAGATACTTGTCCTTACCACAGATCATAATAATACTATGTCTTAGCTTTCTCTATGATCAATACGTCATAAGTATCAGTACGTAGGAATGAATACTTTAACCAAACTAGCGCTATTACTTGTATTAGTGACATTTTTCAGTCCCATTTAATCGATTACTAACCAATCAATTAAATTTCAAAATCAACTGAAAATGTCTTGTTTTACTGCCATACTCAAGTAACTCTGTCTGTCTGTCCGTCGCGCTTTCACGCCAAAACTTCAGAACCGATTTAAATGGAATTTAGTACACAAATAGTCTAGAGCCTGAGAAAGGACATAGGCTATTTTTTAATGCGAAGCGCGACGTGGTAAAGCGCGGTCTTATTTGTAAAATAATTAGCCTAAATAATGAAAAATTCTACCCAAAGACACTATTCCACGCGGACCAAGTCGCGGGCACAGCTAGTATTGGATATATGTAACATATTTAAACATACGTCTCTGAGCGATACAGTCAGTCACACAGTTAATTTGCACTCTAATAGGTCAATGGTATTTCAATGTCCTCCGGCTAGGTGGGGTGACGATCTGAGACATGTAGCTGGCAAAAACTGGATGAGGAGAGCCGAAGACCGGGCTCAGTGGCGCGTCTTGGGAGAGACCTACGTCCAGCAGTGGACCGATATAGGTTGATGATGATGATTTCAATGTAATTGATTAAGCGATACGTCTACAATTAGGTGACATATGGTCCAATTGCTCATTACGACCATTGTGTTGCGTCAGCGGGATAATTGGCAAATCAATCATTAGCCGTTTGTGGTTCAATTAATTGAAATAATTCCATCCTATGTGTAGAAGCTCTTTCAAGACTTTTGATCCAGATGTTTCGACCCCATGTATAAAACGAAACTTAGAACTATTAAAAAAAAAACGTCCACTACAGTCATCGTAATTTTCTTCTTCTTCTCTTCATTAATGACCTCTGTCCGTCATTTCGACAGACAATTTTGCCAGTGTCAAGTGATATAATTGTAATAATATAAGTCAAGTCAAGTCATTTGTCAAGTCAGCTGTCGTTTGTTTTGTAAAGAAAATGGTGGATTTTCTCTTCAAAACCTAACACGAATTTTCACAAATAACAGTCGAAATAATAACGTTGTTTCATAATTTCTTCTTCTTCTATGCCTATATGACCTCTGTCCATGTTGTCAGTGTCAAGTGAATTTTTTTGAAATAATATACTTAAGTAAGTCAAGTCATCGGCTGTCGTTTGTTTTGAAGAGAAAAATGGTGTATTTTCTTTTCAAAACCTGAAAACGAGTTTTCACATTCAGAGAAACAACTTTACACACATTAATTCCAATGGCTCACACTTTACGTTACCTAAGTAATATTAGTTAAAATTCCATCTAAATTAAACAACAATACTCACAATAACACTAGAAAAACTATTAAAATAAAAGTGCTAAGTGAAAAAGGTTCAAAACCTGAATCGTGTTATAATTTATTACTATCGGTATTATTTGACATTTTGTCATCATAAAAACTTCTTGATAAAACCGAGTCGTAAAACGTCAAGTTCGTTTGACGTCTGACTTTTCTTTGAAGTTGCTAATTAGGTCACCGCAAGAGATCTCGAGACATTTTGCATTTCCGCACCTGTCTACTACTTTTCAGCTTAATTTAGGTACTTCTCATCAAAATCGACCGACCACATTTTAATACGTATCATTGTTAGGGCGTATAACAGACACGATAATTATATTCTAGTGAGATTACAAAATAATGTGTGAGAAACTCCGCTAATGTGTGAACTGTTTCAAAAACCGCGTTTGTATCTTTAACCAAAGACTAGCTGTCGCCCGCGGCTTTGCTCGCGTAGTAGCAGCATACGCAATAGGTAACGCATTATTTGGTTAAAATCTTTGATCCCAATTTTAAACCTTAGAGGACGTTCACCTTGATTTAAATAAAAGATACTCCAAACCCACAAAACAATCTATTACCGTAAATATAACAATCTCAAATCAACATCTCGAGCACAGATTACCATTTAAGAATCTTTCATAACGGAGACAATCACATTTTTCTCAAGGAGCGCTTTACGAGAGTTTTAGTCGGTCGTTTCAACAACGGTCCTCGATTTCGAGGGTTCCCGTTGGGGCTTCGTTATAATGTCTCCTATTCCGTGGTACTCTTGAATAGAATTGTAAATGTTAGAATTTTTTTTGGTCAAGGTAGTTAACACCTGAAATCTTTAACTTAAAAAATTTGAATAGTAATTGTTTTACTCTTATAACTATGTTTAAAGAAATAAAAAAAGATGACAGGCGTCATGGCTCAGTCGGTAGTAGCTCTGCCTTCCGTGCTGTGGGTCGAGGGTTCGATCCCCACCGAGAACAAACATTTGTGTGTTGTAAAACATAGATGTTTGTTCTGTGTCTGGGTGTTTCTATGTATTATAAGTATGTATTTACAAAAAAAAATGTATGTATGTATTCTATCAGCCATCTAGTTTCGATCGCACAAGCTTTGCTTAGTTTGGGACTAGAAGGCGTTGTGTTAAGTGTCCGTGAATATTTATATATTTTTTTTAGGGACTACAGTCGCATAAGTACTTTTTCAAAATCGCCTTAGTCATTTACCCGCCGCCTAACCAGGGTATTCAAGTCTACAAATTAGTGTACTTAGTTCTCCGCAAGTCACCTAAGAGTATTAAAGTCTACTAAATAGTATACTTTAATCAAGTACCGATCCTGACTCAAGCTTAGATTTTTGTATGAAAATGTCTACTCAAATCTATTCTTGAGTAACGATTTTTTTATCATCATCATCAACCTATATCGGTCCACTGCTGGACGTAGGTCTTTCCCAAGACGCGCAACTGAGCCCGGTCTTCGGCTCTTCTCATCCAGTTTTTGCCAGCTACATGTCTCAGATCGTCACCCCACCTAGCCGGAGGGCGTCCTACACTACGCTTGCCTAAACGCGGTCTCCACTCGAGTATTAGTTTGCTCCAACGATTGTCGGTTCTGCGGCAAACATGGCCGGCCCACTGCCATTTCAGCTTACTAATCCTCTAGATCTAGATTATCTAGATTTTTTATACGAGCTTGAAAGTATTTTAGAAGTTTTAATAGGTATGATGAAAATAGCAAAAAGAAAAAAATACTCAAATCTAGTCATTTCTGGTGACAAGTTTTTAGGCCACATTAAAGCCTCTATGATGAAACCTCTACATGAAGCCTACAATTAAGTTATTCGCATCATTTTATGAAAGTGGCCTTAGCAGCGAAAATATTTTTCTGTTTCCTCGATCTTTGAGGCAAAATTATTTGACTCAACACAGCATTTTCACCCGTTTCGTTTAGATGGAAAATAAGCTCGGTACTGGCTGTATCAGTCATGGTCACGATCAATCCTAGCGAGGCCGAGATTTCATTACGGTTCTCGTAAGCTACACAAAATATTTAGAGGGAGCTCACGTTTAACATCATTGATTTTGTGAAACAAACTTTGCAGAAAAAACTGGCAACCCGTTTTAATAAAAAAACAAATAATTGGATATTTTTTGACAGATGCCACCACTCAGTCAGTAATCTGCTTTGTCTCTGTTTGACATTACTCATTTGCAATAATTTAAGCATGAACTTAATATAAGTAGCGTTTGAGTATTCGGCCCTGAGTCACTGATATACTAAGCGCTGGTATACTATACTGAAGAGTTTTATGAATTCTGCTCATCACTGAGTCGGGTTACGCTGGCCTGACCCCATACTGGCTTGTCCCTTGCTTGTTGTTATATATTATGTATGTATTTCGACCGGTATATATGTATTTATCTGTTCCCTCTTTTATAATTTTTGGATTACTTATACTCTAAAAGTAACTTATATAATATTATCTGTGCTATGTTATTAGTTTAACGTTTGAAACAGGAATAAATTCTTTTAAAGCTATTATGACTCTTGTTAAGTAAGCACTGAAAATGCCATTTGCTATTGCCGCTTTTCCAACGTGCCGGTTTTACAGTTCAATAAATCATAGTTTTAGTCGTGGTTTACAAATGCGTCTGCTCGGACCATTGTCGTGTCTATATCACCCTTTAACTGCCTAACTTGCGATCGGTTTGCAACACCTAGGCGTAAATAGGCAATTATTGGACGACTACTTCTTTTTTGTAAAAAAAATTAAGCTTGATGTTAAGTGACATTGCATTTATTTCAGACTACACAGTAAAACACACCCAACTAATACTAGATTCAAATATGTGCTACCTTCAGTGTCTTCAGGAAAAAGAAACAGTTGAGCATATCTTGCTGCATTGCTCTGCCACAACCGAAGCCAGATCCAAAACGGGACTGCAGGAGCTGATCGGGTCTCACTCCTCGGCATCCACAACACCATGGGGGATGCTGAAACATTGCTGTCATCAACCCAAAGTCCTTCTCCGTTACTTTAAGGAGTTAGGCTGGTTGGGGTGAGGTCAGCAAGGGGACAATGCACAATACACCTCAACGCGCGACGTCGGTGCAGATCTCATTCCCCCACAACGAATTAGAATTAGATGATATACATAAATCGTAATGATCACCCATATCAGTCTATAGGAGTCTAATCAAATCCAACTTTTTTCAATCAAGTAACATAATCCATTTAAATATAGACAAAGGATTTCTAGAATATAATGATTTTGGGCCTGTTTATAATCTATCGACCTTCTGCGATAATCGTCGGTGATTGTTACATACATAAGTGATACGTCTGTTGCAAACTTACCGTGAATAACGTAATCAAACAGCGGCTTAAAATTCCTTCTATTGTCTGGAAATTGTAATGTCACACGTCGTGGTCTAGCCTAGCTGTCTCATAATTAATTCGTAAAATTTTAATTACACAGAAATTCTAATATCTTTGGGCGAGATATCATGTAAATAATGATTTACTTTACGCATAATATTCCTAGCAGTGATAAACTACACTAGCCGTCGCCCGTGGCGTTACTAGCGTTCTAGACACCTTTAGAGTGTGACTTTTCTAAATTCCTTTCTTATGCACCCTTACACTATTATAAGGATATTAACTTCCAAATTTCATACCTCTAGGACTTATAGTTTAGGCTGTGCGTTGATTTGACAATCAAGGCAGCTTCAAAAGGATCTAAAATTACGATCAAAGATTTTAACCAAATAGTGCGTATGCTGGTACCACGCGAGCAAAGCCGCGGGCGACAGATAGTACAAAATAAAACTCAGACTCAGGTTTGTCCCTGGTCTTAATTTAAAGGAGAACAAAAACAATTATCCGGGAAGACTTTAAAGATCCATTGTGATTCAATAAAGGGGCTTTGGGCATTCTTAACAAAGCGGAAAATACAGAACCGTTGTAACTACCCTCTTTTAACTGAATAAAAAAAGAAGGTTGAAAAATTCGGCATTCAATTATTACTTTCGATGAAATTATAAAAAAAATATTTATTTATTTAATAACTAGCACGGGATTAACCAATTACACTAATTAATTAAAGACAGTCAAATTAGGTACACACACATAAGTCATTAGATAATAATAATACAATAAAATTCATTACATTAATTAATAAAAATAAAATTTATAACTTAGTCAATAAAATAAAATAAAATGTCATACAAAAATAATTATAATATTATTGCCTCGCAGTGTTTTAGGCATTCCGCCATAATTTGCGGCCAGTTGTCGGCGAACACATCACAGTTTAATATAAGTTTAGTTTTATATTTAAATATATACCTTAAAGTATCTTATTTGATATGTAATAAGAGTTATTTTTAGGTTCGTTCAAAAAAAATCTCGTCTTAGGGTTTATTTATATAATCATAAAAAAGCAAAGCATAGAGTATAATCAAATACAGATTGACCGGCCTTATCAGCCCCAAGCAGCTGTTGTCGTAAACAAAAACCGATGAGGTCAAAAGAACATAGATACTTGTTCTAGCGTGTATAAAACCCGTCTCAGGACTATCTACGAAAAACAAGATTTTCGTAGAGGATCTACGAAGCGTAGCGTCCGTAGCATGTCGTAGCAATTTTATTTTTATTTTTTGCTTCTGTCTGTCATTTTGACGGACAAGCTTGTCAATGTCAAGTTATTTTTAAATTTCGAATAGATAAGTTTCTATTCTCAATCATCAATGTTTTGAAAAAAGAAGATGGGGAAGTTTTAGAAAACTAAGAAAAGATCTTTAGATCAGGATATCGTCAGGATTATTTCGACTTAGGACCGCAAGTAAGTAGTTTTGCACTACAACACCCAAAAAAGCAATGTTGCCAAATATATTAGAAAAAAGGTAGGTAAGCAACTTTTCAAGTTCGTGTCATTTTACATTGATGCGGTCATGTTTTCATAGTAGATTAGGCTCTATTTGCATAATTCAACGTTTAGGCATCGATTTAGTATCTATTATTAGTTCGATGGCCACTATAAATAAAATAAAGGTCAATAATTACTACACGCAATCACAGTGAAGTTTTAGTATTAAAAAAAATGTGTATACACTATACATACAGCCTAGCCCATTCTCTTAATGTCTCTCTAGAACAGTGTTGGTTTTGAGACTTTATTTATGGGGGTGCTATCACTAAAAATAAAACTAGCTGCAATAATGACGAAATTAAGAAGTATATTCTATTAAGAAAATGCTCTACATATTATTATGTTTCTGACTAAACCAGCACTCATATCCGAAATTTTCCAGAAACTCCGGAATTTTAATGCACTGTCTGTATTTATTTAAATTTTTGGTCTACATTCAATTTTGTACATATAAAATACGATGAAGAAAAACATTGCGAGCAAACCAGTTAGTATTCTGGATCTGACAACAGGCTTGTGATCTGACACGTATGGAAAAAAAAAACTACTGCCAAATGTAATGATTGGACATTCTTCTGACTACTCCCTTACACAACTACAAGGTATTTAAAAGAGGTACTACACATCGAGAGATTGCCTGACCCTGAGTCTAAGATTGTCTTGGTGCTCAAAAGTGAGAAGACCCGACCCTAGATAGACTAAGGAGAAAAGAAGAAGACTAGATGTCAAGAGATCTAAGGCGCGGGACAGACAGAAAAGACGTAAGACATAGTCGGGGCGCAGACATGTGTCTCTTCCGCGTCCCTTTCATACAAAATGTATAGAAGCGTCGCGACGTGAAACATACAGAAGAGACGTGGCGCGGACGCGACGCTTTTGCGTCTCCGCCTTTTGTTCTTTACACACAGGAGATACGCGGCGGAGGCGAGGACGGGGCGCGGGGTGGCATGGCATGTCGTTGTGTCTCCGCCGCGTCTCTTCTATATAATTCAAAAAGTCGCGTCTGCGTCTCGTCTCCGCCCTGTCTGCGACGCGTCCTCGTCTTACGTCTCTTCTGTCTGTCCCGCGCCTAAGAGGATGTCTACTAGGCCTGACGTCCATAAAGTCGTGATATTTTTTTACAAAATGCTAATACACTGTGGCTGTTTCGGTAGATGCCCCCTCTTAATTTCTCGCCAAATCAGAGTAATGTCCGAGGGTTTCTTTAATAAGACTGACGGGATTCCACCCTGATTTCATTGCCCAGAGCTTGGGATGAATCCCTCGTTCAGACATAACGACCCTTGAATCTGGGGTTGAGCCCGAGTAAATTTGACAGTCATCGCGTTAACTTAACGTATTTGAGTCATATTGCGTGTCAGCACTAGCTCAACTGCCGAACGCTGTAGCGTCATCGCGCAGTGTGTATCTCAGATACCTTACTGTTACATTATGTTTACAAATGTCACGTTACGTAAACTTAAATAAATCGAGTCATATTGCGCGTCAACACCAGCTCAACTGCCGAACGGTGTAGCGTCATCGCGCAGTGTATCTCGAATTCCCTACCGTTACGATATGTTAACAATTGTCGTGTATTTGTGCTGAGGCCTCTGAGCGAACCCGAATTTTCTTTGAGTTTTTATAAGTGTGTAAGTGGTTGTTCGGTACGAATGCTTGCTTTCATCGGGACGTTTGAGAATACCGTTTATTGAAGCGTCGTATTGTAGTTACAAGGGGTGCGTAGATTTTTAGGCGTAACTAGCTGTCGCCCGCGGCTTTGCTCGCGTTGTAACAGCATACGCATTATTCGGTTAAAATCTTTGATCCTAATTCAGGACCCCTTAGGGTGCGACTTTTCAAAATTCCTTTCTTAGTGCACCCCTACATTATATAAGGATACCACCCTCGAAATTTCATACCTCTGGGACTTATAGTTTAGGCTGTGCGTTGATTGTCAGTCAGCTTCAAAAGAGATTTTTAAGTAGATAGAAGAAGAAGATGAATTAGATGTATTTTAAAAAACGTTTGATTTGATCTATTTTTAGTGTAGAAAAATTTGCGTGTTTGAACTAGGTTTAGCTATTGAATTTACTTGTAATACCAAAAGACCACCACTTCTGTTGCTTACTATACACATTCACAGTGGTGTTTTATTCGACAGAAGGCCTTAGGGAGAGAGAGAGTAATCCAATATTTTATGGGTTATTGTGCCTATTGAGTACTCTTATGGAGAAAATTTTCAATTTGACGGCTTTCTTTAGCAGTTTGAACGTTTTTAGTGAATTTAGCTTAAAAGAGGCACACAGCGTCTTGTTTATAAGGGTCATAATCCTATGCGTATGCTATATATTATGATATGCATGTAAAGTGACCTCTGGTATAAATCATCTTGATTGGCAAACTTATTTTAAATTGTTATGTGCAAAGGAAAATTATCATCCAACGGATTTTGAACAGAACAAAATAATCATAGACAAATAGGTACCTATTTTTGACATTGCTCATGTAAAATCTGTGCTTAGGTAAGTATATAAGTTGCTTACGAATTGGAAACAGAATCGAAGCCGAGGTGACTGGCCTATTAGTATCGTCTACTATCAAAACCATACAAAAAGCTTTGTTCACCGACATTTAAGTTACACTGCGCGGCCACCTTGAGGATTGTGCAAGGCTGCGTAGAGTTTTGCCATGTTACCGCGCAATACTACTCAAAATGAACGTTTGTGTATCGTTTGCGTAGTCGACGCCCTGAACAAATTCTGTACATTTGTCAGTCGACCCCTGGCTGGGTCAGGTCATTAATTCACGTCTACCATTTATTTTGTCAATTCTGAGGTAAACAATACACAGACGATAAAATCGCCTCATAAAAACGTTATCGTTCGATTTGTATGAAGTTTTGATAGAAATGACCCATTATTCTATCCTAAATACCTACTTCCTACTAATAATATACAAAGTTCGGATGTTTGAGTTTCACTTAGTCTTATTTGGATGAAACTGGGAATAAAATTAAATATAGTTAACCTGGATTAACCCATTTATTACTTACTTATTATCTACAAAAAGTAACCAAAAGCAAGTTTTAGCTTCAAGAAAATTAGATTTAAAACTGTGTCGCATTCGTAAAACAAATGTGCACCTTACCCTAGTAATAACTTCCGTAAAATAAGAAATATCACCACAAAATCACAAGAAAACATCACAAGAATTCGCCTATCTAATCCACCGTATCATTTCCTTTTGTAATGAGGACATATCAAGCCCCATAAATAACGACGCTGACGTCATAGTGAATCATATCTGTGTGACGTGACGTCATTAATTTCGTCCCGTCTTCCCGGGACATTCCATGCACTTTGACAGATTTAGGTATTTGTGCGATACATGCAAAATCGGGGCAGAATTGGGGAAAAATTGGGGATTGTGATTTAATTGGGGATGAAATTGAGAGGCGTTTTGAATTGTTTAGAAAATTCCGCTTTTTGTTGGAGTATTAATTAATTTTGTGCTTTGCGTATAGGTACAATTTTGTCAGTGATTTTATATTATATTTTTTTTTGTTTAAACTCGCTATTATAATTTTTTAATGAACTAAAATGGCTTTCTGCCATATTAACATTTTTTCTGTATTTACTTGTGACTTGTTACTTATTTGTTACGTATGTTGTGTACATACTAACCTTCAGCAATATTTATTTCACCTCAATACTAAAATAACATGTCGAGACTACCCCTGAAATTATAGCAAACATTGTATTCTAAACTCTATTAGTAAGATAGAATAGGTTACGTATTTGTTTTTAGCAAAATCGTAAATGAGATTAAAGTGCTTTCTAACATTACCCCAAGCCACTAATAATCAGTTAAAGTATCAGGGTATTCCGAAATAAAATAAAAAGTCATGGGCCAAAGTAACATGAAATCACGCAACACGCGTAATGATACCCGGCGAGCATGGTTCATTCCGTCGAATAGTCCGAGATACGATTTCGAATGTTACACCTCGGGTCAAAGTTTAATATACCTAGCTGGTATACTTTAACCACAAGTATTTTAATACTAGTATAGTATGGCCACCGTCCGTCCTGCCCAGGCTTCTTATAAAAATTACAAGTCATGTATCATTTGGTTCATCGTCTCTACAAAAGTTGCGAGCAAGACAATGCAAAAGGCAAGATCAACTTGTAATAGACAATTTTAGCATTTTATAAAGACTGCGCAGTTTGCACCGGATTTCTCTAACCTAATTTGACAGAACTTAAATTGTTGCCATACTTTTCTCATGAACTGACTGAAACGATAAAGACAGCTATCATTTTACTGCTGTCAAAATAGTTTAGAAAAATGCACCAACGGAATCAGGTCCAATATTGCAAGGCATGTCATGTCCCGCCATTTTGTCACCCTATTCTATCGATATAGTAATAATAATAAATACTCAAGGACATGCTACACAACGCTCTTTAGTCCCAAACTAAGCAAAGCTTGTACTATATAAATAAATAAATATTCACGGACACTTAAGACAACGCCTTCTAGTCCCAAACTAAGCAAAGCTTGTACGATGGAAACTAGATGGCTGATAGAATACATACATAATTTTTTTTTTGTAAATACATACTTATAATCCATAGAAACACCCAGACACAGAACAAACACCTATGTTTACAACACACAAATGTTTGTTCTCGGTGGGGATCGAACCCACGACCCACAGCACGAAAAGCAGAGCTACTACCGACTGAGCCATGACGCATATCGCTCGATATCGTCGACCGATAACCGTAATCCACACCATCTAAAAGAATCACGATATTCAACTATGAGGGACCGATTCGACTATGAATGTAAAAGATAACCAGCTTTTCTTTACTTCCCTGTGATCGTCTACAGCGACTCCATTTACGGAAAATTACTTTCTCTGCAAACTACGGGAGCGACGGATTTTTAATAGAAAAAACCCGTAGCTTTTTTTCTGTTGAAATATGCACAGTCGCTGCAACTCAATTTGCCACCAGTCATTAATTCATTTCATATGATAGGTTTAAGCGGGTTTGTGGTGGCGGTAACGGATTGTGGGCGGGTCTTTAGGTAGTCGCGGCCGGTTTATGACGGACATAATGCTGCTAAGTGCCAAAATACTGCCCACGTTATGTTATGGACGCTATTTAGTAAATGCCATTAGCCAGGTAAGATTGATTGCAATTGCTAGATAATATAAATAAATATAAGATCCGTCCAAAAAATACCGTGTTATCTCCAAGCTCTTTTAACGCTTTTTGAACCGGCATAGAAGTGCAAAATAATAAATGTACCCTGGGCAATATAAATAATGGATAACATCAGCATCAGTCTACTAAAACTTGACATCCTATTTAGCTATTATTTAAAAAAACCTGTGTCAACAAAGTAAATTAATAATAAAATAATAAATATTCACGGACACTTAACACAAGGCCTTTCAGTCCCAAACTAAGCAAAGCTTGCACGATGGAAACTAGATGGCTAATAGAATACATACATACATTTATTTATTTAATTACTACTATTGTATAAGTTGTTGTTCATCTATATAAGCACGCTGACACGCGTGATGAGGCTTCCGTCGATTGGGACCGGTAGGTATAGGGACCGCGGTCCCTTTCGCCGGATTGCTTTAATTTTATTATTTTTGATACTCTTTAATTATGAGAGCACTTAGTTTTATTATTGAAATGCACCTCGAATTGTATACCTAGTGTAGGTATACAATAGGTAGGTAGGTGTTGGGTATGCAATATGCATACTTTAAAAAAATAAAAAGAAACAATAAATGCAACCATCCTGCTGCTTTTTACTAACTAATCAAAGTATATTATTATTTAATTAACGTACTATTTTTGAGAGCTATAAGCTTATTATGTGAAATTTTCCGGTAATAGCTATTTCTTTAGTTTTCAGCTAGTTACTTTGGCCTGCTGTCGAAAACCTTCACCAGATTTAAGTACATCGGTCGGGTAGTGAAACCGAGTAAACTGTTGAACAGGCTGTGGTCGACGCGGTATTGAACCCATGTTTAAGGGTTGCAAGAACATTAATCGTTATACAAAGGTTATATAAGGTGACTGCAGATAAATGGAAACCAACCCCTTAGATTTATTGTAAAAATAGTTTGTATATTGCTTGCAATAAAGTTCTAAATCCAATAACTAGTCTTGTGCATTGAATGTACCAACGTTTTTTTTTAAACTAAAGGAAATGGCTTATAGAAACGGTAGAGAATGTCTTTTTGCATTGCACTGCCACAAACGGAAACATCCAAAACAGGACTGCAGGAGCTGATCGGATCTCACACCTCGGCATCCACAACACCATCGGGGATGCTGGAATATTGCTGCCATCAACGGGCTGGCTGGGGTGAGGTAAGCAGGGGCACAATGCACAATACACCCCAACGCGGGGACATCACTGCAGATCTTGTCACGACAAATTAGAATTAGTAACTGGTTTTTTTCCTTTCAATGTATATTTTTTTGTTATGAGTCCGATAAAGAGCAGTCTTTTTTTTTTATGTCATAACTGGCAGACGAGCAGGCGGGCCACCTGATGAAAAGTAGTCACCGCCGCCCATGGACACCTGCAACACCAGAGGTGATGCAGTCTGGCAAAATACTTAAAATTTAGCAATAAATATTTAATAATTAACAATAAATACGAATTAACTAAATTATAAACGATAAACCGGTTTGCAAACAGAGTAGCCAGTTTATTATTACCACTATATTGAAGTTTAATTATACAAAATTTAATATTTAAAATGATAACCAGGTCAGTGGATAACCGCCAATCACTCTGCGCAAATATGTGTTATTACGTGATATTTCAGTTATTTGATATAGTGGTAGGCAGAGTCATTTACTCGTGCCGCGATGAACGGGACGCTGGAATACCTGGGATTTAGATCGATTGGTATTTAATTTGGTAAAAGGTGGCTTCTGACGTTGTATAAATCATCTTAAATCGAATATATTTAGGTAGAAATCATGGGTCCGCTTGCTACGATCCCGTGGTTGGGACTGTGTGAAAATGTTTACCAGTTTCAAGTAAACGAATAGGTATTTATTCTTCAACGTGGACCAATTGTAAAGAATTGGATAAAACTTGAGATTAAGATCTTTTCATTTGAGGAAAGGTCCGATTATTGGCCCTCCGAGGCGTTTACGTGAAACGTAGGATTGAGTCGGGAAAGTCAACATTTGGAGAAAAGAACCGTTTTGTTCAATGTGTCCCTAAGCTATTTGAATACTAAGAAGTATTGTGAGAATGAAAGAAATACGGAACTAAACGCGCAAGACCTTTTGATAAGAAAGTGATCCCTTCTAAATGTGAAAACATCTACGGAATAAGATGTATCGAATCGATAGCTCTTAAGCTGATGGTTCGAGAAAGCTTGGGAGAAACCTGAGACGAAAATTGAAAAAATGTTATGTAGGTAAATAAAAATATTACGCACGTCTTTTATTTAGGGGCCGAGACATAAAATGGTTATTTCCTGTCGGGACATCTTCGGGGTTAAAAATGAGCATAAGGGTCAAAATTCTTCAACGGGATTAAAAAAAGGAAAAAAAATTCAATAAATTAAATTATAGCAAATTTATATGTAATTAAGAATTTGTATTGTCTAAAACCCCAAGAGGACTCGAAAGGGTAAGTAAGTCTGTATAATTTTCGTGGTAGAACAAAATGCTTCTACTCGTAAGATCCATAAACATATTGCTTAGATTCTCAAATCTCTACATTCCTATAAGGTCCTTATAAGGTCAGATTTACTGTGACGTCAGGATAACAATCTATAAGGCGTTCGCACACTGGCCAACACGATAACGATAATTATGACTGTGACTCAATGTCTAGTACGATATCGTGTGATCTACAACACCCCATCTTATGCCAACAGTGCAATGTACTAATCAATAAATATAATAAATAAATATTCACGGACACATAACACAACGCCTTCTAGTCCCAAACTAAGCAAAGCTTGTACGATGGAAACTAGATAGCTGATAGAATACAAACATACATTTATTTTTTTTTTTTTTTTGTAAATACATACTTATAATACATAGAAACACCCAGACACAGAACAAACATCTATGTTTACAACACACAAATGTTTGTTCTCGGTGGGGATCGAACCCACGACCCACAGCACGGAAGGCAGAGCTACTACCGACTGAGCCATGACGCGTGTCAATGTGAACTCCCTAAAAATATAAGCTGTAATATGTATGTAAACTTCGCACTCGTTTTGGAAGCTGGCCGCTCAAAATGAGGTTCTTAAAAGAAAATTATGTTTGCTCGGGCCCTCCATTACACCGTTTTGAATTAAAACTGGAGTATAAGTAGGTAAATGTTTTCCTCGTGAGTGTATCAAAAATTAGGTTTACCTATGTAAATTTAATTTGGAACCCTAATTAGCGAGGGATATTTTTCTTACTCGTCACTTAAAAGGGTCGGGCAGTTACTTTAGGGCTGTTAATAAAATGTTGTTTCAATTTTTACACTGAAAAAAGTGGTTTTATAATTTACTAGCTGATACCCGCGACTTCGTACGCGTGCGAAACTTTCTTCCAGAATATCTGTCAACCAGCAAGCGATGAACTTCGTAGCAAATGGCTGCTTTTGGTTTAGAGAGTTCAAGCTGTATCTAAGAATCCGCGTCTTTGATTTCAATAATATATAGCCTATGTTTCAATTCGGAAAAAGAGCTTTCGAATGGTATAAGTTACGTTGAAATTGGTCCAGTAGTTAAGGCGTGATCCGCGAACAAACAAACAGACAAACTCGATTTTCGAAATCAGAATCGTTTACTTAGTAGATCTGCAATTTGGTTTATCCATTGTTTAATTTTAGCTTTTAGCTTTTTTACAGTCTAATAGTCATAATAGTATAGATAGATTAAAATAAAAGTCTTTTAATAATCATTAGTATGCAAAAAGTGACTGAGATGACGTCACAAAACTTGACACAAAGGAAATTGACTGATCTAATACCCATCTTCGTTACTTTGAAAACGAATATTCAGTTTTAAGGTAAATCATCATCCATCTCGATTTCTTGCTAAGGCTCCTGTTTCTACAGGATGTTTGATAAATGAGGCACGCCTGCTCATTTCCGAGGCTTGATCGATTGGCCTCAATATTGAAATTTGCACCCCCTGTAACGATTAATATGCTAAACAAGGCGTCAGGGGCGATGAAGGGAATAATGGAGTTAGGTCTTAGTTCTTGGCTTAATTGCTGATCAGAAAATGTCAAAATAAAGTTGATAAAAAACATTTAATTCAAAACTAAACACCCTCTAGTTTAGTTATTCAAAGTTTTTAGTTACAAAGGGAAATTTTACCCTACTGATCGTAATTTCTAACCCGCATGTAAAACCCTTCGTTTTTTACAATATATATAATGTTTCCTTAATTTTTATGCAAAATGCCAAATGTACAAACATTGCGACGCCAAAAAAAGAGTGTAATGTTACTTATTTATTTACAAGGATTACTTTCAAACAGTTAGCTGTAGACCAACATGAAGCAAACGCGGTTTTTGTTCAGTGTGTTTAAATTTTTTTTTTGTCTAATAATAAAAATCAATACCTCGTCAAATTTTGCAAGTCGGCTAAAAACTCGATGTTGAACTAATACAAGATGATGGTGATAATAAGAATCGACTAAGTAGGTACGATTAAAATATTTCAGAGGTACCTACTCGGAATTTTAATTTGAACAAACGACCTTTTATATCATCGCAAAAAAGTTTTCTAATTTTTTTTAGCTAAAGCTTCCGCACTCAGAGATGTCAGTAAGTCGGAATATTGAATAAAAATACTTCGATGATTTTTTTTTTAAATTTGGAATAGTTTTGTTGCCTCAGGATGAAAGTTTTATAAAAAATGTAAAATGGTTAGTTATTTAAAAAAGATGGTCACTTTGGTCAGCATAATAGCTATCCATAAATAAATAAATTTTGCAATAAAAAAACCATGAATAATTCAAATTAAAACAATTGATTGATTCTTAAATTTAAGGGCTGTCTCTGTGTAGACGTTAATCTTCCAAGTTCGCAAACTAAAAAAAAAGTATTTCAATCTAAGAAAACACAACTTTCTGTGAAGTTTAGGCGCCGCTTAATTAATGGCAAACTTAAGTTACGAGGCCTGGGAGGCTCAGATGTGGGCTTTGTGACGTCATTGATTGATTCACACTAGGATGTCGGCGGGGCCACATTAATCATGCCTGGGACGATCTATGTTCGGCTTGAAATGTTTTAAAAACTTAAGACGAGACTTTTGGTCGCAGTTTTTAAAAAATCGATATTTTTTAAACATACGAATGTCTAGCATGGACTTATGGTTACCATGGTTACATCGGACAATATTTCATTTCAAAAGTCTCTAACAAAATCACAAATATACAAAATTATCATCATCGTCAACCTATATCGGTCCACTGCTGAACGTAGGTCTCTCCCAAGACGCGCCACTGAGCCCAGTCTTCGGCTCTTCTCATACAAAATCCTTTTTTTTTTATGATAAAAGTAATGGAACAAGCTGATAGCTGATGTTAAGTGGTAACTTAACAGAACTTAGGCAGAAGTTACAGAAGGACTTGCTCTGTGAGGTAATGCATTGTTATAACAATGCAAGTCCAATGAGGACGTGCCCTGTAAGGCAATGCACTGCGTCCATCACTCTGAGACGTAAAGATCTTATTACAAAATATACTCATTTAACAGGTGCAAAACAGTTTATCATTAATATCAATACGCATTAACATGTTACGACGTGGCAGTGTTTTACAAAACTGAAATTTCCGTCAGCTATTTTTATTTGTAATGGTAATACCGTGATAATTTAGTCGCGCTTCTTAGTCGCGTCTGACGTTTTAAACATAATATTATGGCAACAATAGTTTGATGTAGGTTCAATTATTATAATAATGGACAGAATTGATGCGTTATTGAAACATTACTAAGACGGGTTTTGATAAAGGATTTACATTTGGGTACTCTTGTCTGAATATAGGTGTTTCAAATTGATGTTCAATTATCTCGCGTTGTCTTTGTAAACTATAGATGAATTCACCATTTATTTGTGCCACTCCTCACTCCTATCATAGTATTTTTTATTTTATTTTAATCTCGTTATTATATAAAATATTTTCTTATCAAATAGTACACCCTAGCCGACCTTCCCATTTATACGCTCCAGTCCATACAAAGGTTTTCTGGAAGAAATCGCTCCCTAGCGATAACACCGCCCATTGTACGTAATGTAATGTAATATAATCTGTCTCGCATATTAGTTTGTAAGGTGTACCTACCTACATACACAAAGTATTTTCATTCATTCATTTCTATCATTCGTCAATTCTGAATCTACTCCTCTCACATTCATATTCTCTTTCACACAATCCAACCACTTCTTCTTCGGCCTTCCTCTACTTGCACACCCAGCCACACTCATATTTATAACTCTTTTTGTAATATGACTTTCATCCCTCCTCATTACGTGTCAATACCATCCTACATTGAATTAAAAAGAAAATCACTTGCCTTTGTTTAGATACAAGACTGTTTAGTGCTTAAATTCTGCCTATGTTGTTTGTAAAAAAGAAGCAATCAATTTTCAAAGGAGCCTTTTATTCATATTCCTCATACATGTAACTAAAGCCTGCGAAAAGCTACGGAATAGACATGCGACAAAATCACGCCAAAACTACAACATGCAATTTAATACCATAAGATTATAGAATTATGATTGAAATTTGTGTAGCAAATATTCCGTAATACAACGTGATTTGATATGAAATATTTTATAAATATAAATGGATGTTTGAAACAATTTAGACGTCGACCTCATAACGGGGTTCGATTAGACCCTCACAAAACATTTTTCAAGTTAATTTCACTGGCTTTCAAGGTATTTAACGAACATTTGAGTTTTTGACGGAATGAATAGTAAATATTCTTGGACATATTACACAACGCTCTCTAGTCCCAATCTAAGCCAAGCTTGTACTATGGGAACTAGATTGCTGATGGAATACCTACTTATATAATTTTTTTTTTGTAAATATATAGGAAACATAGTAACACTCAGACACAGAACAAATATCTATGTTTGCCACACACAAATGTTTGTTCTTGGTGGGGATCAAACCCACGATCCACAGCACGGAAGGCAGAGCTACTACCGACTGAGCCATGACCCAAATCAATAAAAAAACTGATTTGAAAAGTTATTGCCATCGGATTCAAACCTACTATTTCAGAATCAAAGCGGTAACTACCAATAGACTTGTTTTAACCGACTTCAAAAAAGGAGACAAAACAAACAGCTTATATTGACGTTTTCGACAGCGTGATTGGTACAGACACCGACAGAAGTAATCAAGAAAAAACAAAAATCCTTGGCCCAAAACTGTCTAAACTGAAGCTACGATTTCTTTATACATATATAGAGAAATGAGTAATGAATAACGGAAACTGTCATTTAACTTTTGTCGTTGATTGTGCACTGAATTCACCGGACACTCAGTCAATTTCAATGGATAAAGAAAGGCTTTTATAAGAGAACAAATACTTAGTGGGGATTTCTGAAAAAAAAAACAGAAATCCCCACTGCTACGTCGTAGACATGCTACATCGTGGCAAGTGGGGATTACTGGAAAAAAAACTTAAACCACCACTGGTAGGGATTTCTCAGTGGGGATTTCTGGAATATATCCCATGAATTACAAAAGTAGGTTACTTTCATTTTATGAACTTAAATAGTTTTTTTTTAATTTCACAAAATTTCAGTTCATGTTCATTTTGGACGCTATTTTCAGACCGTATTTAAACCTCACTGAAGTTTTTTAATTAACAAAATTTTTGGAAGTTATAGCAATGCCTGTTGGTAGTAAAAAGATAAGTAGATATAAGTAGGTTCAGAAAAACCAGAGCGCACTAAAAAAAAGCCTAGAAACTTTAAAAATTAAAAAATTGAAGCCGCAACGTACGAGTGCCCTCTAGCGGGTCGACGTGGCAAAGTCAATCGTCAAAGTGGCGGAAAACGGGTCAGCGGGGAAGCGAGCTCTCGTCTTGATGTGATGGTAGAAACTATGATAATCCCTTGTTTACGAGTATTATTATTTAGGCGTGTTTTAAAATCTTTCTTTTAGTTGCTCTTGCTCTTGTTAAAAATTAGATGCTTTTATTCTTAAATAGGTTTAGTTTTTAGTGTTAGATTAGATTATTATAAGTAAAGGTCGTCTGAAAGAAATCGTATTAAGCGATAAGACCGCCGTTTGCAGGACTTTTGCCTGTGCTTACGTAACTGTAAGTTTTACCTGTTCTCAATAAAGTTTTTATTTATACCCGCGACTTCGTACGCGTGTGAAACTTTCCACCAAAATATCAGTCAACCAGCATACGATGAACCTCGTGTCAAAGGCGGCTTTTGGTTTAGACAGGTCAAGCTGTATCTAAGAATCCACGTCTTTCATTTCAATAAAATAATTATAGCCTATGTTTAAATCCGGGAAAAGGGCTTCTGAATGGTATAAGTTTCATTGAAATTGGTCCAGTAGTTTAGGCGTGATCCGCGAGCAAACAAACAGACAAACAGATAAACAGACAAACTCGATTTTCAGAATCAGAATCGTTTGTTAAGTAGATCTGCATATTTAGTTTATCCATATCTTTAATTTTAGGTTTTGGCTTTTTTACAGTTTTATAACACACGTATGTATACTGTATATGTATATGTATACCTGTCAAACTGCTTTTTACGACGCGACGGCGGCGTGGTAACAGTCTGGTAAAATGCCATTAATTGTTCATTGTATTTCTTGTGATGACAGTGTGTTTTTTTTTAATTTTTACCTATTTTAGGTCTATATATTTATGCCAGATAAGTCCTTAGTTCTAGTATATCAATAGCTGACAAAATGACTAGAAAAACGATTTGTTACATCGATTTACGTCAAACTAGAATAAGATAAGTGGTTCGAAACTGGAAAGTACTTATAGCCTCAATAGGAATCAAACACAAACAATTATCACAACTTACAACTCCAATATACACTCCAGAGTAATGAATACGGAGCAACATTACAAGCTCCAACAAAGAAACGTACAATCAGAATTCTATGGCACCAAAATTATCAAATCCTAAACAATAACTATCCGATTAACATTGCGCGAACAGTTTCCAAAAACAATAAATTAGCAGTTTTATACCAAAACTCACTTGAGTATCTACTTTGTTTTGAATTGAATAGAATTTTGTTGTGACAATCAATAAAATGGTTATCTTACCTCGAGCATTCGAGATTATCAAGGATTATGCGTGATCCGAATTTATTGCTCTCGAGTGTATATCTTGTACAGTCAGACTTCCCAATAGATGTTAATGTACCGATAAGTTCCTTATGACTTGGCGAACTTATGTTTTATCAGTTGCAAACTTGAGTTCAAACTACTTGTACGAATGGTAATAGTCTAAAGTACATGATAAGTGGCTTCACACTGCCACCGACACGACATCCTTTTCATACATATAATTTACGTTATAATATTAACAGGCCTTTGCCAAGCAAGCGAACCAATGTAGACATTTTTTTTCCCTTCGAGCCCACTGGTGGGCCAGCCGCCGGTAGGCTTAATGGGGAATAACCCCATCTTATGAGTGTGGTATTTTTTTGTAAAAAAAAAGGTGATTTTTCTGGGATGTGTTCAAAAAGATGGTGAAGATTGGTGGAGCCGTTTCCAAGTTATAAATAAATAAATAAATAAATATTCACGGACACTTAACACAACGCCTTCTAGTCCCAAACTAAGCAAAGCTTGTACGATGGAAACTAGATGGCTGATAGAATACATACATATCTACATTATTTTTTTTGTAAATACATACTTATATTATAAAACATAGAAACACCCAGACACAGATAAGTAGTCCGGAATCTCAGGCATTAATTCCAACTTGAAAATGCAATGTAATAATCGCATCAAACCATCAAGCAACTGCTTAGTACTACTTACAGCCATTTCGAAAACTAGTAGGCAATTTGAATAATCTGGCATTTTCACGTCTTTGCCACATATTATATCTTAGTCGTCTGAGAGCTGATACACCATACAGGACGCCAAAATACGCAGAGCTGCATTTGGATTACGTATCTTGCAATTGCGACCAATCTTACAACAGACCTTGCAGCCAATCACAGCTGTCAAACATCACTTTTTAGTATCTGAAGGAATGTATGGATGTTCAAGAAACATATCTACTTTAAATTAGAGACATGAACCATGTGGCATCGATATACGATAGAAAGGAAGGCCCATGCACCTCTGGTGTTGCAGGTGTCCATGAGCGGCGGTGACTACTTTCCATCAGGTGGCCCGCCTGCTCGTGTGCCAGTTATGACATAAAAAAATAAAAAAAAATCACGCCGAAAATAAATTTTACGACAGCATCCTTATTTGACTGCGTTGGTTTAAACATAGCTTTATATTATGCTAGTACCTACTCACTCATCCGTGAGAATTTATGGTTCAAAACAAAGTCTTTTTGAGTTTAAAAGTTTCGAGTTGAGTTATCGGACTTGGGAGTTTAACTTTCAAACCTTTAATGAGATAATGAGGTTTTTGGAAGCCGAAAATTAGTAATCGATACAAACTCTCAAACAATTCGAGGTTTTAAGCTAATTTGAATGAAACTTTAGTTTTATGAACTTCGAAACACCAAATATCGCTTTTTATGTTCTTCAAGATTTATGTTCAAATTATAGCCAATTTGAATAGGTAATTTTGGTACTATGAAACACAAAATACCTTACCATTATTTTTTTACTAAGCATAGTTTAACAGTTAACATAACTAAAGATCGCAAAAAGAAGAATGGCCGCGATGTTACTCAAAGACGCCATATAAACCAAACGCAAAACGTTGGAGGAGATTGACAGTTCGTAAAGTAAAGTTCGATAGCGAACTTTTTGGCTAAACAATTTTACTAAGCAACTCACAGCGCGTGATAACACTTACATAATACGCAGCGTCACATTGCAAAATGTCATTGACCCGTAACCCGAAAAAAGTAAAAAGTAGGCATTAAAATTAAAAGTATTATCTGTGGGCGTGCCCGCAACCTTTCCCGGGTATTCACATTCACCAACATTCTAAACGTTCCATTTCAACAGTGCTTGCAGATAAAATATTATTATGACCCAAATGTGGATGTCAGATAGATGGGTATCTGGTACTACCACAGAGAGGGGAAGAACAGTAACACATAAACCACTAGAAATAAAAAAAAAAAAAAAATTGTACCTACGTCTTTTTTTATTCTTAGATTGTATAAGGACTTTGAGTCGCTTATTAGTACAATTTTCTAACCCACTTATCCCAAACTTTAGTTTAAATTGTAGAATGTAGACTATAAATTAAAAAAAAAGTAGGTTGATATTCTACCTAGTTAGTTTTTAGTATCAATTTTTGTTCCACCTGCCCTTATTGTCTACTAGCCGTCGCCCGCGGCGTTGCTCGCGTTCTAGTGTGACGTTTCAAAATTCCTTTCTTAGTGCACCCCTACACTACATAAGGATACTGATTTGCCTGAAGGGCCACCCAGAAGGAGAGAAACGAATTATTTTTTGTAGACTCACATCTTGTATTTTATTTGGTTTTTGACACACACTTATTAGTTTGACAGGTCGCAATAGTACAGACTATATCATGATCAACATACCACCCGCCAAGAACATTATGATGGTCTTTATTTAAAAGTTAAAGTTATCCGAGGGAAGTGCAAAAAAAACAACTTAATTTTAATTTTTTACCTAACTTCCCCTTAAGTGTTTGAGCTGAAATTTTATGTACATATTCCTGAATCTATGTTTATACATAATCAATAAATTGTTTTGAAAAAACTTACAAATTTTATTTTTTCCAAATCTATCGTTGAATTTAGTTAATCGATGTGAAGTCTATGTTTTCTATCAAAGTACAAATTAACTAATCTTAAGTAGTAATAAATCTCTTTATCTTAACTCTAATCTATTCTTGTTAGTTACTAACCACCCGCCATGGTATATTAGTTGAAAATCTAGGTGTTTATCAAAGTCTTTAGTCTCACTAGTGAATTTAAGTACTAAGTTATTGAGATCAAAATTCTAAAGTTATCCTCGTAATTGAATCTAAGTTGTGAAAAATCTAAGTTAAATATAATCTAGGTCTTGAAAAAATCTAAGTTAGATATCTATAGGCAATCTAGAGACCTTAGTGACTGGTCTTTTGAATGTAGAATTTTGTGATTTTAAAGTTAAAACTCTAATCAAGTTATCCCCCCCAGGATGTGTATCTATGATCCTTGCCATTACCCACTTGCTTGGGGGCAAGTGATCCTCCTTTACTATAACTAGGTCTCCAATCTGTAGGTTAGGTAATTCTCTTAGCCACTTCGGGCGTTGTTGGAGATTAGTCAGGTATTCTTTTGACCATCTTGACCAAAAGTCTTGTAGAAGTCTTTGTGTAATTTGCCATCTTGACAATCTGTTTGTGTTTGTTTGTAGATAAGTCTCTTCTGGAACAGTGATTGGAGCTTCTCCGATGAGAAAGTGGCCCGGCGTCAACGGTGTGATATCCGACGGGTCATCGCTGATGTGTGATATCGGTCTTGAATTGATACAGGCTTCGATTTGAGCAGTGACTGTAGACATCTCTTCGTATGTTAATGTTGTGTTACCAAGTACTCTCTTTAAGTGGAATTTGATAAGTTTCACGCTGGCCTCCCACAGCCCGCCGAAGTGAGGTCCAGATGCTGGGATGTGGTGCCATGTCGTTCTGTCGTTCGCTAGTAGATTTTCAACTTCTGATTGTACTTTTCTCATTGTTGTCTCAAATTGGTGGTTCAGTTCTTTGTTTCCTGCAATGAAGTTTGTTGCGTTGTCGCTCCACATGTCGCTGCAGCGTCCTCTTCGTGCGACAAAGCGTTTGAATGCAGCAACAAAGTCTATTGCTGTCAGGCTTGTGACGATCTCGATGTGGATGGCGCGAGTGACCATGCAAACAAAGACTGAAAGATACCCTTTTTGAGTCTTGCATCCTCTTCCTTTTGACAGTCTCAAGTCTATGGGTCCCGCAAAATCAACGCCGCTGTGCTGAAACGCTCTTGTAGGCGTGACTCGAACTTCGGGTAGGGATCCCATCATTTGTGATCCAGTAGAGGCTCGATGTCTTGCGCAGGTAACGCATCTGTGTACTATTTGTCTCAGTCTTGTCTTCGCGTTGGTTATCCAATACTTGGTTCTCAAGTGACTTAGCATCAGCATGGGTCCTCCATGCATTGTTTGTTTGTGAGTGTCGATAAGAATCAGTTTAGTGAATGGATGATGTCCTGGTAGTATTACTTGATGTTTAGTGACATCAGGTATCTCAGCGTTGGCTAAGCGTCCGCCAACTCTCAGGATTCCTTGTGGATCAATGAAAGGATTGAGTGTTTTCAATCTGCTATCATTTCTTACTGATTTCTTTCTCTGTAGTCTCTCTATCTCTTCTTTGAATTCTTGTTGTTGACATAGAATGATACATTTTGTCAAAGCTGAGGTTATTTCCTTTCCTGTTAAATGTTTCTCATGTTTTTCTCTGCTGAATACTCTCATGATGTATGCTGTTACTCGTAGTAGTTTTGTTAAGCTTGAATATCTGTCGAATAAATCGAAATCTTCTGTAGTAGTTGTTGTCATAGCTTGTATCTTTTTCTCTTCCAGGTTTGTTGTGGTATCAGTAAGTTGTTCGTAGTCTATCTCTTTTTGTTTCAAATCTTCTGGACCGTTCCACCACAGTTTGTGAATAAGTAGTTCTGGTGCAGATACTCCTCTTGAAGCTACGTCGGCTGGGTTCGTTGCTGATGCCACATGATGCCAGTGTGCACGAGGCAATGTTGTAAGTATTTCTGAAGTTCTGTTGGCTATGAAAGTCTTCCACTTACTTGGGTGCGATTGTAACCAAGCAAGTACTACTGTAGAATCAGTGTAGGCATGTATATTTTCTTTAGATATATTCAAGTTCTCTGAAACATCTTTCAAAAGTTTTGTGAGTAGGACTGCAGCACACAGTTCCAGTCTTGGAATTGAAATGGTTTTGATCGGTGCAACTCTGGTCTTTGCAGTAATCTGATTGATATGAATTGAACCATCTGCTTTCAGTACTCTTAAGTAGATGACAGCTGCATATGCTTTCTGGGATGCGTCACAGTATCCATGAAGTTCAGCTTAAGAATCATCTCTGTTTGTATGTATCCATCTATTGATTTTTACTTCTTGAAGTTTTGTCAGTTGTTGTCTGTATTGTTCCCATTCTTCTTTTATGTTTGTTGGAACATCTTGGTCCCAGGTGACTCCAGCCAGCCAAAGTTGTTGAATCATGATCTTTGCTACTATTATTACTGGTGAAAGCCAACCCATGGGATCAAACAATCTCGAAATGTCAGAAAGTATTGTTCTTTTGGTTACTGTTGTTGTTGAAGTGGTTGGATCAGGAAGGTTGATTGTGTATTGGAAGCTGTCAATCTCTTTGTTCCAAATGAGGCCAAGTGTTTTTACTATATCATCTGACTTGATTGTGATAATATTCTCTGAGTTGTAGCAAGTCTTCTGAACATAGTCTTCAAATTCTCTATTGTTGCTGGCCCATTTCTGTAGTTGGAAACCTCCCGCCTTCATGAGTCCAGTCATTTGTCTGTAAACTTCATAGCTTTCTTCTAAGTTGTCACTTCCACTTAGGAAATCATCGATGTAGAAGTCAAGTTTTGTTTTTGCTGAAGCTATAGGAAAGTTTATCTCTTCATCAGTAGCTAGTTGATGCAATGCCCTTGTAGCTAGGTACGGAGCACTTGCAGTACCAAAAGTTACTCTAGTCAGTTTGTATTCGTTTAGTTCTCCGTTTGTTCTCCATAATATTCTCTGGTAATCTGCACATTTCTCGGTTACTTTTACTTGCCGGTAGAATTTGACACAGTCTGCTACATATCCAATCTCGTGTATTCTCCATCTCATTACTATTTGACGAAGATCTTGTTGTATAGTAGGGCCCACAAGCATGTTGTCGTTTAATGATTTTCCATTGGGTCCTTTACTCGAAGCGTTGAAAACGATTCTGACTTTGGATGTGCTCTTGTCTTCTCGTATCACCGCATGATGTGGCAAGTAAAATGTGTTAATGGCAGTGTCTTTCTCTTTGTCTATCTTCTGCACATGCTTTAAATCAATGTATTCTTGTATCACTTTTGTATATTCTTCTTTGAGTACAAGATCTTTGTTTAATTTTCTCTCTAGTTGATTTAATCTCTGCAGAGCTATTTGTTTTGTGTTTCCATAGTCAAAGTTGTCTATCTTCATTGGGATTTTGACTATGTATCTTCCAAGATCATCTCTTGTATAATTGTCTTTGAAGTCTTGTTCACATTGTTGTTCTTCATCTGTTAAGATCTTGGTTGTTGTAGTTTCGGATTCTAGTTCCCAAAACTTCTGTAGTAGGCCATTCTCTTGTTCTTTTACTATGTGTAGGGTCAAAACTCGGTTGTGTGTTTCTGTTGTATTCTCATTCTCTTTTGTATAATATTTCTCTTGTTTAGTGTTCTTCTCTGAGTATTGATCGGTTATGTTTTCATAGTAAATCTGTTTTTTGTTTTCATAGTCATTGTATAGGTGTTCTTCGTTGTAGTTTGTAACTTCTCCAGATAGGATCCACCCCAGCTGTGTATTCTGAGCTAGTGGAGAACCAGGGGGTCCTTTGATTACACCTTCTAGTAGTATTTGACTATAGATCTTTGCACCTAGGAGGATGTCTATACTTCCAGGAGTAGCGTATCTTGAGTCTGCCAGTGGCAGCCCTTGTATATGAGGCCATGTTGTACGCACTCTCCTCGAAGGTAGCAAATTTGTTAGTGTCTTCAGACAAAAGGCATCGACGTTGAATTGACTGTTGTTGATAGTGGACTGTATGTTGAAAGTTACCTTGTGTCTGATTCTCGTGGATGTGTTAGCACCTAGCCCACTTACTGAGCAGTTGACTGTATCTCTTCTCAGACCAAGAGCCTGTGCTGCTGACTCGGTAATGAAAGATCCTTCTGACCCTTGGTCGATCAACGCTCGAAGTTGTTGCATGCTTCCATCTGATGATTTGACTCCAATGATGGCTGTAGCTAGAAGCATTCCAGTTGATTGTATTTTCTTCGTAAAGTGTGCTGATAGTTGGTGGTCTGGTCTAGGTGTATCTCGTGTGGTCTGGTGTGTCTCGTAGGTGTTCTCTTGTTCGTCTCCTTCTGGGTGTAAAAGTGAATGGTGTCTTCTTCTGCATATCTTGCAATTTGTTCTTTGTCGACATTCAGTTACTCTATGTTTAGGTATTAAGCAGTTGAAGCATAAACCATTCTTCGTTACAACCCCAATTTTGGCTTTGTGATGTAGGTTTGCAAATTCTTTACATTTGTATAGGTAGTGGTCTCCATCGCAGTGTACACAATGTTCAGTAGTAGTGTGAAAAGTTCTCTTTGTTGTTGTGTTGTTGGTTGTAGTGGTGGCAGTTGTTGTTCTGTTCCGCACAGCTTGTCTTCCCTCAAGTGATCTAAATCTTCCTTCCAGAAAGTCAATAAGTTGTTCTAGTGATGGTAGTTCGTCGTGGCTTCCTAGCTTTTCTTCCCATTGTTTTATGGATTCTGTGTCTAGTTTGGAGATAGTCATGTAGATAATTATGGAATCCCATGAGTCTGTAGGAATGTTCAAACTTTTCAGTCCGTTCAAGCAATCTGTTGTGATATCTAGCATATTTTTAATCAAATTTGCAGATTCAGTAGTTATTGTTTTGATTGAAAACAGTTTACTCAGGTATGCATTCACAATAATTCTCTTGTTTTGGTATCTCTTTAGAAGCTTATTCCAAGCATGATCATAGTTGGCATCAGTAATGGTTATATTCTTTAGCAAGGTAGCTGCTTCACCGCTAAGGTTTGTTTTCAAGTAATGTAATTTCTGCACTGAGCTAAGTTTTTCATTGTTGTGTATTAGTGAAGAAAATTGGTCATGAAATGAACACCATTCTGTATATAATCCACTGAAAGTAGGTATTTTTATTGTAGGGATTTTTATCTCGCATACCTTTATTGATTCTTTACTGACTGAGGTTTCTGCTTGGTTTTCTGTGAGTTGTAATTGTACTGGTGATCCAAGGTCTCGCATTTTCTTCATCATAGCACACTTTGCCATTGTATATTCCTCTTCACACTTGAAGTACAAATCGTTTTTTGTATATTCATGATCTGCCAACGTCTTCTTGTCGTATGTATTTGCAATCTTTTGATGGTTTTCGGTAAACTTCTTCCAACAATCATTCAGTAAATTGATTTTAATTTCTACGTAATCTCTTGTTATACGATCCTTTGGTGTTTTCTTGAAGTTAGCATGTGCTTTTTCAAGTTGTTCCTTGAACACCATCTGCTCGTTCATCAATCCGTCGTCATCGTCTGATAAGCTCATTTTTCTCACTAAACGTTGTATGAATTTCTCTAGCACTGTTGCTCACCGTTAGTAGAAAATAAGAGTCCTTTTTTTGTGTATTTTACGTAAAAAGTTAATCACCACGTGAAGTTTATGAAAGTTACGGAAGTGTACTTTTCGCCATTTCATCTCAGTAAAAATCCATCATTTTTTTTGCTTGATTGCTTGTTTCAAATGTTGAAGTCAAAGTTCTAGTACAAATAAGGTTCAAAATAGGGTCAAATCACATCACATAAACGTTTGTTGTTTGCACTCAACTTTGCACTCAGGTTCCGGTGCAACATCTTGTTCGAGTAAACCTAACCTCAAAGTTTATCACCACTTTCGATCTTGTAAAAAGTTTTCGTAAAGTTTTTCACACTATTCTTTTGTATTGGAGACTTTCACTGTTATTAAATCCGACTCGTAAGGACCATGATTTGCCTGAAGGGCCACCCAGAAGGAGAGAAACGAATTATTTTTTGTAGACTCACATCTTGTATTTTATTTGGTTTTTGACACACACTTATTAGTTTGACAGGTCGCAATAGTACAGACTATATCATGATCAACAGATACTACCTTCCAAATTTCATACCTCTAGGATTTATGGTTTAGGCTGTGCGTTGATTCTCTCTCAGCTTCAAAAGAGTTTTATATATTGAAATATTGAGCAAAAAGTGACGCTTGAGTATATTTATGGTTGTTGCTGGTCTGTCGCGAGATTCGAATACAACGTCCTGCTACCTTAGAGCACACTTTCCTAATGTGCCAAGCCATTGAGTTATACTGCATGACGCGGCAATGCTGTGCAGAACAGTAGACGCTACCGCGCATTGTAGTGTAAATTTTAAACGCCTCTGTTTACTTGTAAAAGTGTACATCGGTTCTTAAAGTCCACAGCCAGAAGTCATTACTTCTGGCTGTGGACTTTAAGAGAGCTTATTGGCTTATGGTGACGTGTTACCCTGACACGTCACGGTATAAGCCTCAATTACATTTTATTAACTTCCCAGCCGACATAGTTATAGAGCTGAAAAACTAGAGTAAGGTACGTAGAGTTTCCTCTCTGTTTGCTTTTCTGTGGTACTCACATTATGCTCGGCCTGAGCTTTGGCTGCACGCCAGAGCCGTCGAATTTTAGAATGGGTTCGAAATTTCAACAAATTGGTTTTCTTAAATTTTCTGTCAAAAACAAGAAATTGAGTGTTAGTGGTGTATTGTGTATTCTTAAGTAAGCGAATGTAGTACACAGTACTATGTAGTTATATATTAAATACCTATTGGATTTGGGACCAGTTTAAATGATCCACCATGCATATTCCTCAGAAGAATATCTCAACAGGATAAAACAGGACGCGGACGAAGTCGCGAGCGAAAGCTAGTCTGACACAAAACATCTTTTACAGGTTTATTTGGATTTCAAAACCTGAGTTCGTTCATCACCCTTCTCTGCCAACTGTACTTTCGGTTTGGCGTGTAACTTTGATGGCGGGATTATCCGGTGAGACGGTTTGGTTCGGTACCTACACATTGGCGATTTGACATCTTGACCGATGTTGGGAGGCATGTGGTCTGGAATTTTACTCTGTGGGAGTTGGGACAGAGATTGATATGAGAAATGACACGAGTTTTGACATTTTTTGAAACGACACATAGCACTTTTATTTTAATAGTTTTTCTTGTGTTATTGTGAGTATTGTTGTTTAATTTTGGTGGAATTTTAACCAATAATACTTAGTTCGTATCATAAAGTGTGAGCCATTGGAATAAATGTGTGTTTCAAAACAAACGACAGCCGACTTGATAAATGACTTGACTTATTTATTACAATTTTAACACTTGACATTGGCAAAATTGTCTGTCGAAATGACGGACACAGGCCATTATTGAAGAGAAGAAGAAGATATGAGAAATGATTTGATTTTTATTTTACCAGCATGACGAGATTGACGAGTCTGGGCTTTTTACACGTTACACGAGGATGAGTGTTTAAGTATTCTCCGGACACTCAGTAAACTGCATGATGATGGGTGGGCTGTTTGAACACTGTTGACATTATTTTAAGAGACGTCATGTTTGGTTACTAGGTATTCATAATATGAACACTGACTTTAGACCTATACCATCAATATTTACATCTATTTAATTAGCAATATTTTTTTACGAAATAGGTATATGATTTTTTGTGAACATAGATATAAAATCACAAAACAAAGAGGTTACTTTGACCGTCACTTATCTTATCTATAGCCTACTTATAATGAAATTAAAACAAAAAAAAAGCTTTACAACCAATTAGGTTAGAACTTTTTGAAATTTGACCATATTATAATGATTTTTTTACTCAATATAGGCAGGCACCCGTTTGACCACAATCTCAGCTGATGTTAAGCAATGATGTGGTCGACGATGTAGCACGGTTACCTAGAAGATACCTATTCATTCTACTTTTGAAAACTTCCAAATAAATAATGATCATCTTCTAGCTGTGTTTTTTTTTATAATGTCGTAGACGCATTCCTACCCTGTATAACGTACTTATACTACATGCTTATTTACATGTGTGTGTGTGTGAATCTAAATCTGGATTTTACAAACGGCTTTGAAGACTGCTCTATCTAAGCATCCATCTAATCCTTTACTTAGTTTCTAATACCATTCTAAAGACCATTGTCCGTTTGTAACTGATCTCACAATTTGGTATTCAAATGAGGGTAGGTCACCTTAATCTTTTCATTTACGAAACTGCCCATATGGTAGGGTAAGTTTAAAGATAAGGCAACCCTTTGAGCGTTTGCACACTGGTCCGACACCGATACGATACCAACGCTACATGTCACTGGCTCAAACTAGGTGTCGGTCGACGGGTTATAGCTGATTCGTACCTTCCATTGATATGCTAATGTAAAATTTTTATCCCGAAGAGAATCAACGCACAGCCTAAACTATAAGTCCTAGAGGTATGACATTTGGAGGGTAGTATCCTTATATAGTGTAGGGGTGCACTAAGAAAGGAATTTTGGAACGTCACACTCTAAAGGGTAGAACGCGAGCAACGCCGCGGGCGACGGCTAGTTTATACATATTATACATACAGTACTGTTGTTATTCTGTGGCACAACGCAGGTCAGTACAGTCGAAATAAAAAGCCATTTGTGAAGATGAACGACACGGATCAATTCCCAGATAAATAGGTCTCGACATTGTTTAATAGCACTGATTTTGAATGGAGGGAAAGTGGAAGGGCGCTTTGCACAGCCAAAGAGATATAAAATTCGACTCCTGCGCATACAAGATCAGAGACATTAAATCGTGTCGGTATCTATGTACTTAATAAATGTATGACATTCCACAGCTCTCTACCGATATAAGTTTAAAGATATTTTTTCTCATAAAAACATAAAAGTTATTTTAAAACGAGATAAAAATTGCTTAAAATTATAGGTAAATGTTATTCTGCCTCTTAAAGGCGCTGCCGTAGTGTACGCTATAGTAAGTAATCTTACAATGAAATAGGCAAGCCTGTAAGTATAAATATCGTGTGCATGTCGTATCGGTGGTAGTGTGAAGACGTCCTATGGGAATTACTTCGGACATGGGATTAGATGCTGTGGAAGAGGTGGTTGTACATAATTGATGGTGTGTGTTTAGGCTTCACGTGATTTTTGGGTGGTCATGAAGGTAAGTTTGGACGTGAATAGGTAATTATTATGAAAATTTAAATTGGTTAGGTACTAATAATGTATACCATAAATTAAATGAATATTTAATAAATTCGGCTTATGTAAAGATATAGGAAAAATATTGCATCTGATTATTCAGATAACAATTTTTTACATTTTAAAACTTTGATGTTAGTGTTTGGTTTACCTACAAAAAAATGTAAACAGAATCTGGTTATTGTGTAAATGAGTCAGTACTTCAAGAAGTTAGTTTTTAATTAGTCACTTTTGACGCTGACTGTACTACCTACAGCTTCTAGCAAACTACTAGAAATCCAAAAAATTTTACAAAAAATGCACTGCATTTAGACGATACGCCGAAGTATAAGTAAATAGTTCTATCGAATCTGAACAATAAGACAAGTTTTCTTTGTATCAGAACATACCTTAGAAACATTTTACTTACTCAATTCAATTAAACATCTCAACAAAACTCATATATTTTATGAAATGAGATAACTTTTACAACTCCATAACCTCATCAACTCTACTGTCTTGTGGTCGCCGAGAAGCCTTTCAAATTGTTTTTTAATTATGTTTGTTGAAACTTTGCGAATTTATTTTACTTTTCTACCTAATTAAAAAGACTAACGGAAATCCTCTTAGTATGAGGTTAGGTTTCTCATAGGTAACTTGTAATTGATTGTTTAAAATGTTTTTGTTCACGGCGGCACCAAACCTAAATCTAATGATCTTAGTGCTGAAGAAACAATGCTCAAAAGCCTGATTACTAAAACTAGCAAGAGTCAAGCATAGAGGTAAATCGTATGATTGAATTTCATTGGAAAGTGACAAAGCTGACTCTGAAGCCAGTTCTGATTCTGAATCCATATTTTTTGAGTGCTTATGATCCAAAGAAATTAAAGTACGCGTTTTTGGAGTGTTAGGTATACGATGTTTTGAACTTGCCCATAGTTTTTTGACAGTTTTTTGTGTGAAAGTGATGATGAAAAAAAACTGAAAGGCTTTTTACTATTAGGTTTTACATATACCGTGACTAGGCCGGCCAAAACCATTTGCAGCCAGTCACAAACTTTAATAAGATTCCAGTTAAAAACCCTTTAAGCTCAGTCTTCAAAGATGGTCATTCCAAATAAACACTTTGAATAAGAATAAGAATATAAAAACTGGAAAACCCGACTTAAATTTGATACGCTTTCATTATCAAATGATGATGATGATGATGATGATGATGATAGCAGTTCATTGTGACTGTTCTATTATTGATAGTAAACACCACAGAAAAGCAAAATACGCAATGCCGTGTTCGTGGATGACGTGTTTTTCCAGTTACACTTATTTAACTGCCAAACTACTGAAAAAATACAACCGAATTGAGAACCTCCTCCGTTTTTGAAGTCGGTTAATAAAATAAGAATAAAAGACATTTATTTGTGATAAATAAGGTGGAGTACAACGAGAAAGTACTACAAAGAAAAAGTAAAGAGTAGTAGAAATAGCACAATGCCATATAGATTTGATTTTAGACTTTTGAAAAGTGCAACAGATGCTTAATAAAACCACCAATCTAACCTATTTAAAGCTCGGAAACCAGCCCGAGAGCCGAGGTCATCTAATTCCTCACATGTCTCCGTGAAGTACACTCCACTCGGCCTGGCTCACTGGCCTTGACACAATAGAACCTTGACATAACCTTGGGGGCTAATTTGGTTCTTCAAGACCTTCAAGGAAGACAGAAAAATGAATTGTAAACTAGACAAGAGTGCATAGTATAAGCAAGCAGGTTATGCAGGGTTCAGAAATTAGAGGATGTTGACTTTAAGTCAGAGATTCGTCGTCTTATATGGTTTTACCTTAGTAGAACCATGTAAGATGACGAATCTCTGGCTTACCTCTCTGTCTGTATGTTTGTCCGTTCGTATATATAACTTCTCTTATTATTCGGCTATTTGGATATCATTAGCTATTAATTTATAAGTTTAAAAACTCGAAAAATTTACTTCAATTTGACTATGTTACGGCTTCAGCATCAGATGATGATGATGATGATAGCAATGGCAGTTCACTGGGATTATTCTATTGATCGTAAACACCACTGAAAAGTCAAATTAAAGCAAAATACGCAATGTCGTGTAGGTACTACTACTGAACTGATTTTGATAAAATTCATATTCTTTCATTCGTTTTATTTATTTGGCTGGGAATTTAAATTGTTCGTCTTGGTTATTTGAATACTTAAGCTACCAGGTGGGTTACTCTCGACCACAATTCCAATCCGGATTCACGGAATTTGACAGATCTCGTGTCATTTTGTACTGAAGAATGACAGGACTTCTGTCAAAATCTATGGATCCGGATTGGAACTGGTTTCGAGAGTAACCCACCAGGGCTTTGCCTAATAGTAGCAGTGATACATCTGAACGATGGGACTGACAACCTCTGAAGTATGATCTACCAACCAAAAAAATTATATCAAAATCGATTCATAATTGCGGAATTATCGCAAACATACATACCTACAAGAAAAAAACACAGTCGAATCGAGAACCTCCTCCTTTTTTGAAGTTGGTTAAAAACAAACTTGAGGAAGAGGCTAGCTTAGCTTATATATATATAAAACTCTTTTGAAGCTGACATAGAATCAACGCACAGCCTAAACTATAAGTCTTAGAGGTATGAAATTTGGAGGGTAGGTTCCTTATATAGTGTAGGGGCGCACTAAGAAAGGAATTTTGAAAAGTCACACCCTAAAGTGTCTAGAACGCGAGCAACGCCGGGGGCGACGGCTAGTAGCTTATATAATTCCTTGTTAATAAACAAAACAATAAAGTAAACTGCGTCATTCCAAATTAGGTTAATTTAATGATGCGGCATGCGACATCCGCTAAAATGGATTCGATCGCAATTTCAAATAATGCTTTGGAATTTACGATACAATAATATTAGTGCAGGGTTTATAACCCATTGCATGACCGATTTGTATTGAACCTTTGCCTTAGCTTTGATTTTACTTTAGAGCAACCGGGTTATTTAACCACTCAACCGACGGAGCCAAGTATGGCTCGCTAGAAAATACTGACGTACGCGGTGAGGCGTTGTACAACTTATTGTTTTTTTTTTTGCAATTATATCACTGATGCTTAACATTGCACATAGATTAATGCTATGTAAAACCTACACTAAGATAATAATATAAATCTTGTATTATATAGGTTCTGAAAAATATAATTATGTAATATGTGTTAATATACATTTAGTGCAAAAATAAAAATGGAATCTCATACCTCCGGTTTTTCAGTCACGGGCCGCGGGCGACGGCTAGTAGATTTATATGTCTAGATCCCAAGCAATCAATAGCCCTGTGACCCCTAAATAGTAAAATGTAACGTCATGCTCAGAAGTTCTTACTTCTGAGACTAGTCTTCTATAGTCTGTGAAGTATAATCCGAAGACAGTATGATAAATGGAGTTTGGTAAGGCTCCTGGATTAGTCAATTGCGGCCTCCAACTAAATCTACGGAGTCATTTTCACGTTGTGGTCCAAAGCAATAACTGTCAGAGATTAAAGTTTTTGGATAAGAATAAAAGACAATGGTATGGATTCGATTCTATTCGATTCCCTGTTAAATTAGTTTAGTATAGAAAAATGCAACGAGTTAATCGATACTTAATTATTTTACTTTCTTGTTTTAGTTTCTTCTTGTGATTACCCAAAAGTGATATGTTTTATTAGTTCAATAACCAAGTAACAAGTTACTTAATTATCTTTTGACATAGATTTTTGTTTTCGAAATAGGTAAGTTATTTACTATTTTTTTTGCATTACTTTCAGTGAGGTTGCCATATATAGATCATATAGAGCTTTTTCAAAAAAAAATATACTGCATTGGTTATTCAAAAACATAGCCGTTCAAGTAACTAAACTGATATATCTTTACCTACAACAATAAAAAAGAAATTATGATTTTGGAACAAAATTTTGTAAACTAAACTAATTAATTTGACAGAACTAAAATGATAGCTTTGATGATGATAGATGATGTCTTTGCCTTTTCAGTTCATGAGAAAACAACAATTTGAATACTGTCAAATTAGCTTAGGAAAGTTATACAACAGAATTGGGGTAATTACATAATTAAATATGAAACAACAAAATGTCTTAGCAACATGATTCTAAATTGACCCTCATCTGCACAATACAAAGTAACATTGTGGTAAATAATGCTATTTGAAATGTAAAGGACAATAAACCAAATTGCCCTTGAAATGGTAGGTAGAAATAGGTTCTACCTTTAGTTTGCAAAGTTACAGGTAGGAAAATACCTACTTATACCTGACACCTCTATTGTGTACAAGCAGTAGAGACAGCAATAACCGAACCCGTAGTCTGAATTTTGTTATGTTGGTTTGCGACAAGCGAGAATCGAGAAACTCGCAGTTTTTGTCAGGAAAAAAAATTTGCGAATCTCCCGCGTGAGGCGCTTATCGGATGTTCATACAAAATGTCTTGCTTTGCGAATGCGTTTGCGTCTGCTACACTCGAGTCGAAAGTCAAAACAAATGCACAGACTCGGGGTTCTGTAGGTACTCGGTCTTGGCCGAATTAACACACGTACGTGTGATTATCATATAAATCATAGTTTGTAGTCTATGACTTGCTAGTTCTTGCGAGTTCCCGATGGGAAATTGTGCGTTTCGCTCGTTGAGCGCTGCTTACCCGGAACGAAACCACTTAGCATCTACTTACACATTTATCACTTCGATAATCCATGATACTTGGCTTAGTCAGCTCCGCACGTATTCACCTTGTCTTTCCTGTGGATATGGCTGGCTAGGCTGAGAGGATGGTATAGGTGCTGGGCAAACCTACTCCATCTAAACATTGTCCCAGGCACTACAGTGTCCCGTTAAGTGTAGGCATAGGTTGCCTCCTGACGCTGTATAAATCATCTTCAATAGATGTAAAGGCCTACTCCATGATACTGGTTTTATTCATGAAAACTCATCTCAGTTTTAGAGTCGAGTTTTGATTGTAATTTGTAATTTTTGATTAATTGAGTGGTAATTGATTGATATAGGTAGCACAAGCAATTATTTCTTTGGTAAAATAGTTTTTTGTTGTTCAAGTAAAAAAGCTTTGTTTATTTGTTTTTTTGTATAAAAATATGGATTATAAAAATACCATAAAATCGATCACAAAAAAAACTATTAATTTAATCATTCACTAAAATAATCACCTTAAATTGAAGCCTTGTATTTTTAAAACAATAACTCACCAGTTCCTAGAATAATTAATTTAAAAGAATTAACTTTTGCCACAGACTGGTACCTGTAACAATTATTAATTTAGCTGATTGTTTTGGTGATAATTAATTGAAAATTGAATTGAAATAATTTTGTTGTAATTGTAAAAGGGTTAGGATTTGACTCAAAACTGCTGTTCTTGTTTTAAACAATGTAGTCATTTACGATGTAAAACAACTTCCTAAGGAAATAAAAATTGTTCAATGACAATTTATGCTTTTCAGTTATTATTTTGGATAAAAACCTACCATTATTTTGTTTTTACCTCAGACTCAAGATAAAATATTAACCTTATTCAAAGCTCATAACTCCTAACCCACCAAATATGTACCAAAACATTAAATTTAGCAAACTAGATGGCGCTACACAACTACTTTTTGAGACCGGAAATAAATATTAGTACATTTTTCACACAGGGGCAGGCTAATCCAGACATAAACTAAGCATTTCATTAGTTCTTAGCATTTGCTGAGCAAAGAATAATATACTGTCCTGGGTTCGAATAACACCCAATTCATAACTTTTTTATTGAATAAAAATCTAAACAAAATATAATAAAGCATAACCTTTCATCTGTCAAGCAAAAATAGGGCCAATCCGTTCAAAAAGCAACTGAAATCAGTTAATAAGCCCTCGGCGGAAGGGCCCCTCAGCGAAGGGCCACTTCAATCTATTTCCGGTTCCGGTCAAGGCTCCATCTGTGCGATTGTTTCGCCGTCTACCTATATCTTTTCAAAGGCTTTGGTTTTTAGGGTTACGAAACTTACGACTAGAATTTTTATGAGTTTTTATCCATCCAAGCTTAAGAGGCTTTTTCTTGCAAATTATTTGTTTCATCTATCGATGTTGGTACAAATTTTTGTATATAATGACGTATTTGCTGATAGCAATTCCAATTTTTTTTTAATATGATTTTGAACTCCATTATCAGATGGGTTATGGAAAAATTCTTCAATAGCTATAATAAACATGTTTTCTAAATTATTATTTAAGTAACGAATCGAAAAACCGGTAAGAAAAACCAAGATCGAGAAAAAATCTGCAGTACAAAATAAACAATAGGGTTGTCTCAGGCTAAGAACAAAAAAAACACGGTTTACTAAAACAAAACTTTTAAGACAAACATTTCACCGCTAGAATATTTTTTTGGGTCTGTAAAATAAATAGAAAACCCCTCGGGTTGTTAGCGTCCTCAAACGCCGTTTTTCCTTCTTTTACGCATTGATGTCAGGAGCAGACGACGACACGGTATCACGTCAGATTTAAGTGTTATAAAGGCATTACACACTGTGACTCTATACGCACTGAAAACGCGCTTAGCACGAACTACTGCCACTACCCGCCGCCGCCCCGCAGCTGCGCCTCTAAGTCTCCGCGCGCCGTGTCATATTCAACGTGGAGCAGATTGTTGATTGCATAGATTGAAACGCAATACGCTCAGTACATTTTTTTATTCAGGCAATTCAGCCACGCGGTTGACATGCTTAGTTTATTGCAGTTTTCTTATAAGTTTTCATCGCGTCATAAGCACGTTTCTTAAACTGCGTGCGTGCATACTCCTACCGATTCTAGGTTTACTACTCAGTTAAATTTTAACGCTTTTAAAACGACTAAACTTTGTTTTTGAGAGATGTCTGTTCAAGTTGTTTGAGGCTAATATTTTTATTTTCTTAGCGCTGAAACGGATTCGTCGTTTTATTTTCCTTCTGTAAATTGCAAAGATTCATTCTACAATTGTGTAAAATTTAGTTACCACCGAATTTCTTTTTCTAAGACATTCTAAAGTTAAAATACTAAACCAAGCGTATTTTGTAGCGATAGTGTCCAGTCTAAAGGCAACTTAGCCTGGTAGAACTCAGACGAGATCCAGTCTAGTGGCATGTACTGCTTTTTTACGAGCGTTATTTTACGTGTACTGGGCTTAGATGGTTCTAGAATTATCTTTTAACTTATGTATCTTGGGTTTACAGTAACCGCATCAGAATTTGCATTTTCTCAAAGGAGAATATATTTATACTCAGTTATATTTTTTGTCAAAGGAGCGTCGCTACTGCTTACATTCTCAAACAAATAACTCTTTATTTTAAAGACAGTGGAATTCTTGTCAAATGTACTTAGCTGTGCAGTTTAAACAGTGAATTCTTGTCTTTATAATGTTTTTAGAGTTATTTTGAAAAGAATTTTAGAGCGAATATCAAAAATTATGTATTTTAGTTTATTCAACATGGAATCTGAAGAGTCATTCTGCCCCCGTATCGTAAACTCTGAACTGCTTTCGCTACCCAGCATAATGTCAAGCGATGTGGCTACAGATATACGAAAACAAGAAGCTTTTGACAGCAAAAAACGCGCTGAAACGCGCTAATGTCACTATAGTCACAGAATACCTATGATATAGTACGAAAACAGGGCTTATTCCACTAATCCCCGTTGACAATCCCCGTCAACGGGGATTAGTGAACTTTTTACAGTTCAGAAAACCCGCCAGATGGTTTTTATGCTGCAATTTCATTGTTATTTTGCTGTCAATCAGATGAGATTGAAGTCAATGGTATTCTATTCAAGTAAAAAAAGTTGGGACTCACTGGTTCATGTAATTCCCTTCAAGTCAGTCAAACAGCAGCAATGTTATATGTATAGACTTTCTAGAAAGCGAGCTACTACAAGACGTTCCGTCAGTAAAGCCCGAGGGGCTTAAACCAACTAGGCGGAGGAATTCTAGGTTTGTGCAATAGAAAATGCAGGGTTCTTTGCGAGACTGATTGAACTTACAAATTGTAGTATTTGTTTGGGTGTGATTTTGGTCTGTACGTGATTTATGTTTTAGGACAATTCACATTAACTACTGATATTAATATGGTACTAACGCCCAGTAGCATAATTTTAGATTGACGAGAACATTGTAGGATATTGTGTCCTCCTACGAAAAGGGAAGATCTTCCACGCCGAGCGACCTTTGGCTCGGGGTCCGAGGACCAATTCGGTAATTAGGTATTCGGTATAGTATTACTTATGTTCAAACTCCGTGATAACTTCGTTTGCGCGATCTAGGATGGTTCTCATGTAGCGAGATAGATGGCGCTACAAGATACTTACCCCTTTATTCATATTCAACTGTCATATTAGCGCAGCTTTAAAAAATGCTCTATCATTGTCATGCGTGACATCAAAAAGAGATGACAGCAGATTTAGCGTTCATTTTAGTTAGCTCAGCTTTAGAATACCAATATGAATATACCTCTTATACAATAGGTACTTTATATAATTCGTCCAAGCACTTTAAACTCTATATAAGGGCTAAAATAAATCATCATCATCAAATAGTGCTCTTGACATGAAAAACCAGTCATTGTCAAGAGTCAACTAACACTAATTATTTGACGATGGTTTATATTTGTGTAAGTGTATACCTACGTTTTTACTGCGCCCTACTTATAACTACTATTTTGTGAAAAAATCATAAAAAAATACAAAAAAAAACTTACAAAAACAGTACTTCTACTAAATATGCTGAGTAATTTAGTTCAGGGAACAAAGCAGCCTTTGTATTTATCATTCATGATTAGATTTTATTACTTTGACCTTGAACAAGGTTCCACGATCTACGCTATCAAACATTTATACGAATCCTACCTATTTAACGTTTCTAAGACAATATTTTACGACTGAAATACCAAATAGCTTTACCTACAAATTCATTTTTACGACTTTATCGCGAACGATAAAAGAGCCTCACGGAAGCTAAGATATTTTTACAATGTTATATGCGTTACCCACGATCTATAAACGACAAGAGATATATAAGGTAATTGCCTGGTTTACTCAGTTGCGTACTAAAGCTTTGGTCTTGCGATTGTAACGCACAACGCTGCGGTATGCGGCTCAATGCAGCGTACCGCGTTTGCTCTTCGCGGCTGACGCAGACTGCGACGGAACAAGAGATCATACTAAACGTTTTCCATATGATTATGTGCCCGGCGCCGCATGTCGCATACCGCAGCGTTGTGCGTTACGATCGTGAGACCAAAGTTTTAGCAGCAGCGTCGCGACCCCACATCTTGACTTACTATCCGGGTGTGTATCTAACTCTTTCTAGCAACGATTTGGTGTATGACGGCTTTGTCAAATATTTCACTTTCCTGTTTTTCGCATTCAGTATAGCTTCATGCATTGGTATGTAGATATTCAATAGTATATGCGTAATTTATCCCTGTGACACAATTGCTTGGCTTAACCAGTAGTTTCATAGAAAAATATAACCCGTCTACTTGTAAAATATCATTGCAGGAAAACATGGGCTCTTCTGTTTGTATAACTTTGTGGGTCGGTGACATTACCTTGCATGTTTATAAAACCTATTTTCTTTTGGAGTTTTGAAGATAGAGAATGAATTTCTTGAAAAATATCCTAAAATACTGGCATGGCATTTTGAATTAACTTTGTGCTTCGAGTTTTTTTTTAGTTTCAAAGTCTGACACGGAACATTTAGTTTTTTTGCATATCTGATTCAAATCATTTACAGGGCTATTTTTTTTAATACCTAGTATTTTTTACAACACCTATATCATATAATTTACGATACCTATAATTTAGCTCGTTTTAGTTGTCTACAAGAGATCGCTTTCAGCGACAAGGCTGCCTATTGTGTTACTTATTTTTTAAGTTGTATTTCTTGTATCTGTTTCTGTGGTGAACATTAGTTTTCTTTTCTAGTATTTATGTTTCTACTGCTTTTTTTACTCTTTTAACACAACAAAGCAAAGTTGTAGAATAGTATAGCAGTCTGATATCGTCAAAAATGTACGTCATTGTGTCAGTTTATTCAGCAGAGGTCACGTTCCACACGCCATGTAACAAGTCCATCTGCCAAGTTAGTGTAACAATATTAAGCAACAGTTTCCCGGAAGCCTCCAAAGAAAGTCTACAAGGAAAGTAAATAAATACTCCGTTCCAAGTTCCAAGGTATCACTGAACCACGATATGAGATCGATTCTTACACGGTTAAAAGGTATAACAAAACACTTCTTCTATTCTGTTGTTGGCTTTTTCTAAACTTATGGGCATATTCATACTGGTCATCTTAAGTAGATCTAACTAAAATGATTGCTAAATCTGTTGTCATCTTTCTTCTTCTTCTCTTCAATAATGGCCTGTGTCCGTCATTTCGACAGACAATTTTGCCAATGTCAAGTGTTAAAATTGTAATAAATAAGTCAAGTCGGCTGTCGTTTGTTTTGAAAAGAAAATGGTGGATTTTCTCTTCAAAACCTAACACGAATTTTCACATTTATAAAAACCACTTTACACACATTTATTCCAATGGCTCACACTTTATGTTACGACCTAAGTATAATTGGTTAAAATTAAACAACAATACTCACCCTAACACAAAAAAAACTATTAAAATAAAAGTGCTGTGTCGTTTCAAAAAATGTCAAAACTCGTGTCCTTGTCATCTTTTTTTTTAGTTGTCCTGCAAGTGACAATGATAAGGGACACGAGTTTTGGCATTTTTTGAAACGACACATAGCACTTTTATTTTAATAGTTTTTCTTGTGTTATTGTGAGTATTGTTGTTTAATTTTGGTGGAATTTTAACCAATAATACTTAGGTCGTAACATAAAGTGTGAGCCATTGGAATAAATGTGAGTAAAGTGGTTTTTCTAAATGTGAAAATTCGTATTAGGTTTTGAAGAGAAAATCCACCATTTTCTTTTCAAAACAAACGACAGCCGACTTGACAACTGACTTGACTTGACTTATTTATTACAATTTTAACACTTGACATTGGCAAAATTGTCCGTCGAAATGACGGACAGAGGCCATTAACGAAGGGAAGAAGAAGAAGACAACGATAGGGCATATTCAACTGTCATTTTAGAGGCTTTAAAGAGTTAGGGGGTATAAATGGGTTAGTTTTTATTTGACAGCACTAAAATTACAGCAGTATTTTGTCGTTTCAGTTTATGAGAAAGGGACGGCGACATTTTGAATGCTGTCAAATTAGGTTAGTTAGAAAATTTACTTGTTCGTAGTTCGTAACACTTATTCGTATGTGTACCTATAGTTTTGGAAATATGAAATGGAAATGAAAAAAATTTTTGCTGAGTTTATAGTATTATACTATAGCAATGCTTATACAGTCTGTAAATTGGTACTAAGTTCAGTGGACTTTATTTTCAGTCGTTACCTCGAATAATCCTCGCCTCAATGCGACCTCAAAGAAACCTTTGTTCTTTGAGGTTGAGTCGAGGGAAATAAGAATAAGGGAAATAAACTCTTGTCAGTATCACTTGCATGACAACAAAAATTACCACTTTAGCAGCCATTTTAGATAAAGAAGCTTTAAAAGACCAATATAAATAAGACAATAAGTGTACAATTACCTACTTATTTTGTAAAAAAACGTTAGGTAGAGTCACAGATCATTATAATACTAGATAGAGTTTAGATTTATCGTTTACCGCGAAATAATATTTCTGGTGGACGTTTACTTGGCATGAATAGTAATAATGAGTCTCTGAAATCCTCATCAAATACTAATGAATTCCACGTGACCTCGTATCTATCTATAGGCAGACATTCAGTTCTATTCACAATAAGTTATACTGTGTCCCACTCTGTCCCACTATAACAAAAGGCTAAATTATATTCCATCTCGCTTCGGCCTACATCCCTAATTGTTCTCTGTCTGCACCTTAATGACTTCCGAATTCTCGCGGGTTTTTAAATGACTTCGGGAGGTCGTATTGTCACAGAATATATATAGTTAGTATTGTTTGCATTTTAATTGTTTGTTTTACTTTTTAGTATTTGCGTATTGTTTAATCGCCTATATTTATTAAAAAACTGTGGAAGTATCAGAAATGTATATATGTAGTTACTATTTTTTTTTATAACTTATAAGTAAGTATTAATTTATTTTATTTCGAGGGCCCAAAAGGTTTATCGATAAAACCTGTATAGGTCGGCTGTTGATAAATGTAGTTAGAATAAGCAACAAAGTAGACGGTGGCATGTACGAGTACTATATGTTTCTTTTATAAAAATAACTTGTAGAAACACAAAACTGAAAAAAATCATTATTCCAGTCATAAGATGGATAAGCAAGCAAGCTCTTATGAGTTAGTAGCCAACTCTGGTTATTTTAGGCCGCTTTAAGGCCTCCGTCGTGGCTTAACGCCTGCTAGAGCCGGGACCGACAGTTTAACGTGCCCTCCGAAGCACGGAAGCGCTCAGATGTAAATGCCACCAATGGTCACATAAGATGGATGTAATTTGTTAATGTATCACCTCAAATATACTTACTTACTGCCATTATAGGGAACGAAAGAACAGATTCTATAAGTCAAATGATCTTTAAAATGGGTCATATCATCGTCGTCAGAGTAACCAAACCCAAATAAAAATTCAGTAGGTTCCTAAATAAACATTATAGTCTTTTACTGTTCGGTAAACAAAATGGGCCATGAATTATAACATAATTTTTATTATAAAACTTTATAAATACCTTCTAGCCATGCTATAAGATTGCACAGTAACTTAATGGTTATATATTATTGTAATCTAACACCGAGTAAATGGAATGTTCGTGATTTTTCACCACTAATAATGTTGTTTAAATTATGCGTAGGTAATATGGGTGCATAATTTATTTAATTACTTCTTAAAGTACTTTTAAAATAACGTAACACCTGACTTATTTTACTATCTACACACACACTACACAGTGACGGTGTACGAGTACGCAAGGGGCACAAGTTCAAATCTCTGTAACCAACATTTATTTTTGCTCTTTTTATATTCTCACAATGTTACTGTCATTACGCAACGCACTGAAAGCTTTATGATAATAGCAAATCTCATTAATATTCTACGTTAATATCAAAAGGAATCCAACACCATCAAGACTATTAATTGAAAGATACTCGCACTCTCTTTGATTTTGGGTAATTTACCTTGATGAGGTACAAAATCCAAGGCTAAATTCAACTCTGTCAGTGAGAATCTAAGGTGTAAATTACCATGTGGGTGGTGTCGTTTGTATTGTACTGAGTCGTTAGGAATGAACGCACTTGACGCGGTCTCATTACAGTGAAGTTTTTGAGAGCAATGTGGGCTCCTTGTGCTCAGTGGATCTGACGGAAGTATGACCGAGATTCTGTCATTGTGTGCTTTCTATTCTCTGGGATATGGGGACGGAGAATGATGATAGTGTGACGCAGAGTTGGAGAAACTAGAAGTGGTCTAGTATCTCGTACATTCCTAAGTTCTTTATTCGTTTAATTGTTTATTACTTTTATTTAGACTTATGTACTTCTTTTTTATGTGAATCAATCTGTGTGTTACAGTTTCGAATAAACTTTCTATCTATCTATCTATCATAGTCTAGTTTGAAGGTGTAAACGTAACCCGTGGTTACAAGTTTCGTTTACACTTTCAAATCAGCTGCAAATGATAATTATGAATGTACAAGCTCAGGCTTAGTTAGTGCAAGAAGTTCAAAGCTATGGTCATCGGTCTTTATTCTTAAAAAATATATATTTATATAATAATATATAAAAATTGCGCAAATTTTTTTTTGTACGAGCAAGTTTCACTCCAAAGAAAAGGTGGGCATATTTTTATATTTGACACGTATCTAGTTGCAAACTATAGAAATAGAAATAGAAATTATTTATTTTACGCAAAACCACAAAGATACAACTAAATAAGCATTAAATTAAAAAGAATGATGCGTAAAAAGGGTACTCGCTCAGCAAATGCTAAAGGTGCACGGTGGCTCCTTTAGCGCTGGTTTTCAGGAGTGCCTAAACTAAGTGTCGTTTTATTACTCTTCTTCTTCCTTTCGTTAATGGCCTCTGTCCGTCATTTCGACGGACAATTTTGCCAATGTCAAGTGTTAAAATTGTAATAAATAAGTCAAGTCAAGTCAATTGTCAAGTCGGCTGTCGTTTGTTTTGAAAAGAAAATGGTGGATTTTCTCTTCAAAACCTAACACGAATTTTCACATTTAGAAAAACCACTTTACACACATTTATTCCAATGGCTCACACTTTATGTTACGACCTAAGTATTATTGGTTAAAATTCCACCAAAATTAAACAACAATACTCACAATAACACAAGAAAAACTATTAAAATAAAAGTGCTATGTGTCGTTTCAAAAAATGCCAAAACTCGTGTCGTTTTATTACTTTTTCAGAACACTGATATTGACAAAGATGCTAAAGCCGGTACTACATTATGTTGTCAATAATGATAATCAATAATTTGACAGTTGAATATTGACAATAATGTCCTACCGACTTGAGAAACAAAAATATCTTGTCCACAGTTATTTTTATTGATTCTTTCATTACCATAAGGTGAGCTATCAGCTTTTTCCATTACTTTTATCATCATAGAAAAAAAAAACATAAATGGTTACATGTCTGTTCCGTTATTCTTTTGTTCTGCAAAAGATCCGTGAGTATTTATGTGTGCGTGCGTATTAGTTTCTGTATGGTTTTGTATTGACGAGAAGGGCACGCGGAGAGCAACTCATATTGGCCTGGAAAAGCCAGCTTTTGCACTTAGCTATCTCTTTGCATTTTGAACCAAGTTTCGTAAGTTCGGTTCGGTTATTCCGACGTCAAAGTTATTAATAAAATCAGTTTTTGTATAGTGGTGTCCAGATTTTGATGGTGTATGGTTTATTTAGCAGCATATGGGTAGCTTTCCACCAGAATTAAGCTAAGCAACGTTGCTTAGGATGTGTTTGACATAAACGATAGTTTTTGGTGGATTTCAAACACATTGTTAACAACGTAGTTTAGCTTAGCTCTAGTGGAAAAGCACCCTTGTACTGGGTTTATTGGTGAATCGTGATCTGTGACTTAAATGAAATTATGACCTAATGTCAGTCGACTAACCCAATATAAGCCGAGGCTTCAGTTATTCTATTGTTCATTATAATACCAGGGGGTAATCGTTCTCTCATAAAAACCTGCCAGGTTTAAGCCTGATAGGTTTTAGAAATTAGAAATTAGAAATTAGAAATAGAAATAGAAATTATTTATTTTACGCAAAAACACAAAGATACAACTAAATAAGCATTAAATTAAAGGGAATGATGCGTAAAAAGGGTACTCGCTCAGCAAATGCTAAAGGTGCACGGTGGCTCCTTTAGCGCTGGTTTTCAGGAGTGCCTAGAATGAAGGGGCGTGGCGCACAGCCTCTGCGACACGCGTTCTGTTTTACAAGAAACTTAATCTAATAGCTTAACATATTATGTACCTTATCTAATATACAATTTATAATACTGGCATTAATTAAAATTACAACTTCCCTTTTAAAAACAAAAATTAAACAAAAACAAAACAGGAAACATAATTAGATACAACTAGAGAAAACACAAATAACACATTCCAAATACAAAATTTACAAAATAACAAATTAAAACTAACATGAGGTGAAGAACGAAACGAACGTTTTCTGAACTGTTTTCATACTAAATCATATGTGTGACTAAATAGTGACATTAGCGCGTTTCAGTGCGTTTTTGCCGTCAAAAGCTTCTTGTTTTCGTATATCTGTGGCCAGGTCGCTTTACATAATGCTGGGCAGCAAAAACAGTTCAGAGCTTACGATATGGACAGTTTGTGTTTGTTTGTTCTTGAATTTCTTTGCTCTATTTAACTTTCATACTAGTTAGGTAGATTAAGTATGTTTGTTATTTAGCTGAAGTTTATCATAAGTTTAAATAGCCCTCTATTGAAAATGGTTTATTCATTGACCAAAGTTCTACAATAAATTGGATTCTTAGAGAAATTCTTAGAAGTTTTAATGAATACAGGGATATATTATAACTTTTCAATGATGGGAATTTAAACATCTGGGGAATCAAGACTTTCAATAAATTGAATAAAATAATTACATATTTTTATGACATTGCAATAGAATTTGATATAATGTTAATAAATAAATATTCTCGGACAAATCACTCAAGGCTCTCTAGTCCCAAACTAAAGCAAAGCTTGTACTGTATTCCACAAATCTCAACTAAGAAATCCCTACCAGTGGGGATTGCAGTTTATTTCCAGAATTCCTCACTGCTACGATAGCATGTCTACGACGTAGCATATACAAAGAGTATAATCTGCTAAATATTTTAGGAATAGTTCCTCGTTGATATTTTTAAAACCATCACATTTTTTTTTGTACCATAAAAATATAGCAAGATTAAAAACGCTATTGTGAAGAGCAATTTTTTAAAATATTCCGGAGCAAAAAACACTGTCGTTGATAAAAAAAACTAGGTAAGCTTTGAAAATGAAAATAATACCTTCAATAGAAGCCGGAATTTTTGCGTTGGACTCCTTTCAGCCACTAAATTATGTATAGGTATTATGCTTGCGTTTTTGTAGGGTTCTGTACAAAAATAAGGAGTTGGTTTGTTTATTAGCACTGTAAAAGTCACCCGATTACTATTACTAGCTGACAACCACAGCTACTGCAACAAATACAAATTAAAAAAAAACAATCTATCGATTTAGTCCTTATGCGCCCACTGCTGGGTATAGGCCTCCTATTTAGTACGCCAGTCTCTACACTACAGTCCTGCGCGAGTATTCTCCAAAAAATATGAAACTTTATAAAAAAGAAAGTATTTTTAATTGGTTGAAATGAAAAAAATTGAAACGAAATACATTTATTCAAACCATTGGATACAAACACACAAATACAATAGAGAAAAAAAAAAGTCAGTTTGGTATTTTTTTTTTAATAATAAACAGTATTACATTACGATTGCATAAGTCTACATCTGCATTAAGCAAATAGATTTTATTTATATAATTAGCGTTTGTAAACGAGTGAAATTTTACTTATTAATTTATGTTTATCTATGTCTAATTTATAAATGAAAACAAGTGTAAAATTATCTTGGGTATTCTTTCAGTGTCCCTAAGTTTAATATTTATCGTCTGAAAATGAACACCGTTTCCTGCGGAACCCTGAATTGTCGCTTACATTTTAGGGGGAAATAATTTTCGCGGTGTGCCCCTAAAGTGTTTCCCATTGTTTTTATGTAAATCAACTTTGGTCAAGCCCGTGTCACTTGTTTTATTCTAAAACACTTGTCTTGTTTTATTTAAACACTTGTAAAATACTTGTTTTATTCTTAAACACTTGTTTAATTCTAAAAATAGATAGCAACTAAAATTTTATTTATCAGAAAAAAAAATTGTTGAAAGTTTGTAAGATTGATACTAAAGACTTTAAAACTGAAAATAAAATGCCAACAAACTAAACATTTATTGGTAGACATAAATATTGAATAGAGCACCATCTAGCACCAAACTAAGCCAATTTTACCTAGTATTATTGTAATGCATTCTGAAAACTGACGATGAATTAGCAAATTAAAAAAAAATAAGCTTGAGAGAAAAATCATATTTTGTCTTGAAAATTTGAAGTCTAGTTCTGGCTGCTGCGGCACATCATCATCATCAGATGATGTACAAAATAAAACACGTACAAAAAAAATACATTTAAAAAAGAAAATGATTTATCTCTCTAGCTTTAGGTTTCAAAATCGCTTGTTTGTCATCGTCATTGTGGAAGTGGACCTTCTGTTATCGTTCATATTATATATTCCAGGGTTACGCACAACAATCAAACAATAAATAAACCGTTGACAATGCGCTGTTGAGCCGTGTTTCAACAACAAACCAACCTTTTATTCTCTTGTTCGCGTTAATGATTGCGATCAAATGTTATATTGAGAAAATACGAGCCTTGTATATTATTCTAAATTTAGATTAATTGTTAATACTTTAATCCACGTACAGTATTATATCTTTCTTCCGTCTTCTGTCTTTCCTGACAACTACAATCCGGGTCTTTTCAAGGTTAGAGTGAATAGGTGTCTTCTAGACTGTCCTGCTTCATCATCACTTACCATCAAGTGAGATTGTGGCCAAAGGACAATCTATCTCTTATAATCAATCATCAATAATCAATATATATAAAACTCTTTTGAAGCTGATAGAGAATCAACGCACAGCTCAAGCTATAAGTCCTAGAGGTATGAAATTTGGAGAGTAGTATCCTTATATAGTGTAGGGGTGCACTAAGAAAGGAATTTTAAAACGTCACACTCTAAAGGGTAGAACGCGAGCAACGCCGCGGGCGACGGCTAGTCTCATATAAAAACTATAAAAGCTTATGTAACAACAGAAGAAATAACTGGTTTATTAGTAGCTTCTACTCGTCAGTATAGTTTTCCATCATTTATTAATCTTTAATCATATTCCGATATCTTTTTTCAAGCCACTGACAATCGGTATCAAAGTCAAAGTATTTTATTGAGTAAAATCACAAAGATCATTTTAGAATCGTTTACAAACTAGGTGATGGTGATACTAGGTGATGGCGATTCTAGGTGCTAGTTTCTCGTGACCAGCGCAGAAGTACCTACAAGCGCATTTCCAAAAAATTACGATAAAAAGTATCTAAGCTGTTATATTTCACTGTTGAAATTACGGGAGGCCAATATTTCTACGCTGAGGGTTAAAAATAAGTTACCTGTCACACCCACACACTAGTAACAGTGTTTTATTTGAACGCATAAACCCGCTACAGGGTTTAGTTTTATCTGAAAATACGGGCGTAGGTCTATTACGTAAAATAAGCAACAGCGACGCGACAGAGTATAGCAACAAACACGTCGAACTCGTTCGTAGGTTTTATTTGTCGTGTATTTTTATTCGATGTTACTGTGAAATTATATCGGTACGCAAAGTTGAGTGACTCGGACTGTTATTTTTAATAAATAACATTAATAATAAAAAAATATCCTTGCACTATACGCTCTCTAGTCCCAAACTAAGCAAAGCCTGTACTGTGGAAACTAGATTGCTGATGGAATATTTAAATTTTTTTGTGAATACATACTTATGTACCTTTCGTGCTGTGGGTCGTGGGTTCGATCCCCACCGAGAACAAACATTTGTGTGTTATAAACATAGATGTTTGTTCTGTGTCTGGGTGTTTCTATGTATTACAAGAATGTATTTACAAAAAAAATGTATGTATGTATTCTATCAGCCATCCAGTTTCCATCGTACAAGCTTTGCTTAGTTTGGGACTAGAAGGCGTTGTGTTAAGTTTCCGTGAATATTTATTATTATTATTTATGTTACTTATAGTAGCACACAGACATGGAACAAACAACTAAAAATAACTAACTAAATAATTATATAACGATAGCGTTTGCCAGTGATCGATAATTCATGTAAGTACACCTATAAGTAGTGTCACAAAGTAGTTACACTTGTGGAAGTTACAATTATAATAGTAGGGTTACTATGTTATTATGGACCACAAGAGGCGCAAGTATGCAGGTCTCGATAGGGCCTACACATTTGTGCCTCTTGGGGTCGAGACTCTAGGTCCGTGGGGTACCGAGGCCCTCCGGGTTTTCAAAATTCTTTCAGGGCGTCTAGTCGAAGCGACGCGTGACCCGAGGGCTGGTGATTATCTAGGCCAGCGTATCAGCATTGCTATTCAGCGCGGCAAAGCAGCCAGTGTCTTGGGCACGCTTCCGATTGGTACTGATTTGGACCAGTTGAGCTATCTATAAATCGTTTGCAACGGTTTGTAGATGGCTCAACTGTTCCATGTGTATTTTGTAAATATTGTAAATATTGTAAATACTGTATTAGTTGTAATTTTCTATGTTATTTGTAACAAGCGTAAATGCGATTATTATTGAGATATAAAAACTACCGGTAAAATGCTATAAATATGTTATCAAATCTCTATGAAATCACGGAGATAATCGCGGGCAAAAAGCTAACATCTCCGCTGAATACGATCGTTATAAATCTGTCGGCATTTTTAGACCAATCCACCTTAACACGAGTTAAGGGGGAGTTGGGAAGGGCCAGTGTAAACGAATGCCAACCACATTTACATTTCAGCGGTCGCGTACATTTTTAACGGGTTTTTTTGTTGTAGAAAACTCATAATTGCAGGTCGTATTGTTTGAAAACTGGGATTTTAAGCTCAGCAAAATTGTGTTTATTTTTGCAAGCTGATGCAACGTGACAAATCGTGAAATAACAAAAAAAATACTAAGCTTGGTTTTTTTTAGAAAAGAAAGTACTTCTGATAATCCGATGCCATAATCTCAAGAAATTTATGAATTCTCAACAGACTTCTTCAGACTGGATGTGATAGTAATACTTTTTTTGCTCTCATTTTCCTGTCCCCATATTATGGGACCAGCATATTTGTTCCATTTCCGTCTATCAGTCATCATCTACTCAATCCTTTCATATCCATCTCGTATTTCACACAATCCATTCATCTTTTCTTCGACATACATTACATTACCTTATGTAGGTACATCTACTGACTTAATTCCTAATATTTGTACTCTTATTTACTGTTATTACTATGTATATCAAATTCCTCTATCTGTCCGTGCATAATTTTAGTTAAATTATTTTTTATAGATAAATGTGGAATAAGGATGTTAAGCGGTTAACTCATAAAATAGTCTACAGCAATTGCACTACTTAACGAGTATATTCACCGAAGAAGATTCCTAATTAGTTTGCTTACCTGTTTTACTACTCACCTGTTAGAAAAAAAAAAAACCAAATAATACCCCACACTGCAATAAAATTGGCAACCGTATAAAATTTTAGTTCGTTTGCTGCTGCCATATTATTATTGTGAAGCGTGTCTTACTATTTAGTGAAATAAAAAAATAAAAGTAGAATTTTGTCATTACAAAATCACCTTCCCATTTTGTACTAATAAAGCCACAAATTGTCACACTCGAGTGCCACACGTGAAGGATGTAATTACATTAAAATTATGGGATTTTCTCGTGTCACGGCGGTATGAAGCATGGTTTGCCGTGACATCCATCATGGAAGTAGGCTTTACAGAAAACAAAAGAAAAATACAAATTATCTTCATGCTATTTAAAAAATATGTCGAAGTGTTTTTTGGAAAAATGTAGAACAAAAACTGGATAGAAAAATGTGATAGCTGTGTTAGAAGAGACTTGCGTCACAGATTAATTATCGCCTGGGCCTTACTTATGACAGACGAATAGTTAAACAGTTGAATCAAAGTCTAGCTCTGTCACTGTTTGACATTACCTGTTAGTAGGTGACAGCAATAATTTAAACAGCTGAATAAAGTTATGCAGCGATCGTAAGTATAAGTAAGGGGGTAAGTGTATAGTATTATATGATCTGTGACTAGGTCTACAAAAAAGCTTACATAAAAACACTGAATACAAAATAAGCTCAATTACTGATTGACATTGGTGCCGATTCTGTTTTTTATACAATGTAGGTAACTGTTTGACCACAATCTGACATGATGTTAAGCGATGACTTGGTCGATGTAGCACGCTTATCTAGAAAATACATAATATTATTCACTCTACTCTAATTGGTTTTAACTAATCTATTTGGACAGCAGTAGAATGTCACTTAAAACTACAGAATTGAATCAAATTACAAAGTTTTCTTATAAATTTTTGCAATATTGTTAGAGTGCATCGCATTGCGGCTCCATAAGTGATTGCTTGAACTATTCAAACGAATTTTATTATTTAGATCAACTTTAAATATAACTTGTCTGACTGTAATTCCAATGCACAGCAGTTGTTTTATTTAATTTGTTGGAACTCACGATCTTTGGAGATAATAAAGTTCAATTTCGTAGTTTTAAGTGATATTTGCTGCAGAACGTACCTACTTGTAGCAATATGCTACGAAATCGTAGCGAATGCTACGAGCTCTCTACGTAGCATACTCTACGAACTCGTAGCATTCGCTACGATTTCGTAGAGTCTGCTACGCACAAACGCAAAGTCATTCCTTTACAGATAATGAACGGGGCACCTCGTCCCACTTGGGCCGAGTTGACTGACTCGATTTTTTAGTGATTCAGGGTGCATTAGAATATCAATGTCTAAAACCGACAACTGTTTTAACAAATCATTCAGTCTTCGTCACTTAGATAATTTGAAAAAAAAAATGTATTAACAGTTTTATTTCTGCTAGAGAAATTTAATTTACGTTTAACTTAGCGAAAACGATGCCATTTTTTTAAAAATCGCTAAAAAACTAGTCAAAAGCTACTACAGTGAAACTTGGTTAAGTGGGACCTGGATAAGTGAGACACCTCCATAACTGGAACTCATGCTGAGGTCCCAACACTTTGGCACTGAATTACCTCTGTTAGTGGGACGAGGTAAGCCTCTATATCTGGGATTTGTTCTTTCGATTTATCATCATAGTTACCTCTATAACTGAGACAGCGAGTAAATTTTATATGCATAAACCTCTGTAACTGAGATAACTTGTATTCTCACCTCTATTAATGGAACCCTCTGTAAATGAGACAGATATTTATTTATACCTGTATATCTGAGACACTGGGTAAGTGGAATACCTCTATAAGTGAAACGACATTGCAGGTCCCTTGATGTCTCACTTAACCAGGTTTCACTGTATTATTTTGAAAAGACGATCTTTTTAGATCTAGAAGCAATAATGGCACTTAAAAAGTATACTAAAACTAAGTTAACTTTACTTTTTACTCAGCTCTTGACGTGGCCAAGCTGAAGCGATGAAGACAAATGTTAGAGTTGGGTACTTCTAATTTTTAGATCGAAGTTTTAAAGCGTTTTCGACATTGTTCTGCAAGTTTATGGCCACAGTCTTAAAATAAACAAGTTCGATTAACCTTTTTCTTTTTAGAACGGAATCCAAAACAAAGTACAAGAAATAAAATACAGTGAAATAAATCTTTTACTAATCAGCTCAAAATGTTACATAACATCTAATTCTTAAAACTCACAGCGCTCTAAAAGCAAAGACGGTATTTTAAAAATTGAATTCATTTCACTACTTCAAAAAGGGTGTTTTAAAATTCTTCAAGGGTCGGCAACGCGCATGTGATGCCTCTGGTGTTGCAGGCGTCCATAGGCTACGGTAACCGCTTCCCATCAGGCGGGGCGTACGCTAGTTTGCCTACTAAGTAGTATTAAAAAAAAAAAAACTATTGCCACTTGATTCACCCGTGTTTTGCAAACTAAGACTCAAAGAGTTATCATAGAAGTAGTGGTTTGCATAAAGCACGTACTATAAGCTTCTACTAGCTCAGGAAATATCCTTTGGAAAATAATTGAGCCAAACAATTAGACGACCAGTTGGCTCCCTAAATCCAGTCTCTTCGTACAAAAATGTCTTTTGTCTTGGAACTGGTTCGAGCACAAAGGAAGTACCTTCCATTCGTAACGGGACGCGTTTTCCTCTGCGAGAGAGCCTTAAGGCTTTATATACACGAATGGAGCCGCGTTTTTTACAACCTGGTTGCTTCTCTGGTTTCTGGTTACTGGTGTGGTTGACCTTTTACATCTAAAGAGAACTTTTAAGTGATTGAAGTCACCTTTAATATACAGCCTTGTCCTGTTGGCATTGTTTAATGTTGCTTGCAATGAACAATTTTAGGCGCTTAATATTTTGACAGGCGTCATGACTCAGTTGGTAGTGGCTCTGCTTTCCGTGCTGTGGGTCGTGGGTTCGATCCTCACCAAAAACAAACATTTGTGTGTGGCAAACATAGATGTTTGTTCTATGTCTGGGTGTTACTATGTATTATAAGTATGAATTTACAAAAAAAACGTATCGAAGTATTATAATCAGCAACCAAGTTCAAGCTATGCTTAGTTTGGACTAGAAGGCGTTGTGTTAAATGTCCATATGAATATTTATTTAATATGGTAGTGACTTAAGTATTTCTATGTTGAATTAAGTGCACTTGTGATTCATGGCTTTGGGACCTGACACAAGTTCCTATTACAAGCTGATAAGCGACAAAAATTATGGGCTAACACATTGTGGAATTTTTCACACAGAAAATATCAACCTTTTAATTGACTCCTAGTTTCTGGCCGCTATTTTCACCACCAAGGGCTTTCGGTACGCCCGTGCGAGTAACAACAAAAAGAAATGATTACGTACAGCCATATGGGGTCGAGACCTTCCACCGAGCTTGTTACGTACGTAAAAATGTCTTCCAGTGTATGTTTTGGCAATATTGAGCGTAATGTGTCTACTTTATTGTCCTGGATTAAAAAAGAAAGTGGAAAATGCATATTTTTACCGAAAAAAGAAAAATAAAAGAAAATACATAAAGAATAAGCTCAAAGAGGGAACAAGTCAAATGAAGTCCCATTTTTATTGTTGTATGCACACCGGTAAGCAAGCAAGCTCGTATGAGATTGTGGCCAACTCTGCGGTGACGGAGTTTTTAGGCCGCCTTAAGGCCTCCGTCGTGGCTCAACGACTGCTAGAGCCGGGATAGTAAGAAGCCACGTGAACAACATGTCCATTGATTTATTTTATATACCAAAATTTAATTTCCCAAAATCACTAGGTATGTACGTTTTCATTCACCGCTATTTGTGCCCGCTTTATGTCGTTCCCAGCTTCTGACAAAACCCATCTACTCAATATTTCAGGTCATCATTTGCAAGTTTGCAACCCCATTGGGTATTGCACATTGACCGATAACGACACCGACAAGTTGGCAAGTTCAAAAACGTAATAAAACAAAGACTTATTTCAAAAGCATACTATAAAATATCAAATTATTTAGAAGACAAACAAGCTTGGGACGAACTAGCTCCAACTCATCCAATAAAAAAAAAAAATTGTAATCATACCTAATCATACAAAACGTAATGACGATTCAAAGTGATCAGTGAGATTTTATTGAATAAAAGCTTTTTGACTTTGACTTTGACTTTGACACGATACCCATGTGTCACTCTCGAACTAAAATATCTAGTAAATATAAATAAATAAATATCCTTGGACATTAATTACACACGACGCTCTCTAGTCCCAAACTAAGCAGAGCTTGTACTATGGGAACTACATTGCTGATAGATTACCTACTTATACATAATATAATATACATTATGTTATATTTTTTGTAAATACATACTTATAAAACATAGTAACACCCACGCATAGACATGGAACAAACATCTATGTTTGCCACACACAAATGTTCGTTATTGGTGAGGATCGAACCCAGAACCCACAGCACGGAAAATAGGGCTATTACCAACTGAGCTGTGACACCTATCAAAAATGACAGTGTGGGTGCTGACATTGTCAATATCGTGTAGGTATCGTGTCGTTGACAGTGTAAAAACGCCCATTCCGTTATGAACACCGGACGGACAGACAATGTGTATATTCCATTAGCATTTATTGAGTTTTCCAAGAATCTTCAATACATTACCCTACATTGTATATGCACACCGATCAAATAAATGTAGGAGATAGACTGTTCGAGCATCTACTAGAAAGATTTTTACACGTCATACAATTTAAAAGCTGCATCCACGCTCCGCCAGAGGAAGGGCTAATGGAACAAGCCTCTACGATGCTTTGCGTTACTTACACCGCAGACGTGCCTTGTGATACATTGCACTGCTCCTGTCACTCTGAGACATGAAGGTAAGAGTAGTTTTGTATAACTTTACACCGAAACTGCAACTTGTCTTTGTTTATTGTTTTAGGAGGTAATTTTTTTTTTTACCTATACTAATGGACATTGCAAGATAATGTAACAACTGTGTATTTTGCTGTGTCAGTGTTTACTTTTGTCTTATTAGCACCTGTCAAAAAATAAATAAATAAGTTCACAAGTTCATACACCTTAACCACGTTAAGACCTAATCTGTAACATATATTCTTGCAAATAAACATAATAATATCTTATCTTATCATCATCATCAATCTTCTAAATATATAAAACACTTTTGAAGCTGACATAGAACTGCACAGCCTAAACTATAAGTCCTAGAGGTATGAAATTTGGAGGGTAGTATCCTTATAATGGTGTAGGGGTGCACTAAGAAAGGAATTTTGAAACGTCACATTCTAAAGGGTAGAACGCGAGCAACGTCGGGGGCGACGGCTAGTATCTTATAATTTCGTAGTGCATTCTTAAAACTTAATTCTTCTTTTCCCATTAATAGCGTTATTTATTAGTCTGATTGTAGACATTTTGCAGTGTAAAATCAGCACGGTGTTTCGTACGTCGTTCGTTTCGCCCAACATCTTTTACAAATCTCGCGGGTCGATACGCCCTCTTACGCTATCTTCTATTATCCATTTATCTTTGAATAAACGTGTCGCATGTTTGAACTCCACTTGGAGCATGTGATTTGATTAAATTAAGTAGGTAATTTGAATGAGGGTGTGATTTCAGATTTTACCTACCAACATGCTTTAGTAATTAATGTGCTCTCGGGCGGTAATTAAAACATTGTGAGGAGAATAGTTATCTATCTACGTTCCACTTTACATATAAGCATGTCTTTATCATTATCATCAGCCTATAGAAGTCTACTGAATGTAGGCTTCCTCGGATATGCAAAATAAACGATAGATAGAAAGAATATTCTCAAACACATTCTAATATCTATCGATTTTTTGCGATTCCAAGAATATCGTCTGTCCTTCCATCAATGTATTTTCTTTCGATGTGCCTCGGATTACTTTTTAAAATTGAGAACACCATTGCAGATTTTACACTTTTACGCTTCATACGCATTTAATTTTATATACCTAAACCTACCTACTGGATAGTGACCTCATAGATCTTTCATGTAAGATTTATTTAAAAAATAATTAAAATATTTACAATCTAAGGTGCAGCAAACTATTCAAATCGCTTAACTATAGGTATAGTATTAAATTATCTGTGTCTATAGTTATATTTTATGTATGTAGGTACCGACCTATTTTCACGCTGAATGATTGTGTCACAAGGCCGTCCAAATAAAACATGGCGCCGGGTAAATAAACTGTTGAATAAATAATATTACATAAATTAAAAAAAAAACTGGACCCCTTTACCTATAACTCGTAAATCTCGTACCTTCATGAGGTATGAATATTAAAAATCTTTATCGTGACCACGGAAATTACTTTTAAAATGAGGTACCGGTGCTGCCATGTTTGGCTTTTAAAAACTGGACAAGGGTATACTAATTTAGTAAACAGAGGGTTCCAAATTGTTTCAAGGGTAGCCTGATTCTGTGGGTATCCCTAGGGAGTTCAGTATTGGGCTGTCAAGAATACAAAAGAAAGATTCTCAGTTAAAATATGTATATAAGTGTTCTATTATCTATCTAGTTACCATAGACAAGCTTTGCTTAGTTTGAAACTAAGGAACGTGGTGTGATAATTTATGTCCGAATGTTTATTTATTTAAATTATAATATTTATTTATCTTAATATTTATTTATTTATTTAATCTCCTTACACCTAAAGTACCCACTTGTTATGTTAGGTTACCTATAGCTGTTACTTAGCTAGTACTATTTGTTTGTTTGTTTCTTGTATGTATCTATAAGTTTGCTATATTTTCTACGTCCGTTCTGTATTTTTCTGTGTGTATGTCAAATAAACTATCTAAAGATTCTTATAATTTTTCATGGTCAATCGATTCTATGTTGGTTTCATCCTTATGGATTACAGTAGGTATGTTATTACTGTTAATTGATATGATAATATGATATAGATACTGTATTCTTATGAACGGAACACTAAAATGGTTTCTGAAAGCTGACTCAAGTATCCATATTTTCATTTAGTACGGAACCCTTTAAAAAAAATAAAAAACGGAGATTAAAATCTCGACTAACTAATCTGTCAAGGTATAACAATTTAGCTTACACGGGTTTATTTTGAATTTAATGGGAGTGCTATTAAGAGCACCCTTTGATTTTCAAGCCATGAATTATATATTTATTACCTCGTACATTATTAAAGGCGCTTATTACGAACGCGCAGAACAATTATTAAATAAAGTATATTCACTAATTTGATGTATAGTGCCTTCTGGTAAGATCGGCGAAGTAGTAAGTCCGGATACTAAGCAATTCGGCGATATTTTTAAATGATGGCAACATTGCCTTACGCGCTATTTTGCTAAGGGCCATAGCAAAATAGCGCGTAAGGCAATGTTGCCATCATTTAAAAATATCGCCGAATGGCTTAGTTTCATGATTTATCCGGACTTACTACTACGCCGATGTTACCAGAACGCACCTTATTCATATCACTCCGCGGTTTAGATAGGTAGTATATCAAAGACACCACATGTTGGAAGACGCCGTTCCTACATTTTCTTCTTCTCTTCAATAATAGCCTGTGTCCGTCATTTCGACAGACAATTTTGCCAATGTCAAGTGTTAAAATTGTAATAAATAAGTCAAGTCAAGTCATTTGTCAAGTCGGCTGTCGTTTGTTTTGAAAAGAAAATGGTGGATTTTCAATTCAAAACCTAACACGAATTTTCACATTCAGAAAAACCACTTTACACACAGTTATTTCAATGGCTCACACTTTATGTTACGACCTAAGTATTATTGGTTAAAATTCCACCAAAATTAAACAACAATACTCACAATAACACAAGAAAAACTATTAAAATAAAAGTGCTATGTGTCGTTTCAAAAAATGTCAAAACTCGTGTCCTACATTTTACAGAGTTCATAGTTTATTTAATAACAGAGTAAAAGTTACATGTCAAATTAAGTTATCGCTACCTATTAATAAATATAAGGTACTTTACACATAATCAAAAATTATAATAGTAAAATCAGAGTAAGGTATACATTGCTCACATTGTTGGTTTGATCGAAAAGATTTGCAGTTCAAAAGCAGCAATAACTTTCGTCCAACGTTTGTTTTGTACGACATCTAGTGACACTTTTTGGAACGCCGCCGTTCGCAACCACACGCTCTACACTCTCTTGCACTATCTTCCACATAATTTTAACTAGTTTCAGTATTACCAAACAATAAAATTAAAATACTTTTTATATATTTCCAGTGACCGCAGCCTGTTTGAGTGTTAATTTGTCGCCAATCGGATGTTTCAATCCAATCCAATTAATTTCGATCTCAGAGCGACGGAAAATTCGATTTCAATGAAATGAAAAATTGATAAATCCTAAAAATATTTGCGTAGAAATATTGCCATTTTTGTTTCCAAAGCGGTGACCGGAATTAATAGACTGACAAAATAAATTGGTTAAAAAGTCTCATTTTGATTTTAGTCTTAATAAATTGCTGTTATAGAGAAAGGTTCAAAGAGAATCTCCGTATGATGATGCGCTGAATATAGGTAGGTACTTTATTTACGCTTATTAGTGTAAGTATTATCATCATGGTCTGACCATCGGTGGTCTAGCGGTGGTAACCACGCCTTTCTATGTCCAAGGCCGTGGATTCAAATCCGGTCGTGCACCAAGTTATGGATCTTTTTCTGCTTGTAGATTACTTGGTTTAGCCTTCTCCAAGACTCCTCAGCTGATTTAACCTAAATATAGCTGATATACAGGCACCAAGTATTACAATGCGTCTGTCAGCGGAACCGCTGTAGCGTAGTCTCTGTAATTTCACCGGCTTGTCTATACCCAGCCGAGCAAATCACGCTGAGATTGACCGTATGTATTTCGGGAAGGTAGATATCACTTAGGCGGAAACATTAGAGTCGCCTTTGGCCTTTCAATTTCAACGAGACTGTATAACACACCGACACTTTCAAAGTATCAATCAAAGTATAATCAGACTCACCTGTTATAGCCCAAAGTTCCTTTAAGCACTCCTCCCTCGACCGCTGGATCGTAGTCCGCTTCTGCACCTCTGGCCCTGACTCTAGGTACTCAAACAGCACAGCCCCCAGCAGCACATAAATCACCACAAGCACCACCAGCCCGAGCTGCGAGCAAGCAGCTCTTGCGCAGGCGGCGGCCGAGCGACGAATGACGCCGGGCCGGTCGCGCTCCTCTAAAGAAACCTCGGATGACATTGTTTTTGAATTTGGAATCACGGTTCACTTTTGTATGTAACTGGCACCGATAGCGTCATTTTATTGAGTTAATTTTATTTAGTTGGTACCTGAAACAATACAAAACGAATGATCAATTTCCATTGGTAGAGCAGTACTTACGCACACTAAAGTAAGTAGAGTCAATGATACACAGTCACACTGGGATAAAAATATTGACAAAGATTCAAATAAAAATAAATAAGCTCACGACCGTGATTCTCATCATCATCATCATCATCCACAGCCCGACTTTACCCACTGCTGGGCATAGGCCTTCCCAAGTTTGTGCCATCCACTGCAGCTCCGTGATTCACAGGCACAGAAAATCGCCACCTCCAGAGGCACGCCCGTTGACCATTCAACTTTACTTTTACAAGTCTAAGATTCGAAATAAAGTTTATTTGGTTCAGCCATAGCTTGTATCGTAATTCGACGCAGCAGCCGCAGGCACTATAACTTTCAAGCTATGTTTCTAATCTCTAAGATAAGTTACCACATAAGAAACTATATAACAAGGCTTTCAACTTACAAGGACAGAACCCGTAAGATAAATACAATATAAAATGTTATTCACTATCTTATTGTGAAGGTCACTTCTGAAACTCAAGCTCTTTGCCGATGACGCAACGGAACAGAAAGTCAGATAAGTACCTTACCGTTCTTAGGTAACAATCGAAATGCTTCTGTCCATATAAAAGTTGTCTGGACGAGATCGCTTATAGCGAAGACTGCCACATCGTAATTTTAACTAATTTCTTTTGTATTTTTTGCTTGGTGTGCTATCTATACCTATTATTCTTACCTTTACCTACCTACCTACAAAAAAATGCAGCTATACCTAGGCACTTGGCAATAATAATAGGCAGTACCTAACCGTCATGATATGGGATGTTGATTTGACAAACATTGTCCCGATGAGCCTCGTTCACAGAAAAGATAAAAACCAACACCACAAGAAGCTGGAGCTGGAAGGTTGGTTCAAGGATCAGATGCAGAAGGCAGTGGTCCACGACATGGAACGCATTTTCTGGAGGTTCCTCGCAGTCTGTAGCCTTGACTAGACCACCGATAGCTTTGGGCCCTACCTCCTCGCTGCCGGTAGCATTCTAGTTTTTAAGTTTTGTTATATCTTTATTATTAGGGTGTAACGTAAGAAAAAATAAACTAAATAAAAGGAACTTTATGTAATTATATATACTTACGTAATATCATAGGTGGAGATTATTTTAGACCTAGTTATAATGAAAATCAAGTTTATTTATTGAATGCTAAAGCAGAACACACGCTATTTAGTAAGCAGGTAGGTAGATAGACAACATAAAAACTTAACGGTACCTAAGTGCCTACCATTTAGCGTATCAACCAAACCAACAGTAAAATGGATAGGTATATCTCCGGAACTAACAAACGAATCTCGTGACAAAAGTTAGTTTCCAAATTGTATGATATGGCCAAGGATTTGCATATTAGGTAGGTATATACATAATTTACATTATGCCTTCTGGTGTATCTAGCTACCTACCTAGGTATTTTGATCCTCGTACCTACTTCTTCGGTAAGAGGCGTTTATACGTATAACTAGCCTTCGCCCGCGGCGTTGCTCGCGTTCTACCCTCTAGAGTGTGACGTTTCAAAATTCCTTTCTTAGTGCGCCCCTACACTATATAAGGATACTACCCTCCAAATTTCATACCTCTAGGACTTATAGTTTAGGCTTTGCGTTGATTCTCAGTCAGCTTCAAAAGAGTTTTATATAAATTTTGATAAACTGATGTTTTATAGTAGGTATAAGTGTCGAAAAAATAAGACACTTTTACTTCCGTCCAACCGAAGCTTTGTTTCTTTAATATTATTATATTATTATGTCAATCATCAGTTCTTAGAGATAGAAATGCTATTGTTCCAAAAGGCAATAAGTTCAAGAGCCCTTACTACCTACTTATTCAAAATATATTAAAAATAAAAGCGTAGGTAGCGTAACATTTCCCATTCAACGTCTAACTTGGTCGCTTGTAGCCTAGTTAAGCCTAGGTAGAAGTAGATACCACCTACCTTTCTATGCACACAAGCACTCCAGTGATGACAATCTATTTTACCTAATTATCTATTTGAAACTTTTAAAACTACGAATGACGAAACAACTTTTTACAACATTATTCACTGCCGCTGAAGCGAATTTATTTACACACTGTGATATTTACACTACTGCCTAAATAAGTTAGGAAGTAAGTAGGTAAGTAGTCATAACAACTGAGATAAAAGTACAGAATCATTCTCAAAAATGTACAAAGAAAACTGATTTTCCCGAGTTCGGATTACGAAACTTCGGAGGTTCTACGCGCGCGATTCTCAAGTCCACTCCGTAGCAACGTTAAACATACAACTGAGGCTTCGCTGGTTTCAAACAGCCTGAAAACAGTTTTCAAATGTTTCCATCCGGGAAAATGTTCTGCGTTTTTCAGTCGGAGTACAGTGACATCTATGAGAGGGTGTAATAACTACCAATGGGCGCCATCTGTTGGATATTTGAATATTTTTTCTCGTTCCAGCAATAAATGACATCTCTTAAGGTACAAGTAAACAACTAAATCGACAGATGTCGCTGTTTGACAGCAGCCTGCCCACCAGCCACGGGTCTGTCAATTTTGGTAGTGACAGTCAGCAGTCAGTGTCAATGTCAAATCGTTGCGAAAATGGGCACGAAACACTTTGAAAATTGACACGCTTTCTCGTTATTTCGTGATTATTGTGACAAAAAATAGTTTTATATACACCAAGAATACTTTTGCCCCATTGTTTTAGTGTTTGGAATATAAAAAGGCTGCAAAATGAGTACAATATTAGAAAAAATTGCCGCTATCGAGTCCGAGGTAGGTAGAAGAGGTTATGAATTCATTTTGGTATTTCCTGAAGAAATACTGTAAAAAGCATATTGCCTTGTTTTATTTCACTGACACGCGTTCTTTGGCGCCTTACCCTGATGTATTTTGATGCCCGGAACCTATCCAAACTCTAAAAAATGGCTATGTTTTACAGATGGCTCGGACGCAAAAAAATAAGGCCACAGCTCTTCATTTAGGTATCCTAAAGGCTAGATTAGCTAAATTGAGAAGAGAATTGATCACCCCAAAGGGTGGCGGCGGCGCTACTGGGGAAGGTAAGCTTAGTATTGGACCTACAAGTATTATAAAAGAATAAGTGACAGTAGGGTAGGTAAGGTACCTAGATATAACCAGATGGTCAGACTCACTGGAGATTGTGAGTGATACACCTTTCTAATATCTGAAAAAAAGACATTTTCTTCATATTATTAAGTATAACCTTCAGTGGAAATTATTCAAATACTTGAAACAATTTCCACATACTTTTGGAGTCTCAGAAAAGTAATTATTTTGCAAGAAGTATCATTAAATACTAGGTTTACTTGTTTAAAACTACTGTAAATTAATTGAAATGGACCTTATGTAGTTTCTATCACATTCAGACTCCTTAGTAAACCTCACATAAAAAAAACATTATGAATTTCAGGTTTTGATGTCGCGAAAACCGGTGATGCCCGAATTGGGTTTGTAGGGTTCCCATCAGTGGGCAAGTCGACATTGCTGTCGACCCTAGCTGGGGTATACTCGGAGGTAGCAGCGTATGAGTTCACAACACTCACCACGGTGCCAGGCTGTATTAAATACAAGGGCGCTAAAATACAGGTTTGTTTATTCACTTTGCTATTCAAATCTCGCTAAATTGACTAAAAAAGTGATATAAAAGACATTTCAACACTGTGTTATGTAGACATAACAGCAAAAGCTGCTCATCTATAATCTAATAAATAAATAAAGTCATTGGGAAGCATAGTTTGTATGTTGCTTTATTACCGAGTACCACGTGAGCAAACCCGTGGGTGCTACTGCTAGTGGATATATAACAAATTTCATATGAGAATACTAGCTGGTGCCTGCGACTTCATCAACGCAGGATTAGAAGTGCAATTTGCCATGCGAAATCTTCTAGCCAGGCGTTTCTGAAGAGTTCGCGTCCCATTGATTTTCTGGGATAAAAAGTAGCCTATTCACACATAAATTATATTCATTGGTCACAGACTATGTATTCCAAGTTTCATCCAAATCGGATTAGTAGTTTTTGCGTGAAAGGGGAACAAACATACATACATCTTCACAAATTTCGCGTTTATAATATTAGTTGGATTTTCTTGTTTCATACTTTTTAGAGTGTGATTTTCAGCAGTCAGGTTTTAGCTTCTGAACTTAATTTCTTTTCCATAATAAAATATTTGTAACTGTCTATTCCAGCTGCTGGATTTGCCCGGTATCATTGAAGGTGCCAAGGACGGCAAGGGTAGAGGTCGACAGGTGATAGCTGTAGCCCGCACATGTTCACTTGTCTTCATAGTCCTGGACGTGCTGAAACCTCTACAGCATAAGAAGTTATTGGAGCATGAGTTGGAAGGGTTCGGGCTACGGCTGAACAAGCAACCACCTAATATAAACTTCAGAAGAAAAGATAAAGGGGGGATTAATTTGAATATTACTGTTAGTATAATTTTTTTAAGAAAAAATAACAGATTGGTACTCTTTATTTTTTATGAATATAGTATAGGCTACTTTATATCTGCCACCCCATGTACCTCTCTAAAAAAAATATTGATAAAATAGGTAAAATACATAATATAGACAATATCAGTAGGTACCTAGGATGTATTAGTATAAAAAACCATGAGAAAACCAGTGAACTTGTTTGACTTTTATTTTCACCAAGTGAGCGTCTTCTGAAATCTGCCGCCCCTAAGCCGCGGCCTATACGGCCTATTGACAAATCCAGGACAGCAAGTGAGTGACTAAAACTGACCCTAATGATTGTAATCCTTTTTCAGTGCCCGCAATCAGAGTTAGACCAGGAAACAGTGAAGACAATCCTCTCGGAATACAAGATACACAACGCTGACATAACTCTCCGGTACGACGCGACCAGTGATGATCTTATCGACGTGATCGAAGGCAACAGGGTTTACGTGCCTTGCATCTATCTGCTCAACAAGATTGGTCAGTATCTATATCATCAATCATCAATATATATAAAACTCATTTGAAGCTGATAGAGAATCAACGCACAGCCTAAACTATAAGTCCTAGAGGTATGAAATTTGGAGGGTAGTATCCTTATATAGTGTAGGGGCGCACTAAGAAAGGAATTTTGAAACGTCACACTCTAAAGGGTAGAACGCGAGCAACGCCGCGGGCGACGGCTAGTAATATATAAAACGCTTTTGAAGCTGACTTAGAATCAACGCACAGCCTAAACTATAAGTCCTAGAGGTATGAAATTTGGAAGGTAGGTTCCTTATACAGGGTGTTACCAGACCACTTCCGAAAACTTGGAGGTTCCAATCAGACCATGATACTGAAAACATTAAGCGAAAAAAATCGCGAAAAAAAAAAATTTACTTGATTATCTCTTTTTAATTTTTTTTCTAGTTACATACACACAGTACAACATAATAAGACATATCTACCTAATTATCTCATTTAAAAAAGCAAAAAACAAATAAAATAAATAAAGCAGCAATGTACACGCAGCACGCAGATTACGTCTACTACAGCATGAACAGCTGAGAGTTCATTGAAGGTCATTCAAGTACGCGACGTGCGAGCGAACTACTTTAGTACCTACCTACGTTAGTAGGCACTTACGACACAGAATAAATAATAGTACTACGCCTCGACCTTACCTACGTGAATGCGTACATTGCGGGCTGGCGAAATAAATACAAATCTTTAAACATTGTTTTCTCCGGCTATAATTATTTTTCAGGATAACTGATTTTTTTTTGGTTGGGTTTTGGTGTGCTGTAGCTCCCCCTTTCGTTTTCGGAAGTGGTCTGGTAACACCCTGTATAGTGTAGGGGCGCACTAAGAAAGGAATTTTGAAACGTCATACTCTAAAGGATAGAACGCGAGCAACGCCGCGGGCGACGACTAGTACATAATATAATGATCAATAATCATTTGTTTAGTAAGGGTACGGTGTAAAAAGGGTAGTATAGATCATAAAGACGTGAGGTAGGTAGCTATTCTGTTTATTTTTTCGCATGAATCCTTCTTCTGTGTAGAAAATAGGACTCCAATTTGATCTAGGACGGTTCATAACCATGTTTGGTGAAACTTGTTGGAGCAGTTTCCAAATTATGAGGATATTCATCAGCTCTGAAAACCATTTCCCCGACCGCACTGTACCACGAGATTGTGGCAGTTTATATACTACAAGTAATTTGTGCAGTTATATTGATCTTTATTTACAGATCAAATCAGTATAGAAGAGTTGGACGTGATTTACAAGATTCCTCATTGCGTGCCGATATCTGCTCATCACAAATGGAACTTTGACGATCTCCTTGAGAAGATGTGGGAATATCTCAAACTTATCAGGTAAGTCTACTAGTATCAACCATCCATCGAGTATTCCATTACATTATCATCTCCAGATCCTTTTTAATAATAATAATAGGCCTTTACAATTTATATCTATTGAAGATGATTTATACAGCGTCAGTAGGCACCTATGCCTACGCTTAACGAGACACTGTAGTGCCTGGGACAATGTTTAGATGGAGTAGGCTTGCCCAGCACCTATACCATCCTCTCAGCCTAGTCAGCCATACCCACAGGAAAGACAAGGTCAATACGTGCGGAGCTGACTAAGCCAAGGGTTTCCTCACGATGTTTTCCAGATCTGTCTTAAACAACAAGCATAATTTCTCATCAGAAGAATTTCTTTCTTCCGATGAGAAGACAAATTATGCTTCGTCCGTGTTTTGTGACGGAAAAAAAAAACAAATCTTTTACAGTTTTATTTTGCTTTTGCGTAGACTAATAGTTACCTATTTTATCATTTGGTTAATTCTACTTGTGTATTTTACTTATGTTTTCTGACAACGGTATTGAAAAACGTCGTATAATACTCTGGTTGCAAACTCGAACCTTATAAAGCTCCCAGCTGCCGCTTCGTGCCTTCCAAACGTCAACTCGTGTAATAACCGATCTACAACCTGTGTATCATAATGTACCATTGTGTTATATTATTAGCTATCTGGTTTCCATAGTTCGGGGCTAGATAGCGTTGTGTGCAATGTTCGCCAATATTTATTTATATTTTTCTGTAGGATATACACGAAACCTAAAGGGCAGCTACCGGATTACAACTCTCCAGTGGTTCTCCACGCTGATCGGACCAGTTTAGAAGACTTTTGTAACAAATTGCATCGTTCTATCGTCAAGGAATTTAAATAGTGAGTATTTACTAATCTTTGGTCATGTTGTAGTTAATTCACCTCATCTTGCTATCCTGAGGTTTGTTTATGTTTTTTTATATATCTATAATGATGGGACAAGCTGACGGCCACAGGTAACCACTGTCTTTAACAATACATTGCCTAACTAAGAATGTCGGAGGATGTGCCCTGTGAGGCAATGTACATCACCATACAACTGGTAGTATCTGCTATATCTTCGTCCTTGATTTATTAGGTTTTAAATAAAAAAAAATGTGTTTATTTTCCAGTGCGCTAGTTTGGGGTTCATCCGTGAAACATCAGCCTCAAAAAGTAGGTATCGAGCATGTCTTAGCCGACGAAGATGTCGTCCAAATCGTCAAGAAAGTATAGATAGAATGATACTAACAAAACAAAAATACATATTATATATTTTTATTATCAGAGTTCATCGGAATACACATCTCTATTGAAGAAAATTACATAGGCATGTTATAAAGTTATGAATCAAGCTGAGTGATAAACAAATTAGATTAAAAATCGTCCATTTAAGCATTGAAAAAGTGTCGACAACTTATCTGCAAAGCAATTAGCGCCCTAGTAAATAATTTCTCTTCTGAAGAGAATAGAACCACTTCTGTCTCTCTATCTGTAAAAGAAAGGGATGAAATATAATTCCCTTCGTCTCTTTCTTTTGTTTGACGTCAAAGGAGACATAATTATTAGTAACTTACAAATCGTGGTCTAGGGCGCTGATACTAAGCGGTCTGGTGAGTTGGTGGTATAAACAAAAATAATATAGATAAATGTGAATTGAGGGCTTTGCCTAGTAGTAGGTATAGCTAGTAAAAAATTCTGTAACAAAATAATCTGTTACATAAGTAACTTCTATAAAAATGTTATCATTGTTAAATGAAATTCTCTATTATTTTAATTTGTTTATAGGTACAAACTCATCCTTGTTTTCAATAAGCATTTACTAAACCTAAGTAAACCAGTTTTTATTTCGTTTACTAATAACGTAGGTACTTACTGTGTTTCGCCATCTACCGAAGTAATTAGAGAACTGTTTTTCTTCTTCAAATAAGAATAATTCTTTAACTAAGACTGATTCTTCAAACAAAAAGAAGTATTTCGTTGGATGGCAAAACAGTCAGCTATTTGTATTTATACCTAAGATAGATCCCAGTTGAAAATAAAAAGGTTTTATAGTTCGGAACTAAAGTCAAGAAAAATGCAATCATTACCCGTGGTTCAGCTGGCTGACATAAGTTGGAAAGTATCCCGAAAAAACATCTGCTAGCCAATAAAGATTGAGATTAGTTCTGAACTAAAAACATGCGCCAAAATAGACTTAATAATTCTGTTTGTGTTAACAATTGGACATACCTGGTTGGTACTCTAGTGTTGTACAGAACGCTCATTAAATTTTGAAAGAATAACGTTGTTTCAATTTAATTCAAAAATACATCACAATACATACAAATAGTGTACCTACCCATAACAAAGTACCTATCTATGCATTTTGTTCCTTACTTATTGTATAATCGTGTATCGAGGCCGTTTCGTGAGGTTTCGCTTCATCAATTTTACGTTTTTGTCTAACCTAGATATCAAGTCGATTGATACGACACCACAAACAATCACACAACTCGAACTATATCGAAACTGACAACTGACTGTTATCAAAAATTTATTAAAATACCTAGGTATCTGAGGATTGGGACTGATGGATAATCTATAAACTAAGGCAAACTACCTACATAGTGCACGCTAGTTGCACCTGGAAAAGTGTACCTACTTAGCTACCTGTCCTTTCAAGCCTTCAAGCAAGCAAACTAAAATTGAAAGACGAAACTAACATAATTATTACGATTCCTTCAGTGCAAAATCGTCATTGTCGCGGGTAAGTTTTATTTATTTTATTTTATACATGAAATAAAAAGAAAACTGATTTGGCTTTAGCGCCATCTTCTGTCATTTTGTGTAGTTAGATAACTATTCGTATGAGTGACTGTTCTCTTCTGTGTCGTGTTTTGATTTAGTTCTGCATTATTTTCACAGATGTCTCTAAACTAAATTATTGCCACATACTGTTGTGGACGCTGAAATAGGGCGGAAACTGATCATTGATTTTCTTCAGTTTCATCTATGTGCGTTTGTCCTTTGCTGAGTTTTCCAAGCTTTTTGCTCTAAAAAGTAAGATCTTCTCGTTTATGATCCGTAGAAGACATGGATTGGTTTTTTGACGTGCTTTTACACAAGATCTGGCTGCTAAATGAGAAACTGGAAAGGATTTCGAGGTCAGTCTTTTTTACCAGTTTGAGTTGGGAAAGCGAAAATGAAATTTAGACCTAGGCATTGTACATTTAGAAAAACCTAATTTATAATTACTAGGCAGGTACCTACCTAGGTATCTTTTGATGATGATTTCCTCCTTGGCGTGTTTCCGCCAACGACGAACCTAGCTGTCTCCGAACATGCGGGCGAATAATAATATGACTGGCAAAGCTAAACTTAGTTTTGAAGGTCTTGTTACAGGGCGTACCTACATTATAATTGGTCAGAGGAATTTTATTGTAAGTGTAGGTATAGGAAGGAAGGCTTGGTACCATATTATAAACTAGCAACTACCTACCTATCTAAATACACAATCATTATTTTGGTAGAGACGATAGAGCTTACATTCTCTACGACCACCTGTGGCTCAGCGGGCGACTGACCGACTGAGACGAAAGAGGCGTAGGCTCGCTCCCGCCGCAAGATTAATTTTTGCATTAATAATTTTTACACAAAGTTGTTGCTGTATTTTTCTCAACATTCTTTTTCAGTTTAGCAAAATTTTAGCTACCGAGTTTAATATATCTGATTATTATTTCAGCATGGGAAGGAGGGTCTTAGTTACCGGTAGTCAATTACGTGTGCTTGCTCGTCGCGGCAGAAATCGTAATGTTTTGGTAAGCAAGCATTTTTTAAACTTAGTAGCGTTACATTTTAGTAGGTAGTCCGAGTGTTAGCAAATAAATTATTATTTTTACGAGGGATTCAACTATTCAAAATTGAGGTTGCACTAATTAGAACAAAAACTGAAACAGTATCTATTATCTACCATCAGTCAAATATTTGTTCTGCTGTGAAAATCAAACCTGTAAATTGGATCATTTGATAAGTTTCCATTCCGACTAGTCTTGCAATCTACCTAGGTATAAGAGTAAGTATTATTTATGATCTATGGTAACTTAATAAATACAGCAGTCGCAAATTGCAAAGAAAAAGAAACTACCTATTTCGTCCACAGACAAATCTGTGATTTCGTTCGATACAAAAATCATAACAGTTTCCATTTTAAATTTAAATTCGATTCTGAATCTTTAAATAGGGCAGCGATAGGAGTTTATTTATGCAATTGCAGTTTTCACATCGTGATTATTCGCCTAATTGGTCGGAAATGCTTATGAATTCGTGATTTACTGATTTGGTTGACAAAATGTAGGCTTCAAAGAGTTTGGTCTTTGTGGAACATGCATTGATTCACCTTTTACGTGTAAAATACGTTTAATGTGAGGTCCTTGTGATGTAATTGAATTTAATACGTACCTACTTACCTACATTAACAACTAAGATCGTGATTATTTTGGTCATATTTTATAAAAAAGTGTAATAATCTTGCATTTCTAAAAATACTACATTTGGTTTAGAATTGTCTCACCCCATATACTGGCATGTCCCCGATGTTGACTATCGAATAGTTACTACATCGTCAATGGACGGTACAACAGCAGACAAAAGTATTACTTACGGGTTTTTTAAACATTAAATTCTATTTCTGTAATCTCATCTTGTAGTTCCAAAGTCAGACTTAAAAGCTGCTTGCAGTTCCTATGCCTCTACACTTTTTGTCTGTCTTCAAAACTCTACAACAAATCACTCATCTTTTTCCAGCCCGAAGATTCGGAGAACAATACCACGGCGAATTACCAGGTGGAAGCTGTTAAACGGAGACACTCTGGAACATTTGCTGATGAGCAGAGCCAACGAGCCTTGTACCGCAACATGAAAATTGGTGTGTTGAATATAGCTTTACATTATTCTATTATCCGACCACTATTATAAAAATGTGACGAAATATTAGATAGAAAGATAAGACAGGCGTCATGGCTCAGTCGGTAGTAGCTCTGCCTTCTGTGCTGTGGGTCTTGGGTTCGATCCCCACTGAGAACAAACATTTGTGTGTGGCAAACATAGATGTTTGTTCTGTGTCTGGGTGTTAAGTACTATGTATTTTATGTTTGTATTTACAAAAAAAAATACTCTTATAAGTATTTTATCAGGAATCTGATTCCCATAGTACAAGCTATGCTTAGTTTGGAACTAGAAGCCGCAGTGTAAAAATATCCATGAATATTCATTTATTTATGTGGCTGGGTACGCAAACTATACGCAAGTAGAGGAAGGTCGAAGAAGAAGTGGTTTGATTGTGTGAAAGATGCTATTAGTGTGAGAGGAGTAGCCAAATTAGCAGTCATCCTAGTGATGTCTTGTCCTTCTTCACATTTCGTCAGACCGATATCTTTTAAACATATTAACACTTTTAAACATAACTGTACGTCATATCGATATTACGTCGAACTGATAATAGGACGTAAGCATATGTGGTCGAACAGCTATTTAACCCCAACGCGATATAGTCATATCGCGATTTAGTCTTAAAGCGATCTAGTCATGTCTGCTGCCTAGTCAAATAGAGATGTAGTCATAAAGCTCCTAACCCGAGTTGACGAATGATAGGAGTGGATAAGAAAATATGTTATGCCGAACCCACGCGTGGGATAAGGGATGATGACGTACATTCGTCCAGCACCATCTTTTATATTCTAACCACAATTTTTCAAGTATTCTACCAACCATCTAGTTCCCATAGTACAAGCTTTGTTTAGTTTGAAATGTCCATGAATTAATCATCATTTACAGGCCACATGATTGATTTGGAAGATGATCCCAGCAGTATCAGCGACCAATCAGCCAGCGATGATGGAAATCTATACGAAAACGGAACCACTGTCACTAAGGCCAGCCTCAATGGGGAGTTTGTCAGTGTTGCCAACCTAACCAACGATGCTACTGGCAGATTTGATAACGGAAGTAACCACGGGAAAATGTACTGTGGAAGCGATACTAATGCCACTGAAAGCAACTGCGATGGAGACGAGTTTGGTAGTGCCAGTAGCTTAGCCAGTTTGAATTGATCGGATAATTGTATTATTTTAAGTAGGTTAGACATAGTTATTAATGTTTTATTATAAGTTTTCCTATAAATAAATATTTATGACGCTCCTTCATTGATGGTGAATTATTCTGAATTATTGTTATAGGCAGAAGTTACTACTTAACATCAGGTGAGCTATCAGCTTGTTCCATTACTACTATCATACAAAAAAAAAAAAAAACCTCATGTCAGTGACACCAGAGATACTAAAAGTAAAAAATGGGGGGCGGTATTCTTAATTCACCTGGGGTAATTCACCCGGGTGCACTAAGTACACTTTTAGTAGACTTGATACAGTAAACTTTGCAGTACATTTAAATCACCTTGACAAATCAATTAATTATAATAATGTTTTAACACAAAAATATTGAACCCATAGGCTCCAGCTTGTTATAAAAACTGTGTTACAGGAGCTAAGATTATACAAGATACCTACCTTTTTTGTAGATCGCAACCAAATATTATATCAGGTTAAAAGAACCTTCATTACGAATATTATTTTATTTAGAAACAACAGCGTGATCTCTCAAAAAAGTCAAGTTTCTCTGTACATTTGCCAAGTAGCATAATAATTGCATTTATGGGTTCCGTACCCAAAGGATAAAACGGAACCCTATTACTAAGACTCCGCTGTCCGTCCGTCTGTCACAAGGCTGTATCTCATGAACCGTGATAGACAGTTGAAATTTTAACAGATGATGTATTTATGTCACAGCTATAACAACAAATACTTGACTTATATTATTACAATTATATCACTTGACATTGGCAAAAATTGTCTGTCGAAATGACGGACAGAGGCCATTAATGAAGAGAAGAAGAACAACAAATACTAAAAAACGCGGGAAAACAATTAATTCACAAAGAAAATTACAACTAAGTAATACAGTATTTACAATATTTACAAAATACACATGAACCAGTAGTTGAGGTATCTACAAACCGTTACAAACGAGTTATAGATAGCTAAAGAACAATAAAATAAATTAATATATAAGGGGGCTCCTATAAAACAAAAGTATTTTTTTGCTGTTCTTATAGATAATGGTATGGAACCCTTCGTGCGCGAGTCCAAGTCGCACTTGGCCGGTTTTTTTACATAACAGCTGATATTTAACCCGGCGTAAAGTGTAAATAGATGGTGACAGCAGTCGCGAGGTACACCTACCTAAATAAATGCATCATTCACAGGTAGCCCGCGAGTCTGCGCACCAAAAAACTCGTTATTAACCAAACACAATTACTGGCCGTGGAACACTGAGAGATGAGAGAGGACATTTAGAAGAAAAAAAACTAAGACACATACCCCTTTATTCATATGCAACTGTCATCTAAGCGCGGCTTCTTCTTCTTCTTCTCTTCATTAATGGCCTCTGTCCGTCATTTCGACAGACAATTTTGCCAATGTCAAGTGTTAAAATTGTAATAAATAAGTCAAGTCAAGTCATTTGTCAAGTCGGCTGTCGTTTGTTTTGAAAAGAAAATGGTGGATTTTCTCTTCAAAACCTAATACGAATTTTCACATTCAGAAAAACCACTTTACACACATTTATTCCAATGGCTCACACTTTATGTTACGACCTAAGTATTATTGGTTAAAATTCCACCAAAATTAAACAACAATACTCACAATAACACAAGAAAAACTATTAAAATAAAAGTGCTATGTGTCGTTTCAAAAAATGTCAAAACTCGTGCCTAAGCGCGGCTTTAAAAAAATGCTTTATCATTGTCACTTGCATGACAACGAAATGAGATGACAACAGATTTAGCAATCACTTTAGTTAGTTCAAGTTTAGAAGACCAATATTAAAATACACATAAGCGTATGTTGGGTTCTGCGCTTGGGAAGTCAGCTTAGTTCGACTAGCCTCGTCTTCAATGTGGTCAAACGGTTTTAGGTGAAAACCTTAAAACTTCATAGAGGTCACTGTTAATAGTATTTAAAAACAACGCATATTTTGTATAGTTTGTCAACTCTGCCTTCTTAGGTAATAGACTAACAGACTGACAGTCGGTCAAGCAGACAGCCATTGCTCGACGAGATTCTCTTCTTGCCATATTCTTATTTTTCCCTACCCTCCATCCCGTTTGAGACACTAGAGCAAACAGAAAAGACACTGGCAGAATTGTAACAACAAGTTGCAAAAGTCAAGAAACAAAGAAGTTGAAACGAGTTTTGACATTTTTTGAAACGACACATAGCACTTTTATTTTAATAGTGTTTCTTGTGTTATTGTGAGTATTGTTGTTTAATTTTGGTGGAATTTTAACCAATAATACTTAGGTCGTAACATAAAGTGTGAGCCATTGAAATAAATGTGTGTAAAGTGGTTTTTCTGAATGTGAAAATTCGTGTCAGGTTTTGAAGAGAAAATCCACCATTTTCTTTTCAAAACAAACGACAGCCGACTTGACAAATGACTTGACTTGACTTATATTATTACAAATGTATCACTTGCCATTGGCAAAATTGTCTGTCGAAATGACGGACAGAGGCCATTATTTAAGAGAAGAAGAAGTGGAGATTCTCTTCTTTGTTCCTCTCCACACCATCCACTGTTCCAGTTTAATTACTCCTATATAACGACAGTTAGACCATAATGAGATTTTTGCAATTCAACAGTATCACGTGGTATTGTGGTGGCTACCACCCCCTATATGTAATGTACATGGGGTGCCACTGGTGCCAGCCACAGCTTTCATGATTACATAAAAAGCTTATTTTCAAGCACTTAGTTTTTGATGGTTGCAAATTGTTGCAATGCTATACTATGGTCAAACATTATTATTATTACACAGTAAAAAGAATATTCTCGAAAACTTCAGGAGGTTTTAAGTATACCTAATACCCAGTTATAAGTAACGAATATCAAAAAGTAACTTGCGGGATATTTTGTATGAAGACCGGATAAGCGCGGAAAGCGGGAAGTTTTGAAACGATTTTCAAAAGCTGCTAGTTTTTCGGTTCCTGATTCTCGGAGATAAACAAAATCCCAGGGCGCGTATCAAAATACTTTCTCATACAATGTAATGTCGCGTGTTCTATCCTGGAAGCACAAAAACGTTGATCAGCGTCTATCCATCATGAACAAAGCAGTGAGAGCAGAACCGAACTAGGGCTGAGAGATAGGCCGAGCTACTCATTAAAATATGTAAATGCCTCCGAGACATTACGCAGATAGGTGCCCCTGACTTATTGACTGGACCGGTTTATACAATATGGAGCTAGAGAGGAGACGAGAGGAAATGTGCTGCAAAGCTGGAAGGTTATTTCCACCTCAAAAAGTCCTGAGAAAACTGTGCAGTTTTACATTGCAAGCAAGGACTGAAAAAATGCATTGCAGTTAGGCAAAAACATCTGCTTGCTGTGGATCAAAAGATTGCTCCATTGCATACTTATTTTCATACATAGTTTTTTTTGTTAGAAATTATCTGAGTATTCTATCCGAAATCTAGTTACCAGCTATGCTTAGATTCTGACTAGAAGGCGTTAAATGTTCATGAATATTAATTTTATCATCATCATCATCATCATCATCTCAGCCCGTTTGCACCCACTGCTGAGTATAGGCCTCCTCTTTATTACGCCATTCTTTTCGGTCCCTTGCGAGTCTGGTCCAATGATTCCCAGCCAGTTCTACTAAGATAATCAGCCAGTTCTACTATGATGATAATATGATAGTTCTACTATGATACTAATATTAATTTATTTTATTTAAATAAAAGCCTCCTGCATACCACCGTCCATTATTCCGAGTTGTGAACGCATTACTCGTTTGCAGGGCACCTACCGCGCGCAAGTATTTAGTATCATTACAAATGTCGTCCCCGTGTCCGCGCGTCTGTGTGCGAGCTACCGTTTCTTATTAATAAGTGTTTGCGCTGAGGTTAGGTAGAACAGGCTTCTGAAGCTTAGAAAAGTGAATAAACAAGCAAGCTCGTATGAGTTAGTGGCCAATTCTGGTGCCGGAATTTTTAGGCTGCCCTGAGGCCTCCGTCATGCTAGAGCCGGGAGCGAGTAGTTTAACGTGCCCTCCGAAGCACGGAAGCGCTCAGATGTAATTGCCACTAATATCACCCATCCAAATAGTGACCGCGCAAAACGTCGTCGGTGATGATTGACTAAGCAAGCTACGCCACGAGCGCTTTAAGTGGTCGGTGAGGGCTTCACTACCTACGTAAAATGGCCAGTGACTCGAATGTTAGCTTTTTTAGTTGGTATAAAATTATGTTGAATGAATATGGGGTCTAACTTTTACAGGTCGAATACCGCTTCAAAAGAGTTGGAATAAAAGCCCCCTCGATTTTTTTTGTCGTTGTAGTTACCTTTAATTTTAACATATTCAGCATGCTGGTTACATGAAATATAAATAGAAATAGAATTTACTTTCATGTAAAAGTTGTTATTTATAATCTACTTAATTTTTTATTTACAACCTACTTAATTTTTCACTTGTTTAGCGATTTTCTATAAAAAAAACTATTTTGAAAAAAGCTGAAATTAGAACTGCTTAGGTAGAGGACCATAAAAACTGAACAGTTGGTAAATCATGCTAAAATGGCAGCAAGGTACATTGGAATAGAGCAGACTATGTTGTTCCTGTGGCAGTCACTAATAGGTAAAAGAATCCACCTCCTCATTTATCCAGCCTCCACCGTCCCGCTGAGGTAACCCGTTGTTTTGCTCTGTCCTCGTCATTACGTTCCTTTCAGCTCATTACTGGGTACAGATCACCCGCTTAATTTGTGCATTTCCGATCCAAAGATATTCAAATTTCAACCCTAATGACGCACGGGAAATGTTAATAAAATGTTAATGCTACGAGAGCGGTTATTCTACTCGCAATAAGTGACAGATTTGCTTGACAGATCCTGCTTGTTTGTTTCACTGTATGAATAAGTCACGATTTCGTTTTTATGGATCTCTATTATTTAAGTTAGACCATTTGTTTATAAGTTATGACATGGGAATCCGGTCTTAGTTTGTTGTGGGAAACTTTTTGTTATTTTGCTTAGAGCTCTTTGCTTATCGTTTCGCAAAATCTATGATTTTTTGCCTCGTTTTAGGTTCTCTACATTTAACATTTTGGCCCGTAGGACATAGCGCTGACTTCAGTTTTCATCCCCCTTCCTCATCCTGAAGTCTACGAGTTGGGCTTAGCTTGCGACATTCTGCGCGGCCACTATTTGGATGGGTGATCGTTAGTTGCATTTACATCTGAAAGCTTCCGTGCTTCGAAAAACACGTTACACTGTCGGTCCCGGCTCTAGCAGTCGTTAAGCCATGACGGAGGCCTCGAAGCGGCCTGAAAACTCCGTCAACAGAGGTGGCCACTAACTCGTACGAGCTTGCTTGCTATCAGAACACTTCCTAATTGCGCTCAAAATATCGAAGTAGCACTACGACTAACAACCTTTTACCACAGATTACAAAACAACTAGTACTACCAGCTTACCATAGATTAGACAGCAGTTAGTAAGTTAGTCCTAAAATAACATATTCTATACGTTTTGATACGAAACCTTAATTAGTTATAGTTAACATAATGAATTCAAAAGTAAAGATAAGTTTAATAAGCTGAATTTGAATAAGGTTCGTGTGGGCCCACGCAGAGTAATATATAGAAGGGGATGCAAAGAGGTGTAGTAATACAGAAAGCACTTATTGAAATGTACTCTTAAAAACTCTTTTACTGCCAGATAAATAGTTAAAAATTAAAAAAAATTAAGAGCTAATAAATAAAATCTATAATTTTATTTACTTTCCAATAGCATACAGTTCTGGAATGGTTTTCAGCATTTTTTAGTAGAATTCGGTACTTTGTTTCAATATTTTTCTTGTTGTGTTTCGTAAATAGTTATTTTTATTAATCTTAATAAGTTTTTAACAAACTCTTGCGTCTGATATGAGCAGACGGAAGATATAAATTTTGAAGTATAATTTTTGACTTTAATTTTTATATTTTTTTATAAACTTTTGCATCTGATGATGACCATCATTCAGACGTAATACGAATGATTTATTTTTAAAGTAGTTAATTTTTTTATGTACAAAGTAACTTAAAACTTAAGTAAAACGCAACCCGGCGACGTGGAAGACCCAGGAGGAGATGGCGCGATGAACTCGATGCACATTTAAAATCTTGGCCTGTAACGGCGTTAAATCGCGAAGAGTGGAAGGAGGGAGGGGAGGCCTTTGCCATGCAGTGGGAAAACCACGGCTGAAAAAAACAAAAAAATAACTTTACTACATCTTTTTGTATCACGATATATACATATAGGTATCAAGTATACACTGTGACTACAGTACATGTAACTGATATTCGCCATTTGAATTATTCATTATAATCAGTGCACTTAGGTCCCGTTTTATGCAATACTAAATTGTTATTTGTAGATGTTTCTGGGAACTAATGAAGTTTACATTAAAACCACTGAAGAAGCAAATCTTTAGGCTTAGTCACGTCTGGTCACCCATTTGGAGCATTAGAGGGTTTTTGACACGTCTGCTAATATTGCCACAGGGTTTTTGACACGTCTGCTAATATTGCCACCTGGGAACCTGTGACCAGTGATGGGAGAAAAATCTGGTGGTAATGAGTGGTTCTCGACCAGCGTTGCAAAAAACTTTTTACGAGCCCAACTGCGGAGGGATTCTTCTTCTTTTGTTGTGGCTGTTCGGTGGCTATAGGGCTGCCACGAATTTGCCAATGTCAGTGTTTATTGGCGTTTACTGGTTTACTAATCTTTTAACAAAAGGCGGAGATCTGAGTAGGTAGGTTAAGAAAAATGACCGGTGAAGTGCGGAGGGATTATCTCGTCGAGTAATAGTCACCCAGAAGTGTCAAAAGTTCATATTATTATAAAGAAAGAGCGTTAGTTGACACGAGTTTTGACATTTTTTTAAACTACACATAGCACTTTTATTTTAATAGTTTTTCTTGTGTTATTGTGAGTATTGTTGTTTAATTTTGGTGGAATTTTAACTAATAATACTTAGGTCGTAACATAAAGTGTGAGCCATTGGAATAAATGTGTGTAAAGTGGTTTTTATGAATGTGAAAAATCGTTTCAGGTTTTGAAGAGAAAATCCACCATTTTCTTTTCAAAACAAACGACAGCCGACTTGACAAATGACTTGACTTGACTTATTTATTACAATTTTAACACTTGACATTGGCAAAATTGTCTGTCGAAATGACGGACACAGGCCATTATTGAAGAGAAGAAGAAGAAGAAGCCATTACTGAAGAGAAGAAGAAGAAGAGCGTTAGTTCAAAAATTGGTGCAAAATGCCTTTGTTTTGACTGAACGAGTAGATAAAATATCTCACATCTCCAACGCTTACTATTACGACCTCACCCTGTAGATATTTCATTTCTACACCCTCTATATTTTACTCCCACTTTAAACTGATTTCGAAATAAGTTGAAAAACATATTTTTATGAATGAGGTATGATCAATCGAACCCCTTCAGTATCTCGCGCCGAATGCCACTGACGTTGTTTGGTTTCATGCTTAATTATTTACAAAATTGTGAAAAAGTATGCCGCTGGTAGAGTGGCGGTGGCGTGGCTGAAATCCCGGGTTCGATTCTTATATTCTTTTTTGCAAAGTTGTTTTTCGGTTTACCACATCACTTAATATTTTTATCACAGTATAGGTACTAGTAGGTATAGTATTATATTATGATCTGTGGTATAGGTTAACCGACTTGTACTTTGACTTCGACATCAATGTATAATTATGAATCTTTAGACAAACCTACAGTGTGGTATTTACACTAAAAGCTAACTTATTGCCCGGTCCTGTGGTATTTCTTGGGTACTAATAGAGTCCTTCTTATTTATAAGATGCTGAGGGTTTCACTAGTTAAAATGGCCGATATCTCTGCATTACCTAGCCTTTTTTATGTCGTGAAAATGCGTTTATTTCTTTAGTAACAGAATATAATATAAGTAGCCGTTATAAAATAACATCGAATTATGAATTTTCTTCAAAAAAGGTAATTTCCCCGAGTGAAGCTACCGAGTAAACATGATCACCGCGCAAATGAATGATAGTTATTTTATTTTTCGATTGTCCGCTGCGGTCCGTCCGACCGTTCGTCCGTCCAAGAATTAATCACGGCCCGGACGGACCCGACCGCGACAATCTGCGCTCTTTGTACACAAAAACATTTTTTTCCGCATTTTTTTCTATTCAGCGCGAATAGTTTTTTGCGGTCGATAACCATTGCCAGTTTTTATGAATGCAACGTCCGTTTTAATGGGCTGTGACAGTACTTGTGCTTGAATTATTTCGGTTTGATCGTGAGGGTTTTGTTTTGGATGGGTCTGTGCGACCGCGGCACTTTGCACTCGATGTTAGAAAATCTAAACCAGCATCGCAGTGTCAGCTAGCATTGTAGAATACTAAAAACTAATTTTTTGCTACACAAGGGCAAGCGTCAGAGTCGTCTACATCTTCTCCTGGGAATCATGCGATGACGCGAAAACAGCATTTTTTTTTTTTTTTATATCTACGCAGTAAAGCAGTAACTTAAAGGCATTTACGAGAAACACCTACACCAGATAGGAGATCAAATAGACGTAAGTAATACACAATACCCGCCAGAAACGTTCCCCAACCTAGACCTCTACTATAAATACTGATTAACAAAGATTCCGTAGTGATGTTGAGGTTACACTGCGCGGCTGCCTGGTGCGATGGTGCTGACTCTTGCAAAATGACAGCGTAACTGCGCAGTGCAGCACAAACGTCACCACTGAACCATCGTTAATAATTATTCGGAGTAGAGGCCCAGATTCCAATGAGCATCACCACTAATGGTGTAGTAATCAATTCTTTGAGCAGCCGTCAATGCAACCGATGCATTTCCGGTGTTTGTCACTTAGCGGTGACCCCATGAGCCAATAAATTTACCTGTGCTATGTTGCGGGGTTCAATAATAATTAAATAATATTGGACATTTCACACAACGCCCTCCAGTCTTTTACTATGGGAACTAAGAGGCTGATACATCATACTTTTTTGTGAATACATACTAATACCTACTTAGTAACACCCAACATAGAACAAACTAAGTCTGAACTGATAATATGGGTAATCCTATTATAAATATTTAAATCGCTTGCAACGGTTTGTAGATAACTCAACTGTTTTATGTGTATTTTGTAAATATTGCGAATATTGTAAATACTGTATTCGTCGTAATTTTCTTTGTGAATAAACATTTTGTAATCATGATATCTTACTGTAAGAAATCTATTTCGTTTGATTTCCAACTGCCACATTCTATTTTAGTTGATATTATAAGTTCTGCAGAATTAACGAAGTTAGACTATTACGCAATCACTTCTTAGGTAGGTAATAAGCAAGACTTGTAGTTACTTGACATGTTTAGTGATAAACCTTACTCGAACAGAACTAATAACAATTTATAATGGCGCAATTATGTTTATCAAGGCAGGAAACTACTGCTAATTAAAAATATCTAATGTGGGTATCTAGGTTAGGTACAATGCGCTGTATACTTACCTACGATAAAATAAAACAGAAGAATATCTTTTGTTTTATTTTTATCAATTGACTTCAAAGAAGGAGGTTCTCAATTAGATTGTATATTTTTTTTATGTTTGTTACCTCAGAACTCTGTCATTTATGAACCAACTAGCCGTCGCCCGCGGCGTTGTTCGCGTTCTAGACCATTTAGGGTGCGACTTTTCAAAATTCCTTTCTTAGTGCACCTCTACTCTAGGACTTATGGTTTAGGCTGTGCGTTTATTCTCTGTCAGCTTCAAAAGAGGTTGTATATACACTGATTGGAAAAATTCTTTTTTTTTTATTGTAGGTATGTCTACTTAATTCCAATTTGGTCATATTTTTATCAAAATCAATTCAATAGTTTCACAGTTAAATAAAAATAACTGAAAAAAAAACGTCATCCACGTACACAACCTTAGGTGTTTGGCTTTCCTGTGAATTTCCAGTGTTTACGATCAATAGAACTGCCATCATCATCTTCATCACATTAAAGTCAGTTTTTCTAGTTATTAATCTTATATTTTTAAAACAACTCTCTACCTAATTCCGTCAAATGTAAGTTATTGCCTATCGCAAGTAGAATGGTAAATGTAACATTAATTTATTTTAATAATAATGTATAAATCGATATTACAGTAATGCGAATAAGGGTCCTTGGCAACTCCGTATACCAGCTACCAGAGAGTTAGGAAGCGGACATACAAGACGACTTTAACATCGTTACCAGCGCTGGATTTGTCAATAGGCCGTATAGGCCGCGGCCTAGGGGCGGCGGAGTTCAGGACGCTCACTCGAACGGACGAAAAACAGACTTTAATTTGATACGCCTTCATCATCAAATGATGATGATGATGGCAGTTCATTGGGACTGTTCTATTGATCGTAAACACCACAAAAAGTGACAGGAAAGCAAAATCTGACTGACAATCAACGCACAGCCTAAACTATAAGTCCTAGAGATATGAAATTTGGAGGGTAGTATCCTAATAATATTATTATAATGGTTGCACTAAGAAAGGAATTTTGAAAAGTCGCACCCTAAAGGGTCTAAAATTAAGATCACAGATTTTAACCAAATAATGCGTATGATGCTACCACGTGAGCAAAGCCGCGGGCGACATCTAGTACACAATAAAATATCTTAAAAAATCTTTGTCAGTGAGTAAGGTTGGTCCTACATAAAGTTACTTCAGCGAGCGTATACTCGCCCTAAGCAAGTATGCAGGGAATTAAGTTCGCGATTAGCATACGTAATTACAACTCTTATCTCTGCTTAATTGCACTGTAATGAATCAACCGGTACTATTGACGTGGTGTATATAATACGTAATGTACAGTTAGCTACGAAATAATAAGAACACTAAAACATCAGTGTGGTTGATTATTATTTTTTTGTTTGAATCTCAATTTTTTTTGAATTCAGATTCTTTTTTTTACTTAATTGGATAAATTTCATAAGAAAGGGATTCTGATCTCAGACCATAAGTAACAGCATATTATAAACAATTGAACATTTCTGATTTATAAAAAAAATCTATGCTATAAAAATTACGTCAAAAATGTTATAGTATAAATACCTATCTGTGAAACATGAACACAGTTTTTTATTATTAAGTGGTAGTTAAGTAATATTATTGCAGAGCCAAATTGATTGATTACAGGTAGGAGACAGTCAGCAAAAAAGTAGATAAGATAAACAACTGTTTTCTTCTTCTTCTCTTCAATAATGGCCTGTGTCCGTCATTTTGACTGACAATTTTTGTTAAAATTGTAATAAATAAGTCAAGTCAAGTCATTTGTCAAGTCGGCTGTCGTTTGTTTTGAAAAGAAAATGGTGGATTTTCTCTTCAAAACCTAACACGAATTTTCACATTCAGAAAAACCACTTTACACACATTTATTCCAATGGCTCACACTTTATGTTACGACCTAAGTATTATTGGTTAAAATTCCACCAAAATTAAACAACAATACTCACAATAACACAAGAAAAACTATTAAAATAAAAGTGCTATGTGTCGTTTCAAAAATGTCAAAACTCGTGTCCCATAATCAACTGTTTTGTAAAAGTCAAACGCAAGGCGCGACTTGACGAATGACTTGACTTAGACATACAAATGCATCACTTGACACTAGCAAAATTGTCTGTCGAAATGACGGACAGAGGCCATATAGGGTAAAGAAGAAAAAGAAGGCGTGAAAACGGAAAAATGACAATGTTTGCTCTATAATGGAACAGTCAACAGCAGAAAAATAGAGAAAAAGTAATTTAAATAGTATTTCTCAAGAAAACATGCGTTTGATTCACTGAACAACGCAAAGTACAGTCAGCATCAGAAATAGATGAAGTTTCTTTGTAAAACTCAAATATCTGAATACATTATTTTGCTAAGTTTACCCTGCGTACAGGAACTTACAAGTGATTTGAAGTACGAAAATATTTTTTTCTTACATTTACCTCATACACCATAAGCTTTGGTCTCGCGATCGTAACGCACAACGCAGCGGTATGCAGCATGCAGCGCCGGACACATAATTGTATGGAAAACGTCTAGTATGGTCTTTTGTTACGTCGCCGTCTGAAGAAGCAAACGCGTTACTCTGCGTTGAGCTGCATACTAGCGCTGTACGATCGCCGAAACGCTGCTTTAGTAGCCTAGTCCATTTTTGCTGCAGACTGTACCTCTTACATTCACATCCATGTCGTGTACGGTCCGATTATGTGGTTATTTTAAACTGTTCATTTATCACTTTAGCTTTAAGAACGATAACTGGTTTTTTGAGCGGTGACAGGAAACTTTTTAGTGCACCGTTTAATTACGGTATTGAGTTTACGACTTTCTTCTACAAGTTGAGCTGCATTGTGATCCCAGTAATATGTATTTAGCATTAATTTTATTAATTGTCATAAGAAAAATAAAAGATATACGTTCATTCAACACACATTACATGTACACAGGTTCAAAAAGAGAGAAAAAGTAGGTAATACAGGAAAGGAGCAAACAGAGTAGTAGTAAAGAAGGTAGAGCAACTAGTCTGTGGTTAGATGTTCATGTTCACTCCATTTTCCCGTGATTTTTCCTAACCAACCTAATCACTAAACAATATAACATCGAGCTCACGCAACATAAACGTAACTCGACGCAGTAACTTTGTCGCGGCGTCTATTTAATTTATTTAATTCCCACTGTATTGTATATGCAGTTCTAATTGCTGCGGCTCCGTTCGCCCACTTATCATAATGTCTCGCAAATCACGGCGTGGAGCGAATAAATCTCTAGTCGATAGTTGGGCACAAGTAGGGCTGCCAACTGCAAAAAAATAAGTTTCTTTTTCCGTCGAATAACATAGTATTATCATTAAGAGCTCTTTACGTGATGACATTAATCCGTCTGATTGACCTGTGAATGGCTAAACGAATTTTGAAATTCGACTGCCAATTCATTGTGGCAAAGTCTTGAAGGACAAGCAAGAGTCAACTTGAATGATGGTAAAGAAAATGGAAATTAAAATCACGAAAAATTATGTTAGAAATAAATAAAGCTACCTAAGTAAACTTGATCATAATCATCATCATCATCCACAGCCCGACTTCACCCACTGCTGAGTATAGGCCTCCCTTTGTTTGTGCCACTCCTCTCGGTCCTGTGCCGATCTCATCCACGTCTTGCCCGCGATGTTCGCAACATCGTCTGCCCATCTCGCTGCTGGTCGACCGACGTTTCTGTGACCGGTTCTTGGACGCCGGTTCTTGAATTCTACGAAATTATCTGTAAGACTATTCTCGACTATTGTTCCAAACTCAAACTTCCAAAAGAAATCATGTCATTGGGCAGTGCATAATGACACGATTACTGTCGAAATCTTGATCCAATTTGGAACGATGGTGGTTTGTCTTAAAAAGCTTTGTTACTGCTATTAAATGATTGATTGTGGAAAAAGTTTTAGCTAGTGGTAAGCTTACTCGCATCCCTGAAAATCAGGTTAAAGATACAAAGTTTCAGTGTAAAAATAAATCTACGGAAAGCGTTGACTGAATTTTCGAAGAACTAATTTAGCACTTATTTTTAATGTTGTAAATCTCCCATTTGTTGGGCACCAGCCGAGTAGGGTTGCCAACTTTATGCGTCCATTTGTTTTGTACGGTGACTTGTTTGCCACCTAGTGGAAGTGTTGATGAAGACTTTTAAGTTATTTATGTGGTTTAACGGTTTATGTAGTCTTTGTACATTTTTCCGTGAAATATTATCTGTATATTATTATCTATTATCTACCTACTTGTAGTAGTTAGATACGGTGTGGTATACCTACTAAAAATATATGTAGTAATCTCTCAAAACACGTACCTACAAATACCTAATCGAAATTATGAATTATTAGGCTCTACATTATTTCATCTTATTTATATCAACACTTTTTTATTAAACGTTCAAAGTTGGTATCTTTCATACAATATAATTAACTGTTAGTAAAAAAAATACGGTAAATTGTTCGTAGGGCCTTTGGACAGCCCTGTCAGATCCAGTTACGTACAAAAATGGATCTAAGCGGTGCACGCGAATTTCTAACATAAATCCTTATCGACTCCCATCGGCGCACACGCATAACCGTACCTACTTTATTATTAATCAACGGAAATTATTGTGCAATCTGCTATTAACGCAAACATTTAATTTACATATTTCTAGTTAGATTTAGTGTTATAATGGAATATACTCGTAATATCGCATGGTAGTTAGAATTATTTCAGGACATAACTTTCTTAAGCACTTCTATTACGGTTCATAAAATATTTTATTTTAAGGCATTTGATTTTTTTTTTCAGAAATTACTACACTGGCTATGTCGTAGCATGCTACGGTGTAGCGGTGGGGATTTCCAGACTTTTATCCATATATCAGTGGTCCCTATTAAAGTTTTTTTATCCATTGGCTATGTTTTTTTATACTACTCTTTCCGTAATCATTACAATGTCAACTTTGTTGTTTTAGTGCTGATGAATGAGATGTGTAATAATTAAAAAAAAACTAACTTTTTATAAGACATAGATCTATGGATCTTATAAGTACTGTGAGACCAAGTAACATGCACAAAATGACCCACACACTAATACAAGTGTACGTACGCAGGCGAACGCCGTCAGCCGAGTACGTCAGACAGGACCACATAAATCGAGATCCTCCATAATAGCCAGCTCACTCAAATCTAAGCCAAAGCCGAAAAGCCGGATTTCTAGCCGTAATACACTTAAAACGGCTGAGCTTAAATCATCGTCATCGTTTGTTGAACAAGACTCTCCGGTCACATATCACCCCACCCCCACAACCCCCCAATAATTTTCGACCAGCCTCTGTAGGCATAGATTTCTAGTCTCAGCGTACAAGGCGGGTTTTGTGATAGAAGCGGCGTACGTAAATACGGCACACCCTTCACTGTATTTGATCATTTATATGCTGTGGTAATATAGATATGTTGCTTTCTTGGTAGTCGGGTGCAGTCTGTGTGCAGGGATAAATGATGTCAGCTTTGTTGGGATGCGTCTGTTGAAACTATGTTAGGTACGCGCAAGTAATTCACAGTCATTTGACTGACTGTCAAATGTTAGTCAGATTTGGAACAGGAACAAAAGTTATATTCCGACTGGACACGAGTTTTGACATTTTTTGAAACGACACATAGCACTTTTATTTTAATAGTTTTTCTTGAGTTATTGTGAGTATTATAGTTTAATTTTGGTGGAATTTTAACCAATAATACTTAGGTCGTAACATAAAGTGTGAGCCATTGGAATAAATGTGTGTAAAGTGGTTTTTCTGAATGTGAAAATTCGTGTTAGGTTTTGAAGAGAAAATCCACCATTTTCTTTTCAAAACAAACGACAGCCGACTTGACAAATGACTTGACTTGACCTATATTATTACAATTATATCACTTGACATTGGCAAAATTGTCTGTGAAGAGAAGAAGTACATTCCGACTCATTGAGGTTTAAAGGCTCTGAATGCCACAAAGTGCTTTTACCCAATGCGAAAGATCAATAAAAAAACAAATGATTAAAACAATGACAAGAAAAACTAATGAGGTTTTTTTAAGTTTTTTTTATACAACTATATGATGGACAAGCAGATGTCCCACATGAATACATTGCCTCACGCCCTCTTAGGACGTGTTCAGTGATGCATTGCGCTGCGCTCATCACTTTGAGACATAATTTTATTGCAATACTGTCACCTATCGTGACTTACGCAAAAAAACTTACTTACACACTAACAATAGTACCTAAACGGTTTTACTTCATTCCAACTGTTTTTAAATAAAATCTACAGGCTGATAATGATGACTTTTCCACAAAATATCTACAATCATCTCACAGAGAATAAGCCTTTCCATCTAATTACAATCCTTTTTTGCAAATCATGAGTCCAAACTGGACAGTGATTTTTTAAGTTAATCTTGTATTCAGATTTTAATTATATCATTCGGTGTTTGAATAAAAATGAATCCATTCCGACCGTCAGTGAATAATAATGACTTTAGAATTACGAGGTACTATGTCACACCGATGTGTAATGATGAGAATAATCATTCTTATATAGGTAATAAAACTGGGAATACGCATGCAAAAATTATTCTAGGTAATACTAGGTAAACCTATAATAATTTTTGCATGTAACAGCTATCCAGCTGATACAGCAACATAGACTTCTACAATCTACAGCCTGATACTGATGATGATGCATCGTGATTAAACTAGGCTATTAGCTCATAATAATGCTCCGCTTATACATACAGATAGCTTTTAAACTCTGAGCTATGATCTGATTCAAAATGTCAAAACGCGTAGCACTCGTAGCAAATCGTAGCACTCGTAGCAACCGCGTAGCAAACTCGTAGTACTTGTATATCGAGTACCGACCTACGCAAATATTTTTAAAACTTCTTGGCCGTCTACAGTGCAACACACATCAACCATCACAGTGCTAAATTGATCTGTATAATACCTAACAGTACTCGGAAAAGCACTTTTCATATGATCTCATTTGCATATTTGCAAATTATAGAAAGGTATTCATTATGTTTAGAATATTTAGTAGCTGTCATGATGCAAAAATAACTATTTCAGACAATCATTTTAAATAATTGATTTTAAAACAAACTATTCAGTACTTATGGGCTGGTTACTATAGTGTACATTTATGTTCAAAAATATTAAGTAAATTAACAGAGAGTCATACTTTAGAGCCTTTTTAATATAAGGTGATGAACTTAGGTACTTCCAGTTAGATTCTAGGAACGTTTTAGTAATAAGCTTGGCTTTGTAAATAAAGGCACTAAGATTTTCAGGACATTTCAACATTTAAAAGCGGCAAAAGTACTACAAAGCTCTGTTATATCTTAGCAATTAAAAAAAGTACATTATTGAGAGAAAGATAAAAGAATACCTCTCAACACTTAGCGACACAATCTCGAAAGGGTACTCCCATTTATACCTCTAATAATAGGTACTCGTCAATAATAATTTCATTAAAATGTAGATCTAGTTAAAAGCATTTTTTCTGATTAATTTTCAGTCGCGACCCGCTCTTTTTTTTTAATTGAATATCAGGCCACTTTGAAGGCAACGAGAAAGGGTTGAAAAAAGTTCGTCCTCATTTGAATAAAATAACAGCACTCACACTTTGCATTTACGGAGATATTTCAAATTATATCTGGACTCTTTTTGTTTTAATTTTTTTTTTGTTCCTCGTATTTATTTTATTTTTCCATCAGCCGCTCCCATCTAATTGAGTTAGGCCTCCAAATCGAAAATGTCGATCGAGTTGTAATTCAATTTATTTTTGTTTCTAATGGAGTTCGGAGCTTTTATTCCCTTTTTTTAACTGTAATTTTGAATCATTTGCGTATTGAAGGGTTGCTTGCTCACTGGAGCACGGAATTTGGGTTACGAATCTGAATACTTTTTAAATTAAACATAGGGACTTGGCTTAGCAACATCTTAGAATTAACTCTCTTATCAATATATTCTTCAACCAATTTCAAGTATATGAAAATATGCATGACTGCGCGACCGGGTGTCATACAAAGAAACCTGTCATTTTTTAACGTCATGTTAACAGAAATATGCTAATTCTTCTTCTTTTATTTATGACCTCGGTCTGCCGTTTCGACAGACAAAAATAATCATTCATTTGACACTGGCAAAACTCTCTGACAAAATAACCGACTGTTTTGAAAAGAAAATCCACCATTTTCTCTTCAAAACAAACGACAGCCGACTTGCCGAAGACTTGACTTGAGTTGACTTATGTTATTTCAAATTCATCACTTGACACTGGCAAAATTGTCTGTCGAAATGACGGACAGAGGCCATATAGATATAGAAGAAGAAGATTGATAAAAAAAGAAGAAGGAGATTATTGTAAGCCAATGGAGGCCTTACTTTTACAAAATTAAATGACCATTACACGAATTGTCCATTAAATGTAAGACCGTCCTATATAAGCTACATCTTCTAGATTTAGAACCTGCTGAAACTCAAAGCACAAAAAGTTTCCAAGTACCTAATCAAGAAGGTTGGAGCCACAAAGGCGCATAATGAAGGCATCATGTGTATGTATATCCATTATTATATTAGTAGGTGCAGTAACAATGGCATGTCGCGCGACGGCACTTGACTCACACTTGTCGCTTCTGTGCGGCGCAAGTGCGTTTGATACTTTGTTGTAATAATGTACAAAAAGTAACTAATTCCATAACTGTTATTTATATCTTGGTACAATTTTTTTTATTGCTTACACTGTAGCATAAATTACCCTTTTTCACGGGTTGAAGAATAACAGCTTAAAAACTTGATAGTCGTTTTTTCGTCGAGTCAAAATCGACAGTAATTTTTAGCACTAGACTTTTTATGACTCATGATCAGCATTGCAATTTTGTTTATTTTTCAAATGATAAAGAATTCGATTTTTTCTGCTTGTTACAATTTTACTGGCAAGTTTTAATAAAAGTTAATGGATAAAATCATATTATTTTATTTTATTATTTTATTACCTTATTATTTTATTTTGACTTTGCTGGTACTAAATTTACCGTAGGTATATAGGTAGTCAGACAACGAGATTTGTTGAACTTTTCTATTACCCATCAGTTTTTAGACAAACACTGTTTTTTACAGTGTAGAGCACTGACCCCGTATTGCAAGCTCTGGAACTGCTTTCGATGCGTAGCATAATGTCAAGTGACGTGGCTACAGATATACGAAAACAGAAGCTTTAGACATCTCCGCCTTTGTTAAAAGATTAGTAAACCAGTAAACGCCAAAAAACACTGACATTGGCAAATTCGTGGCAGCCCTAGCCACCGAACAGCCATAGCAACAAAAGAAGAAGAAGAAGCTTTTGACGGAAAAAAAACTGCGCTGAAACACGCTAATATCACTATTTAGTCACAGAATACCTATGATTTAGTATGAAAACAGTTTATAAGATAACGATTGCCCCCCTGACCACACTTGACCGCCTTTCCTAGTATCAAAACATAAGAGTCGCAGTACATCCGACAAGAGCGTTTAAGAGAGTGAGAAAAGCTCGAGCCGGCGCCCGGCCTATTCGTTTCACGGAGGGGCCGCCTACTTTTGTCTTCGCATACGCTGGGAAAACGTGAGTAACTTTAACGTAATTTTTTTAGGGGATTTAATTTTTGTTTTTGTTATGTGTTATCGGACACTAGGGGTGTTTTTATTTACAGATTCAATTAATAAATAAAAACTGCTTAAAAAATTTTTTTTTTAGATTTTTTAGTTAATTTTTCGTCTAATTATTAAAGTAAGTGTTTGTATAAGTAGGTAATAGTGCGTTTTGGTCGGTTTAATAATTATTTGTGTTGTGTACGTAGGATTTGATTAAAATTCCATCGTAATTACACACATTAATTGCTGTAACCTCCATGAATAACAAATCACTCTATCATCACCACACACTCATTTAATAAATAAAATGATTATCGCTACTAAATAAATCATTATTCAAATAATAGGTACTTTTTATTGTTTTCCACCCTAATCTTATATCAGGTAGAAAATCACAATTTTCTAAGGGTGTGATTTTTTTTTTAAAATAATCATACTTTTAAGCAAAAACAAGCCCTATAAGTATGTCATTCATCAACATCATCATCATTTTAGGCTGTTTGCACCCACTGCTGAGTATAGGCCTCCTCTTTATTACGCCATTCTTTCGGTCCCTTGCGAGTCTTGTCCATAATTCCCAGCTAGTTCTACGATGACATTTGACCATCGGGCGGGTGGCCTGCGTCTTGGTCTACGGGTTTGTATATCATAATCATAACCAACAAAAAATACAACCGATTTCTTTGTTTAATTCATTGACTGTTAGTATTGAAAGTCGTAGCAAAAGTTAAATAATAATTATGATACATCTTTTTTAGTTTTTTAACTTACTACATTCGCTCACGGTAAGTCAAAATCTTATAAAAATCTCGGTGTGAGATGCAGGAGTGGTGCTCTCGGCGTGCCTCGGGCCGCAACGAACTTGACACTGTAAGTTGTACATAATTCAGTTTATTTAGCAAATTCTTATTTTACTACCAAACGTACAAGCACTACTTCACTAACTGGGTTTATGTTTAAAGTTAAAGCGGCAAGTAACTAGAGAAACGCGCCAATCTTTCTTAAAACTCATAACTTTTTTACTATTGAGAATGTACTTAGCACGATTCTTCGTTATGATTATAGACTGGCGTAACTAGCCTCAATCTACACCGATTAGCGACGTTTTGCGCGGACACTATTTGGATGGGTGACGGTTAGTGGTATTTACATCTGAAAGTTTCCGTGCTTCAAGGCTCGAGCAGACCGGATGCGTATACCTACGTGACTACGACGCATACACGTATACGCATCCGGTCTGCTCGAGCCTTCAGATGGCACGTTAAACTGTCGGCTGCAGCTCTAACAATCACTTAGATACCACGGAGGCCTTAAAGCGGCCTAAAATGAACTTGCTGTAGATTGCAAGAAAAAGATTATTGCCATCGAAACTATTGAAAAAAAAAATGGTAGGTACCTACTTAGATTATTATATCTCTATTTAAATCCAAACTCTAAGCAAATCAACTTCGGGCGTAAGGGGACGTCAAGGGGTTAAGGGGGTTGTTATTCCGTTTCTAGAGGAATAAATTAGCAGACTTGTGTTGGGCCGTATCTAATGAATGTCTTGTGGACGTCGCACTGAGTTTCATTTTAATTAATTGATTTAATGAGAAATTGACTTCTGCTTCAGAACTGGTTTTAGATATGCCAAGTTTGGGAGGATTTTGATAATCGTCACTAAAAAGGTTAAGGCACAGATCATATAATAGGTACTATAGTATTGCTCTAGGATCAGCCCGAATTTTGACGATCCTAACATTTGTAACTCACTTACCTACACTATGCGGTGACGCTGCAATGTTTTAGAGTTGATGTAGAGTTTCTACACTACGTACCCTCACATAGTAAAGTAGAAAAAATATTGATTGGTTACTCCAATAGAGTGTATAGGGTCTCGAAGTACACGGAGAGAAACTCCCAAAAGGTATTTCTTCAGTACACGTGCTCTGTGAGATAATGCCACTACTTTTTCTGCCATATTTTTCCTATGAAAACATTCACGTGGCAAGTTTTACTATTCTGAAGAACCTAAACTGTTTAAAAATCTTTACATGTGTGTAATTTTTGTATGGCAACACCAAATAATAGATGTCAAACTTCTCTTCGTTTGAAAGAAACTTTTGTGCAGCAGCGGGTAATTCCATAAAAAATATATTTAAAATATAGATGAAAGTAAAATTGTAAAATATTGTTAAAAGTATAATTAGTCTGGTTTTATAGTTCCACGCCTTTTATTATGAAACTAAACAAACAAAAAAGCTGAAGGTGTGTGGGAATAGATTCAAGATGATGAGGTTAGTTTAATCGCATTGTGAGATCAAAAATAACAACTTAATTTTCCTAAACACGCAATTACATTTTACAATGTGTCAGAAGAATTAGAAGCGTGCGTTTTATCGTTACAATCCGAACCTCCACAAGTTTAATTATGCAAACATCAAGCCGTCGCCAGATTTCTCATTAGAGCTAAGATAATGACGGTACACACTGTCGCAAAATTAGATAGCAGGCACGCACCCAAACAGATATACGCGGGACATTAACATAAACCGAATTTGCATGTAAATTACATTTTACAGCATCTTAATTAAAACATTTTGGCATTATAAATGATCAAGCGAGCGGGGTGGGTGTACCCCTGACCTTACTGCGTCCTCGTTTGGTTAATTTGATAGTTTGAAAATGGAATTCGATGCTGGAACCGTTTTCAAGTGTCGCAGTCTGTGGAAAACGTTGACAAGTCACGTGAGTTTCACAGAGGAACTTTTAACTATTAAAGGATTTAAACAATCTCTAAATATATAAAACTCTTTTGAAGCTGACTGACAATCAACGCACAGCCTAAACTATAAGTCCTAGAGGTATGAAATTTGGAGGGTAGGATCCTTATATAATGTAGGGGTGCACTAAGAAAGGCATTTTGAAAAGTCTTGCATTTTGAAAGTTTTTTTTTTTGGTAAATATACATACTTGTGAAGTCGGGCTGTGGAATACTGTGGATGATGATGATGAGGACCTCATACTTTAAGCACCAAAGTTTATTCCTCTTCGGAAGGGTTACCAAACAATTGCAACAGACAAAATTCTATTGCGAAAACATAAACAGAACTTGCACAATTATGCAGATTTTATGTCACCCCTAATTGCCAAGTTATTTAAAGAGGTTTCTGTTAATTTCCTCTTAGGGGTGAAGGGTGGCCACCCTTGGCGAAGATTTTCTTTTCTAAATCGCATGTAAATTTTATTACAGAAATTATTGATGGCAGACGGAGTGGAGACGCAATAAAAAGTTTGATTAACATCAAAGAAGAAGACGCAGTTTTTAGGGCTACTTTTCTACTAGGTATATATATATATTTTTTTTGTCTTAAGTATAGCAAATTACTTGGTGACCGAATCAGATTTGGAATACACTCCGAACTAGTTATTAAAACTTTATCTATATACTATGTTAGATAGATAGATATAAAACTCTTTTACGGAAATTATAAAATAACAGAGTTCATTATTCTTACGTGAAGTACCTACATAATAGATGGCTTTATCGTCAGCGATCTCTTCCAGGCAACATTTGATGTTGCTAAGCGAGCGAGGTCAAAGCTAGGCTAAGTAATGCTTTGAAAAATGTTTTCTTCGCAAAAGAGAAGTTGGACAATGAAGAAAGCTGAAGAGATTGCCTTTGGCTATTCGTCTGTTGCTTGTCTTAGATCTCTCATAGCTGCTTGACTGCAATGCCTAACAAGATGCAAATATTGCTTTGTGTAAGCATTTAAAAACATGACGACATTATAGTTTTTTTAGAAAGGCTCAAACTTATTTGCTTTAGGTATCGACACGGTTTAATAGTTCTGACCTTGAATAGAAGGGAAGTGGGAGGTTGCTTTACGCAGTCAAAGTTATATTCGACTTTTGCGTATTCAAGGTCAAAGTTGTTAAACCGTGTCAGGATCTGTATTCTACGTTACTTTTAAATTTGAAGCTGGAGTGCCTATTTTGTCTGACTCCTAAGGGAGCTGCTGGGTTCACAAAAGGTTAAGCACATCTCTAAAATTATCGCAAAAAAGAAAGAGTCTTGTGTAAAGCACTCAGCCGAAAACAATAATGTCTAACGAAACAACAAGACTCAAAATGCAGACCACTCGAAAAAAAATAAAACAGAAAAATAATGATACAAACCTCTTTAATTCACACAATTACTGCGATATGTGGAGGAGTTGAGCTCTGAACATTCGCGCTTTGCCACCTTTTTACTCGCGCTAAAAAAAGAAAAAATAATCCTGACACAAAGAAAACTGCACTCTTTGCACCGTTTTGAGAATAATGTGCGTGTTCCGTGCACTGGGTCGAAAAAGTAGTGGAAAAACAGGCAAGTGTAAATCGCCTTGTTAATTTCGTCTGCCCTGCGGCGAATTTTGAGGATGTATTGTGTAACCGGCTTTATGCCGCGTCTTCTTGTTGTCTCTACACGATTTTAATTGTGCACGTCATCGGAGCTTTTTGAAAAAAGAATGACGTGTAATTAACGCGCGAATATGGAACGTGACAGCGCGTTCCGAGGGAGCGATATTTTTTTTTAATTAGGCAAGGGTTAGCGTCATGAGGTGGATATCATTATTTTTTGTCGCTTTTACTCCAGTTGGAAATCTCGAGGTTCGCGGATCAAAAGCTTTATGTTAATCCTACTTAGTAGTTACGAAAAATTTGAAATGAAAAAAAAAAAAAACATTATGACGCCACGTGGGCACGTGCTGACTTTTTCAATTGATACATTACCTCTTTGTCAATGACCTTCAGCAACTAGTTTTTCGAAGGCTGGTAAAGTAAAACTTATCATAGGCCATCTTTTAGTAGATAATTAAAAATATCTAAAAAAGAAAGGTCACCGAACTATATTTGAATAAAGGCTCATCTACAACGCAATTAAAGCCATTAAGTTGATTAACACTTACTGTTTATTCAGTGAGGTAAAATAAAAAAAAAAATCGCCGACAATGACTGGCCGAAAAAACGCTATGATACATGATCCTCGTTTGAATCGGTGGTGTTTTTTTTTATTAAAAAATCACATTAACGGCCTTCATTGGGGCGGTGATAAATAATGCCCTCCTTATTCAAATTTTTGTTTTTGTTCAGCCCCCGCGCGTAATAAATGAGCTTATTTTGGTAACGCAAAATGATAGCGAGATAAAAATGCTCGATAAAATATTTCGATGTGTGGTCGGTATTTGGGGAAATATAATTTTAGATAATGCTGCATGGTGGTTTTTGTCAGAAAATATAGGTTCCTAATTAATTTATGATTGACCAAACCGTTTTTATGCTTTGAAAAATTACAAATTCTATCACTCAATTCTCAATACTACTATTAGTGGTATGGTTTCGTCCCATCCTACCCCCAGGGGTATGGCCAGGAGTATGATGGGTCCGAAATGCTGCTTTTGACATCTTATAGGTTCATGGTAACAAAATGGTTTTTATCAAAAGTTGCTCTGATACGGTCATGTACCTAGTAATGTTTCTAGTTTTTTTTTCCTTCCTATTTACACGAGGTGGGACCAGCACAGCATGAGTTTTTCTTCCATTCCACCCATCAACATCTCAGAATTTAGTTTTTTTGTCATCATCTCTCATATCGCATCTCACCATCATCATCATTTGTCTTTTCTAAAACCTGGCTCTTTCTTTATTATCCTACTTTCAAATCTCTAGATAATAATTGAAAGAGTATTTGGCTCCCATTTGTGATCTGATTTTACTGATATGTACCTACGGATAACTGTTCTATTTACGTTTTAACAAAATACGAACACAAGCACATTATCCAGCTTATTTGCCTAGCCTAAATCTCCCGTTCCCAAGCCAATCTAAGAATATACCGCTGCAAATCACCTAATTCCAACCACTTATCGTATCAACATTCGCGAATGACCCAATGGAACGCAATAATACATTTAAGTGGCTAGATGATACACTAGATCGGTTATAGGGCTCTAACGGTAAGATCTTTTTGGCTATAGTTTGATTCATGGATGAGAGCTAAAAACTTTTTTCTATTTTTTTTATCTTATGTATACTCTATGACTCAACCTTATTATATAGTATGGAAACCACTACGTTATAGTATCACTAAGGAACGACCTGTCAAATGTATCTATAATAGGTAAGGTACCTTGCCTGTATTTTTCTCTACTAAATGATCTCTTAGATTTTTATAAAAAAAGATACGCAAAAAAAACTAATTGTCAATGGAATTTGCACTTTACTGAACTATTACGAAAACGCCAATAACAAAAAAAAAAACTATTACGAATGTAGTAGGGATTTTACTTTTTTATTAATGTTCTCACATCCAGTGGAGACAAAGAGTAACAAACAACTTTTTGTTTTAGAGTTTTCAACGAAAAAGGTTTTTTACGAAAATCTCAAAATGTATACCAGCCTATCCCATCTATAGACTAAAGATCATTGCTATAAGTGGATAGAAGGAATATATCCTGGCTTATGCAGGATCTCTAAACTTGTCCACAATGGACCATCATTCAATTGTGTGCTGGAAATGGTTACCTCGCACAATAGGATGAACTGATTGCATTTCTTTTAGTTCATACATTATGGATAAGTGTGCTAGATGTAGTACGGTGTTTAAATTTGAACTGACTTGTATGTACATGTCTCCCAAATTCGCTATTTCCTTGGCTATTTAATAAATAATAGTCATTGAAATAGCACATTTGGTAAACATTCATTATTTTATTTTATTTTTAGCCGTTTTTTTCCCACTGCAGGGCAAATGCCTCCCCTCCCTCCTTCCACTCTTTGCGATAAAGTAAACATTGGTAAACATGGAGATGTCAAATTAATAGCCATTTTGAGGTTATGTAACTTCAAAATGGCTGATAAATGATAAATGGGTATTAATTAGACATTTTGACACTCGTTTATTTCACTTTTTGTTTTAGGTCACACATTACAGATAAATGGGCTTAATCAAGTGGGTTGTTTAAATTTGAACTGACTCATACTTGTCCCCCAAATGCACTATTTCAATGACATAACCTCAAAATGGTTATTAATTTCACAATTTGATACTTTACGTCACTTTCCTTCTACACTGCGATGCCCAATGGATCTCAATGGATTATGGATGAATCAATTTGGATCATGCTAAATTAAATTAGGCTATGAATTGCTGTACCACAAATTTTTAGGTATTTGTAGTTCGTAGTTTTTCACGGTTTTTTGTAATCAAAAAAAGCGTAGGTACGCAGGCGACTGACTTAGAATATTGAGCCAATAAGTATAATAGATACCTAATATACTAGTACTTTTTGCTTGCTGTAGGTACCTACTAGGTTATAGGTTATATGACAGGATGTGTGCTGCTTCATTTTATAAGCTACGGAAAGAGACGAGCACAATTTGCATCATATGGGGCGAGCACTAGTTTGAGAAATCCTTGGCAACGTAGGTTAATAATTAGCAGATTTTTCTGTTGATAAAACAATCTATTTTACGAATAACATTTTTGTATAATAAGAGTAGGTACTTCGAAATAAAAATGTTTTATTAATGCGGTGTGAAAATAGTCGTAATTTTACTAACTAACTTTATCATTTTACAATGTCATCCTACAACTTTGTAAACAATCGGGTCAGTGAAGAATACGGTTATAAAGTCGGCCAGAAACTGTTCTTCCTGGGTATCAGTGGGGATGTGAGGTCGATTATAGCTAAGCGTGCTCCACCTTAGGCTGCAGCTACACTTACCATCAGGTGTGCTGGCAGCCAAATTAGCTATACTTACCTACATCCTAAAGAAAAAAAGGTCTATATCTACGTGGACTTCTATCAGTTGGATGTAATGGATTTTCTGGAATGAGCCGAAATGGAGTGGTATATTATTATCTGGTGCTAGCCCTCTTAATAATCTACAATCCGAGCATCACGAAGGTCGAATGGAAAACGCACGTCAACGGTGAGTTATGATTGCATTAGAAGACGGGAACTTATGAATAGGGTTCCAGGTTTATCAGTTTGACTTTGACGGCAAAGAAGGACAACTATCTTACTAATATTATAAACTCTAAAGTTTGTAAGGATGTATGGGGACACGAGTTTTGTCATTTTTTGAAACGACACATAGCAATTTTATTTTAATAGTTTTTCTTGTGTTATTGTATTGTTGTTTATTTTTGGTGGAATTTTAACCAATAATACTTAGGTCGTAACATAAAGTGTGAGCCATTGGAATAAATGTGTGTAAAGTGGTTTTTCTGAATATGAAAATTTGTGTTAGGTTTTGAAGAGAAAATTTACCATTTTCTTTTCAAGACAAACGACAGCCGACTTGACAAATGACTTGACTTGACTTATATTATTACAATTTTAACACTTGACATTAGCAAAATTGTCTGTCAAAATGACGGACACAAGCCATTATTGAAGAGAAGAAGAAGAAGGATGTATGGATGTTTGTTACTCTTTCACGCAAAAAACTATACTGATGCGATTTACCTACACAAAAATAGGTGCTTTTATGTGGCGTACTTCACTATGTTTTCAACTTATATTTTCCGATTGGCAGCCTAGAATTTTCTAAAATTAAAACCGTGCACGTAACCCCAAACTAAAAAATAACCCTTCAATGACTAATCAGTACACGCTCGTTGACGGTACTATTGCGCCAATAATCATACCCATTGACGAATATTTTCCCGAATTATTTTCGAATCGGTGCCACCGGCTATCGACAACTGGTACGACGTTTAAATTACGGCCGAGCCCATTTTTATCTTGTTTTTTTTGCCCACCGAGCCTAGGGGTGGCGCGCAGATTTTTTTGGACTTATTTTTTTATCGAGCGCGCGACCGGAGCACTTCAGCCTATCGGGTTAAAATGCCGATGTAACTGAAAACTATGCACGAGCTATAACCTGGCTCGTTTGGGTTAATAATAAATAGGGTTATGGCTTATTATGTAAATAATATGTGTAATATATATGGGTTACTTAACTGCGGTCAATTTTCAGGTTAAACTGAAATTAACTAAACTAAAATACGTAAACTACGAATCTACTCAAATAAAATGCTAAAATATCTTAACAGTTCTTTCGAAAAACCATATAAGTAGGTAAGTATAAAAAAATTACTAACAGAAATATACAAGTATAATAGGCTAGTTGTATTATACATACGCTAAGCCGTTCTTTTTATTCGCGCTAAAATGAATTATGTATTTATATTGTGTTATTAGTAAGTACAATAAAAATAAAATATCCTGCGACAACATAGGTCAACCTAGTCTAATATTATGGACTTTCTAATTATTAAAAAGATACTATTCATTTATTTATCTTCATCAATTTAAAAAGATAATTTGATAACTTCTATCTGGAAAGCAGTACCTACATAACATCTACCAGTGTATCCGTATATCCTGATGAAGACAAGTAGCCGGTTTCATGCAATCTGAACAATGTGGTCCAAGCTCCGCTACTTTCATTCGACGACACTGACAGCTAAAGGGTTAACTAGGGCTGCCCACTGTACTTAACCACGATTAAAACTTTTTTGTACGGTGAAGCAAAAAATAGGGTTATTGTTACCACCACTAATATTTACGTTGTTATCGACGACATAGTGTGACAGGGTCTAGTACCTAGACCTAATGGAGACCTAATGGTCTCCACGGCAAAGTGTCGGCGTCTCGTCATGTCGTGTGAAAACGCCCAAATTTATGCTACTCTCTAAATATTGGTACTATCAATTTTTCTAATAAAATCTGGAAAAATATAATTTGGAACAAAATCCAAAACATATTTTTACTGGTTTTTCTAAGGAGAGTATGATCCTGTCTTGTTAGATAGATAGAGAGATAATACGTTTATTTGTCACTAAAACACACACATCAAAGTTTATAACATAAACGGAAAGCAATACTATAGGTACTTGTTCCATAACTTCTTTGAGAGAAGGTTTTAAATTAGGATAGCACAGCCCTGACACCCACACATACGCACAGTAGCAGTCCTATCGACTCGCCTTATTAATAAACATGCGCTAACAATAAATAATTGTTTATAATGAACTTTATAATATATTAGTGCTGATAGTTCATTATCTTTGGCGTACACGCACACCACTGAAACTGTTCACGCAAGTCGACAACGGGTTGATAGTGATGTGCTGACAGCTAAAGGCAGGCTATCGATATCGATGAACCAAAAGCTTTTATATAAAAACCGAATTTCAGATATTAAGGTATCTGATATTAGATATTAAGTAGTAGTAGAGCTCTTTGAGAGAGCTCGTCCGGGGAAGTACTACCACCGCACCTATTTCTGCCGCCAAGCAGCGATGCTCGCATTGCTGTGTTCCGGTTTGAAGGGCCGTTGGCAGCCATTCACCACAAAATTCTCAACTTGAGCGTTTGTATTCTGTGTTAGCCCTGAGTTAGCAGTTACTTTACTACACTATCTATTCGATTATTTCAATTTTCAATAAACAATTTTGTAGAACAATCGACAATGTTCTAATACCTCTGTGACAGCACTACCTGCGCCGAGGCATCGCCGCATGCATTTTCTTTTATCGACATATTGATTAATGTTACTTGATTTGAATAATAATTTTCAGATATAAATGTTATTGTATGATAAATTTAGTGCAAATTGTAACATGAAACCAATTGTGAATTACGATTTTACTATTCCAGACAGGAATATTAAGGTTTTTAATTACAACATTTCATTTATTGCTGCTATTTTTATAAAGTTATCAGAGGACGATATTATTGATATTACAGTCCCATTAATAGTTATTGTCAAAAATTGCACGCAATAAATTGTCTCGAATAAAATATAGCCATTTATTTATTTACAAAATCGTATAAAAATTAGTGCATTGAAAACATAAAAGTTATTAATAAAACTAGAGAAGTTGCTCTATAAAAATACTCCATTTATTTTATATATATGAAATTATAATAAATTAATTAATATTTATTGTTGAGGGCGCCACTGGCGTCGACTCTAAAACGATCAGATTAAGCCCACCAGAACAATATGCGTATGTAAAACGACTCTAGCATACACTGACTTATTGACCCAACTCTCCAGTCACAACAAACTTGTAAACACGTGAAAGGGGTCAAAGAAAAAGGCACAGGACACAAGCCGACATTGAGAGGTGAAGGTCGCAAAACAAAAGACGGAGAACCCAAACCGGTAGAAACATCGCTACTCGATTACGTGGGCTGGCGAAAACGTAAAAGAGTTTAGTAGGAAACAGTATCGGACTAGAGCTGATAATACCACTGCCAGCCCTTGTTAATGTTACTAAAAGTAAGCACTCTCAGTTTAATCATTTAAAAAATGGTACTTAGTGCAGGAGACTGAAAGTTTTCTGAATCCGAACAACGAGGATTTATTTTTATAAGCTAAAAATGAAACTGCTTTTCTAACTACAACAATCAATAAGATCGTTCGTCGATAGGTTGCTGTTGAGGGCTTGTCTTCTAATTTTTAAAAGTGCCAACATTTACTGCCACAATATTAGTTTATCGCAGCATATAGAGGAGAATATCTTAGACGAAAACGAAAATGCAAAACGCAGCGACTGAGTGGTCGCACACGCCAAGCAGCGAGTGGTAACAGATAAAAATAAATCACTACAGAGGTCCGTCCCTCAATACTAGGATCATACCTATACAGCGAAGTGCGCTGAATCTACCATCAATCTACCATCAATTATAATTATAGCTGTTGGGATAATTAATTTAATTTAAATTGTTATCATACTTTTAAAACTAAAAATCACACTTTCAACCACTCCATATCAATATTCAACCCAGACAGGCCCTGGCAAGCCGGTGGTCCCATATTTCACGGAGCTTCTCTGTCTACTTGCATTGTACCACCTCCAGTGATCTTTTATAGTTTTACACGGTCTACGATTGCTCGTAATCTTGTATGAGTTGTTTACTTACGGCAGCTTTGTTTTTGTTTGTTTTGGCCAGTTGGTTTATGAAGTACTTGGTTGGTTTAGTTGGAGTATCTTTATTAGTCTTTCGGTTTGTGATGAGTTGGATCAGTTTATGGTTTTATTGAATAGCCAGTAGCCTTAAATTTAAGGGTTAAACCTTTATCATTATCTCCAAAGTGTTATTACTTGAGTCTTACTTTTTCTTGCTCTAGTTAAGTCTATTTATTGTTTGGTAGAAAAGTCGTCAGAAGACCAACATGTCCTTGTGCAACTTCAAAAATTATTGTTGTCTTCCATTCTTTTGCGTAGGTAGTACTTTCCGGCAGCATCACCAACTCTTATTTGAACCAAACTAAGGCTCAGAAAAGTAGAAGAGTTTTTTATGTTCATTTCTTAGTATTTATAAATAAACGACTTCATTTTTTACGATTCTACTCAAGAATAATCTATGATGAAATCTTTCCTTAGGTAAACCAATGGAAGTTTTTGTATTCTTTTCGGATTGGATCTTTATTTTATTAATATTCTTATACATAATATAGGTACTCATTCCTTTAGATACCAAAATTAATGGAAGTTTACGTATTATTCTGGGATTGGATTTTCCATATTTGATTAATATCCTAATTTATACTAATCACATCACACAGTCCTATAAAGCAGTTTGTCACAATTTTCGGACAGCTCCTCACGTTTCACCATCAAAGTTTTACGAGTGCCGGCATTATTACAGATGCGACTAGTGACTAGCGACTAGCGACACACGTAGACCTCATTAAAGCAAGATGCGTAATAAACCAACACATTACTCTTCACAAATACAATGTAGACTGCCGTAAATTACTTACTGTCGCCGAATAGCGCATCAGCGAATAGTTTGTGTGTGTCCATTGGTTGCGATACGGATTTTAGTCTATAGGTGTTATTATAAAACTGTAAAAAAGCCAAAAACTAAAATTAAAGATGATGATGATGATGTCTTCCTGGCCGGTTTCGGCTACGGCGACATTGTTGCTGCTTGATGCCTATGAAATTATATATAAAATTAAATATAAAAATATATAAAATTAAGGATATGGATAAACTAAATATGCAGTTCTACTAAATAAACCATTCTGATTTCAAAAATCGAGTTTGTCTGTTTGTTTGTTCACGGATCACGCCTTAACTACTGGACCAATTTCAATGAAACTTATAACAATCAGAAGCCCGTAATTTTCTTTGTGGTTAAATGCTTAAATTACTTTTAAAGAGCTTATTGAATTCATTTTCAGTCATTTTCATCGGTGTCATCAGGAGTCATTTTCTCGTATCATAGCACTACAACACGGTCATTTGGGCAGGTTGCAACTTTTAATTCTCAGCCGGACCACTATGCTGGACTGTCAACAAATTGTCGCTCTGTCGCGCCGCGCCGTGGCACGGAATGTCGGACAAAATTGTGTCACAAAATAGTCGTAGTACAATGGACAACAACGAAGACGGGGCGCGAACTTGTGTCCCATCCCATTGTGTGGACTTGAAACAATAATCTGGAACCGTTGTAATGAGTCGGGCCAACAGTCGCTGCACAGTGGTCGTATATTTTATTATTAATTAATTTAAATGCACTGAGGTATTTTGATTAAATTAATCGAGTTGAAAGGTCAGTCGCTGTAAAAGGTTATGGGGGTAAATTATGTACAATATTTCGATAATTAGTCAAATAATAAGTAGTTATAATTAGTTTTATTGTATTGAAGTCATCAGTTAATAGTATGTAATTTTTCAGACTGCTGATAATAATGATGGAGCTTTTGATCGTCTTTTCATGTCTTATTATTATGACTACCATATAAGTAGGAACTAAATTTTTTTTTTTGAATATCAGTAAGAATGACACACTTATGGCCAAATACACTAACGCCACCTAAATTAAGTTCACGCTTAAACTATTGCCATCTCTTGCAAATAAATAATGTCAAACAGAGGCAGAGCAATTTTATGTGGTGCTTAAATTTGAGTGACGTTTCAGTATTCCGGCCTTGGCCTCATAGAGACCCAACATCATTTTTTTATAGTTAAAATAATTAAAATGATATGTCAGATCTGCAAACCAATTTCGCCGTGATGGCTTGCGCCGCCGCCGGTGGTGACGTGCCGTGCCGTGCCCGGTATGACACCGTGCCGGTTTACGGCGCGATGTCGTGCCGTTTTGCAATGATGATGTCGTACCGTGGTGATTCCAGACCTCACATTTTTAATGTCATTTCACCCCAATTATGCTATTTCGTATATCTGTCACGTCGCTTGACATTATGCTTGGCAGCGAAAGCAGTTCAGAGCTTACGATATGGGGACTGATGTCAATTATAAAAGCAGTAGAAAACTTTCGACCACTGTAGACCGCCCGACCGCAAGACGTCTGCCCGGGCTGGCTTCTTATGCAGATTTTACGAGAGGCCACGACTGTAAGCGCTATAAGCAGCGCTACATCGCTTAATTGTTCGAATCAGACGTAATAACAAAAACAGCAGCTTAAAGCTGTTCCGTTTGGCAGCGCTGCACGCGTAATGTCTTGGCCCTAGGCTATTGTGTGCAGACATACAAAAGATCTGTTTATTGTTTATTATTATTACGAGCATCCGCTCGCGGCTTTGCTTGCATGGCTTTCAGATAAAGACTTCAACCACCCGATGATCACCAGAGCTCATGGAAGACGGTAGCAGTCAGTTAGCTTTTTTAAGCTATTTTCAGAGCTTTATTCTATCAAAATTTGTACATAAATAAACTACAAATTCTCAGAATCAAAAATACAAAAAGGTGCTGTCAATTACCTACTAGACTACACGACACTAGATTTTTTTTCTTAGAATAAAAGTGTGAGCCATTGGAATAAATCGAATCAAAATCAAAAAATCAAATCAAAATCAAATAATGTTTATTGGGCCCTATAGGTAAATTAGTATAAAAACATGCCTAGCAACAATCATAGCGAAGTACTTATTCTAGTAGGCAAGTCATCATAGTAGGTACTGAGGGTACCTACCTTAACTGCTGACTTGCTTTTATAATATTTTATCAACTAGTATTAGGTAAGTTAGGCAGTTAAATACCAAACTATATTAGGTTAGGAGCGTCAAGAACCGGACTAGATTAATTAATTGTGTGTAAAGTGGTTTTTCTGAATGTGAAAATTCGTGTTAGGTTTTGAAGAGAAAATCCACCATTTTCTTTTCAAAACAAACGACAGCCGACTTGACAAATGACTTGACTTGACTTATATTATTATAATTATATCACTTGACATTGGCAAAATTGTCTGTCGAAATGACGGACAGAGGCCATTAATGAAGAGAAAAAGAAGAGGTCAAAATAATCTAAGTACTTAGATATCAGAGTAATTATTCTTGAGTCATTTGACACCTCTGAATCAGTCTCCATAATTTGCTAAATCAATCCTTAAACAGAGTAGTCACAATACAGCATACAGTCACCACTACATTTAGGCGCCACCATAAAAGTATTAATTGCGAGATTAGACTCTATTATTCTAGATAGGATAGAGTAGTGTAATATCAGATAATTTACAAATAATCAAAAAAAGTATATTTAATATATTTAATCAAAATTGACCTTTATTCACAAAGAAAATTACAACTAATACAGTACTTACAATATTCACAATATTTACAAAATACACATGAAACAGTTGAGCCATCTACAAACCGTTGCAAACGATTTATAGATAGCTCAACTGGTCCAAATCAGTACCAATTTATTGGAAGCGAAAAAAAGTAAATAAAGCTTTACCGCAAAGCTCAATGGTAATGGAGTTCAAACACTTTGGTCCTAATTTTTACGCCCGTAGTATTTACACATAACCCAAATCATTGAAAACTTATAGAAAAAAAACTATTTTACTAAAATTTTACTATGACTATGACTATGACTATACTACTATGACTAAAAATGTTGTAGATTTCAGTAATTATGTTAAAATTGTAGACAAAGTTTTGCTTATAATCACTAGAAAATAAAAGCGTTAAAAAAATTATTATAATAAGCGTGCTTATTAACATAAATCGTAATTACGGTAATAAGCGCCTGCGAAAGCTTATCATCATCGTCATCATCAATATATATAAAACTCTTTTGAAGCTGACAGAGAATCAACGCACAACCTATAAAACTCTTTTGAAGCTGACAGAGAATCAACGCACAGCCTAAACTATAAGTCCTAGAGGTATGAAATTTGGAGGCTATAGGTTCCTTATATAGTGTAGGGGCGCACTAAGAAAGGAATTTTGAAACGTCACACTCTAAAGGGTAGAACGCGAGCAACGCCGCGGGCGACGGCTAGTATAATATATTTTTCCACGATACTCATAATAATTAAATGTAATAATAATCTTGGACTTTTCACACATCTCTAGTTCCAGACTAAGCATAGCTTGACTAACGGAACTAGATTGCTGATAGATTAAAAACAAATTTTTAAAATCTGATTCACTGAATTATCTGCAGTTCTATCTTATTCTGAAACAAGGTGCCATAACAATTAATTGGCATAAGTTCCAGGCGAGCCTCGATAATTGTACTGTGTACACGCAATAATATCTACCAGTAAATGACTCATCCAAGAGATCTACTGCAAAATTGTACACGAAACTTTATTTCACTTTGACTTACACTGCACACTAATACTGAAAATATCTGTACGATCAAGAATTTCTCCCATATAACTGCGCAGTGTATTTTAAATATGTCTAGTGAACTTGTAGAGTAGTGTACGATTTATAGAACGTACGGGGATTAAAATGATGTCATTCTGTAATCACAAGCTGTAATTTTGAAATTATGAGTGGCGTTAATGTAAATAAATTAGGTCCAAGGAAACGGTTGCAGATAGTCAAAATAGTTACATTCATGTGGTAAATTTAAGGAAATAGAACTTTTAATCCATGCTATAGTGGCTTAGTGACTGAAACATTTTCAATGTTACCCAGTCTAAAAAAGTGGTCACAAATCTTGTGACTTTGAATTGGAAGATGAGTTTTCATACAAATTGGGGGGAGTTGAGATATAGAATTGACTCAAAACCGTTTTTTCTATGTATTATAAGTATGTATTTACAAAAAAAAATGTATGTGTGTATTCTATCAGCCATCTAGTTTCCATAGTACAAGCTTTGCTTTAGTTTGGGACTAGAAGGCGTTGTGTTAAGTGTCCGTGAATATTTATTTATTTATTTAAATTAAAGTCGGTTTTTCCATAGTTTTTTAAACTTATAAATTATTATAAATAAGGTTCCAAACAGACGGTCTCAAACGATAACTTCATAATTTGTAAGGGGCGAAGTAAACAAGCCAAATGCATTCCTAACTCGTCGACATCAATATTCTAGTGAAGCGTTTATTATCATATCTCATTATACAAGTTAGTGCTTCTACCGTCCGGTTCCCCCTTGCTGTATTTATACTCAGCGGATAACAAGCGGACTTATTTGAACAAATATTTTTTGAGACGATAGAGATCGACTTGAATTTTAATTTGATTGCCTGTTCTAGAGCAAAACGTCTGTAAAAATAAAAGGCTGAGAGAATAGTATTAGGTGCTAGGCAAGCTTACTCCATCTAAACACTGTCCCAGGCACTACAGAGCGTCGTTAAGTGTAGACATAGGTTGCCTCCTGACACTATAAATCATCTTCAATAGGTAAAGGCCTATACTCGTATAAAAATAAATACCATATCATACTAACCCTGAGTGGATTGGACGTCTTTCTAATTTCACCGTGTTTTAAGGCCGCTTTCACATTTTCTAGCAGCGGATTTGTCACTGATGTTAAATTTTTTTATTTATTTTTTGTTTTCAAGTTTCTCCAGGTACAGGCAGCTAATCAAGGATTTTGTGCCTGTATTTTTATGCTCCATTGAACATACGATTAGTTATAATATTATATCATTAGGTATATAAAATTATTATTACTGCTTTTCATATTTCTAGGCCACCTTAGTAACCTTATTACCAAAATTACCCTTGATACTGATGAAATATTTATAAGTAATGTAAATAAAGAGGGATTTGTCCGCTGCCCAGAAACCAATGAGCTGTTTCTTCAATGATCCGTCCGCTTAATATCCATACAGCCCTAAGTTAAAGCCTTGTTACTAACAATCGCCAGTTGCTCTAGTTATAATAAGCTCTGTTACGTAGCATTAAGGTTCATATTTGCACGTTTATGCTTAGTTGTAAAGGCAAAATCGAGTTTGGAAATGCAATTTGGAAATGAGTTCTGGGCAAGAGCCCTTCATGTCTTAGATTTCTTGGCGGTACCGGCGCATTACTGCCGCTATGGGTATAATTTAGTAACAATTACACGCAATTTTCAAGCTTATTACAATGAAATCACTGTAGGATTAATTTTATACACTAAAAAATCTTTTTTATTAGCTCTAGCAATGTTAAGTTTTTACAAAACAAGTTAAAAAAGTGGAAAATCTGTTTCATAAAGTAGCTTATTCAATAACCACAAAATAATAGGTCACTTAAAAAAATTGCGTGCTCTCCTTTAACTCAACCTAAAAACTTAAAAAGTAGGTATACCTATCTGTTTATATGTGTTACGTATAACTTTGGCTGTACCTTACATAACTAAAGCAGTGTTTTTTAACTACATTATAATTCCGTCGGATAATATTTCCTATCTGCTTACTGAAATCACTGAGTGAAACTAAGTGCTCTTGACTATTCATGAGTTGTCCTCAAATTATCACTTTATAGTGTCAGTATATAGTCCGTTCCAAAATTAGAATGCTCTTTACATAAAATAAGTAATTAAATAGTTTTTTTATTACTTTATGATTTAAGCAGAGGCAATCGTGGTTTTATAAAAACCTGCCTGGTCTTATTCCAGAACGGAGGCTAAAGAAAGTCAAGGTTTAAACCTTGACGTTGACGTTCAAACCTTGACTTTCTTTAGTCTTCGTTCTGGAATAAGACCGGCCAGGTCTAAGTCTGGCCGGTTTTCTGAACTGTTTTCATACAAAATCATAGGTATTCTGTGACTAAATAGTGACATTAGCGCGTTTCAGGGCATTTTTTGCCGTCAAAAGCTTCTTGTTTTAGTATATCTGTAGCCACGTCACTAGACATTATGCTGGGCAGCGAAAGCAGTACAGAGCTTGCGATATGAGGGCTGGTGCACTTATGATCATGGCTACACAAACTAATCCGGGCATCTACTAGCAAAACTCAAACAGGTTTCAAAATGTTGGCCATTTGGGTGCGCTTGAAACGTCCGGCTGCGACGACCAATATTTTGAATGGAAAACTTTGCAGTCGTCGTAAATTGGCCGACAAAAACACTAAATTGTGGAAACTTACACGAAAGTAAAGAATAAAATATGCGAAATAGTCTTAATATCTGTTTTACTGTCTTTTCAGGTGTTCATACATACTTAGTCGCTATTTATGTTAGTAAACGTTTAGTTAAGTAATTATTTACACAGTTATCGAAGCGAGGTGAAGACAAATATAATTAAAAGCCGGTAACAAGCGCACTAAGATTTTATTTCACGGCTATCTAATTACGGAAATTTAACTTCTCATTACGCGCGTTTCCACTGTCTACTTTCAATTGTTATTTAAAAAAAAAGTTTTTTTTTCAGAAATGCAATGACGTTTTGATAGATAGGTTAAATAAATAAATACAATATTTATTTTATATTTCAAGCATAGGTAGCTCATAGGTTTACATAACATCATAATATCATCTAATCAAATCATAATAAATTAATTAATTAAATAAGACACACAAATATTAAACACAGATAAAAAAAGTTTAAAAAAATTTAGGAACATCTATCTAGTAGTGTCAACAAAGGTAATTTTATTTCCTATGACACGGCTTTATTTATTTTATTATTAAATATTTTCTTAGTTGTTGTGTCTCGGGAGATAAACGTGAAATACATTGAATAGTTTATTTTTATTTTAGAGGTTAGAAGGTACCTACTTATGTTTACCTACCTATCTACAACACTGTAGCATAACTACTAAAAGCTTTATTCCTCTTAAAGTTAGGTAAGTACTTCCAAACACAAGGTTATTCAGAGGCGTCATAGCATAAACAACAGTTACTTCTAGGCGACGCGTTGTATGAGTCGAGGCGATTTGTCCGTATGGCCAAGTATAAATCACCTCAATACACCAATATATCAGTTGTAACTGTTGTAAGGCGCTGCTGCTGACGAATATTTGTTGCGTTGTGACAAAAGCAGCTTTAGTCTGGTTTTAGGTAGTTTTACTTGTATCTTAGACTAGCCGTCGCCCGCGGCGTTGCTCGCGTTCTAGACCCTTTAGAGTGTGACTTTTCAAAATACCTTTCTTAGTGCACCCCTACACTGTATAAGGATACTACCCTCCAAATTTCATACCTCTAGGACTTATAGTTTAGACTGTGCGTTGATTCTCTGTCAGCTTCAAAAGAGTTTTATATATATTGATGATGATGATGATGAAGAACATAAAAAACTGGGCAATTCTGGTAATGAAACTTTTAAAAAAGAAAAAGGACATTTATGTTGAGAACATAACATACACCAGCATTGAAGATGATTTATACAGCGTCAGGAGGCAACCTATGCCTACACTTAACGGGACACTGTAGTGCCTGGGACAATATTTAGATGGAGTAGGCTTGCCCAGCACCTATACCATCCTCTCAGCCTAGTCAGCCATATCCACAGGAAAGACATCGTCAATACGTGCGGAGCTAACCAAGCCGCGGGTTTCCTCACGATGTTTTCCTTCACCGTTAAGCTCGTGTTAATGCGCATATAAATTTTCCGAACGAAAAATGCATTGATGCACGTCCGGGATTTGAACCCGCGACCTTCGGATCGAAAGTCGAGGTACAATCCCACTCGGCCAACACGGCTATCCACCAGTTCTTAAATAACTACAATACTTACAACAATACATGCGGAGCAAGTAAATAGGTACCTTTATTACAGGGACGAGACTACACACATCTACGATCTACCCATTTACTTAGGTACTTTCCTACTTTCATAGGTACGCACTCAACGAAGGCCCATGAAGACCTTTTTGATTTTTCAACGACTCCCAAAGCTCCCAAAGATAAAGTCCGATATATTTTGACTGCTCTTCATGGAAATGTATCGATGTATAGAGATGTATATCGATGTATACAGAAATAGATTACTTCAGGTTGAAATACCTAACCCTGAATGAAGTTGAAACTATTTTAGACCGACTTCTAAAAAGGAAGAGGTTCTCTCTTAATTTAGTCGTATTTTTTATGTTCGTAACCTCTCAGCTCGGTTTTCTAAAAGTAATTTAAAAAAAAAAATATCTTATAAGATCCTGATTCCACTTAAAGCCAGAAGGTTTTCCTAGTTTTTGTAAAAAAATATTTAATAGGTCCTAGGTAATTTAGGTATACTTCAAAAAAGTTTAGTTGTAAAAGGTGCAATGGAAACAAGCAAACATAAAAATTCATTTCACAACTAAACCCACTCGTCCCATGTTAAGAATAATTATCATAAATTACATTTAAGTATGTACTTGTTTTAATTTAATGACTGTTAATAGCATTTTAGGAGAGGATTACAATACACTTGTAACAACCGCTTAAATTATAACGTTAACGCGCTTTCCACAGCCTATAAAAGCTGTAAAACATTCTGTAATATATTAATATTTGGTATGCTTTATGAGGCCTTTTCATTTCACCAAAAAGAAGAAGAAAAGTAGTTCCGAATGGCTCGACACTTACACCATTTATTCTGTAATATAATTAATATTTGGTATGCTTTATGAGGCCTTTTCATTTCACCAAAAAGAAGAAGAAAAGTAGTTCCGAATGGCTCGACACTTACACCATTTATTCTGTAATATAATTAATATTTGGTATGCTTTAGGAGGCCTTTTCATTTCACCAAAAAGAAGAAGAAAAGTAGTTCCGAATGGCTCGACACTTACACCATTTATTCTGTAATATATTAATATTTGGTATGCTTTATGAGGCCTTTTCATTTCACCAAAAAGAAGAAGAAAAGTAGTTCCGAATGGCTCGACACTTACACCATTTATTCTGTAATATAATTAATATTTGGTATGCTTTATGAGGCCTTTTCATTTCACCAAAAAGAAGAAGAAAAGTAGTTCCGAATGGCTCGACACTTACACCATTTATTCTGTAATATAATTAATATTTGGTATGCTTTAGGAGGCCTTTTCATTTCACCAAAAAGAAGAAGAAAAGTAGTTCCGAATGGCTCGACACTTACACCATTTATTCTGTAATATATTAATATTTGGTATGCTTTATGAGGCCTTTTCATTTCACCAAAAAGAAGAAGAAAAGTAGTTCCGAATGGCTCGACACTTACACCATTTATTCTGTAATATATTAATATTTGGTATGCTTTATGAGGCCTTTTCATTTCACCAAAAAGAAGAAGAAAAGTAGTTCCGAATGGCTCGACACTTACACCATTTATTCTGTAATATAATTAATATTTGGTATGCTTTATGAGGCCTTTTCATTTCACCAAAAAGAAGAAGAAAAGTAGTTCCGAATGGCTCGACACTTACACCATTTATTCTGTAATATAATTAATATTTGGTATGCTTTATGAGGCCTTTTCATTTCGTTTACTCCCTGTAGATCTAGTGATCCAGATCCAATTGGTTCTACTGAGAACTTTTTTTCCCAATGAATCTATTTTAAAAAACTGCGTCACAAATTGGATCTATTGCATCTACTTAGAAAATGACTAGATCCATATTGGTTCCATTAAGAATCTGTTTTCTCATTAAACATCAAAAAGAAGAAGAAAAGTAGTTCCGAATGGCTTGATACTTACACCATTCGGAAGCCCTTTTTCTGGATTGAAACATAGGCTATATTTTATTGAAATCAAGGACGTGGATTCTTAGACACAGCTTGAACTCTCTAAACCAAGAGCAGCCATTTGCTACGAGGTTCCTCGTATGCTGGTTGATATTTTGGTGGAAAGTTTCGCACGCGTCGCGGGTATCAGCTAGTAGAGAATATAGATAGATAAGTATGATATAACTTACAATTACACTTATATCCAGTTGACTGAAAAAAAAGTCCATCAGTTTTGTTAGTTTTTTCACAGCTTGCAATTATCAACTCTACTTTAAGTCTAGTTTAAAACTTAAAAGAAGCACCAAAGAAGAAACTTTCATCATCATCATCATCATCATCTCAGCCCGGTATCACCCACTGCTGGGTATAGGCCTCCTTCATGTTATGCCAGCCTCCTCTGTCTTGTGCATGCCGCAACCAGGTGTTTCCTGCGACCTTTACGATGTCGTCGACCCATCGCACTTTCGGACGACCCAGATTCCTTCGGCCTGATTTCGGCCACCATTCCGTCAAGGCTTTACTCCACCGGCCATCACCACGTCTAGCCAGGTGTCCTGCCCAACTCCACTTGAGGTTTACCGCTCTATCACCGACGTCGTATACTTTCGTACGGCGACGGATTTCGGTGTTGCGAACTCGATCTAAGAGTGTTATGCCGAGCATGGCTCGCTCCATGGCCCTTTGTGCAACTCGTACTCGGTGCACAGTCTCCTTAGTGAGCGTCCATGTCTCGGCACCGTATGTCATGGTAGGCAGGACACACTGGTTATAGAGACGGGTTTTCAGGCACAGCGGGATTTTTCTTGATCGGAATACATCTAAAAAAAAGAAAAAACTTAAAAAAAAAACTTTTTTGAAGAAACTTTAAAAAAGTTTAAAGTTGACACAACAGAGGGCGGTCGATAGTTGATACCGGTTCGAAAAGGGGGTTAATTAATAATAACGGCGTATGGGTGATTAATGAAACCGTACCCTTCCTAATTTATAGTTGGACTTAAGCACCTCGCCCCCCGCGCCTCGCAGACCCAAAGCAAACTAAATATCCAATACCTCGATGTTGGGCCGGATGGAGTGTCTTGATACTTGTGCATTGATTTACTTACCTAGATATATAAATAAAATAAATAAATATTTACGGACATTTACTTATACTTTATAATAGAATACGTATTTAAGAATACATATATATAATTATATATTAATTTATTTCTACGCTTTTAGCATACGTATTTAAGAATACATATATAATTGTAAATACATACCAACTATGTATTATAACATAGTAACACCCAGACACAGAACAAACTTCTATGTTTGCCACACACAAATGTTTGTTCTCGGTGAGGATCGAACCCACGGCCTACCAGCCCGGAAGGCAGAGCTACTACCGACTGAGCCATGACGTCTGTCAGTCAAGATCAGGTTTGTCGGAAGAAAACTTTTCGCAGGGTTACGCTCGCTTATTTGGGCTAAGTTCTTGTTATTTTACTAAGTACCATAAGGAATAAAGAAATAATTAAATCAACAGAGTAAAGAGAATGACAAATTTTATTACAAAGAAGATCATTGGTTGATTTAGATGCATTTCGTGGGTTCGATCCCCACCGAGAACAAACATTTGTGTGTTGTAAAAACATAGATGTTTGTTCTCTGTCTGGGTGTTTCTATGTATTATAAGTATGTATTTACAAAAAAAAAATGTATGTATGTATTCTATCAGCCATCTAGTTTCCATCGTACAAGCTTTGCTTAGTTTGGGACTAGAAGGCGTTGTGTTAAGTGTCCGTGAATATTGATTATTATTATTTCAATGGAATTTACTGACAGGCTTACATAAGTACACTTTCGGATTTGACACAAAGTTCGTCCTAAAATAAGCCCATAAACCAAGTACCAAAACAGTTAAGTCAGTCCACATTATTATGAAGACAAGTACGAGCAGTGTATTCGGACTTTGAAAATCTAATTACGTAGCCAGTACCCTTACCTCGATCGCTCCTTCGCGCCCGCCCGGCGACGCCGCCCGCCCACCGGCGCTGTCCCCACTTGGGCAAGTTTGATTCGGACGAGTTCTCTAATAAATGGTAAATCATTATTTTGCTACCAGTATATTGAAACAAACATTCGACTGCGTACAGTTTAAGGAAATTGAATAGAATATGAATATGATATGCCTTTGTTTTCTTCTATAGCCAACAAACAATATCGTGGACATAGCCTTTGTCTTTTGACACTTGGTTCTTCAAAGTCCTTAGGTCGGAGATGCACAATATGCACATCCCACATACATCCATCTTAACACGGGTTAAAACACTAAATGTTGTGTGTAAGTTGCTGGCAGCTTAAATAAAATTACAGATCCATGACATTTTGTTGCACTACGTAAGTTTTTAAGCTGCTAAATGGGTATAAAATGCACGACGATATTCTCATGCTTTTTTAAAAGATTCACACAATACGCGGTTAGGTTCGCTCATAACTGCTCAGTGGGGACAGGACCAGTTTGTCCAAGCGCACGAATTATACATGTTGTATTAATACGGTGTTCAACTCTATTGCTAGTGAAGTTTTAATTCGATAACCCACTACCACCTACCCCCTTCCACAATAATGTATTTATGGAAGATACCGCGGGACTAATGAGAGCCTCTTTATGTTAGCCAGCCGTGGTTTGGCCGGAAGGATAGTTTTGTGATAGTACTTGCTCATTAATAAATTGGGAACAGTGAAGTTTTGGCGCTTTCAGGGTCCTGTGAAGAGAAAATCCACCATTTTCTCTTCGAAACAAACGACAGTCGACTTGACGAAGACTTGACTTGACTTATATTATTTAAAATTCACCGCTTGACACTGGCAAAATTGTCTGTCGAATAGACGGACACAGGCCATATAGGTTTAAAAGAAGAAAAGAATAAGAATATGGCCGGTAAGTATGTAGTCTCATGAGTTATAATATCCTAAAGATAAAGCGCTTATTTTTCTTCAAAAGTAAAACTGAATGGATAATCAATGTCGAAGCTTCTACATAAATTGAAAAGATGGCGACATAAACAATATATCAGTTTTTATATTGTAACGTTCTGAGAGAGACACTGTGGCCTTTTGAATAACAAACTGGGCACTAAGAATAAAAAAAATGTTTCTTGACAAATTAATTCTTTACTAATAAAGAAAATTATGACTAACTCCAAAATAGACATGAGGCAGTTGAGCCATCTACAAACCGTTGCAAACAATTTATAAAAGCAATTGATATTTATTATTTTGTTCAAAATATACAAAATACTGACGCTAGAAAATGAATTTAAGTTATAATTATAAGTAATAATGATTAGAGCTATCGGCAGCACGACATCAACTGACCTCCCGTCTCACACCCTTTTGTTCTAAGCACGGAAGGAAGAGATATGGATGCGGCGTTTGTCAAAAAAAACTATAACATGAAACAGGATCTTACTCATACACTTGAGGTGGAAACCGAAAGTTTTATTGAACTGTATCTCTATCACGAAAAAATCTGACAGTCGTCGCGCTAACATATTCGAGTTATATTGCGCGTCAATGCCAGCTCGACTGCCAACTGTTGTAGTGACACCGCGCAGTGTATCTCGGATACGCTAACGTTACGATACGTTTGCGATTGTCACATTTATTCGTGATCAAGGCTGGTCTCAAATTCGAGACTATGATTCTATGAACTATATTTATATTTTATTCCAGATTAATTTTTTTTATGGATAACCCAGAATTGTTGCTCTCTCTAATATTCAGTTACTCTTTAGACTCTATATAAGACGCGTTTAGATAATCAAAAAAATCACAGTACCTGTTTATCCTGTCATTAGTTTCCTTTTCGGCCACTGTGGCGTTTGTGGCGCGCATTGTAAAGTGCCTTCTCTATACTTTCGTTCGCAAAACTAACTCGTTCTAGGGGGGCCCACCGCACCCCCAGTACGTCTCAAACTTCCTATAATTAATTACGCTCATTATCATTATTGTTCCGAAGGCAGTTTTGCTTCGATAATGAATTGTTCGGCTCCATCATTAATTAGTTTATTATAATAAGTCGGAACTTTGCTGGTAGATTATTAATCAAGTTTTATCAGATGCCGCTGTGGAATACTTTGCAAAAATGAATTGTGATTTGGACTTGGAGAAGGAAATTCATAAAAGTGTAAATTGTACCCCACTTACAAGAATAACCCTTTATACCTACTTTGTTCTACGTGTACAAAAATATAAAATATTCCCGAAATCCTCACCAGTAGAGTTAGTTTTTTTTTCAAAAATCTCCATTTGTTATGTTATGCCATGCTACAGTGTAGCAGTGGGGATCTTTAGATTTTTTTTTCGCAAATCTGAACGGGTCTAAACGTCACAATTTGGTGTTCTATAGTTTGCTCGTGTCATGAGAGATTCTCTCAATATACTTTTTATGGAGTTTTTCAGTTTCACCCAACTAAATCGACACCATACTCTTTTTGGAATGTAATTAGATTAAAAAGTAGTTCTGATTATTATTAATTATTCCGTATTAAGCAGTATTCTTAACCCTTTTTCTGTCTCTGCAAGCTGAATTTATAAAACTCGAAAACAATCCCTAACTTTTATTATAATTTTTAACTTTATTTCATTTCATCGAATAACATTTTCATTGAATTTTCTGGTTTTGTAAACTTGTTAAATTAACACTCAACTTTACAAAATGATAAAAATGCAAGTTACCCCAAAAGTTAGGGAGTTAGGGACATGAATAAATTATAAATGTTGTCCTACAGAAAAATCTTTGTGATAACTTTCGGGTATTTTTACGAGTTAAAATCTCTCTTTTGTTTTATCGTCTGATATTCTTATATTAACTGTGATTGGTAGTAACTTCGTATGAATTAGTGACGACGGAACTTCGGTAACGGAGGTTATAGTCCACCTTAAGGCCTCTCTCTTTGTCTAACCTGAATCGAACCCGCACTTCTTACATAATCAGTCGTCAGCTTATTAGAATAAAAAATACGGGCCGATGCAGGCACAAAAACAATTTTTCTAAAACTTGTTTTGATTACTCAAACAATATGTAAAGTATTTGCATGAAAACAAATTCAATAAAATAAAGGTAAAATAAATGTTATTACAAAAAATATTTTATCCTAAAAAAGCAACAGGTTTGCTACAAAAAATTATATTCTGTTACCAATCACTTTTTGAATGATCAACTAACCAAAAATTTAGTCAATTCCTAACCATCTCACTCATCATCATCATTTATCTGCCCTTATCAACGCTAGATAGAGTCGGTAGAACATTTTTTTTTCTTCCAGATATCCTCCTCTTTGTCCTATTTAAAAAGAAATTACTATCGTACTACAAAGTAGTTACCTATACCACCTACTGATATTGACGATAAAACCTAAGTATAGGTTACTACTTCTACATTTGGAATTGAGGCTATATTTCCTGAAATTACAGTTTATTTCAGTAAAATCAATGTTAAAACTATTCATTGGAAATGTATGAGAAAAGTTAATTTTTAGATCCGACCCAGAGTCGAGAATACATCGGGAATACATCAGACATTGATCTAATATACGGCTCTATTACGTATAGTGATAGCAATATACGTTTATTGCCATGTTAATGCAACTGCTGCTTTGGATAGCAGTTTTATTTATTAGCAAGCAAGCAAGCAAGCAATCTCTTGAGTTAGTGGCCAACTCTGTTGACGGAGTTTTTAGGCCGCCTTAAGGCCTCCGTCATGGCTTAACGACTGCTAGAGCCGGGACCAACAGTTTAACGTTTTTTTTATTAATAGTACATTATGGTACTAGTGTGGTACATTGGTGATTACCGCCGAGGTGCCATTGAGACCCGAGCCGTAGGCGAGGGTCTTAAGAAAGCCGAGAACGGTAATCACCAATACACACGTGTATCATACGACGTTTTTCAACACACTTGTGAATAAAATAACAATAATATATAATTTCAACAGTGAAAACGCGTTGTGAAAAATGTTTCGCTATGGCGGGAAAAATTAATCAGTTTTCCTATGCGCGCGCATTGCGATCGGCCACAGACTAAAGGGATGAGGTTTTTTTTTTATTTATTTTCCGCGCTTAGGGCTTGCGCCTATTCTGCCACGTAAAAAATGGGGAATTTAAAGTTTTCTTTTATTACAGAGAAAACAAAAGTTATATTTGAGTGAAAGTTTTATTTATTAAACACGTACGAGTTAAAATTATCTATTTAAATAAGAAGTTGCATGAAATGAGCAAGCAATAGGAACATTCATTTATTTGTTCTATTGAACACGATCTTTTTTTGAATAAAAACTTTTTTAGTAACAAAGCTACTCAACCAATAAAATTTTAAAAAAAAATCTATAACTCACTTGTGAGTTATAGCAATGAAAAAGTCACAGTTTGATTATGGGTATCATTATGTGCCTAATTGCGGTGACCATAGAGCCACTTTATGAGCAAGTGTGTTGAAAAAATAATAATAATTAAAACTTGGTAATGCCTTAGATATTTATGTAAATTATTTATACAGCGTCAGAAGCCACTTTTCACCCATGTGTATGAACGGAACGCGCAGTGCCTGGGACATTTTTAGACGGAACTAGCCGTCGCCCGCGGCGTTGCTCGCGTTCTACCCTTTAGAGTGTGACGTTTCAAAATTTCTTTCTTAGTGCACCCCTACACTATATAAGGATACTACCCTCCAAATTTCATACCTCTAGGACTTATAGTTTAGGCTGTGCGTTGATTCTCTGTCAGCTTCAAAAGAGTTTTATATATATTGATGATGATGATAGGCTTGTCGAGTACCTATACCAACCTTTCAGCCTAGTCGGCCTTATCCACAGGAAAATCAAAGCCGGAGCTAACTAGCCGCGGGTTTCTTAACGATGATTTCCTTCACCGTTTGAGCAATCAATACTTAAAAAATAATCAATTTTAGACGGATTCAAGCAATTGAATCCGTCTAAAACAAGAAGTAAAGCAAAGTTATATCTTTTGGCAGAATTTTATTGAAACTATCGCCAGAAAACAGTCTGCAGTCAGCGACATGTAATAGATCCAGTGTATCAATTATTTAGCGGAGTAGGAACTTTTGTCTGGCCCATCGAGTCTGTTCTAAGCTGTGACGTCATGTCTCTATTTGTTACCTTAGTTTGTAGCCTCGTTTCTTCGAGTTGGGATTTTAAAAGTTTGTTCTATTTTCAAATTAGATCGTTACGTAGACTGATTTACTCTTGAATTGATAAAACGATGGAGACTTTATCAGAAGCTTGGAAAGTCTGTGCTGTAAGTGGAAATATACAAAATATAAAAGTTTATGACACACCTGGGTATTAGTACAATAGTGTGTCATACAAAAAATTCAATAGTCATCTTCAATCATTCTGAAACTCCAAGAAGAAACATTACGCATTTTTATCGTTTTACACACTGAATTTTATATTAATTATACCTACTCTTTAATTATTATACTTAGTACTCTTGTACGCGTATAAAATGTAAAAAATTTACTTTGAAGACGTAGTGGGTACCTACGCACTTTTACCATATCCGTATCCATTACTGCTTATTCGTCGAGCACATTTAAGGTTTAGAGTGTAAATCGGCAATGCATGACTAACTAACCTCTGACACGCACAGGCACAGTATGCTCAAAAAAACTCAGACGTGGCGAAGCGTAGCGTGGCTCGAGCATATTTTTCTGACACTTCTCAGTTAAAATCTGTCAAAGACTCTACTGTCAGATTGTTTTATGTCAAATCTTTTAGCGTTTGTCACGTCATGAGATTCGAGTTCTGTCAGTTTTAGGGGAAACGTCGTCTCTTTTATTTTAATGGTTTTTCTTGTGTTATAGTGAGTATTGTTGTTTAGTTTTTGTGAAATTTTAACCAATAATACTTTTGTGGTCGTAACATAAAGTGTGAGCCACTGGAATAAAAGTGTTTAAGGTGATTTCCTTGAAATGATAGATAATTTCGTTCCCAAGTTTTAAAGGGAAAACCCACCATTTTCTCTTTAAAACAAACGACAGCCGACTCGACAAATGACATGACTGATAGTATTTCAAACACATCACTTGGCAATGACAAAATTGTCTGTCGAAATGACGGACAGAGGCCATAAATAAAAGAAGAAGAAGAAGTCACGTCATGAGCGGGTCCTGCCTGCTAAGTGCAGGCTAGTATAGTATTATACACGAGTTTTGACATTTTTTGAAACGACACATAGCACTTTTATTTTAATAGTTTTTCTTGTGTTATTGTGAGTATTGTTGTTTAATTTTGGTGGAATTTTAACCAATAATACTTAGGTCGTAACATAAAGTGTGAGCCATTGGAATAAATGTGTGTAAAGTGGTTTTTCTGAATGTGAAAATTCGTGTTAGGTTTTGAAGAGAAAATCCACCATTTTCTTTTCAAAACAAACGACAGCCGACTTGACAAATGACTTTACTTATTTATTACAATTTTAACACTTGACATTGGCAAAATTGTCTGTCGAAATGACGGACACAGGCCATTATTGAAGAGAAGAAGAAGAAGTATAGTATTATATTATCAGGTAAAATTAATATCGTCCGTGGCTATCTGCTAAGTTGAAGTTATTAAGTAGCGGAGATTCGATTATATCGATCACGTGCTTAGGCTGGGTGCATAAGGAACTTCAAGATTTTCAGTAGTTTAGGGTACAACCGGGTACAATGGCAAGTTAGTATTACTTTAAGTATTTAGTAACTTTTGTACGTAGTCTTCTCCAAATAGGTACTTATAATTACATAGTAGGTTCTCCAAATATGTACTTATAAGTGCTAGCTGATGAAAGAAGCAGATGGCCCACCTGATGTTAAGTGGTAACCATCACCTATAGCAAAACATTGCCTCGTAGTGATGCACGATAGAAACGTGCCCTACGATGCACTGCCCCGCGTCCATCAACTTGAGGCAAACAGGCGTTAAGCCTCATGTGCCTGTAATTACACCGGAGACCACACTCTTCAAACCGGAACACAGCAACGCTGCTTGGCGGCAGAAAAAGGCATGGTGGTAGTACTTCCCCGGACGAGCCCTTCACAAAGAGCTCTACTACTCTTAGAAATACATAGTAGATAATATTGGACGCATATTCAAATCTAAGGTCCGTAATCATAGATTTGAGTAAAGATTTTCATCCAAAAATGTATGCTTGAGTCCGGATTAGTGCTTAAGCAGTAAACCAACATACTGGCCTTAGTTTTCAACTGTAAATCTCTACTGGTAAAGATTTCTAGTGTTGATAATGATTGAAAAAAAATGTATGTAAGTATTCTATCAGCCATCTAGTTCCCATAGTACAAGCTTTGCTTAGTTTAGGGCTATAGGGCGTTGTGTGATAATCATCATCATCTCCTTGCCCTTTTCCCATTTTATGTAGGGTCGGCACAACATGTGTTTTTCTTCCATGCTCTTCTATCAGCCGTCATCTCAGTTGTCACTCCTTTCTTACTCATATCATTTTTCACGCAGTCCATCCATCTTTTCTTTGGCCTACCTCTACTCTTATATCCATCTACAAGGGCGTTGTGTGATAATGTCCACAAATATTTAATATATTTTCTTTTCTAAAATTCTAAGCTTAGGCTTCCTTTTCAAATTTTGATCTAAAATTAGTTTGTTCAGCTTAGGCAGCGTAACTTAAATTTTTTTGTACAACTTGGTTTTATGAAGTGAAGTCTGAAAGCAAACTAGGGTGTGCAAACAGCCCTACTTTTCAGTTTGTTTGCCGACCTAACGTGAGGTAATCTTATTACTATTGAGCAGCAGTTAGTTCCTTGAGTGCATTGGATATTGGAGTAGAATATAAAACTTATTCAAGTCATTAGTTAATGTACTGTCATATGAATACCAAAGTGAAAAAAAATGGTGGTAGATTTTAATTTAATAAATATCTTAATTTAGTTTAGACTACTCATAAATTGTATCCACACTTTTTAATTTTGCATGCGAAAGGTTAAGGCAAACTGGGTTTTACCCAAAAAAGTGTTTTTACGACATTTTTTTCTATTTTATTGGTAATTCAATTGTCTGAATGTTGTTTTTCAAAATAGAAAACATTTTTTACACTCAGGATGAGAAAAATCTTCGTCTGGATTGAGGGATCCTATACTTTTTTTTTTATACCCAGATCAATATCAAAATATTACACCAATCGCAAAAGGTAATAAATGCACTTTTGCAATGTTTCGTTACGTGCGCAGGTATTGGTCGTGTCAGGCTGTCATTTTCAAATGTCAATGCTAAAAATATCACTGTCTGCCTACACAAGAATATTACTGGCTCAGGAAATATTATTCCTCAGGTTTTAGAAAAATTGGTTTTATGTAAAAATTTCACATATTTTTTCAATTCTCTGTGACAGTTTTAGTTTAATTGTTTTTAATATCAAAAGTGTTTTTTCGAAGGTTTTCGCATTTAGTGATATTTTTTTTAGTTTTGTAAAACTTTTTCTAAACTTTCCTTGCAGAAATTTTATATCGCAAGTGGAGTCAAATTAGTTCATTTATAGGTAATTGTATAGAAACTTTAGTTTGAATGACTTAATAATATTCATTAAATGATATAATCCTGAAAAAAATTAATAAATTTTTTTTTTTTTTTTTTCGAATTTTGTAACTTTTCGTTTTGTAAGTGCTTGATGAACCCTGTTAAAAGTTCTGTATCGTTCATACCTTTCAAATCTCAACGAATTATTTTTAATGCAAATCTAATCGTTATCGAGTTCAGATGGGCAAGCAAGATGATGCGTCAGAATCGCCAGCGCTGCTCGATAATGCATTGTCCAGTAACGAGAACACCCCCGAATATACAGCATGCGAAAAAAGCCATCCGCACCACCTCCCGCTAGCATTACTGTCCCCCCACCGCGCACTAAGCTTCTTTTTTTAATACATAACTTTTTTTCAAGATGCATTTTTACATGTTTCGGCCTAAAACTTTACACACCCAGAAGTGAGAGCCGACAAATGCGGTAACGCCTATCTACGGTCGAACCTCTCGCTCCAACGCTACGCCACCTCGCACCGGACGATAGTGGCGCGAGCGAAATAGCCCTATCCCCGGCCACAGCTGCGCCTTAAACGAAGATTAAGGTTCTACTCAGCTTTTCCGAACGTACATTCTTGATTTAAAGTCATGAAACGTCATCGAGCACGATCCGATACTCCACACTGATCGAAGATATCGCATCATGATATGAAATTAAAATTACTTAGTTGCAGTACCTGATATGAGTTTAACGCTATGCGTCCCACTCTAGCGTCCAGTTCGAAGGCATTCGCGCCACGACAATTGAGTTGAGTTGAATTGAATTGAGTCGGTTTAAGCATAAAAATGGTCGGGTGGGTATAGGCGCGCGAGAAAGAGACGAACGAAAGGCGGGTTGGTGGAGACCGCTGCCTTCTTCTCGTCGACTTACGCCGAGTCGCGAGTAGTGAACGTCAGCGGTCTGACGTGGACGGCGGTGTGTGAGCGCTCGCGCTGCGTTTCACAGTTGGTACAAAAAAATCGTTTCGCGCGTCTTTCTGTCAAGCTTCTTTATACAAACTTATGAGTGCGTTTGGATTGAACTGAGTGCTGTTTATTGAGACTTTGTATAAGATTTACTGACGAGTTTTGGAAGATATTTGCAGTGTAATTAAGTACCGGCTTGGACTAGCCGCTGAGACGCTATAAAGTGATGAATCAGCGAGCGCCGGCTAATTAACAACGTCACTGTTACGAAAACAAATCCAACGTCAAAGTACTAGCTATAAATTAGCTACTGGAATATTGTGAGTATTTTATATATTATTTATTTTACATGATGTATAATGTATGTACTATTAGTAATTAATATTAATTACATAGATACTTACTTAATGTAATTAATTCAATAGTACTAAAATCAGCCAATTTTTTCTTTTAAGTAGATTATATTTGTAAGGTCATGTCTCATATAGGAGGACAATTTGTTAATTGTTATTGAAATTTTGGTAACGTAGGTAAGTACCTATTTGGTTGGATATTTTACCTGCTGTTAATTATTAATATTTTTTCTTATTGAAAATTGTATACACCAACTAAATAGAAAAATTAAATACAATTGTATATGGCCAATTTATAAAGTTTGCTAAAGAAAAAAAAAGAATTGCATACTTTGCTACTACCTCCTTATTCTCGGGGCATCACTGTTAACAGATCGTAAGTTGACATCTGCGCGCGAAAAAAGTTACAAAAAAGTTTGCAACCGCCCGAATAAAAACAAAACTTTTGCGCTACGGTATTGGGAAATAATGACGAAATGGTAAAATATAAATTTTGACGTGTGAGAGTGGAAAAGCAGCAGCTGGGCGGGGCGTCCGATGCCAACAATCAGCTGATTGGTTCGTGTGCCATGTGTCACATTTTTCCGTACCTATAGTTTTTTAACTATTTTTTATTTTTTTCTTCCGGGTGACCTAGTTTCCATAAAGATTATTTCTGGAATTTTGTTTTCTAATGACCCGAGGAAATATTTTCGTATGAAATATTTTGGGAAATTGTACCCATATATTTTATAGGTATAGTTAATTTTTTTCGCTATCTCTACTGACTAATTAAACATTTCAATGAGTAGTAGCTACCTAGATTTAAGTGGCTATTGCCAATATTTTTAGGATTGATAATAAAAATAAATCACGAATTAAACTAACCAATTTTATCAATAATTGCCACAGGTAAGGTGGCAGCTGCATTAGCTGTGGGTTCGATTTCGACTCAGAATTTTTTTTTGTGTGGGGCTCTTAATGTTCCTGGGGGTAATTAATTACCATACAACCATATAAGTACGTCTATAATGTGAAACACACTATTTATTTATTAATAAAAGTTCGTACAGATTTACAAAAAAAAAAGAAAAGTGAATGAAATCCTGAGGGATCGATCACGTTTTTGTGCCAGGTTTGCTTAATTGGGACTAGATGGCGTTGCTTAAAATATTCACATTATTGTTTTTTATTCCAAAAGAAATATTCATAAAAATATTAGACCTTTACATTTAGTTCCTGATGAATTAGTTGATGATGATAATGATTTAGTTCCTGAATTTTGATTTACGTGTATTTCCTGAGCGATACAACCTAGGAGTTTTCAAGGAACAAGTGAATAGGTGGATTATAGCTAAGCGTGTTCCACCTTAGGCTGCAGTTACACTTACCATCAAGTGTGCTGGCAGACAAATCCCAACCCCTTTAAAAAAAATATATAGTTGGTGTATACTTATTTCAAATTAAAAAATCTATTCACAAAAGGCAGATTTTGATCGTAAACCATAAAAAGAATTAATTTGTGCAAACAAGATCTTACGAATACGTTGAAAGTGATGACAATAAAAGCTTTGTAACAATAATAAACGGAAGATTAATTTCCTAGATTACTTCCCTCAGTAAACATAACGTGTCTCACATTATACATTCTTCATTTTATTGCCCATGGTAAATAAAACATAATTATTAGACCTATAGAAAGTGCGTTTGCAACTGATTGATCTTTTTAAAACTAATTTGATTAATATAATTGCAACCGATGTGAAAGTTTTTATCAGTTGTTTGAACAAATCTCTTATTAAATAAGGTATACCTAATGTTATTTTATTCGCATAATGAAATAAGTAAAAAAAAAAAAAACAAAAAAAAAAAAGTCATATCTTCTTCTTATCTTCATTAATGGCCTCTGTCCGTCATTTCGACAAACAATTTTGCCAATGTCAAGTGATATAATTGTAATAATATAAGTCAAGTCAAGTCATTTGTCAAGTCGGCTGTCGTTTGTTTTGAAAAGGAAATGGTGGATTTTCTCATCAAAACCTAACACGAATTTTCACATTCAGAAAAACCACTTTACACACATTTATTCCAATGGCTCACACTTTATGTTACAAGAAAAGTAAAAATAAAAAATGACATTCATAGTTTTGACTTGCGTTCTTATTAATTTTGGCTAAAATAAATTTAAACAAAATTTATACACATTGTCCTAAGTATGACGTAGATCAAGTGTACTAGGTATTGGGTTAGAATGGAAATCAAACCCACAACCATCAACTCAGAAGCCAGAACTAATCAACTTGAAATAAACTGTAAAATAAATGTAGAACTTTGAATGAAAATTTAATATCGCTTGATACCACCACCGCGGATAAATAAAATAGGGTCAAGCGTCATCCCTTGCTAAACAAACCCCTTGCACGAGGGATGACAAGCATGCAATGCGGAAGGGTGCGCAACCGGTCAAAGTTACAGCAAAGCTCTTGTTTAAGTATTTGGTTGGTCATTATTGACTTTTATCTATCTATCTATAATCCATCAATCAATATATATAAAACTCTTTTGAAGCTGACAGAGAATCAACCCACAGCCTAAACCATAAGTCCTAGAGGTATGAAATTTGGGGGGTAGTATCCTTATATAGTGTAGGGGTGCACTAAGAAAGGAGTTTTGAAAAGTCACACTCTAACGCGAGCAACGCCGCGGGAGACGGCTAGTACTATTATAAAACTGTAAAAAAGCCAAAAACTAAAGTTAAAGAATAAACGATTCGGATTCCGAAAATCAAATTTGTCTGTTTGTGTGTTTGTTTGTTCGCGGATCACGCATAAACTACTGGACCATTCTCAATGATACTTATACCATTCAGAAGCCCTTTTTCCGGATTGAAACATAATCTATATTTTATTGAAATTAAAGACGTGGATTCTTAGATACAGCTTGAACTCTCTAAACCAAAAGCAGCCATTTGCTACGAGGTTCATCGTATGCTGGTTGACAGATGTTTTGGTGGAAAGTTTCGCACTCGGGTATCAGCTATTAGGCCATTTAGGTTTAAAAGAAGAAGAGATTACAACAGATTTAGCAATCATTTTAATTAGCTCAGCTTTAAAAGACCAATATGAACATAACCCTCAAATTTAAAATAGTATTTTAGTCAAGATAATGATTAGAGCCAATAATTAACAATTTAAATAATTCTGCAAATATGATCCGGTGTTGCTACTACTGAAAGTTGAAACATCAAAGCCAGGCAAGTATCATACTGCATACCATACATTTTTTTTTTAATGATAAAAGTAATGGAACAAGCTGATAGCTCACCTGATGTTAAGTAGTAACTTCTGCCTATAACAATGCATTACCTCACAGAGCAAGTCCAATGACGGGCGTCATGGCTCAGTCGGTAGTGCCTCTGCCTTCCGTGCTTTGGGTCGTGGGTTCGATCCCCACCGAGAACAAACATTTGCGTCTTGTAAACATAGATATTTGTTCTGTGTCTGGGTGTTTCTATGTATTATAAGTATGTATTTACAAAAAAAAATGTATGTATGTATTCTATCAGCCATCTAGTTTTCATCGTACAAGCTTTGCTTAGTTTGGGACTAGAAGGCGTTGTGTTAAGTGTCCGTGAATATTTATTATTTTATTATTATTATTAATGAGGACGTGCCCTGTAAGGCAATGCACTGCGCCCATCATATTACTATTTTCATACATATTATTATATACATATTTTCAACCATACATATTATATTATCATCTGCATACCTAATTCATGGTTTTAAAATTAAACGAAAAAGGATTCCTTGAAAAACTTTGAAACCAAAAATACTGTGTAGATCAAGGGTGTAAAAAATCTATTCCTTAAAAAAATATGCTTTTCCACATACAGTCATACATCTACATATAAAATATAATCTACAAAACCTGATAAAACCGCTTTTAAGTACATTTTTAGAATATAAATAGAACATTTTTAAAATTATTACAAAAAAATATTTTACTTACTCAAATCTCCCAAGTCAGATTTTAATTCCCCTTTGCACAAAGGTACATGTAAGATATACTACTGTGTTGATATCGCTGTTAGCTACAGACCACTTCCCATACAGATTTGCCCAGTCTCCTTTGAAAAATTTAATTCCATAAGATGTCTGTACTATTTAAGAACATTCTATAAGTCACTTTATTCTTCTATTTTAAGAAACTCCAATTATTTAATTTTGTGTTTCTATTTTAGAATGATCACGTCACAATAACTCATTGAATTCTTCGTCCAATGTATATCTAATTAGAGAATAACGACTCATTTTATCAACTCGAATGACTCACTCTAATTTGAGTCATTTGATTCATAAAGATTGCCATGAAGTAGCAACATCATAGTAAAAAGTATGACTTTATTTCTTCGCTATGAAAAAAAACCATTGGAAAGAAACATTTCTGCTTAACGACAAACAGAACAGTCTCCGACATCAACTTTTATAACCGTTCAAACAATTACATCTAATCATATTGCCCTCTCAACTCGCCAGCAGATCCATTGCAGGCGAGACAGAGACAAACATCAAACCCCCGCTACGGCCATCAATGTCTAATTGCTTTTATTATTTTAAGGCATCGTAATCATTATGGCCGTAATAAAAATTGTAATTACTTCTCATTAGTTCAATTAAGAATTTTCTAGACACGGGTTAGCTGATATGTTGATTGCAAAATGGTTTGGTCCAGTGATGCATTGTGTCGAGAAAGCCGCTTTTTATTACTGTATATTACGTTATTATCAATTTCCTTGTCTGTGGGTGAAACCCGATGCCGATACAAAATTTTATGAGTGTTAGACACGGCTCATATCAATCAATATTAATGATCATTCCAAAATTTGGAACTAATCGATGTATTTTAATTTTTAATATCCATAAGTTACTAATCTATCGAATTGGTACTTAACGAATACAATTCGTATTTCGAACGGTTTTGTCTAACCGACAAAATGGATCAGAACAAATTCTGAAATTACCCTCCATCTTTGTTAATTACAATTGCAAAGCATTAACAAAATATTTAATGCGAGAGCATCGTTCCAACAAATTTTATAATTACTTAAAAAATAATATTACTACAAGAGTGCTCAAACAATAAAGTTCTTTCATCGCCGCGCCAGAACAATGAATGTGTAATACTGCGCCAGAAGAAACCGTTCAAAAAGGCCGTGGCGCGAGAAAACTTAAAAGCGCGACAAAAAAGTTTTCATGCACGTGATTGTCACGTGGTCTTGGATGAAAAATCGGGTCGCGTCGCGTTCCTTGCATGCCACCCCCTCCCATCGGGAGCGAAGAGGATCTAAGCGGGGGAAGACGGAGTGACACACTGGGTGCGTTCAGAAGTTGCCATGAATGATAAATTTTTTAGAGATTATTTAGGATGCGTTCAGAAGTTTGCATTGTTTTTTTTAGAGATTGATATAGAGTTCATTAACATTATGGTGTAATGTAGCCTCTATTTAAAACTATAATTAAAACAGTACAAGATGTTTTAGATAATGAAAAATTTAATTAAAATTTAAATAAAAAACAATATCGACCCATTTTTTGTAGAATAATTTTTAAGAGTTTATAAAGGTAGCACGAAATAATGAATTAAAATGAGGATTACTAGTTAAAAAGATAAGTTGGGTTGAAAGTTGGGGTTTTACCCCAAATAGTAAAAGGGTGAGAATCAGTAATCCGTCACGGGGGCATGCAAATAGGCAGGTAGAGCAGACAACACCATATTTCAATAATTTTAGTTTGGTGTTATTTTGTTTTACATTCAATCCATTTTACATACATTTTCAATCCTTTGTTTAAATTAGCATATAAATAAAGAATAAGAAAAATAAGTCGTAAACGCTTACGCTATCGTATTCGAGGTACACTGCGCGTTGACGCTACAACGTTTCGCAGTCGAGCGGGCGTCGACGCGCAATATGATTCGAATTTCAATAAGCTGGTTCATATAAAGCGGCAACTGTCTTTTTCCACCATTCATTTTGGTCCCTGATTGTACAAAATTAAGTTAGTATAAAACAAACAGAATTTGGGACCAAACAAAAATAGAAATTTTAAAAGTTGAAAGGTAGTGTTTCATCCCAGTGGGACAGAACACAGTAGTCCGAAACTAGAATAACTCTCAGATTTGTTGGTCATCACACCTCTTTTGATAATTTATTCTAAGACTGGTAGGTACTGATTTGGACCAATTGAGCTATCTATAAATCATTTGCAACGGTTTTTAGATAGCTCAACTGTTTCATGTGTATTTTGTAAATATTGTAAATTGTAAATCAATATATATAAAACTCTTTTGAAGCTGACAGAGAATCAACGCACAGCCTAAACCATAAGTCCTAGAGGTATGAAATTTGGAGGGTAGGTTTCTTTATATAGTGTAGGGGCGCACTAAGAAAGGAATTTTGAAAAGTCGCACTCTAAAGGGTCTAGAACGCGAGCAACGCCGCGGGCGACGGCTAGTACTGTATACGTTGTAATTCTCTTTGTGAATAAAAATATTCTAAGACTTGTATTGTTTGTCCCCAGTTATCGCGACGTATCAAGCCGGCACCAAGCTGTTTTACCCTTATCTGAAGACGTCTTCCTTGCACAGGGAATTCCTGTTTGCAAGTGGCTCAGGTAAGCACCAGCTCGTCATCATTTCAGGATCTTGACTGCTAAGCCACAGGCACCCTTACACTTTCCGAATTATAAAATCACCTTAGGTACTAACCTATATGTATAGTATTATATGATCTGTGCCTATATTGTCCCACTGCTGAGGCATATACTGTCTTCTGCATCCTTCCACGGTTTGCCCACCAATTTGTGTAACCAACTCTTGTTCACTTAATTTTTTGTAACTATTTTGAATATTGTAAATACTGTATTAGTTGTAATTTTCTTTGTGAATAAATTTACATCTTCTTAACTTTTTAGAATTACGTTTATCTAACGTTTTTCAAATTTTCCCAAAACATCATCATCATTCGCAGTCCTACTTTACCGACTTCTAGGCCAAGGTTTATTTTTGTTTCACGGTCCTACGCTAAAGCAAACGATTGTATTGGGACGAAATGGGAAAAAAAGATCCCATTGAGCCCATTTTGCATAGTGAGCTCGTTGGGATTTATTTCTATCTGGTCCAGCTGTGGGTCAGCCCGTAGGCTCAATATAAGTAACCCTAAATTCATCCAGATGCAATCCGTGACGCTAGAAGTTGGCTGTCGACAGGTGTACTACCTATACCTACTTATGCATCAAATGAAATAAATTAAATAAATATGAATGACCTAATCGTATCTATGTAAGTATAGCAGTAAATAAATAACAAACATACTTATACGTACTTTACTTAATGTGTATAAATGTTAATGTTGTGGGTTCAGCTGAGCAGATCCAGAATGAATTCTTGCATATAGATACATGCAAATAAAAAAAAAAACCATTAACCACTTCTCGGAACATTATTATAAGTAGAAAGCTTAAAAATTCAACTTCATTACGAAAACCAACTCGCGTGTGTTTAAAGTAATTACAATGTCAATGCATAAATTATATTCCAACATATAATAACAGCTTTCAGAGTTGTATACAGGGTGTTTATTATTTAAATATATTATTATCAATATATATAAAAATCTTTTGAAGGTGACAGAGAATCAACGCACAGCCTAAACTATAAGTCCTAGAGGTATGAAATTGGGAGGGTAGTATCCTTATATAGTGTAGGGGTGTACTAAGAAAGGAATTTTGAAACGTCACACTCTAAAGGTTAGTTAATAATATACTTTATTATTAATCAATTTCGTTAAGTAGTTTATAATACTCAAATGTATTTATTTCTTTAAGAGGATTTCTTATAATATCCCAAAAAACAAAAAAAAATCACACATCAAATAAATGAGTATGCTGTAAAGAACTAAATACAACTCTCTTCCACTTAACCCTATGCATCTTTTAGGCACCGGTTACATTATCAATATTAAAAAGATAATATCACGCGGTTCATAAAAAAAGCATCTGCGATCTATCATTACTGTCAAAAGTAAAGGTTTGTTTTGCTTGCTTGGATTGGCGAGAAAGAAGCAAACGACATGCGTATAGCTTAGTTCCATATTTGAATGCAGGTCGGAGGCTCGCACTTACTACAGACTATCTTCTAGCTACTGTCATGAGTCCATGACATAACAAAAAGGTTGCATTGTCAAGAATTTCATGTCAAAATGACGGACAAAAAGAAGATGTCTGCCGTATTAACATTACACGTTCTACTATTTACTATTTTATAACACCCTCTAAATGAAATATTTTATCTTAAGTATCATCTGTTCAGCTACTTGCAAGGGCCAAAAAAACTATTAGTGTTGTGCCACTGTTTGTTTATTGGCTAAACCTATCGATAAACTGCCGAGTATCGATTAGAAGAGATCAACTCTATCCGATTTATGCTTAGAGCTTGAAATTTTCGTATTAAATTTTATCGTGTTTTCAGTAATAATAAAGTCGTGAGGTTTAGGAAACTACAGTGATCTATTTTATAGGAAGTGCTACAGTTTTGTTCTTATTTTTTGTAAGTAAAAAATAGGTAATTTGCTGTTACATATATCATTAGTGTAGTGTTTGCATCTATTCAGTAGATGCGTTACCCTGTCTCATGTGCACGAATGGTTAGGTAACTGTCAGTGTCAATATCCCCGACCTGTCAATGTCATCCGTACGTGATGGCGGGAGACGAGGGGGTCGGGGAGAAAGTGAAGAGAGACGGCCACGGACGGAAGGACTGTGGAAAACCAGCTCGGTGTACCAGTGAGCCAGGGATATAAAATACAGTATTTTACAATTAGGTATTATGTTCAGCCCTCTGAGTCTCACCTATGGTCAAAGGTGTTCTTGTAGGTACAGATAATAAAAGAAAATATTAAAATAGGTACCTAAATCGTACTAAAGAACAGTATCCATGACCTACCTACCTACATTTCAATCAAACACAGTATTTTTTTTCTAAAGCATAACTAAACGCGCGTACCTACTACCTAAAATATCTATATTACGTAAAATATTTTTTACACATCTCCTGACTCAGAACAAAAGAATATGATTCAACATTTTGATTAGAACTATTAACCCGATACCACAGATCATAATACTATAACCGATACAATAAAGTCGCTAAATCGATCCCATACATCAACGTCGACAAAAATGCTATTTTCCATAAAATTCGGCTCGCACTATACTTATCTCAATTTCGCGAACCTAGCCGGTACAGCCAGTACTCAAATGAAGGGTTAAATCTCTTCGAATTTTAATGAAATATTTGATTTATGCCCACCGAGGATCAGGTAGCTTATTATAAGAATATATCATTAACTATTACGTATATAATTAAAGGCGAGTTTAGCCCGAAGCTACCCCAATTTAAAGTCTCGGACCCGCATTATAATTTTAATAAAATTGCCCGCGCCGAGCTAAAAAGTAAAAGAGTAATAATAAGAAAATTATAACACATCTGATTGATGTATTATTTGGTAATTTATTGGTTGTAATTACATCGTGTAATAATGGTCGATAATACAACCGAGCGGAGTGAGGGAACGATTTATTAGTATTTATTAAAGTATGAATTATTGTATAATTACTGGGATGGGAGCTTCTAAACTAAACAGAGTGGTTGTTTTAGGGTTGGATTTATGAGCGGTTCTCGGAGATCTAATCGCGCTTGTTTGCGATGCGATGGACTCGGAGCTTCCTTTGCATCGCTCGTCTAAATAGCTCCTAAGCCGATTGTTTGGATTACACTGTTCCTAGAACATGTAGCCAGTAGGTATCTAGGTATATACTGTTGGTAAGCTAGGGCTAATTAAATAGCTAAATTAATAATTTCATGGAGTATGAGAGAATTTTAATGGTTTTTTTCTTGATATTTTTAATAATTTTAATTAGTAACAAAAAGGGTGTGAAAGCACACACTTTCAGACATAAAAAGATTTGAAAAAAAAATCACTGACGCTCAACACAACGCCTTCTAGTCCCAAACTAAGCAAAGCTTGTACGATGGAAACTAGATGGCTGATAGAATACATACATACATTTTTTTTGTAAATACATACTTATAATACATAGAAACACCCAGACACAGAACAAACATCTATGTTTACAACAACACACAAGTGTTTGTTCTCGGTGGGGATCGAACCCACGACCCACAGCACGGAAGGCAGAGCTACTACCGACTGAGCCATGACGCCTGTTACGATTTTTCTAAATCAGTTCATAAATGACGGAGTTATGAGGTAAATAAACAACCGAATTGAGAACCTCCTCCTCTTTTGAAGTCGGTTAAAATACGACCAAATTGAAAACCTCCTCCTTTTTTTAAAGTCGGTTAAAAATCTTGATCAAAGATAGTTTAGTTACTGCTTTAAAGGCCCAATTTAAATATAATTTGTGCACTCCATTGTCAACAGGGATATGACTACTTATGATGATTTCAAATCAGCGTCCGTCTGATAGCGAAATCGCCGTGTTTAAATTAAAGTAGTTACTTCCTAGAGTTCATAGGGGGCGCTGCGGTATGGAAACAGTTAATATAGTTTGCTATTGCGTTCTTGTTTTGTAAATTATAAATATAGATGTTTATTCTGTATCTAGATGTTACTAGGTAGGTATGTATTATAAGTATGTAATTATAAAAAATGTATATTATAAGTATTCTATCAGCAATCAAGTTCCCATAGTACAAGCTTTACTTAGTTTGGGACTAGAGAGCGTTGTGGGATAGGTACGTGCGAGAATATATTTTATTTTATTTATTATCTATGAACAGCATTAGGTATATTAAACCTCAAATTAGGAAAAACACAGATAATTAACCACGTAACTAATTAACAAATACGTCATTTGGAACTTAAGGAAACCACTAATATTTAATATTAATTTATAATATTAATATCATCTTAAAATGTAACTCTTATCATATTGACCACATTAATAGTAACTTGTAATATAAACTGTGTCAGTGCTATTATGCGTGTATCAAAAATGTTGTTTTCCTAGTTGCTTAATTAGGAAATAATTAACTATTAACTCGCGTCAAATGAACTATGAAGTTAGTAAATACCTATTTAATGAAAATATACCTATTAGCATAGATAAATGAAATACAATATTAGTCCATGTTACTAGAATAGTAACGTTAGTTTTATTTTTATTACAAAGTAACTTGCAGCACGCATTCTGTCAATGTTATGTCAAACGCCATAAGGCTACATTTAAAAAGTTTATTTTGTCAAAAGCGATAAAGTTACATTAGAAATTTCCATACAAAATTACTATTTTTATTATTTTAGAAATTTGCGACAACCCTAGGTGTTGGTTTACTATTTGCGTGAACCCGTACACAAGCACGCACACGTTATCCTCCTACCGCGTCGCACGCACAAGCATGCTGTGTGTAGGTACATTGTAAGTAAAAGTTAGGAGCTCACTTCATCAATGGAAAACTTCGAAATCTCAAAAGTCGTAGAACAAAGTCTGTTTGCCATGACCTGTAAAATAGCCCCCTTTCGGAATAATTACCCATAATTATCCTTATAGGTAATTACCCTTATAGGGTAATTATGTAACACCGTGTATATAGAGATGATTGAACAATCCGATAGCCCATCTGATGTTAACCTCTGTCTATTACAACTACATGGGTATATTTTGTAATAATGTTTTTTTTTTTGGTATTTTACGTAAAAAGGTCACAATGTAGTTTTTAACACTTCAAGGTGACCTCAGTGATAATAATTTTAATACAAGATTTTTATTATTTAATTTGACTTTGGAAGTTGCAAAATAAGTAAATAATAATCACCTTCGTAGGTAGGTACCCACTTACCTACTAAAGCAATTTTTCTAATAGTTCTGTGTTTTTGTGATTCAATTGGTATTTTTGTAGTACCTATATTGTTATAAGTATACAAATTGTATAATTTTTGTGACGTACGTAACTACCTACCGAAAATAATATTTTTATTACATACCTACTAAAAGGCAATTTACTGTACTAAGCTCACTAAATTAAACCGCTAATCGAATATTTTATTTCCATAAGAGCACATAAACATTAAACATGTTAGCAATCATAACCAAGCATACACTGATGGTCTTTGTTAGAAGACCTCTCGCAGATATAGTACAAAAAGCGCAATGTGAAACTTTAAAATGAAATTATCACATCGCAACGAAAGTGAGAAAAAAACAACAGAGAGGCAAACGGACGCCAAGTTCTAATTAAAATGATTAACTTTATGGTTCAAGTCATTAGCGATTTTAAATCCAGAATCGCCTATTTTTTCGTTTGAAATGATAACTGGCAACCATTTTACTGCAGCGATTTTAGCTTTTATGAGCTTTATGCGTTTTTGCTGATATTTTTTTTTATCAATTAAAGGTTGCATAATAAAACTATACTTTGCTCCCTCGTGATACAATCTATTTTAGTTAGTTTCAATTTCAACGGAATTCTTCTCATTTCAACCTTGTCAAAAAAGTATAAGGATAAAAGTCGTAATATTTCGAGGTAGATTAGATTACGTCATTGTGTTAAAAACTACTTTTATTTCCTTTTTCCTCACTGACGAATAAAAAAAAACAATTTTACAGTGACACAAGCAATACTTAAAAACAATGTTTAACATTTATTTAAAGTCAGAAATCTACATTTATTCCCAGAATTACCATTTCAGTGAATTAAAAAACCCTTCATTTGTGAAGTCGCTGTCTTCGTCAGTCGTGATTTCGTGAAGGATGTTACGCGGAGATATGAAAATGTGGAGGAGGTATTTTAACTGGAGTTTTCGTCCTTTGGTAAGGGGTGACGATTTGTGAAATGTATAGCTAGTGAATGGTGGAAAACACACGCTTGGAGGGGCATCTTGGGTTGGGAGTAACCTAGCTAATACCACTCATACGTAACAGAGTGGTTCCAGTTGTTTACTGAGACAAATGTTATAAAAAACTATAATTAAGTATCTATTCTGTACGGATAGACGCACGCTCAGTGCGATTCCTACTTGTGTTTTTTTTCTCTTTTACACTAAGTAAGTAGAGTTTTTGTATTTTTTCTTTAGACAATCAATTTTAATTTTATTTATTTTAGCATATTTAACCATTGCACTTTTTGACTTTCATACTTCTTGCCACATAGACAGCCGGTCCGTATCTATAGACATTTTGACCTCTGCACTACCCAGTCCCGGAATCTTTTAGGTAGTGGTGTCACCTCCATTTTTTTAGTGCATTCATAAAACGAAAGGATACAGACGGACATCTGAATAGCGTCTCATTATCTTTAATTATATACCGATTCTTCGTCAGAGGGTGCTCAGTTTACTTTATTTATCGTATAATATTGAAAATAAATATAATTTTAGGCTATTTTTGGTAATTATTATCAACTTTTGCAAAATTACGATAAGGCATTTTCAAACTGACACGAGTGACGACACACACTCGATATCGTCGGAAAGCTAATCTCGTACATTAACCTAATACTGGACGTTATGTACGTCGACGTTATTCACTGAAATTATAGCCGTCTTTGTCGTTTTAGCTTTGTGAGAAAGAGGCAACATTTATAGAGCTGTCAATTAGGTTAGTTTAGAGAAATACAACAAGAGAATACCAATGACTGTGTGACCTAATGGAATCTGATGAACTAGGAATCTTCGGTTTTTTTTTTTTTTTTTTTTTTTATGATAAAGGTAATGGAACAAGCTGATAGCTCACCTGATGTTAAGAGGTAAATTCTGCCTATAACAGTGCATTACCTCACAGAGCAAGTCCAATGAGTCGTTTCGTCAGAGGTAAAAAAAAAGACGAATGTGGAATAAATAAATGATCTGACGAATGTGGAATCCGGTGGATGTGTTCTAAATCCCTATGTACGTCTGCATGACTACATGTATCACGTTCACATTACTAACCGACGACGTATTGACTAAACTAATATCCAAAATCCAAAACTGGTGGGTTACTCTCGAACACAGTTCCAATCCGGATCCATAGATTTTGACAGAAGTCCTGTCATTCTTCAGTACAAAATGACACGAGATCTGTCAAATTCCGTGAATCCGGATTGGAACTGTGGTCGAGAGTAACCCACCTGACCGGCTATTAGGGTGAAAAGAGGAGACCGGGGTAAAAAGTGTAATTATGTTTATTATTAGACTCTAATGCGACTATTCCTCCCCGCGACATCATTAATCGCCCCCCTCTCCCCTTAAGGGGGGGAAAGTCGCCTTTATTATTTCGTTTCAATTATTTTTGTGATTATCTTTTTATGGCAAGCAAGCATTAAAAGTCGAAAAAATAACAGTGGTCTAAGCATAAGTTACTGGGGATATCGAATCGCTAGCGATACTGACTCAATAATGATTAAGTTTAACGGTTAAGTTTGACAGGCGTCATGGCTCAGTCGGTAGTAGCTCTGCCTTCCGTGCTGTGGGTCGTGGGTTCGATCCCCACCGAGAACAAACATTTGTGTGTTGTAAACATAGATGTTTGTTCTGTGTCTGGGTGTTTCTATTTATATATAAGTAAGTATTTACAAAAAAAAAATATGTATGATGTTTTTGATCAGCAATCTAGTTTCCATCGTACAAGCTTTGCTTAGTTTGGGACTAGAGGGCGTTGTGTTAAATGTCCGAATTTATTTATTTAAGTTAGGGATATCTGTCACCATAAATGAGTGGGCTCGATCGGAAGATTTTTCTCATCTGGCCGCCTCATTTCCCGCCGATATCGTGTAGCTGTCGTTTTTGTGGCAGTGTGAAAAGCGCTTTATCCCGCGAAGGGCTCGCTAGAGTTTTGGTAGAATTAAACTAGTGCTAGCGGCACTGTACATTAAACGTTATTAGAATCGAAATTACGAGATGTCACTGTTTGTCTGTTATTAGGTTTACTCATTAAAAACGGTTTAATGTTTTGTTGTTGCTGAGTACAGCTAATTCTTAATGTGGATTTCCATTTTACGTCAAAAAAATGGCTGATTTTTGCTGATTCTCCTTCACTTCAGAGTTTTCTATAAAAAATATATAAAATAAAATAAATAAATAAATATTCACGGACACTTAACACAACGCCTTCTAGTCCCAAACGATGTAAAGCTTGTACTATGGAAACTAGATGGCTGATAGAATACATACACACATTATTATTTTTTGTAAATACATACTTATAGATACATAGAAACACCCAGACACAGAACAAACATCTATGTTTACAACACACAAATGTTTGTCTCGGTGGGGATCGAACCCACGACCCACAGCACGAAAGGCAGAGCTACTACCGACTGAGCCATGACGCCTGTCATTATATGTACCTGTAAGTTTTTTTCATTATGTGCCTTCTGTGTTAATTGTTTTAATTAAAGAAAAGTGTAGGTGATTGTCTCTACATTTTTTTTATTACAGATCAACTTCAGTATTATTTAGAAGAAACAAACTTCTTAGTAAAATAACATAATTATTAGTTTATGTAGCTAAATATAAAATACACGATAGAAAGAAAAAATTATTTATTTGGTTTAAGAAGAAAATCATTCCGGTTCAAAATTAAGGAAGATTAATTATACATTAATGCATTCAATAACTTTAAGCTTTCATTTCTATAGCAACGGAAATACAATATGGCCAAGTGTGAGTCGGACTCACTTACTAAGGGCCCCTTACATTATAAACAATTCTTAAATTAAGACTGTGCCTTGATTACGAATAAATGTGACAACTGCAAATGTATCGTCGATACAAGACGTCGATATCAAACATACACTGCGCGGTGACGCTACAACGTTTAAAAATCGAGGTGTAATTGACGTGCAATATGACTCAAATGCGTGAGTTTTACGTGCGCGGTGACTGTCAGATTTGTCCGTGCATCATCCTTCTGAGCTTTTAACCTTAATTCTTCTGTAATTTTGAAAATAGAACAAATTCTTCTCTGGCAAATATACACAGGTATATTTCAGTAAAATAACTATTAATGGAGCCCCCTAGCAACAGACTAAGCCAAGGCTGTCCCATATCCCTTGTGCTAATTCCTCTTTCCATCCTATTCAATTCAATTCTTGTCTATGGCCTTTGCAGTGTTGCCCGCAATTTCGCCAATGTCACGTTTTATTAGACCTTAGCACGATGGAGAATGACCGGTGGTGAGAAGTAACTTCACCGGTTGGCTTGACAGACGTCTAAAAAAGATGTTTTGGCTTACTAAAAGCACGGAGAAGGGCCTTTTTGCGCACGGTATGGGTGCGGAACCCTAAAATTACGTAATTACATTTTTAATTCTAACTTGACGCGTGACTATTCACAATAGAACCTGGATTTGCCAACCCTTTGATATCACTAATGAATAGAAAACTTCAACTTATAAAAACAACTTTATGATGTATATAATAAAGGTCAAAATAGCTTGAGTAGCTAATGTAAATTATATGGATGAGCAATTTTTATTATAGTGCTGTATTGTGACGAAGCAATCGCGCAGATGTTTTATAATCGATTAAATCTTTCGTTTGCATACTTTGACACGATTCTACTATGTGTTTACGATTGTTTGATTTTTTTCTGTCGTAATATTACTATTTTTGTTCCGACTTTTAATGAAATTAATTAGAAAAAAAAATTATAGCTTGTATTTGTTGCCTTAAAACTCCATCATTTACAAATCGCTCCCTAGCGATAAGACCGCCCATTGTACGTATAGTTTAATCTTATTTTCTGTATAAGCTGTCTCGTATATTCGTTTGTAAGGTGTACTTACGTACAATAAAGTATTTTCATTTATTTATAAAAAGATTATAAAGTTTTAGATCTTTCACATAGAGTAATTTCATCCAACTCGGTTTAGCAGTTTGGCGTCATCCAAATAAATAAATAAAAATCCATCCACGTTCACGAAATTGCGTACCTATTTGCTTTCCTGTGACTTATTAGTGGTGTTAGAACAAATTCAACTGCTATCATCATCATCATTGTAATTTTTATCATTGGACAAAAGTTCCCAAAATCCCCCACGCAGGGGAAAACTAGAATGAGCCATCATATCTGATGAAAAAGCCGGAAAGAAGTCAAATCAAAGTCGGTTACCCTAGTTTTTTTTTTTTTTTTTTTTTTAATATGGCAATCGCTCAGAGTTAGACATATCTGCCACGGGGCAACTTTCTTTGTTCTTGATAGGGATCGAACCCACGACCCGCAGGAAGGCAGAGCTATTACCGACTGAGCCGTGACGCCTGTCAAATGTGTTAAAACAACTAGTTGCAGTTGAACTACCGATGTCTATGTCGGTTGGAATCGTTCATTCACGCGATTGTGTCGAGTCCTTGTACAGACAACGCAGTATTTTAATAGGCTTTTTATTTTTATTCAGAGACTAGCTGATACTTGCGACGCGTGCGAAACTTCCCACAAAAATATCTGTCACCAGCATACAATGAACCTCGTAGCCAATGGCTGCTTTTGGTTTAGATAGTTCAAGCTGTAGCTAAGAATCCACGTCTTTGATTTTAATAAAATATAGCCTATTCTTCGATCCGGAAAAAGGGCTTCTAAATGGTATACTTTTTGTTGAAATTGGTCCAGTAGTTAAGGCGTGATCCGCGAACAAACAAAACTCTATTTTCGGAATCAGAATCGTTTCTTTGGTAGATCTGCATATTTAGTTTATCCATAATATCTCTAATTTTAGTTTTTTGTTTTTTTACAGTTTTATATTAGTATAAAGATAGATAGATAGATAAGTATAAATAATTTGACTTCTTTGTAAGCGATGTGGAACAATCCGGAAAACAAAAATATAATTAGTTCCCATGGTGCTCGTAGTGTGTACGTGAACTCAGGGGTAGAATGACTACGATTTCAGTTAAAACAAATATTATACCAGCACTATCACCCACTTGTGGAATGGTGAAAAGCTTTTTGAACTTGAGGTTTAGGAAAAAGATACAACAGAATCGGGGGCATTACTTTCCTCAATTAAAATTTTCAAGGATATTGAATGTTAAGGTTTCTACCTTCTACAATATTATATTTGTATAGATGAAAGATAAATATAGCACCAAATGTCAATATTGGTGACATTTATTTAATTTGATGACTCTAACTACCTAATCTTCAAGTACCAAGATTAGTTGGGTAATGTAAAAAATCAAGCGTAAAGCGACTGCGCCCTCTGTCTGTTGTAGTGTGAAGGCTCAGATATCGAAATTTGAGCTTTGATGTATTATCAATTCGTCCTTAAAGCCAAATAGTACTTCAGTAACATTATCACTAGTATTAGTGTTAGTTGTAATTTTTTTTGTAAATAAAATTGTAGTAAAAAAAAGAAGTTTAATGGTTTAATTATTAGGCAAGAATATTGGAGTTGAAAGGAATGTTTTTGAACTCCTTGCATATTTTTTTATTAAGTATTTTAGAGGTGTTTTTTGTTTTTACATTATCACTAGTTTACATGTTCTGTGTTTATTTTAATAAGTTCTTGCATAGTTCTATACGTATGCTCTGGTACCCTTTAATGATGAGAGCACCTATTTTTATCACCTTATACGGGGTGTTACCAGACCACTTCCGAAAACGAAAGGGGGAGCTACAGCACACCAAAACCCAACCAAAAAAAAATCAGTTATCCTGAAAAATAATTATAGCCGGAGAAAACAATGTTTAAAGATTTGTATTTATTTCGCCAGCCCGCAATGTACGCATTCACGTAGGTAAGGTCGAGGCGTAGTACTATTATTTATTCTGTGTCGTAAGTACCTACTAACGTAGGTAGGTACTAACGTAGGTCGCTCGCACGTCGCGTACTTGAATGACCCGCGATGAACTCTCAGCTGTTCATGCTGTAGTAGACGTAATCTGCGTGCTGCGTGTACATTGCTGCTTTATTTATTTTATTTGTTTTTTTGCTTTTTTAAATGAGATAATTAGGTAGATATGTTATTCTTATTATCTTATTATGTTGTACTGTGTGTATGTAACTAGAAAAAAAATTAAAAAGAGATAGTCAAGTAAATTTTTTTTTTCGCGATTTTTTTCGCTTAATGTTTTCAGTATCATGGTCTGATTGGAACCTCCAAGTTTTCGGAAGTGGTCTGGTAACACCCTGTATAGCGCGTGCACACTATGCCCGGCATGAATGCTGCGATTAATTCCGGAATTATTGCCACAGCAACATCGCCTTTATTCTCACCAAAGAGCTAGGGCATGAACTTGGCGATGTTGCTGTGGCAATAATTCCGGAATTAATCGCGGCAATAATTCGGGCAGCGGCATGGGCATAGTGTGCACGCGGTAATAAGTGCAACTTGAATTGTATAGAAAACAGGTGTTGGGTATCCATAATTAAAAAAAAAAAAACACTATAATGATAATAGCGCGCCTTACCTAAATCGCTTTTGAAGACGTCGCTCAAAAGTTAAGAGACGTAATAAGCAAATGATTAGGAAAATTCTATGATCCCGTCTCAACGTTGTAGAAGTTACCTACTAACTGTCAAAACTAAACAAATAAGAAAAGTTAAACGTCGTATGAGAGCTATTTAGTTGAGAGGTGGCAAGTAATGTTCAACAAGTGTAATTACAGGCACATGAGACTTCTAGATCTTTACGTCTCAGAGTGATGGACGCATTGCATTGCCTTACAGGGCACGTCCTCATTGGATTTGCTCTGTGAGGTAATGCATTGTTATATGCAGAAGTTATCACTTAACATCAGGTGAGCTATCAGCTTGTTCCATTACTTTTACCATAAAAAAAAAAAGTTTTTCCATAAGACTGTCAGTTGATTTTGTTCGATTGGACTACTGGGATAAAAGTTGCAGTAGTCCCATCAACTGAACTAATGCCTGCTTTTTTTAATACAACTAAATGATGGCACAAACCTATAGCCTACCTGATGTTAAGTGGTAACCACTATAACGATGCATTACCTCACTGAGCACATCCACTGAGGACGTGCCCTGTTATGTATTGCACTGCGCCCATTACTCTGAGGTAATTGCACCGCCACCATACCCTTCTCATGTTGTTCTTTAATTCATTATTTATTCTATAACTTTATGTTACCACGTCCTAACATCAGGTGGGCGGTCGGCTGGCTCCATCATTTAGTTTTATAAAAAACACATAATAATCATAATTTTATTTAATTTAATCTCTATAAGGTAAATTAAATATTGTATAGGTAACATAGAGATACTATCGAAGCAACATTCATTATTCTGTGCGACTACTACAAGACGAAACCCAAAGTGAACCCTATCAGAAAACACCAAAATTAACCGCCGGTTACAAATATCGGTCAATTAAACGGCCGCCAGATAACAATTGGAATCGGTTTCGCTTTCAACGAGAGCGAAACTGCTAAATATATTAATAGATGAGCTGATACATCAATGGATGTCCACCGCTTTACTACTGGCACTTTCAATTTTCAGAATGCGCGCTCGCGTTTGTGGGGTGACCCTGATTTGGGTAAAACAGACGGATATAATAAAAAAATACTATCAGTAATCTAGTTCCCATAGAACTTTGCTTAGTTTGAAACTAGAGGGCGTTGTGTGAAATGTCTAGGGATTTTGTTTTATATTCTTTTTTTATTATTGTTGTTTACAGTGAAACTTAAATTAAAACCTAAAATCATCAATATACTTCGTATATAAAACTCTTTTGAAGCTGACAGAGAATCAACGCACAGCCTAAACTATAAGTCCTAGAGGTATGAAATTTGGAGGGTAGTATCCTTATATAGTGTAGAGGTGCACTAAGAAAGGAATTTTGAAAAGTCGCACCCTAAAGGTCTAGAACGCGAGCAACGCCGCGGTTGACTAGTATATACATATAGGCGAGCTTAACGCTACAAAGAGTTCTCTTTATTTATTACGTTACTAGTCTTGTAGACAATAATACATTTCATAAGAATTATAATGATGATGATGATGTTGAGGTCCTCCTAGGCGTATCCGCGAACGGCAAAGAGCTTAGCTGATACAGAATAATAAGTTGAAATAACGAGTGTTATCATACTTGAAACATGATCTTAAAGTGAGTTTTTTTTAACACAACGCCAACTCTTCATATGCAAAGTCCATTTTGGAAGTAAAATCACTTTATCTTGTCTTAAAATCTTATTTTAACTATTCTGTATTTCCCGATTATAGAGATAGAGAGAGAGAGAGATAGAGAGATAGATAAATATTTATTTGGCACACAACACAACACAAGTACTACACAATAAGAAGTTATACAAAAAAAACATAAATCATAGTCACCCCAGTAGTGTACATTCGCTGCCACCGGTGCGTGTATCACGTCATTAACCACACGTTTGCAGCCGACGGATATTTACACGTATTTTCCATAATAAATTCATTAAGTGACCATTTTCACTGATAATGTGGAAACTGCAATTTGAGGGGTGACCATGAGGTGAAAGCAAACACTTTGATTTGGTAAATTATAGTAACTGATCTGCAGATTGTAGGTACCTATGTGTTTTGTGGTTCTTTTGCTATGCGTATTACGCACCTGGTTTCTGGATCATGGGTTTTACACGGTTCGTGAATTCATGGAGTTGAAGTAAAATTATATACCTAGTTGTTATTAGACCTACCTAACTATTATTGTAAAAATTTTTGCATGCTATCATAAGAAAATAGCGAAATAATGGATCTAGTTAAAATTTGTTTACCACCTGTAGTGTACCTATTTCAAGCAAATAAAGAAACTCTTTAACTTTTTGACTCTTTATGGTTATGGGTTTGAATCCCGTGCCCCATTTTCTAACCATTTTAGTTATTAGTAAAGTTTAAATATACCTATTTGTTATTTCTATAACTATTTTTATTATTGTACATCCGAAACTGTTGGTTTAGTTTTAAGCTTGTAACACCTTTATATGTACACGTTATACAATAAACATAATCTTTATCTTTATCTTTATCTTTATATGGAGTGCTCTTTTAAGTAAAGGAAAAAATGTTTCTCTTTTGGTGACCTTCGATTAAAACTATGACTTCCTTCTTCAATATATATATATATATAATTATAAAACTCTTTTGAAGCTGACAGAGAATCAACGCACAGCCTAAACTATAAGTCCTAGAGGTATGAAATTTGGAGGGTAGTATACTTATGTAGTGTAAGGGCGCACTAAGAAAGGAATTTTGAAAAGTCACACTCTAACGCGAGCAACGCCGCGGGATACGGCTAGTAGTATACAAAATCTTGAGTACTAACAGATAAGGATACATAATATTGAAAAAAAGAAAAACTTGCAAAAAAAATTGAAATCAGCTCCAGAAAAATAACATTTTAGACCAAGATAATTGTGTTCTAAGTAACAAAACTATATATGTAGGTACTTAAGTTAATAATGTAGTATTAGATACTTTATATGCTAAACTTTATGTATTACGTACTTTGCTAATTTTAGAACTCAGTTTGAAAGGAATACGATCACGCTGGCAAAGTTTGAAGGACCGCCATAAAACAGACAATTTCATAATAATATCAAGAATATAACAGAGCATAACTGTCATTGTATTATTTGCAGGACCATCCTTAAAATAGTGCGACGTAGTAAACACATACAGTAGTTCAATTTGTATCTTTTAACGTCTCGATACTAAGCATACCTACTTTTGGTGAGCTTCGTGCCAATGAGGAATTTTTTCATCATCAATATATTATGTACTAGCCGTCGCCCGCGGCGTTGCTCACGTTCTACCCTTTAGAGTGTGAAGTTTCAAAATTCCTTTCTTAGTGCACCCCTACACTATATAAGGATACTACCCTCCAAATTTCATACCTCTAGGACTTGTAGTTTAGGCTGTGCGTTGATTCTATGTCAGCTTCAAAAGAGTTTTATATATATTGATGATTGATGATGATGATGATTGATTGATGATGATTGATTCTTTTGAAGCTGACTTAGAATCAACGCACAGCCTAAACTATAAGTCCTAGAGGTATGAAATTTGGAGGGTAGGTTCCTTATATAGTGTAGGGGCGCACTAAGAAAGGAATTTTGAAAAGTCACACTCTAAAGGGTAGAACGCGAGCACCGCCGCGGGTGACGGCTAGTTTTCTATTAAAAAGAATTTGTGCGATATCTCAAAAACGATATTTTTTGTAGTAATTGTTTGAGCTCGGTTATTTTCACGTGTGACGTCACGCTGCCCCGTGTGGCTCACGCTTTCAAAGGCGATTCCAGCCTTTTACGCTTTTTTTCATATTTTACCAATAAAATATAATAATGTACGCATGTTAAGTTACTTTTTAGATTGTGTTTAATAATAAGTGATTTACTGTAGCTTTTACTATGTAACAATGGAATCTTATGCTATGCTTTCAAAACTTCCTAGATAATTATTGTTTCGTATGATGTGGCAATAAAATGCCTATTTTCAGTTCAAAGAACTACTTATTGTCATAAAATTTCGAGCTACCAATGCTAATTATATACTTATTTTGACTATACGAAAGAGTTAGATTTTCAATCTAGGTACTTAATTTTTTTGTCCAAGACAAAGAATTTAATTTTAGAAGTTTTACAAGCCAGAAAAAATAAAATCTACTTTGTCATTGACTGTACTAAGCGTTTATTGAAAAACTTCTAGTTTTCAGTAAAAAAATATTTTTAAACATAATGCCTTTATGATATTGACTGTACAAAACGATCTTCGCACTTTTGCGCATTTTTCAAAATATCAAAGTATTAGATCCCAAATCACGTGTAATCTAGCAAATATGAATAATCAATAGCGTTCCGAACGGCCACTCGAGGCCACTCGACTTACAAAAGCACTCGCTACAGTCGCCACTCGTGCCCTTGCGCAAGTGTTCCGATCCCATTGAGTGAGCAGAACACCCATTGTTCTTTTTACAAAATTATAGCGATAATTTTAAAAATCGAAAGCGAGTTTTTGAAGGTGATGAAGTTTGTATGTCAAACTGTTTTTGAATTTGGAAGCTGATAAAAAAGTTTGCGTTCTGACAGCCAAGCTACTAGAGGCACCTATTAGTTTGTTATAATTATGACTTGTGGACTGGACAAGCTATACGATTATTTGGCGTGAATACGTTTGCAACTAAATAATTTGTTTTGAATATAAGTGAGAGCGTACAAAATGTTTGCCGCATCAAAAATCACCATATTCATGATTTCGACAAAAATTAATGCGTTTCCGAACGTAATACAGTCCCTCGTTGAATTAGAAATCAGCCGTCACTGGCCGAAAAAAAAAACAATAATTATAAAGCGCGAGTAATTCTAATTCCGAATTCAAATTAAAGCCGCTTAATGCGCGGGAGCGACCCCGTTAAAAAAAGAGTTGACGACTGCTCGCCGAGGGTGGTAATTTTTCATTAATTTAAGTTCACCATTCCCTGTTTTGTTTGCTTTTAATCGCATTTCTAATTAATCCCGTCGCGAATAACGTGACAACTGTCGACTATGCCGGCCATTTTTTCCAGCCGAATATAGCAGATGTCGGCCGATTTCCATTTGTTTCTGAGATTAATGATTCGGTGCGATTGTGAATTTTTCCGGTCGGCTTTTGTTGTTTTAGAAGCAATTTGTCCGCTTACTTTTGTAGAGAGGCAGTCGTTAAAGCCTCCGCAAATGATATTGGAGGGAATAGGAAAAATCGGAACAAAGGGTTTCGGATCTGCGTTCCGTTCCAAATGCCATCGAAATCCGGATTTACAATACAAATTGAATTTGAGTACAGAGAAAGGTACTAGAACCGAAATGTTGCAAAAAATTATAAGAGGCTACTATTCAGTCGGAAATAGTAGATTGTTACACAAGGGCTCAAAGTATTTTTACTATACGGTCACAGAATATATGCTAGGTATATCTATTGAATTCTGTTAACACATCAATTCCATTCACGACGAACACCCAACCGATTTAGTTTAGTTTTTCGAATGTCAGAAAAAAAACTGACATTAGTATCGATTCTCTTGTTGCATTCTTCTTAACTAACCTAATTTGACAGCTTTACAATTATAGCCGTCTTTGTTCTTTCAGTTTATGAGAAAGGGACGGCAACATTTTTAGTGCTGTCAAATTAGGTTAGAAAAGAAAAAAACCCGACATTGTGACCCAATCGCCTATGAAAACAATGTTATGAGCAAACCTTATCCACAAACTATCTAATGTAAACTGATTCTTAGCACACTGTAATAAAGCTCAACTGAACACAGACCGCACTCTAATTTCACCCACTTACCCCACTAGACCAGACTAGTGTTGTAAGAAAGAGGTAACAATAGCACTTTCATTTTTTTATGTACCTACCTAGTGATTGTGATAAATGTAGACTTTTCTACGTTTTTTTTTCTTCTTCGCTAAAACAATATATATTTATAAACTCTTATAATACAATATTCTAGTGTGCGTTTGACGAACTCTTATAGATGTTAATTGAAAAAAAAATCTCATTGATTTTCGACGGCTATTGATATTTTTTAGGCTCGGAACAAATCTGATGAAGAATCGTGAATGTTTTTAACAACTCGATGAAGTTTCCGTAACCTGTAGCTGCCCCCGTATTGTAAGCTCTGAACTGCTTTCGCTGCCCAGCATAATGTCAAGCGATATGGCCACAGATATACGAAAACCGGAAGCTTTTAACGGCAACCAAAAAACGCGCTGTTATCACTATTTAGTCACAGAATACCTATGATTTAGTATAAAAACAGTTCAAAAAACCTGCCAGGCTTAAACCTGGCAAGTTTTATGAGACAACGATTGCTCCCCTGTAGACCAACACCGACAATGCCTATGACTGACTATTTAATTTAAGACTATTCGATCCAAATCCTTTGTCAAAGCAGAGGAACTAACTACATTTGACCCGAACACCAAGGAAGCAATCCATAGCTTTACGCACACACAAAGCAAAATACCTTTAGGGTGGTGCTCCACGAAACATTTGCAAAAAGAGCATTTTCAAGTCATAAGGTCAATGGAATAGGGTCATAACAGTTTTTTTATTAAGAAACATTTATTGTAGAACTGTGTACAGGAGATTTTATCTTAGAATAGTTTCAACAGTCTACCTATTTCGTTTTGTAAGTATAGAATAAAGTTAATCAATATATATAAAACTCTTTTGAAGCTGACTTAGAATCAACGCACAGCCTAAACTATAAGTCCTAGAGGTATGAAATTTGGAGGGTAGTATCCTTATATAGTGTAGGGGTACACTAAGACAGGAATTTTGAAACGTCACACTCTAAAGGGTAGAACGCGAGCAACGCCGCGGGCGACGGCTAGTTTGTAATAATTACTGTTTTGTTAAATACCCTCTCATATGGCCATTCCTAATATAATTTTTGGTTTTGGTTAACCAATGGTAGTTACATAGTATCATAGGTTTAGAATCCTGTTGATTCTAAAGAGGCTTCCAAGCCAAAACCGTACGTTCCTAAACATTTATAATGGTTTAATTTTTTTTGAAAATCTGTTCAAGTTTGAGACTTCGTTTTATTTGTCCTACAAAGTTTAGATTTCGAAACTAAAGAGATTTGAGTCAAAATTCTCAAAATCCCCTTTAAGGTAATTTTGAGACAATTTTGAGAACTTTGAGTTTATTTAGTCAAAATATGACTTTGACTCAGATTGCTACAAAACGTATAATGTTTAGATTTCAAAATTAAAGGGATTTTGAGACCAAATTCTTAAAATCAAACTCAAAGAGAATTTTGAGACTATTTTGAGAATTTGAATATTTATTTGGTCAAAATAATGGCTTTGACTGAGATCGCTACAAAACTTGAATATTAGGTTCGTCCGTAACCTAGGTCTATCTAACGGAACTAGAAACGCAGGACGCACTTCCCAGACTAGGGGTCACGGGGTGGTGGGTGTACCCCATCAACCCGTTGTGCCCATGGGGTGAAGGGGGGCATGATGATGATAATTTGTTTCAGACGGTACCAAATTGGCAGACTTCCTTGTTGGGATTCAATGTTCGCTTAGTTAAAGGTGTGCTTTAGTCCGAGGTATGCAATATGCATGCTATCTTTGAGTTGTGTGGGCGTACCATTACTTCTGGTATCTATACCGCATAGAAGACTAGAATACCTTAATTATTTAGCTGTGCCTTTATACTTTGTACGTACTTTAAAAGTTTACATAGCGGTGGCAAATGCTCTTATCAAACAATAATAATTGATGTTCCCAATGGGGTGGATAATTATGAAGAGAAGATGTATATTTTACATTTTTAGTTTTATTTTCAAGAACATTACATGAGCCGTGTTGGCTGCGTAGAAAAACATAGGTTATCTATAAAAAAAGGCGTCAATGTGTCAGACATTGTCTTGACGTTGACAGCTTGCTTGACGTTGACATTTCATCCGGCGCTGACAGGTGCGTGCGCGCATCCGCGACACCATGGGCCGGAACAATTGACAAAGTTAAAATAAAATTGGGGCGAATTAGTCATCACAAATAATGAACGGCTTGGCTCGTTCTATGCGGGCAAGTTCGTTTGGGACCAGTAGACGGCGATTTAGTTGTCAAAATAGGAGCCTGCAAAAAAAGACAAATTCTTCAAGGGTCGGCAACGCGCATGTGATACCTCTGGTGTTGCAGGCGTTTATAGGCTACGGTAACCGCTGCCCATCAGGCGGGCCGTACGCTTGTTTGCCTACTTAGTAGTATAAAAAAAAAACTTTTTCGCATTTGTGGTCAAAATGAGGTTTTCCGCAAATGTTACACTATGGGCTTTTCCAGCTACTCTTCTATCCATGCATATCTAGTATCAAATAAACTATAAATATGTATCAACTAGTCAGAAATCAGAATCAGCTGAAAATCTCAGAATATTGAGGTAATCTGAGGAATAAACATAGGTTTACTGCTCGAGTCAAACTTGTTACAGAGTGAGAAGTAATAAGTTATTACGAGCAACTACAGTTTTCTATATAAAAAATATTACACACTGCTTGTTTGACTGACCAATTATACCACTGGTCTAAATATGTCTACTAAGAATATAGTCAGCTATTTATCATTGTAAGTTACCACTAGAGGACGTTGTGTGAACTGTTTATGAATATTAAATATATTTATTTAGTCCGAATACATTTATATTAGTACCTATTACTAACCGTCGCCCGCGGCGTTGCTCGCGTTCTACCCTTTACAGTGTGACGTTTCAAAATTCCTTTCTTAGTGCACCCCTACACTATATAAGGATACTACCCTCCAAATTTTATACCTCTAGGACTTATAATAGTTTAGGCTGTGTGTTGATTCTCTCTCAACTTCAAAAGAGTTTTATATAGGTACATTGATGATGATTTAAATTCATTATTTCGCTAGCCGGAGGCAAAGATGATCTTTTGCTCAAGGTGTACGAAAATACCATCGCCTGAATGAAGTCACGAGAGTTCTACTAGTTCAAGTATTCATTTCCAACTTGGACCGATCTATTTTCTATTTTGGTCCGATCTTGTTGGCCTGTCTTGTTCCCTTCACTCTGTATTCTATTTAGTAGCTGACTAGATCTCAAAGAGGTTTATCGACGGAAAATAGTTAATTTTCAATTTCAATTTATTCAGAAATAAAATAAAATAACATAACAGAACCTTTTCTATGGCGTTATTCTACTTAACATTAACTTAATACTAAAAACAAGGTATTCAAACTTAATTTCTAAATAAATTTTATTATTTTACTAGCATTCGCCCGTGACTTCGTCCGCGTCTCGTTGGATACTGTTGATTTTCCGGGAGGAAAGTAGCTTTTGTGTTAATCCAGGTTAAAAACTATATAATATTCCAAGTTTCTTCCAAATCGGACTAGTAGTTGCAGTAATATTGACACACAAATATCGAAACTTTGACATTTATAATATTAGTAGGATAGGATTTAGATAATTAATAAATCTTTTTGCACGCCCAGGAAGACTGGTAGACAATGCTCTTAGCATTAAGTCCTCCTAGCACTACTTGTTTGTGTGAAATTTTTAATTAAATAAATAAATCTTAAAGGTTTTTATATGACTTGGTTTGTAACTTAGGTTTGGAATAAATGTTCATTGTATAGAATAGTGTGTAACAAATATTATTATTTCTACTTAAAGTAAAAAATTCTAGAATACAAAATAGTACTATGTTTTTCAGAGATCTGTACCTTATCTGCACCTCTGAAAAACAACATTTTAAAACTTATTTATACTAGTAGTTCACCCCGAACTGAGATCTCGTGATGGTCGGAGGTTAATAAAACCCAAACAATTTTTATTGACCAATGGTTGTAATAAACTTTGCGAATCGCTTCGAAATCGCCGTCTAGCTATGTACCAGTCTTAATTGAACTACAAAATCATTGAAACTCCAAGAAATGGTAGCTCACGATATACTGGGTTTGCCAATTTTATAATTTTTACAAAAACTCAAAAACTATTAGACCTAGAAAACTATTCACGTTAAACAGTTTTACTATTTTTGCATTAGTGGTGCTTTTGTTGAGCACGCTACACCAAGATAATATGATTTTTCTTGAATTTATGAACACTTCTTTGCAAAATTTTCCAAGTAATGGAGTCTACAATATCCGCCGACAAATTCTTTCTAACTAAAGTTACCACTTCTCACATGCATAAACAATCACTTTATCGTGCTAGACCATCTAGACTCTAGACTATAGAATAGTCTATGTTTGAATTTTCGCCGGCGATCTGCGGCCGGTCTTTGTGCTATTAATTTGTAATGTCTACCCCCCACCCCCCTGGCTGAGATGCACTGGGGTGCACTGAAATCACTAGAGTTGATAATCCATAGAGCTAAAATAAAGAGGATTTTCATTGAAAAGAATCTTTTTCTACATTTTGAAGTATATTCTTTACTAGCTGTCGCCTGCGGCTTTGCTCGCGTGGCAGCAGCATAAGCATTATTTGGTTAAAATCTTTGATTTTAATTTTAGACCATTAGGGTGCGACTTTTCAAAATTCCTTTTTAAGTGCACTACTATACTATATAAGCTTATTACCCTCCAAATTTCATACCTCTAGGACTTACAGTTTAGGAGGTGCGTTGACTGTTAGTCTGCTTCAAAAGAGTTTTACATATTTAGAATATTTACAAAAATAATTGTTAAAATATCCATGATATTGGGTTTGCTTCAAACGATTGGACAAACTATTCTAAGTAAATATTTGCCTAAATTTCAGTTCAGTGCATTGACGAAGCCAGTTGCCGCTCGACACTAAAATAATCCACAGTCCAGCTTTACAGCACATACTCAAAATTCTCCGGAATCGTGTCTTCACCCCTGGCCCTTTCCGATCTTCAATGGGGGAACGCTTCCGATAGGATTAGGCCAGACTTACTGCTCGGTCAGAAACACGTCGCTATAACCCCTCCTCTCACCCCCTACCTACCCCCCCCCGAGCGCATTAGGAGCAATCATATTCGACGTCCAGGTTTTGGCATCGATTCGTGTTGCTTAGGCTCGCCGGGCTATTTGCGAAACAATGATTGGTGGTGTCTTCGTTTGTAAGCGGGATAAGGTCTACTATCGCTTGGCAAGACACTGTTTCAAGTCATAGTGCGGAATGCGATCTAGTTTGTGCTGGTTTCTTTGTGTAACTACCTTCATTTTGATTTTGGTTAGTTATCAGTTTTGACGAATGAAATAAAATTTTGGCTTTTAAATAATCTTCTGGTTCAAATGCAGATAGTATTTAAGTTACCCGGCAGATTAAACACCACCACCGTCATTAGAGTTGGCCTCTCACTCATACGAGCTTGCTTGCTTTAGCGTTCAAGCATAAAATCAAAGCTATTTGTAAAAAGTAACATAACCCAATAATTTAACAAAATCATCCCTCATCGCGGCAGCCCTGAAATCCTACACATTATTTACAAGTACGCGCATTCTACACGTTCCAGTGGAGCCGAAACAATGTCGGAACAAGGAGGGAAAAGGTTGAAAGAACGTTCGGAATGCCGCTAAGCTCGGTACGTGTCTTGACCTATTTGCAGATTCAGTTTGGGGTAGGTCGAGACACGTCGAGGTTACGTGAGTTTTTACGTAACAAATAAGATTTTTACAAGATTGTTGGATAGCGCGGTTGTTTATTGAAAGTAAGATATTATTGTACTGCTTTTAGATTTCCATAACTTTACAATAAGAATAAATCTAAAGGAAATACATTTAAATTATCACTATACTTTATATTTTTGAGAGTTTATTTTTTTTAAGAACATACCAATTATAATAGAACAAAAATAAGAAAATAAAGAATTCTTCTACGTTTTTTAAAGAAACGTTAGTTCTGGAATAAAATAGACCTTTGGATATAATTTAATTTAAGTTTTGTTTTTTTATTTTCTTGTAATTCCTAGGTTAAGGTGTACAATAAAGTATATTCTATCTATCTATCTAAATATTAGTCAAAAAAAAACTAGATTTGCTTAGTTCTGAGCCCTGAAGTTACTTCGCGGTTTGGTAATCTGAACAAAAATACAGGATGTGTATTGTTTGCAGACGAATCGGGATGCGAGGCTGATATGCTGGAAGGCGCGGAGGGGGGCCGGCACTCGCCGCCTCGGCCGCAGCAAGAGCCCATCAACCTTAAGAATGAGGTAAGTACCATGACACCTTCTTCCCTCATAAAGGATACTCTAAGATATTTGGTCTGGCGTTTGCAATAGTATGCCTTTCCGTTGACCTGAAGAATGTTCCAGTTCTTCGTTTTGTTTGTACCCAGTTATTTCTTCAGTAATATCACGTTTTTTCTGTTATTTTTATAATCCGTTGTAAGATGTTTGAACAGCTATAGCGTCAAAAATATGATTCATCAAAGTTAATTAGGCCTTTGCATCTATTCTAGATGATTTATACAGCGTCAGGGTCCGCTTTTTACCTAATACACGGGACGCTAAAGTGCCTGGGCCTTTTTAGTTTAACCATGTTTAACGCAGTTTCTTGAATGCTACTTTGATAAGATTGTGCACATTTTATGTTATTAAAACCAAATTAGTTCCGCATAAATCTCTTCACAGAATAAAATGTAAGCAGAATAAGTTGGCATACTCGTAGCGCTACGCAGCTACGCTCCTTGAGTCATAGCACCGAGCTCATCGTTGAGTGTGAATAAACGCTTCTTCGACAAGTGGCGGTCGGAACGCCACAAAAAAGCAAAGACAACTCAAAAGGTCCCGCAAAGACTAACATTCACCGCTTCGTTAGGCGAAAAAATGCGCTACGCCGTCGAACCAACCAATCGGTGGAGCATCCGCGCAACCTACTTGCCTCAGAATCTATAGTATCGATTAGTGAACGCTTTTTTACCCACACGCACTCACACACCGCCGCGGCGGGGGCAGCCTTTTTAACAATCTTTTTTTCGTCTACCTCACCCCGAAACCGGCACGTCCGTGCGCGATGCAAAGACCACCCCTCCACCCCTCATATAGCAAGCATTGAAAATGGAATTTCCATGAGTGATGGAGTGTCAAACGAGAAGTGAAAAAACGGAGAAAAAGAACATTATGTTAATTATTGAACGCGTGCCCCGTCGTCCGAGTTTAAATTGAATGTCATGTTGTACGTGTCCGCCGGACGGCGTGTCGTGGAAACACACGCTTTTTCTGTTCCTATTCCGGTGTTCCAATTTTTAATTTTCCATTTTTCAATTTACGGAGACACTAAACTGAAATTCAATTTGCTATTCTGATCAACCAACAATGAAATAAAACAGAACTTTCTAATCAAAGTAATCGTCCCTCAGAATTATAAGAACAAAATCCTCCGTAAACAACAGTCGTATCCATACAATTTTCACATAAGAGAAAACGAAAACAAGACAAAAATTTTCTAACAAAGTTGAACTTGAAAAGTAAGACCGTGAGACCGGGCGCAAAGTGGTTAACTGGGTCGACAGGGGTTGATCCCCTTGCGAACTTAGGGGATGCATCCCTCCTTTAGGGGTACATGACATGTATCAATGGATTGTAGCACGTTGAAAGACAAGAGGCATTGGGATTTCGACTATAGAAACAGCGATAAGATCGTGCAATGTCTAAGGTGAGATTTTCTTGGGGAATGATTTTGATTTTCTAAAGTAGAGCCTCTCTTATTCAGTCACGTATAGATTTAGAATTAGATAACAAGATATAAAAAGTTTAGTCGCTCAAATAAGCATGAAAAGCTTCCCCCGTCATAAAGAATGAGTGAGACACGAATGATCAACACTATCCCGCAAGTTTTAACTTTTAATGAAATCTACTATCGCGCTTCATGGAACAAAAAGAACCGACAAAACACTTATTCACCGGACAACGCGACGAACTATCCGACAGTCGCATTGCTAATGGAAAATCCCGAAAAAATATCGGTGTTCAGAAAAAAGTCAAAAAAAAACCCAAACACATTTGAATGAAAATTGGGTGGTGGCGGGCGGCGCGCGCGATTGGCCATTATTATTATTATTACTTGCATTATATCTGCATTTTTTTCACGCACACAGACGCGAGCGCTCGCCATTTTTATTTTCTTCCTTTTTTCTTTTTTTTGGGGAAATTGGCGGGGCGGTCTCCCCCACACACGCGGCTCGGCGGCAGAATCGAACTATACGATGTCTACAAGTGGACGAACATTTAAATTGGCTCTCATCAAATATTGACTGCGTGTAGTTTTTTCATTACCCATTGACTTTTTATGAGTAACGTTGGTTCGACCGCGACTCGATTGCGGTGCAATTTGTATCAGCTTCTTTTGAACAGGTAGCCCTGATGATGTTCTAACTTTTTTAACTTTTTTAAAGCCTTTTGATATTCACAAAGGCGTACCATCTACCTCGACAAATGGCTACCTATTGCAAATTAGTTTTACATAATACATAAATTCACCAATTCCATCTGGGTTTTTTGAAAGACATTTTATTTCAGATATCAATTAAATTTCTATACTTATTAAAGTTCGACACAGCTTAAGAAAACTTTGAAATCTATATAACAGTTATTCAGTTTCATTGGACGAGAGAGCGTTGAAAAGATAGCACACCGCAAAAAACAACGAATCTGCAGTCAAGCAAAATGTATTATCATTAAAAAATGCAAAAAAATCATAATTAAAAGGGTGTCGGAGCGGGGTGCCATTTTTTACTTTAATTGGCTTGTAAATTACAAAAGTTATAGTGAAAACGGGAGGTTTTTTCAGTGTCATTAAACTTTAATTTTTCTACTTGGCACAGGGGTGGAAATCACATAAGTAACTCATTTTGTTCTGCTAAAAATCGTAGGGAGTAAAGCATTGCATTATTGCATATTATTTTGGACAGCCCTATCAAGGCTTTAGAGAAAAATTTCTGTATTAAATAAATTATTGATCAATAATTTTTATTCTGTGTTAACTGTTACGACTAACAAAAAGGTTATTCATTCTCGTAGATTTGTATTTAACGTAAATACTAGCAGTAAGTACGTAGAAGTGTATAAGTCTAGCATCAGTCTTTATAAAAAAAAAGTATCTGTGCACGTTTATGTTCAGTCCATAAAAAGGTAAAAAGGTAAGTGAGACGAGAATGAACACTTTTAAACTAATCCATTTCAATGCATTACTCCGCATAATTTCTTCCTCAAACGCCTACGATAAATTCGTCTTCCCACCAAATGCTACCGGAACTGAAACCAAAATAAAAAAACACCATGCATTCATAAACACTCATAGCCCACAAGAAATAAAGCTGAAGTTTGCTTGAAATATTATTGACAGCCGCAAATAGCGTGGCACCTCGAGAGCACAGAGTAGTACAGAACCAGAGGTTATGCTTCACACAATCGTGCCACCTGCATTGTGATTATGTAAATGTGACGTCACGGGCTACAACACATTCACCCACACGTTTTTCATACTTTGGCCATAAGTAGAATGAATCTAATAGTTTTCATTTTATAAAATAGCAAAATCATTGACTAAGCCAACATTTTTATAATTTCTCAAAAGTAAAATCCTAAAGAGCTTTTGTCGAGTAATAGAATTGCGATTTGATAACGTAGTTGGTTAGCATTCTTTTATCAGGGACAGGGTTGCGGGTTTGAACCCCTGTCGATTCATAACTTTTAGGATGGCATAAAACTTTCGAATTATCTGCTAGACAGCCGAAGTTACATTCAGTCTATGTCTATATCTACTTTGTTTTAGAATTATTTACGATTTAATAAAATTATGCAAATTGCGAGAAAGCTGAAGCTTTCTAACCCTTAAGCTCTGTACGGTTATTACTCTGTGGCCCAGCCTCTAGAGCTAGGGTTGCTGCAAATATAAATCTCCGGCATCGCAGCGACCAGGGCTGCCCACCGAGGACGGACGTGATTGATCAAAGTCGTTTGTCAGGCTCGCGTCGCGACTGTTGGTAGCCCTGTTGCAATTAGCACATGATTCTGGCCGTCTAATGCCCGAATTTAGTTTTAATTATTGTATGCCGTTACCATGACAACAGTATAAAAAAAAAGATGGCTAGTACCTATACTTGTAAGTTTCACATTCTATTTTCAAATAAGGAACATCGGTCGATATATTTTTTACGACGGCGTATTAATTGGAGCGCTGCTGTACATAATAACCGTTTTATTCAAAATGCCATCATGTTGGTGATATTATTACGCAAAAAACTAATTTCTTTTCCCCATTAAGCCAGTTATTATGAAGCACTAAAACAGTCATAATTCTCTATAATAATGATGAATTAAATCAATATTTCGTTATGAAACTGTAATAGGATACAATTATAATGAAGATTATGATCTGTAATTGCATGTGAATATGATTAAAAAATGTGGAGTGTCAACAAAAAGTTGTCAATACGATTTTTTACGATCGTAAAGAAAATAACGTAAATTCAATTACGTTTCGATGAATATTCAAAGGATTTTATGACGTAGGGGCTTCGCATCTCCGATTAAATAGAATAATCACAAAGTATTGTTTATTGATGGTGTTCTAGTAAAAACAATCACAAAAAAATACTTACTATAAACTTAAATAACACTTAATCTTACTGAAAACGGATCTTGATAAAATAAGACGTGGTAAAACTAAGTTTGGTTAAAGAAAATGTTTTTTGTTTAACTGTGTTTTCATCTTTAGATTTTTCTATTTCAGCGAATAAAAAACTTAGTTTTTTTTAATACTATTAAAAAAAATATAGCTGATGGAACAAGCAGATGGCCCACCTGATGTTAAGTGGTAACCATCACCTATAGCAAAACAGTGCCTCGTAGTCATGCACGTAGTCATGTAGTTTCAAAAAGGTTACTTTGCTTGCCCAAAGGGATATATTCCAGAAATCCCCACTAAGAAATCCCTACCAGTGGGGATTTAAAATCTTGCCTATTGTGTCCCATCTCTAGAGCTTCCTTACGACGATAAACACGAATGTGTATGCAAGCGGCCGAACATGCCTGTACTTTGACACTTCTATAAAAAAAAAACATAATAATAAAAATGAGAGATGTCTCAGCATTACAATAGTATTAAAATGCGGTATCACGTCCTATTTCATGTTCTTTTTTTACCAATAAGAACTTTATGCGGACAGTAAAATTCAAACAGCTGACTTTGTTTATTTTTAATTTTAATTGTTTAGCAAAGCAACTTTACCGGCCGAAAGTACGAATCTACCTGATTGTTTTTTTTTCTGTATTTAAATTGAAATTGGAACGTGTTCCAATGTTAAATTATAGCGTGTTTACCAACATGCTGATATTTATGAGGTATCATCGTTTTCTGGTTATTATAAAAGCTATGAGTTTAGTTATTCTGGACCACCCTAAATTTTTGATACAATAAAAAAAATGGCGCCGGTTTTTTTTTTAATTGATACTCACTCTGTTCAGTAACTGACACAACAAGACACAGTCTTCTTCTTCTTCTCTTCAATAATGGCCTGTGTCCGTCATTTCGACAGACAATTTTGCCAATGTCAAGTGTTAAAATTGTAATAAATAAGTCAAGTCAAGTCATTTGTCAAGTCGGCTGTCGTTTGTTTTGAAAAGAAAATGGTGGATTTTCTCTTCAAAACCTAACACGAATTTTCACATTCATAAAAACAAAATTACAATACAAGTGAAATTGACTAGTAGATTTGTATGACAGACTGACTGATCACACGATATATATTATTGTGCATTTATTAATTTAAAGAAATTATTCTGAAAAAAAATACCTTAATCTAACTAATAAGTCTCAAGCTAATTAGAAAAAGTTTAAATTTTATCTAGTTAAATATATTTACAGAGTTTCTAAAAATTGAAAATATTTATACTTTCAAAGCTACTAAAATAAATAAATAATTTCAAAGTAGGCTACCTACTAACTCTTAGGTTAAAACATATTAATTATTTCGTCTCCAACCAATTTCATCTTTAAAATCTATGTATTAGCTAGCGTGAAATCACTTAGTTTATATTTTTCGGTACCTATCCAATAATTTTTTTTTTACTTAATTTAAGTTTTTATGCGTATCTAAATAAGCCCAAAGAAATGTAAATTGTCACTTTTTCTAAAAGTCTGTCGGTTACAAAAGTCATAAATCAAGAAGTTGAAGTTGATTGTCTGTCGAAATGATGCACAGGGCCCATATTTGAAGAAGAAGATGAAAGGAATAAATGTGTGTCAAGTGGTTTTTCTGAATGTGAAAATTCGTGTTAGGTTTTGAAGAGAAAATCCACCATTTTATTTTCAAGACAAACGACAGCCGACTTGACAAATGACTTGACTTGACTTATATTATTACAATTATATCACTTGACATTGGCAAAATTGTCTGTCGAAATGACGGACAGAGGCCATTAATGAAGAGAAGAAGAAGAGGTACCTAATTCAAAAGTTTTCCAACATAACTTCTCTATCCACTTGACATCAAAGCCATTCAAACGCAAAACAAAACAGAACAACAATCGTTGTTGCATTTTTACAAAAAGAATCTCCAAATGTCAATTAACTGAAGTCAATACGATCGGGCGCGCAACAAAGAACCCATTACAATATGAGTAATGCACAACTTAGATCGAAAGGCTATCTCATGTGTGGTTGGGGCCGACAAACGGGCGTTTTATGCGAAAGTTTAGAAAAATATTTATCTCAAGAGGTTACACTGAAACTACGCAAAAATGTGTGTCAAGAGGTTATTCTGAAACTTTAGACATCTAGGAATATTTAGTTAATTTTGTGCGATGCTCAGTGAGGCAGAGGTTACCAATTAACATCAGGTTGGCCACTTATTCATATAAAAAAGCAGAAAGTCTGTGAGCTTTTTACATAGCCTTTCAGGCAAGAATGACGGCATCTTGGTAAAATGAAAAGAAAATTACGTTATGATAAGTGGTCAAAAACAGACAGTCATTTTATAGCTTACTAGCCGTCGCCCGCGGTGTTGCTCGCGTTCTAGACCCTTTAGAGTACGACTTTTCCAAATTCCTTTCTTACCCTCCAAATTTCATACCTCTAGGACTCGTAGTTTAAGCTGTGCGTTGATTCTCTGTCAGCTTCAAAAGAGTTTTATATATATTGATGATGATGATGATGATTGATTGATGATGATTGCTATGAACAAAGAATTCTGACAACATAAAGTCAAGTAGTCTTAGTTTGTTTTTGCTTTTATAGAAAAACCTCAGCGTTTACAGTGGAACAGACTAAAAGCTTTATGATCCCCTTGAAAGGAACGGCTCAAAGGGGATTATGAGACTAAACCAAATTCTGCACTTATATGCATAACTAGCCGTCGCCCGCGGCGTTGCTCACGTTCTACCCTTTAGAGTGTGACGTTTCAAAATTCCTTTCTTAGTGCACCCCTACACTATATAAGGATACTACCCTCCAAATTTCATACCTCTAGGACTTATAGTTTAGGCTGTGCGTTGATTCTCTGTCAGCTTCAAAAGAGTTTTATATATATTGATGATGATGATGATGATTTGCACCTAAAAACATTTTACATCAACTTTATGATATTTTGACGTCTGTAACGCCGCGTTTCACCCGCCCGTCTACAAACCCCGCTCTCCCATCCTCTGAAAATGGAGCGACCGATAAAAAAGGTAGCGAATTATAAAAAGCGGAGGCACACAATCGCTAGCGCGGACGCGTGGGTGGTGGGCGAAATGAAATGAAATAATGAAAAAAATGGGCAAAAAGCAGTACAAACATGCATTGTCCTGCCCACCCCCACCCTTAATGAGAGGGGGCGACGCGCCTACCGCCCGTGTACCCGAAGTGGCTGATTATCACCTGATTCTATCTGTCACTTTGTACGCCATTGTCTTTTGTATAATATCAAATGATAGTCTCGACATATTTGCTCTATGATTAAAATTTGATCCAGTTTTTGGGATTCAACTAAACGAATGCGTACGTATTCAATTAAAAGTACATCTTTGGATGAAAATATCTTGAAGCAAGTGCGATGAAAACTACAAATACCAATAATCCCCACTGATAGGGATTTCTTAGTGGGGATTTCTGGAATATAACAAATAGATTTTAATTCCAATTTAATACATTATCACAGCATAACAAAACCACACAACACTTATTTTTAAAAACGGCTTTGAACTTTCTGTGTCTTATAATGGGACTCTACATTTTACAAATGAAAGAGTTTTTCATCACATTATCAGTTTCAATTTTCACTCTATGATTACACTCAGAAAATGTATGCATTTTTCAAGAATCTTTAAAAAACTCTTCTATCTCGTCAAAGCTCTACAATTTGATGGCTACTTACACAGTGTATGAACATGACATTGGCATATTGACCTACTTCCCCCATAAGACGTTTATATGCAAAACAAAGCTCTACAAACCCACCTCCAACTTCAACAGCGCGGGAAAAACATCAAAGGGCCGAGTGAAAGCTTAAGCCGAGTCTAGAGCACCCTAAACACAACCTAACTTTTCTTCCACACGATCGGCATCGCACCAAAAAATCCCAATTTTCGAACACATTAACCATCAAAAACAGCGTCCGAAATTAATTTGTTTATGCGAAACAAAGGTGGGTGCCGGCTGCATGCACCCGTGCCTCGCCCACCTCCCGAAAAAAAAAGAAGAAAATAGGAAAAAAATGGGGGGAGCGGTCCCACCCCGCCCGCGGTGCGATCGGCATCAGACTTCTTTTTTTAATCGCGTCGCATTCAGTTTGTTCGTTTTTGGTAAGCATACACTGCGCGTTGCCTATTTTCCAATTTAGATTGCTTTGTATTACCGACTGAGCGATGTGCAATAGTTTTTTGAAGTCCGCGACACGTGAACGCACGGAAATTAAATTGCTGTGTCGAAATACTAGGCGAAGAAAGGGGTTAGAGAATCAAGCGGGCACGGGTCGACCTCGAAGAAAGGTAGGGCTGTCGTTGATGACGTCATACTATACGGGATCGTAAGGATTCAAACACTACTAATTTTGTGAAATGTTTTATGTCGAAAGTAAAGAAACTCATTTTCATTTCATTTCATTTCATACTTTAGTCTCTAAGTTATTATTTTTCGATTATCTTTTGCTTAAGTACTAATAAACTTGTAGGGAAATTACAACTAATACAGTATTTACAATATTTACAAAATACACATGAAACAGTTGAGCCATCTACAAACCGTTGCAAACGATTTATAGATAGCTCAACTGGTTCAAATCAGTACCAATCGGAAGCGTGCTCAAGACACTGGCTGCATTGCCGCGCTGAATAGCAATGCTGATACGCTGGCCTAGATAATCACCAGCCCTCGGGTCACTTGTAGGGTAGTTGAGTGCTTATATCGAGAAGCGACTTGCGGGGTATTTTGTAAGAAAATCCGATAAGTGTCTCTAGCGGGAGATTTGCAAGCTATTTTTCTAAATACAAAAACTGCGAGTTTTTCGATTTTCGCTTGTCGCAAATCAACATAACAAAACTCAGACTACGGGCTCTGCAATTAAAAAATTAAACCTTCCAATCTCCTAAGATGTGAATTATTACCTTGAAACCCTTGCAATTATACACCTAATTAAATATAATCAGTCCAATAACTCAAGTATCAAAATTCCTGTTAATTAGCGTGTAGAAGCAATAAATATCACAGGGCGATTATTAACTGGCCACTACTAATCACTGGAGTTTATAATAACACAGCAAAACTTTCGACTTGGGCAAAATGCATCGAACTACTTGAGAATATGCAAAAAGCGCAAAAAATTAAGTAAAATTTTTTTTTTATGATAAACGTAATGGAACAAGCTGATAGCTCACCTGATGTTAAGTGGTAATTTCTGCCTATAACAATGCATTACCTCACAGAGCAAGTCCAATGAGGACGTGCCCTGTAAGGCAATGCACTGCGTCCAGCACTCTGAGACGTAAAGATCTTGAAGTCTCATGTGCCTGTAATTACACGATGCACAAAAAAAGTTGGATAAGGAATTTTTTTTATTTTTTTTTTAACTTTTAGTATTTTTTTTACCTTGTGACAGGTTTTTATCTCTCGTCGACATTTGACGCTGATATCCTTACAACTTCAAGAGTCTTCAAGAGTGTTCAGTTCCCCCTTACCACTGATTTTATAAATGAAGTCTCTGATTCAACTAATTTTTTATATTAATTAGACAAAAACTTAAAAACCACCAAATACTCAGTTTGATAAGTCGCTTGAGTTCATTTCTCTTTTCAAACGATAACTCAATCTTATTTTTGAATATAAAAAATCTAATTGGACGCTTTAATCAATTTTTTATAATAATATTAGCGATCAATCTCGTATGAGTTAGTAACCAACTCTGTTGACGCAGTTTTTAGGCCACATTAAGGCCTCCGTTACGACAACGACGATTTCTTTTCATCATCATCAACCTATATCGGTCCACTGCTGGACGTAGGTCTCTCCCAAGACGCGTCACTTCGATTTCTTTTATTGATACATAATAATTTTTCAGTTTTATATGTTCCTAAGTTCCTAGTTTACGCAACCAGGGGGATTGCCTCAAGCTAGGTTAGTTTTCTTCACCCTTCCATATAATTAAATAAAATATAAAGTAATCCACAGTTATTGCACGTAATAAGAGAGTGCCACCCAAATAATTAATTTTGAAACATTTGATAATATCTGAGGGAATTCGAAGAGAACTCTCTTGATTGTTGTCAAAAATCCAAGTAAAAATTGAGTAAAATTACAAGCATCATTTAGAATTTTAAATACTAGCTGATTCCAATAGCTACTAGCTGGTGATATACTAGCTGGTGCCAATTTCTATCTAGAAATAATTATTATCATGGTACTACTAGTTATACCAAGCAGGTGTCACGGGACATAAACGATCCTCTCAACTACCATCATCATCATCATTATCCACAGCCCGACTTCACCCACTGCTGGGTATAGGCCCTCTGGCTGTGCCACTCCGCACAGCCTTGTGCTAATATCACCAAGTCTGTCTCAATTTTCTCTCAACTATAGGGTGGGTTAATTAGAGTTCTGTAATTTTGTTAGTAAATTAAAATACCTAATTACTTTCAACGTTATCCTAAGTATATACAGGCTGTATCAAATGACTTGACGTCGAGATGGAAGGTGTTCGTTTACGAAGGATATAAATGTGTCTCATTAATCAAAGTAATTAAACATTACCGGGATCGAGTTCGCGTCCCGGGAAACTATCTTTTAGGTGTATACTTATAACGGTTTTCTTGGTTAATTTAGGGCACTACCACTGGAAGATGACCTACTAAAAGACTAAAAAATAACTGAAAGACAGCCTATACTAACGTTTAACAGTTGTGGTTTCCTAGTGGTAGTTCCGAGAGCCACACCCTGGTACCGCCACTTCTTACGCGTTTCTCCAGATATTTTTTTGTATGAAGTATGGCTAAGCGTTTGGCTGCCAGCACACCTGATGGTAAGTGTAGCTGCAGCCTAAGATGGTGTACGCTTAGCCATAATCCACCTGTCCAGTCCACTCTCCTCTTGATTCGTAGGTTACTTCACTTACAAACCTAATATTGAGTAAATTACTTATTAAAAAGTACCTTGATATATTTTCTGACTAATCTTTGAAAATTTTGAAAATTTAATACCTAAGTACATAACTCAGAAATTATACTTATTGAAATTACATACTGAAAATTATTGTTTAACAATTTATTGATATATAAATAAATGATTTTATTTTGATAAAACCCCAGTAAAAGAATGTTTGCATCAATACCTGTTTCTTTCAACACAAATATTTTAAAAATAGAATCTCATTACCGTACTCTATCTACCAATCTCATACAACCGTAACAATAACTACAATCTAGCTACAAAGGGGTATAAACTACAAAATGAGTACTTTTTCCGCGTTCCGATGTAATTTACACACCGTGCGTGAACGCATTCATAAAGGGAGCAGGATGTCGGCGTGAGTAGCTTAGCGCTTTTATGCGTATAAAAAACCGGCTCTGGGACGTTTTAGTGTCAATTTACTCATGTATGCGCTATGAAAATAAACAATCCCTATTGGTAGATATCAAACACCTCCTATTTAGCTACATTACATAGTTTAGCTCTAATGGAAAAGCACCATCTGTCGGATTTATGAAGTACCTAATGGAATTGTAAATAAGTTCCTAAGTAATTAGTAAGACCTTGGCACATTGCCACCGACACGTGACCACGATACCATCAAAGTGCTTATTTTTTTATTTCATACATTTAGTACTACGTACAATAGACTTTGACGCCGTGTAGGCTTACATCGGTTTTGTTATTTTGTTCGGGCCATTTCGGTATCGCCTGTGTGAAAACGCCCATAGCCTAAACATCTCAATGCAAGCACCGCTGCTTGGCGGCAGAAATAGGTGTACGCCTAAAACCTGCTTTACGTGTAAATGCGGTCCATCGGCCAACACTTAATTGGAACAGCTATGATTTATTATCGGTTAATTTTATGATAATGAGACTATGAATAATCTGCGGTCGGAGTCTTATTCCGTTTAGATCTAGATCATTATACATTTCTAGTTCGTAATGCAGTTTTACAAGAGTGATTACGAAAGTATGATAAAATCTCAAAAACTAAATTTTTGTAATTTTTTTTAAAAGCGAACTGAATAAGTCATAAATAATAATTGAGTCAAATTTATTATTATTTCTTTATTCATTATTTATTTCAATCGAACACAAATGTATATCTCTTTGGATTAATAAAAATTACCTACTCCTTATTCTTTATTCTTTATTGTACACAGATAAACTTAACTTAAAACATGTACCTACCTATAACTACATACCAAAAAATACCTTGGCGCAGGAGGTACGTCTATTCAATAGACCAATAGACTTTATTGGTTTGAAGGTATTCTTTATTCACAAAGAGAATTACAACTAATACAGTATTTACAATATTCACAATATTTACAAAATAAACATGAAACAGTTGAGCTATCTTGTTTGAAGTGAATTTTATTTAATGTACTAGCCGTCGCCCGCGGCGTTGCTCGCGTTCTTGACCCTTTAGAGTGCGATTTTTCCAAATTCCTTTCTTAGTGCGCCCCTACACTATTTACGGATCCTACTCTCCAAATTTCATACCTCTAGGACTTATAGTTTAGGCTGTGCGTTGATTCTAAGTCAGCTTCAAAAGAGTTCTATAATATTGATGATAGGTAGATTCAAAGTAGGTATAAACTCAAAGGTACCTATGCAGTTCACGTAATACCACCTCGAGGCAGTGTATAGAACGGGAGCGGATTGTAATAAGTCGCCATTATTTATGTTACACGCAATTAAAGTAAGATTGTTGCGGTCGTGGAGTTAAATGCAATGAAGAGGCCTGACTTGTGGTTATTGTGAATAATGTTATGAGATGAACTGATTCATGGGATAGCTGGTGGTCTTTTTAATCCTGGGGAATGGAGAAGTAATGTGAAGATCGCGGGAAGTTGATGAATGTGAATTTGATAAGAGCAAGTCAGCAGTGCAAGTACCGTTCTTGTCGATCGCATAATTTGACATTTAGAATCGTCAAAATTCGATAAAAATGGTTTTATCGACAATTGCGGGTACGCTACCAACATAGTCGATCGGTAGACAAATTCGTTAAATTTTAACGAATTGGCAATGGTGTATGTTTACTATGTTTTGATTCTGACAAACTAAAGTGATTAACAGTGATATTGACAGTAAACTAGTAAATCATGGCAGCAGTGAACGAATGATTTCGATAAACTCTGACTTTATTTTTGGAAGTACGGATCTTTTGTCGACAAGAGATCCGTACTCCCATTGAACGATACGATTCGATACGTTTATCGACTTTAGCGATCGACAACTAAGCGATCGATAAGAACGGTACTTGCACTGCAGTTCTGGACATATGAGGATATCTGTTTTTTTTTTGTTCTTGTTTTTACACTTAGTTTCATAGTTTACGTCCGCTTATCGAAATTGGTCCTAGCGGAAGACCAGCGTGGGTTGTTCTGAACCCGCATTATGCTGAGTTAGGATCCATTTTGCAGCACTATGATTAGTTTTGTTATTATAGGTAATAAGGTATTCTTTTAACTAGGTTTTGGTTTCTTTTATTTATTTATTATTTATGTCTTATGTTTTAGTTTAGTCTACCTACTTATGTTTAATTTTTCTTGTGTTGTAAATAAAATATTTTTCTATTTCTATTTCTGTTATTTCATTGGGTTCAAATAATCCACATTGAGTGGCACTTTTCACTTTAGCTCGAAAGACCTAAGCCTTTTTATTTTCCCACGTCTTTGAAAACATTGGGTAGGTACGTACAAAATGTTCTTTAGTGATAGCTTAAAAGTTTAAAGAACAGTTATGTTACTTTTTCAGATGTATGTTTGATATGTCAAAAAAGTTGAAAAAAGAGCATGGTAAATGGTAGTAAATATTGTAACGTTTCTAGTAAGAATTTTTATATCCGTGTAAATAGCTCTATGGACTCGCTTCATAGACCGGGAGCTGGTTTCTTTTGAATTATGCTATATCGAACGACTTTATTAAGTGATTAATAAACCTCTTTTAGTCAAATTGCATGAAAAATAAAAAGTTTTTATAAATAAACATAATTAATAGACATTTTTATACAGCGTTAATTTAGGACCAAACTAATAAGGTGGTGTGCCATTCAAGTTTTATTATGTGCCAGTCGGAAAAAATACCTTTAACTTTTTGTACGGTAGGTATACCTACTCATAGGTACTTAAATAAATAAAAAAATTAAAGAGATATCGATATTTTTTGCGTACCGATATTTTAAGGATATCGATATTTTTTTTAAAACAAGGTAAGTATAAGTATAACTATGTATTTACCAAATTTTTATTCTAAATTTTCAGTTATTATTCATCTCTTTATCTAATAAGAGGTTTTCCTGTCACTATAAGATAAAATATAATTTCTCAACCAGCTACATCTAATAAGGTCAAATGAGTTCCTGTACTTAGTCCGTAGGTACTAATTGAGCTGTGTATTTACGATAGTGCGGTGCAATACCTTATTATTACTTATTTATAACTTAGGTAACACTTCCTGGCCATTTAACTTGATGTAGGGTAATGCGTAGATACCTACTTACTTGTAATTATACTTTGTTAAGCAATGTCGTAGCAATTGGAACCTATAACTAGATAAAATATACCTCATGTTCATATTTTGATCTAGACCATAAATTAAATCATGAAATCAATATATATAAAACTCTTTTGAAGTTGACTTAGAATAAACGCACAGCCTAAACTATAAGTCCTAGAGGTATGAAATTTGGAGGGTAGTATCCTTATATAGTGTAAGGGTGCACTAAGAAAGGAATTTTGAAAAGTCGCATCCTAAAGGGTAGAACGCGAGCAACGCCGCGGGCGACGGCTTGTAATAAATATTAGAAGAAAGCATAAACACTAACAGGCAAGGCGTATGTCACCGCGTGACTCCTGAATAATTTCAAAAAGATAAACGAAATCGTTTGATACCTCGAACAGTCTAAAGTTGCCTTTAGTAGCACGTTTTTTTGACAGCATTACCACAGATAATGCAATAGTTCAAAAACTGGTGCAAAATGACTTTATTTTGACAGAACCACATCATCGCGTAACATCACGTGAGATTGTGGTCAAACGGTTGCTTATATTGTATAAAAAAAAGAACCAGTAGACAAATTCTCGTGAACGCATCCTTACCCATTAAAAAAAAATTATCGACAAAATACTTTCGCATAAAAACTAGTTAGTAACAACCTCATTTCCTACCAACATTGTGTCACAGGACTTGGCACTACTGTAACCTATATTTATAATGTTAGGGTAGGCCGGTTGCTTTGTTCGCAATCGGCAGGTAATTAGGATATCTAGGTCCCTTAGACCAGAACATTCTAATTGCAGCGTAGAAGCAATACCTAGGTATGTTAACCACACTATAAATATGGGGAAGCTTTAATTAATTCAGGGAATTTGATGTTACTTTTGAAAGTGCAACACGGCGCGTTCCTACAGTTTCCAGGAAAATAACATCCGACTATCAAAATCTCGTAGAATTTAATAATAATAAATAATAAATATTCACGGACACTTAACACAACGCCTTCTAGTCCCAAACTAAGCAAAGCTTGTACGATGGAAACTAGATTGCTGATAGAATACATACATACTTTTTTTTGTAAATACATACTTATAATACATAGAAACACCCAGACACAGAACAAACGTCTATGTTTTACAATACACAAATGTTTGTTCTCGGTGGGGATCGAACCCACGACCCACAGCACGGAAGGCAGAACTACTACCGACTGAGCCATTTCATTTAATTTGCTTCATCGTTGCTAGTTATCAGACCTTAGAGTATGGATTCCAAACAATATAATGAGATTAGCCGTCGCCCGCGGCGTTGCTCGCGTTCTACCCTTAAGAGTGTGACGTTACAAAATTCTTTTCTTAGTGCACCCCTACACTATATAAGGACCCTTCAAATTTTATACCTCTAGGACTTATATAGGCTGTGCGTTGATTCTCTGTCAGCTTCAAAAGAGTTTTATATATATTGCTGATGATGATGATGATGAACTAAATGTTTCGAGCTGCAATTATTCCGCAGATTCCCTAGAACTGGTTCCAAAGCTAACTTCATAACTTATGGAAACGGCCCCACAAGTTTCCACCAAACATAGCTAAGAACCATTTAAAAAAAAGCCCTAGGTACTTTCAGAGCTAAGAGGGCACAAACAAAAAGACGAACGGACAAACGAGTCACGCAACGCCGTCACACTCATAACACACCTTCCGTTTTCCAGATCATTATTAAAAAAACAAAAGATGAAAAGAAAGAATACGTTCAAAAATATTTCAAAACCTTTGCAAACAAAAATTTTGATAGATTTCGTCTTTTTTTTTATGATAAAAGTAATGGAACAAGCTGATAGCTCACCTGATGTTAAGTAGTAACTTCCGCCTATAACAATGCATTACCTCACAGAGCAAGTCCAATGAGGACGTGCCCTGTAAGGCAATGCACTGCGTCCATCACTCTGGAGACGTAAAGATCTTGAAGTCTCATGTGCCTGTAATTACACCGGCGCCCTTACCCTTCAAACCGGAACACAGCAATGCGAGCATCGCTGCTTGGCGGCAGAAATAGGTACGGTGCTAGTACTTCCCCGGACGAGCTCTCACAAAGAGCTCTACTACTGCTAGATAAGCAATAAAGTGGTTGTACAATTAATTAAACAGTACAATTTTTCATACTAAAACTATAATATTATGAGAAATTATGGTGTTCTGTTTCTTCATCATGACATGTAGACTACTAGAAAACCTGTAGTTTTATCCACAGCCTCAATCGATAGATCGAATTTCGATCGACTGTGATCGATCACTATCTATGCAGATCGGTTCGCACTGGGCTTGTTTAATTGAATTCCGAATGCAAATTGAAGCAAGATCAAAATTCTTGTTGTTGAAATCAGAAGACAAAAGCATTTCTTAAGACTTTTATTAAACACTAGAAATAATACTTTTAGATCTATATAATCTAAGAGGATTATTTTATTTTAAAATGAGAAAATTAATATTTGTCAATCCCAAAACCCTAGGGCCTTTAACATATACATGGTCAATAAACCCACGGTTTGTTTCGACTCGACTGTACATTTTAAGGATGGATTTTATTAATTAATTTCGAGTTGCATTTACCTTCGCATGATGCAAACGTTTAATTAGGACTCGGCGCCACTATGGGATTGTGTTTAGGGGAGGTTGGGCAGAGACGAACGCGGACGTTTCTTTACACTCATTTCGTCTGGTCCATCATGTTACCTTGAAGTTTTCGCAAAAAAATATTCAAAATCCAACACAACAGGAACGTAACATTAAAAATTTGTGCAGTAAGAAAATGTGGTAAATATGCTTGTACTTAATATTCTTTTCTAATGTAATAAATAAAATTCAATACGTGAGCGTCCATTTTAGTTCAAAATTCAGGAAAATAACGTGTGTAATTTTGTGTTCTTATTTACGAATACAATCTTTCTTGACTTAAAAATGCTTAAATGGCTCAAAAATGTTTTTTTTTCCTTCTCTTTTATATTCTGCTAGATTCATTGGTAACTATTATTAACATAGTAATGCGTTTCATAAGTTAGATGCATCCGTCAAGCCCCCAGCTTCCCCTAATTTAAATAATAATCTCGTCATCAATCTGTTTGGTTTGTTCCTTGCTTATTAAAACAAGACCTTATTAAGATTAATCTTAAATCGATTTCGATTATTAATATCGATTTAATCGATTTAATTATTATAATCCTAAGCGAAATAATTATTATAAAACATCCAATATCTCGCTCAAAGATTAAAAACACATTCACGTAAGTTTTTTTATTGAATTCTCTTGTAGTTTCTTTTTTGATTTACCGTGTACTAAGTATGCAAGAGCGGACACCAGCGGGCCTAAGATGCGCACGCGAGATATTTTGTCATGTCGTCTGTCAAAATGTAAGCATTTTGCACTAGTTTTTGAACTTTTACATTATCTGTGGTAATGTTGTCGACAAAACGCGCCTTGTTATTGTACACTTTTGGCACTTCTTAGTCGTCGTATCTCTCTAAGGACGAGATAATAGTCATGCAGAAATGTCAAAAGTTGAAGATTCAAGGCGCGTTTTGTCGACAACATTGCCACAGATAATGCAAAAATTCAAAAACTGGTACAAAATGCTTAAATTTTGACAGAACGACATGACAAATATCTCGCGTGCGCATCTTAGGCCCGCAGAAACAAGACAGAAGATAGTATATTTTTATCTTCTTTCATCAATTTCTAGTCGGTATACTCAAAAAATACAACAGACGTCGAGTCAAAACTATTGACAAAAAGTTTTGTTATTAGTGTGAGTCCTTCATTAGGGTATACATACAAGTAGAGATAGATCACAGTATAGTACTAACTTATATCAATGTAGGCAACATAGGGAGAGTACCAGAGTTTGGAAGAGAAATTGTATTCTTCTAAACCGGTTGACTACTTTCTTAATTACATACAAATTATTTATTCAATAATAAAATAACACTGAATAACACTTCGTCGAGTAGTAGCTGGTTGGCTTGGTAGAAGAGTAACACTTGGTAGAGTAGTCCTAGCTGACTCTGTTTACTCTACTCGTGTGCATCCGGCTTTAATGAGGTTTCAAAAAAAGCTTCTAAAGCTTTGACCACACGATTGTTTCTCAATAAAATAACGCCACATTCACACATGCGCGCATCGACGCGAACATTCTTTATTAACATACTTATTAATCGTTGCCCCCGGGCTACACTGCTGGATGGTAGCTTCGTGATATTTCTTCAGTGGTTTACGACGCGCTCCGCCCATACCGCGTCCAACTGCCACAGTAAAGAGTGCAGTAGCTCAACTTTAATGTGAATGAAGTTGAGGCCTTGAAGATTTCAAAATTATTGTTGTTACCTTGTTATCATATGAATGAGCTATTCTTCGCAAAAAAATGAAATTTAAAAAGTGTTTTGGTTTTAATCAATATTTTTGATTAGATTACTGCAATTATTGACAAGTATTCATAAATAAAAATTGCGTATCAAACTTAACTGACCAAAATACTCAAACACTACTTAAATAAGTTCATGCTTTTTATTGCCATCTCTTACCAATGAGTAGTTTCAAACAGAAACAGGCAATTTGAAGTGGTGCTTAGAATGATGTCTCAATATTCGGCTCTTTTTTGTTTGATTTTAGCTATTGACCGCTTTTTTTTTACAAAACGTGATCTTTGTAAGAATCGGCGCTACTGTCGTTTCTACATTGTACCTAAAGTGTAATACTGGCACGTCCCGACAAATGAGTACGTTGATTATGCCCGTGTTCTTCATTAATAAGTATGTATAGCTTTTGCATCGGCCACTTTATGGACTCATTTCACTACTTCTTTTTTTTTTTCTTTAGCCAGATCTTTTTGTGCACTTATAAGGAAGCAATGCTACTGTGTAACTTATCTTTTTTCTTTTTTTTCAGGTAACGTACTTTTGAACTCGCTAAACCAACCGTAAGTCAAATCTCGCTCAACGAAGCACATTAGCGGTTTATCAAGTTTGAATACTAAATTGAGAACACAAACAAATTATGAACACTACAGTCACCCACACAAGCAGGCCCTCAATCAAGGCAAGTCGCATTTCGAAAGCAAATTATCAAGCTAGCTAGCGGGGAGGGGGTATAATTAAAATCCGTTGATTAATATGTAAATGTAATAAGATTACCCACCCCTGAATAATTTAAGCGGGGGGTTGGGATGAGATATATTGCTGGACGGTATACATTACGGAGTTTGTATCGGACAGTGCAACACTGCGTTGATAAATGCGAGAAATGGGAGGGCAAGCTCATGACCGTTCGGGAATTTCAAGTAAATTCGGCGACGTCCATGTCATTAGTGTGAGTCAGCTCGTTTATCCAATTTGCGGGACGCTATCAACTTCCAGATTTAGAACTAAAAGGATCAATACTTGCCTCATTAAAACATCTAATTTATATTAAAGATCTTTATTTTCATGGCTACCATTTCTGTAGAAAGTACTTTTTAGTTCATCAACCTTCTTGTGTGTGAATAAAAACTCAAACATTGACACTTGTCTTGTCTATGACAGCTTTTGACATTGTTCTTTGTCATAGTCACAGCATTTGAATTTCGAAGGGCCAGCTAGCCAAATTACGGAGGATGTTCGCAAAGCCATCCATTTCGTCTCGGCAATGCGTAATGCACTACATAGCCATTTTAGTAGCCGGGTCTTGTGGTTATGGACAAAGATTAATGCTTCTAATTAGATAGTCGTGCAATTTGTGAGCATAAAATTTACAAACCTATATATATATGGTTTTATGGATAAATTTGAGTCTTCAGTAACTAAATTCGGTTAAAAAATACGTAGGTACAAAATTTTGATTAGAAACTCTTATTCTGACTGAAAGTAGCTAAATTGTACTAAGATTACTTGCCTATGAAGTCAGAAAAGCTATGTGGAATTTGTATGCTATAATATATCTGAGAATAGATAGATAGTTTCATTTCAATTCAGGCAAAAATTCGCAAAACAGCCATAAGTCATGCAAAATTTTTCAAAAATACCCTAAGTTTTGCATTACCACGGCCTGTATGCTCTAGAATTTTAGTACCTAGGCTCTGCAATGGATATGAGCGTCGTAAGTTTCCTTCGAAACTCCGCCAAAACATGTAACCGCCATCTTTATTAAGAACGCATGGCTTCCCACCTCCCAGCGTTGGTCAACAGCCAGCAAGGCGTTAAAGGCATCAGGCCGGCCACCCACCATTCTTAATAGACCCCGTCATCTGCCTGTGTAGAGATGTTTGACTTTCCGTCTTAGGGACGAAGCACTGCTGGTTAGAATATAAAGACAGTTGCTTAGAATGGTATAAAAAATTATTTACATGTGTATGGAGCAGATTAACTTTAAACTTTTATATGATTATCATTAAACTTTTGTCTCTATAGGTAGCTACCAGGTTTCATTCAACAGTATAATAATTATGATTTCGATCAAAAATTTGGAAACATTTTATACGACAAAAATGTTATCCTAAATAATCTAATGATTTTGTTCCATTTTTAGTTCAAATTTAATGCTAGGAGATAAAAAAAAATACTCAAAAAGAGCTCACATTATGTCTTCATTTTGGTCACTTCACTGGGCGAACCATACGAGCGAACCAGGTTATCATATTCCCAAACATGGACTTGTGACTTTGAGCCAAGGAAGGGTAGGGGTGAACTGATAGGTCGGGGTAGGCTGGTCGTAGGTGGCTCACTTGTCTAATGGCTTTGATTAAACTGCCAGTTTATTTGACGCTACGATGCGTGCGTGCGGCCACCTATGAATTTATGTTTAGGCGACGTCCGAATATGGAATTATTATCGAAGATTTAGGGTCGTGCAGTATCTTTTGGTTTAGCCGTTGCGTTGCTTTGAGAGTGACTTTTGGACGAAGCAGTCTACAAGTATTTTGTATGTAACACTTCAGCACATTTATGTTTATTTTGAACGTTAATCGAGCTTTTCATAGATGATGCGTATTAAAACGTAAATCACATTTTAGTATATATAATAATATATGAAAAATTTACATTTTGGAGATTCTGATTGGTCTGATAAACTTAGTGAACTTCAACCCAAATTTAAAATTGTATTCAGTGTTTTTCTTAACTGTTTTAAATTAGCACGTTCTTTTTTCAAAAACATAGTGATTTATGCAAGTGCCACAAGCAAAATAAGTAGCTATATTTGTAATTTTCTAGGCTGAAATACGTACGTCGAAGACTACTCTCGCATAAATTTATTTGCCAATAACGTTGGCTGTGCCCAGTTTGCCCACATTAGGTAGTTATCGACTTGAGTATCAAATATCTTAATATATCAGACTGTTCGGCTGTACAGAACTTTTTTATAGGTGTATATAGAAACAAAATTTTGTCACCTTCTTAAGGACAGGTGAATTTGTTCACATAGTTTTGATAGCACAAAGAGTTTTGGCGGTGGCGATCTTCTAATCCTAAGGTCGCGGGTTCAAATTTGGTTGTGTATAGATTTTTCACACAGTAAACGCAGATGAAAAACTATTATTAAAAACAATTTGAAATTTAGATAAAATAACTACCTATTTTGTAAATTTCACAGGAAATTTGAACAACTATAATAACCAAAACAATTCGCATTAATACAAAGCATACCCAACATTATCTCTACTTCATTAAATTTCGAAGGTCCAGGATATTGCAAACTCAATACAAACGAAACCAATTTATTATCATTACAACAGCAGACCTGCACAGATTGTAACGATAAGATTTACTATTTGCAATACTCGGAACAATAGCCTAGTCGGCCATTGCTTGGCCTCTCAATAATTAGGATAGTGCATCTCCGTTTACCGAATGAGAATAAAGCCTACCCTTTACGGTGGTGTGAGGAAGATCTGCTTGTGTGTGTGTGACGTGCATCTTGATTCGCATGTGTGTGCAGGGGGGCAACCGCATGCCACTCTCTGATAGTAATGTCGTATATTTCGGACGATGCGTAAATCCTGTCTTATTTTATTATGCGTTGACGACTATGCTTCACCATCTAAATTATACTGTGGTCAAAGATGACGTCACAGCGCTAATTTTAAAGAAACCTCGCTCAGGCTCGTAATCAAAAATCCTTTGGAGACTTTTTTATTGAAATTGGCGTCCGTTAATTAAAACCAAATCGAATTAATTACGACCGAAAATTATTTCACCCTTTCTGTCTCAAGGAGGGCGAGCGTAACTTACCTATCTAATCTATACATATACCTACCAACCTACTTTTGTATCCCGCATGCCATAAACTAATATTGCTCGGACACTACTTGGAGTTATTGTACAATGTAAATGAACGCTATCTCCTATAATGCCTGCTTCCCCCCGGCTAGGCCAGTGCCCGGGGCTGCTCTCCCACCCCCCGGCGGCCCCGACCGATGTCTCATCAGTAAGGATTGAACCCTTTAATGTATTCACCGTAACTTCGGGATGAGTCTTGTATTAGTGTTATAATGAGACGCGGCCCTGAGGAATTATGGCTATACTTGTACTCCGGGGTAGGGATTAACCCCAACCTAGTTTCAATTTGTGTGTGTGTGTTTTCGTAAGATCTGGTCGATAGTTCCGATATTGTATTATTCATTCTGGGGATTTGGTTACCGGCTATTTGCCCCTTATCTAAGTATGTGCCCTTATGTTCCTTTGTGTGGAAGATTTTGTATCTATCTATTGATTCTCTTGTCCGCCTACACCATCTACCAAATATAATTAGTAACCTTTTGATCTTTCATAGAGTCATTCAACTTGTTTACATGTTAGAAATCCCCACAGCTATAAGCTTTATGCGTGCTAGCCAGTAGGGATAGCTGGAAAAAAAAACTGAAATCCCCGTTGGGAGGGTATTCTTAGTGGGTATTTCTGGAATATACCATGTGGGACAGCCTATTTAGTCTATTCTTTTTTTATCATTGCTCTTTACGAATATTAAGGGCTTTGGATGCCATTTTAGACATCTAAAAACAATCCTAATGATATTTTGAGTACATTTTATTAACATAATTATTACCCTCATAGCTTTTAACAAAATCTTCAGAAACGTTGTTAAAATGTTATGTAGTAACTATCACACTAGTACTTTTATCATTATAGCAACAAACTGAATTGGAAATAGTATAAAATATTGTTTACGTACTACTAAATTATGTATTTCAAAATCAAATGTTACTTTATTCTTATACATACTAGGATCATTTAACTTACATATTACGACATACATACATACATACAGGCGTCAACGCAGTACCTAGAGATGCATTCAACTTGGTAAGACAATCTGTACGTGCTTATATTTTGAAATGTCGTGAACGTACGCTAAGTATCTACAGAGTGCCCATCTTGTCTCATACAGATCGATAGTACTCCCAATTACCCGTTCCAATTTTCCAATAAAACTTCAAACTGCTTTCCATCCCATTATCTTTCACCACCCTTTATTGCTCCAAGTTAAGCTACGACTCTCCCAAAATTATTACAATAATAATATTATTATATTAATAATTGTATTGATAAGGAGACTCTCGTAATAAGGGTAAACCGTCCCCTTTCTGCCAGCCATCCTCAATAGGAGAATTTATGTAACTAATGAAATAAGCGAAGTGGAGAGCCCACCCCCTTCACCCTTCATTATCGGAAAGTTTCAAATATAATTTGAAATTATGCTCAATGTTATATTGAAGATAAGAGAAACACAAATTCCTTTAATTGGACTTGTTAAAGTGACTCAAATTAAGTTAACACCGAGTTGATGGTATTACTTTTGGGAGTTGGGAGTTATGACGGACTGTCCGTGGGCTGCGGCAAAGGAAGCCGCTTACTAAGAATTGCTTTTCAACTTCTGTCAAAGTTATTCACTGTTTCTATAATAGTGAGATGATTCGAGTTTTGACATTTTTTTTTGAAAACAACCAGCACATTTCTTTTAATAGTTTTTCTTCGGTTATTGTGAGAACTGTTGTTTAGTTTTGTTGGAATTTTAACCAATAATACTTAGATCGTAACATAAAGTGTGAGCCATTGGAATAAATGTGTGAAAACTGGTTTTTCTGAATGTGAAAATTTGCCTCCAAGTTTTGAGGGAAAAATATCAGCTATTGTCTGTACAATCCCCTCTCAACTTTTATCAGAATTTGTAGTACTATGTCGTTTTGTAATTTAAAGCAGTGTTAAAGTTGAGAGGTGATTCTAAGTAAGACCGGAAGTGATTAGCTTCACTCGATTCGGCGATTAGCGGTGAAAGAACTGTTATCGGTTATTCGGCCTACTTTGCCGTTGGCTTGACGTTTATGAGACCATAGCGCAAAGGTTTCTTGATACCATCTTCATTTTGGAACTCTGACGCTAGTTACTTTTTCTTTATTAACCCTGATCGAAAAACGGAGGGGGTGTTTTAAGATTGACGGCGGCGGTGTGTCTGTTTGATTGTCTATTTGTTTGTTGTAGCTCTGAGTAAAGATCAGGTGGGTTACTCTTGAACACAGTTCCAATCCGGATCCATAGATTTTGACAGAAGTCAAAATCCGGATCCAATTTGGAACGGCGGTGGTCAAGAGTAGCCCTACTGATTTGAATGAATTTGATTTGGATTTGGTTTGGTTCTCATAAGTCAATACTCTAACATTCCCATGTCGAGGGTATAAAAAGTTTTTATCTTGCTTTGATGTTGAGTTACTTTTGCGAATTATTTTTAAACTGTTTTCATTTGAGTATTGTGTCAAGTAAACTGGTTTTATAGATATTTGAGAGTAGGTACTTTGTGTAGGTACCTACCTCAAAAAAAAAGTTGAAAAGTCTTTCGTCTTGCCGCGTGGAATTGATGTACAGACACATTAACGACGACCGAAAGTGATCCTTGTGATTATGACATACAACTCGTTTTTCTTTAACAAACTCTAGCGACTCGATAACCTAAGATGAACGAACCTCCGACCTAATTTCTTGGGAACTCTTATTGTGCGTCAAGTGTAACGTTACAGCGCTACTTCGATAGTATCAATAATTATTGACGGAAACTGTTAGCTTTGCCATTAAAGTTTTACTACCTTATTACTTAACTGTACTTCTATAACGAACAAATCTGACAGTCGCCGCGTTAGCGTATTCGAGTTATATTGCGCGTCAATGACAGCTCGACTGCCAACCGTTGTAGCGTCACCGCGCAGTGTATCTCTGATAGAGACTACAAAATAAAGCATACGAAATTATATTTTAGACTAGCCGTCGCCCGCGGCGTTGCTCGCGTTTTAGACCCTTTAGAGTGCGACTTTTCAAAATTACTTTCTTAGTGCAAACATTACTCTTAAAATAACATTATTATAGGTACAGTTAAAAACAATAGATTTTAGACAAAATATTCGAGCATCTTTTTTTTATGTAGAAAACGGTTTTTTGCTATCTAAACTATGCCAACATCTAATCTAATTAAGTACCTGCCGCCATATAATTAGAATCTATAAACATATCAAATCTAACAAGATGAGGCGTCATAAATAACGCGGTGTTGAAACATCGACACGTTGTAAATTTGAGTTTCCGGTGCAGAAGGGGCAACAGTTATCATTTAGAAATATCACTGTTTACTAAATCTATAAAATCGCTAAATATATTGCTAACATTAGGAAAAAGCGCTTTTTCTTACCGAAAAAATACTGTTTTTAAACTAACTTAATTTGACAGTGCTAAAATTATAACTGGCTTTATCGTTTCAGTTTATGAGAAAGGGACGGCAACATTTTCAGTGTTGTTCAATTAGGTTAGTTTAGAAAAATAGATACGTTGTAACTAGTTTTAATCCCACTTTGAACCTTTCACTGTTATTTACCTACGATAAAGCTCATCAACACATTATCAATTTATATTTTCTTTTTTCCAAAAGTTATAAAAACACAATGAAGACCAAGTATAATACAAACTAAGACTTCTGTACGTGCTATATTATAGCTGGTTAAAGTGCGGTTAAGAGTAAGGTAGGCCTACATCCGGTGTGTCGTCACAACTCCAATCAGATATAATAATTAGATTGAGACCGAAGCCTAATTGTGACGGCTTCAAGTTACGAGGCTGGGTCCAGTAGAATCGATAACTGACCCGACTACATCCCACAAGGTTTCCATATTCTATTGCAAAATATTTAGTAATGGAGTTAAAAACTTTGGGCGTGTTAGTCATTTAGTAAAAACGATTCCAATAAATGATCCCTTTGATCCCAAAACTGCTTGTGAATGCAAAAGGCATCGGGATGTAACGTGTTAATACTTAGTGTATGGTCTATCTTATAAAAAGTTAGAGTAGACATTATGTCTTGTTTAACATACGTAATCAGGACATAATGTCTACTCTAACTTTTTATAAGATAGGGGGTTAGTATTTTGTGGTAACGTTGTATGACTATTGCAAACTGTCAATAATGTGCTTCGTTTTGCTTCGTACAAAGTTAATTGCAATAGAATTTAGCAAAATAATGCTATCTTTGTATGAAGCATGCCTTTTTAGACGCACTATGACAATGTGTCAACACTGAAAACACTTTTTTTTTTAATTTTGATCCAAGATGCCCATGGCCCGTTCTTCTTTAGTTTCGAATTTTGACGTTTCTGAAAAAGCGGCTTTGTTTATTGCTAGTGAAAATTGCCTAAACTTATAATCATCGATATTTATATGCACGAGAATAACATTGGTTCCATCTCATCATCATCTTCATCATAATCAACCTATATCAGTCCACTGCTGGACTTAGGTCTCTCCCAAGACGCGCCACTGAGCCCGGTCTTCAGTTCCACCCCATTTCATGGAAATATATTCGAAAATAAAATTTCGAATAAACAAAAATCAACCTTAACATAATCAACGGAATGTTCAAAAGGCATTATCATATAGCCAGTCTCTCAGCAATTAGATGCAGATCGAGATCTAATTATTCGGATTCGGCTCTGAGCTTGCACAGCACTATTCTGATTGTCGACAAGCGATTTCGGAAATTACTAAGGCGTTGACGTCGCTCGTACCAGACGCCTCTTAAGGCTCATGCAGACGAAAAGTGACATCGAACACTATTTTACTGGCTATAAAAAGGGATTTTATCTCAGTTTTATGTCTATTTCAGGTAGGTAATAAATAAATAAATAAATATTCACGGACACTTAACACAACGCCTTCTAGTCCCAAACTAAGCTATATATCTCTATCTTTTTGTTCTAATATTCCCTCTGTGCTTAACGTAAACCTACCGCCTGTATGAGCGTAGTTTATTTAAGAATGCCAACAACTTAACTAAGCTAATTAAATACCTGTCTTATACAGATATAGAATTAATCCAAGTATTCAACGTTTTACCTAAAATACATTTTAAAATGACCTAAGTGACTAAATAAAACTGTTGCTAAGAAACCATGATAATGAGGTTAATTACTTACCTTTTACAGAGTGTTTAAAAACTATGTCAGAAAACTTCACCAATACTACCATGTTTTTCAATCGAATAAAACCTAATCTGGTATTTTTTGGGGTCCGTATTAGCCCCTATAATATTTTAACTACTATATTCTATTACCATAAATCGGTATTAGAATATTAGTACGTAGTATGAAGCACCTATTCCTTCATAATATTTGTTTTGCATTATTTCTTTGTATCTTTTCTTTTCCTTTTATTTTAGTATGCAATAAAGATATAATCTAATGTATTCTTAAAATTCTTAGCGATAAGGCCATTTGGTTTATGGTTTAATTGTACTATAATATAATATAATATTATAAACGCAAAAGTTTGTAAGTATGGATGGATGGATGGATGTTTGTTACTCTTTCACGTAAAAACTACTGATCCGATTTGGATGAAACTTGGAATATATATTGTCCGTGTCCTGACTGTCCAACGCGACGCGAACGAAGTCGCGGGCGGCACCTAGTAATGTATAAGGGTACCTTCAGGTTTCAGAAGTGTTTAGTGTTACAACCTATACTGTGTACTTAGTCAGACCAGAATTACTAATTGCTAATTATATGCAAATCATAAGATAACAAAACATTGAAACTTTGTATGTGTGCATTCTGACTCAGAGAGAACTAATCCATATTCTACGAAAGGAGGTTGGTACAGTCAGAGAAAAAGTTGCGCAATATGAAGTATGGAAATAATATGTTCATCTGCAGCTTTGTATTTAGATGAACAATCTCATAAATGACAAGATATTTTTAAACATTGCCGCAAAAGTATCTTGCCATATTTTTTTTTAATTATTTTAACTTTTTGTCATTTTGACGATTTAATTTTTGTCATTTCGGTGTTGAGCATTAGTTTTTGATATAGAAGTGATGACGTAACTTTACTGTCGAAATTTCGGACATAAAACATAAATAGAAGAAGAAGAAGGCCTAACCTTAGATATAAATGTCAAGTCACATGTCATCTTTGAACTTTCCCGTTACTAAAGCATCCAAATAGTGTAGTCATTTAGATGATATCAATATATATAAAATTCTTTTGAAGCTGACAGAGAATCAACGCACAGCCTAAACTATAAGTCCTAGAGGTATGAAATTTGGAGGGTAATATCCTTATATAGTGTGGGGTGCACTAAGAAAGGAATTTTGAAACGACGGCTAGTTTTTGTATAAATCTTATACATATTTCAGAGTTTAGAGGCTGGTATCAACCAAAAATCCCCAGCGTTCATTAACATAACAATTTAATTAATCAAGACCCGTACATTAAGATACGAACTACGAGTTACAATGACTATTCATATAACTATAATTAACTTGCAAGTGTTGGTTCGAGACAAAGAATTTCTCGTATTTAGTAAGTTAATGAATTTAATTTTATTATTATAGCAATTATTGATTTTCTTATGCAAATTTAGTCAATTAGCTTCATTTTATCTGTCCTAGATAATCGTAACTGTAAATTTTACAAACCTAGTTGCTAAGCTGGATTAAATAAAAATATTCTGGCTATAAAGGCATCATATTCGATGTCTAAAATATTCAACGCAGATTTCAAAAAAATATTTGAAGGAATGTATTATGAAGGAATTCCGAATGACTACATAATGCTTTACATAACTATAAAATCGATATCTTGTAACTCTGTTTTGTTTTTTCAATTTAAAAAAGGAACTATCAATCACAAATGGAACGACGAAAATTTTCATCAGCATTCGTCCTCACGACCGCCTATCGGTATTCGGTCTCCTTACGATCAAAAATGTCCATGCAAGCTAAACCAAGGAGGTCCCGCAGTCCCCGATAATCATTGCGTCTACTCCGTCTCACACGCCTCCCTAAAGACCGCCCGCCACCCCGACTGTACATCATCTCATTTGAATTTCTAACTAGGAAACCTCCATGCAATTATTGGATTAATGTAAATTACGCAGTCTACAGCTCTACGGTGCACTATCAGGGACAGGGTTTAATTAGAATCCGGTTAAGTCCAATAATTCTATAGTGTTTCGCAAAGTCGTTCTTATTTCGACTAAAGAACGGTGACTTTGACTTGGCCGGTGCTTGGAGCCTTTGAGCTGGGGAGGGCAATTAGAGAAATTATTTAGACTGGTCTGTGATTGATCTGTTGAAATGGAATGTTCTATGCCTACCAGCTTATCTATCTAACTATGTATCTATCTATCTATGCGGTACCTAACTTGAAAACAGCTCAGAAAATGTACCGTAAGCAGCGATTATTTTAGTCAGGTTTGAAATATACGATTGGCGATCTAGAAACCAGTATCATCACTATCATCATCATAGGCGGATTGTAGTGACCCACTGCTGGGCATAAGCCTCCTCCCTCAAACGGCAACTCATGTCTATTTTGGGCATTTTGCATCAGGTCTTCCCCTGTACGGCAACGATATCATCCACCCATCTGGGCGTTGGTCTGCCAAGGCCTCTCTTGGTAGCAACAAAAGTGTCCTAAGATACCTTTGTAAAAAGTAAACATAAAGAGAAATGATAGTCATTTATTTACAGGAAAAAATGCTTAGAAAAAAATGCTTAGTGTAAAATTATCCACAATGTACATACCAGGGGCAAGAAATAACTATTTATAGGTATAGCTTGGCAAAATAGGTCTTATTTTAACGAAAGAAAAGTGAGTTTGGCTTGGCTGCTGATATTTCCAAGTCTCTGCAATTAGAGAAAAAGACGATGGACTGTATGTAGTGATTGAACTATTGAATTGAAAGTAGGTTTGTGCAGTTTGAAGACAGATGGAAGGACAGGTTTGCAAGATTGAATGTAAGTACTTACCCCGGTAGTACTTTTATCTAGTTACCTATTAAACTAAGGTAAATGACAATTATAAGTAAGGTTAGTTATGTTATTATAAACTAGTTATAAACTAGGTAACTTAAAATAGAGTCAAATAAAACTTAGTTCACTTTAAGTTGTTTGAATGTACCTAGTCTAGTATTGAGGACTAAAAACTAACTTAGAAGGAAAAGGGTAGTCAAAATAAAACCTATAAGATATTTTGTAAAGGCAGGCAGTCGGGGGCGGTAGCTATTAAACTAAGGAAAATGAGAAAATAAGTAGAATGTTGATAAACTAGATAACTTAAAGTAGAGTCAAATCAAATAAAACTTAGTTAACTTTAAGTGGTTTGTAGTATTGAGAACTAAAAACTAACTTAGAAGGAAGAGGGTAGGTAGTCTAAACAAAAGCTATAAATATATTTCTTATAGGCACGCAGTCGGGAGTGGTAGTTAGCTATGAAACTAAGTATAATGACAATACCTATATGCACAGATCATAATTATAAATGTTGATAAACTAGGTAACTTAAAGTAGAGGCAAAAAAGTGGTTTGAATGTAGTATTAAGGACTAAAAACTAACTTAGAAAGAAGAGGTTAGTCTAAATAAAAGCTACAAGATGGTGCTTGAGGGTACGCAGTCGGAAGCGCGGGAAAACACCAAAACATAACCTCAAAACATTCCAGACGTGACCTCGAAAATGCACGTAGGTGAAAGCCCTCGGGAGTTCACCGTAGGGGAACAAAAAAACCCCTTACACCCCCAAGAAGCGGGGGAAGGCCACCCGTGAATGAACGAAGGAGGCATGTCCTTGGAGCAAAAAAGTCACGTGATTCCGCTCAACAGGTGGCGCCGTGAGCGTGTCCTTGCCTTGCCGACCGGATTAGAAAAAAAAAGCATGTTCGAATTTCAAATTCTTGTTTGTTTATCTTTTCTTTTTTATTGGCTGTCGCGTGTGCGGTGCTTCATACAAGAAGTTTATAGTCCCAGTTAAGCTGTTAACAAGACAAGTCACTTTTTTATGAACCTAATATAAAATGTGGAAAATATGGGTTAGAATGGTTTGACCCCATACTAGCCTGTCCCCGATGTTGATTACCGAATAGTATGTATGCGCTAAATCAATGCCGTTGCGAAAAAAAGTGAAAACTACTTTATTTATTTTAAGGTTGTTTTATATTAGTATAGTAGATAATTATAAACAATACAAACTAATTAGTACTTACATTTCAAAAAAACAAATAGGTACCTACTAGAGAAATCAGCTAAAATACTTGTATGTTTTGTTTGATCAAAACGCATTTATTTACCAACGTATTTTTGTATAACTAATTTGACGTATGTCAGTTTTTATTCTAGAGCTCTCAAAAGCTTACTCCATAGTATGTGGACCCTAGTGTGCTAAGTTATGAACATTCACAACATTAAAATCTACTCTCTAGACGCGTAACGCATAAGAGGTTAAAGTCAAAAATTACAAATCAACTAAAAACAAAAAAAAAAAAAAAACTCAAAAGAAAAAAAACCCGCTTTATCTTCAATCTACAAGTTTACTTTCAAAGTACCAGCAGTGAACACCTAGTGAATGGTGTACCCTTCTCGCTTAACACAAATGTCACGGGCGCGTCGACGAGCCGGAAAACTCTCTTTTCTTCCTGAATTACTGTTCTAACATCTCACTCAGTAACGAACCTTACCTAGTACAATATAAGGTTGAAAATAAGGCTTGGTGACGCGAAAATTCAAGATATTTTCCGCAGCGTCGGAGCGCTTAAATCCTAATCGTATCAACAAGGTGTTACGGTTCAAGTTTGCGTGGCAGAGCAGTCGTGAAATCTTCCAGTCTCCTGCGGCAAATTGTTTCCTCGCGCGGCGTGTTTGTATTTTATTATACATTTTTATTCCTCGATAACATTAGCTTAACCGACTTTTCATTGCCTCCGCTAGGGTTGCCTCTTAACGGTTGTAAAGTTTAGTTGTTATGGGTTTATTGACTGGTTAAGTTTACAAGCAAAATCGAGTTTGTGGCTTGTAGTTAACACTTTTTTACGTAATGTTTAGTTTGTTGCTTCTACGGTAAGTTTACATTTTCATTTATTTATGACTAAGCTATTCACACCTTATACCTAGTTATTGATTAAGTACCTACTTACTTCTATAACTTTGTTTTACTATCTTATTTATTAAGCTGTGTGTTTTATTTTATCTCTTTACGTTACTTTCTTTAAATATTTAAGATTCATTTCTATAACCGTATAAAAATGTATAATTGCTTAATTACATTGTTTTTACTGTAGGTCATTTCAAATATTATAGTAAATATTGATTTAATATTTTTACGATGGTTTCTTTGCATATTTAAGATGAGTTTCTATAGCAGTTTATAATTGCTTATGTAATAAGGGTTATTTAGTTTATTTTAATAAATTGAGAGAGAAAGTGCATTGTACCAGCCCTAATAAAGTTCGATGCAAATTGTACAAGCGCAACAACCCTAAGAAAAGTTAAGGTGAGGTAGGAATGTCAAAAACGTCGGGGCGCGAACAAATATGTGTTTTCCGCGCGGGCCGCTTCGCGCCACTAACCAGAGGATTAAACTTGGTTTGTGAACTTTTGTAGTTTCAAGCTATGTTTTCAGTGATATTACAATTATTTTAAGAAATTTCTATTGAGATTTTTCTTATACTTTATTCAAAATGAATCGTTTTCATGAATGAATTCTTTGCAAAGTAGATTAACCATGTGAAGTTGCATTACTTGTCTGAAAATAGCATTTAAAAATAGGACTGTTTTTATTAGTTTCAAAGATATATAATGCTGGTGCTGAACCCACGACAGTAAAACGAGACATTGCTCCTATGGGCCGTTCATCCCTAGAAATCTTCCGCTCTCCAGTTTTTTTTTTTTAAATTTTATTTCAACGCTTGTGGTGGCATTTGCCCCACTCGCCCTTAATCGGGTGTTGAGAGCTTAACTTGATGTTATTTTGTTTTTACCGTGTTTTAGGAAATTGAGAGTAGTTAGTACGCTTTTTGCATAAAGTCGTAGAGTTTCCGAGTTTAAGAAAACTTTTTGAAGCACACACTGCGTATACTACACAAGGAACACTAACTATTTCTTCTTCTTTTTTTTCTATTTGAAATTATATCAGTCAATTATCTCGATGTGAAAAATAATAATAAGCAAGTAGGTATTTATTAAAAGTCAAAAATCATTTATTCAATAAACTCAATAAAATTACATCTTGTTCTACATACTGCAAGTAAAAATTATAAAATGAAGTAAGTCCGATAGTAGGCATCTGGCTACTAAATCCCTTAGATATATCAGTTTTGTGAGACAAGAAATACTGTACTTAAATGGATAGTAACTAATTACTCAAAGAGAGTTCAATAAATTGTATATTCAGGCAACTCTTGCTCAAAACAACACAACTCATCCCAACGCAAGCTTACAATTCCTAGCTCAAAGTGCGCCTAGATTGTTATTAAGGCTCTCATGTCTCTAGTCCAGTTCCTCATCCAAAATCGATATTTGCCCCCAGGGGAGGCCACCCCCTGTTTTATCTAGTAGGGATGCTACAGTCTCGGTCGAAGCTTTTAGTTTTGTCTGAGTCAAACATGACCAAGTAGAGCCAAAATCGGAATAAACTTTCGGATACCTACTCAATGTTGTTATCACACTATTATCATCATTAGCTATTGTTGCAGTCTCGGCAGTGTCCAGTTTTTTATTTTTTCGTAGTTCAGTTAGATCTATGATTCAATATTTTTGTGTTCAAAAAAATGAAAATATATGTCAATAAATAATAACGTATGAAGTATAATCATAATCATCATCAATATATATAAAACTCTTTTGAAGCTGACAGAGAATCAACGCACAGCCTAAACTATAAGTCCTACAGGTATGAAATTTGGAAGGTAGTATCCTTACCTATGTAGTGTAGGGGTGCACTAAGAAAGGAATTTTGAAAAGTCGCACTAGAACGCGAGCAACGCCGCGGGCGACGGCAATAATAAATAAAATGTAATGTCAATAAATAAAATATGTCAATAAACACATTTTTACTTTTACTGAAGTCAAAGTAAAAAAAAAAACTTTATCGCGTACTAAACCTTTCCTATTTTCCAGACTCTCCGATTTCCGGATTACACTTGTCCGATTTCTCAAAAGTCTCCGGTCTTTTTTGAGACTTCGAAGTAAGGTTTACATAGTTACATCCCTAATATCTGGTAGACGGTCGGCTGGCCCCAATTGCTAGTGTGTGTCGATCTTTCTAATTTACGTAGGTTAGTTTAAAATAAATATCTGCAGGACCTTTGACCGGCTGGTGGGTATATTTATTGAAATAGGTTTTGTTGTAACACTTGCTATTTCTTGGCTTATGTATCCTATGACGTCATATTATTATGAGTATTTTGTGTTATTCACATTTTTTTTTAAACAAATCATTGCTATAAACAGCTTTATTGAACCCAAAAGTAACTAATAAATATTCACTACTCGACCAATCAGTGCTAAAACATTGAGTCAAAACTTTATTTTAGTTCTACCCTACAAAAAAATTATGTTTTATCGTAATATTTTTCTATATTTACTTACTTTCCACCCAAATTTAATAGGTCAGTGCTTTCAAATTCTACTTTAAATTCAATCAGTTCCATAGAAAACACGTATAGGGTAAAAAATATTGGTGATTAATAAAACCACGTTAAAACATTATGTAGGTTCCACATCCTTTCATAATTTTAGTGAAAATATTTCGTAATGTTTAGAGGCAAGTAAGTAATCTATCTTTTTAAATCTTCTGTCAGTGTAAAATCAGCTTTACATTACTTCACTTAAAATTGTATTCGGAATTCTAATGCAGTTCTAATTACCAAATTGCATTTACTCTGTTAAAAAGTAATACTTGTAAATACGATTGTAATTAAAATTATTATTTTTAAAACATAAATAAGAGATTTCTTAGAAGTAACTGATAAAGATTTTACAATGAAAAACTATACGGTCCTAACCACGTAGGTATATAACAAAAATTATTTAAAAAAAAAACACTTTTAGATTAAAAATTCATACATGTATGAATTTTTAATTTAAAAATTTAAGCAAAAAAAGTGCTCGTCATTGACTATTTTAACCATTTTTAACAGGATCAGAACCACTCTACATTTTAGTATCCAGTGTTACACATTAGCCGGGCAAACTGCGACCTCAAAACTTATCACAGCCACAGAATAAGTAGCAGTCACAGCCCTACCCCAGCTCATTATCTCTGGCCATAGTTTCAAATCGATAGATACACACAAACAAACCGACACACACAAGCATCGTAAGCGCGTCAACTTAAAACTTAATTATAATTAATTAATTCCAATTTGACACTATCTCTTTCTCACTGCAATAATCTTGTATGAGGTTGTCCTTTTCTATTTAGGGTAGACGCGGTATTGTGTTTTCGAAGACCTTTTATCACGAGGCATTTCACGGAGTCGTTAGTTCAGTTCCTGATCGAGTTTATTAGCTATTGAGTTTTAATTGGCATTTATTTCGTCGGGTTTTTTGATATAACCCAGTAAATCAAGTTAATTTGATTTCGAAAAACAACTTTTTTATGTGGCCGGGTTATGCTGCATTAGTTGATTCAAAACTCTAGTCATTCATCTGAAGGGGTTTGCAATCACTCATTATTTTATTAAAAAACACTAGGTATAAAAATATTTTAGATCTGAAATCCCAACACTATTTATACTACATTTTTTCTGAGTGTCTGCAAGACAAGAGTCAATAAGTGTCTTCTAGACCGTCTTGCTCCATCAAGGGCTTCATCGTCGCTTACCATGGTGAAATTGGAGTCAAAAGACGGTCTCTCTTTAATATAAAATAATTAAGATAATTAGATAAGTTAGGTACTAACTTAGATACTGACAGCAAAAAGTATTCTAGATTTAATTATTTTACTAACTTTTTAATACAAAATATGCGATAAATGATATTATAAACATACCTTACCAACACCAAAAAGTATCATACAGATATAAGAACTTTTTAATTCAAAACATATGAAAAAAAACAGGAATTTGAACCTAATAATTAAAAATTCATGAAAAAAAAATCACAACAAAATGGCCGATTCTAGCTTTTAATTTAATTGTAATTATCACTACATCGTGACGAGTATCAGAGAGATGCGACTTGAAGGGTCCCCCCACCCCTTTCTCGAGTCACCCCCAAGAAGGGGTAGCCCCCCCTTATTACCATATTTCATTTACTCAACAAAATTATGCTAATTACTTATATTGCTTTGTGTAAAAAGGAAATTTATAAGGATTAATCTCACACCCCTCCGAAAACTTTAAGAGAGACAGCTAGTAAAATTAATGCAAATAGCTGTAAAAATGAGTTTTTGTGAATTTATGTTTTCACTACCAATGTTTTTTTGTACTTTTTAAGCTGTGTCTTTGCACTTAGGTACCTACTACAAAGAACATAACTTAAATACTCAACAGATCAATGAACTCTAAAATTATCCTAATTAGACGTTAAAAATTATTTCACTCACTTTTTATTTTATTGTTCACTAGAAAAAAAACGAAAAACAAATGAGAACTCTTTTGAACAAAATTTTAAGTGTCGAACGAGTTACGGATCAAATCAAAATTCGAACGAATTACCTATTAATTCCAACTCGAATTATGAGGATCGAATGAAAAAAATCGAGATCTCTCGAGGGCTTCTGTAATTCGCGTTCCCGATTATAATCGTACGCAATTAAAATTCAAATTCAAAAATTCAAATTGGAGAATTTTTAATTTTGTTATTGATGACCCTCTCCCGGATTGAATTGAACGTTGTTAAAAGTTTGCGAGAAGTTAAAGCTGTGATTAACGAAATAAAAATGGCTTTGTTTATTTCCAACGAGGATTTTATTTTAAACATACTTTTAATCAAGCTGTACTTAATCATTAGAAGGGATTACTTATAATCCTTCAACTTCTGTCAAAAGTTAATCAATGTACAATTGTGTACAAATCTCGTTTTATTTATATTGTGACAAATAGGAGAATCTTAAACAGTATTAGAAGCGATTCTATGTAAGAGCATGGGTTACTACATTTTTTATTTCAAAGTAGGTACTACCTACTTAAATAAATTTTCATTTTTCTTTTCATTTTCACTACCCCGTTACTTATTATTATTATCTACCTATCTAATAATATTAATATTATTATCTATCTAGAGTAACTATACACCGACCAACTCAGTTTATAGATAGATAGATTTTTTTATTGTTCTTACAGGAACTTATACCGAAGCGAACTTAACGGTAATGAGCTTTTGATACCAGCTAACCTATGTGTATTGTAGACTTTGATATATAGTTCATATTAGGGTTTTGTTTATATTGAAAAATTCTTCCAACCTCATCTCACATTACAAGACAATATTTGCATTTCAAAAATCTTTGTCCAGATGCGGGAATGGTACCCGCGACTCTGCGCTTCGCAGTCGGCTCCCCACCCGCAACGCAGAAGCCGATACAATGTAGGTTTTTTTTATTTTTACAATAACTTAGATTGATAGCTACCACTTTAATTAAGTGAATGAACGAAAGATCGTTCACTTTTCGGAAAGGCGTTTTTAAGATAATAATATAGTTTTTATGCTATCGTGTTTTTTTGGCGTTCCACAACGTAACCAAGAACGAACTTTCAACAAAGCTGACGCCATTTGTCCTATATATCACAGTTCTAAATCTTTTAATCAGATTACGTATCCAGTCAAGACAAAACACTAAACAGCAATCAACGCAAAGCAATTTAAATAGCTATATCATATTTTGCTTAAAAATTGTTTACCTGACTGTACAATGCAGCTGTTTTTAATGTTGTCCGAATCGTCACAACAAAAATGATTAAAATCAAAAGTGACAATTGGGACAATTTTGTCCGTTTATTTTGTCCGAATCGTCACTAAGTCAAAATTAAAATCTATAGGTAATTAAGCAAATACAAAATTCTCTAATTCTAATATTAAAATGACATTTAAGTAGTACTACTTTATACTGTGTTGCAGAAAAACACAATTGACCAGAGTTATTTAATACTAGCCGTCGCCCGCGGCGTTGCTCGCTTTCTACCCTTTAGAGTGTGACGTTTCAAAATTCCTTTCTTAGTGCATCCCTACACTATATATGGATACTACCCTCCAAATTTCATACCTCTAGGACTTATAGTTTAGGCTGTGCGTTGATTCTCAGTCAGCTTCTAAAGAGTTTTACATATTTCGATAGATAGAAGAAGATTGTGTAGGAACCCTTAGTGCTCAAACTTGATTCAGACTTCGCCATACCCATAATCTGATAATTTAGTTTGACATAAAATACGTCAGTGTCAACGTCAAGATTCAAAATTACGCTTAAACTGTCTTCGCATGAAAGTAAATCGTATATAACCCCTTATAAATCGTCGGCATAATATACAGGAGCCGGTCAATTCGCATAAATACAAGAAATTGAATTATACTAGTGAAATACCCCGGTGCTTTGGGCACTCGGCCCTCCTGCCTCAGGCCACTAGTTTCGCAACTTATCCCGACTAAGGCGAGTCCTTATTTAAATGTAAATTAGGTTCATTTCACGAAATTAATGTCGTGGAGGCCCACCCCCTTGTTGCGGTGGCCAGGTCCGCGCTCTTCTTGGGATAAAGTGCCGTTTTGATAGTTTAGCAAAAGTATCGAGAATAACTTCTTCGTTTAACCATCTTATGAATGTTTCTGACTCCCCCAATTGTCCCACTTGTGGAGTTATAGAAGATGTTCACCATCTTCTCGAGGAATGTGTGCGGATCCAGTCTCTGAGATCTCATATGTGTAGCCGCTATAATTTGAATGTTAGATGTTGGCGCATTTATAAGTGTACTTTCGGTACCACTGTGCGAAGCAGCTAAGGCTCTTTTTACACTAGTTTATGTCATTGTTAAGTAGTAGATAGAAATTCCATTGTAAGTTATAACAGAGCTGACATAGTCGCTAAGCGAATCAAAGTCCTTACAAAATAAAAGAATTAAAAAAAACCTATAATGCTCTTTCTTTTGTTTTCTGGTTGGTTTGATAGCGATACAAAGTAAGGGTTTTTGCTTTCTTATGGATCGTATTTTTCTCGGTAGCATTTTGACATTCGTAATTACTTTATTGCAAGTTGTGAGCAATTATTTATTACATTTTTTTTAATTATCCATCGTCGTTGTCAACTTTATTGTGGTTTAATTGTAGGTTACCTTTAAAGAATAAAGTAATTTGCATACAAATTTATTCAAGATCAATTATATACCTACTTACGTATTTTAAAAACAGATAGGTATGTTAATAGCAGCTAGACTAGACAAAAAGTAATTCAAAGTTAAAAAAACATTTCATAGATACTCTTATGTAAATAATTAAGTTATGTACTATTTAATTCAGTTCGCAACCAACGACTATATTCTGGAACATTATTTTAGAAGATTATTTATGTTTTACTGTTTTATACTTTGACTTTTGATGACATCTTCAAAGGCGGTACTCCCTGGAGTTCAGCCCTGCACGACAAAATATATCTTTCAGCAAGCGTGGTGTTTGAAGTACTTCAGGGAGTACCGTGTCCTTGAGCAAATAAACTATTTTGATTTAGTATATTTTTTCTATTTTTGTATTTTGTCCTCAAGTTTTAGAAACAGCGTTGCCACCCTACAAGGCGGGAATAATGGCTGCTCTATGATTATATGGACAGACGAGTCATTACTCCCGCGTAAGTGTTGTTGCGAATTGCTAATGTACAGCTTTCAGAGTTTTACACACACAAATTAATCGTTACTTACCCGAATTACTGTTCTGGGCCATACCTTTTAGTAGAGTTCTGTAGTTCAACTAACACCGTAGTGCTTTGTAGATAAATGGTACCTACTTACTTAGGTAGGTTTGGTAACTCAAACTTTGAGAGATGAACAGGTTTATGTATGGGGAGCTGCTCAATCCGGGCTATAATGTTTAACTTAACAAGTACACAGTTAAGTAGTGTCTTGCATAAAAGATCAATTAATGTATTCTATCTATTTGTAGTTCAAACATTGAGAAGTGTGTTCAACGGACAAGATGTCTGATCTGTACGCAAATATAATACATCATAGAGTATTTTATACTTTGAGAATCATAGTTCCAATGGACTAGACATCCAATCCGAGTTACTATTACCAGGGCATTGCTCAGCGGTTATAAAATGGTAATTAATTATGAATTCTATTACAATAGCATAGAAGTCATTAAATTTATCAAACTAATATTATACATACTACCTCGTAATACATACTTTGACAGACAAACTATAAATACTCAAGCTTCTAAGGTCAGAAAGCTTTAGTAAAAATTTGGCTCAAAGTAAGACTGAAGAAATTGATATTCCCTTGATAGATTTTTGCATATCGATGGCCATATATTGACACCTCGTATCTATCAAAACCCAAATTTTACAGGAGAGCACTTATATCCAATTTTACGAAGTTTTTTCTCTCTCCTGTAAAATTTGGGTTTTGATAGATACGAGGTGTCAACATATTATGGCCATCGATATAGCCTTTCTGTAAACAGCTAAATGATGGAACAAGGTGATGGTCCACGATGTATTGCCTCACTGAGCACATCAACTACCTGATTATTAGTTCTAGAACAGTATTGTATTGCAGTATCAGTGTATATTGATATTTGTTTCTGGAATTCACGTCACAATGGGTCAGGATATGTGGTTGTTCGAAGCTTAGAAAGTTTAGTTTACAGCACAGAGTTGGTACGTAACTTACTACTGTGATTCTTGCTACGGAGGCTTGATAGAAAAGCGTGATACAATCTAATCTCAGTTCTAAGCTACAGCAATAAAAACGTTTTTCGCAAAAACTGCAATCGAAATCGATGAATCCAATCACCGCCGGTTAGATGACTGGAAAGTTTCGAGCTACAACTGGCACCTCGGGTACTGATCGCGCGATCTATTAAAAACAAAATTATCGGTTCCGAAGTGAAGTGGCGAAGGCATGAACAGAGGGGCACACGAATAGAGCCACTTAATATCACCCTTCTACCCCTTCATTATAATCACCCACACACACAAACTATCGATCGTCGCCTCTATCCGTACACAGTGCGTTTATACAAGTGATTAGTGTATTTAATTTGAAAATGCTAAGTAGTTGGCTTGTTTTATCGTTGTGTTAATGTGTTTTGTGTGTGTGTGCGGCGTAATTATGCGGCGTGGTGTGAGCCAACCCTTTCTGTTGGTATCGGGTCGCGAAGTGATCGTGGCTGCTTCCGACTAATGACGATGCTTAGTTTTTTTATTTTGACGACAGCATTTTTTATTTATTTCCCTTAATTTCTTCAGCCACGTGACCCGCAGAGAAGAGTCAGTAGAACGCTTGGTTGTACAGGGCAAAATGGAAAGCAAGAGGTCCCCTATTACATTATTAGATCGATCACAGACCATGATTGAATACTCCAACAATGCTACCAACAGAGATCAATGGAGACACATCGCTAGATCCGCTAATACCACAAAACCCCCAACTACGAAGAACCATAAATAAAAGATGAAGAAGAGTTCTAGAGGCGGATAGCGTATCGTTATTTTTTTATATCAAAGTACCTAAAACCCATTTCACTTTCCGCAAAATAAGGCCGCACATGTTCCTCTCGAAAAAACATGTTCGTTCCCGATCAATTAATTAGCGTTATACGCGGATCCATCTGTCGTAATTAGAGTACCCCACAAAAATAATGACGTGCCCTAAAACACTTTTTTTTTTTCGTGATTTTAATCCAATTTACTGCGGATTATGTAGGTAATTATATTTTTCCAATTGCGCTTGAAAATTCGCTTGATTGCCGGCGAAATCCGAACGCTGATTAGGCTTTTTAAATTGTGTGGGTGCGTCATATACGTGTAGGTATGAAAGCATCAGGTTGTGTTGGTGAAGTAGGCTCGTAGCTAGAGGCCAACTTGGTAATTAAGTAGGCTGCCTAAACGCTTTCATGGTAAATGTGCATTTCTTATTTTTCACTCTTGAAACATAGAGCACTAATTTTGTGTGTATCCCACTATTTCCATTGGGTATTTCTATTGATAGAAATACTGGGACTGATTGTTCCACTGTTTCCATTGCTGGCGGCGGCAAAAAAAATTACTGCATCACCTAATTATGACGGCATGCACATAGATAGTATTTATTTATTTATCCTCCTCCTCCTTGCGTCGATATCCTCAGGGTTGAGGGTCGTGACTTTTATGTAAGACCTTGTTTTGGATGATGTTCTTCCAGCGAGATCTGTCTGCTGCAGACCCGGTGGCATTATTTATTTATCAGGCCGTCATAAATATTAAAGTGGAAATAGATTCTCAAATAGCACAACTGCGTTTTTTTTGCCGCAACCGAAATAATGGGATATAATTTGGAAAAAAACACTAATCCCACTTTTTCTATTTTGTACTTCAGTGGAAATAGTGGGATACACCCCTAATTTTTATGTAGATACTTGTAGATGTAAAAAGCATATAAAAAATAAAATAGGTTTGACATTTTTTTTTTTTTTATGAGGTATAGCTATTAGCTAAGCATTTGGCTGCCAGCACACCTGGTGGTAAGTGGTACCTAAAATTAAAATCGTGACCCGAAGGCTAGTGATTATCTAGGCCAGCGTATCAGCATTGCTATTCAGCGCGACAATGCAGCCAGTGTCTTGGGCACGCTTCCGATTGCTACTGATTTGGACCAGTTGAGCTATCTATAAATCGTTTGCAACGGTTTGTAGATAGCTCAACTGTTTCATGTGTATTTTGTAAATATTGTGAATATTGTAAATACTGTATTAGTTGTAATTTTCTTTGTGAATAAACTTATGTTAATTCTTGCATTGGAATTAAACATTTTCTGAGGTAAAAATAAAATAGGTTTTAAGTTAATTTGTTATTAAAAAGTAAGCTGCTTATGTTTAAGTGCCTAATCCAAAATGTCATGTTCTGACATTTGATTAATTAGATAAATCATTTCAATAGAAAAACTTGAAGGACAAATTAGCAATTCTCATAATCAAATTTTAGGTAAAATATCATTGGGTTTATGTTAAGATGTCTAAGTTCGGAATACTGAAACGTCACTCAAATTTAGGCACCATTTAAAATTGCTCTGCCTCTGTTTGACATTACTCATTTGGTAAAAGATGGCAATAATGTTAGCGTGAACTTAATTTAAGTGGCGTTTGAGTATTCGGCCGTAAGTCACTGGAGCAGTTTAAGTGACTTTTATGATATCCTAACAAAATCCTAATATTAGTGGTGTTAGTTTAACAAGAGAATTGCCCTTCAGAGCATTAAAAGTTCTATTTTAAGATTTAGACAATTTTACGACTTAAATAACATAAATAGTCATAATTAGTTTGTTGATATTCAATTTGGTCAGAAGTAGTAAAATTCTGTCAGAAAATCGTAAAAATCTTTATATTAACTTGTTTATGTATATAGACTAGCCATCGCCCGCGGCATTGCTCGCGTTCCCTTATTATTATTGCCCTTTAGAGTGTGACTTTTCAAAATTCCTTTCTTAGTGCACCCCTACACTATAATAATATAAGGATACTACCCTCCAAATTTCATACCTCTAGGACTTATAGTTTAGGCTTTGCGTTGATTCTAAGTCAGCTTCAAAAGTTTATATTATATTGATCATGATTTGTAATGACTTGGAATATACCTGCTATTTTGCAGGCATTGCTTTCAAAACATAAATCAGTTTAAATCAGAATATAATTGTGAATTATATTCGAAATTATTTTAAACAAAAAATTTTAAAAAAAATGTAAAAATGTTAAACTTGTTTTTACTATATTACTTTAGAACATCTTGTAGATATTGATGTGCTAATGGAACGTTAAGATTCTGCGTACAAGGGAAAGCAAGGACCGAGTGAGCGGAGAGAGTGAAATCGATGAATGAGTGGAAAAGAACGGAGTGAATGGGTATTATGGAAGCGGTGATCGAATGGAGAGGTGTAGGATTTTGATGTATTTTCTGAGATTAGTTAAAAGAAGAATAAAAGTGTATCATGGAGCTATCCCTGGTTTTCTGTTCCATCATCCCCCGTCTTACATTGATTACTCTTTAATTATGTACTAATTCGGTAAAAAATGCTTCGACTCATCATACACCCTTTGACAGAGCTATACCGAGTGCGTATTCACAAGCAGCTTTGTCACCTAATGTCGAGTTATTGTCACGCCAGAACGATGCCAGCCACCTCCGAAGCGCAGTGCGTTTCCATACACCCATGTCTATATCAGCTTTAATTTATTAGAAACTTGTGTCCTCAACATTGAAACCTTATTTCTATTTTGATCGACAACCTAATTTCTTTTGATGCGGTCTTGATATACTCGCAAATGTTTTGCATGGAGTTTCTTCCGCACTACGAATAATACTTGTTTTGTGTTTTCAAAGCAAATATGCATTCTTTGTTATTTATTAACCTGCTTACTTCTAATCGTTGCATAACTTTATTCCGCTGTTTAAATTATTGCTGTCTCCTACTAACAGGTGATGCCAAACAGTGACAGAGCTAGATTTTAATCAACCGTCAAAATCAATTCAGCTTTTATAAGTATGGCCCTTTAAATATAATAATTATTATGTATTCTTCCATGTTACGAATCATCATCAATATTCATTCAATATATATAATATATATACCTATATCAATATACAGGGTGTTACCAGACCACTTCCGAAAACTTGGAGGTTCCAATCAGACCATGATACTGAAAACATTAAGCGAAAAAAATCGCGAAAAAAAAAATTGACTTGACTATCTCTTTTTAATTTTTTTTCTAGTTACATACACACAGTACAACATAATAAGACATATCTACCTAATTATCTCATTTAAAAAAGCAAAAAAACAATTAAAATAAATAAAGCAGCAATGTACACGCAGCACGCAGATTACGTCTACTACAGCATGAACAGCTGAGAGTTCATCGCGGGTCATTCAAGTACGCGACGTGCGAGCGACCTACGTTAGTACCTACTTACGTTAGTAGGCACTTACGACACAGAATAAATAATAGTACTACGCCTCGACCTTACCTACGTGAATGCGTACATTGCGGGCTGGCGAAATAAATACAAATCTTTAAACATTGTTTTCTCCGGCTATAATTATTTTTCAGGATAACTGTTTTTTTTTTTGGTTGGGTTTTGGTGTGCTGTAGCTCCCCCTTTCGTTTTCGGAAGTGGTCTGGTAACACCCTGTATATAAAACTCTTTTGAAGCTGACAGAGAATCAACGCACAGCCTAAACCATAAGTCCTAGAGGTATGAAATTTGGAGGGTAGTATCCTTATATAGTGTAGGGGTGCACTAAGAAAGGAATTTTGAAAAGTCACACTCAAAAGGGTCTAGAACGCGAGCAACGCCGCGGGCGACGGCTAGTATACCTATATAAAACTCTTTTGAAGCTGAGAGAGAATCAACGCACAGCCTAAACTATGAGTCCTAGAGGTATGAAATTTGGAGGGTAGTATCTTTATATAGTGTAGGTGCGCACTAAGAAAGGAATCTTGAAAAGTCGCACTCTAAAGGAACTAGAACGCGAGCAACGCCGCGGGCGACGGCTAGTACATCTATAAAAGTTGTCTAGTGTTGTTTTGTGAACAAAGCAAATATGCTATCTGGGTTATTAATTTTAACTTTATGTACGACATTCTTCAAAAGATTGAATATCGGACGCAACAGTGGAAACGGTGCGACAGTGTTAGTCTGAAACGGCGATCTCGCCCGCATACTTAGGACCATTAAGCATTGGACTAATGAGAGCTCTGACGTATGCGTCTGCACACATACATAGAAAACCATGACCCCAATGTCATTGATAATGTATCAACCTATCAACCCTAGGTTATTTCTGATCTCGCTATTAATTATCTAGTCAGTAAAAGGTCTGTAATTTTTTCCTACATCTATTATATTATCTACTGTCTATTTCATTGACTAGTGTTATATAAATGGAAATGCTTTCTAGATAATTATGTTTAAAAAAATAAACGTTATGCGATCTCGAGGCTTTTCCATCAAATGTAACATCGATCGCAGTTTCAAAATCTCGTCGGTCGATTGGATAAAAAGTCATTATAAGCTATCTTGTTTCTCTACTAGTAGAATTGTGTCTTTTATTATACTTTTTAATTTTGAGAGAAAATTCAAGGTTACCACAATTCACAATAAATCTATTTTGCACAAATACATATTACCTAATTAATATATCCACAATAAGGACATCATTTATTTTGTATTGAAATACTGTTTTCGCTAGTAGTGCAATATTATCTATCGTATAACAGAACTAGTACAGTATTTCAATACAAAATAATATTGACTAGCATCTTAGCTCGAAAGAGGTAGAGTAGGAAGAGGAAAGTATATACTGGCATAACAAACAGGTTTTTTACAAAATAAGGGATATTTACGATTTGACCATTGATCTAATCTTAACTTAGCCTTACCAAACTTTAACATAACTATATCGAATATTAACATTAATTAACCTTAACATAGCTTAACTTTAACATTACTTTTAAAATAACACAAATAGTATATTATGCAACTAGTGAATAAAAGATGGATTTAAAGCGAGGGCCATAAATGAATCACGAGCAAGTGAAGATTCATGATGATTGAGTGAAGATTCAAGTGTTAGAATCCTGAACGACGTGAGTGGTTCATGGCCCTCGGTATAAATCCGTTTTATTCAAGAGTTGCATACTATACTTGACTACGAGAAAAAGAAATACCATGACTACGAGAAAAAGAAATATTGGAGGTTGTATAGCCTATGATATACAACTTCCTTGCGAAAAAACAATAATTAGATGGAGGTCAAATATATTCGTGTGTTCTAAATTCAAACACCAAAACAGTGAGTAAAAGTGCTTTTTATTCACAGTTCAGTGAATAAAAAACCTTTTTAGAGGGGGAATGGTATAAACCTAATTATTTTTGTAGTTAGCGCACACATAGATCAGCATCATTATAACAAAAGAGAAACGATCTTCAATTTACAAACCGCAAAGCACAGTTACAATTAGACAAAATGCAACACAACACTGTCAAACAAACTATGACACCGACTCGAAGACGTAAGTTGCTGTGGAGTTGTGTAAACCGAGCGACTAGCAGAGCGATGAGCGAGTATTGTGAAATTGATGCCACATGATATGAGTCAGATAAGTCGTTGACCTATCAAAAGTATGAAAGTAATATTTTTTTCTACAAATCAGTCGAAATAAACTTATATCTTGTACTTAGATGTATTTCAACAATTCTTGTACCTACGTCACTTAGGGATAGCTTTCCTAGCAGTCAAAGGCCTTCGGGGCTAGAACTTTTACTCTGTGACATAATAAATAAATAAATAAATATTCACGGACACTTAACACAACGCCTTCTAGTCCCAAACTAAGCAAAGCTTGTACGATGGAAACTAGATGGCTGATAGAATACATACATACATTTTTTTGTAAATACATACTTATAATACATAGAAACACCCAGACAAAGAACAAACATCTATGTTTACAACACACAAATGTTTGTTCTCGGTGGGGATCGAACCCACGACCCACAGCACAGAAGGCAGAGCTACTACCGACTGAGCCATGACGCCTGTCAATAGCTTTTGCTTAAACTGTGTGTCTGTACAAACCTCAAGAGTAAGGGTTATGAAATCGCTCCGCTGATACCCTAAGCGTAGACTTTAATAGTCTGTTTGCTAGTGTGGGTGCACCCTAATTGCTTTTGTCATTAATAGTCGCGAATACTTCTTAGCCGATGTATTGTACAATTAGTTATAATGATGTATAATTAGTGCCGTGGTAATGTGTTTGTGTGAGTTTATAAATGAGCCAGCACAGGATGTGTCTACTTATTGTTTGAGCAAAGTAGTTTAGCTTCGATCAAGAAGCGTATACTTTAGTTATGATACAAATCGTTGGTTCTTTAGACTGAACTCTTTGAAAAAAATATATTTTTATCACTATTGCTTAGACATGAAGCAGTCAAAATCGAATGTATTTAGAATTTTGGTATTGTGCAGAGTAGAAAAAGTCAGATACTTTTTTGATAAAATAAAAGAACTAGTTCTGTTATAGTTAGGAAAAATATAATAAAACGTTTTTACCTCCTTTCTAAAAGCCAGTCAACTTGTAACTACAAATACAAGTACCGAAGCCGGTTTGCCGTCGCCTGCATTATCAGCTAATTACGTTTCGATTATGATCGCGTCGAGGCGATGCATACTTTATCGCGTTCATTGTGCGGTGTGCCACCGGCTTTATGCGGCCTTTGAACTTTGATAGAGCTTTGTGTTGGATTCTTGTGTTCGATGTTATGGTGTTATGGTTTGTTTTCAGTGTGTGGTTATTATAGATTATTTTTGCAATATTTAATACATGCAATTTGGGTAGATCTATAACTTCTTACCCAGTCCTAAGTATATTATGTTATTAAAACTTGATGTACATATACCTAAGCTTGTATACCTTGCCAGTACATATATAAAAACTTATTGTTTGTTCAAAAAAATATAAATATATTTAACAAAAAAAGTGATAATCATAATGTTAACACTAGAAACAAAGACAAACTCGCTGTTCCCACCACTAGGCTCTAAAAAATTTGTGAATCTTTCAAAGGGCAATGTGTACGCTTCTTCAACAAAATCCCAATTGATGTGTCTCAGTTGTCGATTGGCAAGTTCAAAAACGTAATTAAACAAAGACTTATTTTAAAAGCATACTATAAAATATCTGATTATTTAGAAGACAAACAAGTTTGGGACGAACTAGCTCCAACTCATCCAATAAAAAAAATTGTAATCATACCTAATCATACAAAACGTAATGACGATTCAAAGTGATCAGTGAGATTTTATTGAATAAAAGCTTTTTGACTTTGACTTTGAGCTTGGAATAGTTACACCAATGTCTTTCTCGATCAATTTTTAATCTGCTTATCAATGAAATGTAACTATTCTAAGCGTACATTGAGATAATTACGTATCGCGGTTAGTATTAGGTTTTTTCAAGTAATTTTGGTTGTTTGATAGTACTTACATAAGACCAACTAGTTTAATTCGTCCAAGCAAGTAAGATAAGCAGCATCATAGGTACATGATGTATACAGTATACGTAATTATATGGGGATTTACCAGTCAACAGACTGCATTGTCTAGGTAAGTGTACATATCTTATCTACCAAGCCCGTAAGTAATGACTACTAAGTGCTATTCTGTGGTATTACCGTCACCTTATTACCCATAATTAGGGTAATCATGAGTGTGCCTCATAATAATGTGATGTATAATGTCTAAAGCCCAAGGTTGATAATAATTATTATGTACTTACATTCACATCGTTTAATATTAATAATTTATTTGTAATTTACTGTGTCGGGGTAATTTACTTTATGATACGGGTCTCAAGTTCACCAAAATATACACTGTTGTTTAATGTAAGATTTATAATGTTATCAGAACTAAGCTAGACGCTGGTTTGCTTAGGTAGGTACCTACTTAGAAAAAAAACAAATAAAAAGTACTTAATAGGTAGTGGCTCTTTTTTTCTAAACCCTCAAGCCGCAAATTTTAGGGGTATATTGGCAATTTAAAGCTGCGCTAGCTAAAATGGCTGCTAAATCTTTTGTCATCTCTTTTCGTTGTCATGGAAAAGACAATGACAGAGCATTTCTTAAAGATACATAGTGCATTATAATCACACGGGAACGAATAACTTTTTTCTTTTGTAAGTAGGTTTGAGATCTACAAGATATTCCTTAAAAAGTAGCAATGGGATAAACCACCAATCTTTCAATGTAACATAACCAAACGCACACATACAAGCAGATAATTGCAAAACATCCTACACACACATACACTAATTAACACCAACTTCCATTATAAGATTTGTAATTATTACAAACTATTAAAAAATATATAATTTGCGATTTGAATGCCATAATCGTGGATTGTTAAATAATTAGCCGAGTGAAGGTCAAACATTAAATAAATTACATATTGATTTCGTATTCAGATGTTGATTATTATTTATTTATGCTAAGATTAGGGTTGTTAGTTTTGTGTAGATCTTATAGATTTATAGAACGAAAAATTACTGACTTTAGACTTTCTAGATAGTCAATTTATGTAAAACTCTTTTGAAGCTGACTTAGAATCAACGCACAGCCTAAACTATAAGTCCTAGAGGTATGAAATTTGGAGGGTAGTATCCTTATATAGTGTAGGGGTGCACTAAGAAAGGAATTTTGAAACGTCACACTCTAAAGGGTAGAACGCGAGCAACGTCGCGGGCGACGGCTAGTATTTAATATAAGTTGCAAGAATGGAGAAACCTTAAAAAATCTTTTATTCTAGAATTCTTTGGATTATGCTAATGTCACGAAGCTGGTAAGACAGGCACTATTAGGTCATTCAAATATATCCCTATTTATATTCGTATTAAATATAAATATAATTACAATTTAGTCCTGTTTCTGTTTGATATGGCAATTTCATACATCAATATTTTACAAAAAGTAGCAATAATTATTATATTTTTGAACAGCGTCTGACAACCCTACACACAATGTAGGTACAGTTGCATAATTTAATGATTACAAGCTTAATTATATCGCCCTTTACTTATGAACTCGTTTTGCACTTCTAGGTAATGCGGATTATAATAACTTATAAGTGGATTATTCCATTAATACATAAATAGCTGCTGGTCGTGACAATATCTTGATTTACCTACTTATTCTAGGGTTACCAGCAAATGAACACTGATAATGACAACTTGTTTTTTTTCCGCGATTGTACTCAAAAAGTATTATTATATTATGTGCAGTCTTTTAAACATAATAGTAAATTAGGGTTGTGTAATTGTAATTAATTTAACCTAGGGAAAATTATTTGACATCATCTAAATATATAAAACTCTTTTGAACCTGACTTAGAATCAACGCACAGCCAAAACGATAAGTCCTAGAAGTATGAAATTTGGAGGGTAGTATCCTTATATGTGTAGGGGTGCACTAAGAAAGGAATTTTGAAAAGTCACACTCTAACGCGAGCAACGCCGCGGGAGACGGCTAGTTTTCGATAAAATCGAAAAATTCGTCTAATACTCAGAAATAAACGCAATAATAACTATGTGACTGGCATTTAAATTGGTAGCATAAAGACATGTATGTACCTATGTACCTATTGCTATATGTTTGTGTCATACAAAATGTTTAAGGCGCATTTTAATTAGACTTATTATCAATTAAAGGCAGTACTCAAATGTGGGTCAAGACGGTTAAACGAATAAATCAAGTGTGTACCAGCCATGATCTCATGAACAATACCACATAATCAACAATCAGATTTTGAATCTTATCTCAATATGTTTTAGGTCTATAATCGCGTGTGGGAAATGAGTAAAGCCGCTGTCGTTATATTTATTTTAAGAATATTAACTCGCTACAATAATGTGATTCTTGATTAATAATGTTCTGGATTGATTTGTAGTTTTCCTCATATGGTCTAATTGAACCTAGGGAGATAATAAGTGTTTTGAACCTAGAGCAATAATAAGAGCCATTTTACATTAAAACGCAATATCAATGATACAGATACCTATATAATTTTTATTTTGTCATGATGTGTGTGACATCATCGCAAAAAGAAAATAGCCCACCTGATGCTGAGCGGATATTTCTGTTTATAACCATTCCATTATTACCTCACAAAGCACGGCACAAAGGACGTACTCTATGTGGCACTGATTTTTCGTCCATCATTCTGAAGTTAAAAGTGTACGGAGTCAAAAAATTAAAAAAAAAAATCTCAAGTATTATACAAACCAAATCAAAAACTTTGAAAAATCCTTAATTGGTGAAACCGACAAACATGTTAACAATCGATTTTAACTAACTATTATGTTGAAACTAATCGGCCAGCTATAAAGAACCCGATAAAATTACAAAAGAAATCTATAAAATGATTAAAATTTCTAATCGCACCAATTAGTTGAATTTATGGTTTCGCTCTTATGAACCACGAAGGTACAGCGGTAACAAGCCTTATTAAGGCCACTTGAGAATAAATGAGTCGCTGAGATTCGCTTTTTTGTAATATTCTTACAATGCTTACCTATGCTCTAATTTATGAATCTATTTATCTAAATAAGACGGAATTTCATTCATGTATGTATGTATATATTAGTCTGTAAGGTATATGGGCAATCAATATGGGTTTTTTATTGATACTTTGTATTTATTTATAATACTTAAGTATCTGAAATTGATTTGATTTCCAAAAAAAATCCAATATAGGTACAACCTCTAATACAACACAAAACTTGAATCACGTGATCTCACTATTCCTCAAAAATTAAAAAAGCAAACATTCGAAATCCAAACAAAAAGCTTAAATTCCACATTAAAATTAGGAATCCACATCGAAGCGCGTCAACGCTCCTCACAAGAGCCCCTACACTCAAGCCCTACACACCCCAATGCTCATAATTTGCTGACAAGAAAACAAAAAAAAAACACGGCACCCGTTCTAATTAGGTCGTCGAGTGAGAACAGAGCGTTCGTCAGCACAATAATAATTAACACTGGGATGTAATGAAGCGTACCATAAAAACTAATTGGAAGCCCTACGACTGCGTCGCGGGGTAAGTCGCGCTATGTTTTCTCTTCATTCTTATAATCCACTCTTGTTCCAATCACACTATTCAAATACAAGGTGTGAAAAACGTGACGATTTGATTAATTATCATCATCATCATCATCATCATCATCATCATCGCCATCATCATCATCATCATCATCATCAACCTATATAAGTCCACTGCTAGACGTAGGTCTCTCCCAAGACGCGCCACTGAGCCCATTCATCGGCTCTTCTCATCCCGTGTTTGCTAGCTACATTTCTCAGATCGTCGCCGCACCTTGCCGGAGAATTCTTTATTGTACACAGTGAAACTTAACTTAAAACATGAACAATACATAGCAAACTTAACCCTACAAAGAGTTCTTTGATCGTGATCTTTTAATCTCTGTTCAAGGGCAATAGCAAATAGGTTTATTATTGTTACTATTAATGAAGCTTTATGATAACATTGAGACTGCTTAAGCCGGTATTCTCAAAATATCAAAAAGACATGAATTCATCAAACAGACTTAATTTTGGTGACGTATTTTGAATACCTACATAAATATAAGTAGGTACCTAGTAATTAGACTCTGTTAAAGCTACCCGTTCAGGAGACCACTATTAAAATAATATTGACTATATCAAAATAAAAAAACTCAGACCAATTAACCGACAAAATTCACAAAAAAAACAGTCCTAGCTCAAAAAGATCAATATTTCAAAGTATAAACGATCCAAAATCACCCCTATCGACTAATGCAGCAAAACAGCTAGTCAGTTGTTTTAAATGGAAAATCGTTCGTGAACCGTCTATCAGCTAGTCGAAAAGGGAAATCAGTCAATAATGCACTAATTTCCTCCTTAATGGCGCAGTCCGGTCTACTCAGACACTATTACTACACTGCAACTTGTTTAATGGAATAGATTGCTGGCAACTCTACCTGTTTTTGCGACTTTTTGGTTTGCGACTTTTCGGTAGTGAAGTGTCAATGATACGCCTTTTCAAATAACGTCCGCGATAGAGCAGCTTTTTGGACACGAGTTTTGACATTTTTTGAAACGACACATAGGACTTTTATTTTAATAGTTTTTCTTGTGTTATTGTGAGTATTGTTGTTTAATTTTGGTGGAATTTTAACCAATAATACTTAGGTCGTAACATAAAGTGTGAGCCATTGGAATAAATGTGTGTAAAGGGGTTTTTCTGAATGTGAAAATTCGTGTTAGGTTTTGAAGAGAAAATCCACCATTTTTTTTTCAAAACAAACGACAGCTGACTTGACAAATGACTTGACTTGACTTATTTATTACAATTTTAACACTTGACATTGGCAAAATTGTCTGTCGAAATGACGGACACAGGCCATTATTGAAGAGAAGAAGAAGAGCAGCTTTTTTTTTATTAAATTTAAAAAAAAGGTTCTATAACAAATATGTTTCAGTAATGATAGTTACTTGCTACAATTTCATACGAATTTATTAATTTCAAAGTAACCTAACTTGCGGAAAAACCCAAAATATTTTTTTGTCGAAACATTAGAAATTCATTAGGCATAATTTATGTAAATTCAACAAATTATGCCTATCGCATTACGATCTCACCCGTTCTATATCAACAACTGCATTCAATGAATAATAGTCACAAATGGAAGGCCCAATTATATTGCCATTAGGACATTTGTTCCAAAGAAAATACCTATTTGAGTTATTAAAAAATAATACGTTTTATAGCACGAGATATTAGAATATCGTGTAGAAAATGGTTAGCAAACAGACGTAATAAAATTATTGCTGTACTAACAAATAACTGACATTTAGTACGTGAACATAGCTGACGTGACAACAGGATTTCTTAAATATGTATTACTTATTACCTAGTTGGGCAACTTGGGCAGCAGTGGAGAAGACCCGCACAGGACCGAAGAGACTGGCGTACTAAGAGGCCTATACCCAGCAGTGGGTGCATACAGGCTAAATAGATAGATAGATAGACTTATTACCAATGCCAAGTTTCTAGTTTTAAAGAATTGAGACAGTTCGGGTAAATAAAAACTTGGTCTAAAATAAATACATTTCTTAGATACCTTTTAGTTAGATGGTAGGTAGGTACTTTAGTTATAGCTAAAAATTCGGTTCGTTTTTTTTCCCTTTACATTCGTCATAAATTTTATATGTATTAAAACACGATGACGCATAATATAGCTTCACAATACAATGTGTTCTTGGCATAAATTGTATAATTAGGTTCTTTTATATCACAAACAAAAACTAAAATAGCCTTCAGAAATGCTAAAGAATAATACGCCTAATGGACATAAGTAATAAACGCTATTATCATTAGCGGTAATTGCAGTCGGCAAGTCGGTAAGCAAATTAAACTCCTTTTTAAGTTCAGGGGTGTTCAGTGAAGTTTATAGGGCAGGGGGAGGGAATAATAAGCTTCATTATCGAACAGTTATTAGACTGATTTCCGGGAATTTGATGGTGTGAGCTTTTATACTTATTGCATTTATCATTTAGTTTTGTAAAAAGTAACGAGCAAAAAGTGTAACAATGACATCATTATGAACAAGACAAGTGGAATAACTTTATAGGCCAACATAGTAAGCTGTATAATCCTTAAAAAGGATTAATTGCGTCAATATAAAAGAACAGATTCAGCATTATTTTTTTAAATATTTTTTGTCAGTTTTTTTTTGTTTGTGAATGGTAACTAAGTGTTTGATACACCTGATAAAAATGTTAGCGGCAGCCTGGGATGAAGCACAATTGGCTTAAATCCAAGATAAAATCATTTGAAATTTTTTTATAGATTTTTTTTTAGAAAAAAAAGCAGCTGAAGACGATGTTATGTCAAAGTTGAAAACGGATGCCTCAATTTATATCACACGCTGTTCGATACGACCGCGCCGCACACTATCATTAACTATTCACGCAAGTATGTGTACACATATTATCTAATAGCCGACTTTGAAACGTCAAACCAACAATAAAACCGTCCAAAGAAACACTGAAACCTTCGTATAATTAGCATTAATTATCAACATATCAGGAGACCGCGTTAAAAAACTGGCACGACTATTACGTACCATTATGGTGAATTACCTTTTTTTTGATTAGTCCTAATTATGTAGCATAGTTGATACACCCGTACCAAAACATGGAATTTATTCGTACCTTAATTGTATCATAGGTGTGACAGCCATTATTTTAATTGCAAACAGTGGCTTTAAATAATAGTGTTTCTTTCTGTAGCTTTAATGATATTTGCTTAGTGATGAGCTAACAGACTTGCAGCAAATGTGTTAGTGTAATTAGTTTACCCGTTATGCAATTGGTGCATTGCTCAGTAATAACTCAATGAGTCGAAATATGTACCAGAATGTACCTACTTCCTTTGGCGATATCGTGTGAGGCGAGTAGCGACTCATAGACTAGGGTACAAGACGTGCGGCGTGCTTACCGCGAAACTAAAATGGGTCCATTGAGTTTCGCGGTAAGATCGTTTTAATCAGAGCCCTCAATCACATCAATCATCATCATTTCACTGCCCTTACCCCATATATGATTCACACTACTGTTTAATTCTTCCATTTATTCCTATCATTCGTCAACTCAGTGACGATCCTTGTAGTATTTTATCAAACTTAAGACTATGGTTTCTAAAATTGTGTATCAAAGTTATGATGCCCATTACCCACTTTAGGTTTTGTGAAAATCTTATTTTGATTGTATGTTTGACAGATTCAATGACTTATTCTGTCTCTATTTTTGTCTCGGTATACTTACTCTACAATGTTAACAAATTGCAATCACATCTAACTCGATTTCAAACGACTAACATAAGTAAATTTGTGCTAAAAAGAAAAGATTTAGAAAAAAGCTTTTTGTGTCAATAATATCAACGGATTGACGTAATTTAGCGAGGGAGGCACGGGGTGGTCCATTCGACGCTATTTACCATACGTGGGCCTATTTTTTCATAGTTTTTTTCGTTTTTCTACGCCATTTTCCATTGCCCCCGGCGGGTGTCCGGCCCACTCGGAAAGGTTCTTTTTTTGAAATCAGTAAATTGCATATTTCAAAAACTACTGGCGCAGTCGACCGTTTTTCGTTACGACACTTAAAGCTGTCACACACGGCTCGTCACATCACTGTTCGTATCGAACACGGAACGACTTCGCGATTGACATGACAGAACAACACATCCGTGTGCATTCAGCCTTATTTTGTTGATCTGTGCCATAGTAATATTTTAGTATTTACGTTCACTGTGGAGTAATATAGATAAATCTGTGTACTTCTGTCTTCTAAATTCGATTATAAATGTTTAAACGTATTTTATTCATATTTTGTGTAAGTACAAACGTTTTATAAGTGACGTAGACCACTACTTAATAGCCAGAATATATTTTATATTTATTGTGAAACAACATTTTAGCTACCTAGCAATTTTTTTTTTAAATTTCTGAACAAAAGAACTATTAAATTTGCAATCGTGTGTTAATTGCGTCTTCATTCGAATTTTAAATAGATGACAATGGAAATTCGATTGAAATTCGAACGATTATAATCGAACAATCGAATGAATAGATCGAGTCGAGTGCCCACGCGCCGGTTGTTAAGGGCTTTGAACCACCCTGTGATATTCAATTTTTGTTTCGTAACTAGTAATAATAATGAAAATTCATAAACTAGTGCACAAATAAAATTTTTCACTAGGTTGTTTATTTTGTTTTGGACATTAATGTTACAAACTAGGTGCAATCAACCCCCTAATAAAGGAACGTCTACCCTAAACGTCATTGGGGGTTTTGGTACTGCCAACGACACGACGGCACCTACAAAAATTATATCATCGGTATAGCACTTTGACGCTTTGACACTGTGTCGTCGCTACCGATAGTTCTTGAGCAACTCGACATGTCAGTGTCGTATAAATGTCGTGAGAGTATGCAAACACGCCGCTACTAAAAATGATCAGTGTCTTGATCACGAATAAATGTGCCAATAGCAAACGTATCGTAACGCTAGCGTATCCGAGATACACTGCGCGGTGACACTACAGCGGTTGGCAGACGAGCTCGCATTGACGCGCAATATAACTCGAATACGATAATGCGATGACTGTCAGATTTGTTCGTGATAGAAGTACAGTACGATAAAATACTAGTGGAAGAACAGCTTTAGAATGTGGGTTAGCTACTTAGCCGGTACATTTTTCTCTTCAAATTTTGAACACAATAACAGTTGTTGGTGGGTAACATTTTGAAGTTTCCTAATAAAATCGTTTACAGAAGCACTCGAGTTAATAACAAATTAATCGAATTCATCTCTCGCTCGACATAGAAACAGTGGGGGGCACACACGACAGATGGTTCCCCCCTTTACGATTAATTTAACATTATTCAATAATAACCTCCCATTTATTGCGTAATTTCCCTTCAATTACCTTTCATTTATCGCTCTGTAAGTGGATTACTGATCGGGATGTTTGTGTCTAGTTGCTAAACGAACTTTGTTTTGATAAGCTCGAAAACCAGTGGCCAACCTCTTACTCTGAGAGCTCGCGCACGATTGCAGAAACTCGTTCGTCTCTTTGCAAAGAACAATGATACACACTATTATTTGGTTTATTGGTTGATAAGAGTTGATGAAAATTAAAATAAATAGTCAAGTAAAAGCTTAGGTTTATAAGTTCTAGAACACGATCGTAGAAGTGCTACGCCGTAGACGCTTGATATAGAGATGGGATACACTAATCTAATAAGTTAAATTAAAATTACTTTTTGTGACTTTTTAATCGGTTTTGTGCTTAGATTCTTGATGCGATTCTTGTGTCCTTTTTGCAGATGATATTTCAATTATGACATCAATTAAAAACAATGACACCAACTTGACAACCAAACTAACTGACATACTAAATTCTATTCAAAATTGGATGACTGACCATAACCTTGACATTAATTATTCAAAAACCAAAATTATGCAATTTAGACCATACCAAAAAACCCCTCTTGACATAAATTTTACTTATAATAATACTAAGTTAGAATGTACCGACTCTTTTACACTCCTAGGATTAAACATAGACTCTCACGTAAATTGGAAAAGCCATATTCAAAAAATAAGGTCCAAACTGTCAAGTTTCACATATGCCCTCAGAGAACTTAGGAAAGCAACAGACCTACAAACTTCAACAACTGCTTATTATGCCTATGCATTCGCTTGGCTCACAAATGGCATTATCCTTTGGGGTAACAGTGTAGATATCCAAGATCTCTTTGTTCTACAAAAGTCATGCATACGTACCCTTGCCAATATAAAGCTCCCGGAGAGCTGCCAAGAACATTTTCGTAGTCTAAAAATTTTAACATTAACAAGTATTTACATATTCGAATCCTGTAAGTTTGTTAGAAAATACCCACAATTTTTCGTAAAAAAACAGACCTGCCACGGCGCTACCCATGCAGATATAAGCACAAATTAGTTCTACCTCATTCTAAACTACAAATTCATAGTTCCGGCACAACAACAATGGCATCAAAAATTTACAATAAAATTCCCGAACAATTTAAAGAGATAGAAAAGGATAGGACGTTTAAAAGCAAATTGAAGGACTTATTAATTAATAAATGCTATTATAATTTAAATGACTTTTTCAACGATAAACTGCCTACGTTGTAACTTAATTGAAATGAATACAAACAACTAGCTTTTATTTTTAACTTTAATCAAATTTCGGCCCGCTTCCACTCCAAATATTGCTATGCCCTAAGCTTAAGGGTTATTATGTCCTACTATTTCAAACCTTAAGACCTCACCATGTAACATGATAATTGCAATAAATGATATGAATATGAATATGAATATAGACGTGGTGAAGGTAAGCACACTCCACAGAATGTCCCTCGAAGTCCTCGCTCATAGAGATCGATATCAAAACCGGAGTCTAATGGTAAAGCACAACGTCAAGATAATTCATCAATTAAGCCCCTCAATGTATTCAAACATACGAGCGGGCCCCGCGCCGCACTGGATCGGCGACACAGAACCAGCCTGCATAATACATCGCTGTACGCGTTGCTGTACGTGGACTTTAATTATATATCTGCTACAATTTCGCCTTTTTTCGAGTATTTTTCACATTTCCTCCCCCCATCATACACCCCGTCACCCACTGCCGAACGGCCGCGGAAAAAACGCGGCACGCATGTGTGAGTGACCGAACGGGTATTGTTACTGATGTTGTGTCGCAGAGACGCCCTCCACTCGGCGCGACATCTTCGATCCCACTTCGCGAACTCAAGCACCTCTTACAAACGGCAAACAATTAAACGGAACGCGTATAATGAATAGGAAAATTGTCGTAATAAAAATACACTTTTAATGCAATTAAGCTTGTAGAACACGGGAGGGCCCGATAAGCCGCGTTCAACTTTTCCTGTAACAGGCTGTTATTTCACGATTTAAAATCGGTTCTCAACCCGTTAATGACGCGAGGTACAAGTGCAGATCGGCGGCTCCGTTCGGCCGCGGACCAATCTATTTAATAACCCCCGTCGGTGACACCCCGCCTGGCGGCCATCGCCAATTTTCGCCCCCTCAGCCCCCTGGCCCCTAGCACCCGCCCTGAAAAAAATCCGGAGCGTTTTAAAATTAATGAGTAAAAATCTACACATACACCCGAACGGACAATGGTTCGCGTGTGTGCGGCCGATAATGACCGCGCTTCAGCGGACGACGCGATCGCGGCGTCTGCGGCCGAGGAACGCGCCTCGAGTCAACGCGACTCGCGGCCTGGTGCGGCCCCAGGGCTCTGAGCCCTCTGCTGCGGCCCTGTGCTACCAGCCAAAGGCAACGATACACCGCGCTCGCTTTAGACAGAATCCCCGATCACCTAGCCTTTTCCATTAGGGCCAACTATCCCACGAAAAAATCGAGTACGTACAAATTGAAATTTCGCCGGTTCGGCGCTAATTCAGAGCGAAGCGGCGCCGCGCCGCGAAACGAACGCAGTTAGATAACATTTGTAGAGGCGGGGGAGGGTGTCACCCCTACGCAACGCCGTTTTTATTTTGGCCGGCCCTTGCCCCCTTACCCCCTTCGTTCGTCCAACTTCATCTGAATAATTACCGATTTTTTCTGTGTACCGCTGATTATTCCGAATGTTGCTTGTTGATGATAATTTTTTTCAACTTTTTTCATTAGCCGCCAGGTAAATTGTGATTTTGGTTATTTTTTTCATTTCCCTTTACGTTGACAGATCGTGAAAAATTCATGCGCTGACAAAATTAGGGCGCAAACGACCCAGTGCCTCTCCCAGACAAAGGGAACCCAGAAACACGTTCATACAAAATATTCGAAATTGGCTTACTTGCTCAGCCTTCAGGAAAGAGTAAAGTATGAGAAAATCTTACTTTCTTTAGAAATCAAGACACTATATCTAAGAAGGTAGATCAACTTCCTAAACATTCTTAGTTCACCTAAAAAGAGTTAAACACCTAACTTCAAAAACACTCAGTTGGTAGGCTACTCTCAGTCATTGGAATCCACTGAACCAATATTTATTCAAACTTAAACAGAAGCTAATTAACTGAAACTTCTCGAGCGCTCAAAAACAAACCGGAGCTAACTAAGAAAAGTAAGCAGGAAGAACTACTTAGAAACAAAAACTTTAATTATCATGCTTATTCGACAAGTGACAAGTCGGCCCGATGGCGATCGCTTTGGCAAGGATTTCGGTGGGACCACCCACCCCCCGAGGGGGCCACATTTTTTTTCCAGCCACCACCAAAGGGGTTGATTTTTTAAACTGATGACGCGCTTTCATTCCGCGCTGTGCAACTTGCCCGCGCGGCTGTATGTGTTACCGGCTGATAAATAAATAAAAAAGTTTAAAAAAAAAACTATGTGAACGCTTTGTCGATAGTGCATCGTTCTTCTTTTTACCGCGCGTTTATCTACGCATCCGTTCTAAATTCAAACTTTACCAAACGATATAACTTTTCGTGCTAAAGCAACCGTGTAGAGAAGTGCTTTCTGAAAAACCCTAGTATTATTTCATTAGACATTTTTATCGGTCGGCTAACTTTGGTGTCAAGTTACTGGAAGTTTTGTTGAAGTTTTCGCTTTTGTAACGCGCCCGGAACATTCTGCAAATTTTTCAAGTTGTAAAGCTATGATAATAGAATCGAAAGTGGAGTTAAGTGAAAATTATTAGGCGTGGAGAGAATGACATTGTCTTTTGTAAGTATTTTAATAATTAATGTCTTTCTTAACTTTGATACCTACTTCAAGAAAGAAGACTTATAATTATTTTATTTCACCCGTCGAAATACAGTAATATTTTCATCCCAGCTGTATTAGGTAAGCATTTATTTATACCACCACCAACCTACCTACAAACAATAGCTTGATGTAATTTACTATACTAAAACTATTGACACAATAAAAGAACGAAATATAAACCAAAACTTTAGATTTATTCAAAACCGTTTCGTACGACATCCGCCTTTATAAAATTAATAATAATTATTATTATTTTACATTAATTGATTAATCCAATTAAAATATTAACTGAAAATATAAAACCTTACCAAAAGGATTGACTTTTAAAATGATTAATTATGATTTTATCGTATCTAATTGATATAGAACGAATCGCTAATCCGCAAGCGTGTTTGAACAATAAAAATTCCAAAATATTATTTAAAATTCCAAAATGATTATAATTACCAAAAATTAACCTCAAGGCGTTTCCTTGCAATAATTTAATAGGTTTATTAATTAAAAGCCGGGCAATTTGACCTTTTTACAACAATCCTTATAATGCTTTGCTATAAAATGGTTTTACGACTCAACAAGATGTAGTAAGTCAAAATTAATGTGCCACTTGAGATGAATGCCGCTGTTGAGTTTTATTTAATTAAAATAAGTATAACACACCTAATTATAATTGTAAAACAGTCACTTAATTATTTCTTAAAATTGCTACAAATAAAATAGCCTGCGGTTCAATAAAACTTTGTTATTTTTAAAACACTTTTAATGATGATGGTACCTGGTTAGGTATCTAAACATACACAATATGCAATAAAAAAACTATGTATTGTGCTCTATCGAGAGCGTCAAGAACCTTTTACTGTTTCTTCATTTCAGCTTTCAGTAGAGTCTACCACATAGCCCTTTCAGAAGAATGACCGGAGCCTGATAATTAAATTTATTATACGTTAATATTTTCGATCATAACTAATCTAGTTATTTTTTGAGTTTTTCTCCAAGCTGCTTAGAATGAAGGCTGTTTCCAGCAGGGTAAAGCTAGCTTATAAAGAAGATGAAGTAGGCAATTGAGATGGAGTAATAACGTTGGATAGATGTTTTTGATACGAATTGAGTTTGGATTGTAAAGAGATGCCGATGGGGGTATCGTTGTCTCATAAAAACCTAACAGGTTTTCGGAACTGTTTTCATACTAAATCTAAGGTATTCTGTGACTAAATAGTGACATTAGCGCGTTTCAGCGCATTTTTTGCCGTCAAAAGCTTCTTGTTTTCGTATACCTATCTGTAGCCACGTCACTTGACATTATGCTGGGCAGCGAAAGCAGTTCAGAGCCTACGATCTGAAGGCAGAGTAAGCGTTGGCGCACACCTGACAACAAGACGTCGTTGTCGTGTCCGTAGTGACATGAAAATAAATATTCTTTTAAAAAGCATGCTGTCAAAAGCGCGTTTTCGTTATTTTTTTCTTCATAAGCTGTTTTCGTTTGTAACTTTTATACCGTTTTGCTTTAGTTATAACTGAAATAGTTTTTAAGAAAAAGTATATTGTAACGAAAAAGCTCTTGAAAAAACTTGCTTTCAAAAAAATATTTATTTTCTCTCCTTAACTACACGACGCGACGTCTTGTCTTCTGATGTAGTTTGACGCTAAAGCTATCTTATACTGATGTGTTTTGTTTTGCCAGCAGGCGGAGTCGGACAGGGAGAGCGGTGCTAGTTCGCCGGAAGGCGGCGCGCGCGCGACCACCGAGCCGCGGACGCCGTCGCCGCGCGCGCGCACGCCACATCAGACGCACCTGAATGGCTCCAGTGAGTTCGTATAACAACTGTTTATCTATTTACTAGACTAATATTTTATTACAATGATCGATTTACCTATACTTGATATCCGAATTAAAATATGTACTTGTAAAGTTCTTGCATGCGGTCTCTCTATAAGGGGCTTATTTGCATCAGTGGATTTTTTTTACCTAATAAGAGTATTTTAAGCAGTGGAATTCTGTCTTTCATTATTGCTTCTATAATAATGTTGAAATTTGGTTGTTTTTCGGCTAGATATTTCCGTATTCCCCCATATCTAAGAACTTTTATTCCTATTTGGACCACCGATAACGTTAAAATAATATGCAAAAATAAGTTTCATCAATAACATAAAATCTTATGAGACCATTTGAATCGAAACTCTTCAAATACTGAAAAGTAATGATTATCTTACTGTTATTGTTATGAATGAATTTCACTCATTCACATAAACGATGATTTTATCTTGGATCAATGAAGTTTGGTAATTTCAATGGGCGGCACACTGGCTGCTACCGATACGATGTTTTTTCAAGCCACTGACGTGTTGGTATCGTGTAGGTTTCGTATCGGCCAGTGTGCAAACACTTATTGCCAGACTTTCAGAAGTGTAGGAAATCGCTATCGCTATTTCCCGGGATGCTAATTGAATGGATACAACTGAGTTCACTTCAACGATACGTATTTATTGTAAACTCAAAGTAAAATGCTAATATGAGTGCGATTTGTGTGGATGATGCTTATGCACTGGCTTACGTAGATCGCCCGGCCGCGCTCGCGACGTAAGCGAGCCACTTAGGCCAAACTGCTGATGGTGCTAGTGAATTCGATGTATCGAACAAGAAGTACTGAAAAACTTTTTACAAAAACTGCGATTTTCCGGCAGAGTAATAGTGACAGATGGCCAAAGCAAATTGAAGTCTACTGTTGATGATGGAGTGGAACGGAAGAACGTGCTTCTGTAATGTTTAGGAGAATGCACAGCCACAAAATGAATAGGTATTTGAAAATCTATATGCCTTTTTATTAAATGAAAATGAATAAAACGGTACATAGATTTTTAAATCTAAAATTGGATGCTTACACTTAAGATCATTTTCAAACATCAGAGTAATTCTCTTACTTAAATTCATTATCTGATTTGAAAGCACAAGAAAATGAGTGAACGATAAAAAAAATGGTGTATTTACAACATCTGATACATTTACAACATTTGATACAAGAATAACATTGGTTGTTTCAAATAGCTCTTCATTAGGTGTGACGAAAAACCTAGTCTGTCGGATCTCCATTGACTGGAAGTGCTCGGCAGACGGCTTTAAAGATGTCACAAATTTGTGGAAGATATTAGGTATTAATCTTATACTAAGGTAAACATTTGTATGCCAACAATATGGACGAACCACTTTGTGCTAAACTAAAATATGAAAGTAGTGTTCACCTAGTTATCAAAAAGTTTCATTTTCCCCATTTTGTCCTCAGTGGCGTCAATGTTCCAAAACCTGCAAAACCTCGCCAACATGCAACAAAACATGCCAATGTCGCAACAGTTGCAGCAACAAATGTCGCAACAAATGTCGCAGCTTGCCGCCAACCTGCAGGGCTTGACTTCAATGCCGTCCAACCCTGTCATCAACTCGCCACTGAATCTCAGCGTCAGTGCACCTGGTAAGAATATTGAACTAACCCTCAAAGCATTAAGGATATAAAGGCTACTCTAGACTTGTGAAGTCTCTAAAGTATATTAATACAAAAGCAGGTCACAGCAACAAATCATGTTGCCACAATCCTTGACTTCACTGTAGTCCGATCTAGTCATTTCACAACTAAAATGACAGTGAGCTTAGTAATTTTCGTTTAAGGAGTATGATTGTTAGTGGATAAAAATACATTTTAGGAAAAATAAATTATCCGGTAAAAGTTAACTCGCTTTGCTCGCTCAAGGGTAATACCACACACTATCGAGTCGTAATATCTATTCTGCATATCTAATTAACTGTTACAAAAAAAACATTTTAGAAGATAAATAATAGCAATACAGAAATAACATTGTAACTCAACTCATTCAGTATCTCAATTATCATTATCGCAGCTAAATCATGCAAAATAAATATTTCATCGCCACAAAATGAATAAAATATTAATTTGAAACGAGCCCGCAGAATAAATGGTTTACGAAGCCAAGACTTTTCTATTTTAGCTAATATTATGCAATCCGGTTGTCACCATCCGAATCTTAATTAACTTTTTTCAGTGCATTACCGTTCGTTAAATTACATAGTAAAAATCAGTACAGAATATCAAGTTCACAGCTGGACAAGATTTGCGCAGCCGCGTCACATTAAAATACAATATTATCATAATCAATATATATAAAACTCTTTTGAAGCTGACTGACAATCAACGCACAGCCTCAAATATAAGTCCTAGAGGTATGAAATTTTGAGGGTAGGTTCCTTATATAGTGTAGGGGCGCACTAAGAAAGGATTTTTGAAACGTCACACTCTAAAGGGTAGAACCCTAGCAACGCCGCGGGCGACGGCTAGTAGGTAATTTATAAAATGGCGTGTATGTTTTTACATTCTCTGAGCACGAGAAATGTGTAAACCTAAGTATGCATTAAATAAGACACTAATTTAATTGACAATTTTAAGAAACTTAGGTGTCACTACCACGAGAATGACATGCCACAGAATAGATACAGTACTTCAGTTGTACCCTAATGTTAGCAAAACAAATAACGTAAGTATTCTGTAGTGACGCGGTTGAATTGACACGATGATGTCGGCTGTCAAGTTGTTGGTTGTACCTTCATGAAATGTTAGAAAGAGGAATACTGACACTTTCGGCAGGTTTACTATGCCCCGGTGTCTGGCCGTCGCACGAGGTGCGGGCAAGCCACTAATTACCCCGTATTAGACAGATTGGGATAATCAGACGTACACGGTTCGCGCATTAAAACTCTCAACTTCGAGACCACGTGATTTGTAATTAGGTGATTACCGAAACCAATCGATTTAATGAATTCGAGATAGCGGCCCACCGCCCGCCCATTAAACCTACGCCATAATGAAAGAAAAAACCTATTTAAATAATGAGTATAATTACATATTTTTTTCACGAACGCACGGATATTACGACTGTTGCGGTATCATTAAGAGTTTTATTGTCTTAATAGAGCTAATTATACATTTTTTTCGGTTCTTAATTGATGCGCTGTAGGAAAAAGCATTTATTACAAAATGTGAAATGTCATGGTTTAAATGAATACGTTATGTTAATGTTTTAACGGCTTGTGAGACGTGCAGATAATGTTTTTGGATTGTTACTGGTACGTTTCTGTTCGCGGTGCATTAGTCGTGCTCCGACGCCGATGGGCTTTATTAACTTCCTATCTTTTTAAATCTTTGATTAAAATTACTATCACACATGAGATTGGGGTTGCTTCGGAACGAATTTTCTAAACTTAGGGCTTTACTTACATCTATTGAAGTTGATTCATACAGCGTCATTAGGTTACATATGCCTACACGTAACGGGACACTGACTACAGTGTTCCAGGCACTAGCCTGGGACAATGTTTAGATGGAGTGGCCTCTTTTAGTGGGTCGGTTCGCCATCCCCACACTACCTTGCCGCATCCCTGAAATGCGGTATTGGTGTCTGTGTGCAGATTCCCCCGTCAACAAAAAAAAAAAAAAAAAAGGCTTAGCACCTATACCATCCTCTCAGCCTAGTCAAAAACTGGGTTTATTTATAACAGTAAAAAAATATTTTTTTTTGTTATAGCTCTGGGAGATAGGCTTACGTTTTATTTACTGTTAGTAAAATAGAACATAGGTAGGTACGTAAACAGAAAAATATTCTATTGGAAAAGTGACGGATGACATACAAAACTTGTGTTATAAATGTATCAACGAACGTCCACTGACGTTCTTTTCTTCTTAGTATCTTATTAGTATCTTATAATGCAGAGTTACTGTAATTGCATTTAATGATTGGCCTGTTTTTTCAAACACCTCAATGATAATAGTTTTTTTTTAACATAACTGTTTTTAAAGAAGTAAACAAATAGAAAGCTCAAAAAATTACCATTTTATCTGTGACAGTGTAAATTTCGTCAAACAGTCATTATAATGGGCCATGACCGATGAATTATCGGGTCTTAGCTTCATAATCACAATATTTTATTTGCCAAAGCTAATTTTTATATTAGAAGATGAGGTAAGTTTATGGGTATGTATAATTGTATAGTTGTTGAGAAACATTATTTTAATTTTACATGGGCCTTACCTTTTTTAATGGAGATAATCCGTCACGATAGGATAATTAATATTTTTAGTATTTCGTTCACACGGATTTTATTTAACGTTTTTTTGAATTACCAGGGGGGCAATAATCGGTATCTCATAAAAACCAGGTTTAAGCCTGGCAGGTTTTCTGAACTGTTTTCATACAAAATCCACAGGTATTCTGTGACTTGACATTAGCGCGTTTCAGCGCGTTTTTTGCCGTCAAAAGCTTCTTGTTTTCGTATATCAGTAGCCATGTCACTTCAAATTAAGCTGGGCAGCGAAAGCAGTTCAGAACTTACGATACGGGGCAGATAGTTTTTGTATACAAAGCCATTGATGGAATGTTCGCCTCTAAATACTTTTTTATACAAAATAAAATAGCAAGCTTTATTTGTCCTTCATGTTGCTGTGATCTTAAAAACATATTAGTAGCTAATTATTGAACACCTCAAAACTGAATTAACATAATTATGTTTTGCAAAAATATTGCAATATTTTTATTGAAGTTGACTTACTGATTTTTACGTTACGTTACGTTAGGTTTACGTTACGTTGTTATATTTCATGTTAAGATAAAATAAGGGTACAATTTCGTACTAAAACTAGATATTTGCTCACAGGTATGGGATCTCCGAACCCAGTTGCGAATAACAACATGCTACCACCAGCAATGCCGTCTCCAATGCCGCAGCTCATCCTCGCCTCTGGTCAGCTGGTGCAGGGCATCCAGGGCGCCCAGCTTTTAATACCTACTTCTCAAGGTAAAATGTAGGGTATTTTGTGTCCCCTGCGGGAGCCAATACGACTAGAACAATATCTTTACTCGTCTCTTGGGTTACTCTTAGTGTTACTCTTACCTTTAAGGTTAAGGGCTACTGCTCACGAGAGAATACAGAAAAAATAATGATGAGTGTTGACCATCCTGTCAATTTATGGGAGATGCCTACGTCCAGTGGAAAACTTTCTTCATACAGAGACTTGTGATGATGATGATTTTGAAGGTCAAATGCGTATTTATCAATATTTTTCCAGATTTATAAATTAACTCATAAAAGTTAGTTCACGCCAGAATTATCTTAGTACCTATCAGTTATTATTTAATGAGAAATAAGAAATAATTTATTTTGCACCTTCTTAACACAGTAAATACGTATCTAACGCAGTTAAGTTCCTCCCAGGCCATTATATTAATATTGTTACGATTTTTATAGCTACTTACTCTGTTCTTTACTCTACTTTTTTCCCATAGGCATTGCCACGCAAACCATCTTAACCATACCAGTAAACCACGTCAACTCCAACGACCAGATGGTGAACCTAGCCCTCAACAACGGTCAGGTGGTCTCAACCTCTCTAGCCAATCTTCAAGCGATGGCCCAACCCCACCAGCTTCTGAACTCCAACCAGCAGCAAGCCAACATTCGGCCGAACATGCTCAACCCGAACTTAACAAATGCGTTACTAAACCAGGGTCTAGGGCAGAGTTTGGGAAACCAGGGTTTACCAAACTTTCTGTCAAACGGAGCGACGAACGCTCAGGAGCTCCTCCAAGCGTTGCAACAGCCGCAAGCGAATCACAACCTTTTGCAGACGGTTCAACAGAACAATTTGCCGCAGCAGATGCCGGGGAGGCGATCCTCCTCGCCACGACAAGATAGGCATTATAAGGAGAGAGAGAACTTTGAGAGATTCGTGGGACAAGCGAGAGAGAGAAGTGAGAGGGAAAATGCTGGAGCATCTGCCATGAACAGTATTAACAGGTTAGTTTGTCTTTTGTTTTTTTTTCTTCAAATTAAAAAAATCCCAAAGGGTTCGGGGCCAATTGGATGCGGCCTAGGTCCCACATTTTTTTTTAACTTGCATTGATGAATCTTTGTTTGTTACTATACACTAAGAATATAGTTTTAAAAAATGTAACAATGTCCTTATAAAGCAGCGAGAATCATTAGTTATTAGACATTTTATTTCCAAACATGCGTCTTTTTCCGTGTTTTTATCGTATTTACAGGTGTTTACGCCAAAATAATTACTTTATTTTGCGTTTTCGTGACTGCTACTGCATAATAGATTATGATAAAACCAACAAAAGTTATAAATAACAAAATTAATCTCAAAATTAACGAAATGTATGCAAATCGAGACCTGAAATGCCCCAACGCCTTTCTAGAACAGTGTCCTGAAATGAAAACATTACTTACAAAATCAATTATAACCTTCAATACCAAAATTAAGAAGATAAAAACTGTGTAATATCAGTAGCAATATCCCATTTCGTGATGACCCTGCTAAACAGATCCTATCAATCGATTTTGAGTCTTTTCACTTGCAAAATAAGGTTGTATTGAAATGCAAGTAGGGCTGCCTCGCGTGGGTGCAATGACAAGTGCTGGCTGTAATTTTGTGACAATGAGTGTAATTATTCCACTGACGCCAACCAACACACATGTTGTATGTGTGCGTAAATTAGTAATCAGCTTTTATTATGTTCGTGTATTAAGGGCATCATTTATTAGGTTTTGTTTTTTACGACTTTTAGTTAATAACTAGATACTTCATTCATGGAATTCCACAACATCGTGGTCCCTGGCGGTAGCAAATTATGTTTTACTTAATAACATGTGCAGTGACGTAACTTAGCCCTTTCTAAGTCAACTAATCAGTATTAATGACGTCACATTTTGGAAAGGAACAGATGACGTGATGATCAATGATCATTACAACTTTTGGAAGTGATAACGGTGGACTAAGCCCGTAGACTGAGTTTTCTTTTCTTGATCGAAACGCATATCGAGAAGCGACTTGCGAGATATTTTGTATGAAAATCCGATAAGCGCCTCTAGAGGGAGATTTGCTATTTTTCTCCATACAAAAACTGCGAGTTTCTCGATTATCGCTTGTCGCAAATCAACATAACAAAGTCAGACTAAGGGCTCTGATCCGCTATGGGTGGTGGCAAATTGTAATTAATTTCGACTCATTACGTTAAGTAGGTGTTATTGGATTTGGTTACGAAGGTCAGGGTTGCGTGTGTCAAGGTGACTTGATAAGGGGGATTTATGATTAAATACTTTTGGAACACTAACTTCTTCACATGGATTTGCTTAAATCTTTTATTTAAATAAAACACTTTTGAAGCTCACTGACAATCAACGCCCAGCTTAAACTATAAGTCCTAGAGGTATAAAATTTGGAGGATAGGATCCTTACATATCGTATATAGGGTGCACAAAGAAAAAAAATTTGAAAAGTCGTACCCTAAAGGGTACAAAGATTTTGTATGCTGCTACCACGTGCAAAGCCACGGGCGACGGCTAACTTGCCATATATCATATTTGCTGTTTTTTTTATTTTTTTTAAGTTGTGCGTTAGATTTCCTTATGGTAAACTCTTTAAAAATTTTCGGCATTCGTGTCTGGTGAAGATATAAGGGATTCGCTAGCATTATCCACATAAGCCCACCAAGATTTATTTATAAGTAAATACATTTTTATCTATTACTAGCCGTCGCCCGCGGCGTTGCTCGCGTTCTAGACCCTTTAGAGTGTGACGTTTCAAAATTCCTTTCTTAGTGCACCCCTACACTATATAAGGATACTACCCTCCAAATTTCATACCTCTAGGAGTTATAGTTTAGGCTGTGCGTTGATTCTATGTCAGCTTCAAAAGAGTTTTATATATATTGATGATATTGATGATGATGATTGATGATTGATATTGATAGACTCATTACATAGGGAAAATTACAACTAATACAGTATTTACAATATTTACAATATTTACAAAATACACATGAAACAGTTGAGCTATCTACAAACCGTTGCAAACGATTTATAGATAGCTCAACTGGTCCAAATCAGTACCAATCGGAAGCGTGCCCAAGACACTGGCTGCATTGCCGCGCTGAATAGCAATGCTGATAACGCTGGCCTAGATAATCACCAGCCCTCGGGTCACGCGTCGCTTCGACTAGACGCCCTGAAAGATTATATTGATTAGGTAGGTATATGTTATTCAATATTTTGTTTTACTAATAAAATCTATAATAAGGTAATTATAAAAAAAAACACGTCTATAATGCGTAATATTTCCTTGTACATTTAAGGTAATTCCCAGAAGCACATTTTGTTTTTCCTTAACCAACTTGTGTAAAGGTGATGACACAAACAACTAATTAGTTTAATTAAATGAGTAATGCACTTCATCACTGGCAAAGGTGTGTGTACACTGGGGTGCAGTGACAGTTATTCATTTTTTTTTTTTTTTAAAGAACAGTATACACGGTGTAACATAATCTAAATATATTTAGGTTTGTAGGGGTTTTTAGGGGTTTGTAGGGGTATGTAGGGCTTGTAGGGGTTTTTAGGTTTGTAGGGGTTTATAGGGGTTTGTTTTGGTTTTTAGGGGTTTTGATAAAAATACGGCCTCAAACAAAAGACGCGAACTGCTTGCAGCTCGCGCGGCACGCAACCACTAGTCATATACAAAACTCTTTTGAAGCTGACTTAGAATCAACGCACAGCCTAAACTATAAGTCCTAGAGGTATGAAATTTGGAGGATAGGATCCTTATATAGTGTAGGGGTGCAATAAGAAAGGAATTTTGAAACGTCACACTCTAAAGGGTAGAACGCGAGCAACGCCGCGGGAGACGGCTAGTTACCCTATAAGTCCGAAAGGGGGTATTCTACAGGTCATGGCGAACAGTGTTTGTTCTACGACTTTTGAGATTTCGAAGTTTTTCATTCATGAAATGAGCTTTAACTTTTACTTAAAATGTACCTTCGTGTGCATACGTGTACGGGTTTACGCAAATAGTAAACAAACACTTAGGGTTGTCGCAAATTTCTAAAATAATAAATGTTGTACTTTTGTATGAAACTTCAATTACGATTTATTGACCCTTTGCACACGTCCAAGCACTCAGGTGGTCGGTCTGATTACGCCCCCATCGGGCTTATAGGTACTTATATTACACCTTGTATATTTACTGTTCTGTGTGGAAATGTGATGTGCTCTCTGCTCTAGTGCTCTAGGCCCTGACTAATATCCTTGGATGATATCTTCGAAAGGTTTGTTTTCCACCAACGACACGACACTTAGAAAGCTGTTAATGTCACTTTGACGCTTTGTGTAGACGTCGGCCATTGGCGTTAACCGACAAAACTATATTTTTGTTTGTACAAATGATATAACAACATGTCGATACGATATCGTGTAGATGCCGTGTCAGTCGTAAGCCGGGAGAAACGAAAAGAATTAATATATATAAATTTAACTTAATTAAACATTGTACTAAACCATTACTGTGATATTATGTCGAAAAATATTTACTTATTATTATTATTATTACTAAAATGAACCTTATTATTCAATTTAGCGATTTATGTAAAAAAAATATAACGACGTTTGATACTACCTACGTTTTTAGTACGTAGGTACCTACTTCACAATCACTAGGCCCTGACTGAAGCCTTTAGAGAGTTAATAAAATAAATAAATAAAATAAATATTCTTGGACATTACACACAACGCCCTCTAGTCCCAAACTAAGCAGAGCTTGTACTATGGAAACTAGATTGCTGATATAGATATAGTTGACTCAAGATTGACTTCTAGATAGTCTCAAACGGCATAATTAAAGTATAAATATGAGCATTAGGATAATACAAACTCACCCCATTTTTAATAGAATTACTGTTAAAATTCGATGCTATCGCAACATAATGTGGTTTGATAATTACACGTAATTACGTAAAACCTTATGCTTAGGGACTGTTTGACACAATGGTATAAAAAAACAAAAATTTCGTTTGTCCATATAATGTGTCATTAATGATTGAAAAAGTCATGTCAAAATATAAAAAAATACTGATTTCGTTCAAGTTTTTTTTTTTAATGAATAATAATAAATAAATAAATAAATATTCACGGACTAAGCAAAGCTTGTACGATGCAAACTAGATGGCTGATAGAATACAAACATTCATTTTTTTGTAAATACATACTTATAATACATAGAAACACCCAGACATAGAACAAACATCTATGTTTTACAACACACAAATGTTTGTTCTCGGTGGGGATCGAACCCACGACCCACAGCACGGAAGGCAGAGCTACTACCGACTGAGCCATGACGCCTGTCATCAATGTCATGATATTCAAAGTAAAAGCAATGGTATTTTTATTACAACATTTATTGTTTAATACTTAGGTAATCCACGAACGACAGACTAATACCATAATTATGTTAATAAGTATTCACAGTATTCTTTTATTTTCCTACTTCGCACTTGAGTGAAGCTAAAAAACTAACAATAAAATTACTTTTATCGCAAATAATTGAGGTAAACTCACTACCTGCCCATTATCTGTTATAATGAGCTATATAATGTTGATTATATACAGGATGTTATGTAGCTGATATAATTACATAAATAATGCCGTGTTCACGCGTTTTATGTTTACAATTTTCTGGTTATGGTAGCGCGGAAAATATCGCAAAAAAACAAAAGCACGTTGTGACACGTTGCGTGTAATACCGCGTTCACACTATGCCATTGCCGCTGCCGGCATGAATGCCGTGATTAATTCCGAATGATTGCCACAGCAACATCGCCTTTATTCTTATACCGCGTTCACACTATGCCCATGCCGCTGCCGGAATTATTGCCGCGATTAATTCCGGAATTATTGCCACAGCAACATCGCCTTTATTCTCACCAAAGAGCTAGGGCATGAACTTGGCGATGTTGCTGTGGCAATAATTCCGGAATTAATCGCGGCAATAATTCCGGCAGCGGCATGGGCATAGTGTGCACGCGCTATAAGGCCTCCTACAGATTGAGCGTACCTATTGTTGGCACGTGCGTTACTATGACGTATAGAATGACTTATACAGACAGACGCCATACATACACTCTTATAAACAGTAAAACTTTTGTGTGACACGTTACTAAGAAAACCTATAAATTCGTTTGTATCGACAATAGAGTTTTTTGCGTAGAGAAACGAGTTTACAATAGTCACTATGATGAAATTATTAAATTTAGTACTTAATGTAAAACGTTTACTTTTAAGTTAAGTTAACTTTGAACGTACGTACCTACCTAACTACGAGTAGATTATAATAACAGTTTTTTAGGTTATTATTCATAGTGACCACAATATAAAGTTGTTTTGACTTTACGCATGAGGGAAAAACGTAGACGTGAAAGGAATTTCCTATTGATTTTCAATGGTTTAGGCGACATGCGGTACTTTTGCGGTTAGACGATTTAAAATGACAGTTGGAACGTTAACCACAAAATCATAAACATTTCTAAAATGAACATAATTTTTCACGTAAAATGGCAAATGCACAAACAGTGCGACACCAATTTAAAAAAAAAAAAAAAAACATAAAGAATTTCATATTTCTGCAACGTCAGTCGTGGATCACCACTCCGGTGTATTTATAGACATAGAAATTATTTATTTTAGAAAGAAATAAAAACTTTTTGTGTTTCCCAAACACGTCTTATGTAAATAGGCAAGTATACTTTACTTATGTAGTAAAAACACACGAAACACTACACATACAAAAACAATAAGACAGACTTTATATTAATCAGAACAGATACGTAAAAACCGTAACTTACTCAGCAAATGCTAAAGGTGCACGGTGGCTCCTTTAGCGCTGGTTTTCAGAAGTGTTTCATAATGTGGTGAAGGTACCTCTAATTTCGCCTAATTATATTGACACCCCTAATCTCCAGTAAACGTTAATATATTCCAGGGTATATTAGCCAAGATCTATTTATCTCTATTACTCGGATTAGACGCGTCACGGCGCTAAGGTAATTACGGAATACTTAATGCTTGGCGTTATTTAATCAGGGGACGATATTCTATAGTACACTAGCATTAGTGATGAGCCTAATGACTATTGTTTCTACTCATAAATTACACTTTTAGTGTAGATTGTAAAATTGTAAAAATGAAAACTGCGTGTGAATAATTTAGTTCAACTAGAGACTGCTCGCAATTTTGTCCGCGTGTACTAAGTTTTCCCGTTGTACATAGGTATTAATTAATTATATGTTGCTCATATACATACAAAAGAACTAATGATTTTAATAATATTCTACTAGATTTCGCCTGCGAATTCGTTCGCGTCCAGTTTGATGCTGTTGATTTTCCGGTATAAAAAGTTGCCTATATGTCGTGTTAATTCAACTAACGACCTATATATATTCCAAGTATGATCCGAATCAGCCCCCATATCGTAAGCTCTGAACTGCTTTCGCTGCCCAGCATAATGTCAAGTGACGTGGCTACAGATATACAAAAATAAGAAGCTTTTGACGGCAAAAAACGCTCTAAAAACGCGCTGAAACGCGCTAATAAATAAATAATAATAATAAATATTCACGGACCCTTAACACAACGCCTTCTAGTCCCAAACTAAGCAAAGCTTGTACGATGGAAACTAGATGGCTGATAGAATACATACATACATTTTTTTTTGTAAATACATACTTATAATACCTACATAGAAACACCCAGACACAGAACAAACATCTATGTTTACAACACACAAATGTTTGTTCTCGGTGGGGATCGAACCCACGACCCACAGCACGGAAGGCAGAGCTACTACCGACTGAGCCATGACGCCTGTCACTATTTAGTCACAGAATACCTAAGATTCATTTTGAAAACAGTTAAGAAAATCTGCTAGGCTTAAACTTAGCAGGTTTTTATGAGATAACGATTACCCCCTTGACTAGAGTTGCAGGTTAGCCAAATATATACTAACGACGAAATAGAAGTCATCAAATTGATCAAAGCAAGTCATCGCGTAAATGATTGCTTCGCTTTGACAATAGTATAAACTCATTGTACGTGTATTCTCTCGTAAATTTCCCTAACCTTGAATCCACTCAACTATGAGTACCTATCCATTAATACTGGTTAATATAAAACTTTTCTGACTGACTGACTGACGCAGAACTTAGTAGCATGAAATTCAAGGAATACCTATAGCTTCTTTTTCAATAGCTATAGCTTCTATAGCTTCTTTTTTTTCAAGGTCGAATCACGATATTAAAATAATATTGTTACTTTATTCTGAATTTTTATATTACCATCATTATTTTTATAATAATGAATGTTGTAGCTACGTATGACCTGTAAATTATATTTTACTAATAAATGCTTATGACTTATGAATTGCAACAAAAAAAATTAGGACTATACAGAGGTTTAAGATTCTGAAAATAAGGTCACACGATTGAAGTCGCGATACGTTACTAGTCTTGCAATAAATACGTTGATCAGTACACGTGTGTGCGTAATAAGTACTTCGTTGCACGTGTGTGCGTAATTCAAAGACATTAAGTTAATGCGACCTCATAATTACTGGTTAGAAGCATTAATTCTCGCATCAGTAATTAAGTTTAATACCTCATTTCTGTTCGGCTCCAAGAGTAGTGAGTACCTGGTGATAGATCCTCAAGGCGTCGTCTGTATTTTCACATTAGGCTTAAAATCAAGTGAGTTAGTGGTCAAACGGACAAAAAAAACTATATTGTATAAAAAAAGAGCTAGTCTTGTCGACAAAATTTTTAAAGGGTCTGGGGTAAATTGGATTGAGTCCAGGTACCACATTTTTTTTAAACATGAAATGATGGATCTTTTTTCAAATAAACTTACGATGCATTTAAAAAAAAATGTAACAATGTCATTATAAAGCAGCGGGAATCATTTAGATACACATTTTACTTCGAAAAATGCGTCTTTTTCAATGTTGTTTGTCGTATTTACAGGTGTTTACGTCAAAATAATTTGCGTTTTCGTGACTGCTTGATAAAACCAACAAAACCAAAAAAACAAAACATTATGACAAAACCAACAAAAGTTATACATAAATAACAAAATTCATCCAAAAATTAACTAAATGTGTGCAAATCCTAACAGGGTGTATGTTTGCTACACTACCTTTTGTACAACATCTCTAAAACAACACAAGTGCAATATACGATTTGAATTTGAATTTGAATCGGGATCCTGATATGCCCCAACGCCTATTAGTAAAACTCCAGACTGGTCACCACGACCATTGCATGTCAGCGTTCATGCTGTAGTCTGCTAAATAACACAACAATGTTCATCAATATATATAAAACTCTTTTGAAGCTGACTTAGAATCAACGCACAGCCTAAACTATAAGTCCTAGAGGTATGAAATTTGGAGGGTAGGTTCCTTATATAGTGTAGGGGCGCACTAAGAAAGGAATTTTGAAAAGTCACACTCTAACGCGAGCAACGCCGCGGGAGACGGCTAGTTGTTCATACTTTGATTATTAAGTATATTTTATACTTCTGTCTTAGGTTGTCCTACAATCTAGATAAATACATACTTATGCGTCGTTTGATATCTATTAAAGATACATTAAATTGTAAATTGTTGTGTAGATAGTCGTTTGTGGGCGCGTTTCAAGGTTCTAAAGCGCTACTTAAACTACGTTTTACTTTTTTATTGTTTTATACTTCTTCGTAAAAGTGGCAGGAGCACACTGGATAAATTGGCGCAGGATCGGAAAGAATGGTGTGACAAAGAGGAGGCCTATACCCAACAGTTGGGTGAGCACAGACTGATTAGATAGACAGATAGACTTCGGTTTAAAGAACTTTATTATCACTCATAAAAGAACTTTACAGTCCGCTTATAATGAGCTTAAATTATAATTTTAGTAAGTAGGTAAAAAAAAGTAATGTTAGGTTAGTTAGTAGTCTTAATTATATGGATGACACACAAAAGGTAGACAGATTTTATACAAAAACACATCGTAGATACTTCTTAGTCAATATACTGTGTTATTTATTTATTTTATAGAAAAACAATAATAGTTTAATTATTCTAATCGTACATTCGTTTAGCGATAGACAACTAAAAATTTAAATGGCAATTAAAAATTTTTACGTACAGTTTTTTTTTAACTAGGTTTCGTCCAACTTCTGGGTAAAGATTTTCCCCAAAACCTTCCACTTTTCCCTCTCCCGGGACATAACATTAACGAATACATATAATTTTAAAAACAAATATGTATTATAAGTATGTATTTACAAAAAAAAATGTGTATGTATGTATTCTATCAGCCATCTAGTTTCTATCGTACAAGTTTGCTTAGTTTGGGACAAGACTAGTTTGGTTAAGTGTCGGTGAAATTAAAAAAAAAAAAAAAAAAGGAGCAGACTCAAGCTGTGAGGTAAAAAAAGGACGGAATTCAATCAAAGACAGTTTCCTACGAAAACAAAAGTCAATAACAACAATAACCTCTTATTTGGCAGAAGTACGTATTAATTAATATAATTACATCCTGTCAGCGTTAAACTTGTTAATAGTTTGCGACTTGCATCATGGCATTTAAACGATAAATAATACAAAGAGTTCAAAAAAAAACATTGACAAGCATATCAGTGTCTTTTACTTGATAAGTTAAATCCAGATGTTAGTAACTCCCCTTATTACAGTTTTAATGTATTCTGAACACCTAAATAGCAAAGACTTTATTTAGTAGAATTCACTAAGATGCGAAAATGACCTTGTAGCAAAACGTCTGGAAATGTAAATAGTCTGTATGTCTAAACCGACAAGTACTGTCAGTCTAGTATAAATATAAAAATACTATAAGTTATTAAAACGTAATTATTAATTAATTATTATTATTAACACTTTTTTTTCAAAATCTGTCTCCAAATATGATTCACTTTATATGGGTAACTAGCCGTCGCCCACGGTGTTGCTCGCGTTCTACCCTTTAGAGTTTGACGTTTCAAAATTCCTTTCTTAGTGCACCCCTACACTATATAAGGATACTACCCTCCAAATTTCATACCTCTAGGACTTATAGTTTAGGCTATGCGTTGATTCTCTGTCAGCTTCAAAAGAGTTTTATATATATTGATGATGATGATGATGATGATGATGATATTCGTAATGCTAAAGTTGTTAAAATGATGTCCAAAGTTTTTCACCATTTTTACTTTGCGATAAGGCCGCTGCCGCAGTTCATTGCTTACCGCACCTCAAGGTTGCCAATACATCCCTTAATTACAGTAAAGGTAGACCAAGCTGATCGATGTGTCATCACAACGGACGTGCACTGTGAGATAATTAAAAAGTAATTATTGACCTTAATAAAAGTGATCCCAGCTTGTAATAACCGCTTATGTAGGCTTGCGATTAAAATGCAGTGACAGAACAGTTAATTAAGGCACGGTTGACATGTCAAGTCAGACCCCCGATTCTACAATACGTTCGGCTGATGGGGCCACGATTTTCTTTACCAAATAAGACGTATTTGGAAATAAGTTTATTCACAAAGAAAATTACAACTAATACAGTATTTACAATATTCACAATATTTACAAAATACACATGAAACAGTTGAGCTATCTACAAACCGTTGCAAACGATTTATAGATAGCTCAACTGGTCCAAATCAGTAGCAATCGGAAGCGTGCTCAAGACACTGGCTGCATTGCCGCGCTGAATAGCAATGCTGATACGCTGGCCTAATGGATAGACGTATTTTAACTTTTTGCCAATGCTACCAATATAAAAAAGACGTCCAAAATACAACCTACTGAAAACAGAAACTTATTCGGCTTAAGAATATGGATACACCCTGTATAGTACAGTTAAGTGCATCAGTGTTGATAATTTTGAAAAAAAAAACGATAATTACTTTGTTTGTTTTAGCATTGGTGTGCGTAAAACTAAACAGTAACTCAAGTGGCTTTATTAGTGTGCGTGTGACGATTCGCGTAATAAGCGTGCGACTAAAGGGTGCTTTAATTTACATTTAAATTGATTATTATCGTAAGATGGAAAACCGCTTGGTGAGATTAATTAGTTCTATTATTAGTTTGCAACTTTTTGAAATGCGGTCGAGTGACGTACCTACTCATGCAATATCTTGATTAACTTGTAGAAGTACTTACTCCAAGTAATTAAGTTAGTAAATGCAAGTCAGATCATTGAGTTGTGGATCCTCTTCAGGGTTCTGTGAACTTATGGTGCTCAAAAGACGCCAAGTTTCCGTTCGCCTGTCTAGCGATCACAGACGTTGCTCTACAGCTAATATTTAACCAGCCATCTAGTTACAATTTTTTTGCAAGTACATAATGGAATTAAAAAAATGGGCTTATCAAAAAAAAATTTTTGTTGGACGCCTCATTGATCGTTGAGGCATAATTTCATTACTGTAAATTATATCCATGCTAAGACTTGCTTTTGATAAAGATCTCACTCGTAAATTCAGCACAGGTTTGAGTAAAGATTCTCATCAAAACTATCAAAAAAAAATCGGTCTACCTAGTCAAATCGGTATATCTAGTCAAATCGGTATATCTAGTCAAATCGGTCTATATAGTCAAATCGGTCTATCTAGTCAAATCGGTCTACCTAGTCAAATCCGGACCATGAAACTATAAACGAGAATATAGATACTCAATCGGATGTTTTACGTACTTTTGTTAGTATGTTATTCGGTATTAAAATCACAGGCTAAATCATCGAGTTACGCACTTTGGGATTTCATTCACTAAATTGCGTGCGACTTTCAAAGCGTCACTTGTCCCGATATAAAGTCGCGTACAATAATAATAATATCAGCTTTGTGTGCGTGTGTGTGCATACAGGGTGTCTGTTCAACAAGTGCACTGAACCTAACTGAGCATAATATTTAAAAAAAAACTGGCTCCTTCATTTTTTTTAAGAATTTTTGTAAGTGCGTAAATTTTATGTGCGAAAATACTGTTTTTTTTTATACAGACTTTAAAGATACAAGATACGTTTATTTAAATAAATTATACAATGACATGTTCAGGGAAGCTCGTATGAGTTAGTGGTCCTCATAGTGACGGAGTTTTTAGGCCGCCTTAAGGCCTCCGTCGTTGCTTAACGACAGAGGTACGGTAAAAATATCCTAGATAATAATAGATATAATAATAGAGATTTTTTCTGTAATAATTAATTTTGTGCACGGGGCACGTAAAATGTCTATTAGTTTTGGCCAATTTCCTTTTTTTTAGGAATTAGGTACAGCCTGTATTAGTATGTAGGTACATACTTGTATGTGTGCGTGTTTGTTGCAACGGATGGGGCCCTAATTAGCCAGCAATTACTGCTAATGCAGTGGCACACTTAATGAAGCGCGCACCTCATTTGTAACTACAGAGGTCCTTCTACTTTTTTGACCTTACCACATGATAACAAGGTCTAATTTCCAGTGACAAAATTACAAGCACTTGTAAGCGACCAGATTTATCCAAACACGCTTTTTATAGCTTACTCCGTGGTGATAAGGTATATTTTAGTATGTATGTTAAGTTAAAGCAACAGTATTGTTATGAGGACTTGCATGGGGTGTGACGCAATGGAAAATTAGTTTTCGCGTTTCACAGTATACCTAAATAGACTGATTCTTTTTACATCGTGCCGAGTGAAAGACGTCAGGCTAACTTAAACTTTATTTGTAAGACAATACAGATCAATATTGCCTTTGTAAAATGTAAAGGCAATGGTTCAAAGTCGGTACGAACATAGCCACTGACAGTATAGCGAATATTCAGCTGTATGTCTATAAAAATAAAGTTTCAAATTAAATTCACGATTCGGACCCTGCCCGGTGTAGGATAAATCAGCCTATTAGTTACCAAAGGTCGGATAAGACACAGATGATAGTGAAGTTACCTCACAAAGGGAAAAGCTATTGTTTTAGGAAGCTACATTTTAAAGGGTGCTAGGAAACTGCTACAAGTGGATATATAATTAGATTCAGTAAAGTATACTGCAGACTAGTGGAAAGTTGTGGTTTTGTTCGTGATCAGAGATGGGCATTTTACTGGGATAATTAAAAAAAAAACGGTATTTTGGGTAAAAACCCAGGGAAACATTCCAAATGGGTATTTTCAAAGGAATGTCATAATACACATTTTAAGACTTGCTTTTTCTGTTGACTTTTTTATTTGGTCGGTTAAACGCTGTGTACATAAATAATCCAGATAAGATGCAAAGGCCTGTATAATATGTAATAATGATTAAACTTATTTGTTAGTAAGTAAAATACTTGATCACGGAATTTCCCCTTTTGTGCCTTTTTCGTTTACATTGCTAACCTATAAAATAATCGACCTTACACCGTTGATTATAAGACTGAAATTTAAATTGACATTTACAACAATTTCTATAACATGAGTCATAGTTACTTCACTAACTACGCAGTTTGTTTATTTTGCGGGCTTCCTGTGTCGAACTGTAACTTATAAGTTTGCTCGCTTAATTACATATTTTTGGATCGTCGGCATATTAAAATGATGCAAAATATGTTTGTGACTCAAAAACTCTAGAATCCACACCTCATATCGTCATTAGTAGTCAAATTAGTAGTTCAATTGGCAAAACGACCAAAAAATTTTAAGTAGTTTTAAAGAACGCAGGTCATCAAAATACGCATAACATTCTGTTACTTTATGGTCACAAAAGATTAAAAAAAATATTTCTACCATAGGCTGGCCGCATCAAACGGTGAGATCACAATCACGACATCACAGTCATCGCACAGCGCTGCCGCCGGCCCCGCCAGCAACGCCGGCAGCGCCGGCTCCGGGCCAGCACCGTCACCGCATGCGCCCATCAAGATGTCCCCAGGCTCTGTGAAGTCGCCGAGTCAAGACGACGGCGACCTGCTTGCTGATTCGCCAAGTAAGTAAAAAGGAAAGAGATAAATTAATCAAGTTTGCTTCCAACGGTGTAAAATGTCTATTTAATAGGTAGGTAGGTACCTATTTATTTGTATTTATTTAGTATTGAAAAGATAAGTTATTGTTTATGAAAGAACTACTTAAGTGTAACTTTGGTAAAGAGAAGTATAAGATCAGCCAATTTTAATGGATAAAGAAAGGGACCACATACTTAGTGGGGATTTGTGGAAAAATAAATCAGATATCCCCACTGATACGTCGTAGACATGCTACATTGTAGCAGTGGGGATTGCAGGAAAAAAAACTGGAATCCCCACTGGTAGGGATTTTTTAATGGAGATTTCTGGAATATATTAAAGTAATCCTCACTGCTACACCGTAGCATACTACGACGTAGCCGGTAGGATTTTTGGATAAAAAAAACTAAAATCCTGACTGGTAGGGATTTAGTCTTAGTAAGGATTTCAGTAATATATCAAATATTTAACTATCATTGTTTAAAACTACTCGATTATTCGACTAAATAATGCAAAACAAAGCAAAACTGAACTTAAACGCTATTTTGAACACTACAAACTCAATTCTACTTATCCATAAAAGTTTTTACTCATGCCTCAGAGCAATAATAGAGACATTGGTATGAACTGTGTCTGAGTATGAACTTCATCCTGTCCCCTGATCGACTTCCTTTTGATACTATCAACACCTAACAAATTACAATCGAAATGATATCAAAATTAGCGAATCAGCGAGAAACTGGCATTTTGATTGTAATTTTGATTCTGATGGTATTAAAAGATAGACATTAGACAATCACGTGGCTGGAAAAGCATACTATAAAAATATTATCAGTCTCATTATTTAAAAGACAAACAAGCTTGGGACGAACTAGCTCAAACTCATTCAATAAAAATAAATTATACCTAATCGTAATCATACTAAACCCTGGAAAAAAACGGAAATCCCCACTGGTAGGGATTTCTTAGTGGGGATTTCTGGAATATATCATCCTTATGACAGTTCAAAGTGATCACTGAAATTTTATTAAATAAAATTAGTTCTAAATGCATAAACAGTGCGACGCCAATAACAAAAAAAATAGTTCTGCCTAGAACGTACATACGCACTGTAACAGTAATATAATTACTCTTAGGCCTAAGCATAGAGGCGATCCATTAGCTCGAAGTCTAACAGTGTCACAGAGTTATTCGTAACTCTATAAAGAGTTGCTGTAGAGTGCGCTTCTATGTAAGTCCCTCAGCACCGGTTTATATTGAATTGTTTTTTTTAAATCGTCAAAACCATAGACTAAAAAGTTCACTAGCATAATTCAAGTAAGTCAAGTAAGGGCTTCAACAGTTGCTATGCAACTGTTGAAGCCCTTACTTGACTTACTACTGCAAATTATCTGATATTTACATTTTTGAAAGAAAAAAAGAAAAAGAGTACCTAATCCCAACAAAAACATTTTGTAAGTGCCTTATATAAAAAAGTTTTTCTAAGTACCAGATCAGACTGGTCAGTTCTTTGACAGTTCACATTATTGTTAAAAGAAATTATGTTAAATATTAGTTTAAAGAAAGTTTGCCAAGAAGCAGAATAAATGGGTTACTTGAAAGTTTTCAGGAGTGATTTTATTGCACCTTGTATATTTTTTATTTTTTTTACGTATTAGTTAGAATGATATCGAAAACTAGTGCTAAGACAAAGTCGCGAAGTTCCGAGTGCGTCCAGTTAGCTGTCCACTGACTCTGTAAAGTTGATTATTCCAACGTATTCGTAACAGATAGGTCACTACGTACAGAAGAATTTTATCATGAATTAGCAGTCGCCCGCGGCGTTGCTCGCTTTCTACCCTTTAGAGTGTGACGTTTCCAAATTCTTTTCTTAGTGCACCCCTACACTATATAAGGAACCTACCCTCCAAATTGCATACCTCTAGGACTTATAGTTTAGGCTGTGCGTTGATTCTCTGTCAGCTTCAAAAGAGTTTTTTTTATCACTAGCCGTTGCCCGCGGCGTTGCTCGCGTTCTATACTCTTTAGGGTGCGACTTTTCAAAATTCCTTTCCTAGTGCACCTCTACACTATATAAGGATACTACCCTCCAAATTTCATACCTCTAGGACTTATAGTTTAGGCTGTGCATTGATTCTCTGTCAGCTTCAAAAGAGTTTTATTATATACTAGCCGTCTCCCGCGGCGTTGCTCGCGTTAGAGTGTGACTTTTCAAAATTCCTTTCTTAGTGCGCCCCTACACTATATAAGGAACCTACCCTCCAAATTTCATACCTCTGGGACTTGTAGTTTAGGCTGTGCGTTGATTCTATGTCAGCTTCAAAAGAGTTTTATATATATTGATTGATGATGATGAATGAATACCACAGAATATTGTTTACGGACACCACTTGACATCAGATGAGCCATCGGCTTCCATCATAGTTATAAAAAACTCGTAAATTCAATTTAAGTTATTTTTATTTCATAAATACTTAGTGAATGCGGTTATAAAAATACATCTATAAAGCTAGATAGCCAATAATATTATGCGATTTCTAAAAACTGATGAAACATTATCCAATAGCCTACTTAGCAGTGAGCTAGCTGTTTAATTTTACGTGTGGGTAGTAGGTTCGGCGTAGGTGAACCGCACTGATCTTATCAAAACATTTGTAAAGTTAATTTAGCTCGGAATGGCCTTTTTTGTTTAATTTACTCTTTAATTTCCGTGGGTGTTTAATTTTTAGAGGTTCGTATAAAAAAAATCATTTTTAGAATTCCGTATCCTACGCTATGTCTAAAAGATATATAGCTATTGACTGAAAAGGTTAACCATTGTTTTTTTCTATGTAAAAATAGTGTTTTTCCTGATTTAGTTCATGGTTATATTATGGCGTTTGCTAAACGGTGACTTGTTTGTCTGTAACATGTTACAATATACCAAGAAACTAAAAAAAATAGTTTGGTTTTTCTTTTTTTGTTACATATTATAGGCAAATGTTTGAACACAATCTCACATGATGTTAAGCGATAATGCAGTCGACGGTGTGGCACATTTGACTAGAAGATACCTATTCACTCTTTGCTTGAAAACATTCAAATTATAAGTACAATTAGGTTGTTGTTATTCATTTTCATAGCAAACAAGGAACCAAAAAATTACTTTGCAAAAAAGTAGAGCGTTCTGTTTAGATCGCTCTAGTAGATTCGGAACCCTTGCAATAGTGTCCGACTCACACTTGGCCGGCTTTGTTTATTGTACTAATGCTGTTCATATCTCATTTTAGTTTGAATAAGTGGATGAATTTGAATAATGTGCAAATGCATCATTTGTAGAGTAAATTACACCTTTGCTGCTATTTAGGCGTTATTAATGTTAAAAGCAAAAGTACTAGTGGAACGTCTGACTTTACTTAACAATAGGTGTGTGTAGGTAAAGCAAGCAAGCTCGTATGAGTTAGTGGCCAAGACTGATAACGGAGTTTTTAGGAGTTTTTCGCTTAATATAACTCTTCTGAAAAACCACTCTAATACATTGCAACGTATCTACTTTACAATAATTGAAGTTATACCGCATTCACACTATGCCCATGCCGCTGCCGGCATTATTGCCGCGAACTTATTGCCACACATCGCCTTTATTCTCATTAGAGAGCAAGGGCATGAACTGGGGCCGGAAGCCGAGACTGAGGCATTATCGTGTTCACACTATGCTCGTGCCCACTTCTCTGCCCAAGTCCCTGCCGACTACGGTATAGTGTGAACGCAACATTACAAATTAGTGAAGACAGCAGCACAGACAGTCATTCACTAATTGTCGCTACTTCGGGCTCCGAATGAGCGCAAAATGGCAATTTATTTAAGACAAAGTTATTTCAAATTGGCCTATTTTAAACATTTTTAGAACAAGCCGATTTTTAGTTACAACTTTGCTTGACCTATACATATAAAGTGGCTGGAGATAGAACAGCTACATTTGGATGTTTGCACACTGCACGACACCGACATAAAGATATCATTGTTTTGTGAAAACTACTAGTGTCCGCGCAAAAATGTTTAGAACAGTGCCTTGATCACGAATAAATGTGACAATCGCAAACGTATTGTAGTAGCTAGCGTATCCGAGATACACTGCGCGGTGGCACTACAACGGTTGGCAGTCGAGCTGGCATACGCGGTGACTGTCACATTTGATAGAGATACAGTGTACCTCTATTACGAACAAATCTGACAGTCACCGCGTTGACGTATTCGATTTATATTGCGCGTCAATGCCAGCTCGACTGCCAACCGTTGTAGTGTCACCGCGCAGTGTATCTCGGATACGCTAGCGTTACGATACGTTGGCGACTGTCATATTTATTCGTGATCAAGGCACAGAGCCCTGAGTCTATGTCCGTGTTGTGTTTTCTTGCTATTTTTGGCACTCGGAAACGGATTCGCAAAGCGAACAATTTTGTATGAAAACCGGATAAGCGCCTCTAGCAGGAGATTTGGGAACTATCCGGTTTTCATACAAAATTGTTCGCTTTGCGAATCCGTTTCCGAATGCCAAAAATAGCAAGAAAACACAACACGGACATAGAGTCAGGGCTCTGATGACTATAGACGTGTATTGGTCAGGCATACAGTGGTAGGTACTAACCGGTAGCTACAAGTAGATCGATGAGAAGGCATACTGAAGCTTTACTTAACTAACCTAAATAGGTAGTACCTATTTAAAGTACCTATTAAGTAATGCCGTGGTCTAACCCATGGTACTACCAACTACGAAGACTACATGAACCCAACACGCGAAATTAGGCCCCGAACTTTAAGTTTAAGTACCTATTTAGAACAATAGCTTAGCAAATCCATCATAGCTCTTTATAATGTACGATTTAAAACCTTTAGTTATATTCTTTACCGACGATGAGTGATTTTCGGTAAAGATTGAGGAAGGTTACTTTGTAATTTTCACGAATTTTTTGGATAGAAATAAGCTCGATGTGCATTGAACATTTGTTGCTTCTATTTTGTTGTCTTGACTACTTTTTTTTATCTGAATGCGTACTATAATGTACCTATATATTTTATGAAAAATGTGTTTTGTTACTGAGAGCATTGTAAAAATGACAAAAGATAATTAAATGAATGGAATTGGGTGCTCAAGAGCTCATGCCCATAAAAAAAAATTTATAAAAAAACCGTTATTTCGTAGCCGTCGTAGCATCTCGTAGCGTTTTCGTAGCACAGTCTTTTATTTATTGAAACCTTTCTTATTTTTTTTTTTTTTAATCTATAAACACATTTTCTTATTGTGACTAATAAAATCGTTACTTTCCATGCTACGGTTGCCTGGAAGAAATCGCTTTCAGCGATAAGGCCGCCCATTGTACTATACAAAGTTATTTTTAAGATTTGTACGTACAATAAAGTATTATCTATCTATCTAAAATGTTAATAATAAAATCGTTACCAGTTACACTACCTAAAAATATCGTACGATTTGTAAAGTCGTATCGCATAAACTAACTTCGTGCTCAGACCTTCTATTGATCACTATTTAATTCGTTGTTGGTTGATACAATTACTAAATTACTCTGTTCCTCTGTAACATTTCTCGACTTTTGACAATCGAGTTGAGATTTAACGTTGGTAATAGCATTAATAGTTACTACTAGTATCCAGTAAGAAAACAACAGTGTTTTTGGCGGTGTATAAGTAATAATTTTTTTTTTTATTCCGAGTATTATAAAATTATAAAAAAGCCAAAAATTAAAGATAAATGATTAAGATAAACGAAATATGCAGATATACACACCTCAACATTGTCTAGGGATATTCAACATTTTGTTGATTTTCACAAAAACTAAAAATAATTTCCTTAGAAAACTAGATATGGCAAGAATCTTTATTCTATGTTGTTTATTAATAATAATAAAATACAACTGTTTGATATTATTTTTTAATGAAAATTACAGTAGAAACGAAAACACTATAAATCTGAAAATTTATAATGTTTGATAAATTGTGTTAAAACAAGTTTTGCGTCGTCATGACTTTATAAAATTACATTTTTACAATTTAATAATCGGTGTTGCCTCCTCTAACGTTGACAACACATCTGCACCGGTTATTCATGCTCAAAATTAGGGTGTCAAAGTCTCACTGGGATATGCGATCCCATGTTGTTTTTAAATGGCAAAAAAGTTGGTCTTCTGTGGTCAAATTTGGCGGCAAATTGCTGAAAGCCTTTCGCTGCAACATGTCCCAAGCGTGTTCAATTGGGTTTAAGTCGGGTGACTGTGCAGGCCAGTCCAAAACCGCGACATCATGTTCCTGAAGGGCAGCCGATACCAATCGCGCCGTGTGTGGAGGGGCATTATCATGCATGAGCTGAAATTCCTGGCCAATTTGGACTCTGTGAGGGATGATCACAGGCTCGACGACCTCGTTCCGGTATTTTAGTGCAGTCATGCTGCCTCTTATCCAAATGAGCTCGGTTCGCGCGCCCATACGAATTCCCGCCCAAACCATGATTGTCCCACCTTGGTACGAATGGACCACTTGAGGATGCTGGAGTCGACTTTCTCTGCCAGGAACTCTCCAAACACGTGTTCTTCGCGAATCGGGGTGAAATCCAAACCGAGACTCATCAGTAAAGAGAACCATTGCCCATTGGCCGTTGTTCCATAACAAATGTTCTTGAGCCCAAAGAAGTCGCCTTCCGCGATTGCCCCGTCGTAGAGCTGGCACACGAAGCGGTCTACGAGAATGAAGATCGACTTCATGTAGCCTTCTTCTGACGGTTTGGTCGCTAACTGACAGCTGATGGTCTGTCTGAAGCCTTTGCACTATCTGCTTTGCTGTGAGATTGGGTTCCCTCCTGGCGGAATTTTGGAGAAAACGATCCTGTCTAGGGGTGGTAACTCGTTTTTTTCCAGTGTGGCGCTCTCTCACATCCCCAGTAATACGATAACGTGACCACAATCGAGAAATTACGTTTTGATTGGTGTTTAGGGTGTTGGCAACCACGCGTTTGATAGCACCGGCTTGTAACATGCCTATCGCTCTTATCATATCATCTCTGCTTAAATGTCGACGTTCCATGATATAACAAATATCACAAGATCCGTTAAAATTTAAAATGACTTAGATAGCACTGTTTGATAATTAAATAAAAGCTAATTAACTTAGGCAAAAATAAACGTTGTTAAATTTAAATTGGAGTTCCCATTCTATCTTTGGTTTATTGTGTTCTATTTTTTTATTTTTTAGGGTTTTTGAAAATGGAACAAAAGAGGTTTAATTCCATATATAAACTTTTTCTAAAAAGCAAATAGTTTGTAAGCAAATCATTGCGAAATAGAATATCCCTAGGCAATGTTGATGTGTGTACTAAATAAACTATTCTGATTCCGAAAATAGGGTTTGTTTGTTTTTTTGTTTGTTTGTTCGCGGATCACGCCTTATCTATTGGACCAATTTCAATGAAACTTATAGTACTCAGAAGCCTTTTATCCGGATTGAAACATAGACTAAATTGAAGGCTATATTGAAATCAAAGACGTGGATTCTTAGATACAGCTTGAACTCTCTAAACCAAAAACAGCCATTTGCGAGGTTCATCGTATGATGGTTGACAGATATTTTGGCGGAAAGTTTCGCACGCGTACGAAGTCGCGGGTATCAGCTAGTAAGTAATAATATTAAATTATTGATTTCGAGTTTTTGGTGTTTTATTATCTTTATTGCAATTAAAAACCCATAGCAAGATTGTTAAATCAAACCTCTTTGTTTTCTTATCGCTTCAATTATATTTTATCGAAGAATATTTAATTTGTAATGGTTTCAAAATAGTTAATTAATTCCGTCGGTTGCTTTGGTGTTAAAATGTCTTGTTGTATTCCATTCCCTTTGTAAATTCCGTGGCATTTACTAGTAATTATGTTTTAAGGTATTTATAACTGCTAAATTGATATTAATTAAGTACAAACAAGGTTACATGCTTGTAATTGTAAAGGTGCCTTCAAACGCTGTAACATCTATTGTTTAGAACGCCTACCTACATAGTTCTTCTAAATCTGAGCTAGATATATAGATAGACTAGCCGTCGGCCGCGGCGTTACTCGCGTTCTATACCCTTTAGAGTGTGACGTTTCAAAATTCCTTTCTTAGTGCACCCCTACACTATATAAGGATACTACCCTCCAAATTTCATACCTCTAGGACTTATAGTTTAGGCTGTGCGTTGATTCTCTGTCAGCTTCAAAAGAGTTTTATATATATTGATATATTCTTTATTGCACACCAAGAAAATAAGAAAAACAATAAAAAAGAAATAAGTTTTAAGTATGAGGTACAATGGTACTAGTTAAAATGGCTGCTAAATTTATTATAATCTCTTTTTCTTTTTCTAAAAAGTTTTTGTAAACTACTATAGAAGAAAAAACAATCTATGCTAAATCACACGAAACGCACTGTTCGATATTTAGGTCTCATTTAGAACGCTTAATTGCAATTAATTGACATAATACGTTAATTGATACTAGAGTCCATTTGTTATCCACTTTCCACTTAGACGCTAAATTAGAGGAATGCAGGATACTTTATCTATTGCTCCATCCAGATAAAGTACCGTTTGAAACGTTCAATTTAGATTAAACATAACAATAATAAACCTATATTATTGCCTACATTTAATCATTTAATCATCATCAGTATATATATATATCAATATATATAAAACTCTTTTGAAGCTGACAGAGAATCAACGCACAGCCTAAACTATAAGTCCTAGAGGTATGAAATTTGGAGGGTAGTATCCTTATATAGTGTAGGGGTGCACTAAGAAAGGAATTCTGAAAAGTCGCACCCTAAAGGGTAGAACGCGAGCAACGCCGCGGGCGACGGCTAGTATATTATATATATATATATATATATAAAACTCTTTTGAAGCTGACTTAGAATCAACGCACAGCCTAAACTATAAGTCCTAGAGGTATGAAATTTGGAGGGTAGTATCCTTATATAGTGTAGGGGTGCACTAAGAAAGGAATTTTGAAACGTCACACTCTAAAGGGTAGAACGCGAGCAACGCCGTGGGAGACGGCTAGTAGATAAATAAATACTCATGAAGATTTTAAACAACGCCATCTAGTCCAAAACTTAGGAAACCATGCGAACCATAGATTATACTTTTTTATAAATACATAGGTATATTTACAAAACATAGAACACCCATAAACACAGAACAAACATCTGTGTTTGTTATCACACAAATTGTAATCTTTGTTCTTCATGAAGATTGAACCCACAACCCACAGCGCGAGAGCAGAGCTAATACTGGCTATGATGTGAACATTATTAGGTACCTAGTCGCATGGGTAAAAGTATGAAAAACGCAGAAAAATTACCTTGTATCTTGTATAGGCAAGGTACCTAATAAAACAATATTAAAAACCCTCTTTATCAATTAATTGAAATGCCTACAAAATAATTGAAAGTTCCTTCGTTGCTATTATTTTAATAGAATTAATACCAAAGCGTAATTTATTTAATTAATACTGAACAATCAATAATTATTGAAGCTTTTATCGAAATAAGGTTTTAGTAACAGTCAAATGAAAAGCCCTCCTAAGAAAAGCTCAAAACTTTTACCCAACACTTAAATTCTTCAAGCAACTTGTTCAAAGTACTTAAAACAGTTACGTTGATAATCCGTTAATTATAATCGATAGCGTATTCGAATAATCGTAACTTGAATCGAGTTGATTCGTCGCGAGTAATTTCCCCCATTACGTGCTCACAAATCTATAATTTGCGTGACTTTAAACGGCTGTTTAATAGAAATGTACGTACGTACTTAGATAGTTGTAACAATTTTACGTTTGATACGAGTACAAGAAGCTCATATTTAATTTTCATTAAAGGCGTTAGGGCATTTCAGGTCCCGATATGCATACCTACATTTATTTAATTTTGTTATTTATATCTTTTGTTGGTTTTCTCATAATCTATTATGCAGTAGCAGTCACGAAAACGCGAAATAAAATAATTATTTAGACGTAAACACCTGTAAATACGATAAACAACATTGAAAAAGACACATTTTTCGAAGTAAAATGTCTAATAACTAATGTTTCCCGCTGCTTTGTAATGACAGTGTTACATTTTAAAAAACTGCATTGTAAGTGTGTTGTAACAAACAAAGTTCCATCATTGCAAGTTTCAAAAAATGTGGGACTTTGGCTCCATCCAATTTACCCCAGACCTTTTGTATATTTTATTCGAGTACCTACTTAAATTTAATTTAATTTCCCTAGCAATATTAAAATGTTTCTTGACCAAATAAATAAGGGCAAAGCAACAGATAAAACTTGGCATTGTAAAGTTTTTTTTTATGATAAAAGTAATGGAACAAGCTGATAGCTCACCTGATGTTAAGTAGTAACTTCTGCCTATAACAATGCATTACCTCACAGAGCAAGTCCAATGAGGACGTGCCCTGTAAAGTGACCCCTTCAAAGTGACTTCGTATTCAAAGAGTCGAGAAGCATTTTATTGTACCTACTATGCAGATCTATACCATTATAATTATCTTATACGATTGAGACCTAATCGTTAAACGACAGTAGGTAAGTATTGTTATTACATAATAGGTTATTTTACATGTAACAGTGATCACGAATAAATGTGACAATCGTAAACGTATCGTAACGCTAGCGTATCCTAGCCTATACACTGCGCAGCGCAGTGTCGCTATAATGTTCGGTAATCGAGCTGATGCGCAATATGATTCACTAGCCGTCGCCCGCGGCGTTGCTCGCGTTCTACCCTTTAGGATGCGACTTTTCAAAATTCCAACACTATATAAGGATACTAGGTACCTTCCAAATTTCATACCTCTACGACTTATAGTTTAGGCTATGCGTTGATTCTCTGTCAGCTTCAAAAGAGTTTTATATATATAGTGATGATGATGATTCATATACGTTATGTTTACGTAAGGCGGCAACTGTCAGTTTTCCTTCGTGATCCCCCACAGAAGTCATGTCTAAATGTCACCTAATCAGCCATCAAATATCAAGCTTTCTATAAACTTTACCAAAATGCCTTGTAAGTCGTAACAACCAAAACATTACGTAGAAAGTCTTGCTAAAAATAATTGGCGTGACAAATTACCGAACAATAAAGCGTTGATACACGAAGCCAGTAGCATTTGTGAGTTCACCAACCGAGCGTGACTCTGCGAATAAAATTGCTTAGTTTCCGCGCGAAACGTATCAAGGATCTTTTACGTAACTCGCATCGAACTCCATGCCCTCTCGCTTCGTGTGAATAGCCCTTAACTTAAAAGTAACAACGTCACCACGTAGCTAATTTAACGTAAGCACGTAGTTTAACGTGGACACGTAATAGGCTCAAAAACGCAAGCCGCACGCGAACTTTAATTGTATCTGATTAATTTATTACGTGTATTAAACAATTAGCGGTATCTCCGTTATTGAATTCGGGACGTAGTTACGGCTCTTAACCAATTGACTTATCTTTGAAAGCTAATTAATGGTGAGCACATCACGCAATGTTACTAATTGGAAAGCAGAACAATTTTCGATATTGTTTTTTACGTTTGCACTGCAATTTCTAAATTAATTTGTCGATTACGACCTTAACAACTTACGTCCACTCTATTTTCATGTGAAGCCAGTATTATGTTTTGTTAAATAACTCAATATTTTATCAATTTCAAACAACTTAAGGAAGCAGTTACTAAAATTCAATTTATTGAATTAATAACTTATAAGGAAGTTTATTACGTTTTATTATCATAAATTAAATATCCTACATTCTTCAATTGCAGCTATTTAGAATTATATCATCAAATCTTCCGAAAATCAAAACAAACAGGTACTTTCCAACAGGAAATGAACGAGTAATAAACGAAAATGACATTAAGAAGCTATTCCATCCCCCAAAAATCACCTAAATCACATTACGATCTATTTGGAGTGCTCATCGCCTTAACAAACGCACTACGCCTACGAATATACTTCAGAACAACGAGATTAGAGATCGTCTGGCTTTCGAACACCGGTAAACGGCAGAAGGATTGCCAATTTACGAACCCTACCCGTCTTAATTGATGTAGACCTCCTTAAACTATAGCTAGAGTAATTTGTCATCGGTTAACTAAGAAGGTAGCGACAGTGATGGCAACATTGCCGGTTTGAAAATGCATTGGTGGCGCCATCTCAAGTTTAAATTAGGGTTGTGATTAGGGAGTGTTCTTCTTCTTCTCTTCAGTAATGGCCTGTGTCCGTCATTTCGACAGACAATTTTGCCAATGTCAAGTGTTAAAATTGTAATAAATAAGTCAAGTCAAGTCATTTGTCAAGTCGGCTGTCCTTTGTTTTGAAAAGAAAATGGTGGAATTTCTCTTCAAAACCTAACACGAATTTTCACATTCAGAAAAACCACTTTACACACATTTATTCCAATGGCTCACACTTTATGTTACGACCTAAGTATTATTGGTTAAAAATCCACCAAAATTAAACAACAATACTCACAATAACACAAGAAAAACTATTAAAATAAAAGTGCTATGCGTCGTTTCAAAAAATGTCAAAACTCTATCCTAGGGAGTGTTCGCATACGAGCATTATTGATCGGAGTAAAGAATGACAATGACAGAAAAATGATAATGAAAATATATACAAAAAATAAACAAAATATACACTTAGCTGTAAAATAAAAATATCAAGAAAATCAAGGAAGTAAATGATAAAATAAAACACCATCCGTTTCCGTAATTCAAAGTTGGCATATCGAAGGGGTGGGGATGATTCGCGCGTCAACCTCCGCGGCGGTAGCACGTCTCCGCTCCACTAATGACATAGAATAATTAGGATCCGCACCCATCTACTAATTGCATGAATTGCCCACTAAACTCGACAATAATTTTCCTAGCTCGGCTTAAGGTTTAACGGTGATAATTATGTGTGCTTTTAACAATGAAATTGTTTGGTTTGGTTTGAAAAGTTTGGTTTGAGATATACTGAGATATCTTTACACCTAAGACTAAGACGCGTTTATAGAAAACAGTATACTCTTGACCACCGCCGTTCCAAATTGGATCCGGATTTTGACAGATTTCATGTCATTTTGTACTGAAAAATAACAAGACTTCTGTCAAAATCTATGGATCCCGATTCGAACTGTGGCCGAGAGTAGCCCACTAGAGCTGATTATTTTGGAAAAATATTTCATTGCCTACTACGTTTAAAAATAAATGTAGAGCTCCGAGGATTTTTAAAGAAACCTTATTCTGCCTACTTTTCTGTTGCAGTAGGTAGGTACCTATTTGAACAGATTTCATGCATGATACCTACCTACCTACCTACATTGCCACAATTAAATTGTACCAAGTGAAAACAGTAAATATATTGAGTAAGACCATGATGTTGGTGCACTTTATGGAGTTTCTTTTTACATACTTTAGGAATTCTTACTCGCTCGTACGAGGCATCGTAGCGTTTTAACATTTTCTAAATCTCTTTCTTTCTCTCACAGATCAACCAACAATCAGCCAGTCGTCCAGCCAAGTTGTTGACGGCATCAACCTAGAAGACATCAAGGAGTTCGCGAAAGCCTTCAAGTTGCGAAGGCTTGGGCTGGGCCTGACTCAGACCCAGGTTGGTCAAGCCCTGTCAGTCACCGAGGGACCGGCGTACAGTCAAAGTGCTATTTGCAGGTATGTTTGTATGCACCCGTCGACAGCTTCTAGACTATTCTTGTAGTGAGTTAATTTACACTGCGTCGCAATGGACAACCCTGCGAGGCGTTTTTACCGCACAATATAATTTGACTTGGCTTGTCTAAGTGTAAATGGGAGAGCATAAATTGAGATGTCAAAAATCTTGCTCTCAAGTTTTCTCATCGCTGAAATCTGAAAAATGTATTACCTTGCTATTATTAAACTCGTATAAGTTTAGAGTAGTTACACCGTGTTTTGTTTCTTTCGAACGAATTTGAATTTGCTTGTTCGTGCAAAAGAAAAAACAACACCGTGTTTTGTCTTTTGCACGAACAAGCAAATTCAAATTCCGATTCTAAATTCAAAAAAACAGTTCCAAGCTTACATCGAGTTCATTTATTAGCAAGGTTTTGATGTGGAAAAATAGACAGCGCTATATGCACTAATGTGTTTTGACCATGTCTTTGGTGGAAGAGGTCTACGGAGAAGATAAAAAACTCCTTGTTGGTTAATAATTTGACATGACAGTGTCAAACTCAGTGACAAAATAAGACACATAACAAAAGAGTATTTTTTTCATCGTGAACTTATTAAATTGCTATGTGTGGAAGAAGGAATAATGTTTTTTTTATTCCACTATCGTATCTAGTTAATTTATGAATTATATTACATCACATGAAGAAAGGAGATAAAGAAGCACGCTTGTCAAAATAATGTGAACGTTTTGTAAAAGGGTCCTAAAACTAACATTTCCGTCAAACCAACTCGCTCATCGCTCAGTTATCATTCCAGAGTTTTTTTTAATATTGTTAATTGAAGTGATTTGTAAAACAGCATGACTCCTTTCATTGCCTACAATTTGTTTAATTAATTACGATTCTGATTGCTTCCGTTTGGAGCGAACTTCATTTTTTACGGAGTGACAGGCACGGCCTTTTTTCGTTTGATACAGATTTTTTTTTCTAATTTTATAAGTATTTCAAAGGAAATAGATGTTCTAAAATGATTATTTTTTATATAACTGTGAAGATGTATTGTTATCTTTTAAAGTTTTTTTCACTATTATTCTAAGAAAAACTAGACGCTTAGACTGAATCTGACTAGAATCTATATTTATAGTTGCCCAAGCATGATAGTCTTCCAGTCTTCCTTGGGTAGGTAGGTAAACAATAACAACTAAGTAACTTTAAAACACCCATTTAAATTTTTCTCTAGCGTTGGGTCGTGAGTTCGATCCCCGTTGAGAACAAACATTTATTTTTTGGCAAAATAAAAAAGAAATGTTGCGGAAAATCCCCATTAATATTTATTTATATTTATTATTCTGTAGGTAAGCAATATCGAACAATATTTTCGCATTTTAACGCACATTTTGCGTCTTAGTTTCGAGTTATAATTAAATCTAATCAGACGGAACAATATGGACAAATCGGGTTCCAATGCAAAACGCCGTCTGCTCAAGTCCGTTCGCTAGGAAATTACAATAGAAATTCTGATTCTGTAATTTAATTCAATTAAGTTTGGTATAAGTCAAAGTCAAAATGCTTTTATTCAATAAAATCTGTCTTTAAATTGTCATAAGGTTTGATATAATTATTTTTACTGAATGAGTGTAAAGCGAGTTTTTCTTAAGTCCCAACCTTCTTTATATTCTAATTAATTAGGTATTTTATAATATGAAAATATGAGAGGATGGTATAGGCGCTGAGCAAGCCTACTCCATCTAAACATTGTCCCAGGCACTGCAGTGTCCCGTTGAGTGTAGGCATAGGTTGCCTCCTGACGCTGTATAAAATCATCTTCAATAGATGTCAAGGCCTATTATTAATATGAAAATATGAAATAATAATATTACATTATTGTATCTTGATATACCAAAGCACGGAAGGTGAGCGCCGATCGAGTATGGCCAAGTGCGAAGTAACCTTCGAGCAAATGCTCATAATCTTTTCAGGATCATCAACATCATCTTAGCCTGGTATCACCCACTGCTAGGCATTAGGCCACCTTCATTATTATGTCAACCTTCTTTATTCAGGATAGTAATTGATAATTAATTGAATATTTTCCAAGTATAGTAATCGATAGTTCAGGTCTTCCTCAAAATATAATATTGTCTGTGGGAGTTTTTGGAGGTATTTTGGGATAGGGACTAGTGGCAACACTAGAAAATGGACGCTAAGAAAATTAAAAATGTTAAACGAAAAACTTAGGAATAGAGAGATTGTGAGTAATAAAACCGAGTGCATTCATACTTTCATATCGTTGTTTTACTGATTTAACATAATTAAATACTGTCTTGAAAGTATTGTTGTGTAAAAGTAAAAAACATGGAGAAGCGTAAGCAAATTGATTCTCAAGTTTCTCGATTCCATATACGATTACGTAATAACATAAGTGGCACAAAAACGGAGTAGGTCTTCACTTATTGAAGTAAATTAGGTAGTTTTAAAGTATATTTCAGTCATGTTTCAATGCCACATCGAAGCCGCGTTACAGAATAAGGACGCGTCAGCCTTTCCGAACCCCGACCTCCTTCCGTATAATAAAATCATTAATCGTTACTTCTGTTTCCAGTTAATTAATTATCTTGCCGTAATTACTTTTTTCGTGTAATTAAAAAGAGTAGAATTCCCCTGTCTTTGTTCCGTCGTGATTTCATTTTCTATTAATTTTTCTTTCGTCTACTATTTGGTGTCGCGACGAACATGGTAGCTACCCTTCCATTACGTTGGACTTAATTAATTTGCATTTTAATTAAAGCATATTATTGTTTTTGTGAGTTTTAACTCATTTCTAAGCGACACTGTTTCTTTTGTTTGAAATATAATAGGAACTCTTTTAAATGCTTTCGGCAGAAGGATCTAATTAAAATATCTCATTACGTAGAGAGGCTCTATAAAGACTAATTTTGAAACTGAGATTCAATCCTACTAAATAGCTTATTCTTAATGTGACCCGTGCGCGATCTGGTCATGATTAGATTCAATATGAAAATAATCATAAAATTATTTTTCAAAATAACTTTCTAGGAACATCAAGAAAAATTAGTAAGTGCTATAATCTCATTTGTATTTGGATTGAATACATTCTTTATTTAGTTTAGACAGATAATACATAAACACTTTATTGTATACTCATAGCGATAAGGCCGCCCATTGTACTTCACATAAGAATGATGAACACTGTGTTTATTTTGTAATTCCTGTAAAAGTGGTGTACAATAAAGAGTTTTCTATCTATCTATACAAAGAGAAATTTCACAAATACAGGAAATAACATAAAACAGACAGTGCTCTGGGCGGATTTATAGCTAAAAACTATATTTTCGAGACAACCTTTTTACGTTGTTTTTTTTCTAACCCTGTATAATCTCAGTAGCACACTGATCAGTATTCCTTATTGTTTTTCTGGGACAAGATGCAGGGTCACTGCCGCGGAGTCGAAGAATGTATTAAACGATGCTGAATAACCCATGGAGCCATTGATATTATAATTTCATGTGCGTCATGCGACTCCGTTTGCCATTATGCGTATTGTGTTTAGTTAAACTACTGAGATTGGATCGATTTACGATAAAAATCTTTATTCACAAAGTATCTTGCAAAGAACACAGTACGGACTTAAAAAACTTGATAATTTTCTTTCATTGCACTAGCCCTTTTGGTTTCGCAAGAAACTTTTATCCGAAAGCAGAGTTTAAATTTCATTGCCTGTCTTAACATAAGGGTATTTTAAAATATTCGGTAAGTATCGCGCAAATGATATTGTAGGTGTAAGTAATAGCAACTTATTTTTATCATAGACCATAATATCTACGATTGCCTACTTCATAGCACAAACAGTAAAAAAATTTTTGTATGTTAAATTTCGACTAAAACTCCATATTAATTTAACAAGCGTGCTGCTTCACTCCATTCCTGAAATCGACCAATATCTCTTGAGATGGTCATTATCGTACTTATCTGCAAGATGGCCGCTATGAAATAATCTAACACAATGATTTACCGTCCCCAGTGCCCTGGCTTCGCAGATGCTAGCAGCTCAGCTGTCTTCACAACAGCAAAACATGTATGTGTTTTGTTTTCTATAACAACTACCACATCTTTGAATTTATCATTATCTTTAACATCTATAACTTTACCTGAAACATCATTAAATTCGATACGGTTAGAATGACAGTTGGAATTGATGAATTCAAAGATGCATACATTACGTTAAGTACACGCTTCGGTCCCCTCGAAGTCCACACGTAGATTGTCTTTAAATCAAAATGTTTCAACGGTGTTTAATGTAATCTTATCTCCATCGGCGATCCGAGCATACGTTTTCAATGTATGCCGTGTATAATTATTAGTAATTACCGGTTCTTTCTTTTCCTTTTCACACGTATACGCTATTTGCATGGTGTAATTATAGCAATGGTGCCATACATCAAGCTGCCGCGTTACTATTTGATGCTGAGACCAATGTGCCGGCTACCAAAGCATGTCGATTCGGCACTATGAGTAATTCTTACAATATCACTTATTATAATCACGTCGTAAAACTTTCCGTATAATGTAGCATGATGTATTACCTTCATTACTCTTATTTTTATATTCATTTTGCGCAATTCAAAGCCAGGGCATTGGCATACGCTACCTTTCGTTTCTAATTGAATTCGTTGTTTTATTGTTACCCGGTTCGGTATTAATCAAACTGATTACCCCGGCAGCCTAAATTGCCTATTGTTTTTTTTTTCTCCGTCTAAAATCGTTAGCAATGTCAATGTCCTGTGTTGATGCCTATGTAAATTTAGATTAGGTAATTAAATCCGGTTTATTTCGTGCTTTCGTCGCTATTCTCGGCGCGTGCTTTAAGTTCTAACATTACATTTGTGTTCGATACAGATTTGAGAAATTGGATATAACACCAAAAAGTGCGCAGAAAATCAAACCGGTCCTCGAACGTTGGATGAAGGAAGCTGAAGAGAGGTAACTATGAAGTGACTTGTGCGTGTGTTACCGTGTTCGTGAAATATTTGGCCTTAACGCTTAGCAACGTTGTGAAACACATTTCTCAAATCTGGACTAACTATCGCTTTTCGGGCTAGGTTTTTTGTTTGGATGCGCTGGATTAGTACCTACTAACGGGCCCATAACCTATTACAAATGAAGGGAATTACAGTACCTACATGAAGTTATGATTTGCTATAACCCAATTGATTGATTTTGACTTACATTCTCCTTTCATTTGGTAGATATTGGGCCTTAGGATTGCATTTTTCGGGGTCGGAGGAGCTTAAACTTCTGGTTTTGGCTGTACTGTGACAATCGAAGTGTGGCTGCTTTTTACACCAATGCATGTTAATATTACATTAGAACTATTTTATTAGTTTTTAAGAGGTATAAATAAATTATTATAAAATACTATTTATAAAACAATCGGTGTCAGGCACCTAAGCACATTACGTGGTTTACTCAGAATCACTTCCCAACTTCTATGAAATCTTATTCATTGCTTAATCCCATTTAATGACAAATAAGGGTTATTCCCATCGAGCCCACTCTTTTGCATAGTGGGTTTGTTGGGATTTTTTCCCACCTGGCCCACCAGTAGGCTAGCCAGTTACCTCGATGGAAATAACCCGATAGTGACATGGAGAATCTTAAGCACTGTTTAAACAGTGCTTAAGTTGAGAGTTGATTATAAGTAAGATCGTAAGAGTTCAAAATGTTTTTAAAACTGAAACCTTACCCTAAAAGGTGATAGGTACAAAAATCTTTAAAAAAAGGTATCCACGTCGTGATGTATAAAAAAAAAAAAAATTATCTAGGTACAAAATTTAAAAATATCCTGATACATCTTCTGAATCATTATCCCAATCACATTCAAAACAGCCAGGTGACGCTTAAATCATCCGAAACTGTATAATGTCGACGTAAGATATCCACAAGACTTACCTACCTATCGAGAGATAGCTAGTTAGTCAATATCTTACGTCATACGTTTTTTATTTCAGTCACTTCAGTTCAGTCATGGAACACTGGTTCACTTTATTCATTAAGAAAAATTTAATAGGGTTGTACAGACAATTCATAATTGAACATTGATGGTTTTAATAAGGAAAATTAAAAACACGAGTAGGTAATTAGGAAATTTAATTGCGTAATCTTATAAGCTGGAACGTTCATAAATGATTACGCAATCAACAACCAAGTCAAAAAAAAATATAGTGATACGAAGGTATAACAAGAGATGAAGGAAGCGAAAAACAATTTTTCTCGACCTAAGTTTTAGAGTCAACTAATAATATTTTTTAAATACATGATATTCTGTTGTTGCAATTTTCAAAACTAAACGTATTTAACAGCAAAGTCGCTGTCGTTTCAGTTTATGAGAATGGAACGGCAACAATTATGCTATCAAATTAGATTACTTTAGAAAAATTATACAACAGAGTTGTTACTAGTTCAGAACTCTTGAGCTACGAAAATCAAAACGAGAAAAAGTTTGACGTGTAAAAAAACAACTTTCTCCCGGACTATATCGATTCCGACATTTTGCATCATTAAAATGCATTATCTGGGTGCAACAGATTTTACATTGCAAATGTGAAATTTGCAATTTGAGGTCTCTTGGTGGTAATTTTAACGACCTCTCGCTATGGCGATAGTCCTTGAATTAATAGATAGATGTCGCTTCATCATTCGAAAACATTTCAGTAGGTTACGTTTATGAACGAACGATTTTTAATTTTCCATTTCATTAAAAAACTGATATTATTTATTTTGGAAATTATTGTGGTGCTTTTTATCGTTGATGTTACGTATACGTACTAAATAAAATTGTTTTCATTGTGTTATCTTTTTTGAAAAAACATGAACTTTAATAAGCCTAAAACTGAGACTAAAAGTAATGTTATTTTACAAAAAGATATTTTTTTATGAATTGACCTACCTACTTATTACCGTTACAAAATTGTCTTAAAGGATAGATAATTTTATTAGGATTAGGACTCTTACACTTTGTTTTAAAAACGACACCCACTATACAACTTATTTTCAAATACTGGTATAATAAGTATCCTTATTAAAAATACCGATTTCTCATAAGTTTCCTTATCTCTCCGTAGGTCTCATATTCACGCATCACAGTCTCCGCGCGACCCAAGATTGAATATTGAAGAAAATTGGTATGAAATTCATTTAGACTTCTCTGCATGATCCTATATTTCATTGGTCATGCTACTAAATAACACATGTTGTCACTAAAATCAAATTTTATTCCAGTGCACACAAAACTAAATCATATTATTATATTTAAATCGTTTTTTTTATTTACCTAATTACTTACTCTACATAAAAAAATATTGCTATAATAAAAAATAAAAATAATCATCAGTTTAATATTCACATACACACCCTAGCTAGAAATTCACTCGACTTTCTAATAATTAATTAATTTAATTTACAATGTTTAAGTATTTTATATTAGTCAATCTTAAAATCTACTAATTATAGAACAATTTCTCATAGCATATAGTTCCCTTAGTAAAGCATTACTTAGTTTGGGACTAGACGGCGTTGTATGAAATGTCCAAAAGTATATTTTATTTATTTTACTCGACTCTATATTTTCTTAATTTTAAAGTTTTCCTGCTTAGGTAGGTACCAAAACAGTGAAACCTGCGTAGTAACCTTCATCATTGTGATAATCGGATAAAATGTAAGGTTCATGACAATGTATGATCATTGAAATCATACAAATTATGAAACCAGAACAAGGTCTATTAAATAAACCCTGAAATGAGACCTATTTGGTATTCAATGTGAACTTGGCTGTTGTTGCATAAGTAGGTTTAAACATTTTTTGAAATAACAAAACAGAGATCATAAATAAAAGAAGAATAAGAAACATTGGTTGGCCTCTTCGTGAGTGTTTATTAACAAAAATATACGAGAAATACAATATTTAATTGTTTGTTTGTTTTAAAAGGTCTTTATTTGTCTTAATAAATATAAAAGTAACATAGCTAAACACAGTTTAGTACACTACAAACCTAGTGTTTTAGTATAACTCGACAGGCTATAGCGCCTCTAAAAGTTTTTTAACAAAATTTGTAGGTATATTGACTACTTGGTAAATCCTAAATTTTGAAAAAGAGTTGGTACTCTACGAATTGCTTAGATTTACGTTTTATGAACACTTTGCTAAGTGCGCATTTTTAAATAAAGGGGGAATATTTAATTAATTTAATTAATACTTACTTACAATAATTATTTACAAAACAAACATGAAACAGTTGAGCTATCAAAAAACCGTACGTTTCGTAGCTGTAGAACGTTTTGTAACGTTATAAAATCGGTTTTTTTTTTCATACATTGGTACTTGTATTTGGTTTAGGTAGGTACCTGTTTCGTCTCATCGAGCTTCGCAATTAATGAAATACAGTTTTAAAAACCAAGTAAAAATATCAAATAAAGGTATACATATTAAACTTAAAATGCTCTAAATGACTAACGGCCGAATACTCAAACGCTACTTAAATTAAGTTCACGCTTAAACTATTGCCATCTCTTACAAATGAGTAATTTCAAACAGAGGCCAGAGCAACTTTAAGTGGTGCTTCAATTTGAGTGACGTTTCAGTATTCCGGCTTATGTCTCATTAATTACATACACATTATTATCAGTGCAACGAGTGCGCTACGAGGGTCTGCGAAAAAAATGTTCTTCGTAAGCGCGAAACACACAGCGAACGGGCGCGTGTGTATTCCGTTGAATTTATACCGCGTGTCCGACCCGCACCCGTCTTCTGTGTGTTTCGGGCTTTATATGGCATTTGGCAGCCAGCAACTAAAAATATATAAATAAACATAAAATCGTACGCGTTCATCACACTTTCATTATGCCTCAGCATGATCTAGGGCAGTATAAACTTAATGGTGATAGCCTGCATGACTTCAAAGTAATATTGATGAGAAAAATAAAATACCAGAAGGCCAGGGTGCGCGTACGCATAAACAGTGCAACTCTGCCACTGTGCTCTAACAGTTTTTTTATTGATATTACTTTGACAGTGGCTACACTATCATTGCACAGTATTATCACACGATACCCTGGAGTGCGATTTAATAATGAAATATTAACAGTATCTACCTACTGACAGGATGTTAAGACTTGGATGTAAGTAGTATTGCTATCCAGGGGTCGAGTGATATTACTGATAAACATAAAGTTATGATTGTTATAAGTGTTAAGCTTTGGTCTCGCGATCGTAACGCACAACGCTGCGGTATGCGACATGCGGTGCCGGACACAATATAATCGTATGGAAAACGTCTAGAATGGTCTCTTGTTCCGTCGCAGTATGCGTCAGCGGCGAAGAGCAAACGCGGTACGTTGCGTTGAGCCGCATACCGCAGCGTTGTACGTTATGATCGCGAAACCAAAGCCTTATGTAGATACCACGGTCGCTTGGATTGTCTTAAGTGCATCTCTAAGAGTTCTTAGTCGGTAGTTGGCTAGCGCATCCCCACATCAAGATGAAGGCCTCAGGTTCGAATCCCACTCAGTTCATAATTTTTGGGAATTCGCAGAAATTACTGGCATTTAATAAAGCTTTTGGTGGGACCACATTTTTATCATTTTTAGCATTTGGCGATTATTTATGACTCTATCGCTCTATCTACCTCGATAATGTGACTAATACGCTGACGTTCCAATCTCTGTCTTAAAACCTTCAGACTTAAGGTTGTAACTTCATCATTCCAGGTACGCATCAGGCCAGAACCACCTCACGGACTTCATCGGAATGGAACCAAGCAAGAAGCGCAAACGACGCACGTCATTCACTCCCCAAGCATTGGAACTGCTGAATGCGCATTTCGAGAGGAACACGCATCCTTCAGGTAGGGACCTACGTATATCTACCTACTAATGTGTTATAATAAGGTTTATGGTATGGTGCTGGGCAAACCTACTTTCCATCTAAACATTGTCTTAAGCACTACCATTGTCCCGTTTATCAGTAGATGTAAAGGCCTAAAAGGGGGTGCCGAAAATCGTTATTACTGATTTTGAACTGTCAGTGAACTTCTTCAGTGTGATGGTATGATGATGATGCCAAAAACATTCCACAAAACATTCATTATTTACATTAATCACAGACTAGGAACCTATTTAGCGATCCTAAATCCATCCATCCAAACGTTGCCTGGAAGAGATCGCTATTGAGCGATAAGGCCGCCCATTGTAGTACATTTAATGCAACCTGTTTTGTTTTATATCATACGAATATGTTTCGGTGTTATTTAGGTGCAATAAAGCGTTTTCATTCATTCATTCATTCATCCCAAATCCTAATAGGGACTAATGGTTTTCTTTATATTTCAGGAACTGAAATTACTGGCCTCGCCCATCAACTAGGATATGAACGTGAAGTCATCCGAATATGGTTCTGCAATAAACGCCAAGCACTCAAGAACACCGTCAGAATGATGTCCAAAGGCATGGTCTAGTTTAGAAAATTAAAAAAAAAACATTGTGACAGCTAACACTACTTCCCTAAAATGTCTAGTGATGGGAACTCATCCAAATTTCTTATCGATATCGATGATATCACTTTAAGATCTGCACGTAGTCGTGATCTTATCATACTCACTTTTTTTTTTGCATCGATAGTACCTAGGTATGTATTTTGACAAAAATGTTTATGAGTTTCACTTCTTATGAAGAATGTTCGGGCCTTAATAAAATTAATATTACCGCAAATCTTTATGCGATTCCAGCCAATTTAAACATGGAAGTAGATGCATAGTATTAAGTGTAACGTAATGTATTATAAAACAATTTCGACTGAAATATTCGTCTCGATGTAGTTTACAATGATGATGGAATGATGAATGTCGTAGTAATGTAGGTGTTTATTGATTAGTACAAAACAATGAATCGAGACTTTGATGTGTCGTCAATTTCTTGAAATTTAAAATTATCTGAATTGGTTGTTTTTACGATATGCAAGCACGTTTACACACCCGTTACCTACTTTATTAAAATATTCATGTTTGTACAAACATAAATATTAAGTAAATTAGTTTCAAGTCCTATGAACATGTAAGCAGAACTTCGAGTTCTGTACCTAGGTCTTTACTAAATAATTAATTTCCACCACGCATCATAAATCAATACTTTTATTGAAATATCGTTTTTTTTTACACATTTTTTTAATGATATTTTCCAAATGAGTTTAAGTTTATTTTGTTTTTATATCCCACTATATAAAAATAAGTAATGCATTTTGTAAATAGGTACAATAATTATATTTTGAGTTCATCAGGAACGTGACGAAGCTGAAACAATCACAATAATTTATTTAAATACTCTGAATTGTTTCGTTCTATTAGCGAATGTTGCACTTTCTATTGCTAGGAATAATCTCGATATAAAGTAGATAAAAATGTGTCGTCACTTTAGAACCTACTGTGAGTTTTTTGATCTATGGTAGGGTTTTGTTGATAGTTAGGTATTAAAACTAAATAGCTTAATATTAATAAACGATGTCTTTATTATAACTTGTAAATATTGTTTGAGTAATTTTATTTTGTAATGTATTATTAGTTAATTATTAGCTTTTCAAAAAAGTTTAATTGTAATAAGGGTACCTAGATTACTTACTAAAACAGGTACAAGTTGGATTTTGTGGCGATATTGACTTTATGTTTTCAGACAATGACAAAGTTTGTTAAATAATAATATGCATCTCATTATTAGAATTTCATAAAAAAATTATGTTACATTTAGGTACTTAACAGGAGGTCTAAAAACAGTTATGTACATAATTTACGGGCAGCCACAATTGAACTAATAAAATTGCCTCGCATTTGGAAAGTAGATTTTGAAAAAATATATTAGATTATTCCAAAAAACTAAAATTTTGAAATTGTTTAAGATAATTGTGTTTGTGATAGCCTGCCCGAAATTTATGTATGTTATACCTACTAAAATAATACTTCATATTTTTATTATATTTTTGTTTTATCTTTGAGGACCTAGTGCCTTATTGATAATGTCTTATGTATGAATATCTACAACGTTTTTATGTAAATTAGATAAAACTTAGAGCATTTTTAAATTTTAGCCTATCAAATAATTTGTAGTTTCGACTAAAGACCTGCTGTTAATCGTACCATCAATAGAATAAGGCTGTAATGTAATATTGTATGTTAATGACCAATGAAAACCAACTTGTGATCATTAATATTTGTACTGTTACCTACTACTTAACAAGAGTCGTTAAAAAATAATAATTATAAAAAAATTAAACATATTTTTCGGCTGTTGAAAATTGTAAATACAATTTAAGGATAATAAAACTATTTGGATTAATATTTAGGAACAAATGAAAAAAATATTATCAAAATTTATATTTTCAAAAATTATTAACAAAGCAAAAGTGTATTTAAAAGGAATGTTTGGCCATTACAAAATTTTTTCTCGGAACGGGTTTTTTATCGACTTAATAAGCACCTCTACAACCACACTCAAGCAGTATGGTAAACAGTGACGTCAACTGCGATGCGATGTTGCGAAGGATCTCTGCCTCAAAATGAAATCAGTTTGTTCATGATCATTATTATTTATTTATTACAAAAATTAATCCATCACCAAAAAAAATAGCATTGAAAAGCACAAAAAAAATACTTAATTAAATTATTAAAAATAAAAATCATCAATGTTAACTTCACTGTAAAAAGCTATCTACAAAAAATTATGAATAAACTGATTTTCAACAAACAATTAGCGTAATAGTATGACCATAGAATAAGTACAAATGATAATAAAAGATAAACTGCTAGTCCTGTAACTAATTAATAATAATAAATATACCTACCTAAGGCCCTGCAAAATCGCATCGCACCCTGGTTTTCATGATTCATATAATAATAGTAAATACCTAGTAATACAAATTATAAACTCTACACATAACTTCAGCTGTAACACATAATCAAACCAAACTGTAATAGTATAATAGTGTATTCATTTTTTCTTCCATAATGGTACCGAACGAATGACTAATGGCTGCTGGATTTATGAAAGGAAGCAGAATAAAGGCAGATAACTGTTTGATTGCTTGTTTTATTATACCTATTAATATAAATATATTTTTAATGCAGTACCTACGTCCTACCTAGAATAAATTAATAGGTAATAGGTACTTTAAAAAAAACTGCGTGGAGTGCCTCCACGCGGAAGAAGTGAAACTTCGAGTGCCACGCATTCACTCTCGCTCTGTCTCTTTCTATTCCCCCGCTTTCATACCCCTTCCATGGTAGCGTTAAACGTTTCGCAACCTTGTTGGAAGTGGAAGTCGCATTAGAAGTTTCACTTCAATAAGCATTAAATAAGAGTACCTAGCTAGGTAGGTACCTAGGTACATAACTATTGATGCTAGCTTTTTCAAACACTCAAATAAAACTTTCTGGGGAGTGCCTTATAATCAACTCTGCACTAGAATGTTATAAATGAAGGTGTTTTCTGGAGGTATTATCTGTCAAAGGTGTCCAAACATTTTATCGATATCGATAGTTTTGAATTGCACGCACTAATTAGGTAAATACCTACTCGATGAAGATCCACCGAACGAACACCTATATCACCCTGATTCTTGTAATCTGTATTTCGGTCATCCGGTCATTCTTCCAAGATAGGTCATCACAAATAATCACAATCACAAACAATTACTTGCCATACTGAAAAAGAAAACAAAATGAATTAAAGACGCTGCTACCGACATCTAGTGTATATTGATTAAACTTTATTCAAGAAGAAATCTGGCGATAAGACCTACTAATTAGAGGTGTTCGGTGGACCTTATTCTTTGGGTAGGTAGATCCAAAGAATAAAATTATGTGTGTTACCTATATAAAAATAATTAGGTATGTAGGTAATATTAAAGTAATCTGTGACTTATTCGTATTATGTTACTTGAGTACTGTAGGTAGGTTACCTACCTATACATAAAACACAGCCTTGAGGTAGGTACCTGCAAACGTAGGAAGGTACCTACCCACACCCATCCAGGGTAGTGTAAGTGTACTAATAGTGAAGGGCTTTTACACTCAAGCACTTCAAGCATGGATTCTTTGCTGAATCGATAATAAACCAAGAAGATGAAGTTGCTGAATCGAAAGACTAAATTTGAGCTTAAACAAATGGTTATTTATGTGTGACAAGGTTCCTATAACCATGTGTTCTGTGCGTAAAGTAGGTAATTTTCATTATCTTTATCTACTTGTTTTTGTTGAGAGAAGAAAATAACCACTCATTTAAGATAGGTAGGTAGGCTAGGTATGTACCTACAAAATATACTTTTTACTGTAAGTATGAGTGCGCACACTGCTCACATAGAAAACCAAATATTAATAGGTACCCCAATGCCCAGCAGCATCCATCCAACATCCAAGTGACTGTAGGCACATCACCACAGCACATCACTAGTATTAGGTACTGACCGACCGATTCAACTCAACTCAACTGACAGACTCACTCAGTGAAATTTAAATATGGCGGCGGAATTTCTTATCAGTTCCTGTGTGTGAGAGTTTGAGTGATTTTATTGTGATTTCCGACTGAAATAGATCAATTATAAATAGAAATTATAACGAGGACGACTAATAATAAAACACAGCAAAGCTGTAATTAGCTCGGTAAGGTGTAAAATCGAGATTTTGTCTGCACAAATAGCCGCGAACAAAAATACATTCAGCGAACATCTGACTGACTATACAAATAAACATGAGGATGTTCGCAAAGGATTGATGAATTGCGTCACAGATTGTCGGGAATACCGCACGTAGCAATTGCAAATGTACTGGGGGTGATGTGAGGGCCTGAAATGATTCATAAGGTTAATTGACGCAGAGTTCGGTGGCTTGACCTCTTGAAACTCTACGAACTGTGTTGTGTGATCCTCGTTAGCTAGGGCTTATCGTAAAGACTGGTTGGAGTAACCTATGAGATGATTGAGAGCGTATCTAGGCGCGCGTTCAGTAGTACAAGTGGTACTTACAATGTGCGGGCTACAGAACTAGCACGAGACAGGAAACTGAACATTTTCAACGTAACTGTTCAGTTTTTGGATGAGACTGAACACCCTTTTCAGATTGAGGTGAGTTCTGGACCTTTCGTACACTAGCAGCTCGGTATCTGATGTCTTGGATTACTGTAGGTTCCCACCGAAAAACATTCACAATGAAACATGCACAACTCTGTGGAAATATCGATTTGCGTTTCCACCACTGTTTGTAAGGATTTTCTTGTATGGATTGTGTTGTACAAATCTCGCAACACTTACAAGCTGTACATGTTTACCGATCTAGCTGGATAAAAGTAAGAAGTCCTACGATATCCTTACTCGTATGTTTGAAACCTATAATGTACTTGTTCCAGAAAAAAGCCAAGGGCATTGTATTGTTGGACCAAGTTTTCACACACCTAGAGTTAGTTGAAAAAGATTACTTCGGACTCCAGTTTACTGAAAACGGATTACCACCTAATGCATCAAATAGTGACACAACGGTAATTGTAATTCTGCTTTAAACATATTCATTGTATTCATGAACCATTTTTAAAAACTATAATATTTATTTAGTTTTTTGTTCAATAAATATTTATAATATACTTTTTTTTGTAAATACATAGTAACAGCCAGACGCAGAACAAACATTCATGTTTGCCACACACAAATTATTTAATCTGTTTCATTTGTTACAATGCTACCGCATTCATTCATGTCATCATCATCATCTTAGCCCAGTATAACCCGCTGCTGGGTATAGGCCTCCTTCATTTTATGCCAGCCTCCTTGGTGTTGTGCGTCTCTCAACCAGGTGTTTCCTTATTCATTCATGTCATACTTCTGAACTAATTTTATAAAAAGGAAAGATTTGATTGTTTGTTTGCATTGAATAGGCTCCGAAACTACAAGACCGATTTAAAAAAAAATCACGGTTGGGAAGCTACATTATTTCCGGGTGACATAGGCTATGCTATATTTTCAAAAAAAATTAGGTGTCCCTACTAAAACTCAAATAATGTAACCCAAGGTGTAAAAAAATTCATTACCTTAGAAATTTTTATTAAATACCCATGCGAAGCTGGGACTGACCGATAGTATGTGATAATCTAGTATACCTTGTTTCGAATGAACAATAGAAACCAGTGTGGCAAGTATATAGTCTGCTTCACAGTGGCTTTCTACTCATTGTATTTATTTATCTAGTTAAGTGTAGGTACTTGTAATAACTAATAAACAGTTACATTTACCTATTTGACTTTCCTGTTTAGCTTTGCGGCACAGAATATTTATTGCACTGAGCCTGTACAATACTAATTTGTGATGGGGGAATGTGATCTGCACTGATGTTCTGCATTGGGGTGTATTGTGCATTGTCTCCTACTGACCTCACCCCAGCCAGCCCAACTCTTTGGGTCAAAGACTTTGGGCTGATGACAGAAGTGTTTTTTTTTTATTTAATAGGCAAACCCAACAGCACACATACTGTACATTACAATAATCACTTTTGAAAACTTTATTAGATTGATGCCCTATTATAGATGATAAATGCATTAACTCTAAGAAAGTTCTAGATTCTGAGAACCTAGTTTACTTACTTTATTGAGGTCACTAAGGTCTGCGATAAATACAACATATTGTTGTTTACTAAAGATACCAAGCGATTTAATTCTTAAGTATACCTATTTAAATGTGGAACACGGAATTGTCCCCTTATAGGTACACTAGTACAGTCAGTATCAGAAGTGCATCACTGTTTATCTTATCTGATAAAATCATTGTCATTGAAAAAAAATATTGTTTAAAATATTGTCATTATAGGTGACTCATTTTAATCTTTGAATTGGTCTTGGTCACCCTATTGATGTCTAGTCATAACAGAAAAATGTAAAGAATTTTTTTGAGTCATTCATTGAAAAGATGTAGGTACATATTTAAAACTGAAGATACTGTAGTACATACCTACTTTTCAGTTTGTGAATTTTACTTTTCATATCCAAAGGTGAATGCGCTTTTGTTCGACTCAAACACCGTTTGAATTTAATTTTAGATTTCTTTGTACGAAATGCTATGTAACATTGTTTGGGGTCGTGTGACGTCAATGGATGAGAAATGATGAAACTCGTTCCTGGAAAGTTAAAATCAATTAGGCAGGTTATACCAGTGGAGTTCTTCACTGATATAATTATATATAACAAAATAGCTTCCGCCCGCGACTACGTTTGCGTCTCGTTGGATCCCGTTGATTTTCCGGACAAAAAAGTAACCAATGTATTAATCCAGGTCACGGACAATATATTCCAAGTTTCATGGAAATCGAATCAGTAGTTTTTGCGTGAAAGAGAAGCAAACATCCATACCTACATACAAATTTTCGTGTTTATAATATTAATAAGAAGGCTGCTATGAAATCTGAGGAATCGATGTAACCTTCTAATAGAAATAATCGATCGAGTCGCATCGCGATAAAGTACCATTTCGAATGCAACCATACGAATTCGATTATTTCAATGCGGATAAGTAACTTATCTTCGATTAAGGGTGGGTATACACAGGCAGCTTCAAGCAGTAGCATTCGACTGCTCCAGACTGCGTAATCAATACAGTCTTCTATTGGCAGACATCACAGTTCAGTCGGTTAGCTCTGCCTTCCGTGCTGTGGTTTGCGGGTTCGATCGCCACTAACAAACATTTGTCTAGTATAGTATTAATGATCTGTGGTGCTGGCAAAAAAACGATGTTTGGTCTGTGTCAGGGTATTACTATGTATGTATAAGTATGTATTTAGAAAAGTATATAAGACTTCTATCAGTAATTTAGTACCCATAGTAGAGTAGCTTAGTTTGAGACTAGAGTGCATTGTGTGAAATGTCCGTGAATATGTATTTATTTATTACACAGCAAGCTGTGTAATAAATAAATACATATTCACGGACAAGGCTACGAACATTAATTCTGACTGCTCAAGAGCAGTCAGAATTAATGTTCGTAGCCTGATGCTATCGACTGCTTTTGCTTCGAGCTGCTTGTGTATACCCGCCCTAATAACCTTCAATTTATTGTAGTTGATATAATAATATCAACATTGTATTTTACAGAGATGGCTAGATAGTTCTAAGTCGGTGAAGAAGCAAGTCGGAGTCAACGCACAACTGTGGTTAGCTGTTCGATTCTACCCTCCAGAACCTTCGAGATTGGCGGAAGAGTATACGAGATATCTCCTGTGCCTTCAGATTAGGAGATTATTGCTGGACGGGAGAATTAATGCGCCTAAGAACACTGCTTTGCTTCTGGCTTCGTTTACTGTTCAAGGTATGCCTATTCACAACTAAAATGTAATGAAAAACCCATATTTAAATATTTATTCACAAAGAAAATACTAGTACAGTATTTACAATACAAAATACACATGAAACAGTTGAGCTATCTACAAACCTTTGCAATGGATTTATAGATAGCTCAACTGGTCCAGATCAGTACCAATCCAAAGCGTGCCCAAGACACTAGCGGCATTGCCGGAAGTAGATCTCTCCCAAGACGCGCCATTGAGGCCCGTCTTCAACATACTAGTGAACTAATACCTCTAATAACAATTCATAGATTTCAATTTAATTTTGTAACAAAACAAGATCTTAAATAGGACATGTTGCATTACAATAACAATTTTCCTGCAAATAAACAATTTAGATAACTTCAATTAATCCTTGTGTTTACATATGTATAGTTTCCTTTAATAATTACAAACGAATTTAAAAGGCGCATCATAGGGCCCATTCGATGGAACGACGACATAATAATGAGTAACTAACTCAGTGGATAAAGAAGGCTGGAATCTATAAGGAACTAAATATATACTTGAAAATCTTTCTGAAAGTCTTTCAGTCTGTTTTATTCTGATAATAATATGATGATGAATAAAAATAATTATTTACAAAATACACATGAAACAGTTGAGCTATCTACAAACCGTTGCCAACGATTCATAGATAGCTCAACTGGTCAATATCAGTCGATAATTAATTAAATAAATAAATAAATAAATAAATATACACGGACACTTAACACAACGCCTTCTAGTCCCAAACTAAGCAAAGCTTGTACGATGGAAACTAGATGGCTGATAGAATACACACATACATATTTTTTTTTTTTTTTTGTAAATACATACTTATAATACATAGAAACACCCAGACACAGAACAAACATCTATGTTTTACAACACACAAATGTTTGTTCTCGGTGGGGATCGAACCCACGACCCACAGCACGGAAGGCAGAGCTACTACCGACTGAGCCATGACGCCTGTCAATGGAATGAATGTAAAATAATAGATTATTATATTTAGAGTTATTATTATGTGTCTAGGAATAGGTTTATGCATTTAATATCATTCAGAAGTAATATCATTCATCAATTATTTATTTGTTTTATCCACAGCTGAGTTAGGAGATTACAACATATCAGAGCACCCACCAAACTATCTATCGGATCTCTGTTTGCTGCCGAAACAAAGTGCTGAGGACGAGAGAAAAATACGGGAGTTGCATAAACTGCATAGTGGACAAGCCCCAGCGGACGCAGAAGCGAACTTTCTAGAACACGCTAAAAGACTTGACTGTTACGGTGTGGAGTCTCACCCTGCCAAGGTAAACTAACACTTATTTTGTTACTATTATGGTATAAAGTGGTATGGTAATGAATGAAGACAACACGAAAATTGGAGACAAATTAAATAGTGGGCAGGTATCGGCAAACGTAGATGGGAACTTTCTAGAACACGCACTATTACGGTGTGGAGTCTCATCCTGCCAAGGTAATCTAGCTCTTGTTTTGTTACTGTAACGGTATAAAGTGGTATGGTAATGAATGGAGACAACAGAAAAATTGCGCAAATTACCGTAGTTTTTAAACAGTTTTTTTTTTCAGGATTACCACGGCAAGGACATTCTGATAGGCGTTACGTCAATAGGCATAGTCGTGTTCCAGAATAACATTCGTATAAACACGTTTTCTTGGGGGAAAATAGTAAAGATTTCCTTCAAGAAGAAGAGGTTTTTCATTCAGCTAAAGCGGGAAGCGGTAAGTGAACTTGACGTCTGTTTTTTTGTTTTGTTTTTAGTTATTTTATAGGGGTGTATGTTATAAAAAGTTAAAGAAGACATTATGTCTGCCATCATCAGTATTTCCTGAAAGATATAACCTAGGAATTTTCAAGAAAAGAGTGAATAGGTGCATTATAGCTAAGCGCGCTCTACCTTAGGCTGCAACTACACTTACCACCAGGTGTGCTGGCAGCCAAATGCTTAGCACATTAAAAAAAATCGGAATAGAGTACCACTAAACAAACGTCATAAAAAAAACTTTGTTCTTATATTTTGTCTCAAATTCCAGTCTGAAAGCTACGATACAGTGCTCGGCTTCAACATGCGCACATCCCGCGCCGCGAAGGCCCTCTGGCGATGCAGTGTCGAACGCCACGGGTTCTTCCGTCTCAGGGGGCCGCGGCGGAGGCCTTTGTTGGCCGCCTTAGGGGCCTTGGCGGGGATCGCACACCCCGCAGTACTGAGGACCGAGACGCAGGCGATCAGTGATGCCGCGAGATCTAGGACCAGTAATAGGAACTTTGTAAGGTAATTGAACTAATGTTAATGTGTGATAAAGCTGTAGATAAGGGTATTCGGGTACATTAATTATGCTATACACAAAGAATACCTAAGTACATATTAAGTGAACAGCAGATTGAAGCGAGTCGTGCAAAACACTCAGTATATTTTCGCAATGAAAATAATGGAAACGGATAGTTTAAATGCAATATTATGTACTTCTCAATTCATGTATTCCCAATGAATTCTGATCCGCATCTGAACGGGATTTTGACATTGCACCTCCCGCCAGCCTTAAACTTTGGTCTCGCGATCGTAACACGCAACATGCGGCGCCGGACACGTCATAATCGTATGGAAAACGTCAAGAATTGTATTTTGTTCAAATTCAAATTCAAAATCATTTATTGCACTTATGTTGTTTTAAAGATGTTGTACAAAAGTTAGTGTACCAAACATAAACCCTGTTAGGGCACAGCAATTTGTTGAGGTGTACATAATATGCACTAGGTGGCATATTTCAGTAGGTATCTAAGATACAAGATGTTTATTTTCTTATTTAAATAAGTGTTACAATTTGATCTTAATATAGTTAAGATAGGCACTTTACAACATAATCACTTTTGCCTGGTATCGCAAAAACTTAAACTTAATATTTTGTAGGTATGTCTATTTATCTTACTTTTATAAATTTTTTCATTAAAGATGCGTTTCTCTATAAACCAATTTTTCCTATTCTGTTGTTTATTTATTGGCATACTAACATGCACTCCTTTGCAGTATCCGTTGCAGTATGCGTCAGCGGCGAAGAGCAAACGCGGTACGCTGCGTTGAACCGCACACCTAACTCTATTCTATGTATCTCCAGACGCAGTAGTTCCCGTCATCGTTCACAATCAGCCGGCACGACGTCACCGCCGACAAGCGTCGCGGCGCTCAGCGTGCGCGGCGCGCGCGTGACGTCACACACAGAGCCCGCGCCCAGGCACGCCTGGAGCGACGCACACTCACAACCCGATCTCAAGTAATCTATTATAATATTATTCTAAACTAGCCGTCGCCCGCGGCGTTGCTCGTCTGCTCTTTAGAGTGTGACGTTTCAAAATTCCTTTCTTATTGCACCCCTGTACTATATAAGGATACTGCCCTCCAAATTTCATACCTCTAGGACTTATAGTTTAGGCTGTGCGTTGATTCTGAGTCAGCTTCAAAAGAGTTTTATATATTGACTAGCCGTCTCCCGCGGCGTTGCTCGCGTTAGAGTGTGACTTTTCAAAATTCCTTTCTTAGTGCGCCCCTACACTATATAAGGAACCTACCTTCCAAATTTCATACCTCTAGGACTTATAGTTTAGGCTGTGCGTTGATTCTATGTCAGCTTCAAAGAGTTTTATATATATTGATGATGATGATATATTGATATATGACATACTATTACTAGCTGGTACCCGCGACTTCGTACGCGTGCGAAACTTTCCGCCAAAATATCTGTCAACCAGCATACGATGAACCTCGTAGCAAAATGGCTGCTTTTGGTTTAGAGAGTTTAAGCTGTATCTAAGAATCCACATCTTTGATTTCAATAAAATATAGCCTATGTTTCAATCCGGAAAAAGGGCTTCCGAAAGGTATAAGTTTCATTGAAATTGGTCCAGTAGTTAAGGCGTGATCCGCGAACAAACAGATAAACAGACAAACTCGATTTTTGGAATCAGAATCGTTTATTTAATAGATCTGCATATTTAGTTATATTCATATTTTTTCATAGGGGCAGACGGACAGCGGGAAGCGACTTTGTTTTATACTATTTATTTAACCTATTCTGTCCCACTGCTGGGCAAAGGTCTCCCCCAAAATTTTACACTGGTCCCGGTCGTTGACGTTGCTCCACCACTCTCTCATTACTGTTTTACATTACCTACAACGTCAACACCTACCTAAAGCTAATAGAAGACCGACTGGATGTGGACTCAGTGTTAATGAAGCACTGGGATACGGCGCACACTGTGCACACCTGACTGTTTATGGTGTTTCTATGTGTTTTACTTTTGTGCGCCGTTAAATCCTAATATAAATTAATTTGTTAAATGCTTATTTCTAATATGGCTGTTAATCATTCTGTTCTAACCTATTAATCATGTGTATGAATGGCTGAAATAAAGACTTTGAATTTGAATTTGAATTACTATTTTATACTATGTGGTAATTATTTCCAGTAACACAGACATCCTAGAACGCGTCCTCCGAATCCCGTTAACTTACATGGACGAATCCGAATCGGCTTCGGAAGCTCACGACGAGTCCGTGCTCATTCACCTCTCAGCAGATTCAGAGGGAGTGTTCGGATTTAACGTGCGCGGTGGCGGTGGAGCTCCGGTACTCGTGTCTCGAGTAGCCGCTAGAACTAGAGACCAATTGCAACAAGGAGATCAGGTAATAACAACCTTATATTATTTTGAAACGTGGACACTGACAGTAGGTTTGGTCCACAAGCTGAAAGTCGCTCAGCGAGCTATGGAGAGAGCTATGCTCGTAATTCCTCTGAAGGATAGAATCCGGAACGAGGTTATCCGACAGAGAACCAAGGTGGTCGACATAGCTCAGAGGATTAGTAAGCTGAAGTGGCAGTGGGGCGGCCATGTTTGCCGCAGAACCGACAATCGTTGGAGAAAACTAATACTCGAGTGGAGACCACGTTTAGGCAAGCGTAGTGTAGGACGCCCTCCGGCTAGGTGGGGGGACGATCTGAGACATGTAGCTGACAAACACTGGATGAGAAGAGCCGAAGACCGGGCTCAGTAACGCGTCTTGGGAGAGACCTACGTCCAGCAGTGGACTGATATAGGTTGATGATGATGATAATGATGATTACATTGTTATCTATCAAAAAGCAAGCTCGTATAACTTAGTGGCTAACTCTGTTGACGGAGTTTTTAGGCCGCCTTAAGGCCACCGTCACGGCTTAACGACTGCTAGAGCCGTGACCGACAGTTTAACGTGCCCTCCGAAGCACAGAAAGCGCTCAGATATAAATGCCGCTAACGGTCACCCATCCAAATAGTGACCGCGCAGAACGGTGCTTAACTTAGATAATCGGTGAAGATTGACTAAGCATTAAGCAAGCTACGCCACGAGCGCTTCAACTGTTATCTATCTATATCTATACTAATATTGTAACGAGGAAAGATAATTTGATTGTTGGTTTGCATTGAATAGGCTCCGAAACTACTGGATCGATTTGAAAAATTCTTTCACCTTAGGAAAGGTACACTATCCCCGGGTGACATAGGATATATTATATTTTCAAAATAATTAGGGATCCTTGCTAACACTCCAATAATGGCATACTTTAGAGCAAGAAAAAAGACACCCACCGTTAACACTGTTCTCGGATTCTCGAGGATGCATTAATTATGTAAATTAAGGCAAAAACTCATTCATAAAAGAGTCTTATCTGCTCTGTGTTAAGATACAATTTAGTATTTCGTGATATTTTCACAGGTACTATCGATCAACGGGAATGACGTGGAAGACATGAAACACGAACAAATCGTACAACTTATTAGAAGCACAAAGGGTGTTCTAACGTTGGTCGTCAAACCAAACGGTAAGATTAACGCTCACAATACTTAATTCATCGACAGGGGCTGAGCAGTACCTTCTTCTTCTCTACAATAATGGCCTGTGTCCGTCATTTCGACAGACAATTTTGCCAATGTCAAGTGATATAATTGTAATAAATAAGTCAAGTCAAGTCATTTGTCAAGTCGCCTGTCGTTTGTTTTGAAAAGAAAATGGTGGATTTTCTCTTCAAAACCTAACACGAATTTTCACATTCAGAAAAACCACTTTACACACATTTATTCCAATGGCTCACACTTTATGTTACGACCTAAGTATTATTGGTTAAAATTCCACCAAAATTAAACAACAATACTCACAATAACACAAGAAAAACTATTAAAATAAAAGTGCTGTGTCGTTTCAAAAAATGTCAAAACTCGTGTCCGAGCAGTACCTCTATCACGAACAAATCTGACAGTTGCCGAGTTAACGTATTCGAGTTATATTGCGCGTCAATGCCAGCTCGACTGCCAACCGTTGCAGTGTCACCGCGCAGTGTATCTTGGATACGCTAGCGTTACGATACGTTTGCGATTGTCACATGTATAAATAAATATAAATAAATATATTCACGGACACTTAACACAACGCCTTCTAGTCCCAAACTAAGCAAAGCTTGTACGATGGAAACTAGATGGCTGATAGAATACATACATACATTTTTTTTTTGTAAATACATACTTATAATACATAGAAACACCCAGACACAGAACAAACATCTATGTTTACAACACACAAATGTTTGTTCTCGGTGGGGATCGAACCCACGACCCACAGCACGGGTGCACAGCATTTATTCGTGATCAAGGCACTGTCCTCCGAACGAGGTTCAACGGCCATTTGCCTAGATGGCGTTCAACATGGTCCGGTTAGGTTAGCCCTAGGACCTTCTGTGTTTTTGCATTTCATCTTAGCCTGTTGTCTTACACAACGTTTAGGTACTTGATTTTTTTATTCATTTTAAGCCATTTTGGCGTAACTTCTCTGCAGGAAAAGGTTGCGAAAATTTTGGAATTTTTTGAAGTGAAAACTTGTTGTGATTTGAACGGAAAAAGAGACAGACACATAAATTCATAAGATTTAACGTGGGAGAAAATGAGATAGGAAACATTATACAGTGTTTCTTAAGGTCGTGGCTTTTTTTTTTTTTTTTTTTATATATTTTGTGCCTGTAAGTTCTGAACCGTAATCGATTTAGTAGTACATTATTGTTTTTTTTTAACAGTTCGATCGACCTTGATACATTTTGTTTGTCACATTTGCAATTGATTGACTCACGTGGGTTACATATAGATGGCGTTATGTTGAAATATCGATGAACATCTAATTGTATTTTTTTTTACCAGCAATATACGAAACGCACAATCAAGACGCAGTTTCCGAGGAGCCAGCCGTATGCTTCGTACCTCTTAGTTCAGTGAAACTAGAAGGAGATGCGTTGGAACAGTCGATGTTACTTCTAGGCGATGGCTTAGCCAATGGCGCTGCTCTGACGCAATACGATACATTGCAAAGACGAATACCAGAAGAATCTACCGCTATATCGAAACAACCGAAGAATATTAACAAAAATCGATACAGAGATATTGCTCCGTGTAAGTTGATAGTTTTTTGTTACCCACTTCAAAAAAGGAGGAGGTTCTCAATTCAGTTGTATTTTTTTTTATTGTTTGTTATCTCATAACTCCGTCGTTTATGAACCGATTTGATGTACTTATACTTCCAGATTGGTCCCATAAAGTTTTCATCCAAATATATACATATACTAGCCGTCGCCCGCGGCGTTGCTCGCGATCTACCCTTTATAGAGTGTCACGTTTCAAAATTCCTTTCTTAGTGCACCCCTACACTTTATAAGGATACTACCCTCCAAATTTCATACCTCTAGGACTTATAGTTTAGGCTGTGCGTTGATTCTCTGTCAGTTTCAAAAGAGTTTTATATAATAAAAAAATTGATGGTTGTCCGTGACTTCGATTAACACATAGGCTACTTTTTATCCCGGAAAATAAACGGGATCCTACGGGACGCCGACGAAGTCGCGGGCGGAAGCTAATAATTTTAATAGAATAATAAAATAAGTTACCTATTTTATTTTTCCAGATGATTCTTCAATAGTCACTTTGAAAAATGGACCTAACGGTGATTATATCAACGCTTCATACATCAATATGGAAATACCTAACTCGGATCAAGTTCTAAGTTATATTGCCACACAAGGTATGTTACATTTACAAAAATTACAGAAACATATCTCAAAGAAAAGTAGTCGGTAATAGCTATGCATTTCGTGCTTGTGGGTCTTGGGTTCGATCCCCACCAAGAACAAATATTTTTTTTTTTAATTTGTGCGTGGCTAACATATATCTTTGTTCTGTGTTAATAATATTAATAATCAATATGTATAAAACTCTTTTGAAGCTGACAGAGAATCAACGCACAGCCTAAACCATAAGTCCTAGAGGTATGAAATTTGGAGGGTAGTATCCTTATATAGTGTAGAGGTGCACTAAGAAAGGAATTTTGAAAAATCGCACCCTAAAGGGTCTAGAACGCGAGCAACGCCGCGGGCGACGGCTAGTACACTTATATAACTCTGCATAATAAGTATTTACAAAAAAAAATTATATAAGTATTCTATCAGTAATCTAGTTCTGATAATACAAGCTTTGCTTAGTTTGGGCGTTGTGTGAAATATCCAAGAATATTTATATAATTTATTTATATTTCCAGGGCCATTATCCACCACAGTGGGTGACTTCTGGCAAATGGTCTGGGAGTCGGAGAGCACATTAGTAGTAATGCTAACAGTTCTAACTGAGACAGGCCGCGCCAAATGTCATCAATACTGGCCCAAAGTGGGCTCCACACCTTTGAAAGCGACGGGCTCCTTGACTGTCACCACCAACTGTGAACAATGCTTTGGACATTATGTACAGAGAGAAATGGTTATAAAGGTAAACTTGCTTCATCCTGTCGGTACAATCGCGTGATAATGGCAGTGACGTTAATAGCTTTATGAGGCTGACTGTACAATTTTATACACTACAATCTCGATCTTCACTGGATTAGATGTGCCCAGTGAAAGTGCAATAATTTATCTGTCAAAATGACGGACAGAGGCCATAAATAAAAGAAGAAGAGCCGCCACAAAATGACAAGAAATATAAATAAGAGACAGCCGACTTGACAAATGACTTGACATGGTTGCTTGTTATGTGAGTGTATTTAGGATGGGTACTCTGTCTGAGTCGTCTCACTATCTTTTTTTTTATTGTTGAGTCTAGTTAGATAGATCAATAATTTATTTGGCAAACACACAACACAACACTCAATTTATGTAGTTCATGTATTGTTTTCTTTTTACTACTTGCGAGTTCTTCTCCATACATAACTTGACTGTAATCAGTGGTGTGAAGTCGTGACCTGTAGCACAGGTTTTTTATAAACCCATTTCAGGCACCAGTCTCTCACAGTACAGGTTCTCTATAAGTTTTCGTGTAAGATAAAAATGGTGTAAATAAGAACCTTTTTTGTGATGAGAAAATAAATGAATTATATTATTATTATTATTATTATTAACACGAAATTACTCGTAGTTACTCAAGCATAGATTTGAGTAGAGATTTTCTGTTAGTATTAGGCTGGAATACTGAAGCGTCATTCAAATTTGAGCGCCACTTAAAATTGCTCTGCCTCTGTTTGACATTACTCATTTCGACACTCCCTACGTATCTTTGCCTAAGTGCCAGATACACACTTATACGTTTTATGCATTTTTGGCATCTACACATGTCAATCTATCATAATAAAATTTAAAAAAAATAAAAAGTCTACTCTAAGTACCTTTTTCTTAATCGTATAACTGTCCAACTTCATAATTTGCCCGATAGACAATGTTCTATCTGCCTCATACACACTTTGACGCGGGGAGGACGAGGTGCGAGTGGCGGGTAATTGCCTCTTCCACAGTTCTTGCGCGGACAGCGAGGACAATGCGTGTGCGATTCGAAAATATTTTATTGTCTCAACTACGACCAGTGAACATATATTTTTAATAAGTTCATATTTTATTTTGATTATCTACGTACAAATATGTAACTACGCACTTACATATTTATACATCGGGATTCAGTATGATCATAAAGTGTATATAGGCACTTACACAGTTATGCTTCGAAAAGATGTTGAATCATAATTCGGTAACTTACTTTTACATTATTTTACATCGGAAAGATATTCAATTAAATTTGTAGACACCCATGCACTTACATAGTTCTGCGTTTGTTTCTTCATGTTATTTTAGTAAAATAAACAACTACTTTATTAATTTTTCAGACTAGTTGATATCCACGACTTCGTCCGCATGCGAACTTTCTACCAAAATATCTGTCACCAGCATAATAATGATGAACTTTTTTTTGCATAGTATAGGCAAACGTTTGACCACAATATCACCTGATGTTAAGCGATGATGCGGTCGACGGTGTAGCACATTTGCCGAGAAGATTCAAGATGCTATTCACTCTCCTCTTGAAAACATTCAAATTATATATAAGTATTCGGAAATACAGACGCTGCGCTGGCAAGAAGTTCCAGTCCTTGGCGATCCTCAAGATGAAAGTTGAGGCAAAGCGCTTAATGCGGAGGTGGCATGTCAACCATGTAGATATGGGTGCCGCGTTTCCGTACGCCTGGTGGTCCGATGATGGCGGAACTAGCTCATAGAGCTCCATCGCACACTCTCCAAAATGTATCCGGTAGAAAACCGAAAGACTGGCAACTTTTCGCCGATGCTCGAGGCTCAGGAGCTTAGCCTTTACCAGCGCATCATTACTTATGAGTCTCGTCTGTCTATGGTCCTCAAGGCCTCAAGCTGGTATTTAGCAGAGCCATCCCAAAGGTGAGAGCAGTACTCTATACACGATCGGACTTGCGCTTGGTACAAAATAAGAAGCTGTCGCCGTGTTAAGAAGTTCCTCACCTTTGACAAGATGGCTAGCTTTTTTGCAGCTATCTTGGCCTTGGACTCAATAAACGAGCCAAAATTTAGCTTAGGTGTGAGCGAGAAACCTTTAAAGCTCAAGCTGGTCGAAGATCGGTACGGATACACCTTGGAAAGTAGGAGTTAGTTGAAGTTGACTCTTCTTTGCGGTGAACAGACCCGCCTGGGTTTTTGAAGCATTTAACTGGACAAGGTTGGCATCGCCCCTATCGTCAACGGCTTTTAGGGTTAAGTTCAATAGATCCACCATGGCCTCTCTGTGTGAATGGATTTGTGATTCACTGGATCGTGCCGCGGGTATGTATCTCTCAACATCTGGGCAATCATCTGCGTACCCAATGATACCGGGCCTAAGGAGATCATTAATGTGTAGCGGGAAACTGTGTTGCTGAGAGAACTGACCCCTGGGGGACTCCAGCATTAATTGCCAAGTGATCAGACGAGCCGCCGTCAACTACGTTCTTTCCTGCTGGTGTCACCGGCCACCGCGACGAAACACGACAAAGTCGTTTGGCGTTACGTCTTTGACAGGTGGGTGGTCACTAACCACGGCCACAGCCTTCCACCATTGTGTCATCTTCTTTGCACCACCCAGGGGCCAAGTGTAGGGTTTCATAGGATATTCTCCTACGGACGCGGACGACTAGACTCCCAAAATATAACAACTCAAAAACGATTTGACCTAGAACAAAAATAAAAACTCTTTTGGAATGTCTACACAAAGCCCAATCATATGACACCCATATGACACACCTGATATTTTTGTATGCCTTTAATCTTTTTACTCCCTTAGGACCCTCATAACTTTACAACCCCTTAACCGATTTACTTTATTTAACAAACCAACATTTAAGAGCCAAAAATAAGCTTAATTTCGTAAGCAAGTGAGGGAATTAATTGTCGAAAATGTAGAAGTATATTACCTATAAGATTATATGTTTTCAACGTTAAAACATGTAAATACCAATTAAACAGAATAGATCTACGAAGTATATCCGTGTAACAGGCAGTTACGATATTGCCGTTCTATTAAGCTCCCACGAAAAAGTATGTATGTGCCACATACGACGTTCTAAGTACCACGTAAAAATATGTACGTGTAATAAAATCGAAACCAGTAAATATTAAAATAAAACATAGTATCCATCTTAAACTTGATCTACAGTAAGAGCCTCTCACCAATTTTTACAGCAATATCTCAAAAAGGGCTAAAGTTATAGCAATTTCAACGTTTTCAAATCTTTAAAACGCTCTCCTGTAAAATTTGTGTTTTGCAGATACACAACTGTACGTAGGGAGTGTCGATTTGTAAGAGGTGGCAATAATTTAAGCGTGACTTAAATTGAGTGGGGTTTGAGTGGCGTTTGAGTATTCGACCATTCTAGTAGAGATTTGAGTAATTGATCGAGTGAGCGAAGCGAACGAGATCTTAGTGACAACTTGGACAAAAATGCTTTGTATGTTTGTTCGACGAGATCTTTTAAACCGCTTATCCGATCTTCATAGAATTTGGTAGGTATACGGATAGTACTCTTAGGTTTTACTGGTTTGAAAAATGAAGTAAATCGGTCAAGGGGTTGGAAAATTATGAGGTTCCAAACGGAGTAAAAAAAAATAAAGTCGTACCAAAATATCAAGTGGGTGTCATGATAGGGCTTTGCTTTTAGACATTCCAAAACCGGTTTAATTTTTATTGTATATGAAATAGTTTTGGATTTGTTGTAAAAACTACCATTTATCGACACCCCATGTGACATTTTTAACTTTTTAACCCATGTGACTTAGTAACCTCGTAACTTTCCAACCTCTTGACCGACCACGAGATCTCAGTTCGGGGCGAACTACTAGTTATATTATCATCATCATCATCCACAGCCTGACTTCACCCACTGCTGGATATAGGCCTCTCTTTTGATGTACCACTCCTTACGACCCCGCGCCAGTCTCATCCAATTTTTGCCCGCTATGACAGTGGTATCGTCTTCCCATCTTGCTGCATGACGACCGACATTTCTGTGACCGGTTCTTGGATGCCATTCAGTTAGCGCCTTACTCTACCTGTCATCATCTCGCCTCGCCAAGTGTCCTGTAGTTATATTATAAAGTTATTGATCGAGTGAGCGAAGCGAACGAGATCTTAGTGACAACTTGGACGAAAATGCTTTGTATGTTTGTATGTTTGTTCGACGAGATCTTTTGAACCGCTCATCTGATCTTCATAAAATTTGGTAGGAATACGTATAGTACTCTTAAGTTTTTTTGGTTTGTTAAATGAAGTAAATCGGTCAAGGGGTCGTGAAGCTATGAGGGTCCAAAGAGAGTAAAAAAAAAAAAAAGTCGTACAATAATTTCAAGTGGTGTGTCATATATATCACACACCATATTTATATACCATATTTATATCATATTTATATGATAGGGTTTTGTTTAGACATTCCAAAACCGTTTTTATTTTAATTCTAGGTTTTATAGTTTTTTTAGTTGTTGTAAAAATTATAAAATCGGCAAACCCAGTAACGTGAGCTACCATTTCTTGGAGTTTCAATTATTTTGTAGTTCAAGTAAGACTGGTACATAGCTAGACGGCGATTTCGAAGCGATTTGCAAAGTTTGTTAAAACCATTGGTCAGGGTTTTATTAACCTCCGACCATCACGAGATCTCAGTTCGGGGCGAACTACTAGTATTATAAACAAGTAAAAATGTTACTAGGAGTCAACGGGCGCGTGTCGCAGTGTGACACAGCTGCAGTACACGGCGTGGCCGGACCACGGCGTGCCGGAAGACACGGCCGAGTTCATCAACTTCACACAACTCTGCTCGAGACTCAGAAACCGGCGAGACTGTGAGTACTTATTTACTAGCTGATACCCGCGACCAAAGAATATGTAATACGTAGTTCCTACGTAAGAAGGAGCGGGACTCCCATTCTACCAAAATTACACGCTGAAAATCTCGTTTTGTATGAAACGTGACTAAAATTTTGAGCCCCGTTTCATACATTGTTCGTTTTTCGAAAGCACGAGTCTAGTTCGAGAGTTTCCACCAATATATCTGTCAACCAGCATACGATGAACCTCGTAGCATATGGCTGCTTTTGGTTTAGAAAGTTCAAGCTCTAACTAAGACCACGTCTTTGATTTTTAGTAGATCTGCATATTTAGTTTATCCATATCTTTTATTTAACTTTTTGGCGTTTTTACTGTTTTATAATAGTACTAGCCGTCTCCCGCGGCGTTGCTCGCGTTTTCAAAATTCCTTTCTTAGTGCGCCCCTACACTATATAAGGAACCTACCCTCCAAATTTCATACCTCTAGGACTTATAGTTTAGACTGTGCGTTGATTCTCTGTCAGCTTCAAAAGAGTTTTATATATATTGATGATGATTGATGATAGAATGTACTCAGCGTTCAAAAGTATGGCTAATACTGTTTTCTAAAAATTTTAAAAAAAAAAACAAAAATCTAGAATAAAAGATATGGATAAAACTTTTATTCTAGATTTTAGATTTTTTAGAATTTTATATAGTCTGGTGGGGTGAGAATAGTTTATACATTAATTTATTGTAAAACGTGCAATTTTTCCGACTACTTTTTTTATTTAATTTCATAAAAATAAAACATACTTACCTCCGTTATATTCCAGTAATACCCACAGTCGTTGAAGAAGACGAAGACATAGAACAAAGCCTAGCCGACCCTCCGATGATAGTACATTGTTCCGCCGGCGTCGGTCGCACCGGCGTACTCATTCTCGCTGAGACGGCACTCGAGATGTTATCTCGCAGGCAACCGTTATACCCGCTCGAGTTAGTGCGAGCCATGCGCCGGCAACGACCCATGTGCATACAGAATGCTGTAAGTACAACTCCCGACGCGGTTTTATAGCTCTGACATTGAAAGTTAGATGCTTTGCGCTGCGAAAGAGATATTATTATAAGTTTTGAAATTTTTGTTCATATTATTGGCAGTGTTTTCTTATAATTTTTTTCTTAATAAATACATTTGCTGACTTTTTATACAACTTAATGATTGAACAAGCCAATGCCCACGTAATGTTAAGTGGTAAGTGTGGTAACGATGCATTGCTTCACTGAGCACATCCACTGAGAACGTGTTCTGTGATGCATTGCACTGCGCCCACCACTGAGACAAAAGTATTAAGTCTTATGAAAGTTATTAAGTCTCATGAAAGGTATTAAGTGTCATAAAAATTAATGTCTCATGGAAGGTATTAAGTCTCATGAAAGGTATTAAGTCTCATGTACCTGACTTCTGTTGACTAACTTATTACTTTTGTTACAGAGCCAATACAAGTTTGTATGTGAAAGCATACAGGCTGCTTACGCACAAATGAAACAGCAAAACTTGAACAATTCTTCAGAAACTGGCTCTACTTGACTTACCAACGTGAACCTTATGTCTTACTGGATAAAGTTTAAAAACGCATATCAGTGTATCTGTGTAATTCTCATATGTGTCATCGTCGAGATATTTTAACACTTATTACAAGCAACATAAGAATTATTTTCTCTAGTTATGAATTACCGGGACTAATAAGACCGACGATTCTCGAAAACTTACAAATGTTTCATACATTTTGTCAAATTGGTACGTATTTGTATATTCTGTAACAGATTTTTTTACGCTATTGCTGTATTTATTCAATAGGTTCCGACTTGGATTAATAGCTCTGAGTTTAAATAGAGGGGAAGCGGGAGGGTGCTTTGTGCACTTAAAGAGTTCGATGTAAGAGTCACAAAAATAATCAGAAGTTTTTACTGAAATAAATGATTTTGTGACATATTAACTAAATTATTATTATAATTAGTTTTATAAAACATGCGAGTCAAAAAACATAAAATAAAATGTTTTGTTTATTTAAAATAACGGTCCCAGTGACCATTAGGTTTATACTTTTCAGAATATTCAATGTTCGGACTTACCTTTGACTATCCCTTTCAATGTCGCAAAGTAATATTTGGACTAGTTTAAGATAAATAATTATTTCTACTAAGTAATATTTTTTCTTCTACATTTTTCGTTACAATGTTCTCGAATAATCGAACACATATCAATTTGTTATACTATTGTAAGAAAACAATTTATATTATGTTCTATTAATTTATTTCTAGCTATTAGTTATTTTTTTCTGTTACCACGAATATTGAAAAAATAAAGATTTGATTTTTGGAATTCATTTCTTAGCGCTCCTTATAACCATGATGACTGTTCTAAATCGTCTTCTTCTTCTTCTTCGTCTTCTTTTTCTTTTCTACCTATATGGCCTCTGTCCGTCATTTCGACAGACAATTTTGTCAGTGTCAAGTGATATATTTGAAATAATATAAGTCAAGTCAAGTCGGCTGTCGTTTGTTTTGAAGAGAAAATGGTGGATATTTTTCTTCTAAACTTGGAGACGAATTTTCACATTCAGAGAAACTACTTACACACATTTTATTCCTATGGCTCACACTATATGTTACCTAAGTATTATTGGTTAAAATTCCACCGAAATTAAACAACAATACTCACAATAACAAGAAGAACTATTCAAATAAAATGCTAGGTGTTGTTTCAAAGAATGACAAAACTCGAAACCATGATGACTTCTAAATAGCTTTCTTATTTCGGTAACATTTGTTTGCTTTCAAAGTTTGGAACCAACAAATGAATTTCATTTTCAATATTCGTGGTTTAAAATATTTCTGTGTGTTACAAGTTTTTATACTAGTGATTAATCTTTAGATCTTGCCTTTCAACGAATTTAACATTAAAACTTCTTTAGTTTAGTTTTCTGTGCCATTTTGTATGTTTACTTCTAGACAATAAGATTATTTCTCTAAGGGACGAGGTACACTGAAGCCGAAGCGAAGCGTCAATCTAATAATTAAAGAAGCATATATTGATGCTACTGTAATTATTGAGCTGGAAGCTTTAAGGTCGCCCGTTGTACTATGCAAAGTTAGTTTTAAGATTCGTACGTACGACCTATTCATCATCATCATCATCATCAACCTATGTCGGTCCACTGCTGGACGTAGGTCTCTCTCAAGACGCGTTACTGAGCCCGGTCTTCGGCTCTTCTCATCCAGTGTTTGCCAGCTACATGTCTCAGATCGTCCCCCCACCTAGCCGGAGGGCGTCCTACACTACGCTTGCCTAAACGCGGTCTCCACTCGAGTATTAGTTTGCTCCAACGATTGTCGGTTCTGCGGCAAACATGGCCGGCCCACTGCCACTTCAGCTTACTAATCCTCTGAGCTATGTCGACCACCTTGGTTCTCTGTCGGATAACCTCGTTCCGGATTATATCCTTCAGAGGAATTCCGAGCATAGCTCTCTCCATAGCTCGCTGAGCGACTTTCAGCTTGTGGACCAACCCTACGGTCAGTGTCCACGTTACGTTACGTTACGACCTATTACTTGTTCACAATAAAGTATTATCTATTTATTGATCCCCATCTCCAAAACGTAATGCACACTTTTCTATTGAGAAAAAAAAAGCTATATTACTAAATTGCTATGCAAATTTTTAGATTGACGCTTCGCTTCGACGTCCATGTGCTTTGATTCTTATAATGTTTTCTAATAGTGAACTTATCCAATTTCAAAAGGTGTTACTTGTATTATAAGTAATATTTATCTCTACGATTCTTGAATGTATTTTAATATGAATTACCGTTCAATTAAAAACGGAAATAAAATTAATTTTAATTTTACACGTAACTTAATGAATTTGAAGTATTTTATTAATGTAAATTATTACGCTACGGTTACTACTGTCGTATAAGACGTGCCTCTGACTACTCTCTCTCAATAACTTTACCAAATTATTTGAGCAGATGCCAGAGGACAGCAGTGGATATAAGTAGAATAGTGAAAGCGAAGTGTTCATAAAATTAAATAGTAGGTACAACTACAGGTAAGGGGTCATCCATAAATTACGTCACACTAATTTCGTGATTTTTGGACCCCTTCCCCGTCCTGGTCACAATTGTGAGACCCCCCCATCCCTACGCGTGACGTCACATATCTTGCAATTTTACATCTAGAAATTATTAATTAATTAGAACAGCACTTCCGAAATTAGTTTTATTTCAATTTAATTATTTTTTTTTATAAAAATAAGAACAAGAATATGTTACAATTTCGATAATTGGCGTCACAAAACTTAGGACCCCTTATCTTATCACACAGTGTCACACTTCGTCGACCCCCTCCCTCCCCCTTAACCTGTGACGTAATTCATGGATGACCCCTAATAAAAACTCCCGAAAACTTTTGGAGCTTAAAATACCAAGATATAAAGTTGTTTATAATAAGTAGGTACTTAACCCCTCGAAATTTCCGGGAGTACTCTGTATTTTTACAGATAAGTATGGACATAGGGCAATAAATCAAATATCTGACATGCACTAAGGTTTTCGCATACAGTTGTAAGATATCACTATAAATGTAACCGTTTATATTTTAACTCTACTAATGTTTTTCCTTGATGCATATAACTTTTGCTGACGAACTAAACATATCATTTGATAAAGTTTTTACCACAATGATCAAATTATTATTATTTAGTTACATTTCACAACTAATCGATCGTGGTTGTGCTGGTGAATTTATGCTTCTATTCCAAATCTAAACACAATCGAGACTTATGGCCGAATACTCAAACGCCACTTTAAGTTCACGCTTAAATTATTGCCATCTCTTACAAATGAGTAATATCGAACCGAGGCAGAGGAATTTTAAGTGGTGCTTGAATTTGAGTGACGTTTCAGTATTCCGACCTAAATCATGTATTTTTGGACAGATGTATTCTTATCACTCGATTTAGGTAAATTTGTTTAACTGCATTTTCTGTTTCAGCGTTTAAAAGTAATTATTAATTTATAATTATAATAACAGGATACGAATAATTATCATACGAAAATAATAAGTAATTTTAAGTTAGATTGTTGTTGAAGTTAACGTACTAGTAAGAAAAGATCGCATAACTGATGCCGTTACAAATAATATAAAGTTATCTGTTTATTATTATTCTAATATTTATCTGAACGGTTATATCGGTTATGCGATCTTATGCCGGGTTCAGTCAAATCCAATACAAAGCGAGCGAATACAAAGAACAATAGGAAATTAATATAAATTCAGATTCGGAAACATCTATTTGGTGATTTGTTTTTTTAAGTTGATATTGTATTGAATACTAGACGTCTCCCGCGGCGTTGCTCGCGTTCTACCCTTTAGAGTGTGACGTTTCAAAATTTATTTCTTAGTGCATCCCTACACTATACAGCATGTATCTACAATGGCGACAAAAAATTTACACGCGGGTAGAGCTACTTATCAGTATTCATAAAAAATAATTAAAGTACAGTCAGCTGCACTAGAATGTGTAAGATTCGTAACTTTAACAAAACTTGTATACCAGAGTATACAAGTTTAGTTTCAAAACTTTCCTTGTTGGTGGTCAATAATTGCATTCAACTTTGTTTAATATATCCGCGTGTAAGCAGTTGCTTACAATTCTTGAACGTCAATGATGGCGCTTCAACTATTGCACTGGTACGTACAAGAAAATGGTATGGTGTAATTGGGCCTTTACACACACGTGAGGAAATAGAAATAAACGCATTCATTCGCTTTTATTCACTTTGTCTAGACCCGGCATTGTAGTGTAGAATAATTTTACCTATAAAGTGTGAATGACTGATAATATATAGGGCAAGTGTTTGTTTAATAAGGGCCACAGTACATATCGTTGCATTCTTCAGCGCTGCGTTTTAGTAAAGCGCATTTTTTACTGAATTCCACAAGCTAACGTGAAATAATCAATGTGTTCTTCCAAAAAGGATTTATGACAAGTGGATGTAAGCGTGTGATGATTTGTACTTAAGCCGTTATTTTTAGCGTAGGTACGAATTTATCGTGTTTTTGGACCCCAAAATTAGTTTTCTATTTGTGACGTTTTGTAAAGTGCTGTGCATTGATTTCTGTGAGAAGAATAAATTTATTAATTTGATTTAGTCTTTTATTTATCTGCCTATGTATTTTACAAACATAAGAACTTGCTCAGCGTTTATAAGTATGGCTACTGTTTTTCGAAGTAGTGACCGTGGTTATTAAGGCTTAATTTTTTTAGGACTGATTTCAAAAATCGAGTTTGTCTGTTTGTGTATGTTTGTTTGTCTGTTTGTTTATTCGCGGATCACGCCTAAACTACTGGACCAATTTCAATGAAACTTATACTATTCAGAAGCCCTTTTTCCGGATTGAAACATAGGCTATATTTTATTGAAATGAAAGACGTGGTTAGATACAGCTTGACCTCTCTAAACCAAAAGCCGCCTTTGGCACGAGGTTCATCGTATACTGGTTGACAGATATTTTGGTGGAAAGTTTCGCACGCGTACGAAGTCGCGGGTATCAGCTAGTGTAGTCATTAGAATTGAGCGCAGTGATGTGTGCTTACTTCGTTGGCACAATGTCGATTATTTACCTACTTGCCGGTACTACCTAAGTAAATGTAGTTTAAATATAAAACAAGAGGAAGTAAAACCTACTTAGGTTTCTAATTTACGTAATAGAAAAGGAATTCTTTCTTCTAATTGTTTTTATCAACAAGTGTACATATCACAAGTAGGTAGGGACCTATGTAAGTTTGTTCGTTCTTAAATAAAATGAAATAGTTAATCAAATCAAATCAAATTTATTTAACACTATAAATTACTACAAAAACGTGCCTAGCAACAATCCGTTAATTAAATCGAGATGTAGGTACTTAGCCTAGTAAGCGAGTCAGCACAGTACCTAGTTACTGAGGGTACCTGAACTGCTGAAAAATAACAATAAATAAGGCTTGTTAACAGCCTCGTTGTTAACAGTTAAACAAGGAGAGGCTTGTTAACAGCCTCTCGCAATTTGGCCTCCATCCACAGACTTCCCGTGACTAAATGACATCGTTTCTTCGGTTAAGGGTCGCCTTAAGTTCGTGGTTACCATTTCTATTTGTAGATTCTGAGGCTGCCATGCGTACCTTTAATAAAGAGTACCTACCTACTGTAATTAATAGGTACCTACCCGTATGTTATTGTTTCGGTCGCACTAAAATACCCTATGTTGTAAATAAAATGATGTGGTCATATTTCATTTATCTATAGATAATACCTACCACAGTTCTCATTGTTAATAAAACGTGGCATCGAGTTCGTGGTATGAAAAGAATTTATTTATTTCCCGATAACGTTGGAGTGTTAATCTAAATTATATTCTTCCGTACCATTGGTTTAATTGTCACATAAAAACATTCAGATGAACGGGTGATGTTGTAAAAGTTGCGAGGAGAAAAGATTGATTCCAGGTCCAGCTGTGGACTTCTACAGGGTAATATGATGATTTGTAACTTACAAAATAGTTCAAAGTTATTAAAAAAAAATGAAAGGATTAAAAGTATCTCGATTTGGACACGATTCGCAAACCTTTCAGACGATGCTGCCTATATTTTAGCTTTTCAAAGTTACTTATTTTACTTTGATACTTTTTATGAATCGTTGGTGCTTCAAATAAAATGGAAAATAACTGCTTGTGCAGTAAAAAACTTAAAATCAATAATTTAAAAAAAATCAAAGTAAGTTCTAACCTTTCTTAATTAAATCGAAGCCGCGTTAACAAATCTGTGATTATCTATCGAGTTTAGATAGTACCAGCATGTAACGTACCCATGGTAACGCTCCGGGTCTCAGTAACGTCAGTACATCCTTGACTATCGTTTGGGCGGTTCGCCCAAGCTTCCCGCCCGCCCAAACTCGTTTAAACACAAGTGTCGGGCCCTAAAACATGTGAAGTGGTTCGTGTAAAAATACGAACGTTTCGCGCAAAAATTAACTAAGTGACAAATTTGTTCCTAATGAATTCTCATCTTAATTAATGAAAAAAATATGGTATTAGGTACTTTTTTTTATTCTGACAAAAAAGATTATTAGCTACTGTTTATAGTTAATGAGGTTTTTCTGTAAAAAAATTATAATTTTAAAGTCATCGACAAATTAATCTGTAATATGATAGATGTGCCTGTATAACGTCATGTAGGTATATTATTAATTTTACTAATCTCTTCTAAGTAGTTGATTAGGTACCTAGAAACTTTTGCACGCCAATCTCTTTGGTAAAAATATGCGGCACTTATTTATACTTTTACATCTTTGTACATAAATTACCATATTTTTATGCAAATAAATGACTTGATGGATTGATTACAATTATAACAAATTGGCATCTTGGTCATTTGAACCAACATATTGTACTTACCTACCAATAACTGCAATAACGATGAATAATCACCACTACATACATATGTACCTACTTAGGTTCTAATTATTTTGTCTTTTTTGTCTTGACCGATTTGAAGGAACTTACCACACCACGCTCAAAAATTGCGGAACTGATAACAATACAGTGTAGGATCTTGAGTTCTATACTTTAGTCACTTCCGCTGACTAAACTACTCGTATCATTTATCGGTAAATGTAACTGACTATTGACTAAAGGTACGTTCACACAGCGGGTCGAAAGAATTTTTATTTTATACTGAATCCGGAATACTTACATGTGTGTAATGTGTACGCGCGTTTACATTATAATGTAGACGCGTCCGTTTGGAACTTGCGCCATGACCCAACAAAAACGTTTTCTGATAAAACGCACCAGTAGACGGAACACTGCTGTTTGACCATACCCTCTCTAAAAAAACATTGTAGGGATAATAAGTACCTACCTTCTATAGCTTAGATACTCTACTATTGTACAATGTCATTGATCCAAAATCTATACGATATCAAGAGGACTGCGCGCTATGACTTGCCCATACCCATACAAACGTAATACTCGTACCAAGATCACTTTTAACTCGAGCATATTGCTACTTTCAAACCAAAAGAATCAATTGAAACGTCTTATATCAGGACAAACTATAGGCATTACCTAGCTCATCGATAATTTTCAGCTTGTTCTTGCAGTCGTCGTCGAGTTTTTTTTTATTCCATCTTTGAGGCGAGAAACTCTTCCCGTGTTAATGGAGCTTTTGTGGTTCAACGAAAGAGCGATTGTTATGACTGCTTCTGAAAAGTAATTAATTTTGCCGCCGCCGAAACAGGAAAAGATGAGTGCGGATTACAAAGACCAAAATAATTTTATTTAATATAATCACAAGGTTGGTGAATTGTCTTCAAAATTAGGTGGATCTAAACTGCCTATAGAAAAACTGGCAGCTACTCTCGATCTAGTAGCATTCTTATATTTTTGTACTTAGTACTTTACTTCGGTATAGCATTCTGGATTAGATACCTACTACGTATCATACATTAAGTTTTCTGTGCTACTAAGTATGTACGTACAATATTAACAAATTAAAAACCTTGAGTGCTTCCTCGTTCAACCCACAATTTTTCTACCCAATCTTATTTTTCCTCGTTCAACCCAAAACATATGCCAAAAATCTCAGTCACAGTGTATTCTAAACAGTACAGACACTGTGTTATTAATCAAAGATCGAACTTGCTGAAATTATTACTCACAGTAGCTTCAAATTACGTATATGGAGGTAATAATATTTTATGACAATGTTTATGGTCTCTTCAAACAAATGCACGTGCAATTCCTAGAACTATTTGTTCAATAGATAATCCAATCAACAACGGTAAGGACTACCATTGTTTTTCTTATCTATTTGGGGTAAGTTTATGCCTATCCTTTTCTTTTATCATTAGGTCTCTTTCTACTCCTTTATCTTACCTGTCACACCTGTCAGTAGTTCCTAGACCTTCTAACCTAAAGGTTCACATCAAATATGGCGAGTCCATAAATGACTGATTTTTTAAAATAAAAATATTCATAATAAATGTCTACAATTTTTTTGTCTGCTGACCCTACTACTTCGGTGTTTCACTGTGTCATTTATTTGAATATAAACAATAGAAATTGGAAATAAGTAGGTGTGGGTTGAAAGAGGAACTTAAATCAAACGTTTTGGGTCGAACGAGGCAAAATACCTATTGGGTAGAAAAATTGTGGGTTGAACGAGGAAGCACTCAAAACCTTTGATGTACTTACCTAATAGTGTTTTATAAGCTAATTAGGTAAATATAAAAGTATTTTACTTACCCACCTACAAAAGTAATCAAAGAATAAGCTCAAGCTATTTATAAACTACCTACCTACAGTGAAAAAGTGAGACGAAATGTGAAAACCAAGAAGTGAAACTGAGAATAAGTGTAACTATGAAGGTGCAATTATGACACCAATCGCTTTATGCCTGCTTCTGATACCTAGCTTAGACGCTTGGCAAGACATCCAAACGTCACTTCTGCCAGGAAAAAGTGTTATCAACATCATTCCGAAACTAGTTGGATATACGGAGGCGGTAACCACAAAAAAACTGAGACTGAGTACCAGCATTCAGAGAACAGGAGATCTGACGTTAGCGTCGGCTGCTGAGACTGTGACTATGAGCGCGGAAATCACAATGCCTTATGTAAGTACATTTCTACGAATCTTACCCTATTACTATTAGATCAGTTGTGAAATTTATTTACACTGTTTTTGTATCTGGCTTTTTTTATTTGTTTACTATACCGTCGTTCTTAGTATCACACAGTGTACTGGTTCTAATGAATCTTACTTATATAGGTAACTACGTCCACTTGGTTTAATATTTATTTATTTAGTTTAACTTGCTAAGTTCTCGCGGCCCCAGCGGAAGACCAGCGCAGGTTGTAAAACCTGCACATGCTGAGATGGGGCCTTTTGCAACACTGTATATTTAGGCACAATTCCTAAAACGTGTTTAGTTAAATTGTGCAATGTATTTTATTAAGTTGGTGTTGCAAATAAACGTTTTGTATTTGTATTTGTATTACCGGAGCGGAGGTCTCAGCACGAATATACAGGGTGTTACCAGACCACTTCCGAAAACTTGGAGGTTCCAATCAGACCATGATACTGAAAAGATTAAGCGAAAAAAATCGCGAAAAAAAAAACGCAAAGGGCTCTAATCTTATCGACGTATCTGTACGTCAGCAAGTCTAAAGTGTTGTACGCTCATTATCGACGATTCAGACCGAATATTGATAAACCTAGTGCAAGAGTCGGGTTTTAAAAATGTAACTGACAGGAGATTTCATTTAAAGCGCCTCTGGTCAAGAACGCGAGCAACGCCGCGGGCGACGGCTAGTCACTACTATCAGGTCAAAATCTGAAATCAGGAACTCGGATTCGGATAAACTATCATAATGCAAATCATGATCGCAAATCAATTTTATTTTGTCGTAGTTACACCCTTGCTTCTTACGCGTGAGATATCTTTGAGCGAGTGATTTGATTATAAAAAGTTATTTTGAAGTGCTTTTAATAGAGGATTATTTCACTGTTGTCTGACTACCTCAATTTTGCGCGAAATATGAATGAACCTACTGTTTTGCGAAATATCAATCTAATGTTTTGTGCAGAGTTCACACTACGTATAGTGGCAATACTCGTAGCCACATACTCATTTGTATAGAGAGTAGGTACCTACCTACACATTACGTGATACGTGATTACTAATAAACACGTGAAAATGATTTAGAAAGTGATCTTTGAAATTTAAACAATAATATACCTAGTGGTAATAATTCAGTGCGGGCACGTCTTTTTGTGCGTCGTCCAATAATTGTGTAATATAAAGAAAAATAAATTAGTAGTTGTTTTGTTACTGAACCTACCTATGCAATCTTATCGGATTTTGTTAGTACTATTTCGTCTTCTAATCAAAGTTTATCTATACTTACTACCTACCTATAATGTTATAGTAGGTACACCTTTGTAGTGGTAAATATTCGATGCGTAAGGCAAGTATTTCAGTTAGTGTTAAATTGTACGTAAATCCATTATTTTTACTAAAACTCTTATAAAAGTGTAGCGTAAAACAAAACGGGGAAGAAAATGCTTTTTTTCTTCAATGACGTCACTTTCTATAGAATAAAATAGAACATACTATTTGCGTTATGATCAGGAGCAATGTGTTTTACTTCAGAATGATACAAAAAGTCTACAAAGCCCATACAAAAGCCTAAAGTGTAAAAAAATCTGGTGAAACCCAATTTCAGTGCTAACAATGAAGGTGCACGTGATATTGTTGATCTTCGTAGTACCCGGGTGTCTACCTCAGAGGTTCCCAGATTCGCGTCCCGAATTCCCGGATCCGCTGCCCGGATTCCCGGGAAACGAGCCCGGAGGCGTGTCGCGACCTCATGCCTTACATCAACCTTATGTAAGTTTATTTTAGAAAGGATTTACCTACTCGTTACAGTCGACATTGTAAAAACATTACAACACAGTACAACAGTACAGAATTTTTTATGACCGAGCACTAGCAAAAGTTAATAAAATATTAGGACTGAATTTACACAAAAACTTTCTGTCTGAAGCACATCTGAATCGTAACTCAAAGATTTTCTTCAGTCTCGGAATATTTTAGTACTCTTAGGTTTTTTTTTATTTTGAATTAAGGGATGAACATAATATAGTGGTTCACGTGAATACCTCTGCGTTTTATTTTCTTTCATATACGTACTTTCATAATGTGGGCTGTCCGCCTACGTAGTTACGTTGTCATTACGGTACTTACCTACGTCACAACTAGTAGGTATACTTACTACATTATTATAATAATTAATCGTACTTTCTACATCTGGAAAAATCATGCAAAATGTCGGAAACTCAAATCCAAAGTCTTGAGGGAAATAAAAAAACCAACTTATAAAAGCTTTGCCAAGAAATTATAATAAGGATAACGATTAAAACTGTTTTGGTAAAACATTTTAAACTAAAACTGTTGATGCTGGCTAGGTTCTAGCTTTTGGAACCTTGATTCACGATGCATGAGTAAACTATGGCAACTCGACGCCCAAAACTACTATTCTACTATTACCAACTACAACTGGCTTCTATAGAATAGAATATGGGGAAATTCGATCGGAGTAAGCGAGCCAGACAAGGCATCTGTTAGCGTTCCTGTAGAGTGTAGACTTATTGTAGATTAGACGTAGAAAAATTAAAAAAGATGGATGTATTGCTTGGACTAATTAAAGATGAGTTGATACACGGGAGTGTCGAAAAAACTCGTTATAATATAACCCGTACTCTAACAGACAAACGCAGAAATCGAATCCATTTCACAACCTTTTTGCAGAACACTGACACACATTTACTTAGCAATAATAGAATATCATTTGAACCACAGGGCGTAATCGTCATACTAATGTAGCGCTGATGAATGAAAAGGAAACGTCTGTTTATTTTGTACTTTGCAGAATATCGTTTTGCGTTGTATGACCAGGTTTGTCTGATTGCTCTGTGATGTTTTATTTATAATCATCGTCCGTTTGCACCTATTGTTGAAGCGCTCGTGGCGTAGCTTGCTTAGCCAATCTTCACTGATTATTATTAAGCAACGTTTTGTGCGGTCACTATTTGGATGGGTGACCGTTAGTGGCATTTACATCTGAGCGCTTCCGTGCTTCGGAGGGCACGTTAAACTGTCGGTCCCGGCTCTAGCAGTTCTATTCTGAGGATTGAATATGATGTTAACGATGATGCTATTGTTACAGGAGACAGGTCCCGATTTTCCAGCCGCTGCTGACCCTCACTCGGTGCAGCATGCTGGTCTGCCTCGGAGCCTGTCAGTGTACCCTATAGCTTTGCCTGACTCCTACCATGAGCTTAAGTTCAACGTCTCCTGGGAGCAGTCTCTAGGTACGACCAGTAGTTTTAATTAATTGTCCTATATATTCAGAAATAAAGAGCTGATATTATGCTAGTTTTCTTATGAGAAATATCTTTGGATCAATCTGTTGGCCTACCTAAGCCCCGAGTCTGTGCATTTGTTTTGTCTTTCAACTCGAGTATAGCACACGCAAATTCATTCGCAAAGCGATAAACTTTTGTTCTCTCCCGCTAGAGGCGCTTATCCGGTTTTCATACAAAATTTCTTGCTTTGCGAATGCGTTTGTGTGTGCTATACTCGAGTCGAAAGTCAAAACAAATGCAAAGACACAAGGCTCTAATATCAAGCAGTAAGTACTTCTGCTTATAACAATTTCCTCTATTTTAAAACCTAGAGCTATTAGAGTCTCGCTCTAGACGGGGTATGATGACAATTGTCAATGGATAACTATGTATTTATTATCAAAGAATCTATGTCTTTGGTGAGGCAAATCTTGTTCCATCACTTTCCTCATAGTAAAAAGAACTGGCAATATACTGACGGTGTATTTTGTTTAGGAAAAGATGAGCTTTCTTGACAATACACTAACAAATCTCACGGGTTTGTAATAGCGTTATCCATCATTTTTCCTAAGACATTTATCTCGCATTTTCCAACCTTTTTTTTCCCCGGAAATTTATCCCGCATTAACGGGCGTGCGATTGTAAATCACGACTCTAAATTAGCATTGCGTCACTCTACATTATTTGTTTAACAATTACTCGGTTTGATGGTCGTGTTTGAACACACGGAGTAGTCAAAACATTGACCGTAAACACACAGTGGGAGCTTAGTCATTTGACTGCTTCCACCTCGTTCCTTCTTATCGGGTGCCGCGCCGTGCCGAGTCAAACCAAATAATAAAATGTCGGACCCGACATACCTATCCATAAATGGTGAAGAAGCTAAAGACGTCATGGCCCTTAGTGGATGTGCTCAGTGAAGCAATTTATTTTAATAGGCAGTGGCTACCACTTAACGTCACGTGGGCCATCGGATTGTTCCACCATTAAATTGTATAAAAAAAATCTGGATGACGTGCCTTTTCAATATCGAAAAATTCACAAGGATTAATTTGAATCAACTTACGCTAAGCGGTATCGAGTTTGGTTTTAAATGAAAAATGTTCTTTCTCGGGTATATTTATTATTGTTTTTTTTCCAGGTCCTCCGGCATCAGACTACTCCATAGAAGTTCGAAGCCTCACTGATACCATAGACTGCAGAACTCCTATGTGTTATGAATATAACATTCCTGGGGTAAGATTCATAACACAGAGAGCTGAGTCTATCTCGGTGTTGTGTTTTCTTGCTATTTTTGGCATTCGGAAACGGATTCGCAAAGTGAAAAATTTTGTATGAAAACCGGATAAGCGCCTCTAGCAGGAGATTTGGGAACTGTTTCTGCGAGTCTATAGACGTCAGATAGACTCGCAGAAACAGTTCCCAAATCTCCTGATAGAGGCGCTTATCCGGTTTTCATACAAAATTTTTCACTTTGCGAATCCGTTTCCGAATGCCAAAAATAGCAAGAAAACACAACACCGAGATAGACTCAGGGCTCAGGTGTTGGTACAATACTTGCCTGAAATCTATCTATCTATTTATCTATATCTTATCTATATATATAAAAATGAATTGCTGTTCGTTAGTCTCGCTAAAACTCGAGAACGGCTGGACCGATTTGGCTAATTTTGATCTTGAATTATTTGTGGAAGTCCAGAGAAGGTTTAAAAGGTGAATAAATATGAAATTTGTTATATCTATACCTATATATAAAAATTCTTGAACTCTCTAAACCAAAAGCAGCCTTTGGCACACGTATACTGGTTGACAGATATTTTGGTGGAAAGTTTCACACGCGTACGAAGTAGCGGGTATCAGCTAGTACAAAATAAAGATTTTATACGAGACAAAAGAAAAAAAGAATGTATGTCATGTAAACAAGTGTGTCCAATAAAGAATTAAAAAGTGATGTTATAGGCAGATGGTTTAACTTTTTATATGATTTCCTCTGCCTATTCCATTTCCTCAACCAAAGAACATGTCTGTTACCAGAACGCGTGGTGGTGGGAAGTGCCAGCCAACCCCACTTCAGTAGCAGAGACGTGTGCCGTTCGTCCAGGGTGTTCATACAACGTACGACTGATTGCCCACCCGTGGGACGGTCACACCACTGCCAACCTGCTTGTGGAACTAGATGGTAATAGCGAAATTCATAGTCATTTGCCTGCTAAGGTTTTTCCACCAGAGCCAAGTTAAGCTACGTTGCTAAGAATGTGTTCAGCTAAACATGGTTCCGGGCACCAGCAGCCAAGTTAATCTTTCGGCGTCTCAGATCCACTGAAAGCTTTGAAATAAAATACATTTATTTATGACACACAAACGGCCACAAACATGAAATACACAGAGTAAGTAAAACACAAAGACAACATCATCAGTCAATATAATATAAAACTCTTTTGAAGCTGACTTAGAATCGACGCACAGCCTAAACTATAAGTCCTAGAGGTATGAAATTTGGAGGGTAGTATCCTTATATAGTGTAGGGGTGCACTAAGAAAATAATTTTGAAACGTCACACTCTAAAGGGTAGAACGCGAGCAACGCCGCGGGTGACGGCTAGTAAAATATAAAATGTGTATCTTCCTGCACTGCCCATCTAATGGCCACAAATAGGCGTCCAACTCAGCATTTGTTGTGTCCTACAACACAACGCTGATCTTCCGTTTGGGCTTTATGTGTTAGATTAGTACTGGTGGAAGACCGGGAAGAGTGAAAGGATTTAAGGGAGTCCTTCGCCTAACAATGGGATACTAGAAAAAATAAATCTTCAGTAAGGACCATCTTCTGGACATAAAACAGCCCCATAATAAACTAAACTCTTTCTACAGAATGCGTAGCAGGCGTTTGTTCCTGTGCGCACTCCCCTCGGCTGCCAGTGCCTTCAGTATCAGCTCACACCGTCTCCATCCAAGGAGATATCTTCGTCAACGTCAGCTGGACCACTCCGACACCGCTATACCCGCAGAGGCTGCCACCCGGGTTGAAAAAACTTCAGTATGCTGTGAGGTAAGACAAAAGTGTATGTACGATCTCCACAATAAAGACTGCTGAAGTACCGATCCGGACTCAAACATAGATTTTTGTATTCAAATCTCTACTCAAATCTATACTTGAGTAATGATTTCTGAATCGGTATTTGGGTCTCATATACAAATTTTATGGACAGACCGACTAGGTACACTTTTTTGTGTTGATTCTCACTATTTTGTTTTTTTGCTTTGTAATTTTTCGGAATGCTCTAAAACAGTGAAGGAAAACATCGACCTCCAGTGGCTGTCAGCCAACCATTTAACAATGAATAAAGTTGACTAGCCTGCAAGGATAATGTGTATATTTCCAGTGGATAAAGTAGTCTAAAAGGATTAAACTGGTCGTAGACTGAAACTGTATTAAATATACAGCTGCAGCCTGATTAGATGCTAAAACCTCTACGTTAAAACCTGGAGGGCTACTCTCGACCACTGCCGTTCCAAATAGGATCCATTTTGACAGATTTCGTGTTATTTTGTACTGAAAGATGACATGACTTCTGTCAAAATCTATGGATCCGGATTGGAACTGTGGTCGAGAGTAACCCACCTGCTTAGAATACGAGGTACCTACTGTTTATATTGCCTTAGTTGTTCACAAGTTCAATATATTAATGATCTAATGGGCTTGCCCTCAAGCTAGATAGCAAATAGGCTCGGCCTTTATAAAATAAACTAGTGGTTGCGTTGCGCGCGAGCTGCAAGCAGCTCGCGTCTTTTTTTTTCTGCCGTATTTTTATCAAAAGCCCCTAAAAACCCTACTTACTCCTATAAACCCCTCAATCTCATTCGGATACCCCGTTGGAACGAAGTCAATCGGTTAAAGTTTCGCAAAAAAAATCTACATGGCCGCCATTTTGGAATACCAACCCCTAATTGCAGTAAAAACGCATTTAAAATTTTAAAAAGTTGAAAATTTCATTCAAACCACTCAATCTTCTTCGGATACCCCGTTGAAACGAAGTAAATCGGTTAAAGTTTCGAAAACCGGAAATGACACGGCGGCCATTTTGAATTTCTGAAATGTCATAATTTTTCTGAAATATACAGGATACAAGCTACCTGTCAGTGAAAGAACGGTAGTCATACCTTAAACTTGGTAGAACAAAGTAAGTCACCAAAGTCGGGTCTGACTGAAAAATTCAAACTCCTATAGCATGCGGGGTTGCCAGCTGCGGGGAACGAAAATGATCAAATGTCATTTGGGTGGGCCCAATCTTGCCAGCTAGTGGACATTTTAATTCAAAATGTCGTTATTTCTACTTTTCACGTTCCCGAGAGATAGCGGGGAAACTACCCTAAAAATGGGGAAAAATTTTCAACCAGGCAACACTCCTCTACCAACTGCACAACCGGTCCATACAATTCATCCAGGTAGGGGGTTGCCAACTACCCGATATTTCGGTTTGAAAATCGTGATTTTTTCGAAAATCGCAACTTTTTTACAAAATGGCCGCCACGCCGTCCGCCATCTTGGATTTTTGAAAAGTCATAATTTTTCTGAAATCTCAAGGATATAGGCTATCGTTCTGCATAATCGGTGTTGCCAGCTTTTGAGTTTCGTAGAACAAATTAATCCGCCAAAGTCAAAAAGTCCCAAAAACTAAAAAGTTGCAAGTCTCTCGGGGTTGCCAACCAAAAGTTACGAAAATGGTCAAATGTCATTCGGGGGAGGCCAACGCTCCTATGCAGCCCAAGTCTCTATTCAAAATGTCATTATTTCTACTTTTCATGTTTTTGGGGAAAATCTCGGAAATTACCCTAAAAATGGGGAAAATTTCTAAACCAAGCAACACTCCTCATCGCATCACACAACCGCTCGGTACAAGTCGACCCCCTAAAATGTTGCCATCTACCCTAAAAATGGATTGGAAAAAAGTGTAAAAACCATGACTTTTATAAAATGGCCGCCACAGCCTCCGCCATCTTGGATTTTTGTAAAGTCATAATTTTTCCTAAATCTCAAGGATATAGGCTACCCACCCCTATACTCGGTGTTGCCAACTTGCGAGTTTCGTAAAACAAAGTAATCCGCCAAAGACAACCCTAAAAAGTCGAAAAATTCAAATCGAAATAGCGCGGCCGCCATCTTGTTTTTTTTTTTTTTTTTACCGATTCCCAAAATCCCAACCTACAATCAGTCGGATGACACGCTCGGACGCCCTCTATCTGTCATAGTTTGCGAACGCGCAAATCAACACCGGCGCCATCTTGGATTTCGAGAACCGCTATAATTTTCCTCTACTCAGTTGGTGTTGATACACATTTTCGTAGAACATTATTGTGGTGTAGCTCCACTCCTTCTGCCTTTTCGGGCATGTCAGTGAGTCAGTCAGTGGTAGTCTAGCTTTATATAGTATAACTAGTGGTTGCGTTGCGCGCGAGCTGCAAGCAGCTCGCGTCTTTTTTTTATGCCGTATTTTTATCAAAAACCCCTCAATCTCATTCGGATACCCCGTTGGAACGAAGTCAATCGGTTAAAGTTTCGCAAAAAAAATCTACATGGCCGCCATCTTGGAATACCAACCTTTTATTGCAGTAAAAACGCATTTAAAATTTAAAAAAGTGTAAAATTCCATTCAAACCCCTCAATCTCCTTCGGATACCCCGTTGAAACGAAGTCAATCGGTTAAAGTTTTGAAAACCGGAAATGACACGGCGGCCATTTTGAATTTCTGAAATGTCATAATTTTTCTGAAATATACAGGATACAAGCTACCTGTCAGTGAAAGAACGGTAGTCATACCTTAAACTTGGTAGAACAAAGTAAGTCGCCAAAGTCGGGTCTGACTGAAAAATTCAAACTCCTATAGCATGCGGGGTTGCCAGCTGCGGGGAACGAAAATGATCAAATGTCATTTGGGAGGGCCCAATCTTGCCAGCTAGTGGAAATTTTAATTCAAAATGTCGTTATTTCTACATTTCACGTTCCCGAGAGATAGCGGGGAAACTACCCTAAAAATGGGGAAAAATTTTCAACCAGGCAACACTCCTTTACCAACTGCACAACCGGTCCTTACAATTCATCCAGGTAGGGGGTTGCCAACTACCCGATATTTCGGTTTGAAAATCGTGATTTTTTCGAAAATCGCAACTTTTTTACAAAATGGCCGCCACGCCGTCCGCCATCTTGGATTTTTGAAAAGTCATAATTTTTCTGAAATCTCAAGGATATAGGCTATCGTTCTGCATAATCGGTGTTGCCAGCTTTTGAGTTTCGTAGAACAAATTAATCCGCCAAAGTCAAAAAGTCCCAAAAACTAAAAAGTTGCAAGTCTCTCGGGGTTGCCAACTAAAAGTTACGAAAATGGTCAAATGTCATTCGGGGGAGGCCAACGCTCCTATGCAGCCCAAGTCTCTATTCAAAATGTCATTATTTCTACTTTTCATGTTTTTGGGGAAAATCTCGGAAATTACCCTAAAAATGGGGAAAATTTCTAAACCAAGCAACACTCCTCATCGCATCACACAACCGCTCGGTACAAGTCGACCCCCTAAAATGTTGCCATCTACCCTAAAAATGGATTGGAAAAAAGTGTAAAAACCATGACTTTTATAAAATGGCCGCCACAGCCTCCGCCATCTTGGATTTTTGTAAAGTCATAATTTTTCCTAAATCTCAAGGATATAGGCTACCCACCCCTATACTCGGTGTTGCCAACTTGCGAGTTTCGTAAAACAAAGTAATCCGCCAAAGACAACCCTAAAAAGTCGAAAAATTCAAATCGAAATAGCGCGGCCGCCATCTTGTTTTTTTTTTTTTTTTTACCGATTCCCAAAATCCCAACCTACAATCAGTCGGATGACACGCTCGGACGCCCTCTATCTGTCATAGTTTGCGAACGCGCAAATCAACACCGGCGCCATCTTGGATTTCGAGAACCGCTATAATTTTCCTCTACTCAGTTGGTGTTGATACACATTTTCGTAGAACATTATTGTGGTGTAGCTCCACTCCTTCTGCCTTTTCGGGCATGTCAGTGAGTCAGTCAGTGGTAGTCTAGCTTTATATAGTATAACTAGTGGTTGCGTTGCGCGCGAGCTGCAAGCAGCTCGCGTCTTTTTTTTATGCCGTATTTACATCAAAAGCCCCTAAAAACCCTACGAACCCCTAAAAACCTCTCAATCTCATTCGGATACCCCGTTGGAACGAAGTCAATCGATTAAAGTTTCGCAAAAAAAATCTACATGGCCGCCATCTTGGATTATCAACCCCTTAATGCAGTAAAAATGCAGCAAAATTGAAAAAAAGTTGAAAATTTCATTTAAACCACTCAATCTCCTTCGGATACACCGTTGGAACGAAGTCAATCGGTTAAAGTTTCGAAAACCGGAAATGACACGGCGGCCATTTTGAATTTCTGAAATGTCATAATTTTTCTGAAATATACAGGATACAAGCTACCTGTCAGTGAAAGAACGGTAGTCATACCTTAAACTTGGTAGAACAAAGTAAGTCGCCAAAGTCGGGTCTGACTGAAAAATTCAAACTCCTATAGCATGCGGGGTTGCCAGCTGCGGGGAACGAAAATGATCAAATGTCATTTGGGTGGGCCCAATCTTGCCAGCTAGTGGAAATTTTAATTCAAAATGTCGTTATTTCTACTTTTCACGTTCCCGAGAGATAGCGGGGAAACTACCCTAAAAATGGGGAAAAATATTCAACCAGGCAACACTTCTCTACCAACTGCACAACCGGTCCATACAATTCATCCAGGTAGGGGGTTGCCAACTACCCGATATTTCGGTTTGAAAATCGTGATTTTTTCGAAAATCGCAACTTTTTTACAAAATGGCCGCCACGCCGTCCGCCATCTTGGATTTTTGAAAAGTCATAATTTTTCTGAAATCTCAAGGATATAGGCTATCGTTCTGCATAATCGGTGTTGCCAGCTTTTGAGTTTCGTAGAACAAATTAATCCGCCAAAGTCAAAAAGTCCCAAAAACTAAAATGTTGCAAGTCTCTCGGGGTTGCCAACCAAAAGTTACGAAAATGGTCAAATGTCATTCGGGGGAGGCCAACGCTCCTATGCAGCCCAAGTCTCTATTCAAAATGTCATTATTTTTACTTTTCATGTTTTTGGGGAAAATCTCGGAAATTACCCGAAAAATGGGGAAAATTTCTAAACCAAGCAACACTCCTCCACAAATCACACAACCGCTCGGTACAACTCAACCCTCTAGAATGTTGCCATCATACATGAAAATGGTTTTGAAAATTTAGCAAAAACCATGACTTTTACAAAATGGCCGCCACAGCCTCCGCCATCTTGGATTTTTGTAAAGTCATAATTTTTCCTAAATCTCAAGGATATAGGCTACCCACCCCTATACTCGGTGTTGCCAACTTGCGAGTTTCGTAAAACAAAGTAATCCGCCAAAGACAACCCTAAAAAGTCGAAAAATTCAAATCGAAATTGCGCGGCCGCCATCTTGTTTTTTTTCTTTTTTTCACCAATTCCCCAAATCCCAGCCTACAATCAGTCGGATGACACGCTCGGACGCCCTCGATCTGTCATAGTTTGCGAACGCGCAAATCAACACCGGCGCCATCTTGGATTTCGAGAACCGCTATAATTTTCCTCTACTCGTTTGGTGTTTATACACATTTTTGTAGAACATTATTGTGGTGTAGCTCCACTCCTTCTGTCTCTCAGGGCATGTCAATCAGTCAGTCAGTGAGTGGTAATGTAGCTTTATATAGTATAACTAGTGGTTGCGTTGCGCGCGAGCTGCAAGCAGCTCGCGTCTTTTTTTTATGCCGTATTTTTATCAAAAACCCCTCAATCTCATTCGGATACCCCGTTGGAACGAAGTCAATCGGTTAAAGTTTCGCAAAAAAAATCTACATGGCCGCCATCTTGGAATACCAACCTTTTATTGCAGTAAAAACGCATTTAAAATTTAAAAAAGTGTAAAATTCCATTCAAACCCCTCAATCTCCTTCGGATACCCCGTTGAAACGAAGTCAATCGGTTAAAGTTTTGAAAACCGGAAATGACACGGCGGCCATTTTGAATTTCTGAAATGTCATAATTTTTCTGAAATATACAGGATACAAGCTACCTGTCAGTGAAAGAACGGTAGTCATACCTTAAACTTGGTAGAACAAAGTAAGTCGCCAAAGTCGGGTCTGACTGAAAAATTCAAACTCCTATAGCATGCGGGGTTGCCAGCTGCGGGGAACGAAAATGATCAAATGTCATTTGGGAGGGCCCAATCTTGCCAGCTAGTGGAAATTTTAATTCAAAATGTCGTTATTTCTACATTTCACGTTCCCGAGAGATAGCGGGGAAACTACCCTAAAAATGGGGAAAAATTTTCAACCAGGCAACACTCCTTTACCAACTGCACAACCGGTCCTTACAATTCATCCAGGTAGGGGGTTGCCAACTACCCGATATTTCGGTTTGAAAATCGTGATTTTTTCGAAAATCGCAACTTTTTTACAAAATGGCCGCCACGCCGTCCGCCATCTTGGATTTTTGAAAAGTCATAATTTTTCTGAAATCTCAAGGATATAGGCTATCGTTCTGCATAATCGGTGTTGCCAGCTTTTGAGTTTCGTAGAACAAATTAATCCGCCAAAGTCAAAAAGTCCCAAAAACTAAAAAGTTGCAAGTCTCTCGGGGTTGCCAACTAAAAGTTACGAAAATGGTCAAATGTCATTCGGGGGAGGCCAACGCTCCTATGCAGCCCAAGTCTCTATTCAAAATGTCATTATTTCTACTTTTCATGTTTTTGGGGAAAATCTCGGAAATTACCCTAAAAATGGGGAAAATTTTTAAACCAAGCAACACTCCTCATCGAATCACACAACCGCTCGGTACAACTCGACCCCCTAAAATGTTGCCATCTACCCTAAAAATGGATTGGAAAAAAGTGTAAAAACCATGACTTTTACAAAATGGCCGCCACAGCCTCCGCCATCTTGGATTTTTAAAATGTCATAATTTTTCTGAAATCTCAAGGATATAAGCTACCCACCCCCGTACTCGGTGTTGCCAACTTGCGAGTTTCGTAAAACAAAGTAATCCGCCAAAGACGACCCTAAAAAGTCGAAAAATTCAAATCGAAATTGCGCGGCCGCCATCTTGTTTTTTTTTTTTTTTTTTACCAATTCCCCAAATCCCAACCTACAATCAGTCGGATGACACGCTCGGACGCCCTCTATCTGTCATAGTTTGCGAACGCGCAAATCAACACCGGCGCCATCTTGGATTTCGAGAACTGCTATAATTTTCCTCTACTCGTTTGGTGTTTATACACATTTTCGTAGAACATCATTGTGGTGTAGCTCCACTCTTTCTGTCTCTCAGGGCATGTCAATCAGTCAGTCAGTCAGTGGTATTGTAGCTTTATATAGTATAATAATGTGTCATTTTATGCCGGATTTAATGGGTTACCCAATACGCATTTATATGGATACATAACTTGGAAGAAATCGTTACTCACCAAGTCACGTATAAGTTGTTGAAAGACTTCAGTACACTTTCAGTTCAGGCTAAGTATACCTACATAGAACATGGCTTAGAATGACATACTGCAATCGGATGGGATAAGAGCAGAAACTGGCTCAGTAGCGCGCCCTGAGAAAGACCTATGTCAAACAATTGAGTGCAATAAAATTTGATGATATTGAGGACTGATTTTTACCATTTTGCAAGATGTATATTATTATAGTAGTAGTAGAGCTCTTTGTGAGAGCTCGTCCGGGAAAGTACTACCACCGTACCTATTTCTGCCGCCAAGCAGCGATGCTCGCATTGCTGTGTTCCGGTTTGAAGGGTAAGGGCGCCGGTGTAATTACAGGCACATGAGACTTCAAGATCTTTACGTCTCAGAGTGATGGACGCAGTGCATTGCCTTACAGGGCACGTCCTCATTGGACTTGCTCTGTGAGGTAATGCATTGTTATAGGCAGAAGTTACCACTTAACATCAGGTGAGCTATCAGCTTGTTCCATTACAGTTATCATTTTTTTTTTAAACCAGGCACTAACCCTCGGGCAATAAGCCCCGTGACAGATTTATCATCAAAGCATCCATCAAGTTTGTTTATTTTCAGATTAGATATCAATGCTAGAAAGCCTTGCAAATTCCCATTTTGAGAACTTGCAATTCATCAATACTTGAGTGACTTGGCAGTCACAAAATGCAGTCAAATTCACTTTTATGACAAAAAATTAGCAGTGCTATTTTTACTAGTTTTGCGTTAAGCTTATCTCAATCTCAAAGCTCTTAATTATTATTAACAAAGTCATTTCCTCCAGTCTAGGCAAGCAAATGGTGTCCAACGCGCACCCAGCACCATGGTTCGCGAACACCGTCTCCCGTTACGTCGACGCTGATGGCGCCGTTGCAGACGCAGACAGCAACAGATGGATAGTGCTGCCTGTGACCGAGCGGAGCGGCGAGCGGGGCGGGGAGCGGACTAAGCCCCGGCACATTGTGTTAGATGTGCGGTTACTGGCGAGAGTGAACTTGGTTGATGATAGAGGGTGTGTGGGGCCGGCTGGAAACGCTACCGCTTATGGTAAGCTAAGAAGGTTCTAGCTTGTATGTAAAACAAAAGACTCGCGCCGCTATTTTTGAAACTCCTGATTGCATTGGCATGGTTTACATTTTAAAGCTGTATCCTGCGGCTTTGTTCGTTCTTTCTTTACTGTATCATGCTCATAACATAAAACTATGGATTTATTTTCATTAAATCCGCTTTCTTATAGGTAGCTCTGATTAATATTTTCACATTTATATATATATATACCAAAGCTTTTCTTGATTAGCATTTTCTTAGCAAAAATTTTCTATTTTATTTCAGACCCAATTGAAGCTTCAATGGTTTCATCTGGAACTTATGTAAGTTTCCTCAACTTATCCAATTAGGATTTATTTCGAACTAATACGATTTTGAGCGGGAGCAATTTGTGGATTTTTTTGTAGGTATAGTCCTTGTAGTTCCGTTTGTATTATTTTGTACGTTTTTCTTCTTCTACAAAATTCTAGCATGTAAAATTCTTGTTGAATCAAGGCAAGCATAAAAAAAAACTTCGTCACCAGAGTTGACCCTAACTTATACGAGCATGCTTGCTTACTGAGCACTTTGACTATTTTTGGACCATCTCTTAGTCATCATCATCTTCCTACCCTTGTCCCACGCTAAGTGGGGTCGGTAAAACATGTCTTCTTCGTCTTCCACTTTCCTCTATCAGCCGTCATCTCGGTGTTCACTCCTTTCTTACTCATATCTTCTTTCACACAGTCCATCCATCCTTTCTTTGGCCTATCTCTACTTCTACATCCGTCCACATTCATGTCTAGCACTCTTCTCTTAGTAACAGTGATTTATTTTACAATCCTATCAGATACTATGGGCAGTATTCGGAGGTACCTGCGTCATCGCTATGGGAGTTTTACTCGCCGCGGGCGCTCGCATTGTCAAGCGGTTTCTAAACGCTTTCCGCCCCGCGCCTGTTTCCGCTCCGCTCGAGCCACTCAGTCGTCGCCCTGCGTGGTTCCCGCTGCAACTGCGACCGTGAGTAGTAGTGATAGAATTGCATTTTGATTGGCAAATTGTGTTTTTTTTTCAGGGACTTTTTGTTTTGTTTCATTACGCTCACGAGTAACCTACTCTACTCGACAATTCTAAAAACACAACCTTATACATAGTACTTCAAATAGTTACTAGATATAACTTTTTGATTAGATTCCGAGAATGCGTAGGTAGGTACTCATTTCCTACTTACGCTACCCTAAACGAATCTAGCCAGAGAGAATGAGGTTTAAAAGTCTGTATTGATGTTAAATATTAATTCAGAAACCTACTAACTCCATCAATGTTTGCAAAGTGTTATTCGAAAGCTTTCAAACTTAAACATATTTGACCAAACTCCTACAAAAGTTTAAATAGCAATTCGTAAGTCACTCAGCAATTCTGAGACCTCAGCGTGAATATTGACAATCGTAATTGTAACGTTATCCGAGATACACTGCGCGGTGACGGTACAACGTTCGGCAGTCGAGTGAGCGTTGACGCGTAATATGACTTGAATACGTTAGGTTTACGTAACTCGGCGACTGTCAGATTTCGTTCTAACCCTGCTCAACTCCAAGACAGTACCATTATTTAAGTAGCGCAAACGACTTCAAGTAAAACGGAGGCATACATGTAGTTTCACAACCTTCAAGATAGGTAAATAACAAGAGATTATTGTTGTTCCAATTACTTACCACATTAATAAATTAACAAATTAATTAGGCACATTAAATATTTTGTGATCACATTAACATTTGAAGTTGCAGTATTTTCTATGAAAGTGACGCTTTGACTATCAGTATCGATAACAATGAAAGAACGCCGAGCGTAGCTACGAAATGGACAAATGAAGCCATGAGAAGATTTCTGAACCTTTTGTTCAAAATCCCCTGCCGGCAGAATCAGGGGACACTAAGGGGATTTTTATATAAAAAGTCCAGATATCCCTTTGCACGGAACCCGCAGGGGATTTCTATAATAGCCTTTCCACTTGAGTTGATTTCGTTGACTGTACTTAGGTATTTGTGTAAATATTCTGATAATTCAATGGGCTCCGTTCAAACAAACTAATTATAAGTTCGGCTCGCAAACAGCTGTCAAAATGTGTAAATGGACTTCACGATGATTTCATAATAATATACTGAGTTTCATAACATTCAGTGATGTGCTACGTTGAGCGAGGTCAAAGCTAAGCCATGAAATTATGTGCCCGTTTCCACTAAAGTTAAGCTAAACGGGTAAGATATTATGCTATAAAATTGCGTCACAAATTGGATCTCGATCTCTATTGGTGGATATGACACACATCTTTAGCTACATATTAGTTTTAGCTTTGGTGGAAAAACACCCTTATAGTTTTTGGTTTTAAACATGAATTTTTGGCTTGGACGAATTATGTTCATTTGTCCAAATGCACAAAAAAGATTATTTAAATGCATTTTTTAATTTGTAGAAAAATAAAAGACAATGGTCAAAGTCCTATAGACTATCAGGCTATTCTTGGGTCTGTACTAAACGGCCGATTCTATTATCTATATTAGTTTAAAAAAAACTGTCCCCTCTATACCAGTAGCATGCGTTGGTCTTGTCAACGTAACCAAAATACGACATAAAATATCGTCGGTATATTTCGCAATCTTGCTTGAATGAAGCGCGCGAATAAGCAATTTTACTTTCTTTCTGATGATGTCCACTCGGCATTCCGGTCCTCGACGTGACTCATATCTTATTTTATGTAAGAATACGTAACTTGGAGATTTCTAAACGGAATCCTCAGTTGAATACAGATTTAATTGTCTAGACTGGCTGATCTAAGCTTAGCAGGAACGGAATTGCAATTCATTTGTGCAAGATATGGAGAATACTTGAAAGTTTTTTACAAAAAAAATTATATAGGTGTGTAATTATTTTTATTTGAATTCTATCTATACGCAATACTTGCCCATTGCCAATACGCCGCCGGACCATGCACTTGCACCATTAGGCAGTACCATTGATGGTATAGTTGGCAGTGACAGTAATTACTTCTACTTCCAGGCTCTATTTTGTTCTATGCCTAAGCTTTTTACTATTGTGTGAAAAAATTATAGATTTTTTTCGTATATATTTTAGTAGTGCTACCTCTTTGACCTCAATATTAGACATTATATTGAGGTCAAAAAGGAAAATAAGGGTTTTATGAACGATCATATCTATTACAACCATTGTTCATATACAAGCAAAATTATATCAGAAGTCGTAAAAGTACAATGTCCTATTTGTTTGCGCGTATAAGGTTCATCTGTAGGTTTAATCACAAAAAATAAGGTCAAAATGATAAAAAATTTAAAGTTTTGGCTATCGAACGACCTTGCCCTACATTTTTATTTAACTTTGTCCGTAAAAGACGTTTCAAAAAGTAAGTGCTACCTGTCTGCCCACTTATTCTTTTATCACTTTGAGATGGCAGAAGTTGAAGGTAGTTTCATCATGATGTTTCTTATCATAGGTCACACATTTTACTTTATCATCGTCAGTAAAATCATCAAAATCATCAAAAAGTACCGGTAGATATTAAGATTGCGTTTCTATATAGGAAGAATGATTTGGCCCTTCTCAAACTATCGCAGATCGATGTCGTCGGTTTTTTCGTATAAAAGAGTAATCTTATATAGCAGAATTTGTGACAAATGTGTCTTTGAAAGTAGGTTATATTACACTCCCATTATAGTAAGCGGAAGCTTTACCACGTAGTGTAATTCAAAATGCCAATACAAACCTTCGTATAATATGGTTCATCAGTGTAGAACTCTCTGTACAAACTAGAGCGCTACTCCGATGAAATAAAAGAATCTTCACTTTAGAGTTAGGTACACTGCGTGTCCACACCGCAACGCTTTACACGCTCGCGTACATACCCAAGAAAACCGCTCAATGAAAGTCAAATATCATTAACTAGCCGTCGCCCGCGGCGTTGCTCGCGTTCCAGACCCTTTGCAGTGTGGCTTTTCAAAATTCCTTTCTTAGTGCACCCCTACACTATATAAGGATACTACCCTCCAAATTGGACTTATAGTTTAGGCTGTGCGTTGATTCTCAGTCAGCTTCAAAAGAGTTTTATATATTTAGAAGATCTTACACACACTTTTCCACAAACACAGGTACGAGCTGGCAAATTGTTGTTAGTCCGCAAACATTTGTTTATCCCAAGAAATTGGTAGCTAGTCTACGTTTCGGATTTGTTAAATCAATATTTGCTAGCAATAAATAAAACAAATACGGGTAACCTTTTCTATGTTACTCGTATTTATTGTAAGCGTTGAATTTACTTAGTTTAATTCTCTTTAAGTATCTACTTTTTTATATTCTTTAGTAAAGTGTATAGTAGGTATTTATATATTTTTTCCTCTGGTTTTTGAAGGATTTTAGCTCTGTGCTATCCAGTTATTTATCTTCGTGTGATTGAAAGTGCTGAAATTGTTAAGTTCTTCGTAATAAAATAATGGCTCCTTTGTTTTTCAACTCAATGCTTCAGATACATATTTTGCAAGAATTCAAGAACAGGAAAATAGGACAGAAATTGTCTGAAATAAAAGCAACCACGTGTTACTTTAAACCAAAAAAAGTAGTAACCGACGGGTTCTATCGTTAAAATTAGTAGTACCAATAAATATAGATCTAAGTACCCAAGCTCTTGCAAAAGTTACAAAACAAAACCTTCCAAAACGGACAATCCTAAATTGTTAATTAACTTATGTTGCTGACTGTACATTATCTACTAACTTAATATCTCCTTACTGATTCAAGTAAAGTGTATCGTGTAACCTTTTGACTCCAAAGACTCCAAACAGCTTATTGGCAAATGTACTGCGTAACACTGTAATTTGCATAGGATTGTACGTGTTTAACATTGCGTTTATAGAAATAGTAGGCTATTATGGGCAGTTTACACTTCAATAAGAAGTAGGACAGTCTCGTGGGTGGGTCGAGACTCTAGGTCCGTGGGGTATCCCTCCGGGTTTTCAAAATTTTTTCAGGGCGTCTAGTCGGAGCGGCGCGTGACCCGAGGGCTGGAGATTATCTGAGCCAGCGTATCAGCATTGCTATTCAGCGCGGCAATGCAACCAGTGTCTTGGGCACGCTTCCGATTGCTACTGATTTGGACCAGTTGAGCTATCTACAAACCGTTGCAAACGGGTTTCATGTGTAATTAAAAGCTCCGTCACTGGAGTTGGCCACTGATTAATACGAGCTTGTTTACTTCACTTCAAGAAATAAAATAAACAAACACAGATAAAATAATTTCACAACATTCGACGCGAGATTCCGTCGAAAAAAGTCGTATCAGTTCAAGGAAGCGTTCAAAACGAGGTGATCATGCAACCTGGGAAGTTAATTTGCGTACAGACAATAGCCAATCGTATCCGAAAAGATTTTAATCTCTTTATGCAACTTTATAGATGAGAGCGAACTTAGTACTCAATCAAAGATAAGGGGGTTATTCAATTGTTTTTTCACTACTTTTCTTGGAGATATAGCAAAACAAATTAGCGCCGAACGATACTAGACATAACGTGGGAAACTAAAATGAAATTAATTTAGGATTATTCAAAACCCGTGTATTCGTTGTAATGTGTTGTTTCAAAAAGTGTTTTACATTTCTATTAACTGACGGTGCAGTACCTACGAAGCAATATATTCTAAGTTATTTTCAGAATGAGACTCAATTTATTTTCAAATACATCTGTCTCAAGTCGTTACAGCTCAGCTCAGTCGGTAATAGTCGGCGTTCATGCTATGGGTTGTGGGTTCGATAGCCAAGAACAAACATTTGTGTGTGGTAACATAGATGTTGGTTTTATGTTTGGGTGTTACACGGTCTATGTAATTAACAAAAAAAAAACATAAGTATTCTATCAGAAATATAGTTGCCATAGTACAAGCTTGACTTAGTTTGGGACTAGAGGGCGATGTGTAAAAAGTCTATGAATATTTATATTTATTTATAAGCCAATTAATTTTAATATTTTGCACAAATTACATAAACAGACAGTATACATTGAGTTGTAAAGTTAATATGAGAGCCGTCAGATTTCACAGATTATAACGCATTTATACTCAGTTCGACCCGCTCATCTAATGGACGCGGACTTAATCGTGCTAGGCCACGAAAATAGCGATTCAACCCTGTTATCTATCTATACTTACCATCAGAAAACGGTAAAAAAGCCAAAAACTTAAATTAAATATGCAGATCTACTAAACAAACGATTTTGATTCCAAAACTCGAGTTTGTGTGTTTATCTGTTTGTTTTTTCGCGGATCACGCTTCATTGTATACTGGTTGACAAATATTTTGGTGGATTCGCACGCGTACGAACTGTACGAAGTCGCGGGTATCAGGTAGTAAAACAATGAGCTTGGACTTTACGTAGAAAATTACAACTAATTACAGTATTTACAATATTCACAATATTTTTACAAAATACACATGAAATTGTTGAGCTATCTACAAACCGTTGCAAACGATTTATAGATAGCTCAACTGGTCCAAATCAGTACCAATCGGAAGCGTGCCTGAGACTCACAAGACTTTAGATTGTGTTTTATATCTTTGGATCAATTGAATCTGCTTGTCAATGCAAAAGACAAAACACAGTGTAACTATTCCAAGCTTACATCGAGTTTATCATAATTATAGCAGTGTAAAGTTTTACGAATAGTTTGAAATCATAATAATTTGTATTTTACTGTCAAACATTCTTCTTTAGCACCCGTTGATGAATACGGCTTCTGCTCAATAAGTTAACAGTATTATTCGTCGTAAAAATATTTGTAGCTGTTTTTACACTACAAACGACACAACGACACGACATCGTCGGAGAGCTGTCATAAAATTGAATAGTATAGGTAGGTATATAGACGCTTTCATACGGTGTCGGCACCGACACTGATTTGAATGAGCACTTCGAGCCACCGACATGTCCGTCGATTTATTATCGGTATCGTGTTGATGTTGATGTTAGCTAGTGTGAAAACGCTCCATCTGTGGTCACAAGCAGTAAACGCTTTGTTTATAGCCACGTTAACAGGTCATTATATTATATAACTTTATTGCTAGCTTGATAAATTATAAATGTTGCGAAAACTAATGCTCACTTGCATTTACACTTATAAGTCTTCGATAGATATAATTGACTTTTATGGCTGACAGGCTAAGAATTAAGAGAGTTAAAAAAAAAATAAGTAGGTACGTCCGATCTACAAGAATATTCAGATTTATTTGATAAGCCTTTTCAAAGCCGCGATAAAATGACAGGCGAGTATGAATAAGGTGGTAACTGTTTACGATGTTGTTCTTCACACCATCCCACAAACCTGACCTTAGATTCTCTGAAAGGTTCACAAACACTTCTATTTCACAAGCACTTTGTAAACACGCCTCGGTTGCAATCTCCGTCTGATGGCACACTAAACAAATGCTGCATCTAGATGACACAGAAGTAAATCTACGAAATCTCACGAACCTTGGATTACGACATCTAGTGGGTGTTATTTGTACTAGTCGAGAGCTCTTGAACATGTGAAATGGTCTTTATGAAGTACTTTTTTTACAGGCAAATGCCTGGTACCTGAATACGGCCTATCGGGCCTGGTCAATTTAAAATAGTCTAGTTTGGCGTAACTAAGGGCTAAAATTAAAATTAACTTTTCTTTCTGATATGTATAAAAAAAATGGTAAATGAAGGTTAAATGATACTACCGCTGACATCTGATAGTAGGTACCTAAATATGGTTGCCGATCACGACGAATAAAAACGATTCACGGCGCTGTAATCAGTCAAACGGAAAATTGAATCGTAACAAGGCATCCTAATACGATCCCTTGCCGCTGGACCCTTGTTACAAGGCTTGGGGCAATTCAGACTTCATACATTTCATATCACAATTGTCAATTTTCGTTTTTTTTTTTTTTTTTTAATTTGCATCGCACTGTTTGTGTCTTTGCCAATCAATTTTCGTTATTTCAAAGTATGTAGGGGGTATCAAAACTTATCTTCCAGTGAAACGTAAAACAAAGTACCTACCTAATTATTTTGACGTGAACATGATAATCAACCTTGGAAACATGATATGTCGAAGCAAAATGTGTAATATCTAATTAGTCCCGCTACTTATACTGATTATAATATTACTTTTCTAAAACCTGCAATTGTGTGTTACAAAAAATATACAAATACATTTGCCACAGACTCTTTTTTTCGTTTTATTAACTCCATGGAATAAACCGGTTGCAATCATTAACCCTTAAAACCCTAAGGTATTATTAGGCGTACAAATGCAACTGACCATTTAGATTACTATCAGATGGTCAGACTATTGTGTTACTTCTATATTTAGCAACATTATACTAATGCATGTTGTTTTTGATGGAGTTATTATTTTGTAACTATTACGTCGTGTCTTTGTGATTTGGATAAAATGCTCCAAGGAGTTTCAGAGTCTGTCGAAATGTAACAAAAAACAATAATTACTTAGTTACACTCGTGTGTGAATGTCCTGTGAGTGAATGTCTCCTGTGTGTGAGTGAATTTACGTGCAATTTAGCTAGCTGAGTCGACAATCGCTATAAAAAATAAAATGAAACAAAATCTATTAAAGTGAACTTGAGACAAATCGTCCAAGCCAGTGAAGGGTTAAATACATCTTAAAGGTTTTCTATTCTCTAGTGACTGTAGAATGTCTACTTGGTTATAGGAGTAGAACTTCTCTTTACACTATTTTTTTTTGTAATAAATTTTAAAAACTATGAAATGAACTCGTCGAATTCAACTTTTTTATTTAGGTACTCTATCTCTAGATTAATAGGGTTGCCAAAATTAATCTAGCTAGTTAGGGCTGCCTTTTGTAACATTTTGGATATAACCCTTTAAAAGTGATCTTAAATGTGTTTGAACTCATTCTACTCACTTCACACTTCCAACATTTTATGAGTGAGTACTCTGTATTCCAAGCATTCCCTGCCTCACGGTATTACGTTTAGATTAATTTAACATTCATCATTCATCTCACGTCGGTAAAGCGGGGTGTTAACAGAAAAAGTACACATGTCTTTAAGCAGAGCATGACGACACCATCTACAAAGAAAATTAGCTTTTCTAGAGATTATAATAAAGCTTAGAATGATTTTTGCGTTTTAGAAGTTGTTTTTGATGTAACGGTCAAAGGTTACGGAGTATTTTAGGTCAAAGGTTACGAAGGATTTTAAAGCAATTATTTTAAACTTGTTAGGAAATTAAGACGGCTAAATAAAGTGGGGCTCAAGCACTCAAGGGTCACATTTTCCGTATGCTATACCTTACAGGTTGTGAGTGTACTGGACCGACAAAATAAAAGTTACTACTTAGGGGATTTCTGTAGTCGAAATATGTTTTAAGAAAATGTAACGAAAACAACAGAATAAGCGTTAAAAAAAGCTTTTCCATACATTTTTTACCAAAATATTGCATTAAATAACTTTAATTTTTTGTCATGCCGACACAGATGATTCTTTAGGGGAAATTCTTCATATAGGTAATTTAACCCCTGGAAAGTTTTGTTAGTGGTTGTTTTATACCCTGTATGCAAAAGTAGACTAAATACAAATATAATTATATATACAGGGTGTTACCAGACCACTTCCGAAAACGAAAGGGGGAGCTACAGCACACCAAAACCCAACCAAAAAAAAATCAGTTATCCTGAAAAATAATTATAGCCGGAGAAAAAAATGTTTAAAGATTTGTATTTATTTCGCCAGCCCGCAATGTACGCATTCACGTAGGTAAGGTCGAGGCGTAGTACTATTATTTATTCTGTGTCGTAAGTGCCTACTAACGTAGGTAGGTACTAACGTAGGTCGCTCGCACGTCGCGTACTTGAATGACCCGCGATGAACTCTCAGCTGTTCATGCTGTAGTAGACGTAATCTGCGTGCTGCGTGTACATTGCTGCTTTATTTATTTTATTTGTTTTTTTGCTTTTTTAAATGAGATAATTAGGTAGATATGTCTTATTATGTTGTACTGTGTGTTTTATATTTCACACAACGCCTTCTAGTCTCGAACTAAGCAAAGCTTGTACTGTGGAAACTACGTATCGACTTTTATATTTTTTTTTATAAATACGTACTTATAATACATAAATAGTAACACATTTATAGGCTATAAATGGAAAAAATCCAAAAATGCCGTTTTGCAATGCTAACCTAAATAGTCCATTCTAACATTTCAAACAATCTATTTCGTTTTTCGCATAAGCGTGTGAAAAATCCGCATTCTTTAGGAAGCTTACCAAACTATCTCCACTTATAAGTGAAGGTACTTGTAATTGCGTAAATTAAGTGGCTTATTTGTTGCTTAGTAAGGTTTATAGTATTGCCATTTGCATACCACCGACCACTATCGAATCAGTAAACTGCCTTACACAACTTAATTTTTCTTTTTTTATAACTACAAAAACCTAACTTCTAACATGACACTGACAAGCGATTTATAAACGCACGTAAATAATGCCCTATTTCAAAGGTGTTAGGTTCAATATGGCGTAACCTACCATCCAAACAGTGGCCACACAAAGTTCACACCATTTACCCGACCGCAAAACAATTAGGCAGCTTATTTACTTAAGGCTTGATTTATTTTCACACTTGTCTTGATGATGGATGGTTTCATCCGATAAAACTTAGTATCAGTGTTTTTCTCAAAACGCTCACCGTCATTTACCGCTTACAGAGCCGGCCTATACTGAAAATATCTGTCAAAAAAATTAAAAACTTAAAGAAAAAAAACACATGCTTAAAAAATCGTGCCACATCTTACTAATGAATGGGTAGGTAAGTGACATTATAGGATACAGGTTCGATTGTATTTTAATATAATTAATTACATATTTTTTCTATAAATAAATAACTTATTTTACGTTTTAGGGTGTGGTTTATGAACGACCACTTAGTCCAAATCCCAAACTACTGTACAATAACTAAAACCTGCCACAACATGTGCCAAATTAGCCAGATTTGCAGCTCATTACAAACACGCCTACAAACTTGACCGTAGACTCCTTGCTTGAAGGCATCATTACCTATGATAGATGATCAAACGACCCTGCAATGGGTCAAATGTTCGTGTCCATGAATCAAGCAAGCTCATATTACCCAATAACTGTCATCGGTTGAAGGCTAACGTCACTGTCAGCAGTCGTTTATCGCACGAAATGAGTTGTGAGTGAGCACGCAATGTTTTCCTTCAAGCTGGGTTCAAACGGAATATTAGAATATACACTAAGATAACCTTTTTACAACTTAACTAGCTAATGGAGGTGCAAGCTCGATTCCCGACAGAATATTTTTATTTATTTAGTATTGGATAGTTAAGCCATTGCTTATGGAAGAACTACTTAAATTTTACTTTAGTAAAGAGAAGTATAAACTCATATTTCAATCGATAAAGAAAGGCTTTTAATATGACCACATACTTAGTGGGGATTTCTGGAAAAAAAAAACAGAAATCCGCACTGCTACGTTGTAGACATGCTACGTCGTAGCAGTGGGGATTTCTGGAGAAAAAAACTGGAATCCCAACTGGTAGGGATTTCTTGGTGGGGATTTCTGGAATAGATCATAAAATAGTGTACCATATTGGTCGCTAAAGGCTCTACTGCTCAAATAACTTGCTATAACCTAGCTAGGTACCTATCTGTTGCTATCTCTTTTCGTGATAAATTGAGAGTGGATTATAAATAGAAATAGACTATATTTTTGACATTTTAATGCTCAATCTGCAAAAAACGTCAAATTAAAAAGAAAGATACGATACGACTGCAAGCGATATAGCTTGCCGTTTGTAAGCGGCTTTTGGCGACTCCACTACGATGATTCATTTGATACAAAATCTAGTGCGTGTAACAACAATCTTCTATGTAAAAATCAGTGGCGTGTAAGCAGAGGTACATCCGATCATTGGGTACAATTCAAACCACGTTTCCAAATTTTAAAAGGGAAATCCACCATTTTGCCTTCAAAACAGACGACAGCGGGCTTGACTCGACTTGAGTACTTCTTCTTTTAAACCTATATGGCCTGTGTCCGTCATTTCGACAGACAATTTTGCCAATGTCAAGTGATATAATTGTAATAAATAAGTCAAGTCAAGTCACTTGTCAAGTCGGCTGTCGTTTGTTTTGAAAAGAAAATGGTGGATTTTCTCTTCAAAACATAACACGAATTTTCACATTCAGAAAAACCACTTTACACACATTTATTCCAATGGCTCACACTTTATGTTACGACCTAAGTATTACTGGTTAAAATTCCACCAAAATTAAACAACAATACTCACAATAACACAAGAAAAACTATTAAAATAAAAGTGTTATGTGTCCTTTCAAAAAATGTCAAAACTCGTATCCTTGAGTACTTATAATAATTTTACTATTTCGAATAGGTAATTCACTTGACATTTGGCACTTGGTCTGTGAAATTGACGGATAGACGCGATAAATAAAAGAAGAAGAAGAAGTGATTGACAAATTAGATAAAATACCAGGGCAATGTGTGTGAAACTTACAAAATAAAATATTTCGCACAGTACTACTTCTGCGATTGCGTATTCTCGCCGATTAACTGAGTTGCATATCCGCCCATCGACGGCTGAATACAGAACAGTTAGACCACTCTGAGCCGGTAGTCTGAGTTTTTTTTTTTAATGATAAAAGTAATGGAACAAGCTGATAGCTCACCTGATGTTAAGTGGTAACTTCTGCCTATAACAATGCATTATCTCACAGAGCAAGTCCAACGAGGACATGCCCTAAGGCAATGCACTGCGTCCATAACTCTGAGACGTAAAGATCTGGAAGTCTCATGTGCCTGTAATTACACGAGGTGGAGCACGCTTAGCCATAGTCCACCTTTTCACTTCTTTTTTCAAAACTCTTATACCTATAAGTTATATCGGGAAATACTGACGTTTATTTATCCTTTATTGCTTTGATCATTGATGTTTATTTATTGAAGTTAACCAGCTGTTCTCTTCAAATTGTGGTCGTGGTCAGTCTGTCTGTGAGAAGACTTCTTACTACGCAATTCATTTTGAGTTAAGTAACGAAACTACTGATGGACAAGTCTGGCTTTTTGTACCTTTCTCTCAAAGACTAGAGAATCCAGAGGGCAAAGTTCCGTGTGTGTTCGTGTCCGTGTGTTTTTAGTGTAAACCAAAATAATAAATAACATCAACTTTAGAAGGAAATTAAGTTTTTTTTTTTTTTTTTTACCTATATATTTTTTTTTTAAATGCATTGGTACTTAAGATAAATAGCTAGGTCAAGCCTTTCAAACCAAAATCCTAGGTCAAGGCCCTTCAAACCAAATTCCTGGATCCGCCGCTGTACTCTAGTCCTTTTTTGTGCACTCTACTTTATTCATAGACTTACGGCCGGTGAAATTATAAATTTCAAAATTAGGGCAAAATCAAAATTAAGTTTCTATTAAAACCGAAAAATTTCTACAGTCGTGCTTTTTTACAAGCGAAGCCACGAACATAAACTAGCATCATATATGATTTTCCATCTAATTTAATCAATAAACATGTACCAAAACGTACGCAATTTGGCCTTTCACCTAACACGTGCTAATGATCTGTCCTTCGAAGCTTTGATATATTAGTTTTTCACAATTGCATTTTGTAACTGGCATAGACCCAATGCCCAGTATCACATTATAAATACAGTATGAAGAAGGGCTGCAAATTGAAGATGTCTGATGAACCTATTTTGTCTCGTCATCATCATCATCATCATCAATATATATAAAACTCTTTTGAAGCTGACATAGAATCAACGCACAGCCTAAACTACAAGTCCTAGAGGTATGAAATTTGGAGGGTAGGTTCCTTTTATAGTGTAGGGGCGCACTAAGAAAGGAATTTTGAAAAGTCACACTCTAACGCGATCAACGCCGCGGGAGACGGCTAGTACATAATAATTATGTACTTTTATGTAGTTTTTGGTAGGTTTTTGCATCCTGTAGATATAAGTACAAGGGTGTGTCTTATATTTTAATTTTTTTATAGGTTCTAAAGAAAGTAAGAAGATTCATAAGAACGTGGAGACTGGCGGAAATGGGGGAAGGCTTTCGCCCAACAATGGGACAGTATGGGCTAGTAGTAATAGTAAAAGGTTCTAAATGTTTTCGTTTCGTATACTAGAGAAATCAAATAATAACCTTCTCTTTGTACCATAACTCGTGCCGACTTGCTTTTGAATCTTTTTCATACTAATTACTCGGGTATTCGGGTACTCGAGTGGAGACCACGTTTAGGCAAGCGTAGTGTAGGACGCCCTCCGGCTAGGTGAGGTGACGATCTGAGACATGTAGCTGGCAAAAACTGGATGAGAAGAGCCGAAGACCGGGCTCAGTAGCGCGTCTTGGGAGAGACCTACGTCCAGCAGTGGACCGATATAGGTTGATGATGATGATGATGATGACTCGGGTATTGCAGGAGGTTTTGCCTACAGACATAGATCATAATAATATAATTCTATACTAGTACTACAGACCAAAGGTTCGCTGGGAATTTATACACGTGGATAAATATTTTTCAGCGAAGAAGAGAGTTTCTGGACGAAAATTTTGAGCTCAAATTTTTGTATTTTTTATTTTAAATGAATCAAAATAGATGATGCTGCGTTTGAGTGTTACCTAGTCAATAACTTTGGAATATTAAGATAGTTTAACTGAAATACTGAGTTAAATAACTGGAATTATAGGGTTCGGTAATGGATAATCAGAATTCATCCTATCTGTCACTGTTTGAAACAATGAAATTACATATACAATAAAAAATGTTTAGTCTTTCAATTCACGACCGTTTCGAACCCACGATCTTCAAGTTAAAAATCTGTTACCTCTAGGCCACTAGTGCCTTAAAGTAAGTAAGCTCTTATTACATCACGAGGTAGTAATGTTATATAGATGGGCATGTTTCAAGCAATAACTTTTCTAACCTCAAAATTACTAAGTTATATGTAATATTGTAAGACTAGTAGCACTTGGCATTGGTCAAGCATGTCAATCATAACTCTTACGACATAAAGGTCAAAGTCGAATGTTACTACCAATTATTTGATCTTCTATTGAATATTTTATAGGTGAAAGGTTAATTTTAGGTGTTTAACTTTTACTTTTCTTTTTGCGAAATCTTTGAGCAGTATTTTGTTATAAAATGTGTTAGCAGTTTTTTATTTTCATAATTTAAATTGTACATTAGTTTTAACAAAGAAGAAGCAGATTTTTTTGGTTTATTGTGTTTGTACAGGCCCTTTAAGCTCAGGTACGACTCACACTTGTCCATTTTTTTTACAAAGTCATGCAACTATAGGGTAGAGCAATAATACTTCCGAAATTTAAGTTGAAATAACCTTTACGCACTTAACGAGTTGAACTTTAAAACGAAAGTTTAATTCGATCACAATACAGTGTGTTGCGTAACATGTGATCGATTATTATGAGTGTTATCGATTAAGATCGAACACAGATGAGTTACTATCGAATAACCCGTTGAAACGTTTCCAGAGCGAGATTATTGTTTACGATTTTTGGTAGGGTTGTGATCATGATCCCACGAAGAAAATATTCATAAAGAAAAAACAAACGACAGGCAAATAAATAAATAAAACAAAGAGGAGCTTATTTGATTTCCCGCTGGTTTGCTTTTACTATTCAACTAATATTAATAGATATTAGTCAACTAATAATCTTAGATAACATCATAAAACTATTCTAGACCTAAAATTCATCTTGAATAATACATGTTTCGAAAATATTGGTGTCAACGGTTTATGCAATTGTTACGAAGAAAAGTATTTAAGGTGAAACTGCGAATCAATAATTAATTCTTGAACAACGAATTAATTTTGTAAGCGCCATCGGTTTGAATTATTTTATTCGGTTTCGACACAAATAGCTATAATGTGTTTAGAACTCCACGGAAAATGTTATACTAGTACTAGGTGATACCCGCGACTTAGTACGCGTCCGAAACTTTCCACCAAAATATCTGTCAACCAGCATACGATGAACCTGCAAATGGCTGCTTTTAGTTTAGAGAGGTCAAGCTAGGTATATCTAAGAATCCACGTCTTCCATTTCAATAAAATATTGCCTATAATTCAATCCGGAAAAAAAGCTTCTGAATGGTATAAGTTTCATTGAAATTGGTCCAGTAGCTTAGGCGTGATTCGCGATCAAACAAACAAACAAACAGATAAACAGACAAACTCGATTTTCGGAATCAGAATCGTTTATTTAGATATATCTGTATATTTAGTTTATCCATATCTTTAATTTTAGTTTTTGGCTTTTACAGTTTTATAATAATATAGATAGATAGATAGAAGATGCAAACACACTACACAGTGGCCAAGTCACTGCCAGAAGATATTTTTTTTATGAGCTATAGCTAATATTTGGCTGCCAGCACTACCTAGTGGTAAATAGCTGCAGCCGAAGGCCTACCGAAGGTATACTAATCTGGTCTCAAACATAGTTTTTTAACATTTGCGCATTCTTTATAAAAATACGAAATGCGCTTCGCATCATCATCATAATCAGCAGATTACTTAACCACGCGTCATTGATTTGATTTATGATATTTTCGACGGCGTGTTTAATATTTCGCCACAAAAATTATACGAGTTAGCTATGGAGGTTTTGTTAAGCTTATTTGGTATTGATTAAGATAATTCTGTAATTAATAAATTATGCAATAGAGATAGTGTTTTGTTAATAAATATGCATTGACATTGAACACGGGATTATTTATACCACTTTATACCGAACGGAAGATTGGCCAATGGATGATCATTAGAGATATAAAAACTAATTTAGGTAGATATTAAGATTGAGACTAGTTACTAGTAAGATAAGATTGAGATTCTATTTAACTTTTATTTACAGTGTGTAATAAGATCACTCCTGAAAACTTCGGAACAAACTTTTTCTATGAAAGTACAGGTTAGCAAAATAAGGAAATTTTACACTAAGACTTCTTAGGGTGCCTCTCGACGCGTTTTCTTTACAACATTACCACAGAAAATGCAATAGTGCCAAAATAGTGACAGGCGTCATGGCTCAGTCAGTAGTAGCTCCGCTTTCCGTGCTGTGGGTCGTGGGTTCGATCCCCACCGAGAACTAACACTTGTGTGTGGCAAACATAGATGTTTGTTGTGTGTCTGGGTGTTACTATGTGTATTAGGTATGTATTTACAAAAAGAAAATTATAAAGTTTTCTATCAGCAATCTAGTTCCCATAGTACAAGTTTTGCTTAGTTTGGAACTAGAGAGCGTTAAGTAATATGTCCAGGAATATTTATTTATTTAATTATTATTAAACTGGTGCCAAATGCCTTCATTTTGACAGAACGACACGACATCTCGAGTGCGCATCTTGGCCCCACATGTTCTAAAGTCACAACATGCACTAAGTATTCATTCACAGTGTGACCCGCAGCTGGGCGGTGACATCAAGGAACGAATCTGTGTATTTATGAGTTTAGAAAGTTGCAGCCTCTCGACGTGGACTGCATTGTTAGGTAAAGAAGGATGTTGACCGGACTTGTGGACTTTGACATCACAATTTCTTTAAGCGTCTGTCTTTCCTGAAAACCACAATCCGAGTCTTTTCAAGGTTAGAGTAAATAGGTGTCTTCTAGACTGTCCTGTTTTATTGTTGGCTGCGTCGTCACTTACCAGGAGATTCTATAGACATAGACATAGACAGGCATTTATTTGCTTATAAAGTAACACACAAAACACACCTACTGAACTAAACTAACAACACTACAAAGAAATAAAAATTACACAGAAAGAAAAATGAGATGAGTGGATTGAGTAGGTAGCTAGGTAAGCTGGCAAGTGTTTGTGTGCTACAGCAGCAAACGGGTTTCGACTCAGCGTATGCCTCACCACCCAAAGGTAGTTAGGCGCTGTTATTCTGTCGAAACCACCAACCTTTTTATAAATGTCTATCTCATTTAAAAAAAGCCTTAGATAAGATAAGATTTTTTTTATTTCGTAGCTATTAGCTCATTAATAATATGACTACGAAAACATTCGCCAGTATGTGCTATTGTAGGTTGTGACTACTATACAGGGTGTTACCAGACCACTTCCGAAAACGAAAGGGGGAGCTACAGCACACCAAAACCCAACCAAAAAAAAATCAGTTATCCTGAAAAATAATTATAGCCGGAGAAAACAATGTTTAAAGATTTGTATTTATTTCGCCAGCCCGCAATGTACGCATTCACGTAGGTAAGGTCGAGGCGTAGTACTATTATTTATTCTGTGTCGTAAGTGCCTACCAACGTAGGTAGGTACTAACGTAGGTCGCTCGCACGTCGCGTACTTGAATGACCCGCGATGAACTCTCAGCTGTTCATGCTGTAGTAGACGTAATCTGCGTGCTGCGTGTACATTGCTGCTTTATTTATTTTATTTGTTTTTTTGCTTTTTTAAATGAGATAATTAGGTAGATATGTCTTATTATGTTGTACTGTGTGTATGTAACTAGAAAAAAAAAAAAAAAGAGATAGTCAAGTCAATTTTTTTTTTCGCGATTTTTTTCGCTTAATGTTTTCAGTATCATGGTCTGATTGGAGCCTCCAAGTTTTCGGAAGTGGTCTGGTAACACCCTGTACATAAGACTGGTTTTCCGTGACGCCAGGCCTTGCTATTGAAGGTGATTTATACAACGTCAGGATTTAATCTATGCCTATATGTAACGGCACACTGTAGTGCCTGGGACAATGTTTAGATGGTGTAGGCTTGTCCAGCACCTATACCATCCTCTCAGCCTAGTCAGCCATATCCACAGGAAAGACATCGTCAATACGTGCTGACTAAGCCAAGGGTTTCCTCACGATGTTTTCCTTCGCCGTGTCGCCAGACGTCTTGGATTTAAGTAACAGAATCTTGAAAACAAGAAGAAGGACCCAGCGCGGAATAAACTCAGTACCGAATGGAAAATATCTAGGTACTCATATTTTTTTTACTTTCGAGCTATTTTCCATTACGTTCGTTTTAAAAACTTTCGTATTTGAAATTAAGTCACCAGTGTGCAATCCCCGTAAGAGTGAGTGGCCTGACCACTGCCAGCTTCCTAGATTCTCCCAATCATGATCTAAAATTATCGAAGCATCGGAGCCATCACGGCTAAAGACGAATCGTTTCGTAATGATTGGTTTGCAACGGAAACTATCAGTATTCTCATTATTTTCAGGGTTCTGTACAACAAAGTGAGCTTTACTGAACCACACGAGTCATTCTACGAGTGTTGGAGGATTTTCTCTTCGAATACAAAAAAAAACGTAGGTAAATTTAAATTGGCTTTGTGTTCGTTGGTATAGAACCAACGAACACAAAGCCAATTAAATTTTTTTTTAATGTTTTTAAAATTGGCTTGTAATCTGTAGAAAAATAAATATACTTACCTCTACCTTCGGAAATTCAAGTATCCGCCTTGCAGGACTATTCTCATTACCTCGAAAAGCCTTTTCAAATCGAGCGCATTATATTTCAAACAGCGAAATCAAAATCTCCATCGGTAATTTCCAATATCGGTCTGAAAGTTTTGTCCGATCCGAAATATCTCAACAGAAATCCATCCTGAAATATATCGACTGATGATACTGATTATTGTACTCAAAAAATAGAGAGGATTATGTAGATAAGTACCTACTTATTACTTTATCTTTTTAACTTTGATAACTCTCAAAGTTATTTACCAAAAAAAGGTGGACTCTTGATAGGCAGACAACTACGTAGAATGATCAAAAGAATCAGATATTAGGAGAAAATACGTATTTTAATCTCACAAAAGATAAAAAACTTACGGAAAAAATATAATGTAGGCTCCAGAGGGCATGAGTGCCTATATGAGTGAATATACAACATGACTTATGCCTTAGAGGCAACTTCAGAACTATTTCAATAGCCCGATCTACTTACTTAAAACGTTTAATTTATAAGTAGAATGTCGAGAAATAAAAATAAATAAATGACTAACGCACGAGTAATGTATTACTTACCATTGTAAGAGAGCATTTGCATTTCATTATTCGTAAGGGTAAAGTAAAGGTACCCATTGGGGTACCCTTACCAATAGGTACTATAAAACAAAGGCAGGGCAATTTTAAGTTGTGTTTAAAGAGTGACGTTTTAGTATTCAAGCATTAGCTGTCAAAAATAACCGTTCAATATCCGAATACCGAACCCTCGGCACGTGAGTAGTCCGGTGTGGTCACCCCATCAATGGTTTAGGTAATAAAACTATTTATCTGTCGCGACACGTAGAAATGTACTACGCATACAAAAACAGTATGAAATTACTCACTACATAATACCACTTTACAGAAAATATAAATGGCTAGAAGCGTAACTCCAGATCCAACAGAAACCTCCGTGGTTTTGATGTCCCACCGAATCGGAAACTCATAATGACGACACACAACGTGCTAAACGTGCTAAAGAAGTTAAACTCCAACTCCTTGACACAGGCTAATTTATTTTATTAATAAAGGTTGGTATGTAATATACACATACAAATACAAGAAAGTTAGTGAATGGTCATAAATCTAGGTGTTTTCCTAATTACATGCAAAATATAAGAACTCAGCTACAGAAAATTATCTTGTGAAAAATCATAATATCTGTCTAATATAACAATAATGCAATGTGTATCTCTAAGTCACGTGACTGCACTGCGCTTATCCCACTGATCTAAAACGGGTTAGAATTTTATTGTTTAACCCCATACTGGCCTGTCCCGATGTTGATTACCGAATAGTTACTACGTCGTCAAAGGACGGTACAACAGTAGAGAAAAGTATTACTCTGTGGTATTGCTTATGGATTTATTAAATATTAACAATCGGTCTTATTAAAAATTTAGAGTTGATATTACGTCGCGATAACCATACTTCTTAAGATAAGTAGTTCTATGTATTTGATTTACAAAATCTCAGTAGATAGAGCAAGTCCGAAAAGTCCGAGAGTCCGAAAACACATCGAGTTTCACTTCTATACACCATTAAGTTGTAACAACATTAAAACAAGTTATACAATACCCATTACCCGTATAATCTTATTTGCAATGCATTTTACTAACAAAAGTTCTGACACAACGTTTTGAATGAAACGTGCTATTTGGATGAGCTCTGAGCTGAGCATGCAAATGAAGGGTCAAACTACATCAGACCCCCGATCGTTAGCTGTGAACTACTTTCGCTGCCCAGCATAATGTCAAGCGATGTGGCTACAGATATACGAAAGCAAGCTTTTGACGGCAAAAAACGCGATGGAACGCGCTTATGTCACTATTTAGTCACAGAATACCTTTAATAATATGATTTATTATGAAAACAGTTCAGCAAACCTGCCAGGCTTAAATATATAACCTATGTAAATACATAGGTACTTATAATACATAGTAACACCCAGACATAACTATGTCTGGCTTATTGTTGTCTATTACCGCGTTCACACTATGCCATTGCCGCTGCCGGCATGAATGCCGCGATTAATTCCGGAATGATTGCCACAGCAACATCGCCTTTACTCCTACACCGCGTTCACACATGCCCATGCTGCTGTCCGAATTATTGCCGCGATTAATTCCAGAATTATTGCCACAGCAACATCGCCAAGTTCATGCCCTAGCTCTTGGTGAGAATAAAGGCGATGTTGCTTTGACAATAATTCCGGAATTAATCGCAGCATTCATGCCGGGCATAGTGTGCACGCGCTATAAGTTACATAGACAACAATAAGCCATTAGAGGGCGGGCCGTATACTTATTTGCCGGCATAAAATGCTAACTTTGACCGCTCGTTGACCTCGGCACTTTCTGAGCGAATGTGTTTTTAATTCGGCATACATTCTAACCGCAAGACGTGCATTCACTATTACCTCACGGATTTCTTTACAAACATTGGTTTTACAATTAATACGAAACCTTTTTGAAACAATTTTGGATAACATCCTCCTTGGTGTGTCACTGTAAAAAAGTTTTTTTAACAATTTTTTAGACTATGTAGATTTTTTTATTTATTTTGTTCTGGCGCTGGAGGCTTGTCCTTTTGCCAAGTCTTTTTGGTATTCTGAATATTTTTGACACTTTTAGATGAGCATGTAGAAAATAGAATGCAATGATAGCCAGTTACAAATTATACCTATACTTTTTAAATGATTCACGTTTACATAAGGATGCTTTTCCAATACGCTTAGCTCTGGAGTTAAGCGTATTGTATTATGATCTGTGGCTAAGCGAAACTGAGTAGCTAAGGATGTGTTTGATATCCACCAATAAAGATTGTTTATTTTCATAACTTAGCTCAGCTTAGTACTAGTGGAAACGGGTTCGAATTAGCTGTTTTTTTTTATAAAAGTAATGGAACAAGCTGATAGCTCACTTGATGTTAAGTGGTAACTTCTGCCTATAACAATGCATTACCTCACAGAGCAAGTCCAATGAGGACGTGCCCTGTAAGGCAATGCACTGCGTCCATCATTCTGAGACGTAAAGATCTTGAAGTCTCATGTGCCTGTAATTACACCGGCGCCCTTACCCTCCAAACCGGAACACAGCAATGCGAGCCTCGCTGCTTGGCGGCACAAATAGGTACGGTGGTAGTACTTACCTGGACGAGCTCTCACAAAGAGCTCTACTACTACTAAAATTATACTCGCTTAATCAGCTTTTGTGGACACGATCACATAGTTTCGTTATAGATTGAGTTTGACCTCGCTCACCGTTTAGTAATCAATATATATAAAACTCTTTTGAAGCTGACATAGAATCAACGCACAGTCTAAACTACAAGTCCTAGAGGTATGAAATTTGGAGGGTAGGTTCCTTATATAGTGTAGGGGCGCACTAAGAAAGGAATTTTGAAAAGTCGCACTCTAACGCGAGCAACGCCGCGGGAGACGGCTAGTGTAGCATATTTCTGGTGGAAAACCAGCCTTATGACCCACAGACTGGGTCAAAAAAAAAACATTCACAATGTTTTATTTTTAAACACATTTGTAGGATTTATCGTGTGCATTTTATTTTTATTTTTTGTATCGCAGACAGCAGACTGGCGAAACTCTCGAACTAGACTCGTGCTTTCGAAAAACGAACAATGTATGAAACGGGGATCAAAATTTGAATCACGTTTCATACAAAACGAGATTTTCAGTGTGTAATTTTGGTAGAATGGGAGTCCCGCTTCTTCTTACGTAGGAACTACGTATTACATATTCTTTGGCAGACAGGGCGGCGTAATTATTTTTTGTATTGAACGTTTATTGAAAATAACCATTACTTTAGGCAAAATAAATAATTTCTAATTTAGCAAGAGAAAGTAATTATTTGTAAAAACCTAGTTCAAAAATTTTAGATTTACTTATACTGTCTTTTTTCACGTGTAGGTATGTACAATTTTATATCACCTGGGAATAACCGACATTCATTATTGCGTCAAATATGAAATTACATAATTTATTTCATTTCCTTGAGTCTCGTGTTTGCAACTCGATAGTCTTGCACAGTTCATCATCATTGAACCCTAAAGCTTTCATCCTATATACACGCACGCAATCGCTGACTTTAATAAAACATATCTGACCCAGTCCAGCCGCTAGGAACAAGGGCGTAAGTGTCTTGCCCGCTCTTTTAGACTCTGGTCTTTAAGAACTGGTATATGAAAATCAGATCTTGCTTGGTGCGAGACTGGGAGTTTATTAAAAAACTTGACGTATAGTATTATATGATCTGTGACTTCACTAATCCATTTGACTAGTTGAAATGCTTTTTAAGTGTTGTCAAGGACTGGGATAATGAAACTTGACATTTCGAAAAATCTTCGGCATTAGATATGCGATATCCAGAAGCATGGAATAGATATAGAACGAAGAGATAGTGTTAGCGGTAGGTCAGACAGTTACCTATATTGTATACAAGTTTTTATTTTTATTTTACAAAACCGTAGGTAGTTGAACCTTTGTTGAAAAACTTGACACCTGCAAAGTGTGACTCCATACACGTATCAGGAGTTTAAGCTTAACGTTACAAAAGATATAATACTCAAATTAAATATTACCTATTATTCCAATATACATTAATATTTATAGATATTGAGCAAGTTACGTTAACCGACTTTAATGGAAAAAGAGGCTATGAATTTTTCTGTTATTATGCCTATATAATTTTAGGATTCAAGTAGGTATGTATGGCGCAATTGATTAACATTTTCGTCTAAACAAGTTTTTTTGAGGTATTAATTTCTTCCGTCATCTGTCTGGATGCCTCCACACCACTACACTATATACTACCCTCCAAATTTCATACCTATAGGACTTATGGTTTAGGCTGTGCGTTGATTCTCTGTCAGCTTCAAAAGTGTTTTATATATATTGATAGGTATGATGATTATCATAAAGAATGAAGCTTTTCACTTTTGCGCACCAAAAGATGCGCACTAAGAACTTCCGCACCTACACTATTCCACTTTTGCGCACCAATCGATTTTAAGCGTGGTAGGTGCGCAAAAGTGAAATAGATTTAAATATTTAAAACTAGTTTAGCCTCTAGTGATGGGCTATGAACTGTTTTTAATAATTTGACAAATACATAGGTTCATAAGTAGTTTGGAGACATGCGTGCCAGACAAGTTCATAAGTATTTTTTTCTACTTATTAGACCCTTGAGTGGGAGTAAGCTAAGAGATGAAACCTATTTTGTTTTTACCCGACCAAAGATACCGGTTTTATAAGTTTGAGGCCAAGTTAATAATTAGTATGTTGCTCGTTGCTTCGTAGCTCCGACAGTTTTGTTTTGATTTCAATGTGGTTTTAGATGGTTCTTTTTCATGTTTTGTGGTATGAAGAAAAACTTTTTTACATTTCTGTCATAAGATAGGAGGCGACGAATCCACCTAAAGGCTCACGAGTTTAAAGAACAACGCAGACTCGATCTTGATAGACAGCGAGATGAATTCTAAGCCACTGCGACCCTCTCCTGTAATTACGTCACTGACTTGCCCCAAATGCGAGCGTACATTTACCAACAAAATCATGTGCGCACGTCACAGTAGAGCGCAGCAACGGGCAGAACAACAAAGCCGTACATAACTAGAGTTAAATATGCCTGCCCAGATAAAAAACAGTTGCCCTGGCCGAAATCGGCTAGGACACATTATCATCATACGTAAAAGAACTTGTGTAGGTAGCTTTACAGCAGTTGCAATAAACCGTAGCGGTCGACCGGTCACCTCATTGAATTTGGTTTCATAAGGAGTTTACAGACGTGCCGACAGTTAAGCCTAATATGGCTAGAGCAGGCCAGCATGCCTGGAAGAGCCCTTATGTAATGCTACATTGTCAGGTGTCACCACTGTAGATGCAAAAGTAGGCCTACATTTTATTATCGGAGCCTATCGTCTGTAAAAGACGAAAAGGCCAATGATGATGATGATGATGATGACAGTCGCGCATGACACTTTTCTTATGGTTTTTTCACGATATTCTAGTTTATACAGATGACTCTGAATTGTTGCTTACGACTGGTTCCACTCATACCTACAATCAGTGAAACGAGCTGGCTTCCGATTTTTTCCCGCCGCAAAAAAACATGAATCGAAAAAAAAATCCTTAGTGTCCTTCAGGGTTTAGCTCAAGAGCCTTTCTAGGCTAAAATGTATGGATTTTGCTGACACATAACAACGTTGCTACTGTAACACAGCGTAATCAACTACTATCATCCGATATTTGAATATTCTTGTTTTGATAGACAGACAGATAGATAAACACTATAATGTACACAAAGAGAAATTACATCATGCACAGGAAATAACATAAAACAGACAATGGGCGGCTTTATCGCTAAAAGCTATCTCTTCCAGACAACCTTTGGATGGACAGGAATTACGAAATCATAAGACTGTTATGTAAGTACCTATTATCTTACTAGGTTTGGTTTTAGAGACTGACCCCATAATATGCACTTTTCAAATTAACCTCTAAGTGTTCTACACTAAATGCAATCCAACTATTGAGAAATAAACTTCGTTCACATACCTAGTGTTCCGATTTGAAAGGCATGGCTGCCGATGCAATTACAGGCACATGGACACAACACCTTACGTCTCAGAGTGATGGACGTAGTGCAATGCCTCATTAGGGCACGCTAGATGTGCTCTATGTGGTAATCCAATTATATTTATAGGCAGTCGGTTATTTTTTTTTTTTTTAATAATAATAATCGTTTATTTGGAACAATTTACAGTATGAATAAGGTACAATTTAAAAACGAAGAGGCTGCAAAAGTTATAAAAACTGAGTAGCAGCCTCAACGCCCATCCCCAAGGAACCAATGATGGTTTATCTAAAACTGATGGTTTATAAATTGGTTTATCAATTTGGTACCTACAGTGCTTTTATTTAAAAATGTGGATATGATCTGCCTATAATATTAGTTTTTTTATATAGAAAGAAAATTACGATTAATACAGTGTTTATAATATTCACAATATTTACAAAATACACATGAAACAGTTGAGCTATCTACAAAACGGTCTATAGATTGCTCGTTTAAAAAAAAAATAGAATTCTATATGGATTGAAGAGTTATCTGTCTCAGTAGATTCCCACTTTAAATGGCTGGTTTCTGGTAAGAAAATAAAACTTGATAGAACTTGACTTATGGAATTCAGCTGACGGGAGTTTCATCGATGGAAAAAAGAAATCTACTCAAATTGAACCCAACTGACCGCCCTAAGGTCATCACCGGCCGTTATGTAAAGCGAGAATCGAAAAATGTATCCTCTAAAACCCTGAAACAGGATGTGGTCACCCATCCAAATAATGACCGCACATACCGTTGCTTAACGTAATTATTATTCATCTTAAAAATGACCGAGCTCTCGAGCCGTTAGTAATTGCATTGAGCAATAACACAAATTGGTTGATACTATCAAATTCTGCAATTATTACGTCTAGACGGGTCTAGCCAGTCTTATGCATAAGTGACCCAGTCATAGTGATAGCTTTCGATTAGCTTATTTTATATGCATCTAAAGAACTAGAATTAAATTAATTTACACACTATATAGACATACTTCCGTTGCTATAATAGGGTGTAAAAAAAATTAAGTCACATTTCTGAAACTGTTGGAACAGTTTTTACAAGTTATAATTTTTTTTTATCTGTAATTTCATATAGATAGAGCCGCATATAAACATGATTGGTCTCTAGGGAACAATGAATCAATATAAAACTCTTTTGAAGCCGACTGAGAATCAACGCACAGCCTAAACTATAAGTCCTAGAGGTATTAAATTTGGAGGGTAGTATCCTTATATAGTGTAGAGGTGCACTAAGAAAGGAATTTTGAAAAGTCGCACTCTAAATGGTCTAAAACGCGAGCAACGCCGCGGGCGACTGCTAGTACAATATAGAAACTGTTATTCCTGCAATATTTTTAGGTATTTACAGAAATGCTAAAGTGTTATACCATTCCTAAGATACAGATCATATGATACTCCTAAGATAATATTAATAAATATACTCAATATATTTATTACTTTCACATGGTTTATACATGAACTTTACATAGGTTTTGGGTGTACTCGTCAATAGGTATCTCATGGGCCCTACTTAGGGTATAGCTTATCACCCATCCAAATGTCAATCCACGCAGAACGTTGCTTAAAATCTGGCATGAAAATAATAAAACAACATTAAAGTACTCATTTTTAGTACTCGTATCATATCTCCTAAATATTTTATAAAAAATAAAAAAAATATTAATCCTATTTCGTAATTATTAAAGAAGAAAATTACAACTAATACAGTATTTACACTGTACCTATTAGTTTTCTTTGTGAATAATCCTTATTTGTTGAGTAAACACGATACCGAACTTCGGAAGCCATATGTTATTTAGACGCTAAGCAAACTTGGAGTTTCTTCGTTTCGGTAAATATACATAGTTAACTACTTTAGATATTCTTCCAAAACTTCCTTATTGACCTAAATTGGGGTGAATGGAAGAGGGTAAGGAAGGTCTTTGCCCAACTGTGGGATTCAGTAGAATAAGATCACGTGTCCAACCCTATCCATTTTCAATGCTCTTAGTGTGCCGGTTCAGTTCTAGAAAAACGGAACACTTGTTTGGTTGGATTTAAACTGGAAAGAAATAGGTTTACGAGTACAATTATTTTCATTTATACAACTTTGGCACCTTATAGATGAAAAAAGCCGTTTATTACCTAGCTTTTTGATTTGTAGATAAGAAACTATAAACTAGGTATGTAGCCTAGATGTTTCATAACATTTATATAATGTTTAACCTGAAAAATGTCCTAGAAGTCTTAAAATCTGTTAAAAAGGAATTCCTTTCTTTTAACAGTGGAAGGTGTTCTTTGCGTTATTAGTCAACGCAACCTACGTCTAACCTAATGTTAGCCCGTAATGTACTGCAATCAGCTGTAATCACCACGAACAAAAACTACACACGAGGAAGTAAAAGCTCATAACATATTCTATTTTATACAAAAACATTCGCTTTTCTAAAACTAAACTTAAGTCTTCAATAAAGTTTGGATGGAACGCCTAAAGTGAAAACCACTTGACACCTTATCATCATTAACACCTTTACGATGAAATCTGAGTAGAGGAACACCAACTGTTTTAGTGCGTCGAAGATTCATCTACTTAGGAACTCATTTATCCATAGAGTAGAGCTATATTTTATATATATTTATATATATTTTTGTCCTATGGTTCAAGATCCACATTGTTTTCACCATGGAAGAATCGAACGAGTGTCATTAAATTCATAATTCTCGGTGGGCTGAAGGCCGAATCTTAGGAAGAGCCCGGGAGAGAGGCGCCGGCGATCCACCACTATATAAACCAACCGACGCAAGCACAGAGCATCACACAACCACGAGACCTCCGTGAGACAACATGAAAGCATTCTTGGTAGGTACCGTGTGCAGTGAAAGTGACATGTGACCTGTGCGTGACCCGCGCCTCGTGCGCTTCCTGATCGGATTGTTCAGTGCGATCGCTCGGCTCTATTCATCATCGCGTCCGGTGATCAATAAAGTCGAGCGGTCAATTGTTATCAGTGTTTTAAAAGTTCATTTCTTCGTAGGTACTAGCTGCCGTTGCGGCACTCGGCTCGGCTCGGCCCGAGGCGGGGTACAGCTATAGCGCGCCCGGAGGCGGCGGTGGCCACGGAGGCATCGGCCTCGGCGGCGGCCATGGCGGCGGCGGCGGCGGCGGTGGCTTCTCCTCCGGCGGCCTGAGCTCCAGCAGCTTCGGCCTCGGAGGCGGCGGCGGCGGCTTCTCATCCGGAGGCTTCTCCTCCGGTGGATTCTCCTCCGGTGGAGGCGGCGGCGGCTTCGGCGGCGGCTCAGGCTTCGGCGGTGGATTCTCATCCGGCGGCGGCGGCGGCGGTGGATTCGGAGGCGGTGCCGGTTTCGGCGGCGGCGCTGGCTTCGGCGGCGGTGCCATCGTGCAGAAGCACATCTACGTCCACGTTCCCCCCCCAGAACCCGAAGAACAGCGCCCCCAGATCATCGGAGGAGGCGGCGTAGCCCAGAAGCACTACAAGATCATCTTCATCAAGGCCCCAGCACCTCCTGCGCCCATCGCACCCATCATCCCCGCTCAGGCTCAGAACGAAGAGAAGACCCTCGTCTACGTCCTGGTCAAGAAGCCCGATGAACAACCCGACATCACCATCCCCACCGCTGCACCCACTCAGCCCTCAAAGCCCGAGGTTTACTTCATCAAGTACAAGACCCAGAAAGAGGGTGGCGGTATCGGAGGTGGTGCTATTGGCGGTGGTCTCGGCGGTCTCGGTGGTCTCGGCGGTGGTATCGGTGGCGGTAGCATCGGCGGTGGCAGCATCGGCGGCGGTCTGTCCGGCGGCAGCATCGGTGGCGGCATTGGCGGCGGTCTGTCCGGCGGTAGCATCGGCGGTGGCATCTCAGGAGGCAGCATCGGCATCGGCGGCGGACACGGCTCCGGCTCAGGCTCCGGCTCCGGCGTGAGCTCGTCTTACGGCCCTCCCGGACACTCTGCAGGCCCATACTAATCAGCGCACCACGCGCACACTATACATTGTGATACCTGCTTCGCCGGCGAGATACCTAGTTATAAGTAGAGAAAAAATTACGGTGCCTAAATGTATTTATGTAAATAGTAATTTTAATGTATGATAATTTCTAGTTGTATTATAAAATTCTTATTTTTGCATAAAACTGATAAACCTACTCAGTAATTTTATTATACTCCCACTGACAAAATAAACTATCATATGAGTATACCCGCACGCTCTGATTACAAACAAAACAAACAACTTTCAAGGTTGTAATGGGAAAATTCCAATTACAACATACATCAGTGTTACTAATAGATCAGTAGGTATGGGTCACTCTGTGTGCTGGCACAACATTCAACATCCTAAATGCAAGAGCGCCAGCACAGAGTCTCAAGTCAAAAGGCTCGTGCATAGGTAGAAAGCTTCATCTCTCCGCAAGTGGGCGACCACGGTTGCGCAACCGGGACAGCTGACCCCGATTGCATAATGCAGCCAGAAAGATGTGTGGCAACATATCTATATAGAAAATAAGAGAGATCTCGCTAAATATATCATTGCGCAACTTTTGTTGCGACTCCTCAACAATGCCAATTGCGTAAACCTTGACATTTTTTATTTTCCTTTTCAGCTTGTTTGTAGCCATCGCTGATAATGATAACAGTGCACATATGGACGCACGGTAGTTACAAAAAGTCGTGCTCTGAACGAAAAGCGGTATTTTAAGGTTCATTGAATTACATTGCATAACTTCGATGACGTAGTGTGAGTGAGTACCTTATGCATATTTATTGATGTTTGGGTGAAACTTTCGTAACTTCCGCGTGCAGCGTGTTTGGGCATATAATTATTGTGGCATATGAAAACTGGTATATGCTTATGTCCACATAATTATGCAGAGATTTTTATTTATATGCAAACAATGGTCTTGATTCGTGGCTTTCAAATTCCCAGCCATTTAAATACGTAATATCTTTAGCTCTGAATATTAGTGACTGTTTTACCATACGATTATAAATGATATCCATCAGATAATAATTCTGTCTCTACTTTCTACTAGCAGAAAAAAAACAAAAATAGGTTTGTCAAAAAAAAAAGTGCTCCACTTTCCTCTAACTCGACCGTAACCATTTGTAAAACTCTTGATTTAATTATTCAAAGAGGTTATATTTAAAAAAGATATAATTGTAAAAGCTTCTTTTTACCAAGAAGGTTCGAAGTTCAAATTGTTTGTAAATAACAAACATTTGGACATTAATTACAAGTCATTGAACTCAGCCAGCGTTTGCTTTGAGCTTTCTTCCAACTTTTCTCTGTTAGCACGTACTTCTAAACAAACAGAGGATATTATGAATTGCGTCACCATACGACGAAACAAGTTAAGCAACGTTCAGCGCAGACAAAATTTTAGTGGGTGACTGCTAGTGATGCTCCGTTTGGGTATTTTTTTTTGTTATATTTTTTATTTTATTTTCTTATTAACTATCAGTACAAAGAATTTCTAATTATAGTTCTAGACTATAAAGCAAATTCACAAAGTGTGGGTTTAAAGGGTGCTTTAATCCCCCAACATTTTGGAAATGGGCTTAATATACTCGGTATTGGAAAAATTATTACAAAAATAGCCTTTAATAGTCGAGAAATCTAGAACAAAAATAGAGACATCTCAGTTAAAACTGACCTCCATATTGCCTTTTTCATATTTTAATCTTGTTTACTCACTTTTGTAATTAGTTACAAACTTACTTATTTACATAAATAAAAAAGTAATTTATTCCGATGCTTCAATGTACTAAATGTAATTGCAAATCATTTGCAAAATACCCTCGTATTTTAAAATCGTAATTGATTTTTTCCTCAAGATTGAAGATCTGAGACATGTAGCTGGCAAACACTGGATGAGAAGAGCCGAAGACCGGGCTCAGTGGCGCGTCTTGGGAGAGACCTACGTCCAGCAGTGGACCGATATAGGTTGATGATAATGATGATGATGATGATGATGAAGTTACAGCAGTTATTTTAGTGATCTTTGTTTGAGGCTCTCTCATAATGTGATTGGACTTGAGAATATCTTGAGGGATCAATTAAAATACTTGGCAGTTAGATTGTGATAGTTATTCCCTATAAGGCATGGGATCTTGACTTGGATTAGCGAGGACTACCAGTTTTTATGAACTGGCATCTGTATGACCAACTCACGTAGACATTTGACCCAGTGGATGGATCCTTCACTTAGCTATTACCCAGTCGTCAACACTAGCAAGTCCAGGGGTGTAAGGGGCTCAAGCCCAAAAAGCTCCGAGTTCTTAAGGTTGGAGGAGAATTTGTCAGAGAAAATCCTCAATAGACAGTCAGAGTCAAAAATTGTTTAGTAAAATCACGAGACTCATTTAGAATTGACAAAAAACTTTAGTCAAGCCCCCCCCTTCCTCCCGCCATCTTTTTTGTGTACAATCTTCGAGCAACCATATTCAAAAAACAATACAGTGCATTTTATTACAGTCTTAAGTTAACCTATACTTTTCTAAAAAACTCTTTTTTTCACTTTTTATTTACAACTATCTGCCGCCCGCGAGTTCGTTCACATCCCGTTGGTTTTCCGTGATAAAAAGTGGCCTACGTGTTAATCCAAGTCACGGACAATATATATTCCAAGTTTCATCCAAATCGGATCAGTAGTTTTTACGTGAAAAAGGAACAAACATACATCCTTACAAACTTTCGCGTTTATAATAATAGAGTATTTTTAGAATAATAGAGGATTTTTTACGCTTATAGCATAATTAGTGGAAAGAAATAATTATATTAAAGCTCATCTATCAACTCATCACTGTCTTTTTTGATAGCTATAATGCGATAATGTGCAAGTATATTATGTAATAGAACGCCATTCACTATTCACCGTGTAATAGTCGTAATATTTTAGTGTAACTTAAGCTAGAGTTCACTAAACCATGTAAAACAAGTTCTTAGGTTCTGTATAAAATGGTAGATTGTTACACGAGGGGTTAAAGTAGAAAGCAATATGTAGAGCAAAAAATAGAATATTTTCACGATACATTACTCGCTTGAGACTAAAGTTGCTTTAGTTTGGTATTAAATACTGTGATTTACAGTGCATGTATGCAACAGCGAGAGAAAGAGAGAGACAGTATATGTATTAGTAGGTACGAGTATACTAACGAATCACATTGTTCAATTCATTCGAAGTTCAAATCAAGCGGACGAGTATCCGAGCAGTACTTAATGGTAAAAAAACCACACCAAATAGTCTGGTCAAAATAGAATAATATCCGGTTTTTATAATCGGTTTTTATAAAAACCGGATATTATAAAATTCAACATACATAAAAACATTACGAGTGGGGAAAAAACTGCTCTGCGATGTTTGTCTAAATACTTATTTATTTTCATCCTGGCAATACAAAGGAAGTCGCAAACGAAAACTTTTAAATAATAAATAACGTATTAAAAGAAGCCACCATTTACTTTGTGACATTGATCTCCTGTTCACGTCGCCTTTTGATTCGTTATCTCCTAATCTGACTTGTATATATAAAATTTTGACGTAGTGGCTGAAGACTGACTGACTGTCCACTCCCAGTTTAAGCTGTAGATCCTAGGAGCATGTGAAAGTAATCTACCGTAGTGTAGAGACGCAAATAGATAGTGGCGATATTTTTTTCTAAAGTACAGGTAGTCCCCGCTACTTTCGGTACTAGATAATCGCCGATTGCATGCCCTAATAAATAAACATTAGGCATAAAATCCATCTACTATTCTATTCTATTCTATTCTAAAGACAAAACTATTAATCACACCTAGTTCATAAAAAATTTCCTCTAAAGTAGTTTTTAGTAATACTAAAATATTTTTCATTGTTACTTATTGATGTGATGAATGAACTAGTTTCGAGAGCTTCCAAAAATACTATCATGTGAACAAAGTCGCGGTAATTCCACTAGCTAGTTAGTTTGTGAAACGGAAATTGCTTTTGAAAGTGATTGACTTCATGTTAGACTTTACTTAATAATTTATTAAGCATTTCTTAAAAGTTTTTTCAAGAAAAAAGTATCATCTGTGTTATTCAGTTTGACTTAGTTTTTTGGAAATTTTTGAATAAATTAATCAAAAATTAGATAAATAATTTGGATAACGTAAGCCAACCCGTAAACCGTACCTATTTATTTTATTTTATAGGTATACATTGAGATGTCAAAACCTTAAACTAGGTCTCATTAGATTCTGCCATTTAGGCATACAAACATACGTGGCGTTTAGGTATTCGGCCGCTAGTGCTTAAAAAAGTATTTACCTATATAATATTAACCTAGTCTTTTTTCGGTATTATTTCTATTTAATGCAAAAATAGCAACATTTTTGCATTACTTACCAAATTACCAAAAAGTGATTGCGTCAAATCCGTCAGCTTTTTTTATTCTATTGCTATAATTCGGATAATTATAGGTGCCTAATTAGGACATTGTCTATCGCCTCAAGCAAAATACCTTTCACTCAACGATGCAAATGCACAATATCTTCTAAATATATAAAACTCTTTTGAAGCTGACTGAGAATCAACGCACAGCCTAAACTATAAGTCCTAGAGGTATGAAATTTGGAGGGTAGTATCCTATAGTTTAGGGGCGCACTAAGAAAGGAATTTTGAAAAGTCACACTCTAAAGGGTCTATTTAGACGAGCAACGCCGCGGGCGACGGCTAGTTTTTATTATAAAATGCATTCTGTAATATTGCCGAACCGTATCAAATGTAATGTATTTTAGTAATGTAACTTAACGAGATCTTACATTACACTGGATCTTCGAGTTATTGTAAAACTCCAACGTTGCGCATGCGCACTATGGCATAAACTCGTAAAATTAAGACGCCGTATTTTCATTTTGGCCCAACTAGAACGTTATTCGAACTCGAGTTTTACCAAAGATTTTACGATCACAAAAAGTATTGTTATATATATCTTATCCTAGATTGTAGTCATTGTTGTGTTTGTGTATGTTATGCCCACCAGTGGGCCGGCCGGTGGGCTCGATGGAAATATAGTTTAGGCTGTGCGTTGATTTTAAGTCAGCTTCAAAAGAGTTTTATATATTTAGATGTTTTCAGTTGAAGCTCGCAGTAAGTAATGCAAAGAGGTAATATACTTAAAGTAGAAATCTTTTTCTTGTTTATATTTGAATTTGGAACAAGGCGCTTATAATCATACATCCTTAAAAACCTTACCTTACCCAACTTCACCGTTAACAAGATTATGCATGACGTAGTGAAGAATATTTAATTTTTCAACACACTTGCTCATAAAGTGGCTCTATGGTCACCGCAATTAGGCACATAATGATACCCATAATCAAACTGTGACTTTTTCATTGCTATAACTCACTAGTGAGTTATAGATTTTTTTTTTGAATTTTTTTGGTTGAGTTGCTTTGTTCTTAAAAAAGTTTTTATTCAAAAAAAAGATTGTGTTCAATAGAACAAATAAATTAATGTTCCTATTGCTTGCTCATTTCATGCAACTTCTTATTTAAATAGATAATTTTAACTCGTACGTGTTTAATAAATAAAACTTTCACTCAAATATAACTTTTGTTTTCTCTGTAATAAAAGAAAACTTTAAATCCCCCATTTTGTACGTGGCAGAATATACGCAAACCCTATGCGCGGAAAATAAAAAAAAAACCTCATCCCTTTAGTCTGTGGCCGATCGCAATGCGCGCGCATAGGAAAACTGATTAATTTTTCCCGCCTTAGCGAAACATTTTTCACAACTCGTTTTCACTGTTGAAATTATAGTTATTTTATTCACAAGTGTGTTGAAAAACGTCGTATGATACACGTGTGTATTGATGATTACCGTCCTCGGCTCTCTTAAGACCCTCGCCTACGGCTCGGGTCTCAATGGCACCTCGGCGGTAATCACCAATGTACCACACTAGTACCATAATGTACTATTATTTACTTACTTTTACCTCAATTTCATAACCTACCCTACTCTACAAAAATGAACTTTATCTCCTTCTATTACAAATGAAATTCGCTAGTCAAGTGCATTAAAATCGCGGATCTTGAATTCGTGCGACCCGTTTCGATAGTAAGAGTGAGTTGTGCCAAAATACTGCTACTGTATTCTGTGGTGTTGACATAGTCAATGTTGTTTATTCTGTGGTGTGGCTATAGTGACTGTTGTTGGAACTGTGGCGTGCTTTCGCCGGTTATTGTACACATTGACATTGCAAATGACGTTTCAACTTATGGACGTAGTTCTGCGGTTTTATGTATGAATTTTGTTGTATGGGTCTGTATGGATATTACATAAAAATAATGACTAGAAAATAACGCCTTTAAAATGATTGACATACATGACTATATTCATCTCAATATCAGTAAAGCTTCTTACTAAGTACTAAGATTCGCCTGCGACTTCGCCGTGTCTCACTCATTCGATTTTGTTGATTTTCCGTCGACTTTACTTTTAATTTATGAGCTACTAGTTACGCAGTAGAGCTACTGTTGGCCGAACAGTGATACCGTTGGACTACAGTCAGACCGACAACGGGAGCAAGTTCAAATCCAATGCGATATTTTAAACTTTTTGCAACTTTTTACTTTTTATTTTGAGGTGAAACTTAGTACTGCATATTGGTTAAGTAGTCTTTGAAGGTTTCACTTCTACCGCGTGTGAATTTCACACATTTTTTTTTATGTATGAACTCAAGTAAACCGTGTCCAGCGGGACTTTTTGTTAGGTATTTTTAGAGCGTAGTCGTCCGAAACCGTGACCGTCCGGGATGAAGCCACCTGCACTTATGAGTGTGTAAATCGTCTCTAAATGAGTGTATTGGCTAAGTGCACTTGAGTTCATTACCCTTAAGTTACGAAACACCTGTCATACCGTAGACTGCCTCTGGCGTTTGGAAGCTCAACTTGTCTGCAACATTGAAACTTATTGTGCAATATATCAGATTCACATTCTAAATGATATACTCATCTTTACTACTTTGTGTGCAAGTTCCTTTTGACAGAATAGAACCCTTACAGCCGGCGGCGCCGGGTTAGGCCCGTTCTCACCCGTTCCCGTACTCACCCGGTCCGTTCTCCCCCGATTGGAATAAAGCAAGTGAAATATGAGAGGGGTTATGGCCAATTCGTACCTTCTTTTGTTATGCAAATAAAAAAAAACTATTTTGAAATCCCATACATTGATAAAAAACATCGATTTTTGCAGCAGTAAAACGTAGTTTGATCGACGGCTTTACCTTCCATGTGGGTCGTGGGTTCGAGCCCACTGAGAAGAAAAATTTGTGTGTTGGCAAACATAGACGTTTGTTCTACGAGTTTCTGAGTGTTACTATGTACATATATATTTTCTAAAAAAATTGTATAAATAAGTATTTTATCAGTAATCTGCCGTAATCTGCAGTATAAGCTTTGCTTTTTGGGCCTAGAGGGCCATGAATTTTTTTTTATATGCTAAAGAAAAAAAAAGTTTTCTTTAAAATTCTATATACAAAAACATCGATTTTGTAGTCATACATAACATGCTAAAAACACGATTTATGTAAATGCAGCTGTCAAAAGTAACATTTCCTGTTACACAGTTGTGTGTGAAACAGACTCAATATGTCGAAATTATACAATCCTTATGTATTCATAACGTTTGTACTTACGCAGCCTAATTGTACCGTGTATTCTTCTCTGACATCGTTACTTTGAGACCTAATAAAAAAGTAAGTTCATAGTTAGTGGCCAACTCTATTAACGGAGTTTTTAGGCCGCCAAAAGGCGTCCGTCGTGGCTTAACTGCTAGAGCCGGGACCGAGAGTTTAACGTGCCCTCCGAAGCACGGAAGCGCTTAGTAAATGCTACTAGCGGTCACCCATTCAAAGAGTGACCGCGCAGGACGTCGCTTAACTTAGATAACCAGTGGATATTGACTAAGTAAGCTAAGCCGCGAGTGCTTCTATTACAAGATAATCACGTATTAAAATAATGTTAATTCGTTTTGTTAAGATAGTCGATAGAAGTGGATTTTTTTGTACGTGATTTCGAAACTTCAATAATAGCTGACACTGATGCTATTTTTTTTCGGACATTGCATAAAGATATTTGACCTTTCGTACTTATTATTTTCGCAGGCCTTTTATGCTTCGAAACAAGTAACACGAAAGTACCCACGTAAGTACACATAAGACAAGTATTGTTCCAAAATTGATGATCTGTCAGCTGTCAAAAAATAAATTAAAAATAATTGTACGTAAAAATAACCTATTGCATAACATCATCCATCTAGATTTTACTAGATTGATGATGACGCTCTAGATTCTAGAATTTTTAACGATTGAATCGAATACAATAGTTAATTTTGTAATATCTCTCTGAAGCGCTCGTAGCGTAGCTTGCTTAGTCAATCTTCAAGACGTTCTGCAGGGCATGTTAAAGGACATTGCAAGACATGCATTGCAAGACAGGACAGGACATTGGACAGGACAGGACATTGCAAGGACATTGCAGGACATGTTAAGGTCCCGGCTCTAGCAGTCGTTAAGCCACGACGGAGGCCTTAAGGCGGCCTAAAAACTCCATCAACAGAGTTGGATACGCACTTTATACCACAGATTATTTTATACTATCATTTCCCTTCAATGTCCAACACCGATATTATTGTTCGAGTCATCGATATATCGGTATCGACACCGATATTATTGTTCGAGTCACCCATATATCGGTATCGACACCGATATTTTGGTTCGAGTCACCGATATATCGGTATCGTGTCGGACGTCGGTTTCAGCCAGTATTGCAATAAATAAATCTAAAAAATTTCAATTCCCAACTCTACTTTCGGTATGGTTTCCTCCCACCCTACCCCCAGGGGTTAACCCAGTCCGAAGTGAAAATATCGGTGTATACTCATGGGTCATGTTAAGATGGACTTTTACGATCGTACGATATACAACTTATGGAATTAGTTACGATACCTACTTCATCTTGAGACCTTTGCGTAACGGTGAAAGGTCATATTTCCTCGAGGCAAAGCACTAAGCACGGATTAAGTGTCCGAATAATATGAAACAGGCTATGAAGTTGTAGTATGAACCAAACTGTAGAAGTGGGTATGAACTTATATGAAACTGTTTGTCAATGTGATGAACAAAACACTTACTTCATACGGAAGAGACACAACACGATATAGGTAAACTATTATATTTCGATACTGTGCCGCCCGCGACTTCGTTCGCGTCCTGTTGGATCCCGTTGTTTTTTCGGAATAAAAAGTAGCCTGTGCGTTAATCCAGGTCACGGACAATATACAGGGTGTTACCAGACCACTTCCGAAAACTTGGAGGTTCCAATCAGACCATGATACGCAAAACATTAAGCGAAAAAAATCGCGAAAAAAAAAATTGACTTGACTATCTCTTTTTAAATTTTTTTCTAGTTACATACACACAGTACAACATAATAAGTCATATCTACCTAATTATCTCATTTAAAAAAGCAAAAAAACAAATAAAATAAATAAAGCAGCAATGTACACGCAGCACGCAGATTACGTCTACTACAGCATGAACAGCTGAGAGTTCATCGCGGGTCATTCAAGTACGCGACTTGCGAGCGATCTACGTTAGTACCTACCTACGTTAGTAGGCACTTACGACACAGAATAAATAATAGTACTACGCCTCGACCTTACCTACGTGAATGCGTACATTGCGGGCTGGCGAAATAAATACAAATCTTTAAACATTGTTTTCTCCGGCTATAATTATTTTTCAGGATAACTGATTTTTTTTTGGTTAGGTTTTGGTGTGCTGTTGCTCCTCCTTTCGTTTTCGGAAGTGGTCTGGTAACACCCTGTATATTCCAACTTTCATCCAAATCGGATCAGTAGTTTTTACGTGAAAGAGTAACAAACATCCATCCATCCATCCACCCATACTTACAAACATTCGCGTTTATAATATTGGTAGGACTATGCGTTCAGTTTGAATGCTAGGATTCACACGCCAAGTAAAACCAAGTATCTTTTTATACCATCAAAATCCATCAAATTACAACCGGTCTTGTAAGTATGGTACCCGACAGTTCCCAGCAACTTTATAAGATAGTCTTTTCATCTAAGTAAGTTGGTCAAATGATCAACGTAGAGCGGTGTCTCTGTGTACTTGTATCACTCTGAAGTATCACGTAAGTAGGTACTTATCCTAAGCTAGGGAAAGGTTCCTGCTTTGTTTGTAGATGTAATAAGATGAATTGTAATTAAAAGTTATGTGTTTAGTTACTATTCTATTACAAGTTACAAAGATGTTGTGAAAAAAAAATTGTGCGTGGAAGAAGTTATACTTTGTAATGTGGTAATGAAAATAGGAAGGGGTAGAAATTGATTTTTAGTGAAATCATATTAATAAATGATAAAATAAATAAATATTCACGGACACTTAACACAACGCCTTCTAGTCCCAAACTAAGCAAAGCTTGTACGATGGAAACTAGATGGCTGATAGAATACATACATACTTTTTTTTTTGTAAATACATACTTATAGAAACACCCAGACACAGAACAAACATCTATGTTTACAACATACAAATGTTTGTTCTCGGTGGGGATCGAACCCACGACCCACAGCACGGAAGGCAGAGCTACTACCGACTGAGCCACGACGCCATATTGTTTCTTTAAGACAAACTTTATTAACATTGCTCTATCTCTATCCGTCAAATCATTGGCGTGTGCACGAACACTTCGACAAATTGAATGCTACGATTAACGCTTGTCGCATTAGAAGTATAACTTCAATATTAGTCTATACTACTTACCACTTAGCTCCTTTCGTATTGACGATGTCTTTCCTGTGGATATGGCTGGTATAATTGCTGGGCAAGCACACTCCATCTAAACATTGTCCCAGGCACTACGCTGTATAAATCATCTTCAATAGATGCGAAGGTCTCACTGCCTGTAGGTACATAAAACATAATCAGCATATTTTTTGTTTGAAGGACGGAGAAAATGACGAAACAAGCAGATGGTAGGTTTGTTACATTTTAACTTATTCGGAACAAGATTTCCAACCAGAGGAATACGATATTTGAATACATAAACAGACTTGGCCGGTACCCTTAACACATGTTTATTGCTGTGATCTCTATTTATTGTGTGTTTATTGTGTGTCTATTTCTGCCGCCAAGCAGCGATGCTCGCATTGCTGTGTTCCGGTTTGAAGGGTAAGGGCGCCGGTGTAATTACAGGCACATGACACTTCAAGATCTTTACGTCTCAGAGTGATGGACGCAGTGCATTGACTTACAGGGTACGTCCTCATTGGACTTGCTCTGTGAGGTAATGCATTGTTATAGGCAGAAGTTACTACTTAACATCAGGTGAGCTATCAGCTTGTTCCATTACTTTTATCATAAAAAAAAAAATATCTCTACACACACTTTGAAAAGCTACGCAAAACCACAGATTATAATACGCAAAACTATTGTACGGTGACGCACATGAGTCAGTGCATACTCTTAAACCAAAAAAAACAGTGATCTATTCAAAATATGTAGAAAGGTTTGAATAAGGTCAATAATCGATACTTTTGTCGCTGACAGTATTTCACATTCACTATTTCATTTTGGGACGAAACAGTATAATAGGAGTATTAATAAAATTTTAGTTATTGTTTCGTCCCAGTGGAATGAGATACCAGTAGTCCGAAACTAGATACGTCGTCTTAGGTCAAATTAGGTTAGTTTAGAAAAAAGCAACAACAGAATCGACATCTTGTCTCAGATCTTAGGTAAGGTTATATTTAGCACTTACTTACCTAGGTAGTAGCACAGATCATATCATCATCATCAATATAAAACTCTTTTGAAGCTGACTTAGAATCAACGCACAGCCTAAACTTTAAGTCCTAGAGCTATGAAATTTGGAAGGTAGTATCCTTATATAATGTAGGGGTGCACTAAGAAAGGAATTTTGAAACGTCACACTCTAAAGGGTAGAACGCGAGCAACGCCGCGGGCGACGACTAGTAATACTATACTAGTAGTACCTAGTAGGATACTTACTGTTACACCAAAACAGCTAAGTGTTTTTTTTCTCAAGCACACTAACGAATCGATAAAGTAAACAAGTTGTGCTAAGGTATAGTTCATTGACCTTAGGTATTCTAGTTACAAGTGAAACTGCGACAATACATCTTACACTCTTCCTGAAGTCACGACACACACACTTGTAAAGGATGTGCTACGTGTACTGTACACAGCACATCGTTTACAAGTGTGTGTGTCGTGACTTTACGGACTATCCAATTTTGGAGCCGATTTCTTGATCCAATCAAGTTGTACTATACTCCAGATTAGTCTTTACTTGTAAGATCTTTTGCATATTATAAGATATTTTTCTTGTCTTATGAGAAATGTCTATAAGACATTCAGTCGCTTTATTGTTTATAATATGAGACCGTACATATTACAAGATACTTTTCCTTATGTCGGATAAAATAAAACACGCGCCATACAATTTTTTTCTGGTCTTGTCTTGTGTTCGTGTCTTATAATGTGTATAGGGCCTAACAACATTGTAGAACCAATTACCTAATTGATTCAACTTGATCGTAACAATTTAAATGAATTAAAAGTTCAATTTTTTTGTCGTACCAAAGTATGCCTACCGAGTTTCCTCATTGTAAGTCGAAACACATGTCATGTCTTTCTACAGACGAGTCGGATAATCTCATATCAAGATGAATAAAGTCAGGCCGTCTGTCCGTGGTCAGTTGAATAGGTGACATGACTCAAGTTAATTATATATCGTCGTGTTACTGTCCTTAGGAAGTACATTGTTACAAGCGTGTGGTTACCAGTACTACCACGTAGGTCATGTCATGTTGCAAAACTGTGGTCAAAGTTACTTTGCTCGCGTGGTATCAGGCATACGTATTATTTGGCGTACATCTTTGATACTAATTTTAGACCCTTTAGAGTGCAGATTTTTAAAATTCCTTTCTTAGTGCGCCCCTACACTATATAAGGATACTACCCTCCAAATTTCATACCTCTAGGACATATAGTTTAGGCTGTGCGTTGATTGTCAGTCAGCTTCAAAAGAGTTTTATATATTTAGAAGAAGAAGATTTGTTTATTTTATTTTTATATCGAAAACATTCGTTATTTTTGAATTTACTTACAGTACCTAATATAAAAATGTGGAAGGTTTTGGTTCAACAAAACATGTCCTAAAGCCAACAGGACTGAATATGTACATAATTATTGTCCTTATTCTCATTTCTCTCGAAATATTGTGCTCTAAGTTCTATATAATAATATGAAAAAAAAATTCTATCCAAAGAAATACTTTTGCAATGCAATAAGTAAGTAAGTAAGCATGTATTTTTGAACGCGAGTAAAGCCGCAAGCAGAAGCTAAACGATAACAAAAATAGTCGTTCCAGTTATTATTAGCATAAAGTTTAGTTTCCATTAGCATATTTTTGGTTAATAATAATATACGAAATTTATGCCTAAACCAACTAGAACGTTAGGTATTTGGTAATAATAATAACGAAAATTATGGTAGTTTCTCTTTTTTCACCGACCTTCTTGGCACGTTGGGGGACTATCTGGCTGAAACGCATAGGGTACGAGTTTGATTCCAGTCTGAAAAAAAATACATTTTCATTTGTGACTTAGATTACGCACCTATTGTTTTTAATAAAGGATACTTATTACAATAAGTACAATAGAACATTCAATGGAATTAGAAAATAAGGATGAGTTTTACCATAGTTTTTCTGTAAAAATAAAACAGTTTATTAAAAAGAAATCAATATTATCTTTATAGATAGTTAAAAATGCAAGAAAACTTAATAAAATAACAAGATAGTGATTAAACTTTAATCTGAATTTTATTTGACCATTCAAAAAGCTAATTGGCCATCTCGCCATTTAGTTAACGGTAACAATGTTGAAATAATAACCTTCTGAACAATGTACAGTCAGCTTCATTAACTGTGCCTTGATCACGAATAAATCTGACAGTCGCCGCGTCAACGTATTCGAGTTATATTGCGCGTCAATGCCAGCTCGACTGCCAACCGTTGTAGTGTCACCGCGCAGTGTATTTCGGATACGCTCGCATTACGATACGTTGGCGATTTTTTTTTTTTTTTTTTTATACAATATAGGCAGCCGTTTGACCACAATCTCACCTGATGTTAAGCAATGATGTGGTCGACGATGTAGCACGGCTACCTAGAAGATACCTATTCACTCTACTCTTGAAAACTTCCAAATTATAGTCATTCGGGAACACAGACGCCGGCAACGAGTCACATTTATTCGTGATTAAGGCACAGAGCCCGTAGTCTGTGCATTTGTTTTGACTTTCGACTCGAGTATAGCACACGCAAACGCATTCGCAAAGCGAGAAATTTTGTATGAAAACCGGATAAGCGCCTCTAGCGGAAGATTTGGGAATTGTGCAATTCCCAACAAAATGTCTCGCTTTGCGAATGCGTTTGCGTGTGCTATAATCGAGTCGAAAGTAAAACAAATGCACAGACTACGGGCTCTGTTCTCTTCTCTTCATTGATATCAAAAAACGTATTTTCAAACGCCGCCGCCGCCGCCGACCGCGCACTCGCGCGTCCTGAAACGTTGCGCATACTGAACTACACTCTTGTCAAAAAAACCGAATATTATTTAGCCCGCCGACTTTTTTAAGTAGGACTAGGTATCATTTTAACTATCATTAGAATAGAAAAGAATAGAATAGAATAGAATATGTTTATTTTGAGTCATAATATAAAGAAACATGCACAGTTACATCAAAGAAGTCACAATAAAAATTAAAATCTAATATATGACAACAAAATAGGTCGTCACTCAGCATAAGCTGTAGCAGCAAGTATACTGCTACAACGCTGGTATTATGTGACGCCAATGCGTACCCCGGCAGCAACGGCGGTACACAGCGTTATACGTATTTTAATATAGGCAATATTAATTAACATTTTACACAAACATCATTCAATGCTCAAAAAAATTATATTCAGCTTCTGAATTATTTTGGACGGCAGGACTCATTTTAAAACTGCCATTAGGTAGGTACTTGAACATGAAGTGACAAAAACAATAACAATATTCTCTGAGAAAAAACTATTTTAGATTATACAGAGATTTTGGGGATTACACAGAGTGAGTTCTCTTGACCGCTCTGAGGGCGAAATCTAAAAGGCTATGTTTTTTTTTTATGATTGAAGTAATGGAACAAGCTGATAGCTCACCTGATGTTAAGTAGTAACTTCTGCCTATAACAGTGCATTACCTCACAGAGCAAGTCCAATGAGGACGTGCCCTGTAAAGCAATGCACTGCGTCCATCACTCTGAGACGTAAAGATGTTGTAAAGATGGAATGTGTTGCATTTAAAAAAGTATTTTCAGTTTTCAGTTGTGGTATGTTTGTACGAACATAGAAGATCACCAAATTGATGTTGCTTACTGTATTATAAGTATCTTACGATTTCGGAATACAATTTCAACTTTTGGGCTAAAGGTTCAAGGTTTGGAGATAAGTAGGTAATTTGAAAGGTCATTACTGTTTTAGACTAACTTCTCTCCGCGTCTTTGCTCGCGTCTTTACACTCATTATCCAAAACTATGCAAAAATGTTTTACAACTATTCCTACTATTTTTTTTCTATTCTTTTTAGTACACTTGAGCAGTCAATTGCAATACGGTCCTTAGGTACTTATGCTATTTTAAGTCAAAAACAGCTGAACACAGGCCTCACACTAACCCAATTTCGAAAAACGATCATCTTGACTCATAATCAAAAATTTCAAGGGGATTTTGAGATTAACCCATAACAATATCGTAGGTCCATAGATTGGATCCGTCAATAAAATAGTTGATCAATACAACGGTGTTTTATGATTTCATAACAAAATCTCGCGTTATTGATTTGTGAAGTCGTAAAAACTTTATGGTTGAAATATTTACCATCGTTATCACTTTACGTCGTCGCGCGTCGCATTGATAGTGGAACTGAATTGCGGTTATAGCCCATTGTTGGTATGATGTTACCGGAATAGTATACAGGGTGTTACCAGACCACTTTCGAAAACGAAAGGGGGAGCTACAGCACACCAAAACCCAACCAAAAAAAAATCAGTTATTCTGAAAAATCATTATAGCCGGAGAAAACAATGTTTAAAGATTTGTATTTATTTCGCCAGCCCGCAATGTACGCATTCACGTAGGTAAGGTCGAGGCGTAGTACTATTATTTATTCTGTGTCGTAAGTGCCTACTAACGTAGGTAGGTACTAACGTAGGTCGCTCGCACGTCGCGTACTTGAATGACCCGCGATGAACTCTCAGCTGTTCATGCTGTAGTAGACGTAATCTGCGTGCTGCGTGTACATTGCTGCTTTATTTATTTTATTTGTTTTTTTGCTTTTTTAAATGAGATAATTAGGTAGATATGTCTTATTATGTTGTACTGTGTGTATGTAACTAGAAAAAAAATTAAAAAGAGATAGTCAAGTCAATTTTTTTTTTCGCGATTTTTTTCGCTTAATGTTTTCAGTATCATGGTCTGATTGGAACCTCCAAGTTTTCGGAAGTGGTCTGGTAACACCCTGTATATCTGAGTAGTGTTGGGAAAATAAAAGAATAACGAAATATTTTTTTTTAGTTTTTGCATGTCTGTTTCCGACGAAGTGTGTGAGACTATAACACGTACTTTGTTAACATTTGTTTGATAGTTCAAGCAAAATAAACGTATTTAATTTCAAAGGTATGAATCTAATTATGCTGGGCAGCGAAAGCCCGTAGTCTGTTATCCGTAGTTTTGTTTTGTTGATCAAAACGCATATCGAGAAGCTACTCGCAAGATATTTTGTATGAAAATTCGATAACCACCTCTAGCGGGAGATTTGCAAACTATTTTTCTCCATACAAAAACTGCGAGTTTCTCGATTCTCGCTTGTCGCAAATCAACATAACAAAACTCAGACTACGTGCTCAGAGCTTACGATCGGGGAGCTGTAATTTGTAATTTAATAAATAAATATTCACGAGCACTTAACACAACGCCTTCCAGTCCCAAATTAAGCAAAGCTTGTACGATGGAAACTAGATGGCTGATAGAATACATAGGTACATACATTTTTTTTTGTAAATACATACTTATAATACATAGAAACAGCCAGACACAGAACAAACATCTATGTTTTAATAGTAAGTAATAGTGTTTAATAGTAGTGTAATAAAAGACCCCTTTGGACTAAACCACCTTTCCCAGCACTAACAAGATAAATGTCCGCACATGGTTCAAGTGACAACATCAGCGATCGCATGCGCGCGCTCTCATTGTGTTACTTCCACTTCTTGTAAAAAGGTTTTACTAGGTACTACCTAGTTTTTACTAAAAGCAGCGCCAACGCTTGCTTCAATCACATTGAGAACATTTTACTATGAAGTTTATCTTATACTATACTAGCCGTCGACCGCGGCGTTGCTCGCGTTCTACCCTTTAGTCTACGTTTCAAAATTCCTTTCTTTGTGCACCCTTACACTATATAAGGATACTACCCTCCAAATTTCATACCTCTAGGACTTATAGTTTAGGCTAGCTTTAGGCTGTGCGTTGATTCTAAGTCAGCTTCAAAAGAGTTTTATATATATTGATAAATAAATAAATAAATTATACACTAACCCATTTAACATCTGAGAAATTTAAGTAAAGTAAAGTAAAAGTTAACCTTAATTAGATTTAGGTTAAATAAAAAAAAGTAAAAGTTTATTCAAAAGATGGTTACAAAAGTTTGGTAAAATTTTTACTAAAAAAATTCTACAACTAACTTCTAATTCGTAATTTTCTTTGTGAATTAAAAAAAACTAACTTATGTTTATTTAGGTAGCACATAGCTTGCATATAAAATACTTACGTTGTGAAATAAATTAATTTGAATTGTAATTTTACTTTTTAAATGTTGTTCCATGTGTATTTTGTAAATATTGTAAATATTGTAAATACTGTACTGCCGCGCAAATCATAATCACAGTAAGTCGGGTTTTTGGCGGTATTGAGTTAGATACATGTTCGGAATCCTTGAAACGAGATCTACATTTCTGTATACTCAGATCATCGAAATTCGACCTAGAACCTCGTGTTTCAATAAGCATAATCACAGTAAGTCTCGTTTAGAAGAATGATTTACTTGTCATAATTACAGGATGTAGACATACGTTTCAATTTACCATGGATTTTCAATAATTTGAAACTATTTCCCAACCATTTCTGCAGTAACACGTCTTGCCTTTAATATGTTTGGTAAAAGGAATTTTATTTAAAAAAAAAAAATAGCATAATGGCAGTAAGCAGACTTACTGTATTTATGCCTTGGGTCACCTAAAAAATGATCTGAATAATACATAGCATAATTATAGTAGGTATACTTACTGTACTTATTATTAGAGCCGTGAATTAATTATTTGCAATTACCTGGCCATGGTATTGTCACCGTATAACAACTTACTGTATTTATGCGTAGGTAACTTTTGCGTAGTTCTAGCTAGAGCAAATGCAATAATTGCTAAAGAAAACTGAATAGCGGGGAGGGGGTGTGCTAAGAAGTAATGAAATCGCTGGCAGTCGGGGAGTAGAACGTGTGCGGTAATAATTATTTGTTTTATTTGTCTCTAAATAAGGTAGTCTAACACAAAATTATAAAAAAAAAAAGTTTCAAGTAAAATAAATTTTCCATCATTTACTTTTCAGACTCCGTTAGATATAATCAACGTATATTGGCCTATATATCGACGCTTTTATTTTTTTACTCTTTCAAACAATTTTAATAGCTATTTAAGATGTAATAAATAAAAAAAGCTAAATCTTTTCTAGAATTTGCAAGCAATAACATGAATTAGAATTGATCAAGATACAAGATACAAGATGTTTATTTGCATAAATAAGTGTTACAATTTGGTCTTATATGTAGGAGGCACTTTAAAACTTATTCACCTTTTCCAGGTATCGCAAATGTTTTGGGCGCTTAAACTAAGTAGGTAATTAACATTAATTCTGGGTACATACCTTTGGGTATGCACTATATTTTCTTTACTACTTAAATCTTACATAGGGTACTTACTAATTATTTTAATACTTAAATTTGTTATGGCTAATTTGACTAGGTAGGTATTTAAGTTAATATTTTAATTACTTTAGTTTTAGGTATTATTCTTTTTCAAAGTAGTCTTCAGTTGAGTAAAGGCATTTTTTTACTAGGTATGATTTTAGTTTTCTTATGAATGGTTTTATTTTTGTTTCATTTTTTATGTCATTCGGTAGGTTATTAAAGATTTTGACTGCCATGTAATATGGACTTTTATTTAGCATTTTTATTCTAGAATATGGTAGATAGAGTTTGTTTTTGTGGCGGGTGTTTACGTTGTGTGTTTCCCTAATTTTAAGAAAATTACTTTTATTTTTATATACAAATATGCATACATCCATGATATAAATCGATGGAAGTGTCAAGAGATTAAATTTAATAAAATAGGGTCTACAGCTTTGAGTGTTATTAATTTGGGCTAGGATTCTTACACATTTTTTTTGCAAGATGAATAACTCATTAACATTAACACTATTTCCCCATAGCATTACTCCATATCTGAGCCAAGAGTAGGCATATGCGTAATATGCTGATAGTGCAGTATCTGTGTTTGTACTATATTTTAATTGAAATAGAGCGTATATAAATTTAGAAAGCTTTGTTTTAATGTGATCAATGTGAGTCTTCCAGTTTAGGTGGGTGTCAATATTTAAGCCAAGTAAATTAAATGTATGAACTGTCTCTAATGGGTTATTTTGAAAATCTATGTTTAATTTTAGGGTAGGGCTATTATATGATTTAAATTGCATTACTTTAGTTTTATTGTGATTTATTTCTAAATTATGTTCTTCAAGCCAACATTTTACTGCGTTTAGAGTATTTTCCAAAATTAAATTGTAATTATCATATTTCTCACATTTGATCAGTATGGAAACGTCGTCAGCAAAAAGTATTGGTAAAGTTGTTTCTTTGTTAAATATTTTTGGGAGATCGTTTATATAAATAAGAAAAAGTATACAACCTAATACGCTTCCTTGTGGTATTGCACATGTTAAATCTCTAACTTTAGACCTTACTTCAATTATTTCTTTTTTATTTATATTATAGTCTTCTATTTGGACAATTTGCTTTCTGTTTTGTAAATAGGATTGAAACCAGAGATATGCTGGTCCACGAATTCCAGAGCCATATATCTTCTGAAGAAGAATATTATATAACACTTTGTCGTAGGCCTTTGTCATATCTAATAAATCAATTTAAGTAACCACAGTAGATTAAAAGCCAGTTGACCAGCTACATTATCTGGTGCAGACTTGGACGTAAACGTCAGTCAGTACAGAAACGCAACTCTTTGTAGAGCACGCAGTTAGTATTCTACTGTATGGCTTACATTTACGCACACAATACTTTAATTAATAAGTCCCAAACTAAGCAAAGCTTGTAATACGAACTAGATTGCTGATAGAATACTCATACATATATTTTTTTGTTAATACATAGGTATTAATAATACATAGCAACACCCGACACAGAACAAACGTCCATGTTTGCCACACAAATGCTTGCTCTCCGTGGTCGGTGCTCTCGGTGATCCTAGCAGCGCTACCAGGTTCAATTTAAATCAAACTTTGATACATAAATGCACAAAAAATATACTACATAAGCACTCTGTAAAAAAGTTTACTCTAGAGTGATGAGAAAAATTCGTGGCTCTGATCAAAAAGAATTATATGGGACTAAGGTAGATAATTAACAGAACATTCACACAAACCGGAAGAAAAGGCGTTGAAAGATCGACAGAAGTCAATGGGTAAAGAAAACACCTAAAAGCATGCATGTCTTAAGAACCTCCGAGAAGAATCCTCAAAACCCTTTTTTGAAGTCGGTTAATTATAAAAAAAAATTATACACTTTGTGTTATCTTTATTTTGTAACATTTTATTTCATAACCTCAGGATGAGGTAACACCATTTTTTTTAACCCTACTTGACTATTAGATTATAACTTATAGATTATGTATTTTTATAATACATAAGCTATGTCACTGCTAAGTTTCATCAAAATCCGACCAGTAGTTTTTACGTGAAAGAGAAACAAACATAAATCCACACTCATAAACTTTCACATTTATGATGTGATTTTTTTGATAGTATTTTAATTTTGAATGCAGTAAGTCACTAAGGAAATGAAGGAAATTTTGCACCCTTCCTTAATATTAAGCTTACTCACTAAGCATAATCACAGTAAGTCTCTCTCCCCAATCATATTCACAGTAAGTCACATACTTACTGTATTTATGCTAAGGAAACATATTTTTCGAATTATTTTACTCCTAGTCATAATCACATTTTTAAGGTTTATATCAATAAATATTATAGTTAATTTAAAAATAATGTATACAAAAGATAAAGTAAATTTAATCGCACTTGGCAAACAAAAAACATTTTGATAATTCCTCATACATCGGGAGTAGCGGCAAAAAGTATAAAAAAAACTTTGATCGCCGTTTACTCAAAAGTGAAAAATCCGACTTACTGTGATTATGATTTGCACGGCAGTGTATTAGTTGTAATTTTCTTTGTGAATAAATAATTTACTTTTTGCATATTTTTTAGTCTGTGATCTCTGTGAAAGTAAAAAATGCCTAGCATGTTAAACAAGATGAATTTTGAAAGTTGTGAACAGTTGTGAAGGGAAGTCATGCTGATACGTCCAAATCCAATAGTCGTGAACTCGTGAGTCCTCAAGATGAGACCACTTTTCTTAAGATGATTACGCAATGTTTTCATGAAGAAAGTACGAGGCTGTGACGTCATCGGCTGGCTTTTGACCGTGAAGTCTGAATAGATAATTATGCATCTCTATGATTTCTTGGAGCTCTAGTGGTCTAGTAGTTGTAACACGGTCAGTTATTCATCGCTGCTTTGTTATTAAATTAATATGAAGGGTTAAAGAGAAAGGCGGTAATGTACAACAAACTTATATTATTAATAGCTCTAAGCTCTGTCATGCTGCATTACAAAAGACTTCAACGCGCTCTCCTTGTTATTGCCTTTTTTTTTATTTCGCTTGTTTATGTAGATACAATCATTGACATTAATGGTAGCTTAGGTACTTATATCCTTTCTATTAATATTATAAACGCGAAAGTTTGTAAGGATGTATGTATGGACTATGGATGTATTTATACTTAGGTACATCTTATGAAATTTGGGTAGGCCTATGCCCAGCAGTGGATACAGTCGGGTTGTGGAAGATGATGATGTTGATACTTACTAAGTAGTACATAATGATGTAGCCTACATCATTATGTACTAGAAAAAAAAATTAATCTCTCAAAAAAATATAATAAAAACCAAAACTCTCTCTCAATAAAAAAGTAAACTTCTTAGTCTCAAATTAATTAGAAAGAAGTTGTAAGTTTGAAAATAAAGTGAATATCTTACATCACCGACTAGCCACGATGGTTAACGTAATCTGCGCAAGAGTTGACCTGCGACATACGACCCTTAGTGATGGGACTAGGTACTAAGACGCTATTTACTTTTATCGATAAAAATATCAATACAATTTTTATTTACAAACCAATCTAAAGTTAATCTAAACCTGCAAGTTTATTATATACGTCTCAATCTAGACTTAGGCTCTATTCTAGGCTAGCCTCAAGCTAGATTTTTTTATATTTCAAATATGTCAAAAATATATGGTTGAGCGTCTAGAAGTAAGCAAGCGGGAAAAGACAATAAGGTTATGTATGTAACGCCATCTAGTAAACCTTGTACGAACTACGTAGTGATTGCGCCAGATAGAGGCACTTTACATAGCGCTATCGCTTTGACGATACCAAAGTGATCAGCGCCATCTATTGGCTACACCCAAATACGAAGTTATCTCGAAGACCGGAGATTTTAATATTGTGAATAAGTAGACGTTAGTTGACTCTTTAACCCCGAGCCAAAAGTAACTTGTTGGAAAATCTTCCCTTAAAACATACTTTCCAACCTTTGTTCACTCGTATCCTGATTTGAGCTTATCTCAAAGCTCTTTCTGCCCCTAAAAGTTTTGAAGGAAACACCATCATTTTATATAGCAACTTTTTCTGTCAATCAATCTCATCTTTAGAATAGCATTTAGTATTACATATAATATGATCTGTGGCATAGTTGTGGGTAAGGGCCTAGCTGGCGATATTCATTTGTTTTTTATTCAGTGTTTTGTTTTTCAAGAAGAGATCCATAATATTTATCCACCAGTTTTTTTTAACTCGATACTGACAAGACAGCCGAAGAATAAAAGAATTCTTTCCATAACCCTTGGAATACCATACCTATAATACCTAACCTTTCGCTACACTAGTCTACGGAACGCATTATTGCGTATACACTACGCCGTTTGTACCACAGTACCACTGACAACTTGCTCCATAGTGGTGCAACGTAGGTATAATCTTTGATTCAATCACATGGGTTTTTAGATTTTCGCAACGGCCACAGATAAAGACTAGATTAAGGATTTCTTTTAGATGTTTTTATTAATGTGGCTGGATAGCAATAAAGCCTCTAAAGTAGGACTTCTTACTTCTGCAGTAGTTTTTCCCCTCTTCAAGTCCTGAACTATTAAATTACTTAGGTAGCCTAATTTTCATACAATTAAGTTTAACCATTGTGAAGATTGAGCTATGTGTATAGTACCTATTAAATGTGGTTACCTACGTATAAGTAAAAACGGTGAAGGAAAACATCGTGAGGAAACCCTTGGCTTAGTCAGCTCCGCACGTTTCGACCTTGTCTTTCCTGTGGCTATGGCTGACTAGGCTGAGAGGATGGTATAGGTGCTGGGCAAGCCTACTCCATCTAAACATTGTCCCAGTCACTACAGTGTCCTGTTTAGGCATACGTTGCCTCCTGACGCTGCATAAATCATCTTCAATAGATGTAAAGGCCTATTATTATTATAAGTAAAACATCGCGCCTACAAACTTCCTTCAAACGATTTTTCTATTTTTAAGTTTTCCATCAGCTAGTTCCAGATACACTGACCGGCGACCATTGCGGTCGTCAGTCGCGCTACCCGCGCTCAAATGCTTCCTCAGTTCGATATCTTACCTACAACAGAATTAATATTTGGTACCTTTGTCCGCAGAAATGCCGAAATGCCTGTTCGAGGTCAAATGGAAGACAGCCCCTTGTACGTCCACAAAGAATTTGAGGTAAGGAATGGGAGTGTACAGTTAGTATTAGAATTTGATCGCTTTTGCAGAATTGAATATTTTCTACAATATTTTTTCATCATAATAATTACCAATTTACTTCTCAATCATGTTTGAGGAAAAGAAAATGAAATATTTTTAAAACTTTTTCATCATTGTGGTACAGTCACTGACAAAAGTATAGCAGCAATATTTTTTAAGGCTTGCAGCAACATTTTATTTTTATTTTCTGAGGCTCTTTCTAATGTTTTTCTTCTGAAAAATGGATCACATCACAAACAACAATCTGACATTTGCATCTTTTATTTTATTTTGCATTATTTGTTCAGCGTTTGCATGCATACATTGATGACGAATTGGGAAAGCGTTTGCCTCTGACTGTACATAATTCCATCGCTCCTTTCAGATAGGAAATGGCAAAAATGTTGTCAATTTCCGGAGCGCGGTACACGAGCTATTGTTTATCCTGTGTTCGGCCGGAGGCTAAGTAGAAATGATGCTTACATCACAGCCTATCTCGTCCTGTGGTTTTTTAGAGTAGAGAGTAGGTACTTACTGGTTTTTCCACGCTTTGTTTTGTCATTCTATTAACACAGAAGACAGACGAAGAGCAATGGGGGGAAGATAAATCTTTGAACAAATCGCGTTGAATTTAGCTCTAGAAGATGGGATGAAAATGATGGTATAATGTTCTTGTCAGCCCTAAACTGTCCCACTGGGTAAATAGTTGAGTTTATTATAGTACCCAATCCAGGGGCCTGGTGCTCTCAATCTCCACCAGAAATTCCGGGTCTAATCCACCCAAGAGTGGATCAGGGTTGGTCAGGAGAAACCTTAATATAGGAAGGGTAAAGCTCAAACCCTAAAACCAAAATCCTGGGTCAAGAACTTCCCAAACCGGCCATTGTTTTTGAAGTGAAAACTTCTTTAGCATCGTTGTGATTTGAAAGTCGATGAAACGAAAAAGCGTAAACAAAAAGAGTACATAGCCGTAATTTCAACCACCGCAGCAGAGCTACTGTTGGCCGAACAGTGATACCGTTGGACTGCGGTCAGACCGACCACGGGAGCAAGTTCAAATCTAATGCAACATTATAAACTTTTTGCAACTTTTAACTTTTTATTTTGAGGTGAAACTTAGTACTGCACCACGTGTGAATTTCACACATTTTTTTTTATGTTACCTATGTTTCATCAACATTTTTATATTTCACAGCAGATAGAGGAAGAGTTTGATGAATGGGAGGTGAGCAGGTCCAGGATCCACATTGGAGCAATGATCGGCAGCGGAGCATTCGGACGGGTCCATGCAGCTCGTTTGGACATGCCCGGGGGGCAAACTGTTATGGTGGCAGCGAAGATGTTAATAGGTAAGCAAGCAAGCTCGTCTGAGTTAGTGGCCAACTCTGATGATGGAGTTTTTAGGCCACCTCCGGGATCGACAGTTTAACGTGCCCTCCGAAGTACGAAAATTTTGAACTACTTTAACAATTTTGCTTCTTCAACTTACAACTACATAGGTAATATCACTTTCTAATGGCTTTTGTAAACTTTACGCCATCCTACTTCATCGGTAACCTAAAATAGCACCTGGTGTGGTGCCATCTAGCGGTAGGTAACAATTATCTTACCGTGTACTTACAGATTGCCTTGATCACGAATAAATGTAACAATCGCAAACGTATCATAACGCTAGCGTATCCGAGATACACTGCGCGGTGACAGTGCAACGGTTGGCAGTCGAGCTGGCATTGACGCGCAATATAACTCGAATACGCTAACGCGGCGACTGTCAGATTTGTTCGTGATAGAGGTACTTATCTCTTACCATACAGGGTAGGTAGTACTTACTTTCGACAGGCGTCAGGCTGCGCTGTCGGGTCGTGGGTTCAATCCCTACAAAGTCTACAAACACGAAAACATTTGTGTGTGGCCAATACAAATGTTTGTTCTATGCTGGGTGCTACTATTAACTATAAGTAGGTACATAGGTACAGTAGGTAATGTTTTTTTTGTTTTTATTTACAGAAAATGCATCAGAAGATGAGGTCCAAGACTTCTTCCGTGAAATAACAATGTTGAAGCACGTGGGTTGTCACAAGCACGTCATCAGATTAGTTGGCTGTTGCACCAAGCAGGCACCACTAATAGCACTACTAGAACATGCTCCTAGAGGGGATCTCCTGTCTTTGCTGAGAACAGCGAGAGGGAAGAGGAAGGAGCAAGGGTCTAGTGTCACGAGGAGAGCTGATAGCGGTGTTGGGAGGCCGTCAGAAGGAGATTGTAAGTTTTTAAAAATATTTTTGAATAAAAAATAATTAAAAGAGCAACTTTGAAAGTATATAGTAGGTAGGTTGGATTGTAGAGCCTCTTCATTTTGGAAAATTATAGTATATACTTACTAATAGGTACCTAGTAGAGTAGAGCTTAGTTTCTACGTCCACTGCAAAAATGTACAGACCTACTTATGTATATTTTTACACCAAAAGTGTTGTCAAGTACCTACCTACTACAGACACATTATAGAGCGGTGCACACACCATATTACTGCGTGTTTCCACTCAAAAGCATTCACAAGAAAACCTTCACAACACAATCCTTACAAACAATTTGTGTTTACAATCAAGAACGTCCTTAAAACAATCAGACCAAGATTGAAAATGTCAAACATGCACAAGGTTTGGCGATGGAAACGCAAATCGATATCTTCACAGAGTTGTGCATGTTTTATTGCGAATGTTTTTGAGTGGAAACACGCATTAGGAACATCTTAGGTCTACGTATTTTATGGATAGGTACTATTTTCAATTTCCAGCTGAATACACAAACCTAAGTGACTCAGACCCGCCGCTTTCGGGCAAACTGTACATAGATGAGAAGAGCCATGATCACTACGTGTCAGAGCCAGCGCTCCATCTCGACGGTGGAACCATGAGGGATTATGCTCTGCAGGTCGCACTGGGCATGCGTCACTTAGAGGAAAGAGGGATCACTCATAGGTAAGGCAACCTTGCCTGTACTAAGCTGAGGCCACTTCGGCTAAGCCAATCGAAATGATGATGTCAATATGACGTCGAAAACTCAATTTATACCAGTGGGTGAAAAAGTTTTCGGGCGAGATCTGCCGTCATCTCTATTATTCCGAACTGTGGCTCAATTCGGAATAATACCCCCTAGAGGATTCTCTACTCTAGTAACAATAGTTTTTCTTACACTCTGTATACCTACCGCCTGCAGGGTTTTAATCTAAGTGTAAAAAGTTTGCTATGTAAACTCGTTGAGGCAAACGACAAGTAGGTACCTACCTACCTACCTACGTAATTAGGTAAAAGGGGTGGTCCCAACCCAAACATCACAAGAAAACGATTATGGACCTACGACATTATAGTAGGTAATAAGTCGGTTGATTTCCATAAGTCGATTATGTACCTACCTACAAGACATTGCTCCTACCCTACACCTACCTACCTATAATTTTATTTAGACTCGGTATCGGTCGGTACTCAGTAGGTAAAGTAAACCTCGAATGATCTTCCTGTGTCAATCATTTGTGATCGTATTTTCCAGGGACCTAGCAGCTAGGAACATTCTAGTCGACGGTTCTGGAGTCCTCAAAGTGGCGGATTTTGGACTCTCCCGGTCCGGAGTGTACGTTCACACGAGGGCTCGGCCTGTGCCGCTGCGGTGGCTGGCTCCAGAGGCCATCTTGCAAGCGCAGTACTGCAGTGCTAGCGATGTCTGGGCATTCGCTGTCTTGCTCTGGGAGATAGCCACACTAGGTAATAATGACAGAATAGCCATACCTACCTAAAGCACTAAACACACAGAGGACAGGTGCGGGTCGAGCGCAAGAATTTGTACCAAGTGGAAATCACCCGACACGCGATTGCCCCGCACCCTTCCCACCAGTGGGCTGGCCCAGAGGAAGGAACGGGAATGAACGTAATCGAGAAACCAAAAAGTTAGCTTGACTACCTAGTTCATTGCAGTTATTTCTACTGTATTGCAGAACCGACAATCGTTGGAGCAAACGAATACTCGAGTGGAGACCGCGTTTAGGCAAGCGTAGTGTAGGACGCCCTCCGGCTAGGTGGGGTGACGATCTGAGACATGTAGCTGGCAAACACTGGATGAGAAGAGCCGAAGACCGGGCTCAGTGGCGCGTCTTGGGAGAGACCTACGTCCAGCAGTGGACCGATATAGGTTGATGATGATGATGATGATGATGATGATTTCTACTGTATTTAGTAGCGGAAACCGAAACGGAAACGGAAATACTGTAGGAATGCTACCCGAATTACTTCTGCAAGGGGATAACAGTTTTAGCTTGAGCGTATTTCAATTGATAATTTTGATAATCCTTAATATTTTGCGTACAGATATAAAGGTATCTAAAATAAATAAATAAATATCCTTGGACAATTAAGACAACGCCCTCTAGTCCCAAACTAAGCTTGTACTATGGGAACTAGATTGCTGATAGAATACTTGTATACTTTTTTTATCTACTAAGTAGTAAGTAGGCCTACATTTTGACAGTTCTTAATTGCGTTTAACAGGTGGGTTCCCGTATGCAGACCTAAGCAACCATCAAGTTCCATCATTTCTGTCAGGAGGTGGGCGACTTCCTATGCCGGCGCGCGCTTCCCCGAGGCTCTACCAGCTCATGATCGAATGCTGGTCTGACCAAGTCGAGTTGCGACCAACCTTCGCACAAATAGTCGACAAACTCAATGCCCAAAAACTGCTTTACGTGGATCTGGACTGTGTTTTCCCACCTTCAGAAGACCTGCTTACCGATTATGATTTCAACACAACCAGTGCATAGTTTGAAAGACTGAGTATTTTTAATGATGTTTGTACCTTCCCCGTTGCACAGTAAATAGACCTCTGAATTCCCGCGTCGACAGTGGTATGATACATATTACCTACCAATAGGTTGTTATTATTTACGTAGAGGACAAAGTATAACAAATAAATAATTATATACTATTTAAACGTTACTATTACTATGCATGTCAATTGGTGGTTTTTTAGGACGTTTTGGTTTATCATCAGTGGGTGGAGGATCTGTGGGTGGTGGATCTGTTGGTGGGGGATCTGTTGGCGGAGGATCTGTTGGCGGAGGATCTGTTGGCGGAGGATCTGTTGGCGGAGGATCTGTTGGTGGAGGATCCGTTGGTGGTGGATCTGTTGGCGGAGGATCTGTTGGCGGAGGATCTGTTGGCGGAGGATCTGTTGGTGGAGGATCTGCTGGTGGCGGATCTGTTGGCGGAGGATCTGTTGGCGGAGGATCTGTTGGTGGCGGGTCTGTTGGCGGAGGATCTGTTGGCGGAGGATCTGTTGGTGGCGGTTCTGTTGGCGGAGGATCTGTTGGCGGAGGATCTGTTGGCGGAGGATCGGTGGGCGGAGGATTGGTGGACGTAGGAGGAGGAGGTGGAGGAGGTGTTGGTGGTGGTGGTGGTGGTTCGGTAGGATGCGCGGCTAATACCAATGGCGGTCGCAGTGGCAGTCGTATCCTAGGTGCTTTTGTTGTTGTTGTGCCTTCAAGGATAAACTTCACAATGCTGGAAGGCACCCAGTGGCCTGGCATAACGGCTTCCACTGGATTAGCGATGTACACTAACTCGTCTTTGATGGGATCAGGCCACCGTGCTTCCTCTGACAAGGTTATCATCAACGCTACGAATATAGCGCATGGTATCACTGTAAAATTAGACAACTCTTGATCAAGTAGATAAAGCATTGATTTATCTACTACTTTGTTTTCGGTTAAAATTCTACATCTTACTGTGCTTCTCAGTACCTACCAATACACATACAATAACCACAATAACACAATTTAATCAAATAGAATGGAATAGAAAAGGTTTATGTTGTTCATGGTTCATCATTATCATTACTAGCACTCGATAGTTCATTTATTTATGAATCCCTCTCCCATCTTGTTCCATGACTGACTGTGTGCTGTTTTCAATCACCCAGTCATGGTCCTCATGACATTTATCTATCGCTTAAGTTTATCAGCCTCGTGGTGTGGTGTTTGACCAAGGACTCTATTCGATAACCTTTCTTTACCTCTTTTGAGACTAAATCAAATGATTACCATCCTATTATTGTGTACCTACGCTCTGGTTTTATTTTGCTTCTTTGAAGTCCTCTTGATATTGTTATATCTTTCAATGTTTTATTATTAGCCTAGAATTGGTAATTTATTATTATTTTCCAATTGGAAATCAAAGCCCGACTAGGATTTCCGATCGGAAAAGTTACATGTAAAGTAACTTACAATAATTTTGTACTCTGTGTTCTTGAAATCCCATAGATAAAAATACATTTGACATTTTTCATTTAACCAACGATTATTGCTTTAAAGTCATTATTTAAAAATGACGTACCTACATCATACTAAAAAACTACGTATTTAATTAAATATTGGATAAGGTTAAAACAAGACGTAAAAGCCATGCCATAACGCTCAATTTAACTTGAATCATAAAGTTTTGAAATTAAGTTACCTAGGTATATACGTACATAGGTATATAGATACGTAGTTTCGGTTAGTAGTATCAGAAATTTATTCCTCCTAACTAATTTCGTAAATGTACAAGAACTTTTAGGTACCTCTCTCTATGTATATTTCTTCGTCCACCATAATTTATTGATCGAACGAAAGGTTGCCTGATATTACTACCTTAATTTACTGGTACAATTATGAGCTAAATCAGCTAAGGGGTAGTAAAGTTATAAGGGGCTAAAAAAATTAGTCATACATAAAAATCAAGTGGCGTTTAATAGTCAGGTTTTTATTTACACATTCCAAAAACGTAGGAAGTTCTTAATTCAGTTGTTTGTTTTTTATTACTTTTGTTCTATGTTATAAAGATTTTGAGCTATAGTGAAAATTTGGAAAACCCATTATAACATGAGTTTCTATTTCTTAAAGTTTCAATGGTCTTGTAGTTCAGTTCAGGAACGGCTGGTAACCAGCTAAATTGCGGTACCAATTTATGCTATTTGCAAAGATTATCTCAGTCATAGGACAAAAAAATAAGAATTCTTAAGGTCACCCATAAGAATTAACTATATTTTATGGTAAATCGCTTGCAGCGGTCTGCAAATAGCTCATCTATTTTTTTTATTATTAGATACAGATCAGACAGCGTGGAAAGAAGAGGGAAGGCTTTTGCTCAGCAGTGAGACATCGGATATGCTGATAGTTAGTAGGTACCTATCTACAATGCAATTTGAAAACTTTACGACTGAAATTAAATTGAGCGTTTCAATTTTATGTTTTGTTTTAACCATAAGCAATAATTCAAAATTAATTACTGAATCCATGTGGGTTTGGTTACGGCAAATATCGATTTTAAATAATAACTAACAATGTTAATTAGATGGAAAATTTAAAAAATCTTTTGTCTATGGAATTTCAAGGACACAGAGTATTAACTTATAGTAAGTTATTTTACAGTTTCCTTTTATGATCGGAAGTCTCCGTCTTTTTTCTGAGAAAGGATTTGGTTATGCATTAGGTAGCTAGTATGTAAATTATATACCTAAGCAATCTTTAAAACACACTTTGGACCGAGACAAAAGCCCCCAAAAGCTCCGGGTCTGCCGAAAAGTGTACCAGGATTTGTCAGAGAAAACTCGTGGTTGGTCAAGCTTCTTCTAATAAAAATCCTGGAGCCGCCACTGGATACAGACCATTCTATTGAAATCAATCAATCTTTTTAAATACCTTGTTACCTACCTACTTTACTTTTTGTAACAGATTTTGACAAGACTAACTTTGGTTGGTTTATGAAGAATTCTTCGGAAGTATTGCTTTGCTGTGTAAAGAAACTGAAGACTATCATTTGCTCTAAACGAAACAAAGAAACAACGAAGTAAGTAGGTACATTGAACTTTTATATTCCTACTAGCCGTACATGGATACTAGGTACCCTCCAAATTTCATACCTCTAGGACTTATGGTTTAGGCTGTGCGTTGATTTTATGTCAGCTTCAAAAGAGTTTTATATACCTATATTGAAGATGATGATGATGATGATGATAATTATGGTGAAGGGTCTAGAATTGTTCTGAAATATAAGTTGGAGGTCTAGTGGAGGTCTATGTCTAGCAGTGGACTTCTACAGGCTTAACTATAATGATGATGATGGTGAAAATGTGCGCCGTATCTAGTGTATACCTACCTACTCTAGGTACCATACGGCAGGTTGTAACCTTTGCAACCACAGAATATTTTTATTTTTGAAATCATTTCTACTTGTCCCGTGGTCGTAGCAGACTTTCCGCTTCCACTTCCGCTTCTGTTACTGCGTGACTTCCGCTTCTTCAAAGGAGACTTTCTTTCTTTTTGTTTTTTCAGCAGTTTGATTATGTTTAACTAAATTACCTATACCATACATCCAAAGTAGGTAGGTACCTCATAAAATTATAGGAACTAACCAATCATACCACCTAGGACCTATTTTACCATAAAATTATTGTCAAAGTAAGGTCAAACCGGGGCAATTGCGCATTATTTTAAAAAAGCTGAGATTTAATGAGGATTCGGTGTTCATCAGGGTTACAAATAACAGTACCTAGGTACTAGGTAGTAGATTCCTACCTATAACTACCTAGCAACTAGCAATAAGTATACTAGGTTCTAGCATGGAATAGTATTATCTATTCTGTTCTACTCGTGGAAACCTTTTGTACCTAATCCAAACCTAATCTTTGTTATGTGCTGTCAGTTTAGCTCAAGATAAATAAAAAAAAAAAATTGTCCATGGTACCTACCTACCTAGTAGTATTACCAGGTTACACGTGACACTTCCTTGCGAACGCACGGAACGCACCCAAGTACGGTCGCTCGTGCACTCGGCGTATTGTACGTACCTATACAGGGTGTTACCAGACCACTTCCGAAAACTTGGAGGTTCCAATCAGACCATGATACTGAAAACATTAAACGAAAAAAATCGCGAAAAAAAAATTGACTTGACTATCTCTTTTTAATTTTTTTTCTAGTTACATACACACAGTACAACATAATAAGACATATCTACCTAATTATCTCATTTAAAAAAGCAAAAAAACAATTAAAATAAATAAAGCAGCAATGTACACGCAGCACGCAGATTACGTCTACTACAGCATGAACAGCTGAGAGTTCATCGCGGGTCATTCAAGTACGCGACGTGCGAGCGACCTACGTTAGTACCTACCTACGTTAGTAGGCACTTACGACACAGAATAAATAATAGTACTACGCCTCGACCTTACCTACGTGAATGCGTACATTGCGGGCTGGCGAAATAAATACAAATCTTTAAACATTGTTTTCTCCGGCTATAATTATTTTTCAGGATAACTGATTTTTTTTTGGTTGGGTTTTGGTGTGCTGTAGCTCCCCCTTTCGTTTTCGGAAGTGGTCTGGTAACACCCTGTATACGAGCCTCTAGTCTAAGTTTTATTTTTAAAAATTGAGAATCGAGTAACTCGCAGTTTTCGTATTGATAAAAATCGTTTCCAAATCTCCCGCTAGAGGCGCCGATAAGCGCCTATAGTTTCCAAACCACATTTCGGAAGTCTCGATCAGCAAACTAAAACTCGGACTATACGGGTAAGCCATTCGATATGCCCGTCTGAACTGAGGGATCCTATACCAACTCACATATAACCCAAAAGTTTGTAAAACTTAAAGCCAAAATAAAAAAAAACTGAAAAAAAGTATTAGGTAGTACGGTACATACACAACGCCACGTAGCTTCATACTCCGCTGTCAAAATAGATTGAAACCCCATAACTTAAGCACAGGAGGCGAAACTATAGAACCGGTTCTATAGTTTTAGAAATAGACAGTGTCGACTAAAGCACTTTTACCGAACGTTAATAAGACGATTATGAAACAGGCGACACCTCTTTTTCAGTGAAATTCAATGTGATCGTCAGGACTCTACTTCTATTAGCCACAGCCCAAGCCAAGACTGGTAAACAGAGATGGCCAGATGCTCAGAACGACCCTCTAGTTTTCATCGCGAATCCTGTAGAAGCCAACATGCCCGGCCATTGGATGCCGTTTAGCATTGTCAAAGTTATTCTCGAAGGTTCCACGTCGCTACGACCAACTGGATTACAAGAAATACTAAAACTTGAATATAATACTACAACAAAGAGACCAACGACACCGCTAGCACTCACTAAACCACCAACACCAACGCCGACGCTGGCACCCACTGACACACCTACAACTGCACCTACCATCCTACCAACAACTACACCCACTGACCCACCAACTTCTGCACCCACTGATCCAGCAACGATTACATCCACTGACCCACCAGCAACTACAACCACTGAGACTGTAACCACTGAGGCGCCAATAACTACAACCACTGAGGTATTAACCACTACAACCGATGAGGCACCAAGAACTACAACCATTGAGGCAACAACAACTACAACCACTGAGGCACCAACATCCACCACTGAAGCAACAACAACTACCACCACTGAGGCACCAACTACTAACACTGAGGCACCGACAACTACAACCACCGAAGCAACAACAACTACAACCACTGAGGCAACAACAACTACAACCACTGAGGCAACAACAACTGAGAAAAAACAACCTCCACGAAAGAAAAAGTCCCAATTAGATACCCATGATAATACAACATGAATACTGGTGTATACCATCATTGAGTTTTTATTGACTAACTTGTGCGAGTCATTTAAACATAGTACCTACTTACCAAACTACTTTCGTAATTTCAATATAGGTGGATGCAATTGTCCCGCATTAAACCAAACTATGTATTTTATACTTTTAATAATTGAAATACTTACTACCTAAATATTTAAATTTAAATAACTCATAAAAATAATAATAAATAACACGCATACTATCAGAAATTTAAGTGAATTGGCTTGACTAAGGTGATATTTTTTACTATCACCAGAGTTATTCTATTAAACACTAATTTGTCAAAGCGCTCTTAGTCGTATCACTCACTAGGCCATTAAGTTGTCACCAACTTGTTTTACATCACTAGATGGTAACAGTTAATAAACAAGCTAGTCTCGTACACGCAATTGCCTCAGGTGACCTAAAAATTAAATAGGGCAGGTTGTTTCAGAAATAGGTAGGGTATTTAACGTTTTTTAAATGTTGGTTTGCAATAGCTTTAATTTAGGCATTTGAATTACGTACTTAGCAGAGGTTTTTCAATACGATTATGAAAAAGGCGACACCTATTTTTCAGTGAAAACCGATGTGATCATCAGGACCCTACTTCTAATAAGCACTGCCCAAGCCAGGCCTGATAGGCGAGGATGGCCAGATGCCCGGAAAGACCCTCTCGTTTTCATCGCGAATCCTGTAGAAGCCAACATGCCCGGCCATTGGATGCCGTTAAGCATCGTCAAAATTATTCTAGAGGGTTCCACATCACCACGACCAATGAGGCCACATGTTCAACTGAAAGCTGAGATTTTAACTACAACACCAGCACCCACTGAACCACCTACAACTGCACCCACTGACCCACCAATAACTCCACCTACAGACATACCAACAATTCCACCCACTGACCCACCAACAACTACAACCACTGAGGCACCACAAACTCCAACCACTCAGGCACCACCAACCACAACCACTGAAGCACCAACAACAACACCCACTGAAGCACCACAAACTCCAACCACTCAGGCACCAGCAACCACAACCACTGAAGCACCAACAACAACAACAACCACTGAGGCACCAAAAGCTCCAACCACTCAGGCACCAGCAACCACAACCACTGAAGCACCAACAACAACAACAACAACAACAACCACTGAGGCACCACAAGCTCCAACCACTCAGGCACCAACTACCACAACCACAGAAGCAGCAACAACTACAACAACTGAGGCCCCAACAACTACAACCACTGAAGCAACAACAACCACAACAACTGAAGCACCAACGACTACAACAACTACAACCACTGAGGCCCCAACAACTACAACTTTGAAAAAACGACCAGTACGACATCCAAAGTCGAATACAGACGGTCATGATAATACAACGTGATAGTTATGATAATTGATAATGTAAATGGATTTCAATCATTCATTCGCAAGATAAAACCCACATTCCACCTATTTATTTATTTATATCATGTTCTAGTAGGCAGGGTATTTAGATAGGTAGGCATTATCAGAATAATATAATTAACAATCCCAATGTCGTCTTGTTGAATACCGGAGAGGATAAATGATGGGACACCTTATAGGTACGACATGACAGCTTTTTTCATAGGAGCCTAGGAGCCTCCTACGAGAAAGGGTTAGTTCCAGTGCTTATCGACCTTTGGCTCGGGGTCCGAGGACCTATCATGGATGGTATTCAGTAGTAGGTACTATCACCGTATTACTTATCGACACTTCCTACGTATCTTTGCCTAAGTGCCAGATACACACTTATACGTTTTATGCATTTTTCGCATCTACATTATGTGGAAACTCCGTGATAACTTCGTTTGCGCGATCAAGGATAGTTCTCATGTAGCGCGCTAGATGGCGCTACAAATTATTAAGATCTAAGTCGTTGAGTGAGAATCAAAAAATACGTAGTTTCTGTAGGTATAGAGAAAAAAAGTTTAGTGAAATGAACCCGATTTTTCTTCATTCAAAAACTAGGTATCTACCTACTACCTACCTATACCTAAGTTTTTTGTGCTGTTCTTGTTAGCGGTTCATGTTAGCGGATGACAGAATAGCTCCTATTTAGGTAATCAATGATTATCATTATCACTAAACAATGCTGCCATCTAAAGTGAGCAAAAGGCAGTTTTTAGCTCAATTTGTTCACTCGCTTTGTTCTGATCGTTCCTCGGCGTTCTCGGACTCTCCCTCGCACTGCTTGCTCGGTCCGCCACCAGTGCTACTAACATGCTATTATCCCTGAACTTCAAAAACCTCCAGTGTCAGTTACTTCGGATAAAATAGGTCGTACCTAAACCAAATCGGGGGAGAACGGACCGGGTGAGAACGGGTCTAACCCGTGAAAAATAATGAGAAACGGAAACACAGCGAGTGGCACACAGAAACGCAGTGGTAGTCAGTGCAAGTCCTCCTCCTTATGATGGAGGTCGAATATATTGGTGTGTTCTAAATTCATACACCAAAAACAGTCAGTAAAAGTGCGTTTTACACATTCGCGGCTGGTCCACCCCGCCAAAATATACTCTGTGACCCCGCCCATGGTCCGCCCGCCCGCTAGTGCCGTGCCGGTCCGGTCTGACTTGTCTCGCTCGGTCTCACTTGCTCCGTCATTCGGTCAATCAATCTAACCAACCAAACCAAACTAACCATACCAACCCAACCAAACCAATCAGTCGCGCATTTGGCTTCAGAGGGGGACGACGCGTCGTTGCTCCGAAAATTGCTTGAACGTGTGCTAAATTATACACGTGCAATCAAATCAGAACGTATACAAACAACTGGATTATAAAAGTGTACAGTTTCGTGGTAACTTATTCGGATAGTGATGGTTATTGACTGGTAGTGATGATGACTGAGTGTTGAATTCGCGGTTGGAATAAATAAATTGGATTGTAATACGATGGCAGTGGTTAATTTTAGCGTGTGCCTAGTGCTTGTTTTGTACCAGCTTTCGGCGGCCTACAGTGATGAGGCATCGTCGGAATCCGCTGATCTGGGATTGATTGGTAAGAAAATGGTTTTGTTTTTAGGTCATACCTACCTACCAATTTAGCTTAGCTTTATATAGGTAGCCTACTTATCTTTAGTTTACTTTTCTGGCCGTGTCCGCTGTTAATTACTTACTATCGATACCTAGGTTCTATATTTAGATAGGTACCTACCTTACCTTACATAGATTGGTACCTAACCTACCCAAAAAACACTTTCGGATTACCTATGTACCTACCTGCAAAGGTCTTAGACGACCTATAGAGGCTATAGACCTTACCTACCTACCTTCTGCCAAGTAGTTCTAACTAAGCTACTTACCACCAGTCTGTTGCTATGCTCGCTAGATAGGTATAAATCTATAGAATGGAGTCAAACGCGGCGCCATGCGCCAGTGAAATACCTACCTAGATAGGTACCCACCTGGTAGATAGGTAATACCGTAATAATAAGTAGGTAGGTAGGTACATAAAAATAAATAAATAAAATAAATATTCACGGACACTTAACACAACGCCTTCTAGTCCCAAACTAAGCAAAGCTTGTACGATGGAAACTAGATGGCTGATAGAATACACACATAATTTATTTTTTATTTTTTTTGTAAATACATACATATTATGTACCTAATCTACCTGTATTACTCGATACCTATCTATAACGTCATATCGATACCTAGACTATCAGGGTAGATAAGGGGTAGACGGCGCCATCGCCAGCTCTGCCTACCTATATGGTGTAGTTGATAGGTAAGTAAGCACCTGGGTAAGGTATAGGTCTAGCTATAAGTACGGTAATACGATAGATAATACATAAAACTCTATTTTATTTGAAAGATAGAGGTGCTGTCATGCGAAAGCAAGAAAGTCATGTAACGAAAACCATGACATGACACACCTAACGTGTTAAAACAACACGCCTCGCATAAAGTAGGATAAGAGCAGGGTTTTCGTATGACCATTGGCCATATTGACCATGCATGACTGATCCTTTATATTCAAGTGAAATCGCACTACCAAGTAGATACTTAGTTTTTATTGAACTTAGTCTGTAGTTTTTATTGTTAGGTAGGTACTTACCTAACAATAAAAACTAAAAATGTCAATTTTATACAATTACCTACTGAAAAGTGTAAATCTTTCAATTCAGTTCGTTTAACACTTTTAATAAGTACATTATTATTATTATTTTTACTAATCAAGGCCAACTTTATTCACAAAGAAAATTAAGACTAATGCAGTATTTACTATATTTACAAATTACACATGAATTATTATTATTATTGGCAGTTAGGAAAATAGGTACCTACTTAGCGTGAATTACTCTCAATGCACAATAAAGTTTTAATTCCCAAGCGGTCCCTATTTCAATACAAACTTTCAAACCAAACTCTTCAAATAAGTCGCGACTCGCGGGTAGATCCTGTGACGTCATTGGCGTCTCCAAGTCCCGACGCCACATGTGGCAGTGTCATGTCATCCACTCTAGCTCGGTCGCGTTTTTTACGAACTTAGCTTCTAATCTATTTTGGGATTTGCAATTACTTTAATTCCAACTGTTCTGCCATTTGATTTCTTACCTACCTAGCTACGATATAATCATCCATCTGTTTGTTTGGTATCTGTTGGACATCCTCCACATCGCCAGATACTAGCTAAATTCTTAATTTAACTAAATAGATATCTTGTATACGGCATAACAATCTTACGCATCATCCAAACTAAACGGCATTAAATAAAAATTACGTCACCTCAACTCAAACTCACACCGACAATGCTTTTACAAATTTAGGGTTGTTCTATCGCCTGGCGCCAAAATTCCGAAGGGTCCATATTACTTGGCACTTTATTATGTGTCTTCCGGCGGTGAAGATATAGTTGGGTTATGCTCGAGTACTTTATACACAAGGGTCGGCGGGAACGCTTAGAGGGTCAGGGTTCTATGTTATTATTTTACTAATAGCCATTTGTCAGGGGTGTGAGGAGACAAATATGACGTATATGCAATGTAGAAACACTAAATAAACCGGCAGTACTGTTGATGTTGCAAATAATACTACAATAATAACAAAAGTACTGCTGATATACTAGCGGTGGGTAACTATTTGCTTCTAATCGTCGTTTGTTGTCTTAAAAACTTCAAAACCGTTGGCACCAGTGAATTTTTCGAGAGCAAAGATAGCATAGGATGCGTCAGTCGAACAAAGATACTTTCCAGAAATCAAACTAGGCCGTGCGATTTCCAGGAAACTTGCTTGTAACTTTAGATAAGTTTTTTTTCTCGTAAATGCGTCCAAATAAGCAAAAGGTACGTTCGTTAACTTGTATAGGCAGAGGCAGTATGTCAAAATACAGAAAACCACACAAGTAATCTCGTTAGTACAAAGTAGTATTAATATTCTCGAATTGTTCTAACAAATTCATGTAGGTAACTGTTATAAAAACCAGTGAATGCATTATTTGGAGCAAGTCTCGTACGAACAAAACCAGCCCTATCACGTTTCCCGCAGATAATGTGGCCGGTAGCAATGAATTTATACAGGTAAGCTGATACTCTTTTAAATACAACGAGGCTAGTAGTGCATAACGTACATGACATGTTGCATTTGACTTCCGCCGAGAGGCGGAAGCCCGGCGCCACCATCGGCGCTTGCACTGCTGGTGACCCCGCAGTTTTTAACCATTTATACAGCAACCACCACGACGGCCGGACGTCATGCGTCGGTAGGTATGCGATTAATTAACTTCACGCTTCCAAAATCAGGCTATTAAAAATAATTGTTTCATGGTTTTTACTTTTAAACTGAAGTTAAAATTGACTTATTATCTACTTTTTAGAGAAAATGAGACAATTAAAATGTATTATCTTGCAATGTTAATAAAACGAGTAACAAAACTATGAATTAAATTAATCTGTTAGGCATGATGTCACGTTGAATTAGGTATGCTGGCAAGAAAATGCAATAAAACAATAAACTGCAATCCTACATTGACCAGCCGCTTTAGCGGTCTTAGGTTTCCTAGAACAAGATTGTCATTCAGGCTTTGACAGACTGAGACTTGCATATGAATTAGCATCATTCAGGGTTGTCAATGCTTGCAAATGCGACTTAGTTATAAGTTGACCTATGAAATCGAGAGAGAAAACCAGGTACTCATGCTAGTAATCATAATATTTTTCTCCTATAGAAACATTCGTATCTTGTTTGCTGTGGTACCTACTTGTATTTCACTCATGCATCTTTGCATCTCATGCACTGTACCTACGGTCAATAGTCGAAGAAAGATACCTACATAACAAAAAAATACAGTGACCGTGTTATTACAAGCGACTAGTAGAGTTTCGTGGTAAGTACTTCAAGGTTGCTGCATTATGTGATCAGGTGATCTCTATGCAAAACAGGTACCTAGTACCTACTTATGGACATTGCTGCTCCAAGGTGATTGACGTTTGGTGGCAAGACTGGCAGGTGTAGCAACTGGACGCTCAATCTATGATGTTATGATGAGTATACCGACTACTATCTACTTGTAGCAATTTGTTGTGCCTTTTGTAAAATCTATCGAATGCAATGAAAAATTTAAATCCCTTACTGAGCTGATTCCTTCCTTACTTGAACTAGTGTGGAAAATACATCGTATCAGCTTTCAGAACCTGCAGAAGTTTGCACTGATGGACCTCCGCAGTCCCCATTATTGATGGTCGTTGTAACAATAGCAACATTGTTATTGGTAAATAGGTTACTGATTCAGATACTTACAGATCAAACCTGTGTTCTGTGGATTCAGATCAGACCACCGTTGGAGAATGCTTACGAATTGATAATTTTCATCATATTTTCTGGAAAATGTTTGGCTGTTGCAAGCGTTTTCTTGGAAATGCTCATCCGTGATAAATATTTATTGGCCACTGCTGTGGGTGGCCGCCATTATTCACTGGGAGGTTTGCTCTTGAGAGCTCCAAAATGCAGCATTGTTTGCTAAGTGTTTGGTAAACATTTAGTAATTACTGAGCAAAAGTGTGCATGACATGTCATGTTTGGACTAATTTGCATGACGATGAAAGTGTTAACTTCCTTTAGTAACAAAATACCTAATAATTCGATTATGCTCAGGCAGCAGAATTGATTGAGATATCTTTTCGAATAGTCAATGACTTTAGAGTAAAAAGTAATTTCCACATCCTTTGTATAAAAAATGATATATTTTCTTGATCTGTATTTCTCAGCGGATATAAACACATTTTCGGGGCGCTTGAGACTGATCTCTGGTTATCATACATAACTAGAGCGAAAATGGCCGTCGAATACAAATTTATGTATTTAGACGCGCGCGTGTCGATTTGACGAGATCTCGTTTGCTTAGAACTTGAATAAATTGAGGAAATAGTAGAGTACCAATTAGACTACATACTCGTAGACCTACTTTATTTACTTTTAAATAAAACTAAGGGAAGTAAAGATACTCTTCACTTCATGCTTTCAGGGTTTGTGTTTGTGCAATTTTTTTTTTCTTTTATTAATTTTGATGTTTAAATTAAACTCATTCCTTCTTTCTTTCACCCCTCAAAATTTTTTTACGCATAATTCATCAATCTTTGCTTGGGTCTGCTAACCAACTTCTTGTACTCATTTCGCTCAATTTAAAAATGCGTAAATCCAAAATTTCAATGCAGCCAGTGTCGTGGGCACGCTTCCAATTGGTACTGATTTGGACCAGTTGAGCTACCTATCTATAGTAAATCTAGGTGTGTATATTGTAAATACTGCATTAGTTGTAATTTTATTTGTGAAATAAATAAATATTTTTATTAATTGAATGAATGTGACCCGGTGCGATAATAATAATTGGTTATACAGTTATCACTTGCTGTGTTTAATAACGAAGAGAAAATTTAGAAAGCAGTTCTTACCTTCAAACCTGGCGCTACAGCTTTACAATCACGTGTTTAGTAAAATTGTAGTTTTTTATTTATGTTGTTGTAATTTTATTTATACGTTTCACACCTTTATCGAGTGGGTGAGTTGTAAAATTCTAGTTTATTTTAAACTTGTTGAATATCACATGACACGCTATGTCACTTCATAATGCTTTTTTGAAAATTGTGCTCAATAAGTCTTTACTAGCTAGCTAGCTCGTATGAGTTAGTGGCCAACTCTGTTGACGGAATTTGTAGGCCTCCGTCATGGCTTAACGACTGCTAAAGCCGGGAACCGACAGTTTAACGTGCCCTCCGAAGCACGGAAGCGCTCAGATGTAAATGCAACTAACGGTCACGCACCCAAATAGTGATCGCACAGAACGTCGCTTAATTTAGATAATCGGTAGAGATTGACTAAGCAAGCTACGTCACGAGTCATTACTAATGACATGTAAACTTGCGAGGCGTACTCTTTTGTAAACGTGCCTTTGACAACCCTGATTAATGTCCTCAAGAAGAATACCAAGAGATCTAAGGGAATGTTTACTGTGATTGGGTAAAATCAGTCGTCGTGAGTCAATTTTTATTTCTGTATCGGCGAAGTGAAACTTCATTCCCAACTGTTTTATTTCTTCTGTACGTATAAATCTCACACCTACATTTTAGTACATACTGATAAATTGGTAAGCTTTGAATATCTTTATTGCCGTTATAATAAGATATAGTACATTACATTGATTTTAACAGGAGTCTTTGGGTTCCGTACTGGAACAGAAAACAGAAACCGTATAGAAATCACCTCTTTGTCCATCTAGCCGTAGTTGGTATGATTAAACTCGAAAACGAAACCCACAGGGTGTGAGTCTCACTAGCACTTTCCTTTTTTATTAAATTTAAACTATCAATAAATCGATCTTGTGTTGGCGCCAAGAGTTGACATGACACCTCAGCTAGCAGCGTCTACCTCTCGCCACGGACAGAGTAGGCACTCTAGATAGTCTTTTATGGTTTTAACAAAATTATAGTGTGCTTCTTATTTTCTAATTTAACGGCTTTTGTCATCTTAGCCAACTTGGTTTGGAATAAGTTAAATAAATAAAAGTGTCATGGTCATGCAAACATGACATGTCATGTTTAAATCGTAGGTAGATGTTGCCGCGTCATTTGTGTTAACCCCGTTTTATTAATTAACCCAAAAAGTTAAGTTTTTAATAACACCAGAAGTATGAATCTAGGCTTTTGATATTGATTTCAGTATAGGATCCCTCAATCCAGACTAGGGTTTGTTCCCGGGAATTCTCGTCCCGGGAATTCCCGGGAAATCGGTCGGTCTCGTACCCGGGAAATTCAGCTCGAGAAAAGTCGAGACATCGAGAAGTTTAAATAAACATTTTTTTTTAAATAAACGCAAGCGCGACGCGGCCCCAGTTGTATTTTGTTCATTCGTGTTTCAACTCCCGCCGTGTTCGGATCGGTCGGATGACGGATTATAAACCCAGCATAGTGAGTGTATTTACTATTTAGTGACGCACGAGTAATAGAATCGCAGAACAAACAGGTAAGTATTGTTATTATTTATTTAAATAGTTCAAGTGTTTGTTTTGTTTTGTAAGTACTTTTGTATTACCAAAATAATATTTTTGTTTAAAATGAATAGGTATGTTAAAGAAATAAAACTTTTGTTTTTAATCAAATAAGAGAATTGTTAGTGCATAAATATTTACCGATTTCATTAATTGCATTTGTATTGCAGATGTTGTAATAATCCCACAAAAGCCTAAAGTTCTAAACTAAACACATAATATTAAGACGTTGTTTTATGGCAATTTATCTACTACAAATAACACAAAACGTATCCAACCAATCCTACCAAACGTAGTATACAAAAGGACACAGCTATTTTTTCATCATCATCATCAGCCTAACCTAACCACCACATCAACCCCCTGCTGGGCATAGGCCTCCCCACTGTTGCGTCAGCTATTTTGTAGGTACTAAACTAAAATACTTACTAATTCTTGAACTGTTTGTTATAGATTTTACAACTAATGAGATTTTGTTTTTTATTAAAGATTAGTGAGATTAGTTATAATAAGAAGAAGTATGATTGTTTTTAGTTAAGATGTTTGTTTTAAGATAATTGTTAACAGAGATTTTGTTTTTTATTACAGATTAGTGAGATGAGATTAGTTATGATAAGGAGAAGAAGTATGATTGTTTTTAGTTAGCAATTTTGTTTTGAGCTGATTTTTTATTGAGAACTTGTTTTTTTGTTAAAAATTATGTTGATTTTTTTCATGTAAAATAAACACAGTTAAATTAAAGACTCTTTTTATTAATTAAACAAAAATTTAGACGTATTTTATTTTTTCTCGACAACCCGAGAAGACCCGAGAAATCAGGCTCGAGAAGTCTCGACACCCGAGAACTAAAAAACCTCGAGAAATCGGAAACCCTAATCCAGACGGAGATTGTTTTTTTGCCACAACTTTCTGTAAATAAGGTAACTATTTAGTGCTTTGTGCTTAGTGTGGGTAGGTAATTATTTATTGGTCGCGAATGTCGCGATCACAGTTCTATTGAACTTAAAAGTAAGCAACATAAAGCCTAGTTTTAATTGCAACTTTGCAAGCAAACCAGACTTGACACTTCCAACCCTCCCACGTTGTCAATGACTCCTTGCGACAACTAAGAAAACCTGCCACAGTTAACCTAAGAGTTATTAACGAATAAGTCATAGAATATCGTAAAGTTGGTAAGGATAATGTCACAGATAATCTTCTAGTTAGTAGGCAATGTGTGGGCGAGGCGCCATACTGAGACTGCATTAAAATCTGTATTATAACTTGATGTATTGAATTCACAATGTTAGAAATTGTAAATGCAAATTAGTTACTAATGAATTGAGTAACTTGAGCTTTCGTTGGCCAATAAGTTTGATGTTGACTTCAAATGGTGAAGCAAATAACGTAGGTACCCATACCTACCAGCCTAGGTAGGTATTTGATAGGATTTAGTTATCAATATTGTAATAAATATCGGTTTGGAAGGGAGATACAGGCATGTCAATCAATATTCAGTAACAGTACAGTCAGCATAAGAAGTTTTTAACTTGATCAGATATTCAAATTTGTTTAATTACCTACATATACCTACATAGGTACCTATCTTAAACTCCAATCATTGTGTTTTATCATAGAATATAGAGTAGTAGTAGAGCTCTTTGTGAGAGCTCGTCCGGGGAAGTACTACCACCGTACCTATTTCTGCCGACAAGCAGTGATGCTCGCATTGCTGTGTTCCGGTTTGAAGGGTAAGGGCGCCGGTGTAATTACAGGCACATGAGATTTCAAGATCTTTACGTCTCAGAGTGATGGACGCAGTGCATTGCCTTACAGGGCACGTCCTCATTGGACTTGCTCTGTGAGGTAATGAATTGTTATAGGCAGAAGTTACTACTTAACATCAGGTGAGCTATCAGCTTGTTCCATTACTTATATCATAAAAAAAAAGAAAAAAAGATAGGAATTGCTTTGGACAGCCCTAACAGTTACCGTCATACGACTTTCGACATTCGAAGGGTTGTAACTTAAAAATGCTACACGTCTAAATTCAAAATAATGGATCTTGAATATAACTGTTTAAACTATTGATTATGACAGCCCTAGCAGTTATCGGCATGCGCCGGCGTCACGTCAATACCGTCCGGTATGCAAATCGCTTATCCATGCGCCGGCACATGTATCTGTGCACATTTTAGACTTTCTCTTTATTCGACGAAGCCAAGCTCGTACACGGCAAGTAGTGGAAGTCATCTGTAATTCTGCACCAACTAGTTACTCCTTGCATGTTTAAAGACTCAAATATAACAGAGTTTATTGTAGGTTGGTATTGATTCTGTGGATTTATACAGACAGTTCAGTTCAGACTGTTTTTCTTCTTCTTCTTTACCCTATAATGCCCTGTGTCCGTCATTTCGACAGACGTTTTGAACGGCTGCGCTTTAGTTGGTAGGTAGGTACCTATTTCCTATTTATTATTCAAATTTACTTGTTATTTTTACCTATGTGAAAGACAAAACGTAACGTTATGTTACAAATTTTGCCAGTGTCAATGTTTTTCTTTCAAGTATTTGTTGTACTCTTTTGACATTGACAAGATTGTCTTTGAAGACGTCGATGACATAAGCCATTAAATAAAAGACGGAGAAGATTTGGATCGAAGTACGGTCGATAAAAATAATCTAATGATCAAAAAGAATGCGATGGCGAACGAGGGTCTTCAAATATTATAATTTGATGTCGATGACGCAGCGATAAGTAACCTTTGCTGTGATTGTTTTTACATCAAACAAAAGCCTGAGAAATATTTTTAAAAGATCTTTCTAATGTATCTGCTTCCGTGCTTCGAGGAGAAGTCCTAGATTTAGCGAAGCCTTTAGGCACCCTTAGTAAGGTATTTAAGGTATTTTTATAGGTTAATTATCAAGATACCTGGTTTCTATTTGCCTTTTTCACACTGACAACGTCACAACATCTACCAAGTACACGATATCGTAGGGAACTTATCTCATACATTTAGTATTAAAAGACCTAAAAGCTTTCACGATCCGTGAAAGTTTATGACTAAGGCAGCAATATTTTTGTTGGAACTGTCAAAAGTATCTGTGTCGGACAGTGTGCAATTATGCCTATCTCGGGGTCAAAAGTTAAAACTTATCTTCAGACTTTATCCTTTGCAACAAAATAGAAGCGCCGTCTTTGCATTGAGAAGCAAACCGTAACTAACCGTAATGGCTTTTACTGTATTACCGGTTTCACTTCGAGACTTGGCAGAATGCACCATGCCTTCCAAAGGGCCGGCTCGTCCGGCTCGCCCGGCTCACTGTCTGCTGTCCTCACTGAGTTTTACTGTGCAATTAAATCTCAACAATTGTATAATCGAAGTACAAAGCCATTGAAATTTAAAATACCGCACTTGAATGCGAGCCAAAAACATCAAATTATTTCAGTATTTTCAGTTCCAAAACAAGAACAAGCCGTGACTCGGCGCAAGTATCTGAGTGATTTGATTCAAAAAGAATAACAGAAACTCACAATACCAGTTCTCCGCTGCGTTCTGCATTATGATGGCGCATTGTAAACACCATCGCGTCGCCGCTGAAGCTGGCTCGTATGCTAAAAAATTGCACAAGTTCGAATTAATAGATTTTTTGGCTGTTGTTCATTGAAAAGTAACAAAAAATTACGCTCCTGTGCAGCTGGAGACTCGTTTTAGATTCAAACTCCAGCAACGTACATATTATACTCGTATATATCGAAAATCTCCTTTTATATTGTAACTTACTCTCGATGGTCTCTCGGTGGCTCATAGATGCCCCGTTTCCTTTACCCGTACCATTATTCCACATCACGCCAATTCAATAACCGCGAACTGTAAGTAACAAATATAAAGGACGTGTGATTCAGCTGAAGCATTGTCGCACTTGTGAAGTTGTGACTCACGTGATGTCACGTCACATGCTATCTTACTTTTACGACCAACACGCTCCCGTTTTCAAAGTCGATGGCAATTTTGTGGAATATTTATTATACTAGCAAGCTTCCGGCCGTGGTTTTGCTTGAATGATAATATCCGCTATGTGTTGAGTCACTCTAAACTAAACTTTCGCATTTTTATTACCTACTCATTTAATCTGGACTTAATTGATTGATTTGATACCTGCTCGAACCCTAGACAAAAATGTCAGAGACAGTGTATTAAAATGCGAAGAATTTAACTTTTATAGGCACTATCTAGTTTGTATAATGATTAAAAAACCCCTATAACATTTGAATAGTCTAATAGTAATCCAACAAAATATACCAACACATGGTTGTGCGAACAAGTCCTGTCGATAAACCCACTGCCCCATGTCAAGACAAGACCCTAATGCGATTTGAAGATAAAGCATGAAACACCGAACTTCAATTAAGAAAGGTAGCGTTATCAGAAATGACAAAAACAGGATCCTACAGAATCCACAAACCAAAAAAATCTTTTTACTACAGATGATCAGACAGGTAGTAAAGTAAAACAATGGAGTTCGGTCTGGAACTTGTCAAGCGACTATTCGTCCTGACGCTTATTCCTAAGGTATCAACTATTATCAGTAAAGTCATTATTACGAAAGAACAGACTAAAACTTTAGAAAATCTTGGAAAAGAACTGTTCTTATCGAAGACAAAAGCAATAAAAGCAAGCGCCATTAGAACGAAAGGCAATAAGAATCAAGACAAAGCCCCAATGGACGTCTTATCTCAGCCACTCATTTGTAGACACATTCCGGGAATGGCGACGGCGGATGGCCTAATTGACTTTGTCGCCCACACTGCATCATAGCCATTAACGGTCGACGCCTCTAGGAGCCTCTATTGTTCTCCTGTTACTTACCTGTGCCATCCGTCGAGTACCTGGCGTACCTGTCCTGGATTTTGCCGAGTGATTTTTTCTACCACTACTATTTCGTTTACCTGCGTTTTTGTTTCTTTCTCTCTCGGTATCTTAAAATTGTTTTTGAATTCCTGCTAGCTAATTACAGGGTATCGCTAGCTTGTCAGAGTGATTAATATCGTACTCTTGAAAGCTAAGAGCTGGCTAGATTCTGTAAATTAACTGCGTTTACCGCTGCCATCAATTCTAATGCCAAGTAGCTAATTACTATAACTGGCAGGAATGTTTGCTAAAGATCGTTGTCGGTGTCCTCTGGTGTATAGAAGATTCGCAACATCGAATATTTCATCGGCTTAGGAGGTAAAGCAGGCGCCCACTTTGAAAATTTATTTTGCAAGGAAATTACAATTATGTAATTACAGGCACATGAAACTTCAAGATCTTTACGCCTCAAAGTGATGGACGCAGTGCATTGCCTTACAGGGCACGTCCTCATAGGACTTGCTCTGTGAGGTAATGCATTGTTAAAAAAAAAAACATTTGCCTACAATATTTTTTTGACAGGCGTCATGGCTCAGTCGGTAGTAGCTCTGCCTTCCGTGCTGTGGGTCGTGGGTTCGATCCCCACCGAGATCAAACATTTGTGTGTTGTAAAACATAGATGTTTGTTCTATGTCTGGGTGTTACTATGTATTATAGGTATGTATTTACAAAAAAAAAGTGTATGTATGTATTCTATCAGCCATCTAGTTTCCATCGTACAAGCTTTGCTTAGTTTGGGACTAGAAGGCGTTGTGTTAAGTGTCCGTGAATATTTATTATTTATTATTATTATTTATTGTAGGTAAATTATTCTATTTTAAATAATGGCAATTCTGTTTATTTGTCGCTTGACACCATATCACCATAAGCAGTATCACTTCAAAACACTTCCAAATCTTACAATAATTCAATTGTAGTTGTAGACCACTTAAAACTGTTGTAAGAATGCTCTCTAAACGCCTTTGTTGTTTTTCTGTTGTTTGTACTTATGTCTGGAGCTTGGTGATGAGTCACTACTACCTGTCGGTGACACTTCGGCCACTCCATCATGGCGTCACTTCAGATTCCAACACTCATTACACGTTAATGGAACATCAAGAGCTCGACTCATTATCTTCAATCATTCGAGAACACCCAATTGGAGCGTAGCTCGTAAAATTCTAAAACGCATCTTAGTTGGCCTGCATCCTCAGTAATTACATCCAGAGATACGGCTGAAATGAAAACCTTTTAGTCTTATCATTTTGTTTCCCTCCGATGAAGGATCTGTTTGAACTCACGAACACCCTCCACTTCAATTATCTCGGCTCCTCAATTGCAATGTCCCTATGCTTTTATGGTCTAAAATTACCGATCCGAAGCACTCACAGGTTTCCGTTACCTAAAGTAGACTTCCGTCGACTCAGAGCGTTATAAATCTCGTAGGGGTTGAGGCTCTAGATACGGTTAAAAGCTTCGCCGAACCGACAAAAATGGGACCAGCTAAGTTGAGGTTCGTGTACGTTGATAAGGTTTTGTAGTTTTTTGTGGCATCGGCGTCATTGGGACAATTTCCAGATAGCGGGGTCTCAACTGTAGATAATAAAGCGGCAGGACGGCACTTAAGGGGCTTTGGGTAAGGCGTGGGCTCTGTTTAGATAACACTTATTCTTATTTGTCTTACCTGATTGTGCTTCGGTTTTCTTTATAAAAGTTATATGAACCACGTTAGCCAACGCTGGATTATTTCTGGTTGTGGTTACATAAGTGCTTTGCTCCAAATAATGTGGAACGTTACTCAAGTATGGTCGACGGCTGGCAAACATCTGTTATCGTATTGGAATTTATGTTTTTCATCTTTCAAGCACACCTGCTGCCGAATTTAAATATAACTTTACAATATTACATGCATCGAATCGATCGCGCACCGCAACTAAAACATTATTTCCTTCTTGTAATCTATTTGAATAGTTGATTGAACACGAGAAGTGTGCATTGTCAGTCTCAAGATAGGTTTTTGAGTGGTTTGTCCACAAGATTTATGCTTGAATCTCTGCTCTCACGCTTGTTTTATGAGTGTGTACGTTTATTAGGCTCTGTGTCGTCTTCCGCGTTGTCTCCTACAGTTGCATTAAGCTTAATTTACGTACTGTCGGGAGCATCTGTCCGAATTGAGATATTTATTACTTCGCTTTCCTCGTGTAACGTGTCAAAATGAACGGGATCATCGCGGATATAGTTTTTAGCGTCTACATCTCTCTCCTTTGCTTTTATAGAGCACGTTTCGACTGTAACCGATTGCGATGCAGACTTTATAGCTACGGATTAGAGTATAATTTAGTCTGTTTATAATGCAACACTTTCAAAGTATCGTAATGACTCGCTACGGTCGCATGAGCGCATTCAGACTGCGTTGTCTGGTAGAACGTCGTATCTGACATTGATGTTTTGACATGGATCTTATGAACGATAGTTAGAGTTGAGTTTTCCGTGTTGGTTACGATTGGTTGGGGCTGAGGTGCGCACGCGGGCTTATCCTTGCGTCGCTGGCGCCGGCGCCGCGCTAAGCGCTATTTTTTCCCGCGGCACGCCGCGTTGTTCTCATAATTTATTCATTAAACTGGTAATTTATTCGCGTTTTATACGACCCGCGTACTTCTCTATCTTGCAACTAGCTATGTATTGTTTTATTGTTTTCCGATCGATCCAGCGGCGTGGGTGGGACACGGCGACTATTATTGGCGACGCTATGCCGCGTTTTAGTAAATTAAAATTTTGTGACAGTTTTACGGTGGGAAAAAAAGCCAAATGGGTAGGTAGTTTGAATCAGTTATGTTTAATGCGTCGCCATTCCATAACATTAGACATTAGAATATCCAAACTCATCTATACATTGCCAGTCGCCTTGAACATCTTGATATCGGATCTCGATGTCTGTCTACCAAGAGAGATAACAGGCGTTAGTATTTTTCTTGCTCAATGCAAAATTTAAGAAACTGAAGCCAGCCATCAGTGGTGACTGTCGTGACGTTTGGTGGTGAGCACACAACCGCAGTACACTACAGTCGACCTCGACCCGCCCAAGCCTTGCGTGTAGATACACTCCATTCGTATGTACCTTAGTACTTCTATCTTTAAGTAGAGTAACCGTTCACAGAAACATTGAGTCCCTTTATGATCCCTTCAGACGCCCTTTCAGGCAGAAAGATGATGTGTGAGAGAATCAAAGACATGGTATCAATATGTATCTTTGTATCAACCTTTGGTGCGAAATGCGAATGCCATGAAATAGGTATAGGTTAAAGGTGGTCTGCTGCTCGGGCAATAGCGCACATTGAAATGAAATCGCATGACTTCTCGATTAGTGGATTGCCTGATAGGGCCACAAATGCCACAATGCAGTACCTATCCAAATCATAACGAAGTCTGTTTAAATAAATGGACATATTTATAGACAGTCCATGGGGCCCTTCAAATAGAACATTCTAGACGAGAAGTAAGGGTAGCTATTTCAACCATCGTACTCTGACCCTTTAAACTTGATAGCAACAGACGAAACAAGGGACCTTGTTATCTGGTTATGGTGCAAGCTCAAAACTCTCCAACTCTGACCAGCTTACCATGACTCTTTGAACTTTATGTGGGGACGGAGGGAGGGGTCTTGATTGACTGGTTATGGCGTATGCGTAAGCGGCGCGTGGCGACAGATGTGTGTAAACTGAAAAAGTTTAGTAGGGTTAGCACGTAAAGTGCCTAATTAGTTTTCTATTTTATATATAATTTTAAATACATACCATCCTAAACCAAATAAAGTTTAATAACACTTCCACTCATAGATAATAAATCTTAAAATAAGTCTTTAGTTTTGTAGTACTTACTCAGGATTTCATGTTAAAAGCTAACATCTCTTCTTTTATTTAATTTCTGTGTTTCATTTTATAGTTGCAGAATGAATTTCTGGTCATAGTAAAATGCATTTTGCAACGCAACAAAATACATCGCTTCAAAATGTTGTTACGTATAAAATAACGCTATGAAACTGACATGTTGTGTTAATGATAATGATTACTTACCAAGAATATTATAAATTAATTTTTTGTTTTTTCTGCTATCGGCACTCGGTAGCCTTGTTTATTTACGTCGGACAGCGGCGTGTAAATCGGTGGATTGTTTATAAGTTTCATATTATGCCGGCTGTAATAATAAACAACGCCACTTGCGTACGCGCATCGTAGTCGTGCGTGGATAACGCGGATTGGCTGCGTGCGGTACGGTGCGGCAGCGGTACGACGCGGCACGGCGGATTTAACACAGTAGTTTTATCGCACCTTAACCGCGCTTGCAGCAGCAAGTATTTCTGTTACATTTTCTAAAAATATAGGAACTAACCCACTTTTTTGAGTTCAGCCAGTATTTAGACTTTTTTTGAGTTAAGTAAGTAAATACCAATACATAAAAAAGTCGATTTTACGTAGTAATAATTAGACATAGGACCATGTTGAGTACAGTTGGTGACAAAAAGCGTCCTAAAAAGGTTTTATCTAATTTATTTATTTTTGTTTCAGGTAAGTCACCTAACAAAATTAAAAAAAACTTCAGAGTAATGGTGATGTTATTGTTTTCCCGAAACTTAAAAGAAATGGTAAGCAAGTTGTATTCATTACATGTATACATACCTACATTATATAAATGCACAGTGCTATCTATATTCTAGGCAGTGGTACCTCCTTGAAACTCAAATAACAATGTTAATAATTATTCCCCGAAAGAACGGCTGGCGACAGTGGCGTGGCGACACTACTACGGCTGCTTCAAACAATGCATTCACAAAATAACCATACTAACTAATATAAACTCTATTCATACAAAACTTCCAATCGGTAAACAATAAGACAATAATGTCAAACGATTTATTAGCATAACAATTAAACAGAAACATAGTCGGCGTTTTTCTACCTCACGAAAGGACACTGGCATTGTTTGCAAAACCGGCGCCATACCACAGAAACTATAACAGTTTCTATGACTATACTTTCAGTTGCTTATTCTATGGTAGAATCGCATAGTAACTGATAACTTAATCTGCGGCTCGGCGCCGTTCGCATCCGCTAGTGACGAGACTTGTTGTCGATACTTTAACGCGCGAGTCATAATAATCGATTTCGACACAATGACATGACGGGTGACGCGACGACGTGATAAACTTTGATGTTTTGTTTGTGATTGCGAGCTAATTTGAGAAATTAGTGACCACACCAGGCAATATCACTTTCAAGCCGAAGCAAGACAGGGTTTAAATCAAACCATTGGATATATATTTATACAACGAATGGTATATTATACAAATAACTACCTATTACCAATATTACCACTATCGATACTAGGCACCTTTATACATAATTGAATTAGGTATGATTTGAGCTACAGCTTCAAGAATTACTTATTAGACTTAGTTTATGTTGTAAATGCTTGAAAACAAGTAGGTAGTTAACTGTTCCATACGTTTTATTTAATTTCAGTCACTTAATTTCTTGGATTATCTATTTATCGATATTACTCGCTGCGGTTGTAATGTCATTCGCCGACTGGTCGCCGCCACCGCCACCGACCCCATTCCACGGTAGCGACAGACGAGGCGCCTGTCGCGCTGACGATTAGCGTGACTACACGCCCATCACTATTGTTCTTTTCATTACAAACATCGTAATTATTCCTCTCCATTAGCCGCAATCTTTTTACCCCCGGCATTTCACGCACATCGCGACATTCGCGACCTAATTTTACGACCGCGTTGACAGATAACCGCTACAACATTTTATTCGCACGATTATAAATTGCCGGCGCGACGCTTTTCTGGTGAACTTTATGACAGCTTGTGTCGTGCATGTCAGTGCAGCGGGCGTCGCATTAATCATTAAAGTTTTATTTAACAGCTCCTGTTACTTTGCTCGTATATCTGTAATTGTCCGCAACGTTGGCGCCACCGTTCCTTGGCCGTCTGCCACTGCAATCGTGTGTGTACTTCAAGCGATTAATTTTATAAATTCAAATGACAACGCGAATGCAATAAACCCCGCTCTAATCTTTAAATGCATCAATATTGTGTCGGAAATGCGGTGTTGAATACTTATTAGCAGCGCTACGCATTGCCGCACAATTTTGGATACGAGCCATTTCAGTTTTGTTAACAATAATTGTGTATAACACGATCAAATCAGTTACAGAGTTTATTGGAGGGAATTATTTCTTGCGCTGCACTCTTGACTTTGATTTATGTTAACATTTTAATGGCGCTTATTAAAGTATCGATAAAAGTTCAGTCATTGGCGTCGGCAAGGCGGATCGTGACTCGTTTATATGCACTTGGCTCGACGCCACCGGTGACCTCATTGCGCGCCCGTTTTTGGCGCCACCGTCACACGTAATGATAGTATCGCATCGATGACATGCCAAAACGCGATAATATCTCGATCTTTATCGATATCTATTTTGGTGGGCGCAGGCGTAGCGTAGCGCAACACTAGAGCCACAATATTTATATTTTGCTCATTCAAATTAGATAAGATTATTATGGTACATAAAATTACATAATGCCAGCTAATAACTTTCCAATAAACTGCTCCTGTCTAGACAAAGGCAGGTTTCATCAGACATTCTGCATTTATTTTACTACTCTCCGTAAATGAGTCATGTGAGGTTAGGCTCTCTCTCTCTAATATGCGCATATTGTGTCTAATTTATATTGTTTGCGCGTTTTTATTTAGGCATTCCCGTACCCATAAAGAATACATAATAACTTCGGAGTTTGGACAGCGATGTATTCCTTTGTGAATTTAATAAAATACAAACAGATATTGACTCGAATGCATAGGTAATGAACACTCTCTGAACATAATTGTTTTGATGAGACATAATCAGTTTTGAAAAACCTATATTGCGCGAATCGTAGGGCTAATACCTACTCTTCTTTATGTATATAATTTTTTTTTTAACATTTTCCTGGCTACTCTTGATTCAGATCAAATGTCCGTCTAGATTGAGGGATCCTATACTCAGGTATAGGATCCCTCCCTCATTGTGGACGGACATTTTGTGCAATAGTAATAAATCGCACCGCAAATACCAAACGTCGTATCTACAATTTGAACTAAAGCTATAGCCGTAAATCCATCTGTTTGTCTGTCACTCGACCGTACCTAATGTGTTTCGGTTGCGACATCGGTTGTCGTCTTAAGCACTTAGTTTAAAGTACCTAGCTAGTGACTTGTAGAATCTGTGTCGTATACACACAAAAGCTCTTTATGCTGAAGAGAAAGGATTGGCTATTGTCATTGTCGCTGGGAAGCTTAAATCGCTTTCTAGGGCTTAGACATCTAAAGAATTTCAAGTAACAAGAGGTGTTCTCACACGGGTACTACGCTAAAATAAAAGCACCTTACAATAACGTCCTTTTCACTTTTTTTCGCAACAGATCGGCATTTATTTAGCGCATACATACTATTTGGTACTCTACATCGGGGACAGGACAGTATGGGGTCAGGCCAGAGTAACTCGTTCTCACTACGGAGAGTCATCATCAGTTTCTTACTTGATAGTAGTTGAACTTGCATTGGGATTTGGGAGACGTCAAGACTTGGTTTACTCGTTATAAAAGTTTTATTACTTAAATACCATGACTACCAATCAAAATCAACTCCAGTTTTCATTTTAAAACATAAACTCGGTAAATTGTTTATTGAACATGTTCATTATGTATGACAGACAGACGAGACGGGCCAATTAGATAGATTTTTTAATCCTTTTATATGATGGTTATAATGAATTCGTCTTTTGTGGCTCCTAAGTTGACCCTGTTTTTGGAAATAAATTTGTAATGCAAACAACGTTCTTTAATACCGCGTTCACACTATGCCCATGCTGCTACTGGCATTATTGCCGCGGACTTATTGCTACAGCAACATCGCCTTTATTCTCACTAAGGAGCTAGGGCATGAACTCGGGCCGGGAGCCGGGACAGAGGCATTATCGTGTTCACACTATGCTCGTGCCCACTTCCCTGCCCAAGTCCCTGCCGACTGCGGCATAGTGTGAACGCAACATAATAACAACCGAGAGTCACAATTTTTTTGACGATGCATGCTTTGCATATTCTGCTCTTCTGTTGCAGACTAGATCCTACCTTCTTGTATTTACATAATAAACTATACGGCGTAAATGAAAGTCACAGAATGTGGCTTTGTGACTTCTGTTTCTTTGACCATACATCAGCCTCGTACTCCCTTGACGTTCCTGCCATCCTGTCAATTTCTGGTGGGATGACTAATCCTCTACCACTATCCTTGATAGTAATTAAGTATGCTTTAGAAACACTTTTCTAACGAACTGTACCTTCCATTGTATAAGGTAGAACTAAGAAATTCGTAGCATAGCGGCACTTTTATTTAGGTATTTTAGAATCCGAGCAAAGCGGGACTCGTGCATAGCGGAACTAACCCGTACCAACTTGTATTTTATAAGCATCACGGCTTACTCGTTTACATACAAACAGTCTTTATCTTTTCAATCAGATAGTCACACATACCTTGCTCATGTTTCTTCTCGCCATTTTGCATATTTTAGTTCAATCATCATCTATGAACAGTTATCGTTACCATAAGCAATTCACGTGTTTTCCCATAGTTTTTACATTTTATTATTGGAATACGAAAATACTTGTTTGGTTGGTATTTCTATCAAATTTATACGTTTGCACTTAAATATTTTAACACATACAGATTGCGAGTTTTTATTTCAAAATCATTACTAGAGTTTTTTTTTATTAATGTTCGTGAATAAACAGGAATATTTGCTTATATTTAATGTTACTAATAAGAAATAGGTATATGCATACAACAGGTCAAACATGCCTATCTGATAGTATTGGTTTTCGCAAGTTACAAATCATGATAAAAACTTTTTCTTACAAATGCAACTACATAATACCTATACGAGTACCTACATACTTATTACTTATAAATAAAGTAGGTAGGAACATAACATACCATACTGCATAGAGATAGTCCGACACGATATTCCGACCTAATATTAAAATAATCGACGTGTCGGAATATTATGTCCTATCAAATTATCATTTCTCGAATAGGAATTACTGAACCGACATCCGTCGATTAAAACCAAATTTGAGCCTAAAAACGCGACTGCAGGTAAGAAGGGTCTAAAATTGATCGAAAATTATAGTTAAGTTATGTGCTAGTTGTGGTTAAAATTATGCCATTCCTATAAAAGGTGCATCACGCTATGCCATCTGTATCGTCAAACACTTTTGGGTTCGACTGCCATCGTATATTGCTATTTGATTTGAAAAAAGAAAAGAATAACGTATTATCTCAAAAAAAACTACCTAAACCATCTTAAACTAGATGGTAGTTTCATGCCAAAGCATCTACTATTGTTATCTACCTATTTATATATATACTGGTTAATAATCGTATACTGAAGAGAGAAACCGTATAACAAAAAAATCTAACTTCCTTATTCAATTCCTAGCCGCGAGAAGTTAGAACACGAATGACGGACGACCAGCGTTTAATGTCAATTAGCAAGCCCCTGGGAACTGCATGCTGCCTATAAATTAATGGCTGATTTGGTGAAAATATCTCTAATCCCAACTTTAACGAAGACGGAATAAGAGACAAATCTCGCAGATTGCATTTTAAATTAGCTGTCGGAAGAGTTATTTAATTTATGTTAGCTCGAAATAGTAAATCATTAAACATTTTATGTCTCGATAAGTATTGATTTCTTCTTGCCATTAACGTTGATTAGAGTTATGATAAGATTTTAATTTGCTTAAAACTAACGTGGTACCTACTATAAATCACAAACAATGAACCCAAAGAGAAACTAGAAAAAATAATCACGCAAGTTAAACGCACGCAATCATTGAAATATTCCGGCCCTCAATTAGAGAGCCGAGCGAAATCGTGCTTAGATCCTCCTCGGCGCTCAGAAACACAACGTCACAACTCAAATACTCTGAAATCGGAGTTACGCCTCTTTAGACGTGGTGTCCTAAAAGGGTACAACTCTGTTGATTGTTTTAACGTTTTCAAGGCTTGTACGTTCTGGTCGGGTTCCCAGTCAGTGGGCGGCTACCCTACAATCAGTCCCGCGTCTTTGAGCGGTACACTGATTATAGGAAGAATTTTACGGCTCCTTCGTTAGTCCATCAAATCATAGGTCCGTATTGTTAATGGTTCAAGACGATGTGAAACGATTTCATGTCATTTCCGAATTATAACTGGAGGCGTCGCGTTTTTCGGGGTAATTGTCTGTGAACTTAAAATAATGGTACCTACTCGATTTGTTTCCAAATTGTAATGGGTGTATTTTGTGTCAGCTGTTGCGTGGCGCCTTGTGTCTAGACGTGAATATCACCTGCCCTTATTTTTAACGTTAATTCATCGTCAAACGATGCGTAATTGATTCAGTATCGCAGCTGCGTGCTTTAACATTTATTATGACTTCTGTCCTTAGAGATAAAAATGAAACTTTACATTTATTAAGCTTTATTAAACAGTATAACTTTGCAAGTCTAATTAAAACAGTACTCAAACAAAATAAAACATTTTAATTATCATTTTTCTTCGTTAATGTTGGGCGTATAATTTTAACCGTAAACGTTCTATTACAACGGGCATGTCATAAAATATGCACTTGATTAAAATGATAAACGCATTACCGTGACAGAGGTAACCACACTAACCACTGGGTTGATATTAAACAGACAATAAGCATTGACAAAATTACTCATGACCGTATTCAGTATGCCAGTATCTAGAATAAATAAAAATATTGCGTGGAGTCCCTCCGCGCGGAAGAAGTTATACTTCGAGTGCCATTTGCGTTTTGTGGGGATTCCAAAACCGTTTTTATTTTGATTCTGGGTCTAATAGTTTTTGAGTTGTTGTAAAAATTATAAAATTGGCAAACCCAGTACATATAACGTCAGCTACCATTTCATAGAGTTTCAATGATTTTGTAGTTCAAGTAAGACTGGTACTTAGCTAGACGGCGATTTTGAAGCGATTTGCAAAGTTTATTACAACCATTGGTCAATTAAAATTTTGGGTTTTATTAACCTCCGACCATCACGAGATCTCAGTTCGGGGCGAACTACTAGTTACTACTTACGACATTACATTCCGCTAAACTGGACATGACAGTCATAGTCCGAAGTAGTTTGGTGCTACCGGCGCTAGCAATGTTAATCTAACGTTATTGGGACAAAAATATACCTTGCAACAAATTGTCGTAATAAAATAAAATAATTGCGTGGTTATTATAGACAGAATTGCATTTCTCATGAAAATAAACAAGCAAATGATTGGTGAGCTTCTGCATGTAAATGAAATTATACAGTAGATTATGGTCGGTAAAAAAACAGGCAGTATGAAAGTATCAGCTTAGATTCTGGATTATCTCGGGTCCGTTAGTTAGATGCTTAGAATGACTTGGTCAATCAATACTTCAATCGCCGTCAAATTATGATGAACAGCTATTCAGAGTAATTTCCAAGTTAAACGATGTTCTCGCAAAATAAATGATTTGACTTTGAAAATAACATTGTTGGGAACAAATTAACCCAAAGGCCGGAGGCGGGACCGTGTCGTGGACAACATGGGTTCGCTGGAGCCGGCCAGTAATCGGCTTTGCAAATAATCGGGCCGATAATTGGCGATCCCTTAGACCGCCAAAGCATGGCCCCGATGATTGCACAAGATTGCACTACAATTTTCTCTGCAAACAGTTGCGATGCCTCCGTTGTTGGCTGATTTGTATTACTTGTCAAACAACTTGTGAAGTTCGTGATTCTATCTCGTCTCTTTGCGGTGAAAACTTCCTAAGATGGTACCTAGTTCGTCAGATAAACCAATTTCACGTGGTTGTGTGTCTTTCAAAGTATTTTTTTGTAATGATAATATGTTGATCCACTTTGCACGTAATATTTGGCCGTTCAAAGCCTATCTACATAGTTTGTTTCGTAGTACACTATACTAACTATGTTGCCATGCCATATTGTGGGGTTTATATTCGATTCTACTTCTTTTCTAATCCTTTTAAATCTTCCGGAAGTGTATAATGATGTTGGTTTTACATTTTCCATTCCTTCTGCGTGTAATAAACGTTATTTGTCCAATATTTAGGCATATTTCCGTGTGTGAAGGCGCCCTGCCGAGTCCGGTTCTCGGGACCACACAATCGGTGGCGGCAGCAGCGCTTCGGCTTTGAGAACAGAATTTCTCTTCACTTGGCCCAATTTACAAGAGTTTTCTAGTTAATTTCTGTAAAAGTTGACTACGTAAAGTTAGTGAACGTATGCTATTACTTAATGCCAATCATGAAACGAGTTTTTTTTTGCCAATAAGGAACTATTTCATATAACACTAAAAACTAGTTGTGTCGTTTTTAATTATAAAGTAGACATCCTTTATTTTTACAAACCAAACAAATGGCCAGTATTCGTTTAAAGACGTAAAGCCAAAAAGCATGTCGCTTGTACACCATCAAAATGCATCGCATGTTCAAATATTGGCTGTAAATGAACGAGAGCTGTTTGTTTCTACCGACGATGTGGTTGCGAGGTTGTTTGTAGGACCACTTTACTACGTGTTTTACTTGTTAGGCCTTATTCGTGGATACATAGACAGATAAATAGATAACACTTTACATAATTAAGATATGCAGGCACGCTGAAGATTTCTCAAGAAACTATTGAAATAATAAATGCTGGCGGTGCACGAAACATGATAATAACCTAAAGAAGTAAAATTCTTATATTATGTATATTGTACTTTATACTTAGAACTGATACATATACCATGACAATTAGAATCCTGTAACTTCTCAATACGTACCAATGTCGTCATCTTTCACTCAACAAAGGAAATTCCTATTATCACAACCATATTCAGTTTCCTAACAAGCGCTAATATAAATGTTACTCAAAACAAAGGACAGCATAGAAAGGCATCCGTATCTAGTTATTCAGATTCGTGTTTCAATGGTAATGAAACTCGGAAAGTAGCTATAAAAAACGGCATAAAAATTTACGGCAGTGGGAAATAAAAAAGGTATGTAATTCTGTAATTTTTAAATTTATGACTTATCATCTTTTTCGTGTGACCGTACGAATAGTTATCGTTTTTGTGAACTTATGACCGACTTATCAAACGTTTACTATTTGTAAAATCGTGCCATGACAACATTTATGTTGCCATAATAAAAAAAAACACGATAGCAGTAAATCTACCAATAGAGACACAAGTAGTACTTAAGCCGAAAATTCGTAATAAAAACAAAAAAATATGTTCTCAATAATGAAAATTACTGTCCAATCCGCCCGTAGCTTTGCGTATTGGGCTAAATTGCTTGGTAAAACCAATTGGAACCAGTTAATATTCCGGAATAGAGTAGTAAGTAAGAAAGTTCTATCCGCATGCCTAAAACATCGCATAAATTATTCGGACGTGTATCTAATTTCTTAAAATCCGATTATACTTTTACGATACCCTCAGGCTTTTTATAATGAAATTAGCTGTCAATTGTCGCCTCGGCAAAGCTAATAAATACTTCTTTAAATAAACATAAATAATGACACTTTGATGAATTGAATAGTAAATTAATTATTTACGTAGTGCTGCTTAAATCTGATAGGTGTGAGTTCGATTCTTTTAGTTACAAATGATTTAATTTTAATGTGGGACACATGTATGTTGTAATAAGAAAAATATTATATCGTGTCGGCCGAATATAAATTCCATAAATATTTATATTTATTTATGAATAGGAAGCCACTAGCAACTGTAGCGAGACATATAAATAATTGTAAACGAGCAAAAATTATGAAAGTACCAAGCTTATCAGCCGCATACGTATGAAATTTGGAGGGTAGTATCCTTATATAGTGTGGGGGTGCACTAAGAAAGGAATTTTGAAACGTCACACTCTAAAGGGTAGAACGCGAGCAACGCCGCGGGCGACTGCTAGTTTGCAATAAACGCCTATGTTTTTTACCTAATTATTAGACAAACTGCATTGTTAATTTTTAAAAAAACCTCCGTACCATACGTTTTATAAGTGTTTGTTACAAAGTCACTGAACTAGAACGTACTAACTCGTTTTTGAGATAAGCCTTTATTAAAAACAGGATAAACATATTAATTATGTTTTTTTTTTAAAGTTGAAATACTTATTTTATTTAGATGTAGATTGTCCTATCTTTCCGTTATAGGCGTAATAGTCCGTTATGTTGCTAGTTGCTATCTTTTTTTTTTCCTTAATTAAAATCCATCAGGGATACCTTCCACCCTCGGGTAGGTGGAAGGTTATGTCAGACTCGTACTGACTAAAAACATCAAGGTGTCCTACGGGGCGCCTCATCGCGTCGGGACTGCGGGTACAAAAATGGACTCATCCGCTGACTTAAAACGTCGGCGAAAGTCTTAAGTCGCTCAACGTAATGACTGTAGCAAAAACTAACACACGTGCGCAGGTTAAAAATGTCGACAGTCATTAGTTATGTACTGTTAACTCGCAAAAACTAATTTAATTTACCATTAGGATAATCACTTATTCCGTTATTAACTACATGTTTAATCTAGTTATGGGTATGTGGTAATGTGGTTATTATTACTTCGTTAGCCGGCTACAAAAGGGGAAAATCATTACTGCTACACATGTTTAAACGCTAAGCAATATGGTTACAACTCAATTTTTTTTTAATAATTTATTTTTCGAGATACATCGTTTGAATATACATTACCGTCGAAAAGTGGTTTAGGTATTATAATTCTAACAATTTTTTTACATTTTTCTGCTTAATTTTGAGCTGGATCTGAGTATAGGATCCCTCAATCCAGACGGAGATTAGTTTACTTAATTTTATTCTGTGACACTCTGTTCCCTCACTATCGAAACTCGAACAAATTAAACATGAACTCACCTAATTAACGTGTATCTATAAAACGCATCGATTGAGCAATCGTAGGAATCGTTGAAGTTTATAGACCGCCTATAAATCTGCCTATCAATGCACTATCATTTAATCAGTTTAATGAAGCCAGCTTTGAAGTTGCCGACGCCGAGAGTTGATCTTTATAATTAGTTTCTTAATTTATAATAATTAGTTTGAACGAGGTGGTGTTGCAATGTTTTGCCACCTTCGTTGGACACCTTTGACACGTTTCCTTGGAGTGATTGATTAATAACTTAAACCTACTTATAGGCTTACTTACGAAATATAATTGAAGGAACTGCACGAACTCCAGAGGCCCTAAGGCAGAAATGCTTGTACTAATATTCTGTAACAGAAATCAGTTTTTTTATATAAAAATCATTTAGTACTTGGTATCACATCGCAGCTCGGCAGTTTTGAAGCTCTCTAAAACCTACTACAAATAAAACTAAAAGTCACAATCATATAAAAGCAGTCTTTTCTTCGATTATGAAAGCATTCTAGTCCAGAAAAAAACTGGCAGGCGATCCAATTATTGATTGTAGCTGTTACACTGATATATTCCCACAAACTAGGTTGTTATTTGTGAGCTTGAGCGTAAACTATGAACTAACCAGTTGCTACAGGCTATCGAACGCAAAATATAAATGCAGGTTTTTCTTATACGCACATTTTCAATTGATAAATCAACATCATCTCTTCTCATCAACGCTTTCACCATAGCTTCTAGTTACTGTGTAAATGGCTACTTTGATTTAATGGTACCTTGTGTGGTACTTTATCTAACTGTTATCTATAATGTTTCAATGCGTCGCGACAAATGAAACGACCGGTAACGAAGGCCCTACCATTTGCGATTTATAAAAACTCGAATGTATTTTAAATACATTCGAGTTTTTATAAAACTCTATAAGAGTTATAGAGATCACGATGACTAATTTATATGGTTTTATCTGGTTTTGCATGGATATACTATTACGCATAACATCTCGTAGACAACTTTTTTCGTTACATAAAACCCTTTTTTCAATAATCTCACCGTATTTTGGTCAGATGATTGATAAACAAAACCAAAACAGAAGTTGGCTACTTAACCTACCACTAAATTCAGTTAAAAACTATTTAGCATACCTCAAAAGCAATGCCAAATGTTCTGCAACATGTCTGTCTTTGATTGATTGATGCGCCAGCGTTGACATTACGATACGGGCGCGCGAGGCACAAAAAATACAATGTTGAGAGCATTTATGTAGGTACATGTATGGAATTATATTTTATAGCCATATTCATTAGTGGCTACTGGCTTTGCCCGTATTACTAGTATGTTTTTAAATTAAAGAGTACCTACTAAGGTCATGCATTACTGGTAATTTTCGGCGGGTACTGGACTGACGGACTCAGGGCTGGTCGTCGGACTTCCTTTCATTGACTACCTAACCTGCCTCTTGTTAAAAGGAGATTCCCCAAAATTCGTGACTAAGATAAAGATATGAGATAACATTTACAGTGCCTGGAGTGCCTTTTTATAAACGTATCTAAACGATTGACACATAAAATTTTCAAATATTTTTGTCTAAATTGCAATAACGTTCTCTTGAACATCCGGGTTATGGTCATTTCGTACCTTCTTTTGTTATGTGCACGAATGTTCTATCCAAATCTTACCTTCAAAATATCGAGTATTTCTTTTCTCGAACCGCGTGTTGTGTGATATAATTAGAAGTAGGTTAGGTACTGAAACGAGAGCGCATAGTAGTGGCGCGGATTCCGCGGGTCTGCTGCACCGACCGCATTCCACTTCTTTCGCCGATCACCGGCCATCACTAGAATGTATAAAGTGCATTCCACAAAAAAAAAACTATAATAACATAAGTTACGAAACATTTATTTATAAGGTTGCTCTTAAAAACTGTACTTTATAGACGAGGCAACGACCGTCGAGACTCGTCTGGTATTTCCTTTTAGTTCACTCATTTTATAAATAAAAACAATGCTAGTGAAAAAGACCTTAATAACGATAATTGCTGCACTAATTATGCCCCTTTTACATGAATAATTATTGATAATTTCTCTAAATAAGTCATTAGATCATCATTAATTCTGACATTTTTCTTATACCACGCCGACCAATTAAAATAATGCCAGTTAATTTAAAAGGTGATAAATGGAAGCAAAAAATATATTTTAAAGAAATTTTGTATCGCGAAAGAAAATATTGTTATGTAGATGTTGCTTCTTCAAATAATAATCTTGGTCTTGATAAAGAGAATAATATGGACTATTTATTGAAAGAAGACTACTGATATAAGGAATACGGACAGGAAGGTTCAAAGTACTCTGATTTTTAAAACAACAGACACAATCCACTGAAAAACATTCAAGACAACAGTCAAATCAGTCCGATATCTATAGAGTCATAGAGAGATAAAGAAAGAATGGAACGCGTCCACTCGACATAGAAAAGTTTATTAAACTGATTAAACTTTTTGTATAAAGTCATCGACCCAGCTTTCTAAGTCCCATACCAACAGGTGCTAAACATCTCACTCGTGCTTCAAAAAGCATTGCAACATGTCAAGTTACCACCTATGTCGCTAAACGTGTCTATTTACTCAAACTGACAGTGGATGTTTACATTCTAAATTGAAATGGTACACAAATGGGGGCCTATAAAGAGTCTAAATTGTTTACGCAACACAAGCCACGCGACAACCGCTATGATTGAGAGGCATTTATGATGCGACAACAGAGTCTGTATACAGAATTAAACGATAAGCTTCGGACGCATTGTGACTCAACTTTAATGTGGTAAAGGGTCGAGGAAAAAAAGATCAGGTAGTGCCTTCTGTCCATTGTTGGCTAACGAGGCGCGAGGCGATGAACGCTCGCTCAGACAGGTGGTAAATACTGGCAATGTAGACGTAAAACTAAACTTTTGCATCGTTTTGCAAAAGTTCGTCGAACGCACATTATTCAAATTTAAAACGTCGTCGTGAAAGCACGATAACCTCGCGAACGTGTACGGATTGATAATATAAATAGACGAAACAATTGCACCCTTATTCGGACGGTATAGAGGCTAGAAACGGAGGCTAGTTGGCCAATGCGGACCTTCGGAGGTAATGTTAATCAGAGTTGAGTTACATCACTGACACAAGGAGCCTTGTTGAACGTACCATTGCTATTAAACACGCACTGGCTCATTGAATAAGCGATTTTCCAAGGAAGTTATCTTGAACAGATAGGTCTATGTCTGTGGCACCGAGTACTGACGCTCCGGATGCTAGTCGAGGTACACATTGCTCTTATTCATAGGGTTACCTACCCTAATCATTACTGGTGTTTACCATGATTAGAAGTTTAGATACTGTTTTACCAATACCCAATACTCTACAAAAAAAAAAGAGCTAACCATGCAATAGATTTAAAAGTCGCGTTGCAACTGTTGATTTCAATCCTTTTTGCTTCGAAATAGAGTTCAATAATGAAAATACTCCTTTTCTCTGCAACGAATCTAAGAATACATTCAGTTTCTGTCTCAGGATTTTTCGCTAAGGCAATTCATCCTTTCTTCGGTTCGGACAGTTATTAGCTTGCTGTAAATGTAATTCTTCTTTGGCGCGGTTCAGAATAGTTTCTAGTCCTTGGTTTAAAGTTCTCTTTTCAATCACAATAACTTTCGCATTTATACTTTTTTGTCTTCCAGTTACTCACCAAGGGCAATTGAAACAAAATATTACTTCCTTCAGTTTAACACTCATCCCTTTAAAATATAGGCCATTATTAACCTTAAAATATTGTTTGCTTTGTTTATAAACTCACCTCATTTCGTTTTACTTTCTTAAAAGTTTATTTTCTTTTGAAATTCGATTTTTGAATCCTTCTTGTATTGCAATTATGCCTTCGGTTCTTTTTGTTTCGAAGTTTGTAGAACATCTTCTACAACTTGTTCGTCAATATTATTTGTCAATTCGTCAAGGTGAAAAGGGGCATCTTTATAATCGAGGACCACTTGTTAAGCCTGTGCACTGCGGTGTGATGTCTACGTATAAAAAGATAACACATCGACAACAGCCCTTGCTGGTCTATGTTTATTTCCGTCATACCGTTACTAAGACAGAAAGGCGCATCTTGAGAACCGAGGGCCTTTTTTTGAGCCTGCGGTGTTTTGACCGCCGATATCAGAAACGCTACTCGACCTACAGATAAGTGGCTACTGCGAAAGGTGAAGTTTGATGTTGCAAACGTTTTCTTTAGAATACTTTCAATAGTAAGTAAGCACAACCTAACCAAACTCAAAAGCCTTGAGAAAGAAGTACTCAAAAGCTCGTTTGATCATTTGAATCTGATCAAAACCTAGGTTTTGAAAGAAATGCCAGGGTCTTCAGCGATTTCAATACCTCACAACCACAACACAATCGAAATTCAAAATTTACTTTATGTTAATATCTCCTCCCATTTGCAGTATCCATTTACCGAACCTACCTGTATGTATTATATCTGATACATTGAAAGTGATACCTAGTAAAGTAAAAATTGTCCGTTGATAAAGATGAAACTATACAATGCAGCGAGTATCTCTGAGTAGCTCGCATACCATCTGTAATTGCCTGCGAGATTACTGGCGCCGCTTGTAATTATACCAGCAGTAAGTGGCACTAGCACTGCCACTTAGTATAAATACTGTGAAGCTTGCTTTCAGCGCCTGTTTTCCTGTTTCTCGGCAGACCACCGTGCCTGCTTCAAAGTCTTCAAACTGCTTGTATAAAGCACCCACTAATAGAAATGTTTGGTATGTGTGTGAACACTAAACCACCAACGTCATAGTTAAAATAATTATGCCCCACTTCATATCGTCTTCAAAACTAGGTCGTCTACCGACTTGTCCTTGGCAGCCTATGAATCACCTATCAGTTCCTCGATAGCAATAATCCTTTTAACGACTAGTTCATACAAAGAGCTTTTGTATGCATCAATTTTAAAAGTTTCTTGACCATCCTGACCTAACTAGCAAATAACCAATTTCGTACTAGTGTTAAAGATCAGGAGGTCAAAATCGCGCTAATTTTAGCAAGTAAAAATCAAAACAAATACATTCTATTCAAATGTCCGATTCACCTTTTGAAAGGTGAATTGGTTCTCAAGATAATAAGGTCAGGTTTGCGCCAGCAAACAGCTTCCCATGCAAATGCGTCAGGCGCCGAGGACACCCATTACGGAAGATAATTCAACGCAGATCCGATCGCGATAAACTGATGGAATTATCCAGTTATTGAACTTGCTGATCAGCATATAGAATAACCTAGTAAATTGCTGCTTCCTCTGATGCTGGATCTTGACTACACCGCCGGTAAGAAATTAAGATAGTTAAGAAGGCCACAAAAACCTACTTCTGAATGTTCTACTTCCAAATGTGATGTCTATCACGACTACTAGAGTGCGACAAGTTTACTAATTCGTGTGTCATTTGTTTAGTTTTATTTCTTACGCACTTCTGACAATCTTCTACGTTCCGGGTGCTTACGTTTTATTTTCTTCAGTATAAAGTCGAAAATCACGTCTTACGCTATCTATGCCAGCTCGGTAACTAGGACTTTGTTGACGCAACAGCAGCATCTCTTCCGGTACCGTAGCTTCGAAAGCATCAACCCAAATCCCTATAATTATAATCAACTTAATGAAACTCCGAATTCAAAAGCTAATTTACACACATCAAGCTGTCCGATGCTAAATTGACAGCCAATAAATAGTCCCAAATAGCGGACACTGGTTCGGAATGCAACAAGGCCACCAAGCAGCCTTCAAGCGAATTCCGCGTCATCCAATCAGCATAAAACCTGTACCTACCTAGCTGCCTACTGGCTAGAATAGCGGTGAAACCGGCCGCGATGGTCGCTCGCGCTGCCGCCTCGTCATTATTAACGTAATAAAGTACTAGATAAAACCCAAACCGACAGCGTGTGAACGAGAGAAAGCTGTCGCAACACTCGGAACATTAGCCGATGGTTTAGCTGCTGGTATGGTAATGGTAGTAGCACCCGTCGATGGACATAATAGCAGAAAACGTGATCTTTAACTTAGAAATCATTGTATCTGGAAGTTTGTCTGTACAAACGTATACATCAATTAACATGACACCCTGATGTAGGTAACCCTAATTTTCACCAACTTCTTTTAAATTCTTTAGTCCATTTGCTACAGGGTTTAGACGTTAATTTTAAACTTATTCCACTACTGCTATTCCTCTTATACGGCAGTCATAAAACAGTGAAGCTCATCTCTGGCGAAGCTTACGACAGTTTCGGCAAGATTGAGGTTTGTGGCCATAAACTGTTAATGCCCACTAATTATTATAATCGAACGACGAAAAGGCACTAAAAATGTGAATAACACGGCTCTAATCGCCGTGATTTGTGAAAGCCATTCCGACATGTTGGTATAAAATAGGTAAGTTCACACGATGGACCCTAGTGCTTGCGCTTGGGAGCTTGCTACGAGATAATCTGACAGAAATAGATGAGGATTTCTGTTGCGAACTAAATTGAGCTATCTAGACAGTCGATCTAAATTGAATCTGCGATCTGCAATGAGCGAAATGCTCGGAGATGTACATGATACTGAACCAGCATCCAGTTCTTCACATAAAGGTATAAGGTTTCTAAGAAAACGAGGGAGTTTCTTACAAAGAAAGAGCGTTTTGTGACGACCGACTTATTGTGTGATGAACTTAATGTAGCGAGGAAACGGCAAGCAATAACTGGTTCTACAAACACTACCTAACCATCTGGCTCATCAGCCTCATCAACTTGTTTTTTTTTGTTATCAATTTTTTAATTGTTTGTTTGAAATGTTCATCACCATTGTTATTCACGTCTCGTCAATGCTATAGGTACCAGTTTAACTAGGGTTTAATGTAATATTGAAGCTAAATATATAGCTATCTCGTTTAAAGATCGTATTCTGTGAACGGACGGGATGTTTCAATCGAGATCAGACCGGCTTCTGAATCCTGATTCGATCGGAGCCTTTAAATATTTACTTTCGAAATGCTCCTTGAATTCAAAGACTTTTAAATTTTCTTGTAGTTCCAGAGCAATATTTTAAAAATTTATAACGGGATTATTACAAAAACAGAAATATGCGTATTAAGCCTTATTTTGTAGAAAGCATTCCACTGAAAAAACAGCTCATGCATTCACCTAACCTTCTAGAGTTTTGCAAGGACCCACCCTCGGCCAGATCTCTTATTTTGTGTACACAATCAATACAAATAGCCTCATTATCCCTTGTTAATTTACACTTACATCTTTCCATCTTGTTTCACGAGACCAAAGCAAACAAGTTATCCGAAAATCAACAGCTCGTTTAACATGCCACGTGACAGAGGGTGACTGATTGCTCGAACCCTTTCAATTGACTCCGTGTCCGATACAGTTCACTTTACATTACACCCGTGAAGCTGCATAATTCACCATGAACTTGCGATTTTCTCATTCGAATGTCTTCTCATATAAATATCATCTGAAATATTGTGAAAGCTCCAATATGACATCTAAAGTTTCTATTATGTTTGGGAGTATTCACACTGTTGGCATTATGCTCTTTATTAAACTGTTTTGATCATTGATAGATAGATTCTGATAGGTCAGAAACAAATCTTATAAAAAACTCATGCGATAAGAAGCACTTTCTTTTATCTTATAGAGCTTTATAGCGTCTACATTTTGTGCGGCCCATCTCCGACTCATTAGATGTTCCATCCTTTTTTCTCCTCGCTTCGTCTTTCTTGCTCTCGTCTTTGTTCGGCCATTTATCAATTCCAAATAACATGCCGGGACCTTTTCTCTTGTTTGTTTATTTTTTATTTGTTTTATCCCTTCTGTTGGTTTCGTTTTTGACTCAAAATTGATTGTAAAGCCGGTCTAATGGCGTCCATCCATCGGAACATAATGTACGATGAGTTGATAACTCTAATTGTGCAGCTAATGAGAGTACAGTAGATATATTTGGGATTGGATTATGAACGTTTAATTATATACTCGTAGCTTCGAACAATCGAACTATAAATCGAGAAACACAACCAGCATATTAAAGTGCACAAGCAAAATAGCAGAGCGAAGTAATTAAATGAAAGCAATTTTCCGTGCGAAAGCTATTAAACATTTCCAATTCCTTTCGCCAACGTTTAATTGCCGACGGAACGTTGGGGTTTTTCTTTATTTGCGGCCGTTTGCTTTTTACTTCGCTAAACTCAGCTTGATTATTTATTTATTGCTTGGAGCCGACCTCCCTCGGTTGGCGAGACTTGCCTTGCTAACTTGCGACTTCATCTGTTGCTCCAAGAATTCGAATGTGACAAGTTGATTTTTTACTCGGTGTCTCAACTCAATATTACATTATTACAAACCTCTCTCAGACATATTATTATTCTTGATGATCCTTTAACATTTAATTACTTTTTGGTATAGATTTTTTATCGAGATTCCCGATCGGTGCTCCATCGGGCACCGGAGTATTCGTCAGCTATAACCACTAATCATCGAAAAACATCGATTCCTTGTACAAACATGATACGCTAAAGATGCCTTGGGTCGAAGGGGGGTCTCGTTTTCCCGGGTTCAGATCGGTGGTCGTCTAAAATTAATTTCGTTTTGTTTCATCGTCTGGAGCCGGCATTTACATTGAATGTGCTCGGAGGCTGGCCGTTTGTCGGGATATTTATGTAGGGGCCCGTTGTGTATGACGCGGGCATTATTCATACACGGTGCCCGCCGCGACCCAGCTGTATGTTATTTTTACCGGTTCATCGGCTCGTCGCGGAGGGAGCTGAAAAGGGTTTTGTTGACTGGTTATGATGCTTCCTAGCTTTCATCAAACAATCCATGTTTAACCAAAAAGGGAATAATTGCACATTCCTTTCCAATTTTACATACGTGAAATGCTTTAGGCGTTGACGTTATTACGGGAAACAGTAAACGTGTTGCTTTAGCAATAAATATAGGCACGGCAAATCGAATGCTATCAAATTTTACGACATTGCAGACGCCCGGCGCCTCCCTGATTGGATTCACTACACTGCGTTTCCTGCAATGGCCCATTTCCTGCTTCAACTTCAACGTCAAAATCAATATTACTTTTAACAAAAACAAGTTATGTAATTCCTTGTCTACTTATAAATGCAGTACAACCTACCACCTAGCTCGTTGTCAGCAGGGATTACGCGACAACTTTTTTATCGGCAGGCTTTTTATTTAACCAACATCGTTTCTGATTCGAATCACATTTTCAATTCTTGTATGTTACAACACGCACGATTTGTATCGATTCTAGAACAGATATCATTAGCATTTGATTAACATGTCTGCATTCTAAAGTTCGTTCACTTACGGATCTTTCTTTTCTGTAAATAAATTCTATATTTAGATTTAAGATTCTTTATCTTCACTTTAATCTTATTTGATGCATAAATTTTCATATATCTGCGCGTTTTCATGTACATTAGAATCGGAATTATTTATGCTATCAGTTTCGTCGATCTCGTTAATCTTGTATCTAGATTCCTTTTATGATTACATCGGAACCAGAGCCTTTATCTAGTTTAAAAGTATTTCCACCTTTCTCTAATTAAAACTGTTGTTTTGTTGTTTCAGAAGTGAGACTGGATGAGACGGATGGAGTGCGGTGTTACTGCAACACAGCGCAATGCGTCAGCACAGGGTACATGTGCCGGTCGAAAGGCAACGGTGGCTGTTACAGCGAGCTGGCGGCGCCGAGGCGGACCCACCTCGCCAAGCACGGCTGCTTACATCATCTAGCTGATACGTAAGTAATAGCATACCCCAAAGCGGAACATGTAGTGCTGATCAGAGTCGACACAGTCACTAATCCTAATAGAGTAACATTTGGCAATCTACTCGATCTGAGATCTGATCACAGTTTTTATTGGAGAAGAACAAACTATCGAAAAGATGAGTAACATGTTATGAATAATTACGGCATTATATTTAGAACTTCAGGGAAAAAAATGAATGCACACAGAATTAAATGTAGCTTTGGACATTTTTCGTGCGTGATTAATGCGCGTGAAGAACTTCTGAATCCGATGTCCAAAACTTAAACAATACCTACAGACAGGAGCTTTGATCACCAACCAAACCATTATGTCTAATTGCAATATTCCAAAAAAGCGGTGGTGACCAACAAACAAACCCAAAAAGAATCAAAATACCAAGCTCACTATTATACGGCTAAATTAAATCAAACCATTTACAAGTTATAAAAACCCAAATCAGTTAATGATCTGACAAGATTCCTTGTCGGGTTCGTCTCAAAGATTTTATCGCATCTAATTGCAAGTCTAATTAACCCCGACAAGGTTTGGATTACCCTTTAAAGGTGGACAAGATGTTACAAATTAGATGAAATGAAACACCACCGGTAGCATCCGCTGAATTTTGATGACATAGTTGATATTGTATGTTACTTCATTAACATCATCATTTATTAATCCAATCAATCCAACATGACCCTTGGTAATAGCTTCCCCAATTGTGTGTACAGGTTTTCTAGTTTTGGCTTTTTCCCTTCTTAATTTATAATGTCCTTCGTGAATTTAAAATAATTATGTGAGAATTTCTTTGAATTACCTACTGCCTCTTCTCCGTCTTTTCAGGCCTTTGTTTTAGGTTAAGAATGAACTGTAGCTTTGAGATTGCTAATAGCATTTAAATGTCTCTCATTTGATCATTGTATTTATTTTATTTATTAAAACCTGTGTTCCTATTATGTTTTTCTTGATGAACATTTCCAATCATGTCATTTAATCAGACCTCCCGAGGTGATAATATTATTAGAGATAATATTAATATATTATTTAGTAGCATTAAATATTCCACATTATAAAAAAGTGAAAGTGTGTCCATCTGTTCGTTGTTTTCACAACTCCGGCGACCTTGATAATCGTCGTAGGTACCTATATTATTCGAGGTAGATAAGATAAATATTATAATAGAGCGCGGACGCAGTTGCAGACAAGCACTAGTAATCCATATTTTCTTAATCTTACTACCGAAGATACTTGTTGTTATCGATGACATAACTTCCATTTCAACTTTCATCTCAGAGTTAATTATTCCTTTGTTAGAGGTAGCCGCTCCATCAATTCTGCTTATCATGGCCCCTTTTATATCGTGTGTTGCGTTCAGTAATCCGTCAATTTGTCTTCGCGTTTCAAAATAGCTTCTCGCTCTTTTATTATCGACGCACGCACATATTTATTGTAATGATTGAACGCAAGTATACTACTCATATTAAAACAAACTGCCACTCCATAGAGTGTTTTGCTATCCAAATAGTTCCTATAGTTGGTTTTATGAATTATTATTCTCATGATAGATTTATCAATTGCCTAGGATCGGCTGTCAGTCAAGTATTCAGTTCCAGGTCCAGAACATAGTATGTGTTCAAAACTTCAAAGGTGTTTATTCTTTATTAGTGTCCGCCTGTCAGTGATATAAATTCTCTGCCAAACGTGTTTTTTATGTGTTTGGAATATATTATGAAAAGTGCTTTTCGTAGTTGGTTTTTATAAATTTCTTTAAAAACTCGTTTATTATTAATTACTCTGCTTGCATGCCGCTTTTTTATGCTCTCTGAAATTACCCGCCTTGATTATCTTATTCGGATCGTCCGGACCGGCAGGCCTGAGCTATCTCACAGACGATGCGAAGTTCAGTGCAAATTGTACTTTATCTCATGGATCTTACGTTGCATTATAAATCGATTATTTACGCGGCCGACTACCAGAATCATCAGTTTGGAATATGAGCTATCCTGCGATGTTTTAAGTTTCAATATCGTTCGCGTGCGTTTCAAGAATTCGTTTAGTGTTGTGTAAGTAAATCTTCTGTACATTAACTGTTCCTTATTCTGTGGAACCGGTTCGGCCGGCGCAGGCGCATGCCGCTTTTATTTGTTTTAAATAAATTTTTGCTCGTTTTTGGCAATCCTCTTGTGGAATCATGGCTATTATCTCCACTAAGGATCGAACAAGATCGAGGCTTGCTTCGTTAAGATTTCCATCGAATTTAAATTGATATTCTGTTTCATCGGTAATTAATTCTGGATTGTTTATTGTCTTTGTCCTCGTTCGTGTGATAAGGGTTGGGGTTGAGTGATAGGTCAGGAGACTAGATAGCGCAGCTGTAAGGCCGCCGACCCTGTTCGCCATATTGTGCCTTCCATCTCATTATTATTATTATTATTTTCAAATTAAAATTCTTTATTTCAGAAATAACTGATATGAGACCACTTACAACTAGGTAGGTACAGATACGTAGATTTAAGAGGGACCTATAGGTAGGTACTTATTCCTATTCCTTTTTAATATCAGTATTTAATAATGCGTAATTTAATTAGATTTTTGTACTATACCTTTCAGTTATGATGTGTAACTATCTTCAGAAAACTATCAAAGGCTTCTCTGTATTCTTTTCTCTCTCATATTTCAAAAATTAAATGTAAATCTAAGATAGCTTCGGAATGCTACGCTTCCATTACAAATTACAATCTTTTTCAATATCTAAAGACTTCAATGTCATGGTACGTTCGTGTTTAGAATGCGTAATTTCTCGGTTCTTTAGCGTCATCATTTCATTTCTTTGTTCTTGATCTATTTCTATAGATTTTACTGTTATCAACGATGCCCTCATATTCTTTGTTCTTCTTTCTCCATTGTGTTCATTCGCTCCGAACGAATTCTTTGTTTAAGATTAATTAAGGCAATCTAAGTTATCTGTGGTAAGTGCATTTACTGGCACTGGCACTTGGTTTTATTTATTCTTCTGGTAATTAACCTTGTGTCATGCGTAAGCTGTATCAAAGCTCCTTTATCTTTTAGGTGGTCTTGTGCTTTCTTTTTATTTATCTAGCCTCTGCTTTCTTATCGTATCTTATAGCCTTTAATGTAAAATAAACATTGTTTTTAATTGGTTAGGTACTTATTTTTATCTCATTAGCGCTGTTATCTTTAGCCGTTTCTATGTGCATGTAATGAGCTTCACCACAAATAAAAACTAAGGTTAATCTTTGTTACAACATGTCTCCGATTCCAGCGAATCGTTATCGCCGGTTTACAGAAGTCAAAACAAATTAGTTTTTCATTATAATTTAGCAAATGTAGAGCAGAATAAGCAAATGCATAAAATATAGGTATCCTAAACAAAAACAGATGTACGTACACCTACATACCGTGCAGCTATAAATTCATCTACAAACACTCTTTAAACTAAGAAGTCCCTATAAGTCCTAGAGGTATGAAATTTGTAGGGTAGTATCCCTTTATAGTGTAGGGGTGCACTAAGAAAGGAATTTTGAGAAGTCGCACCCTAAAGGGTCTAAAATTAGGGTCAAAGATTTTAACCAAATAATGCGTGTGCTGCTCGCGAGCAAAGCCGCGGGCGACAGCTAGTCTATCATAGAAAGCTTCAAACATTTCTGTGTAGGTATTATTATCCCTTTTAGACCCATCTCAAGTTGAAGATAGCTTGACGGTGTTTTGAGGGGGGATTAGAGCAAAACTATATAATATCCACTACATGTTTAAAGACTTGAATTCAATCAGTCTTGAAACTCTTGAATCACAAGAATTCGATAGTGGTACATTTTTACAATCATGCAATTTGTAGGTATTTATTTAATCGTATGACATTGTCAGTGTTTGAGCTGACAATTTGTAGGCAAAGAAATCTTTACAAGTTCGAACCGTTATCTGTGAACTGTGCCCAAAAGCAGTGATATCAAATTGAACTTTTAACCTTAAAGATAATACCTACGTCATGAATTTAAATGTAAATAAGAGATATCTCCTAGCTAAGTTATATAAGTGAACTTTAGGTGAAAATTAAATCTTTCGATGGTCAATAAGATTTTATGGCGTCCAGTTTGTAATTATTTTGGTATAAAAATTCTAATTAACTTATCTCAAGTTAAGTGGTAAGAAAAGTTATAAAGTTGAGAGGTTTACACATCAGTAACTTATTTGATATATTTACAGTGATAAAAGCCATACGAATAAACAGCAACGTAAACGAATTAATGAATAAATGAAAACGCTTTATTGTACATAAAGAACACCGAAACATATTCGTATGAAATAAAACAAAACAAGTTGCATTAATAAATGTACAATAGGCGGCCTTATCGCTCAATAGCGCAAATGTATTGTACATAAATCTTGCTATAGTTCTGGGATAATATTCACAAAAACATTCTAAATAGCTCGAATTGATTTATACTCTTATCGTGCAACCTCCTGCAACGAAAAGTACCAAATTCGATTCAATTTAGCGAATGAAAAACCAATCTTGCTTCGATTCGGGCCCATCTCAGGCATTCTTTTATTTCACCAGAAATTCACGTTCGATTCGTAAAAAAAGACCCGACTTGTCCTCCGTTCTTTAATTGCCCTATAAAACCCAAAATCGCTCCCGGCTACAAAATACCTCAAATAACCAAACCAACTAATAGCATTTACGGATTTTTCCGCCGACAATCAGAATATCTCGAATGCTTCGTGAAATAATTCGAATAACATCTATCTGTCTCGATTCCCGTGAGAAACATTCAAATATGCTAATTGTATCGATAGAATGGACATCGGTCATTCGGTTTAATAGACAGTCGTGCTGTGATAAACAATATCTATCTGTAGTTACAGTTGTAAACAAAAGTCGTAAAATCTACCGTAATCTAGAAGCAACGCACACACAAATAGTCACATTCACACACACTGCTCACAAACAACCTATCCAGTGTATTTTCTCCTTACTCTCAGTGTACACTTGTTTTTTACTCATGTCATCTTTCACACAGTCTATCAATCTCTTCTTCTTCTCTTCGTTAATGGCATCTGTCCGTCATTTCGACAGACAATTTTGCCAATGTCAAGTGATATAATTTACACACATTTTAAATTCCAATAGCTCACACTTTATGTTACGACCTAAGTATTATTGGTTAAAATTCCACCAAAATTAAACAACAATAGTCACAATACTATAATACAATAATACAAGAAAAACTATTAAAATAAAAGTGCTATGTGTCGTTTCAAAAAATGTCAAAACTCCTTTAGCCTACTTCTAATCGTAAACTCATCCACCGTCATATCTATCTCTCTCTCTCTCTTGCTTATCCCCAAAACTTATTTGCAAAAAGATAATGAATTTTACACGTGCTATCCATCTAATCTCAGTTTACAGATCATACGATTGATTCATTGGCACAGCAGCAATGGGCCAACAAAGGCACATTTTTGGTGTATTGCCAAGCAAGTTTGGGCCAAACTTTGCGCCTCTGTCGTCGGCCTTCCGAGATCAAAGTTCCGATTCAATCAAGAATGAACATCGCTTGGAATCACAAAGATGTTGTTTTGAAACTTTGTCTTACATAAATAATGTTGCGGCCATTAGAGCTAAATAGGATTAATGGATCATTGTGTTTGACGGATATCAGAATTCGCATTAGGTACCGGTGTTTACTTTGTGCAAAAGATCAATTTTACATTAGATAAAAGACTTCCTACAATCAAAATTGTAGTGTGGTCGAACAGCTCACTAAATTATCTTTGTAGACCTAATATCAACCTTTGATTCGGCACTTTCATCAGCTCCACTATCAAAATAATGAGACCTCCATGAACTTAGATGAGCCTTTCAAAAATCACAGCCTTTTATTGACTCAAAGCCTCCGAAAACACCAATTAAAGTCAATCGATGGCCAACAACATAATTTGATGTAAATTTGAGTCCGTGAGAACACGCTCCGTGGTTTGCAGCACAAAAAGGAATAGCGCTGGTCTCCAAATAAGCGGCAACCGTCATGTACAGTGGTACTACCTCACGAAGGCGGTTTGGCTATGTTTGTGGTTTTACACACACATCAATACACCAATAAAATTGTAAGCCTCCTTTCTTTCCATCTCGGCATGACTGTGTTTCGGAGCTTACGCACACAAACATAGCCAAACCGCCTTCGAGAGGTAGAACAACTGTACTTACAGGACGTTTTCAGACTCCCTTCTTCTTCTTGCTCTTATCTCACTATGTGGGGCTAGTTTTTCTCTTCATATCATCTGTAATCAGTACTTCCGTGCTTGCTATTGCTCGGTATTTTAGTAATGCTGAATCACTTATACAGTCCGTACAACTACAAATGCAATACGACAGTATTATAGCGGTGAACTTAATTAGTCTTTGTTATGCCCTCTGCGTCCACCATTTGATAGGCTAAGTTGGCATTACAAAAGCTCAAGATTTAGAACAGTTATAATACGATGCTCACTTACCAGGAACCCGAAGCAAGTGCCATAGTATTTGTATTCAATGGACACTGCGTTATTATCCGACGGTGTACATGAATTTACATGGCTCTCGTAGCCTTACTCACTCCATGATAAGGATATTGCGCACCAGACAGGCCCAGAGGTCGCATTGTACAGTCATATTGCGATTTAACTTTTAGTTGTAAACGCTCAATGAGTGTATTGTATCATTGTGATTTCATATTTTGACTGTGGACTTCTTAAGGACAGCTAAAGCAGTGCTGTACACGCAACTATAAAGAGATATTAGGTAGGTACTCCTTATTACTTCGAGGAGTCTAGTCGTCATGGGCTTAGTATCTGCAAAACAATGACATTTTGGTTTTGGTCAAAAATCCGCTATCAGAGTTGACCATTGACCACGTCTTTACTGTGGATTGGGCTGATATAGGCGTCATAGACGAGGTTCTCCAAGGCTTTGTGTTTATCATGAAACAGTTTTGAGATTGGATACCATAAAGTACCTAATTACTGGCCAAGGGGATTTCACTGTAAATTACATCACAGACACCGTGTCCTGGTGAATAGAGGTGAAAAGTTGCACTGACGCTGCATAAATCATATTCAACATTTAATGACCTGTTTCATTACTAAACGAACCAAATGTCCTGATTGAGGGCCGCTTAAGAAACCAAGGTCGTACCAGTGTACCTATTTGTGTACCAGTTCAAATAGGAGTAATAAAAAATGGGTTAATAGAAGCAGATACAAGTCGGTAGCAAGGCGTAACGAGCTGGTTAGATGCTAATAATAGCTATTATTTTGTGCACTTAAAAACCAGATCACCTCTAAATAAAGTACTATAGAAATCCTGCGTGTTCTTAGAACTCAAGAATTACGCAAGAAGTAGTTATAAAAACTCTAACCCCTTATCCTATAAAAAGAGTAGACATAATGAACTGATTACGTATGGTATACAAGAAATAAATAAATGTCTACTCTAACTTTTTATAATATAGAGTCTATCTGATAGACCATAAGACTTGATGATGACTCAACTTAAACATATTGCAGTGCCCTTGCAGGGTGCATGTACTTACCCTAGCTGTATTACACTATGTACATGTAAGCAATAAATGAATGAATATGAAAAAGATTTATTGCATGATTTTGGCTGCCTATTTATCCCCCCAGGACCGGGCCCAGTTACTAAGTTACTCTCCAAATCAGGTGATACAACTAGTTGAAACTAGTGATTCTACTGATGATTTGAACTAGCTACTAACGGATGCTCGCACGTTATAGGAACCGGGTATATACTGCAGGTTTCCCCTGCGTTTCCTTCATTTACTAATTAAGTTCTTCCTACATTTCCAGGGACGAAGAAGCTCTTGGAAGGTGTCAGAACTCACCATCAGGGTTGCCGCCATCGCCTTCGGGGCAATCGCTGCTGCTGTGCTGCTTCCGGGACCTATGCAACCATGAGGACAGTCCACTAGCGAGAGCCAGGCTCAACCTTACGCTGCATGATGCAGGTATGAATATAAATACAGAGACTTCAGAACCACTTATTCTGAAATTGCTTAAAAATTTATGTTTTAATAATGTGTGGCCATGTACGGGTTAGTCTCATAATCCCCTTTGAGCTGTCCCCTTTCGAAATTTTAAAATCAAGGATATTTTGAGACTCCTCAGTCTTAAAATCCCCTTTGGGCAAAATTATACCGTAAATATTTACGGAGTTTTCGGAGCTCTCGACAAAAAGCAAAAGCACCGAGTTTATTACACCGCGTTCACACTATGCCCATGCCGCTGCCGGCTTTATTGCCGTGGACTTATTGCCACAACAAGATCGCCTTTATTCTCATTAGGGAGCAAGGGCATGAATTTGGGCCGGGACAGAGGCATTATCGTGTTCACACTATGCTCGTGCCCACTTCCCTGCCCAAGTCCCTGCCGACTGCGGCATAGTGTGAACGCAACATTAGACCCTCTGAAGCACGGAAGCGGTCAGATAAAACGCCACAAACAGACCTGTTATGTTACAAGTAGGTATTTCAACCAGTAAATTGTACAATCGATACGGCTTGGTTAAAGTAACTACTCTGTGCCAATTAGATGCGACAATGTTGCAAATGAAAGGCATTGGAACTTTCACGGGCTGATGAGGCTTGGTTCACGATAGTTTCTATACTCCCGTGTTCTAAAATTAAATGATTATATACATTGATCCTTTGATTATCTATAGCACAGATTATATAATACTATACCCTATAGGTACATAATCAAGATAGTTTAGAAAATCTGTCGAAAATCTGAGTTTTAGTTTCGTTCATTTCGATATTTGCTATAGGAGAGTTGGGCTCGAGGGGGCTGGTTAGCAGGGGGAGAATAAGGAAACACTGGCAATGAGGAACTCTTTGCTCCACTGTGGGGCGGTGTAAGATAAAAAAGAATTCGATAAAGACAATGAATAAGTTACTCTGGCTGGAGTTTTGTTTGTCACAAATAAATGTAGACCTTCGCAGCGGGGCGTCTATGTTGGTCTTATCCGCAGTTGACAAAATAATATAAAACAATAGTATAATCAAATAATTCGTTTGAAGATACTTTATACCCGATAAAAGGACCTACTTAACTGAATTAGATCCTCAGAAAAAATCATCAGGCCTTTGCATTTAATCTAGATGACTATACGACATTATTTAGATAAATTAGGCTTGCCAATCCCTTTTTTTTTTGATAGTCCGCCTTGGGTAGACCCTTCTGTGATCCCTATTAGGGGGAAGGAGATGTCCAGCCATGACATCTCTCGGCGTACTGGGACTCCTCGCACCCAAATTAAGGCTTTTAGGCTTGCCAATCCCCTATTCCAACTTCCAAAAGTTTCAATACGTACAGAGTTGACCAACCCACGGATTTTATCACAATGTTTTCCTTCACCGTTTGAGCGCAAATTAATTGCGTGGTTTTTTTTTAAATGATAAAAGTAATGGAACAAGCTGATAGCTCACCTGATGTTAAGTGGTAATTTCTGCCTATAACAATGCATTACCTCACAGAGCAAGTCCAATGAGGACGTGCCCTGTAAGACAATGCACTGCCTCCATCACGCTGAGACGTCAAGATCTTGAAGTCTCATGTGCCGGCGCCCTTACCCTTCAAACCGGAACACAGCAATTTTAATTTTTAATTTTTAATTGCAATGCGAGCATCGCTGCTTGGCGGCAGAAATAGGTAAGGTGGTAGTACCTCCCCGGACGAGCTCTCACAAAGAGCTCTACTACTACTTTGATTCGATATTAACTATGATGTGACACACTTTTGGGTGTGTCACAAGTGTCACAACTCACATCCAAAAACCTGTCAAATTATCTACTTGTTAGTTCAATAAATACCAACCTAAAGTACAGTTAATAAAATGTATAAATAGCTGTTATAAATGTGTAAGCAGCTTTCGTTGGGTAACCACAATAAACATAAACTTTAGAGCAGGCCTCTATCAACAATCTCACGCGAACACAATTATAGCTGTCGTAAATATGTGATTTCAATCAAATTGAAAGATATTTGAATGATATAAATCTTTTTCTCATAAAACTGTGATAAAACTGGGAAGAGCTGTGGATCGATGACTTTTTGAAGAACCCTAGAGAGGACAGAGGTTCCGGAGTGAACACCACATGTCTAGTCCAGTCTAGAATAAACCGAAAGTTGGTTAAGCTGTAATAAGGATCTTTGTCCAGCAGTTCATCAATTTACTTATGATGATGGTTATTTCCCCCAAACTCGTCAGCTTGGAGGCTTCTTTTACTCTTCATGAAGTTCCTTCTATAATACTATAAAGGAACATGAATTAAGAATGTCTAGATAAGGTTCTTGTACTTTTGGTTTATCCGTTTATGTGTGTTTGTTTTCTTTGTTTGATGTAAGTTTATGTAGTTGTTCTATTTCACGAAGGCGCTTTATCTGTGTTTGTGTGCGTAAGCTCCGCAGCACTCAGACGTATTGAGATAGAAAGAGACGGGGCGTACGATTAGTGTATGTGCGTGCACGTGCATGCACTACTACTAACATAGGTAAACCGCCTTCGTGAAATAGAATAACTGGACCTACTGTGGTTTTCATTTTTCGACTGTGCGTCAAATCTGTGGTCAAAGTGAAGTAAATGCGACATCGACTTAATTCATCAGGGCTAAGGCTGGAATACTGAAACGTCACTCAAATTTAAGCACCATATAAAATTGCTCTGCCTCTGTTTGACATTACTCATTTGTAAGAGATGGCAATAATTTAAGCGTGCACTTAATTTAAGTGGCGTTTGAGTATTCGGTCGTAAGTCACCTAGGTGAATTAAGTATACTATTTACTAAACTTAATATACCTGTCTTTTTTATAAAATATTTTCAGTAAATGCGTTGTATTTTCCACCTATTTGTTCATACATACAATATTATTATGCATCTAGCGTAGATTCCTTGAACAAAGTTATCGTGGTTCAAGCGGCATATCTAATGTAAACAAATGACTCATTCAACTTGGAATAATTGGTGCAATCTTCACTGAAATATGGTGTAATTATTTACTGATGAAAATAATACGCACTTTGACTTTATAATGTGCGATACGGCTGTTTCAAATCAGAAATATCAAAGTAAAATGTTATTGCATTGAATACCACACGCAAAAGTAACAAAATCAACATTTAAATAGTCTAACCTCAAAATATCAGGTCTAAACCATGTCTAAACAATAAGCACTCAGAATGCCATTCTCATTTTAAAAAGTTGACAAAATAAAGGAATGATTAGGTCTATGAAGTTAAAAAAAATATCTGTGTTTATAGTTTTGGAGCCCTAGTATGAAATACTATATAAATATGAAATACCAATTTGAATCTGCCAACATCTCAGCCTAGAATGGTTTACGGAAATTAGCCATCTGCTCAATATAATAGCTAGCCTCGAGCCCTTGGCTCAGTTCGCGATGGGCAATTATTTAAATCCTTTGTTTATCGCGCCAAGGTAATAACTGGCCTATATACATGAGAACAAAGGTGGTTGTTCGATAAAACTGGTCTGAACTAGTTTTCAGTAGGATTTTGAATTACGAATGTATTTCAAAATCAAAACGCTATACGAAATACTATTTTAGAGTTATTCCAGTTTCGGACTACCTGTCTCGTCTCACTGGGATGAAACAATAACTTTCAAATTTTTTATACTTAAGTATATTTCTATTACTGTTTCATCCCAAAATTTGTTTCAATACAAACATGTCCATCCAAAGGTTGTCTGGAAGAGATCGCTTATAGCGATAAGACCGCCCATTGTACCTCATACTTAAAACTTATTTCTCTTTTATTGTTTTTCTTCTTTTCTTGGTGTGCAATAAAGAATATATCTACCTATCTAACATGAAGTAAAATATAGGTTTTTTGCAATTGTCTGTATTTTATGAATACTTGCAAAGTTAGTCCACATATATAGCATAGCTCTTAAGTTAGCTCCCCAAGGGTGAACCAGGGATTTGTAACCTCCCCTCCTTACCAAAATCCACGCGTTATTTGGAAGGTCTCAATTTAAACCTCAGCTTTTTATATCTTCATAAGAAACCTGGCTATCGGGTTACAAAATACTTTAACTAACTTCTTCCACAATACCTGACGCATTTCCGAATATCATATTACTGATAGCCATAGATGATGGCGAAGTTAATAAGACATTATCAATGGCTATAAAATTGCTAATGCCGTTTCTGAGAACGAGCTTGCAGTGCAAGTTCAGCCTGGTACCAGGAACACATAAAGCACTTGGTTTTATAGGAACTGCTCTGATGTTTTTAGCAGAGTTCAAAAAAGGAGGTTCTCAATTCGGTTGTTTACCTCAGAACCCCGTCATTTGTTAACTGATTTCAAGAAAAAAATTATGACGTAAGAATATCCAGATTGATCCCATAAAAATTTATTCAAAATCAAAATTAACATAAGAATCAACGTATACGACATTGCGTATTTAGCTTTCCCGAGACTTTTCAGTGGTGTTTGGTGTTTCCAATGATTTTCTATAGTGTTGACGATCAATAATCCCAATGAAGTGACATCATAATCATCATCTGATGATGAAGGAAGACTTCAACAGTTTATTCTCTCTTTCCAGATGGTACCGCTGTGGTAGGCGAACGTGGAGCCAACTATAACGGCGAGGTGTGGTTCAAAGCGGCCACCATTGCTGTGCCGGTCTGCGGGGCCCTTATCCTGTTCCTGCTTGTAGCCGTGGCAGTTAGATTACTGAAGGCAGACGCACTGCTGCACGCTGATAGAAAGCTGAGGTTCCACGAGTAAGTAACATTCTAATAGTACATTATGGTACAAGTGTGTAACATTGGTGATTACCGCCGAGGTGCCATTGAGACCCGAGCCGTAGGCGAGGGTCTTAAGAGAGCCGAGGACGGTAATCATCAATACACACGTGTATCATACGACGTTTTTCAACACACTTGTGAATAAAATAACAATAAAATAACTATAATTTCAACAGTGAAAACGAGTTGTGAAAAATGTTTCGCTATGGCGGGAATAACTAATCAGTTTTCCTATGCGCGCGCATTGCGATCGGCCACAGACTAAAGAGATGAGGTTTTTTTTTAATTTTCCGCGCTTACGGTTTGCTCCTATTCTGCCACGTACAAAATGGGGAATTTAAAGTTTTTTTTATTACAGAGAAAACAAAAGTTATATTTGAGTGAAAGTTTTATTTATTAAACACGTAACGAGTTAAAATTATCTATTTAAATAAGAAGTTGCATGAAATGAGCAAGCAATAGGAACATTAATTTATTTGTTCTATTGAACACGATCTTTTTTTTTGAATAAAAACTTTTTTAAGGACAAAGCAACTCAACCAATAAAATTAAGAAAAAAATCTATAACTCACTAGTGAGTTATAGATTGATTATATCACAGTTTGATTATGGGTGTCATTATGTGCCTAATTGCGGTGACAAAAGAGCCACTTTATGAGCAAGTGTGTTGAAAAATAATGTAGAAATGCCCGAATAGCAGCAATTATGGGTTATAGCCAATACGTACCTTCCGTATTTATGCTAATTTCAAATTTTCTCCCCAATGAGACATAAACATAGACAGACAGGCATTAATTTGCTTAAAAAGGTAACACACAAAACAGAACTAAACTAACAACACTACAAAGAAACTAAATAAGAGAGAAAGAAAAATGAGATGTGTGATTGATTCAATTCGTATGTACCATAATCAGTACTGTTGTGTTATTCTGTGGCACAACGCAGGGCAGTACGTAGAAGTGTACTTTCATTAAGTTGTTTGATATGAAAAGTATTACAAAAGCTTTGCACGTTTCTATTTTTACCAAGACTTAGGCCCGTATCACCCCGTATGCTGATTTATTCTAGCACTGATCGGAATTTATGAAAATCTCTACTCAAATCTCTGCCGGAGTAACGATTTCGGTATCGGCAAACGTATTAGCAAAATATACCGTGAATCTTTATTGTCTCTGTGTCTACAAAGTCTTACATTTTTTACCTGAAACACCTTTATAATCTCTTTCTGTCTGTGCTACATCTTTAGAAAATCTAAGGAGATACATCTACCAAAAAAACTAAGGTGTCAGTCTTCATCAATCTTTACAAACCTTATTCTAAACTGACATTGATGTTCTAAATATGTATTTCTCCTTCCAGAGGTGGTTACATGTCAGCCCTTAGCCAGCAGCCGGAGGACGTGAAGAAAGTGTGGGTCGGGCATGGGGCTCCGTTACTGGTGGCGCCTGGAGGGTGCCTGGTGGCTGTAGAACGAGCTCAGCTCGTAGACTGTGATATCCAGCGGTAGGCGAGATCTGACGGGCTGTGCCGTGCTCTAGGTTCTTGAAGGCTGGGTAGTTGGAAAGAGTATCCCCCTACTGGGGCAGTAGATGTTCAGTGGGGTAATTTCAGGCATTTCGTGGTTAGGGAGGGCACGTCTGCTCCACACGAAAAGTAGATCTGCGTGGAGAGATCGCAACGTAAAACTCATAGAAGGCAATAAGCGCGATGTGGTGTGGAATCGACCGGTAACAATTTGTTTGAATGTTAGTCCAAACAGTAATTCGCCGGGGAAAGTTTTTTTTTAAATTTATTTTGGACACAGATATATCTAAATCTGTGTAGACATTTTAGATGTTGTAGTGTATAAACCACGAAAGTAAAACAAAGTCAATTAAAATAAGATTCATAGAACATTGAAAATTACATCACAACTTAAACTAAATTATATGGTATATTTACCATATAGGAAACCTTAAAATGTTACTCTATGAGTACATACATAACTTTCTGTAAAAGTAATGTGTATTTTTGGAAATACACATTAAGGAATTAAGGCATAAGTTAGTAGAAAATTATAAAACGCCTTGTTAGTAAGGTCGTGCTCGGTTTAATGAAGGGTCATCTTCTCAGTTTGATCAAAATCGTCATAAATGTGTTCTAATAGTTCCATCCAGCCTTCGAGAAACTTAGAGCTAGAGTTTAACCAATTTTGACTGATATTTACTTAGTGTTAGAACCGAATTTCCCAATACAAAATGTGCCTGTGTAAAGTTGTTAAGAGCTGAATAAAAAGCTGTTTTTTTGTGCTTTGTCTTAATTTCTTGTTTTTTAATTTGGGGCTCCGAGTTAAATGAATTTTTCTACTGATTTAGAAAAGATTGGAAATGTAAGGGGAAGGAATCAATAATTTTTTTTTTAATTTTTTTGTAAAAAGAATATTCTTTCTAACGGAAATAAAGATCTATAATCACGATTTTACAGTACACTATTACAAGTGAGTAAAGTATAGTTTTCAATGTAAGATAAATTTTGAATGAGCGAGTGTTTTTCACGAAGAATTCAATAGATAATGATAAAAAAACAACCGAATTGAGAACTTCTTCCTTTTTTGAAGTCGGTTAAAAATACGTGAATAAGTGGATTATGGGTAAGCGTGCTTCACCTAAGGCGGCAGCTACACTTACCATCAGGTGTGTTAGCAGCCAAATGCTTACCTAGATAATAATATATTTACCACATAAAAAAACTTTACTATGTAATAATCTACTACATTTGAATCGTTGTGAAAAAAGGAAATTGTATAAAAATGCATGTGTGCAATTCGTCACCAGTTTATACATTGTATTTGCAAAGTAAGTTGATTGAAAAAAAAATAAGTAATATGTAAATCCAAACAGAACTGGCAATAGCGGTTTTCTGCAAAAAAAATATCTATACAAATATTTGAACTATTAATATCAACTTATGACGCATTATTGTTTGTTTTTATTTACAAAACAGTGTTATTTTAATCGATTGAAGGCTAATCGTGAATCTATAAAGTAATTGATCTCAGAATTTAACATTTTAACCCTTGAAACGGTACAGCCCGGTTATACCAAAACCCAATGTATAATTTAATCATTAGCTTCTTGTTCCTCCATATTGTAATCTTTGTAAATGTATCTACAAATTATGTTTAAGCCTGTTGTAACCTGTGTTACCATAGAGTGAAATAATCTACAATTCTTACCTGCGTATTGCCATCCAGTTATAAAACACGTAATATACAGTGTCATGTTTTAAAGTTAATTTATATAAATAAAACTGTACAATTATTTCATATTTTAATGTACAGTTTCATGAATAAAATAAAGGCTAAGTTAAGTTTTTTAATGGCGGAGGAATAATAAATTGGTTTCACTCCTTATTTATTCACCCTGCGTTTATTGCAATAGATGGTTTTTAAAGTCAAATAATGGTTTAAAAGTCTTATTTTAAGGATGTTTTAACCTGCAGTACCTATGCCTAGATTCCATGAAATAAATCTCGCGTGGATCTGCGTTCAGGCGTACTAAAGGTAAAACCAGTGCATTGATCACGAATGATTGTGACAATCGCAAACGTATCGTACCGCTAGCGTATCCGAGATACACTGCGCGGTGACACTACAACGGTTGGCAGTCGAGCTGGCATTGACGCGCAATACAACTCGAATACGTTAACACGGCGACTGTCAGATTTTTTCGTGATAAAGGTACTGAATTTGGAACTATCTGTCGCAATAAAGTTAGTTTTTGACACTCAAAAATGTTATCTCATATTCACGAACTGATATTGCCTGCATTTCCTTTTTCCGTAATTTAATATTGCACTTCTGTAAATATAAACATAGTTATTTATAAGTCTGTTACCTGTTGTTATAAAATATTATCGAATATAGGCGATTTCTGACAGTTGAATCCATCTGAGGAACAAAACCTAGTCCTTTTAATTCTTATTATTTGCATATTTTTTCTATTTTAGGTTACATTTCTTTTCAACTCAATGGATTCGGCTTGTGGTCGAACTTGATTCACGTAATATTTTTTGTTATTATATTTAGTTTTTAGTTTGTAAATAGTGAAAATATTGGATCTTATTTTAATTGAATTGTACAATTCTACTTTGTCTTATTTTTATTACAATGTTTTAATGTCTTTATTTGTTCTTAGGCAACGTATTTCGACCATAATATTCAGAGATTGTCTCAAAGTAAGCTTCCTTGTGGGTGCCTTATCTTATAAATAGTAATAGATAGGTGCAAATAAAATACTCCTAATTTAATAAATATGCGATCTTATGTAAATATAATTGTAATTGTGTAAAATAAAATGAAATTATTTTATTACTGGATTAACCTCTTTCTATTTCCCTCCTTAAACAATTACAATAGGTACCTTACCTACTTCATTAAAGACCTATTAAAAAATCTGACACAAAAATAAAGTACTTAGGTACTTACTAGTAGTAGTAGAGCTCATTGTGAGAGCTCATCCGGGGACTTCCCGTACCACCGTACCTATTTCTGCCGCCAAGCAGCGATGCTCGCATTGCTGTGTTCCGATTTGAAGAGTAAGGGCGCCGGTGTAATTACAGGCACATGAGACTTCAAGATCTTTACGTCTCAGAGTGATGGACGCTGTGCATTGCCTTACAGGGCACGTCCTCATTGATCTTGCTCTGTGAGGTAATGCATTGTTATAGGCAGAAGTTACTACTTAACATCAGGTGAGCTATCAGCTTGTTCCATTACTTTTATCATAAAAATTTAAAAAAAATACTTAATTAAGTTTACAGGTAGATACTTACCTAAATATCAATTTAAATTAATAATAATCAACGTAACTTAGGTAGGTACATACCTTGTAACTCGTAATTACCATGTAATTACTTTATTTTGCAATTATACTACATTGACATCCGTTATTATACTGATACCATCAAAAAACCCGAAAACCTTCGTTTTAAATTTTATTTTAATAAAAAATTATGAAATTTAATCTTACAACGTTGCAATAAGCTCCACAGCATTCAATTAAGTAGGTACTTGTGGAAAACAACCCATGACTTGATTTATTTGGCACTTATTATTATTTATTTATTTCAAATGCAAACAGATTTGGGTAAAAGATAACGTACTGATATATAAATGTGAAATTATATGAAATTAGACGCAGTTTATAATTAAACGGACAGTAATTGTGTTGTTTTGAGGTAAGTCTTCATTTTTATTACATATTTTAAGAAATTTATTTTAGAATCTTATTTCTTGTAGCTCGAAGCTTTGGAGTGCGGAACCACGCGAGATACAATACTGTTATTGTGATTGCAATCCAGACATACTAGTTAAAAACAGTTTTGAGAAAGTGTAGTACAAAATTGTACTAACTTGAAATCAGAAAAAATATTTTAAAAGGTTTTTAGGACTCTAATAGTCTGCAAAATAAATTTATTTGGCTATTCGTCCTTTCCCTTGATAATAATACGTAGCTGTTCTAATTAATTGTTTTGTGCAAACTGTAGGTCCCGACTCTAAGACGGAGGCTTTAAGGCGGCCTAAAAACTCCGTTACCAGAGTTGGCCACTAACTCATACGAGCTTGCTCATTTTATTGTTCAAACTTTAAGTACATTTTGTCTACCTATTTAAAACTAAAATTAATAGGTAAGTAACTACCTACCTACCCGAGTATCTTGTAAACATTGAGAATAAGAAATAATTCAAGGCGAAATAATTATTTGCATTGAATATCTAATACGCAATTGCATATTGCGTCCGGTTTATTCAATTAATTAATATTAAATTCACAACACGTAGCAATACTTACATAGGTCTAGGCTAGGTAGGCTAGATCAAGGCTTCTATCTAATTATGACTCTAGTAAATAGGCAAAACAAGCAAGTTGGTTGGTACTTAATACTTAACATTAACTTTTAGGTATGTAATTGTATTCAGAGCCACATCTTGTAGGTACCATCACTCAAAAATTTGCTCAAACCAACATAAAATAATGGTTCGAAGTAAATATAATTTAGTTACTGTCCCAAAAAATGATCATTATACCAATAAACCAATAAAAATAACCAAAAAAAAAAAAAAAAAAAGCTTCTTTAAAAAGTAAAGTAGGTACCTTTTTTTAACCCTGTTTTGAGAAATAAAGCTAAAGTTGAAGGTTTTGCAACTGTCATAATAACAGTATTTTCAATCAATGGCTGTTCTAGTAGAAGTAAATCAATGGCTCTGGTCTTTAATTAGTATCGTCGGGTACTTTTTGAACAAAATAAAGACAATTAAAGCCGATATAAATGAAATAACTACAGTAAACCTCAACAGTTGTTTAGAGTTTATTGATTGAGCTTCACAATATTTATTTTGCAGAGCAAAATGACTAGAAGCAATGAAAATGAGGTGCCGGGCAGAATTGTCAATTTTGATCATCTAGTTTTCTGGGTGGCAAACGCTAAAACAGTGAGTAAACTAAGTATCACCATGGACTAATAAAAGTTAAAAGTTAAATTAAGTTAAATTGTATTAGGTACTTATATAGAAATTGTATAAAACAATTTGTATAATACAAATTGTACAATTTTAAATTGTAAATTGTAAATTACAATTTGTATTGTTTGTTTAAAGCTTATTTTGTTCTAAGACGTATTTGAATTGATGAACTAGTACCTAAACTAGGAGAACATTCAAATATTATGTCGATTACCTAGTTAGGTACCTACCTAAATAATTATGAAGTATTTTATTTAGATAATAAAATAAATTTTTAACAGTATACCTAATATAGTTAGTACATTATACTTAATTTGTAATAAGTATTCGTGTATACTAATAATAACCTACCTAATAGAACAAATAAGTAGGCACTGACCTAATACCTACCTAAAATTTTTAGGCTTCAAGTTATTTTGTGACGAGGTTTGGCTTCAAACCCTTGGCTGTCCGTGACGCTACAGAGGATCGACCAGTGATTTCATATGCTGTTAGAATTAACAAGGTAAACAGACTTCATTGTTTTGTACCCCTAAGAACGAGAAGAGAAAGAGACCGTGTACCCTCTTCCCTCGGAGTATTTTTGAACGGTTTATTATGTAAGGAAGTCGATATAATTTTGACCGATTGTGATGATTTTTTCATTGGCAAACAATTTTGAAGGACTGTTACTCTACGGCCAGTATGTTACTCGAAATTGTTACTCAAGCCACAGAATATTAGTAGGTACAAGTACTCAAGTTCTACTCAGAGATCTAAGAAAATCTGAAAATCTAGTCCGGATCAGATGCTTGAGCTGAGCATGAAATCGGCATAAGGGGCATAACATAAACCTAAAATAAAAAAAAACTTTACATACCACTCTCGTAGGTAATTAAATAATAAATAATATAAATAAATATTCACGGACACTTAACACAACGCCTTCTAGTCCCAAACTAAGCCGATGGAAACTAGATGGCTGATAGAATACATACATACATATTTTTTTTGTAAATACATACTTATATATTAATAGAAACACCCAGACACAGAACAAACATCTATGTTTACAACACACAAATGTTTAGAAGGCAGAGCTACTACCGACTGAGCCATGACGCCTGTCATAATAAATTTGTGTTGATGCTGAATTTTTTAGATAACAATTGTATTCGAATCGCCTACAACATCTGCCAGCGAGGTCTTCAAAGATATAACAGCACATGGTGACTTCGTAAAGGATGTGGCATTCGCGGTACAAGACCTGGATGAACTGGTTCGAACAGCCAAGAACGGTGGGGCGGAAGTTGTGAAGGACGTCTCCGTGGATGATGATGATGACGGAATTGTCAGATATGCAGTTCTGAGAACGGTTAGTAACTATGTTAGTTAAAACATAGTTTTGATACCCCGATTAACTTTCTTACTTCAACAAACCTAGACTACATAGTCTTTGCTTAAACCTGGACTAATGAGATTTTTTGTAATAATATAGCTATTATTATAGTGATTAAGTATGTGTCAGTTAAGTAAATACTTGTATTTACTCTTATTTACGTTTTGGAATGTGTAACTAAACAAAGCCCTATCATATGACACCCCACTTGATATTTTTCTACAATATTTTTTTTAAATTCCGTTTGGACCCTCATATCTTTACAACCTCTTGACCGATCACGAGATCTCAGTTCGGGGCGAACTACTAGTTTATACAACTAACATGGAAGAAGCTTATGGGCCCTTATGAGCCACCTGTTGCTAAGTGGTAACCGCTGCGTATTTATTTATTTATTTATTCGTATGGCGCTCTGACAATCGTTCACAATATTATATTTAGCTGCTTGATCCATTGGATGGCGTCTGACCATATACCGCTGCGTATAACAACATGATATCGCTATAGCCTGGAGTAGCATAGAAGTCCTAATAAGTCACCGAAGACCACAGAAACTTAGGCTCATTCCAGTTTTCCCCTGCGTAAGTCCCCTGCGTAGGGGATTTCTGGAACTTTTGTCCAATAACCTCCTTAGCGGCCCCTGCGACTGCCGGAAGGGGAAAATTAGTGTAACGGAGATTTTTGGAATTGTTGCAGTACGGAGATAATACCCACACCCTGATCGACCGTAGCAACTACAAGGGGGTATTTCTACCAGGATATAAACAATCTGAAGATGACTGCGTTTCCAAGATACTGTAAGTTGCTTTCATCAGACACAAAAGTGACCAATGCTCATCATTATGCTCATTAACAATTTCTGTTTCTGGCTTTTGTGGCTATCTATAGCTCTGGGAATGCTCGTTTCTTTTTTGGAGGTAAGTAACGCAGAATATTATTACGAGGCACAATGCAATGCTCTGTTTCTCGTAAGAATACCGGCCTTATTCTCATATCAAGACTACAAAGGTGAAAAAAGATAGGTGCCAAAAGATATATTATAAAGATTCATGTAAGTGTGTTTTCAGGCCAGATACAAATCTATTGTACATAGACCACGTAGAAGGAAACATGAAGGATGGTACCCTGGAGGACTCCATATCCTGGTATGAGAGAAATCTCAACATGGAGAGGTAAATCCAATTTTTTTTTTCAGTCGAAATGCTTTTTGTTAACGTTCTTTTTTTAAATTCGTGTTTGTTTACAAGAAGTTGTTATCAAATTCTTTTTATAGGTTCTGGTGTGTTGACTACAAACATGATTTGACACCATTTTCGTGCATCAACAGCGGTTCAGTCTTTAATAAAGACGACACGGTTCTTGTAAGTTTTCTACGCTGACTTTAGTAAGGAACTGACGTACGGAATTTCACTTTTCAAGTTATCACCAAGCATTTTATCCATCCGGAAAAAAAACACTTAAAAGGCTAGGTCGTCTGTATATTTAGTCAAATTTATCTACAGTGCAATGCACCTAGTGAAATAATTATAGTTTCATGAACATGAAATATTGGCACCATAATTTTACTAGGGGCTCAGTATGGGAAGGCATAAGTTCACAAATTTAAAACTAGATGTCGCTAGTAAAAATGTACCGTTTGTAGATCGCGCTGACAAAAACACACGGCTTGGAATGACTTGCCTTCAATATTATTACCTCAGCATCGCTTCTCGGCCTTTTGGCTAAGATCAAAGTGTAGTATCTGTTCTTTTCAGCTTAATATCTGAAAGTTCCCTCACAGAGGGACCAGTATATTAAACTGATTTTTGTATAACGACGGGATGTTCGGAGCTCGCTCCACTCCCGTCACGGGTCGGCCCGGCATTGCAGTGCCGCCGGGATCGGCCCACAGAAACTAATATTATACTAGAGAACAAAGAGAATAATCTTACATAATAATCTAAATTTAGAGCTCTGTTTTACAATTTCTGTATCTCACCTGCTCATTGGCCTCTAGATAAAATGAACGCATGCTGTCTACCCCGATGTGATTCTAAACTAACTGAATTAGATAAGTACACAAAAAGAAAGAAGAATACACGACTTTATGAATGTCAATCAACAGCTTACCTACGTTTGCAGTTGTCACTGAACGAGGCAGCCAAAGGACTTCGCCCCTCAAGTAAAGCGACAGACTTCGTGAAAGCTCTCGGTACTTCGGGGGTAGAGCACGTCGCGCTGTATACTGACGATATCGTGGCTACGGTAAGTGCATTGTCTTGTTCACTGCACTAGTTCTGTTTAGGTGTCTATTAGGTGCTAGGTGCGACCATCATCGTGAAGTATTCTCATAAATAAGCTATTTCGAACTTTGATGCAGCTTCGCGTTCGAAATAATGGTTATTATTGGCTCGGATTATAAGAAAGTGAGCAAGGGGTAGTGTAGTGCTTACCTTGGGCACAGATCAATAATACTTTACTAGTACAGATACCTCATCTCATACATCGAAACGCAATTTTATTACATTCTCTCTCATCATAAGGATGACGCCATATCTCGGCCGAAAACTTTCGACGTCATCTCTATTAGAGTAGAGTAAGAAGTAAGCTTAATTAAGGCCCTTACCAATTCAGTCAACATTCAAATAAAATTGTGCTTCTAAACATGACTAGTTAACCTTATAAGGAAAATAAAAATGTATACCTAGGTTGGACATTTACAGATGCAAAACCTGAAGTCCCGAGGAGCAGAAATAATATCCTTCCCTAGCACCTACTATACAATCATACAGGAGAAGCTGAAAGCCAGTCCTCTGAACGTCACCGAGAGCATTGAGGCACTGCAGGAGAACTGTGTGCTCATAGATTTTGACGAAGAAGGTTATATGCTGCAAGCGTTCACGAAACACTTGCAAGCTAGGGCGACGGTGTTCATAGAGATTATACAGAGGAGTAACCATAGAGTAAGTATTACTTTATAGATTTGGGTTCTGTAGGGCTACTCTTGACCACCGCCGCCTTTTCAAATTGGATCCAGATTTTGACAGGTTTCATGTTTTTTCTTCTTCTTCTTCTTTTGTTGTGGCTGTTCGGTGGCTAGGGCTGCCACGAATTTGCCTTTTAAACCTATATGGCCTGTGTGTGTCCGTCATTTCGACAGACAATTTTGCCAGTGTCAAGTGGTGAATTTTAAATATTATAAGTCAAGTCAAGTCTTCGTCACGTCGGCTGTCGTTTGTTTTGAAGAGAAAATTGTGGATTTTCTCTTCAAAACCTGAAACGATTTTTCACATTCAGAAAAACCACTTTACACACATTTATTCCTATGGCTCACACTTTATGTTACTACCTAAGTATTATTGGTTGAAATTCCACCAAAATTAAACAACAATACTCACAATAACACAAGAAAAATTATTAAAATAAAAATGCTGTGTTGTTTCAAAAAATGTGAAAACTCGATTTGTCATTTTGTACTGAAATATGACGCGATTTCTGTCAAAATCTATGAACCCGGATTGGAACTCTGTGGTCGAGAGTAACCCACCAGAGGGAATTCTCCTAAAATGTTGTAATTTTATCTAGTATACTAAAAAATCTAGTAATCTAGAGTTTGTGTTGGTAATTTTTAGGAAATACAATCTGAGAACTTTTGTTAGAAAAAGCGGAAAAAGCTTGTAAAATCGGTCAGAAAAAAAATATTCCGCAATCGCAACCAAAAAAAAATTTTGTCTGTCAGTTGTTTTTGGTGGATAGAGCGCTGTTATAAGAATTTTTAATAAAAAAAATTTTTTTTTAGGGTTTCGGTGCTCAGAATTACAAATGGATTTTTGAAGCTATTGAACTCCTGGAGAAAAACAAATCAATCAAAGAATAATTATTTATTACAGGGCACATAATAAAAGTATTAATATTCCTTGGAGCAAATGAAAAATACATTCACAAACGCACGTCATAGTGGATATTTTGTTAACATCCCGCAGGTCATCAGTTTGATTGGCAAATTACCCTTTTGGCAAATTTTTTATGTTAAATTAAAGTTATTTTATTTATCAAACAAAACCCACAGCTCTTAGTTATGAAACTATTGTATATGTATACATACCTAGCAGTTATAATTATGTAAGAATTCATTAAGTTAATAACGTAGTTTATTAATAAGGTTTTTGTTACTAACACTATGGATAAAGTTGTCTGAATAATGAACCTACAAATAATTATAATCTTGGAAAAAATGGCCATATAAAGATGGCCATTTTTTTCCAATATTAAATAATAATATAAATAAGAATAAAGATAAGATAATAAAAATAAGAATAATATAATGGTAATATTAAAATATTACCTAATTGTTTTTTTTTAATTAATCTTTGGTATAACAATCTAAGTTCCCATAGTACAAGCTTCGCTTAGTTTGGGACTTGAGTGCGTTGTGTGAAATTTCCAAGAATATTTGTTCATTACACTTGGCGGACAGGTGGGTTACTCACGAACACAGTTCCAATCCGAATTAATAGATTTGGACAGAAGTCGTGTAATTTTTCGGTACAAAATAACACAAAATCTGTCAAAATCCGGATCCAATTTGGAACGGCGGTGGTCAAGAGTAGCCCTACTGACCGCTGGTAGTCATGGAATGGAAAATTCTCGAAGTAGGTAAATAAAGTTATTGCACAACATTTTACTACCTACCTAGTCTGCCTACAACTGGTGTTACAAGTTGATCCGACCCGTACCGGATTCACAATCCAACTAAACGTGGGGTAGAGTCTCTTCGAAATATATGCTTACGGTTAGACTGCGTAGAACTAGCTATTGCTCACTATTATGTTCGCGTGTTAAGTTTCGGTACCTACTTCCAACTACCGTGATTTGTAGGCGACGACGGTGACGAATTATCATCATATTGGCCATACCTAGGTAATATAAGTAGTTTGTCTATTATTTAAATAAAATTGTATTGAAGAAAGAATCAAATTCAGCTCAGTAGTCTGTTACGGTATAGAAATATCTAGTTGTAAAAAATAAAAACTAATATAACTGAAAAAAAGTCTGTACCTGATGAAGCATGTAAATTTACATTAACTGAATGGTTCGAAATTTCGATAAAAAAAAATTAAATCATTTGTTTAATTTACTTACAAAATAATGACGGTGCCTTAAATTGAACTTTTACTTAATTATGACCAAGGCTGATGCTAGTGTCTTCTAGAACCAGGGTTCTGGCCTAGTGTGTCCAAAGCTAGTAACGACGATTACTAATAGACAATAGACATAGACAGAACTAAACTAGGTAACAACACTACAAAGAAACAAAATTAGAGATAAAGAAAAATGAGATGAGTGGATTGAGTAGGTAGCTAGGTAAGGTGGCAAGTGTTTGTGTGCTACAGCAGCAAAAGAGCCTCACCACCCAAAGGTACGTAGTTAGGCGCTGTTATTCTGTCTAATCTTGGAAAAGCGAAGCCCTACGTCTAGGTCAGGAGTCTATGACGCTACGCTACCCCGTTTCTGTGCTTGTGTTCAAAACCAGTTTTCTATAATCGAACTCATTTGCATATTGTTTACCAGCTCGTGGACAGTGGTTCGAGTGTGTGATATTCTAGACTTTATAGGAAATATCTAAAAAAATAAGCTTATAAAAATAACAGATCCCAGTGGTACCGATTATCTTGTTACATTTTTCCAAACTAACTTAATTTGACAGCACTAAAACTGTTGCAGTCCCTTTCTCATAAGCTGAAAAGTCAAAGACAGCTATAATTTTAGAGATTATTAAATTAGGTTAGTTTAGAAAAATGCAATAAAAGAATTAAAAAAGAACCATTGATTGTAAGTTACCTAGACCCCATAGTCCAGATAGCTAGGTATAACGTTATAGTAAATGTTTGATACTCAATCACGCTGTAACGATTGGTCTGTTTTGGATGAAACTTAGAACTGAATAATATAGTTTGTATCTTGGATTAACAAATACGTAGGCTAATTTGTATGCAGAAAAATAAAGAAGATATCCTGGGACAGAAAGGAGGAACAGAACACGAAGGAAGTTGCGGGTGGAAGCTAGTAATAAAATAAAAAAATAGGCAGATAATAGTCGCAGTAAAAATACAAGGGAAAGTAATGAATAATGGACATGCATCTTTTAAACATGACAGTACTAGTGCCGCGCGTTGAAATCTTTTGTATGAAAAATGTATAGAAGACTTTGGTATAATTATGCATTTCCTAGAATACACTGGTCGATGGAGGCTTGTCACAGACAAGTTGAGCACCTTGGTAGGTAGGTACAACACCACGCCACTGCTTGCTTCGTCACAACATTGAGATGTTGTCACAGTGGTCCGAACCAGAACTATATGCAATTGATTATTTATTTTCGCCGTAAGTGCGATCTTCAAAACGATCATGTATATGGGCCACGATCAAATTACATCTTATTTTAAGAACGTAGGGTTGGTTTTACAGTGTTATATCTATTATTAAAAGTCTTGAGGGCGACAGGTGTGCGTTGAAATCTTTTGTATTAACAACCTATGTATAAAGCATGATTTTCGCAAGTCTAGTGAACCTATTGATATGAGTTTGGTATAATGGTCTGGTCAGAACCGACAATCGTTGGAGCAAACTAATACTCGAGTGGAGACCGCGTTTAGGCAAGCGTAGTGTAGGACGCCCTCCGGCTAGGTGGGGTGACGATCTGAGACATGTAGCTGGCAAACACTGGATGAGAAGAGCCGAAGACCGGGCTCAGTGGCGCGTCTTGGGAGAGACCTACGTCCAGCAGTGGACCGATATAGGTTGATGATGATGATGATGATGATGATGATGATGATGATAATGGTCTGGTAACTGCTGAGCGGTAACATCGCCAATGTGATCACAGCTTTATTTCCAGCTTGTTTTCTTCAACCGATATTAAATCAGAAATCTGGTTTATTATAAAAACGATCTCGTCGGTATTTGTGTTTCAGTATAACATTATATTGCGAAGGTTGTGTACGTTAGAAAAGTTGGTACTAGTGAACTACACACACGCATCGGAATTTCAGATTTCATTAAAGTTAGAGCAAAAATGGTAAGAGCACAAATTTTGTAACTTAAAAATATTTGTGATAATTTGTCGCATGTCTGTACAATTATTTTATACATCGCACTAAAATAATCAGTGGCTGAAATTCCGGTTAGGTACATTTTATAAATGTAAATGATGCTCTACATAATAATATGCCCTACATATGAAATCCCTACTTTTATTTTCAGACGACATACACGGACAAAGGTAGAAAACCAGACGCAGGCAGATTTCTTGCCTTCGACCATCTCACATTCTGGGTTTCTAACGCAAAACAGGTACCTACCTCTGGTAGAGTTTGTTCCTTTCAAATCAGTACATTTTATTTCCTAAAAAGTGAGTTCCCAGTGAGAGTTTATGCAAAGTTCAGCGATTCCCCCACTCAAAGTTATTTCGGAAATAAAGAATTTGATTAGAAAAAAAAAGTGTATTTTACAATGAAATTTTAATTTTATCAAATAAAATACATTTTGTTTTTAGGCGGCAAGTTATTATGTGACGCGGTTCGGCTTCGAACCTTTGGCATTTAGAGGACTTGAGACAGGTTCCCGAAAAGTAGCTTCTCATGCTATCAAATTGAACAAGGTAAACATACAGGTTTTAGTAAGTAAGGTAAGCGGCTCTATGTATATCTTACAATCAAATTCTATGCTCTATAAGAGCCGAGGCGTATACTGTTAACTAGTATGTATAAAATGATTTAAAATTAATTTAAAAAATAACTTTTTTTATATTATAATTTTTTTTCTTTTATTTCGAAAATTATTATTATTATTAAGTTCATTTATTGGGATTATATAAGAATCAAATTCAATATTATGAAAATCGGAATATTCATATCTTCAATATCATTGATGTTAGCAGTAGTAGAAATTCTTGTAAAGAGCTCGTCCGGGGAAGTACTACCATTGTACCTATTTCTGCTGTGTTTTGGTTTGAAGGGTATGAGTGCCGGTGCAATTACAGGCATATGAGACTAAGGCCGGAATACTGAAACGTCAGTAAAATTTAAGCACCACTTAAAATTATCTGCCTCTGTTTGACATTACTCATTTGTAAGAGATGGCAATAATTTAAGCGTGAACTTCATTTAAGTGGCGTTTGAGTATTCGGCCGTTAATGTCTCAGAATGATGGGCGCAGTGCAATGTACCACAGGGCACGTATTCAGTGGATGTGCTCAGTGAGGCAATGCATTGTTATAGGCAGTGGTTACCAGTTAACATTAAGTAAGCCATCGGCTTGTTCCATCTTTAGTTGTACCTATAAAAAAGTCGCCGACGACCGACCAATCCGATATATGTAGGTAGATCAACATACTTTTACCTATAGCTTGTAATATAAATTCAACAGATAATCTTCGTACTCCAAGCTCAATACGAGCCGGAGGAGTCGGAGCTCGCCAACGAGGTCGCATACCATGGGGACTTCGTGAAGGATGTGGCCTTCCAGGTGGAAAACCTGGAATTTATTCTGGAGTACGCGAGAAAACAAGGCGCTGTGGTAGTGAGAGATCTTTGGGAAGAGAAAGACGAGTATGGAGTCGTCAGAATGGCTGTTCTGAAGACGGTGAGCTCTGACACCACACTGGTACTTTCTGAAATTGATGGAGCGCTCGTGTCGTAGCTTGCTTAGTCAATCTTCACCGATTTATCTAAGTTAAGCGATGTTCTGCGCTGTCACTATTTGGATGGGTGATCGCTAGTGGCATTTACATCTGAGCGCTTCCGAGCTTCAGAGGGCATGGAAAACTATGTCGGTCCCGGCTCTAGCAGTCGTAATGCCATGACGGAGACCTTAAGGCGTACTAAATTTGTCGCTGAAGATAATAATACTTTTGTTATACCTAAAGATTTACCTAACTTTAGTAGGTAGGTACCTAGCTCAAAGAAAAGAAAAGTTGCTAGTTTTCAAATATACTGAAAACATTTGCTACTTTGTGTCCATCATCATGCCAAGAATGTTAGATTACAAGTTGACTGATTAGAACCCTAGCCAGGTATTGATTTTTTATCTTTGCAGTATGGAGACAACACACACACATTAGTAGACAGGTCAAAGTACACCGGACCCTTCCTGCCAGGATACCAGCTTTTGAAGCCAGATGTCATAAACACACTCCTGTAAGTAGATATACCTACATCGATATCATAGTGAGTGAAAGATTCTTAGTTTTATACGGAAGAAAAGAGGTAGTTACCTACACATAGGGCTTCTTGTGATTGAGCTCGTCTGGGAAATTACTATCAACGTACCTATTTCTGCCGCCAAGCAGTGATGCTCGCATTGCTGTGTTCCGGTTTGAAGGGTATGAGTGACATGGCAAATACAGGCAGACGAGACTTAACATCTTTACGTATCAGAGTGTTAGACGTAGTGCGATGCCTCACAGGGTACGTCCACAATAATTAAATATTTTTCGACATTTTACACAACGCTCTATAGTCCCAAAATAAGCAAAGGTTTACTATGGGAACTAGATTCGGCAATGTATTGTTAAAGGCAGAAGTTAACATGAAATTGGCCTCAGCTTCCACCGCTCTCTCATACAATAAATAATGATTCTTTTTCAGGCCCAAAGTGGAAATCAATTTCATAGACCACGTGGTAGGAAACCAGCCAGATAACGCGATGGAAGCAGCGGCGTCGTGGTATGAACGATGCCTTCAGTTCCATAGGTTTGTTTACTGTTGATATTTTTACTTACATTCGACAACTATGTAGGTAGCTAGGTACCTAGTAGGTATGTGATGAACTTAAACGCTTAAACTAAGTAAACCTTACGCTAAGTAAACTTTACGCTAATTAAAGCTTACGCTACGTAAACCTTACGCTAAGTAAACCTGCGCTAGGTAAACCCCCTGTTCTATGACTACACGTAGGTTTATTTTACATCTCTAAAATCATTGTACCCTTTTAGATTCTGGTCAGTAGACGACAAGCAGATTTTCACAGAGTACTCAGCCCTCCGCTCCATAGTGATGGCTAATTGGGAAGAAACTGTGAAGATGCCCATCAATGAACCAGCACCGGGCAAGAAGAAGAGTCAGATTCAAGAGTATGTGGAGTACCATGGAGGGGCTGGAGTTCAGCATATTGCTATCAACACTGACGATATTATTACTGCTGTGAGTTATTACACTATTTTGCATTCCTTCCTCAGCGTGTATTAGCGCGTGCACACTATGCCCGGCATGAATTCCGCGATTAATTCCGGAATTATTGCCACAGCAACATCGCCTTTATTCTCACCAAAGAGCTAGGGCATGAACTTGGCGATGTTGCTGTGGCAATAATTCCGGAATTAAACGCGGCAATCATTCGGGCAGCGGCATGGGCATGTGTGAACCCGGTGTAGGAATAGAGGCGATGTTGCTGTGGCAATAATTCCGGAATTAACCGCGGCATTCATGCCGGCAGCGGCAATGGCATAGTGTGAACGCGGTATATAAAACTGGGGTAGGTACCTCAAAGCGAGATCAGTAGAGTTACTTCGGTACATTTCTCAATGAACCATACAATGACCATTAAGTAAGTAACACCTATAAGAACCACCTTTCTAGCAAACAAACTATTTCATTTCATTTGCTTCGACGCATTTTTTTTTTAACTTTTGACAAGTCAGCCTATGTCGCAGTATCATTGTGAAAGTGATGATATTATAATTTTACTAGTGATATTATTATTATACCAGATTTTAGTAAACTGTATCTTTTTCATACAATATTATAGGTAAATGTTAGTTAAATTGTAATTTGCTGGTCAGAATTCCTTACAAGGGAATTTATGTAAATTTCAGTTGAAAAATTATTAGGTATTATCAATGATATATTGGTCAATGTTATATTTTTTTAATTTTAGCTTCTTTCTGTGCAGTAATAGGTATAGAAAGCATGGTTCAGCTCCTCAATAAATTATAACATTTCAGATTGAAAATCTCCGATCTCGTGGTGTAGAGTTCCTCTCCATTCCCTCAGAGTACTACAAACTAATCCGAGAACAGCTAAGTCACAGCAAGGTGAAGGTAGCCGAGAGCATCGACATTCTGGAGAAGCTGAATATCCTGATAGATTACGATGATGATGGATACCTGCTGCAGATATTCTCAAAGAACACGCAGGACCGACCCACTGTGTTTTTAGAGGTTATACAGAGAAGGAACTTTAATGTAAGTCAAAAGAATTGGGCTGGTATGCTGAATTATTTTCATTGAAAACCCTATGCTTGAGTAAATACTCAAAATATTTGGTACTTAATTATACGCTTAAGTTTTTTTGAGCACGTTAGTGTCAGAAATTGATGAACTTAAATTTTGATATAGACATAAAGTTTTCTATATAACTCAAAAATGCCCATTGATCCACGTGAGCTATTTTTAATGAGTTGAAAAATAGCATTATTGCAACTAAATAAAATTGATTTTACAGGGATTCGGAGCCGGCAACTTCAAGGCCCTTTTTGAATCTATCGAGCTGGAGCAAGAGAAACGTGGAAACTTATAATTATGTGTTATTTGTTAGTATAAGTATAATTCATAGTAAATATAATTTTTATTTAGAAAAAATGTTCTAAGTCGTAGGTGAACGACGGAAATTCACGTTGCATGACCAATTAAGTAACATACACGTGTTAGAAAAGACAGCGAGAATATTCATTGAATCCTGATACTGGGCTGGGCTTAAATATAAACATAGTAAGATTTTTTCCCTATACTCTTAAGTCTTTCAGTGTTAACTGTTTTGCAATTACATACTATGATACTGCAATACCATTACCTTTGAAATACTTATTGAGTTAAGATAAAAAGAGTTGTAGCCTAGTGTGGAGTATCCATTTGTAAATTTTTTGCATAATATTGTTTAAATATAAGGATATATTTTATATTTTTCAATAAAACCAGATATAAACGTTTATTTCTTTATTTTACCGTTGATTAACATTAACACCGAATAGGGTCTTGATTCGAGTGCGAATATTTACAAAAAACCATAAACATTTTGATAGAAATGCATATTTAAATGTAGAAAGCTTCAATGTATAAAAGATTCTTAAAACAGCACCAAATTATATAAATAATTAATCTTTGATGAGAGGTGACGGACAATTTTATATAAATTTATTATATTATACACACTTTTATGATTTGAACCAGTCATTTCAAAGTTAGATTTTACTCAGTGAACATTTGTTGCAGATAAATTAGACACCTAATCTAATACTTAAGTGCCAATAAACTCGTGAAGTTTTCCATTCAAATCAACAGTCAATTTAGTCAACGAACAAGTAACAAAATTCTATATTATTATCTTCTTTGTTTAACGGCTAATAATCAAAATGCCTAACTTCACAACTTTACTGCAACATGGTCGATTAGTTCCATTAAAATAACTTCGATTCTTCCCTTGCTTACCGTATTATACGTTTTTCTTCAATATTATTATGATTAGTTTAATTATGCACATTTTACGCATTACGGCGCCTATCTTTGCATACAGAATTAAGACGTAACAAAAACATATAAGTTCTTACTTAGAATCGCCTCACAACTTCTTTTTCAATTATAGCCTCTGTCGTCATTTTGACAGACAATTTTGCCAGTGTCAAGTGATATATCTGAAACTAGCTGTGCCCGCGACTTCGTCCGCGTGGAATAGTATCTTTGGGTTTTACAAACTTTGAATGTATTTATTTATATCGACTCAACAGCCTAAAAAATAAGTTTCAAGCTCCTAGCTCTAAAAATAACGATACTTCCATATAACTTTTCATCCCCCCCTTTCAACCCCTTACAACCCTTTTTTCGCATTAAAAAGTAGCCTATGTCCTTTCTCAGGTTTTATAATAGTACTTATGAGGTATTGAAAAAAGTTGAGAGGCGTTTATAAGTAAGCCCCTTAATTTACATAAATATTTCGTAAACATCACAATAGTTATACATTAAAATTTGTCTAGGGGCCACTTTCACAGTCTAATCTAGAATTGAACGTCGCTCGGTTGGTGAAAGAGGTTCAGTGTCGCTAGAGGTGTTTAACCACGCATGTACCTACTAGTACTACAGCGGTTTTAAATGCAAAAGTATTTAATATTATTTTTTAATTTTCATTTTTAGCGTAGTAAAGGGTCTGGGTCAATTTTGATGGAACACAGGTCCCACATTTTTTTTAACTTGCAATGATGGAACTTTGTTTGTTACAATACACAAACAATGCAGTTTTTAGAAATGTAACAATGCCATTATAAAGCAGCGGGAATCATTAGTTATTAGACATTTTACTTTGAAAAGTGTCTTTTTCAATGTGGTTTATCTTATTTACCGGTGTTTACGTCAAAATAATTAATATTGCTATTGCATTACTATTACGATAAAACCAACAAAAGTTATAAATTATAAAATTAATCTAAATGTATTCAAATCGGGACCTGAAATGCCCCAACGCTTTTTGTGAATGTTCTACTTGAGGTAGTGTGGCAGCACCTTAAGTAAAGCTTTGCTACGGATTGCGACGCACTCTTAAGTAGTCACCATACATAAAACATGGATAATACCCATGAATGAAATACTTCAAACTTTCAACCATAAAGTTATTAAAAACCCTAGCTCGGTTTTAGTCTGATATTATTTGCGATTAACTGAATACACATTATTTCATTTGAATTCGTCCAAAATTATGTCTAAAATCTCGATAGTCTACTGGGTCTAATCCTATAAAAAGTTAAGAGTTGACATTAGATCTTGTTTGCCATACGTAATCACGACATTATGTATACTCGTAACTTTTTATAAGATAGAAGGTACATCTTTATAGGCATTTTTTGTCATTTATCCTGCTTTATCAATGATTTGTTCAAATATATAAAGTTTTATATATTGTTTAGTATTGCCACGATACTCTAAACTAGGGGTTGCAAAAGTATTGAAAATTTTATTTTAACTTTTTATATAGGTCCGCTAAAATAGAAAGTCGTTTATCTTGATAGTAGAGAATGACTAATGGTCTATCTTATAAAAAGTTAGAGTAGACATTATGTCCTGATTACGTATGTTAAACAAGACATAATGTCTAACCTAACTTTTTATAAGATAGACCATAAGTGTCTTAGACGCTACGCTAAAGAATAAAGACTTTAAACGAAACTTTGCGGTTAAATCGAAAAAGTTTTAGTTTTGATAAATAATTTAGATATTTAGATATAAAGAAATAAAAAATTCGGCTTTCAAAATGTCGAATATCGTTCTCACATTTTCATGTTCCATTTTCATCGGCCGATTAGAGATTCAAAGTCCAACGAAGTGGTCAAAACTGATCCACGTACGAAAATACCCGACGATAGATTGCACTAAAAGATGTCACAATATTCCACAGAACGAAAACATAAAAGCTACCTATAGCTGCTACTTAGCTATTAATATTTGTTTGTTTCTTGTAGGTAATTTATGTTTGCTATATTGTCTATTGTTGCGTTCACACTATGCCGTAGTCGGCAGGGACTTGGGGCTTGAAGTGCGCACGAGCTTAATGTGAACACGATAATGCCTCTGTGCCGGCTCATGCCCTTGCTCTCTAATGAGAATAAAGGCGAAGTTGCTGTGGCAATAAGTCCGGCAGCGACATGGGCATAGTGTGAACGCGGTATATGTCCGTTCTGTATTTTCTGTGTGTATGTCAAATCAGCGGGCCTAAGATGCGCACGCGAGATATTTGTCATGTCGTTCTGTCAAAATTTAAGCATTTTGTACCAGTTTTTGAATTTTTCATTATCTGTGGCAATGTTGTCGACAAAACACGCCTTGAATCTTCAACTTTTGACATTTCTGCCTGACTATTATCTCGTCCTCAGAGTGATACGACGACTAAGAAGTGTCAAAAGTGTACAATAACAAGGCGCGTTTTGTCGACAACATTACCACAGATAATTTAAAAGTTCAAAAACTAGTGCAAAATGCTTACATTTTGACAGAACGACATGACAAAATATCTCGCGTGCGCATCTTAGGCCCGCAGATTAAAAGATGGCGAGACGAATTAGACGCATTTTTGAAAGATTGGCCCGCAGCTGCACTAGATCGTGAGAGGTGGAAGGGGGATATGGGAGGCCTTTGCCCTGCAGTGGGATGAAACTGGCTAATAATAACACTTGGCTTAGGCCCGTGTGCATAATTTATTTTCCGACTCTAGCGAGTCGAGCTGATGAACATCTAGACAACAATAATAATAATGTCAAATAAACTATGTATCTAAAAAGTGCGCGTTGCGTTACGTCTCTGTGTGAACTGACTCTCTATATTTGTATTATTAAGCTATAAAAGACCCCATTAAAAATAAATACCGACGGTTGTCCGTTAAATTTACGAATAGTAAACAATTTTGAAATAAAGTATACCCAGATATCGCTGTGTGCTCTAAGTTTCCTTATCCGGCTCGAGGTCGCCCGGATCCACCATTTCGAAGTCGCGATCTGTTGACGAACGCTGACTGTTCTCGGAGTCGGATTCCGAAGGTTTATCCGATGTCGGAACTTCGGATGTTCTGAAAGAAACAAAGGTATAATGAAATAGGCTTGTAATATTTGTACATTCCAAGCATGCTTTTGAATATCTGAAAACCTGAAACATGAATAATAAATTCCTGATTGTATCCCGTTGATTTTCAGGGATAAAAAGTAGCCTAAATGTTAATCTAGGTCACGGACAATATATGTTCCAAGTTTCATCCAAATCGGATCAGTGGTTTTTGCGTGAAAGAGGAACAAACATACATACATACAAACTTTCGCGTTTATAATATTAGTAGGAAGTAGGATATGTGTTCTTACCAGACCTAACAAGAACATCTTGCTTCTGCTCTTCGAGAAGGTGCTTCTCTGCTTCGCCATCCAACTACTTCTTAACGCTTCTAATTTAACATATAAATACGTACGTGATAACTCCGCTAGATTCCTCCATCTCCGAAGCGTCTTGCTTCTGCTCTTCGAGAAGCGGCTTCTCTGCTTCGTCGTCGGACTGCTTGTCTTTCTTACGCTTCTTCTTGTTTTTAGACGATTTATCGGCGTCCGGGCCAGGTCCACGGTATTCGTACTGGAAAATAAGAATAATTATTATATTATACTAGCCGTCGCCCGCGGCGTTGCTCGCGTTTTAGACCCTTTAGGGTGCGACTTTTCAAAATTCCTTTCTTAGTGCACCTCTACACTATATAAGGATACTACCCTCCAAATTTCATACCTCTAGGACTTATGGTTTAGGCTGTGCGTTGATTCTCTGTCAGCTTCAAAAGAGTTTTATATATATTGATGATGATGATGATGATTGTTGGGAGGTTACGTTCTTACAAAATAAGTATATTCACAAAATATTTATGTACATTTCACATAACGCCATCTAGTCCCGAACTAAGCAAAACCTTTGTACTTTAATAATTTCGGAACCAAATATCTGATATAGTATATGCAGAGGATGGTTTAGGTGCTGGGCAAGCCTACTCCATCTAAACACTGTCCCAGGCACTACAGTGTCCAGTTAAGTGTAGGCATAGGTTGCCTCCTGACGCTGTATAAATCATCTTCAATAGATGTAAAGGCCTATTACTGTGATGCCTGTCACATTAAGCAGACCCACCCTAGGCTGCAGCTACACTTACCACCAGGTGTGCTGGCAGCCAATAGCTTAGCTATAGCTCATAAAAAAAAATACCTTGATTATAAAACCTAGTTAACTTTGTATTGACGTATTTCAATGTATACCTTGTAAAGCGGCCAGAATGAAGCGAAGAAGCCGACATCTTCGGTCAGATTCGGCAACAACCACAGGTGATGACGAGATAACGTCAGCATCCATACTAAGCAGAACACCACCACTCGTAGTACTGTGAGTGCGATTATCAGAACCAGGAAGGCAGCGGCGGCGATACTTAGGTAATATACACCTTTTCTGTAGATATAAAACAAATAAAATTATTCTATTGAATCAAATATATTCCTGAGTGCTATAAGTTGTTATATATTCTCCCGAGTGCTATAAATTGTTTATTCCTGAGTGCTATAAGTTATTTTATTATTCCCGAGTGCTATAAGTTGTTTAGTATAGGTTGCCTCCTGACGCTGTATAAATCATCTTCAATAGATGTAAAGGCCTATTATTTTATTTTTATTATTTATAAGTTGTTTATTCCTGAGTGGTATAAGTTGTTTTATTATTCCCGAGTGCCATAAGTATTCCTGGGTGACAGCCTGTGTTATTATTGTGTGCTAGCGCTTATATGCGCTTGATATTTTAGTATTTTATTGTTCTTACCTGACGGTAGCCGGCCACAACGGGAACATACAGACTCCTATAGTGCCAAAGACGACCAGTGCGCCGCAAACCCAGTAGTACCAGGGCATGGGGTCGTATATCCACACGTACGCGTCAGGCGTGTCCAGGAATACTTGTTCCATGTGCATTTCTAGACGGATCTTGCGTTTTTTCTTGTCTTTATCTTTGTCTTTTGCGTCCTGCAAATAAAAACATATTTTTGTGTAGCTTTTTGTAATTTTATCATGTAAGTGAATTACTTATTCTTTATTGCTGGTGCGCGCGACTTCGACAACGCAGGATTACAAGTGCAATTTGCTATGCGAAATGTTCTAGGCGTTTCTGAAGAGTTAGCGTCCCGTTGATTTTCAGGGATAAAAAATAGCCTATGTGTTAATCTAGATCAGGGACAGTATATATTCCAAGTTTCATCCAAATCGGATTAGTAGTTTTTAAGTTTAAAGAGGACCAAACATACATAAACGAAGTCGCGGGCGGCAGCTGTTTACTATAAAGTGTTTTTATCAATTTATAATTTTTACCAATAGAAGTGAAACCCGTACCTTGCCTTCGGAAGCGCTCGCTTGATTCTTCTCTCCATCCTTTTCATCTCCACTCTTGCTGTCCTTTTCTAACTTCTTTTTCTTTCCCTTCAACTCTTGCTCAGTCACTGGTACCTAAAATAATCATACAATCGATAAATACAAAATATATTGAATGTGAATAGAAGCACTATCATTTATCAGTCTGAAGAAGTCCATTTTTGGATCTAATACCCTCCCATACACTTCCAGAAAGTACGATTTTGGGTTTTGAATTCCCGCGATCATTTTAATTTCAAACTATTTCAAAGTTGTCAGTCCATTGGTTGGAAAGTAGAGTTGTTACCTTCTTAGCTCTATGGAAGAGTTTGTGAAGTAGCATTGTATGTAGAAAATCGGAGACTTCCAATCGCGTCGTGAATGTGGGACTCGCGCCGGTCGCCCATTTTGAAGTCAGCAGCGCGTCTATTGCTTTTGCACCTGAAACATAAAAAAACTTGTGATAGTGAATACGTCAGAGAATAGCACTTGCGAATAGACTGCGCGGTGATGCTACGACGTTCGGTAGTCGAGCTGACGTTGATACGCAGTGTGACTCGAATAATGACTGGCTGGTTTCGGTATACGTGCGTTTAGCGAGTACAAACTGCTAAGTAAATTCATAATAAAACAGAACGATATAGAATTTGAAATGAGAGTTTTTTGGAGATAATAAATAAGACTTCTCAGAGAAAACAAAAACGATATAAAGGCCTCCATTTACTCCTATAGTTTCTGTCTTCTGTTGGACTTAAAAAACGTGCAAGGGTATGTTCTTCTGAGATATCCTCAAAGATGAATCTATCAAGTGTGTTTTGAGCATTTCAGAGGAGATTCGTTACTACACAATGAAGAAGTGGTTAGATTGTGTGAAAGAGGATATGAATGTGAGAGGAGTAGATACACCTAGCGTGGGATAAGGGCAGGGAAATGATTCATTACTACACAATGAATATTTATTATTATACTCACACCCCTGGTAGAATGTATGTTTTAAAAACAATTACGAGTTGTTACAACGATAACCTATTTAGAATTATGAACTAGTTTACGCTGAAACGTCATAAAAAGATAAATTAGTGTCGGTGTGATTACGTTTTGTATTTGCAATTTTTGTTACATAAACACACATAAACATTGTAATTTCTACATGTGTTTGTTAAACATGTAATGTAGCATGCATTTCCTGGGTACGTTTTCTTTTATAACTTCATTTAAAGTCGTGTTTGTTATTACTAATTATAATTAAATAAATAAAACTCTTTTGAAGCTGACAGAGAGTCAACGCACAGCCTAAACCATAAGTCCTAGAGGTATGAAATTTGGCGGGTATATATAGTGTAGAGTTGAGTAGATATAGTGTAGAGGTTCACTAAGAAAGGAATTTTGAAATGTCGCACCCTAAAGGGTCTAGATCGCGAGGAAAGCCGCGGGCGACGACTAGTAATTAAATAAAATAACTACATAAATAAATTAAACAAAATTTTGATAAAGCAAATAGCTTTAGGGACTTATAAAATTCAACTGCGCTTTCGTACTATGGAATGTATAAAAGCATTTAATTGTTGGTCTGTGTAATAGCTCAGTAATAGCAATCATTCTACCACAGAAAACTCAACGAACCAACTCGTTGACTTTAGAAAGATTTTTCAATAGACAAGTTCATAGCTTGTACCTCCGAATTGCCCAAAAACCAGTATCAGAGACGTCACACCACTCACCAGTGAAATACTCCACGTGGTGGTTCAGGAACTTAGTCTTCTTGGTCGGTACATTAGCCTTCAGCCACTTGGCGACAGCGTATTCCTCACTGGTAGGCTTCTCCGACTCGGCTGTCTCGCCAAACTCCTGAAAAATTATAAATAGACAAATGTTCTTATTGTTTGACTATGGGTGATGAGTGAAATATTCTTTAGATTAGAGTTTGGACTCCAGGGAAGCGAGGTTATTGATTACAAGTTGGTGCCCGCGACTTCGTCAACGCAGGATTAGAAGTGCAATTTGCTATGCGAAATCTTCTAGGTGTTTCTGAAGAGTTCGTGTCCCGTTGATTTTCCCGGGTAAAAAGTAGCCTATGACATGTGTTAATCCAGGTCACGGACAATATATTCAAAGTTTCATCCAAATCGGATCAGTAGTTTTTGCGTGGAAAAGGAACAAACATACATACCTACATACATGCATCCTTACAAACATTAGCGTTTATAATATTAGTAGGATAGTAGATTTGTAGTAGGGTAGTAGTTGTGAGAAAAATAGGCCCAGAATGGACTCTTACTGCAATGTACAGGGGATAGTGGAAACTTTAAGGAGGCTTTAACCGAAAGACAAGCTTTAGCAGAACCGGTTGCAAATAAATAAATAAAACTGTTTTAAGTATATTCCATTTTATAATGGAGTAATTTAGGCAATACGTTAGAAAGTAAAAGATATTTGTAACAGTAATAAAGGCTCATATTATTGTATATGTCTAGAAATGCTGGCGAGACAAAATGGTAATTTTTTTTATCAAAAACTTGGTTGCAACTTCTACAATCGTGGTATTTACAATGTTTTTAACTTGATAGTAATCCCCTGCCTCAGCTAAATCCGATTGTAAGGGGATTTGTAGACAAAAAGTCTAATAATCCCCTTCGAAGGGGAATCTTTAAGGGGATTATTAGACCAAGCCGATAGTTTAAAACCAACAACAATTCGGTATGTTTTAATACTGCGTTCATTTCATCATTCATGACCTCATTCAAGTTTCCGTCATTTTTGTTCTCGAGAGCTATACACAAATCTATGCAATAAAATAGCGCAAGAAATCCGTAGAACCATTTTGGTGCATCTGTGTTTGCTAACAAAACAACTGGCCGCCAGCCAAAACAGTGTCAGTGATTTACGTTAGGGCTACTATGACACAGAACGAACAAAGAGTACCTTGTACTACACTACCAGGTCAGAAGATTCAATACACACGAATAGAAAACAAGAAGGTATAAAGAATAGTGATCGTATTGCATCATTCAAAACAAATTCTATGAAGACCACGTAATTTTTTTTTATACTACTAAGTAGGCAAACAAGCGTACGGCCCGCCTTATGGGAAGCGGTTAATGTAGCCTATGGACGCCTGCAACACCAGAGATATCACATGCGCGTTGCCGACCCCTAAAGAATTTAAAATTCACCAAGTCATTTATAGAGTTTGTGTACAATTTAACACACGTGCAATTAGGCCACAGAATGTTCAAATTATAACAAACATTATTCTCAAACTTACATCTCAAAATAAAAAAGTATTAAACTTTATCTCAAAAGAGTTTGAAAGTTTTGTTGCGTGTGTTAAAAGGGTCTGGTTTTATTGAGGTCAAAATATCGGTAAAAATCTTGTTCCTCTTCAAGATACTCGTAGCTTTTAAAACTAGATTATTCAACTTTTTAAAGAAAAGAAAAAGAAAAAATACTGCCTGTTAAAAAAACACTAATCGCTTCACTTAGTTTCGTGATTTTTATAGGGAAAATAAAGTGATGTGCATCCCATACATAAGTAGGCAGTTCATTTATAAATATCAGAGACACCACGCAAAATGTTACTTTTTCGCACTGAGCTTCGGAAGTGTCAGTCATTGCACTTGACCTAGTAAACAGATATTAAACTTGAATTTTTAGGGTTTTTTACTGAACCAACAATTTTATTAGCGCAAAGGAAATATACTCACAAAGTCTCTCATTTTAACTTGATATAAATAAAATACAAAGCACTTGTACTATTCTTATGAACACGACCGCTGTTAGCGACAGTTATGTGGAATCGAAGTCACTAACGGTGAAAGTAGCGTGCGTTCTATAGAATAATTTAATGGGTTGAAGTGAGTCAAATACTACGTCACGTCTTCACGAGGAAAATCAGAATTGCGATTGGTGAATCGGAGTTGAATTTTTTTCGACTCTCGAAAAACAAGGAGTTTTTAAACATGTTAGATTTGCATGAAAACTGTTGATACTTATAATAAAAAAAAAGTCAGGTTTCAATTCAACTCGTCAAAACGGGTGCTTATCGTCGCTTCTAAACAAAAAGGTTTTTTGTATGAAAATCTCTGCTCAAATCTATGCGTAAGTAACGATTTCTGTATCGGCGAACCAACCTTCGATTAAATTGTCGGTGCAGGCCAATTTGACTCAGCTTAAAAATAAGATTAAAAGAGTACCTACTTTTCGAACTATGTAATACAATGATTATTTTATTTCTCTTATTATATTTTTCTTTTAGCTTTTCCTTTCAATAGTTTTAGTGATTTCATTAAATCGGGTGCGGGGCAGCGTCAACACCTACCTAAAGCTAATAGAAGACCGACTGGATGTGGACTCAGTGTTTATGAAGCACTGGGATACGGCGCACACTGTGCACACCTGACTGTTTATGGTGTGTTTGTGTGTATAATATATTATAATATTGAGGAAAGTTTTAGACATTTAATTATATTTTTGAATTCTACATTATTTGTAAAGTTATATTTCAAACGGATCAAAAGATTTTATTTGCATGTGGAAGTCTAAAAGTGTGTGTCGATGATGAAGATTTTCACTTCTGATAAAGAAAAGGTTACCTACTACATTTATTAAAATTGATTCTCAGAAAAAACTTTAGGTACATTTTACCAAGGTTAACCCACATGAAGCAGCTTATATATATATGTATATTTTATTTAAATTATCCCACACCTAGAAAAAGCTAGTTTACACACGTATCACACAAAACTATGGTGCTTTTAAAACTGTGAGATTGAAAACTAAAACAGTGTAATTTCTGTGCATTATAATATTAATTCAAACCTTTTTACGCTGAAAATAAAATTAAAAATAACATTAATCAGATTCATGCATTATTGGGGCTCTGAAATATGCTTTAAATCAATATGAATATAAATTCTTAAGATTTGATGTAAGTATTTACTGCAAACAGTGTTAGGTATCCACTACCTAAGTTACTAAGAAATTATCCAGGTATATTGAACCCTAGCTGACAGTAGTGGTAGACCTAAAACAGCAGAGTTGTAAGGTGCAAATTCATCAAATACTTTTAGTCAACAAAGGATGCCGAAAATAGCATACCTACATTGGTTCGTGATGATGACCAGACGAATAACTACGCAAAACCACGCTTGTTTTCTACCAGTCGGCTACGTAAACATCGGAAAATGCGTCTAGAACAGCTTCCACGGAAAAACCTCGTCAAGATACTGTGAAAGGGGATAGGTAGGTAGGTACCTACATATTGAATGTGCAAGATCGCCTCGATTAAATGTGGTTAATTCTTTCGGAAAAGGGGAATACCTTTCTACCATATAGACAGTATTTGCATTGGAAAACGTAGGTACCGAAGCAGTTACGGACAACGAACGAAGTTTTCACGTATTCTAGAGTTTAGTTACACTTACCTCTTTGCGCTTTTTAGTTTTTCTTTTGTCTGCCATTACTTATTATTTTGCCAACGTATTACTTTTTGCACTGAAGAACTATGAAAATCAAATAAATAAAATAACTTCTCTGTTTCCTTCTTCGATTTTGGTTGTTTGTTTTTTTTTTATTGGTTTGTTTGATTGATAACTAAGCTTGGCAGTGACTGGATAATAATATTGACAGTAGACAGTGGCAACATAAGGTGATTGACATACGTATAGATATGATATGACTGACATTGACATGTGTTATTTCATTATAATTCCATCGTTCGTTATTTTGCGATGTTTGTCTGCCTGCCTAGCCTAGTTTTATTCAAGAAATGGTAGGATAGGATAAAATGGTTAAAGTAAAATGAATTTAGGTTCAGTTCACATCACAGCATCATCACACGTTCTTTTCTTCACTCACGGCTGCCTTGCGTTGCACTCGAAGTGACCCACGTTCGCATAGGCTTGAGTTTTCTGTGAAGTGAAGTTTTACGTCTGGTACCTACCTATCACTACTATCTACCGAGAAGGTCATGCAATTAAATTGATCGATATATAATAGGTTTCGTAAGACTGCGGCAATAGCGACCAGCAACCACTTGTACTATCGCTAGTTTTGGATTTTTTGCGGTTTGACTAGTTCCTAGGTACCTATACTTAGTTCTTCGAAAAAAGTGGCTCAACTGTTCCTGTGATCATGGCTCAGTGCAATATGAATGGACACCAATTGGAAGACAGTAAGTTTATTTCTTGAACATCTTAGTAACTTTTAGTACTTAGTTGACTCCACTCATTTCCTGTACAATTGTATGTAATCATTGTTATCAATAAAATACTATAACTATATGCTTGAACATCTATAAAAATATAGAAACTTAATATTTAATCAATCTCATCCTTTTTTAATGAAAATAAATAAGTTTTGTGTAAATTTCTGAACTTGCAATGTAAATATTTTGGTTTTAGAATTTATCACTTTATTTTTGCTTAAATCTCTGCTTAGCATGACATCTTCGTGGAATGCTCCTTTTTTTTGGGCAGGCTAGAATGCTATTATAATTGTCTGACGATTGCTGACACCATAATTACATAAATTTTTACAAATACTGTGACTCATGATTAGCTTGAAATTGAATTAAACTTTGGATAGGTGTTTGGTAGGGTGTATTAAGCATAAACTATGTCCCTCTTATTATACTTAACTAGCCGTCGCCCTTTAGAGTGTAACGTTTCAAAATTCCTTTCTTAGTGCACCCCTACACTATATAAGGATAGGATAGACTTATAGTTTAGGCTGTGTGTTGATTCTAAGTCAGCTTCAAAAGAGTTTTATATAGGTATATTGACGATTTGAAATGACTTGGAATAGATAGGTACACCAGATTCAAACTCAACTTGATGTTGTGCAGGTGCTAGGTACCTACTACAATTTCAATTTCAATTTATTTAGATAAAATAAAATAAATAAAATAGGGAGACCTTTGCCCAGCAGTGGGACACAATAGGTTAAATAAAAAAAAATAACATATCAGAACCTTTTCCATGGCGTTATTCTACTTAACATTAAATTAATACTAAGAACATGTTATGTATGTAATTTAAACATAATTTCTAATGTAGGTAGGTACTACAATTAATAACAAGGATTGAGTAGATACTCCCTCACTTAAGAAATAAGGTAAATTATATCATCCTTAGAACCATCTCACATACTACGCACTTACATAATATGTTCGAAGAAATCTTTTTTTGTTAGTGACCTCTGTACTAATTTTATAATTTGTTCATAGAATAGTGTTTCAAATGAATATACAATTAACTAAATATAAGTAAAACCTGTAATCCATTTATTAGCATTTGTTTGAAGATTGACAGCTACATCTGGCTCCAGGGCCAACTTGCTTTGCCAAATAAATAAATATTTATAAATATGAATACCTTCTAGGTTAGTTACTACATCCTACTAATGTTATAAACGCGAAAGTTTGTGAGGATGTATGTATGTTTGTTCCTCTTTCACGTAAAAACTACTGATCCAATTTTGATGAACCTTGGAATAATATTTTTATTGAAATATGATATCAGAACTTTAGAGACACAGAAAGATGCAGCTTGAATTGGACTTTATGAAAGTGCAATAAAGTCGATTTGGCAAAATGTGTTAGTTATTTAGTTTTCCAACTATGGGGACGATATAGGTATTGTCTGTGACCTGGATTAACACATAGGCTACTTTTTATCCTGGAAAATCAAGGGGATTCAACGGTACGCGAACGATGTCGCCGGCGGAAGCTAGTAAATATTTATAAATATAGACCTTCTAGGCTAGTGAATATATTAGTCATAAATGTTTCAAGGAAGTGTGGAGTAATCTATATTATTATGTGCAAAATCCATGTATACCTACCTTTTTTTTTTTTTTTTTTTTTTTTTTTACGTGAGGAAATCCATCATGGATACCTATTGCTTGTTAGAGCAGTAGGACCTACCTGATGTTTCATCTGTGCCAACTCCAAAGTCCAATAGGTAGGTAGGTAGGTACTTTATAATTATGTCCAAACCAAACTCCAAAATCCAAAGGTAAGAAAATAATATTACCTAAATCTTTATCTGTCCAAACAAACTACAAGGTAGGTAGGTAAATCAAAGTCAAAAAAAGTCAAAGTCAAAAAGCTTTTATTCAATAAAATCTCACTGATCACTTTGAATCGTCATTACGTTTTGTATGATTAGGTATGATTACAATTTTTTTTTTTTATTGGATGAGTTGGAGCTAGTTCGTCCCAAGCTTGTTTGTCTTCTAAATAATCTGATATTTTATAGTATGCTTTTGAAATAAGTCTTTGTTTTATTACGTTTTTGAACTTGCCAATCGACAATTGAGACACATCACTTGGGATTTTGTTAAAGAAGCGTACACATTGCCCTTTGAAAGATTTACTAATTTTTGAGAGCCTAGTGGTGGGAACAGCGAGTTTGTCTTTGTTTCTAGTGTTAACATTATGATTATCACTTTTTTTGTTGAATAGATTTATATTTTTTTTAACATACAATAAGTTTTCATAGATGTACTGGCAAGGTACTGTCATTATATTTATTTCTTTAAACTTATTTCTTAGTGATTCTCTGGGACCCATGTTATAAATTGCACGAATAGCCCTCTTCTGCAACACAAATATGGTGTTTATATCTGCAGCACTACCCCACAACAAAATGCCGTACGACATAATGCTATGAAAGTAGCTGAAGTAGACTAGTCTTGCGGTTTCCACATCTGTAAGGAAGCGGATCTTTTTGACTGCGTATGCCGCAGAACTAAGTCTCTTCGACAATTTATCTATGTGTGGGCCCCATTGAAGTTTATTATCTAGAGTTATGCCTAAAAATACTGTGGTGTCCACGAGATCTATATTATTTTCCTTGATTTTTACATTAGCATTTGTTTGTTTGACGTTTGGTAGAATAAACCGAATACATTTCGTTTTCTTTTCATTTAGTAATAAATTGTTTACATTAAACCAGTTTACAACCTTAGAGATTGCATTATTTACATCGTCATAATTAGTTTGTCGTCGTTTCACTTTAAATACAAGTGAAGTGTCATCTGCAAACAGTACAATCTCATGATCGTTTCTAACTACTCGTGGTAGATCGTTAATGTAAATTAAAAACAAAAACGGTCCTAGTATTGATCCTTGTGGTACACCCATTTTTACCACTGACCCCGGAGAACGTTTTCCATTAACATCAACTCTTTGAATTCTGTTACTTAAGTAAGAATTAAGAAGTTCAAGAGCAACCCCTTTCACACCATAGTGGTTTAGTTTCCTGACTAACGTTTCATGGTGCACGCAATCAAACGCCTTAGATAGGTCACAAAAAATGCCCAAGGCATCATGTGACTGCTCCCAATTTTCAAAAATATGTGATATTAACTCAACACCCGCGTCGGTGGTTGAGCGACCCTTTGTAAAACCGAATTGTTTATTGTCAAGTAAGTTGTTTATTTCAAAATGCTTTTGCAGCTGATTAAGCATAAGTTTTTCAAAGATTTTACTAAATGTAGGTAGCACTGATATCGGCCGAAAGTTAGTAGGGTCAGAATGACTACCTGATTTAAATAAAGGTGTTATTTTACTATGTTTCATTAAGTCAGGGAACTCACCACAATCAATGCATTGGTTGAATATAAAAGCTAGATCTGGTGCTATAAGATCAATTACGGATTTTATGACGGCAACAGAAATGCCCCAGAGGTCCGTGGTTTTTTTAACATTTATCATTTTAAAAGCTTTGACAATGTCATTTGGTTGCACATAATCGAAATTAAATAATGTTTTGAACTCAGGTATATTTTCTTTAAGTAATGACTCCGCGATTATGTGCGAAGAGTTTAAAGACTTTGTAGTGGAGACTGGAATGTCGGTAAAAAATGTTTCAAATGCTTTGGCCACATCATCATCTTGGTTAATGATAGTGTCGTCAACATTTAGATTGAGTACATTGTTATGTGTTTTGACTCTTCCGGTCTCACTATTAATTACTTTCCAAGTTGCTTTGATTTTGTCTTGACTAGTTTTGATTTTTGAGCTTATATATTGGGATTTGGCAATACGGCAGACTTTTTTGAAAATTTTCGAGTATTTTCTAACTTTTTCTTTGAACTCTTCACTGAAGTTGTATTGTTTTTCACTATAAAGATCGTACAATGTTTGCCTGCTTTTATGAATACCTGCTGTTGCCCACTCACTGAATTTAGAACTGCCAGTGACCATTATCGACTTAGATGTAAAAATAGAATTGAAGATGTTATTGAATCTATAGAAGAAAGTTTCATACAAGTTATTTGAATTACAGTTACTGTAAGTTAATGTGGGAAGCTTGGAGATAAGTTCCAGCTTTAGCTTATCCAGGCGATGCATGGTCAATGGGACAAAAGTAATTTTTCTTGTTTCATTATTTCTAGTTTGAGCTTCTATTTTAATAAGTTGACCAAGGTGGTCCGATGAGATGTGACTAATTACATTTTTACTTATTATTTTTACGTTGGTAAAGATGTTATCTAAACATGTAGCCGAGGTGGCTGTTATCCTAGTTGGTTCCAGAAATACATTTTCGAGATCAAATGATTTAAATAAAGTTATTAGTCTGGTATTTAAGGAACATTGAACAAGCAGATTTACATTGAAATCGCCGCCAATTATAATTTGTTTATTTGTTTTACATATTTTATACAAGATCTCTTCCATTGCTTTTTCAAAAATATCAAATGAGGCGGATGGTGGGCTGTAAGCGCTTATAACAATGAACTGCTCCAACTCTACGCATGCTACTTCAATGTGCCTTTCTACAGAGTGGTGGACAATATCTTTGCGTTCTTTAAATTTTATTTGTTTATTTAGTAATATTAATGAGCCACCTCGAATAAAGCGTTCTCTGCAGAAAGCACTACCAACCTGGTGATCACTGAAACTAAACATAAGCTCATGACATTTCAGCCAGTGTTCTGTGACACAAATAATGTCGATATATTGTGAAAATGTTGTCATGATGAGTCGTAATTTTTAAAGAAACAGTGGTAGGTAGGTGCTAAGTAAACTATACCAGTAAGTGCTGCTAACCCCATTCAATGTTAATTTTATTCATCGTCATAATTATTGGTAATTAATTTACCAACCTATTTACAGCCAGAATATTGGTAGTAGATTTTGAGGTGGCTGAACTCTTTTTTTTTTTTTTATTCAACTAAGTATAATATACTTAGTTGAATAAAAAATTATGATAAACCAATGCTATACCCATGCCCGACGCAGATTCTCGATAGGTACCTACTACAATTGAATTTATAATTGAGACGAGTCGTCGCCCGCGGTGTTGCTCGCGTTCTAGACCCTTTAGAGTGTGACTTTTCAAAATTCCCTTAGTACACCCTTACACTATAAGGATACTACCCTCCAAATTTCATACCTCTGCGGCTGTTCAAAAGAGTTTTAAATACCTATATTATTACTAGCTGACCCGGCAGACTTCGTACTGCCTCAATCGATAAATAAAAGACGTGAACTTTTGTATTATTATTCACCTTTTAAACCTCTGGACTTCCACAAATAATTCATGACCAAAATTAGCCAAATCGGTCCAGCCGTTCTCGAGTTTTAGCGAGACTAACGAGCAGCAATTAATTTTTATATAGAAGACTAGTTATATAGAAGAAGATATAGATTTAGATTACTCTAAAAATAATTTCCGTAAATACTCATCAATAAACTCTAGTACCATTCAAAGTCCTCAAGTGCTAATCACGTCATACCTACGAGCTCGAATAAAGTCGGTAGTCATGATAATGATGTAATTTGCGATAACAGCGTCATCGTACGATTAGCAATACGATATTTCCTTATTCATAATGGCCGCGCTGATGAAGTATCTAGGTAGTTATACCCGACTGGAACAAAACATTCCCACCAGTTCCATCCATTAATAGAACTAGCTACCTATGTAACTAGTGGGTTACATAGGTAGCTTAACCTAAGGTCTACCTATGTAATAGACCTTAGGTTTAGTTTCATTTTAATTTTTATATGGGTAGATATTTCTCAAAAACTCGTAACCATTTAGGTGAGTAGTTTTTTTTAGTCCTTTTTACCTCTTTCCAGATATACCTCCCGGATACACAGTAGAAGAGATCGAGATCCCTGTACCCTGGGGTCACGTGGCCGGTCGATGGTGGGGTCCCACAAACAAGCAGCCAATCATAGCCATCCACGGATGGCAAGACAACGCGGGCACATGGGACAACTTAATACCACAACTACCAGTTACCACCTCTGTTCTCTGCATAGACTTGCCCGGACACGGAAATTCCACCTTCTACCCAGAAGGCATGCTGTATTACATCTTTTGGGATGGAATAGTACTCCTTCGACGGATAGTGAAGCATTTTAAATGGGAGAAGATAACCGTTATGGGCCATTCGCTCGGTGGTGCTCTTAGCTTTATGTACGCCGCGTCCTTCCCTGACGATGTAGATAAAATTATTTGCATAGACATAGCTAGCCCGGCCGTCAGAGAGCCGGCAGTCATGGTCAAAAATACAGGGACGAGTATAGACAGAATGTTGCACTACGAAAATTTATCCGAAGACAAAATACCTTGCTACGAATACAATGAGATGATAGACATCGTCCATGACGCGTACAAAGGCTCAGTTTCAAGAGAAAATTGTCGGGTTCTAATGAAGAGAGGGATGTCTCCAACTCCTGCTCATATAAAAAAAAAGGGATACTTCTTCAAACGAGATCCGAAGCTTAAAGTATCTGGTTTAGCGATGATGTCCTTAGAAACTGCATTAGAATACGCAAGTAAAGTCAGATGCAAGGTGCTGAATATAAGGGCGATTCCCGGACAAAAATGGGAAAAGCTGAACTACTACACCGAAGTAATAGACGCATTAAAAGCGGTTACTTACGTTCAGTATGTTGAGGTGGAAGGAACGCATCATGTCCAATTAGAAAATCCAGAAAATATATCAAGTTTAATAGAAGATTTCTTAGAAATAGATTATTAGGAAATTGAAAAATAGTGATTTTGGCTTTGTGATGCTTTTGCACTGGGGGTACGAGAGTATTTTTAGTAGGTCCAAAATAATGGATAGACATTGGCGCGTATGCTAATAAAGAAATTGTTACTCAAGCGTAGATTTGAGTAGAGATTTTCATACAAAAATCTATGCTTGAGTTCGGATTAGTTCTTAAGCAGTAAATCAGCAAGCGGACCTTAGAAACACTATTTTCATAGAGGCTTAAAGCTGTTATAACTGCTTATAATAGTTACAAACACACATCATGATAATACCAACATGTGCTTTTAAAATTCAATCATCGTCACCCATTGAGTGCCTAGTGAGAATGACAAGTCACAATTTTACTAAGCATAGGTTTAGAAAATCGTTAATTTATTATTCCGATTTAGACATTCACATTTTAAATGTGTAACTATTTGGTAATTAGGACTAACTTAGTAGACAATTTATTTTAATTTATTTAAATGTGATATGTTTGAATTTTATCGTTAGTAGGTTAGTACCAATTTGTGGATAGCTTTGTGTATTTATTTTTATTTAAGTTATTGTTAGGAATTATTTAGATAATAATATATCAAATTCTGCTAGGCGAATTATGTTGATTAAAATCTGATGCTTATCTCGCTAGAAGATTAAGCACCTTGTATTGCAACAACTTAAATACAAAGTAAAAAGTTTAAGTTTAAAACTTAAAATCGGGCACGCTTCCGATTGGTACTGATTTAGACCAGTTGAGCTATCTATAAATCGTTTGCAACGGTTTGTAGATAGCTCAACTGTTCCATGTGTATTTTGTAAATATTGTAAATACTGTATTAGTTGTAATTTTCTTTGTGAATAAATACTTAAATACAAATACAAATTCTGATGATAGTGAATAAAATGAAAAAAAAATTGGTAGGGTAAGTTATGGTTTACCTATTACTTTTTAAATTTTCAGTTAGTGAGACTAACATTACTTATTATGTAACTTATATTAGGTCCTATGTAATTCTTTTCAGACGCGTTTCATTAAAAAAAACGTCATAGGACTAAAGGAACCTATTCACAGGTTTTCCTGTAGTTAAATTCCAATCCAAGCATCACATTTTCCTTATATATATCGGGTAATTATAAATACATTGAAGTTAATAATTGTATGGTTTCTTGTGATATTGAATAAAGAACAAACACGTTACTTTGACTGACTGTAGCAGGGCGTTATAAAATTTTAGACTTTTGACAGGCGTCATGGTTCAGTCGGTAGTACCTCTGCCTTCCGTGCTGTGGGTCGTGGGTTCGATCCCCACCGAGAACAAACATTTGTGTGGCAAATATAGATGTTTGTTGTGTGTCTGGGTGTTACGATGTATCATAAGTATGTATACAAAAAAAATGTATTTAAGTATTCTATCAGCAATGTAGTTTCCACAGTACAAGCTTTGCTTAGTTTGGGACTAGAGAGCGTTGTGTGATATGTCCAAGAATATTTATTTATTTATTAAATACAAAAACGGTTAAAATAAGTGCACAATAATTATTGATTAATTAATTTATTTTACAATGATTATTACAGTAAGATTTTAAAAATTCGGTGTAATAAATAGTATATCGTAATTTTCTAGTTTCCTTTCTACAACCTCTCGATAAGCTCAAAATCTTCTATGTTCTTGATCTGAAAAGAATATAATGGAAGGTAAAAACACAGTTTCAGGCCAAGAAATCTCGCGGTATAAGTAGCATGTAGGGGGTCATCTCAGCTGTGGCCCGCAAAATGACAATACTTCCATATAACTTTTCACCCCCCCCCCCTTTCGACCCCTTACAACCCTTTTTTCGCATTAGTAGTCTAAGTCCTTTCTCAGGCTCTAGAATATTTGTGTACCAAATATCATTTAAATCGGTTCAGTAGTTTTGGTGTGGAAGCGCGACTGAAAGACAGTTAATTTCGCATTTATAATATTAGTTAGGATGTTTCAATCCGGAAAAGGGGCTTTCGAATGGTATAAGTTTCGTTGAAACTGATCTAGTAGTTAAAGCGTGATCCGCGAACAAACGAACAGATAAACTCGATTTTCGGAATTGTTTATTTAGTGGATCTGCATATTTCGTTTATCCATCTTTAATTTTAGTTTTTGGCTTTTTTACAGTTTTATAATAGTATAGAAGACTAGCCGTCGCTCGCGGCGTTGCTCGCGTTCTAGACCATTTAGGGTGCGACTTTTCAAATTTCCTTTCTCAGTGCACCCCTACACTATATAAGGATACTACCTTCCAAATTTCATACCTCTAGGACTTATAGTTTAGGCTGTGCGTTGATTCTAAGTCAGCTTCAAAAGAGTTTTATATATATTGATGATGATGATGATGATGATGATTGGAAGTAACTTACGTCAAGACTTCCAATAGGCATATCACAGTTCAGCGTTATAACATTTCCGATCGCGTTTTGAGCCAACAGTTTCTTGTTTACGCTACTCCATATCTGACTTGCGGATTTCAGCTGATTCATGTTGCCGAATATGTAGAAACCTGCAAATAACGTATAATCTAAACAAAAGCTTTCACAATTGATGTTAATTAACTCTGGTATAATTTATTCATAAAGAAAATTACAACTAATACAGTATTTACAATATTTATAAAATACACATGATACAGTTGAGCTATCTACAAACCGTTGCAAACGATTTATAGATAGCTCAACTGGTCCAAATCAGTACCAATAGAAGCGTGCCCAAGACACTGGCTGCATTGACGCGTGACCTGAGGGCTGGTGATTATCTAGGCCAGCGTATCAGCGTTGCTATTCAGCGCGACTCTGGTATTAATAAACTTGGTGTAAAATCTTGGAATAGTTAGTTTTGACTCTTTCGATCGAATATGAATCTGCTTGATAATGCAAAAGAAAAAACACGTGTAACTATACCAAGCTTACATAATAAGCGTAATCTTAAATTTGCATGCTGGGTTTCTCCGGCGAAGTGTGAGAATCAATCATTTATTTAAGTTCTGACCATGTACCACTCTTCATGCAAATAAAAAAAAAAATTCATTCATTCATTCATACATCAAATTTGTTTCAATCACGCTGAAACTACTCGTCCGATTTGGATGAAACTTAGAACATATAATTTGTAACCTGGATTCACATAGGCTACTTTTTATCCCAGATAATCAACAGGATATAACAGAACGCGGACGAAGTCACGGCCGATAGCTAGTTCTATAAACAAACCTTCTTTAGCTCGAGAAAGAGCAACGCAGATCCTATTAGCGGCCGAAAGGAAGCCGATCTTGCCGTCTCTGTTGCTCCTCACTAGAGATAATATAATTATCCTGCTCTCTTCCCCTTGGTAGTTATCTACTGCTGTTATTTTGATGTCTCGCAGTAGATCGTATTTTTGGCTCAACTAAAATTGAAAGGCAAGAAATGTATTAAAATAAAAATTGATGGACATTAATCAATATATGTATATAAAACTCTTTTGAAGCTGACAGAGAATCAACGCACAGCCTAAACTATAAGTCCTAGACGGCTAGTCAATATATATAAAACTCTTTTGATGCTGACAGAGAATCCACGCACAGCCTAAACTATAAGTCCTAGAGGTATGAAATTTGGAAGGTAGTATCCTTATGTAGTGTAGGGGTGCACTAAGAAAGGAATTTTGAAAAGTCGCACTCTAAGGGGTCTAGAAAGCGAGCAACGCCGCGGGCTAGACGGCTAGTCCTACATAATAATATAAAGGCGAAAGTTTGTATGGATATATGTATGTATGTTTGTTCCTCTTTCACGCAAAAACTACTGATCCGATTTGGATAAAACTTGGAATATATATTGTCCGTGACCTGGATTAACACAGGCTACTTTTATCCCGGAAAATCAACGGGATCAAATAGGACGCGAACGAAGTCGTGGTCGGAAGCTAGTAGAACATAATTTATAAGTTTAAAAACATTAAAAACTGATATAAACATAAAAAAAATGCAACAGAATTGAGAACCTCCTCCTTTTTTTGAAGTCGGTTAAAACCAAATAAAGAACTCTAACAAAAATTAACGAGTTATCAGTCGTTTAAATTCGTATTTTTATTATATTATATCGTATATTCTCAAGCATAGATTTTTTGATAGTTTTGTATATTTCTATTTTATCGATTTTATCTAGAAAGGAGTAATAACTGAGATGACGGTTGATAGAAGAGCATGGAGAAAGAACACATGTATTGCCGACCCCAAATAAAGTGGGACAAGGGCAAGGAGATGATGATGATCTATATACATATATCTCATGTTGCAGAGACTGGCATAAAGAGGTGTATAATGCGAGAAATCTTATTAAGCAGGTTCCACTGTATTTTAAAGATCTACAATCATCGTGAATGTTTTATTTTTTAGGTTACCTTTTTAATGTTAGAAACTTGTCCCTGATACGTGGCCAGAATGGTGACCTCATCCGGTGCATACTTCATCTTCCTTAGATAGTTGGCTAAGGCCACACACCACTTCGCCTCGAACGTGTTTTTGTGACTCCAACTGTCTTCCATACCCTGGAGAAAAAAGAAACACTTGATTGCATAGTTTATTTATTAATAACAGAGTATAAGTTACATGTCAAATTAGGATATCGCTACCTACAATATTAGGTATCTTTAAGAACATAAGTAGTCAAAAAAATTATAATAATAAAATCAGATTAAGGTATAAACAAATATACAAAATCAAATCAATAATTATAATATATGTATAGTATGATTAATTACTTTAAAATCAAATAAATTAATTAATTTAAAATTCAGTAATGTAATAAAAAAATCTAATAAGTAAATTTAAAATTTAAATAAATCAATTTAAAAAGAAAATAAATCATCTAAATTGCTTGATTGCTACTTTGAAAAAAAAAGCGTAAATTCTAACCAATTGATGAATGATCATGAATTATGAATGGAACAGAGACAATGGTGTAGATTATGTTGTTGCATTTTTAACCGACTTTAAAATGATGAATTAGAATGATGTTGGGACTGCCCCGTTACTGCAGCGCATCAGGGATGTTTGCGCAGCACCACACGGATGGCTTCCATGCCCTGTTAAGAAAGAAAACTGTCTCCCTGATTAGCAGAGTGAGGGGCAGTCTGAACAGCATCCTGAAAACAGTTGCAGACAGCTGGACATCTCCGCTGTGGAAAAGTCTTGTACGGAGGACGATAAATGAAGGAATCCTGTTTCTTCATTGATCGCCCTCCGACCTCGATTCAACTTTTAGTCTTAAGGTTCTTGTTGTTTTTCTGTTTCGTTCTTGTGTGTTTTGTATATGGATCCCTAGTTGTCCGAAATAAAGAAGTTTTATTTTATTTATTTTTTTATAAAAAGGAGGAGGTTCTCAATTCGGTTGCGGAGAACAAAGTTGGTCGTGTTCGGGTTCTCTTAACTTGACACTTTCAAAGGTCCAAAAACATTCCAAGAATCGTCAATTTTTTTTCTATACAATATTGGCAACCGTTTGACAGCTGATGTTAAGCGATGATGTAAACATACCTCGGTATCTTCAAACTCCTCATGACTATAGAAATACAGGTTATCTTTCATCCCCCTCACGTCCTTATAACCCAGCACATTTGGATGGCTGTCCAGTCTCTCATAAACAGTAGGTACGAGCAGGTCTACGAAATTCCGTCGCATTCGTCGCTGTGTTGTTAGAGTTCGCGCGTGAATTCCGTTTCGGATCATTCGCTCGAATAGGGAAACTTCGAGATTGTAGTCCTTGGCTAGTTTGTAGTGCGCTGCGGTTGGACGTAGCTGTTTGTGGTCGCCTGTAATTAGTAGAATAAATAAATAAATAAATATTCGTGGACTTATCACACAACGCTTTGTAGTCCCAAACTAAGCAAAGCTATGGGAACTAGATTGCTGATAGAATAACATTATATACATACTTATAATACATAGTAACACCCAGACACAAAACATCTTTGTTTACAACACACAAATGTTTGTTCTCGGTAGGGATCGAACCCACGACCCCAGCACGGAAGGGAGAGGTACTACCGACTGAGCCCCTCGGTCACCGTTGTGTATAGGGCTGCTCTAAACTACGCCATCCTTTCCAATCCTGCACAGATCAAATCCAGAGAGCTAATAGATATTATTGAACAATATTTTGTACATAGTGTACATACCAATAAGTATGAGATGTTGGCACTTGTGCGTTAGTGAGGCGACAATGTGCGCTTCCAAAACTTCAGCCGCCTCCTCCACGATTACTGAAATCAAAACAAGTTTGGTATCAACTATTATGTGGTGAACAAGAGTTTTCTATTCTTTTCTACTACATAGTAGAGTTGAGTTTGTACTAGACTCTAGTAACTAGAGTATGCTCACATATAGTCCACTTAAGTTTGTATAGAGTATACTCACTTATATAGCCGAGTTAAGTTTGTATTAGAGTATACTTTACTTACCTATAGTCGAGTTGAGTTAGTATTAGAGTATACTCACTTATAGCTGAGTTGAGTTTGTTATAGAGTAGAATCACCTATAGTCTAGTTGAGTTTGTTCTAGAGTAGAATCACCTATAGTCTAGTTGAGTTTGTTTTAGAGTATACTCACCTATTAGTCGAGTTGAGTTTGTACTACTGGAGTATACTCACCTATAGTCGAGCTGAGTTTGTTAATGAGATGGTGACGCCTGGCGGCGGCGGTGGTAGTGACGCCGACCACTCGCGCATTCTTCATAGCCTCCAAATCTATTAGATCTGATACTTCTGATAGCTCATCACTTATTGTTTTGTGCTTTTTCTGAAAAAAATACTCGGTCGATAGGAAGTGGCATAGCATGTCGATCATATTCAACTAGTTTTCAGAACGTTTTAACATAATCCTATCCTATTTAAACGCGAACGTTTGCGATGTATGTATGTATGGATTTATGTATGTTTGTCCTCTTTCACGCAAAAACTACTAATCCGGTTTGGATGAAACTTGGAATATATGTCTGTAACCTGCTACTTTTTATCCCGGACAATCAACAGGATCCAACGGGAGTCTGTTGGAGACCTTAGGATCGGATGGCAGGGTTTAATTACCCAAATAATAGCAGCACTCAGCCAAACAAACTTTCTTCTACTACCAAGTACCCTTGAAATAAATAGGCATAGAAAATAGTGTAAGTTTTTACCAGCAAAATATCCATCTTGGCTAGAAGTTCATTCTTGATGTTCCGGACCACATTGAAGTAGAGTTGCCATCGTTCTTCCAGAGTCAGGGTGTAAAGGCTCTCTACCTTCTCCATTTTAAACTCCTGCTTGTAGTTTCCATACATTGCTATGTTTTTCTGAAATGAAATATACTTGTTTAGAATAGATTAATACTGGCAAGATGATTGATGAACTTACTTAAAAAAAAAACAAAGCCTTTTAAAAAACAGTTTTTTTAAACTGTCAGTATAATGATCAGCATTCCAGTTCCCATAGTAAAGGCTTTGCTTAGTTCGGGACTATAGAGCGTTGTGTGATATGTCCAAGAATATTTATTTATTGTTTAACGATATTTTTTATCTATTTATTTAAAGAATAATACATATAATAACTTAAAACTAAACTCAAACAGAAAATATTATGGCTGGTGCTTATCCACTAAAGGCAACTACAGCTTACGCAGGTATAACATTATGGAATGTAAAAAGTAAGAGTAATCAATACTTAAGGTAATTAATACAACTTACCTTAAAATAATCCAGTTTCTTCTCAATATTCTTAATCTTATTAATTAACTTTTGATTCGTATCTTTACTCTTAGAACTATCGCTGTTACAATCACCAACATACTTCAGTATATTATTTATAGAATCTATTTCATTCAGCGCTATCTTTTCAGAAAAACATGTGGAAATCTTTCCATCATTGATGATATAACAGTCAAGTTCCTTTTCAAGTTTTTCGGCGCCATTTTGTTTTAGCTTGCTGGAATCTTTGAGGCCGTACAGCCAATTTAAAATAGGGTCTTCATCAGAGTGTTTTAGCTCGTAAGACTTATCCCCGATCTTGAGATATGGTTTGACACACTTATAACTTATAATACTATCCTCGATTTTCTCAATCTCTGTTTGCAGATCAGTCATTTCTTTATAAACCCTCTCCAATTCAGCTCTTTTACTTCCATACAAGTACGAGTATTTACACTTAACCTTAGCTCTAATACTATTTAAATTATACGCGTCGAGAGTTTTAGTTTTGCTCTGACTGCCCAGTCTTATCACACTTTTGGTAACATTGAGGATTCCCTCGAGGAATTGATCTAGGGCGTGATTTGTGTAGCAGATGATCAACATTGGCGTTCCTTCTAAGGATTGGTTTTGAAGGAGTGTGGATGCTATTTTGATCCCTATGAACGTTTTTCCGGTGCCCGGCGGGCCTTGTATGACGGCGAATTCGCGGGTAAGTGCGAATTTGTAGGCTTCTAGTTGGGAATCGTCGAGGCCAAACGCTGAGTTTGGCCAATGTGTGGGATCTAACACGGGGTATTGTATTTCATCTACTTTGCCTGGAGGCAGTATCGTGTATATTGTTTCTGAAGTGAGGTACGCGGGCGGTTTGGTTTCTGGCTGAAAACAATAGTTTTAACTTTTTATTTGGCAATGGGGTAGTGGTAGGTAGCAGATATAGGTAGCAGAACCGACCAATTCAATGTTTTAATTATGTGTAATAAAATATGAGATACCTTAACATCCACAATATATTTCCCCATCGGCAGATCATCAATCCTGGACCCCTGCAGCACCTTCAGAACTTGATGATACGGCTCGAAGAACACCTCGCTTTCCACCATCAGGTACGGCTCGGAGAATATCGTCTGTGACACTGGGTTTTGGAATGTTACAGCTAGCTGAAAATGAAATAAAAAAATATTTTATATTGAAAACTTCTGTTCATGGTGCACTTAGCATAAAAATCGGCGGCCTTATGGCGTACAGAAATCGTTTCCAGATCTGCTTATCACCTTGAAGCCTTTAGAATACATTTACAAGGGTTATGTAAAGAAAGATAACGGGAAATGCTTTCAAGTTGCCACTTATGAGATGATATTATACTAAATACTGCAAAAAGTAGGCATTATGCCAAATGTAACATCGGCCAAATATGATGATATTTGGATATGCTATGTGCCTCTTTACTAATATGATTATACCACCTTAAGTACCCATATTACTCTCACAGATATTTTACAGCAGTCACATTCATTAGGACCAAAAAAATATGAATAGACTAGCGTCCGCCCGCGACTTCGTTCGCGTCCCGTTGATTTTCCTGCATAAAAAGTAGCCTATGTGATAATCCAGGTAACAGACAATGTATATTCCAAGTTTGATCCAAATCTGATCAGTAGTTTTTGCGTGAAAGAGGAACAAACATCCATACATCTTTACCAAATTATATGGAGGATAGGATTATTTTGTGTCTCTTTGAGTATGCATAGATTAGTAGGCTTTAGTTTTAAGTTTTCTTACATAGCCTTCCTTCAGCAGATCCACACTAGGGTCCAGTACAGTCGCGCACAGAATCGTCTCGAAGTTATCGCTCGTGAACAGAAGTAGTGACCCGTACATAATCTGTTTGTACTTCTTGTCCATCTGGTTGGCTATGCGGTCCTGGTACGCGATGTCTATCAGATGACCTACTCGGTTGTTGCATACGTATGTGCGGAGTACTCTCACTTGTGGATATACCCTGGAATAGAATACAATGTTAAATATTCAACCAACTTCACCCAATGGTGGCTAGTGTCATCCACTACGATCCCAAGTTATTTTTTATAAGTTTTTTCCTGGTTTTTCTATGAGTGCAATGAAATATTGAATCCAGAGACATTATGTATTTGTAAACCTAGACCTGCATACCTAGTTATTTATGTTTAGCTCTTGAGGTTATCTAGAAGTCGGATAGAAACAAATATAATTTATGTTCTCTTATCTTATCTAGTGACCCTTTCATCACATCTGTTCTTTAATTATGTGGGTTCTAAAATATTTTAAGTACCTTATATTTTCGTGTCTTCTTTTAGAAGGATTCTGCATGTATTTACCTGTAAAAATAAGTTTTTTTTCCACATATAAAATTAAACAGTAGATAGGTGTAAGTAGAATAGAAAGTATGAAAATAATGTTTGTAAGACATGCAGTGCAAATAAATAAATATCCTTGGACATTACACACAACACCCTCTAGTCCCAAACTAAGCAGGGCTTGTACTATAGGAACTAGATTGCTGATAGAATACTTTTAAACAATTTTTTTTTGTAAATAAATACTTATAATACATAGTAACATGCAGACATAGAACAAACATCTATGTTTGCCACACACATATATGTTTGTTCACGTCAGTGCAGATCTCATTCCCCCACAACGAATTAGAATTAGACATATGTTTGTTCTCGGTGGGAATCGAACCGAACCAATATAAGTATACAGTTGTGTTCTCTAGCAGGAAATAAAAGAAAAGCAGAAAGAAGGTAACTGTTTACCAACATATTCCATCACGCAGCGGGCCGAAGCAATCCTCCCTCAGCAACTTAAACTGCAGATCCAGGTAGTGTTCCACACTTATGTAAGCACCGTTTATGATGTTGGGCTTGATTTTGGCACCATTTTTAACTAAATCTTCTCTTGTCGGGAAGATGTTTAAGATTTTAAAGCTATCTGGATTGGTGGGTTTTTCTGCTATTTCAAAGGATTCCTGAACAAAAAAAATATATTAAGCATAGGTTCAAATTTTTCAAAAAACTACTCACTAGACATGAACAACTAGGCCAAGGCCGAGTTCAATGACCTGAGGATGACCTAGAATCTAGGCTCTAGATCTGTTGATTTGGTAAAACTTGTTTCTAGAGCTCATTTATGCAAAACTGATGATTTGTGGCTATTACAGAATGGTTACATAAAATATAATTAGAGACAAGTAAGTTTACAGGAAAAACAGCCAAGAATCCATTTAGTTATTTGAAATAAACCTTATTTTATTTATCAAACAAAATAAACTCTTAGAAACAAACTTATAAACAAAACTTAAAGCCAATTACATGAACTAAAAACAAGTTCATGATTCAATAATTTATCATAAGAAGAACAATGTTAAGTAGGGAAAATTAAATCAGTATTATTAAATACATACCCAGTTATCATCATCATCCACAGTATCCAACTTCAGCGAGTTTATTCCCTCAAATAAATCACTGCTGAATCTTTCGGAATGCTCTTCTCTTACACCTAAAGCACTGACCTCAAGGGCTTCTAACAAATCATGAAGCACATCATTATAGTCAGTGTTATTCCCCCCGAACCGTTTAATGCCCTTGCAGAGCTCCAGCACTAGGAAGTAGAACCCTTCAACATCATCCCACAGTTGGGAGTTATGCTTCTTACCCACAACTCTTACACTAGGCAGATCAATAAGAAATTTTTTCAGCTTCTCCAAAAAACTGGACTTCAAAACTCTTGTCTTCAATAACGTGGCTATCTTCGACTTGTCATTTGGCTCAATCTCTTTGTATACGTTTGCCAGTATTCTCATAATTAGAACTATAAAGTCTCCTTTTAGATCCTCCTGATCGAAAAGATTCCAGAATCCTGGCCGGTGAGATATTTCGAGGGTTAGGACTGGCGGCCTTAGCAGGGACATTTCGAGGAGTCTCTTGAATCCGATGGGCTTTTTCTCTGTGTATTTCGAAGTAGCTTCTGCCCCTGGTTGGTCCTCATCAGCGAAGTCTGACCCCGCTCTTGTGTCTTCAACGATGGTGCCGTCGAACCAATCTATGCGAGTTGAACGCTTGCTGCTTTCGCCCATGATTGTAAAACAGATAAAAATGTAACTTCAATTTAGTTTTTTTTGTAACGCAATGGCCAAAAAGCTTTGTGTGGGAGATTTTTTTGTGAAAAAGGCGAAGCAAAACTGAAAAAGGACGACACGACACATCGATTTTGTGCAGCGAAGCCAACTGCCAGTGCCAAATTATTGCCACCTGAAACTGAGTGACAGCTGACAGTGATGGACAGACTGATTGTTACTATCAACTTCAGATTTTCATTTTCAGTCACAGTCACAAATTAAAAAAGTATACTGTGGGTAGGGAGTCACGCTATTTATCTTAGCCGCACCGCAACTCTCGTAGCTGGGAAGCCACACTGAAGAGAAGTGGGCGCAGCAGCAGCAGCGGGTGAAACGGCGCGGCAGCGGTGTGACGAATACGAGGTCGGAAAGGCATTGTAGGTAGTTATGTAGGTGGGAAGTTTCATATATTAAGTCTAAGTAGGTAAGTACATATAGTACTTATAAGTAAATATACTTACCAAGGTAGGTACCTAGGTAAGTATATTTACTTATCTCTCTATGTTAATTTATGTGGGTAGCGTAGGTACCCTAGTTAAGTGGATTAGTAAATTAATCTTCGAAGTTCAATCCTTATCTTGCCCGTAAATCCTATAAAACCAAGATTAAACATCTTTGGGTCGACATGAGTCCCCTAAAGGTCCCATGCCATTGCATAGTAGGTAGTTATTTTGTGACACGCACGCACGACCACGAACGAGGCACATTGAATTTTAATCGTAGGTATCGAAGGCGAGTGGGTTATCTACTTAGTCTAGATTGCAGGATCACAGAATAAGCGGTAAATGGTAGAATGTAAACTTGTATAGAAAAGGGGGTTACTTAGTAGTTAAGTACCTACCTAAGCCTTTATGATCTGAAGTAAGGAAATCGCGTCCCCATAAAAATGACTTCTCAAGGGATATAACGGTGAGGTCAAACAGACATTCGCAAAACGTCATAAAAACGAAGCGTTTGGATCCACCAGGGTATGGGCTTATTGCTTTCAGGGACGAATTTCCACCAACCTATTTTTTATTACAGTAAAGATTGCTTTGGGATCCTCGATTAGGTACCTAATAAATATCTGCATAAGATAAGAGTGGGGTGATTAGTGGTCCAGATAGTGCACAATGTTTCGTCATTAGAAGCATTATCAACCTGTAGAAGAACACTGCTGGACTATAGATTCTATATATACCTACCCGTTGGCTTTTTCCATCCGCTGACTTCCCGCAATCTTTACAATGCTCCATCGCGTTGGGGCTTTGTAACGTGTGGGCTTTGTAGGTATCTCAGTTTCAGTACTAATTAGTAGATAGCCTTTGCCTAAAATAAAAACAAAATCACTCCAAAATGTATGCTAAATGACACAGATGTAGCGATAGTCTTTTCCCGAAAGGGCCTGTCACGGGGAGTCCGCTAGTCCTTGTAGAAAACTTGGGTAAGTCGTTTTTACAAAACAGCCTAACAACAATCCATCAATGTGAGTATCGATAATCTACGCACGCCCCGCGGAGAATGGATACTTTATACTTTCTAGTTTATTTTCTGGAGTTAGGGATAGGTAGGAAGGTAGGTACCTAGTTTCTTTTCAGATAGGTGCGACCGGATCATCGTAAGTTTATTACTGAGTTTTGAAAGGAAACCCGTGCTTCTTTCTTCGTTCCGTTTGACTCATAACTTTATATATGATATTTTTTTCTTTCCTTGTAAAAACAATAGCGTTTGGAGGTGCCTATGACATACCGACTGGGACATAGGTACCGACAGAAGCACTCTTTAAAACTTCGAAGGAAGAGTTGTGCAGTGCTTAATTATGAAACTCCATCGACTGAACTACAAAGTATAGTGTAAGCATTGTAGGTATTATTGATTTGTCTGTGGTTCAAGTCTGTTGACTTATAGGGAGTAGTCTTGCAACTCTGGCACCCTCAGTGACCTTTGTTAGCATGTGATACGCACAGAGAAACATGTCTGGTTTAGTTAACAAAAATTTTGCAAGGCATGTTGTACAATGAGGTCCAAAGGGATGTCTACCATGCAGGAATTCAGTCATCTGATTTTTTTTTCTAACTTTCCGACCTCTGCAAACGTTTTCGAGGTATCAATCTAAAAAAGCATTAAAATTTCAAGAAACTCCAACGGCTGGCTGAAGTCTTTAAATGGTTTTAACGAAGTACGGTCAAAGAGTAGGTACATAAGAGCAATAAACTTTCGTATAGAACTGAAACTTTTTGAATACGCCTTTACATCTATTGAAGATGATTTATACAGTGTCAGGAGGCAATCTATACCTACACTTAACGGGACACTGTAGTGCCTGGGACAATGTTTTAGATGCCCAGCACCTATACCATCCTCTCAGCCTAAAACTAAGGGAATGTATAATTCTATTGCAAAAATTTACTTTGTGTCCTTTCGTGTCCAACTCATAATTTTTTCAATCGCTACGTTACAATTGGATTAATGTAAGCTTAGTGTATTGTGGGCATGACATTGAGCGCTACTTACTTAGAACACCCTACAAAATATGTAAAAGAGTAATGAGACGACTTCCTTTTACACGAGTTACACTTCTAAATTCTATTTCACACCAATGGCTATGAATAAAGTATGGAAGGGTCGAAGGGCACTTGAAATGATTTCAGAAGGTTCGGACGTTGTAAAATGTCGACAATTTTAAACGGGCTCAAACTCGAATACTTTTTTTTAAAACTAATGTACAGTCAACATTGCTAAAAGATGATAGGTAAGACCAAGTTTCAACAATATTTATTTATAACTGAAAACTACAAATTTTTTGATGTGTACAATTCTATCTTCAAAGTACCTAGTACCTATTCTGATGAAATATTAGTTTGAAATTTTGAAAATGTCTACTTTGGGATGCTCACTATAGTATGGAGTATGAAGGTAGGTACATACAGTAATGTATGAAGTTTTTATTGAAGTTCAACTCGCTTCCCGTCTCGACATTATAAAAATCCTCTAAATAGCTTTTAGTGGAAATCTAATCGATATTTTGTAGATGTTATGCAGTTAGCGTAGCAAGCTCTACGTCGTAGAGGCTCTACGTGAACTTTTCCCAAAATTTGCTTCATCGCATCAGGCCAACACGGTGTCAAACGAACACGGTATAAAAGTACCTACCTTACAAAAAGTTTCGCTGAATTACAGTGAATAACATGGTGAAAAATCGTTCCTATGGGCCTGTAATTTGCATTATGTGTGACCATGCAAAGGACGTACGCGAAGGGCATCCTCGGCATTTGATAGAATGGTCACGTCTTCAATTAAGTGATTCGAGTTAGTATGAATGGAAATCTTTGATTCAATTTGTGATATCACATTCAGAGAGATTGGGTCAGAATCATGGAAAAATATATCATAGAAACTTGGGTGGGCTCGTCAAACAACTTTTTTTTTTTTTTTTTTTTTTTTTTTTTTTTTTTTTTTCATTTTTTTTTTTTTTTTTGAACTTCTTCATACAATGTCAACATTGTCACTGAAATGATTTATGAAAAATCGGAAACAATGTTGTGTGCAATCTCACAAGATTCAGCACAAATATCATTTTGATCCAAACGAAAAGTAGAAATAAAAAAATCACTTTTCGATTCTAGAATCTAGTCTAGCGAAGAATAACAACTTGGCTAGAGGGGTCGGATGAAATTATAATAACATAAATTAAAACGCGGGCTAAAGAGCGCATTGCAGTGATGTAAACTTTCGCATTTAGTTTATTTGGGTGAATCGTATCTGATAGAGGGCATCGCAATGCCTATCAACCATAGATTTAGTATAGATTTAGTTTTGGTTTCTGTGCTCTCAAACCTATTGAGCTTCAATGTCACTAGGTACTGAAAACATTGGGATTTTGCGTACACTAGTCAACAATTCGACAGGCGGCATGGCTCAGTCGGTAGTAGCTCTGACTTCCGTGCTGTGGGTCGTGGGTTCGATCCCCACCGAGAACAAACATTTGTGTGTGACAAACGGCAAACATAGATGTTGGTTCTGTGTCTGGGTGTTACTATGTATCATAAGTATGTATTTACAAAAAAAAAGTATATAAGTATTATATCAGCAATCTAGTTTCCATAGTACAAGCTCTGCTTAGTTTGGGACTAGAGGACAACGTGTGTAATGTCCAAGAATATTTATTTCTTTATTTATTTTGATCAAAGCCTACCTGCAGCTTAGTTCGGAGAGACAGATTGAGTGTGGTGCGACTGCTTTAGTACGTCACTCGTCCAAGTAAAGTATTATATATATTGTGATTGTACCCCTCAAAACACCTACTTCAAACATACATACAATACATACGACCCTTTTGCTGCTGTAGCACACAAACACTGCTAAGCTAAGCTAAGCTGGCAAAGCTTACCTAGCTACCTACTCAATCCACTCATCTCATTTTTCTTTCTATCTAATTTGGTTTCTTTGTAGTGTTGTTAGTTTAGTTCTGTAGGTGTATTTTGTATGTTGCCTTTTTAAGCAAATAAATGCCTGTCTATGTCTAGGACAAATGAAAATAACAATAAATAAAAGTTGGCCAGCACTCAGCATGCTGCTAAGGCTTTCATAGTCATCATCAGCCTTATTGATTCACTGCTGGACGTCTCTTCTGACGTGCTACTAAGCCCACCCTTCGACTGTCATCGAGCGTTTGACAGCTATATTTTGCAGAAGAACTAGATACTCACGCCTATATTATTACTAACGAGTGGACACTTCGACATAGTTCTTTTTCCCACAGCTAAGGAAACTAAGAATTCCTCGAAATATCGAATATCGTAAATCGAACTTCTCAAATGACGTGCCGACCGGACAAAAGAGCCTAAAAGGCCCTGTACTTCAAATAGGTCTTCAGGTTACAGGGGATAGCTCCGTCTAATGAGTTTCTAGGACAAGATTCCTATTGTTACTCCTTCCTACTAAAGTATAGGTAATCTGAAGAAAGTGTCCTTGAGAGTCTTTGTGAGACATAAGACACATGACAAATACTATGGTAGCTGTCGACGTATCAGTTACAAAATAGCGCAATCACGGTGTGAAAGTATCTAGTTCTAAATGTCGATATCGTGTAGGTGTCATGTCGTGTCGTTGCCAGTGTGAAAACAGCCATAAACATCGGTTGTCTGCTGTTGTACCATCCATTGACGACGTAGTAACTATTCGGTAATCAACATCGGGGACAGTCCAGAATTGGGTCAGGCCAGCGTAACCCGGACGATCATCATCCCATATCCCAATCTATCCTTTTCCAGTTCATTCAACGAATTCATCCGATAAACAGAGTATAAAAATCCTGACTTTCCAAACGTATTGCAAGGGCATGTCCAGTCACCCCTACCCTTAACACGTTCAATGACCCAGGACAAAAATTCTACGTCCAACTGACCTTGCAATGTAATTTTTTTGTATAACGATGCATTGCCTAACTGAGCACATCGACTGAGGATGTGCCCTGTGATGAATTACACTGCGCACATCACTCTAACTGTAATTGCATCGGCTCCCATACCCTTCAAACTGAAACACAGCAATGCGAGCATCACTGCTTGGCGGCAGAAATAGGTACGGTGGTAGTACTCCCCGAACGAGCTCTTGAAACTTTTGACGACGCGTCCAGTTTAATAAACATCGAGTTTACACACGCAGTACGTCTCCACTCAGACTCATGGACGTCTGAGCTTGGCACAAATATGACTCTCTTAGAGCCATGGACACGACAGTGAACATGTAAACGTGAAAGATATGAGCTTTCCAAAACATTTGGCGGATCGCGTTCGTGTTTGGGCAATCTTTATAACCCTGGGATAATGGACCGTGTGAACTGTAAATTATAACGTGCATTTGAACCAGCGACTCGTCTGGAAGCGACTCTTCTTTTGTTCAGGTGCGTGGTAGCTCAGTACAGAGCTTCTTCTATTCTTCTTCTTTGTCGTATCACTCTTGTCAGAGTGGTCGTGGTCGTCATATTGGAGCAGTGGCCCGTCTTACAATCTTCCGCCATTCTTCCCGAACCGCTGCTTTTCTGGCACATTCGTTCAGAGGAACACCGATTGCAGCGCATCGATTGCGGCCATCTTCTATTACAGTTCTTATAAAGGTCCTGAACCGATTTCTTTTTACATCGATCAGAATTACATACATGTCTTTCTACCAAACCAAAGTCTCCTAATATCAAAACCCTGTTTTATCTTATTTCCATCCACAACCCCAGGAAACAAAAGCTTGTGTCATGCAAAAGCAAACTTAAGGCCGTAGGTATGCTTATATGCTGCTCAAGCACTGGATCCCAGCTCAAACATAGATTTTTGTATGAAAATCTCTACTCAAACTTATGCTTCATATTCTATCATCTATGGGTTCATAGTTTGAGTGACTGTATATACTTATTTTTTTACTAAGCTAACGACTGTATGATAACCCTTATTCAAATATTTTAAACTGTAAAAGCAAAATCCACTCGCATCGACTATCATTGAGATATGATACCACAATAAGATCATATATCTAACCTATCCCAGCTGATATCATATCAAATGGTTCTACCGATTCCCTCATAAATCTCGTATGATTGCGCTGAAGCTATAAACCCTCGCTCGCACTATACAGAAATTACGTAGAAGATTGCAGAAATCCATAATGTGAAATGACCTGAGCGGTGTTTTTTTTTTATATAATTTTATCACGTTTTTATGAATGTGATCTGTCTTTTTTTTTAAACAGTTTTTAAATCCAGTCTAAAATCACGAAAGTCTTCTTCTTCTTCTTTTGTACCTATTTGGCCTCTGTCCTTCATTTCGACAGACAATTTTGCCTGTAAGCGACATCCATTTTTGAAGTAGAGACAGAGATTAATAACTGTCGTATAGATTATCATGAAATAGAAAAGTATTATTATGTATTCTGTGGTAATACGTAGGTATTTTAGAAAAATATTTCAATCAAAAACGTAGTATTAATTACACAATCTCAGATATCCATTATTCAAAAATACCTCATTTAAAAGTTATGCTTGATTAACTTGTCCTTAGCAAGCTTCAACATTCATGAAATTCTCTCAAATGTATGTAAAAATATGTACAGTATCCGCCCATGTACCTTTAATTATTCTAGAACTTTTCAAACCAGATTGAAATTAAATGATAATGACTTCTTTACATATCGATTGAATATGCAAGGAGGTTCTACGTTACAGGGTAATTATAAACAAGTCTAAAAAAAGTACAAAAAGTTTTGAAATCAATCTCACTCCTAGGCTTTCTGCTATTCTGAATTCTGACTCACAAAGGAGAAAGAAAAGACGAGCGATTTCGCAGGTGGACACAGTGTAAGTGGACTACAAATAATTTTATTTTATTTCATTTACCAACACAGATTTACACTGCACAATTCGAGGTGCATTTAAATAATAAAAATAAATGCTTTTATAATTAAAGGGTACCTCAGCATGCGATTGCGTACCTATAGGAACCAGCAACAACTTAGCAAGCAACGAATCATCTAAGTAGATCAGTTATATAAATGCTCGTTGGTCCTACTACACCTACACAGTAGTAGGTATACATTCCTATTCCCTACACGAGCCACCCTGTATTTGGAATGCAGATCGTGATCGTGCCGCGGGCAAAATGTGATCATTGTTCCGAACAATGCCGGGACCCGACGAACTTGTTAGATAGGCTAGTTCATTGTTTAACCTCGAACTATCGCCAGTGTATGGATATTTTGCATAGCGGATAGTTTTACTAAATGAATAGGTATTTATTAGATCAATGTATAGCTAATATTAGCATACATTGATCTAATAAGTACCAACATTTAGTACAAAACCCATGACCACTTATACTCTTGAAAACCTCGAATAGTCACGTGATTTTTGGTTCGGGAATAGTTGGGTAGGTACCTGTTCTTTCATAAATTTTTGATGAGTTTTAAGATTAGAAAATAGATCCGAATATTCACATGCCCGCACACTTTTAGTCTCGTACAATGAATTCACTGAACAAAGTTCACAAATCACTCGTGTGCCTATAAATTCTGATAGCTTTGTACAAAATGGTACAATGCAGTTTGACTATTATTTATCTTGTAAATGCTTTGAATGAAATAGTCAAACGCGCAATTCAATAAAGAAAATATCTATACTTTTTTGATGTAGGGTGAATTCGTTTAGATTTTTACTTTGTTTTTTTTTAAGTGTGCATAAGTAAGTTCAATTCACAATCAATTAATATTCTAGATGGAAATTGGGATCAACAAGAAAATATTTTGGTGCAAATGGGTGTTACTATGTATCATAAGTATGTATTTAGAAAAAAATATATTATGTATATAAGTATTATAATCAGCAATCTAGTTCCCATGGTACAAGCTTTGCTTAGTTTGGGACTAGAAGGCGTAATGTAATGTCAAATGATATTATTTATTTATTTTACTTACCTATGTGGCTACTAACATCCACATTTTTTTTAAATATCAAATACAAAAATTTTGTAGAGACCGTCCGATCAGTTCGTCCACCGCGTTTTCTTTATGTTGAAGCAAAGTCAACCTAGCATGACCTATTTGGAATAATAGAAATATGTATTGTGCTTTCAATGGATGGCTATAGTGTTCATTTTGGATTCGCAAAGCTCGTCTGAAACGGTTTATTCAAAATACCTAATTGTTCCCGCATAAGTGCATAGCTGCCATTATTTCAGCGCTATTGTTCTCAATGCAATGCCATTTAGAATTTAGCGACAAATTTATCTCGCTTTATCGCCAAAATAGGCAAATTAGGTGAATTTTATGTTTTCCATAAGTAAGGACACCAACATTTTTATGTGAGCGAAGAAGGCTTCTGGTAATTACCTATGCAAAGCCCGAAGTCTTGAGTTTTATTTAATTTGATTCCCGAAGAGAGACTCGAAAAACTCGCGATTTTTGTAACTAGTGAATATTTTTCTCCATACGAAAAATGCGAATGAAACCAAATAAAATACAGACTAATTATGTACGGGCATTGAAATTGATTTTTAAATTGCCATAACAAAAAAGATTCATCGTACCTAAAAGGTTACACGGCTAAATCAGATTTTTTATTTTTGGCACTTTTAGCTGTCTTTTGGCATACCTTCGGCTTTTGGTAGGGATTTAATAAGCGTTTGTTAAAAGGGACTCTAGGAAGTTCAAAAGAGATTTTAACTTTGTTATCCCTAATTTAATAGTATTACAAATCTGGCCAAATTGGGAATCTAATTAGAAATACTCGTACCAAGTAGGTAAGCTTAGCGCTTGGGGTTTTTACCTTTGAATTAGAAGTTGCTTAAACTGTTACGACGTGGTTTAAGAAAATAAAGTCTCTCAACTTTTGACACAATACTCTGGGTTTTACGTAATTTCCTGTAAAACAAAGTATCATGAAATCTAGGTGTTCGGCAGCTTTCGATGTTTTTAGTCGTAGTAGAGCTATTTGTTAAAAAGATCCTGCGAGAAAGATATTACTACTGCTATATCTATAGTCGTAAGTACCTAGTCACTAGACTTGAACACTAACTCATACCAGCTTGCTTGCTTGCCGTGTCAAACAATGCTGCACTGGGGTTTGAAGGGACGCAATGCGACGCTAACAGAGCACGTCCGCAGCATAATTATGTGCACTGTTAGGTAATGCCTTTTTTATAGGCATAACTGAGCTTGTCTCTCGCCTTTTATCATAAAAAAAAATGTAAAAATAGCATAAGTAGGTAGCGTTGTTTTTCGTGTAAACATTCACACCTAATTCTAATTAAGTTGGAGTGTGGTCTGGGATAATTAACGAGCGATATCAGCCCCGAGAGATTAGGGGAGGGTTGTGATGGCACGCACTGCGTTTGTTTCTCTTTACTGCTCAATTTGGATATATTTTTAATAAATCTACCCACAGTTTATTGGACTGACGACGTTGGGAAAAGATGGATGGATAAGGTTTAGAATAGCTCTTTCTAGAAATGTATGGCGGAGGCAATGGACTTCTATAGGATGATATGATGATGATGACAGATTATTGGATTGCGCGTAAAAAATATTATGACATGAGTGAGCCTTTCGATGACTTCAATGGACTCGATAAAAGAGAAGAATGACAAACATGCATTTAATTGGTTGTTTGAGTCACTGAAAAACTGAAAATTCAATTTTCCTGAAGTAAAGTGAGTTACACGGACGGTGGAGATCGTTTCAATATTTAAATTTCATTGAGTTTCGTAGTGAAATCGTTTACGAGTAAGTTTGTTAACGTTGCCAGAACAAAGACAGGATCGAATGGAATTTACAGAATATTTTTTAAATAAATTTTGAATGAGGTTGCAACCTTTTTGTTGTTTGGTTAATCATAAGCTAGGTTCTAGCTAGCTAGAGGGCGCCACTGGGCAGGCTAAGGGACATTTGGGTCCAAATCCCTCATCAAAGATTTATTATTTTGTGGTCAATAAGCTCTTCGTTTCCTTTGCAAAATCCCACGATGCAAGAGACTACAACAAAAGGTTACGAATACGTGTCACTACAGAATGTACAAAAAACAAAGGTTATAAAACTACTATATTTAACACTGAATTACAAAACACTGAATTATGAGCAAAAAACGAACGAAGGCATAAAAAACAAAGCCCAGTCTTTTAAACAACATCATCAGAGATTGTACCCATGTCGTAAAGTATGCTGTAAACTTGTAAATAAATATAACCTAAGTACGATAATGTTAAATTACAAAAAACTCTGAGAGCAAAAAGGCCATTTTCTTCCAACAAAAGTGTCTGAGAGAAAGTCTCTATCGGAAATATGACACGTAGTTTATTAAGGAAATGCACTCACAGTTTCCGCTGACGTGTTTTAGTCCAGATACGGCTCGGTGCTTGTCAGAGTTTACACACAGATCCATTGTTTGACCAACACAGAAGAAGTAACAAAAAACTTTTGTGCAAAACTGTTTTTTTTTGTTAGAAAAGGTGACGGAACGGGCTGGAAGGCAGGAAGTAGCGGCCTCTGTCCCTAACAAGGTCGAAAAAAATTATGAAAGTGTAGGTGTTCTGACTGAACAGTGTGGATAACGCCAATGTGGTACAAATCTGTACAGTCGCTAGGGAATAGAAAACGTCAGAAAATTTACGGGAATGGCCACGTGAGTTTTCATTCAAAATGTCATTTCCGTGCATTTTGATTATCCTATTCTGCGATTGTAGAATGCCCCTAATAGAGTTCAGGCAATCTCTTCCGTGACATGGCAACTGTATTTTCTTGAAGAACTACCATCATTACTTGGCACAATACCATTTTGCTGTTCGTTCTTAAACTCGTGTGTATCAGCGCTGTTTGTCGACTGTGCGGGTCAGACACGAGACCCACTCAGCAGCAAACAAAGGGCCACTTCGACCGGCTGCCGGAATTCAGTCGGCGCACGTAGTCCCGACTTTATATCACACGCCGGAGATGGGGTCCCGAATAGCAGTTTAGAGCTTATAATCTTTCAGGATATCTCCCAGGACGAGGTGGCTTTATTTGTGGAGCATAATTCTTTTGAATATTTTAGTAGCTAATCGTTCAATAGAGAGTTATTTATCGCCTATTCGCATGGTGGCTCCGGACTTCTGGACGGCACGAATAGTCTACCGGCGGTATATATAGAAGACCACTACCGAAAACGAAGACTGTGCCAAAACTTTCGTGTGCTGATGTTTTTTATAGAGATAGAGAAATATTTAGAGAATATAGTGTAAGTATGTTAGTATATAAAGTGTTTATTGTATACAGGGTGTTACCAGACCACTTCCGAAAACTTGGAGGTTCCAATCAGACCATGATACTGAAAACATTAAGCGAAAAAAATCGCGAAAAAAAAATTTACTTGACTATCTCTTTTTAATTTTTTTTCTAGTTACATACACACAGTACAACATAATAAGACATATCTACCTAATTATCTCATTTAAAAAAGCAAAAAAACAAATAAAATAAATAAAGCAGCAATGTACACGCAGCACGCAGATTACTACAGCATGAACAGCTGAGAGTTCATCACGGGTCATTCAAGTACGCGACGTGCGAGCGACCTACGTTAGTAGGCACTTACGACACAGAATAAATAATAGTACTACGCCTCGACCTTACCTACGTGAATGCGTACATTGCGGGCTGGCGAAATAAATACAAATCTTTAAACATTGTTTTCTCCGGCTATAATTATTTTTCAGGATAACTGATTTTTTTTTGGTTGGGTTTTGGTGTGCTGTAGCTCCCCCTTTCGTTTTCGGAAGTGGTCTGGTAACACCCTGTATATTTATTTAAGTACCTATGTTAATTTGTTTATTTTGGCATAAGTATGTAAGTTGCTTGAAATAAAAATTGATTTGATAGTCATATCCAGGTTAACTTAAATGTAACGCCACTACTTCAAGCGGTATTAGTTTTATTTAATGCTATAATTAATGCGGTAGGTAGTAGCACGGAGTACGCAGGCAGTAAGGTACCTACGCATCGAGTATAATAACAGTCTGTGGAACTACTTTGATCATAGCAATTAAGTAACTGGAAGGCGGGGAAGGAAACTTTGCAATATCCTTTAACTCCTTTTTTCTTTCTAATTACTTTAAGACTGTAACTAAACTATACAATGTTGCTTTCGCTGTGACATAGTTTTAAAAGTGTCTTCCGCCCATAAAAGTGTAGTAAAGATAAAATATTTTATTGCGTTTATAACATTCTAATCTAAACGATAGCGCATGAGAAACTACTGTAAATTCACCTATTTCGCAAAACTACCTATGCCTATTTTTATTTTACAAAAAAAATTATGAAACACCCCGCTTCAGAACATTTTAAAATATTTTTATTTTTATTTTTTTATGAGCATTTGGCTGCCAGCACACCTGGTGGTAAGTGTAGCTGCAGCCTAGGGTGGAGCACGTTATCCACTTTGACTTTCCTTTTCAGACAAGCAAGTAGGTACCTACATTTTGAAAAAGATTTCGATAAAACGATGGCAAGCTGTCAATTTGCTTGACATTAAGCCCATTTAGTAACATTCCGACGACGCTCTGTGTTAAGAAACTGACAAGCGTGAATAACAGTGTAATTTAATTATGCAAAAAAAAAGAATTACAAAAAAGTTCAGCAGGAAAAATATTATAACTTTGAACCTAACTAGTTTTCCGACCAAAAAATTTGTCTTTAGTTTTTGCTCATTTTTTGGTCGGGTGGGATTTTTTGACATATCTGAGAAGTGCAATGAGCTTATACAAATCTGACAGTCGCCGCGATACGTAAACCTAATGTATTTTAGTCACATTGCGCGTCAACGTTAGCTCGACTGCCGAACGTTGTAGCATCACCGCGCAATGTACACTAGTTGCAATACGTTCGCCATTGTCACATTTATTTGAGCAGAGCCCGTAGGCTGAGTTTTGTTGTGTTGATCGAAATGCATATCGAGAAGCAACTGGCGAGATATTTTGTATGAAAATCCGATAAGCGCAAACTGTTTTTCTCCATACAAAAACTGCGAATTTCTCGATACTCGCTTGTCGCAAATCAACATAGCACAACTACGGGCTCTGTGCCCTTGTAAGCAAATTTAATTTTAATTACATTTTTACAGCAGCAACCGTCAAATCTAAAAAGGCCCTTAATTCCTCCCTGAATGATGTCATCCCCGGCGAGTCCTTCAAACGACAATTTCACTTAAACCACTCGTTTGCAGTTTTATTATGAACATTATAATGGAACGGCGTATTTAAACACGATGTGTAGGGCACTTGGGGTCACTGAAACATGCTTCAGTTAATTTTTTTTATTCCTACATTACGGATGCCCTGTGACACAGCATGGCAGAGACGTACCAGCCTTCTTCTCTTCTATTTATGGCTTCCGTCCGTCATTTCGACAGACAATTTTGCCAGTGTCAAGTTAGATTATTTGATATATTATAAGTCAAGTCATTTATCAAGTCGACTGTCGTTTGTTTCGAAGGCAAAATGGTGGATTTTTTCCTTCAAAACTTGGAAACGAATTTGAGAATTCAGGGAAACCACTTTACACACATCTATTCCAATGACTCACACATTATGTTACGACCTCAAGTATTATTGTTTCAAATTTCACCAAAATTAAACAACAATACTCACAATAACACAAGAAAACCTTTAAAATAAAAAAGATGATGTTCCCCTAAAAATTACACAACTGGAATCCTCGATGGTCTCTCTTATGTTACCAACAGAATCTGACAAATGACAATAAAAATGACAGTTTACCGGTCGCTAAACTATCATTTCGATTGTAATTTGTGCTCAGATCTCCGGCTTTTGTTAAATGTTTAGTAAACAAGTAAACGCCAATAAACACTGACATTGGCAAATTCGTGGCAGCCACAAGAAAAAGAAGAAGAAGAAGATCGTAATTTGACAGATTCTGATGGTAACAAAAGATGACAATCGGGCCACTAGGAGACACAAAACACAAGTTACAAATATCTTTACAAAACAAGTTTTAACTATATTACTGTAGTGTTTAAGCAAATGGCATGTAGTACGCGTATAAGAGTATCCGATGGTACTGTAGGTTGCATTGTCCAGGGACTTTTTATGTTTAATTTATTGTGACCTTTATTTGCACAGGGTTTTGTGGTGGGTAAATTAAATAAGTTTCAGCCTTCTTATTCACTAAGAAGGGTCCAAAGACATCTCGCTGCAGCGTAGAACAGAGATCCATAGAAAATGATGAGTGCATCAAATTGAGAAGGTAAGTATAGCACTTATACCATTCTTTATAGATAATAATAAATATTCACGGACACTTAACACAACGCCTTCTAGTCCCAAACTAAGCAAAGCTTGTACGATGGAAACTAGATGGCTGATAGAATACATACATACATTTTTTTTTTGTAAATACATACTTATAATACATAGAAACACCCAGACAGAGAACAAACATCTATGTTTTCACACAAATGTTTTTTCTCGGTGGGGATCGAACCCACGACCCACAGCACGGAAGGCAGAGCTACTACCGACTGAGCCATGACGCCAGATCTAATGCACACCCGAATAATATAGGTGCAACATATTGGGCTCAATTTCTTGTGATACGTTTAGAAGAGATTGAGTAGGTAGGTATATTATCTCATATCAATCAGATACAATATACTTATGCCCGTCTGCACTAAACTTTGACAGCTCCTAAGTTCATGCCTAACTCGCTAAGACTGACTTAACGTTGTAAAATGCGTTGCACCAAACTAGGATGTTGCCTAAATGCGTTAAGACATGTCCTAAAGTTACGACATCGATTTTGCGGGTCTTAGCGCTAGGCAAGTGCCTAAGAAGTGTCAAACATGACAGTCACATTGTGTTGTAGGTTATCAGTACCTAGGTAGTTTCAATCATGAGTGAAATCGGCGATTTTATGGGGTTTCTTGAGTACGTTGATGACCTGGATAATACACATAGCAGACCACGAATTCTAAGAACTCGACAAAACCCGCTTGAAAGCCTGGATGAATTAGATTTTTTTAAACGTTATCGGGTCTCAAAAAGAGTATTCCTCTTTATACTTCACCAAATTGATGAAAGCCTGGAGTACGAGAGTGACCGGTAGCGTATTTTCTCTATTAAAACTTTATTTACATGAATTAGTAGGTATAATAGGTGAGTATAAAAATTACATTTCATTGTTTTGATTTTAGAAATTGCAGCATTTGTCCGGCGGTCCAGCTGATGGTGGCACTCCGGTTTTATGCAACCGGCAGTCACCTTATGGCTATCGGTGATATACACGGCATTTTTAAGCGCATCGACAGTTCTAAAATAAATTAAACATTAGAATTTTAAAATTGTTCGGAGCCAATTAATTTATAAAGGTGATATATTTGATTATGGGTAGTCATTAATTATTCAATTTCATAATGCGTTGTTATCACTTACCTTAGTACAAACCCACTAGAGTTTAGGTCCCGACAAATTGCTTCCCATGATTGTTCTTTTAGTTTATTTGTACGCGTATCATGCGAAGTAATTTTACTTATTATGACGTGTCCTTTTTCTTGTATCAGCCGAACAAATCGTAACTTCTCCTCGTCGGAGAAATTCGTGCCCCTTTTTCTCTTTTCTATTTGCTTCTGCATTTTATATACCTAGTTTAGATTATTCGGAAAAACACCACAACTCCGGAATTCAAGAAAGGCGCCGAATGGTCTGTCTGCTGCTGCTGTCAAAGTGTCAAAACACAACAACAATCATAGACAACCGTAGAAAGGTTCACTCTTTCATTCTTTTACTTACGAAAAGTCAGTTGTAGGAGTCACCTAAGTAAACTTGTTGGCGCAGAGGAAGTTGATGCCTAGGGATGCCTATGTCAGACTTAGTTTAGGTGTTGTCCTAGCTAAGTTTTGGCTTTGTTGACTTTAGTGCAGACGGGCATTAGGTAGTCTATTTAAAAAAACCTGTAATTGGAAAGATAGGCTTAACCTATTTAGATTTAAATTATCTATAAACTGGTTTATTACCTTTACTTATAATTGCTTTTGGTTTTGTAATAAAATGAAATAAAAATAATACATTAGATAGATCTACCCAACGGATCTAAAATGTAACAGAAAATGTATGTATCTACAGCTTTTAATAGACTACAATGGTGAATTCTTTATTAGGCTCACTTCAGATACAACCAAAGCTTACACAGCGAATTATTTCGATACACAGCTGGCTTGGTCGGTTTTTTTTTCTAGCAACAATTATTATTTTGACTACTGCAACTTTCTGTCATTTTGACAACTACAAAATTTTTAGGAGTCCAGCATCTTTATGAATAAGGGGGCGGATAAACTGTAACGCGCAGTGTTTTTGTTTAAAATGTACTTGGGTTTTGTTCACAGAATTTCTGTACAAAATATTTTGCTCGAGTTTAATAACAGTGTTTTTACTGCCAATATGAGTGCAGTACATATTTAATTCAGAATGTAGAACGCTTTTGTTTATATGGCAGCCAAAAAAACTGATTACTGATAAAATTATTATTGAAAAAGAACTACCTAGGTAAGAAAACTAGGTAAAGAAAATAGGCAAATACATTTACATCACGCACGTCACAGTGCTGTTGGTCCTATTTATCCTATTGGCTTATACTAGAAAATAAGTTCTCATTGTCCTATAGAAACCACGTTACATCACAATACACACTACACAGCGCTATAATCTAGGTACTCGTAAAACTTAATACCAAAAGAATTGTGCAAAAGTATAATGGTATTCTCTTGAAGCACCGATGTTTCTGTTCCAGCATTTCAGACGGTCGCTTATTTCACAAAAACCCCAGTAGTTCCCAGAACAAATTAAACTGTAACTTCATAGAGCTCCACGCATTTCATTTCCACGCAGGCCATTTCAGTCACTCATACCACTTGTCACATCTAAGTGCCTGCCACGAAGATTAATGACGTTAGAGGACCCTCATCTTGAAGAACCGTTCACCCTTCCCTATCATTATACATGAGAAAGATTTGCAAAATCATCCAGTAGGATCCTACCTCGTAATAGTATACGTCTTCGTCGTACGTCTATGGGTACAATTTTTAGGCTTGTATGATCTAGGCTTTAGACTCTAAATAGACTCAAGTCTTCTTCTTCTTTTATTTATGGCCTGTGTCAGTCATTTCCACAGATAATTTTGCCAATGTCAAGAGATGTATTTGAAATAATATAGGTCAAGTCATTCGTCAAGCTGGCTGTCGTTTGTTTTGAAGATAAAATGCTGGATTTTCTCTTCAAAACCTGAAAACGAATTTTCACATTCAGAGAAACCACTTTACACACATTTATTCCAATGGCTCACACTTTACGTTACGACATAAGTATTATTAGTCAAAATTCCACCAAAATTAAATAATAATATTCACAATAACACAAGGAAAACTATTAAAATAAAAGTGCTAGGCGTTGTTACAAAAAATGTCAAAACGCGTTTCTTTGACTTCAATCGACTTTGCTTTGTGTCACTATGCCATTGACGTCTCAGGTGAAGTGACTAATGAATGAAGTGTGTTTTGCGTTGATAGAAATAAGTATTAAAATCGCATGGCTGTTGCCATAAAGACATTATTTATTAGGCACTCAAAAATCTTGCCGGCAAGAACCGTACTTTTGTCATAAAAACGTGCGTGCCAATTCTTGTTCAGGAAGAAATAAAACTGTCTAAATGTAAATCAGGAAATTTTTGGTAGGTCGTATATTAAATCGATATGTCATGTTCAGTATAAATGAGGCCGTTTTTTACTTACTCTCTTTCAGTTTTTTTTTTCAAAGTAAAGCTCGTATCTTTCAATTATTTAACGTTTTGGAGTTTGTGATTTTTGTGATAGAATTTATCAAATGAATATTATCTTTACCCTTAAAACAAAACCGTCTTTTTTTATTTTTCCTTTTTCAGTCTTCCGAAGATTTTTTCATCAGTAGGATCAATGAACTTTTATGTAAAAAATCATGCAGTAAGATACAAACCGATAAAGACGATAGCAGGTTTTTCCGCATTGTTTTTAAATTATATAAAAATCGTCTGATAAACAGCTAGTTTCGTTCGGGTTGGCAATTCCTGAAACTCGTTTGGTTCACGCGACTAAGAAACATTAGCAACAGACTTACGACTTGGTAGATTGCTTGGTAGCAAGTATTTTGTGTTCTCAAAAGAAAATTACAGTTTCACTTCATGAGAAATCGAGTACTTAATATTATCCAGACTACATTTCCCTAAAGGGTTACAGTGTTACTATTTCTTTGTGGAGTGCGTTATTCCATCCAAATAACTGGGTTATTGTGACGTATGAATCGGAACCGCTGCGTTTTTACTGCGGTATAATGGCGGTCCTGCGACGGAACCTTCACGTTTCTCCGACGATTTTGTGTATAGTAAAAGTAGCAGTAAGTCAACGCTTAAAAAAACACCTTTAATTTATTGGTAGACTGCGCAACAAAAGATTGAGAATTCTTTATTATGTAGTAACCATAAAGACATCGTTCGGACAGAGGTCATAATTATTATTTTTATGAACGTTATCAAAAAATACACTTTTTAAGAATTAAAGCAATAATAACGCAAAAAACCTTTACTTTATGACGTCTGCTTATACAAAAAAAATACTCCACATCTGATTCTGTATTGATCTAAAACTTTAGCTAAAGCAATTAAGTCCACATTTGCTCAGTCTCTTTACATAATTATAGTATTTGGGTCAAAATAATTATGTCACATTCGTCACATTGGTTTCCATTTTGATACAACAAGCCAATGCAATCAAGTCGCAGGTACAAAGTTGTTTTACTGACGAAGTTAATTTACTATGGTTGCAGACCTTGCAGGGGCTACAAAGAATTGCTCGGACTAAATTCTTGAACGAGTTTTTAGGACACGACTTTTCTTTTTTAGTAAGTTTGGACAGTTTTGAAATGTGACAACTGAGTTTTAACTTTTTTACTTACGCATAATACAATGGCGTATTCATGTAAATTACAGGAACTTTTTTGGGAAAGTTTTCAGTCATTTTGTAATCCCAGAGTATTAAATACCAACTGTCAATAATTTTGGAACCCAGTTAGGTAAGTATAAGTAACCAGACACTGGCAGAATGGTAACAATAAGTTGCAAAAGCCATTAACCAAAAAGTAGTGGTAGGTAAGTATAACCACAATTAAAAAAAAAACGAAGATACATACACTAGTAATAAAAAACACTCCCGAAGACTTCAAGAGTTAAAATTCCAAGAACAACTATGCCTAAGGAGCCAACAGAGTGAGTGAGAAAAAAAACAGTACCTAAATAACTTTTTGAAGTTTTTTAGAAGATGTAGTATTACACCTGGTAATGCCCGGTATTCAAAATGGTACATAAGAACCTACTGCAATAAAAGTTCCGAGATTTTTATGCTAATATAAATTTTTCTCTCCATCTTCATTCAGACTTATCATCTAGGTAAGCCAGATTTAGTCAAACCGCGTGGAAAATCCATTTGAAAGCCCAAGGTCAGGCAAACAAAGCTCTGTAATAATCCCAATACAACGGCCCCTAGCGGACCAAACTGGAAAGTTCTGAAGTCCTGAGTTCCCTCTTGTGCAAGTTATGAAGTTATCTAAAGTTATTCACCGTTCTCGCAAAATTGACAAAGGTTTATATTGACACGCATGAGCGCATGAGTACACTGCGTGGTATTGTTAGTCGGGTTGCGGAGTTTTGCCGTGCTGCCGCGCAGTGGAACTTAGAATATGAACCTTCGTTTATGGTTCTGTGTAGTAGAATATGGCGATGTTATACTTTCGTTTTGGCAGAAGAAAACATACTTACTACATTTACCGTTCTAAATTTTTTCAGTAGTGTTACCCAAGTAATAAAATGACGCGAAGGAGTTTCAGTCGTAGGCACTTTATATGATCTAGCTAGAGGACAGAGGCTGATTATCGTGACGTACTAGATTGTCGAAGGCCTCTGGATAATATTTAAATAATTTAGTAAACTATTTAAAAAAAATGTAGTACAATTTTTGTTTACATTTATTAACATTTTGTTTTTAATTTCTTGCGAGTTTTACAAGCTTACAATTAAAGTTTCACTAATAAGTAGATATAATTGACAAGATATATGCCATATATCCTATATATATATATATATATATCCTATGCCCAGCAGTGGGTAAGGTCGGGCTGTGGATGATGATGATGATGATGAATTGACAAGACATACGAGTAGCTTCACACCAAACTATAATTCTTGCTTTCCAAGTGCCTTTCAAGTTTCCGGGTAACATCTACCCATATCCCGGAGAACAATCCTTTCCATCCTCTAATGTAATAGAGATAAATGAAGTTCACAATAAAACACTAACCAGAATATACGGTTCACTTGAAGCCCTGCAGACCCTGAGGGAACGTGTAGTGATTCCGGGAAATTGGTCATACTATTCCTGTTTTATCCCGGTATTCACCGTCAAAAAACGTTTCGTAGAACGTTCGTACTTGGTCTTGTGAGATTTGTGAATTGGGATTAGGTTTTTTAGGTTTAGGTTAGGGATTAGGATTGTGGGATTAGGTTTTTTCTTAAAATTATGCCACCATGTTATGGTCGTTAATATAACGCAGAAAAACTGTGAGTCACATTCACCTTTGTTCAGAGATATACTTTATTTTGATGTTATTGAAAATATAGTGTTACATAGAAGAATTTTGTTTTAATTGGATTTTTAATATTCATCAAAAATTTAATTTAATTTTAACTTGCATCCGGTTTTTTTTAAATCATATCAAAACACGTCCGTTACAACACAACTCCGACTTTTTAAATTTCAAGGCTTTAGAGACGAATAACTTTGGGTGAAATCGTAAAAGAAAATTCTTGGTAGATCGATTACAGTTTTCGGGATTTTTGATCCATGCCGGTTTTCCTATGTCGTGTATAAGGAAAATAAAATTTACCCATTCCAAGTTACATATCTACTCGTTGTAATCTGATTGGGACAATGGAGTATACGTACTTATCCACTGAAATAATCAAAAAGAAAGCTGCTTTTACGGAATTCGTAGCACGGCTACGAAACTTGCTATGAAATCCGTAGCTAGATAATATTTACGTTCAATAATGTCTGGGAATAGTCACGTGACTTCTAATATAGAATTGTCATTTCCATACATTTTGCTAAGAGGCCCCACCCCTCTTCTGGGGGGTCTGTGATGTGCTACGAAATTCAATACTCAATACATTTCATTGACATGGAAATTTACTTGTCACAGTGTAGGTAGTTATATCACATGAATCCTTTCTATAAGTATTGCAACAGAATAATAGACAGACCGAGGTTTCAATAGCTAAATTTAATTCTAGTTATTTGAAAGTGTATTCAATCGAAAGTAAGTAGGATGTAATTAAATCACTTTGCCTGTGTGTATACTGAAGGCAATTAGAACATGTTCGAACACATTGTCATCATGTATTTGCAAACTAACAAACCTTTGTCAGGCCAATATAGAGTTCAGACAAGGTTTGACACTTAGCTAATGTAAGTTCTGAATTCTCTCTGCTTTCGGAGTGAATAGTTATGATATGCATCAATTATTTATAATTATGCTTTTAAGAGCTTCTAAATATTGTAAAACCAATTATAATTTGTATAACCAAACACGCAAATGTAATTTTCTAAACGGAACGCGTAAAATATAGGCAAGAGTGTCATATTTTCCTATGAAATTGAAAATATAATAATAATTAAATATTGTAAATATTGTAAATACTGTATTAGTTGTAATTTTCTTTGTGAATAAAACAATGTATGCTATTAAAAAAAAAAATATATACATATATACCTAATTAATGCGTAAAATGCAGACATAATTTATAAATGGATGGAACGCATATATAGACAAATGGGCCATCCAGTAATGTAAGCTGACTTCTCTAGTACCTATACTACATTACGTACCTACTAATAAAGAATCAAGAAACCTCAAATTATTTATCCGAAGTTAAAGTAAAAAATCTTTTTTGTGAATGTATTTTTCGTGTTTGCCTCGTCTTGTTCAGTCGATTCTATAAAGTAAACTTGGTTTCTTCCTATTACCAAAATAAATAGAAATTACACTCAAAGACTTGTAATTTCCGGCCAAATACCTTGTCCCAGAGTAATAAAAATATACCTAAAGAGAAACTACACTGTCGTGGATAAAAATAAAGCCACCCAAATATTATATACAACCCGTTGCGTTTAACCAAAAAAGTGTGGCCTACTTTTTATGCACGCGACTCTGATGCAAGATTCGTGTTGCGTTGTCGCGATAAAAACTTCGTGTTCGATCTACGACGAAGTGCTTGGCCACATCATAAAAACTTCGCTTCGTCGCGATAATCAAAAACGCTTGGCGTCTCGCAGTCAAGCAAAGTGTAGCCAGTCGCACGAACTTTGTCGCGATAAAACCCTTTGATGTGCGTCAATTTACCGACAGTGGCGCGAAGTGATTCGCGACAGGACGAATTGATTCGCGATAGGACGAATGGTTTGGCCAGACGTGTCGAGACAACGCGAATCCTCGCGCTATCGCGATAGTGTGGCCCCAGCAAGAGACTAGTAAGATATCGATTTGTTTTTACTATTACGTATTCTGTGGTTTTGCCAAAAACTACCTAAACTACTATCATAAAAGCCATAATGTGTCAAACGAAAAATTTAACTAAGCACACTGATTTGCAATAACTCCTCTTACAGCCGGTTTCTCGAACGCTAATCAAATCGCAGATCAGTTGACAAAGCAATTAACATGACACACTAGTCAAATCAAATCGGGTTGCACGAACGCTGATCAGACAATAATTAAGTAATCAATGATCATTTTGCGATTGTCAAATCAGTGTAAATTTTCATAGGGTCACACATAATCGAGTAATTCCTTCAGTTCAATCATTCGCTCCTAAACTTCAAAAGTGTCATAGAGTTTTTTCTTTTCTTTGATAATATGTTTGTGTCACGTGTCTTTGTTTACGTTTGAATGGAGGTAAAATTACTTTAGCAATTATGACGGAAAAACCTATCAGAGGTAAAAATTACACTGAAAGGGAAAAGCTAACGCTGACTGCATTAGTTGAAGATATTTTTATGTGTGTGCAGTCTATTGCCCCAATCACATTTGGAAACAAACAAATCCTGTAGAAATCACTCTTCACCTTATTCCGTTCTTCTTCAGTTCTAGGCATTTTGACGAATTGGGGTCTTAATTGGGCAATAGCTGCAGACACTTTTTTAATAATTCGGCAAGCTGCTGATTTATGTAGGCGGATCCGGTCAGCCACTGTTATCTGGAAAGCACCGGTTGCAAAAAAACTTATTGTTAACAGGATTTGTTGTAAGGCACTTATAGATTTACTCCGCAGCGTATGTGGCTTTATGGAGTCCCCAATGAGCGTCACCAAATACAGAACTACAGGCTTGGAGACTCTATAGCGCATCTTGAATTCCGCTTCTGAAAATTCATTAAATGGCTCCACTCTAGCTCTAAACGTTCTTGTGGGTCCAGGTGTATTGTGTTCCTCATCAGATTCACTGCTGCTGCTAATTGTTACATCCGAAAGCGACATACTAAAATCGAAAGATGTTTTTTTATTTTACAAGTATATTTTTTATTGGAAACGATCCATACGTATTGTAAAATATAAACACTTTTGCAGTAGGTAAGTACCAACTTGGAGGTATTTTCGATTTATCTGGTTTAAACACAGCAAAACACAGTAATTTGTGGTAATTATTTCAGCTAATTAGAGCAAAATCACCGATTAGTTGATCGTTGATTTGACAAGAGCTTGACCAAAGATCAACGCCTAATCAGCGTTCGAGAAACCCATTTTGACGTTTGACAAGAGATTTGCCATAATGATTTGACAGGTTAGTCAACTAATCTCTGTTCAAAATCAAAGTACGTAATCAACGTTCGTGCAACCCAAATGACATTTGATTAGAGATTTGACCACTGATTAGTTAATTATGAAGATGATCTGCGTTCGAGAAACCGGCTGTTAGCTGCTCAAAAATTCGTCGAATAGAAATGAAACAATTAGATATTATAAAACAGCTTACGAATAAGCACTACATTTTTTGAACCATCCACTCCGTGCTAATACTCTACATATTATAAACTTCAAATCTGCCTGACCTCACCGGACTTTAAACACTGTTCCACTCCACCAGACTTACTAATCGAGATTGAATTGGGTTTCATTAAAATTCTATAAATCTCGGGTATTTTGTAGTCATTACCAAAGTTTTGAGTAATACCTATCTAAATAATTTAGATAGTATAGATAGCGGGAAAATAATTTGTTAAGTGCTTTAATTATTGAGATAAGAATGTTTATAGCTCAACGAAAAATAAATCTTGCATATGATCAATCCTAAAAAAAAACTTTTTCATTAAATTTTTATTCATCAAAATATCGTCTTATAAAAGGTACGAAAATTATTGCCTAAAACGTTACGGCAACATTTTAATTGTTAAAATAACACACATTCTCAAAATGGCTGCTTCTTTTCCAAAACTCAGAAAAAGTTTTAAAATAAAAATGCTGGTTCTAATTTGCAGAATTTCAGCGTAGAGCGTAATCAAATATTTAAAACTGAAATTAAAACTTGCAAATCTACGATATGTTTAACTTAATTATTCTACAAACTGCATGCAAATTCCATCGTTTTATAGCGGTGACGTTGTTTATTGGTTTTCATTATTGTAAATAGATTGTGATTGCATTTCTACGTTGTCATGCCAAATGGAAAAGTTTTAACCCTTACATAGCCGGCGGGTTCCCATAGTGTAATATTCACTTTTGTTACCGGACTATAAAATCCTAAGAACGTTTTCCTGTAGCTACAACGGTTCAAGTAGATGCTCTTACTGCGTATCTCAAAAGTTTACCCTGTAGCACAGATCGTATAATAATATACCCTGTAAGTATATCACCGTAGCAGATTGTCCAAAGTGTGATGGCCAAGAAATTAATTTGACTCAAGTTTTAAGATGAAGCACATTCTGTTGAGAAATTTTGTGCTCTTGTACTTATGTAAAAATTTAAATTTATATCGCCTCGTCTTGTTGCTGGATAAGCGAATAAAGATTGCCGTAAATTGGTTTAACTTCTGGGAGTTTTTTCATGTAATATTTTAACCAATTCTCTTGTTGCATTTTTCTTAACTTATTTTGACAGCACTAAAAATGTCACCGTCTTTTTCTCATAAACTGAAACGACAAAGACGGCTATAACTTTAGCGCTGTCAAATTAGGTTAAAAAACGCAACAACAGAATCGCCTGCAATGTTTATCTCACTAATTAGTTATGCTGATAACAATATTCACCAAAACGTTGATAAAGCTTCATCATCGATTATTAGTTGTTAAAACTTTACCGCTAAGTTTGTTATCACAGCAAACATCGTGAGGGGTTAAGCCGGTTACAAACATTACCACTTACCCTTCACATCTTAGAACTTTACGGGCACGAGTGGATTAAGATCAGTTCACATAGTCATAGAGAGTATACAATAGAGGGTGTAGTATACAAAAGATCACTCCCGAACCCTTTTAATAAAGTACCTATCAATATGAAAAAGCCTCAAAGATCTGCTGGAAGAAAACTCTTCTAGCTTGTGTAGAATAAAGAATTAAGATAGTTTTTCTATGGTGGATCCATAGAATAAAAATCTTAATTCTACGCGATGATTCGGTTCCAACGCGCGTTTTTTCGCGTTTACATCTAGAGACTCTATTCTATTTTCGATTCCAAAAATACTAGATCGCGCTTATTTTCTTTTCACGCGGGCGATGCTTTCACTTCAATAAATAAAACCCGCCCGCAACATCCATCTCCATCGATTGTATTTGTTTTTAATATAATGTATTTATAATACCAACAAGAGCATAGCTCCTAAGTTAATGTATTTGAAATATGAATCACAATCTCACCACAAATGTTGAAGTGAATGACATCAGCTGTTGAGAACTTATGAAATAAAAATCACAAATATAAAACCTTATGTAATTGTGCAAAAAAATATTTGCAAATATAAAAGCTTTCTTGTGTTATTATTTTGTTGATTGATCGATGTTTTGCAGTCTTTGACAGCTTTTTATCAGTAGTGTGCGCTTAAATATTTGATCGTGCGAGTGTTGGTCACTGAAATAGTTGGGAGACGAAGGTCAATACTGTTTGCATTAATTTTAGGCTTGGTAAAGAAAATTCAAGTAGTTTGACACCACAGAAAAACATAGTGACTATGTTTAGTGAAATTCGTATGAGACGCAATCTAATACTTTTTTTTATGATAAAAGTAATGGGACAAGCTTATAGCTCACCTGATGTTAAGTAGTAACTTCTGTCTATAACAATGCATTACCTCACAGAGCAAGTCTAATGAGGACGTGCTCTGTAAGGCAATGCACTGCGTCCATCACTCTGAGACGTAAAGATCTTGAAATCTCATGTGCCTGTAATTACTTTATGATAATTTGGAAAAGAAAATAATAGTGTTTACTTATTACGGAATCTCAATGACAAAAGATGCCTACTCAGGTACTTAACGAAGATACCTTACAGACTATCAATAAAACTAAATTCCATTATAAAAGTTACCCATTTCATTTCTTAGGCAAAACACTCAAAAATCACAGAATAAGAACACCCTTTTACAAAATGCCACAAAACTGCAACCTTTATGATGCCTGGCGCGTGGAAATATAATTTTTTAAGATTTAGAAATTTTTGAATTCCGAATATTTCTACTAAGGAAAAATATTCACCATTTTGCCTTCTTCTTCTCTTCAGTAATGGCCTGTGTCCGTCATTTCGACAGACAATTTTGCCAATGTCAAGTGTTAAAATTGTAATAAATAAGTAAAGTCAAGTCATTTGTCAAGTCGGCTGTCGTTTGTTTTGAAAAGAAAATGGTGGATTTTCTCTTCAAAACCTAAACCAAACGACAGCCGACTTGACGAATAACTTGACTTTAATTATTTCAATTAACTCACTTGACACTGGCAAAATTGTCTGTCGAAATGACGGACAGAGGCCATAAATAAAAGAAGAAGAAGATACTTCACAAATGTACAAACTGATGCTAGCTCTCCTCCTTTGAGAATCCAGCTGAGATAACGGAATGCGTATGCGGAATGGTTAATCTTTTAAGCTGTGGCAACATAACCAGCTTATTTTAAAACAGTTCAAAGGTTAAAAGCATCTTTGTTTGACTTTACTTTGTTCAATTCAAAGAGAGTTGTAGCCTCAGGATACGTGAGATTATCCGGAGCTAGTTTTATTTTCATACTTCAGGAGCAGAGGAATTCTATTTGCCACTAGGTACCAACCAATATCTTTTCAACTTGCCACCTATACCTTTTTGTTACCAAAGTAACAAAAATACAAGTACCTATATTCTTTATGAAGCTGCTGTAGAATGACAGGGAGTTTGTAAAAATAATACCTACCTCTAAAGGGCACGCCCTTGGAGGATGTGCTGTGTGAGATATCGCAGTTGTTATAGGCGAATATAACTACTAAATATCACGATTGTCTCGTAAATTTTTCACAAATAAAATATTTCAAGTCAAATTCGGAAGATAAATTAAAGAAGACGCCTAACCACACAGAATCCATTGTGTCCTAATAACGACCCTAATCAATCAACCTTTATGAACTAAAATCGACAGCAGAGACACCTTCACCCGAAATTATTTAGGCTTTTCATCCCTTTCATGAAATCATTGGCTTCCATATTATTCTGTTACCACGCGAGCAAAGCCGTGTGCGACAGCTAGTATGAAATAAAAATCGGGTGCACTTTTTACGGTATTACAAAAAGGTTAAAAAAAAGTCGCTGAGAATAAAACTGCACGTCTCGGGAAATGACTATAACGACAACACTTAATGATTTTAAACATAAGGAACTAGGTATTCTACATCATTCTACATTCACTAAATACTGGCTCTTATACCCCTAATATTAAAATCAGTTCAAACTTTTGATACTCAAAGTTCAAGTTCACATCGCATTTTCCCCGAAAAAAGGTTACAGAAGCATACTGCGGATATTTTTATTTATTGCGTTTACAGAATGTTTGCGCAGAGGAATAAATCTCTTTTGTATCACACTCGGGGTGGAATGAAAAACGTGCATTGTGCATGTTTTAACTAAATTACAACCCTATTTTCAAGAAATGGCCACCGTACTTAATCAGCGTTTCGGCGATCGTAGCGCACAACGCTGCGGTGTGCAGCTCAACGCAGAGTACCGCGTTTGCTCCTCGCCGCTGACGCAGACTGCGACGTAACAAAAGACCATACTAGACGTTTTCCATAAAATTATGTGTCCGGCGCTGCATGCCGCATACCGCTGCGTTGTGCGTTACGATCGCGAGACCAAAGCTTTAGCCGTGAAAACGCTAGTTAAGGTAAAAACGTCTCTATTCGATGTGACCACAAGGATTAATTTGAATTACAATGTAAATAAAATAAATAAATATTCACGGACACTTAACACAACGCCTTCTAGTCCCAAACTAAGCAAAGCTTGTACGATGGAAACTAGATGGCTGATAGAATACATACACTTTTTTTTTTGTAAGTACATACTTATAATACATAGAAACACCCAGAATCTAGACTTCAACAAGATATCTACTTTTAGATTAGATTAGTATTTTTCTTTTTTTACCACCGTTATAGACGGCCACCGTTCTCTATAAAAATCTGCTTTGAAAATTTTGATAAAGTTCTGTTTTCATATTTTCATAGTTAAAAAGTTCAAACGTCTGCTCTTGTTGAACTTTTGGATGCAGAAAAAAATTAACTTAGTGTTTTTTTTTCTATTTTGTGAACTCCTGAATTATTTCTGTTATCTGACTATAATCGACCACCAAAAGTCAGTTTAGACTTAGATGTGTACTTAGTCCAAACGAGAAAAAACGCGACGCGAAGAGATTTCTCTCTCTCGATTTTCACACGGTCACGACCTAACACAGAAATATTACTATTATATTCAGTTGTACATGTCTTCTATAAAAACCCCGTTTTGAATAAAAAATTGTGACCCTCCTGACATCCAGCATAAGTTTGTTACATCAACGCTTATAGCTAAGTATTCTACGCTATATTATAGAGAAATTACATTGATTTTCCCATTATATTTTTGAACTGACTTCAATTCAGTTGTATTTTTTACATTTTCCATTCTTTATCGACTGTAATTGATCCATTCAATTAAATAATTCCAAATAACTAATAAAAGGACCTTAGGTTTCTTTGATGTGTGATTACGTTCATTATTTCTGTAATTAAGACGAAAGGAGAAAAGGACGAGATTTTATCTACCCTCAGTCTGAAAGGTACTTTACAGACCCCTGTGGTGTCTCGTAGTAAGAAATAATTACAATGAACCTTACCATCTATTTCTAGATGATTTATTCAAATAAAACAGAGCTTAAAAAAAGTGACTAAAAGAAAATACATTTCAACACTGTAAGACGTAGACATAAGAGCGAAAGCTGCTCGTCATACACTGATAAATAAATAAATTCAGAGGGTAGTTCAGATTCAAAGGTATTTGGGTGAATTCCAGTTTGTATTCGAACTTTTACAGAATGATTCTGCATACGTATGGGCGACCAAGAAATTGGTTTACCACTCTAAGGCTGAACATCATTTGCACGTACAAAACATCGAGGGCTATTTTCGCTTGACAGATTAATAACTGCTACGTCAGAATCCTGTTTATTTTTTCCTTAGCGAATAATTATGTTACTGGGAGATGTCATCAAAAGTGGTAAACCAATTTCTTGGTCGCCTATACATATCAACGTACATAAGAATCACTGACGGCAGAATTATTTACCAGCTGAAACCTCCAATTATGAAGTGCATTGCAGAGCCCATAGTCGTAGGAAGAGTTTTATTTTGTTCAACGAAGCGAATATCAAAAAGCAACGTGCTTATATCTTGCATGAAACCCCGGAACATTTGCAAACGATTTTTCTTGACACAAAAACTGCGAGTTTTTCGATTCTCGCTTTTTGTTAATTAAGAAAACAAAACTCAGACTTCGGCCTCAGTAGAATATACAATGAGACTAATTGGGATCGCGCTTTACATAAGTGCCTACAAATTGTTTTACACCTAAAAGCTTTCATTGAAACCCCTTGTTTTTACATAATTTGCGGGCGCTGAAACTCGTGAATATGTAACAAATACGAAACATTACCCTGTCGACATGCAAGGTAAAACGATTCTTATTATGTTGGATTAAGATTTGAAATCATCAGTGGATTACTGACTGGAACTTGGCCACTATAAACTAGCATAATTTTGTTTCAAAATGTATACTTGCCATTCAGAGACAAAATATTTTTATAGGGCCTCCGACATGGCTTATTATCCTTTTACTACAATTTGCGAGCTCTTCTCTTTTTTTACCTTCTCTTTTATTTGAATCTGGTTTTTGGTCTTCTTCATCAATCTTTCCAGACAGAAAAATTTATATGCTGTTTTCCACATTACATGCATTTAAATACTACCTACAGAGGTCAGTCTGTTTTATAACTTTTCCATTTACAGGTACCTATAAATATAAGTTAGCTAACACAATTTATTCTACACTAGCCGTCTCCCGCAGCGTTGCTCGCATTAGAGTGTGACTTTTCAAAATTCCTTTCTTAGTGCACCCCTACACTACATAAGGATACTACCTTCCAAATGTCATACCTCTAGGACTTACAGTTTAGGCTGTGCGTTGATTCTCTGTCAGCTTCAAAAGAGTTTTATATATATTGATGATGATATAATTTTATCTACGCGTATTTGGAGCCTGTAGAAAAAACCTTTTACTAAGCCGTACTAAACTGACCCAATCACGCGCCGCCACGGTTTATAGAGTAATAAAAGTTCAGAGCCTATTCATTGTGGTGGCAATCATTACTCTACCCTAGTCCCTAGCTCACCAGGCTCACCACATACTGTGATTGTGCTACAATTAAACCTAGCGGCTGTTAATCTGGCACATGATAGTTGAAGTAAACGACCGTAGGTACGTACCAATAATCTGATCGTACCAATACTGATCAAGCATCTTCGTACGTAAGATTAGTTATTTTTATTACCCAAGAACCACATAGATGGTCAGAGTGGTGGGTGCAGCAATGCATCACAGGGCACGTCCTCAGTGGATGTTAATTCAGTAACTCAGCAGATAGATAGATTAATTTATTGTTTCATGTTGGTATACATATTTGACAAGTGTAATAAAACCACCCGAAAACATCAGTTTTCCCCATGGATAACTTTCGCCATGGAACTATCAGCTATCCCATACATTTTTGGTAAATACGCGTCTGTAACTATTGCATGTTGTATGAAAGTGCTTGTTTTTTTGCGATGTCGATGGTTGCTAAGGTAAAGTTGTTCCTATTGATGTCTACTTTAACCCTTCGAACGTTTCAAAGACGGTAATTATTACACGTTATTTTATATCTACCAATTTCCCGTTTATAAACTTTTATTACTATTGGTTGTATCACAGAGACTTCTCACATCTCAAGGCAATGAAACAGACAAGGCAACATGACGGCCAGCGCTCGATACAGGCCGTGACATATTTTGTAGCGCTATACTAACTATAGGTACTTACTTATGTAGGTATGTATTGTACACTCAAATCTGCGGTAAAGACGGTTATTGGAATGGTTATCGGTTCTAAATAACAAATAAGGCACTTACTTACCTACTAATGGCCAAACGTTTTAAAATTGATTAAATTGTGAACCAAATAACATCTTTTTATTAAGAAAATCGTTTACTTATTATATTTTATGCTTCTAAAACTTATGTTAAGTTCATCATCATCATCTTCATCATATCAGGCTATTTATATAATCACAGCTGGACATAAAGCCTCTAAGCCCCCGTAGATTTCTAGAAAAAAACAATTTATAGCATTCTCCATCCATTCGTATTAACATTGTATTAACAATAGCATCAGTCCGACGGGTGGACCCGCCTTCCAGTTCGTGGTCGCTATTCAGAATCTTTGTTCCCCATCGGTTGTCACTTTTACGAGCTTTAAGTATATGGCCCGTCCATTGCCATTTCAACTTGCTAATTCTGGAGTTACGTTATATTAAGAAAAATCTTTGCTGGTAGTTTTTAAATAAAAAGTGTTCAATTCTGTTAGACGCAGAGGCCGCTAAGGGGATTTTTGGACAAAAAAATCTAGGAATCCTCTTCGCAAGGAGAACACACAGGGGATTACTGGAATACGCCGTTAAGTCAATGCCCCCAAGGTTGCAATTATGAAACACCATTATAAAACAATACCAACTCAATAATTATAACAACCTACGCCCCAAAAATATTTAATTGGTTACCACAAATGTAGCCAGTGACCTTTATAAACCCATTATTTTTATTGTTCACGATATCGGTCTGTATTTATCGACAAAGGTTAACTTTTTATGGTTGTACTGTACACAGCCAGTGTGAACACAAATATCTTAGAAGTGCAAACAGTTTTAATGGTTGCGTAACTGCGTGTTTCGACTAAAAACATTCACAATAAAACCTTCACAAACGATTTGTTTTACAATCAAGAAGATCCTCAAAACCATCAGCACAAGATTCAAAATGTCAAACATCCGCAAGGTTTGGCGGTGGAAACGCAAATCGATATCTGCACAGAGTTGTGTATGTTTTATTGTGAATGTTTTGCAGTGGATACGTACAGTAAGAACATTTGCATTTGCAGTGTGCGAAGCGAATCAATGCTACAGAGCTGAAACCTTGAAGTAGCAAGGAACATTTTTTTTATTTGACCATTTGATTCGATTAATAAAGCTCATTCTGCCCTTGTTTTCATTATAATGTCACACAAGCAACTCCACCCTGTATTATAGCACCTAGTGCTTTAATACAGGGTGGACTTTCGATCCGAAGGTCGTGGGTTCAAATCCCGGCCGTGCATCAATGGATTTTTCGTTCGAAAAATTTATATGTGCATTAAGACGAGCTTTACGGTGTAGGAAAACATCGTGAGGAAACCCGCGGCTTAGTCAGCTCCGCACGTATTGACCTTGTCTTTCCTGTGGATATGGCTGACTAGGCTGAGAGGATGGTATAGGTGCTGGGCAAGCCTACTCCATCTAAACATTGTCCCAGGCACTACAGTGTCCCGTTAAGTGTAGCCATAGGTTGCTCCTGACGCTGTATAAATCATCTTCAATAGATGTAAAGGCCTATTATTATTAGTGCGGTAGCTATCTAGTATAGTAAGAACAAAATATAGAGCAATGCCACAGGTATACCTAGTACTTCCATTCAAAGAACTGGAAAATGTATGAAAGCAGCTCATATTTACCGAAAATACAAAATATAACAATGTAATTGTTTAAATATTGAAACGGCGAACAAACCCCTTTAGAAAATGGAAGTGCAAAAGATAGGGTTGCCAATTTTTGCGTAAGAACAAAATTCATTGTGCAAACTAAAACAATTGAAATGATACTCAACTCAAGCAGAACAAAAGTTGGCATAGATTTTTCAACTTGGTTTATGGCTTTTGAGACTTGAGCATTCGCCAACTGAAACTATCAAACAACTTGCTTTATTTTCTTATGCACTACCGCTTGGCACTACTAGTAGAATGAACGGAAAAAAGCATTTGAGCATTGCACTGAAACAAACTGACACAAGCCCCTCCTTACTATACGCCTAACAATATTTCAATCCATTTTTTTCATAATTTTATGACAATTATCCATTGTCTTTGAGATATTTTACAGGGCCTCTTTATATTTAACAAAACGCATCATTGGCTAAAATAAATCCATTCTAACGACACTATTGAATGCGACATGGTGACAGCAATTTTTTTTATAATAAGTATAGTGAAGTTTTCATGGTTGTCAACCCTAGTTATTGCGCACCCATTGTCAAAATGATCCGAGATATACCGGACAGTACCATTGTGTTGGGGCCTTGGCCCGTGCTGTCCAGCCGAGCAGGGAGTTAACTGTAAAACCATTTGAACCATTGAACATTGAACTATTTGAACCATTTGAGTTACATTACGTGGCCGCTATGTGCAGTATACGCGGTCTCTTGCTGAATGGGGTCGTCACCACGCAATGTAACTAAAAACGATAAAACGATCATTTACAGAAGCACTGACACAGTAGCACTGACAGCTTCTCACACGATATCTCATAATCTATCTTGCATAGACTCAAATCAAAGCTTCAATCGTATTTTCAAGCAGTTTTGATGTCGGAATATTTTTTTTTCTAAAGCGTGCAATTATATTACAAAGCATTTCAGTTATAACACTTTAGCTCTGACTTAATATAAATACTGAAAAGCATAAAATAAATATTTTCAGTCTAAATCTCGTTTCACTCGTTTCAAAGGCGTTTCTAAAATGAGATGCATATGAACGTATGAACGTGATACGCGTCTACGTGACTATGAAAAGTAGACTTTTAGTCGTCTAAAAATGGCTTAAAAACTAATTTTTGGTAAGTCGCTAAACTGGTACAAAATAAGTAGACAGAAAAGCTGGTAAGTGGACAAGATAATAATATGTAATAATGTAGACTAGCTACGGCGTAGTCGCGTAGCCTCGTAGACGTTCGTAGCGTACAAGTACAAATGCTACAATCCTTTTCACACTATTTGATTATAAGTGTAGGTGTGTTGTGTATGTTCTTATAAGTTAGGTAAGGAGAAGGAGATGACACCAGCTAAGACTCTTTAGGCATTTTGCTACAAAGCGTTTTAGATGTCCCGCTCATGAGCGTTCCAGAGCACAGAGACAAACTATGTTATTGCGTTCCAAGTAGTAAAAGTAGCAGGTTTATTTATTTTCAACTACTTTCTTCCTACTTGAACTCTAACATGAGACGTAAAAAAACATGATAATTGATGTTTTGAAAATTTTATTAAAATATTTTTACATTATTTCTTATCAGCTAGCATATTTAGGAAATTAATTATATAATTTTATTTGCATTTACAGTAAAACTCATTAGTCATAACCTATTTTTTTAACACATTTTCCTCTTCCATTACACATACTTAGGTAAGTTATGTTCCATCATGACGAAGTTGTATAAGTAGATAGAAGGTCGACCCTTCCTTGACCTCACGAGATTCACAAAAAATGGGATGCATAAAAATCTAATCCAACGGCTGTATTTCTCAAATGGCGCGAAAAATAAGGTTTCGTATCGGATTATTCGTGACAATATCTAAACAGAAATCGAGTAGGGACAATTTATTTTCCACCTAAATTCCGAAGATCTCATTGAGATAAAGGTCAAAAACCTTCCGAATTTCGATGAAAATCTGCGATATACTGAACAATTCAAAAAGTAAACCTTATTTTATATTTATTATTTTAGCCGTAAGAAAATAAAAAGCGGCTTTTTTAAGGTTATCGTTCTTAAAAAAATACCAAATTCCAGTTTGTAAAAGTACGCAGTTGGCTTTTGATTTAGTTACAAAAAATACCGTTGCTAAGTGACAGGTGAACTTTAACCCCTCTAAAATAATGATCTATTCTCTAGCAAACTTTTGAAGCAAGAGCTGTGAAAGGTCAGAACTAGTATTACACTCGTACAAATTTAGAATGAGTGAGATCGCGAGCGGGTCAGGGCAAAACCTCGAGTCTGGTAACTGTTGAAAAAAAAATATTTGAGAGAAAAATTTATTTAGATAACTCATATTGCACATACATATTATACTGCTAATTATCTGGGCCAGCGTATCAGTATTGCTATTCAGCGCGGCAATGCAGCAGTGTCTTGGGCACGCTTCCGATTCTTAGGATGGAATTGTAGTTCTATTTGGAATAAAATCTGCGTATCCAAAATGTTCGATTGTATTTTGTATTTGGACCAGTTGAGCTATCTATAAATCGTTTGCAACGGTTTGTAGGTAGCTCAACTGTTTCATGTGTATTCTGTAAATATTGTAAATACTGTATTAGTTGTTATTTTCTTTGTGCACATACATTAAGTATTATATGTCCAAAATACTCTCTTCTGTTGCAGTTAAAGAAGTAAAAAGCTAGGGAAACATTTACGAATCCAACGTTATGAAGTACGCAGGGAAAGCCTTATTTACATTATTATTTTATTGGTACGCCATTTTGGCATTTACACGTTACACGACATACAATAATAGGCCCCAAGATATTAATAGTTTAGATTATTTAAAGCTTATTTCAATTATGTAAGTACGTACCTAATATTTACAAAATTCTAATATTTTGGCCATTAGAATATTTATCTACGATTTTAAAAACGAGCAAGATTTAAAGCTACTTGTGCACTAGACGACCAGACAAGCGACCAGCGATCCGCAGCCAGCGGTCAAAATCCACAAATTGTGATTCAATTTGACAAATTCATTTGCTTTTACGTCGCTGTCGTCGAGAGTTGTTCATTCTTTTATGACAGTTATATTACTACAAAGATGTTAGTAGGGGTTGAATGCCGCGACCAGCTATCACAGTCGTCTTGTGCGCTCGTGCGCTACGAAGAAAGATAGTTTTAGGTTTACTAAGATACAAGGACGTAATTGATAGGGCAAACAAAAAATAGGTCTGAAAATAAATATGTATTAGCAGAGATCTTATAATAATGTAAATATATGATAATTAACAATACTTTTATGATACAGGAAAACTACAGATTTTGATTCTACAATTAGCACCACACGACTAAAAATGGTGTTAAATAATACACCCTATATATTATTTCTAATCGACAGTAATTCTTCTACTAAAATCCAGTAAAATCATTTTTTATAAGATATGATAAAATTCAAAAACTGCATTATATGACTTTTATTACATCGAAAACAAATTTCAATGCTATTTTACCAGATTTTACTAAGAAAATTACTCTCCTCGGATAAAATATAAAGGGAAAGAGAAGAACGTGATATAGATTAAAGCTATACTTATACTTACTTAACTAATATCGGGACGAAAGGACTACAAACAAACAACAAGAATTCTTATTTACATACATCAAAATTGAACACAAACCTAAAACATCGTTTTAAAATAAATGAGCTTTTTGATTGTCGAAACACCATCAATCGAAACAAAACAACAAATTGGTCGTTTTTAGATTATTCATACATTAGTAATAGTGAGGCGCCGAGGGCTTCTTGGCCTGTTAATATTGCTGACAGATCCCCGAACATGGACTTGCACAGAACTGTGAGGCATGTCCATCGTTGAGTGCAAACTAGCTGCTCTAGAGGTCCGCGGAGATGGCACACAGATTCTTAAATCCACTGCGCTGTGGAGACTCGTAGCTCTTGAAGATCTGGGGGTGGAATGGGATGCTTCCGGGGGGAGTAGTGCCGGGAGATCAGCGGCTGATCGGGAGCGGCGCGGGGGGCTTTCAGGGATCAAAGCCATCCCGCCCATACTGCCTACGAAGACTGAGTTCTGGGGAGAAGTGGCTTGATTAGTTGCTTCGATCGGGGATCAAGTTTCATTACATTTTCTAGTTCAGTCCACCACCTTCGTAGATACAATTTTCATGATAGTACGAGTATATAGACTTTTCTTTAACTTAATAATAATAATAATAAATAGATTTAAAAAAAAAACTAAGGGATCATTATTTTGGCAAATAATAAAATTGAAATACCTTCAAAAAACCATAGGCGTGGAATGAATATAGAGCGAAAACAGGCACGATTTTGATGCCTGGTTTTTAACGTTAACCACATAGAGTAATAGAATACAGACTACTACTGTTTTACTATCTTTGTAAGCATCATCATCAACCTATTCAACCTACTTACTGCTGGACGTAGGTATCTTCTAAGGGCCTATCCATATGCCCATAGGCCCTTAGAAGATAGGCTATGATATACATAGCCTATCCATTTAGTAAATTGGGTATCTACACCACGTCAAAATACACCTACATTAAAATGGATTATAAAAAATGGGTTTACCTGTCGAAGACGATGAGGAACGTATCCACAGGGCTGGTACGCCGGGAAGGATGCCCCGCAGTCGTAGGACACGCATCCTCGCGATAACGAAGCACGGTGCTGGACATTTACAGGTTATTTACATTGTAAAATTACGTAAATTACAATTGTAAAAACAGTTGTTATTACAAAAGGTAAAATTTCATAAACTCTCAAAATCAAACAGTAGTGCTTTAGTGGTGCGTCTGTGATTATATTTTTTTTATTCCTTTGATAGGATTGCGCTAAAAGTTGTTGTTCTTACGAAAATAATGAGGACCTAATTCACACGCCTACGTTAGGGATACCATTAGTATTTTTTAAGATTTTTTATTAAAAAAATTATTCTTTGTAATGTCGCACGCCAACCTCCTCATTACACCACCACGTTTGAGTTGGCTGGCAGACAATGCTTTCAGTATTAAGTCCACCCTTTGTAACAAATTTATTATTTTGTGCAATAAAGTATTAAATAAAATAAATAAATATTAGTTAAGGAATACACACATCATGGTTAGTATCATCAGCTGTTGCTGGAAACACGTTCTCTTGATTAATTTTACGTGCACGACCTTAATAATGATGTCAATTCAATGGATTACCCTGTCTACACAAAGGCACATGAGATTGAAGAAAAACTTACAAGAGGTGGCGCTGCAGAGATGGAGTTCTCCAACACACAACTCTGTCGATGCTGCTGTTGGAATTTCGGCTGGTAGGGCTCCAACATCCTGAGAATAATACTTTTATTTACTTTTTTGGTGAAATGATTAGTAATTTTATCAGTTTCATGCGCTAAAAAACTTTAGACAAAGGCCAGTATGCTAGTTTACTTACTGCTCAAGCACTGATCCGGACTCAAGCATAGATTTTTGTATGAAAATCTCTACTCTAATCTTTCGTATCGGCCGTAGTCACTACGCAGAAAGATTTTTTGTATTATGAGTGCGGTGGTAGACTCAATGAATTAATGAAAAAAAAAAATTATTATTAGAAATTTTGATACTTAATACAGCTATTTTGATTTTGTTGTAGCAGTATTGGCTAGCACTTTTTTAACACATGTAGGCTCAAACGCTGTCGTGAGGAACCGTGGTTTAATCTACCCCAACAAGCAGACCAAATATCTCTATAACAATTGTACCAAATGGGAAAAAAAATCCTATCGAGCCCACTATGCAAATGAGTGGTCTCGAAGGGATTTTTTTTCCATCCGGCCCACCAATGGGAGGCCGGTGGGTTCGATGGGAATAAGCCCGTATTAATATAGATATATTTTTGTAATTTTCTCAGTGAGTGTCAAAAAACTTCACTATATCCTAACCCTGTTTTACTTGCTAGAAATGGCAAATAAAGTACTACGTACAGCTTATAGACGCACCTGATCTTGCCCCAGCGGTTGAAGAAGAGAGCGATGGCTGCCACCCACAGGAGAAGAACAAATGCAACTATTAGCGCTTCTTCGGCTCTCACCACGACGCCACTGCCATCTGTGGACAAAGATATTCTACTGTCAAAACGTATATTCTGTACTCCACCGAACACCGCTGTACTCTGTATGGTTATACCTACACAGATAGCCAATTAGTGAAATCTCTGGTAAAAAATATTTTTACGAAACCGAGGAATTGAATTTACTTATGTTTTATTTTGTGTATAATCATAGTTTTTTTTAGTCGTTATGGTTACTGTTTTTTTTTCGCTTTGCGATCAAAACCCTTAAAATCAATATATATAAAACTCTTTTGAAGCTGACTTAGAATCAACGCACAGCCCAAACTATAAGTCCTAGAGGTATGAAATTGGGAGGGTAGTATCCTTATATACTATAGGGGTGCACTAAGAAAGGAATTTTGAAACGTCACACTCTAAAGGGTAGAACGCGAGCAACGCCGCGGGCGACGGCTAGTAAATTATAAAATTAAATTGTATTAGTACATAGGTATTGTATTAAATAAAAAAACCCCATATGACCGCGTTGAGCTAGTAGGTAATAGGTAAATAAAGAACTTCGTTAAACTCTTTGGTGAACCCAAAGAGTTTAACGAAGTTCTTTATTTAGTACTTTATTTCTTTCAAAGGGTTTTCAGCTGAAAAAATACTTCTATTAGGATTTATTATTTACTTTGCGTGCGAAGTGTATTTTTTTTACAAATTAAGTTGTTTTTCAGAAAGGGTTTAAGCGCCTTTTGTAATTTATTGCCAGTCACGTCAGTCACGTAGTACCAACTGAATTTTATATTTAGAAGGCATTCTCACATAACGCCTACCTACTCCTCGTTATTGGTACGGTGTGCCATCTGCCCTCGTCAAATGAATAATTCCATTGGATACCTTGCTTGGGAAGCTTTCTTACAAATGGGATACCATACAATTTTGTGCCTGTGTAATTTATTTTTGTATACCAGGCGTCATGGCTCAGTCGGTAGGAGCTCTGCCTTCCGTGCTGTGGGTCGTGGGTTCGATCCCCACCGAGAACAAACATTTGTGTGTTGTAAACATAGATGTTTGTTCTGTGTCTGGGTGTTTCTATGTATTTACAAAAAAAAATGTATATATGTATTCTATCAGCCATCTAGTTTCCTTCTTACAAGCTTTGCTTAATTTGGGACTCTGAAGGCGTTGTGTTAAGTGTCCGTGAATATTATTGTCCGTTATTTACCTACCTACCTATTTTATACGAAAACCACATAGTGCCGGAACTTTTAGATCTGGAGCAATAAATGCTTGTTGGGGACAAATAAAGATTTATCTTATCTTATCTCTAAATGTTGGACCTATTAGCATCATAATATTCTCATCTAATTTTCCAGTTAACAAAAATAGACGAACTTACTAGTGATTCGATAACCTTCCTCTTCTTTTTTCTTGGGGCTGTTCGGTGGCCAGGGCTGCCACGAATTTGCCAATGTCAGTGTTTATTGGCGTTTACTTGTTTACTATTCTTTTAACAAAAGCAGAGGAGTAGGTAAGTAATCTCGATAACCTTAGTCACTAGTGCTACAGGCTGCCAAAGATCTGACACGAATGCTGACAGACCCTTTTCCACACTGTCACCCCAAGTCAATACAAGTTACTGAACACTATTAATCAGACACAATGTCAATGGACACTATGGCGGAAATGCTTGATTCAGCAGAAAATTGGAAGTGAAATTTCGTTTCAGAAGTTTGGTATAGTTTGGTCGGTTAAAAAGTGGCTTCTTACGCTCTTTATATTTTACTAGCTGTCGCCCGCGGCGTTGCTCGCGTTCTAGAACCTTTAGAGTGCGACTTTTCAAAATTCCTTTCTTAGTGCACCCCTACACTACATAAGGATACTACCTTCCAAATTACATACCTCTAGGACTTATAGTTTAGGCTGTGCGTTGATTCTCTGTCAGCTTCAAAAGAGTTTTATATATATTGACTAGCCGTCTCCCGCGGCGTTGCTCGCGTTGGAGTGTGACTTTTCAAAATTCATTTCTTAGTGCGCCACTACACTATATAAGGAACCTACCCTCCAAATTTCATACCTCTAGGACTTATAGTTTAGGCTGTGCGTTGATTCTCTGTCAGCTTCAAAAGAGTTTTATATATATTGATGATGATGATGATATTGATTTCCAAACACTACAAAGATAGAATGTCAAATAAATAATAAAAGTTTTAGATGATATGAAATTAATTTAAAGGCCTTAGTACTTGCCTTGTTTTGATGATCTGCCAAACAATAGTAAAGGCTCATACACCGTAATGAAAGGATTAAATGTGTCATAAAAATAAACGTAGGCTTAAAGTAAAACGTTTGGTATTTTCACAGTGTCAAGCACCAGTTTGTGGTAGAGTGATACTGACACTTAGATAGGATTGGCTCTTATGGACCGCAGTGGTAGTCGGTAGTCCACTGTGCCTATTTTTGACACCAAGCAAATCGCATTGCTGTGTTTCAACTTAAGAAGTATCAATTCTTTAGGTGCTTTGTCAACTCCATCGTCAAACACATGTTAGAGCTAGTAACTCATCCATAGAATTGCCTCGCTGCTGGTAAGTTTTTCGATAAGTTTTCAGCCGACTTCATAAAAAAAAAAGAGATTCTCTAATTGCTCAGTGCGTACTCCTAAATAGCTGATGATTTCGGTAAACTTTTCTGTGGTCATAAACCTAAGTAATTTGTATTTTTCGTATGCTAACCTAACGTAATATACATAGATTAGGTAAAATAGCATATCAAGCTACCCTACAGTTTTTATAAAAGAAAATGCAGTACCAAACGTAGCGTTTGTTGCCAACTGTTACAGGGTTCGGGACATCAAGGTGCCCTTGAAACTGCCCTGTAGTTTTTATGCCAATAGTAAAAAAAAGCAAACCAAACCATTTATTTGTTACCAACTGTTTTAGGTTTCGTCACTCAGAAAATGTCTGAAAAATACGCAACTTTGACCTCCAAAAACTAACTTGTGCTAACCCCCTAACTGTTTAAGACCCAGGTGCCTATGAGTTTTAGCAGCGTAAGTATCATAAAGCTCCCCGTAGCGGAGAAATTCTGTTTATCGCTAACTTTATCAGCAATTTTATGGAAGACGTTTACATAAACAGTATGGTGTAAAGATGCAGGTTTTCAGGATCGTTACTGGAAAATATCGCTACTTTATGTCGTGGTTAGCTGAGAAAGTGACAGCGGTGATGTGTGGCTTATATGAAGGGTACAGAAACTTTTTATGATTACGAGCATACACCATGTATGGGGCAATGTGTGTACGTCACATAAATAGCCTCTTTTCTTTCCGTAAATTGTATTTAAATCCCCTGTCGACCTAGATATGTGTAAAGCAGCGTTTCGGCAATCGTAACGCACAACGCTGCGGTGTGCAGCTCAACGCAGAGTACCGCGTTTGCTCCTCGCCGCTGACGCAGACTGCGACGTAACAAGAGACCATACTAAACGTTTTCCATACAATTATGTGTCCGGCGCCGCATGTCGCATACCGCAGCGTTGTGCGTTACGATCGCGAGACCAAAGCTTAAGGCGTGATCACTGCAACTAATGCGGTGACGACCGTCTCATCAAACGCACTTCAAACAAACCAACCCCGCCTTTAGGGTCAAAATCTCTATTATGTGAAAAAATCAGCAGTCTTGTCAAGTTTTCTTAGAAAATCGTGGCAGGAACACAATGTTATATTACGGTTATATTACCCCCGTTATATTATGCTAGTTGCCGCTTCTGACAGAACGTAATTCAATGATAGCATCATTATTATATCCTCATGAATAAAATGCCTCTTGGCAAACTTTTTTCTCAAGCAACAAGTGGGGATAGATGAAAAATACGACTATTTTGTATTACGCGAAACTAACATGAATATATTCATGTTGTTATTTTCGTGATGAACTAGATAGTTGTTTTCGTAGAAATATTATGATTTTTTTTATAATTACATCATCCAAAATCCAGTAATTCCTAACTTAAAGTTAGGAATAAAGTACCTACCTTTTTATTTATTCTATACTAAGTGCTTTTGCATAATTAGGTATACCTACTATAGAGAATATGATTCCTAAACATAAGTATACAAATATTTTACAGTATGCGAATGAGACCGAAAATACATCCCGAAATCGAGATCCTGAAAGTTTAATGTAGCACGTTTGTACAGCTCTTTGTAAATTTTTCTTTTAAAATAACCATAAGAGTGCTTTTCCCGAGCTACACTTAACTACGTTACTAAGGATGTGTTTGAAATCCACCAATTTCTATTGGTGAATGTCACATAAAAACTATAGCTTGCGTAGTATCAATCAATATATAAAAAACTCTTTTAAAGCTGACAGAGAATCAACGCACAGCCTAACTATAAGTCCTAGAGGTATGAAATTTTGAGGGTAGCATCCTTATATAGTGTAGGGGTGCACTAGGAAAGTAATTTTGAAAAGTCGCACTCTAAAGGGCCTAGAACGCGAGCAACGCCGCGGGCGACGGCTAGTATTGCATAAAATGGAAACAATTTTGGTAAAATTGTTCCCACCTGGCTCTGAAACCACCGAACCATTTGTATGACCGGAACAGCAGATAGGTTTTATGGCCGCAATAATAAATTACACGCCTCTCGACGAAAAAGAGCCGTTGGAGCGCAATTTGTACACTTTTAGTGCTGTTGGTAGAGCAAAGATTTACCTAGTAGACATAAACTGAATTAAATACATAATAGCTAACTTGATGATTTTATTTCAACGAATTTATTCACAAAGAAAATTACAACAAATACAGTATTTACAATATTTACAAAATACAAATCAAACATTTGAGCTATCTAACGTTGCAACCGATTTAAAGGATAGCTCAACTGAGCCCTGAGTCTATCTCGATGTTGTGTTTTCTTGCTATTTTTGGCATTCGGAAACGAATTCGCAAAGTGAAAAATTTTGTATGAAAACCGGATAAGCGCCTCTAGCAGGAGATTTGGGAACTGTTTCTGCGAGTCTATCTGACGTCTATAGACTCGCAGAAACGCGTCGACTAGACATTTTAGTTTATTACATTCAAGTTCTCACCAATATCAGCTAGGGAGACATTCGCTCGAGGACTTCCGGATGCGGGATGTAACCTTAAGACCACTTCCGCTGGAGGCCCACCGGTTGCACCAATCCATTCTACAAGAAAGAGCATTGCTAGTTAAAAGTAAGCTTGTATGAGCAAACATTTCTGGCATAGAATACAATTTTTGCAGTAGAATGAACACTCCACATTACGGCCATTGGTCATATAAGTAAGCAATTCCAGATAACAATAAAAATACACACAAAATGTCCACTTTTGGTCAATCCATACATCGCACCCATATTGCACCGCAGCTTACACCAGATGTCACAGTATTCATCATAGGGCCGTCAGTCGTCATCATGTGTCATACACAAAACTTATGAGAGGTCGATGGCCCTATAGCTGCAGTAAGTAATTAAAACAGTTCACTTGTAAAAAAGAGTAGTAGGTGTATATAGAGCATATATAAACATATAAGGTGTATATAAACAGTCTATAAAGGTTGCAGCAGAGAAAGGATTTACTCAACTTTTTAGTCCTGTAAAAAAAATGCGGCGAAATGTAATTTTCACGAGTCTCATTCAGACTTGAAGCGAAATGTGGCCTTCAGGATTACTATTTAATTTCCATATTCGGTACTACAACTAAAGAGATTTTACAAACATGCCGTGATAAGTAAAAAAGCGAGATGTGTTGTGTGAAACATTTTAAAATTAAAAAAAGAAACTAATATACGATTTGAAAACTACGTAGTGAATGTACCTTACGTATCTATACTATTATAATAGTATTATATGATCTGTGATCTTACTCTTCTAGCCAAAATCACGTTCTAAAGAATAGAAAAATAATCAATTCAAAATGTACGGATATATGTACATTTCTTGTATAATTCACGTGACTAATCTAATCATCCACCGGTCATATATTTTATTGTTTTCTATTCTCTAGTACAATAATTGCTATGTCAACTTGGCTCGGAATATCGGCGCAAACAAAATGACAAATACGTATAAAGCGTGCAGCGAATACAAAATAAGAACATTGAACATTTCCACAACACCAATTATTGTATCGCTTTACCACTCTCACCAGCGGAGATTCGCGACGGGTTGGAAGGCTGCACGCGCCGCGTCGACCGCTCCGAATCAGGCTGTTCCGTGACTGTACTCTCTATTTCTGTGGGCAAATTAATATCTATGAATTGATAATGATAAGATTTGCAAGAACTTGTGATTCAATTTTTCCTTTAGCTGATTCAAAAAGATGCTGGGAGACATTTTAGACGATACACAACTCACAGGTACATTACAACAATCCATTCCATTCAAGGTTGTCTGGTAGAGATCGCTGTTTAGCGATAAGACTGCCAATTGTATGTCATAGACTTAAGTTGTTATGTTTCCTATATGTTTAGTTTTTAGTTGTGGTGTGCAATAAAGTATTTTCTATCTTCTATCTAAATCACTGTGCAAGTCTAATAAAAGAGACTTCTTGAGACCGAAGATACCGAAGTTCAGGGGAAGATGTCCCTAAGATAATATGACGGTAGTGTGATATTTCTATATCGTCATAGCGTGCTACGACAGCGTAGGCAATGAGTCTACGCCGTAGCATGCTACGAAATTATAAAAAAGGTGGTATTAAAAAGAAATGGTACTTAGATATTTAAACATTGTTTTTTTTGTTTTACGATGTGTTTTCCAAAACTAGACAGTTGATTTTGTACACAACCAAATTATACCTTCATGTTATGACAGGTTTCATAGAAAACCAATATTGCCTCGAGCTAAATAATTCAATAGGTAAAACCTGCTTTCAACAATACCGTACTTGAGTTAATAATACTTTTGGTAAGTGGGTATATTTATCTTCGATACCAACCTAGACATACATTTTTAAATTTTAGTAGTAGTAGAGCTCTTTGTGAGAGCTCCTCCAGGGAAGTACTACCACCGTACCTATTTGTGCCGCCAAGCAGCGAGGCTCGCATTGCTGTGTTCAGGTTTGAAGGGTACGGGCGCCAGTGTAATTACAGGCACATGAGACTTCAAGATCTTTACGTCTCAGAGTGATGGACGGAGTGCATTGCCTTACAGGGCACGTCCTCATTGGACTTGCACTGTGAGGTAATGCATTGTTACAGGCAAAAGTTACCACTTAACATCAGGTGAGCTATCAGCTTGTACCATTACGTAGATCATAAAAAAAAAAAAATCTACAACCTCAGTATACGATACCCAAGGAAGCGACGGAAGATGTCGATCAAAATGTCAGTAGTCGGTCGGTAGTAACGCATCAACGACAGAGCCCGTAGACTGAGTCTTGTTTTGTTGATAGAAACGCATATCGAGAAGCGACTTGCGAGATATTTTGTATGAAAATCCGATGATCTCTAGCGGGAGATTTGCAAAATATTTTTCTTTATATCTGCGAGTTTCTCGATTCTCGCTTGTCGCAAATCAACATAATAAAACTCAGACTACACGCTCTGATAATTGTTTCTTCTTTTATTTATTTGAACATGGAACATTTTGAAGGGCTCAGATGCAATCAGTCAAAACAACTGACAAGCAAAAACATGACATTTCAAAGTGTTTTTTTAAAACATGGCGTTTCTCGCAATAGACTTATAGCCTTGGAAAAATTAGCTCATTTGTGATATAGCACAGGATAGATTTAATACTTCTTATAGCTCAAATGCCGATACAAATGTCCCCTGAAAGCAATAAATTCGTCTACGTGAGGCTCGTGGGACATTACGTATATAGGTAGTAGTTACAACACGTCAATACTCAGACAAGGCGAACGATGTCCGGACAAGTTTAGATGTGTGGTGTACAGCAAAACCTATTTTCAATTATTGAAATAGGCATTTACAACTTTTATTCATACCTTGGAATGCGGTGATGCTTGATAATGAAAGAACGTCTAGAGATCTTATAAAATGCCTGTAAGCTTTTATGATTGTAAATGAAAAAAAAAACATGTTTACGAAGCCTCTATTCTAGAGTCTCTAGAACCATTGTTTATGAATTAAAGGCTTATACCCGGTTACTGATAAAGAAATCGTTGTACTGATGCATAAGTGAGTAGAGATTCTCATACAAAAATTTATGCTTGAGTCCAGATCAGCGCTTGAGCAGTAAACCGCAAGACGGAACCTGAGCCCGTAGTCTGTGCATTTGTTTTACTTTCGACTCGATTATAGCACACGCAAACGCATTCGCAAAGCGAGAAATTTTGTATGAAATTGCACAATTCCAAAATCTTCCGCTAGAGGCGCTTATCCGGGTTTCATACAAAATTTCTCGCTATGCGAATGCGTTTGCTTGTGCTATATTCGACTCGAAAGTAAAACAAATGCAAAGACTTGGGGCTCAGCAACTAACGGCTGCGATGGAAACGATGCTGGTTCAAAGACTTCGTGGGTTCGGCTGTGTATTGTTCCACGTCCGCTATATCTTTCTACTTGAACCACTACCAGCCATTTGTGGAGGTTCGTGCTTAATGACATACTGGCCAGTTGCTGTGGAGTATATTGATTGGCCCTAGGTCACCCTTGGAACTAAATCGACCTTATGAATATTTGGGTAGATGTGTCCTATGTTATTTGATAGAATGGCAATCATAGTGATGTCTGTGATTCTGAATATGGTTTTAATAAGGGCTATTATTGATATATTACCCAATACTATTATGTACCTACTTAGTATAAGAATACTACAATGTAGCGAACGTTAAATATTTCTATTTACAACTTATTTCCATGAGTTCATTCTTGACAGAATTTGCGATTATCATAAAATAGATGCAAATTTTTGTTTGTACAACTAAATTATGGTACAAGCCTATGGCCCACCTAATTTTAAATAATAATCGCTGCGTGTAACTTTCGTAATATCACTTCTTAGAACACTTTTTTAAAAGTAAGTAGATGTCTGATGAAAACTGTACAAAAAAATTACATAACACTGGAATGACGTTTATTTCATCCCGTCCTACTAGTAGTTCGATTATCTAACTGTTTGGACAAAAATATTCCACACTAGCCGTCGCCCGCGGCGTTGCTCGCGTTCTACCCTTTAGAGTGTGACTTTTCAAAATTCCTTTCTTAGTGCACCCCTACACTATATAAGGATACTACCCTCCAAATTTCATACCTCTAGGACTTATAGTTTAGGCTGTGCGTTGATTCTATGTCAGCTTCAAAAGAGTTTTATATATATTGATGATGATGATGATGATAGTTAGACTGACTAATCAAACATTCTTGAAATACAGCGATGATTGCATGTTTATAATCTGTCGCGGACCTTTCGTGAGGTACGTAATAAGGGGAGTTACACTAAGTACCTCAGGGTCGCAGTCTACTAGAACCTTTGTCTGTCAAAACAGAAGTCCCTTTGGTATTCAGCTGAAATTTCAGTTCCATTTCTAGTTAGATTACTTCTAGTGTAGATGCGGGCCTCAACAGGCCTTTGAAACTTAAGGTCGTGAAATTCAAAGATTTTCTGAATAATCTGAAACCATCTAACCTTTTTACTAAACTGCTGACTTTATTATAAGTTACTATTATAGCTACCTACTATAATATTCTTTATAATTAGTGCCTACAGTTTTTTTTATAGTGGATATAAATAATATTTAACATTTTAAATAATATATTTTTTGTGTGGCATGCTTGAAGAACAAAAATTCTCAAATGGCAAGTATGGCGACCACAAACTGGAAGACGAAGTGTAAGATGATCTCGCACTCGGTGTACTGACGCCATAGGAAACATCCAAAGTGATTATTTCTGGAAATTTATAAAGGCCTTTGTCCAGTAGTGGTCCTTCACGGGCTTATATCATGATGATTACTCGCTACCTGTGTGTGCAGTTTCAATCTACATATAACAAGAGTGTTATTAATCTAAGATAACAAGTATTTGTTTTAATATCAATGTACAAAGTAATTAATTTTAATTACAAAGGTAACTGTAATTTATTCACAAAGAAAGTTACAACTAATACAGTATTTAAAATATTTTAAAATATGCATGAAACAATTGAGCTATCTACAAACCGTTGCAAACGATTTATAGATAGCTCAATTGCTCAAATACATTACAAAGTGTTTTCTAACTTTATCGTATACAGTGGAAATAATTTGTATTGATCTGTTTGTGGCGTGCGTTTTACTTCCAACTAAAGTTTAAAATTGCATGCGGTAAAATTAAATAATATTGAAGTAAACACGTTCCCTGCCAACTATGAAAATATACGTAGTAGCGTATCTAGGATCCAGAGACAGCTACGAGTTTATTCGTAGATGTTTAGTTGAGGCTACCTACAAAATTAAAAGCGTTGGCATTGTAAACAGGACGGGAATCGATTAGTTGGCATTGGAAATAAAACTTTCAAAATAAAATGAGAACTCTACCATATTTTTTTTTCATGGCAACAAATAATGACGTATATACTCGGGGTGATGATTTTGTATGGATGGCAATAGGTATAGATTTTTTTTACAACGAATATATTCGTATGGCAGCGAACGAGTTAACTGGCTGCATAATTGTCGGTTATAATAAACAGCATTTTGGGTGTTATCGCGCCATTTATCAGAGCGTGTTCGAGCATAATAAATATGATTATAACTTCTCATTATAACCTTTTAACAAGAAAACTTTGTAAAAGACTCATGCGGACTGGTTCCAATGGGACTTCTATAGAAAAAAAATTTGATTAAACTTTGATTCTTGGAAATACTTTGTGAGAAAAAAGCTTTGATTTACAATTTTCTAGACAGTCTGTAAAACTTTTTTCATATAAGTACTTTCACAGTAAAAGGAGAATAAGTAAGTACTTAAGTAGGTAGGTATACGAAACTTTCTTTTTTTTTCGAGTTTTTACTACTACTTACTAAATTCTTATCAACTACTTTTTTTCAGCAATAGGCACTGCAACCACATTCACGGCATTGTAAAATAAATTAGTATGTGAGAAAAATGATCACCACCAGAATGAAAATAGTCTTTTCATCCCACCATCTCGGAAAGAGTGGAAAAGCCGTTTTTATTCTCTAGAGGATAAAGTAAATTGAATTTAGAATATCGTGTGCACTAAGTTTGTGAATTAAAAAAAACATTAAACCTATTTACTGCTACCTCTATGGTGCCGAATATATCATACAACTTTTTTTTATATTGTTAAAAACTCAGACTCGGAACCTTCTTGGTGTTCTTTTTTCAATTTGCTTTTTTTGCATTTAGTCATTTCCTCGCTGAGGTGGAATGAAAAGTTACGTGTTGCACTCGAGTGCAAAGATTTTTCACCTCGTGCTCTTTTGATTCCCTCGCTAACGCTCAGGATTCTACTTTTGAATCACTCGCTGCGCTCGTGATTCAATTTTAGAATCCTTCGATTGCTCGGTCATCAAAATTGAACACGCGGTTAAAAAGCAACTTTGCACTCTTGTATAACAAATAACTATTTTTTATTTGGCATAGGTACCTGGTAAGTAAATGAAAACTTCTCGGTGGATAACAAATATTTGCGTCCCGTTTGTAGGTAATGGGTAAAATGTGGCTCCTGAAATTGTAAAAATCATATTGTTTTATGTCTAGAAGGTTTGATCTGATTATAAACAAAACCTTTTTACGCCTAAGTACTTGCATCCTTATTTTGCGAAGTTCCGCGTCGTAAATTAGATAAAGCAATCACAAGAACAAGAAACATAATAAAATTTACAATCCAATTTGATAAAGAAAAGTAAAAAAAAAACCATAGGAAATGCTGAAATGGCTTTTTTGTTGGTAATTTTATAGAAAGTTGTTATGGCATCTTTGCGTAGCTAAATTGTGGCTAAATTATTATATAAATTGTTACATTGAGAAAGTTTGTAACCCCGTTGTAATGGCACCCATGTTTTCCAAATTACGAATTCGTTCTTGCAGCATAGATCTTTTTGCAAAAATTTATTTTAGGTGCCATGTTTTATATTAAAAAAATCGAACGTACCTACCTAGATATTTTTTATTTATATATAAAAGTTTACGTAGGAAGTTATTATCAATTTCAACAATTGAATTGGAAATTGGGATCAAAGCTCTAAGTCGAAAGCTTAAAAAAATCTAAACCGATTTTCCCCTAAAATTACAAATAAATTTACCGATAGCGGCTTCTAGTATCAAATAACATACTTATCCTACAAATTAGAATAGAATGAAGGCAAAATGAAATTTAATTAACTCGATAAACAAGACACCTACTTGTACCTACTCAAGATATTTGCAAAGTAATCACCTTTTAATTAAAATCTGTTTCCGATATCGTTTGTCGGGATCCCTAAGGCTGCTTGTTCTATTAGTACCGACCTAAGTACCTACTATTTGTCTAACTCGTGTGATACTCGAACCTTCAGAAAATTCATTTTTTTTCGTCAGAAATGTTATTTTTCCAATATAGTTCCTTACCTCCTTGAGAGCTGATATCAATAGGGGTTATTTCATTCCATAGTGTCTTAGTGTCCATAGTGTCATGATTAGCCCAACTTATTTGATGGCCTACAGTAGGTGTCATGTCTCTGACTGATAGAAGAAGGATGATTACTGCCTCACTGGGTAAGTTATCAGGTACCGACCTCGGTAAAGGCAAAGGCGGCAGTGCAATGTGAGCGATGTGAAATAGGTTGATATTCTAGACTCTAGAATCTAGAGCATAGAGCATTCTATCAGCAAAGGAGGCAAAAGCTAAGTACTTAGGTAGTTCCATATAAATTGATGTTATTTCATCAAACAGCTACTCATCAATTAGAAAGTCAGACACCGGAAAATTAAAAACAAACAAAACTCGAAGATAGCGACAATATAATCAACTACATTCCCCTACCACCAAAACTCGAAATAATGTCTTTCATCTACGCTTCTATGAGTATGTGACAAAGAGTATTTTGAGTTAATATGCGAAAAGTCCGGAAGATAGTAACAAAGAATAATTAATAATGCATTTTGGCTTTCAAAATTAAAAGTTACAAACAGTACGGAACCCGGAACTGCGGTAGATATCACAATGCATAAGAAATGAACCTGTTTCTGGCACTTGTATACCCGTGCCATGTAATAAAGTAAATACAGAAGCCCTTATGAAGTGAGAAGAATCCTTGCCAAATACCATTTGCAAGAGAACCGGCAGCTTATTTGAATAAAAAATCGCTTGAAGAGGTTTCAAAGAAGTAATCCAACCGTAGATATTGTATAAATATTGTAAAGCTCGAAGGGACGTGGTCTGGAGTGTAGCCTTGATTGTCCCAAAAGATTTTGGGGCCTACTTAAAGCAAATAATTAATTGCTGCTGTTATACTGCAAATTTCAATTTCCATTTATTCAGATAAAAACATAACATAACAGAACCTTTTCCATGGCGTTAAATATTTATAAGAACACGGTATGTAATTCAAATTTAATTTCAAAAGAATCCTGTACAGACAGAGGTAATACCTAGGTATAATAATGCATTTATCTATGAATCTAGATAAAAGAAGCTCTTAGAAAGCTATTAAAAATATTTTAATCAGACTTAAAAATTACGCAATGGAGCGTTAGAAAAGGTCTCACCAAAACGGCCACAAGTGGTTTCTATGCTCGAATATTTCGGAGACTCCCCTGAAAGGTATGATGAATAGTTAAAAACTTCCCACTCGACGCGCTAACTGAATACTAAGTAACGGAGAGAGATTGTTCAAGGAAAGTGGGTATGTGCCAAATGTAATGTTAGAAGTCAATTCCCCCTGGGACGTGTATTGTGAGGCAGAGGTACAAACAGGCAGACAGAGGCGACTACTTAACATCATGTGGGCCGTCTGCTATTTTCATTACTATTCTATTTAAAAAACAAAAATATGACGTCACATGTCTTTTTGATTAGAAATGTAGGTAATTTTTATTCATTTCATTATGATTCGATTTACTACTGTTTTTTCTGTAATCAATTCGAGTTTCCAAAGTAGAAAATATTTTACAAGTTAATTAGCTGGTGTTGTTTTAACAAAAAGCCTGCCTATATTAACTTCAACGTAATGAGTAGCTAGTTAGAGTAGGTACACTAATTGCCACTAGATGGCATATTTTTAATAATAACTTATTTATTTTGTATTGATATTCTTTGAATAATAAAAGTAATAACCGTTCTTTTTCGTCGTAGTCGGGTAAAAATGTGCCTAATACCCAGCAGTGCATCAAGTCAGTCTGTGGATGATGATGATGACGAATATTTTTATACAAAAATCTGGTACTTGATTGTGTATTTTGTAAATAATTATTGTAAATTAATTATTGTAATATTCTTTGTGAATAAAGTCCTTAAATTATAAAAACCAAGCTAGACGTTCGTTCAATCTACGAGCTCAAAGCACAACTTTAACCTTGACTTTAACCCTACTAGTGTAGATTGACAAGATTGTCAAATTTTTTTAAAAGAAAACGAATAAACATACAAAATCCTTCTTCTATAATAATATGGAAATTTAAAGTGGGGTTTTATCAGAATTCTGCCCACACCCACACTCCGCTTAGTGTGACAACCCATTCTTGTTTGTAAAACATATTTTGGGACATAAGATAACGAACTAATTTAGCACTGGCAAAACATCGTTCTGTAGCAAACCAAATCACGGCGTACGCGCCCTATCATTACGTTTTATCAAACTCGGCTCGGCTCAACTGAGATGGATTATGGGCCGGGTTCACCTTCACTACAAAGTATACATTCGTCACTAACTCAAACATTCGAAGCTTTCGCAACAGCTCCTCATTTTCACTGTGTCAAATATTTACGAGTGGCTCAGTTGAGAGGGCTAAGTAATGATCAAAGATTTGTTCCTAAGTAAGACCGCTTTTCTCTTGTTTTTTTGTAACATAGAAAGGAGGTGTACATGACGTCATCTAGATTAAGAGATCCTATACTCAGATCAAAATTAGTTAGGAAAATGTAAAAAAATTGTTAGAAAAAATTGATAGCACTAATCCAAAAAAAAAACTAAACGGGAGATATAGCCGAAAAACTGGATCCCTCAATCTAGCATTTCGGGAAAATCGCATTCTAGTACCTACCTACATAGCTATTCTAATGAAGTTTACCGGTTCTAATTTGTGAAAAATAAATATTTTTGTGATTTTATTATTATCATATTGTAGTTATATAAAAATAAACTTTTATTTCCTAAATTTATGAGATTAACTCTCCTCCAATATCGTGTAGATGTGAGATCGCAGCAGTGTGAAAACGCTAGTATTAAATCTCGGGCACTACGCGCCACGGCTCGCCAACAGCTCACGAACTCACGGAGGTAAGTAAACGGTGATTGCACGGGTGCATATGGCCGAAGCCAAAGTCTTCCATCCCATTATAATGTACATACACCCACTGTAGTCCTGTTTTATGGCTTGTCTCACGGAGGTATGCAATATGCGGAGCGTTTTTATGACCGAATTGCTTGGGACAGAATTAGAAATCTTTCGCATATTTTGAGATTTTTATCTTATCATAAAAAAATACAAAACGTCACATAACGACCCTCTTCTTCTTTTAAGATGCTTTCCCACTCTTGTAGGTTGACAGTCATTCCTCTAACATCGAAGAAAAAGGTCTTAGTAAGATGGTTAAAGAGATTTTTAACGAAGAACGAAAAGCAAATATAATTCATGAAAAATTATATCGAACAACTCTCTTGTATTGCCGTACGCACACAGCATTAACCTTTTGTCTGATTGGTTATAGATCGGCCCAAAATACAAAAGTTTTTGGTAAATGTTTGTTATCGTCAGCCTATAGAGGTTGTCAATTCAAAATAATTGCACCACTTTTCTATGAAGTGGTGACCGACATAATGGCAGTGGCATGGCGGCGGCGGTAGCAAGCGACAAACAAAAGCTATTGACATTTTGATTTACATTGCGTGGCGCCTAGTGTACTAGGCGTGCCTCACTGATAGCTACCACACTGTCGCGCAGTGTAACATAGTGTGTCACTATATATACGAGCTTTGGCTTCAGATGAGTTTACGGACGACACAAGTCGGTCAGAGGCCGCGTAACACTGGCCAACCAGAAACCAAGGCTAATTCCAGCTAATCCAGGTATTCTAATGTCCCTGGTGGGTGATTACGGCCAATTTATTGGGACCCTTGTAATCTGCCGTATGGCGCAATGAGGAACCAATTTCTACCGATTACAGTGAATTTATGACGTCCGTTTGTGTCACTGGAAATAAAATATCACTGTATTCTCCTTTTAAAACGGTATCTCTTTTCTAATGCTCTCATGTGTGAAGGAGATATCAAGTTCCGCTTCAAAAGACGTAGCATAAACGTGAAATGTGAATGTAGGTGTCTACCTAGTATCTATATCTACCTACAAAAGGATAAGTAGGCGTACTGTGCGAGGAAACTCGCGGCACACTAGAAATTAGTAGCTAGGAAATGACTACGGGTCTTCAAGCTAGAGTTATATCCGTGAACAAAGCTTTATGTAGGCTGGAATAATGATCTGAATACTCCTTGTGATTTTACTGAATAAAGTATGATTTTGACTTCAACTTATACATATGGTATAAATGAGGGACACTAATCACTCTGTAAGTCTTAGAACCTCGGCGCAAACATATTCCCTCAGTGAATTTACATCTTCATTCTTCTTTACTTAATAAAATACCCATATTGGAAGAAGATTTAATTTTATCTCGCGTAAGAAAACCATTTTTTTTTTGAAAAAAATTTTCAAGGTCTTACCAATTTCTCGTCTTCTAATCCTATGAAGTCGATTCCCTAAATTTCTTTTAGCACGTAGAGCTTCTTTTCTTTGTAACCAATGTCCTTCTGTACCTGAAATTAAAATATTGAGTAAAATACTACGCATACTTAACGAGAACACAAATCTAAGAGGACACTCTCTCAAACTGGTTAGCCTACCAGGTACAAGCAGCCCTAAAAGACATACCTTGCCAAACCGTGTGGTCGAAGCCTGGAATAGGCTACCAGAGACAGTAATTAGTGCTCCGACGGTTAACACATTCAAAAATAGACTGGATAAACCAAGTGCACAGACAATATTAAGTGATATACACGCATCAGCTTTAAGCTGTCTGTGTATAAAATAATAATAATAATAATACTTAAAAACCAATATCAAAATACGGCCTCTTAAAGCAGCGCTAAGATGACAGACGAGAATATCAGATACTAAACTTCATGTCATCGGACAGTTGTCTAACTTACTTCACGTGTAGGAGGAACTTAACTTCAACTTATTAACTTGTTAGTACACCTAAATAAGAGCTAGTCCACAAGGTGCGTTGCATGCGACGAGAAACAGTTGAAAGCTAGCATCTCAAAGTTGATTACTCGGTTCAAAATGCATCGTTTCATTTAAAATAATTGAAATTTAATATTATTTAATCAATTATTTAATTGATTAGTACTGAATAACTTTTCCATACCTCATTCATACGAGTGCCTTTTAACTCTCTAAAAAAATTGTTAGGCGACGTTTCTACTAACTTAAATGTGAGTAGCGTGATGTAAAATGTATTTTTCATCCCACCATCTCGGAAAGAGTATTTTTAATCTTCAATAGCTGAGTGGAAAAGCCGTTTTTATTCTCTAGAGGATAAAGTAAATTGAATTTAGAACATCGTGTGCACTAAGTTTGTGAATTAAAAAAAACATTAAACCTATTTACTGCTACCTCTATGGTGCCGAATATATCATACAACTTTTTTTTAATTTGTTAAAAACTCAGACTCGGAACCTACTTGGTGTTCTTTTTTCAATTTGCTTTGTACGCGGTTCTTTACGCGGCATTTTTTCACGTCATTGTTAAACCTTATATTAAAAACAAGAAACTTGAAAACAAGTGAAAAAACTAAAATGAGTGATTCTAGCGACGAGGAAGTTTGTTTGACGCCAACAGAATTGACTGAAACTGTTAATAATGCGCAAATTAGTCATTTCCTCGCTGAGGTGGAATGAAAAGTTACGTGTTGCACTCGAGTGCAAAGATTTTTCACCTCGTGCTCTTTTGATTCCCTCGCTAACGCTCAGGATTCTAATTTTGAGGAAGCTAATTTTAGAATCCTTCGATTGCTCGGTCATCAAAATTGAACACGCGGTTAAAAAGCAACTTTGCACTCTTGTATAACAAATAACTATTAGGTATTTCTTTTTCCTGATATATTCCAGAAAACCCCACTAAGTATTCCTCTTGAGTATTTCTAAATTACATAAGTAGTTTTGTTTAAATATTTAATTTTTCTTAATCCATTAGGTACGTAGTAAAATTGAATAATTTTACTTTACTAATTAACTTATTTTTTATTCTGTTGTCCTGCGTGTGTGTGTGTCATGGTTATTTTTTCATAGACAATAATTACTATTAGAACATTTCGTCGGCGCAGTCATCATGTCGGCAATAAAGTTAAGTGTACACTGCACTGTACACTTCAGTGTCACTACAGTGTACACTACAGTGCAATGCAGTGACAAGGAGATTGACCGCCTCGTGTTGCCAAGCCGTTTGTGCTATCTAAGCTTATCTTAGTTAACTAATTATTTAGCTGGACCGGCAAATTGTAAATCACATGTGGATATGAATGATATATTAGAAACCACACATGAATATTATATCTGTATCTGTAATATAACTGATTTGTCTGGGAATAAACAGTGATAATATTTACAGTACGTGGTTATTGAGTCCGTGCGAAATAGACTGTGAATACACTCACGGCGTAGATAGTCAATCTTCACCGATTATTTTAGCGACGTTCTGTGCAGTCACAATTTAGATGGGCGACCGTTAGTGGCATTTACTGAGCGCTTTCGTGCTTCGATGATACGTTTAATTGTCTGCCCTGGCTGTAGTATTTAAACCACGACGCAGGCGGCCTAAAAAATCCTAAAAACTCCGTCACCAAAGTTGGCCACTAACTCATAGAACTTGCTTGTTTCGAGTCGAAAATACGGAATAGAAAAAAGTACCTTACTTGTAGGTACTTGTGCTTGAATTTCGAAAATGGAAAAAATCAGTCTGTGATTCAATCAATGACTCGATTATTCAACGTGAATATGCCGCAGAAATAGCATCGACTCATCTAGGTATCGAGTGAGCCAATATTAACAGCACAAACAGAGAGCTCTTGCGATCACATCACATTGGCAGAGCTTGCATGCGCATTAGGTAGAATATAATGCACTATTCCTACACTAAAGACCTAATCTGTAACATAATATTCTTGCAAATAAACATAATAATATAAGATAAAGATAAATTCTTTATCTTTGCATACGGATCCGGGACGGGTCGGTTCTGCTTTTTGATAACGAACTCTGTGAGCCTGCAAATTAGGTCGTGATCAGCACGAAATCTGGTGATCGCCGGGTTAGGTATACCCAACGTATTCACGTCACACTGCGCGTCACCGACAGTTTGACTGCCAGAGGCAGCAACGGCACTGCGCAGTGTAATGTAATGTTACTTGGATACGCCATCGTTACTAGATTGCGTTTGTTTCTTCCTGTTTACCACGCTGTGGAGGATTCCAACTTACTCGGCAAATTAGCCTTTGACTTTTGCATTGACTTTGATCATAACTTTCATGATGCTTTTTTTTTTTCAATCAAAAGTTTAGTAACCCAGGTTTTTGTCCTTAGAGGTATGGTAGATCGCATACTAACATAAATAAATAAATATTCTTGGACATTTATCAAACAACGCTCTCTAATTCCAAACTAAGCAAAGCTTGTACTATGGGAACTAGATTGCTGATAGAATACTTATAGGTATAAATTTTTTCTTGTAAATACATACTTATGATACATAGTAACACAACATGATTAATCTGTGTTCCTTGTGGTGACAATAAAGAGTTTTCCATCTATCTATTTGTATCTATGACGGCCAAATAGCCATTCTGAGCCAGGGAGGTGCTAGCAATGAGTATGATTTAAATTCATAAAATTTGTTGATTTCAGAACATTGTTCACGAATTCAAAAATGCTTCTGTTTACAAAGGCTGCCGCGCTCTTATGTGTGTTGCTTTGTGTGCTCATGGCGGCATGCAGTGTGTGATAGAGAAAAAAAACGTTTTCACGGTAGACCTCTCGATGTCTTTTTGCTTATGCCGTTTTGCACCGGGCTTTGAACGTTTGGTCACGTTTGCACCGAAGCTTTTTATTTTGTTCGCTTGGTAGTACTTTCTAATAAGATTTTGGCTCAAAGAGTATTCCGCTTAGAACGTTTTGATCACTTAGCATAGGAGCAATGATTTTGTAGAAAAGTAGAAATTCTTTGATTGAGAATTTTATTGGTCAGTAGATAAGTGTTTCTTTTGCAGGCTGACACCGACATATTAGTACCTCGAATAAAAAATGTCGTTAAGTTGCTGACATGTTGTGGAAGCGTCTAATACAATCCCCATAAATGAAAAGTTATAGTTGATATTATGCCCTTATTTCGTATAGTAAACAAGACAATGTCTATTTTTTCAACTTTTTATAAGATAAACCATAAATGTATAATAATTCGCCACAATATCGTGTGTCGTGTGGCAGTGACGCTCAATGTAGCGTGTGTTTTTATATTGAGGGTGCGTGCAAACCATCAGTTAAACTGAGTCGATGCGTCAGCGATACGTAAACCAAAGCCTTGTTTTACTATATTAATCAATCTGATGGTTACTATCGCAGTTACCATCGTTTATTGAAGTCCACTGCTGTGCTTTGATCACGAATAATTGTGACAATCGCAAACGTATCGTAATGCTGGCGTATCCGAGATACACTGCGGGGTAATGCTACAACGTTTGGTAGGCGAGCAGAGCCCGTAGTCTGTGCATTTGTTTTACTTTCGACTCGATTATAGCACACGCAAACGCATTCGCAAAGCGAGAAATTTTGTATAAAACCCGGATAAGCGCCTCTAGCGGAAGATTTTAGAATTATGCAATTCCTAACAAAATTTCTCGCTTTCCGAATGCGTTTGCGTGTGCTATAATCGAGTCGAAAGTAAAACAAATGCACAGCCTACGGGCTCTGGTGTTGACGCGCAATGATTCAAACACGAGGTTTGTACGTAGCGCGCTGACTGTCAGATTTGTTTGTAATCACCCCTATCAAACCTCCTTATATACATTTTTCATGTCGATCAATCTGTTCTAACTTCCCGCGATGGAGGTAGATATGTAATTGGTCTAAACTTCGTCGTCACTTCGTGTTTTCCATTTGTGAACCTTTATTGCCCAGCAATGGTTAATCAATTTTACCAATTTGAAGTTATAACTTTATCGATTCTGAAAGCTTATTGTCGGTGACCCTGGTCTGCGGGTTTCTTAAGACAAAGGCACCATGCTTATATTCAAAGCTTATAAAATACAGCAAATTGAATTCCGCTCCAAATCCGACACGGAAAGATATAAGCTGTTTACATATTAATGAAACGAACTTCCAACAAGTCAGGAACTGAAGAGAGGGTTCATGCAAGATTACAAAGAAGTTGCCAACCAGGGCAATGAATAAAGTTACGGCAGTGCCACACGCTGCGTTGCGATTTGTTCACTTCCGTCAGATTCCGCTTTCTTCAGATCTTGTATAGAGTAGTAGAGCAAATAACCTTTGCTTGTGCCCAATTTCACAGATAATAGTTATTTGTTATACAAGAGTGCAAAGTTGCTTTTTAACCGCGTGTTCAATTTTGATGACCGAGCAATCGAAGGATTCTAAAATTAGCTTCCTCAAAATTAGAATCCTGAGCGTTAGCGAGGGAATCAAAAGAGCACGAGGTGAAAAATCTTTGCACTCGAGTGCAACACGTAACTTTTCATTCCACCTCAGCGAGGAAATGACTAATTTGCGCATTATTAACAGTTTCAGTCAATTCTGTTGGCGTCAAACAAACTTCCTCGTCGCTAGAATCACTCATTTTAGTTTTTTCACTTGTTTTCAAGTTTCTTGTTTTTAATATAAGGTTTAACAATGACGTGAAAAAATGCCGCGTAAAGAACCGCGTACAAAGCAAATTGAAAAAAGAACACCAAGAAGGTTCCGAGTCTGAGTTTTTAACAAATTAAAAAAAAGTTGTATGATATATTCGGCACCATAGAGGTAGCAGTAAATAGGTTTAATGTTTTTTTTAATTCACAAACTTAGTGCACACGATGTTCTAAATTCAATTTACTTTATCCTCTAGAGAATAAAAACGGCTTTTCCACTCAGATATTGAAGATTAAAAATACTCTTTCCGAGATGGTGGGATGAAAAATATTTTATTTGATATTCACACAAGAACAGATTGTCCTAACATAACTAACATTATAAGGTAAATTAAGTAGACTAATAACCAGAGGGTTTTATCTAGGTATTACTTATATCAGCAATCTAGTTTCCATAGTAATGTCGAAGGAAAGAAGGATATAAGGATATTTTTACTATAGTTTGAGCTAGTTATTATTATTAAAATTCCCAGCATTTACTTAACAAGAGGCAATAAAGAGAATTTCCCGCAACTAAGTGAGGTTAGCGCCAGAATAGTTTTATTTGCGAGTTACGAGTGCTCAAGACTTTCATTACGGGATTCCGTAAACACTGCGCTACCTAGAAACTACCTAATTTTTATTGTCTACGTTTTGTTGTAGATAGCCCGTACCCAGTAGCCAAGTAATATGACATTCTATCTTCATTCTATCAACGATGACGCTGGTAGAGAAAAGGTAAAACATGTAGGTATATTATTTACCGGTACACCTGGTACAAACACTTGCATAATATCAAGAATACAATATTATTTACAATTATTTATTTGACAAACCATTCGAGACTGGTAGGTATATCTAATGCGTATAAGGTCTAATTCGCATTATGACTAATGTCATATTATATGTCTAGGACGGTCTTTTAGCAGATTGCCTACATCATATCAAAAATGTTTATTATAATGATTGGAAAAAGAAAACTTCTACGACAATTGAAGTAGAAATGCTTTAAATTGAATTCGTACCTTTTCCATACGATCCACGAATAGTGAAGCACCCCGCAATTCAACTAATAGGGGTAGGCGGGTGAGAAATGCCCAGCGATTTATCTAGTGCTGTCAGTACCAAAACTATGAGTTTTTTACTTGTGTTTTACCATTTCCGGCATTTAGAGGTTACTAAAGAGCTAGCAAATAAAAATATTTTTCAACACACTTGCTCATAAAGTGGCTCTATGGTCACTGCAATTAGGCACACAATGACACCCATAATCAAACTGTGATTTTTATTGCTATAACTCACTAGTGAGTTACAGATTTTTTTTTAAATTTTATTGGTTGAGTTGCTTTGTTCTAAAAAAGTTTTTATTCAAAAAAAAAGATCGTGTTCAATAGAACAAATAAATTAATGTTCCTATTGCTTGCTCATTTCATGCAACTTCTTATTTAAATAGATAATTTTAACTCGTACGTGTTTAATAAATAAAACTTTCACTCAAATATAACTTTTGTTTTCTCTGTAATAAAAGAAAACTTTAAATTCCCCATTTTGTACGTGGCAGAATAGGCGCAAACCCTATGTGCGGAAAATAAAAAAAAAACCTCATCCCTTTAGTCTGTGGCCGATCGCAATGCGCGCGCATAGGAAAACTGATTAATTTTTACCGCCATAGCGAAACATTTTTCACAACTCGTTTTCACTGTTGAAATTATAATTATTTTATTCACAAGTGTGTTGAAAAACGTCGTATGATACACGTGTGTATTGATGATTACCGTCCTCGGCTCTCTTAAGACCCTCGCCTACGGCTCGGGTCTCAATGGCACCTCGGCGGTAATCACCAATGTACCACACTAGTACCATAATGTACTAATTTCGTCACGCAAGCGTTCGCGGCGTAGCTTGGTTAGTCAATCTTCACCGATTATCTAAAACGCGGCGTTCTACGCGGTTATTATTTGGATGGGTGTTAGTGGCATTTACATCTGAGCGCTTTCGTGCTTCAGAGGGCACGTCCTGGCTCTAGGAGCCGTAAGCCACGACGAAGGCCTCAAAGCGGCCTAAAAACTCAGTCACCAGAGTTGGTCTCTAAGTCATACGAGGTTGCGGTTAGATTATTTTTATACGCCAAAAATACTTTTTAGACGCAGAGTAAAAAAGACCTGCTATAAAGTTTACGTAAACTATATTTTTTATAAAGTTTAAACAGCGCCCCTAGCGGGTAGTTTACAAGACTGATGATTCTCCATATAAAACTTCTTCTTCTTCTCTTCAATAATGGCCTGTGTCCGTCATTTCGACAGACAATTTTGCCAATGTCAAGTGTTAAAATTGTAATAAATAAGTCAAGTCAAGTCATTTGTCAAGTCGGCTGTCGTTTGTTTTGAAAAGAAAATGGTGGATTTTCTCTTCAAAACCTAACACGAATTTTCACATTCAGAAAAACCACTTTACACACATTTATTCCAATGGCTCACACTTTATGTTACGACCTAAGTATTATTGGTTAAAATTTAACCAAAATTAAACAACAATACTCACAATAACACAAGAAAAACAATTAAAATAAAAGTGCTATGTGTCGTTTCAAAAAATGTCAAAACTCGTGTCGATTCTCTATATAAAATTATCGTTTACGTGACTTTGCAGTAAACGTCAAACGTACACACTCGGCATGTGGTAGAATAGAACCCACACGATTATAATAGTACAGTGTAGTCTTGGACGAAAGTGTACACAGATGTTTCTTACCCATTTATAAAAGAAAGTGCTATGAATCGGAGTAATCTTACCAAGATTCTACCCGGCTTAAGGACAGTGTAGAGCAATACAACCTTCCCAAATAAATGTGTGGGCTGTTTAGAGATGCGGGAGACTTATCTAGAGTCGTAAGCACCATTATGTAGAGAAGAAGTACGACTAATGTGATGAGGATTCCCTACTTCTGTGGAATGTACCACAGTATTTACGCTACCTAAATCTGTCTCAGTAGGTACAGTCAGTCATAGAAAATGCTCGCCTTTGTATACGACATATTTTGTGTAAGTACAATAAATAATTTTCTATATATCTATCTATCTACAGGCAGCATCAATAAGATGAAATCAAAATATTCAAAGATATGTTACGGTACAAGATTTAATAAAAATGTATGCAGATAAGAGCTCTTATGTAACAGTCAAATTGCTGTATCATTTTTATGAAATGTGTTGGGATATATTTTAGAAAATTCAGATTTTTAAACGTCTTATTGACACTGACTGTACGGCTTCAAAAATATTGTGTCCATATGCAACGGATATAAGTAGCACGATTTTCAAGAGAATTATAAACAAAAGATAATCATAAATAAAAGACAAAAATAAATAAACCTTGTATACATTTTCGATATATTATAAGTAGAAAAGTATCCTCCTAATAGTAAAAGATGGAAAAAAATCCGTTCTTTCCTACCAGTAGAGATATGTGGATGTGCTGGATATTCCAAAACTTGTAAAGTGACGTCATCGTAATCTTACAGACTTCGCTTCGAACTGCAGGATGAAAAATGTAATGAACTCTAGGGGGAAATTACTTAAAGCACAGATAATACTATACTAGTAAGGTTCTTATGTGGTTCATAAGCTTCATTCAGTCCGAACACACGAGCCCCATGTGGGCTACGATACGCAGTGCGGCAGTACCGAGTGTCAGTGTCACAAATCAGAGAAAAGTCAAGATCTCAATAATGTCAAGCGTATTTCAGAGGCCTTTCTTTATAGGCTGCGTGCACACATGGCGGTTAACAGGAAAGCAACTATAGACGGTTTTGAAGTTGATTTGACTTGCCGTGAGAGTTTATTTATATTGATTCATAATTAACATTAATAGTAGGTAGTGCCTATGGAAGAAAGTTTTTTATGTTAAGTCAATGAACACGGTGCGTGCCTTTTTATTCCAGCGAGAGGCAGACGCCAGCTCTCTAACAAAACTGACAGAGTACAAAACTTCTAAAATGTATGAGAATTAGAGAATGAATTCGGGAATTTCCTTTCCATTCGTTTTGATCAGTAGGGCTATTCTTGACCAACACCACTCCAAACTATGTAGTTCCGGATTTTGGCTGAAATTCTGTCATTTTGTACTGAAAAAGGACATGATTTCTGTCGAAATCTATGGATCCGGGTTGGATGTGCTCGAGAGTAACTTTACTATTTTCTATCATCTATTTATCTAGTTAGCGATCCTAAAATGTCACCTAGAGGAGCAACGCGCGTCAACAAATATGAACTCTTGAAAAAATGGCGAACACGCGTTGACGCGCGTCATTGAACGCTACGTCTGAACGTGCCCTAAACAAGCCCGGCCGTTATTAACACTGCGTGAGATTATTAGCACGTGATTGGATTTTCTCTCTGGGGTTACGCTCAATTAATCGTGATATTTGATATAAAAGGATTTCCAGGCGTATTTTGTTGTCGATATTTTCTGCCAATTTCAATGGCATATCGAAATTACAAAAAAAAGTGATAAGTTGTATTTTTTAGGAAACAATAAGATGGTTTGCGGTTTGAAAAAATGCATTACCTTAAAAAACGTGGATGTATCCTGTGAGGCAATACATTGCTTTCAATGTATCGATAATTTTGATTTGCCCGAGTCCTTTGTCAACTTATATAGGTACCAACTCATCAGTGTAACTGACAGTCGGAACAAGCGCCATTGATGCGATTCGCTGATCATTTGGAACATCATTTAGGCATCTGTCACTTTTGATACGGGTATACCTGTCAGATTTGACATTACTTTACCTACGTTACCTACGTAAATATGAATACAAATGTTGTGTACATACCTACTAGTAATAAACAGACACTATTTTCTTGGCAAAGAAATATCAAATCCTAAGCGCTTGTTGAAGACAACTCACTGATTTCTATCGTATTTGACGTCTTTCGCTCTCTTGTCAAAAACTGGGCTAAATCCAGGCTTCCTCTTATCTTAAAAATCAAATCTGAAAATATATATTTTTCTGTTTTCACTCTTATTTCAAAGGAGTAGAGTTAATTTTTCCTACTTTTCATGTCAAGCTGCTTTAGCCACATTTAGGTATGATTAGGGTGGTTTAGGTTAGTCTTTGTATTTCGCTGAGTGAACAATGCCTGAAAGAGTATTCAAAGGAGCTGAGGAATATTTAAAAGCTTTATTTTTAGCTGTCGCCCGCGGCTTTGCTCTCGTGGTACTCAGTAATAAAGCAGCATACAAACTATGCTACTCGTTGACTTTTAGTGAGAATAATAAAAACGGTTTTGAAAATTGGTGAATTTTTTTAAAAATCCTGGAACCCGTGATCAGATTTTATTTGAAGCATCTATGTACCAATTTTCAAGGGTCTTCCATGTAAGGAATATAAAAGAAACTCATTATTTGGTTAAAATCTTTCATCCTAATTTTAGACCCTTTAGAGTGCGACTTTTCAAAATTCCTTTCTTAGTGCACCCCTACACTATGTAAGAATACTACCCTCCAAATTTCATACCTCTAGGACTTATAGTTTAGGCTGTGCGTTATTTGTCAGTCAGCTTCAAAAGAGTTTTATATATTTAGAAGAAGATAGCCCGACTAGCCAACTGTCCAAGCGTGGAAGCAGCCTTACAGTGCCATTTAACCAACATTACGTAGTTCGGTGGTTGGGTTCGTATGTTACGGGCCATTCACCCCGAGGACTGGACAGAAACCTAATATCCACGTTATTGCGTTTTGTTCGCTTAAAAGGTCTGTGTTTGCACACCTGTCCTGTTACGAGAATAAAAATCTTTTTAGAGACAAAATTAGATTCTATTTTGTACTTGTACTAAAGAATTTGTAAGCATCTTGGAAGGTTCTCCAGCCAACTCCAAGGAAGAAGAAGAGAGAAGAATAGAAGAGAGAAGTGTTACCCCCTACGACCCCGCTTTTTTATTCAAAGTCTAATCTTAGGGCCTATACTCTTGACCACCGCCGTTCCAAATTGGATCCGGATTTTGACAGATTTATTGTCATTTTGTACTGAAAAATTACACGACTTCTGTCAAAATCTATGGATCCGGATTGGAACTGTGTTCGAGAGTAACCCACCTGCGGGCCTAAGATGCGCACGCGAGATATTTGTCATGTCGTTCTGTCAAAATTTAAGCATTTTGTACCAGTTTTTGAATTTTTGCATTATCTGTGGCAATGTTGTCGACAAAACGCGCCTTGATTCTTCAACTTTTGACATTTCTGCATGACTATTATCTCGTCCTCAGAGAGATACGACGACTAAGAAGTGTCAAAAGTGTACAATAACAAGGCGCGTTTTGTCGACAACATTACCACAGATAATGTAAAAGTTCAAAAACTAGTGCAAAATGCTTACATTTTGACAGAACGACATGACAAAATATCTCGCGTGCGCATCTTAGGCCCGCTGGTCTAGTACTGAAGATTCTTTTAAATAGGGATGCTAATTAATATTATTTTAAACTCTTGCATTACCATTTGAAGCTGGAATAAGGGATAGTTAACGCTTTATACGTCTGGTTTTTACGTGTCAAGATAAAAACATTGTAGATTTTACTAATTGTAAAATTGATGTCCAAAGTTTGGAACTTCATTACTATTTTCACTTCGCGGTAAGAGTGCAGAGTGCATTATAGGAGCGAATGTACAGTGCCATGATCACGAATAAATCTGACAATCGCAAACGTATCGTAACGCTAGCGTATCCGAGATACACTGCGCGGTGACACTACAGCGGTTTGCAGTGGAGCTGGCATTGACGCGCAATATAACTCGAATACGTTAACACGGCGACTGTCAGATTTGTTCGTGAGAGATGTTCTGGTTATACGTTGCACGTGTTTTTATTTCACAAAAGATACGTTACCTTTTGACATTTGAAACGTCATAAATCTTTCACTGACAGTTCATTGCATGACATGCTCGCGTTACAAAATCGAATTGTTCGTAGATTTCGATATCGATCGCTATGAATTTAACATTCGTCTGGCAGTGATGGGTACTGTACACATTGTGAATTATAATCGCCTCTTAACTTCAAAACACTGGTTAAGATTCTCACTAAGTATAGGGCTACTAGCTCTGTGCAAAACGAAATGGTATTATTTTAACAGTGATTTTTTTGGCAGAAGTTGACAGGCAGTTATAATTAAGCTCGTCAGTTAACGTCAAGTCAAAGTAGTAGCCATCAAATCATTGCTCTAACAACCGCTAGGAAACTATGAACCGGAAAGTAAAGTATAGAATAGCCCCAAAGAATTTAACATTTTTATACTACCTAGGTAAATGTTTTTTTTTAAGCCACTTACTTTCATAGTTTGTCCCAATTTTCTTGTCATTATTTAAAACTTGCAACAATTTCACACTCATCTTATTCCACAAAGCATTTATTAAACATTCAAACTTTCCCGCCACTTCACATAACACTTTAAATTAAATTAATATACATAACTTTAATATTAATTTTAATATAAGTTTATATAAAGCACGATGTATTCGTTTTCGTCAGTAAGGGTTCGGTCGGGTTCGCCGGCGTCTGGCTACGCCAGCCTACGACGTAGCACTGCCGTAGCTGTTCGTAGCTCTTGGTTACTCTGTTTGGGCTGGTTCATCGACGAAAGTTCTTTGATTGAAATATTTTTAAGAGATGAAAAAAATCGATTTAGAAAGATGTGTCAGAGTAATGAATGTAACAAATGCGATAAATGTATATTTACGAAATGGTCAAAGCAAAGCAAAGCAGATTAACTAAAAACCTATAGGTAATGCAAATGTCTAGGATGAACATCGAGTTATTTTTTTCAATTTGTTTATGTTAAGTAGGTAATTTATGTGTGAGGTACTTCCCTAGTCAGAATAAAGACTAAATCCCACTATCGAGCACGAGCTGCGTCAAAAATAATTATCGTCAAATTTTTTTGACAATGTGTCAAAAATTTTAAGATTATTACTCCACAGATAATGTAATACTATCTACTCCCAATGAAAACCTAGCAAAAAATCTACAGGTACTTATGTACTTTTTTTATGCCATAGCTGGCAGACGAGCTGGCGGATAATAAATAAAACATAATAAATAGACGTAATTATTATCTCAATTAAACGAGTTTTTAGAATAACGGGCCTAAAACCAACCGCATCATCGCTTTACATCAGGTGAGACAGTGGTCAAACGGTTACTTACTCGTAAATTGTAAAAAAAACATATCTAATGTATCGACATTTACTTCGTAATTTTGCCGTATTTATTTGTATTTATCCTGTCACATCCAATACCCACGTGTGTTTTGCTGACACGTATTGTACGCATGTATGTCGTCGGTTATTTATGGATGTTTGGAACACGTTTTATCTTTGTATCCAGGTTGAATTTATTTTGGTAAGGTTTCCATGTTGATTTTGAAGTTTTATTTAAATTAGATGTTCATGTTGTAGGTATCTTATCGTACTCGGGTTAGTTTAAGTCCGCACGCGCACTAGTCATAGTTAATTTCCCTGACCATCGAGTCTAAGTTTCATTTTGAAAATGTGAGTCGCAATTTTTGTACGGAGAAAAGTAGTTTTCGTATAATACGAACGTAAATTAAATATAAATAAATCTTACCGCATTTGAGGGATGCGGCAATGTAGTGTGAGGTTGACAGAATCGTCGACTCACTAAAACCACCCCCGTGGCCAGCGTCGATGCTTGACAAGCAACTCTAGGCCCTCAAACAACAACGCCAGAGCCGTCAACGCATATCGGCTATAAAAAGCACGACGGGACTTACCTAAGTACCTACTACTCTCCAGCGAAATTAAATTAGCATCCATTTTTGATTAGACTACCAAATTACATTCTCATTTGTGAACTAATCTGTGGATTGGAGGATAAGAACGCTTAAGTTGGGCTCGGGTTACAGATTATCTTGTATTTACATTACAAACAAAACAGGCGCAGACATGCCTCGGTTGTAAAACCCACGAGCTTTACACACGAAGAGTTTTTTACGCGTGAACGACGCGCGTTTTAGACGCTAGTCGCAAGTAAAACGGACTACAAACACCGTACATTCGAAAGTTACCTACCGGTATCACCTGTCCCTCAATCGCTTATTCTTAATCCTCGTTCAATCGCATTCTTTCGTTCATGTAAAATCCAGTCCATCCAAAGGTTGCCTGGAAGAGATCGCTCATAGCGATAAGGCCGCCCATTGTACTTCACAAGATTAATGAACTCTGTGTTTATTTTATAACTTCTGTAAAAGTGGTGTACAATAAAGAGTTTTCTATCTTCTATCTATTCCTCATATCTGAGGGTCGTGACCACCTCCAGTCATTATCCTCTTCTTGACGATGGTACGCCATATGTTTCTACCCCCGGCTAGTTGTAGTACATCGTAGACGGAAGTGTCGAGTGTGGTGCGAATCCGATCGGACTAACGCATGGGCTTCGACCTCGAGACCTTCTTCCTTCCACATTGCTAGTAACCATAACCCATTATTCTTATAAGAAAGCCAGGTTTTGTATTAAAAGTAATTAAAACACAATAGAAAATAAAATCATATGAATGTTTCGCCTCGGACGAAGCACTGAAGAAAACCTTCATTGCTGCGTTAGTCGGCTTCGTGTACAAAACGACTGTCTGCGAGCTCAGTAAGTGATTTATTTCTTGACAGTACAGCTAAATATTTAAACTTGTTCACTAATTACTTGACAGAACCAGCTCAGACATGCCCCTATTGTAAATTCATCATCATCATCATCAACCTATATCGGTCCACTGCTGGACGTAGGTCTCTCCCAAGACGCGCCACTGAGCCCGGTCTTCGGCTCTTCTCATCCAGTTTTTGCCAGCTACATGTCTCAGATCGTCACCTCACCTAGCCGGAGGGCGTCCTACACTACGCTTGCCTAAACGTGGTCTCCACTCGAGTGTTAGTTTGCTCCAACGATTGTAAATTATCTCGTCGTAATATAATCTATGGATCTTTCGACGACAAATGGAGAAGAGATTCTTTTATTACTCTATTCCTCTGAATTCATGTAAACGTGACAAATGCAAAACATTACAAAGACGTCGTGGTAGACCCAGAACACGATGTATATAAAATCAATTATGTTTAAACATCTGAACTAGGACTTACCTATCTGATGAGCACCTACTTAATTTTCTAACATGGACTTACTAAATTTTATTACAAAAAGTTTTCAAATTAAGATTAATCGGCGCAGATAAGAATTCGTAACCGCTAGAAAAGAGTTTTTACTTATTTAATGCGACTTGTTAAAAGTTGAAACGTGCAAGGAGGGCGTAAGTGCGTGTTGGTGAACTATTGCTTTTAAAAAGTAAATGTTAGCTTCAAATATAAACAGGTATTAAAAAAAACGGTAACTTTTTACACCAAATGATATAATGTAGTACTGCGTTCACACTGTAAGTAAAAAAACAGTGTAAACAGTATATAAAGTAACTAGAATATATTTTCGCAAAAAATATTTTTTCAAACTTTTTGCAAGGGCTCTACTTTTATCTATCACACACTTATAAGCCACACACATAAACACACGATGATAAAATGCATGTAGCTACGTTATGGATCCAAAGGCGTGTGAGAGACGGTAGGTACACTAGGTACACTACGCATTATGTAGAGTAACGAGAATAACCTAGACATAGATACATTTTAATTATTTTAACTTTTGTATAAGACGTAAGGTTTCAGTCAAAACAATCAAAGTTTATCAAAGGCGCAAAGTATTGTGACTGAGTAATTGAAATAAAACACCATTAGGAAGGTACAAAAAAAAAACAAGGAACGATCAATCGTACAAAAGCAAGAAATCCCAAGGATTTTGTTCCAGAAACAAATCAAACTTTTCAATTAAAGAGCAGACAGATCAACCCTCTGATCGAACTTCTCACGTTTCGGCTGAGATTTCCTATTCCTATTTTCGAAAATAATTTTTTTATGAGACTTTCGAGACGAAATCTTTATGGCTCTCCACGATTTCTTCACTGATTATGGAGTTGATTATCAACAATATAAATACTTTTAAATAACAATCTTTAGAAAGCATTTTATTCGTGTCCGATAAACTTACTACATAAGTAAAATGATCCCTGAAATCACACAAATCGAAATAAAAAAAAAATTGTTATGTTTTGACAGTTTTCTTTTACTAAGTCAGTTTAATCACGCGATAATGTATCAGGGGCCAGCTATGGCAACACATAACACAGGTTCTTTTGTTTTTATTTTACTCAAGTTGCCGCTGACCTAGAATGTGACGTTATTTCTATTCGTGATCGAGTATAAACCTAAATATGGAACTTTTCTGTGTTTTGCGAGCAATCGATTTGAATAACCTTTAAAGTGTGACCTTCCCGATTGAGTAAGAATCATGGTTGGGCCGTGCCTCTGACTAACCCTTACATAATAAACTAACTATAGTACGGCAAGATTGAACAAGTTTCTTCTAGACCGTCTTGCTCCATCGGCGTCATCGTCGCTTACCATCAGGTGAGAATGAAGTCAAAAGATCGTCTATTCAATATAAAAAAAAACTTTATGCACCTACTTGCTGTAATGTTTTTTATTACAATCAAAGCTAGGCATAATTAGACTGTCTCTACCAAGATACAGCTGGCATGGAATTTCGAGAACTAACAGAATCCTTGTAATTATAATGGGAGTACCTACCTAGCTTTTCTAGTGGCTATCTTAACTGACAGGTTAACTAGCAAAGACTTCTCTGTAATATTCGGGTTATTCTTCGTCTAAACGAGAGTTAATCAAACAAAGGTTCTGACGGAAAATGTCAAAGTTTTTGTTGAGTAATTACATTTTTAATTGGTATCTAGTACTTAACTATTCTGGTAGTATTTATCTAGTTCATCCCGTCACCTTGTTCTTTGTTTTCCGAATGGATCATCACAGCATTGGATCGCACAGCGTGGAGGGAAGAGGGGGAGGCCTTTGTCCAGCAGTGGGACATCGAACGCTCATAATAATAATAAAGTACTTAACCGACAGCGAATTCGATTGCACGAATTTTTAACCGACTTCAAAAAAGGAGAAGCTTCTCAATTCGGTGGTATTTTTTCCCAATCAAATAAGTCCGTTTTGAGATAAATAAATCACGGATTATGTAGTTAATATATTATAGCATTTTATTCATGGCCGCGACTCCCTAGGTAATCGTATAAAAGCACTTATGAACACCTAGGTAGTAGGTTATTGCAATAAAAGTTATATTATAGCACTTAATATTATTATAGGTCGTAAAGATGTGATCCCTGCTTGCCCTACAATGGATTTATACCCCGCCATCAAATCCTGGGGATTTAGCAAACGTCAACATTCAGACAAATGAAGGATCCAGTGCTTCTGAACTACTCGTCTAATATTTTAGGCATCTCGCCTGAATACTGAAACGCAACATAGATTACATTCATGCTTAAATTACTGCCACCTCTTACCGTAGGTTTCCACTGTAAAACATATAAATAAATAAATATAAATAAATAAACTCAAATCCTACTCAAATCCATACTTGAGTGCCGATTTCTGTATCGACGTTATACCTACTTGTCTTTTTATACCTAAAAACTTATATAACTACCTACCTACATAATAAGCTACGGCAGCGCCATCAAGAGGCAAAATAAATTGTTTTATAATTAAGAACTCTGTATCTCATTTTAAAAGAACTTTTTATGTTTTTATGAGAATAAATGTCTTTAAACCTAAACATTCACAATTTTTTTGGAAATTGATCTTTTTCGATAGAAATTTTTTGATTCTTTTATTTAAGTCTTAGATTATTTACGTCCTTAGTCCAACGAACTTGGTCAAAACGAATTGTTTGTTGTTTGTTTTATTATGCAATTATTTAAAAATCCTTCTAGTATAAAATAAAATGCTTTTTGGCCAAATGTAGATGCATTCTAAGAAAGAACAAGAAAAAGTGGTTTTACTTCTTGGTTCTTTATTCCCTCGAGTCTCTCATCTTTGTACGTCTTTTATCTAAGAGTATTTGAACCACGACGGGCTTGGGTTCAAAGATCCAAACGTTACCTATTTAAAATTCTCAGAACGTCAGAAACGCCTAACCTTAGGAAGGTTCCGATCCTGATCACTACATAAATCTCTCAATTTTATCGACAGCCAATATCTGAAGGAAAACCTTCGAGAATCAAATTTTCAATCAGTATTTTTTTTTCTTAATGTTTAAGCGTAGTAAAAATATAATTGGGATTTTATCCAGATGTCATAGGAGCAAAAAAACGCGTTAAAGTTTCTTGTTCTAGTGTGGTTGTCCTAGTTTTAAACAAACGCTGCGTTAAGCTTTGGTCTCGTGATCGTAACGCATAACGCTGCGGTATGCGACATGCGGCGCCGGACACATAATCGTATGGAGACGTCTAAGTATGGTCTCTTGTTCCGTCGCAGTCTGCGTCAGCGGCGAAGAGCAAACGCGGTACTCTGCGTTGAGCCGCATACCGCAGCGTTGTGCGTTACGATCACGAGACCAAAGCTTTTCAACGCACCCCAGCGACTATTATTTATGACCTGTTAGAGTTATCAAAAAGAATCGGTTGAGAAAGAGACGTCTATACTTATTAACTACGAAAAATAAAGATAAAAATGTTAAATCCATAACAAGAAAACCAGATGCTAGCCAAAACATGAATAAAAATTTTTATTGCTTGGTTTTCTGTAGAAAATTCATGGGACGAAGCAATAAAAACTTTTATTTTGCCAATAAAACTTGAATTTAATCCACTTTACAAACGACTATACTAATAATCTTAGCCTTAGAGCATTATTGCACTGCACGATGCAGTATTTATGTAGCTAATTGATGATCAGATAAACTGCACTACTTGAACCTATCAAAAATCCTATAGTGGTTACCGAACCTTCCCTGACTCTTAGATTATTTAGCTTCTCTGAAGTTCTGTCAGAACAAGTCTTAAATCTTTGCAGATGGTGTAGACACCATTCCTTTTATCATCATCATCAATCAATCGATGTATCATCAATATATATAAAACTCTTTTGAAGCTGACTTAGAATCAACGCACAGCCCAAACTATAAGTCCTAGAGGTATGAAATTTGGAGGGTAGTATCCTTATGTAGTGTACGGGTGCACTAAGAAAGGAATTTTGAAACGTCACACTCTAAAGGGTAGAACGCGAGCAACGCCGCGGGCGACGGCTAGTATAATATAAAACTCTTTTGAAGCTGACTTAGAATCAACGCACAGCCTAAACCATAAGTCCTAAAGGGATGAAATTTGGAGGGTAGTATCCTTATGTAGTGTACGGGTGCACTAAGAAAGGAATTTTGTGGCACCCTAAAGAGTAGAACGCGAGCAACGCCGCGGGCAACGGCTAGTGTATAATAAATTTTTAAGAATAGTCTTTTTACCAAGGCTGGTTTGGTTCCGTTACTTGGCGGCGGTAGTCGTCAGATTGCACCTGCCGTCACCCGACCCCACAGTTCAGCTGGTATACCTTCTACGCTGTAGGTAGTTTCTTTACGCTCATATAACGTACCTATAGGTTCTATAGGAAGTTGTTTAAATTAGTTGTTGTTTTAGTAGGTATAACCTACCTAGCTGAACGTATATAACTAAACAATTTATTTCTAATACCTAACTTTACACAGTTATAGGTAAAAGTTACATAAAGTAGCGAATGAAGGTTTTTCTACATTTTTTTATTGAAAAGATATTATATATTCCATAATCTGTATAAGTACAGTTGTTTTCGTTTTAACATTCGTGGAATATGAACGTAAAAAGCCTCGTCCGCGACGAATCAATATTCATATTTTAATCATAGCTAGTTTGCTTTGAAGAGAGTATTAGGTGCGGTCTGAGTGGGCAGTAGGCATTCCTAGAACATGAACCCGGCCTTCTTTTATAAAAATAATGTAGTTAATATGAAAGTATCTGTGTCTACCTTTTTGTACGTAAACTATGCGAAAAGGTAACTTTATTCACAAAGAAATTTACAACCAATACAGTATTTACAATAGTTACAAAATACACATGATACAATTGAGCTATCTACAAGCCGTTGCAAACTATTTATAGATAGCTCAACTGGTCCAAATCAGTACCAATCGGAAGTGTGTCCAAGACACTGCCTGCATTGCCGCATGCTGCGCTGAATAGTACCTAATAGGTATAAAAAGCAGTGGTTATACCACTTATCATAAGGTTAGTTTCACGTCTCAGAGTGATGGACGCAGTGCATTGCCTTACAGGGCACGTCCTCATTGGACTTGCTCTGTGAGGTAATGCATTGTTATAGGCAGAAGTTACCACTTAACATCAGCTATCAGCTAGTTCCATTACTTTTATCATTAAAATAAAAAAAATTAAAAAAAAATTGTTGTGTAAAAAAAAGGTTTTTTTACTAACAAAAACCATATATATACTGACCTACAGTAACTAATATAGCCAACACAGAATATACCTACTACTAGGTTAGGTACCTAAATACTTCCGCCACGGTTATTTTTACTGAGCGTTGAAGTCAGTCAAAGAGTTCTGGTTTTTACGTAATATAATTTCAACATGAAGCTCACACACGGAATGTGAGTTATTATTCCCTTTGATCGGCCCGATCGGGGTAGGTATACAAAAACATTCATAAAATATCTAGATTCCGACTGTCAGCCTTCAACGTGATTTATGAATTGGGAATGAAACATCAGGGGAGCTCATCAAAATGCATTGTGACATTTTTTGATTCATTCGATTGCTTTTATAGAGTTTACAAAAATAAGTAAGTAGCAATGTGGTACGTATAACTATCAAAAGTTTAAATACAATGAATATGTAATCCGTAGTTCCTACGTAAGAAGAAGCGGGACTCCCATTCTACCAAAATTACACACAGAAAATCTCGTTTTGTATGAAACGTGATTAAAATTTTGACTCCCGTTCCCGAAAGCACGAGTCAAGTTTTGTATAACCTAGCAACAGTCGTGTGTCAAGCTAACACAGTAGGTAGGTGAGTCTTTGATGCTACAAATTAAAAACCAAAAAGATTTGTATTTCAACTTTATCAAGGAGGATGTCGAAAAGTTAAACGAACTCATTAAATGTCTGCAGCCACGAAACTCAATTCCAAATTCGAATTTGTTACGAGTAGCACGCTCACTGGCCAGTAAAAAGCTCCTTATTGCAAAGTTTTCATTCGTTTTAGCTACAAACGTTTTGCTCAAAATTAAATGTGTCTTTTACCAGTGGCGCCACCCTGTTCCATTACCGGAACTAATGTGAACGTCCGATTACCATCAATCATTCACCTGTCAATAGCTTCCTGTCCTAGACGGTCACCACTGGCGCCAGTTGCGGTAAATAACACGTTCAGCTGTGTTATTTGTTTACCTATTTAGGACTTATTTGAGGCAATTTGGTCAAAGTACCACTAAGGCGAGATCGGTTCGCCTGCGAGCAAAAAAAGTAAGTCTGTACTTACCAGAAAGCAGCACACGTAACATTATCCAACAAAGTCAAGTGTAAATTTCTCGCGAAGAACCTTTTACGTATTCTTTCTGAGAGTTCTTCTAGAAAAGGTTAGGTACAATTACCTGGAACCAAATATTGTATTACCTATATAACAACCGTACCTCTTCTAAAGGCACTCCAAGGCACAGTGTATAAAAGATTCAGTATGACAGCTCCTTTGAGCTTGTCCACGTCAAATTAAAAAGATGGAGCCGTCGAGCCTATGAGCCTTGTTTACAGTAAACACGCTGAAGCACAGATCCGCAAGCGGGCCTTATACTTAAAGTGACGTGTTTTTCATAAAAGAAGACAGTCTCTTCAGCCTTCAATCCAAGCTCTTCTTCTTCTTTTTTTATTAAGCCAAGCTCCTCAACATAATTATGCGTTCATAGCGAGGCCTTTCTGACTGTTGCAGCGTTATAGAGCTGGTAAAAAGTTAAAAAGCCTAAAAGTAAACCTCGATGAGACAGACAGCGAGAGAAGTTTTTTTATTTTTTTTATTTGAAGGGTTTTGTCGCTTAGCGACTATGTAACCCTATTATATGCATCGTCATATTACAACAACCAGAGAGAGAAAAGTTATTATTTGACAAAAAATACTTTTCACACGGTTTTGCAGTCCCGTAGTGCGTTGCCCAAAGTGCTTGAACTCTGCGCGGGGTGAGGTATGTTGGACTAACAGGAGGGGGTAAAAATCCATTACGTGCTCACTGAAGTTGAGCTACTGGTTAATGTTTACACTGTGTAGGATTGGAGTAAGGTACGCTAAGTATTCAAAGTATCTACTTTGTGGGACAGTCCTAAGCAAATGTTTGTGTAACTCTGCAGTCGGTAGAATTGTTTATTTTCATATTTTATTCGTGTACTACTTACTAGGTACCTACTACTGGGTGTTCTGGAACTAGTATAATGTTATCCCGAGGAAAAGTGGTTCTCTTCTTAGACGTTTGTGAACTCTATAACTTTAATTTTATTCAAGGAAGCTGCCCTGGAAAGAGACAAATGGCGTGAACTGCATTGTTACACCGACAAATAGTTGAGCTCTTATGTTAGAAGAAGAATAATAACTTTCATTGAAGAATTAATAACATTTGATACAATACATAAAATATAAACAAAGCAAAAAGGAATATCGTTGGAACGACAAAAAGCAGTGTGATATTAAGCAGCCCTTTTAGACAAGTTCCTAAATTTTTTGCGAAATACGAAAACGCTACCGACGACTCTATCATCAAATCTGTGTGTGTGTATTGGCACCTATAGATTTGTAGTTAAATAATATTGACGGAATAAACAAATAATCTACCTAATGTTAACAACACCTACCTTAAAATGCTTATATAGGTACATACCTGAAACATTCTAAGGTCGGCTTATAGGTACGACCATTAGCTAAACGCGTTTTTAAAGCTGCTAATTTGTATTTATCTAGTTGTAAGTTCATATAAATACGTCAGATTTAAATAAAATTAGCAACTTACACCACAATCACCACAAATGTGAATATTTTGAATGTTATTTTGTTCACCGCAAAATACAGAATCTACGACGTCACCCGTATTAGCGATTTCGATATACGCTTATAATCTTATACACTTGTCTGCATTCAGAGTCTCGCTTCGTTGCATGTGTCGAGAGGGTAATGAACACATTTGTTCCCTGAAAACGCCTCTCTTTATAGAAGTACTTATATGTATATTATAAGTAGGTAGGTAGGTAATTCGCAGCCGCTTTTACAGTGTTGCGTATCAAAGAAATAACAAAGTTGCTTCTGAGTTTAGGAAATTGCCTCAATCGGTACATGTATCAAGTTATTGACGTTTCTCGAAGAATCAGTTACTTTTCTCAATATAGTTCAGTTTAGTTTTTTTTCCCACCAGTGGACCAGCCTAGCCGGTGGGCGCGATGGGAATATGCCTTTTTTATAAGTACACTAGCTGTGGCCCGCGGCTCTGCTCGCGTGGAAGCAGCATACGCATTATTTGGTTAAAATCTTTGATCCTAATTTTAGACCCTTTAGGGTGCGAAATTTCAAGATTCCTTTCTGAGTGCACCCCTACACTATAATATGGATACTACCCTCCAAATTTCATCCCTTTAGGATTTATAGTTTAGGCTGTGCGTTGACTGTCAGTCAGCTTCAAAAGAGTTTTATATATTTAGAAGATTTGCACGAACAAAAATATTGTATTCATTGATAACACAATATCAGGTGCACCAAGTCAAAGTCAAATATCTTTTATTTAGTCAAATCAAAAGTATCATTTAAAATCTTCTTAAACTAGGTGATTCTAGCCAGTTCCTCGCGACTATAGAGCCAGAAGAACGGGCAAGAAACTACAACCTGGTTCCCAGCGCTTTTTTGTATCATTCTTCTTACAAAGAAATAAAAGCGTCTAGTCTAGTCATCGTCTAGTACTCTAGTATTAAAATGTATGAGATTAGATTCCCACGACATCGTGTACCTAAGATATCGTGTCGGTCGAAGCGTTTGTGGCGTAGCTTGCTTAGTCAATCTTCACCAATTATCAAAGTTAAGCGACGTTCTGCGCGGTTGCTATTTGAATGGGTGACCGTTACTTGCATTTACCTACATCTGAGCGCTTCTGTGCTTAGCGCACGTTAAACTGTCAGTCCCGGCTCTAGCAGTCGTTAAGCCATGACGGAGGCATCAAGACGGCTTAAAAACTCCGTCACCAGAGTGAACTAACTCATACGAGCTTGCTTTTATCGTATCGGTGACAGTGTGAACACGCTCAAAGGGTTGGTTTTACAGTTAATGGAGTAGACATGAAATGCCGAGGGCAAACAGAGTCAGATAAAGGAAATATTATTGTTTATTTAGGCTATGCCTATTATTTATTCTGTAGCAATGCTATCAGCGCCTTGGGGTATTTCTCGTAGTGATTCGCTTTGCAACTGTTTCCTATGTGTTTTCTAAATACCTATGTACTGGTATTTGATATAAAGTATACGTAAATTACAAATTCGCAATCTAGTACTTAGGACATGCATGTTGACGACCCTACCTGATGATGATGATGATTGTTTCTATAAATAAATTATCATAATATTATTCAGTTCAAGTGCTCTAAACGTAAAAGTAACGTAAAGTTGCACTTTTTAGGCGGAGATAAACGCTTACATCAAATTTGCATTTGGGCATGGCTTGTCCCATCACTTTTTCGTTACAACCAAAAAGTATTCGAACACGACCACAGGCACAATGTAATAATAATTATTTATACAATTTCATTATATTTTATCCTACCTAATAACATTTCTTTTCTGCCAAGTCCAATAAGCAAGAGTATAGCAAGTCACGTGACATGTCGTGACGTCAAACAGGATTTTCCCGTCCCTCTACGGGAAAATGGCAGCAATAGTGTTCTTCACGGATGGCGCACATCACTTTGCTTCTTTCCGTGGGGGTAAAGTGTTATACCGATATCTGAAAACCTTCTTTTTGTTCTTCGTCGGCGGGTAAAAAAAAACACTCGACTAAGTAACGTTTGACAATGGTAAAAAAAAAAATATTGTGTCCTCTAGTGGTCCTCTACGTTCTAAAACACATTTTTCAGACTTTCATTCCATCAAATCTTACACATCTCTACTTTGCATATAATCCCCTTACAGGGGACAACTCAAAGGGGATTTTGAAACTACCTAACCCGGAACCATAGCCATACTACTAGTGTATCACTCTTTGTACATAGATTGTACAAAGAGTGGAATCTCAAAAAAGTAAGCAAGTACCTAGTAAAAATTCTTTTTTATAGCTGGTAAAATCTTTTTAAAGAAATACTCTTTGGAATATGACATTCTTAGTACGACTACACGTTGGGATCGAAATAGGTATACCTACGTAAATACACGTTTTTGCTGGATTCGTTTAATAATAATTTAACTACCTACTACCTAGGTAATATTTCAAGGGCTAAAAAAAAGATCATAATATAGGTAACTATTGGTCAAAAAGTATTTCAAAAACTTCCTCGTTTTATCAGTATAATTATGTATTCACCCTGTGAATTTTAGGGAAATATCTCTATGATAATTGCACGAGCCTACTGGTGGGCCAGATGGGAAAAACCCATATTTCTATTACCTAGACCTATTTTATACCGCGTGCACACTATGCCCATGCCGCATAAAAAGCAATCTCCATCCGACAACCAAAATATTTATGTTGCTAAACACAACACGTTATCACGGCCAAAGCTCCAAAATGTCTCCTTATTTACCGGCATAATCTATAATAATACCATATTGTTTTTACGTCAACCGTCACATAACAGACGCTATTCATACTCAACTTTATGCCAAAAACGTAGGTACAAAATTTTTTTGCAGCATCGTATTGACGGGTATTTTCGGACAAAAAACTTTTTTACAAGCTAAGTAAATAGACAGGAAAATTTTGTTTTTAGCCAAAGGTAGACATCACTAAAACATAACAACATAAAACCTTTTTCGAATTCTCGTTTGAGTTTATAAAAACCGACCTACACGATATAAAATTGAAGTTATTATTTCGTCCCACTGGGACGAGACACTGTTAGTCCGAAACTAGAATAACTCGACATTTTGAAACTGGCTTCGCTTTTCAAAGACCACAGTTCAATATTTCAAAGGCAATTTAGTATCGTGTGTTTCACAATTTTTCGCGCTTAGAATCCCCAACACGGGTATAAATCTTCGACAGCCAATAACGAACAGTTCACACCTCCTGGACTCCAGCCGTTTGCCAATTGCTATGATTTAAAACTGTGGCCGGTGCTACCCCACAGCGTAATTTAAAAAAAATCCTTGGGTACTCCTACTTCATCATCATCATTATCAACCTATATCGGTCCACTGCTGGACGTAGGTCTCTCCCAAGACGCGCCACTGAGCCCGGTCTTCGACTCTTCTCATCCAGTGTTTGCCAGCTACATGTCTCAGATCGTCATCCCACCTAGCCGGAGGCAATCCTACTTAAATATCAGTTATTTAAGTAAGTACCCAAGGATTTCTTACTAGGGATATCTGGAATATTAAAATAACAATACTGTAGCACTTTATCACAATCACTATTTTACGTAAATTAATAAAAAAACATTGTCTTCTTTCAAGCCCACTGGTGGGCCAGATGGGGAAAAAATCCCATCGAGCCCACTCATTTGTATAGTGGGCTCGTTGGGAATTTTTTTTCCCATCGGCCCAACCAGTGGGCCAGCCGGTGGGCTCGATGGGAATAACCCAAATGAAGTCGTCAAACTTTTAACTCCCGCTAAAATGCAAATAAGAAAGCCTATTCAGTTAATTTAGTTAAGTATATTGTTCCAGTCTAATTCTACTTATTACGGCAATTTCAGTAGTTGAGCTCTGAATAGCCTGTAATTACACTTTTATAACAGCAATGAGTCGCGACTTAAGTAAGATACTTAATTTCAAATTAAAAGTTCGGTTTTGTGGTTACCGTCTACGCCATTGCTACGTAGCTACGAAAAAGTTCACTAGTATTAGAACAAGGTCACTCAATACGACTGAAGCTATTTTCATAGCAATGGTTTTTATCAGGGTAATATTAGTATAATATTACTTTTATTTTCATATTGGTAAGTGTTTTTTACGACCAACTGAATAACCCCTTGTGCGTAAGTATTCTTATTTTATTGCTTTTGTTTTATCTTTTATATTCTTTGGCAGTTGATTAATTTCGTTCATACCTTATATAATTTTTATGTACAAAATATAAATACGAAAAAAATGGGAAATTTTCAAAATTTGTGAGTTAATTCACGCGGGGTCACAGATAAGGATAATTCACTTCGCTGTTGGAATGCGTGATGAGCCTGTTAGATCACAATTTGAATATCTAAGCGTCTGCTATACAGGACCCGTCCTTTTACGGACTAAATATATATGCCAGAGAAAACCTGGTGTGGAGAATAGAGAAAAAAAAAAGATTCACTTTGTAGAAATGAATTTGTAGAACCTATACTATACCTATAGGTACTTATAAGTAATATGCAGACACAGGGATCCCCTCAAATCTCTCGATACTTAGGAATTATAAATGTCAAAGTATTTTTTATCTTTTCTTTCGTAGTAACCGATGAGATGGACGGACCAAGTCAAGGCTGCAATTGATGTTCCTCTGAACGAATGTGCCAGAAAAGCAGCGGTTCGGGAGGAATAGCGGAAGATTGTAAGACGGGCCACTGCTCCAATATGACGACCATGACCACTCTGACAAGAGTGATACGACAATGAAGAGAAGAGAGGTAATAAAAGTATTTGAGTATTTATGGTTTTTTTCATAGACACTTTCATTGGGTATTCAATAATTTCATTCACAGTTTGGTCGCGTTTCGTGAACCACCCTGTATCGCATAGTCTTGAACTTCATAAAAATGATAAAAATATGTCGCGCATAGCTTTTAAATCGACAGTAGCATTCGTAATTTTAGCGTCATAAATTATAAATTTTCAGAAAGATCTTTGGCATTACAAGCATATTTAAATTATATTCTACAAATTTACAAGACGCTGAACACTAGCACAAATTTTAACTATGGTGAGTAAAAAAAAAATTATCTATAGTAGGTACCTGTAACAAAATTATAGGTGCGTCGACACATTAGTATGAATGCAGAGTGAAGGTTAGTCGGTTGAGGATTTTTTTTATGACCAGTGTAGTTTTTTATTTTTTAGCGAGTGTCGAAACTCAATACATATAACTAGATCAGCCTCTGTCCGTCATTTCGACGTGCAATTTAGCCAGGGTCAAGTAGATTGATCCCTAGTGTTACTTCAATGAAAGGAGTTTGTCGGCTGTGGTTGACAGTTTAGCCACAGAGCAAAAGCTTTCTAGTTTTCCCATAGAAATAGCCAATTTGACGCACAACTTGAGAACTTGAGTCACTTGTCACAGGCAAAGTTGTCTGTTGAAAATTAAATGACGAACAGAGGCCATAAATAGAAGAAGAAGAAGGGGCCTTATGGGGTTTGGCTAAACGTCTATTGCTCAAATAGGTAGTTGATGGTTATATAAAACCTTAGTCGCAGTGCCATCTATTCGCTGTAGCTGTAAAACAAGATAATTGTCTTTCTCGTGACGACCGGCGGCGACTACTAATTGGAGTTAATACTTTGTGGCAGTATTTTATTACATCGCTTAGTAAGGGATTCTTTTTACAATGGAATTACAGTTGCGGAATGAAGGAATAAAAAAAATCAACAGCTGAAGGGTTGAGAACTGGCTTTAGTCAAGTTCAAAAGTGTCAAGCCTACTCAATGTTTCGTTTCGTTTAACTGAAAATACGATCATAACTTTTTAAGACTTGAAGCTTTGGTTTTTTTATGTTTGTACAATACCGGATTTTTTTTAATTTTTTTTTATGATAAAAGTAATGGAACAAGCTGATAGCTCACCTGATGTTAAGTGGTAACTTCTGCCTATAACAATGCATTACCTCACAGAGCAAGTCTAATGAGGACGTGCCTTGTAAGGCAATGCACTGCGTCCATCACTCTGAGACGTAAATATCTTGACGTCTCATGTGCCTGTAATTACACCGGCGCCCTTACCCTTCAAACCGGAACACAGCAATGCGAGCATCGCTGCTTGGCGGCAGAAAAATGTACGTTTTATAAATAAAAACAAAAAAAAATGGTACCCTTACTTGGCCAAATATAAACTTAGATTCGAACTAGGTAGTCACCTTAGTATTGGAAGGTGGAGTTACTTCTACTCGTACTGAACCGCTCTTTCGCTGAATAAGTATAGCAATTTGTACACACCGCGCTCCGATTTGATATTACAATAGGATCGTTAGTCGTTAGAAACAAATTGTAATGTTATTACGCCAGAATGATAAGCGTGCTGATATCAAACGGCTTATTTATAGAAATTGGAGCGACCACGAGTCCCAAGATAATAATTATTGTACTGACGTCAAATACAATTTTGTCATCCCTCGTACAAGGCCGGTTATAATAGCTTCAGGCCTGGATAACGTGGAATTATTGGGCCAATAATAAACGTAATAAAGCCTATAAAACATGTATACCTAAGTACCTTTTTCTATATAAGTATTTGGTATTTAATAAAGAGTTCTCTACTAAAGGAAAGTAGGTTTATTTTTCCCTGATATCTCCCTAGCCAAGTTGAGCCAAGTAATATACGATCGCTTGAAAATCTAAAACGTCAAAAATGTATTAACACGTATAGGAATGGTCACGTGACTTTTCATTCGGAAACGTCATTTTCATAACTTGATTAGTTTATTTGTAGTTTTGTACAATTTTATAATAATATATTTATCCTAAAATATCTTCTTCTTCTCTTCAATAATGGCCTGTGTCCGTCATTTCGACAGACAATTTTGCCAATGTCAAGTGTTAAAATTGTAATAAATAAGTCAAGTCGGCTGTCGTTTGTTTTGAAAAGAAAATGGTGGATTTTCTCTTCAAAACCTAACACGAATTTTCACATTCAGAAAAACCACTTTACACGCATTTATTTTAATGGCTCTCACTCTATGTTACGACCTGAGTATTATTGGTTAAAATTCCACCAAAATTAAACAACAATACTCACAATAACACAAGAAAAACTATTAAAATAAAAGTGCTATGTGTCGTTTCAAAAAATGTCAAAACTCGTATCTCCTAAAATATCATCAGCTGAAGTTGATTTCTTATTCAATGCGAAAGTCAAGTCAATTTGTGGTTTAACTTCACACCCCTTGTTCCTGTCACGCGTCTGTAATGTCCACTACATCACACGTGTGGGCACGGTAAGGCCGTGGGCGGGGCTTTGGACCGTTTGGTAAAACCTGACTAGTTAAACATACCTTACAAATATAGGTTAGGTAGTACCACGTATGTAGTTGGGGTATAGTTTGGCTAGGCTGTAACAGCGTAGCTTTAACATGAATAGAGAAATCAGTAGTTTCTGCACTCTCGGAAGCAAGTATGATTTTATTATGAGGTTCCTAGGCAATCTTAAAATTTTATGTAACTACTAGCCGTCGCCCGCGGCGTTGCTCGCGTTCTAGTGTGACTTTTCAAAATTCCTTTCTTAGTGCACCCCTACACTACATAAGGATACTACCCTCCAAATTTCATACCTCTAGGACTTATAGTTTAGGCTGTGCGTTGATTCTCTGTCAGCTTCAAAAGAGTTTTATATATATTGATGATGTACCAATACTAGGTGATTTATCCTATCCTACTTCCTACTATATATACCTAAACGCGAAGGTTTGTGAGTATGGATGGATCTTTGTTACTCTGTCACGTAAAAACTACTGATCCGATTTGGATGAAACTTGGAATATATAATTGTCCGTGACCTGGATTAACACATAGGCTACTTTTTATCCCGAAAAATTACTAAAAAAAGTTTACTTTCATAAAGTAAAATGAGGTCAAGGTTGAATCAAATTGATTGAAATTGCAACTTCTGAAAAACATAAATAACTGGAGGTACTGTAAAAATTGTGTAAAGATTGGATGTAGGTACCATGAACGTAGCTACCATGCATTTAATTTTTTTAGAAAGTTTATACAAAATCATAACGTTTAGGCATACATTCGTATTATATGTACCGTACACCAACCGGTAAAAAACGAAAATACTTATATCGACACAAAGTCCTTAGACATACCATACCTAATATAAAATGTATACTTATGTACTTGTCCAAAACGTGAATCGTTCAAAGAAATCTGCAAAATTGTCTACGACTGTCATGGCAAAGCTCATCACCGTTTTATCTGAGAGTACACATTTTGAACCCATTTGTCGGGTCGATCTTTTAATTAAGAAACTAAGCTCTAATCAAAAGTACAATACCTACCCTAAATCAGCGATTTTTCCTGGCTACAAAAGGTTTATTTCGCTGACAGTTCCAAAATGTGGAAATAAGAGAGCTTAAAATAGAACAATGAACCTTTTGTTGTGCGGGACAAAACAGAAGATGGGCTTAAAATCAAGACAAAATGAACTTTAAGAAATGAAGAAAGATTTTTTCTAGTTTACAGTTAGGTAACTGTGGCGTGGTTGTTCTGTGACATAACCAAGAAGGTACATAATATCCGATGCAAGTTTAAAAATACCTACAAATATGTGTGTTTATCTGTTTTGTTTGCTGTCTCTTTTAGCGACAAAAAGACACGAAAATTAGTTTGATTTCTGAAAAAGACAGTCTATTGGATCTACCTACTTACTAGCTAATAAATGACGTACAAATCTAGAACTAAATTATAATCACTCCGCTTCAAAGCGCCATATTTCTTTCAAGTCATAAATAAAACCACTCACCGTTCCAAGAGTTATGTTTCACAAGTTTACACATCTTTCAGTTGAATAATTACACTGCTTTAAAACACTATTTTACTATGACACCCATCGGCAACTGTAAATTTAATTACAAACAAAACTACTTACAATAATTATACTCAATACTTCCACGAAAGGGAACACGCGAGTTCTGACTGCCTAAATTTACACCTACATCTGTACAGAGCAGTGACCGAGACTCAAGGTATTCTTAGATCAGTAACCTATTGATCAGCGGTTCGGAAATGATCAGACGCAACCATTGGAGTAATACATTTATCACAACTGGATCTAGACTCTAGAACAGAGTTGCAATTAGTGTAACAAAGGAAGCCGGTCTGGAGTGAACACTATGGAACAAGTTATTGTGACAAGGTGAAATTTTATTCTTCAAAATTTAAAAACAAATGAAATTGTGTGTACTTTACTATAGGTACCTACTAGGTAATTTTATTGTGTTTCTTATACTGAGTCTATATAATAGACAAAATCTAAACATAGGTACTCCTTTTTTTACTGTTGAATAAAATATAACTTATCGACGTCATCGACTTAGGTATGTAGGTACTATCTATCGTGGACTTCATCGTCTCTTACCAAGATTGAAGTCAAAGATTTATTGAATATAAAAATTTATATATCTAGTAAACTATGTAGTATAAAATTAATTAACATTCTTGCTAAGATAAACATCTTAAAGCACGTAAAGTGAAAATACCTGCGCCAAGTATTTTCATTTTGGTCTAAACCGAGCCGGGAAACTAATTAGTCAGCGGTTTGTTTGATGTGGTCTACTTTCCTAGCCTAGTCTACTATTACCTGAAATTTTGTTTGCAGTAGATTTTGGACCTAGAATTTTGCGAACTTAGTAGCCTACTTTTTAATCCCCACTGGTAGGGATTTCTGGAATATATATCTACTTTTTGACACATAGACAGCCGGTCCGTAGGCATAGACATTTTGACCTCTACACTACCCAGTCCCGGAATCAGATTTATTAGCTAAGTTTTAAATTGTGGCAGGGTATTAGGTACTGTAAAAAAAGTGTAAAAAAGATACCTAGTGCCTTTTCAGCGTCTGTTTAGTAAAATACCTTTGCCAGGAAAAATACTGCCTACAACTTCGGCGTACAAGTAAACCTGAAAAAAAATGAAACCTTTTTTATGCAACCGTTTTAGTGATGTGAAATTAGAATAGTTTACCGAGTTTTTTTATCTATTTGAAGGGTTTTACCGTTTAGCGATGAATTATAATAAGTTGAAAATAGAACATATTGCTCTTAGCTCTCCCACGATATCGTGTAGTCAGATCGTCGTTGGTCAAAGAATGTAATACTGCGGGTAGTTGACAGTGTGTTAACAGCCTTATATAAGTGAGATTTCTGTATTCTATTTTGTAGTAAGTACGTAAAGTAACTTAAGCATATTCAATGGATACTATTTGTTGAGCCTGCGTGTGATATTCGCAAAATAGAAAGGTTCCTGTTTGCCGGTGAAAGTTAGGGCCTAAATCTATATTGGGGCTTCACCTTTCTATAATAAACGCAAACTGAGGTAAGCAAAAGAGAATTGGAAAATGAAAATAACCAGGTAAGGCTCGTTACCTTACCTACGCACTCAGAAGAATGAATCTGAACCTACGTAATAAACGGAACTTGCACAAAATCAATTGAGTCATATATTTTTTTCACGTAATATTAGATACCTATACTTACAGAGTTTTGCTAAATGATCTCGAAAAAACGATGTTTATTTACGTTGGTCGTTTAGCTACCGCGTTGATTGGTCCGTGAAAACCAAATTCAGCTGATTGTAGCATAAAAAATAATAAAAATGATGCCAGGAAAATAGCTCACGAAAATATTTGAGGAACAAATTGGATAAAAAAAATTGTTGAATGTATGGTGTCACCTTCAGAATATAAGATTTGTTCACATAAAATAAACCCCAATTACATAGTAATTCGTTTAGGTAGGTACCTAGCTAGACAACGTACAGTGGAGTAGGTTTGTAAGGAATTTAGGCACTTTAGCGTCCCAAGAGGACATGAAAAAAAGTATAGGATTTAGGCTAAAATATTTCTGTCCCAATTTTGCGTTGGTCGACATGCTAAAAAAACTCTTGAAATTCATCTCCTAAAGGGTGCAAATACCACCGCAAAGTCGCGACAATTCCAAACATTTCCAAAATAACCTACAAAGTTGGATACTCCAAAGAGTTTCACAATCATCTTTATTTTTCCAATCTGTAAAAAACATCAGCGATTGTAATCCTAACAAATTGAAAAAGATAAAATCTCCGCGAATTGTTAAACCAAGTTTAAAGGGATTGGTTGGATGTTTACTACGGCCTTGTTCGACTAAACAACGTAAGCTCGCACTATAAAAAGGCACAGAAAACGAAGTGAAAAAAAATATGCAATGATTTCTTTTCTTTCGTTCGCCCAATAAGTCAATTCTATCTGGTAGAGATCGCTACTTGTCATAAAGCCACTCATTGTACTACCTACCTTCTTTATTTTGATTTTATTTGTTAATTTGAGCTTTTTTTATGTAATCAATAAAGAGTTATCTGTGTATATATCAATGACTAAGTAAATAACTTGGTTGCACTAGGCCACGGGCGTAGGTATTGGAAGTTTTCGTGGCAGATTCAATGAGTAGGTACGGCATGATTGTTTGAATGCATGAGGTTGGAATTAAAATTAAAACAAATGAAATGTAAACATACCAACTTTTTTTACACCGCCATTTTTCATAGCCAAGTCCAGCACATTTCTGTCACAATCTATGTGTTCCTCGTGGAATATCACAACACCATATGCCTAAAAGCGTATGCGTCTTCTCAGTGCGCGTTGACCGTAATCATGAAAGCATTGTCGTGTAGATGAACTCTCGCGAAGCGCCCATCATCCCGTTTCATTCCTCTGCTTTTATTATCAGCTGCTGATCAGCTGCTGGACTGCTGGCGACAGCTTTCCAAACTATTTGATCAACAAATCAACTTCATGTAGGTACACTTAGGTACTAATTACTAGAACCGTATGACAGGTGACTACTGGTTGTTTATTTATATAGGTAAGAGAACAATTCGTTGTACAAAGTTGTTTTTATTATCAGGACAACAACCTCCCGATCCTCTGATTGTGAAACTTACTATACAAAACTCCGGTATTTAAGCATTAATAAAACAAAACACAATAAACAGTAAATAACACATTTTCTACGTCAATAGGTACCTACCTACTATCTACAAATAAATATCATACACACATACATGCAGACTTTGTAAATAAAACAAACATTGCTGTTTTATGAAATTATATTAATATTTATTTATTCGAAGTCAACTGACTCGTTAATCACTATTATTTATTTTGCAGCCAAACTTACTACAAAATAAATAATGTGCTCACAATGTTGTGTAATTTATTTTAGGATTCTTTTGAAGTAGCGTAGATAACATTTTGTGAATGAAATTTGCTTGTAAAGGTAACGCGCAGGGAAGTAAGTATACTTAGGTAATAAGTGGAACCTAAGTAGGTAGTTATATGATCTGTGACTTTAGTAAAAGAGTCAATTAATCTATGTACGAGTATGTAGGTAGGTATATACATATAAGGTACTCACTTTCAACATAATTTTTTTTTATAAAAGTAGGTCTATTTTGTGAGCTAGGACTGGGATAGGAAAAAAAGATATATTTTTGAACCTAACATTCACAAACGCCCCTACCTACTGTATGAGTACCTACCTACCAGTATTGTTCTAAGAAGTACCGTAACAAAAAATAAACGTAGGTATCCAATTTGATTTAGCTTTCGCTTCTTATGAACGTTTACTGCATCACGTATGCACGAAATCTCTGCGTGGATGCATTGAGGAACTATTACTATCGTATAGAGAAGCTATACCAAACCAAAAACGTGTCGCAACTTGAGGCGAGCGCGCCCCGCCCAAAGACAAGTATTTGCTGCAGCGCTAAAAGATTAGATGTCGTCTAACCATACTATCAAAACATGCAGCGCTAGATCGCTAATAGAGTATAGTTTTCTCGCGACCAAAACGTCGTAAGCGCCGTGAATTTCGGGGCGCTTACGCGTTTCGTTCAACATAGTGTAACAACATGTCGCTCTCATAGATTTTTTCACCGCAGAAGGGACACTTCAGACAGCTTTTGTACATACAAAACTGAATTTTAATGCAGTACCTATGAATATTATCTTTCAAAACGTGAAAAAATGTACAGTCAATTAAAATGAATTGTTAAGCGTTTAAAATCATTGGTTTTAAAATAAATTGGTATTTTATACAAAAAGTAGGTACATACCTACATAGGTACCTATTTGCACTAACTAGACCCCACACCCTATCTCACTCTGCCATAGCATTAAAGAAATATAGGTATAGTAAAGCTTTATAATGACGATTTCAAAAGATAGCTACAGTACCTACTACATATTACTGATCAGACAGACGGCATAGGCCGAGTAATATGAGTTCAAAATAATTAGTTAAACCTTAGTCACCAACCCTTAGTAGGTGTCCTAAACATCCCATCTGTACGATGCACTTTTCATAATCTATGATTTTCAAACAAAATGTCCGTACAATAGAAAATAATCTACAAAAATTAATTTTGGTTAGTTCTAGTTGATATTCTGTTTACTTACCGATGATAAGTCAAGCCACTATCTTTTTTTTTTCTCAGTCGATTGGTTTTTACGTTTTTAAAACGCAAGACGGCATTTTGAATTACTTTTTATTCGCATGCGGTCACGATGGTTGTTGGCGAGCGACTAAATGAGTTGTTGCCGGTCGGCAACAACTCATGGCGCAAACTTGTTGTTCGCGGCGTCTGTTCCATACGCTAGTAATATTAATTCAATGCGTGGATGACGTTATCTACGTCACGTACACTACTGCAGGTAGCTTGGGGCCGAAATCTACATTCATTCCCGTTTGTTCCACTGGGTTTCGTCCCACTGATGGGACGAACGGGAATGCAAGAAATAAGTATTACTTTATTCCCGTTCGTCCCACTATTTGGATGGATAACCATTAGTGGCAATTACGCATCTGAGCGCTTCCGTGCTTCGGAGGGCACGAAAAACTCCGTCACCAAAGTTGGCCACTAACTCATACGAGTTTGCTTGCTTACTGCCAGCTGCCCTGCCCCCCTTCCAAAACTCCCAGGTGTACCAAATTCAAAAGCCGGCAAACCACAATGGCAAATCACTTTTTTTTAAATAGAGACCGTGTGGTCTCGATTAAAAAAAAAGTGATCTGAAAATGTCAATTTAAAAAGTTCCAAAAAGTTTCAAAAGGCATGCTGCAAAAAGGCATCTACAAAACCATAACTTAACCACAGAATAAATTAAGACCTAGGTAACTACTAACGATAAAGCACAAGTTTGTACACCTCAAATGTGCAATGTTGTTATGTAAACCATTCTAACCACAGGAACTCAGTAACATAATAGTCCTACTAGGCACACCACAAATAAACAGATATCCTTGAAGGCAATTGATCAGTACGTAAGGTACTGCTTGATTCGATGTAAACAAAGATTGAGGGCAAAGTCCGACCGCTAGTGATGTGCAGACCGCCGCCGGCCGGTTTGTTTACTATCGATGAATAAGCACATGCTTAGAGGTCGATGAATAATAACTTAGGTAACTATAGGTACTTATACCCGTATTAAATTGGCGATAATTTTTCGATTTATATGTAAGCACGTTATTGATGATGATGAATTTTATGTTACACTTATTTTCATTTTTATCTGTTTTATTATTATTTTATACTCGATTTAAATACATACCCTAATATTTAAGAAACTCTGTATACCTAGATTTAATTATTTAATAAACTACATAATTCTTGTTGTTTCACTAAGCAATTAGGTCCCTACCTATCTGTATAACTTTAATAGGCACCTAATAGGTAGATAAATTTCTATAACTTCAGGGTACAGGTACCTACTAGGTAGATAATTTTCATCACCTGCGACCCATATGGTCCAGGCTTAGTTAGATTCAACAGGTACCTACCTAAACGTAGTTAGACAAGACAGGAACGATACAATTTAACTCTTTTTCCGGCAGCCCATACTGGCCAGATGTTACCTATACCTAATTAAATTAATATAGGTAAACGCATTGTTCCACAGTTTCTGGATTTATTCTTCCCCCTGCATTAGACACCAAACTTTAACTAGTATGTACCTACCTACTTACTATTTAGGTGTTCATTTGTAAGTGAAAAGTCAAATTCAGCAACTGAAATCACAAAGATCACTTTTAATCAGCGCAACTTGACTTTACATTATCTACTTAGTTCGTTTGCTTAGTTTGGGACTAGAGAGCGTTGTGTGATAAAATGTCCAAGAATTATTTTTTTACATCACATTAGGTACGTTTGACCTTTTGGTGTGAACAAGCAACATCAACAAATTGGCCGAGAACACCTGAATCATTAAACATATTAATTAGGTAAATGAAGAAACACCAACGTTGGTAGTGGATAATATTTTTAACTGTTTTATGCTTAGCCAAAGTATTGATAAAATATCGATGAATGGGTGACATCACTATAAGCCCCAATATGGTAAACTATTACGAGTTAGTGGGAGTATGTAGGTAGAGGGACAGAAGCACTGCACCCACATTATCTGCCGGCAGACGTGAACGAAGGAAGTTGTGTTGTCAATATTTAAAAAAAACATTTTTTTTTTTCAATATGGCGGTGTGCAAGTGAAAGTTAAGTTGTGCTGAACGAAGTTTCAACGATTTTTGTTATTTATCTAAAACTTTGAAACTATTATAATGGCGAAGTCAACTTTATTGGTCCGTCAGTCGCTGTAAGTACCTAGCTTTAATGAATTTTTACATTATTTTAAACAACTTTTGTTTACACTGAATAGGTAAAACAGTTATAATTCATTATAGAGTACTTCTATTAACAAATTTATTCCTTCGAATTTAATTTTATTTCATAAATTAACAATTTCACTTACCTATGTGGTTATTTAATTTCGACCATGCAATAGTTATTTTATTTAAAGTAGGTAACTTAAAAAGTAAATAGGAATTAATTAGGTTTATAGGAGTATCTAATTAAATACCTAGGTTAATAATTATTATAGTGAATATTAAGTTACATTTAAAAAAATTTCATTGGTAATTAAATAGGTGAATTCATGAAAAAAAAAACAAAATTAAAAAATTAATTCATATTATACCTACTTAGGTAGGTACTTAATTTTAATTCTCGAACTCAATTAAATAAAAAATATATTATAATAATTAAATAATACTTTTCATATAAAAAAAATATTATAACCACCCCAGGAGCTCGATGAACCACCCATATAAATTAATACAAATAATAATATTAATAAAATTCATATTTTTTTTTATTCAATAAAATTTCACTGACCTTTGAATCGTCCTAAGGTTAAAAGAATAAATATAATTTACATTTTCTTATTGAACGAGTTGGAGATACCTAAGTAGGTACCTAATGAAGTAGATTACCTGCGTATGTTACGTAGAACATGGAGCAACAATATCGCCTTACCGATTAATAACATTATCCTTGAACTTGTTACTGTTCGTAACTGCGCATTAAACCAACCAACACCGAAAGAACTCTGCAGCATTCTTCGTACCCTCATGCATATTAAACTGTAGCCACTCGATTATGAATCTTATTATCAACATTAAAGGGTCATTTTTGATGTCACGGACGTGTAGTATTTATAAACAATTGATACGCTTCAGACTTGTGATATCCAAAGTTGCGTGACCAGTTTTTTGCATTTCTGTTTTCGTTGCAAATATCTACCGGCGGAGTTACTTTTACATTTAGCAGCATCTAAAATCGAGTACCTACCTACTACAGTAACCAACCTACTTAAATACATCTTGCGATACAACACGACTCATCATGAGAAATCCAAACACAAAGGTTTCCAGGGATTCTGGAGAAACCTACGTAAGTTTGAGTCCATGCCACAGTCTTCTTCTTCTTCTCTTCTATAATGGCCTCTGTCCGTCATTTCGACAGACAATTTTGCCAGTGTCAAGACTGTCAAGTGAAATATTTGAAATATGATCAGTCAAGTCAAGTCGGCTGTCGTTTGGATCGATCCGATGGATGATCTATTCATTGTTTTATATCCAAATCGATTCAGCTGGACTTGACGGATATTATTTCAAATATTTTTTACTTGACACTGGCAAAATTGTCTGCAGAAATGACGGACAGAGGCCATTAATTAAAAGAAGAAGAAGATTCAGCTGTCATCATCAGACGTCAAGGCACCAACACAAAAGAGGATATTAAACGCCTCACCTTGGTACAGGACAATCACCTATTGAAGTGACCTAGAGTTCTTTTGTCAGAAAGGACTTGCAGTCGATTGATAGGTACTCATTCTGGAATGTGGAACTGTGGAAAAAGGATCAAAACTCCTACTTCTTCTTCGTCCTGCCCTTATCCCACTAGGTGGTGTCGGCACAAAATGATCTTTTCTTCCATTCTCCCCTATCATTCGACATCTCAGTGTTCACTCCTCTCCTATGCATATTATCATCTTTTACACAATCCATCCATCTTTTCTTAGGCCTACCTCTTCCTCTATATCCATCCACATTCATGATTAGCACTCTCTTCGTTACATACCTACTCCTACAATTGTTGAAAATTAAATATCGACAAAATACTGACGGGCCCACTCCATGTTGATTTTACCTTAGTAGGTAGGTATAGTATTTAACCTGTGCTGGTTTAAAAAAAATAGAGGGAGTAAACCAAGCCCCTCCCCTTAGGTAGTCCACGAAGAACGTGTAAAGCGTGTGATCGAGAACAAAACATAAAAATACTTCGCTCTCAATATGCATTTAAAAGAACTGAGTCAAATGCATTAAGAGCAGGTCAACGATTCCAGCCTCCGCAAATAAAACGAGACCTAATTGAATCGAATTACATACTTGTGTCACACTGTCAACGACACGACACGATATTGTTATACATTTACCACAGAAAAGAGGGGACTCTTCTAACACAGGTTAGATTAACTTAAAAGAAGAGATCCCAACCCTATTAGTTATATAACTTGTATCAAACAATAAAAACAATTTTGTTTTTTTTATTTTTTTTTATTTACGAGAGTACGCTTTCACACAGTGGGTATCGGCTCTGACAGTCTATCTTATGTTGGTAAATATCGTGTAGTCGGTGTGCTATGTGCTAAAGTATGTCATCGGAGTAATACTTTTTATTAGTTCACTTCGGGCTTCTGATTGAAAATCGTGAAGTCATAGAACTCGATAAGGAAGCCAATAAGTAGGTAGTAGAAGTAATAAGTAGGAAAGATTATATTTAGGCTGCTTTTAAAATGAAGTGTTATAAGCACACAACCAGAATCCGAATCGGAAAATAATTATAATCACAAAGATCTTTTAGAATCATCACCTAACTTCACTGGCATCTAGAACTGACTTACGGCTGAATACTCAAACGCCACTTAAATTAAGTTCACGCTTAAATTATTGCCATGTCTTACAAATGAGTAATGTCAAACCGAGGCAGAACAATTTTAGGTGGTGCATAAATTTGAGTGACGTTTCAGTATTCCGGTCCTAGAGGCATAGGTCATTCTAGGTGGCAGTTATTTGCGACCATAGCCTACTCGTAACTAGAAGAACCGACAAGAAACCTATAGGTGCTTTTATGATTCGTGCATCATCGTTGTGCTTAGGTATACTTATGATCTATCTTAGTAAGAGTGGACATTATGTCTACACTAACTTTTTATAAGATAGGGGCTACCTAATGTTTTAACCATAGACTTTAGCTAAGGCATTTGTCCATCAAAACGAAGATACAGACATTATAGAAACTAGAACCTAGAATATCTAAAAGGCAGATCAGTCATCACCATAATAATCACCCTGTAAAATTCCGCTGATAAAAAGTTGGCGCCCTATAGATTTCGAATGGTTCGAGCGTTTCAATCATCGGATTTAATGAAGCCATTCAGCCGTCAAAATAATAATATTACAAAGTAGAAGGTATATGACTCAAGCAAATCGTGCTTTATCTCAACTAAACGTTGTCACAACCAGGGATATGTGGACATACGACTTACAAGGTTGCATATTTTGTAAACGAAAAATTTACATACGCTTTGCAATGCGTATTGAGTAGGTTGGGTTTACTGCCAATTTTATTTATACTGTTTTACTAAAATAAAACACGGATATCATAAAATCTTAAGATGCAATGCAACCGATAACTTCCTTCAAAAGAGGCAATTTACTTTTATGCAAAATATTTTTTTGTATCTTTATCGTGTCTTGCGAAGTCGGTTGAAATGCCAAGAAGTGAATTAATGGAACCATAAAACCGTTATAGGACTGGTCAGTCATTTCTTGTACGAAATAGGTAGTAGGTAGGTACTAGGTACCTACAGTCAATCACGAGACAAGACGGAAGTATTTTAGAATTTGTATCAGTTTGGTTGTATCACAGAAGGTAACCGGCTGGTTCAATATTCTGAGCTTACGGCACACTTTTGCATTTGCTTTGCCGGTCCGTTTCGTCTTTTAGCAGATGTACCACAAGATGCACGATGCATATCTATGGGAGTCTATTTTTGTCATGGTAGTATAGTACCTACCTACAGGAATTATAGGTTTTACCTCGAAGCTAAATACTTAAAAAAAATCTTCAAAAACCCGTTTCGTGTGAAAGCATGTTGATCTTTATTAATTCCATGCAACAAAATACAATACTGCAAAAAACCAGTGAATGGTTGTTAGAGCTTTTTTATGTAGGTATACCATACCTCGTTTGAGCGCTCATTGCATTTTTAATAGCTTACATCCTGTCTGCATTCATACGTATTGTTTCTTATAGCCTGACTCACGTCTTTTTGTGCTCATTGTATTTACTTATAATTTGATTACCGTTACTTAATATGGAATCACGATAACAATTATTATATTTGATTGCGTCATTATTCATATTAATATATGATTTAACAACGTATTATCTCTATTTATTTGGGTAACACCGCACATCATACTTCATGAAACTTATTACACATATTCTTGGAGGTATTAGAAGTAACTTAAATACTTTTTCAACCAGGCGTCGTCTTCATGATCTCAACTTTTCAAGTTCTCTATAATCCACAGGATCCACCAGACATCACGGCGGCATCTCTCAGTATCCTCACCACGACGGACATCCACATCTCCTCAGCGACGGGCCCCAGCGGTTCCGGCCCTAGCTGTTGAGCCGAGGCCATTTAGCGATATCCCAGGGCCTATTGGACTGCCTATGATGGGGCATTCGGCTCATGTGTTGCCGAGGATAGGTAAATTCCTCCAAGCATACGCCTAAAAAGGTCTTACCTAGCTTTTAGGAGGCGTAAGGCTAGCCCGTTCATGTTCACCTCTCACGCATAGGACATTAGAGTCCAGAGATCTACAGATAACAAGATGGTACCTGATATATTTCCAGAAATCACCACTGGAACCGATTTCATGACAAAGGTTCGGGTATTACTTATCAATCACCTAGATACGAATAGATCTCAGATCCCGAGCGCTCTTGATGAGGATAGCTTTGTAAACAAAGATAGGTAAAACAGCTGAGATAACTCTATAAGAATTAGGTACCTACTACAAGGACTATAAGCAGAAGATTATATTTCATCGAGCAACCAAACAAATAAGCTTTAGTGAAATAACTTTACTTCAAGGTTCTTGCGAAACCGGTTCATATCATCCTGTTTTTATTATTCCTGTCGTGAGTGCAGTGGACTGGTCAGTCATAACATTCAAGATATTTTCAGGTTTGATCTCGATTAGCAAACCAAAAATACTGTGGTTTTTGTTTCTTCTTTCCAGCACCTACTCAACTTTATGGGGCTAATATCAAACTTCAAGTATGGTCTAAATTCATAACAAAAATGGCTGGTCTTGTTAAAAAGTTTCGAGAGAAGATGGAACTTGAATCACTTGTGAAGAAATTTTCACAAAAAAGCATTTTACCAAAAAGTTTAGCAATCTGCTTTACCTTATGTCGCTTGTTCGTGCAAGATTGTAGCGTTCACATTCTGAATCTCTCACTTGAAAAGTTATTATTATAAGTTAGTATAGAAGATAAACAATTTGATTTATGTAGGTTCCCGCCGCTAGTTAAGTATGCTACACACCATTCTCAGACACAATAAAATGAGTTATTTATAGATTCTACAATCATCCGCCATTTCCATCCAGGTAACTTCTAGGTATACTCCAACTTATGCGGTCTACATACATTACCAGTACTGACGTGCAAACATTTTGTGAACACTTTTATTGCTTCAAAACTAACCACCGAGTGAACGAATTCCTGCCTAAGTCAATCTGGAGCAAGATAGAAAAATAGATTCTTAAAATATTAGTTTTCTTTTTTCAATGAAATTGGATGTTTTATCTAAATTTAAGAATAAGAAAAACCAGAGATTGGAAACGGAAAGATAGTATAAATGATCTTGCTATTATTATGTGCAAACTGCAAAGATGGCAACGAACTCTACTTGAGTTAAGATATAGGAGCGAGTCTGCTATATTTAGAAAATCTAGTTTCTAAATGAAACTAACTATGTAGTGTCAGTAGCGCCAGGTTTTGCGCAGACTAGGAAAGAAAGGAATAATACCTAGACGATCGTAAATAGGTAGGTAGGAACGTATTGTTGTAAGGAATTTGCTTCTGACATGAAATACTTGAATTTTTTGTTGTAAGTAGGCACTAGCAGATAGGTATGTATGTAGTCTATGTAGTGTTCAAGATGATCATCAAGAAAAAGAGAATTATTATATCGCAAAAAATTGAATTTCTTTTATTCCGAAACATTCAAAATTTCATTCGGTATACAGCCATTTCTAAGAGCTTTGAAAAAAGCGCTATCTTTTGATAACCGTTTGCCATACTGTGACTAATACCGAATAGTTCTGTTCTGAATTCTGACCTCATGTTCTTCTGCAGGCAGTTTCCACCACACTGTTGGTCTCGGCCTGCTGGAGCGATTACGTGACAAGTATGGCGAACTGGTGCGACTCGCTAAGATGTCACGACGACGGCCGGTGCTCTACGTCTTCGATCCTGAGCTCATGAGACAGGTAATTCAATAAATTAAACAAAATGTGCTATCGCTTCGGCTTACCATAACTGAAACAAAGCTCAGAGTCCGTGGTCTGAACTTTGTTGTCGCTTGCGACTAGCGCGAATCGAGAAACTCTCAGTTTTTGTACGGAGAAAGCTAGAGGCTAGAGGCGCTTATCGGATTTTCAGTCAGGCCTGCGATTCAAATATCAAGTAATTTTTTCTCTATTCAAATCTATGTTTGAGTCATCGCTTGAGTCTTTTTTACGAGGCTAAGTTTTTTTTATGACAAAAATTGAACAAGCTTATTAGCGGTTATTTCTGCCTGCGTTTCCATAGGGCAAGTCCATTGAGGACTTGAAAAAAACAAAAAAAACCTATTAGTAAATTGTTTCGAGATGATTAAGTTTCTTTAAGTTTTTAAGTAACTATTATTATGTCAGCTTTAATAATGGAATTATTTGATCCAATTCTGATGAAGGAAAAAAGAACCAAGTACCGCCTGAAGGCTATTCTAATACAACTTCATAAACTTATTATATACGTCATGTACGCGTCGGTCTATGCCCTTAGGCATCTGCACAGTAATTTGGGCCTACATACCGACGGACAACAAAGTTATCCTATTACGATATTATTTGGCTTCTAGGGCTTCGAGCATTATTCGAGCGACGTTATTATTTATTCTGGACTTGGTGTGCGAATTCAATAAAAAGAGGTCGCATGTAAAAGTGCACAATGAGTAAAAACTTTTTTCACAAAAATACATTCCGTAAAGACCGATGTATTGCCGGTTATTTAATAAACAATACGATTGCGGAAGAAACAAAGACATTGTCTGGTATTGTAGGTGTTGGAATGTTTGTCTGAGAAACAAAAAAGAAACTTTGTGTCTAAATATCGTACAAAAACCTAGATTGCTAACAATCTACTTACACACGGCAGTCGCTGTATTTTTTCTAGGTTTTGCAGCCACTGTGTTAGGTATGTGACCAACGGTGAACACTAGTCACATACACTTTGTAGATATTTCTAATTCTAGCTGTGCAAAATGTTTATTACTAAGAGTTTGAAGTCATTCAACTTTCGATTCGGACTCATTTCGAACCATATTGCATTGCAAGATAAAACAAATGCTTGTGCCTGTTATTGAGGAATAACAGAAGAGTTTGATTCATAGCAAGCTTTATTATTTATTTAGTAACATTTTATATAATGGCAGCTTTTATTTAGATTTTTTTTAATATAGAATATCAACTAATTTGTAAAAAAAATCTACTACCTAGGTAGATACAGACCTATAGGTTAATTTCGAAAAACGAATAACCTATCTTCAATTTCTTGAGCAGAAAGTCTGATGTAGAGAAAATATAGTAGCTACCTATGTTATGTACAGAGTTACTTTCTGATCTCAATTAGAAAGTAAATAGAAGGTGGCTTGAGTTTTTTGCATACTTTTTCTAGGTCACATTCATTTTGAGCGACAATATTCGCTTTGTAAATATTATACTTATTAAGTAGGTACCTACATACTTAGGTACTTTGTTTTTCTATGTTTATCATTAGAAAAACATCGTTATAGTCGTTCTACCCACGTAACTCTAGGAAAATTACGACTGCAGTGGGTATTTACAAGATTTACAAAATATACATCAACCTCAAGCTATCAGCGAACCGTTGCAAACGATTTATAGATAGCAACAAACAAGCAACGAAATATCTGCCGATTATAATGAACACACGTTAGTCTCGATGCGGGAATCAAACGCGCACCTCTAAAAGTTTTAGGTTAGGACCTCCAGCAAAACGCTCAAAAGAACCTATTTCAGGCTAAACGTCAACTATTAAACCCTAGACCTCTAGATAAGCCAGATAGGGTTAGTAAATCTTATGTAGGTAGGTAGGTAGGTACTATTATTCACCCAGTCTCGCCTTTCTAAGTACGTTACACTACCTTTTACAGTTATATCTATTTACAACAAGATAAAGCACCAGTAGAAAAACATGTTCATAAACTTGGTCAAAGAATAATCAAAATAAACAAATAGATATAAATAATTATCACAAATTGACGTCACAGTCTGTTATGAGAGTTCGAACAAAATAAATTTTTTTGGCTAACATTATCGAACGGTCAATCTACCACGCTTCCTAAACGTGCAAATCAATAATGCCAAAGTGTTATTTTCTGTTTTTTATGACTCCTAAATCAAGTCTTGTCGCAAAAAAACTAGATATTTGTAGACAGGCGGGCCGTAGGAATGTGAACTAAACATAAACAGGGTTTAATGCGTTGTGTGTAATAAAAACTCTTTGGTACCGAAGACAAGAGTAACCATGTGGTACAAAATACGAATCACGAAACGTACCTCTACTCTATACCCTACCACAGATCATATAATGAAATGAAATGAAATGAAATTTATTGAAATAACAACAGACATTAACATTACATTTTCAATATTGTACTATAGACCTTGGAAGATAGATCTATAGACCATATAGAATAGACCCTACTAATAATTGAGTGGTCTCATTAACAAAAGGTGACACCAACAGTTTTGAATTAAGCGTTTTTTAAGCTAAAACCGTTTAATAAGACTCAAAACCTTTGAAAGATGTGTGGTTAAAAAGTTTCATTTTAACGATAGCTAATTTGTAACAGACATCAGATGATGCAATTGAGTGTTCAATAATGATGAGTTGAATGAATTATTCTCGTTGAAGTGACATAATTTGCATCACGAGGTTTGTGATAAGTATGTTTTGGTTCTGAGAAGCGAGTTAATTAATCTTAGGCAATCAATAACAATCAGATACAACTGCTTTGATACAAATAGGTACTTTACCTACTATATAAACTAACTGATGCATCAGAGAATACAATGATACAAAACCATTGATTATTAAATAGTACACACATTAATTATGTTCTTAGATTTATGAATAAATAAATTGTTTGTTACGTGGTTTTAAAACTTCCCCTAGCTTTTAAGTTAAATATGGTCACTATTATGGCCGTTAAGCCACGACGGAGGCCATAAGGTGGCCTAAAAACTCCGTCACCAGAGTTTCGGACCTCCAGTATCTCGCTCGCCTACTGGGACGAAACGTATGATATTTTATTGCGAACATATTCACAGTGGATGTAACCTGTAGCCCCTTTAGGTAAAGTATTGTTATATTGGGCCACCTGTACGAGTTTCACCAATTTAAAAAAAAATATATTCGAAAATGGTAAGCACAAATTTTAAACTGAATGAGGTTGGTTTATTTCACAGGTGTACGAAAGTCACGCGACCGAGCCACCGCGTTTCGAGAAATCGCCGCTGAACCAACACAGAAAAGCGGTTGGCTGTCCTGCACACGGGTAATTTTCATTCGACTCTTATAGCTATTTTGAAAGAATGGGGGAGGCCTTTGCTTAGCAGTGGGATACAGAGGGCATCTACTTCACTATATTTTTAAAAAAAAACACAGTTGAACCATCCGCTCTAGTTTTGCGGCACTTTGCAAATCGTTTTTGAAATAAATTTGTATGGTTCTGTGTAGTTTTTGAGTAAATTATTGAGCCGTGTCTTGGTCACTGCGTGGCAAATAACGTATAAAGAATGAAAACATAAATACGTCGGTTACCATTGTGTTGTAGGTAGGTATTTAACTTGTAATCTACATAATTGATTTTCACTCCAACGGAATACTAGAAAATCAGTCGTGTGTTTTAAACAAACGTGTCCTAAATAATAATAATTTGAATATTATGAAAACGTAACAACAAGAAACTTAACTTTTTAGCTAAAACATTTCGAAGCACACTACGCTACGTGTACACGCAGAGGATTCAAGTTCTGTAATCTGACAAGTAAATATACGTGTTTCTCGCCGAGAAACATGTTTAGCTAAAATGCATGTCTTATATAACTGGATTATGTTCTTGTATTTCTTTGTCAGATGCAGAGATTCGACTTAGTTAAGCTAGAGCGCGGTTGAGATCAAAAAACGGGTTGAATAAAATATTTGATACGTCATTATTGATACGAGCCAATATTCTTAGAAAGAAAGAAAGAAAGAAAGAAAAATATTTATTTTGTTATTTTTAAAACTTTACAATGTTATAGGGAAACTTAAAATTAAAATAAAATAACAAAAATGGCCACCACTCAGCATGGTGCCAGGGCAGGATATGTGAATATCCTGCCCAGGCGCTGGTTTTCAGTGGCGCCAGTTGTGTGCATGCTGTAGGTACTGCGATCTATTATAATAAAAATAAACAATAAACTTAAAATGAGTTGGTAGGTACAGATAAAATGAAATATAATTTAGCTACAAAAAAGTAAGATAGGTAAGTAAAAGTAATTTAGGTACAAAGGTATACATCAGAACATAAAATAACTACAATAAACTAAAATTAAAATTAAAACTGGACACTAAACGGCTGCCTTTTGCCTTTTCTTAGCCTCGAAATCGTGCTTTATTTTGAATTTGATCTATGTATAGGATCCCTCAATTCTGACGGATATCTTTAGGTTTTGTTTGTCAAAAATACTACCAAAGCTATGAGGTCGAGTCGAGGCGAGGAATATTCGAGCTAACAACTAGAAAATGGGCAATGGTGGCTTAGGCCTCAAACGCACTAGCGGTTAACCGCGGGGGCGTCAACCGCTTGTGATTGTAATTGTACGCAGCGGTTGCATATTAAACTGGAAACGCGCAGTGCGTTTGAGGCCTTAGCACCTTGGAAATATAGCATCTGCTAGAGGTACCTATCTAGAGTTTTTCTCTCTCTACTACCTACTACCTATAGATTATCTAGTCTAGAGATGGTTTCAAATTTTATCCTGTTGATAAGGTTAATTTAGATAACAAGTAATGCATTTCTTATCGGTTATATTATTTTATCATAAATGTTATACTTATACCACACAAGTAAAATAAACGCAAACTTCAGTATGTTTTACTGCGAAAACTGCATAAGAAAAAATTTAATTACTCGAAGCAACCTAGCAAATGCGTTGTTATAGTTAAATTGTTAAATTAATCGCCGAATTTTATTTTACTTTACCCAGCGAATGAAGTCGCTGGAAAAAGCGAGTTAAAAGCGAGATAGTCGGTCACATTTCGTTATCGTTAAGCCACAAGTAACCAAATATACAAAGGTTAAAACTTTTATGATGTCCATATAGGTAGTCCATAAAATAATGAGCACGCGCTCAAAGCGTGCTTCATGCGTGGTGTAGCATAGCATGGTCAATTGGTCAGCCTTGTCTTGAATCTATAGAATCAAGGCCCAATATTACTATGTTTTAATGCGTTGAAAATTGTGACACTTTTACATAGCTACAAAGAGTAAAATTTTACATTAAATTGAAGTGTTCTAAATTTTGCATGCAACGATTGAGTGTTTCGCGCTCGAGTAAAACACTTGACTCCCTTGACCACCGGCCGTACATCTTCATAGCACAGGCTACCTAACTTGTAGTCCTACCTAGGTACACAGCATTATGTAACTAGGTATTCATCATCGTACAAAATGACGTTATGAAGTCACGAGAACCATTCTACAAGCCATGATGATTTTGGCATTTGCTTGAACTAACTAAGTTGTAAATTGAGCAACATTTTCACATCTCGTATTTTTTATCTGTTACAGTGACGAAAGCAAAGCCATCTGGGTTGGAATCAGGACGTTGCTCATGGACAAAACCCTTCTCAGTAGCTATGATAAAGCATTTGACGATATCGCCACCGATGCAACTAGAAGGTAAAATACAAGGAAACTTTTTTAGAACAATCTCTCTAAACCATAGAAAACTCGAGTTTCAGACAGCCGAGTATGCAGCGAAGTTTATCCATAGCTCTTTTTTTATTCGCTATCTGTCGCCCGCGGCTTTGCTCGCGTGGTAGCAGCATCCATTTTGAAAACTTTTAAAAATCCTGAAACACGTGTCGTGTAGAGTCAATTTATTTGAAGCATCTATGTACCAATTTTCAAGGGTCTTCCATGTACCTACAGGGTGTTACCAGACCACTTCCGAAAACGAAAGGGGGAGCTACAGCACACCAAAACCCAACCAAAAAAAAAATCAGTTATCCTGAAAAATAATTATAGCCGGAGAAAACCATGTTTAAAGATTTGTATTTATTTCGCCAGCCCGCAATGTACGCATTCACGTAGGTAAGGTCGAGGCGTAGTACTATTATTTATTCTGTGTCGTAAGTGCCTACTAACGTAGGTAGGTACTAACGTAGGTCGCTCGCACGTCGCGTACTTGAATGACCCGCGATGAACTCTCAGCTGTTCATGCTGTAGTAGACGTAATCTGCGTGCTGCGTGTACATTGCTGCTTTATTTATTTTATTTGTTTTTTTTCGGAACTTGGAGGTTCCAATCAGACCATGATACTGAAAACATTAAGCGAAAAAAATCTCGAAAAAAAAAATTGACTTGACTATCTCTTTTTAATTTTTTTTCTAGTTACATACACACAGTACAACATAATAAGACATATCTACCTAATTATCTCATTTAAAAAAGCAAAAAAACCAATAAAATAAATAAAGCAGCAATGTACATGCAGCACGCAGATTACGTCTACTACAGCATGAACAGCTGAGAGTTCATCGCGGGTCATTCAAGTACGCGACGTGCGAGCGACCTACGTTAGTACCTACCTACGTTAGTAGGCACTTACGACACAGAATAAATAATAGTACTACGCCTCGACCTTACCTACGTGAATGCGTACATTGCGGGCTGGCGAAATAAATACAAATCTTTAAACATTGTTTTCTCCGGCTATAATTATTTTTCAGGATAACTGATTTTTTTTTGGTTGAGTTTTGGTGTGCTGTAGCTCCCCCTTTCGTTTTCGGAAGTGGTCTGGTAACACCCTGTATACGGAATATAAAAGAAACGCATTATTTGGTTAAAATCTTTCATCCTAATTTTACGAGTAGATCCTTTAGGGTGCAACTTTTCAAAATTCCTTTCTTAGTGCACCCTCCAAATTTCATTCCTCTAGGACTTATAGCTTAGGCTGTGCGTTGATTGTCAGTCAGCTTCAAAAGAGTTTTATATATTTCGATTGCAAATGTCATCATACTAGCCTGAAGAAGTTCACAGCTGGATATAGGATAGATTTCTCTGAACCATCTAATTTGTGCCTTCTCGGTCAACTAACTACCTGCGATCTTTACAATGTCATTTTAGTCTATCAGGTGATTGACCGGGATGATTGCGGGGCCGTTTTATTTCGCTCTCCGGCTTGAGAAATTGATCAATAACTGTTTTGTTACCACGGACCTTGTCTCCTACTATTTCTTTATGGGCACTCCTTTCATGGTTGGTTTGGTTACAGATTGGGCGACCTACGTCACGCAGAGAACGCTTTGAACGAAGAATTGGAGACAGAAGTTTACCGATGGGCCGTCGAGACCATCGGAATGATGATTTTTGGTATCAGACTCGGCTGTTTGGATGGCAATGTCCACGTGCCAACGATGGACAACAAGTAAGCAAACGATTTCTTATTTTTTACTCAGAGAACTTTATCTGTAAAACTTTCATTGGTGAAGGAAAGACTTCTCATCATCGTCATCTTAGCCCGGTATCACCCACTGCTTGGTATAGGCCTCCTTCATGTTATGTGCGTGGAAAATCAACGTGACGCGAACTCTTCAGAAACGCCTAGAATATTTCGCATAGCAAATTGCACTTCTAATCTTGCGTTGATGAAGTCGCGGGCACTAGCTAGTTTCATTATATTTTGCTGCACCTGGAGTTCAGAGTAAAGAACCAGTTTAACTTTTTATTTTCCTTCAAGGAATCCCGAAAAATCAGTAGATGACAGCACCATAGACCCCTGCTCGTTGACCAGACGGTCGATAGAAGAACTAACACCGGCCGAGAGACTCGTCAGGACTTGCAGAAGCATTGCTGATGAGAACTACCTGATACGGAGCGAGGGGACGCTGAAGACCGATTCTGCTACCTTTAACGGAGCTTTGAAGGCTTTCGACAGGCATTTTAGGTTAGGCTTTCAGTTTTTTACTAAGTTACACTTTTCAGAAAATATAAAAACATTGTTATCAAATTTAAACTCACGGTCCCCATTTCATACTGCCGAAAAAAACCCGTGTTTCCTAAATGTTAGGTAGTTCCTAAGATATTATGTGATGTGGCGAAAGATGTAGCGATAAATTATGGAGTAGAAATAACCTAACGTACCGTGACTCAAAAAAGAACAGCACATAAAAAGGTTTCAGTTGTATCTGCAGTTGATTTTATAATTAAACTTGAGCTAACTTGCAGTTTGACGGAGCACTTCGTAACTCAAGCCCTCCACACCCTGAACTCGAAGGAGCCCCGGCCGGAACAGATGCTGCTGGACAAGCTACGGCCTCTGGAAGGCAGGATTCTGCCTCTAGCTGCAGACGTCTTGTTAGCTGGAGTGGACCCTGTGAGTAAAATCAGTTTCCGATATGACTGAAGTAATGCAGCTGTATTATTGGACAACATGGGAGGATCACGGTATATTACAAAGTTTTATATCTTACTAGTTGGTGCCTGCGACTTCTTCAACGCCGGAATAGTGTAAGTGCAATTTGCTAAGCGAAATCTTCTAGGCGTTTCTGAAGAGTTCACGTCTCGTTGATTTTCCGGGATAAAAAGTAGCCTATGTGTTAATCCAGGTCACGGACAATATATATTCCAAGTTTCATCCAAATCTGATCAATAGTTATTGCGTGAAGGAGGAACAAGCCTACATACTTACATAGGTACATGCATCCTTACAAACTTTCGCGTTTATAATAACATAGTAGGAGTAGGACGTAGGATGAGAGTACAGTATGAAGTCTGAGTAAAATCAATTCTTGTACCAAATCTCGTTTTTCAACATGAGCAATGCTCAATGCTCTAAGATTATCCCTTTTCTTCCAGCTCGCCCAAACAGCCCTAAACATGTTCTACCACCTCTCTCTAAACGCGGCGAGACAACAGCGGGTTCACGACGAGGTCTCCTGGTCCACAGCTTCAAGAGAAGCCGGAGCAGGTACTCCAGCCCTGCCTTACATCACGGGCTGTGTGAGAGAAGCAATGAGACTGTACCCCGCTACAGGAGGTGTGGTTAGAAGAAGTAATGAGGCTATTGTTGTTGGAGGGTACGAGGTTCCAGCTGGGGTGAGTTCATAAACCTGGTGTTTAATGGATTTTTATACAGCTGAATTGACAAACAAGCGTCCACCCGCCGATGGAAAGGAAGTCCAGTAGAAGCCCAATGGCTTACCCTAGCACCTGATCGACCGATTGATCTAGTAACAAACACCCCAAACCGCAGATTTCCTCTGTAATGTCTTCCTTTACGGACGTCTTCTTTCATTGCGCACATATTTTTTATTTTAAGTTCACGACAAGATTTGATCTCAGATACTTAGGAACGGAAGGTGGAGTTGCTACCACTAGGGCAGCGGTACTCAGAGAACTAAAACGGTGTCAAACCGATATTTTATCTGATTTGCCGATCTCATGATTTACGAACTAACTGTAAATGTACCTACAACATTAGCGTATCAAAGTAGGTCACATTACCATTTTAATGATACGGGTTCGAATAATAGTAATTTAACAGCATAACAGCATTTAAAATTTATCTAATAACCAATCCAGTGACTTATATTCTGTCATACTGCTGCGAACCACCATAGATAGATAGATAGAAAATACTTTATTGCACACCTTAACCTAGGAATTACAGTAAAATAAAAAACAAAACTTAAATTAATACTATTGTCATACTGTCAGGGACTCCATTTTTTTTTTTTTTTTTTTTTTTTTTTGCGCTGGGAAAATGCATGACGCATCCCCCCTCCACTAGAGAGCATGAAGGGGGGTATGTGGGACTCCCCGGCCTGGGTCAAAGGCCGGTATACCCACTAAAAACCCAGCGGCGCTCCTGCGTCGTCTTAGTGGGGGGGGACTGGGAAACCGGCAGAGCCTTTACGTCCAGTCCCCCGCCGACGAAGCCCGCCATTACAGCGGGGCCCGCACGCCCCTCCCCTTGCAGGGTGGCGCCTGGGAACGGCAAGCGGCTCGGCCGTTCCCGTCCGCTGGTGGCGAATGAGTGCAATGCGGGGCCGGTGCTCTAGTGCGGTCCCGCCATTCGTCACCATGCGTCAGAGCGGCGCGGGACAGTTCCGCGTCGTCCCGCGCGCTCTCCCCCGCTCGGGGGCCTAAGGCCCCCGTCGTCCGGGCCTCCAAACAAGGGAGCCCGGACCCACCTGGGTAGACCGAAGTCTACCCTGCCTCATCACGCAGTGCCCTCTGCTTATCAGAGGGACACGCGGAGAGGCCCACCGTGCCGGGTTACTGGCCACCATGAAACACGTCCACAGTACTCTGCGGCCGTGTTTCATGGTGTTTCCAGGGTGCACCGCGTGGAGGTTACCCGGCCTAGCACCCCACTGTCAGGGACTCCATAGTCCAACATCAACCAACCTCTGCTTCTTCCTGTCCTTATCCCACAAGGTGGGGTGGGGTTGGCCAACATGTTTTTTCTTCCATTCTCCCTTATCATCCGTCATCTCAGTGTTTACTCCTCCCCCATGTATATCATCTTTCACACAATCCATCCATCTTTTCTTAGGCCTACCTCTTCCTCTATGCCCATCCACATTCATACTTAGCACTCTCCTCGTTACATGACTGTCTTCTCTCTGCATGACATGCCCATACCACGCTCTGTTGCTCGTCATTTTCTCCATCACTGGTGCTATTTTCTACGACTTCCTCTAATATACTCATTTTTAATCTCCAACATCAGCCAACCAACTCTTATTTAACGTTCCTTCACAGGTAGACATAGTGCTCGCCCACGGAGTGACCAGCAAGTCAGAGAAGCAATGGGGCCGCGCCAAGGACTTTATTCCAGAGCGCTGGTGCAAAGGCTCCGAGCCACTTCAAGCTTCACGAGCTCACCCCTACTCCTCAGTACCGTTCGGGGAGAACTGCCCCGGGGCTGGAATAGCTGGAAAGATGCTAGGATCTCTTGTTTACCGAGTGCTGGATAAATATAGACTGGAATGGCATGGGCCACCGCCTAACAGCACTACAGCTGGAGTGAACAGAATCGAACCGCCTTATTACTTTGTATTGCAGAACGCTGCTTAGTAATTAAATTAAGTTACCATACTAGCTACCCCGACTGGCTTACCACGGAATAAATTTCTCGTAAATCTGTAACTGAAAATTGAAGTAAGATTTCATTACCGAAACAGTTTTTTTTATAACTATTTCAATGTGCCTTCGTTTCTCTTTGTTCTTCTATCCAATAAAATAATTTTGAATTGAATTATCGTACCGTAAGTAAGACTTCGTCCGTACAGATATGCCCAACGGGGGATTTTGCTTTTTACTTTGGAATGTTAAGAATAATTTACGCTTGTTATTTTTATTGTAGCTAGTTTTAGCAGCTGGTTTGCAACCTATCACGTATGGAACACTAAAGTGTACACATTTGAAAGGTTAATGTTTTGAACGAAAATCTATCTGCTTGAGTGAGACCAAAAGATGCTCTAGAAATTTTTACGTGGACGTTTCGTTTTAGATAGGTCTAGGTAGTTTGTAACGCTTCGCTTTACCAAGTATTTATACCTAAATGTAATTTTTATATCATTATTAATTAGCACATAAACAGGATAAAATAATGTTTAAATATAAACGTGTGATAAATATTGCTAAGTTTTTCCTTTTTCCCTGTAAGATTCCCATTTTCCCTTATGAACTTAATTCTTAAACTTGACTCCACTTTTTCTCAAACAGCCTAAACTTTTTTATATCCAAATTCAACTTTTGAAATAAGAGACGGAAAAATTTCACAACAATGAAGAATTCAAGGAATTGTCCGTATTTTTTCGAGACTTCCCCTTGTTAGCGAAGACTTTGAAAAAAAAGCTAAGCCAATTTGCGAGTAATCGGACCCACCAATTGAAATATCTATTCATTAATCAAGTCTTGAAACTCGAGTTGAGCTGAACTGATCAATCAGAAAAAGTGTTTATTAAATGTCTAGTACCTAAACATTTTTAAGCTACGTAAAGATTGCAGGAAGTCGGTGGAGAATAGATAAGTACGTATTCTTGGAAATCTATGGGAGATGCCTTATACAGAAGTAGACTTCTCTAGGCCGATATAATGAAGCATTTGCAGTTATTGTAGGTAATTTGTTTAACTGCAGAGAACCAATGGCCGAAAAGCCAAATAGAAAGCTCAAGGGCTGATATTGGCAGTTTTACAGTAAAAGTTTATTGCAGTTTCTGCAGATGCGATAAAATAAGTTTGCTGCTAGAAATAATATCAATAACTAGCATTTTATCGGTCGGTTGGGGTTATTCCTAGGAAACTGATTGGCATGATTTCCTTTTCGAGATTTTCGCTCGCCTCGATTTTCGAATGGCACCCAGAATGGTACATTATTGTAGGAATTACCTACCTACTCTATACTCTATGCGCTGTGGGGTCTCAGATAAAGGATCAAAGTCGAAAGTTGGCTGCCAGAGTTGGCGTCCAGTTATTTATTTAGGAGATGAGTAATTTCGACAGCCAACCCGAAAGATTCAAATCTATCGAACTTTTCTCTCTGATCTATCGAAAACTGGCAAAAAAAGGCTGCTATTTCTGTTAGACTTCAGTTTTGAATAGACGAAAATGTCTCGTAACAACATGTACCTATTCTATTTATTTGGATGAAAGTCACATAAAGCCACTTGTATGAGCCATTAGATAAATCCACACACATTAGATAGAGTAGATCACATTAGGGAAGCTAATGACTCCCCGCATCTCGGAAGCAACTGATGGAGTGATGATGCCACTCGTAATCCTTCAACGTCAGCCGCAATTGAATAATGAAGATTATGCACAGTAAGCCAGTTAGGATAACTGTAAGGTAGTATAATATCACTAGCCGTCGCCCGCGGCGTTGCTCGCGTTCTACCCTTTAGAGTGTGACGTTTCAAAATTCCTTTCTTAGTGCACCCCTACACTAGGTATATAAGGATACTACCCTCCAAATTTCATACCTCTAGGACTTATAGTTTAGGCTGTGCGTTGATGATGATTGATGATAGAGCTTTAGATCAAAACAAAATTAAGTAATAATGTGCCTGCTAAATGGTTGAACCTACTTTAACCTTTAGTCGAAGATGATTTCACGAGTCGTAAGGCTAAACAGGTTGGTTAGATGCGATGTCATCAGATGCATCAAGCAGTAAATATTGACCAGAAGGCAAAACCCCAGTCCGACAGATCGACGTACTTGGGCTTACCCGAGCGTCTGATAGACGCATTATTAAAAACCTATGGTGAGTTCAAAAACATTTTCTATCCTCCTACGAGCGATTACCCCCAGATAAATCTACTAAAACCTCCCCAAAGACATATTCAATCTGACTCAGCCCACATTAGAATTTTCCTTTCGGCTTTTCGAGACATTTACAAATTGCTGAAACCCTCTCCCGAGGCGTTAAATCGCAGTTTTTTTGATTAATGACTCTGGCGACGTCAGTTAGTCTCTACTGGTATCATGATAATACGCCTTTTGTTGGAATTCATTTATCTCATTATTCTGCGTGAGTAAACACTATTATTTTGGCACTAGGGCATTAAGTTGGGATATTCAATGAGATGTTAAAATTGCAAGCTATAGCTTAATTATTTTTTTGTGTTTAGGACCGCAGTGGATGGCACAAACTTGGGGAGGGCTTTGCCCAGCAGTGGGTAAAGTCGGGCTGTGGATGATGATGATGATGGTTTAGCTGTTGTACTCCACATAACAATACCTTATGGTGTTACACATTCGCGGTACCCAAAACAATTATTTTTTCACGTGCCCTATGCCCACAATTCACAAATTCCACAATACATAGCGAGCGGACAGTGTTAATTTGAAAAACAAAAATCGTCGAAAATAATTAAGCGTAGGCGTTACTTTGGGAGTACACCTACCCTTTACGCACCTCGTTTTAGGTCGAAGTTAGCACTTAGCTAAATTACGATTTTTTCTGATGATGTCATCTATTAGATCATTAAACGCAGTGGTAAAAGAGTCTTATTACGAAATCGTTTTGAAATATCGTAGATGGATGACCCACTCATACAAAATGAATAAATTTTTCACTGCACACTTCTTTCTTCAACAAACGAGATTGTAGGATTCTGTGATATTCTGCACACCAGAAACACTCCTAAATTGCCACATAAATTCTAGAGGGCCTTCCAACGATCTTTTGGTCCTTCTCAAACTGCCGCTCTCAATTCGCGCCTTGTTTTCTCGCCTCGTAAAGTGCACATAGTTTTTTGTTCACCAACATTTGTTACACAGAATGTTATTGGACAAGAATAATAAAGTGAAAACTATGGTATTTCCAGCGTGTTTTATTGAATGCCGTGTATGAAAGTTTTATTTGAGAGTTTTTTGTCATTGCAACGCTCACAGGGGATTTTTTTGGTCGTTTATAATACAAACTAGCCGTCGCCCGCGGCGTTGCTCGCGTTCTACCCTTTAGAGTGTGATGTTTCAAAATTCCTTTCTTAGTGCACCTCTACACTATATAAGGATACTACCCTCCAAATTTCATACCTCTAGAACTTATAGTTTAGGCTGTGCGTTGATTCTCTGTCAGCTTCAAAAGAGTTTTATATTATAATATTGATATTGATGATAAAACTCTTTTTGTCGCTAAGACGTAATTACAGTTGATATGGCTTTAATACAACAGTTTACTTTGCATATTAAAGAAAGGGTAACTCACTCATTAACTACCCTACCCACCAAAACTGCGGGTCATCTATAAAAACTTGAATATCTTGGTAAAGTTGGAAACCATGAATGCTTTGTGAAACTACATGCAATTAACCAATTAGTTTTATCTATTTTAATAACGAGTCTGTTTTGTAAAAAAAACTGTCTGTCAAACGCAATTTCTTTCACCCACACACAACGATGTTAAGCATTCGGGTTTTCACGATATTCAAGTTTTAATGACCAGAACTTTTGCTCTGGACTGTAGTAGTTCCGTAAGGATATAAGTGTTCTGTGGTAGTAGTTAAGATTCTAATTTCAGTGTAGCTAATAAGCTGTGCCGAGCAAGATGTGTTCGGGGTCTAGTTTCAAAGTGTAGCATAATTACCTGCAATATAACTACTGAGGAGGTACTCAACAGGTGCTTGACTTTTAAGTGTCATGTTTATGGCTCGTTATTGTAAGTTCTAATAGGCAACTGGGTTTAATAACTGTATACCTTGGGTACAGCCGCGTTGGCCGAGTGGGATTGCACTTCGACTTTCAATCGGAAGGTCGTGGGTTCGAATCCCGGCCGTGCATCAATGGATTTTTCGTTTCATGCGCATTAACACGAGCTTAACGGTGAAGGAAAAACATCGTGAGGAAACCCTTGGCTTAGTCAGCTCCGCACGTATTGACCTTGTCTTTCCTGTGGATATGGCTGACTAGACTGAGAGGATGGTATAGGTGCTGGGCAAGCCTACTCCATCTAAAACATTGTCCCAGGCACTAGTGTCCCGTTAAGTGTAGGCATAGATTGCCTCCTGACGCTGTATAAATCATCTTCAATAGATGTAAAGGCCTATTATTATGGGTACAGCAGAATAGATGATTGTTGAAGCATAAGGTTTATATCGACCATGATAACTGTCATCATCATCACATCACACTGCTGAGTGTAGGCCTCTTTTCGGTATATTGCGATTCTCACCTATGATTCTCAGCACTTTGTTTTTATAACAGGGCGGTGGTGACTGCGTGAACATTATTCGCATTTTTACGATATTTTACCTATATTTTAGCACAGATTATATAATACTACCTACTAGTAATTTTAGTAAGTACCTAAACTTTTGAAACACCTAACCAAAAAAATAATTATCGTCTTCGCAGTCAGTTGCTTATTTCGCTAGTCGCTCTCCAGTGATTTGCGATAAAACCCAAAAAGCTTTCAAGAAAATTACCCGAAAGTTTTAGTAGGCGACCTAAGCCGCAATATAGTTATTAGCAAAGCTGTAAAAAGGAAATTAAATTAGAAATAATGATAAATACCTAAAACACAAATTGACCGCAAAATATTAAATTGCCAAACAGCAAAAGTGGAATAGTTTTATTATATCCATTTTTGCGCACCAAGCTTAAAATTAAACACTATTGGTGCGCTTATGTGGAATAGCGTAGGTTCGGAAGTTCTTGGTGCGCAAAAGTGGAATGCTTCCGTCTGTAGAAAATGAAATTACGAGTAAACTTACCAAATTGCCCAGAATTTCTTCATCCCGTCCACTGTGTTACCGTGATCTCGTGTTCCATCACAAAAAATCCCGTATATTTATTCGTTGAGTGCGAACTGGTGCTAATCTGTGGTGTGTCTTGATGAAATGTTGACCGATCTGCCCTCGAACAAGATGAATTGTCTGACATAAAGAGACAGAGCGATGAACTAATGGTGAAGTAAAATGTCCTTAAAAAACCTGGAATAGAAATAAATTGATTGCTAAAGTTATCCTATTTATTATTTATTTCAAAACTAGCCCTATATACGTAACTATGTTATATTGAATTGTACTTAGGTAAGTACCTACGAGAATTTTTCATTTATTTTTCCATAAAAATAAATGGAAATTAAATTGATTGGTAAAGTTATCCTAAAAATATTATAACCGAGGGATTTTAGGAGTTTGATATTTTTGTATTTATTTCACGATCACTAGCCCTACATGTAGGTAACCACGATATTTCGAGCAGTATTTACGAAAAAAAAATCATTTATATTCACAACAATATTCTTAGAACGGTAAAGTTGGGACAGAAAATAGAAAAATAATCCGCTTACCTTACTAACCCGAGTTTACAACCTTTCGAAGGGAATAACAGCAAAATTGACTCCAGTACACAATCTGCGAAAAGGGCACCGAGGGGATAGGATCTAAAACCATTTTACCGAGCGTACAGGATTTACAGGACCCTAGGGAACAGGGCAATGAGGGCCTGGACCACTCAGGAATTTATAAGACTTCAGCCTTTCATGTTCGTATCAATCTATCATCGATACATCGAGATTGTACCGAGGGGTTCATTTTAGTGTTACGAGTACAAAATAGATAAGTTATAGTATTATAGTTTTGTATTTTATAAACACACGTGTAAGTGGCGTTAACTGCTTTATTTATAACAGCTATTTAAACCTTCACTTGCTAAAATTACAGTTTTATTTCTGTAGAGACAGACTTGAAGGTTACAAGTAGATAAATAACCAGAATATATTATTTTGAAATAACTTACAAGAAAATAAAGTTATAAAACCTCTTGGGCACTAGAAACATCAACTAGAGTCCGTAAATCCCAGATTTCCGAATAAAAGATCAGGATATGAATTATTGATATCTTTGAACGATATAAAAATTCAAAGCTTTAAAAGTGATCTAACAATACATTACAGTTATAAATAATACAAGATATGGATTATAGTATATATTTTCATTTAATATAAAAATCATAGATAAACTATAATATTTACACGACAGTTAATGGCAAACTTGTAAGATTCAACAAAATAGAATATAGTACGAATGGAAGTCACCAATTTATATAATATTTTATCTTAGCGATAACACTGTCTACAACTAACAAGTAGCTCGGTACTGTCTGGAGTCATATGCTCGGAACCATTCGATGAAGTATGCCACAAAACGAATAAACAGACAAAATTTACGCGTGGAATTTCAACCGAGATCTGGTGCCTTATGCTCAATTCGACAGAAAATTTACTGCAATAGGGATGACGTCGAAAACTCGTTCCACCCACTGCGGTGAAACGAATTTTCAGCCGAGATATGACGTCATCCATATTATATTAAAATCTCCGCCGAACTAAGCATAAGACACCTGATATCACCTCTAACAATGACATTTTGTCGAACGCTTCCGAGCATAAGCCCTTGCTTTTTATTCAGTCTAAAACATTCGACGCGAGATTGATAGTCAATTAATAGGTCAAGAAAACAAAGTCAATGACCTGCAGGGCTAGGATGCGCACGTGAAATATTTGTCGACTCGTTTTGCCAAAATGAAGTCATTTTGCTCTATTGTGGAAATTATTTTATCATCTGTGGTAATGTTGTCGACAAAACGCGCCTTAGATTCTTCAACTGTTGACACTTCTGCGTGACTATTATCAAAGAATATGTAACACTGCGTTTTAAGAAGCGACTCTTATTCTACGAAAATTACACACTAAAAATATCGTTTTGTATGGAACGCACTTCAAAATTTAGCGTCTATTTCATACATTGTTAGCTTTTCGAAAGTACGAGTCTAGTTCGAGAGTTTCGCCAGGCTGACTATCGTTCTAGAGAGGTACAACAAGTTATAATCACGCAAAACTGACAAAAGTTGATGATAAAGCGCGTTTTGTCGACAACACCACCACAGATAATGCGATCATTCAAAAAATTGGTGAAAAATGCCTTCATTTTGACAGAACGAATCGACAAATATCACGTGCGCATCCTAGCCCCGCTAGTAAAAGTAGGTTCATCTTTCTGACGTGGAATAAGTGAAGTACCTACCGCACCGTTACCAACTAATATTACTTTGAATTAAAATGACACAATAAATAAGGTTCATGAACGAATTGATTTTAACATTATTGTATATAAAAAAATGATCAACGATATGTATGTAGGTATCTATGAGGCTTTTAGGGCTAAGTGTGTAAAAGCTGACAAATAATTTAAAAACAAGGTAAAACAAAAAAAAAAAAGTAAAGTATGTCTAGTCACATAAAGTGAAGAAACTTGACTCCAAATGGTCCCGGTATTAATATAAGTACACATACTTATAAATTTCCGATTTTAATCGACTTTTTTCACGCTATTCATCTGTTATAAATATTCCCGTTTCTACAAAAACTTGTCAAAAACAATAGAAATATTTTTATTTGACGGATAGCGCTACTCGATAGTGAAACTAGCCCTTATTCTGGAAGCCAAGAACAATACAAAACTTTCCATCAGAAACCCTGACATTTCAAAGGTTAAACTTTGAACCAAACACTTTAAAGGATTACGTATAAAATTAATACCTACACAAAGTTTAAGTAGATACCATAAATAGACTATCAAATCAACGTGCACCTACACAAAATTATTGCTTTTCTTACACAAATATCAAAGCTAAACAGACAAAATATGTATTCTTTTTATCACAGACTAGATAAAAACATTTGGAATCCGTAATTTTTCATATATTCATTTCTGTTAATGGTGTAAAATATAAACCATAATATTACCATGTTGCATTTCATTTAGAACCGTTTGTAAAAATTGCCTCGACTCTGTAGTTTTATTTTCCTAAACTAACCTAATTTGACACAGCTGAAAATGTTGCCATCTTCTCATGACCTGAAACGACAAAGACAGCTATAATTTTAGTGCTGTCAAATTAGTTTAGGAAAAACCACCAAGCATCAGGCACACTGTCAATATAATAATAATCATCAGTAATTAAATAAATTCGGATAAAATTTCAAATTACACCAAAAACAGTTTGCCTGGCTACAAGTATAACAAAACATAATCAGATCTAAAATATCTATTTAGAATTTCAATTGCACGCACATAAATCCTGCTATTTTCGGAAATTAATACCTAAATAAAATGATGTACTTAACATAACTGAAGCTTATACGCCACTGTTAAAATACGCGACTCTGTAGAAAATAACTAGGTAAAGCGTACTTATCAAATAACTTCTCGCACGCACCATATCAATATTTTTGAAGATATAAAATCACTGAAGGTAATTACGAAATATCTAGAGAGTATAAATGCAAAGCTTCAGCAAAAATTATCATTTTGATCTCAATAATCTGACGTGTTTTTTGTTTTTTAACTTTTTGCACATTTATTGATCGGGAAACCTTTGCAGAGTCATTCTCAAGAGCGTGAAAGTTTGCGATTTTGTCTAATTATATTCAGTTATATTAAATCTTTAAAAATGTTGATATGCACAAACGAGAAATTATTTGTGTGTTAGCAGTACCCGTCGCCAAGGGCACTGATATAACGTAAGTCACGACAGATCTGCGACAAGCCAAACCGGGCAATGATTGCTGCCAAAGCCATTTTTTCTAAAGTAATAACTTTGCACCATCAATCATTCTCCTACGTGCTAATATCTAAAAAAATGTGAAATTGGCGAAATTGCGGACAAAACTGCAAAGACCATTTAATATTTCTAACTAGAATTGAATTGACGTTTGACAGTAAGGATTGCCTATTTATGAATATCGTAAATCTGTTACGAACTACGCTATAAGAAAACGGGACCAATATTCGCGGCCAGAAAGTTACATTGATTATTAATCCCGAACGGCTATTATCGCATTGATTTAGTAAAACGAAAATTAAGGCATTAAATGCGATGATCTAGTGTACAATTTCATACAAAAACCGCTGTTACAAAAAGAGTTGATATGTACAATAGTTATTATACTACCACCACTATAGTGGAAACTTTCCTTTAATGAACAAAGGGGTACAACTTGTCTTTTTTACTATTAAACTAGTCTGGTAGGAGTGGTAGGGTTGTCTACGGAATTCAGTACTTTGTCTGTCAAATTATCCTAATTATTTCCCTGATGATTCTATTGGCGTTCGGTTTTAGTTAGGCGAATTATATTTTTCATTTAACACAATGCAATACTCGGCTTGAATAAAAATTGCATATTTTAAAGAACCATTCGCTTTGTTAAATGTCGGGCAATATGTTTTGTCGACAGCGTTACCACCGATAATGCAATAATTCACAAAATGTTGAACGAGTTGACAAATATCTCGCGTGAGCCCAGCTGGTGTGTTATTGACGAACATTCAGTCTGTGCAATAAAACATTTGTCAGTTTTGTCAAAAAAAAAACACACGCCTATGCCCTTTCATAGGGAGTGCTCTCAATTTTAAATGGTTTACCTATAAACATAATGTAAATTTATAATATGCCATTCCCAACCAAACTAAGGGTCAAAACCCACTTACCAGCACTACCTCGCATGATACTGCGATATATAAAGTTCACTCATTGCCAAAATTATGTGGTACTGAAAAGTGTAGCTCAATCCCATCTATTAACACTACCAAGGACAATCTCTTAGATTCTACTGTACATGTGTACATGATTTTTTTTTTATGATTTTTATATTTACACATATTTTAATTAACTAGACACTTATAGGTCGGAACACGAGATAGACCACCTCACTGCGGTCATTGTTCACCAACAAATAATTGCTTTAACGGTTATTTATGTCTGAATCTGTCAAAGTAAAGTATAATAACAGCAGTTTTAAATAATATCTTTCTCTATTAGACTATTATTTAAGGATATACAGCGTGTATCTACAATGGCGACATTAAATTGACACACGGGTAGAGCTACTTATTAGGATTCATAAAAAAATAATTAAAGTACAGTCAGCTGCACTAAAATGTGTACGATTCGTAACTTTCAAACTAGTGTCACCGTATTGCAATAGACATTTACAGGATAAAAACTAAAAAATTATGAACACAGTTGATAATTTTACTTATTTATTTAGTATTGGGACCGTCAAAGTCCATAACAATGCTGCGGCCCTACATTGAAAATTACGAATTTTACACATTCTAGTGCAGCTAACTGTACTTTAATTATTAATTTATGAATACTAATAAGTAGCTCTACCCGTGTGTCAATTTAATGTCGCCATTGTAGATACACGCTGTATAAAATGTTAGAAAACAATGCCAGGAGTTTCTTGTCGGCTTCTTAAAATTCTGCTTTTTATGATGCTTTAAAAGTGATCTTTATCGTTTTACGGACTAAGTCATTTTTTTTATTAGAATTTTAGTTGGTAAACGACCACTAGCCTAACCACAATGTTTTAGGGTACCACATTGCAATTTGTATGTATATAAATTATTTTATTGCATTTCATTACCTCAGGGCACCATCGTTAGGACATGTTTAACAACCTTTATAAACCCTATTACTGATTGAGGAAGCACAACTTATTTCAAAAATTCACAAAACTCTCCCATTACACATTTACTTTAAACTTTCACTGATACCAGTACTTGAAATATTTCTTCAAACATATAAACATACTAGCTTCCGCCCGCGTCTTCGTTCGCGTCCCGCTGGATTCCGTTGATTTTCCGGGATAAAAAGTATCCTATGTTACTTGTAATACCTCCAAGAATATGTGTACAAAGTTTTATGATGATAGGTTAAGTAGTTTTCGCGTGAAAGCGTAACTAACAAACTTACATTCATATTTATAATATTAGTATGATGCGCGCCGCTAGTATTATTGCATTAGAGTCATGAGGAACTTTCAATAGCCAACACCATACAAAATGATAATAATGGCTTCAACGCATACACTTTTTATACAACCTTATTCCAACGTGCTAAAGATTACTTTCCTATACACTTTGCGGAACACCGAGAGCTATTCAGTTTTCGAAGACCAGCTGTTGCGATCACTGTAAAGCTAATGTATTCGAACCGAAAGCCACGCAATTCGAGAGCTTAGACTGTTACAAATACAATCTACTTTCCTTTGATTACTCAACAGAAGCAAGTCAGTATCGGTAAGTCATCATCAATGCAGATTAAACTCTATATTCATACTCATAAAGTCCAGAAGTATTTGAACACAAGTTCCTGTAGCTTCAATTAATTAAAACTGTGTAACGTCACTGCAAATAAAACACTATTTTCACACCGATACGATTCACTTTTCTTCGTGACCCACTGTATCACAATCAGTAGAGATGTAGACATTGACCGAGCTCTATATTAATGACAATAAGGTCCACTTTAGCCTCAATCGTATATGGACACGAGATCCGGGATAGGTTTAGATCAGTCAAGTTGTTGCACTTGTACGTTTGAGTTGGCCGGTGGAATTGATATTTCGTACTTGATAAGGCCGGTTCCTCGGCCCGATGATAAAACCAAGCCTCCTAGTTCTTTCACGTCGCCACTGGGGAGAAATGGGGGTTTATTTAACTAGTGTGTTTATGAAACAAACATTTAGTGTTATATCAGGCCTGAAGCTTTCTTTTATGAGAATAGGTAATGGAATGCCCACGTGATCGCCCACGTGATTAAGCGGCAACAACTACCTACAACAACGCATTGCCTCACTGAGCACGTCCAGCGAGGACGTGCTTTGTCTCACTGCGTCCATCACACTCAGACGTATAGGTGCTAAGTCTCCTTCTCTGTCTGGATTTCTTTTGTGTTGCATTTCAAATCAAACAGTTTTTTTGCAACTATGTAATCGTTAACGTTAAGGCTTAGGTTTAACATAATATAATTATTATCTAAAGTACTATGTGGGCAGCCGATTGTTCTTCAGTGAGACAGCCTCTGTGTAGTGGACTGTCTGTGGCTCAAATGTTGTAGAGGTGTTTGATCAAGGGACAGTGGCCGCCCATTATGACTTTAAGGTTCTATAGGGAGTCCTATACCCAGCAGCGGGTGAAGTCAGGCTGGATAATGATGATGATAATGATATTGTGGGTTTTACCTTGTGGTATGATGTCTTAGTGCGTGATGTTTCTGCGTTAAATGCTTCGCGTCTCGTGGCATAGTGATGACGTGTGGACCGACTAACCGCCGGCCTACTCCGCCTACATCCACTATTATCTGGTTACCGATCACTTGCCCTGATCGATTCACCTAGGAAAAAATTCATTATTAACAATTGGCTATGGATATGTAATGTACGTACAGTAATAGTACATTATGGTACTAGTGTGGTACATTGGTGCTTACCGCCGAGGTGCCATTGAGACCCGAGCCGTAGGCGAGGGTCTTAAGAGAGCCGAGGACGGTAATCATCAATACACACGTGTATCATACGACGTTTTTCAACACACTTGTGAATAAAATAACTATAATTTCAACAGTGAAAACGAGTTTTGAAAAATGTTTCGCTATGGCGGGAAAAATTTCCTATGCGCGCGCATTGCGATCGGCCACAGACTAAAGAATGGGATGAGGTTTTTTTTTTATTTTCCACACATAGGGTTTGCGTATATTCTGCCACGTACAAAATGGGGAATTTAAAGTTTTCTTTTATTACAGAGAAAACAAAAGTTATATTTGAGTGAATGTTTTATTTATTAAACACGTACGAGTTAAAATTATCTATTTAAATAAGAAGTTGCATGAAATGAGCAAGCAATAGGAACATTAATTTATTTGTTCTATTGAACACGATCTTTTTTAGAATAAAAACTTTTTTAAGAACAAAGCAACTCAACCAAAAAAATTCAAAAAAAAAATCTATAACTCACTAGTGAGTTATAGCAATGAAAAAGTCACAGTTTGATTATGGGTGTCATTATGTGCCTAATTGCAGTGACCATAGAGCCACTTTATGAGCAAGTGTGTTGAAAAATAATATTAATAGGCCTTTACATCTATTGAAGATGATTTATACAGCGTCAGGAGGCAACCTATGCCTACACTTAACGGGACACTGTAGTGCCTGGGACAGTTTTTAGATGGAGTAGGCTTGCCCAGCACCTATACCATCCTCTCAGCCTAGTCAGCCTGTGGGTACAGTAACAACATCTAGTCTTGAATATGCGTCGGCTGCTGATGATCCTGGTCAATCTTTTTTTTTTTTTTTTTAATGATAAAAGTAATGGAACAAGCTGATAGCTCACCTGATGTTAAGTAGTAACTTCTGCCTATAACAATGCATTACCTCACAGAGCAAGTCCAATGAGGACGTGCCCTGTAAGACAATGCACTGCGTTCATCACTCTGAGACGTAAAGATGTTGAAGTCTCATGTGCATGTAATTACACCGGCGCCCTTACCCTTCAAACCGGAACACAGCAATGCGAGCATCGCTGCTTGGCGGCAGAAATAGGTACTCCATGCTATTCTGCTGATGGACCTGCACTTGTTGGACTTGTTGGACAACTAGTCTTACCACTTGAATATGCGTCGGCTGCTGATGATCCTGGTCCATCTCCATGCTATTCTGCTGATGGACCTGCACTTGTTGGACTTGTTGCTGGACTTGTTGGACGACTTGTTGGGCAGCTTGTTGCGCGGCTTGTTGGACGGCTTGTTGTTGTACTTGCTGCTGTTGTTGTTGCTGTTGCTGCGAGTTCTGGAATGACCGTGACTATAATAATGATTATAGTCAACGTTTCAATGTTTTTTTTATTATGCATTCAGAGAATTATTACATTGTACAGTGCCGCTAGAAAACGGTAGGAATTTAAATCACTGTGGCCCTTAAGCCAATACAGAAATAGTTATTCAAGCATAGATTTGAGTAGAGATTTTCAAAAATCTATGTTTGAGTCCGAATCGTGATTCGGACCCATGCATCGATTTTTGGGTTCTTGAGCAATAAATAAGCATACGGACTTGAAAGTTACTAAGTTTAGAGTTTTAGTTTAGACTAAGTTAAGTTCTAAAAACTATAGGAAATTAGAAAAACTAGAATTCTTTTGTCTTTGTTACTTTGTAACATCATTTAGAGGTATTAAGTGAAATTGTCGTGAAATATAAATTTTTAAATAGGTACGTACATTATTTCTAGTCAAATCCATGTGCTGCCGTTGATGTAACATCAGATGGTTCTTTTGGAAGAAAGCTTTGCCGCACTGTTCGCACACATGTGTGCGTAACGTGCAACTTCCATCTGGATGTCTGGAAATTCAACTCTATTGTACATACATATTGGATTTATTGTCAAAAATTTATTGAAGATAACAAACAAGTTCTGTGACCAGAGGTGGGATTCGAGCTTACAAATGTACCCTTTTTATGATAAAAAAACTAGTTTCAAAACCCGTAGCGCGAATAAGAAACACAGCACTTATGAGTAGCCGATTAATGCGTAGTAACGGCTTGTAGGTGAATACAAATCATCATCATCAATCATCAATATATATAAAACTTTTGAAGCTGACAAAGAATCAACGCACAGCTTAAACTATAAGTCCTAGAGGTATGAAATTTGGAGGGTAGGATCCTTATATAGTGTAGGGGTGCACTAAGAAAGGAATTTTGAAAAGTCACACTCTGAAGGGTCTAGAACGCGAGCTACGCCGCGGGCGACGGCTAGTAAATCAGTCAAGCTAAATTGCACCAAATCACTGCGGCAATAGTGTTTTTTATTATTTCACGACGTTAGTTAGCTTTCTGTGTACTTGTATTCTATGATAGTAGGTACTTTTTTATATTATTTTTTTTACAACTTTACTATTAAATAAAATATAGTTTACCTCCTTTGATGCGCTAATAGTCCGTGTTTCGCGGCGAACCCTTTGCCGCATTCACCGCAGAAGTGCATTTTCGGCCGCGGCGCTGCGTGATGATTCTGTATTAAATAGTTTTATGAATGATTATAATTTTTTGCGCTGGTAAATATTATAACGCAAAAGTTTGTATGTACGGATCTATGGATGTTTGTTACTCTTTCAAGCAAAAACTAGTGATCCGATTTGGATGAAACTTGGAATATTTTACGTGACCTAGATTAACACAAGGGCTACTTTTTATCCTGGAAAATCAACGGGATCTAACGGGACGCGAACGAAGTCGCGGGCGGAAGCTAGTGCAACATAAATGATTGTGATATCTCTACAAAAATATATTAATTTTATTACCGTTGCAATAACTTGCGTATGCACTGCATTGGTCGGACTTGATATGATTTGTACGTGTTGATCTGAAAAGAAATAAATAATATCAAATAAGTTCTAGAGCCAGCGTGGTCGCGCACCGTCCGGTTTCAGAGGAACTTCCTCCCGCGAACACTCAGCTTGTGGAACGATCTAACGATCTTCGCTGAGGTTTTCCCTAGTGACTACAGGATGGGACACTTCAAAAAAGGATGTTTTAAAATTATTCAACGCGCATGTTGTACCTCTGGTGTTGAAGGCGTCCATAGGTTACGGTAAACGCTCCCCATCACGCGAACCGTACGCTTGTTTGTTTACTTTGTTGTATAAAAAAATTTAATAACACAAATAACCATATTATGCCAACGGGCAATGGAACGCAGTGTTCTCGGCCTAAAACGCATCGACCGGGTGCGGAATACAATGCTGCGTTCGACGACTGGCATTGCCGACGTAGGCAGAAAATCAGCGAAGCTCAAGTGGGAGTGGGCGGGCCACGTATGTCGGATGCAACCTGAGAAGTGGGCGAAAATCGTCACTCCTTGGGTTCCTGAGAACCGGGCCGGCCGAGAAGACGTTGGCGGGACGATCTCGACGTTCACGTGAGAGTGGTGGAACAACGCCAACGACCGGGACCAGTGGAAAACTTTGGGGGAGACCTTTGCCCAGCAGTGGGACACAATAGGTTAAATAATTTAAAAAAACCACAAATAAGGCATAATATGTAACAATGTGTATATATCTGATACTGACGTGCGTTAGGCGCGTGATGCACGAGCCCGGGCTGCAGCGCGGCGGTGAGCGCGCACAGGTCCGTCACGCACGTGCGGTCCCCCGCGTGCAGCCGCACGTGCAGGGACAACGCCTCCTGCACAACATACAATAAATATATACAATATTCTTTATTGTACACTAAAACTTGTTCATAAAAACATCAATATTTCAGTATTTTAAAAAAAGCTTTAGGGTACAATACAGTGTAACAACACTACGCCTATAGAGGCGTGGCTTATCCCGGGCCACACAAAAGACTGACGCAACGCACAGAGTTCGCCGTTACCGGGAAGTTTACAAAACTGAAGATTCTCCATACAAAATTATAGTTGACGTGTCTTTGCAGTAAACGCCAAACGTACACACTAAAGCCTCTGTACGTTAGTATTTTGTGTAAGTACCTTAGTGTTGAAACATGAGCCACACTCGGGACATGCGTACGCAGGCGTGGTTTTCTCTGATACGAGTTGACCGTCTGCACCAATCACCTGAAATAAAGTTTCTTATCAAAAACAGACAGTACAAATTAAAAAAAAACACATATAAAAGCAAGCTCGTATATAGTGACTAACTCTGGTCACGGATTTTTTAAGCCGCCTTAAGACTTCACGACTGCTAGAGCCGGGACCGACAGTTTAACGTGCCCTCCGAAACACGGAAGCTATCAGATTTAAATGCCACTAACGGTCACCCATCCAAATAGTAACCTTGCAGAAAGTCGCTTAGCTTAGATAATCGGTGAAGATTGACTAAGCAAGCTGCGCCATTCGTAAGGTGAACTTCCCAATCGTCTTATCATGGAGAGTTTTACTAACTATTGCCAACAGTGGCGGCCTCAAAATGAGTAGCATTTCAGTATTCGGACGTTAGGTTAGTAAATAAATCATGAATATTTAAAAAACTAAAACAAATTGTTAGTAAACAAAAAAATATAAAAGTAACTAACACCAAATACCTGCACAATCTGTGGTTTAAAATCGTCCGACTTTATAACTGTTGTTTGTTGTTGCTGCTGCTGCTGTTGTTGTTGTTGTTGTTGTTGTTGTTGTTGCGCCATTTGTTGCAATTGTTGTACCTGAGATTTGCAGAACACCTATCAAAAGATGTAAAGCTGACTGAACTACTAATTACAGCCCTCCACACATTGACGCCAACAGCATTTCATTTCTAGATGAGACTAATTGAGATTTACTATTGGTTTTTCAAAGAACTCTTGATAGGATTTGGAGGAGGACATGATATTTTTATAAGAACTCCTTTAAAAGCTAGGCAATTGAAAAATAAATAAAAAACAACTAAAACAACTAAAACGACTTAGAAGTGTTGATAATACTACGCTAGCTGGTAATTCCAATGTGTGGAGCAAAAGAAAAAACAAAATAGCTTAGAACACACCTGTACAATTTGCGGTTTGATATTAAAATCATCAGACTTGATAACTGTTGTTTGTTGTTGTTGCTGTTGCTGTTGCTGCTGTTGTTGTTGTTGTTGCTGCTGCTGCTGCTGCTGCTGCTGTTGTTGTTGTTGTTGCTGTTGTTGTTGTTGTTGTTGTTGCGTTTGTTGTTCATGATCTTGTGGAACTTGTTGGATAGTTTGTACCGGGGTGCCGTATGAGCAATGCCTCGTTACTTTGTAGTGTTGTGTCAAGTCGGCTTTACATTTGAACGCTTCGCCGCATTCTAGGCATGCGACGACGCCTTCTCCTGTATGTATTCTAAAAAAATACAAAACAAATCATCAAATCTTTAGCGGTAAGTCTTGTGCAATTAGTACAAGGTCCGTTTTGAAACAGTCCGTCCATCGCTCAGAGTTTGAGTTTTACTTTGTTGATTCGTGAAAAATTCTTCACAGTTTTTGTATAGAAGAAGTTGTTTGCGACTAGGTTGAATCGAAAACTATTTTTCTTTCTATTTTTTTGTATCTTTGTATATGTTTTTGCGTAAAATAAATAATTTCTATTCTATTCTATATTGTTATACCCTAATCCATGAGATACCTATTTACCTCTTCAACCAATGCAAAATCAATGTAAACCATTTGAAAGCAATATATATATTGAAGATGTTTACTCACTTCATATGTGCAACCAGAGTTCTCTTCTGCAGAAACTCTTTCCCGCAAACGGGGCAGGCGTGAGGCACGCGGCCGTGCACCCGGCCGTGGTTCACGAGTTGGAACTTGCGAGCGAAGGCGGCCCCGCAGTCCGGACACACGAACGGGGAGAGAGAGCCGTGGAAGCGACTGTGCATCACTAGGTGCTCCTATGGATAAAAACAATAATGTATAAAGCAGCAACATATCGGTATACCCAATATAGGGTTGTAAAGAGCTTGTTCAGAAGCACTACATACTTCTTTTTGTCGACAAACAGTGATCCTCACATTGCTGTTCCGACCTGAAGGAAGTGCCGGTACAGGCCGGCACACCGGCCGCGTTGAATAGGCCGCAGCCTATTCAGCGCGGCAATGCAGCCAGTGTCTTAGGCACGCTTCCGATTTGTACTGATTTGGACCAGTTGAGCTATCTATAAATCGTTTGCAACGGCTTGTAGATAGCTCAACTGTCTCATGTGTATTTTGTAAATATTGTAAATACTATATTATTTGTAATTTTCTTTATGAATAAACTTATTTTGTAGTTGATAACATTACCTTCTGTGCAAAACTCTCCCCGCAATCATTGCATACATAAGGCCTCTCGCCCGCGTGGTACTTGCGATGCGTGACGAGATGCCGGTTCAACGGGAAGCCGCGCCCGCACTCGTTGCAAACGTACGGACGGTCCCGACTGTGCACCTGTGGAATTATTTATATCTTAAATATAGTAAAATAACCTGAAATAAAGTAATACACTTTATGCGGAGTTAATTTTCAAGCTCTAAGATTGTTAGGATATGCAATAGGAGAATGTTAGTGCTCTTGCTTTTAGATTATTGGTTTTATTTACAGATTTTTTATCAAGGAGTAGATATCTCATGTTATTGTTTTGTTAACCGCAGGGAATAGAACATTTGAAATAGGTTAGTACTTGGTTTATTTTCAGAAAGTATTTTTATTTAGGACTTTAGAAACTGTGAAACAAATGAGGCACAATTAGATCAGTATTTTTCCAGATTTACCAATGGAGACTCCTAATCCCATTGGTAAATCTCTGACTGACGTCAACAAGTCTTTAGAATAGTGTGTTTCAGATTAGTAACCAATACCCTTCCACAAACCAAAAACTCACCCTAGAATGCGTAACAAGATGATGCTTCAATGTAAACGCCATCTTACACTCGTGACACTTGTACGGCCGCTCAGCCGAATGCAGCAACATATGCGTGTTCAAACAATGCTTCCTCGCGAACGCCTTGCCGCAATGGGCGCAAACATGCGGCCTCTCACCTAAAAGATAAGGTTACAATTACCCTGGAGTGCGAGACGAGATGGTGTTTCAGTGTGAAGGTTTTCTTGCACTCGGGGCATTGGTACGGCCGGCTGTCGGAGTGCAGGAGTAGATGCATGTTGAGGCAGTGTTTGTGCGCGAATGACTTGCCGCAGTGAACGCACACGTGTGGACGCTCACCTGAAACAGACCGGAGCCTAGTCACTGCGGCAAGTCTAGAAGGCCTCTCCTTTACAGTTGTACTATCAACCCCCCTTTTATACAGTTGCCCTATCGTGCGACAGAGAAACCAATCTTTCTCGAAAGAAGCCTTTGACTCCCCTTTACACAGATAGATGCATTATTATGGTGTGTGAAATTATCTATCGAAAGAACATACCTTTAAACCTCTTTTAAAAGTTAGGTAAAAACGCGTGAAAACCAAATCCTGCAGTAAAGAACACGCTTTTTAAGATCTTGAAGTGAAAAGATTCTCATCAACCAAAATGTACCTGTAAAGGAAATCTCGTGGGAAAGACAGCGCGATAGTGATTTTGTAAGGGCGCCTAAAAATTATGTTTATTTGATTTACGTCTTCTTCAAGCTTTTTGTCACCCCAAAAAATACTATAAAAACAGATTGCATTGCAACATCAGCTTTCCAATCAGTTTATATAACGCAAGCATTCAATCTAGTGCAATATGCCACATACGTTGGGATATCGGGAATGCGGAACTTACGAGCCATAAAACTAATTAGGGCGATGCCACAGATGAACTGCCAGTATGTATAGCAAAACTCGACCGAGCGGGACGCGCGTAAATAAATAGATTGGAGTTTTATTGGAACCGATATCCGTCGGCGAATATGTTGAAACTGTTTTTAAAATCGATGTTTTTTTAGTACGATTAAGTATGTAAAGAATATTGAAAAGATGTAGTACCTAATTAATAAGCGTTACCAGTACTTTTTTTATGTTAATACTGTCAGTAACAAATAGTTTTTCCATGCAAATCTCTAGTGACCATTCTTTTCTTTCAACACACGCGCACGAGCAAATGATTTTGCATGTCAGTTGTCAATAAGCTAGAGTGAGATGGGATAAATTAGGCAACTTTAGAGACACAAATATCTGGTTTATGGCTCATATGAGGCCCTGCTAAATATTCCGTCAATGAAACTTTGTCCCACTTCGCGTCACTTCTCTACAACGATGCGCGATGGAAGGACATAAATTGGCATGAGTGGGTGACTGGTGACTCGCTATTCTGCACCTTATAGCTATTGTATATTCTGCAGCAGATGGGACTGAGCGAATTCTTATGTGTTCTGGTGGGTTACTCTCAACCACAGTTCCAAACCGAATCCATTGATTTTGACAGAAGTAGTGTCATTTTTCAGTACAAAATGACACCAAATCTGTCAAAATCCGGATCCAATCTGGAATGGCGGTGGTCGAGAGTAGCCCTACTGTACTCTAAGGGCCTGTTCACCATCTCATAATTACGCTATCCGTCACTTATAAAACATCCATCTCTATAGGCTTGTCAAAAACAAAGACAGGTATATTTTCATCTCACAGCGTTACTCAGAGATGGTAATCAGGCCCTGATAGACTTACCGGTATGTACTCGCGCGTGGGTGGTAAGATGATGTTTCAGTAGAAAGCTCTTCCCGCACTCATCGCAAGAGTAAGGTCGTTCTTTCACGGGTGCCGGCGTCTGTGCTGACGTCATCACAGAGTTGGTTGACAGCAGCTCAGTCTGCGAATACACCGTCTAACATACGCTTAGTTTGTTTAGCGATGGAATTTGTATGAAGCTAGGTGGCTTGAGAGAACCAGTGCCTTGATCACGAATATATGTAACAATCGCAAACATATCCTAACCCTAGCGTATCCGAGATACACTGCGCGGTGACACTACAACGGTTGGCGGTCGAGCTGGCATTGACGCGCAATATAACTCGAATACGTTAACGCGATGACTGTCAGATTTGTTCGTGATAGAGATACTGAATCCAGATATCCAGTGATAGAGATAATCAAGTACTCAAATGTTAGCATGATGTACAACCTCTTCGTCTTCTTGCGTGTCATTAGCTGGACAACAACTGAACTAGGTTCCAATAGAACCTCTGCAACTTTTACTCTTTCATCAGTGGACTACTAAAAACCAGTTTATCACCTCAAGCAGACACTTACTTTAGGTGAATTATTAGTTGTGCCAGGCTCCTGTTTAGTATGCAACAGATGGTGCTGCACTGTAGTCGTCTGTATTGTTTCCTGCTGCTGATTTTGCTGTGTATTCTCGGTAAGTGTTTTCAAGCTGCCATTCAGGATTGTATGGTTCAGTTGAGAGGTGTCTACCACAGGGGTAGCTATGCCTTGCGCTTGAAGAGCCCGCTTCATCAAGATTTCATTGCATTCTTCCACAGTGAGCTGGATAGGTCCGAGAGGTGTCATAAACGGCTTTGATGCAAGATTTGCTGTGGATGAAATAAGTATTTTTTAATTTTTTTATAGAGATTAGTATATTTTAGTTCAATTATAGAGACATTTGATAAATTAATTACCCATTGTTCTATTTAACCTACATTTACCTCAACTATTGAATATTTTCAATTTTCACTTTAAAAACCATGATTCTTTTCTTGTAGCAAACAAACTGAATCAAATTGAAAGACATATTGTAAGAATACCAAGAAACACTCACTGTGGATTGTAGCTGTTTGATTCTGCTGCGTCACTCTATTTAGTGGAGCCTCATTCAGCACAAACATTGCTCGTCTCGCTGTCACTGGAGTACCTGTAGTCACAACCCTAGTGACTTGTGCTCCGGTGTTAGATACTGCTACTGAGACTGTGCCAACTTTATCTTGAACCTGGGGCGTCTTATGAGACATTACTGTTAGGGTGGTTTCTGGGGAGACCTGGAATGTTTATGTACCATGTAACTGAAGGTCTAATGGTAAATAACGAGACTAAAAAACATCTCAGTGCTTATTTGTGTTAAAGATATAGTTGTAAGGGGATTTAAACTAGCTTTAAGTATTGTGCATTAGGAGGCCTGGGTATGATTTGCATTGAGAAAGTTAATTAGTATACAAACAAGTGCATGCACTTAAATGCACAGGAACTCTGCCAGTTACCTATTTATAATTCTGATTGATGCAGCCACAAAACCAATTATATGGGTTTGTCAATGCTGGTTTTAGTCAAGAGGCTCAATTATTTTGGATGGTTTTGGAGCATGAATGAAATAAGTTTGTAACTCACATTACTTCCAAGGGTATAACTGAGACTGCTTGGAGTATCCACTTCACCCTTGGTAAGGTCAGCTGTACTGGTGAACCAAGAATATCCTCCAAAGCCAGACACATTGTTAGGCGTTGGCATACACATCTTCAAAACACCACACGAACTAAACAAGCCCACTAACACAAATCTACTATTTGATAGTAAACACACCTCATGACAGTTTTATCATAACGAATACGAACATGTATGTACGCTTTCACTACTACAAACGCACAACGCACTCATCGACGACACATCGTTCACCGGCAATTAGACACCAAAACAACACTGAAATTCATACTTTTACAACTTCAATTACGTTGATATCGGTAAATTAGACAAAAAGACCCTCGCTAATTAGTCAAATCATCAAATTCACAAGGCGGCACAGGACAACGACGCTTTGGGAAGCATTGTCATGCACGGATTTCGGTTTGCAGGGTATGATTTTCTCGCATGAAAACACATCCTAAGGTTCTTGAAAGTAACCCTATTTTCAGATAGAGGTCAAATAACAGAAGAAATCAACTTTATTAAGTTATTCCATGCAAAACAATAATTTTAGCGCACACACAAAAAACCAGACGCCATTTTATTTTATTGTTTATGGCATTTTTTTTTTCTCTATTTTGCGCCTCATGGAGCGATGGCAATGACCGTTCAACCAAAAATAACCACAGAACACATATAACCATAGAGGTCAGTGATAATTTTTCTCTTTACGCTACTTGTTGTCAATTTATGTCATGTCAACAATACGTCAAATATCAATCAAAGACAAATTTCAATCAATCAAAAGTTCGTTGGCTCGATAATTATTTTATTTGTGATTTTTCTGAACTTTAGATCGAAATTAGTCTAAACTCGTAAGCTCGTTCAGGAAAAGATTGAAGAGGAATCCAAATAATTTATTCACCATGAATCCAATGTCGATGGATCGAGATGAACCGTCATCTTTGTTGTCGGTTTCCACAAACCACCCTCTGGAGCAGTTTGTGCTTTTAGCTAAAGGCGCAAAGGGTTCCGCTTGCGCCGAACTAATAAAGCAAGTCCTAGACGCACCAGGAGTACATGTGTTTGGAGAACTGCTGGAAATGCCAAATATAAAAGAGGTTAGAAATGTTTATCAAACTCGCCATAATTATGTAGCAAACATTTCTATTCGTGCCTATGTATAATCTTATTTTCAGTTAGAAGAAGGCCCATACGCAACACATTTCAAAAGTTTAAACCTCTTTGCATACGGTACATACAAGGATTACCTAGAGAACAAGTCGGATTACCTTGAGCTAACCCCTGCGCAATGCAAGAAGCTTCAGCACCTGACTATCGCTACACTGGCTACACAAGAGAAGTGTATACCATACAGTGTACTGTTAGATGAACTGGATATAAAGAATGTTAGAGATTTGGAGGATCTTATCATTGAAGCTATTTATGCTGGTGAGATTGTACATCATTTTGTATCATTTATGACAAATTTTCGATTTAAGATTGTTTATTTATAGACTATTATGTCACAATATCTTTTCTTTTAGTCACAATTTTTAAGCACTGTTTTATTTATTTGTAGCCTACTTACCATTTACTAAATGCTTGGGAGAGACCTACATCCAGCAGTGATGGACTGATATAGGTTGATGATGATGATGATGATGATTTGCTAAATTGGTAGGTGAAAAAAGATTGTGGGAAGTTAGTTCCAAAGTAAACAAAACAGCATAGTGAAATTTTTTGTCATCTGCACTCTCATATCTCCCATAACTGACGAAAAAGGAGCACTTTTAGCAGTAAAATAATTATGTAAAACAAAAATCTTGAATATTGTACATAATACCCTCTAGTCCCAAACTAAGCAAGGCTTGTACTATAGGTTGGTATTTAGGTACACTTATGTTTTTTAATCCCAGACATAATCCATGGGAAGTTAGACCAAGAATGTAAGCGCGTTGAAGTTGACCTTGCTTTGGGCCGTGATGCAAGGCTCGAGGATGCAGCGTCCATAGCTGATGTACTCTCCGACTGGTGCAATGCTTGCGAAGCAGTTCTGAACTCTGTAGACCAGCACATTGCGAGGGCTAATAATCATAAGACACGGGCTATCAGACACCACCAGACAATTGAGCAAGAGGTAAGTTTTTAAAGACTTTGATCACAGAATGTGGACTGCTCGTAGTATAAAATTATGTTACTCAGTAGAGTAACTTCACAACTACATCAAATATTATTGCAATAATCAGAGTATGGTCAGTCAAACTCAAATAAAATTATTAAGTATCTTGTAAAGTCCGAAGTATCTAATTCTAATTCATCGTGGGGGAATGAGATCTGCACTGACGTCCCATGTTGAGGTGTATTGTGCATTGTCCCCCTGCTGACCTCACCCCAACCAGCCCAACTCCTTAAAGTAACGGAGAAGGACTTTGGGTTGATAGCAGCAACATTCACAACTGCCTAATAAGTTCTATTTTTTTTGCAGATAACTTACATTAAGAAGACACTCAAATCGCAACTGGAAAACGAAGAGTCTGCATCAGGTGGTGGTGCAGAAACCCATTCAGCTCCCAAGAAGTCCTCAGGAAAGGGCAAGGTTCCACGAAATGCACCTAAGTTTTGGCAGAAAAACACATAAGGTTCTATGTTTAGTAAACTTTTAATGTACATACATATTATGTGATAATTGTAATAAATAAGTTTGAGTCTTTCTTCAATAAGTACACTATTTCTGTAAGTGATAGCTACCTAACCTATTACTAGCTACTTATATGTTTTCATAGCGACAAGCTGGGTATAGCAGATAGTATATTATAAGATTAGCTAGCCAGACTAATTCAATTTTGATACATAGGTATGTCCACACAGGTTCATGTCCAAAATATTATCTACCTAAGCCCTCTTTTCTCTCCCGTTCTCCCCAAATTATTTAATTTGCCTATGTATAGCCAGCAGCATCGCATCTTCAGGCTGATGTGATGATGGTGAATTCAGACATAAGCACATGGATCAGAGTTTGCTGTTAATGAAACAGCAGGCGTTAGGTAAGTAGGATTATACAAACTTATCCATTTTATTTTACTATAAGAATGCTGTTGGAATATTTTCTATCCCACCGAGAAAGCACGGGGTTCAGTAGGAATTTCGTGCCCTAGCAACCCTGAACAAAACGTCAAATGCTAGAGTAGGACAGAGCCGAGGCTAGGCAAGCTAGCGGGCGACGACGACGGAGAGAGAAAATCGAAAATCTATTGAACGTAGGCGACTGGCAAGGCGATTCACTGTCAATTTCACTGTTTGTGTGACGGCTACGTTGACGCAAAATAAGCGCATCAAATGAAAGTGCGCAGGCAGTGCAACGATTATCGCGTTCGCAGGCATTATTTCGCGTAAATAAACGTAAAATCTGTAAACAAACATGTATTTCTACGGTCGATTTCACTCTGAATTCGCTTCGCGATTTCTTGCACCATAGCAACCGATCAGCGAGGACAGTCGGTGTTTTACGACACAAGTGAACTATTTTGCAATGTTTCCGTGATACAGAATTGTGTGGATTCTCCTGGACTCCAGAGCCTACAGATTAAGGAACCAGGATACTTTGTGGACTTTCGTGTGTTGGATGTTCAAACAGGCAAGTCTCCTAGACTTACCTACCAAAGATCACCTTTCACGTAGACAGAAAATTTTCATGGTCATCGCTGTTTATTCGATAAGATACCTACTACAGACAGGTTTCGATCTAGGTTTCCTGCATGCAGCGCGCAATGATTCTTACCTAAGTACCTACTAGGTAGGTAGTAGGTACTTTAAGGCACTCACTAGGTGTAGTGTACCTAGGTAGGTAAATAGAATCAGCAGGTCTACTAGGAGATACCTACCTATTGTTAGACATCTATTATCACAAACCTACCTACAGCTACAGCTCAATTGAATACATACGTAGGTAGGTAGTAGGTACCTACCTACTTACTGTACTTAGGTAGGTAGGTACCCACCAGTTGCCTACCTAAGTAAAGTAGGTATACATACCTACCTACTGGGAAGGTTTACCGTGTGGGCTGGTTGGGTGATACAGGTGATACTTCTTTGTTGTTGGGTCCGACGTCAGCTGTTCTAGCCTTCTAGGGGAGGGAGGGGAGCAACTGGTCTGACGGGTCGACCGAGCGCTCGCGTTGCTTTGCTTTGTCTCGTCCCCTCAACGCAATACACTTGGCGTGTTAGACTAGACCAGCCAACAAACCTAATTAAATTACCTACGTAACTATACTTAATGTAGGCCTACCTATTACCTACAATAGTATCTATCTAACCTATCTAGCTGGTAGGTAGACAATGTAAAAATAGCAGAAAATTTCGGTTGCTTAAAAAGTACCTAGGTAGGTGAAAGTACCTACTCGTAGTTTACTTCACAGAAAACAGAGTTTATTTACTAATAAGGGCTTTATGAACAGCCTTAGAAGACCAGCATATTATTATGCTTGGCCCTATTATTTTTCTCTAGATCAGACGGTAGGTAGGTAGGTACGTGTTCTTTCGTATCATTCGTCAGTCAGGGCAGGGGTCACCAATGTGGCGAATAGCTTACATCCAACGAAGAGAAAACCTTCCCTGTCTTACCTTGCTCTTCAAATTTCGTTGGAAGTCTCGTTGAAGTTTTTTTCGTAGTTAGGGAATATCCGAGCGACTCTTCAGGGGTCTTATGATGCTTTCATAACGACAAGTCAAGAGAACCCCGAGTTTATAAGAAATGAAATGATTGGACAAAACTTATATTGGGACGATAAGAATACCCACGTGTAAGACGGAAGGCGCTGCAGACCTGCATTCTGCACATATCCGGCTTCTATGCATAATAGGATACCGGCTTGTTGCAGGAGTAGGTTTACCTATTAGATCAGTAGTACTGCCTGTACTACTGATCTAATAGGTCTATGTAGGTGAAGCCATCATTAATGTCAGTTCCTTCCTAGTCAGTATGGTATTAGGCGGTCTTGTAAACTAGTTTACCTAAGGAAACAGCTGGTAGATTGTTTATGAAAGAAATAAAAATTAAATGGGCGTAGGAGGTAGGTGCTTTACCTACTTGGTTTGCCCAGCACAAAGCCACCAAACCTATTCCATTCCATCCTTCAGTTATTACAGCATAGAAAGCTCAAGAGAGTTCCAAACGAAAATTCATTTTTTGGTTGGAATTGTTGGAAATCTGATGAAAAACAAAATTATAGGTAGTATGTATGCTGAACCTTGTCCAATCTTATTGCACACCCCATTGTTGTTTGCGATTATTCATAAATCATTTCAGTGGTTTTATATCTTCAGAAATGTTAAACAACTATGCGAGCGAGAAGTTGTTTGACGCTACCCAGCGTCCTAAGAGCACGCACCGAGTTTCAGATTACGGTCTATTATTTGTTAGCGTGGAATTTCTATGTTATTACAAAAGCGGTGCAACGAACCTTTAGCTTCTCTGAACTATATCTTGGCATTTGACAGTTTATGTAAATAAATCCATCAATAATTAGTGGACTTGTTCTGTGCAGTAGGCATTGCCGAGGTAACAGCTTAACATCAAATAGGCCAGCTGCTTGTTCCGTCACTTCTCGTAAAATGAGACATCATTTCGTAGAAATTTCTATTCTACCATTCAGAAGTCGAGTTACGAAAACTCGTACGAGGTATATAATATTACCTTACCAATTAGTCAAAGGCAACCTTTCCTGGTTCGAGAGATGCAAGTTTGCAATTGTTTGAAAAAAATTACCCTAATAAAAGTCGCGAATTATTTTATTTTGACTTTGAGAGCTCTAAAGTATGCATTTCTATCTAGCAGTAAGGGCAGTGGGTCACCCACTGACAAGTCATCTTCTACCTACACCCACTGTGGGTGTAGGAAAAATGAAAAAAATTAAATGAAAGAAGATGACTTGTCAGTCATCAACATAAAAAGTGCGTAGGTACAAAAACAATTCTTTACTTTGTAATCTCGAAGAGAGCTTATGGGACAAACAATGGAGTAAATTGTGGTGTTTGCGGTTACACGCAGGTGGCATTGCAACAGTGTTTGTTTTCATAGCTCTACTCTCTACCACTTCCTGCTGGTAGAAAGCTGGTAGATATAATTCATCTATGATGGGTCTTTGTAAAGAAGTGGTCATATCGATCCATTCTTTTATTGCGTTTTTCGAAACTAACCTTATTTGAGAGCATTAAAAAGCTTCCGTCCTTTTCTCATAAATTGAAACGACAAAGTCGGCTATAATTTTAGAAGTGTCGAATTAGGTTAGTTTAGAAAAATGCAACGAGAGAATCGATAGGTACCAGTAACAAAACTATTCGTGACTTGGGCAAGTCAGGAGATGTGCATTTTTAGTGTGCCATCTATAACTGCATCGTCTGCATCCCCTACTTCATGTGACGTCACCGCGCCCCAGATTCTGGGTCAAATGAGTTGCTAGGTTGCCCATATTTGGGTTAGACTAATGTCTAAACCTAGATTTGGATGTCCAAGCAAGATCTGTTTTACTATCTTCTCACAAAAAAATACAACCGACTTGAGTACTTCCTCCTTTTTTTGAAAGCGGAATAAATGAATCGCTATAGTTAGTAGGTAGGTAGGTAAGTATACTTACTGCGATCTCTGTATCGGTCAAAGATTTTTTCAAGTTTTCCATTCCAGTTACCTACTGTGTAATTTAAGTAGGTAATAAAGTTTAAAATAACAGGAATGGTAATTTAAACAACAATCATGTGTAGGTAACGGCTAATAGTGTGGTAGAGTAGAGAGTAGATGTACTCTACAATAGCTTTTTTTTTCTAAAGTCAAGATTATTACTAACAGCTGCTATTACTGTGTTTCATTTCATAGCTTTCGAGACAGACCGTGGATTTCTTAATCTAAATAGTAATTAAAAATGCGAATTCAAATTAAATTTCTCACAAATTCTAGACATTGTTCGGAGCCTCGGAGGTGACTGATTGTCCGTAATTTTTTTTAACAAGCTGAATAATTATACAGTGATCTTAATTGATGATTTTACTGTACAATCTATGCCGTTATGTATGAGAAATCTAAAATTTTGTGAAAGGATTTTGAAGTCTGTGCCTGTCTGCGTAATTCATAAAGCCCACAGTTACACAAGAGTCTGATGATGGAGTAGGATTGACGTTGACAAAATAAAATGCTTACTGGTGAAGTCAGTCTAGTCTTCCCTATACCACAAAGGCCTTGTTCTCAGTTCGGAAGAGATTTTAGTCTAATAAGGATGACGTCATATCTCAGCTTTCGATGTCATTTGGACGTCATCCCCAAATCTCTGCCGAAATGAGCATTTATAAGGTCCCAAAATATTAGTAGGTTAGGTACTCTAGGTACAAGTATTGCCCATCTATCTACTTATGCTTCTTTAAGTGTTACGTTTTATACCAAAGCCGTTTAGCAGCTGATTCATTGAACAAAGAGGTGGGTAAGGTGTTGATGTCCTCTAAATCTATGAATCACTACCTACCCACACAATAGTGGTTATGTAGGGTTACCCAAACGCCCGTAGAGGTCGTATACCTATCGCCCTAACTTTGAATCATGTTTACCACACAAGGTGTGTGTAATTTGAATGACACCATACTAACATTGTATTTGTGAGAAAGCTCTAATTGGCTATAGATAGATTCAAAGTCAAGGTAACCGGTACTTTGTGGTCCTTGACACGAGTTTTTTGTGTTTGCTGTAGTTTGCATGTATTTTGTTTGCGCTTGTATTCACGATCTTTTTACATAAAAGATCATTGCTTGAATTAGACAACGAACCGGGGTATTTGGAGGCACCTCTTAGCCTAATCATAAGGACATTTTAGATTAAAATATCTCGCAAGAGTTTGTGCATTACCACTTAGACTTACCTAATTCCTATTTCGCTACGGTATAAACTAAACTACCTAGGTACCTACTAATGTGTAAACGAGGGTTTACAACATTAACATATATTTTATCTTTGAAGAATATAATAATATCTTTATCAGCTACTAAACCCTTTATCCGAAACAGTAAAATATCATCACGAAAAATCTAATCTTAGCTCAAATTCGGGCATTGCCCTCTACCCTTTGAGATGCATGACATGAGAGGCTTTCATCCTGTAAAAGCACAAGTTCTATTTATTTTCAAAAGTAACGCCCACTGGGCATGATCTATGTATTTTCCAAGCCGCTAGAGTCCTTATTTGAATATTTTGAATAGATAGCCAACGCAAAGCTCTCAAATTTTGCTGCTAGCGGGGTTAATCGTTCGTGTGCTGTCGGCCTAAGCTCCGTTCCGTATTACTCGTGCATTTATACTTTTTTTTATGAGAAACGGTTTTAGAAAATTCTCAAATGAAGTTGTTGCTTTTCGGAGGATTTTAGTGAAATCTAGAAAAAATGTTTGATGCATTTAGATTTTATAGTAATCCAGCCAAACGGATGTTAGTACATATAAGTAGGTTAGTACCTAATGTCAAAACTAAAGTTGAGGTTGAGATCAACATCGTATTTGGTAAGGTCATTGCTACTGAAAACCTCAGTAAGTAAAAAAAATACTCTGTGTGGTACTTGAAGTTTACGCCTTCATGCTTCTATTTACTGACACGAAAGGCTATGTAGACCTTATCTAACGATAATAATTAGCTTAGAGACATCAGCGAGAGAGAGGAAGCCATAATGAAGATTAACAAGCCCATGTTAATTAGTAATTATTGCGGCACAGCGCGTGTAATGGAACGTAACAAAGGACGGCTGGCGTTGATGTCGAGATTTATAGCTAGGGTTAGCTGCTTTATTTATATACATGTTTATCTTATATAGATATTTAAGGTAGAGTTGCCTCTCAACACTGCAGTTCAACACCGGCTTGCTTTACCCAATTCGCGTTCTGATGCAAATGAAAGTACCGTGCGCTAGGATCCTGTTTCAGAGGAGGATTCCCACAAGATCCAGTAGCACAGCATGTTATAAACTTGCCTCTGCCCGTGGCATTAATTCTCATATTTAGTTGAAAGTAAACCTGGACATTCGCCATTCTCTAGGTCACGGTCATAATTATTTTGTTTTTTTAGCCTATTTTGTCACCTATCCACTTACAGCTACAGCGTATTGAAGTGACACTTTTTCAGTACCTAGCATAGCAGTATCATTGAAAACATAGATTATATCAGGTACGTACATACATACACACGAACCAAGCAAATAATTTAAAAAAATTACATTTCCTAAAAGGGACGCACTCCGGATCATCAATTACCAAAGCTACATAAAAATGAGTTTAGCATGTTTGGTACTGAAACCGAAGGGCTACCTCCGTCACCACGGATCACGGAGCGTCCCACATCTAGAGTGACGAGTTTTGGAAAAGAGCCGTGTTCAGTCAAAGACTCGATGAGAAGAAGAATCTAACCACCACTTCACTACTTCATAATTTTTTCCTTTTGTTTGATGAGTAAGAGACGACTTTTTTCTACTCTCCTTCCGCGTAGCCTTTCCGTAGACAAATCGTTGTCTATGGTGCTCGTGCTTAGTTTCTGCCGTGAATAAAAACATTTTGGTTCCTAAACTGTACACATATACAAAATAACAATACATACCGTACCTACCTATTACGTTTTTTATGGAATACCTAATTTTCTTATCGCGCCTCGTAGTTTTGGAGAGTAATTTGGCTACACCATGTATAATTTTATCTAGGTACATTGTAGATGCTAACACGTTTATAAAGTAAACCTTACCATTGACGTCACGATCGATATGATACCGCTGTCACTGTCAGTCACATGGTAAAGGTCGATTATCATTTCCATGGAAGACCACTTAGCACGAAAGTGGTTCCACAATACCTAATGCCAATAGTCAGCGACATAAATGTAGAATTTCTCTTTATAAAAAATAAGGGTTTATAGAAAATTATGCTCAGTTCAGCGGAGGTAGAGATTTTACTATAATAGGGATGACGTCGAAAACTCATTTTACATTTATTTTTGACGTCACCACTCTCCGGGACTGAATATAAGACCCCTGGCTTTCGTAAACTGCTGTTGGTGGACAAAATATACGAGAAAATTATGGATTTAAAGATTTATTTGGGTTACAAAAAATACAATTCGCAAATTTTTCTGTTCCGCGGATATTACCAGTTGTAAAAATGGTACCTAGCCAAAAATATTGCTTATTCATTAGCCCTGGCTAAGTATATAAATAAACCCTTCAAAAGTAGCTGGTGACGTGACTTACTTGATCATTTCAAACAAATCAATTATTTGCCAGTAATTTCACTCGTTGAAAGAGCAACAAAGGAAAATATTTATTTGAGCTTCCGTTTCGGTGGTCATAGGCTTCGGAAGTCAAATTAAAGGGGTTTCAGAGGCTTCGGAATCCAGAAATATGTAAATCGTTGGAAAAATCGAAGGCGACGGCCTCTGAGGCCTTACGACATTATATAAACCACGTCCACGACACGACGACACGACCAACATTCTCGCGTTACTCAAATGTTGGAGCAAAAAGGTTCTATAGAGAGTGAAGACCAAGCATCTCAAAGCGCAATGTAGAATATCTACGGATTTTATTTTCTAAAAGTGTATAATAGAAGTGATAATACAAACTGAAGATGTTTACGCAGTGATTTGCGCACCAACCAACCCACGAAACATGGTTACAATTTATTGTATACTAGCTGTCTGCCCACGACTTCATGCGCGCATATAAATAGAAAAAGGATTTGACCACCTTGGCTTTATTGGAGTTTTAGTAAGGATCCATAATTTTTTCAAAATAATTATTATAGCCTATATCACCCAAGGATAGTGCAGCTTCTCAATGCTGAAGCAATTTTTGAAATCGGTCCAGTAGTTTCGGAGCCTATTCAATGCAAACCAACAGACAATGAAATCTTTCCTCTTTATATTATACATAATATAGACTAGATTTTATGTACTTTATGTATACTTAGCTATGTGTTTATTTACCGTGGTGATTACGGTGCTCTAACAATAATGTTTATGTGAATTTACTGGAAGTATAAACGCTAAACCGTTATTCAAATTATGATTATAACTTATGTACTTACCCATATTAGAGCCGATTTACAGAAGCATTCCACATTTGTGCACCAATCGATACATACTCGGGTGCACACGGAGTGTAACAAAAAAAACCCCATGATAGAATGATTATGATAGAAACTATTAGGAAGTTATTTCTTAGTAATATATTATTCTTTGAAATGAGAGTACAAATTCCATGCCCCCATGATTACGATCTTGATTGGTCTTTATAAGACCACTTACTGCCATTAGAGTTAGTGACATTGTATCAGATGGCGTGAGAGCCATAAAGCTCTAGCCTAGCTTCTACCATCTATTGTTACCAGTACTTACCTTAAAAACACGACGTGACTGCTAAAATACACTCAGAAACAAAATACTAGGCAACTAGGTACGGTTGATCTATTTCACGAAGGCGGTTTGTCTATGTTTGTGTGCGTAAGCTCCGCAACACTCGACGTATTGCGATAGAACGAGATGGGGCATACGATTAGTATATGTGCAATGTACATGCACTACTAAAAACAGAGCTAAACCGCCTTCGTGAAATAGAACAACTGTACCTACCACATTTTTAGCAGAATCGATCCTTTTTGTAAGTTACCTTATAATATCTACCGCGTGCACACTCAGCTCATGCCGCTGACGCAGCATTAATTCCGGACTTATTGCCACAGCAACATCGCCTTTATTCTTTAGGAAGCAAGGACATGAACATGCCGGGACAGAGGCATGAGGGTTTTTAGACTATGCTCATGCTCACTTCCCTGCCGACTGCAGCTGAGGGTGAACGCAATACTAGAATATCTAAACTTTCGGTAATCTGAGCATGTGATCACTGCACTGTGATCAGATTATCCGATCCAACTAATACGTCCATTCATGACGTAATGTGCTGATCATAAACGTTCCTTCGAAACTTCGAAAAGCAGTTGAGCAGAGCACTTGTGGAATTTCGGATTCCCTACTAAAGAAAAACACCTATAAGTTTGCTTCTCACAGTTTATACACCCTAATGTACCTTTTTTTTATATGAGCTATAGCTAAGCATTTGGCTGCCAGCACACATGATGGTAAGTGTCAGCTGCAGCCTAAGTTGAGCACGCTTACCCACGGTGGTGGTACCTACGGTTCATGCTCTCTTAAACGACATCCTGAGGTAAATACTACTCTTCTTAGATCGATTCGCAACCGTGCCAACGATCCCGTTCTATTTATAGTCTGTGACGCAAATGCAAGTAAACAGTAAATGCACCAGGAAGACAGAGGCATGCGGCAGGTGAGATCAAAACTGTAGGAAAAATGAAGCATTTCACTTTTGCGCACCAAGAACTTCTGCACCTACGCTATTAAACTTTTGCGCACCAATAGATTTTAAGCACCAAGGATAAAGTAGCGTCTAGTGAGGGGATATGAACTATTTTTAATAATTTGAGAATCGATACCACAGAAATCGATAAAAATATTATTTGTAAGCAGTGATTCAAAATTCGCGTAAAAGAGAATATGTGCCACTGTTTGACAAACCATAGGGAACAAGAAATCGCCATCTTCACACAGTCGTTTTAAACATAGTTCGAAATAAACAGTGGTTATTATTACAACTGCGTATCTAGGACTTCCAAGACTTATGACTAACCCTCCACAAAGGTTGTAGAACAAAGAACTCACGTTTTCATGATTCACAGAGCTTGATACGCAATTTTGGATCAGCCATAATAGAGGTGAAGAGGTGTTTGCAGCAATCATTCATGAATATATTGACGAATTTATAAGTAGACAAAGCGTAGTACAAGTAGGTAAGCAATAAGCATCCTTACCAATGAGCGAACGACATTGCGAAGGCCACGGGAAATCTTGAATGGAGTTATCTCAAAATAGTTCGTTCTGTAAATAGGAGTCTATCATTCAACTCCTTGAGATTGTTAATATTGATAGTGATACCTACTTACAGCTAAATGAAATGGCATCACCAGTTCTATTCTAGACAACTGGTAGGTAAATAGGTGTAGGTAGAATGTTGATGGCAACAGCCAGTCTTGATTTGATTGCCGGGTCGGTCCCGCGGGGACCGGTGCAAGCAGGTCACAGCTGCGCCGGTCCGAGCGTCAACAATCTATTGCCCAATGAGCCTAGATTTACAGACTTGTCGTCTTCAATTACGAAGATTGCTGGGTTATTGTGTAATGGCTGTGGAGTACTCAGCAATGGTTGCGGCGTATTGAGTTTGTAACCTGCTGGCAAAAGTTGATATTCTGTCGCTGAAAAATACAAAACTAATCAAAAGTTAAAATCTGTACCACAGATCATATAATTAAAGAAAATTTAAAAAATACTATACTTCTGTACCTAAAGTCACGTGACTGACTCTTAATATGGTGTTTGTCTTTATGTCATTGTGTTTGTGTGACTGAGCTACTGAGTGAATTCGTCATTCAATGCAAAAAATGCAAGTTCTGTTGACCGGTCTGTACCCCACCAAACTTTTAAAGCTCCTAAATACATTATCTACTCGTAGGTACCTACTTTTCAGGATCCAATTACTGGTAAACGATTCTATTTTCCATTACCAAAGTGAGTCGGAACTGCCTGTGGTTGGTATATTCAACCACTATTCAACCAATCAGAAAGAACTACTTACCCTACTGTGGAACAAAGGCTTTCGTACCTCTGCAACCTCTTTTGTCTTGCTATTTTTGCCAGTCTTCTTTTATCTATGGCTTTTATCCGTCATATTGATAGAATGCTGCCTACATAATGCTTGTGCTTAGTTTATTCATGTTACTTGAATATCCGGTGTACACTGTACGAACACTGACGTACAGTCGGCATTAGAAGTTGATGACATTTTCAGAATTTCGAAATGCTTTATTATTGGAATTTCTTCATCACTAGCTGGTGTTGACTGTACTAAACCGCAATTTAGTTTGAACACTAGCTTTGTTCGACTGCAAGTAGGGCATGGACGCAACGGTACCTAATTCTTCATTGTATTTACAAGGATTTCGAAGCAAATCTACCTATTGGTTTTACTACCTGCAACTTGGCTTTTAAAGGAAGTATTTTTACTTCTATTTTGAGAAACCTTGGTTACGTTCCTTACCAGCTCAAAATAAAATAAATATTAGAACAAATTCGTACACTAAGTATACCTAAGGTAATTGTACATTCAATTTTTTACTGTTTATCAACTCGTTATTTTTAACTCTAAGAGAACCATCACAATCAAAAACACATTTGTAAGATAAAATGGTGAACTGAAAAGGGTTTATAGTGAAATAAAAAACCTATACTTAACTCCTATTGTAAACTAGAGTAAGTACCTATAACAGTACAACGCCACTCCACAACAAAGGAGTAAGATCGCACGGCCGAGCTGAGATTTCAACTGCAAACCAGTGACGACTAGACAAGGCAGTTTTCCGGCTTCTTAGGAATTTAAAAATAATATACCTAGGTACTGAGGAGAATTTGCATTAGTGTTTTGAAAATGGGACAGTTTTGTGCTTAGACATAAGTGATCCAGCAGTCTTAGATGATGGTGGAGTACAAAACTTCTTCATGTCTACGTCAGTCGTTTCTGAAGGCACATCTGCTAGGTATACATACATAGTTTCAAAAGCCTGCCTGTGTAAATTATAGGTTCAAATACGTGCTGCAATAAGCTCTGCATCATCTCAGGATTCTCAGGTTGCAGTCACCAATTTGCGGAACACAGAAGGAGCAGTGGCTGCCTGGCTACCTACCTCAATACAGAAATTACAGAATCCGTCTATTGTGGTCCATCCCGCAGCCCTAGCAGATCAGTCTGGGAAGGGGTGACCTAGGCCGCGGGGTCACGCCCGTGTCAGTTAACTAGGTCGTAGGTTTGGCCAGTACCAAAATAAACCGGGATTGCCAGGATAGTTAGAGGGAGCTGTGCTTAGAGGGGGACAAACATACTTTGCTTGGTTTGTATTTGATTTGCTGAGTTAGGAATTGTCAGACTGAAACTGAAGCCTTTGTTTTCTATGAATGGCTGTCATGTCATTGACTGCTATCGCTTATGGAATACAGGACCTACAGAACATGAGTAATATGCACTTTTGACAGCTATAATTGATACATGAAAGTCTTGACCAAACATAACCACCAAAGCTTATTTTATGCAAGCAGGAAGAACCATGTTGTAATATTGCAAAACCTCAAGTTTAATAAACTTTATCCGAAATGGTTTGAGATTGCGGACATTGCGGTAAAATTGCATTTACCACAACACCATTGATTCTGCAATTTCGTAGCGTTGCTTTGTTGACGTTCAATGAAACAAAGAAATGTACGAAAAGCTATAAAAGTACCAGGGGATGGCAGCTCTGCAAGAGGTCGCGGGGTCAAGTGTGTTTTCCAAACAGATATGGGTCGGAAGCTGTGCCATTTTCCATCGTCGCTCGTAAAGAAACCGGTGTTTAAATTATTTCGCTGAGTGGAAAATAAATCAACATTTTACAAAAGATTCACGTAATATGCCAGAAAAAAATGTAGGAAGACGATAGTTTCCTTTTAAATCTTAGATAGGTCCTCAAAATACAACTACAAAAGTCCCATTGTGTACACAAACACACCAAGATACTAAATCAGGCATAAAAAGTGGCTTTATTACTACGACTGTAATCTAAAGTAATGTTTCAAAAATACTAGATCATAGCGCACTAGGGGATAATACAGGCGGAAGGCAGGTCACCATGTCAAGTGTGTCTAGCATTGTATAGGTCGGAACTTCGGAAGCTTTGCCATTTTTCGATGGATATCAATGCTATATGGCACCCGTGTTACAATGCAAGTTTTTACAGTGAAATATTGCTCTACCTACGCTCATAGGGAAATTTCAACTGAACGCTGATAGATTTTTGTTTAGAAGAAGTGGAACGAAAAAACAAAAAGTCATGTAAAATTGTACTTATAAATACTTTTCCCATACCATCATGTTTTCATGCTAGATTCTGAGTTGGTATCATTGCATTTGTACTCTTGTTAAACAGTAAAATGAATAGGTGCTAGGTACCTACTTACTTTTGCAAAAAACACTTTTTTGGGATGAACGATCGAATTATTTTCTACAGACTTTACGTCATAGTCAAATATCGCTCTTTTTTGCAGGCTGTCTATAATCCTACTTGAGTGGATTTGTCAGATGCCACATCTCACTAAATGAGACTCCAAGGGCGAAGTTCGTTCACTCCAAACGGTCTAGTAAATTATTCCCTACTTATACTTTGTTTTTTATGCCAATTTACTATCTAGCTTTTTTAGCTTCATACTTAGCATCTGTGTTTACTTAGGTAGGTACAAGGTAGTAGATTAGTCTGGGTACTGAATAAGTAATTAGAACTGATTAATCGCTCATAAAGTTTATTGTTCCGTAGGTGCGGAAGTTTTTGGTGCGCAAAAGTTTGGTGCGCAAAGTGGAATGTCTCGGCAATTCCCTTGCTATTTTTTGTGTTATTTCTTTTACAAATTGTGAGCTACCTACTATGTTGTTGACTGTACTTACTGAAAACATGATTCATTACCTTGGCAATGCTCCCTTTGTTTGGGTAATACATTTAATGCTGTTCCTCGTAACGTAAACTTCAACTCTTAAATGCACAATTAGGTAGGTTAGGTATTGGTAGGGAGGTAGAGGCATTCCACTTTGCGCACCAAGAACTTCCGCACCTACGCCATTCCACTTTTGCGTCCACAAAATTATTGTCTGTCGAAATGACGGACAGAGGCCATAAATAAAAGAAGAAGATGAAGTCCCTAGAGTTGGCTGACTAACCAGCTACTTACCTAGAAAACAAAGTAGCTTCTCCACAGGGCACTGCACTTATTTAAAACGGCAATTAAAAATCAGCACCGCCCTCCATTTCCATAATTAAATAAGCTTGCTCGTTTTATACGGTACCTAATCCATTAACTTGGGAACAGCTGCTTTACCGCGAAGTATAATGTTAATGCAAATAAACAACTTAGATTGCCATTTTTAAAATATGACTCGGGTTATGGTCTACTCACACCTTCTTTTAGTTACATTTACAATGTTTTTAACTTGATAAGTTAAACCTGTCCCTAATAATATATTAATAAGTAGGTGCCTGACCTATCTTAATTAATAACAGTTGAGTTACATTGAATAATTCCGCAGTTCACACTTAAAAACCCCTATCAATCAATGAACGGGAAATGATAAGTGTTAAATTATTAGGGTGATGCGAAGGTTGTAAAAATGAAGCATTCTACTTTTGCGCACCAAAAGATGCGCAAAATTACGGCGTAGAGTTTCTGAAGTCCGTTACCATCAAAATCTCACTGCTTTTAGTAATAATGTGCTCTGTTGTCTTTTCAGGTAGGTACGAGGTTTCCGCTGTAGAAGAGGGACAAAAGATAGAGGTAACTTTAGAAACTATACAATGGATGAGTGACAATAGCTCTATCACTATTGAACTTGATACTTTGAAACCTTGCACTGCAGCGTGCATACGTGGGAGACGGTGGGAGTTACGCTCTGCCGTTTTCCAGATTCAAGATACAAAAAGATTAGCAAAAACTACTTATTAGGTACTTTTTGTAGGTATAACTTTAACTACACTGGCCTGCAAAAATAAGTAAGTATCTATATTTTTGCAGGCCAGTGTATGTGGAGGCTATGTTTTATTAGTATCTAATCTACTGTAGGTTACGATAGTATTTTACTTGAATTTTTACTGCATCCCCATAAATCAGCTGGAAGAACAAAAATCGGCTTATACTAAGTAGGTATCCGTCTAAACAGAAAGTATGTGCTATAAAAATTCAAAGCAAATTATTGATTTGGCACACCCACGCCAGATTCCACATTCATCATAAAACACTATTAAATATTAATACGTACCTACGAGGTACGACAGTAAAACGCGACCTCAAACGGCAAGGTACCTTGTTAGTCGCTGTATGCTGCATTAAGCACGTCGGTGGCAGACGAGCTGCACGGTTATTAGATCCTCAGTCGCGCTGCACCAGACAACAAAGGAACAGATTCCAGCCACAGTCCAATGAGAACCGCTCATCCAATTGACAAACTGGCGACAGGCGGGGGCGGCGGCGCGGCGCTTAGCTGTTCCTAAAGTATGGGTAGATAAGGCCTGTGGAGTGGATTAGCTCAACATTGGAAAACATTACAAAAATACAGAATTTACTCGCACCCAAGACTTTCTAATAAAATGCGTTAGGTACCTTACCTAAGTAGGTATCCGAATTCGTCACAGAGTGACGAGTCTGAGTTTTATTTTGGTTAGTTCTCGAAAATTGAGGACGTCATTGTATAAAGTCTCGGTAAATACCCAATAGACGTCTACAGACTTAAATCCCTGCTGAACTGAGCATACGGCCCCGTCGCTAAAGTAGGTACCTGGCTTTTGATTTGTTCTTGGTTCCTCATTTATAAAACAACATGTCTGAGTCTGACTGACGTGTTCAGGTTTTTAGTTATTGGTTTATTTCACGACGCTTTACCCCAAAAACACTCGGCTACTAAGTAGGAAGACCTGTAAGGTAACTACTTGAGCTAGCTGTTTATGCACAGGCTACATGCACGTTTACCAGCTACCTACCTAAATTAGTTACATCAAATAGGGGGTAGACGGGGTGCTAGGTGTATCGGGGTGGATGTAACCGGATACAAAGGGAATTCAATCGCTTTTGTTCTGTTTTGTCTAGCGAAGCCAACGTACCTAGAAATGTCTAGGAGTCTGGCGCGCCAGTCTATGATCTTTTCCTATTATTAGGCAATGGTTACGTAGCTTTTAAGTTTTTGATAACATCGCTACGCTATACTATGTATGTAGTCCAGATAGAATAATGACTTCTAGACGAAGCTGCGAAGGTTTGTCCTCAGTTGCGTCCAAGCTTTCTCCTTAGTAAATCCTGCACTGTATTTTTCAAAGCCAATATGTCGAGTACCTAGTGTTGATTGTCCGACGACCCTTAGCTATGAACAATAACGACTGACTTACAGCCTTGACTTTCAGTATCGATTTGCTTTACTCATTAAGTAGGTACCTAACTTACTAATAGGTATACATTACTGTAGGTAGTCAATTACCATTGATTGTACGTTTGCTACCATTTATGTTTGGTTGGATGTGGTTGTCTAGATCTTATTGATGTGTGTATTTCACTTCTTTTGTAAGCCTATTTATATTTATCATTTTTACTTCCCACATTAGTGTTTGTAAAGACTGACCACGCTAAGTCTGCAATGGAAATAAATGGATAACCATTCATCCCATCATCTTTACATTATCAACTCTCTTGGTCAGAAAGCGTTTCCATTCCAACTAGTTTGGTGCAAATTCAGCCACGTATCGTGGTCAGACTCCACATGGTCTAGCTAGCCATTCCTTGCCACTAATCAAGTTCTACCTACCTACTACCTACTCTATTGGATGCACGCACTGTTCACTAACTAAACACCTGCCCGACTTAAAAACATTGACATTGTACGTTTTCAAGGCTGTGGTAACTGACCTTGGTTATTCAGATCTTTGTTTCGTGCATTTGGAAACTATAATTTAGCATCCATTCACCAAAAGAGTTACCTGAGTTATTAGTAGCAAACTAGAGGATTTTGTGTGATTATCAAAAATGTGTGCATTGAATGAATTTTAATGAAAAACTATTGAAGGTATGAAGGTTTGTTTTGCATGACTATTTCTTCTGTTGTGTGTTACAAAAAGAACGACCTGAAATAACCTGGAAGGAAATACATACCCCCGAAAATAAACGAAGCATGAAACTTTTAAAAAAGTTCGCTAAGTAAACCTTTTCAACCAGAGGCGGTACTCAGAGTTTTGTTTTGTTGATCGAAACGCATATCGAGAAGCGACTTGCGAGATATTTTGTACGAGAATCCGATAAGCGCCTTTAGCGGGAGATTGGCGAACTGTTTTTCTCGATACAGAAACTGCGAGTTTCTCGATTCTCGCTTGTCGCAAGTCAACATAACAAAACTCAGACTAGGGGCTCTGAAATCAGAATTCGCTTCACCCAGCGCTTGAGAATCTTATAATAGGTCGACCAAAGACCATGATTTTTTTACCCTCATATTATTATGCTGTCTGTATATGCACAGGGTTCAACGACCTTCCGGGTGCATCAATCATTGCAATATTGTGCCTAATAGAGAGATAATTGAAGCTGCGTGGGCACCACTGCCGCCTGCCATCGGTATGGGAGAGGTCGAGGACCGATGTTTTGTTTTTTGATTTAAAACATTCGCGAAACGAAAGTCACACGAAGTAGGTACCTACTCTAGTTAGTAGGCAAGGTATCTTGCACAATTTGCACATGTTAAGAAGGCCCTCTATTCAAAGAAGCGACGTCATTGTGAATGAGAAAAGCTCAATATCCTACACCCTGGAACGGAAACCAAGTCTTGAGGAAGAACCTGACGTTTCCCACCACAGAGCAATTGCCTCCTTCTCTTAATAAGCTTGATACAAGAAAAAAACAAGCGTTTTAATCATCCGTCCAAAGTTTTAATTTTTGGTATGCCACGCGTGACAATAAATTTTTTTTGTGTCTGGAATTGAGACAAGGTTAAATGGTTAAATGCTGTAGTTTTTAAACGTATCAAACTTTAACATAACCTACTTCTCCAAAATGAAACGGGAAGTGGTGAAAATTGCAAATGGCTGCCGCCGCCATTATGATAAATCATTTATGCTTGTAACTTCCAGTGATGTAAACCAGTACTGTAGCCAAGTCCATTTTATTCCAGCTCTATCCAATAGCTTAGGTATTGTCTACCTGCAGTACTCAACTTGGGCAGTTTCCCGTCGCTTGATGCCAAAAATAAATCAATAAATGCTTATCCATACTATTCTTCATACAATGTAGGTATTACCAGCAAGAAGGCTTACATTACCTACTCCCAATTTAAATGTAGTACCTAACCTTCAGATCATCTCGAATATAGATTACAAAAAAGCTAAGAATAAATCCATTAAAATTTAATTGAGGTGTGTTATTCAAGCAGTCACGAAACAGTATTACCAATATAATTCAAATTAACTTTGGTTCATGCTTTGGGATAGTCTATTTCTAACCAACCTTGAAAAGGTTATTCCATATTGGGTGCACCATTCACCAAATCACATTTATTGCGCACAAATGTAGCAAAACTCGTAGATAATACGTTGTATCACCCTGACACAATTATAATGTATCAAAACGATACTAAATACGCGCAGTACCAGTTTGCTTGAACAAGTGTAAAGTTACAACTATTCCAATTGGGTAAATAAAATAAATGTGTTTTGGAATTCGTACCAATTCATTTCATATAAGTACATATGCGAAAGTGTGTCTGACCTATATGTTATGTTTTCATGGCTTACCTTTTGAATCGACCTAAAACAAAATTACATGGTGCTTTTAACGTTTATGGACCATACCTAGGTAAGCTGAATAGTTAACTGTTTGACATTACCTGTTATGTTACTACTGTTAAGTAAGAGTCAGCAATAATTTAAACAGCTGAATATAGTACATTATGGTACTAGTGTGGTACATTGGTGATTACCGCCGAGGTGCCATTGAGACCCGAGCCGTAGGCGAGGGTCTTAAGAGAGCCGAGGACGGTAATCATCAATACACACGTGTATCATACGACGTTTTTCAACACACTTGTGAATAAAATAACTATAATTTCAACAGTGAAAACGAGTTGTGAAAAATGTTTCGCTATGGCGGGAAAAATTAATCAGTTTTCCTATGCGCGCGCATTGCGATCGGCCACAGACTAAAGGGATGAGGTTTTTTTTTTATTTTCCGCGCATAGGGTTTGCGTATATTCTGCCACGTACAAAATGGGGAATTTAAAGTTTTCTTTTATTACAGAGAAAACAAAAGTTATATTTGAGTGAAAGTTTTATTTATTAAACACGTACGAGTTAAAATTATCTATTTAAATAAGAAGTTGCATGAAATGAGCAAGCAATAGGAACATTAATTTATTTGTTCTATTGAACACGATCTTTTTTTTGAATAAAAACTTTTTTAAGAACAAAGCAACTCAACCAATAAAATTCAAAAAAAAAATCTATAACTCACTTGTGAGTTATAGCAATGAAAAAGTCACAGTTTGATTATGGGTGTCATTATGTGCCTAATTGCAGTGACCATAGAGCCACTTTATGAGCAAGTGTGTTGAAAAAGTTATTATAAGTAAGCAGGTAATCTATAAACCTAACATTGTTTGATGGATCTTGCATAAGAACCGCTATGCAAGAAAAGGATGTTTTACAATCCAACGGTCCTCGCAAAAAATACGTTAGAATATCATTCGCACAAACCGATTAGTTTTGCAACTTGAATAAATAAAATAGTATTATTTTTTGCGCTGGTAACACAGCTGGATGCTCTTTTGCTTTTACGACCCACTCTTGGCGAGCTCAAAATGGCTGGGTGTGATTGCAACCGTTATTTAGAGATTTTGTAACAAATGTAACGCTATTATTAAAGCAGTAAACAAGAGTGCAGCAACCGAGACTTAAAATACAGCCATTTTATTTTTTGTTTCCGGAATTTATTCCCACTGATTTATTTCTTTGGAAGATTGATTTATAAGCATGTATTGCAGGCTCTGGCTGAGTTTTCGAAAGCATTTTTATCACACTCTGTAGGTATTAGCATTATTCATCTCTTCTGTGGTATTAGGTATGCACAGGTGTTGGGTACTTTTGTCGCTAATGTATCGGTTTATATGGAATGGTAGGTTTAGGCATTGAAGTACTACGTACGTACATTATACCCAATGGGTCGAGACCAAGACCGGTCAAGTGCGAGTTGACTCGCCCACGACTCCCAAAGGGTACCTACTTACCTTTAGTACCTTTGACGACGCGACAAACAGACAGATAACAGTCTCACAATAAGGGTTCCATTTTTACCCGACAACGCGGAGCATGAGAAGGCTTATAGGTATCATTCTGGTTCGAAACCCTAAAAACCGCGAATTAGTCATGTTTGGCATTAGTCGGTCTGCCAGACAGAATCGACCAAGGAAACTACGCCACCACGAGTAGTGTAAATGGCTAAATACTAGCCCCCTCGATTCCCCAGGTCTTTGTAGCTTCCATCAGGATGGATGCACTTCCGCAAAGGTCATTTACCGTCGAGACGGCTAGACAGTCTGTGTACTTCCTCATATCGCTTTTAGTTGTCCCTTATATTTCTAGTCTGGGGTGCCTGGGAGGCGGTTATAAAGACATAGAACGAATCTAAAGGGTGTCAAAAAACACATTGTATTTTAACTGATTATGATTATACCTTTGATTAGGTACTTACTACTTACCTAATAATACTAAAAACGTGTGTTGATATTCTATGGGTTAGATAAAATCACCCAACACAAAGTTAGATTTTTTTTGAACGCTAAAGTCAATTTTATGTTCCATCTTCTGTGTTACAGACTTATAGGTAATCCATTAGATAGATAGATAGATAGAAAATACTTTATTGCACACCTTACCCTAGGGATTACAAGAAAATAAAAACAAAACTTAAAATTAATTGTACAATGGGCGGTCTTATCGCTATACAGCGATCTCTTCCAGACAACCTTGGACGGAATGGACTTGAAGGTATAATACAAGGGGTGCTGCATAAAAATAAAGAGTTTGGAAAAAAACAAATTTTACACGCATAGTTTTAGGGCAGAAATATTAATAGGAACTAACAATAAATTACACATTCTTACTTATAATATGACACAAAGCACGCAAAATCCATTAGTTATTTTTTTACACCTTTTACCTACTACTATACTTAGATCAATATAGTTGTGCCCATAAATGTTTTTATTTCAGTCTGGAGTGGTAGACGATGCATTTTGAAAGCGAATTTATTTCCCTCTCGTATTTCTAGACTTTAGAGAGCTCTTGAGATATTCGGTACGTGTTGAAATAGAAATTGAGGATAAAGTTTTCCTTGTGGACTTGTGCCAAAAGTTTTAGTCGTGCCTCTGATTAACCCTTCTCAATGATGTTGAATACCAAGAGATCTGAGTGTGTCGTGTCGTGCCTGAGAATAGCATAACTTACTATTAGTGATCCTGAGATTTTGCCTAATTCAAACACAAGGGACAAGGGTCGGCAACGCGCATGTGATTTTTTTTAATTTAACCTATTGTGTTGTGTCCCACTGCTGGGCAAAGGTCTCCCCCAAAGTCTTCCACTGGTTCCGGTCGTTGGCGTTGTTCCACCACTCTCTCATGTGAACGTCGAGATCGTCCCGCCAACGTCTTCTCGGCCGGCGCATGTGATACCTACCTCTATTATTGCAGGCGTCCATAGGCTACCGTTCCCATCAGGCGGGCCGTACGCTTTTAGGTATACCTATATAGAAATATAAAAATATAAAAAATTGCGCTGTCGGAAAATTTATCATTAGTTTATCAATATGGGGCCTTTTGGGATATAAAAGTCACATTGGTTGCAATTTTATGACTGTTATTTCTAACATTTTTATGAGAATTGTTCTCAGACTGCACATTGAAAAGTCTTGAGAAAGAAATCTGAGCCACAATTTATAAAGACCATCACAATCTCTCTGCGAAAAAACGTTGAACACCATACCTTACGTCAGAGTTCCATGATCTCTCAATCCAGATAGCCCTGGATTACTAAACCGGTTTTGGACTGAAGCTATCCGTTTCAATGCAGTCTCAATCTGCGTTTTTGCGAACTTTGTTATCACAGGATTGAAATCGGTATTTGCCCCCGGCCTTTGTGAAAGCGAGCATTATGGCTTATTCCCATCGAGCCCACCGGCCGGCCCACTGGTGGGCCGGATCATCATAATTTATCATCTATATACACCTCTCTTAATATCTAGCTTTGCTGGACGCAGGTCACTTCCCACTTCCTTCTTCTTCTTTTATTTATAGCCTCTGTCCGTCGTTTCCACAGTCAATTTTGCCACTTCCCACTTCTGAAGACGCGCTTCTTGAGTCCGATGTTCGCTTTTCCCATGCAGCATTTGCCATTTACTTTCTTCGTATATCGTCGCTCCACCTAGAAGGCCATCAGCATTTTTTTCAAAAAAGGTCTCAGTACACATCTAATTTACCGTGCTCAAAAAAGTCTTTGCACTATGGTTCGTTTCCGGAGCGGTCATCGCTCGGCAGGGCGCGGTGCAATGACTCGCTTTGTCTTTTGTAACGTCGTCTTTTTGCACGTCACATTGTTACTTCGTAAATCAAACTTCAGTGTTCATTTAAATACAAAGGCTCTATTCGTAATAATAATTACATTTCTCTAATTAATATTCTTTTACAATATCTCATAGGTTAACCACCCAATGCTCCTTCTTCTTATTTTTAGGTTGTCATTCAGTTATTACTGTCACGCAGGTGACAGTTGACATTTATGACAACGTCATGTATACATGCAATAATATTCTTTACAGTCGGCCATCCTACTTAGAACGAGTCTCTTCGTTCGATTCAATCGAGAGTACCTGCCATAAATACATAACAATACAAATATTTGCACAAATACAAATTAATTTGTTCACAATTCACAATAAATCTATTTTGCACCAATACATATTAACTAATTAATATATCCACATTAAGGACATCATTCATAATACTAATTTTTAAACATACATTTTCTGATATATTTCTAATCCAGCAATTATGCTAAGTTTTCTTATTTATTTATAATATCACTTTATGAAATCTTTAGTTAGTGTTAAAGTTTATTTTAGGCTAACATGCAGTTTTCTTATATCTATCAAAATTAGCGTCATTAATCAAGATTAGAACTGCGACTATCTCAAGCTTGGCGGCAAGGTCGTATGCCGGTCATGCCTTCACTTAATCGTGGAATGGGCGGCAAGGTCGTATGCCAGTCTTGCCCTCCCTCGATCATCAATTGGGCGGCAAGGTCGTATGCCAGTCATGCCCTCACTTATCGTCAAATTGGGCGGCAAGGTCATATGCCAGTCATGCCCTCACTTAATCGTCAATTGGGCGGCAAGGTCGTATGCCAGTCATGCCCTCACTTATGGTCAAATTGGGCAGCAAGGTCATATGCCAGTCATGCCCTCACTTAATCGTCAATTGGGCGGCAAGGTCGTATGCCAATCATGCCCTCACTTAATCGTCAATTGGGTACATAATAAAGTATTTCATTCATTCAGTCATTCACTTTCTGCGATCGTCATTCAGTCGTTAGAATCCTTCACTTGGTCGTGATTCATCTATAGACATCGCGTTAAACCCGTCCTTTATTCACTAATAGTTAATATACTAGTTTCACTTATTTTTTTTTTTCGTCTTAATTTAAATTCACTCTGTAAGGTTGAATACTCTCTAATAAATTTTCACTGTATTTAGTTTTAAATTTCTATAAATGTCACTTACGTTTTAATCTCTTCATACTTTGAATAATATCCCTTTCTTCTTTTTTTTTTTTCACTCGCTCAATTCTATGTTTGCATGTAGTCTGTCATCTTTCATCGGTTTTTTTATTAAATAAAAATGTGCCTCTATACTTGTTATCAGTGTATAATATGTTAATGATACTTAAACAAATCACTTCCGACCATTTCTATGTTTCCCAAGGTTAAGTTTATAGCATTTATGTCAAATATTTTATCACTTTATAGCACCTATAGTGCTTTTTATGATTGCCACTGCATATCAGATTTGATACAAACATCAGTACTTCAAAATTATAAAAATGGTCAATCGCAATAATTAATTTTATGTAAATTGGAAATAAAAAGCTCAGAGTTGTCACTCTAGCACTCTGATATCAAAGCTCTCAACTATGTCACCTATCATACTTATTTCATTTTAATTTGTATCCTGCCACATAACACTCTTGCCCAAAATCCAAGCTCTTTAGTTATGTTACCATAACACTCATGCTCGATATCAGTGCTCTTGAGTTATGTCGCAAAATACTCTCATGGGAGCTCTAACATTCTCATATTCTTATTGAAAAATGTACCTTTTATTAATGGTTACCATGGAGATTCACTTTCCTGTAATATGTAGTAGGTACATCTCAACTCCTGGCAGCCGGTCGCTGTGGCTGTATGCGATAAGGCAGCTACAAGTCACAATTCACTTAGTCATCTCTGAGTCTGAGGATGTATCTCACTCCTCTCGTCATCTAGAACTTCATCCAGCCGTACTGATGGTTTGTCTGCAACTCAACAACAATATTTTCTATGTAATTGTTCAGTAGTCAATGTGTGGTGTACATAGTGATATGTACATAATCATATTCTCGACTTCAGTAGGTAAATACCTACTCATTTCAAGCTCAAAGTCAAAAAGCTTTTATTCAATAATTTGATGATCACTTTGAATCGTCTTTAGGTTTTGTATGATTACTGCAATAGGTAAGTACCTATAATTGTGTATCGACTATCACTACAATTCATAACTCAGAATAAAGTTTGGTCATCCGAGATGAGATTAACTTGAGGTTTTCACTAGGTTTTCACTAAAACATTACCTTCGATAGCGACATGGGCATTGGAAAAACTTTATATTTTTTTTTCCATCTTTCCACTTCTGAGCTGTAACGTCGTCTTTTTGCACGTCACATTGTTACTTCGTAAATCAAACTTCAGTGTTCATTTAAATACAAAGGCTCTATTCGTAATAATAATTACATTTCTCTAATTAATATTCTTTTACAATATCTCATAGGTTAACCACCCAATGCTCCTTCTTCTTATTTTTAGGTTGTCATTCAGTTATTACTGTCACGCAGGTGACAGTTGACATTTATGACAACGTCATGTATACATGCAATAATATTCTTTACACTTTCTTTTACCCATCATCGAATTTGATGAGGTTCGATTGCGACATTTGCGACATACTCGTAACTATAGGTAGAAACTTGAAAGCATTGCATTGTAAGCGTGCTTTTGGCGTTGAAATGTTGCATGCAACTTGCAACATTATGTTTAGGTAGAAAAAACACATTATCTTATCTAGGTAGAAAAAATTGTGTGCGATTTATCGTGTTCAATCAAACAGTCGACTCTTTCATACAGCCTCTTACTTTATATTAGTAGGTATCTTTTCCTCGCTCTTTTTCTCAGATTAGTGTGATCCGCCAATCAATGATGATCACTTTTCTATATTCCGAATGTTCACCTGAGGTGGTCTCGTGTTAAATTAATTTAAAATGTATTAGAAATATTAAAGTTTTCATTTTAACGGTGTTTCTTAGAGCTGGTTACATTTTAGTCTATGTTAAAATAGTTTTATTTAATAAAATCACTTCTTAGAACCCAGTTTATCGCAGTAACAGTATAACATTGAAAAACATCGCTTATTTTCAGATTGGAAGCCTTATTTATTTGTAAGTAAGTATGACATTTAAAACTAGGTATACATACATGTACTTATTAAAAAAAAACAATTGCAGTTTCATAAAAATAGTTACCGAGGTCGGATACCTCGCAATGGTGAGATTTTATTATCTGTGCAAATCCCCCGCGGCGAATGCAGAGGTTGCATTTACGGTATTTTTGCGGAGTTCTTCGAATATTGTTAAATTTTATGTGTCTGGAGCGCGGCACCAGGCAATAACACTAAAACAAAACTTACCATGCCATAATGCACCCCTCAGCTTGACATTCTACAATAATAATCATCATCAACCAATATTCGTCCACTTCTTGACGTAGGTAGATCTGTCAGCCCGGTCTTCGGCTCATCTCATAGTTCTCATCCAGTGTTTGCCAGCTACATTTCGCTGATCATCATCGTCCCACCTAGCTGGAGGAATATCTATTTTTTGATGAATCTTTGAACGGATATTACGGGCGTAACGTGTAGTTTTTCAGATTTCATCCAGGAAGAGGTACCCCGCGCGACTGAGCAAAGGAGAAAATATAAAGCTTAGCTGGTAAGTATAAAAAAAATGGGTAAGATCCTACTTACACACATTTTTTTAGATGGTGTTTTAGGGTGGAGGCTTATGCCCTGCAGTGGGTTACTACAAGCTGCCTATGATGATGATGAATTTTAATATTTTGGCCTAATACATTATCCTTATCTTATGGTAGCTAATGTAGGTATCTGAAAGTAAGAACTAAAACGCCAAGTAACAAAATACAATGTGTTTTCTCTCGGGTTCGCGTGCTATTCAAATGAATTACTAGTAAGTAGGTAGGTACGTATTGTTTTACGAAACTCAATCATAGCGAGGTCCACGAACTTTTTAATATTCACCACTGTAAGGAAAATGTGTCAGTAGGTACGTTTGTCATGATTTTCACGTTCAAGTTTGGCTTAGTTTTTTCCGGCCCGTGATGTTGGTTGGTTGTACAGCGGGAACGTAAGTTGACCCATAGACCATGGTCCAACTGTCTGTTTACCTAGGTATAGTTTTATTTTGAGCCATAGACAAAATCCATTTTTTCAGTTTAGGAGGTGGGCGTTTTTAGTTATGACACCGTTTATATTTTTCATATTCATATTTATTTAATAAGTAATCTATTTTGATTTTCATTCTTGATAGCGTTTACGCCTGCGAAAATACAATGGAAATGCTTAAAAATTCACGCGTCCAAAGACACGGGCAAAAGTTAGTAAAATAATAAAGCTACTTTATATTCCCTTTGATACCAATAGATCATTATTAAAGTAAAAATGTTTATTATTCGCCGACGATCCCGACGAAATAAGCTTAGACGTGCATAAAATTCTTTAAATTCGTTCTCAAAGTATGTTGAATACTAAAAAAAAGAAACGATCTTTATTTTAATGAAATGAAGTATTTAGTTTAGAAGGTGAAGAACTGGCGACGATAAATTATTGTAAGTATTATGAAAACTAGCATCCGCCCGCGACTTTGTCCTACCTAGGTAATTCTTTGGTTTCGTCTGTTGCTAAAACCACAGCGAAAACTCAGGTAGGTACTTACAGTGAATCATTATTAGGTAGGTATTACCATCAGAGCTTGTGACTGAGTTGATAGTAATCTGTATGCATACTTATTTCGTGCCAAAATGTATCACACTTCAGACATTTCCTTTCCAAATTCCAAATATCATCGTCACTATGAATCGACGGGATTTTATTTTTACTACTTTACTAACTAGTTTTTTTTTAACCTAAATCATCCCACTGCTGGGCAAAGGTCTCCCCCAAAGACTTCCAAAGTCCCGAGCTTCCTACTTCCTACTTCTATACTACCTAGGTTCCTTATCTAAAATTAAGTTCAAAATGTCATAACACTGTAAGCGAAACGGTCCTTGTGGCCGGTCGAGCGGGTGGAGACTCGCTGGAGCCTAGACTGGAGCTGGACTAGGGAAACCAGTGGAGGTGGATGGAAAAAGCCCAGATGAGAACACAATCGTTCTTTCCGAAAATGTATGGAGGAGAGGAGACCATGGTCTACATTAGGCTTCTACAAGCTGATAATAAATAATAAATATTCACGGACATTTAAATTAAACACAACGCCTTCTAATCCCAAACTAAGCAAAGCTTGTACTATGGGAAGTAGATGGCTGATAGAATACATTATATACTTTTTTTTGTAAATACATACTTATAATACATAGAAACATTTGTGTGTGGCAACATATATGTTTGCCACACACAAATGTTTGTTCTGGGTGAGGATCGAACCCACGACACGACCCACAGCACGGAAGGCAGAGCTACTACCGACTGAGCCATGACGCCCGCCTGTAATAATGACGATGATGTTGATGTCAATCTATTTTCTAAATAAATTCATATTTCCTACTTTACCTAGGTATACCTACTTCGATAATATATCCGAAAACATTTTTCTTTCCGTCAATTTCAGTAATGGAATTTTTCAGATTTGTGGTCGCAATGTGTGCCCTATTTCTATAATAATGTGTGATGACATGGAATGGAACGTGATGGATCCTATCGCCAACTCCATCGCGTTCTGATTGACGTGGTGTTATTATCGATTTAGCAGTTTACCACCAGCTCGAATAGCGACGTACCTACCTAAAATACCTACTCTAATAACCTACCTATCTACTAATAGTAAGTGTTTTTTTTTAAATTACATATTTATAGGGTTCTCGATCGCTGTGCGATTAAGTGTTGGTTAAACATCGATTATTTGAGATTCCGATATAACGATTGTTTAAAAAAATCAATAGTTAATCGATAGGTAGTTTTAATATTGGTTTGCCGTCATAAACAAGACAATTAGGTACCTACTTCATTTTGCCCAATATCATGATTATTGATTTTTCCAATATTGACGAGATTTCCCCTAGCCGTGAACCAGTGCTGGCCAGTGCTCCCCATCCATTCTTTATAAAAATTCATGAATTACGGATCGCAAAATCAATCTGTGGTAGGTAACCGGTGCCTTTGAATGAACCGAGGTAGTTCCTGTGTTTACGACGACCGTTGACGACGTGACGACGCGACACGACCGTTGGTTGGTTGGATATTTGTCTTACGAAAGCAGCCGAGCGACAGAATCGGGTGGCCTCGGCAAAACGAGCGGCTAGGGAGGGCCCACCGAACGAATACTCGAGCGTGATAGAAAGAGCGCGCTATAGTAGGTACAGAGTGTGTAGTCCGACCAGTATAAACGGGCTATTACAGTGTAATAGCCCGTTTATACTGGTCGGACTACACTAAAATAATAATATAATATAATATAATATAATATAATATACTAAAATAATATGTTGTGTAGTGACACAACATATTATTTTAGTCAGGCTAATTAGTCTCAAAGTAGTGTAAGAGAGGAATAATGGTAAATATTTACATCAAAAATCATTTCCTTTCACCATACCATTGCGTATGCTTCGCGTATGTAAGATTTCGATAGCTGGATCATGAAACTCGAAGACTATCAATCATTTTCTGAGACATCGCAGGTGTCATCTACAACAAAAGTCGCGACTGAAGTTACCTCGATTGCAGTTGGAACAAATGATTATAAATTCGAATTACCAGTACAAAATGCCGTGGGTTACATATCAGGATATCTATACAAGAAGTGTTTAGAACTACACGAATGTGAGAAACTGCGATCGTATGTATCGATGGCCGAAGCAATTAATGTGTCCGATGAAAACAAAAATACAATTGACGGCAACGAACAGTCAGCACATTTTAAAACACCTCCCGATAGTTTTGTGGCATTTATTGGTGTTTTAGAAGAAAAGTTCTGTCAATATTTTTATCTTGAACAACACAGTGCTAATGTGTGGACGTGGTATATTGAAATTGATAGAACATTGTACATTTGAAATGTTATGTGACTGTTTTCCAATAGATTATTTGAAAAAGCTGTTTGTTAGATTAAGAATTTATCACGCAGTTAAGCAAAATAATATAAACATTTGTACCTAAATAACAAATAAATCTAAAATGGAATACTTAGTACGACTTATTATTGAAACCACAATTAAACTTATTAGGTAAGACAGATTTATATTGTGCACGTGTAATGTATCTAGAATATAGAGTCGAGATTAGTTTACGGTATTCTTGTCAGTGCGAAACACGTAGTAGGTACCTACTTAGTTACAAGTGGGTACCTAGCTAGTTTCGTCATTAAAACATCTGTTGATGACAAACCACTATTTTATTTCGGACTGCTTTTTGGTCCAACTAATAACTCCTTAACTTTCTTCAAAAGGTATCATTTTCAAAGGCCTTCAGCGTAAGATTATCCGTCATTTCCAGTTTGTTTTACTTTAAGTTTTGCAACATTTCACGAGGTTTCACCATTTATGTTGGTAGCTGACCTCAAAGTTGCATCCTTGGGGGAATAATGTTCGTACCTGGCTCAACCTTACTCTTGCATAAAATACAAACTCTGCTGGTTGCGAAATTATTCGTTAGGAACATTAATAAAATATAAGTACACTTTATACTTCCAGTCATAAGTTCTGGCAGGAAATAACACAGACGAATAAAATACAGTCAAAAACGGAAAAGAAAAGTCTTAGTGCATGCGCATACGAACGAACTAAGAGTGCCATATATTTATTTGGACCGGTAGGTAGTCAGCAAAAGGTACTAGCGATTCCATAGTTCTCAACGCTATAGACTCTATAGCGTTCAGAACTATGGAACAGAATCGCTCTCTATAGTATAGAGTCTATTATTCAACAGCGACGATGCCAGACGAAGCCAGAGTAAAATCATCGGGCCAAAGTAAAATGTATATTTAATTTATTTCTTATGTGAACATGTAGCTAAGTACAGACAGGAGATTATTACCTATTCCTACATATTATATACAAATGCATTTGTGGCACTAGCACAGACTCTATAGGCTCAGAATAATGAACCTTGAGACTAGGTAGGTACATTATTATTCCAGGGACAACCTTAAACAAAACCCATCGGCAGACATGCATGCTCGACTTGCAAATGCAACCGTTATGAGTCAGGACAGGAGGCCTACTCGTATACGATAAGCGAAAATTCATCGCGCGGTACACTACGCAGCAACGCGGTAAAATGCTCCGCAGTAGAGGCATCGTTACCACGCATCCCGCGCAGTGTAACTCACAATCTCAATATGAATGTTTTGTAGTAGACCTCAAACCCTGAGTCAGGTTCATGACAGACTTGCAGGGCTGATTCCGGGCGAGACATGCTAATCCAATTAATAAATGCAATTGGTGTTCGGTGTCGACGAACTAAACTTCCAATCCAAGTGAAGCCCTTGTGATTGTGAAGTCTGGTTATTTCACGACGCGAACTGGCTGCAACTGCTCTGCAAATAGGTAAACGTAAAGGGCCAAAACCTGCGAGAAGTACTTGGGTACTTGAAATGTTTGGGTGTGCTATCAGATAGCAGTGATTCGCATACCAAAGCAAAGAACAACTTGATCACCTCTTGGATAAAATACCATTCTCTCACGGTAAAACCACAAATGAAGAACTAAAGAGTCTGCTACGGCGTAGCACCTGTCTACGAAAACATGATCTACCTCTCTAGAACTTATTGGGCAAATTATACTATTAAGCTTTACGAGGCCGCGTCGCCGTAGCTTGCAGAGTATTTTCTATTTTCAGTAACCACAAAGCACCTAGATTTCGTAGCTAATTGGTTCCCGCCCTCGACATTGCCCCGATAGTAATTTAAGTTATTTATAAAGTCTTACCTCTAAAAGTCTTGGAAATAAATTAGTTCTTACCGGTGGCGAAATAATTATAAAGTGTATTACCTAGGTAAAATTACCTCTTTGCAAGTATTTCCTATCCTACATATTTCAACTTCATTAGACAAAACAAGTATCTTCTATTTCATTCCTTTTGCATTCTGAAGTGGCCCAGCACTGTTTCTCTGCATCAGCACTAATATCAGCACTACTTGTTATATTCTGTGGTATCAGTTGGATTAGAATCGATCAGATTATCAGCTAAGGTCGGTTATCGCTACACGCCAGTCATGTCAAGGACCCAGTGTTACAGTACCGGGGTGGTACCATGTGTTAGCTTCTAATGCTAAACCTATGGTAAACTAGGTTCTGCTTGCGACTTCTCTCGTGATTTAAATGTGAATAAAACGTTTTCCGAAAGGTTTACCTACTTCAGAAAGCGATAAATAACAGTGTAACTGATTAATTGCGTGAAATCGCTCGCTTCCTGCCACCGCGCATCGTATCTGAAATGCCAAGAGTGAACCACCAAGAGATCACCCAAGACAAGCGTTTCGCCTAAGGAAGAGAAGACAAAACCCATTTCAAATCAAAATCAAATCAAAGAGTTTGTTTGCAACTAAGTAATTAACATGATATAATTATCACTTAGAGCAAGTATATAATATTGACAAAATAAATTCTGTCCATTCCTCTCATTTTCCATGACACAAAACAAAGGAACATAGTATTTTTCGGTCTCTTTGGCAATAAGAACCATTGTCTCCCACACTCAGCCTGCATCGTCGTGTCGTGTATGATTCAAAATCTCACCCAAATCGACAACTCGAATACTACGCGAACAATGTTGTAGAAGCTAGATACTAGTTAAATTGTCAGTATAACAGACTACATAATAGCTAGGTCAATGTGTTCAGATTGCAGTGATTGCTACCTTCCTATCTGAACCGAACTGCCCGCTTGAAGTATTGTTACAAGCAGAATTGTTTATTGCATCAATTTGCTTTCTCCTTGCCCTGAGGTCGTCTGGAAGAGATCGCTTCTCGGATAACCCCTGGCATTGCAGTTATAATGATGGTGAAATGGATTTATGTAAGACGTGCTCAAGGTAAGACATCGGCCAGTTACGGTTGCATATCAGAAATGCAGCCCGACATACATTTTTTTTTTGGTCTACAAAAAATAGGTTCGTACTGTGTAACCTACATATTGGTTCAGGTGTAAATTGAGAGATGAGACTAGAGCTTAGAGTTTTCGGCAGTTTTTCAAAAAGAAATGACGAAAACTTACACTCTTATCTCGATTCAAACTTGAGGGAACATGCAGCATAAGAGCCTTATAGGAGGAAATTTGTCTGTGAAAAGACAGGTCGAGTAAGAGTCGAGGTAGGTAGGAAAGTATTCCTTATACCTACTATAAGGAGTACATACTAACTAATCGCAATAAACATCTTGATATGAGAAGTAAAAAGTCTCAATCGGTTCCATCCTCCGCCTACAGTCTAGTCGCGCCCCCACGTTTGGACAGTCCAAGTTCACGGCTGCCTGTTTTGTTTTATGTTTCGCGTGCCAACATTGTTATTACGGATGTCATAGCCTGGGAGTTGATCGACATTTTCCTTCTATATAGAAAGCTATTTGAAGCCAATGACGTGAAGCTTTTTTTCGAACGAAAAGCAATACGATGAGGGATATGCAAGTTGTAGTGGACAAATTACGCCCTATTTGTGCGTGATTTGGAAATGCATACACTTGGCTGCTTGTCTACTGTGTACTTGGGTACCACGAGGAATCCGCGGGTGGAAGTATGGAAACATAATGCAAACAACTGCTGTCTCCTGTCCTGACCCTTTTATGTTCTACTAGCTTCCGCCCGCGACTTCGTTCGCGTCCCATTGGATCCCGTTAATTTTCCGGAATAAAAAGTATCCCATGTTACTTCTAATACCTCCAAGAATATGTGTACAAAGTTTCATGATGATCGGTTAAGTAGTTTTCGAGTGAAAGCGTAACAAACAAACTTACATTCACATTTATAATATTAGTAGGATTCTGTCGCTGAAACCCCTGAAGCTGCTTCTGGCAATTTTCGGACAATGTTGTGACTTTCAGCGGATTGTGTTTTGCGGTGTTGATACCAGTAGGTACTGGCGACACGTGGATTCGATCAAGGACTCTGTTAATTTCCTCGATTCAAACTCATTGTGCTTTATCGAATGCTGAAGTACATACGTTTGATAACACAATGCTATGTTTCCGTTTGTTGTTCGGTATGTTGTACCACTTAATTTATATATGGACTCAAATTGTGATAGGAAATGAAATCTTTTTCGTCTATAATCAAAATGAACAACATAATACTGTGAATTAAATTTTGCTCCATATTTGGAAAGAAATGCTTTTTTCCCAGGAGGTTGCTGAGGTGCTAATCTGCCGCACAGGTTATAAAAAAATATTAGTTACCAAATAGGCAAACTTGTTTGATAAGATTAGTTAATTTAGATAGAACAAGTAGGTAATTGTTTCATTTGATCCCAAACGATCTAAAGATAAAACCATTGAGCTAGAGATAGAGCAATTTGAATCTCGCAGCGCTGGCTTATTTCAAATCTCAACTCAAACAGATGCTCGTAATTCCATACCCGACGGAGGGTCTAGACCGGCAATAAAATAATAAGTAGGTAACATCTGATAACGAGCACCGCACGATAAGGCCATGTTATTGTTTGGTGCGACTCGTGTGCGTGACGCGGCGAGCAGAAACCAATGTGCGCAGTATATACGCAGCTGTTTTGTATTCAGGATATCAGGATGGCGGATGGCTGAGGGCTCTGGTGGCTGAGAGGTTTGTGATCTGGAAAATGAGGTGCAACGAAACGGAGCTAACGTAACCAAGTCGAATGTTTACGTGTTCATTCACACGCGTTGTATTGTGTGCGTGTAGCGTCGTCGCGCCTGCGCGGATCGGCTCGCGACCAAGCCCTCTTTGTTTGTTGACAAGCCGAGTCTGGTGAACTCGACGAGCCAGCCAAGCCACCGCGGCGGTCGCACTCGCTCCGTGGACGTCGTGCGCAGCGAGCGTACGTCACACAAATCCTCTACTTTGTTTAGAGCACTCGTGTTATCGCGTACTTTGGCTAAATTTAGTGCAGTTGTATTATTTTTTCCATCTTTCTGCGCAATAATCTTGTGTACGGTGCCGTTTTGTGGAGTGCCTGCGTCGCTCCGCCAAAGTTCGATCCTGTGTTTTTCAACATCTAAAATTACGTGTTCGCCTTCGTGCCAGAAGGTAAATACTTTTGTTTTTCTCACTGTTTTGTGCTACTACGAATATGCGCTTCACTTTTTACGCTTTGTATTACTCGTAGTAGTAGAGCACGGAATATTGTTCTTTACCAAGTTATAGCCACCGCATCGTTCAAATCTATCTTATCGCGAACAGTTCATAAACAGCAACGTAATATGCGATGAAGACAATGCTATGTAACAGGATTCGAGTTTCATATTTCGCAATAAAACCACGAAGTTTTCGAAAGTAGAAACCAGAATGGTCATTAAAATTGTCACCGTCGATTTCACCGCTAATGAGATGCCGCACACAACAGTTGAAAACAAACGTTGCTCCAAGGCTTTTCTAGATACAGTTATAATTTGGCGAGCTGCCGTAGATGGTGGATAACTAGCGGTAACTCTTATGGTCGCCTGGTAGCTTGCTGAGACCTCTCGACTAACGGGATTTGTGCATCGCGCGTACATTCTCGTATGTTTTTGCAAATCTTCACATTACGTTGTACTTAACAACTCTTAACTAAATACTTTGACACACAAACGCAGAGACCGTTATAGTTTATTAGGTAGGTAGGTAGGTACCTACTCAAATTATCCAAACTACAGTTATGATTACCCATTCAAATATTAACTCTTTGAATTTGCGAACAAACTTTCGACATAATAACGGAGATTTATGTGTTGACCTTAATGTCGCTGTGTGTGTACAGTTGTAAGTAGGTATACCTAACTACATAAGGATTGTTTACATTAAAGAAATCGAAAACGAATCTAGACAGACTCACTTTTTGAAGAATATTATTATTGTAAGTTTCTGCGTATTTGACTGCTTCACTATTTATAAAACTAAAAATACGTGCAGGTATGCTAAATACCTGACACCATCTACTAATATTACTTCTGTGGTAATGGTTTTTGAAGACTCCTCCTAAATTCCTTAGAAGCGCCTCAACGAAATGTCCATTTCTTACCTTTCCACTAAATTTGAAATCCTTTGTCTGCATTTCTTTGTTCTGCAAGTTCATTCATTCTAAAATGCTTTAAATTCTTAACTTTACTTCAACATTTTCTTTAAACTCTACGTAGAGTCAACGTCTCGTGAACCCCGAAGTAACTTCTACATAAACCTGGCCAATGACCTTCAGGGTGACTAATAAAGTACCAGTAACACGATGTCTGGATGAATATCAATTTATGTATATTGTGCCTTATAAATACAAAATGGTAGGTACCTAAGTGTCGTAAAACTATTCAGTGAAAGTTGCCCGTCGTTGGCAGACAGTGAATACGAATCTATACCTGTTACAATGTCTTCGAAAACTAGTTTTGTGTCCTTTTTGTGAAGCTAGGTACTCGAGGCCGGATTGTTGTGATTCACTGCAGCGAAAGTTCCTATTCGGGAACGATGTTAGCTGGCATCAATCCAATGCGCATACTACTTGCTTCTTCTTTGAACTTCAAGCTTTGCTTGGAGAAACAACACGTTTTCTGCCAATTTGGGTTAAAAAGAGTCTAAGAATAGTCGACAGCAGTTCAATAGCGTTGGTTCTGTCTAATCACTATTGTATATTTTCAAAGACTCTTTATAGTCAAAGTTACTAGTAAACAGGGTATTATGTTCAGCTCAATAGTTTTATGAGCAAGTATCGCTATATTTTTCTCTAGTCTAGTCATATTTTGGCAAACTTTGACTCTCCAAAGTCAGTATATTTTTTCAGAGATTTCAATGTTTGGGTATATCTTTTTGTTTCTGTTTGTGTAGGTATGTCTGTCGAGCTGTCCAACAAAAGAATACCATGTTTCATAAAAAAATTCTTAGACCTTAAAAAAACTGTATAAAAAATTTAAAATGCATCTACGGAACGCTAAAGGTAAAATGCTCCATTTTCTAAAAATAGATTAATTACCTTCGTCAGAATAATGAGTTAACTTGCCTTCGCATCAATAACGAGGAAGTAATGCATCAGATAATTGTCTATCGCCAAGTGGCTTCAACTCTTCGACTTCCAAAGATCTCATCCACTTATGATCTGTCTTTGTAATCGGCTCACTTATTGCTTGGTTTTTACGATGTCCATCGCTATCAGTCGTAAAGTTACTAGTACACGGCTAGACATTTATCTTCAGGAACTTGAGTTGATACTCTGAACCCTTCAACTGTGGCTGCGAATTACATTCAAGCTTATTTAGTTTTTATTGCAAGGCACATCTAAAAGACCTCCCCTAATGATGAATGATCTTGAACTACCCTCTTTTGTCCTTTTACTAGCGCAATGGTCATTTTGACCTTCGAATCGCCTCTACAGGTAATCGGTTACTTTACAAATAGTCTTAGGACGTGTAAGGACGAAATAGGTAGCAACCTTTTTTTTCTAAAACCTTTTTGTATTAATTAGTTGTTTCATTATTTCGAAATCAGTGTGACGTTCATGGAACAGAGTGACTCAGTGTAATCAGAATCACATAAAAGGTTCCGCGAATTTTGACCGAAACTTGGGATTCATTTTGTAGTTCGACTTCCCAGAAATCGTGCTCCAATAACGTTTCCATTTACTTCACTTGTTTCTTCCTGTAAATGCAAATACATGCTTAGTAGTTTCTCCTCGATACGTTTTACGACGAAAGCTACGGTCGAACACAACTAAGTGACTGACTACGATGTTACGTGCGCAAGTGCAATTCAATTTGAGAACTAAATTCTATTTTATCTCTTTTCACTGAAGAAAGTTCTTCTGTGGAACTTAGATCCTTCAAATGTGATTTAAAAAATATTAGGTCTCATTCTTTTGTTTTACAGTAGCATACGATTTAATGTTTTAAAAGGTAGCAAACGACAGTCCCGGGATTCGAACACAAGACACCCGTGTCCAGTATATGAGGGTGCGTTTACTACTGAATCACTTTGTGTCGTGGCTCTTTCAAATAAGTACACTACACAGAGAAAACTAATACGTATAGCTTACCTATACAGTTTGTAGAGTTAGCCCTTAGTTTTCGTTTCGTTCGTTCAACTATCATTCGTACTATTCTCATTTCAAAATCACGAAAGTCGTTGCGACTTTGTTGCCTTGGTCGCGTCCGTGTTTCCTAAGCTGGGAGTTTTGGCCCGAATCCAACTAATTATAAGACCATATTTAAAGGACGCCGGACGATCCAAAACCTTTGTCCTAATTCTGTCTTTACGGTCACCTACATTCTTACTGTCTTCGTTTTAAAATAAAATGTTGGGCACTAGAAAGTAGGTCAGTGCTGGGCAAAGGTCTCCTTCATCTTCCACTCTCCTCGTTCCTTGGCTAATCTGTCCATTCCCTGTCGAAGGAGTCCCAAGTTGTCGAGCCAGCGCTGGCACTTAGATATAATATGTAAACAGTGATAGCCATATAACAGTTATTTTTATACGTTTTACATATAGTAAGTAGTTAAATATGACACAGTTTCCTTTGACATCCAATTGTACTTTCAAAGTTTTGTTTACAAATTAGCAAAAACCAAAAACAAGTAAATCTACTGTGTGTTAAAATTAATCTAAATACAATGTAGGTATGTTGAATACCTACATATATTATGTGAAACATATTATTATGCCCTCGCACTTATTTTTAACTTATTGGTTATATAGGTACGTTGATATTCCCGCAACTTCTCCACCCAGGTGGTGGGTGTACCTACAATTCTAATAATTTTATTCCCCAAGTCTAGACGTGCGTGCAGTTACCGAGACTTGGATTGCACTTTCCTCCCGTCTGGAGCGGTATTGCAATCCTTATTGAGCATAAAATACAGAACTGTGGCTCTCAAACTTTTGTACTAAGACCCCCGTTACAAGTTTTGTTAGCTTGCGAGTCCCAGAGCGCTAAAACTTTGTGAATGTAGTTAATCATGAAGGACTTCTATTACTCTAGGAACATAAGGTAGTTAGACCCCCCCCCCCTCGTATGTAACAATAGTTGAAGTTTCTGAACCGTTCTCGCACAAAATGTGAAGACAGACACGTAGCGGTTATTATGGCTGTTGCAGGTAACGTTAGTGTAGAACTATGCTGGTTTTGCTAGAGGTAAATAGACTCGGCGAAAAAAACCGCGACGGACTTCGGTTTTTCTCTAAACATCACTAAGTACATAACAATTTCAGATGAGAATATTTTCTTGTTTCATACTTTTTAGAGCGTGATTTCCAGTAGTCTGGTTTTAGTTTATGAACTTAATTTTTTATACATCTATCTTATACCGCGTGCACATGCCCATGCCGCTGCCCAAATTATTGCCGCGATTAATTCCGGAATTATTGCCACAGCAACATCGCCAAGTTCATGCCCTAGCTCCTTGGTGAGAATAAAGGCGATGTTGCTGTGGCAATAAGTCCGCGGCATGAATGCCGGCAGCGGCAATGGCATAGTGTGAACGCGGTATTAGACATAAATATTTTTATTCGAGATTGAACTTCAGTCAGTATTTCGAACTCAATCTCACGACTAGACGTCTCCCTGGTTGAGAAACACACACCGGAATGCTAAGTCTGGATAGTTTCATAATTCAATTTCTCCTCCCTTCCTAGACTTCCTCCTCCTTCACTTTTGTGCGATTTACTAGTTTTGTGACTGAGAAAAAGCTATCAAACTTTGGTACTTACCTCAATGGGGAATGAGTTTGTCTTTATATATTTTTTTCATAGTTTTGAAGGCACACATGCATACACACACTTGATGCTGGCAAATATTTTTTAAATACAGTAGATATTCTATCAGCAATCTAGATCCCATAGTACAAGCTTTACTTAATTTGGGACTAGAAAGCGTTTTGTGCGATATGTCCAAGAGTATTTATTTATTTATAAGTCTGTACGGTAATAGCTATGAGAAAACTATAGATGACTACCTAATTGCTATGGCACATAGTTTGAGAATTTAAAGTATGAATGGAACTCTTTACAAAGCATTTTCTCGCGCTTAATCTTTGAAAAAGATCTGAAACACCAGTTAGGACGAATTAGTTGATATATAAAAGTTCCACAACAGCATCCGCTAACTGTACCTACTACGTGTTAAAGTCTCTCATTGTGCAGTCTAGACTAGAAATAATACACAAGCCCTGAACGTTGCACTTCTATTTACATACTCTTTGTCCGTAGAGTTTTCTCTTTGTATGTTTTGTCTATAGTTCGTACTTTACATCCTTTTATGCAATGTTGTCTTTGCAGTTCGTGCAGTTTTGCAGTGTATTAAATTTCTCTTTGCTGTGGTCCTAATTTTTACGCTAATTATTTTTAATTATTCTTATGTCTTGAAATATTATTCTATTACTAGCGGTCCGTCTCGTCGCATGGTGTCGAAGGTCGAAGATTCTTCTTATAACGAAGTTGTCTTGTTGTTTTTACAGTGAATAAATTCATAATACGGCATAATACATTCTGCCGTATTTGGGATTTCTATGTATTCCTTATAGCCTCGTCTATCATTATATTTAGTCATCATTTAATTAAGTAATTAATTCCGTTATTTGAACTACATTAAAAGAAATCACGTTATAGGCTCTATTTTTCCTTATTCTTTTTTTGGTCTAGGCAAATTTATACTAGGACTAGCTGTCACCCGCGGCCTTGCTCGCGTGGTAGCAGCATACGCATTATTTGGTTAAAATCTTTGATCCTACTTTTAAACTTATCTTTTTAGGTTGCGACTTTTCAAAATTTTTTTTCTTAGTGCACCCCTGCACTATTATATAAGGATACAACCCGCTAAATTTCATACCTCTAGGACTTATAGTTTAGGGTGTGCGTTGATTGTCAGTCAGCTTTAAAAGAGTTTTATATATTTAGAAGATAGAAGCTAGATAAAGATTCTATTTCTACAAAATAAACTTGTACACGATCAGATTAGGTACCTCTCTATTTCTCAAGTAGGTATTTATGAGCTCTACCGTAAGTAGGTACTTGTAGTCTTGTCCCTACTCCACCGATCTAATCGAATCGTAACAACTCTTACGTATTCTGTGATAGTATCGATGTACAGAAAATCCAGTTGAGCTAAATTATTTGCTCGAGCTCAGTTGCTAGAGTGTGACCACGCTAAGTATGCTGTGGAATTAATGGGGATTGAAAGAACATTTTGTTCTGTCAGCGTTATAAGCCAATGATGATGAGATAGTTTGAATAATGCTTAATGACTGAAAACTACATACCTAGGAGCTTTGCATTTTCTTTTTCCAACTATGATTAAGATGTAAAACGTCTATAATAAAGTGGTATTTACGTCAAAAATATGATTAGAGCTAACAGTACCTACAGAATTTTCAAATTCTGAAAAGTGATCTACTTTTGACTACAGTCAGCAAGCTCTATATTTCCTATTAAATTCGCTCTACAAGTACAAACGGTGTTTCCCATACTTTTTCAAATTCTACCATTATTTTAAATGATGCAGACTTGGCGTGGTCAAACTCTAGCTATATTTATTAGTATTGGTTACACAACTTATTGGATTGTGTGCGAGTTGGGTGAATATTTTAGGAACGTGGTCTTGAAATAGATGTGCATCTATCTGCGTTGCACGATCTACATACTTATACATATCGGGTGTTACCAGACCACTTCCGAAAACTTGGAGGTTCCAATCAGACCATGATACTGAAAACATTAAGCGAAAAAAATCGCGAAAAAAAAAATGACTTGACTATCTCTTTTTAATTTTTTTTCTAGTTACATACACACAGTACAACATAATAAGACATATCTACCTAATTATCTCATTTAAAAAAGCAAAAAAATAAATAAAGCAGCAATGTACACGCAGCACGCAGATTACGTCTACTACAGCATGAACAGCTGAGAGTTCATCGCGGGTCATTCAAGTACGCGACGAGCGAGCGACCTACGTTAGTAGGCACTTACGACACAGAATAAATAATAGTACTACGCCTCGACCTTACCTACGTGAATGCGTACATTGCGGGCTAGCGAAATAAATACAAATCTTTAAACATTGTTTTCTCCGGCTATAATTATTTTTCAGGATAACTGATATTTTTTTTGGTGGGGTTTTGGTGTGCTGTAGCTCCCCCTTTCGTTTTCGGAAGTGGTCTGGTAACACCCTGTATATACTTAGTATAGATGTCTGTCTATGTATAATATTATGTGTGTTTAGGCAGAAGTTATTGTATGTAGGTTACCTATGTTACCAACTAATATAAAAAAATGTATTATGTATCTTTTTTCCAAATTCTTTTCATCTTCTGATATAAAAGTATTGAAGAGAGTAAAAAATAATAAAAATAAAGAGATAGCAGATTAAATAACCTCATTTTATACGGATACCGTTTTAAGACTGAAAGATCCAAAAATAAATGTTCAATTTAAACTTCGCAACAGAATAAGGATAAAACGCGATATCTCCACATAAATTAACTTAAAAGATTCGGCATTTTTTTTGTATTTTATCTTACTTTTGAGAACTTAAAAACGTAGTCATTTTATGCTTGTCAATTTATACAATGACATGGTGTCACAAAAACACTCTTGAATATTTCGTGTGGTTTAAATAGGTCCCTAGCAATACAACAGCTTCTTCAACGCTACTAGTGTTCCACCTTCATCGCCGTCCTCGACTGCAGATGCCACCAGTCAAGAGCTAGGACCGTGTCCCCGGAGATCGGTGTTATTTTAAAAAAATATTATTATCTCCTTTGTTTCTTACAATCTACAGGCATTTAGCTAGAGTTTGGTCAGTTCGCATTCAGTGCAAAATGACATGGATGGCAAACACCCAGTAGGTAGTGTCTCCATATTTATAATTGTCTCGTAACATATTAAGATAAATATGAGGTCTTGGGAGGCTCTCCGCCTTAGTCTTTTGAATGTAGTTGTTTGCATGAGCTCTTTGGCTAATTCGTTTAGGTGAAGATCTAAACGCTTTGCGTATGAAAGTTTTATATTTATTTCTTAAATCTTGTGCCTGTTTTACGTTGACCCGTCAGAGCTAGGGTTTCCAGCTCGGTGGTTACTTTGAGGTCGTCATTCATACCAAGAAATAGGATTAAAAGATCAACATTTTGCAGTAAGTGGTAAGATTTCAACTTGTTTTTCACTGTTGATTTAAGTAGGTACCTGTCCTATAGACACATCAAAGTCTATTCTCTATTGAGTTGTTATTATTATTATATTCAGCCCTTTGTGTTGCCTCTGCTGAGCAAAGGCCTCCCATCATTCCTTCCACACACTCCGATCTTGGGCTGCACTTTGCCAGTTTATTGAGTTGTACTAAGTATAAAATAAATTATAAATAAACGTAAATATTTTAAATTTATTATTGCTCACGCGCAGCCTCAGTGGAGGGACTGTCTTTTGCCAAAGTTGGAAGTTCCGACGACGACGCGACCTGTAAAAAAAGCTCATCTCGTTTAGAAGCTGACAACCCTATTACAGACGTAACCAATCGATCGAATACGTTCGATACGTTCACTCCTCGCAACCTTGATAATATGCAATGAGTGCGATGACTTGTGCTTGTGCCATTGTAGTCAATACGATGGCTTCCGAAAAAGAGCTCAGTCGGAACATGCAAGGGAAGTGGGCATGGATGGACAACCTCATGAAGCTCACTCTACGACCTAAGTATTTATGGAAAAAGAAAAGGTTTAAAATTGAGAGGAACCTATCTACCTAGATGTCTTCTCAGAATCTCCTACTAATATTATAAATGTCAAAGTTTAGATGATTGGATGTTTGTGTTTCAATGACGCTTCAACTAGTGGTCCGATTTAGATTAAACTTGGACTATAATATACATACATACATACATATAGGTAGTACTAAACAACTGGATTAACATATATTATGCTACTTACATAGCTCAGTAAGAATATATCTGCAAAATAAACTGAACTTCTCGAACTGAGCGCTAGAAGTAAACTGCTTAGGTATAACTACATAACAACAAAAAAGTATGTAGCGACAGAGATAATGAACAAAAAGAATGAGAACGCAAAACTAAGCAAAACCATCACGGTGTCATTATAATTGCACAAAGACACTTTCAATTATATTTCAATAGAAGTTTATCAGAAGAAATTGATTACTGTCGCATTACTGTGGGAACGAACGGTACGTGATGATGACATAGTATCAGCGTTTTGTGAACTGCCTTTATCACGAATATATGAGACAATCGCAAACGTATCGTAACGCTAGCGTAAACGAGATACACTGCGCAGTGACACTACAACGGTTGTCAGTCGAGCTGGCATTGACGCGCAATATAACTCGAATACGTTAACGCGGCGACTGTCATATTTGTTCGTGATGGAGGTACTGTGTGATACGTACAGTACCTACACCCCGAGGAAACATTGGAACTGCATTTGACGAGCGACGCGACGTGCGTGCAACCAAAATTAAATAGGTTTCATACAAAACGAGAGATTTGTAGAACAGTGTTTTGGCACAGTACCGTGGGAGTTTTCTTTGATATACTACACAAACCATCGTATTAATATACCTGAAGCCTCTGATAAAACGCTAAAATTAGAGTTTCTACTCGTACCATAGAATATTAGTACAAGTACCTACCTGTACAAGAGTCTCTAGTAAGTCAGTACAAGATTTAGTACATAGTTTTACAAAAACATATTTGGTTTCGAATATATGGAAGGAAACAAAACAAAAAACTTAAAGATTTCTTAAACTATCAAATCTTGTACCAAACCCTCAGGTCTACGTGATCGTACTGTTGATTTAGGTACCTACTTGTATTTTCATGCTACAATATTATTGAACCCAAGTACCTATAGCCGTCAGCAATCCACGTGGGTAGAATCTTTAGAGGTTAGGTATTACCTTACCTTACCGACCACACGCCTCGCCTCTGAGATTGTTATGTGTTCGCAACTCAAGATCTACTGTTGATCATATGCTACAACCATCTTCGGGCTTATAATCTAAACTTTTGGTGATATCCAGTCTTACAGTCCTAAAGTGTAAGACTTCTGTCTCTACTATCTTCTTTTATATCAATATCTCTGACTGGATAGTTCAAGTTATATTGTAACCTCTACATGTTGACCCGTTGGCTGGTGGCTTCGTTTATTTCTACCCTCTTTGCTCTCTAAAAATTATCATCATATCAGCCTGCAGAAGTCCACTGCTGGATTTACGCCTTCCCCATAGAGTTCTATATTTCATCCAAAAGTCATGTTCCTAAATTCATAGAGCCCATCTTCAGAGTTCTTCTAAACTCGGTCAAACTGTTCTGTGTAAGTTTGTTTTTCAAACGCAAATAGTCGAGAGCATTGGCATAGTGTTATTCAAACGTTTGAGCGAAGCAATAACACAAAACAATTTACATTGATTTACAAGATTGACCTAAAAAGCTGAGTCGCTATTTCAATCTCGCGAGTTTGCTGGGTTTAGAAGGATGAAATTGTTTTCTATTTCTATTCTATTGTAGAATTTGGTAAAAATAGAATCTGTTGCGAGTTTAAATTGAAATGCTTTTTGAAACTAAATACCTACCTATAGCTTTTTGAAGCTTTTGTTAGCCGGAGCTATGTGCTTGCAACTTTTCACTTGGAATACCAAGTAGGTACTTACTTACCAATTGGGTGCCAAGGTAGTCAAGGTACGTACCTAGACTGCCTAATATAATGTTTAGATATGCCCCTATTATTATGTTACTGAAACCAACTCAAGGTTAAATCTGTTAATTTGTTTTAACCTACATATTCCATATTTAATTTATTCCATAGACAATCCCTTCATCGCCGCGTTCTCAATAGTTTTTCTTTTATTTAGCGACATCAAACAAACACCTGTTGGTCCGATTTCGTGGTTCACCAATTTCCAATCGCGTTCGACGTTCGTGAATCACCCGTGTGGCTAACGAAAAAATATTTAATATCGTGTTGTTTTGACAATATAAGTGTTTATTATTCCTATAATAGTTTATGTAGTCTAATGTCTTTGACCGTTTTATGTTTGGATTCAATGATTCGAGGAGCAGTGGACTATCGTAGGTATTTGTCATTTTATTTCGTTAGGAATGTAGGTCTACTAGGAATGCCGTAAAATGTTTTCAGGCATTCCAACTAGATTAGACTATCTATCCTTGCTAGCTCTTATTACTAGATTAGACATTTTCTCTAACGCTAGCTCTATACAGATTACCCTAAGCAGTTCTAGACTAGGTAAGTAGTAGACTAGGTAGGTACTTAGTCCAACTAAAAAGGTTTTTACGTGTAATTTTCGTACCTATAGGTAGAGTTATTCTAGTTTCGGACAACCAGTATCTCGTCCCACTGGGGCGAAACAATAAATTAAATTTTATTAATATTTATATTACCGTTTCGTCCCTGTTTCAATACTAACATGAAGTGAAATATTATCAGCGACTAAATTATCGATTAATGACCTTATTCAAACAGGTATTATGTACTTAGTATTTACCTATTTCAATTATACACGATAATTGACTCACGATTGATTGACAAACATATTTTAGTCTTAATATTATAAAGTACCGTCGTTGATTTTCCCTTTCATATCTGTAAAAATAGCTTGAGTTACAGCAAAATAACAAACAGACTAAAGGTGCTCTTACGCGAGCAATAATTTCGCAGCGACAGCTGACAGGTCGGAGGTACGTGAGGATTTAGTAGAGCAATCTAGAGCATTTTTACGTCAATTAATTCAGCAATAGTGCTGTTCTAGTAATTGCACGTTATATTCAAAATGGAGAGCCGCTATCCACAGGACCTTGGCAGGGAGTCACGATCCTCAACAATGAGGGACCGATTATGGAGGAGGATTCAAAATGTAACAGAACAGTCTAAATAAACAAAAATTAAAAAGTTCTGAATTATCGAATGCATTAAGTCATACACAAAGGCCACGGAAAGTTAAAATTGACCCTGCTCCAGAGGATAATGTTAGCATACCGCAGTAAATTCCTTTGATGAATCGGGCGGATGCGTGCTGACAATTTTTTAATCTAAAATTGTTTGATATTAAGCAATTGATGCGCCATAACACAGGTTAATCCTAGTTTGGTTAACAATGTTGTCCTGGTTGGACAACATTGTTAACCGATCTACTATTATTTCAATAAATTTCAATTTCATTTCATTTCAATATTATTGCTCGTGTAAGTCCACCTTTACATACCCGGAAGACGGAGGACGAACCGGTCGGGCCAGTCGAGCCTCTATTGACACTAGTATGTTACTGGTTTTATTGGACCTGTCGCGAGAATCACTTGCTATTAGAGCTCGTAAAAGGTGCAGTTAGCTCACATAATACTCCGTAATAATTGATCACAGCAAATACTTATTTAAAACGTATTCTCCATATATAGAGTAAACTATGTTTGTGATTATGTCAACGCAGAGAAACGCGCACTTCACTAGATGTCGTGCGTGTCCGCTGCCGTGTATTCATGGGGTCTCATCCAGAACAAAGAAAATATAGTTCCAATTGCTAGTATAGTATTATACATAATGATCTGTGGCGAAGTGAAGAAATAGGTAAAGGAAATAAAAAAAAATAAGTTCATAAACTAAAACCCGACTAAAAATCACGCTCTTAAAAGTATGAAACAAGAAAATATTATCATCTGCAATTGTTATGTACGTGCTGATTAGATGATAGCCGTGGTCATATACATAACTACTACTGCTAGAATGTATTGTTTTGTTGGGATATGACCACGGCTATACTCATCTACTTATCAATCATACAAATATAAATTCCTTAGTGACATTCTTAGTTACTACCACAGTTTTCTGTTAGTTTAAACTGATTTGCAGATTTACCTACTTAAACTCAATTAAAATGTAATTTGTGAGAACAAAAACAAAAAAAATGGTGACCTTAACTGCTATGATAGGTCATCCTATTATTTATCTATAAATAAGCCATTTTACCGGTTTTATTGGTATTAGCCTTAATGGTATGGTCGTATTCATAAATAAATCATTTATGTATTTTGCTTCTCTTTTTACCCCGTAGTCTAAAGGTGATATCAGACGGTTAATTTTTCGTTAATTTTCGTCTTTCATTCGGCACCTTTCACTCGAAATGAAACGTTTGAACACACGAGTTTCTAGATGAAAATTATTAAAATATCTAAAACTAGGTATAGATACTTACATAAATATAGGTGGCATATTGTGCCTATCTACACATCAACATATTGCTGTGCCCTAACAGGGTTTATGTTTGCTACACTACCTTTGTACAACATCTATAAAACAACAATGTGCAATAAACGATTTGAATTTGAATTTGAAATGAAACAATAGTACCTACCGTATGAATTCATGAATGAACCGATCCAACAATGTTCGATATTTTCATTCACATCTATCACTCCCACTCCGAATGAACGAAAAATGAACAATCTGCACAGAATGAATGTTCACTCGCATTCCACCATTTTGAATGAAACAAAAATTAAGCATTCACTCGAGTGAACATTCATCCGAGTGAACCGTCTGATATCACCTTATGGAAAAGTTCGCGATCAGCTGTTCTTAAAAGTCATCCAAGGTTACCCGCTCATCCAATCAGCTGATTTTGACATCAATAGGCAAACTTTGTTTTAAACTTTAGTAAAAGCAAATAAGGATTATGATCGTATCAATCGACAAGTTATAGACTCATTCATCCATAGGTATGTCATTTACCATCAATTTCTTCGCCAATTGAATGGTAATTGATCTGTTTCTTGGTACTCATTGAGATATGCTGCTAGTTTGAGATGGATTGGCGTTCAATTGATTTGCTATTTTGACCGCTAGCTAATAAGTACCTATAGAGTTAAAAAAACTCCTACTGAACTGCATTGTTGTGTGTCTAGTGTATAGGTACGTTCTTTTTTTGGTCATTTAATTCTCCAATATGTTGGTTCTGTAACCTTCAGAATATAATATTTCATTGTAAAACTGGAGCTCTTGTATCAACGTATATCATGTAATATTGATGATCAACTAGTACTGTATTTACAAAATACATATGAAACAGTTGAGCTAGATAGTTGATGCAGATAACTATGCGATAAAGAATTAATGACGTCACTGAAACAGGCTCTATCGTAATGTGAATGACACTTAAAATGCAGTTATTTTAAGTACCATTAATATTACAGTCACTAACGTATCGTATCTTAAAAGTTGGAAAATGGCGTGTTACCTCTGTTCGCTCTAAATAGATCCAAACTGTCATTGTTGAAGGTTATTTGTACATGTCTGTCTGGATCGAGAGATCCTATACTCGGATCAAGATCAAAATTAGGCAGGAAAATGTTAAAAAATTGTTAGAATTCATAGCACTAATCCAAAAATATGTAAAATATGTAAAATACGGGAGTTATAGCCGAAAAACAGGATTTACCCATTCTACCAAGCGGGTAGAATGGGGGATCACACACATGCTTAAGCTTCTTCATAAGAAAGTTAAAGTCGTTATTGATGAAAAAAGTTTCGAGAGGCAACACCAAAGGGGAGTATTCTTCTAAACGGCTTGAAGGAATGAATGGTTTCTTGTCATTTACAAATATTTAGACTTGAAGTCAGATCATTTCTCTTTGTTGACTTGTAACTCTTGTGACTAAGACAAAATAATCTATATATCCGTTATAAAATGATCTTCTCGCCAAAGTGTTATAATGTGAGGAGTATGCAGAGTGTATCATTAAGATTAAATGGACAGTTTGAGCTAAGTCAGGTTAATGCCACTAAATAGGACAACACCTGCGAACCAGCAGTGCAAGTACGGTTCTTATCGATCGCTTAGTTGTCGATCGCTAAAGTCGGTAAACGTATCGAATCGTATTGTTCCATGCGAGTACGGATCTCTTGTCGATAAATTTTAACGATGCCTTACGATCGTCAGAGTTTATCGAAATCATTCGTTCACTGCTGCCATGATTTACTAGTTTATCTGTCAATGTCACTGTCAATCACTTTCGTTTGTCAGAATCAAAACATAGTAAACATGCACCATTGCCAGCTAAGGTATTTTACCCGATTTCGGGTAATTTTGACGTCTAGTGGATAATTTACGGGTATCGAAAACTACCGGGTAATTTGCGACAGACTCAGGAAAGGAAAAAGGAAGTGAAATAAACCAAACATCTTGTCAAAATCAATCGGTTTTCGGTTGTCAAGCGTTTACATTAACCAACTTAGCCACTTTTCGCTTTGGTAATATTTTTGAGTAGGTACTCTGTGAGTTGACTACTGGCAATACCTACTGATTCTGCGTGTTGGTTGTGTGTGTGTGTGTTTGCTGTGTAGAGAGTAGAGAGTTACACATACACATAGGTAGGTATACTAAATAGGTTATGTACTGTATGTAAGTAGCAATATTGTCAGGCATGATCTAGGTAATAATTACTCAGGATACTTATAACAATATGCACGGGTAAACCGTGAGATCGCGTCCGCCTTACATCATTTTCCATGCACTGTATGAGGGCAAGAGCCATTTACCCGGGAATTCATAGGCTCCATAGGAGGATTGACATCACTCAAACGACGTCTAATAATAACTAGGCTGCCCTCTGCTCCTCTTCCAAAATCATTATAAGACCAAAATCCATTTTATTTGAGCACTCCGACCTTTACCGAGACCATTTTCAAAGTCGATAAAACAATCGCGTAAATCGACAAAATAGACGATTTCAAATGTCATTCAAAAGTTCCATGCTAGGGTTATCGGTAAATTCGTTAAATTTTAACGAATTTGTCTACTGATCGACAAGGTTAGGTAACGTACTTGCTACTGTCGATAAAACCATTTTTAGCGAATTTTGACGATTCTAAATGTCAAAATAAGCGATCGACAAGAACGGTACTTGCACTGCTGACTAAGCCTATTTAAGACATAATAATTGATGATAATGACGGTTATATTATAGAACTTCTTAGGTCTAGAGTCTTACGTATGATGTATGATAAATATTATGCACACTACAAAATATAATGCACACTACAAAATGAGCCGAAGCTATTTTATTTTGTGGAGTAATTATTTGACGCAAAATTCAGCTCGCCTAATTGAGTCGTTCAAAAATTTCTGCCTATTTTCCAGTTAGTTAGTACGAGTAGGTAGCTGTCAGAAAGTTAGGCTCTGCCTGGATAATCTTTGTTCACGGTCGATTGGGAACAAATTGGACGAAAGCCGCTCGTTATGATTTTTGAATAACATTTAGTTTGATTAAAACAAAACAGGGCCTTTTTCGATTTAGTGTCTATGGAAATGTAACATTAAAATAACGATAAAATAAATTAATATTAATAAACAAAAATATCAGTTAGCAGACTTGGTGATGGCAACAAAAACTTTTATTAAAGTGGATTATTGTAGATTTTACTTGAAATTGCGAGTTTCCCAAAAAGCATTTATTTCTCCAACAGCAAGAGGCGGTCGGTAATTCACAAGGGAGCAAATCTGATTTGTGGGTCTCCTAAGGCTTTGTTGTTTCAACCATCATCTATCTAGATTATAAAACTATTAAATTATTCGAGTAATTAATTAAATTTACAGATTTTATGGTCATGCCTTATTTTATCGAAGATTTAAATATAGTCGTGTATCTTTACTTATAGGGTTTTATATTATTATCGTCTTCACGTCTAACATTAGGTAGGTACTTATAACTACCTACTTATGTTTTTGCAAAGTGGTATTTCTATTTTTGCGTGTTATGCCAGATCTGCTCATTGTTTAGCACGTCGTAACGTGCCAAATAGCAAACGTCATAATTACGTGCACTTCAGAACTGATACTATTGGATGATTGAAGTCTATCAATTTCAAGCAATTGATTTTATATAGAAGTTAAAACAATTTCTGTAACCTAGGTAAATGTTACTGGCATTGAGTGGAACCAACCCTTATTTTGGTGGGTAATCGATAAGATAATCTATTTTCTCGAGAAAAATATACAGTTTATAATTCATCATCATCATCATCTCAGCCCGGTATCACCCACTGCTGGGTATAGGCCTCCTTCATGTTATGCCAGCCTCCTCTGTCTTGTGCGTGCCGCAACCAGGTGTTTCCTGCTACCTTTACGATGTCGTCGACCCAGTCGAGTTTATAATTAGTCTCATAAAATTTCTTTCCAAATAATATCTGTTGATTGCTTGATAAAAATATTAGTTTTGAATACAATAACATTTTTATCATTGAAATGGTATTGTTTTTCAAATGCTCAAACTTGCAGTTTATTCTAACTACCTATGCAAAACATGATATTATTCTGTATGTATGTGCCTAACATAGGTAGTGATATTAGTAATTTGTATAAAGATGCCTCTTAGCCTAGCCACAGATAATATAATACTATACTGCCTAGCCAAGGCCCCCTCTTACATTGCCTGGCTATAAAATGATATGTAATTTCAACCTTTTATGTTGTTATTGTCTGAAGTAGGTACACTAAACCTATCAACCTAATTCCATAACTTTGGCGTCACACATTCTGCCTCTACGTAGCATTCGACGTTTCTTGGCAGTAATTTTGTTCTACCAGTTTCACGTTCATTGACATTTCTTGCGGATTATAAATAACTCGAAACATTATTTGCGATATCAGCATAGCTAATGCTGGTATTTGATATAACAAAATGCGGAGTAATAAAATGGCTACTAACGTAGGTAACGTTTGTTTCCGGAAAATAATAACCGTTCATAAAATATGATTTAAAACCCCTTAGTCAGAAGATTATAAGGTTCAGAACACTTTATTTTATTTTATCAATATATATAAAACTCTTTTGAAGCTGACAGAGAATCAACGCACAGCTTAAACCACAAGTCCTAGAGATATGAAATTTGGAGGGTAGTATCCTTATAGTGAAGGGGTGCACTAAGAAAGGAATTTTGAAAAGTCACACTCTGGTCTAGAACGCGAGCAACGCCGCGGGCGACGGCTAGTAGTAGATATTTTGAAATATTAAAAAAAAACATTTTTAATTTTTGAACTAAACTTAACACTTGAATTCAACACGTGCCTGCACTGTACTTTTATTTATTTATTTGTACTTATTTTTAGGCGAAGTGTACCAAAGGGTTGTTATTCTATTGTAAATATTTATGATTCAAACTGATTTAGTATTTTAATTAATTTTATTCAATTGTTGTCATTCAACTAGTCGTATTAATCATTATTTATTTGACGGGTTGAATAGGCCTTTAAATAGGTCAATGATTCATTTCCGTGTAAAAATGTACTTATAGTTGTAAAGTAATCATTTGTTGTTTGTAGGGTCATGAGATAGTTCATTGTTTCCCGGCTATTGTGGTCTATAAACATATATCATAGTTTTACACTTGTTATACCTAGCTATCATATACCCTTCTCTGTTACTTGTACTAAGTACCAATAAAATCGATGTAAGCTCGAAACAGTGTTTGGTCTCTTTCGAATTTGAAATTATTTTTCAATGCAAAAGATAAATCATCGTAATTATGTTTACACTAGGTTTCAATTCACCTTTCGGCATAAAAATAAACAAAAAGTCAATTCTATTCCACCAACTACTTATGAGTCAATCGCGCGCTCATTTCAATTCATTACACATTCGTTTTTTTTATTCTACTCGCATCAAAGCGGTAGATAATCATAAATTATTACTTACGTGTGACTTAGGTACCTATTTTAGTTACTAGGCCTCTCTGTAGGTACATTGGTCTAGAATAATGTACTATAGTAGATCGGTGCTCGCTCAGATTGCTACTCTACCTCAGAGCACTTTATTACAATTTCTCTTGAAAATAATGCCAAAAAAATCAAATAATAATAGTCTTCTTCTTCTATACCTATATAATGGCCTCTGTTCGTCATTTCAACCGACAATTTTCCCAGTGTCAATTAGTGATGAATTTGAAATAATATAAATCAAGTCATTCGTCAAGTCGGTTGTGGTTTGTTTTAAAGAGAAAATAGTGGCAGAACAATCCGAAAAAATGGTATTTTAGAATTCGCTTGACAGTATCCAATATTCAAACATGTCAAACTCAAACAAGGATTCCTTGTCATAGGTATGCATTTAGGTACAAACTTACTTTGAAGCAATATTATGTCAGAACCACAGTATAATTAGCACACCTATAAATAAATATATACTACGGTACTAAAATGTAAGTTTGTACCTACCCGGAACAAAATATTGGCAGACCATGCAAACTCGTTACGCTGTTGTAGGAATCGAATCTCTCTCTGTCTTCTCGTCAGTCGGCTTAGCGGCTGCGCTGCAAAGTGCTTTGATTCGTGGCAAATCTGTACTGTAACAACTAACTATACTTATGCACTACTTGGTATTATTATAGTAGGTAACCGCGGAAGCTTTTATTCTATGTAAATGTGGCGATAGAAAATGAACTCTGACTCGGCGTGTTGTGATTTATTGTCGAGTACAGTTTTCCTTTCAGATTATGTAAATATGCACAGCTGTGAGACAACGTGGGTTACTAATACCACTGCACTTTAAGCCTTATAAGTTGTGTGTAGAGTTCATGTTCGTGTGGTTCGAGATAATGCGCAGCTAATGCTATCTAGTTGCGTAAGAGCAAGGGCTATTGTGACTTTATCAGCTCGTTTAGGTTTGTTTGACTGGCGCAATTGCTAGCGCGTGCTGTTACTTGCTTGATTTAAATACCTTACATTATTCTTTTAAATCTAACCACCTAATACGTCAAAACTTTGATGCCCTAAAAGTTAGGCGAACTATTTGAGCAGTCGAAATTCCCTCTCAACTCAAGCCAACAGCGAACGCGTCTGCGTAAAAAAACCCACCGCGACGCAAAACACGATTGAAGCATTAAAAATACCGGAACCTTGAACTTTTTCTAGGCCGTTTCGTTACACAACCGACATCGACATCTCGAGTCTCGACCAAGCTGTTCTTTGTTTACAATCGAAGATACATTATTGTCAGTCGAGTCATGCGCAGCTGCAGGCAATTGCATAACTTACTTTTCCTTCTATGTATACAAACTGCATTTGACACTTGTTATTCTACCTATTCATTCAGTCACGGTCTAGGAAAATTCTCTTTCGCTAATTATTAAAATATATGTTTTGTAATTACTGTAAGCTATTAGTTTTAAAGATATTGATGGTAATGTTGTTGTATGATGTAGTTAATACGTACCAACTAGCTACCAACGATGTTTTCATTTCATTGAACTCTCAGCTCTGTGAAAACATCGTGTTTTAAGTTTAAGCTATTATTAGGAAGATAGCAATCCATGATAAAGTCTGGGAGGACGTCTGAAATGAAGTTACTAGAATTATTTTGGTACTAGTTTACAGAAAATTATTTATTCTCACCCATCAAAGCACAGATTACAGTTACACAGTTATATTCACTCAATAGGCACCTTTGAGAAGGGCGCTGTAATCATTTTCTCAAATTTTTTTTTATTTCAGGTAAAATCCCAGCATACATTACATATACCTACCGGCTACACCGCGTCATTTGTGAGTAACTCAGTATTTTTTTACACAGTTTGTATATTTGAATATACCTGTCCAGTGGGTTAGCTTAAAGAACTCAACGCAGAGTATACCTACTATACAATATAGTAGAGTCCCTTCAGCATAACTACTTCCGGATATGACGTGCGTGAGTGTAAACGCGGCTTGGACTCCGGAAATTCAAAAATCCAACGCAAACACGCAAAACCAAATTTTTCAGTAAATTCAGAGAAAATAAAACGAGTTGTGAGGTATGGCGTGGCAAAAGGAATTTTGTTCATTGTTTCATAGTTGTTTCCAACGGAAACAAATCTTCGGGGCTTTGGTAAACAAAATAGAGTTCTCTTTACAAAATGCATGGAATTTGCTGTAAAATAGGGTTTTGTAACGAACCTCGTAGGTACGGCACGTTAATATTTTCTGACCAACGTGCTTTACAGTTAAGGAGAACTCGGTAGGATATGTGGTCCTCCTACGAAAAGGGAAGATCTTTCACGCCGAGCGACCTTTGGCTCGGGGTCCGAGGACCAATGGATGGTATTCGGTAGTATTACTTATGTTCAAACTCCGTGATAACTTCGTTTGCGCGATCTAGGATAGTTCTCATGTAGCGAGATAGATGGCGCTACACAGTCACCTCATCAATTCCTCAACCAAGAGAGTTGCTTCTCTACCAGCAGTACCACCTAAAATAAAACCATAGGATATTAGTACAAGTAATAAAACCCACTAAGATTTATACTTGTTTTATAGACCAGAAGCGAAATTTAATAAAAAAAAAACAAAACTGAACAAAAACTAGAACTCTTATAATTTAACGAAATAAAAATCAAATTAGGTAAGTATCTACAACTCAGAATAGCTTAAGGCTGCCTAATACGTCCGCACTCTCCGACCGTCCGAGCAAAAGTGTCAGGCGATGCGCCCCGCTGCAAACTCGTCACGTTACGTCAGCCGTCAGCCGGTGGCGCGGGGATAGGCCACGCCCCTCTTGCTATGGTCTTCTGTTACACTTGTGAAATTGCGTAGTGACATAAATATCTTAACTCATAGGTGCAATAGTCTGAGCATTGAATGTCTTTAAAAAATCACTTACAAAAGAAGGTACCTACATAGTTCTAAAAACATAAACAGTAACGTCATAAAGTCATTAAAAATATCAGTTTATTTAGGACAAAGCACTTTGCAAATAATAACAAGATAATGACCGATAGCGATTTTATCTTAGATAATTTGCTTTATCTTAATTGCTTTCAGTTTGTGGTTCGCTGACACATATTTCAATCAGTGTTTGGAATACAGGTTATCTAAGTCGCAGAAAGTGAAACTTGCGTTTGTTCGGCGTAGTTATTCATCTTTGAGGTAGTGATCTAGATGTCCTTTGGAATATTTTCTACTACTTGAAGATTTTTTAATACTAGTATATTAAAAATTCTTCAAGGGTCGGCCCCGCGCAGGTGACACCTCTGGGGTTGTAGGCATCTATCTACCTACGGTAACCGCTTACCACAAGGTACGCTACTCTTGTTAGTCTATAATAAAGAATAGAATAAAGAATATATAAATAAATAAAAATATTCCTGAACATTTCACACAACACTCTATCCTAAAATTCTATTTCAAACTAAGCAAAGCTGATCTGATAAGCAATCTTTGCTCATAGAAATCTTATACGATCATCTGTTAGTTTAGAAGGTAGGTATCCAACATCCGTCTTAGAAAATATAAACTGCTACAATTATAGAGATTATCCGCCGTACAACGACTGTACTAACGGATATTCATAAGTAATTAAAACATAATCAGATGTTCAAATCAAATTGTATCTTAATAATAGTAGCACGAGTATCTAACAAGTTAGCTTCCAGTAATTTACTCAATCTAATTGTAAATTATTAATAATTTAATTGAGAATCAAAACTCGCGGCAGACCACGGCGAAGATGTCGAGATTGATGCCTACCTAAAGGACTGGTCGTATTCCCCTTCCTACTAGTGTTAATATACTTTTAGCTACCCTTGACCCTTGTATATATCATTGTTTATCATCTTTTATCTATATGAATAACATAGAAATTTAATTTTGTACATATTTCCCTTTTGTATATATTTTCCACCTTTGTTTTTATTTTATTTTTTTTGTATCCCTAACCCTACTGATCCTTCCTAACCCGCATGCCAGATCCCGCGCTTTTTTATTATATAATATTGTTTCCCTAATTTTCCACGTAAAATGGCAAATGCACAAACACAGTGCGGACCGGACACGTATAATGGACTAATCTTGAGTGTAAATGCGGAAGCGGGAGTCCAACTAATACATAATACTAACCCTAGTCGGACATCACAGACTCTTTATAGGTATAATAATTATGTTTATTTTCTTGTAAAAGAGGTAACGTTTTGGTAAACGTAGAAAAAAACTAAGTACATAATTATTATGTTTGGGTACAAAACTCATGGAAAAACCCTGATAACTGAAATTCCCATCTAAATTTAGGCCAAGTACCTATCTAACTAAATCAGCGTCCTTCCAACCATAGAGCAACAGACTGACGGCTTTTTACATCTTAAATAGGTACTACAGCAAAAAATAGATATAATCTAAGCACTCATACCAAGCTTGCTTATGTCTATTCTGTGCTGGTACTAACTCATGTATATCTTACTTGTATTAAAATAGAGTCTATAATTGAACGGATTATTTAACTAACAAGTCCTATTGCCATGTGGAGCACGTTGAGATTGTCGGTCAAAACAAAAACCCACTCATTGTGGTTCCAAGTACTTCCAAGGCATGGTTTCAGGTTTGAAGACTTGAATACAGATTCAGACAACGAAATAATAAATCAAGTTGCAAAAACGTACAGGATATCGAGTTTATTTTTATAAACTCGAAAAACTAAAACTGCAGAATGATCCTGATTCGTTATTATGAAAATTATTTAAAAAAAATACGATGCGTTTTGACAGGCACAGACAAACAGAGGCTGTAGTCTGAGCTTTGTTTTGTTGATCGAAACATGATCGAAACGCATATCGAGAAGCGACTTGCGAGATATTTTGTATGCGCCATTAGCGGGAGATTAGCAAAAAAATTTTCTCCATACAAAAACTGGCTAGTTTCTCGATTCTCGCTGGTCGCAAATAAACATAACAAAACTCAGGCTACGGGCTCAGATGAGCTCGAATTGCAGCTAATAATAAGTTATTTCTTATTTCAAGCTAGGATTAGTCACCCACTTGTCCATATTCAATTTAAAATATTGTAGAGTCTAGGTAAGACACCTACTTCCATTGTGTTTTTATGTGCCGTGTTTTTCCCAAGCAAACATGTCGGCGTGCACTCTACTGGTGCTCCAATTTGCAACCAGCACTTTCAAAAGTAAACTTATCACACAAAGCCATTGTCTATCTATATAAAACTACTGCCGTACTGACTGATTGACAATCAGCGCACAGCCTGAAAAACAGAAACTTGCAGAGTTTCTGTTTATGAGTATCACTTGGGGGTTTCCGAAATTCAACTCCATGTAGTAGTGTGTGTTTTATCTTGCTATTTTGGGTTTCACTTTTTAGTGCTGGAAACTACTGGAGCCAAATACACAAAAAAGATTGAAGCGCTGGAATATACCTACTAGAGCCGAATGAACAAAACTGAACCAAAATGGGGCTAAACTCACTGGGGGTCAATCGCGCTAAGTTGTAACAGCTCACCAGTTACTGTTACTGTTACGTTATGGCCGATTTTCACAGTGTTTCAGAGAGATTGACTCCCAGGAGTTCTTTCAACTAGATTGATTCACAGTGTAAATCGGCCATAACGTAACAGTAACAGTAACTGGTGAGCTGTTACAACTTAGCGCGATTGGCCCCCTGGAGTACAGCCCTGCACGCCACTAAATATCTTCCATAAGATCTTCTTATAGCCAGCAGGCTAATCGCAGATCTGCAAACAAAAAAAAACAGTTTAGTGCAACGCAGAATTGAATAATTAGATTTGTTTAGTTTGTATGAACAAAGTTCATGCTTATTGGCGTTTTTTTATCAGTCAACATGTTATGATTGACCGCCTTGATGAAAAAAGGAATCGCATGCGAGTCGCAGGCGTTTAACTAGTCTGTTAATTATTCGAGCGATACGTCAGTTTTGCAACACACCTTAATATACCTACTGGGTATACAGGTACGAGCCATTAAGCTATTTCCCAAGTGTTAGTACAATGCACAATGCATTGCATACGGGACGCGGCATTGACCCAACTGTTGGGAAACTAGAGACAATTGATTTAGTTCAGCTTATTTGGGAATATATAGAGAATTTTATAATACAATACTCGTAGATGTATAACTAAACAGTGGCCCCATACGTACGGTAGACTTTAAAATTCAAAATAGATCTATCTATCGGTACTTCGGGAGCAACTTTTACTTTGGAACATAGATAAGTATATAAATGTAGTGATAACGACGCACACGCATTGAAACATGTGAAACTGCCACGAGAGCTAAGTCCTTCAAAGCCTGGTCAGTCACAAAAGCACACAGGCTCACACAGCTCGATGTAGTAATCTTACTTTCAAATGTTTGCACGTTGAACCGCTCGGATATACTAAATACCTACCTAGACCTACTAAGAACTTGCACTGACTCTATAGATTGAAATAATATTGGTAATATTTATAGTTATCTAACGCCCGAATGCTCTATAACGTTTAAAATTTACCAAAATATAATGTCAAACAGAGGCAGGGCATAAGATCGCGGGAAGTAGATGGATGGAAAAAGTACTTCTAGCAGAAGAATGCTGTCAGTTATTTATCATAAGTACTCCATCTGATGGAGGTTATTTTACGTGCACGTAAGGTTCATTTTAAACCAACACAACGAGGTTCTAAACAAGTGATATTGGTAACAACTCTTGAGTTGTATAAATTGAACCTTATGTATATGCAAAGGCAATGAAGAGAATGAGAATAACCGTTAGATTCAAATCAATTGTGGCAAACAAAACGGTTGATATTGAAAACAGCGACCCTTTCAATTAAACCGAATACGATGATACAAAATGACATATTAACATAACGTAGTCTGGCTATGTTGAATCTGCGATGGAATAAATAGGCAACCCGAAATGAAATTTTATTTATTCACAAAGAAAATTACAACTAATACAGTATTTACAATATTTACAATATTTACAAAATACACATGAAACAGTTGAGCTATCTACAAACCGTTGCAAACGATTTATAGATAGCTCAACTGGTCCAAATCAGTACCAATCGGAAGCGTGCCCAAGACACTGGCTGCATTGCCGCGCTGAATAGCAATGCTGATACGCTGGCCTAGATAATCACCAGCCCTCGGGTCACGCGTCGCTTCGACTAGACGCCCTGAAAGAATTTTGAAAACCCGGAGGGCCTCGGTACCCCACGGACCTAGAGTCTCGACCCCAAGAGGCACAAATGTGTAGGCCCTATCGAGACCTGCATACTTGCGCCTCTTGTGGTCCTCGGCCAAATCTGCCGCCGCACCAGCCTCAACGGAAGTCCTAGGCAGATGTGAAGGAGCAAGGGTATCGACGCAAGTAGCGTCCCACACCAAAGGCCTTCCCAACTCCCAAGGAACAAGAGTCATACCGTCAGGCCGTTTGCCATCGTCACGCAGCAGACCATTCGGCTCAAGAATAGCTGCCACATTCACGCTGGTAAAAGCCCGGCGGATGATATCGTTAAGGCTAGCGTGGCGGGATATCCGACCGGCGGCTCTAGTGCACGATAATCCGTGGTGACCAAGCTGTTCGACAGCCGTACCGCACTGGCACCGATGAGGCGCACAGCACCGCGCACCCAACCGTAGACAGGTTGCAATACGGAACGTGACGGGATCCATTAGAGTACCAGTGTTATGAGAGGGAAGTGCTTGTAACCAGAAACCTGACTCCTTTTTAGAGACGGCTAACAGACGGGCACGATCTGCGGAGTTTGAACACGTTTGTAACAGAGAGTTCCGTGTTAACTCGCACAGAGGCCCGTCCCATTGCCGTTGGGACGAAAGAGATTTGGGGGGAGTGGAATCAGGACAAGCACTATGCCAAGCATTTCTAGCTTCGTTTAGATATGAAATTTTGAGATTCATGCCAGTGAGAGCCAAACGAGACGGATTTAGAATTTTTTCTACCAAAGAATTAGTGCTGTAGACGGAAGACAAGAATGCTGGAAGGGCTACACTTGAAATTTTGCGAATACCTAAGCCTCCCAATCTGACAGGTAGGGAGGCCTGCGACCATGCCCTGTCATCCAAACAAATATTCAAAACCGATGATAATGTATTCTTTATTATGTTGTCCAAGCCTTCCACCAGCTCGCTGTGTTTCCACAGTTGACAACATCGTAAAGAGTATGTAAATTTAGGTACAAAGAGGCAAAACTTAATAATTGTAAAAGCCATATGGCTATTAATTTTGAGCAGTCTATCTGAAGTTTTATTAAAATTTTGAATTTTCTCATCTACAAAAGCCGGAAGAGACTCATCCATAATTGGTGAACCAAGGAGGCGAAGTGAACACTTATCTACAACTGTAATGTTAGAAGCCAAACTATTGAATTTATCTATAATATAATTTTTATCCAAACATTTATCAGAAACAAAGAGCTCACATTTTGAAAAATTTAGTTCCAAACCTATTTTCAGAAATTCATCAGTAATAAGTTTTAGATCGCCAAAAACTGTGTCCACATCTCCACCCAGTGTTCCGTCATCCAAATACCAAACATTGAGTTTGGATTGGAGACGTTGAATAATTGGATGAATAGCAAGACTGAAAATGGCCGGACCTAGAGGGTCGCCTTGCTGGCAGCCAACAGCAGACGAAATGACATTGTTTCGGTAGATTAATTTAGAAGGTGAGGCATAACATTGCCAGAGAAATGGGTAAATTTCGGGAATTTTTTCTTTAATTTGATTTAGCAAGGCGCCCCTGTCTACTGAATTGAAGGCATTTTTGATATCTACCTTCAAAATAACCTCCCCATAATTTTGATCTAAAAAGGTTCGAAGGGAATGTACCGCGGCCTCACAACCACCTCGCGAGCCAAAGCCTAGCTGAACAGGTCGGAAATAGTCGCCTAGGTAATCGGCTTCTTTCCGACAGCAGACTTTAGCTGCGAGGCGGCGATAGGTGGTGCCAACGGCTATGGGTCTTATCCCGCCATCCTTCTTTTTGAGTGCGCAAAGGTTCGCACCGTACATACCGTACCCGAAATAGATTTCGTGATTACATGAAAGAAAAACGTACAAGAAAAAAAAAACTTTAAAAAAACTATGAAATAAAACCTCAAGTTATCATTTCACGATTGTGCTTCGGTAAATGTCTTGGGACATAGGTTATCAAATCGTTTTGTACAGATGGTGCTTCCAGCTGTAGGTTTTCAAATTCTGCTCAAATCAAGCGCTGCGGACTTGCAGACTTAACGGGGCTCGACTCTACCTAGAGGTGAATGAACAGTGCCGAAACCACAGAACGTATAGCACTACCGAAACGTAATGAGGTCGGTCGTAAAACTAAAATGTTGTTTGAAATGGTACCTACTTGAAGATTTAAAGGGATATGAACATAACGATATTGCTCATTTAGATAAACTCCGGAATGTGTTTCCGGAATTTCCGGAACTCCGGAAATTAAGTGCATAATATTTTTTATGAAAAGAAAAGACTATCTGTTGTACAACTGTAATTAGAAAAAGAATTATGTACCGATACGACTGCATTTCTTCTATACACTCTCTGATAAAGTAACACTCGAGTTTAGGTTCAATGGTTCAACTCTATAGTAATTTTTTTAATCATTTATGATGTTGACATTCGGCCTTGTAGAAGAATTATGCTACGGCATGTGTTTACGCTATTTCTAAGTCTACACTGCCTATACGCCTTCTACGCGGGTGCTACGCCGCTGCTACGCTGTGTCTACACTGGGTATACGTACTCTACGCCGACACTACGCAGCTGCTACGCTGCGCCTACGCAACATTTATGCTACGCCGCCGGGCCAACACGCATCCGTACACGTAGCACGCATTTTAGTCTTATAGTTTGTGACGTTGTTTGAAATGTCCAAGATTATTTTTATTTACATTAAAATCAGATGATAACCGTTTCATATTGTATACTATTTGTATAGCTAATTAAATACATAACTAATTAGTATAATATTATCCATTGTTATTGATATTCTGACTCACAGATAATAGAACCAGTCTATAAAATATATTTATTATTTATTTATGCGCAGTTCCACTGCTGAGCAAAGTTCTCGAAACTAATTCTTTTTATTAATTAGTGCTATAAAAAATCTGTAAATCTCTTTTTAAAAGGTTTTTGTCTCTTAATGATTTCGGAAACGGTTGCGTAACTTTACAATTATATAGTTAAGTGAAACGTACTATACAAAGGTAACCGTTTAACATCAGGTGGGTGCATTGTTCACCAATAGTCAAAAAACACGATATTAAGCTTGTTCCATTAGTTATCTGCATTTTCTCATAAAAAAGTATGTATCTAGGTACTCTATTTCCATAGTAATTTATATAAGTATATCTAATCATTACCATTACTTCAGGGTAATGACTTTTAAATAACGACAAGAAATCAATTGAACCGATGGCGGGTTGAAGACCTCCAGAGGAAATTGCCGCGGTCACAGCAGCGGTTGGAAAAAGATCGAGCAACAGCTTAATAAATAGTCGGATTAAAGACAAGTGTCCACTGAATCGACACACGGTTTTATTAAGGGTCTCTCATCTGCTTTAAGTGTCCTTTCTTAGTTCATTCATAGTTTAGAAACATTGGAATATTGCTTATACCCTCGAAATGTCGAGCTTTTGGAATGGTGGTGACACCGTGTGTGGATTTTTTTTAAATAGATTAGCATGCCGAGTGTGTACGTTTGACGTTTACTAGGAGGAATGTTCTATATCATATATCATTGCACCTATCACTCAGAGACGTGCCCAAAGGTGTTACCTAAATCTGATGCAGCGGCTAAACCTAGGACTATAATAGCCCATAATGATCCCAAGGCTAACCCTTCAAATCGAAAACAGCGATGCGAGCATCTGCTTGGCAAAAAGTACGGACTTCCCAAAACAAACTCTTGATTGTGGTTATTTGAAACTCGCTCTAAATCTGTAGCAGTTGTACCTTTGCAATAAATGAATCTAAAACAAATCTTTTGCGGTAAGTCGCGGACTGAATTGCCACCGAAGCGGCAAGGCCAGTGCGTTGACCAGCCGGTCGTGGAACCTGGAGCCTTTCATCCACGAAATGAATGGTTCCACTGTGCTCTGCTTGTTATATAAGTGTCCAAGAAAAGTCAACGACCATGAGTTACGTAGAGTAAAAAGAATCTAAGGGGTCCGAAGGATGAAAAATCACTGGTTGGAACAAGAAACCTATTTATATATCTACTTAAAACGTACTCGAAAATATGCTGGCGTATGACATTCTCATCAGCAGTTATTTCAGTTCGTTTTAAGTTTTAACATCTGAGGGTATGGCACAGAGGAAGGTAGTCAGAGGCACCGCAGGCATTGGACCCACTTATTGCAGTATTTAGAAATACCAACTTTTTCATTTCATCTCACGCAAATTTTAATCGAGCTAAATAAGAAATCATCAGGTCAGATCACGCTTAAACGAAAGAAAACACTTACCAATCCGACAGTAAGCTTCCTAAATTTTAAATTAAACGTTTCTATTCACAATAAATAGAACTTCGGCGTCTGTTCCACATATCTCACTTACCTGTTTACTTTAAAACGAGGCCACATAACAGTAAATCCCACTGGAAACCCCCACGAAATAGTATCATAAATATTTCGAAGTCTTTTCACTATCAAAGCACCAAAATTGTTGTTCCACGCACAACGCAATTGACAACTATCTTTGAAGTCTATGGTTTGTATCGTTTTAGAACAGTCAACATCAAAAATAAAAGAAACTTTTATATTCGGACCACTTTGCTTATTTGTTTGATCATAACCGGTGAACTAAACATGTTCTTTTTATATTCTACACAGTGTTGACTTAGATAAGTACTGCTTGTGGTATTCCTTTTAGAAATGTCTGTTAAGTAGGGCCAGCTCTTGGTTTGAGCAGTACAGCCGTGGTCGTGATGTCTTATAGGACCGACTTATTTATCATTTACTATTGACGATAACTGTACCTTTACCTACGCTTTTAACTCACGACTACTCGCAAGGTATAAAGAAGATTAATTTACGAGTAGTAGATATAGATACATTGATGTTTTTTGTTTATCCATTTGAACCATGCCCGGCACAATATTCCGTAAAATAACAAAGGTCATTAAACTGCAAAGGCCATTCAAACAAGAATTTAATTGAATCAATCATCATCAATATACCAATAAAAAACTTTTTTGAAGCTGACTGAGAATCAACGCCAGCAACTATAAGTCCTATTGGTATGAAATTTGGAGAGTAGTATCCTTATATAGTGTATGTAGTGCACTAAGAAAGGAATTTTGAAACGTCACACTCTAAAGGGTAGAACGCGAGCAACGCCGCGGGCGACGGCTAGTCGCTTTATAAAATAGGTGACTCTATAGGTGCCAGTTCCTTGCGACCAGAGCCTCAAGGCTCCCATTCTTATCCATTCGTCTACAAATGGGTAGGAAACTACGACCTGGTTCCTAGCGCTTTTTTATATGATCCTTCTTAAAGAAATATAGTGCTGAAGTTTCAGTGTGGTGTTATTTCAACTTAGTAACGCTTAGTTAACATAGTTCAGTTAGTATTTTATTCAATTATAACTTTATGTATGTACACGGACCTACCTCTGTATACTCTGTATAGTCACCTCTCTCTAGCCTCAAAGGTTTGCTGTAAGAAAACTCTTTTTAGGGTTAAGCTCGCCTTTGTACATGTTATCTATTTCTGTCTTCTGTTTATGTGCTATTTTAGTGTACAATAAAGAATTAACACGATGCGCAATACATAGTTCTGTGTTGGTGCTATATAGTATTACAATTTAATTGTATTGCTATCATAACCGTGCGTATTGTTACGCGTGATTGTAATTACATAGTGTGGACAATGGAAGTTGTAATGAATAATCTGCCATGTGCATAACAATAACAAAGGAATTGAATTGTAAACATAGTCGTGAAAATGAACAGAGTGCAAATGAAATAAGAAAACTCTTTTGTATTATTATCGTGGTGTTTCATTGTGCTAAGTTAAACATGCTAGTATAGCACACATAGGTAAGGTAAACAATGGAAGTGTTAAATTCAATGTTGCAACTCGCAATAAGTGCGATGAGTAAGAATAGATTCAAGTTTTAGTATATTCCGGAGATTTTTTATACGAAAACTTTGCAGGAAAATTCTGACGCAACAAACGGCCTTCCGGAATACTTCCGGAGGTAGGGTTAATATAGCGGTAATATACCTCTTTGTCCGGAATCCTAAACCGTCCGGAATTTCTACGATTTAAATAAAGATAATATGTTAAATGTCCATGAATATTTTTTTATTTTATTCTACATCCTTCTTTAAGTCATGCTGATTTTAGTGTAAGAGTTAGGGAAATATTGTTGACCAAATCATATTATACTCTGGACGAAGCACTCGCTGATGATTTAAATACGACATCGAATTAATTTTAATCGTTAACTTTATGGTATTGTACTAATGTGTACTATTTTTTTTTGTATATGTAACAGCCTAATATTCAAATTATTGTAACCAGACGATGACTTTTTTAAGTGCACTATGTCTACCTACCAATACAGATACATTGGTACATTGGTTAGATACATTGGTAGATATTATTACCGATGTATCTAACGGAATAAAATAAATGAATCTGAATCTAAATTCTTTTTTGTACAGATGATTGTATGCCGTGTATATTGTCGACAGAGGGTGGCGGCTGCGGTGCGGGTGCGCGTGGCGCGCGTGTGCAGCGCGCTCGGGCCCGGCAGGTGACCGCCGGAGTCCGCGGCTGATGTGGGCGGCGGGCGCCTGTTGCTCGCGCCAGCCAGGTAATCATTAACCATTTCTATTTATTGTATAGAGGTGCTTTTAAAGAGGTTAAAGAAGGAGAAGCTTGCTGGCGAATCTTGTTTAATGTTGCGTTCACACTGAGCTGCAGTCGGAAGTGGGCATAAGAATAGTCTAAACACGATCATGCCTCTGTCCCGGCATGTTCATGTTCTTGCTCCATAAAGAGTAAAGGCGATGTTGCTGTGGCAATAAGTCCGGAATTCATGCCGGCATCGGCATGAGCTGAGTGCGACCGCGGTATAAAATGTTCTAAGATAGAAAATCTATTTCTGAAAAAATTATAGACTTCTATAGGTAGAGTCAGCAGATTCTACCGGTATCGGTACCTATGGTAGAGCGAAAAACTCGAGTTGAAAAGCGTTTTAAAACTCTTTAAATTCTGTACAAAATCGATAGTCTCATCTGCAGAAAGTAGTGGCAGTCTTGCAGTGGATAGAACTTTGTTAGAAAATGTAACTAGCATTCTGTTCAGAGTTCCGAATGTTCTGCATCGATTTTGATGAGTACCTAGGTAGATTGAATAGTAGGTACCTCCCTAACTACCAAGAGAGTTGCCTAAAATTTAGAGCTGTCTGGCATTTTAATTAAGTTTCAAGGTTTTACTTACCTATGTAGATATTCTAGGTATTGTTCAAATTCAAATTGTTTATTTCACATAGATATTACATATTGTCGGTGTAGATAAAGGTATTATCGTCTACCACCTACAATGCCACCTAGTTAGCCTCTAAATCGTAACGCATGTAGGTTTAACAACAGAATAAACGGTCATATTACACCTACTAAGAAAATTCATAGGGACTTGCTGATTTTCTTGTTTACAAAACAGACTAGAGAAGTGCCAGCGACTCTGCTCGCATGCTTTTTTTATATATAAACATTTCGAACTCACATTCAAACACAAGAACCTAGGACTTCTAGAATAGAAAGAAGTACTATATCTGTGAAGTATGAAGTACCTACTTAGTCCTATATATTCTGCGGCCGTTTTCTAAATTTGTTTTGTACAACCAAGTGCTCTTTCAGGGCCAGTTATATCCTGGCTCTTGAATACACAGTTCTACAGGCACGAAAACTAACAGCTCTCTCTTATCCGATGTAAGTAAGCGATACATAATGTTAACCTAAAGAATTGCGTGCCAAAACAGATTAAAAATGAAGGCAGGTGGCCACTAAAGTTGTAAATAGAAAATGCATAATGATAAGCAATATTAAAAATAGAAAAAATATACTAAAAAGCTAGAGACAGGTAAAATATAACAGTTGGCGGTGCACCTTTTATTCAAAGGGCATTTCAATTAAATACCTACCTTAGGTACCTACCTTCAATTAGGTACCTACCTACCTATGCTTCCTCATTCAATCAATATAATAAAATAGATGGGAATAAATTACCCACTGTTTTTATCCGACCAACGACGAAGAATTGTTTTTTGTAGCATTAGACTCTACAAGAGCCTACTTCTAATCACTTGGTATTTGCGAAAAGATAACCTAAATACTTTCAATAGTTCCCACCAGTATCTTTAGATTATTCTTTTTGTATTTGTTATCGGGTTGCTCTCATTAGTTCCCAGACGTATTATTGATAAACTGATACCTTTGTACAGAGCCACACGGTTGAAAAAATCACCAAATAAACTCATGAAACGAGTGCATTGACTCTTGACTTTTAATAAAATGATTTCGCAGTAAAAGCTGCTTTGATCACGATATGAAATTCGCTTTTTAATATTTTACTCTTTAAAATCGGAGATTCGAAAATAAAATATTTGGAATATGATATTATCAAAACCCGTTACCTAAACCTGGAAATTATTGAACGCAGTGTGACTACAATCCAATAACGTAACTCCTCGAAGGATTCTAAGAATAGAAACTTAATCGCTTACCTCGTTACTTTCACAGCTCAACTGCCATATAACTGAAATTAAGCTGTTTCTTAAATAAACTTTATAAACAGTTAAAGGTGGAGTTCATTTACCTGTTTCAACAACTTTTTCTACGGTTTTACTTCAAAAGTTATTTCAATTGACAGATTTTTTATACATCTCACTTTATGAACCCCAACTTTACCTACTGTGTAATTGTCCCCATGAGTGCTGTTACTGTAACGTCCTACGCGCGCTATGCAGAACTGTGATTGAGATAGATGCTTTCATACATTTCTCTTCATCATCTCCCTGCTTTTATCCTAAATACAATACTCTTTCAGAGATCATCTATACGGTCATCTATCTATTTAGCCCGTATATACTGCTGGATATAGACCTTAGCACGCCAGCATCTCCGGCCCTTACTAATATGTACCTACTTCCACATAATAATGCAAATCTTCTTTTAGGCTCTACTCGTCACAAATTTTACTAATCAGATTTTACTGTAGTAGAGTAACTACCTACCTACCTGCCTGAACAGGCCTGTTTACTCTTACCACATTCGAGCTCCTACAAGAGTTCAGCATTGGTCTCAAAACCCCTCAGTAAAGTCTAGGTTCTATTTTCAACCATAATTCTATAATCCGCTTATTATTTTCAGTTTTCTTAACCTTTGTCACGCCATTTCTGTAGTACCAGGTTCTTAATCAACCTCTAACTCTATTTAAGCTGTCCTGTTTGAACCAGAACTATCTTCTATCATTATGCTCAATTCCCGAATCACTTCTGCCTCTATCCCAAAACTCTTTTTCAATGAGGTCAACTACAACCATTTCAATAGTCTTGCTTTCCTTTACCTTCATCTCTCTTTGATATGCCATTATAATCGTGGACGTGAAACTCAACCGCAGTTAGGTATAGTGCGCTTGGGGCATGACTGTAGCCCCGCGCGGTGTGTGTTCAGGTAGCAGGCACTCATGCGTGACGTGGTGACTAACCGTGGCGGCGTCGCAGGCGAGGGAGGAGCCGCGGCCGCGCGCACTCCCGTCAAGACTTTCCAGGCTTACCTGCCGCCGGCTCACCGCACCTACAGCTGTATACACTGCAGGGCGCACCTGGCTAGCCATGACGAACTTATATCCAAGGTAAGATAAACGTTCGATAGCAATGCGAAGCAAGCTCGATAGGTTCTCCGTCCCACAGTAAGAAACAGTACAGACTTTTCTGTAGACTCAGAATAGTAGATTATTACACTGTACAACTGAACATTTCATAGTAGGGAAATGAAACCAGATCGATGGCTTTTCATCAACAGCAAGTAAAAAGGTAGAAGGAATGAAATGAGCATCAGGTGAGCTAGTCCTTATCTATTTGAACTGAAATGGGCCAGTTTTGGCAAACCCGCCAAACCCCTGCTAAATCGAAGCTGTTTGATGTCTCAAATAGCAGAATAGCAGAATAAAAAAAATTTATTTTATAGGAATAGCCAAAACCGTCTAGTTTTGAATGACCGCAAGCGCTGCTAGGCACTGTTATTAGGGGTCGCATTGAGGTTATTGCTTATAATATCTGTAACCTATTGATCTGCTTTCACAAAGATAAGTTAGGTAGGTACCTACTTCAATCAATAGGTTCACGATTATGATCACATTACGAATCTTCTTTGATATTTTTGAATTCCTTTCAGTGCCAAAAAATACAAGCCTTTGAAGTTGTAGGGCTAATCGCCTGCAATCCCTAGATATTTGTAAATATTTGATATTTGAGCGTCGTTTTCGATCTTATTATACTGATTTTCTTAGAACTACAGCACCGCCAGCGACTTCGATCTGTAAACATGTGTATATAATATTAGTTTAACTGAAAAAACCGTTAAAAAGACTGGTGATAGCTTTGCAAAATATCATTAACAGAGTAATATTTTGTTTTTCAGTCGTTCCAAGGCAGCCAGGGGCGCGCGTATCTCTTCAATTCTGTGTGAGTAATCCATCGCTTCAAAGTTGTCCGCTTTTCTAAACTAGTCATGCATATTTCATACGAATACGCCGGGCTTCGACTCTATTTCAAAACTATTCATTTTGCATTAGCATAGTAAATGCCAAAGTTTTCAGATCCCAATGCTGCTTAGATAAATATGTATTATGAAGTTCAACCAATATGTACACATTTTGTAGTTAGGTAGTTAACGACGACGGTGTATATTTTTATCTTATTACCTACATATCTACACCCCTAGAATCCTGAAAGGATATTCATGAATGGTGATCACAGTGCTAGTACTTATGTCGGTCTGTCAAGCCCTTCAAGTTGTACCATCAAATTCTCCAAGTTTTGATGAGAGTCCTAAACTCGTTGTTTCTGGATGTCTACGGAGACTTGAGTCCAGTTTCTTATAATGAATTAATAATTAATTAATATGAAACACGTAAAAGCTTATTGTGAAGTTTATTTCGTTTGAATTTAAAACCGCTTGTCGCTAAAGACACAACACAGTAGCGATAACTATTCTGAACTGATGCGGGGTGATGCCGGGTTTATTGTTATTATTGGACCTGCAACGTATTCGCAACTAATTTTTTGACTCTCACCAAAGCCATCCGTCTAATAAATTATGTATCAATTCCAGAGTGAACGTGGGTTGCGGTCCGGCCGAGGAGCGGGTGCTGTTGACGGGCCTCCACGCAGTCGCAGACATCTACTGCGAATGCTGCAAGACCATGTTGGGCTGGAAATATGTAAGTACCAATCCCTCTTTTCAATTCCCATGAATGCCCGCGTGAGAAGAATGATAATAATGAAGACGTAAGACAACTGTTTTGTCTATGTTAGAGGAGACATAACATAATCAAACTGCTATTTCGCTAGTTTTTAAAGCATTTTGTTCACCAGCACTAAAACAAAACCGGAATTAAACTGTTTACGTGCGTAATGTGCGTCTCCTATAGACACAATGTGCAGACTGATAGAGGTTCTCTCTGACTAGGATAGAAACAGATCATCAGATATTTTATGGGTAAATTCTACATTAGATTCTCATTCGAATCGTTCATTGGTGTGTCGTTTGCAATAACATTTTAGTATCGACTATAGTTTCCACGCTCGGTAAGCTTATATTTAGCAAAGCAAATCTTGTTCTAAATATCACGCTTTATTTTATCTGGCCCGCTGCTGTGTATTTCAAGATTACTTCTAACAATCAAATCAGGAAACTAAAAGTGGGTCTAATAAAAATTATGACACACTAACCTTTGCCTGTTCGCCCTTCGATAACGATTTGCTCAATTGCTTGTATAAATACCGTGACGTCTTAAAGGGAGTCTTAAACCATTCTACTTCTGTTTGTTACTCAATTTCGCCTTGATCGGCGTGGACCACGAGAAAATAGTGGTCCACGTACCTACCGATCATGTAAAAGTATAAAGGGACTAATAAGTACAGTCCTTTGAAATGATGCCACGTACGCCAAGCCCGTTGGGAATGTTAGTAGGATTTCTTGTATAGGAAGTTAAATATGGGGTTATCAGGTAATTAATTGCATATTAACATGTTGGGTGACAAGACTTCGTAATCTGGTGAATTTATAAACTGTTTAAAACACTGTTTATTGTACAAATTCAAAAACATCGCTTCAGATAAGCAGCTGTTTACATGGCCAAAGACGATATGACCTTTCTTAAGATTTGTCACACGGTGGTAGATGTTATTCAGCCTTTTGTAGTGTTTATCTCTAACACATAGGTACTCGTACTATGACATTCGGGTACGAACGCAATGTGTGAAGGTTTGAAAAAATCTGCTGACGACTGTCGGGTTTTTTAATCCCTACTCTACAAAGATCTACCTATTTTAGTCTACAAAAATAGGACCTTTTTCTTTTCCCTCTAGGTAAAATACTCGTACATATTATGCACTCTTTTCGCAACTATTTGTTGTAACCTCATGCATTTCCAATGCAGCTGTGTATTACCATTTTACCCATTTGTAACGGCCACGTGTTCGTGCCCTTTAAAGTCCCCTTGCAATTTGAAACTGGTTTCACCCGTGTCGGGTCTTTCCTGTGCAAATGACTAGGTACTATCGAAGATACCTATGCCAAATGAATTGTGAGTGCACGTGCCGACGGTCTTTGTGTGGTTTTACCTACTGCACGATATATTTAAAATCTCGATGTAGGTACCTACTTATACTTAGGTTTGTTTGTTCGTCGCTATTCTTGTTGTGGCCTTTTGTTTGGAAACTCGTATTACTGGTAGAATTGTTTGATGGAAACCGGGTTTAAAATGTTGAAATATCAAATAAATAACGCACGTTCTTTCGAATTTTGGAACGCGACTAAGATGAAAATGTTGATCGATAAGAGATGATAATTATTTATTAGTTTAGTTGTATACCTATGGTCTTCAAAAAACATAGGTATACAACCGAATTGAGAAATGTCTCATTTTCGAGGAGGTTAAAAATTATGAGATTATGTTGATATGGACGGAAAATTTATATTTTAATTTTTTTCCAGGAGCACGCATTCGAATCGAGCCAGAAATACAAGGAGGGCAAGTTCATAATAGAACTGGCCCACATGGTGAAGGAGAACGGATGGGATTAGTGTAGGATGTGATAGACATTGTGGACAGTGTTGTGATAGATTGGTGGCGCCATAGAGGCCTTGGAGTGCGGAACACTTGCGTCAATTATGAAGCGAGGAGAGCCGATGAATTGCCTAAATCGAGATGCGCTTTCGACACGGGAATCGCGTATCGAGACAGTTTACGGCAACTGTCACGAGAAAACGCCGTGGCTTCCTAGAATCAAACGTCGTTGGCAAAGAGCTTAGGTCAATATGCCTCGATAGTACTAACAGTGTTCGAATGTCGGGAATTGGTCATTGTAACGTTTGGGGTGATGCCGGGTGGCGACTCTTAGGCTGAAATCTACTGAATTTACTATTATCTACTGCTTCTTCAAGATTTAACAGAACTTTGTAAATTAGCCAGTCCTTACAATTGGTCTGCGATTCAATTCTGGGCACAATAGAAATTGCAGGACAATTGAAGCCATATTCATAAGTACAATGTCAATGTAAAAGATGTTCTATAGATTTCAGTTTCACTAGTTCGTCCTTGGTAAAATGAAATCGATAACAAATTGATGGGTTTCCAAAACTATTTTTAACAAACCTCAATTCTTAATCGGAGGGAGACTTGTTAATTTGTTGACGGATTCACAAAACGTTCTATCGACTACCGGGAACTGTAGGTACCGTGTGTTTACGCGATAAGGCGTACAAACGCGTCACAGCGAGATTGTTGCTAAATTTACACGTACATAGTGGAATGTACTGTGACCCCAGCGTCTTTAGTCTTTCCTCTATTTGTCATTGACTCTATTCGGACTTAGACATCTTCCATTTACACGATTACCTTTTGGAATATCTCTGGGGAGTACTCGCGCGGTTTACACTTGGTTTAAATCACCTAAGAGTTTAGGTAGGCTTTGGTCCAAGCTAAAAATAGAGTCAAGGGTAAATATGTGGACTTAAAAAGGGTGTAAATGTCGAACTCTGTAAGTGATCGATTAAACCAGCTAAGGGCGAACGTGCTCTTTTCGATGTTAGTCGGCTTCAGCGCTTAAGCACCGCCAGTCAGTTATTGAAATGTTAAGTTAAGTTATCGATCTCAACGGCCCCAGACGGGCCAAGGGCTTATTTTACGTTATTATTTGAAATGATACAACACACGCCCAGAGCGTTAGTACAGCGTAAGTTGTCTTAGCTATTATTTTATATTACGTAGCGTACTTGTAATAAGAGAACACTAATACTTTCTCTTGTCCCCTTTTAACCTGTGATAAGTATATTAGATTAAAAATGGAATTTCTTGCGACAGCAGGAAGTTGCTCAGGCGCATTCGTTCATTGTGTATCGTTCCTAATTTCTAGCAGTTCGCTTATTTTCACAAGAAAACTAGTCTGAATGACGCGTTCGTATTCTTTGTTCGGCTGATTTAGTTAATTTTAGGTTTTGATGTTTTTGACTGTTTGTTTTTCGATACACAAGTTGATGATTGGTTTTAGATTAGGACGGAGAGGCAGGGATTTGAGTCTGAGGTCATTTTATACAGCGTCGCGCGTCGACGACGAGATGCGGATAGTTTTATTATTCATTTATTGTTTCTATTAAAATGTAACATGTAGAAGTTATTGTAGCTGTGTATTGTTTGTAACCTATGGTACTACGTTTGTATCTTAACTTTGTATGAGCTTTGACTATTACATCGTTTTTAAAGGCAATCTTGCGATAATCTGTGGATCGAACGATCCCATTGTAAAGGAGAACTTATATAACGTCCGATGTCAATAGTAACTATCTTAAATAATGTACGTTCTATTGTATGGGGGGACTCTGCCGTCGACTTGCGTTCTACCCGCAATCAAAGTGCGTTGAAAACTGCCACTAGTTTAAATAATAATACCTAATAATAACTCAATCAACGTAAAGTAACGGTTGACGTTTAAAATGATTTACAATAAATTGATGGCTACAGTTAGAATTTCGGATTTATTTTAGAATATAAGACGATTTTTCTGATTTTTATTTCGTTAAAAAGGCGTATTGTGAAGATTGTATGTGAAATGTTGATGCAAATATGGTTTGCTGTATAAAGGCCGGCAACTACTAAAGTGAAGTGGAGAGGTTATGTAAAATCAAACGATTGGAAACGTGTCGATACGGTTTCATTGCTTGCTTTTACAGTCAACTCTCATTCAGCTCTTGGTTTGGTAGTAACTAGCCTTAACATTTTTAGTACAAACTTTCCAATACATTATTCATTGCACATTTGACACTAATAAAGGCCTAGAGATGTGGTAAAATCTCATCAGTTTTTTTATCGATTGTAATTCTTTTTATTTTTTTCTCATATTATTATTAAATTGTCATTCAAATGATGCTCAAGATTCAATTTACCATCTTGTACTTATCTTTCATACATTTTGATCACTATACGTCTTTGTAGAAGTTCATTTTATCGATAATGTATATCGATAACGCATTGCAAGTTCACTGTATGTATAATGTAATCGTATTAACTGTTATCATAGGGTTACCTAATTGTTAAGAGCTCTGGTGCATAATATTCAATGGGAAATTGACTGAGAAAAAGCCTATTCTAGCCTATTCATTCAACTCGTGAATAGACATAGGAACGACATCAGTGCCTGTAAATCGCAATGTTGATAGTTATGCACCAGAATAATCGAAAATTATTGAGATTGTCACAGTAGTTTAGATTAACACTCTTAGACCTACGATTTACCTTGATCTTTGATGCCGTTCGAATACATTTGCCCGCCTTGATAATTTCATCGTGCTTGGAGTACTATCTATGAACCTACTTATATTTCAGAATAATGCTTGGTATCGATCTATCTGTGAGATTGAATTTCAGCCGAATTGTAATTAGATTATAGACAGAAATACTCCAAGCACGCTCAAATGGGGAAGTAAAAAAAAATATGTCTTGATAATAGTGTTACGAAAATTGAAGCTAGTTTTCTGTGAGGCATAATCAAAAGTATTTTTCTACTTGATCGTTTAGGGATGCTATTAGATATTTTTGGACCATTGTTAAGATAAAAATCTATGATCAGTATTCGTGGAAGAATAAATGGTAGTTTTTGTGGTTGTTGGTCGAAGTGATCGTTGAAGGGTAGAAAAAGCTTTCCTAGCTCTATACATGCACCCTATCTGTACACATCATTCGTATCTACTGTTGTGCTTTGTAAAGAATGTCTTTTCAACTTTTGTACGTTCCGTATTATTTTATCGATGAAAATATCCATCGATACATCGATACCGGTTATTGAAATCTCTAATGTTAATTTTGGACGATCTGTCTACATTTTTATTTCTATACCGATGCCTATACGGTGTAACGCTTTAACATTTAACATAAGAGAAAAGACATTACAAACTCACAAACACAACTCGGTCTTGGAGTGTTAACTTATGACCAAGATATTGTAACATTCGTATTTAAAGAAAGGTGCATTTCATTATTCGTAAAGTTCGCATATTTTTTAAAATTAAGATATCCCAGTAGTTTACCAAAAACCGCTTAATATTTTTGTATTTTCCTAGTGTGTAATGCATTATGATGATGTTTCAAAATGTGGTGTCTTCTAACGATCGTGTATGCTATACTTAGTCGATTCCATAACATTTGGTTGAAATAATAAGTGCGTAATAAAACACTTTTTTGTACCACTACTATTTTATTTACAATCAATAAGATACCTTTCCTTTTTACGCTTCAACTTCAAACCAATATACCTGCATTGGCTGGTTTTTTGTGCTCATTAGAAACATTTTTAATGTGAGCATGAGAATAGAAAGAGTAAGATGAGTTTGATTTTATTATTACGCATATTGAAAAATATCTGACGTATAAAACGAAAAAAGTCCATTCTTCTAATATAATTTATAATCAACTAATATAGGTACAAATCATCTATCTAGAAAACATACGCGTATATTTTGTTAGGCTTTGTAACTTTACGAATCAGCTTTTTAATCGTTACTTTTTCTGTTTTATAATTTTAATAAATTTTTGAATCAATCAACATAGTCAACAATAACCAACTCATGGCTCTAGAAATCAGATGTTAAAAGTTTCAAATTAAATCTTTAGTTAGGTATGTATTTTTAAAACCTTCACTTTGTCACGGAATAGATTAGTTATTTTATGTAATTATCAGGTTACCTAGAATCAAAAGCACCAAATGAACCTAAGCCTTACCTTACTGCTTACGACAAAATATTATTTGTTTTTTGTTTTCATCTGTTGTTTTCTTACTAAGATGTTTTTTTTAATTTCATTATTTTTTACAATCACTCGACTACCAGTCTTCGTACCATTTGATTGCAATTTTTTTACATTAATTATTTCATTGATAGGCTTTGTCCCACTTTCATAATCAACATCTTTAACAGGTATCTCTATTTCGTGCTCGTTTTCATGAAAAATTATAAAGTTGGGTATATCATTATCAAGGTCATTTTTGCCTAAATCATCTGTCAGAACTGGTATATTTATATTACTCTTGTTGCGATTAGCTCGTGCCATACTTAGGTCTATTTTCAATGGCTTGGATTTTGTCAGAACAGGTATATTTATATTACTCTTGTTACGATTAGCTCGTGCCATACTTAGGTCTATTTTCAATGGCTTGGATTTCTTATTTATTTTAACAGAACTCTTAGCAACGGATGTCATGATTTTAAGTTCGGATCTTTCCGATAGTGATGTTTTGACGACTGGTTTTTTTGGAGTGTATAAAATATCTTTTGAGTCTTCTATAGTTCCATCTTCATAATACAAGTTATCATCTTGGATATCTACACTATTTATAACTTTCATGGTACCCATAGCATCTTCATTATCATTTGTTACAGGGGATAACTCTCGCTCGGACTGTCCCTCGGTACTTTTACCATCGAAAGTCTCCAGAAATTTCTCTATAATGCTATTATACTTTTCTGCCTCTTCGTGGTCTGTTTCAACGGTTATTGTCGGTTGGTCGTCTACACTGTCATTTTGAATGTCAATATTATGCTTCTCTTTCTGTACATAGTATTCTGAATGGTTGAACACCACGGTACCACGTTTCAGTTCTTCTGTTTCTTTCATCGACGGTAGCGCTTTGAAGAACATCTATAAATAACATTTTAAATACAGCGTGTATCTATAATGGCGACAATAAATTGACACACGGGTAGAGCTACTTATTAGTAATCATAGAAAAATAATTATTGTACAGTTGCTGGACTTGCCGGGTTTATGAAAGAGAAATAAAACATACCGTACGACTAATCAATGTCAATCCATGTCTTATTTGCATGTGTGATCTCAGACATGTCATACGCTGGCACCTGGAAATAATACATTTAGCGTCGTCAAATATACTGCTAGAAACCAGTCTGAACCAATCTGATAGTCGCCGCGTTAACGTATTTGAGTTACATTGTGCGTCAACGCCAGCTCGTCTGCCAACCGTTGTAGTGTCACCGCGCAGTGTATCTCGGGTACGCTAGCGTTACGATACGTTTACGATTGTCACATTTATCCGTGATCAAGGCACTGGTAGGTGCAAAGCTGTTAAAAATGTAGGTTTGTTTAACTTACATAATACTTTGTTTTATGCGAACAAGGTGATGGCCCACGAAAAGTTAAGTGGTTACCTCTGCCTAAAGCAATGCCTCATAGAGCATTGTCCATTTGTCGAGCGGCAGCGATTACGAAGCAATGCACTGCGTCCAACACTCACAGACGTGATAAAGATTTGTATTTAGACAAACAATTTTTTTACACTTCTCAGCAAACAGCCGTTATAAGTAGGTCTGTATTCGCATTTATTGGTCAAGCACTGATCCAGACTCGGCCATAGATTCTTGTATGAGAATCTGTACTTAAATGTAAGCTTGAGTAACGATTTCTGTATCAGATTAAGAGCCTTAGGCCGGAATACTCAAACGCCACTTAAATTATTGCCATCTCTTACAAATGAGTAATGTCAAACAGGGGCTGATCAATTTTATGTGGTGCTTAAATTTAAGTGACGTTTCAGTATTCCGGCCATAGTGACTTCTCTGAGTTCTGCATCTTGGAATTAATCAAATCTTTGCCTTATATGATTAACTAGCCTCCGCCCGCGACTTCGTTCGCGTCCTATTTGATCCCGTTGATTTTTCGGGATAAAAGTAGCCTGTGTTATTCCAGGTCACGGACAATATATATTCCAAGTTTCATCCAAATAGGATCAGTAGTTCTTGCGTGAAAGAGGAACAAACATACATCCATACATCCTCATAAACTTTCGCGTTTATAATATTAACTAGCCGTCACCCGCGACGTTGCTCGCGTTCTAGACTCTTTTGAGTGTGACTTTTCAAAATTCCTTCTTAGTGCACCACTACACTATATAGGGTGTTACCAGACCACTTCCGAAAACTTGGAGGTTCCAATCAGACCATGATACTGAAAACATTAAGCGAAAAAAATCGCGGAAAAAAAAATTTACTTGACTATCTCTTTTTAATTTTTTTTCTAGTTACATACACACAGTACAACATAATAAGACATATCTACCTAATTATCTCATTTAAAAAAGCAAAAAAACAAATAAAATAAATAAAGCAGCAATGTACACGCAGCACGCAGATTACGTCTACTACAGCATGAACAGCTGAGAGTTCATCGCGGGTCATTCAAGTACGCGACGTGCGAGCGACCTACGTTAATACCTACCTACGTTAGTAGGCACTTACGACACAGAATAAATAATAGTACTACGCCACGACCTTACCTACGTGAATGCGTACATTGCGGGCTGGCGAAATAAATACAAATCTTTAAACATTGTTTTCTCCGGCTATAATTATTTTTCAGGATAACTGATTTTTTTTTGGTTGGGTTTTGGTGTGCTGTAGCTCCCCCTTTCGTTTTCGGAAGTGGTCTGGTAACACCCTGTATAAGAATACTACCCTCAAATTTCATATACTCTATATACTCTAGGACTTATAGTTTAGTCTGTGCGTTGATTGTCAGTCAGCTTCAAAAGAGTTTTATATATTTAGAAGAAGATAGGATTACCTCTTAGGACAGGCTACGCAGGCGAAAGGTGGCGGTATGTTCAAATGGTCTCTGTCTACATGCCCTTTTAACGCAATTTTCTGGGTAAAGCGACGATCGCATTTATCGCATGGATATTTGGGCTGAGCTGTTGATAAAAAAACAATTTTACGCTGAATGCAAAGGCGTCTTGTTACCTAACAGATATATGAAACTTACTTGCACATTGTGTGCAAGAACCTTTAAAGCCAAAATTGGCTATTCAAGTCACCTTAGAGCCCACCATAGGCATCAAGCAGCAACAACGTCGCCGTAGCCGAAACCGGCCAGGAAGACATCATCATCATCATATGATACTGATAGAGAAACTTACGTAAATGTCTGTTCAGGTGAACTATAAGCGTGGGCTTGGATTTGAAGGAGCGTTTACAAGTATCACAGATGTATTCCACGTCAGTGTGGGAGAGTAGGTGACGCTGTAATATCAATAGCACAAAAATAATTTAAAAATACATTAGTCCTTTTCTTATAAGTTCCTTCACAGTTAGATTTAGTTTAGTTTTCTATCAGACATTATTTACTTTAATATTTCTAACAAAACCATCTTTTTCAAGCTAAATTAACGCATCATCCGACGTTTTTCTGGACCTTTCTTAGCAATAATAATTCGAATAACCGATAGGTTAATGGTCAGTATAATCTACGTACGTGTCATTCAACTTAAACCATTTCAAATGTACAATATTTTATTTTTAAAATGTTTAAAAGCCATGGTAGTTCCCCAAGGTAGTAATCTTGAGCCAACTTTATTGAACATACCCTTAATGTAAGGTTAGAGGTGTAGGCCATAGGACATTTGTCGCACTGGAAGGGGCGGATTCCGCGATGCATGTACTCGTGAGCCTGCAGAGCCTCCTTCTGCTTGAAGGTAGCAGTGCATAGCGAGCAGAAATGTCTGGGGACAAAATATATTGGTAAGTTAATTCTTATTCTCGTGTTTGCATTTGTCTGCCACTCAATGATTATTATTGCAGATCTACTAAATAAATGATTCCGATTCCGAAAATCGAGTTTGTCTGTTTGTTGTTTGCGGATCACGCCTTAACTACTGGACCAATTTCATCGAAACTTTTACCATTCGGAAGCCCTTTTACGGCTTGAAACATAGTCTATATTTTATTGCAATCAAAGACGTGGTTTCTTGGATACAGCTTAAACTCTATAGACCAAAAGCAGCCATTTGCTACGAGGTTCATCGTATGCTTGTTGACAGATATCTTGGTGGAAAGTTTCGCACGCGTACGAAGTCAACTAGTGTGGGCAATAATTGTTTGTTTACTTTTTCACGGATTCTTCAGGTTTTAAGCCGTCTGGTCCGAATTTCTTGTGCGTACGGTACGGGTACGGACGGTGACGTGCATTACGGCCGAGGTATTGGCCGCGCGCTTTTAGAACCAAATTCGCATCGGGCGATTTGCATTTCTTTTCATGCTTGTATAGTCCTGTTGTACTGTAAATATAATCAATCAATCATCATCAATCATCAATATTATAAAACTCTTTTGAAGCTGACAGAGAATCAACGCACAGCCTAAACCATAAGTTCTAGAGGTATGAAATTTGGAGAGTATCCTTATACATATAAAGTTGAAGTTCTGTATAGGCACAATACATTCAACAGATCTTGGCAATCGTGAAGCTAGTTATTTTGAAGCAGAATGGACCTTTTGTTTGAAAATGATACACAAATTGTGTGTCACAAACGATGATTTACAATTGCTTAGTTCTTCAATATACATATTCAGCAAGGTGTTTTGCTTACGATACAGATGATATAATACTCACCATCGAAAGTTAGATCCACAGGCCAAGCAGACAAAGACTCGAGGGCCGTGCCTTTCTTGATAGTGACGGCAAGCAGTCGGAATATTTCGACTTTCCATACGACAGTATGCACACCTGTATGTAACTATAACTATGAATTTCAGTAAAGAGGCAGAGATTTCAAACAGTTTTCTGTGATTTCAAGGAAAACTGTTTTCAATCTCTGCCTTAACATTCACTGCCACTATTACGCAATATTTTAACATTGATTTGTGAGTTATGAAGTAGGTGGTGAACCCAAAACACATGTTTTCGTGCTAGCACTGTTGGTTCCAGGAGTAGATTTATTACACGTAGTATACTGTGGTACTCACGCAAGCCTACCGCCATTGGGAATGCAAAAGTCGATAGGCGGTGCAGGCAATTTGGTATTTTTCATGACATTGACCAAATGTAAAATCAAGAAGTTTTCATCTTTCCTCATCTTGGGAAAGTTTTTGCGCAACTGTGTCACATAGGACAGTTGATTCTCCGGACGAGCCGGGTCATGATCGTTATCATTTATTTTCTGCTTCTTCGGTTTTATATCATTCTGATAGACAAAAAAAAACAAAATATCATTTAGTACATGGATATGACTTGAATATTATACTTACCTGGCAAAATGGCCTCAATTTAATTCTATTTTATTGTGAAATCTGACAAAGGTAATGTGAGATATTAAAAACAGCAAGGTTAAATTATTGTTTCTTCAAGTCACAGAATGCCACAGCATGCACTAAAAATATACTCTTTATTCACAAAATCTAGGCTAGTTTTACCTTTACAGTATCCCCTGAAGATTTGCTATTGCCATTTTCGTTTGTTGCCTGCTTCTCCAGTTGTAATTCAGACTGGTAAAAAAAAAAAAGTATAATTTGAGGTATAAAAGCGTAAGAAGGCTGAAAGATTGAACTTATCTAATAGGTAAGTAGGTAGGTAACTTTTATACCTCTTCAGTATCCTCCAAATATTCGTATTCGTACTCTTCTTCCTTACACTCTTCTGTTATCGTACTTATGTGCTCTCCATACAATTCTGCGGTTTCTAGGATAGACTCTGCATTCAAATTGGATTCCATATGTTCGTCAACTGGTTCGTCTTTGATAGGAATATGAAGCGGATCTGCATCTTCATTACCGATAATAATAACAACCATTTCCTCGTCGTCCATGATTAGACGCTAGATTTACCTATCTAAAAACCTGTAAATGTAAAAGAATCACGTTATTTTCTGGTTTCTTTCACTCTATTTGCATATAGTATTCTATTCTACATTTAGAACATAATAAATACCTACAAACCATATTGTTTTGTTTTGGTTTTGGCGCCGAAACGAAAACCAAACCATTTTTTTTTTATTTGATCATAAAAGACGGACGTACGAAATATCCGCAATTCCACAGAAACATCGGAGACGCAAAGCTTATCTTATCTACGTATAACAGCTACGTACCACTACACTATGAACGAGGAAGCAGGCAATGTTTCAAAGTCGAAGACGCCATTCCACCACAATGAAAAAAAGCTTGAACTTAAAATATTTTACTCTTCCTCTGCACTGCCATGCACTGCTTCCATAAATAAAAGACCGAGTAGGTAATCGACATAGATTACTAGGATGCTAACGCATGTAACCGGTGAAACACGATTCAATCAAATACGAAACAAAGTACAAAAAGCATAAGAATACGTAATTTGGTTATTTGATTCAATTTGATTGAACTGAAATCCTCCCTTTCTTTGTTACAGAAGTTATGACGCGAAAAAACAAACAAAATTGTCTTTGGTTGTCCGCCCCCCACCGACCGGATGCATGACGCTCGCTGGCTTAGCTGAAAAACTTTTTGCTTGGGCTGGATGCTGGCGTGGCAGTGGCATAAATGTCATATTGAGGTACGTCACTGTCAAAGCTTTTAAAGATGTCAATGTCACATGTATTATTTACAGTGTTGCCAGATCGTTCTGTAAATGGGTAATTCTCGTTATGATTCTCGGCCTTTTAGCGCTTCGATAAACTGCGACCTAAAGCTTACGCTACACGTGGTATGTGTAGGAACTGCAGGTAAGGGCCTTGGGTGTATGACCCATCGTCCTGACGTCAACTCGAAGGAACTACGATCCCTAGGTCTCGGGGGCTTAGCCGTTAAGTGCCTGCTCCTGACTTGCAGGCGGCTCCTTCAGGCTTTTTGTCAGCCATGACCATGGCGTAGATTTGTGTTGCTACGTACCGTGTCTTGGCTTTAAGCAAAAATAGGTAGGTAATAAGATTTTTACGTACAACTTCGATTCAATGTTTGACAGTTCGTACTGTCAAAACTCGAAATAAAGAGTTACCACATTCAATCTGCTAGTGCTATTGCTATTACGTATAATGAGAATTTTTGGTTCATCGTCACATTAGCTGCTAGTTTCTTCACTATTTTAGCGGCAGCACTCTATATGTCAAATCAAGTTTCTAAAAAAGACTTGGCAAAAGGCCTCCAGTGCCAGAACAAAAAAAAAAAAAAAAACAAATCAAGAACTAAGTTTACAATAAAGTTTTGTGATGGTTGTGTTGTGAACCTGTGAAACGAGAGTTTATTTTATTTACTTTTGCAAAGAAACACTTTCCTGATTTGAAATGGGGTTATCCAATGGTTTTTGTTCTATTTCTCCTATGTTGTCCAACAATGTTAAGGTTTTAGCCCTTGATTCTACTCTTCAAAAATGTATAGTAAATTTTCAAGGTTTGTAACTCAGATGTACCTACCTCTAAGTAGTTATTTAATTTAACATTCAAATCTATTACAATAAAAAACTCTGTACCTAATCTGGGGGTACATTACATGGTACTTATCATACAACTTATGCCTCGTAAGAGGTCTTGCCTCTGGGTTCAAGTTCACTGACAACTATAGCCAATCTCTTATAATCAGTTTGTATTTACAGAACTCTTGTCTGACTATGAACAACTGCAAATTGAATGTGAAACAAACAAGATGCAACTTTTAACTTTAAAAAACAAGTGTGATAGGTAAGAACACTTTTTTATTTTCACATTGTAGAGTTACATTTTATTTGTATTAGTATATTTATCTTAGCTTGTAATATGTTTGTGAGGAAAAAAAAGCTTTATGAAGTGAAACCACATTCCTTTAAAATTCGCCAAATTAATAGAAATCCTTACAAAATTCACAGCAAAAACTGCAGTGGAACGGAAGAGCTGAAAAAAATTGTTGCCAATAAAGATCAAATCATACAATCAGTGGGTAAGGTCCTTTTTTCTTTGTTTCATTCATTTTAGGTAGAGAATATTGGATGATTGTTTATTGAATGGGTAAAATAATGAAACTTTTTAAAATTTAATTCATATAGACATTTTACTGGTGTAAAATGTTAACTAACAAAAACACATATTCTTTCAGCATCTTCGTTGTCCAAATTGAGTGACACAAAAAACTGGGACATCTTATCAGAAACATTTAAAATAATCTTTGAAGATGCCACACACGAGGAGAAACCGACTTTTAAAACCAGTCCTGTAAAACCCATGTCATTACCCGAACTCAATATTTTAAGAGCTCAATCAACTCCTTTGCCTAGTCCTAGGAAAGAGAATTCTATTGAAGAGGTGTTTTTCAAGGAAGAATCACTGTGTGAGATACAAGGGACTCCCACGGGTCGGACAAGTCCTATCATACATCCGAAGAAAACTAAAGGCTTCCTCGGCAAATCATCAGACTTTAGGGATAAGAAGAAATGCTCTGACGAATGGTAAGGGTAAACTTGGGTATACTATTATAAAACTGAAACAAAAGCCAAAATCTAAAATAAAAGATATGGATAAACAAAATATAAAGATCTACTAAATAAACGATTCTGATTACGAAAATCGAGTTTGTCTGTCAGTTTATCTGTTTGTTTGTTTGTGGATCATGCCTTAACTACAGGAGCAATTTCAACGAAACTTATACCATTATTTTAACTTTTTCATGTATGTAGTAGATAAACAGGCATATGGCCCACCTGATGGTAAGCGGTTACCGTCGCCTAGAATCACCGACAACACTAGGTGCACTATTGGTGCGTTGCCTACCCTAAAAAGTTTATTTTATCTTATTTTAACAAGTTATTTTATATATATTATTTACAGGCCGACTTCAGACTCAAAAAGCATAAAACTAACATACAGAACACCATCCGGTAAGGCTACAAGACTACGGCAGTCGAGGTTAGATGTGGTGCGCTCAAAGCCAACCTCGGTGGTAGACCTGACTTGTTCTCCTGAGTTTTCTGGCGGGAGTAGTAGCGGAGACACTGCGCTGGTAAGATATCTTAGTTAAAAAAAAATGATAGTGGTTTGAGAAATAAGTGCGTCATAATTTTAATATAATATGATAATGAAGCGCTCGTGGCGTTGCTTGTTTCGTCAATATTCACCAATTATCTAAGTTAAGCGACCTTCTGCGCAGTCATTGTTTGGATGGGTGACCGTTAGTGGCATTTACATTTGAGCGCTTTCGTGCTTCGGAGAGCACTTTAAACTGTCGGTCCCGGCTCTAGCAATCGTTAAGCCATGACAGAGGCCTAAAATCTCCGTCGCCAGAGTTAGCCACTAACTCATACAAGCTTGCTTCCATAATATATGATCTATCTGACTTAACACACGTTTTTTGAAGTATTTTAATGAACATTTAAATCAAATCGGAAATAACTAGGTATTTTGATATTCAATCTTGTAATATATCATTATTGTTTAACTATTCAATAACATGTGTTCTGTTTTAGCAATAAGTTATTTTATTCTAGTTAAGTTAAAAACAATATTCATTTACATTTTCAGCCTCTGATTAAAAAAGAATCGATTGAAAACGACGATACTATTCTACCATCACCCACCAGCGGTCCTACAAGTTTTACCACGTAAGGAACATTAAGCGTTTTGTATGATGATTTAAATAGCGCTATGTCAAATCATTCGTCATATTAGGCACAGTTTTTGTTTATTGCTTGTTTCTTCCAGGCTAAAAAACAAGTCTAAAGTCAGCCCAAAATTCAAAAAGCCATCTCTAAGTTTGAAAGTGAAGACAGAAAAATGCGAAAATGAACCACAACATGATGAAAATAGCAACGTTCAGAAAGATGTCTCAAAAACTAGAATGGAAGATTCTATAAATATACTGAATCCACTTGCTAATAGGTAAACCATCCATAAGTAGATCATAAGTAGGCTAAAAATGGTTTGTCCTGGAAATCGGAGGCGAACTTTCTAGGTAGGACAAAATGGCAAATGATAGAACTTCGTTAATTACATGTTGAGATGGCCGATGACTAAACCTAGCCTAAAACAACAAAAACAATTTCAGGTTCATCGATATAAAGAAAGAAACAACAGCAATAAAATCAGAAAATCCCACACAGACTTCAGAAACAGTCGCAATGGACGAAGACGCAACGCACTGCGAGAACGATTCCATCATTTCATTATTGGACCATGTCAATAAAATAGAACAAAACCATAGAAGGTAAGCTCGTATTTGATGTATCTACAGTCATTTTTGTCTTAATAGGGAAGGTAGAAAACACAACTCGCGTCGTGGTGTAATGTGTCAATGTTGCCCTTCGAGTCAGTGAAATGTGAGCGCTGACGCGTGCGGACAGCTACTGCACCTGTGTGCATATGGTAGTAACTCGTATGATACGGTCACAGGGTGCGATTTGCACTGCAGTAACTGTCAGCAATAGCCAATCGCACTGTATAAACATGAACATTACTATAACGGTCTCATCTCGTCGCGCAGTAATATAAAAACACTACCATTTTAGCCATAAATTGAGGAAGAACTCCGTAAGGTCACTTATCTACCAGATTATGTGCGAGACAGATGAGCGATGTGCTGAAAAAAAACAGCCAATAGCATCACTTCATCCGTCACGTGTCATGATACTGTTGGTTGTACTAATATTCTATGCTATTGGTGGATTTATTCCTCGCATAACACTATCCGCTTCGCACATCTCTGATGGATGGAAAAAGCAGCCTGTACCTATATCTAAAAATTAGAGAGACAGGCTAATACGAAGCTTATTCTGCAACGTTTTGATTTGTTCTTACAGTCCTGTAAAGCGACCTCTAGCTGAAAACATCAACGTCATGAACACGCCTCCGAAAAACCCAGAATCCAGCATATCCATACTACAGCATAATAAAATTACTGCCGTTGAAAACGTCAAAAGGTATGTATAATTTTAACACTAACACGAATCTTTTTCCAATGCAAAGTGGTACCTAACACTCGCCATTTTATCTCAATACGGACGTCACGGATGTCAGCTGATGTACAACGTCAGAGTCTAATTTTTGTAATTAAAAATAGTAAAAGCGTCACGGAGTGTAAACTTTTTTCGGCATTATCAAGTACAGTGTCCATTTACTTTGTGCAAATAAAAGTCATTGCCTAAAGTGCTAAAAAACATTACTTACAAAGTATTTCAAGCAAGTGTACTGGGTAATAGACTTTGTGCGCTACCCTATAAGTGAAATAAATTACCTATCTACAGTGAAAGGTTACGATACGTCTTAATTTCTTCTTATAACTGAAGAGGAGTGAGCGGTTAGTATAATCAACAGTCTCAGTGTGTGTGGTGGCACCCTTGATTAATCAAACTACCAATTAATCTAAGTGCGATACTAACGCCATCTAGTGATTGTCATTCGTACACTGCATTGAACTTTGGTTCCGCTATACCGACGCAGGCGCATCCGCCATCTTTCTTTTTGTGCTGCTGTACCTACATAGCTCAGAGCGCGAAATTTGAATTATTTTGTTATTATATTGAATATTATTTCATCGGCTTATCACCAAGATGCTGAAGTGTGCGGCATGCGGCAAGTTTATTGCTTCCAATGGAGCCGCCAACTGCAGCGTGTGTCCGGCGGTCTACCACAAGGAGTGCGTGTCGCTCCCTGAGTCGTCTCCAGTGAGCAAGGAGTGGGCCTGCCCCGAGTGCAAAAGGAAGGTGCGCAAAGGGGACAACACCCCCGTTAGAGGTGCTCATGACAACAGTGCTGGTGCAGGTGCCCCTGCGCCGCGACGTACTACGCCCCGAGTCAACACCGCCGGGTCGTCGACGCCTGCCACTGCGCCCCCACCTGCCACCACTCCGATCACTGTTTCTCTCTCAGCCGCCGCGACAACCGGTGGCGTCACTGCGCCATTGGGTGCGGAAGACGACATGCGGCAGCTACGCCTTGAGCTTGCCCAATGTGTTGCGGAAATACGGGAATTCCGGCAGGAGTTAGCTGAGTTCCGGGTCACCGTCGCGGGAGTCAGCTCCCGAATGGACTGCATAGAGCAGCGGCTTGAGGCTGTTGAGTCGAGGCACGCTGAGCCCAGCGCCGTGGTCATCGAGTTGGAGCACACTGTCGCTCAGCTCAAGCTCGAGATTAACGATCGGGACCAAGAAGCTCTTCTATCTGACCTTGAAATCGGTCACTTACCGGAAGAAAAGGGGGAGAACGTGCTTCATACGGTGACAGTGCTGGCCGCCAAACTGGGCGTCCCCTTGGAGGAGCGCGACGTAGTGTACGCGGAGCGCATGGGCGTGGAGCAGCTCGCGAGCGCTGCGGGTGTGCCGCCGCGAGCGCGCCGTGTCGTGGTCCGACTGGCGCGACGCCACCTCCGCGACCAACTCTTGCAAGCCGCGCGCGTTCGCCGCACGCTCAACGCGGCTGACGCCGGGAGCACGGCTGCGACTCCACCACGTCGCATTTACTTGAACGAGAGGCTGACGCGCGTCAATCGTCAGCTATTTCACAGCGTTCGCGAGGAATGTCGCAAATTGCAGTGGCGCTACTCGTGGACCAAGCGTGGCCGTATATACGCTAGACAAGGAGATGGCAAGCCGGTGCACCTCTTCCGGTCGGAAGCGGACATCAGCCGGGTTTTTTGTGCCGGCTCGGTTTGATTAGTCTTAGGCCTGTCTCTGTAGTTTTTCTTTGTCATTGCCAGCTGTTTTACGTCTGCAGTCCTTTAACGATTATCTACCATTGCCAACTTCTTTTGATTATATCCATTATTTTTTGTTACGTTTATTTACTCAGTAAACTATTTTTTATTACTTGCATTTTTTTCAGAGGCTTGTTATTGCAAAATGTGTATCTCTCAGTACCTTTTGCTTTTGTTTCGTTACAGCTCGTATTTGTTGTTGTCTCACATTATAGTCATATTATTATTATACTAACTTTTTATTATGTTTGTTTACAAATTATGTATTTATTTCTTTTACAAAATTATTTTTCTTTTATGGATCCTATATTTGGTATAGGTAAGTATCTTATCTGCATATTGGTGCGTATCTTTTTCCATACCTGTTTAGGTAATTATGCATATATTAAAATAAACTCAAAGTCGATTATGCAAAGTAGATCCATAGCCAGTAACAATGATTGATAAACTCTTTCAGATAGGTTTGTATAATCCTGGGTCGCTTGGCACTAACCATGATAATATCATAGCATCGTTTGGTAGGTATTCAATGGATTTGATCGCGATAAATGAGACTTGGATGAGGTCTGGGGAGGATGATCGTGCCCCTACCATACCGGGTTATAGGCTGCGTCATGTACCGCGGCCTTCTACGATTGCGAGCCGTGGTGGTGGAGTCGGCTTTTACATAATGAAAGGAGTCCCAGCCCGAACTTGGACTCACCCTGTGGATCCCCTACATAACTCTGTTGAACAGATGTGGCTCACTTTGACCGTCAAAGGCAAAAAACTTCTTATAGGGACCGCCTACAGACCCCAATGGTTGAATGTGGACCTATTTTTTGATGCGCTAACTGACTCAGTTAACGCAGCTCCTAGTTGCGATAATATAGTTCTACTTGGTGATTTCAATATTAATGATAACTGTAAGCTGAGCAAATTCTGTACCTTCCTTGACTGCCTTGGTCTTTCTCAAATAGTATCTATGCCGACTCACTTTACAGATACGTCTGAGTCGCTTCTGGATGTTGTATGTACCAATCTAACAGCAAGGAATATCTTCGACGACCCAGTGGGACGTCTAGCTGGTCACCACCTCATCGTGTGTGAGTTCAAGATTAAGCGCAATAAAATACCACCTAGATTTCTTACTTACCGGCCAACTAAATACATTAATTCTAAATACTTTGATCGCGATTTGGATTCCATTCGGTGGGATTTAATGACATCTCTTGGGAACGTCGACCAAATGGTAAATGGTTTTAACTGCTGTCTACTAACACTATTTGACTTCCATGCACCTATTAAAACTATAACTATTAAAGACCGCTCTTATCCTTGGATTACCTTCACAGTTAAACAAATGATGAAACTGCGAGACGAAGCGCTTCTTGATTTTCATAAAACTAAATCTTTGATCAAAAAAGTGTACTATAAAGATCTTAAATCTGTAGTAAATCGAGCTCTGTTCTTTGAAAAATCTGCCTATTTCAATCAAAACATAAATAATAAACTGAGTGAACCTAAAGCGTTGTGGAAAAGTTTAAAATCAACTTTATTACCCCAAAAGAATAACGAATTGCCATCCTACTTTGACGATCCCGATAAGATTAATAATCATTTTTTAAATATTCCAGGTTCTCTTATTATCAACATGTCTCAGTTGTCCTACTACGAATTTAATAGACACGGCAATGCAGTCTTTAGTATAAGCCCTGTTAGCTGCGACAGAATTATAAAAATAATCAGTTCACTAAAAACGAATGCTGAGGGAACTGACGGTATTAATCTAAACATGTTGCTGATGTCCCTTCCTCAATCATTGGAACTGTTAACTAGTATCGTAAATACATCGATCAATACTTCAACTTTCCCCGCTACCTGGAAAGTAGCTACTGTTCTCCCTTTACCTAAAGTGTCAAACCCTATTGCAATGAAAGATCTCAGACCTATTAGTATCTTGCCCTGCGCATCAAAAATACTTGAAAAGGCAGTTTGTCATCAGCTGACCGACTTCTTAGAAACTAACGAAATACTACCAGAGCTGCAATCGGGATTTAGAAAAGGGCGCAGTACTGCAACCGCACTTTTAGATGTCACCGATAACATCCTTTGTGCTCAGGATAAAGGCATGGTCACACTGTTGGTACTACTAGATTTTTCTCGCGCGTTCGATTCTCTAAATACTGCGTTATTGCTGTCTAAGCTGAGCTATTACGGATTTGATGTAGGTGCTGTAAAGTGGTTCGACAGCTATCTGAGTGGTCGCAGACAGCATGTGAAATTAACAAAAAATGATGGCACTAGCATTTTCTCAGAAGAAATACCGGTAAAAAGAGGTGTACCTCAGGGGTCCATACTGGGACCAACCCTATTTAGTATATATAGCGCGGACATCGTCACGTGCATTGTAAACTGTAAATATCATATCTACGCCGACGATGTGCAGGTCTATATTTCGTTTAAGCCGGAGGATGCTAGTATTGCAATCGGAAAGCTGAACGACGATCTGGCTAGAATATCTTCTTGGTCACATGTCAATAGTCTATTGCTTAACCCACTTAAGACTAAGTTTATGGTTTTTGGCACGAAACATAGACTCGATAACTTACATCTGCCAGAGGACGTCACTATTATGGGCGAACCTATTGAGCGCGTTTACGAGGCACGCAATTTGGGCCTCATCATGGATGTTAATCTTAGTTTTGAAAAACATATTATAGCTACGGTCAGGACTTGTTTTTACAAACTAAAAGTATTATATAATATTAGGCAGTTTATTAGTGAAGAATTACGTATCCAGCTTGTTGAGTCACTAGTACTTTCTAGACTAAACTATTTAGACGCCGTGGTTGGGCCTCGATTGCTTGCTCGCACACAGCGTCTGATACAAAGAGTGCAAAATGCATGCGCTCGATTTTGTTTTAAAATACCACCTCGAAGTCATGTTACCCCATTTTTAAATCAACACTCTATCTTAAGGATGAAAGCGCGTCGAAAATTACATCTTGCCTGTCTACTTTTCGGTATCCTTAAACATAATACACCAAAGTACTTATACGAAAGGTTAACATGGATCTCCAACACCAGAACTTTACGTAAGTGCTCTAAGCAGCTGTCTACCCAACGACATCACTCTGCATCCTTTCGTGGTAGTTTCCGGTATGCGGCAGCAAAATGCTGGAACAACATTCCACCGCCGATCCGTGACCTGCAGAGTGTTCATGGATTTAAACGCAAGCTGAAAGTGTTTCTGACGAACCACCAAAAAGCGTTTGGTTACCTCCAGAACGATATCTCTATTTTATAAATTAAACCCCATCCCATCTTCACTCACCTTGTAGTTCCTTGTATTTCTCATTTAAGTAAGCCTTTCTTTGTCATTCTCAGGATATTTTTACTCTTTACTATATATTATCACTATCGCTTATCGCACCCTCGCTTTAATAGCTAATAGCGCAATCATGTTTTCGTAAATTATACGTAGTTATTATTTTAATATATAAATCTTACGACTTCTATAGTTAGCTCTTATTTATGTTATTTTATTTAGTTTACCTGTAGCATGCTATCCACCTTTTCTTCTTTGTAGCCTCATTGCTCTCATTAAACAGGTGGGTATGATGTTTATGTTAGGTAGGTACTATTATTTGTCTCACTTCATGAATCTATAATTTTCCTTTTTTATAATGTAGGTATGTAAATATATATTAGTATGTATTAGTATTAATATATTAAAATAATAATATATTTAGTATATATTAGTATTATGGTCGTAGACTTTTTATTTATTTATTATTTTCTTTTAATCGGCAGACATCCGTGGTATCTCTAATGGTTCCAACGGAAGATCAGCGTTGTGTTGTGAGACACAACAAATGCTGAGTTGGACGCCTATTTGTGGCCATTGGACGGGCAGTGCAGAGAGATACACATTTTATATTTTATGTTGTCTTTGTGTTTTTAATTACTGTGTGTATTTCATGTTTGTGCCCGTTTACCTATGTGTCATAAATAAATGTATTTTCTTTCTTTCTTTCTTTCTTTCTTTCAATACTAGTGTTAGGTAGGCTTGATTTCCAATAATTTCCATTATAATGGCGCGGGAAAGTACGCGCTTCGTGTTACCGAATTGGTGACATAAAGCACGGCAGCCAACTTAACAAACCCGACAGCCAATCTTTTTCACCTATTTTGCCACTATGAGGAATTAAATTGCTTGTTAGTCTCTAAAACATTGTTCTTGTGTACAATAAAGTGTTATCTATCTATCTAAACTCAGGCTGAGCAAATATCTACATACCGAACTTAGTAACAGTTTTTCACAATATTGACTCAAAGATGCAGGTTCCATTTTTAGTGGGGGTAAATCTGTAGATATAGTTCAGTGGAAAAAACCTTTGGTGTCAGATTATAAGACGCTGATTATTTTCACAGGAAGTTTCCAGATCCCGTAGAGCCTATTTACAAAGAGCCCACAGTCCGGAACAAACAAGAGAAACACAATCTACAGGGCTGGAGCTGTGAGCAATGCAAACATGTATGTAATTAACCCTAAATAGGTTTAAAGTATAGCTGAATAGATTGATTTGAAACAAAGCTATTTTGGATTTCTGCTATTTGAACCGCAATAAAGATAAAAAAATCTATGTGCTAGAAGGCTTCCAGAAAACTATAAAAGGAAGTTTTTTTTCTTCAAAAAGTTGACTAATTTAATCTTATCCCGTTTAGGTAGTTATCGGTCGAGAAGCAAGTTTAAGATTTGGTAGTGAGTTATCGTCTAGAATGGATTGGAATCGTAAAAAAGATGTTGTGCTAAATCTTGTGTTCAGTTCTTCTTTTATTTATGGCCTATGGTATGTCAAGTGAGATAGATAATTGAAATAATACAAGTCAAGTCATTCGTCAAGTCGGCTGTCGTTTGTTTTGAAGGCAAAATGGTGGATAGCTATCCACGGCCTCGGTCACACACAGCGAATATTCGGGGCGAGTAGGCATTCGCAGCGAGTATTCGCTGTGTGTGACCGAGGCTTTAGACATCTCAAGAAAAAATGTGATTGAGAGTTCCAGTTTTCTTTTTTTTTTTCAGTTTTACGGCGAAATATACAAGGATGACCCGGTGATGCTGGCAAAGAAAATAAACGATTGTTCAAAACACCGCGGTAAGCACAACCCTGAGAGACCGAAAACTCCGCCTAATTTCTGGAACCCGCGTTGGAATGTACCTGAAGATACTGAAGAATTCAACAGGCTGAATAACGCTAATTAAATAGAATGATTAACAAACATTGAATAGGATGAATACAACTTGAATTTAATAGAATGAATATAACTTTATATACGTAGTAAAGTTTGCAAAAGGTTTGTATGAAGATGGAAGACCATTTTTTTATATGAAAAGTTTGAGCTGAGTACAATTTTTTTAACATACAGGGTACCATAGACGAATTTAGTTGATATTTTTAAAACATTTTGGAACTTTTGAATTTAGAAAACTAGGGTTTTAAAATAATAAATGATCCAAGTTTAATATCGTATATTATTTTACTTTTAGAATAAAAACCTATAAGGGCATTATAAAAGCGTTTTTTGTTTCTTTTTAAATTTTTCCCATAGAATCATTACCATCATCTCCACACTACGCCCAGGTTAGTTGGTAGATGATGCTAAATAGCATTGAACTCTCCTTTCTACGATTTTAAGTGCAATAAAGAATTATCTAATCTAAAACCCTGTATAAGGCAGTTTGTAAATAAACTAATTTTTTTGTGGCGTCAGAGTAACGCATAACATTACCTTTTAGCTATGCTTTTAGTAGTGTAGTACCTACTCTCTAACTTTGAACACATACTCTGTTTCTACTCGTAGCAGCAATTAGTTCAATGTAAGCAACTTGCATTAGCTACTATATTAGGAAGACGAGGACGGCCGAATGCCCTAGGTAACATTTTTATCTGTGGCTGAAGTACCGTCAGCAAGCAACGTAAAGATGTTGTCCGGTTTTAAGAGAGCTTTTGAATAAGTTTTGTATCTTTTGCAAGGGTTTAGGCAGTTTTCAATGATATAACAGTGCCTTGATCACAAACAAATGTGACAATCGTAAACATTACACTGCGCGGTGACGCTACAACGCTTGGCAGTCGAGCTAGCATTGACGCGCAATATGATTTGAATACGTTCACGTAACGCGGCGACAGACAACTGTCAGATTTGTGCGTGATCACCCCTTACATTTAACTATTTTACGGTGAGCCGATCTCCTATGTAATTTTATAACCTAACGTGATAATTAAAAAATGGTAGGTACTTCAAGGAATCTAAGTATATAGGGCATTGAGTAAAGGGGTCCAGTGTCCAGCCAGGATGGAGTATTAAGATGGCGCGGCGCGGCGGCGTGACACCCAGTTTTCTCGATGTAGACAACGCGAATTCTGTTTATCAAATTACAATTATTCATAAATCGACCTAAGTTGCTAACTGTACTTGCCTACAACTCGTGGCTTACCTAGATTTCTGTCATGACGACTCGTAAGTGAGCGATTCGGTGTGGTAGAGGTGAAGAAACCAGTGGATACCTACTGCATTGCATAGTAGTATGCATTTTAAATGTACATTGTTTAAAGTAGGTAGCTATAGGTTGGTGCAATGTGAATCACCTTTATATTTGCCAACAGTTGAATAACATGACTTGCCAAATAAATGTGTGGGTGGGGCCAGCTGAGAAAAACAAAAATATTTGGAGAACACCTTTTATTTTCTCAATAAAACAGAATATTATAACTTTTCACTAGCTTAATGTTAAAAAAAGGAAATGTAAAATCAAATTAAGTATTAGTAAGAGTTATAATAGTTGAAAATGCTGCATAATTTGTAATGGAGTTAACAGGTCCAACATTGACAAGCTAGCTCCTACACTAAATTACAGAAATACCCTTCAAATTACAAAATATTTAGACACTATTCGGCTTATAACTTTGTGGTACAAATAATCAAATTTGGAAATTATTTAAAAAAATAGTTTTGTTTTATTGTTAGAAACTGAAATTTTATGGGTACTTTGATATACAATATTATTTCATTAATTGCTACAACAATTTTATACAACAGAACTATGAGAGTTTCTTAGCTTTCTGGTATAGGGTGTCGACAACCTTGCTCATATGGTGGATGGTCTCCAAGACAGTCTCATAGGTCTTCTCAAGGGGTGATTCATCAAACACTATAAGAACTCCCTCACCCTGGTCCAGGATTCCATTCAGTTTCTTGTCCAAGATCATCTGGGACAGTTTCTTTTCTACTTGTACTACGGGTAGACGGATGGAACGAGCCACATGGTCCACTTGAACCCTCATGTAAGGTTCCACAATGCGACAAAGGTTCTGCTCCAACATGGTATCGTAGAGAGCTCCAAGGTGAGCCCTAACAACTGCATCCTCTTCCAATTCCCTTTTATATGTTTTGAGTGCAGCTTGAAAATCTGCCAGGGACCGTTTGTGTGATGCAGTTGCTACAGCTCTCATAGCTTCGAGTTCCTTACCGGCATACTTGAGAGCAGTCTTGCTGCCGCATACTGTGGATACTTCCTCTGCCTGGTTCAGCATGATCTTTGACAACAACATGTACTTGAGTGCGGTCAGAGCCTTGGGACTGTCGGCGCCATCGTACCCCTCGAAAGCTTCATAAAAGTATGAGTAAGCAGTTTTAAAATCACGTTCATCGGCAGCATGCAAGATTCCCGACTGCAGGTCGAGAGCAGCTTGCATCTTGGGTGGGCAGTAGATGGCGTTGGCTGTGGTTCGGGCAGAGGTCAGGGAGGCACGGGCTTTTGGTAGATTGCTAAGGGCATGGTACGTTTTACTCTCAAAGAGTAGGACTTCAACTAGTAAATTCTTGTCATCTAACTTTTTGAGTTCCCTGAGAAGTGCAGTGGCCAGCTCCAACGCCTCTGTGTACATTCCAGTGTCGTAGTATAGCGCGATCAGTCTCGCTTCCAGAGACTGTCGCAGGAAAGTGCGTCTCTCTTCCTTGGCCCATTCTATACACTCTTTACACAGCTGGACCTCTATGCCGATTCCCGCTTCCAAGTCCAGGAAGAAATCGACCAGAGATCGTACCAATTTGGCAGCCTTCGCTTTGCTGATCAGACTGAGGAAGGGTCGTGTAGAATTGATGAGCTCCGCCAGTTCTTTGGCCTTGCCTTCCTTCTTGTACTTCTCGCCGAGGTTCAGGATACCTTGTTCTTTTGCTCTTATGTTTTCTTCGTCATCATCGGGTTGTCCGCCAGTGCTAACCATTTTGTCGGTCATGCGGACGTCTTCGTCCCTGTTCGTCGACGAGACGCGTGATCTCTCGATTAACATCGCTCCGGCCATGACGTCTATATTTATACGCTTACACTAATATAAAGTTTATATGGTAAACTATGAAATATTGCTTCAACGATTAGGTGCACTTTTTCTCTGTAATTTTGTGGATATTCGCAAAGTCATCGACGACCTTTTTTTTGGAAACAAATCCTAGACAGACGCGGACTGGGTTGCCAGTAAAATAAATAAATAACGCCAGAAACTATGTACCATAAAAAAAAATACTCTTTAGCTAGGTATGTAAGAAACGAACAAGTCAAACAAACAGATAAAAAAAATTATGTCAATGCATCAATGATAAAAAACTTAAAAAAGCAAAATAGAGTGACTTTGGTGACAGTTAAAGTTAATTCAAATTTCTCTCGAGAATTTCAGCAGGCTTTTATGCAAAATACCGAAAATACCTTTCAAAACCAGTAAATCAGCAGAATAATTTCCAAAAGCGTTTCTGTTGAGTGTCTCAGCTTCATACAAAAAAAACACTCTCTAACAAGAGCTCAGTTTCATTTGCCATGGAGAAACAAACAGAATTTCTATATGATATTATTAGAGAAGTTAAACACTTTTACGAAACTCCTATTGTATATGTAACCAAAAAAGATTATGCTGATATACTATTCAATGTTATGTGTACATTGCGATCGACATTAGAAAGTAATGATAAAAATAAAATTATTGATACGATTGTAGACTTCCATTTGCAATGGCTTCATGCAGTGAATGAAATAGAAAATTTCAAAAAACTTGTGTGTGAAATAGCGAGAGAAGATATTTATCAAGCAGTTAGTTACACCATTGATGCACTATCTGCACGATTGAAGTACTTTCAAAAGTATCTAGAAAAACACCGGTCTGGACTTTCTAACTCTGATCAAGCTTATATAAATGCTGAATTAGAAATAGTTGAAGAAATGCATAAAGACGTTACCTACGCACTTTTAGAAAAGTTAAAATGCTTCAGAAGTTTCGTTGGGGACCAAGAATTTAAAGTAAAACTTGATGATACTATTGATGAGCTGTTACACTGGTTTGATAAAATAAGTGACAGCATGTGTCATCAAGTAAGTAAATACATAAATATAAATGTACCCCATCTGAACAGTGATCTAACTAAAACATTGAAGCAAATTGTAGATGAACTTCATAGTTCACAAACACCATCAGCTGTAAAAATGCTAGATGCTTTAAAAGAGAAAGGTAAAGAAATAAGTTCAATGATTCGAGGTACTGCTGCCCATAACCTTGAAATCAGTAAAGTAATTGAAAAAATTAATATCCTGGATGATCGTATTAGAAGACTTGAAACTGAACCCACATCTGCAGCAGTTATGGCCTTGACTTATAAGAAGGAATACCTGGAGAAAAGGCTTTTTTCTCTGGAAAACTTAAAGACTACTCTAAAAAGTCTACACAAACTTGCAGATATACAGCTAGAAAATGTTGCTGAAGAGGAACTTTGTGTCTGTGAAGATTTTTTTAAGTTTAGAATTTTCAATCACGCTCTTCCGTTAGTGGAACGGGAAAGGCTTATTACTGAACTTTGCTATCTCTGGGATTTGGCAATATTTGGAGAACGTGATAGTCGTAAATCTATAATTTCTATACTCAGTGCTGCTGATATTAAAGAAGAGTTCACTGATGATCTTGGAACATTTTTCATAGATGAATACAGTCGGAAAATTTATAAGAAACTAGATGATGACGCTCTGTACCAACTAAATGAGATGAACGAACTTGTTCCGCTCGCAGACGATGTAGATCATGTTTATTTTTACGACGAATGTGGTCGATATTTTATTGATCCTAAAACAAGGCAGCGTGTATATAAAGCTGATGGTACAGCCAGCGAGTACATGATGGATTCAACAGGGGTTTTATTGAAAGTCAAGGAAGAAAGAGATGGTGTTGTTTTTTACTATGACAACTATGGGCGCTATTTTATTAATTCAGATGGAAAACATATTTATCGTGACGGTGACACAGCGAGTGAATATGAAAATGATGGTTTAGGTAATCTGGTACGCATTCGTAGCCATCCAGACTTATTTACGCTTTGCTCAGGTGATGCCAACGTGACTGAAGACCATAAATATCTTAAGCAAACAATTGGTAAAGCTTTACGGGTTTCTATTGCGGATTGTATTATACACCAACCAGCTGATCCAGTCAAATACTTATCTGCTCGATTGATAAAGTTTAGAGAAAATATGGAAATAAAAGAGAAACGAGCAACTGAAAAGGCAGAACTAGATGTAGAAAGAGAAATTATATTAGCTGAAGAACGTGCTGCTGCGGAGAGAGCTGCAATGGAAGCAGCATTACTGGCACAAGGGGGAAGTGAAGCCAGCTATGATTCTAACATACTTAAGTACAACTCGATGCACCCTGATGATACACTATCAGTCGGTAGTACAAAATGAACGATGATTTATGGATAATACAGTTTAATTTAATTTGTCACATTGTTATTATCACTAGAGTAAGTAGTGCTTTTAAGTTTTATGTTTGGTTTTTAAGTAGGTACTTAAATTTTTCACCATTACTTACGAATTTTTCTTATTCCCGGTATGTAGGTAGCTGCCTAGTTATTATAGGTACGTGTACTATTTACGAGTGCCCACGTAGGTACCTACATGTCTTTATTAAGTAAAATATTCAAAAACAATTAAATAATTAGTCAGGCTCGGTCGTTGATAGACTACGGGTAATTATAATTACTGTTTGTACTGCATACTATAGTTAGAAAAACCGACTGTGATAATGATTATGATGGTGGCAGATAGTGACAGGAAAGCAAACCACGCAATTTAGATTTCATTTTTGTTTGTAGATGTCATGTTTTTTAGTTAATTTTATTTAAAAGTTAATTGCTGAACCGATATTGATGAAATTTTTACGGGATCAATCTAGAAGTACTTACCTATATTTTGGACCTAACTAAACAAAAAAGGTGGAGTAGTGGTAGTATGATGGATGGGTGAATCAAAGGAAAGATTAAATGTTTATCGGGTGAGAGAATAGGTACCTAAGCTAAACACCTTCCGTTGATCTACCCATGGGGGATGGATCAAAAGTGTTTAATTTGTGATAGTTCGAACATTTTGTTATTTGACTCCTTACTTGCCTGAACTTTACGGAATATGTCTATGGTAAAATTAACGGAAAAATGTTAAGCAAGTAAAATTACATTGGGAAAGCTTTGGGGAAAGCAAACAACATGCGTATACTACTAATGGATTATTATATAATAACTAATACGTGTTATTATCTATCTATAGTAGATATTTTATAAATGGCAATTTATTTTATTTTCCTATGCTATCTGTGCGTAGTTTATTCTTTTGGTTCTGTGGAGAAAAAAATATGACAGCTGCGCTAGGTAGGGATGCCAACTTAGCTACGTTATAGCTAGATCTAGCTATTTTCATCTTCTACCGAAAAACAGAAGTGTTTTAAGATTGACGACATTGTGAGGTTGTCTCTTTGTCTATGCACTCGTATTTCAAAAAGTAGGGATTTAATTTGTATGGTAAAAATTGGTAAAGCCATTGCCGAGTTGCCAAGTTGTAAAGATAAAAGTATACATAAAGCAGAACAAAAAAAAAAAACATTTTATCCACAATATCCTCTATTACCTAACCTACTACTGATTGGTCAATGGTCATGCATGGTGTTACTTAGCTGATGACTATTAGAGATGGGCGTATTCGTTTTTTCACGCAAACGGTTACAGTTTGCATATCGATATCGATATCGGTTTTCAAATATCGATATGCGCTTCGTGTTTTCGCGCCGCTAAACCATGGACCAATAAAGTTACAATAGAAAGTAAACCATATTTATTGCTAGCGACCTATGACATATTTTTACGCACGCCATTAGCATGCAAATATAGCTAACGTTACGTCATTAATATTCACTCCATCTCTTTTTAACCAGTAAAAAATCATACTTAGAAAGGGAGGTAGCGAATATTTGTAGTTTCGTTTTGTTCGTGTCTTTAGGGTAACAGTAGAGGTTTTGATTAGTTTTCATGATATCGATTAAGTGGATATAAATATCGATATGGTATGATATCTAACCCATATCTGATATAAGTTACGTTGCGATATAACGAACTCATGTTTAGTGACTATTCTTCAAAGTTACCATACCAGTTGGCATCACTGGCCTGGCGCGGCGCTGCGTCGGCCATTGAATTTATTCGGAAGAATCGAAAGAAAGAAATTCTGTTTTATTTTACTCATTCCTTTGAATTTTATTCTGAAAAGCAGTCGTTTACCTAGTGTCACATATTTTTATCGAACTCGTTTCTATTCTATAACCATCAATTTGATGGTGAATACTAATCGACGTTGTTTTGTATGCAACGAGAAGACGTGATAGCGAAAAGTAATGAGGTGAACCCAGTTAAAAGTGCCTGCCTACGTACTTCCTACAATAATTATTTGGTGTTACAAGGTCTTTAGATATTCTGTGTAAATTAGCATGAATCTGAGTGACGTATTGTGTATTGAGTGTTTCTATCACGTACGGAGGTGTACACGCAGTCTCGCAGACCTCACAGTCAAGGTTTGACCGTTCATCGAGCACTACCAAAAGGACATTCGTCGGAAGGACTTTTATTCGATGGCATAAAGTGAAGGTGCTTGTAAGTGATCGGTTGTGATGAGTCCGAAGCCACCACCGCCTCCGGGGCCGCCGCCTCCCCCCGGCCCACCGCCGCCACCTATATTTGGAGCAACATCGAAAGGCGGCTCTGGGGATAATAGAAATGCCCTCTTGAGCTCTATCAGACAGGGTGCCAAGTTGAAGAAGACTGTTACAGTGGATAAAAGTGGACCGTACATACCTGGAAAAGCGTCAAGTGTAGGTAGCAGTTCTTCTGGAGGTAATGGCACACGGAGTGCTGCCCCTGTTCAGAATGGAGGTGGTGGTCCTCCTGGGCTCGGTGGGCTGTTTGCTGGAGGCATGCCTAAACTAAGATCTACAGGAAAGTTGGCAGGTATAATCAATTCATTATTGTTGTTATGTTCAATGCACTACAGAGTGTTAATTAAATAAAATCAGTTGCAGGGTGATGTAAATACCTAATTACAGTATGATAACCATCCCTAAAACTCGGAATTTTAATAAGGTATCTATTTTAACCTTCTTTCATGGAAAATATGTGAAGCATCCCCAAACTGAAATCCTGGATCTGCTGATCATAAGTACCTGCTTTAATCTTGGGATAAGTTTTGGTAACCAATTCAAATTGAGTAATTCAGTCACTATTTTGAACAATATCAGTTGTTTAAGCGTCTACGTAACTCCTTATCAGTTGATAACAGCTGATAGTACTGAGTGGCTTTATAATTAAAGATAACTGTTTTTTCTATTTGTTTATCAAAACATAGACAACAACCTAGAAAACAGTAAAAAAATATAGTCTGACCATGCTCATGCATTGGAATAAATAGAAAATACCAAAAAGATTTGTGGGCATAACTTTACATTAGTAAATTTCATGTTTGGCTTTTGAATGTGATTTGATGTAGATCAGATAGCCTTTTGTAACAGTTAAAGAATGGAATGATGAGGAGGTGCCTAATTTCTACAAAGCCTAATTAGGCATGTAATGTAATTTAGTATTAGTAGTCTATTATATAATTAGACATACTAGAATAGGTGTGTTGTGATTCTCACCAAGTTGATCTCTAGCCTTTTAACAAAATACAAAAAAGCGGTCTTCATGACCCATGTCAGGTGGTAGTGTAACTGAAAATCATGTTAGGTAATGAAGGGTTAAAGCCCTTTGGTGGCCCTATAGTGAATGTTACAGATACCAAATATTCAATGTGAATTGTAGTAAAGAAGCCTAACCTGGTGAGGTATAAAGTGGTTTTTTACAATATTTAAATTTATTTATTTTCCAGGCCCAACACCTAATGGTCAGATCAAGACTGACGCGCCACGGTTTCCTCCACCACAACCGCAAACTCTTCCAAAGACCTCTCCTGAACGAGTAAGGCCACCCATGCCGGCTCCACCAATTAGCAACATCAGCGCTCTATCCGCAGTCTTATCCGAAGCGCTAGCCAATCGGGAGAGAGATACACCTAGGGAGTCACCGAGAGAACCAATCAGGGAACCTCCTCCAAGTAGACCGGCTGTAAGAAGACATCCAAGCGATAACAGGATGAGGGGACCACCTCCGCAACCGCCGACGCAGAAACAGATGCCGTTGGTAAGTGCTAGGTTTACTCTGCGTTTGCGTGTGCTATACTCAAGTCGAAAGTCAAAACAAATGTACAGACTCGGGGCTCTGTTTTATTCATTTTTGAACAGTTCACTTCGAATTTGGGGCAATATCGTATCAAATTCAAAGGGATTTAAAGATCACCGATTGCTGATAGTCAGACCTACGTAAATCCTAGGGTATTAAATAGTATTAATGAAATGTGAATAAAAATATGAAGCATATGATATATTTTTGTACCTACGCCAAGTGTCAGCGTATGAAACGTGCAGTGTAACGAACGCAATACAATACAGCGAAACATAATGCGCGACCTATTTTGCGTTATTACTGCAATTATTTGGATTCTGATGTATGGTGCATTCGGGTACTTAAACACCGCCGAGCAATCTCACACGAAATACATTTTTCACTTGTTTGACTCATGCATTAGTATACATACACCTATTCACATTCAGGCCAGTGCCTTGATCACGAATAAATGTGACAATCTGTGCGGTGACGCTACAACGTTTAGAAGTATCGAATACGTTAGGTCTACGTAACGTGGTGACGACTGTCAGATTTGTTCGTGATCATCCTGTGTATTCAGAAAACTCAAGCGTGAGTCGCGGCTTATAGATGTTCTGATGTATGGAAGTATGCTTCAGCACTGAATACGAGTTTCAATCTACCTAGTCTTACCATATCGGCCTTTGTGCGCTGCCAATTGTTTTGATAACTGCTCCAAGAACGTAGAACTCAAACTCATAATAATTTTAAAGAAACTTACTAAATTCACGCTTGCGTTTGAACGTACCTACTAAAATACATTTGTGTAAACCTTTCGAATCACTGCGGAACTCATAAACACTACCTTGGCTAAACAGGAGCCACCGACATTATTATGCTCATCAATAACGTGCTAGTATCCAGGTTAATACGACATGTCAGTATATAGTCTGACTGATGGAATCGATACGACCGTTTGTGTCGTGTGACCTTAATGTCCAGCCAATGACCCTCATTGTTCAAATTGCGTTCCCATGTCTGGTGCAATTTTGTTATCAAAATCTGTGCGTATACATGTGTACTTTTTGTCCCGTTAGCCATCCGTAGAACAATGTCAGATCTCTGAAAGGGTATCGTTATAGGGATAGGCAAAGTCTTCCTATCTAGTATCAAAATCGAATTATTAAAAGATTGTCACCTATTGTTGTACTTTCTGGGTGGATTACGAACCCTGCTATCTCAATCCGCCAAAGTAAACAGGCTTATTCACATCCCAAAAGCAACCCAGCAGAATGTTCGATATCAATCGCTTCAGATTTTTTATATTTGTGTTATCATTCGGACAAAATTATGTTTGTAATCTGCGAGCTCAATAAAGCCCACGTAATATTTGCGTAAGAATATCCTTAGCGGGGAGGTTCAACTATAAATGTCTATAGCGATGTTTGTCGGAAAGATACGACGCGGGTGGGTGGAGGTCTAAATCGGTCTGTTTGTTGCTTGATGTTAGCCTTGCTCACAAGTCGGCCAAAAGTAGCATGTTCAGTTTTCAATGCTACTTTTTGTCTTACCCCTTTGGAGGATCAAAATATCCTGTCTAGTGTTTTAATTTTTGATAACTTTAATTTTGATGACTGATCTAAAACAATGATGAAAGATCTAGATTGAAAATTACGAGGTCGTGTCGTTTTGTTGTAGTTAAGTAGGATACTTATTATGCGTCACGACACCCCGTGTCCTGAATATGATGCATGCATGAAGCTGAGAGATAAATAACCGCTGGGCTGGACCAACGTCGACCACGTACGTAAAAGAGAGAAGATGAGAATACTGAGTCTATAAAACAGAATTATCATTTTATTAGGCGTTTAATTGACAAAACATTGAACATTGAACACTTTAGTATCTACAAATACTTATTGTATTGCATACTTTACTTACGCTATAAAACTATTTGAGTATACTAAGTTTTTTTAAGTAGTATTTTAATAACTGTAATGGAGTAGAAGAGTTTGGGAAAAAATATCTGTTTTATCTTATTGTTGTCGATTCTCATTCCCATCAAAACTTGTCATGGGTACTCGCAAGGACGCATTTTACAAATTCCTCAACTCACAGCCTCTCAGTCAAGATAATGACGTGCAAACACGTTTTAATTATACGCGTAAAACCTCGTTAGCAAAAATTATAGTTAAACACAATCGTGACATAAAATTACGAGAGTAAGCTGAAGTTTTGAAATTACGTAATGTTGAATATTTAAAAAAGAAAAGATTGAATCTTGAGCTGTTTAAATAATCTTAATATTAAGTTTAATTATGGAAAGTTATGAATTTTAATCAAAATCATAAAATGCAAATTTATATAAGACGATGCATGATACATTAAATAGGTAATTGATATACATATAGATGTTTAAATTAAATGGATGTTCAACTTTGTCGTTAGAAACAACTTTTTTTTTACCCTATCATACAAAAGTTGATTGATACTCGATATCAAGGAGAAATTAGCAATGAATTTATAAATGTAGATAACAACAGTGTTATCAAATCTACAGAAAATTTACTGATTATTTCGAATATTTCGAACTTATCATCAGTGAATTAATAACAACCAACCAACGCACTGGAATTAGATTAAAAGAAACAGGTGTAAAGATGGAAGTTGCGGACGAAGAGTTCTTTTGGTATTGGCCACGGGTAAGTAGGATAGCATTTTATCTTTGAATTTAGATTGTAGATGCTCCAATATAAATAGATGTGAAACCATTTTTGCCCCCAAGCCTTCAGAGAACTACCGCGGCGTAGAGCGCGGCCTAGATCCAGACTAGATCTATTAATAAGTTTCAGCTATCTTCTACCAGAACATAGACAGAATACTGCCTTTGAAATGTCAATACTGAAGACACATTTGATTGTCTAAAACAAACAGTTAGAACATCCACGCTGAATAACGCTCTTTTGTGTTTTCAATTACTTTGAATTTTATAAAACAAGGTGTAGGTGAATATATTATTCATTGTGTGATATATTGAATGCCCTATGTTTTAAAGCGGCTGAACTATGATCGTAGCAATTGAACATAATGCAAAACAAAGCTGTAACAGTCCGGATTGGAACTGTGGTTGAGAGTAACCCACTCTCGACCACAGTTCCAATCCGAATTCACGGAATTTAACAGAAGTAATGTAATTTTTCAGTACAAAATGACACGAGATCAAATCCGGATCCAATTTTGAACGGCGGTGGTCAAGAGTAGCCCTACTGATCGTAAATGTAAACGAATACATATCTCACATGGCTATATAGAGCCTATAGCTACGCACGCAACTAACGCAACATTAATTATTACTAAGCAGGCAGGGTTTCCATAGGCTTTGGCTTGGAACTCTCCCAAACTCTAATGCAAGTGAAAATGGAACAGCCTCTTGACTTGCCCTAGAGATCGATTTTAGGCCGAGAACCGCGAACCGGTGTAAGCCGATGTTCACGTATAAAAAGCGGTTATTGTAATTGTAACCAAATGTAAATTAGTCCGCTTATGTTTTCTTATCAAAACATTGGCCTAATATGTTTAGCTTCTGTACTGTCAGAGGTTTTACAACATAAAGCTTTGCATGGTCTGTATCAATCGAGCCTCGCGGTCAATTACGGCCCCAGTTTGACTCTAGTTTTTTATATAAAGGGGGCAGTTTTACTATAGAAAACGACGAGTAGGATCGCGTTCGGTGTATTTGTATGAAACTAAATGGCTCGTATGTTGAAGTAGCGTAGATTTATCTATGTTTGAATCTCGTCTCGATGCAGACTCGGTACCATACGATCCTCTTGACTTTCAGGGAACTCTATTAGCGCGTGCACACTATGCCCATGCCACTGCCGGCATGAATGCCGCGATTAATTCCGGAATTATTGCCACAGCAACATCGCCTTTATTCTTATACCGCGTTCACACATGCCCATGCCGCTGCCGGCATGAATGCCGCGATTAATTCCGGAATTATTGCCACAGCAACATCGCCAAGTTCATGCCCTAGCTCCTTGGTGAGAATAAAGGCGATGTTGCTGTGGCAATAAGTCCGCGGCATGAATGCCGGCAGCGGCAATGGCATAGTGTGAACGCGGTATATCACCAAGTTTGATACACTACCTCTTGTACAACATCTCTAAAACAACATAAGTGCAATATACGATTTGAATTTGAATTTGAAGTACCCGGAAGAGGATTATTTATTTTTCAATTTTTACATAACTGTTTTTAAGTTACATCCTGTTTCTCTATCTGTAAACAGCGGCCTTATTTCTGTTAAATTCGTATGGTCCAATCGATCTAGCAACGGGTGTAGTCTTGAATTTAAATTAGTAGTAAAGTAATGCGACAGATGTTTTTTTACTGTCGTCTAAACATTATTAGCACACACACCACAATGCATGCATGTGTCTATTATTTTTATAATTATATTTTTACTAACTTTGTACGTTTGTACACGTATTACATCTAGTGTGAGAGATTACTTAATAAGAATAATGAAAAAATCTCTGTCGAGAAACCTTAGAAACGTACAGTTTTTTTATACAAACAAGGCTGTCCGTCAATTTCTACTCAAGCTTATTGACTTTATTAATAGGTCTCTAGTAAGGTAGGTATAATAGGTACATCTTTACATTTACTAAATTGATGGTATCTATTTCGCAAGTGCTATGGCCTTCGTCATCCATTAAATTTCCCTAATGGCACATATTTCGTAGTTTTGCATAAAACTGTACTTACTGACTTAATAAAAATAGTCCTACAGCGTTCAGGGAAACCAAAAAGGATAATTTAATATCTTTTCCTTGTCATGTGTGTTCGACACATCTATTTTCGTTTGGTTCGTCAATCATCTCTAATGCTCTTTATTTACTTAACTTTAAAACGTACTTTACTTTAACGTACGTAACTTTAAAATCACGACTGGAAGAGATTACTTATTGATTACTATTGATGTATATATCCTGGTGACCAATTTGTTAGTAAATATTTATCATCAAATACCGTCTGACGTAATCTTTACTATAGTATATCATCTCATACGAGAACTTGCGCACTCAGTTTTATGGTATAAAAAATCAATAGCGCCACTTCTAATTAGATACTATGTAATATTATGACGTCCGACCTGTACCATGGGTATGTCATTAAATCAAGTTATCTTGATTAGTCACACCAGAAGTACTATCATTCCGACCATGAACAGATGAATCATTTCCAAGATTGTTGTCACAAGTCACAACTACCTATTCACTTCGAAAGAAGTTCTTTGTCTATCGAAAGAGAAACATCACGACTTTTTAACTATTGTCTAGTATTCCCATACATTCGTGTTTGAAGGCACTTGGAATAAAATTAACCAAATAAACCTATTGCATATAGAGAATTTGTTTTGTAGCTTCAAGTTTCACATGTTTAAAAGAATTTAGTCGTCGGTCAATAAACTGTTTTTAAACGTTTAAATCAAGAACAAGTTTTCATGTAAATAATCTAAACAAACATCGTGTTTATCACGTTTCGTGTTTTAGTTTATTGAAGAAGTTTCACATCTCGCAAAAAATGCTGTCAACATTTTCCTTACATATTTGGCATTAGCAAGGGTGGTCCAGCTTACAAATTATACAACACTGTGCCAAGTTTGCCAAGTTGTAGGAAATTTTGAATGACAGAACAGATGGTACTTATAACTACCCAGATTATTTGATTTTCGAATGTTTACCGAAAACTGGATATTAGAATTCAACACGTTGAAAAATTCATAAATCCTTTCAAACAATAAAACCCCAAAATTGTTTGTATCCTTTAGTTGTTTTGAATTTTAAAATTAAGACGGGTTCTGCAGGTTTCGTATAAGGCCACACCTGCTTGGACAGATGTGTTTCTTTTGCTTCACTGGGCTTATTTGCCGCTGGTTGCCATCTGTGAATATGACTGGCCTTATCTTGTACAGATTTTATGAATGAATGACGTATGCTTTGAAAGAAAGCAAATTTAACATCAGGTGTGTTGGCAGCCAAACGCTCAGCTATACATCCTAAAAAAAAAGCAAATATTAAAAGATCGTGCTTACAAAATTTTTCATGGGTCCATCTGTAAACTATGGAATCCGGGATCTTTTTGAGTCGTTTTATAACCCTAATCTCTACGCATATTCCTCCGAAAAAGTTGGTAAAACTGAGAATGTTTACGTGATCCGCTGTGGACTTCATTCATCGCCAAACTAACCACTCGTAACATAGCGTGGGTAGTGACCAACACTTGTTAATCAAGGTCAAGATGATTTTGACGGTAATTGAATAAATTAATGGGTAGTTTTCTTTCGCCAAAGATGATAGGATAAAATGATAAAAAGGAGACTGTTACGTTAGTACTCTTTGCTTTCATCGATGTCAGTACCCTTCTAAGGCGCCCTAACCCTCGTCTTTTGATGATGTTTGATTGTTCATTCGATTTTGTCCGGGATATGACGCCATCACCTGATGAGAATTTGTTAATGCATTTCAAAGCAGGGGCCTTAGACAAGAAAAGAAACTCGCACAGATTAAAACAATTAATTTTTAACCTAGCCTACAAGTTTCCTAGTATTCATTCATACGCAACCAGTTAATTGTGCGTCGCGGTAAAAAGGCTCTCTAGTACCTTCACCGAAAGTAAACACTTTCCATTGCGCAACCGCTGGCATTCCGAGGCTTTTTGAGACCCACTGTCGCGTCGGTGGTATAGTCAACTGCAAACATATTTGATGCTAGAATTTTAAAACTTCAGATTTACGCTGGAGTCGTCTATGTATCTGAAAATGTTTACATAATACTAGTAGTTTCACAGTATTGGTCTAAATATTACAGAAATTCACTCCCAAAGTTAATCTCGGTAGAGATTATGGATCCGATTTTTGCGCTAGGCAGTATGTCTGTTCCGTTTGACTATCTTATAGTCAACATATTATTATGTTATTTTCGCGCTTGACTGTATCTACCTACAGTTTTTTTAATTCTGTAACGTCCGTTGAAGGCGTGCGCTAATGTTATCGTTTATGTTGGTGGAACAAATTGGGCGAACTCTTGCTTAATCTCATGTCACTGGGAGGTGGATCACCTTGCTCTTCGAAAGGCCTTGTTGCGATGCCCGCGATGATCAATGGGCGACGATGGACTTGCAACTGCTCACTTATGGAATGCTAAATGCTCTACGTACTACTTAGTACTCAACCCACAGACAGAGCAGGTTCAAAATAAACCCAAAGATATCTAACGTCCGAATACTGAAACGACACTCGAAATTTTAACACCACTTAAAACTGCCTGTGTAATTTTTGCCTCACTCATTAGTAAGAGATGGCAACTGGCAGAAATGTCCAACACTGGACGATTGCCATAAAAAAAAAAATTTAAAAAAAGAGATGGCAATAATTAATATCCAAGTAGCGTTTCAGTATTCGAACGCTAGTCATATTACAACTCTATTGATCGACTCTACCACTTCATCATATGGTATGGTTCAAATTTCGCTTATATTAACTGGTAGAAAAAGCACACTCCAAGTGGAAAAGTTGAAGATACTTGACCCTGTATATAAACTGCAGTTTGCCGTTACCAAGTTTCTAATAGTTTCCTTTTCGAATTAAATCAGTGATTCAACAGCATTAACACATAAAGGATCGTCTGTCTCGCAATCGCACCGCAAGTACTTACTTACTTGCCTTATTTTCCTTCGAAGCCTTCAATAATCCATCATTTGAGTCATCACGATGAATCAGTTGACTTGTACAAATCATGACATTGATGCGTCACAGGGAATGTATCTTGTTTTAGCTAAGTTGAAGATTATGTAAGTTAACATTTACTTTCAATGGCTCAAGTGTAAGCGAACAGCGATTATTGTATGATTGAATAAAGAGAGTGCAAAGTAATGGCGGTAATTTTTTTTTATTTTTTTTTATGAGCTATAGCTAAGCATTTGGCTGCCAGCACACCTGGTGGTAAGTGTAGCTGCAGCCTAGGGTTAAGAAGGTTTGTGAAAGAATTGGGGTTGTTGAATGTTGACGAACTTACTAATCATATTCTCGGACTATGGTTATCGTATTTAGTTTTGTACTATACATAGATGCCTGGTTGCCACAAAGAGAAAGATATGTAGAAGCTGACGGAACCCGAGACGTATGCTCCTACCAGGAAGATCCCAGTTCTATGAATTCGGCACACGTTCAGATTCGTACATGGGAATCCCACTAATATTATAAACTAGCTGATACCCGCGACTACGTACGTGTGCGAAACTTTCCACCAAAATATCTGTCACCAGCATACGATGAAGCTCGTAGCATTTGCTACGCGAACGAAGTCGCAGGCGTAAGCTAGTATTGTAATAAGTAGGTACGCGTTGTACTTGATAGTCGTCTGTTTAACTTTCGAGCTTCACTAACCGCTCCCTTCTGTCTGACTCATAATAAGATTAAATACCTAATGTGATTCAGTTTTCAAATCAGTTAGTGTAATTACGTCCAACCTCATTACATAGAAATGATTTAAAAATTCGATTTAGCTAATATACCTATAATTTGTGGTTTTCTTTACTTTTGCGCAAAATTGAAATTAGGTAAGTAATTTATAAATGATCAATTTATTTATTTATTTATTTATTTAATAACTAGCACGGGATTAACCAATTACACTAATTAATTAGACAGTAAAATTAGGTACACACACATAAGTCATTAGATAATAATAATACAATAAAATTCATTACATTAATTAATAAAAATAAAATTCATAACTTAGTCAATAAAATAAAATGTCATACAAAAATAATTATAATATTATTGCCTCGCAGTATTTTAGGCATTCCGCCATAATTTGCGGCCAGTTGTCGGCGAACACATCATCAATACTACATAGTACCTAATATAACTACATAAAACCAAAATATATGAAAGGATAGTACTAAAAAAAATTGGTCTCGAAATCAGAAACCATCTATGAACATCATCAATCATCATCATCATCAATATATATAAAACTCTTTTGAAGCTGACAGAGAATCAACGCACAACCTAAACCATAAGTCCTAGAGGTATGAAATTTGGAGGGTAGTATTCTTATATAGTGTAGAGGTGCACTAAGAAAGGAATTTTGAAACATCACACTCTAAAAGGTAGAACGCGAGCAACGCCGCGGGCGACGGCTAGTTTATGAATATAATCCGTATGGAGTCTCGATCCGAACTCGAGCATAGATATTTGTATGCAAAAATTTTAACTCAAATCTATGCTTATAGTAATGATTTCTGTATCAGCATACAGCCTGTGCATTGTGTGCATTTTATGTCGGTCGGTATGCTGTTCGTTTTAGGTCGGCCAGTTAAATATACTAGAATAGCGACCCACGCGTTGCTGAGATGATACACTACTTTTGTGGAAAACACATTGCGTAGTTTTTTAACCAACTTCAAAAAAAGGAGGAGGTTCTCAATTCGGTTGCATTTTTTTATGTGTATTACCTCGAATATCTGTCATTTATGAACCGTTTTTTATCAAAATCGGTTCAGTAGTTTGGCAGTTAAAAAACTTCATTCATGTACACGACATTGCGTATTTTGCTTTCCTGTGGTATTTACGATCAATAGTCTTAATTAATTGCCATCATCATCAATTGATGATGAAGGCGTATCAAATTGAAGTCTGTTTTTCAAGTTTTTAAACTTATAAATTATTCGAACTAGCAGTCATAAGTTATCTCAACTTTTGTTTTTTTTTTGTCTATTTCTCTTACGTAGTTATTGTCATTTGGTTTTATTTCCAGAGTTCATCGGACTCCGTCCTCACAACGGGCTCCATATCGGAGCGCATCAGTAATCTGCAACAGCAAGGCGTGGAACCGCCGTCTCATGTCACCCTCCAGAGGAACAAGAGCTCGCTACACACACACCCTCAGAACAATCTGGGTAATTATATAATAATCATTGATCAAATATTATCTGAAGTCTCATAACGGGCTCTACATTGGAATGAATCAGTAATCTGCAACAGCAAAGCGTAAAATTTCTCTCTGCAGAGGGCCTTGTACAAGTTTTCAGTGTATAGTTTGGGTGTGAAACGTCTGACGCCCTGCACACCAGTGGGGCTCGATTCACCACTTGGGTGAAACGAGTTTTCGGCCGAAATATGACGTCATCCTTATCAAAGAAAATCTCTGCCGAAGTGAGCATAAGGCCCTAGAAACTTCTATCCAGTTCTACCACTTTTCGAAAAAACTTGCCATGTAAAATGATCCTAATTTAAAATTCTTCAAACATTACAGGTGGCAGTATGACCTCTTTATCATCAGCCCCACCCACCCCTACTCCGTCATCATCGCTGTCAACGTCCGACCTATCTGAACGACCCCGAGTGAGCCACGGCAAACCAAACCTGGCTCCGAAACCACCTACTATGGATAGCAGGCCTGCGCAAGTGGAGAATAGGCCTTCGCCGCCGCTGAAGAAACTCATCACTAATGGGAAGATCGCTGCCAGGACACAGAGTATGAGAGCACCAAGGTATGTACAGTTCCTTCTATTAACCCTCGAATGATAAGAGTACGTTAGTGGCTTCCAAGTTATGAGGTCAGAATATTCTGAGCTCTGGTACCAAGTTTTGAGGAATCTTAGGCATCATTGCAGCTTCAAAGTTTCAAACTGCAATTATGCCGTTTAATTCAAGTTTGAACATTTGTTTCATCTCAATGCTGATTTTTCGAACTGGAGTCCATGCACCAAGGCCCTGCATATCATGATGAAGAGAAACTAAGGAGATTTCCAAGAGCGGGATTCAAGTGTCTGTTTAAGTCAGCTGCTGCATACAATGTTTACAAAGTATTTCATTTCATATAGAACAGCTGATTTTCTGGGCTAGGGGTTTCCAAGGAAATATTTTCCTTAACAATATTCTTCCTTCCGCCATAAAAAAAAAACAGTTACAGGATTATAGTTATTCATAGAATGCATAAATAAACAAGGATATTATTATAACTTGTAATTTGTTCTAACAGGAATATTTAGTAGTATCCTTATTGTTGTTTAATTTTACATTACACAGAATAACTAAGAAATATGAGTGTTCAATATGTCACCTAATGTTCAGTGTAAATACTAGCATTCGTCAGCGGTTTTACTTGTTATCTTATGCATCGGTTTCGTCTGTACATAGAAAGAACTCATTAGATACTGTTGAAACCGAAATTTTTGGTTTCTATGCCTGATGGAGTGTAACTCTGAATGGTTCACATTTTTTATGTCATCACTCATCAGCAATCAGTCAGTATTTTAAAATTTATCTTACCAAGAGGGATCCTAAATCAAATCCTGAGGGTTCATTAAATCTGCATTACCAGTATCTAACATCGTGTGAACGATTTTTTTTAATTTGAATCAAGATGAACGTTACTTCCTAGGTCGCCACCAGTATCGCCCTCGTCGCCACAAACAGGCGGATCGAGGCCATTCAACTTACCACCCGCGCCTGTTAATCCACCCATTGGGACCAAGAATCCTGCTTCACATTTTGGTAATACATTTTTAAATTTTTATGTCAAAGGTTTCTCCCAAAAACTTTCTATTCTTCAAGTTCTTACTTAAAATTGCATGTAGTTTGTCATAAGGGTAGGCTAGGTAGAGGAGGCAAGGAATTTCACTTCCTAGTATTCATACATTACTAGTTAAAAATTAGGATGCAATCTACTACTTTCATCGACAAGCAGAGATTTAAATATTTTTAAAAATTCTGAAACACCTGTCAAGTCAATTTATTTGAGGAATCTATGTACCAATTTTGAAGGGTCTATCATGTACGGTATATTAAAGAAACGAATTATTTAGTTTAAATCTTTGACCCTAAATTTGGACCCATTAGGGTTTGACTTTTCAAAATTCCTTTCTTAGTCCAAATTTCATATCCCTAGGACTTATACTTTAGAGTTTGACTTTTCAAAATTCCTTTCTTAGTCCATATTTCATATCCCTAGGACTTATAGTTTAGGCTGTGCGTTGATTGTCAGTCAGTTTCAAAAGAGTTTTATATATATTGATGATGATGTATAGGTACAATGCGTGCGCCCCGAGGGTTGCGTCACCCGGGCGTGTGTCCGCCGCCGCCGCCTGGCGCGCCGCCACCGCCACCGCCCGCCAGGAACGCATCGCTAGTAGCGCCACCGCCACCGCCACCACATTATAGACATAATGTAAGTTATTCAGACAAGATACTTACTTACCTGTCTATTTCCTCATATTTTTTTGTTTCTTATTGTGTAATTATCGTGTTGTACCTGTGTTTTGTGCCAAATGCATTTTTCTCTATATATCTAAGATAACAATTCAATTCTTGTTTGAATGGCCATTGCAGTGTTGCCCGCAATTTCGCCAATGTCACGTTCTGTTAGTCCTTAGCACGAATGAGAATGACCGGTGGAGAATTTGTATCCACGCAAAATTATGATAAAAAATAAAAGCTTTTAAAAATCAACAAACAATACTATTTTAACTGACAAACAAGATAACATTAACACTACTTGGAATGCCATGCCACTGTCTATCAGTAAATATGTTCATCATACAAAACATAGATTTGTATCAGTTCAACAGAATTTCAATTAACTTCAGATTCTGCGTCTCGAACTCGTGTCAACAGCTGTATTTCCATTTCCAGAGTATAACATCCCAGCACAGTTTGAACGGCGACGACCTTCCAGCGCCTGCGCCGCCGCAGCGCGTGTCGTCGATGCGCGCTGGTGATTTAGACGCGCGGTTCGCAGATCTGTTCCAACAGCCGCACCGGTTCCCCAACCCCGACTCGTTCCTACGCATCGCTAAGGCGTACAGCAGTGCCACAGCGGCCGGTAAGTACGCGTAGTGACAAAATGTTCAGTGGAATGAGCGCAGCGGTACTCACCTACTAGAGTCTAGTAACGAGACATGCATTGCGTTGGTGCACCGTAAGTTTCAGGATTGTGAACTCGAAAATATGACGGTTTCTATGAATATTTGTTTTGGTGCAGTTTAGGCATAGAATCGATTCAGATAGAAGTATCGTAGAATACTGATACCGGCTGCCGCTGCGGTCCTTACGCTTCACTTGCATATGATGCAAATTATCTACTTAATTAGAACGAAACTTCTTTATTTTACTTGAAAGTTCTATATTAAAAAAACATAGTTTTATGAATGTTTGTACTGTAGAGCGCAGCGAATCAACGAAAAGATGCATATTGAATACAGTACGTCCAAAGGTTATTTGACGTTGCCAGACGGTTAACGTATAGGCAGATGTGGTGTGAACACGAACAAATCTGATAGTCGCCGGGTTACGTACTCCTAACGTATTCGAATCATATTGCGCTTCCACGCTAGCTCGACTGTCAAACGCTGTAGCAACACCGCGCAGTGTATCTCGGATACGCTACCCCTAACAATACGTTTACGATTGTCACATTTATTCGTGATCAAGGCAATGGAGTGTACTGTAATGCTGGGGTCAAATTATCGCGATTATGAAATGTGCTTCACCAATACAAATCTCGGTAATGTGACCGCATCATAAAAGTGGTTATGGTTTGTTTGGTCTTCCTCAAAATAATAAGTGAAAGGATGTTTTGCTGTGCTCTTCAAAGTGAACTAGATGTTGTTTGTCTAATCCAGAAATATTGTGTTGACAATGAAAAATATTGCTTTAAATCTAAAGTGCTCTTATCGAAACTATGAAGACGTTGAATTTTTATATTATTGTTGCTAAAAGTTTAGAGCAAAACGCACAATGCTCTATAGTCATAAAAAGTATACAACATTTTATGTACGTAAGCTTATTTTGTAAGTGCAATAGGTACAAGTCATAGAAATGGCATAATATTTTTAAGAATAATTTGTAGCGCATATTTTAGTCAGGATATATTTTTAAAACCAAATTATAATTTTGATGTTATTCTATGTAGTTAGGTATAGTTAAATAGCTAGTGAAAGTATTATTTTATACTAGTTTATATATCAGTTAATGTGCATGGTGCATGTAAAAATGTCTTTGACCATGTGTTCTTTTTTCCGAGACTGAAATCTATAAAACTACATTATGTAATGCTAAATATTTGTTTTTTGCAATCAAGAGCTTAGGAAGTATTTCTATGCACTAAAGTGTAGTACTCTTTTATCTTTTCCCTCTATATAACTAATATTTGGGTTGTTATTTGGCGAATTTGCATTTAAAATGTTCATTCCGGGAATTTGAGATTATTTTCGTCGGATAATTTGGTTAGTGACAGAGATCCTGGACATTTTACAATATTGTAGAGATATTTATCTTTGTAGTGTTAGGCGGGACTCCGATAAGCTCATCCAGATAGTAGTAATTCTTCTTTTTTAGTCTAGAACCAAATTATATCTAGGACATAATGTTGTGTAGTTTGACCAGTCATTAAATTATGTAAGCTTGTGTAAGTCTAAATTTTTAAACAGTTAGTTATTGATTTTATAATTTTTATTATATTTTATAAGAGCTTATCTTTATGTAGTGGCCTTAAAATTACCTTGCATATCTTTTATGATTATTTGGATACTTTGATTGTGATTATTTTAATAGTGAGGTGCCATTTACTGCAAAAATATGTTTATGTTAGTAACTGTAATGCTTCTGACCACATAGTTTTATTATTTTTAATTTGTTCTGCTAATCACAAAGTTGCTTAACTGCTGACTTCCCAACTACGCTTTTTGATATCCTTTAGAACGCTTTTATATCGCACGAGGAATGCAGTTAAGAAATTTAGTGACGGCATTTATTAATATTATGCATTTTCTGTAACGAAAAGGCGTTCGGTATTGTGATAGTTGTGTATGATGCTTCATTATTTATACTTTATTTTTATTTGGATAATAAAAGGTAATGTTAATGATGATTTGTCCCGTATTTCATTGTTTAACCTAACATTTTGTGTTGGTAGATGTGGCTAGCTTTGTGGTTGTCTTGCATCAAGGTGTCAAGTAGATGTTCATAAAACAATTTGGACCTCAACTTTATCATTATTTGGGAATATATATCTTTGCGAGCTTATCGCATCACACCCTTCTATTTTGAAGTGTTTTAATTAAACTATTGAAAGCAGTTTAGTACCCTTTTAGTTCTTTAGACCCATCACAAGTTCTAGAAAGTTCTTTATTCACTACTAAGTATTTTTAGTGTTGTGTCGACAAATAGCATGTCATCAGGGTAAGTTTATGTTACATTATTTCGTAGACATTCTTAGATAACACAGCTTTGTAGACTACAGTGCGGTTGGTGGATCTAGGCAATGTGATATGCAAAGATAATAAAATGTTCTAGAAAGTTTCATTGCTCATTGCAACGACTAAATGCATGTTTGCCTAGATCTGGTGACTGCACTATTCTTTGCATGTAGTTCACGTACTAACAGTTTGATGCATGCTGCATTTTCGCTTGCTACTGTAATGAATGCACCTTCAATAATTACGTATGTTTTTGCTTATAATATAATGCCCGGCTATAGTAGATATATATAGATTATAACTATTAACATAATTAACTATGTATTACTATTGTACAACCAAGGAAAAGTGAGTTTTGTAGTCTTTTCGATTTGTTTCCTATTGTTGTCATAAATGTTTTAGTTCCACAGTCGTACATGTATCCTAGGGATAGGCCCTAATGCCACTCTTCGGTGTAAATACACTTTTCCTGGTTTTGCAACCCGCTCGAAAGGTTTTGAAAATTTGAATTTCATGTAAAAAAAAAATCAAGTTCGTTCTAGCAGACCAAACGAACGAAAGTAAACGATCTTTTTGTCCTGTTTTTGCTAGTAGGATAAAGTAGAGACATGCTCTATCTTATAAGAAGTTATGAGTAGACATTATGTCTTTATTACGTATGGTAATCAAGACATTATGTCTGCTCTAACTTTTTATTAGATAGACCCTGATACTTTATCTGACGAATAGCGTTACTCAGAGTTGGCAAAGTCCACCCCAAAATGATGATACTTGTGTGCGTGCAGGTGGCAAGGCGCAGGCTCCGCCGCCGCCGCTGCGGCTTCCGCTGGAGGGCTGGTCGGGTACCTCGAGTGCGTGCTAGCGAGCGCGGGGGGAGGCCCCACAAGCCGCCCCCCGCGCCCCCCACCGCGCCTCCACCGCGCATCTCGAGCCACACGCGCACCCCGCACACGCTCTACTCTCCGTCGCACACGCGCTACTCTACCCGGCCAACACCATCGCAACGACCAAGCCGGACGTCCTCCCGATCGAGGAGGTCACTCTCCCCACCGAGGACGTCAGCGACTTACGAGACGTCTTCGACGCGATCAACCGACTGTGCGACACGATGAAGACGTCGGCGTACAGCGAGCCGGAGTACGTCGAGTGCGACGACGGAGTGGTCGAACCCGAGGAGGTGGTAGTTAGAAAGGTGGAAATCTTACACGCGGACAGATTTGACTGCGAAAGTGCGAGTGAGAGGTGCGATGCAGGGTCGCCCGAGAAGACCGACTGGAAGGATTCCCAGGCGTCGCTCGCAAGCTCGGAGATTTCCGTGCATCGGGAATCGTGGAGGGATATAGTTTCCCCGACCGTGGAGGTGGATTCTAAGGAGCAATGGAAGGATTCGCAGGTCTCGCTGGCGAGCTCGGAGGTGTCCGGTCAGAGAGATTACCGAGACGGGCAGGAGGAGAGATGGAGCGATACGCTCACGTCTCCTCCTAGCTCCGATATATCGGTGACGAAGGACGCGCGGGAGAGATGGAGCGACTGTCGCTCTCCACCGGACGACATCGAAACTGATTCAGCTGCACGACAAGAGCCCAGCGAAGTGTACTACACAGCATCCTCAGACGTATCTCTTCTGTCTGATACAGAGTTACAAGACAAGAGTGAGAAAAAGGAGTGCGTTATAGCGGGTCACGTGGCCGCGATGCGTGAAAGGTTCGAAAGTATGACTCGCGCTAATACGCCTTGTCCGGACCTTATGCGGTCAGCCTCACCATCGTTAGATGTCTTTAGGAATATAACGCCGTCGCCAGATCGGCTAGGATAGATTCTTTAGGTGTAGTCGAATGTAAGATAAACTTTTCCTAAGGATGCAGTTTCTAACAATTTGCCGCTGATTGTTTGCCACGACATTTATAAACCCATCAGGCACCTGTTTCTCGCAAACCACACGCATCAAACTCTATAATCTACTCTTACTTACCCTCACCCAACTATATAACCTACTCTTACTTACCCTCACCTAAGTTTGCGACATATTTGAGGCAGGTGAACACAGTCAGCTGCAATTTGTTTCCAAGACAGATCCTGTAAATGTTCAAACTTCTGAAAGGCGATGAATACGCACAAGGGACTAGATAAATTAGACTTATTTGTCAAAACCCAGCAAACCAGACCAACATTCAAAAAGTTCTTAGGCAATTCTTTCAAGAGTTGTAGAAGTAGCTATGCCCTGTGTAATTAATTCTTATACAAAATGTTCTTAGATAATTCTTTCAAGACTTGCAGAAGAAGTAGCTGCTCTCTGTATAATTCAGCCCTTTTCGGAAAATTTATGGATACCTGTATTTTACATCACTTTAGTATTCAATTTGCTAGTCCCCACGACAAAACGTGCCAATTCCTGTTGGTGTTCACTTAGATAGGGTTGTGAAGTATTCTGATAGCTACAGACCACAGTGTAGTCACGGTGACATATCTTGAAGGGTTGGTGGTAGTTTATAGACTAATCATAATACGAAGGTGAAACTCGTGCATTTTTGCTAGAATTGTAAGTTAAGATGGGATCTACAATGCGAGCAGTATACAACCCTTTGTAATTGTTATATTTTGTGATCCAAGGTATCTTTTGAAGCTCAACATTTTGTAGTTTTATATTTGAGTACATTTGTGTCGGCAATATTAGTAAGATCCTTTGTATAGTGAATAATTATAGTTTTTACAAAGGGTGATATGTTTGTAGATACAGCTTTGTGCTGCGAGGCAAAATGTGGTTGCACTCGTATACCTAGTAAATAAATATACTCTGGTTAAAATATATAATTTACTAAACACGGTACATTTATCAGACCAAGTAAGCTTTATCAAGAATGAGTATTTATGAGCTGTTTTTATTGTGTTGATGTTGCCATTGTAGCTGTATTTTGTTTGTTATCAAGATGTATTTGCATTGATTTTAAAATTCTGTTGAAATGGTTTATGTACCTAAAGTTATAATTGGGTGATACTCGTTAATGCAATTAATTTAATTTTATATAACTGTTGTAATGTTTTGTAACCATTCTGGATAACTGTATATTGGGTATAGTATTCTTAAAATTGTACTTCAATTATGGATCACTTATAGTTACGTGTATAACGTGTTGTGTACAGCCGAGACTTAACTATTATTACTATTTAATAAACGGCTTTACTAATATTCAGCGGTGTTTGATTACAATTAGCGGGAAATCAACTGAAACAAAAATAAAAATAATGTCCAGAGCATTTATTCAGTAAAATAGTCAAAATTCTACAAGAGTAGGCAAACGTCACAACTTCATATGGAAACGCTTAAGAAAATCATCAAGGCAGAAACATTATAATTATTATTATCTTACACAAACGTCTCAACACCGGTACGGGAGGTGATACTAACTATGTCCGGCTCGGCTCCGGCGCGGCGGCGGTAGTTTAGTTATGGGATGTATAGTATATAGTATACAGTAGTGAAGGTAAGTGCTGCCGCGCTCAGGGACAGGGGGCCGCCAATCCAACAACGCAAGTTGTGACGGTACAGGGTCGCCTGCACTCGCAGGGAACTGTCGGCCCAGCCCGCGGGCCGCTACCGGCGGGCGACACGCCACGTCACCTGTCCCGCGGCCCCTTACCTGCGGCCGGCGCCTACTGCCTAGCGGTAGCGAGGCTGCATCATCTGCAGTGGCGGCATGCCTTGTACTTGCATGCCCTGCATGCCTTGCATGGTCGGGAACATCTGCATCGGCATGACTCCGCCCGGCACCAGCATACCTGCGCACAGAGGGAAGTAAGCGCCGAGCACCGACCCGGCCACGCCCGGCCCGCAACTGTGCACTAAGCGAAACGAACACAGGTACGAGGATATATAAATAATCACATAAAGTCACACGCTCAAAATACTCGGCGATGATGTGAGTGATCGTATACTCCGCTCATGCATGTAACGTGTGATCCGAGACGGTCGCACCGGTGACTCCGTATCATGCACATTGTAAAGCGACAAACTACTGTACGTAAATATAATATTAGTGTACCCACCCGTGAACCGACAAAAGTCACATCATCATATGACACTACGAGAAATTCGAGACAGTAATAAAGAGCTACTACAGTAAGCAAATCCATTAACGAATGTGAATAAAATTACCGCTCGTTATTCCGATCCTCCGATAGTGCGAATGCACAACAAAATGGTAAGTTAACTCTCAGCTCGTGAGTACGGGACTCATGGAAGGATGTGGGCCGCGTGTTAGTCGTGTTATACGGCTCGTTAGAGCGGGCAAGCTGTTAGCTGTACATGTACATGTATCTATGTTTAATGTGGAACAGATAAGAGATAGATAGAGCGACGGCTGCGGCACGTCTTCTGCAGACTGCGGGAATGCGAGGCTCACCCACACACGAGTCGCAGGCGCAGAAACTAACTCGAGGCCCCTCCACGAACTTAAACACAATCCATCATGTTCTTTATGAAATAACAACACTAAAACTAATTGACGATGGCGAGAGATGTCGTGGAAAATAGAAAATAAAGTAAAGCGGAAAACATTTATTTATAAACCAAGAAACACTCCATTTTCCACGTATCCTACGTAAAGCTAGTGGGACACATCACGGCAAATGATTGAGCGGGATGGTACCGTACAGATACCATTACTTATTACTTCTAAGTTCATAAATGCAAAAAAAAAAAGAAATGCAATGTCTCAAATGTGACTAGTATTACGAAATTGCTTTGCGTCACCTGTTAGAAAATGAATACAAAAATATGGTTGTCTAAATCAATCGGAATGTATCGAAAATCCAGTCTTATTTACTTAATTTTAGAACCATTGCAACAATTACTTTTGAGTATTACAGTATACATTACGTCAACAAGGGAGAAGACCGTTTTCTAAACATCAAAAATACATTTGAGATACATTACTTACTTTAAAACTAACGTGCGACATAGTGATTTACTGAGGTTACATTTCGACTTGATATGTCCTACGATTGTCTTACATTTTTGTCAACAAACTCGTTTTTACTTCGTCTGGTTACTCTACAACAGAAATGTTTATAAATTATAATATCAATATCAATATTATCCTACACCGTGTGTGAGTTTTACTACTAGACAAAAATATATTGTGCTTACAATTCTGAAGTGGAAATATAAGTAATTGAAACTTCACAAAGTCCTATTTGGGTCCAAATAATTGTGTACCTAATACACGGCGACTTGGAGAATTGTGATTTTAGATTTGTATTAAAATGAAACTAAAATATTGCCTTTTTTGGGTAAATAGATTGTCAAAGCAAAATGTAGTCATTTTAAAAACGCTCATAAAAAGCAACAAAATCTAAAATTTTATGTACTCTTCAGTTTGGTCCCGAAAATTAGAAGAATTGCAGTCTTTTATTTATGTTGTCCTTGCATACTATTCAAAGTAGCAGCGACACCGGTAAATACCGGAAAAATAATTAAATATACTAAATTATCAAAACTAGTAAGTACAATATTATGCAAGCCCGCTAACTCATTGAATAAACCAAAACCCCGCATTACACTAACTAAATTATACTAAGTCATTATTCACATTATATTATAATGAACGCAGCGCAATGCTACGGGTGCACGTTTTCGGTGGGCATTGGGCATGCTATGTGCGCCTAAAATCAGCCCCATTACCCTTTTTTTACGCCAAACGAAAGGTGCGAGGCATATCGATTCTTTAGTAAAAATAACTATTTAGGGAGCATACTGCACATTCTGTTGTTATTTTTCACTTAAAGGTCATTTACAGGCTGAACTTATCAGGTGGCCATCCATAAAAAACTTTTCTTAAAAAAAAACATATTATTCATAAATCATAGTAAATAATCACTTAGTGACAAAAAAACAATTCTCCAAGCGTCGTACCTAGCGGGGATAATACTGAGTTTGGTACTGACCGGGCTGGAGGGGCCGCATCAGATTGAACTGCGGCATGACGGGCAGCACGCCCATCACGTGATGCGGCATCGAGACTGGCACCGGGACTCTCATCGGCTGGGGCAGCACGCCCACCATCTGCTGCATTTGTTGCATCTGTTGCATTTGTTGCATCTGCGGCAGCATCGGCCGGCGCATTGCCGCTTGCTGGCGCGCTGCCGCCGCCACCGCCGCGGACATGTGAGCTGCCACCTGCGACATGAACTGCGCTCAGTGCCACCGCACTACCCTGACACTACTATACTCTACTGTTCACCTACATTCTCATTATCTTCTATTAACATCCTTTTAACAAAATATTTGAAAGTTTATAATTAGTTTTCTGATAAATGCACTTATAAAGAAAATACATACTGAATGACTACCAAAATAGGTGCAGATGCAGAGGTAGAGGCATAGAATCAAGGAGTTCGTGTACATAGCAATAGAATAAACTTTGTATATCTGTTCGCAACTAAACTCAAGAATAGAGCAACTATGAGAGTCCTTGGCAAAATAGAAAATAAAATACTGTTGTATTTCATGCCTAAAGTAACGAGTAACAGCAATAACAACAGCACCAAGCAACCAAAATCGTGGGTACTAGTTGTCTAAGCAAAGTGAAGGATGTTCAAATAGAAATACGTATTGCACATATTAAAGCCCCCGCCACCATAATTAAAAGCATCTATACCTCCGCCTGGCTGGTACTGGGAGTGATCATCGCAGGGGCTGGCGTTGGCTGAGAGACCGGGGCATCAGGTTTGGGCTTAGCTCGGTACTTGGAGCTCCTCGCTCGAATTTCCTCCAAAGACACGTCTTCAGGAGGATGTATAATCTTGGAGCCGGCACCCGTGGCGGTGACGAGCGGGCAAGTGTTAGCGGCGGGGGGCTTCACTTCGCCGTTTTCTTTGAGATCTGTATTACTTGAGGTTGTGGGTGGTGCACTTATTGTTGCATTGCTGAAAGGGGGACAAATCTTTTCTGTTAAATAATTCAGTAAGTTCTATTAGTTACATATTTAAATTTTAGTTGAGGTTATTGCTAAAACTATGAGCTTGATCCAAAAAGTTTAAATGCCTCAAAGCACAGCTCATTGGATGATAAAGAAAAAGTAAAAGTCTGTCTGCTCTCATAGACAATAATATACCTGTATGCTGGAAAGGTAGGTTTGCTTGGTTGTGATGAAGGCACACTCGCTGCAGGGAATAATGGCCTCATTCCAGGCATCATCATTCTGAAACCAAATTAAGACATCATTTAGTAACTCTTTTTCTCACACAAAAGTTTTGCCATTAGTAGTCAAACAATTTCTTAGATGATTGTTATTGACTGAATCAACCAATTATCGGTTTTATAAAGTACTTTGTTAAAGCAACTGTTTTCCACGCCTGTCATTTTCCATTGTTCTGCAGCTAAGTACAAATAACTTCTGTTTGTAGAATTTGTCCTTGCAACATACTATAGATATTTATTATTTTACATAGGTATTGTAACAGCTCTTAACACAAACTTAACTAGAATAGGTAGGTGCTTATATTCCTGAATGTGAAAATTTTTAGAGATTGACAGAAATAAAAATAGTATGTATGTAATGTTGAGCAGTGTTAATATATGTTAGGAAATAAAATTAGGTTAAGATAAACAAATTCTGGTCGTGAACCAATTTATGGAACCTCACCTGTGCTGCATGAATGGAGGCATCATGTGGTTCATTTGCATATGGCCAGGGTACATCCCGGGAGGCACCGGACCCATCGGAGTGGGTAGTATACCTGGTGTCACTGAAGATGGCCCTGCACCAAGCTAAAGACACAAAGAGTATGTATTACCCACATATTTGAGGAATACTGCTATTAATATGGTGAACTAAGAGAAGATACAGTGCAATGAAAGCTGTTTTAAATCTTTCACTTACAGAATTGACTGCAACCTGTAACAGTTAGTCATACATTGTACCAAAGGGGGTTTGTTTGAAAAATGTTTTCTTACCAAAGCAGGAGCCATTGCTTTTTTCTTTGCTGATGGTTCATCATCATCACTGTCATCTTCACCTGGCTTGGATCCACCTAAACAATAATACTATCATAGTAAAAATTATAGAGTCAAGAAGGTAAACATGTGCATTTTACGATTACAAACTACACACAAAAACACCTAAGGCTATCCCAAGCGAAATAATGAAAATGTACATACATAAAGGTACCCGATGTGAGACGGGGTTTAAAAAGTTTTTATACCTGATTTCTGCTTCTCATGCTCTCTCACATCTTCTGGGGGAATGCCTTCCATACCATAGATTTCTATTTCAATATTTGACCTATTTGGTAATGAATTTGGTACTTTGTCTATGGCTTCTTTGTGCACCTGAAAACAACTCAATGTTAGCAAAAATGAACTATGATAAATATAGGGTAGTCACAACTACTACCTACTAACCCATGTTGCAAAAGGAAAAAACATTGGAGAAATAATACTAAATAAGAGCTAGGGAATAGCGCCAAAATACTACAAGTTAGAACGGTTGGGAGTTAAAATGAGCGAGAATGCGCCATGGCCGTGGGCGGGCGGGGCCGATGCCAATTTTATAGTTGTGACGCACGCGATCCTCACTCCTCACTCACCTGCATGCAGTGTATTGACAGCCCTGGTCCTGTGTACAGTTTCTTGTGACAAATGTGACATTTGAAATGCTTAGCCTTTTGATGTTGTATTAGAATCTTTTCGTCGTCGAACTCTCTGTTGCAATACCTGAATGTTGGCTAAGGAAAATGTTATAATTCGCAGGCGTAGGTAATCGATATAAAATATGACGTGTGTTGCGAAGGTCGTTCGCTTATTACTAGAGCATTTATTTCGTAATTCATCTATTTTAAAAGGATACCAGCACCATGGTTTCGATGCCTTCTTCTTCTTCCTACCCATCGTGAGGAATAAACTAAACAAACTAAACTATAAATAAAATTAGTAGCACAAGAATTGACCTAATTATTATCGCTATCACAGATGTTATGACAAAACACTCCAATAACTGGAATTATTATCAATGAATGCGTGCGTGCGAACGACACAGAACAGAAATAGCGCAGCGCAACACAGGCACATGAACAATCAAAATGGCGACCGCGCGTTTGCTTTGCTTTGATTTTGCTTGCGTGTTCGTTCTTCTTAGAGCCCAGTGTTACCCACTCCATATCAAGCTAATTCGCTAGATTCAATATCAAAAGTTACTAGAAAGTCGTTAAAACTGATTCCACAGAATACAAAACTGGGCATGTGAACGGACTCACCAGCTTAACACTTTCTGAACCAAATCATGAAACTTAAAATATTTGAATTCTTTTTATGCAACAGTGGTGGATTAGTTTTAAAAGTATTTCTAAAAGTCGCCATTTTTAGCGACTAAGTCTGTAAGTTAGCAACACTAACTAGCCTAGCAATCGCTGAATGAGAAGCAAGCAAATAACAAAAAAAGAAAACACCACATTCTTGTCTGTGAACGTACCGGAAATGGTTAGCAGATTTTCGGGATACACCGGTTTTATTGTAAAGCCTAAACCGTACTTCACTCAACTAGTCAACCTATAGCAGCAGCGGATGAAACGATGATATTTTTTAACCACTCAACTCAACGTATTACGTGCTACCTCGCTAGCCAGCAAAGCGCCGCCCGCCGCCGCCGCCTCCACTATTTGCCACTAAGCCACTTTATCCATGACCACAGCTCTCGATCGTCCCGTCGTCGTCGTCCGGACCACCGAACACTGGTCCGGACTCTGTAATCATGACGTGGTGTGTGTGCCTGTATCATCCTACTCAATCCTCGAAATCAGCAGCGTTGCTAGCATTGCGCACATGGGTACATTTTCGGAAAAGCAAGTAAATTCCATAGGTAGTTCCGTTCTCCCGGATTTGAACATAATATAATCTCTATACCTACCTACCTATCTATTATTTTTAATAGCTTTTTAAGATTTTCTTCTATCTAGATAATTATGATATAGATTCTAGTTATATAGGTACAATATTATATTTGGGAGGATTATTTAGAAATTAAGTTTGAATACCGTGTTTTTAGTAATAAGTTAATGTTAAGTAGATTAACGCCATGGAAAAGGTTCTGATAAGTTATTTTATTTTATTTCTGAATAAATTGAAATTGAAATCTCAGGATATAGCCCGCCTGATATATCTCATGTTATATCAGGCGGGCTCTCACTAGAGCCCGCCTTTTTTTTTTTTTTTTTGCGCTGGGAAAATGCATGACGCATCCCCCCTCCACTAGAGAGTATGAAGGGGGGTATGTGGGACTCCCCGGCCTGGGTCAAAGGCCGGTATACCCACTAAAAAACCCAGCGGCGCTCCTGCGTCGTCTTAGTGGGGCGGGACTGGGAAACCGGCAGAGCCTTTACGTCCAGTCCCCCGCCGACGAAGCCCGCCATTACAGCGGGGCCCGCACGCCCCTCCCCTTGCAGGGTGGGGCCTGGGAACGGCAAGCGGCTCGGCCGTTCCCGTCCGCAGGTGGCGAATGATTGCAATGCGGGGCCGGTGCTCTACTGCGGTCCCGCCATTCGCCACCATGCGTCAGAGCGGCGCGGGACAGTTCCGCGTCGTCCCGCGCGCTCTTCCCCGCTCGGGGGCCTAAGGCCCCCCCACGAAGCGGCGCAGGAGAGTTCCGCGTCCTCCCGCGCGCGTTTCGCCGCCTCCTCTGGGACCGCTCGTCCCCCACGAAGCGGCAGCGCGGGAGAGTTCCGCGTCCTCCCGCGCGCGCTTCGCCGCCCCCTTCTGGGACCTGGTCCCAAACAAGGGGGCCCGGACCCACCTGGGTAGACCGAAGTCTACCCTGCCTCATCACGCAGTGCCCTCTGCTTATCAGAGGGACACGCGGAGGGGCCCACCGTGCCGGGTTACTGGCCACCATGAAACACGTCCACAGTACTCTGCGGGCGTGTTTCATGGTGTTTCCAGGGTGCACCGCGTGGAGGTTACCCGGCCTAGCACCCCACTAGAGCCCGCCTGATATAACATGTTTCCGATGCGCCGACTGACAAACATGGAAAAATTGCGAGAAGTCGTTGGGCAGTTCTTAAATATGGGCCGCATGACGATATAGGGCCCTAGGTACCTATACTACCTACCCAACTAATAGGTGCGGACCTCTTTCGTACTGATTGTGATGATGATGATGTTGTAGGTACATAGAAATACCTAAGTGTGTCTGTGTATGGAGGCACGGCAAAGGATTTAGCGAGATATTTGCAAAGGTATTAAAGAGATCTCTCGCTATCATTATTAATATCAGGCACTTCATGACATGTCTGTGAGAGACGCATGCGCCGCACGCACTGGGAGATAGCCACAGCCTGTGGATTTGCCCGCCTTTTATTTTTGCTTCCACCTTACTCCTTTTGTAGGTTAGCTAGCTAGGTTGTCACGATGATCCGAGTCTAGTGCAGTCCTAGACTGCACGCTGCTATCGTATGCATAGGCAGAGGTAAGTGTAGGTACATACCCATACCTTACCACTATTAATTCTGGTTGTAGTAGGTACGCATTTCGACCGTTGAGTCTTATATTGCGCGAGTCTTCTATCTATAAGATTAAGACTGGGGTCTAATCTAGCATAGCATCACCACAGATAATATAGGTAGGTAATACTACACTAGGCACAACCCTAAGTCCAGAACCCTAGACCCCCAAAAAAACGGGTTAGTTCCGCTATGCACGAGTCCCGCTTTGCACGGATTCTAAAATACCTAAATAAAAGTGCCGCTTTGCAGATGATGCAAACTTTTCTCCAGCATTCCCGTGTTTAATTCAGGGTAACGAACATACCATTTGAATTCTCCATTTATAATGACAGACTCTTTTCTACCTGATAACTATTTTCTTCATAAGATTACAAGCCTCCATCTAATACAGGCATGAGATTCATGAGACGGAGGCGTGCGAGCGTGCTGTACTCTGATTGGTGGAGCAAAGTAACGTCAGTGCACCACTTCAGCCTCATGGTATCTACATCTACGATTCAAGTAACGATATACGTATTCTACGTAATATCATGTTTTCAAGTGTTTTTTACTAGTTTCCTTGTGCAAAGTGCTAAGCTTTGCTTAGAACAAGCCGGGGGACATGCATACGAGCGTATAAGTATTTTTGGTTGGGCTTGCATACCTATGGGTATTTTGCAATGGTCGCTCTTAGTAGGTAGGTGTAATAGGTAATTAATAGCTTTTTTTTCTTCTAAAGACGTACTTTTATTTTTTACAGATTTGATGGGCTCTTGTTATTACCACCTGTGTGTACCTACGGTAAATTATACTGCACATTAAAGGACTGTCTTAGTGAGATTTGATTTATCGCTAAGTAGGTACCTATGTGCTTGTTGAATGAACGCTACCGTACAGTACCTAAGTGCTTTGTGTATTTCATGTTTTTGCCCGTTAATGTGTCTTAAATAAATGTATTTTATTTCTTTGTTACAGTAGGTAGGTACTTAAACAGCTGACTACCAGCTGATGGCTAGATGTGAACGTAAAAAATAATAGGTACCAAAATTCCAAACAGTGAAAAATATTTACAGTATCCAATGCACTAAGAATTTAATTCCAAACTGTTTACAAATCAGTTTGAAATATAAAACATTAAAGCCTGTTTGTCTGTTGTGTTTAAACAAGTGATTGGCAAAAGTAAGCAAGTATGTTTTGGGATCCATTGCTATTGTAGCGCAAATAGCATTATCTATAGTTATATTTTGCCATCATTTTGATTGTTTTCTACACGCGATCACTCACTGAACAAATTGATGTGATGGTGATGAAAACTCAGGGTGTGCTCTGCGTAAAGTTCAGTTCTAATCACCGATGCCAGCGGCAAATTCTGGTTTAAGGATAGAGATAGAGAAACATTTATTTGGCACACAACACAGGTACAACACAGTAAAATAATAATTAGGTACACAATAAGAAAACAATAATAAAAGAATAAAAATTAAATAAAAATTTAACAGATCATATAACAGTTAATATTATGCACAGAATACATAATATTAACTGTTATATGTTAGTGGGTTAGGAGAGCTTGATCCAGCTTAATAGGATTTCCCCGAAGAGTCCTAGCCCGAAGCTTTTGGGGGACTGTAAATAGGCATCTGGTACCCAAGGGATAGTAAAAGAAGCCATGGAAGTCAGAATAAACGATAAGAAGATGATATCAGGATAATTGCAGGCTCAGAATGGACTCGTACTGCAAAGGACAGAAGGGAATGGAAACTTTTAGAAGAAGCCTTTGTCGAGAGGCAAGCTGTACCAGAACCGGTTGCCGATAAATAAATAAAATAATTATAAGTGCATTTAAATATAGTTAGTAATTAAGGCAATAAGTTGGATAGGTATAAGAAATTTGAAAGAAGTAAGAAAAAACCATAAACAGCAATAAGAGCATATTATTTTATAAATTGGCATCTAGCTCTCCCTGGTAGAGCTACTCTTTTTTGCGTGGAACTCTCTTACGTACTTACCTACACATAGGTAGGTAGGTACCTACTTAAATAGGCACTTACCAGAAAATGTCAAAAATTCCACGAGTACCTATTTTGCTGAAAGAAATTCCGTATTCTTAGCAGAATAATATAGGAAATATAATAGGAACTTTTAGTAGGTATGTATACCTAGTATGTAGTAGGTACCTATTATATCTGAGTTGTTTAACTGTGTATTCGAGACATCCGAGAAGAAATCATGACCCAGTTTCACCCCGGTTTTATTGCAGACAATTAACCCTTTTTCGCACATAGAGAAAGAGACGATTCAAAGGAGTTTACACAAGGACATCGCAATGACAGTGACGTAAGAGAGCAGGCGGCGGTGTTTACAAAAATACCCATGGAATTGAAATTACCAAATGTGAGTGTGTTTCTAGTTTTTGTGAAGTGAACCTGCCAAGTTCGCTCATGGAAAGCGGAGAGCGCCCCGTTGTTGGGACATCAGACCAGATAGAATGTTCGAAGACAATATGTGAGTGGTTCTTTCACTAGACTGGAAACAGTTTCACGAGGCACGCACGAGACACACCCACACCCTTATTTCCCCTATGAAAGGCGTGGTAGATGTACCTTCAGATCTTTAGGTCCAATAAAATTTTAGTATTTTATATTTACTTACAAAGTATCTCGTGAATTAGACTATGTAGAAACTCTGTAGGAATATAATTCCAAAGACATACCTAGCTTGTAGGTACCTATACTTTGTACAGTGAAAAATTTTCAATAAGAGTGTGCACAGGTGTTTTAGGTTGCAATCTGATGAGGGCAATGCATCACACAATATGCCAGTAGGTATCACAGATTGTTATAGTAGGTACTACCAATATCACTAGCGTAAAGTACTTACATATTATTATAGTAGGTACAAATAGAGCGGAATGGAAAAACAGACGTTTATCACCAGACTGGCGAAACTCTCACACTAGACTCGTGCCTTCGTAAAACGAACAATAAACAGGGGTCAAAATTTTAATCACGTATCATATAAAACGAGATTTTCAGTGTGTAATTTTGGTAGAATGGGGGTCCCGCTTTTTCTTACGTAGGAACTACGTATTACATAATTTTTTGCTTCTTTGATTATCACATCATAACCATCGAAGAGTCTGGAGCCCGTATTGTTAGAGTTTTGACGGCTTTTCGGCTATAAAAGTTTACTTGAAATAAATACCAAGGTAGGTGTTATTTATACCTACCTAGATTACCTAGGTAGGTACCTACCTACCCAAGTACCCAGTTGTCGTAAATATTCAGTGTTTTTGATCACAAACATGGGGATCAGCGCACATCAGATAACTTAGAGAGGTGAGATTACCGACGTCAATCAAATACTGATTAAACTTATATCGTGCACTCTATTAAAGTATGTGGCGTTATGATTGATCCTCGAAGTGCATTCAGGATACCAATGAAACTTTTTTAATAAGAATTTACTTTAGCCAGGAAGATGATGATGGTCAAAAAGCTCGTCAGATATCCAGTTTTTTTGATGCCCGGTGTAGATTTCCATCCATCATCATCATCCATTCAGTTTACGCCATCCTTGGGTATTCCATACACGTACTTACATGTAGGTTAGGGTTTATCCTACTCAAAACAAAACCACAAAAGGTGTAGGTACTTACCTACCCGGTACTATCATATCAAGTAGGTACCGGTACATCAAGGTCGCGGCCATCATTGGAATACCCATTGAATAATGAACATACTTAGGTACCTACGGTACCTAAAAACTAAAACATAAATAGGTGCTAATTTATTGAACTGTGATATAGATAAGATAATCAGCCGCCCTCAAGATCTCATACGCACTAGAATTTCTTATGACGTGGGTGTATCAAAAACAAAAACACGCAGTTGAACAATGCAGTAAAATGGTGCACATAAAAATAGCCAGAATAATAATTAAAAAACGCTGTATACTTAAACCATTCATACAAAAAAAACGGTTTAAAAGTAATTATAAAAATAAGGTGTTTGAAATACCCCAAGTGGATTTTAGTTTTGATCAATGAAAAAGCACACAAAGGCATCATGCAAAAACCTAACTTGTAGGTACCTACATCTGCTCATACTTAGTAAGTAAGGTAAGTATAAGTACGAGACGCAACATTATTTTTTTAATAAGCAGCTAATTATTTATTGCCTAAATTATTTTGATTCTTCTTGCGTGTCCATTTTCATTTGTCTGGTTTTTGTGCAGATTATTCTTTGTAGTGGTCACGTCAACCGCAGAAAATAACAGAGCGGAGAGTCTGTCGACTCCAATTTAGTTTTTGTGACATTATTATCATAATATTCGCCATCATATTAGCCTGCAGAGTCCACTGGTAACCTATAGACTTCCAGAAAGAATAATTTTGGACCATATTAGCGGCTTATGTAAAGTCTACTAGTATTCTATAGACTTCTAAAATAATTTTGGACCATATTAGCCTATAGAGTCTACTGGTATCCTATGGACTTCCAGAAAAAATATGTTTGGGCCATCTCGCGTCATCTTTGCTTAGTTCGGGACTAAAGAGCGTTGTGCGACACGTCTAAGAATATTTAATTTTTATCCTACGTCTTCGGTTCGTAAACCTATGTAAGTACCTACGCGTAGTAGTAGTAGTACCTAGTAGTGTGGTCTTTATCATGTCTCTAACTATTCGAACTTAGCTACATACCTAGATAAGTGAGATATATAGCCATAAAAGTTAACCCCTCCATCTCGCATTACAATGCCTTGCAGGCTCAACCAACGTGATAAATGTTGGGTAACAATGCTATCATTTTGATTGAGCATTTGATAGCCAAGAACATCACAAATTAGTTTGTGGAAATAAGGCCATTCTCACGTGTCAAACTATGATACGTAGGAGGAATTGAGAGTTTCAAGGAGTTTGGTACCCAGACTTTGTTAGAAAAAATAACAAAAACACAGTAAGATCACAATATAAAAATATTAAAAAAATTAATGTATGAATGCTATAAATTAGACTTGCCGAAGTAGGAGAGAGTGAGAGTTAGTAAGTAGGTACATAAATGAGTTGAAAAATTTTTGGTCAGTATCTGCATGAGGTAGAATAACACTTGCCACCTCTGCCAATTATAGTTTGAGTTCCCAGAACGAACAAACTGAAACGGCTGGCTGTATACAGGACGTCCCAAATTTGGCTTAGACTCTTGGTACATTTCTTACCTCGACAAGCGCGTGCGCTGAATTTGTAATGATGACAGCTGTGGAATGTTTTGACATTTTCTGTCATTTTATGATGTAAAAAATGCACGGGTTACATGTAACAATACAAATCAAAGTATGTAGGTTTATGTAGGTGATGTTATACATAATGTATGAGACGATTAAACTTGACAGTGTTCGCTTTTTGTTTGTCTTTGGTGGTTTTTTTTCTGGTTACTCTACGGCTTTGAAAAGTGCTCTATAACTGTCACTTGCTTAACAGCAAAAAGAGATGACAATTAGCCGCCGTTATAGACAGCGCAGAGATTAAAAAAAATTAACCCCCGATATATTTTTATCTGTGGATAAGTAATTAGTTCACCAAAGAGTTTCAATCAGCTTTTGCTTGGCGCAGCGCTTGAATCTAGATTTAGAGGAGCTAAGCTCTTCTCATCTGTAACCGCAGCTACCAACTTCTAACCGAATGGTTTAGCATCATGACAGTGGGTTGGAAGGTCCGAAAATCCCCTTACAGGGGTCAGCTCAAAGGGAATTTTGAGACTAACCCGTTTTGTCCGTGAATGTCTTCGATTCGTCAGTCAGGCAGTCTCGCAACAGTTTCATTTGTATTATATTCCTCTGGGCTCTATTATTTCATAATAAATGGTATGTCAAGTCACGTGTACCTACATTATTATATTATGAATTTATTAGGTGTATATTATATACCTGCTTAGATACATACTAGGTACTTAAAACATCTCATGAGGCATTTCATACTATGCATAGTATGCACTTAGTTACTGTTGTAGTTTTAAAAAGATATAAGTTAAAAAAAAATATAAATTATTATCATCGTTTTAAAACCTACAAGCTTCTAAACATTTTTTTTATGGTAAAAGTAATGGAACAAGCTCATAGCTCACCTGATGTTACATTCGTATTGAAAGTTTACGAAGCTTGTATTTTTTAAATGAATACTGTTTTTACGGTTCGGGGTGTATACAGACATAGATTATGACGAGATAAATTGATATAATCCTTAGTTTTGGTTGGTCAACGTCAAACAGTGGAGTAGGTAGTTACCCTTCCACGTTTAGTATGGAAAGGTGCGCGACTAGTTCCACCTTAAGTTGTACAAACAAGTAAATTAGAAAAGTACTTACGTACCTAGGTAAGTACGTACCTAAGTTACAATATATAAAAAAAATAACAGCTACATTTACCTATGCGGCTATTATCAATTTCGTATGCCTCGAGCTATGTCGTCACGGTGTGATTGCCTGATTGGTGTTAGATAACATTGGATTGCAATATGTTATGCACTTGGATGTAGAATGCGTTTAATTTGAGATTAGAGATGAGGTAATCTTTGAGGTTTTCCATTATAACTTATTGGGTATGCTGAACTAATTATTACAGTAACATGTATTTGCTTCATCATCATCATCATCAACCTGTATCGGTCCACTGGACGTAGGTCTTTGCTTAGGTAGGTATTTACTTTCAATAAAAATATATTTATATTCAATAAAAAGGTTTACAAAGCATTCTTAACGAAGACACTTAAATGAAGTACTTATTTAGTTATGTAGTTGCTTTATAACTAAACCTTTGTGGAGTCTATACATTGACTTCTCGCTCTAACTTAGTAAAACTTGTATGTACCTAGGTCTTTATATATTGACTTATACTAAATTTCAAGCAACAGTGAGGCAAGGGAATAAATGTGTAAAGTGGTTTCCTTAAATGATAAAATTCGTTTCCAATTTTTGAAGTTAAAATTCACCATTTTGCCTTCGAAACAAACGGTAGCTGACTTGAAGAATGACTTGATTATTATTTGTTTGAGTTTTAGGCCGCCTTAAGGCCTCCGTCATGGCTTAACGACTGCTAGAGCCGGGACCAATGACGTGCCTTCCGAAGCACGGAAGCGCTCAGATGTAAATGCCACTAACGGTCACCCATCCAAATAGTGACTGCACAGAACGGCGCTTAACTTAGATAATCGGTGATACTTTTAGTTAGTAAGTTGCGAACAACAGAATTGACATCTATGTATTCTTCTTGGCTCTGTGCGTATAATCTTACACATCACAGTAACACAACATTATTACAAATAAGAATTGCTGCGCTTATCACAAGTAGTACATTAGATTGGTAGATTAAACTAGGCTTAACAAGTACTTAATTAGTAGGTACCTATCTATGTGATAAAACAATTACATTGAGCTACCTACATTTTATCTTGATCACTGACAGTTGATGTTATACACTTGCATTTTGATTGTTATACATGTAAACAAGGGGCTTCAAGAATAACAAAATATATTTTTCAAATACTAAGGTTGAATTTAAGTTCAAGACGTCAAATAAAGATTTACGTACGTGTTAAAAAATACTAATTCTATTTTAATCGTAGTAAGCTGTGTACTTATTTGAATATTTGTATTTTTGTACAATTATAATGAAGCGCGTTGAACTCTTTTGCATAGGAATTTTGTAAATCTCTTAGCCACCACAATGATTAATATACACTGATAAAATAAAATTAATTTACCTAATTATAGTAAACCCTGCAGAATTTCAGTTCATGGTTATCATTTTAGTACAAAATTTAAGGTTTTTGGCTCGTTTCGGCTCGTAATTAATTTTTATGGTACAAGTAATAAGTAGGTGCAGATAGTTTTAGAAAAATATATTTAGAGTATTGATATTTTAGTACTTGCGGGTAAATATTAAAATCGAAATTTATTAGGAATGCAAAATAAATAAGTACGAACTTTAACACTTAATTTTAAAAGTTTGAATTGAACGAACAAAATAAGTATGATCTCTATCTATAAACTATCTTATTTATTCACAAAGAAAATTACAACTAATACAGTATTTACAATATTTACAATATTTACAATATTTACAAAATACACATGGAACAGTTGAGCTATCTACAAACCGTTGCAAACGATTTATAGATAGCTCAACTGGTCCAAATCAGTACCAATCGGAAGCGTGCCCAAGACACTGGCTGCATTCATTAATGGCCTCTGTCCTGGCCTCTGTCCGTCATTTCGACAGACAATTTTGCCAATGTCAAGTGTTAAAATTGTAATAATTTAAGTCAAGTCAAGTCATTTGTCAAGTCGGCTGTCGTTTGTTTTGAAAAGAAAATGGTGGATTTTCTCTTCAAAACCTAACACGAATTTTCACGTTCAGAAAAACCACTTTACACACATTTATTCCAATGGCTCACACTTTATGTTACGACCTAAGTATTATTGGTTAAAATTCCACCAAAATTAAACAACAGTACTCACAATAACACAAGAAAAACTATTAAAACAAAAGTGCTATGTGTCGTTTCAAAAAATGTCAAAACTCGTGTCCCAAACGATTGTTTATCAATGATTTAAATTATCTTGTCACTAAAACTCTTACACAAAACTATGACAGCCCCCGCGCAAGTGTCATAAAGTAATTTGACAGTTACTACGCGAGTATTGTTGGTATTGTATTGACGATCGGTCGAGATACGCGTGTATAAGTCGCGTGCCTTAAAACAAGGCTGCTTCATTGTGCCGTGACAGTCGATAGCAACCTTACCGCGGACGAAGCACGCCAGTGGCGGGCATGGCGATCTGACGCACGCGTATTTTACAAAAAAAACAAGAATCCATTTCAAAATTAGACCAATCATAAAACAAAGGATAAAAAAATAAAACACCCTGTGTTGAAATCCAGTGATTAGTATATTCCAAAAAGCGTGCAGTTTTAGTTTTTTTTTTTTTGACTTTGTTACTTGCCTGTGACAATGGGGCTGAAAATGGAAGATGATAAGAGGCCGAGCAAGCTGGCCATCATGGAGGAGGACTCTTCGGATGTTCCACGTGAGTACCCCATTAGTTTTTCATTGTGTGGGTAGGGTACGATTCAATTTGATTGCAAAATTAGTTGCGTAGAAATTATCTTTTTCAATTTCTTACATAAAAATATAACTATATGATTTTGAGTAAGTATTTCGTTTTGGTACCTATTCGACTGACAATAAATTATATTTAAAAAAACCTTTATATTAAATACGAACCGTAACGAAATTAAAATGTGGCAAGAAACTACAACGACACTCTTTAAATAAGTACAAATCCTTTACTTAAAAAAAAAATGCATTAAAATTCCCAAGTTTTTATTTAGCAAAGCTAAATACTCTCACTTATTATTCAATTTATTCATGTCATGACTCGCTGTCTTCTCACTGTTGATAATTGCCAAAATACCGGTTTTAATTTTAAGTCCAATTGTAATATACCTTACTATGGACTAGGTAGTAACAATTATCATCTTTAACAACATCTTATTGCGAACAATTTCAATCAACTTCTCTAAGAAAACAAAGGTTGCATACTTACTAATCGATAGAGATATTATTTGAAATTAATTGTGATTCAAGTTTATTGGTTAGCAACTGCAGCTAATACAGGAATTTATTACTCATTCTACAAAAAAATACGACTTACAGTATTTATAATATTTGCAATATTTACAAAATACAAAATATTACAGTTGAGCTATTTACAAACCTATTTAAAACGATTTATAGGTAACTAATAGATAATCGCAAAGGAGTACCTGTTTACGTGCTTCAAACTGAAACAGATTTAAACTGATTGTTTCATTAATCGTCAACAACCGTACCTACTTGACTCGAGGATTTTTTATAGTCGACAGCAAATCATTAATTAATTCATTAATAATAACATTCATGGTTTCCAAGATATTACAGTTTTTATAGATGACCCACACACAATGCTTGGTCACAAGTGTATAAGTATGTACTGCATACACCACTCAGCGTAATTACTTAAATCATAACTTACATTTATATGTTTATTAGCAGCAGATATTGGTCATCTATAAATACTTAATCTTTCGTCCCATTAAAATAGAATCGCGTGCTGGTGTGTTATAAAAACTACTTAGTATGGCTACTAGTATATAGTATTATATGATCTGTGGTATGGCTGAGGTTTGACCTCACGCGATAACTTTCATACATTAGTACAATCCTAGGGCCTGTATCATGGCCTCTTAGCAAAGTAAATATTAGTGTAGAATGCTGTTTACTGCATACTTCATATGCTAATGAAATTTTTGTTTTACGATATCTAAAATGTGAAATAGGATTTCTTCATAATAACATGATAAACTGAAGGCAGTTTTACAAAAACTTGTACATTTTTGAGTTAGGTAGGTTTTTTATCAATTTTCAAAATTATTTTCTTTTTACTGAAGAAAATTTTGGTCTATAGGTTAATGTCCCATACCACACTCCATATAATATACCTAATATATGTGTAGTTTTCTAGGTTCAGTATTTTTGGAATAATGTTCAGTTATCAATTATTTTGTTAAAATTAGATAAATATTAGCTTTAAGTAGGCTCGTGCTAAGTGGCACCCCTAAGTTAAAGCTTTTCAGCCTGATCTGACCATAAGTTAAGTTAGCCAAATCTGACCATGGCGGAATCGCGTGTGGAACCACTAAATACGCTTAAATACATGGATTAAAGTAAATACCCAACATCGTGAGATTGTATTTAGCGCGACGCTTTGACAAAAGTGGATAAACACCGTAATTTTCGCGTCATTGTGCCATTTGTGTCATTCTGGTTTGCACTTGTTAGCTCGTTTATAAGTAGGTATAAATAACTTCCGGAAAACATTTTTAGTTCCACGTAAGGCTGCCTGGAAAAGAATTAACGATAAAGCCGCCCATTGGCCTTCATTGTTTCTAGTAATGTAATGTATTATTTAGGTACGCGTTTTTAAGCGTTTACAAATTTTTTCGATTTTGTTTTCTTAATCTTCTATTCTTCGAAATTGCTTCGAATTTACTCTGATATATTTTACAAAAAATCTACTAAAAGGTGTACATATAAAATAAATAAAACATTCCATAGATAATTGTGTGGTTTTCAATATTTGAAACGCTTTCGAGTTATCAGCAGTAGATTTTTCCACATGTCAAACTCTCCTGTATTGTAACAAAGAGTAAAAATAAATACAACATTTCCTTACTTATAATTACCTCTCAACTAAAACACTGCGTGTGGCAAACTGGAATTTGTTTTATGTCTGGGTATAACTAAGGACGTAAGTACAGTACGTTTCTACAAAAAAGCAATCTAGTTCCCATAAAGCAAGCAAGCTCGTATGAGTTAGTATAGTAGCCAACTATGTTGACGGAGTTTTTAGGCCGCCTTAAGGCCCATAGTACAAAGTTTGCTTAGTTGGGGATAGACGGCGTTGTGTAAATATTTATAAAATTTTATAAAATATATTACCACAAAATGAGATGTCAATAACTTGGTATCACGTCAGGATCAGGAATCATACAATCAGATTCTACTTACAGATTTGTTTGTATAACTAAAATATACGTTATAAAAGATAGATTTTGTATGAATTTAAAAAGTACACAAGCTTGATGGTTTTGACTCATTGCATATGGTCTCTTAAAAACAAAGAAACAATGTAAACATCAGTCATACATGCCTGTCATAAAATATAACTCATTGCCCGTGAGTTGTGATTGTGACTAACAAACATTTTAGTTTAGTAGGTAATATCTACTAATATTCTGTGGTGATATTTTAAGTCACGTGTTGTAAGTCCAGCACTACAACAACGATATTTGACGTATTTCAGGCTTGGCTATGGTTGTCATCGTCATGACGAATGCTTCAGTTTTAATGCAGTTTTTCAAGAATAAAAAACAAGCTTAGAGAGATGGTACTTTCTATGTGTTTTATGGAAGAAAATTTTACTAAGTACATAATTTTTCTCTTATCTTATAAACGCGAAAGTTTGTAAGAATGTATGGATGTTGGTTAGTCTTTAACGCAAAAACTACTGATACTCGTACATGATCCGATTTTAATGAAACTTGGAATATATATTGATAGGTCCCGGAAAATCAAAAGGATCCAAGGAGACGCGAGTGAAATCGCGGGCGGAAGTTAGATACTACTGAAATAAAGCGTTTTAAAATTGTAATAACAATAATAATTATTAGAAAATGCAACCCCCGTTCATTTTCATGGTTTAAGTTTCACTATTTCTGGGATACCAATTGTACCCGTTAATGTCAATAAAATCCCTTCTTTGGATATGCAAAGATTTGTCATTGTATGTAGCGTAGGCCAATTGTATGAAAGTCAATTGGTTCTAGTGTCAACTAGATTGAGCTAGGCGTAGGTTTTAATGGACCAGGAATGAACGTCCTACTGGCAAGCACGTTATCTTTAAACTAGGTACATCCTTTGTTTAGAGGTCTATGAATAATATAAAGCTGAATTTAAAACCACACTGTTATACTAAACTAGCTGTCGCCCGCGGCTTTGCTCGCATGGTAGCAGCATACAAACAGTGTTGATGAACTCAGTCTCTACGCACGCGTAGCTAGCGCTACGCGACAAATAAGTAAATTATTGAAAACATTACAACCTTTTTGAATTTATGCTGGCTCGTCCCCGATGTAGATTACCAAATAGTATGTATGCGCTAAACAAATGCCGATAATGTTGCGAAAAAAAGTGAAAAGGACGTTGTTGTAAGGTGCTATCATTTTAGCGTAGTATAAAGGATTGCGGTTCCTTAAAGATACTCTGCCAAAATAAAGTCACAATACGAATTGATTAAAGAAAAAAATTATTGTTCTCATATTTTTTTTAATTAAGTAGGCCGCATCAGGTCTCATAAATAAATAAATAAATATTCATGGACATTTAACACAACGCTTTCTAGTCCCAAACTAAGCATAGCTTGTAATATGGGAACTAGATTACTGATACAATACTTATAATACATTTTTTTTTATAAATACATAGTTAGGTACTTATAATAACATAGGTAGCAACACCCATAAAAAAGGGTGTTTCATAAAATAATCACATACTCGTACCTACTTTTGCCAAGCTATTGTAGAATGGCTCCAGCCTATCAGAGTCCACGTGCGCTCCAATTACGAAATACAATTTACAACCGTACCATTATATTATCGATATACGATGGTTATAATCGATTTTATAAATATCTCTTGCGAAATTTCCCTTTTGTAACAATACTTATTGGATTTTTTCAATACCAACACGTGAATGCATGTCAAGGTTTCTGTATGAAATCTATAGAATATAAACTGATTAAACATATTTTGCTGTAATCAAGTAGGAATTTCATATACTTATCTACTCATAACTACCTACCTACAGCTGACAAAACTAAATACGTTCTAACCTTATGTCGAAAGCTGAGGTCGAAAGAAATGAGTTGCATTATTGTAATTCAGAGACGCGGTTAATATCCAAAGCAATTCCAACTATTTTGTTGAATCATAACCTATCTAATCCAATCCAGCATAAAAGTAGTTTCATCCAAATCGGCCCACACCTTGCGATGTGTTGCGAAAATGCAGTTTTTTAACGTTTGAAAAAATATAAATCTTATGGCATCTACACAGGGTTTTAGTAAAAAAAAAAGTTGTATGTACAATAATGTACATTCGCAATTTGATACAGAGCTCCATTTGCATCTTTCGTTTTGGGTGAACTGCTTTTTGGGCAAATCTCATGTTTAGGTATAATGCCCACGTTGGCATCCTGCGTTTAAAGTAAGTAACTCGATCAAAAGTGAATTGAAGATAACAATGGGTCCACGAGGAACTTCATCCATGGTCCCATAGTACAAAGTGATGGGACCACGTAACACCCAGTGATTTTCGCATCAATGTCATTGTGTCCCGCATAGTCACGGTATTTTTAGTCTGTGGCATCATTACGACATTTTCCCGGTGGGACGTCGTCGTGACGTTTTAACAATCTTCTTCCTTGTTGTCACAGCGGGATGTTACTCAACATGCAATTTGGATTTATGTAGGTACTTTTAATAATCAAATTACGATAGGTTAGTACTCGTAGTCTAGGTATATCAATTATGTAGGTACCTACCTAAGTTTTTATAAATCTTTTTTGTAAGTACTAGCTGGTGACCGCGGGTGTGCTCACGTAGTAATTTCATAAAAGGGTTATTGTGGATATTGAAAATGTCGTTCCAAATTTTTTTTTATATAAAATATAGGTAACCGTTTGACCACAATCTCACCTGGGGGTCAATCGCGCTAAGTTGTAACAGCTCACCAGTTACTGTTACTGTTAAGTTATGGCCGATTTACACTGTGAATCAATCTAGTTGAAAGAACTCCTGGGAGTCAATCTCTCTGAAACACTGTGAAAATCGGCCATAACGTAACAGTAACAGTAACTGGTGAGCTGTTACAACTTAGCGCGATTGACCCCCTGTGGTCGACGATGTAGCACGGTTACCTAGAGGATAAGAAATAAAAAGTAACTAATTTAAACTTTTTTTTTCTCTAGTAAATGTCTACAAAATACGAAAAAATCCTAGAATTTTCATGCCAACGCCATTACGCACATAATCGTGTCGCAACATCGATAAGAAAGTGTTTAAACAGAAGTGTACGCTTAACTGCTTTCATGACGAATCACAGAACAATACCTCATAATTTTGCCCATACACGTGTTTTGTGCAAATGGTGTGAAACTAAGGAAGATACACTCAAGGGCAATAAGTTCATGCCTAGTGTTTCAAATATAGTTTTCGCTGAACTTGTATATAGGTAACGAAGGTATATAGGTAGTATACGTAGATAGAACCATGTATTCAATTTTCTATCAATGTGATCAATTTTGGTAGACCTGGTATACCTTTTTGGGTCTGAAAACTTGTTTGGATCAAAGTGATATTTTTGCTGAACTTTTGCATTGTAATTGTCCAGATCGTGAAGCTTTGCAATTTTGCAAATTTACATTCAGTGATTATCTTCAAAAACGTTGAATTGATTGAGTTTTTTTTATACAATAGTTACATAATGGTAACTGTTTAACCACTATCTATGAGTATTCGTTAAAAACGCTCATGCTGGCCTGCTCTCCCGCGTACAAGTCCCTCGCCCCTCGACATTTGCGTAGTGGACCGACTTACGTATTTACCTTGCACTTTAACGATGGTATTTTATTCATGATATTAATTTGCGGGTTTTATATCATAAAGAACAATAAAATTGTAGCCAACAGGAAACGGCCCTGGCTTGAATGTGACTTGGGTAACAAGATAAATAAAGAAGATGATAGGCCTTCAACCTTAACGATTACAATATATCTTCTCGGTAAAGAACCTACATTTCCTTATAAAAATATGTCTGAAGATAAACAATACTAAGGCCTGTAGGTATGCTAATTATACTGCTCAAGCACTGATCCAAACTCAAGCATAGATTTTTGTATGAAAATTTCTTTTTGAGTCACTTATTTCTTTATCGGCATACAGGCCTATACGATTCTTGGGGCAATCACATCATTATCAATGATTATATTAGAGAAAAAATAATGTATTCAGCGCATATTTTGCGGACTATTTCCGTCATCCTCACACTTCTTTTCCGCATCTCTCAAATGGGGTGAGTCTGCGCGCAGATATTCTCCGTCAAAAAAAAAATTCTAATTCAAATTGTTTTATTCACAATTCACATAGATGTTACCATAACAGTGGTAAAAAAAAAGTTAGGTTAGGTTGTGGTAAGTGACGATGAGGCCGATGATGGAGCGACAGTCTAAGTAGATACTACTGTTTGGTTATTTATAGTGTACAGTTTTTATTGTTTTGTTTGTAGAATTGATTCACACCTGTTAAGTGACCTTCAATCAGAAAAGGTACCTGCTATTATACTTTTTTTTCTATCGTTGTATATATTTTTATGTGAGGTTATCTGCCTATAAGTGCAATACTTAGTAGCTACAACTTTCACCGCTCAAGGAGACCGAAGTCAGCAACTAAAATAGAAAAACATAAATAAACATAAAAACTTAGGTAAGTACTTATGTTTTTTTGTTTGGAATCCACTGTAATGTGAATGTGTTCGCGTAATTTGAATAGACTTCCAAGGGCATCTTTTTTTCCTCGTAAAATGAACTTGAATGTTACCTACAACCAAAAATGTTTGCTTTTGACCAACAAATTTTAATAATTCTTAGTTATTACACTTATATTTCTAATAATAATGATTAAGTGATAAGTCGAATGGAAGAATTTGAGGGAGGCCTATGCCCAGCAGTGGGACGACTCAGGCTAGAAAACTTTCAAATCTTTCTACAACAAATCTGAAAAAGTCCGTATCGATTTCGCCTACGTGAAATCCGATAGCTCAAACTACTTAGACTTATCAATTTCGTAACATCAAATCTTGAGTATCAGATTATCACATAAGATTATCAGAAGGTATCCAGTTTCCATCCTAGTGAGTGTTGATCGATATATTTGACACTATCGTACAGTTCCGCGGTATTGACACGCGATAATCGAGCGAGGAAGCATAGTTTTTGCATCGCATGTCAGATAACATTTAGACACTTGTGTTACTATGTTACCTAAAGGTACCTATGTAGATATTCTATCAGTAATCTAGTTTCCATAGTACAAGCTTTGCTTAGTTTAGGACTAGAGGGCGTTGCGTGAAATGTCCATGTTTTTTTTTTAATTATTTCTACTTGGCGCCACAAGTGTCCGATACTGGAGAACTTTAGCATCGAGGTGACTTCGTCATACGAAAGAATATCTTTCTTGCTTGCACTGAGTTGTAGGTAAAATACTTATTTACGACGATAGTTCGCGATTATCAAATTTATTAGTTTCAATGGCCTATTCGGTTCCTCTCACTACTTCTTGCAAAACAACATTCATTCAGTAATTTTTTATTGTATACTCCATTCATGTCATTCTAATATCACTTACCTACTGTTTACTGATCCATAGTATTTGGGTTACCTACTCACGTCGCCTTCGGCTAAATCCGTTCAATAAGCAGGTACGTAATCCTAACCGCATTAGGTACGCAACACACATCTCAATCACATATTACTCACCTGTACAATATAAAATTAAATTAGATTAGACTAAATTGATATTTCTTGGCTCACATTGATCATACTAAGTAGGCTTGCTACATTTGCCGAGTGCGCACACTAACGACAAAATGTCATGTCTTGTAGATGTGAGGTGCTTTAAAATTTTGTAGAATCGGTTACAGGTTGATGAGAAGTGGTTAGTGTGCGCACTCGCTTAAGCTTTGGTCTCGCGATCGTAACGCACAACGCTGCGGTGTGCAGCACGACGCATGCAGAGTACCGCGTTTGCTCCTCGCCGCTGACGCAGACTGCGACGTAACAAGAGACCATACTAGACGTTTTCCATACAGTTATGTGTCCGGCGCTGCATGCTGCATACCGCTGCGTTGTGCGTTACGATCGCGAGACCAAGGCTTTAGTAGGCTTTGAGGATAATTTTGTTACTACGTAATTCATAAACAATAGTTATTTGTTATACAAGAGTGCAAAGTTGCTTTTTAACCGAGTGTTCAATTTTGATGACCGAGCAATCGAAGGATTCTAAAATTGAATCACGAGCGCAGCGAGTGATTCAAAGTTAGAATCCTGAGTGTTAGCGAGGGAATCAAAAGAGCACGAGGTGAAAAATCTTTGCACTCGAGTGCAACACGTAACTTTTCATTCCACCTCAGCGAGGAAATGACTAAATGCAAAAAAAGCAAATTGAAAAAAGAACACCAAGAAGGTTCCGAGTCTGAGTTTTTAACAAATTAAAAAAAAGTTGTATGATATATTCGGCACCATAGAGGTAGCTGTAAATAGGTTTAATGTTTTTTTTAATTCACAAACTTAGTGCACACGATGTTCTAAATTCAATTTACTTTTATCCTCTAGAGAATAAAAACGGCTTTTCCACTCAGATATTGAAGATAAAAAATACTCTTTCCGAGATGGTGGGATGAAAAAATTACTTCCCGTAGGTGATAATAAGGACGTGTCTGACATCCACCAATAGGAATAATTTAATATGAAAACAAACGATCCCTATTGGTGGATTTCAAACACACCCTTAGCACCGTAGCATAGCTTAGCTCTGGTGGAAAAGCACCCTTACCCCATCAAGGTGCGGCCGCGGCAGTCGCAGGCCGTAAATGAGAGAGATTAGCTTAGGACTGCAAGCTAGGGGAAGCATATGCCCAGCAGTGGGTAAAGTCAGGATGTGAATGATGATGATATTATTTTATTTTATTCTGAAAACAAACAATGTTATTCAATGCAATATCAACTTAAAAAACTAATCATCAATAGATGTTTCCGCATATATGTGATGGATGATGATGATGAATTGTGAATGTCACGAAATACCTTAGAGACTGTTGAGGATTGAGGAAAACCTAGTGTCAGGTCAGGGTTATGCAAAATTATTGTTGTGTACTTGGATATTTATTTTTCTGTAAATCCATTGTCTTCATAATTAATTTATTTGATTCGCCATCACGCATCGCATTGGTAATGCTTTTGTATTAGAATTGCATAAATTCATAATGCTCCACGGAGCGTGGCCACACCAAGGACTGGCAAGGCAAGTGGGTCAAAAGGCGTCAGAATACATCTCCAAGCATCTATTGGCTTCATCCCAGACGACCACGGTTTCGCACGACCACAAAAAGTTCCGCTGGACCACTATTTTATAAAATGTACTGATTCTTTAGGACAGTAGGTAAGTCAAGTTCAAAAATCTAGAGAGGGAAAATGTTTTTGAACTTGACTTACTGACGATTAAACTTCTTATACATAGGTATACTTAATACTAAAGACTAAATACAATTTTGCTTCATAAAACATCTCTGAACAAATGAAATGGAATATTGTCCGGTTTGTCTTTTGTCAGAACCATTTGATGAACAAAATCGCTCAATCGCTAATTACACTCGAGAGAAAAGAATTTAGGTCTACTATCAAAAATCTTAGCCGATACTTACTTGTCTCGGATGTTGATTTTGTTGAACAGTGGTAAAATTACTATTTTGCTAACTGTAGTTCATTGAAATGATGCTATCGTACCTTACCACTTACTACTTTCGGCTTAGGTACTCGGCATTTTCCGCAAAATTTTATAAAGTTTTTGTTAATTTAAGTTTGAATACCTACTTATATTTATATTTATATAATATGGTCTTTTTATTTTCGGGTGTACTGATGTTTGTGACCAGAATTCAATGCTCTCGAGTAAATCTGAAAGTTTAAATATCCATGGTGTTTTCGGGAATACTGGGATTTGTGTTGGTGACCCGAATTAATTGTCTCCCAGTGTAAGTAGTAGTCGGTAAAGCGAATCAGTGAAGGTTTGACTTGTTTTTGTTAAAGTTTTTGCAAACATTAGGAACTACTGTGACAAACAAGGTTGACGATTTGGTATGCATTTATTATGGGTTAACTTAAATGTTGCTTGTTTTATTTTATCTATGGTGTATCTTTTGTGTGGCGTAATTAAGGCTACTTTTCCACAAGAGATGTGCTACGTTGGTAAGCGGTGAGCGAGTTAATATACTTGGTAATTTTCTTCACTCAAACTTGACATCCAGACAATGTATTTAATAGGCCTTTACATCTATTGAAGATGATTTTCTACAGCGTCAGGTGTACTGCCTGGGACAATGTTTAGATGGAGTAGGCTTGCCCAGCACACATCTACCATCCTCTCAGCCTAGTCGGCCATATCCACAGGAAAGACAAGGCCAATACGTGCGGAGCTGACTAAGCCGCGGGTTTCCTCACGATGATTTTCTTCACCCTTTAAGTTTGTAATAATACAGATAAGTATTTTAAATCATCAAAATACCTACCTATACATACTCTCTACAATGTTATTTCTTTAATTTGCGTTCGTAAGATTTGCACCTCATAGAGTACCACTGTTTTTACTGCAGGAAGGTTTACGGATGCCGTGGGGTGATAAAAAAATAAGGAAAAGTTTTTGTTTCAAGGAAGTACAGTATTTACTTTTGCGATTATTTTGTAGGGCTAGGTTAAGATGAGGTCTTATCAGAAACATAAACGTCGAACAGAAGGTTAAACAATTTGAGGCTTTACGGAATGTAAGTAGCCTTAATTGGTACATATAGCTTTAAATTCGCCCTTCAGATTTTATGGTGTTAGCTTAGTACAAATTTACAAGCGTTTGTTCGTCGAAGCATGGTGGTGAAAAGTGACTCCTCCTCACGCTATACGTATACCGGGTGTAATAAGTCTATTTTAATTTTAATAATAATATATTTTTTTCTATTTTAATTGGCCATCAGTGTACTTGAATCTTTATATATTCCTGTATTTTGATTAGAATCCTACTGTGGAACTACCTAGCTGCTAGTTTTCCTAAAATATTTAAAATAAAATCAATAAAAATAAAATTTCCGAGAACTTCGAACACTTTTTACTATAGAAACTCATTTTTTTTTAATGGCTTGAGTTTAATTTGTAATCTTTGGCACTGGAACCCTTATTCATAACTGTGAATTTTACAAATGCCTGTAATTAATCTAGTTCTCGGGATTTATTCATAAAGTATGTGATTTCGACTCAGAACTTAGTTAAACTTTAGAACAATCCACTACTAAACCAACACATGTTGGTTTAAGTCAATGAATGCAGTTCTTTCGCTTGTATGGTTTAGCTCTGGCATTGGATGGTGACAGAACAAACATTGATGAGTAAGGACCATAAAAAACATGAGATATATACAAAATGGAGGCGAAGCTAAACAAATATACGATACTTCTGAGAACGGGTATCTGTGCTGTGCTTGTTTTTTGAGTAGGTGATCTTCAAATTAATAATCTTGAAATTGTTCCTTGTCGACTGTACTTGCCATTTTTTATGTATGAACTCAAGTAAACCGTGTCCAGCGGGACTTTTTGTTAGGTATTTTTAGAGCGTGGTCGTCCGAAACCGTGACTGTCCGGGATGAAGCCATGAAAACTAGAGTCAAACTAGAAATAGAATTACACAAAAAAATCTAGTTAACAGAGAAAAATCGATTTTACGCGTAGCTACGCGATGCTACGCGGCGTAGAGGTCTGCTACGATAACATGGCCCCTCTACAGATTACCAAATCAATTTCAGTCGTACCAGCGAGAGTGATGTCACAGAGTTGAGTGTTATTATTCAAAATCTTCCTTCAAGACACATCTTTATCAACAGTTGTCTGAAGAGGTTTGTTTACCTTATTTACGCAGCGTTTTTGTAGTTTCCATGGGAATTGATTTCACGAGTGAATAAAGGGGAAATCTTGAATGAATTCCAGACTAGATAAATATAGTTGACTAAAGTGACCCTTTGATTCAACAATGAACGTCCTATGGTTTAAATGATGATGATGGTCACCTGACAATGTATTTTTAGGTAGTTGAGAACGATCGTTCGACTACCCTACCCAACAGCTTCCAATAACCTTTACCTACTACGTAAAGAGTACTATTATTTATTATGTGCCTTCGCTATGTGTCTTTACATCGACCTGTTATTTGGGACTTTATGACCTCAGTTTACCAAAATATGACGTCATGGAAAAGTTGTTCGCTAAATGTCAAGAAGGTAACCTATGTATTTTTTATTTCCAAAAAGCTTTTATCGATTTCATTAGTTGTTTTGATTTCTTGAACCATCATTAGTACAATACAAATTATTCATTGTACCTACTAACCAAATGTTACATTGTACGAGTTAGAAATGAAACGTATTAAGAATTAAACGAATTAGGAAAAACTAATAAGATTGTACAAATTAGGGATTGTACAAACTGCGCGGAATAGAAACGATTATTAACATGTTACTTTGCCTTTAAATCAAATATTTGGCAAATACCTACGCACCAACGGCTCTTTGTTACTTAAATACCAACGACATTTTATAATTATTTTTTAATGTGTTTCGTGTTTTTAGCTCAGTGATTACCTAACTATGTATACCTATCCTACCTAATATTATAAACGCAAAAGTTTGTAAGTATGGATGGATGGATGTTTGTTACTCTTTCACGTAAAAACTACTGATCCGATTTGGATGAAACTTGGAATATATATTGTCCGTGACCTGGATTAACACATAGGCTACTTTTTATCCCGAAAAATCAACGGGATCCAACGGGACGCGAACTAAGTCGCGGGCGGCACCTAGTACTATTTTGATGAAGTCACATGAAGCCTCTAGTTTCTGCTTTTTCATCATGTGGAAAGTCCCTTCTTATTTCTTTTCTTCAATAATAATTGCCGATCTTAGATTATTACATCATTTTTAACCAATAGGTCTGACTACACGTTTTTAAAATTTGTTCACCGTTTTTTCGTGATCCCATTATTTTGTCCCATTAATGGCTCGTGGTCCCATTAATGGGATCACGAGCCATTAATGGGACAAAATAATGGGACCAAATTTTAATTATTTGTTAAAAATTATGTAATCATCACAGTAAGTACCCCCCGACTCGTATCTTTCGTCCAATTCGAGCTCAGAAGGGTTTTCGGAGCATTATGCGGCTAAGTACGGAGCTTCGGAAAGACAAAGGTCGAGTGTGTTTAATTGTAGATTTTTGCGTTGTAAAAGTAAATAAATAGTGCTGAATATTCATGTAAATACCACAAACAGCTAACACACACCTAGTTATTTATGACTCACTAGTTTTAACGTTCACATTCATAGTTGAATACTTAACCAAATAACTGTTCAAGGACGTAAAATCAGCAATTGTTGGATTCTGTTTCACGGTCGTACAAAAAATATTACTTTCAGTGCGAATTCTATTTTTTAGTAAAATACTGACGTGTTTTTTTTGTATGTCTGGAATTCAATTCCTTATTGCGTACATTTCTACGTATATCCTCATAATGGACAGTCGTAAAGGTCTATTAATAACAGACGGAAAAAATAAACTATAAATAGTTTGCTTAATGGTTTTGTAAATATTGTAAATACTGTATTAGTTGTAATTTTCTTTGTGAATAAAGTATACTTACTTGCATTTTCATAACGATAAAGTGAAAATGTATTAATACGAATATTTTTTTGTATAAAAAAACTTGATGAGCGCGAAAAGAAACAGCTGTTCCATGATATGCAAACTACTTGAGAAAATGTAAACAATAACAAATTGTTCGTTCTAGAATGATATTTACTACATTATCTACAGACATTGATATTTTAACAACTACTTATTCGTGTAACAAATGTAACAATACCAGGTAAAGTTCTCCAAGTTGGACTGATAACTCCGTCGAGTCTCATCAGTTTCAGTATATTTTTCAATTCAATGAACTGCAGCAGTAGATAAAGTAGAACGTGTTGGAGCACACGTTTCTGCCTATCTGTTGTTTCGACATCAGGTGCATGTCTATTTACATAACAATATGTGACAATCCATTGAATTTTGATTTGCATCTGAAAAGAAACTACTTACATGCACGTCGCTTGATATTTTTGATTTCACTTACAGTCCACAAGTCCACACCATGGCACGGTAGCGCTGCGCCATGGTGATGTGTTCAGGCTCACTCTCGAATACTGAAACGTCAATCAAAATTGCCCTGCCTTAGATGGCAATAATTTAAGCACGTACCTACTTCATTCTAGTAGCGTTTCAGTGTATAGGGATGGTAATAGGTAGGTTTGTGTAGTCCTTAAATCGTACTTATGGCCAAGGCAGCGTTTTCCCCGAACGCCATAGACATCTGCTACAAGGTTCTATAAACAAACATGCACACAATAACACCGATTGTGCAAACATGTTAGAAGCGCGACACGTGCGCACCGACAACGTTCAACAATACATAGCCAGGTGTTTGATACAGCCTTTTTTTTTTAAACTAAGGTGCCTGGTACATAGGTAAGTAGGTACATAAGGAAGTCATGGAAAAAAGGCTGTGGTTCCGTACATTTTGGCCAAAGTATTTTGTCTGCAACGGCTGACTTTGGTCGCACTCACAGTATTGGTTAAAAAAAAAAGACAAGTTTTTGACCGAGGTCTTATTATAACTGTACCTCTATCACGAACAAATCTGACAGTCGCCGCGCTAGCGTATTCGAGTTATATTGCGCGTCAATGCCAGCTTGACTGCCAACCGTTGCAGTGTCACCGCGCAGTGTATCTCAGATACGCTAGCGTTACGATACGTTTGCGATTGTCAAATTTATTCGTGATCAAGGCAATGATGACCGTCCGTCAGCCATGGTGGATTTCACAATCTACGAACTAGTTTTATACATAGGTGAACATTTTATTTTTACGCAAACACTATGTACCTATGCGAATTTCCAAATACATACCCAGAGTACATACCTACAAAAGAAGTCGCAATGAGTTTGCTAACAAAAAGTGACAAATTCTCTGATGAGCGTAAATAAATATCCTTTTGTTTACACGTTTCGTGGCTGAACAAACCTGTAACAGACAATAGCTAGTGATTCATTGCATTGCACACATGCCCGATAATGTGGAGAGAGAAGAGATTGTGAGTTTCTTTCTTTGATGGTGACCCCGTCTTGGAAATAATCAATCCTTTTAAACAGTATTTCAAAAGAAGCTTTCAATCAAACTGGATTTCTCGTAAGTTCGATTTCATACGCTATAAAATAGATGATCACATTGATAAGACGCGCGCAGGATGGGCTGTATTTTATTTTAAAAGTTACTTCAATAAGTTTTTTTTACTTATAATAAGCAAACGTTTCATAAGTAAGTAGTTTCAAAACTACCTCAAGTCGATAGCTTATGTAATTCCTGAGATAGCAGGCCGAGCGTGACAGATGGACGAACGGAAGGACGGGAGGACGGACAAAATCTCACCATAAGGGTTCCGGTACCCAATGGTCCGGAACCCTAAGAAGCTAAAATAAATCATATAGAACCTAAAATAGGTAAAAGAAATTGATTTTCTGAACGCTATAAAGTTTGAAAATCCAAACATACTTCTCGGAAGAACAGTTTCACCGAGTGGCCGTGACAGAGATTATCAGGAAGTAACAAACAATAGCCACATGGAACACTCTCTGAATTTAATGAAGACCGATTTATATGTAACTATTATAATTATATTTACGCGGGTATATGTTATGTACTTACCGCAGCGAGTAGTTTGCTGTTGTACCTAATGAGAAGTAAATTTTGTTTATAATTTTACTAACATCAGGTGAGCTATCAGCTTGTTCCAATACTTTTACCATAAAAAAAAAAAAAAAAAAACAATTCTACAAATGTCTTTGTGGGAAATGCACTCCGATTTAGGTTTCATAGATGGTGTAGTTTTTCGAGATGGAGATATTGATCCAGTCTTTATCTGGATGTTTTTTAAAGAAAATAATCCATCTTTGAACTTTGCATGTCATCATGACCGCAGGACCCAGATTAGCATTTATAGACGCGTGTAATTTTAAATTAAAATTCATATAATCTTTAAAGCCAGAAAATAAAAAGTTCATTAGGACCGCCGCGCGAAGAAGGTTAAAAACCGTAGGTACTAAAATACCTAAATTATATTTGTTGTTTTTGCAAAGTAAACAAGTATAATAAAAATATATCATGAAAGATAGCTTTTTATGATATTAGGTACCTACCGATACGAACAATAATTAGGTTTAATGCAATTTTACAAACCTATTGACTTAAATTAATATGCTACGTACGAGTAAACCCTCCAAACAGCTTTTACAACAATTTGCAACATAATAACGAATTCTCATACTCTCACTAAGTATAGAAAATGCACTCTTTTGGCCAACATCATCTGCCATAATACCAAGATAGAAATACCAATCAAACTACTATATTTATATTGAAGTGGAGGCCGAGTTATCTCATTGAATCTCAATTTCAACTATCTTTTACCGATTGTTTTGCTTTTTTAGCTTAGGCCTCCCCCAGGCTCTTCCAAAACTCTCTATCTATTAAAAAGTATACCTACATATCTCGACTATTTTGATATTCGGAGCCTATATCTTCATCTATCAAAATCACAGAAAATTACTTCAGAATGTGTCCGTCACCTACTTTTGCTCAAAAAGATCCTCAGGTCGTTTATGTTAATATGACGAATTTCTCAACTGCACAGTGCACATGCACAGAAACCGGTTTTCTCGTTTGTAACTAAAGACATTGAACAGACAAAGCCACGGAATAAATACGAGTGGCAAGACGTGTGCAAATTGGTGGGTTGAATGACCTTTTATTGTGGAACAAGTTCGCTTTCCATCCATGGTGTTTCGATAAAAACTGGTTTTTTTTTAATGAGCTATAGCTAAGCATTTGGTTGCCAGCACCTGGTGGTAAGTGTAGCTGCAGCCTAGGGTGGAGCACGCTTAGCTATAATCCACCTATGTTGATAGGTTTTTGATGTGATGTAATGTACCTGGGTACCTTTTGGGGTTGCCAGCTTTTTTGTGACTTTCCGTGATGTCATTGTATGTATACGGTAAATAAAATAATCCCAATGAACTGCCATCATCATCAATTCTAATGATGAAGCCGGAATGTAGTCAAATTGATGTTGGGGTCCCCAGAACATAGAACTTCGAAGTCGTTGGAGTCGCGTCGTCGCGTGCGCAATAACAATTATCACACTGATGCCTGATTATTTTCTTGTGTCTATGAGAAATGTCTTATACGACACTCAGTCGCTTGATTGTTTGTATGAGACCGTACATATTACAATATCTTTTTTGTTATGTCGGATAAGACAAGCGCCATACAAAATTTTTCTTATATTGTGTTCGTGTCTTATAATGTGCAAAAGGTCTAACGCCGGAATCCCCCACTACCATAGACGGAACTCTAAAGATCCATTTTACTCACATTTACCAGCGAATTTATTAATAGAAATAACTACCTATCTAATAAACAGCTTTATAAATGGCCGGTCTAATAATAATACAGTGAATTATAGAATTACGAAGTTGTTTTTGTAGGTTTAATGATATGCAGGCAAAAAATATGTTGTAGATAGGTAGGTATTTTACGTCATCGTTTTTTTATGCAAAATTTTCCAAATAGGTGTTTTGATCTGCGTAATCTTACTTTTTGCTAGCCGGATGACGAGTACAGACTACAGAGGCGAAACGTTTTTACTTAAATATATATAAATAAAAAAGTAAAAGTAAAAAAAAAGCCTGTTTATTCCTTCCATACAACCATTACTGTGTTTTACATTTCATGCACAATCCATACTAATATTATAAATGCGAAAGTAACTCTGTCTGTCTTTCTGTCTGTCTGTCTCGCTTTTACGCCAAAACTACTAAACCGATTTGAATGAAATTTGGTACACAGATAGTCTAGAGCCTGAGAAAGGACATAGGCTATTTATTAATGCGAAAAAAGGGTTGAAAGGGGGAGGGTGGGTGAAAGTTCCTTAACCTTTTCCATAAAAACTTTTTTAATGTCACATTTGAAATCACACTGTCAGTTGTTTGACAGTAAGAGTTTGACAGGACATGACAGGACAAAGTCTGACGGGTCAGCTAGTCAATTATTAATGATTAGGTCGTAACATAAAGTGTGAGCCATTGGAATAAATGTGTGTAAAGTGGTTTTTCTGAATGTGAAAATTCGTGTTAGGTTTTGAAGAGAAAATCCACCATTTTCTTTTCAAAACAAACGACAGCCGACTTGACAAATGACTTGACTTGACTTATTTATTACAATTTTAACACTTGACATTGGCAAAATTGTCTGTCGAAATGACGGACACAGGCCATTATTGAAGAGAAGAAGAATGATTGTTGTTTAACATAGACAATTAAATAACAATTAAACATAGACGTAATTAAATAACAATTTTAACTAAATTTATTTGTAAGGACCCCTCTCGGGTAAAGGCCTCCTCTATCTATTCTGAAGAATATTTATATTCTTAATTAATTTAATTTTTCTTAATTTAATTTTTGTGAAGTAGACTTTTAGTTATTTTTCATAGGTGGAAGGTTTTTACTTACTAAAAGCTAATTATAAAACTAATCGAAAAATTAAAAGACGTCACTAAAGTAAATTTCTAGGTTTCTTGACAAAACTATACGTTTACTACTTAGGTACCTAGTAGTTATATTTAGTAATAGATTAGTGATAGTTCCTGAGGTAATGTGTGCATAATAATACCATGTATTAATAAAAAAATATATTATGGAGAAACGCCAACGACCGCGACCAGTGGAAAATTTTGGGGGAGATCTTTGCCCACTAGTGGGACACAATAGGTTAAATAAAAAAAATTAAAAATGGAGAAAATTTTCTCCATTATCTTAAGTAAATCCAAGATAAAAGTTCAAAGTAAGTAGGTATCATTTCCCCAAATATTTACAGATTCTGACAAAATCGCATATTACCTACTCAAAGTTATACCGCCGACCTTTCAGGGAATCTAAAGTGTATCTAACCTACTTAATAGTACAGTAATAGTGGTTAGATATGTGCACTTGTATTGGGTAAATCGACAATCAAGACCCAGGTTTGAAATCGCACATGCTGAAGTGTTAATTTACACAATAGACGCGCCCTTTACTATGCAACCTATTTGTTCACTCACTGCACTTAGATCTAATCACAATAACGATTGTAAAGGAATGGTAAATTGCAAAACGTAAGCAATCTGTGGTTTTGAAGCCAATTGAATTGAAAATAATAAAGGCACAGGTATACTTACCTAGGTAAATAAAGTAAGTATTGACTAAAAATTACTCGGTAATATGTTACGCACCATTATCAACGGCAAATATTATATTAATTTTGCACGATTATATAATTTGCTTTTCCGTGAACTGATAACAATTTGCTTATAAAAATGGCCAGGTATTTTATATATATCTTGGTACCTATAGGTAGTATAGGTACCTCATCATCATCATCAACCTATATCAGTCCAGTCCACTGCTGGACGTAGGTATCTCCCACCCAAGACGCGCCACTGAGCCCGGTCTTCGGCTCTTCTCATCCAGTGTTTGCCAGCTACATTTCTCAGATGGTCACCCCACCTAGCCGGAGGACCTTAGGTACCTACCTAGGTGGACGTCCGGCCGCGAGATGGGCACAGACGACATCATCAAAATCGCAGGCCGTAAATGGGAGAGACTAGCTCAGGACTGCAATAGATGGCACTAACTTGGGAAGGCCTATGCCCAGCAGTGGGTAAAGTTGGGCTGTGCATGATGATGATGTATTGACGATTATGTACTTTGGATTATGATTCCCGAAAATTGCAATTTTTCGAAGGTGAAGAATTATCTAAATAAAGAGACATCCGCGAAAGATATAAAGTGTGAAGTTCTGATAAATCTCTTTATCGTCGGTACTTTTACTTGTCACATGTGATTACTGTCTTGAGTGCTTTGGGCACGAGTTTCTAGCGCTGTAGCATCGACTTCACCACGCGGAGTACATAATATACCTAATCAAACCTTAGTATATAAGGTATAAGTAGGTACATTAGGCACTTATAATATAAGTACCAAATTATTATTGATCGAGTGAGCGAAGCGAACGAGATCTTAGTGACAACTTGGTAGGTATACGGATAATACTCTTAAGTTTTACTGATTTGTTAAATGAAGTAAATCGGTCAAGGGGTCGTGAAGTTATGAGGGTCCAAAGGGAGTAAAAAAAAAAAGTCGTCCAATAATATCAAGTGGGGTGTCATATAATAGGGTTTTGTTTAGACATTCCAAAACCGTTTTTATTTTGATTCTAGGTCTAATAGTTTTTGAGTTGTTGTAAAAATTACAAAATTGGCAAAACCAGTATAACGTGAGCTACCATTTCTTGGAGTTTAAATGATTTTGTAGTTCAAGTAAGACTGGTACATGGCTAGACGGCGATTTCGAAGCGATTTGCAAAGTTTATTACAACCATTGGTCAATAAAAAATGTTTGGGTTTTATTAACCTCCGACCATCACGAGACCTCAGTTCGGGCCGAACTACTAGTAATTATAGTAACTCAATAAACTAGTGCTAGAGATGCTTTGCTTATATGATCGCGAAAAACAGCTGTCATACCTCACACGTGATTGTGTGCTGATGATTTCATGATTATTTGCTGTGATATTTGCTTACCTACCTTCTTGGGTTTGGTTTTAAATCCGTGTGCATAGCTATAAGCAGTTGCATATACCATCTATGTAAGCACTTCTTTGCGGACAGTTTTTTTTGATTAGGTAACATGAGAGTACCTATACTTAGGTACCCTTAAAGGTCTAGGAATAAAAAATACAATCAAACATTCGATGATCTATAAACCTAGGTGAGTTTCCTTTTGCTATACATACATAGGCTATAAACTAGTGCGACTTCGTTATAGTCTGTCAAACAAAAAGATAAATAGGTAGGTACCTAATTACAATTTAAATATTTTCGACTTAGGTACCTACTACTCGTATCGTAGTAAATAAATACTCGTAATAAAATGGTACCTACCTAAGTGTTAGGTGTTTTACGTGGGTATTCTGTGAAAATGTCTATTAACCTAAATGGAATGTACTTAAGTATTTCTTTTTTCGAACAATCGACCGTAAATCCTACTAATATTATAAACGCGAAAGTTTGTAAGTATGGATGGATGGATGTTTGTTACTCTTTCACGTAAAAACTACTAATCCGATTTGGATGAAACTTGGAATATATATTATCCGTGACCTGGATTAACACATAGGCTACTTTTTATCCCGAAACATCACCGGGATCCAACGGGACGCGAACGAAATCGCGGGCGGCACCTAGTGAACGATAAATTCTAATTAATTGCTAAGAGATCGTCAAGGTAACAGTTTATTCATTAGTTTCTTGCAGATCGTGTTATTCGTGGTTGTTCTAAATGTAATCGGAAATAATATGGCTTAGACAACTGTTAAACTATTTTTGAGCCCCGTTAGGAACCTTAGTGCATTTAGTACTCCGATTTTACTATGCTTTTATTATTTATGACGTCTTAAGGTAGTCACACTAAATTTTAAAATTATCCCTGTGACACTTTAGGAACCATTCAAGTTGTTGGTTCAAGGGTTTCAGTTATACATAGACAACAGAAAGAGATCTAAGTACCTACATATGATGCTATTTTTCCACTGATTAAATCAATAATAATAATAATAATAAAATAATAAATAAATATTCTTGGACATAATATACAAAGCTCTCTAGCCCCAAACTAAGCAGAGCTTCTACTATGCTATGGGAACTAGATTGCTGATAGAATACTTAAATCAATCTCATTTGATTGTACCATCCCAATCATCATGATCATCACTAAGGGCCGGTTTTTTGATCCCTATGATAGTTATCTCAACTAATAGTCAAATTTGGTTCAAATTTGGTACAAATTTAACTATTCGTTGATCCAAATTTGACAATTAGTTGAGTTAACTATGGATCAAACAACCGGCCCTTAGTAGTAGGTAGGTCTGGATCATAGATGAATCATTTCACTTCTTCTTCTTTTAAACCTATGGCCTGTGTCCGTCTTCTTCTTCTCTTCGTTAATGGCCTCTGTCCGTCATTTCGACAGACAATTTTGCCTTTGACCATAAAAAAGTGTCAAAAACTAAACACGTCCAATCCAAACCTACTTTGACACAATTTTTTAAATCGTTGTCTATTTTTTGTATCATCCTTTCTATCACGTTATGATGAGCCTAACGGTGTTTTCATGTAAATACCATCGACCTCAAACGGGTACGAACGAACCTTTACAACTGTTCTGTTGTCTATGGCTCGGTGACAATGTCAAGGTGAGACAGTCAGGCCTGCTGGACACTGAAGCAACTGGGTATTTAGGATTCGAGTTTTCACATTTTTTGTAACAACACATAGCATTTTTATTTTAATAGTTTTTCTTGTGTTATTGTTTAATTTTGGTGGAATTTTAACCAATAATACTTAGGTCGTAACATAAGGTGTGAGCCATTGGAACAAATGTGTGTAAAGTGGTTTTTCTGAATGTGACCTATTTCGTACCTATTTCTGCCGCCAAGCAGTGATGCTCGCATTGCTGTGTTCCGGTTTGAAGGGTAGGCGCCGGTGTAATTACAGGCACATGAGACTTCAAGATCTTTACGTCTCAGTATGATGGACGCAGTGCATTGGACTTGCTCTGTGAGGTAATGCATTGTTATAGGCAGAAGTTACCACTTAACATCAGGTGAGCTATCAGTTTGTTCCATTACCTTTATCATAAAAAAAAATATGAAAAATCGTTTCAGGTTTTGAAGAGAAAATCCACCATATTCTCTTCAAAACAAACGACAGCCGACTTGACGAAGACTTGACTTGACTTACATTATTTAAAATTCACCACTTGACACTGGCAGAATTGTCTGTCAAAATGACGGACACAGGCCATATAAGTAGGTTTAAAAGAAGAAGAACTGGGTAGGTATTTAACTTTTACGAGAAACTTTACTGCATAGGTTCATTCATGGATGTAAGTGAGAAGAAAGTGATCCCCGGTATAGTAGACAACCCGTTCCCTGATGGGATGTATGTCTACTATTACAATATACATCTGTATCATGGTTTCCCTAACTCCTTTGTGAGTTTTTTTTGTTATCTCGATCCTTGAAGATTTTACCAGTCAAATGCATACCCAAGCAATAAATTATTCCATTTATTGAATCAAGTCATGTTTAAAAGTTCTCTCTTAAGCAGTCTGATAAAAAAGGTCTACCTACTTTTCCCATTTCCCATGGCAACATAAACACGTCTCACTATAGTAGACGCCGTGCTTTAGATAATAAACTGTCGCATGTCGCGCCCACTGTCGTGTCTTCAGATTAACATGCGAAACGGGACTTATGTCCTAGAATGTGTTGTACACCCCATTGTTCCTTGTACCGTAGTTAGGCATTACCTACCGCAGTTTACGATATCGTATCACGTTCCTAGAATAATACAATCGACAAATCTGTGTGACACATAGTACTTAGGTGGGTACCTAGGTATTGTTATTATTTGTGGTAGGTGGTAGTATGTACTAATGGGGAGACACAGGCGAAGCCACCATGAGATGGTGCTGTGTTGGTTGGCTGGTGTTTGGTCTACGCACGTTTTTCCTGATTTTATCAGCATATTATGGTGACTGTGGCGTGCCTAAGGGCTCCTGCACACTTCCGTCGCGGACCACGGAATTTCCCTCAAGTGTGCAGGAGCCCTAAAAGTAAAAATACTGGAAATAAGGTCATTTTGTGTCATAAGACTTTTATATACCTACCTACGCAACATCCATTATTCTTATCAGCTTTTTACACCTAAAGACCGATACAGCAGATGCATTAATTTATAAATGAAACACTAGCTCCCGCCCGCGACTTCTTCCGCGTCACGTTTGGTCCTTTGGATCTTCCGGGATAACAAGTAGCCCTCATCCAGGTCCAGCCGTGTATCCAAGATTCATTTAAATCGGACCAGTAGTTGCAGCCTTATTGAAACACAAACATCCAAACATCTAGGTACCTACTATAGTATAGGTAGTATTATATAATCTGTGATTTAGACATTTACTTACCTACTTATAATATTAGTGGGATAGTTGTAAGGGGGATGGGGTTCGTGTGACGTTGTACGGCCATGGTATGAGGTTTTTAATCATCCCTCTGTGACGTTGCTAGAATAATAATGAATACCGCATTTACTTCTACTAGTTAGGTATACTAAAGTAGATTCGTATTTTAATACCTAGTAACACTGCAGATAAAAGGCTGGCAGCACTTAAAATGTGATGTAGCAAGCTGATCTCCCGCCCGGCAATTACCTGGGTAGGTAGCCTACCTACATCCGGCGTGCACAATAAGATTGAATGTAGAGGCTTGTTATTCAATCTCGCCGGTTTTGTATGACACATTCACATATAAATTACTGTGTACCTAACCTACTGTGTGACCTAAATGCTTCGAGAATAGCATTGAACTTGGTTGGAAAGAAAAATTTGTATTTTTGGTGATGTCTTCGGCACTGCAACCGCTTCTGAGTACGTACATATCGTAAACAAGGCGGCTGAGAATATCTAAGTGGGATTATATTTAACAAAGAATCCGAAATTACTGTTATTGATGAAAATTTCAGACATTTGCATTTCATATTGGTAAACAAAAGTAATTTCATGAAAAATGAAAAAATTTTAGTTAGTGCCATCTATTTCGACTTCATGGTACTTAATCGTAAGTCATCGAATGATCCACGGTGTACGAGGTAGGGCTTGCGTATTTGATTAGAAAAAGGTTTTAGATGAAGACGTAAGATGGCGCTACGCCGTAGCTCAATTGTCCATCTAGCAAGATAGATGTCAGCACAAGTACTATTAGGAAGCAAGGTAAATATAGAGTAGGTACCTACGGTTCGCAGAAGCTGAACTTTTTTATAATTAGCTTTTTCAAAATAAAGTTTTTAGTTTGTAAGATAAAAGTTTTTAGGATGGATGGACTAGAACCTATCTAGGTAGTAATAGGTTAATTACACCTACTCAGTAGAAAAAAGTAAACGCAAAGTTGCTAGTTTTAGTTAGGTAAACTTTTATTTTCCAAAGTTCTTAAGTTTTTAGTTTACTTGTGGTGTTGACTGTACCTACGCCATCCTACGCACAACACACAACCTCGCATGATGGAGTTCCCCATTAGTCTGACTCATTGTAGGTAAAGTGAATAATAAGTGAACCACATGCCACAAGACTAAGAGTTTAATGAATACCTAAGATACCCTAAATAAATGAGTTTAATTAGCATCTAACCTACAGAACATTGTAATATAGGTCTTACAGCCGCACTCAGAGACGAGCTCGTAGATATTTTAAAAGATACCTAATTAAGTGCTAATTATGATCCGTGGTACAGGAAATTTCAGTTGTAGTTTCAACTCTAGTACCTACCTTTTACCGCACCACAGAATACGTTTCAGCGTATTCAGCAACGGTTAGAAAAACTGAGCCGCTGCTGACGTAATCGCATGCTTTGGACGCGTGCTCGACTCCCACCTCCCCGCTCCTGACCTGTGTGGTGTTTGCCAGTCTGATACTGTTTTGAATGGAAAATGAACTCAAAGAAAATACAGTTTAGAATCATTATTGGACGTGCATATTGCTCCGTATCTAGATTTATTTGCAGCTTTTAGAAGTTCTTGTAAGTACTGAAAGTATTGTACGAAATAGGCTTTAGATTTTGTTTCAAGATATTGTATACACAAGACATATTGAAGGTTTTCTTTTATTTATGGTATAAAGGTGCTTTGAAATAACTTCCTGAAATGCATCGATCCAATGATTGTGCTCAGTGGAGATCGAGCTTAGGAGAGAAAACTTTGACCTCCAGAAGCCTCTGTGAAGTACTGCATTTGCCTAGAGACAGTCTAATTAAAACCGAAAGATAGCAGCGCAATTTCTTCACGTTGGTGAATAGCTGGATATCTCAAAATGATCCGAGCACGTATGTATATAAGTGACATTTTTGAATAACCAATGAAAAAGGGTTTTTAGTTTTAGACCAAAACAGTTGGTTCTCTATATTATGTCCTCTATGTCAGGGATAATTTGATGACTAGTCGAGTGAAACATCCGTCCGCCGCCTTTAGTTCCTACCTCATCTGTGTCGTCGTTGTGTTTACCAGTCAGTCGCGCCAGCCGGTAGACGCTAGTCGGTTGATTACTAACACCCTCACCATGTCTCCCCTAAGACGAACCTCCCTCCTCGGCTCACTTGCCAATGACACGTAGTGTTGTCCGTATTACGTTTAGATTCAGATTTTCTTTGCATATTCCTCACGTTTTACAATTTCCCAGTTCAATATGCTGTTTGAAGGCGTGAAGTAACGCTTTTCCATCAACGTCTACGTTTATTGGTAGATTTTAATTCCTTCTTTCCTTTTTTTATCACTTCAAAATGGTTCCTCGTTGACTTGTTTCTTTTTACATTTTTGTTCGAATTTTCTCTTTTTTTGTTTTCCGTAATTCCTTTCCTTCATCGAAATGGTGTCTCGGACGCGCGGCGGTCACGTGTTGGTGTGGGAGCAACCAGGGTTGGAAGACCAGAGGCAAAATTCTGGTGAGTTTATAACTTTTTTCTAGGCACCATAATCTGCCTAGAGTTCTAAGAACGTCCGCCATTTTTTACCTTCGGAGGTTACAATAGTATTCTTACAGCTAATTCGGACTACCTACGCCTAAGAATATTTTAGTCAAATTCCAGCGAGGAACTTTGTAATACCTATTGAAACTTTGAGACAATCTTTGTGTGTTATTCTTATGTAGGTTTTTGGGTAATAAAATACAAAGGTAAATAAGTAAGAACATCATATTATTATCCACACTTTTTATGTTGGTTATCTACAATAGAAACACCCCTTAGTATTTTGCAGTGTTAGTTTTCTTTGGAAAATGTAACCATTTTCTTCATTACCTGCTCGTATTTAGGTAAGTTTACACTGTCACAGATACTTTGGTAGTATGTAGGTCGCGTGCGGCACATGTTGCTTGGTGAAATCTCGACCTGCGTCTGGTGACGTCTTCAAGGACGGCAATCGGGAATGCATGTAACCTAGCTAATATACGAGCTATCTGTCAACTAAATCCATCCAAGTCTGTTTCTGAGAATCCGCTGTCGTCTGCGGTTTTTTTATAGACTTCAAACGCGTGTAGGTAGACCGGTCTATTTCTTTATACTTAGTTGTCGATGCAGCAAGTACATTAGTTACTTACCTACTCTTCCAGTAAGTACCTACTTATTTAATTTAAATTATTTAGATATAATAAAAAACTGTTCGGATATATCCACGATACACGATCTCACGATGGCCGTGTGTCCCCTTGTCGTCTCCCAGAACATAAAAGTAGCATTACCTATTAGTAATTCATTGTTTTAGTTTTACTACATTGTAATTATTGTTAAATGCGCAAAAATATTAGGTCTCAGCAGTTTTAACAAGCACGTACAAAACTAGGAAGTAAACAAAACTACCTATCAACTTAATTTGCACAGACTTGCTTGCACTATGCACTAATTACCTGCCTAGGTTTTACTCTTTGCTCGCATAATTTATCTCTATATTGATCAAACCTAACAATTTGATTAGAAAGAGACAATTTGACGAACCCATCAAAAACCTCCGCTAACGTATTGTTTGTGACAACGCAAAGGTGGATGCCAAAAAGGACCAAAAACCACCAGACCAATCGTCACGTGGCTTTTGGTCCTTCAAAATGTTCCACATTTTACTTCTGTCATTGAGCAATCTGAAGATCTCAATATCTAGGATTATAAGGTTTTTATTTACTTCGAATCTAGTTGGTACTAAGGACCTAAGTATTTCTATCATCAGAAATTGTAAACAGCTATGTGGTTCGCCGAATCACCTGCCAAACCATTAGGCATGTTTGCATAGAGTTCGACCGTGATGATAACAGCCTTATCTGAAATGGGGATAAACAACCGTACATATCGCATCACGCAGTGGGGACTTGGGAATAAAAAAAATACAGCTTTCAATAAATAAATTGGAGAATTAGAAACAAATAACAAAACATTGATGGGAGCAAATGTAAGAAGAGATTGAAGGTCACATCGTCTAGTAAAGAACTAAACGCAATGATGCTGTAAAAGATCCTTTCTAGAAGAAAGAATTTCCTACAAAAAAAGACATACCTACCTACTTGTATTTTTGATTACAAATGAAATATGAATAAAAAGGATCCCCTTCGTTAGTTTCATAGTATATGTCGATATAAAGCCACTGACATTCTTTTGTACTGAAATTATGTTGGAATTTCACGATAAAGATAAAAACATCATGAATGCCAAGGCCATCCTGAAAAGGTAGGTAAGCCATAGCATAGTAGGTAACTGTAGATATTTTGCTAGCATGCATTGTGTTCACTACCTAGGTATTTATCCTGTTTTTGTTGCGAGCTGTTTTCAGATTGACACGCGATCCATGAAATTACCTTTCAAATAGGGTGATTCAATGTATTCACTCAGCAATCCTTCTGTATCTACCGTTGATTTTAGTATTTTTAACAGACTTTCATAATTTTGGTTCTCAATACAGCCGTTATACAAAGCTTTTTTTAATTTAATGAGTCATTTTATCAAATTTAAATTTTAGCTTGATTTATTTATCTGCTCATTCATTGGTAAATATGTTGATAAACATAGGTACCTACTTCTTCTGGTAGAGCTAGTATCTGTCTAATGGAGAACGAAGCCATAAAACACCGTTATAGTCGGCAGTCAACATTCTGATTTCTCCTGTTATTACTAATAACTTCTATGTTATCTTGTTTGTACTTGGGAACCGTGTGCTCTTTGGACCATTTTTTCGATCATCCAACCAAAAATAACCGTGATTCGTAGGTGTTATAAAAATCTATGATATTCTGAAAAGGTCATCAAATTGATGGTCAAACTATGCCTCCTAATTACCATTGAGAGTGGTTATGTTCTTGCTAAAAGCGTTTTTTTTAAGATAACCTTTAGATATCTACCTACCTAAGCCTTCTAGTTACTGCAACAGCTGTCAACGAATTCACTATATCACTGCAGATAATTTTAAACTATGGATCTGCAATCCAAGGGATCAATTTCTTGATTATAAATAGGCATGCCTATTACATAACGTCGTAGCTACGTTTAATTAATAAACTATTCACTGAAACATGGCAATTGGCGTTTTGGCTCGCTAGTGACGATGTTATGCCAAGATGGAAGATCCTCTTGAAAAGAGATTTTGCGATTTGACGAAACATTATTATTAGAATTTTATTATTTACTAGTTTGTAATTGTAACCGTAGATATTGTTTTTATTTTATGGTTTTCAAATGCCAGACCAAAGCACATCTCTGAGAAAAGAGTTCACCCGACGGTGATGTCAGTAGAGCAAACCAACCAAGCTTATCATTTTACTAAACTCAAAAGACAGCGTAAGAATATCAACAAACTATAAAGTTTTACAGGTAAACTACCTGGTTCCAAATTATACTGCACAATAATTAGCGTAGAGCCATTTTGGCTGGACCTTTGGGGGTAGCATAGACACAAACGAAATAAAGGGGCTTCTGCAAATGGTGCATTTGCGTTTTAGGGCACCTCTTGTGTTGGAGTGTGCTCTTGAAAGAAAGTGTTTCACATAAATCGTACGTTTCCTTCAATGGAAAGTTGAGTGCTTTCAGACGTCAGAAAACACGTGTGGTGGTATTTCAAATGATTGGAAATAGTTTATTTCCTTTCGTCCATCGTCACAAGACGTTGTGAAAATGTTGGGACAGCTTCAAAAATAAGTTTTGAAAACAGATTCCCGTTTCCTCTTTTATGGTTGTCGCTAGCACCATTCGCAAGCATGATCTAACGATTAGTTTAATTGTATTGACGTCACATTGTTATTTGCAACCTTCGTATGTCAGTGGGATCATAATGTTTGGGCTAGAATGCTTCTAGTATTTAGGTGGAGCGGTTACTTTGGCAGTGTGTAATGCTTATTTTAGGGTAATGAGATATATGGTGGAGGTGTCTTCTGATCTTCATACTTGTTCTTCGGGAGGTAATGATAAAGTTCAATGTTCCACATAATTACTTATTTATTTCACCAACGAAGCTACATGTTTATACTGTGCGAGCGGGGAGAGACGACTGGCGACGCGGGACACAAAACTATCGCGTCAGCCTGATTTACTTACTTGTGGCTAGTCGCCACAATACTCCCCTTCTAACAAAAAATTTTGAAAAAATTTAAAATACAAAAATTATTAAACATTCAACAACATAAAACATAGTCTTAACATTCCAATGATACAGATTACAATATAGGTATACAGTACATTCAAACAGAAACTTTAATAACCCATTATCTTTAATAACCCATTCACACTTAAAAAATTAATAGAGCTTATCATTTGATACCAGTACACCCTGATGACGTTGAAAAGACAGCAATCATTTGTCCTTTTGGACTTTACCAATTGTAGGGATTTACCTACTCAAGGGATAGGGAAAGTTATTAAAATGCAAGTTCGTGATTCACTCAATTCAATTGTCTATTCGAAACTTGTACACGTTAAATCATAACTAAAATCCGGAGGCGACTCATTTTATTATCTTTAATAACCCATTCACACTTGAAAACACGTCGTGTGCTCGAGTCTCTTGAGCGAGCGAGCGTTTACTTTTCTCATCAAAAACTTGTAATTTCGTTCTGCTCCGTCTATTCAAGACCAAAAAACCGTGTGTGGCAGACCCTTGTTTGGTACAATTATGTAGTACTCTACTCTGTAACCTAACTAGTTAATATTGTTAAACTGCTGAAAGACACGACCAAATTATTTTAGTTCAGTCTACGACTGTTGAGTGACATGCAACTTTTTTTTTTCAGGTGGCCTTGGAACGCGTCATTTCGTGACCTTCATGCTGTTCCTCGGCATGGCAAATGCATACATCATGCGGACCAACATGTCCGTCGCTATCGTGGCTATGGTTAACCACACGGCACTGCCTGTCATATCAGAGCACATGGACACTGAGTGTGGGGAATCTAGCTCTAACCGAACTGTGAGTAATCAAACATCAAAGTAACTAATGCAAACGAAGGCGTAACCTTTATTTGTTTAGTCTAGCCAAGTGTACTATACGCCAGGCTTTATACACCAAAACTTTTACTAAACCTAGACTCTACATCGAGTTGTAGCTTTTAACTTTCCTGCTTTCTTGCCCACTGAGAGCCAGGAGTACCTACGTTAATAAAAATAAGAATATTTTATCACGTCTAACACTTAGAACTCTGATCTGATGTGAGTTCTGTAAATGCTAATAAAGAACCACCTAAATAACTCTAGTCCTCGCTTAATTTAGGAAAATTGTTCGCAGGCTGTCACGCAAGATGGCAATTTCGTCTGGAGCTCGACGCTTCAAGGCTACATCCTATCTTCGTTCTTCTACGGCTACGTCATCACACAAATTCCCTTTGGGATTCTCTCTAAGAGGTAGCTATGCAAATCTTTAATAAAACGGCGGGTTGGAGATTCTTGTAGGTAATTCCATCAATACCGCAGGGTTTGCTTTTTTGATTAGAAATAAATTGGAAGCAGCACAAACGCCAATATCCGTGTAACAATTTACGACACCTCATTTCAAACTCGCACTAACTACCTAGCTAGTCTGCTCGACATAAATGTGCCTGTAATTTGTTGCACTTTGTAATATGACACGACAATGCACTGTATCAAGTTTACCGGCAATTACGTGGTTATTGCGAGTGCATCTCCAACATACACACTTTGAGAATGATGATGTGTCATAAGCAATTGGGTAGATGATCCATTTCCGGCTCGGCAGGTTTATTATACCTACGTCTGCATTGTCCAAACACAATAAAAGCACGTGGGTACCAGGTACCGGCATAGTTTTATAGCGCAGAAGTAGAGTTTTATATCTGTTTGGCTGTTCAAAGCACTCCACTTTCAGCGATAACGGGCTAAGTTTGGACTCCTGGACAGGTATTGGTCAGATTCAGAGAAAAAAACAGGCATGTTTTAGCATTCCACGTAGTTATGGTGGCCATCGGGTATACCAAAATCATGAATAGGTACGCAGTCAGAAATTTCTGTAACTGGACTGGTTGCTGTTTTCAGATTTGGCGCTCGGCTGTTCCTCGGAGTAGGTATGCTGATCAATTCTGTCTTCGGTCTGCTGGTGCCGGTCGCAGCTGAAGCTGGCTTTGAGTGGCTTATTCTTGTACGGTTCATCCAGGGTTTGGGCGAGGTAAGATCTTCATCCGCAAATTAACTTTTGTGTTCTGGTGTCTTAGTATATTGTTTTGAGATGTGTGTTTTCTTTGCAGGGTCCCATTGTACCATGCACACATGCTATGCTGGCGAAATGGATCCCACCCAACGAAAGGAGTAGGATGGGAGCAGCTGTTTACGCTGGTAAGTCGAAAGGAGACAGATAATTATGTAACTGCTTACCTAGTATGATTCTTCCTTGATAGTTCTAATGAGGACCTCAGAAAATTACAATGATCTGATGTGTAACTTTTAACAGATTTTTTTAGATTATTTGAATGTGGAATTTGTTATTGTCAGGAGCCCAATTCGGAACGGTGATCTCCATGCCGCTATCTGGATTGCTCTCCGCATACGGTTTCTCGGGCGGCTGGCCGTCCATCTTCTACGTGTTTGGGATGATCGGAACTGTCTGGTGCATCGCCTTCCTTATGTTTGTGTCTGAGGACCCGGAACAATGTCCCGGGATCAAGGAGCAGGAGAAGAAGTACATTCTGAGCTCGCTGTGGGGCGCGGCTGGTTCTAGTGTGAGTTTTTTATTGTCTTTAAATGTGATAATAATTGAGGATCCTTAAAAGATCTTTTAATACCCACGTACGTAATAAAGTCCAGTTTATGACGTCATGTTATTATTTTGCAGTCACCACCAATCCCCTGGAGCAAGATTCTTCTGTCAATGCCGTTCTGGGCGATTATGCTGGCGCATATGGGTCAAAACTACGGTTACGAGACTCTGATGACGGAACTGCCTACCTTCATGAGACAAGTGCTGCACTTCTCTATCAAAGATGTTAGTATTATTTAACTATGACCATGGGTTGCCCATGAAAAATGTATAATAGGTAACAGCGTCCAGGGTTTTAAGGAGTTTATATATGGCCTGAGGGTCTCACTCATTAGTCCTTGAACGTCAAATTCCAATTTACTTTAACAGATATTGCTTAGTTCTATATAAATAATACTGCAGCAATAAGTCTCTGTGATCTCTAATTACCACAAATTGCTCCGAGGTCGTGGGTTCAAGCTGGTCGTTTGCGCCCATATTGAATCACGTCGCGCTTTATTGGAGCAAATGGAATTATTACTCTTTGTAATGGTATAATGGGAATGTTTCTCATTTTACGGGCGTCCGTGATTTAGTTATGGCACGAATTTGTTCGTGTATAGATGCTAATTAAATGAAGTAGTATAACTAGACTGTTATTAACCTTGTTGTAGGTAACTAGGCTGCATAGATTACGTACTTACATAATGTTGAAATTTTTGAACATTCAGCGTTTCACTTCTACGTGTTTTGTTATTTAGGTAGGTTTTTTGATTTTCTATCCTTCTATATGATCGATCAGCCAGGTTTTAGTGTTTACTTACTTTAGAGGATCTTTGGGTTATGTAACCTTGGCTTGCTAAAATGCAATGAGCTGACATCATCCTCACATATGCTGCAACGTCCACGAATATTTCTTAAGTCTCTGATAATAATCTTTTATTTTTACCTCTCTGCTATTAGTAAAGTCCAATTTCATTTGTATCTTTGTTAATCTTTTCATATACTTTCAGAACGGTTTCGTATCAGCGCTACCGTATCTCTGCATGTGGCTTTTCTCAATGTTCATCTCCGTGGTCGCTGACTGGATGCTCTCCAGCGGCCGTTTCAACCACACACAAGTCAGGAAGCTTATCAACAGTATCGGTAAGTCTTCATTGTTTTCTAACACCACTAATTTTGACTGTAACGTCTGTACTGTAGGTAGGTTGGGGTTGGGGAGGTACTATTACTGATGAAATGTTTTATCCAGAATATTTTCTTTAATTTTGGTTTCCATTTCACACCTCGTACTTATCAGCTGTTAATAATCGAAACAAATGATTGTTTTTTCGATCTCACTCCCCAAATCTACGTTGACGAGTTTAATGTTGGGCATGGTCGCGTATCACTAAACAATTGTGTACTTGCAGGTCAATACGGTCCAGCAGTGGGTTTGTTTGTGGCAGCGAATACAGGCTGCAACCCCGCTGCTACTGTCGCGATCCTGGCCGTAGGTGTTGGTCTCAACGGTGGTATCTACTCCGGTTTCAAGGTGAGAATATGCCAAAACGATATCTGTCACTAATATGTGAACACTCATTAGCACTTAGGCGTAACTTGTAAATAATATCATTTTTACCTTCAACAGAGTGAACCCCAGTATTCTACAGTTTATGTACAACCTATGTTCTCTCTCATAGGTGAACCACTTGGATCTCTCTCCACGTTTCGCCGGTATTCTGATGGCGTTTACCAACTGTCTGGCCAATCTCACCGGATTGCTGGCTCCTATTGTTGCTGGATACATTATTGAGGGCAGGGTATGTATTCTGTGATGTTTTAAGTGTTACCTAAACGTGCTTTCTAAGACCTGTCGATCCATATATGGACTAAAACGGAGGGCAAAACGCGTACCTACATCAGAGTTGACCTGTTGACCAGTACCTACTAAAACCTCATACAAACTGTCTATGGTTTATCCGGGCAGTCTACACGGGCAAAGCACAGAAAGATACCTGTAGCAGGTTCGGCTTTCAACCAGTTTCTGTATTTTACTATCGGATGTCAGCACCTAGGCAGATTGAATATTGCGAATGGTTGTTAGGGAGTGTCAGAATTGGAATCTATCTTGATTTAAAGTACCTAGGTACCTAATTCGTATTTTTTTTCCTTTCCAGCCCACGCAAGCACAATGGAGGAAAGTATTCTACATCGCCGGTGGAATTTACATATTCTGCGGTACATTCTACAATCTGTTCGGTTCAGGCAGAAGACAAGAATGGGACAACCCTGCCAACGATGAGGCTAACGCCAAAAAGGCTGCAGACAAGAAGGCCATTAAGAAGGAAAGGAAAGCAGGAAATAATCCCGACCAAGAGGAGACGGTGCAATAACGATTAAAAAGTTGAGAACGCACAGCTGTTCGATGAAAAAATGACAGAAAAGCTCATACTTTTCCATCAATATTCCGCCGATGCGTTCGATTGAATGCAAGTTCTGTTAGAGGAGACTGGGTTCGCAATATAATTTTGTAAATATTATAGATCAATACTAAATGAATGAATGAATGAAAATACTTTATTGTACGTAGGTACACCTTACAAACTAATATGCGAGACAGACTAAATTTACTTTTATCTGGTATTTACAATATTTACAATATTTACAAAATACACATGAAACAGTTGAGCTATCTACAAACCGTTGCAAACGATTTATAGATAGCTCAACTGGTCCAAATCAGTACCAATCGGAAGCGTGCCCAAGACACTGGCTGCATTGCCGCGCTGAATAGCAATGCTGATACGCTGGCCTAGATAATCACCAGCCCTCGGGTCACGCGTCGCTTCGACTAGACGCCCTGAAAGAATTTTGAAAACCCGGAGGGAATACTAAATGAATCAAAAGACGATGTACACGGAGATAATTATTTGTACGTCAGCTATTGGATCCCTTACGTTTTCTAATTTCAGTTTGCATGCAGTCTTTTCTCTTTTACTATGTTTTTGTTAGAAAATATACGTAAGATACGCACATCAATATGGCTGTGAACAACATCTTGAGTATGCTGAACACTGGAACTTGCATTTGATCAACTTTTTAAGCGTTTAGGAGTAGGTAATTATTATTTATTAATTAATTATAGTTTTGAATTACCATAAAAGTATTGTTAATATTTTAAAGCTTTGTGTGTAACAGATGCGTGAAAGGCAAGTGTGGAATTTTGATTCGGGTCCAATATTTTATTAAAATATTACCGTCCTCCAGTGAATATGTACGAATCCTCGCAATAGTTTTAAAAACCAACGAATTTTACATCAATATTTTCTACTTCTATTGCAGATACCTCGAATATATCTGAAACTGCTATTATATACCGGTAAATAACCAAAGTTTTTTTGTAATTCAATCCGATTAGTTTGTGCCAAACAGATACCTAGCCTGACATTTTGTGTTGTGAACTTTTGATATAAATAATATTCATTGATCGCTAAGCGACTTGTTTTAATGTAAGATTGTATTTCTATTTCTAATGGATTTAATTGTATTCACTTTAGGTATTATCGCTGGATGCTGAAGCTATTGTGATCATTTTCTTAAGTTTAGTTAGATTTAGATTTTATGAACGCCTCATACGAATTAGATGCATTAACTTGACTATTAACTACTTTTCCAAGTTTCCAGAAAAATTGCTGATTTTGGAGGGTAGTTGATAATTCGTACTTTGCTAACATTTTAGGCGTTCGGATTTCAAGCATAGAATTCATTTTACCATTTTTTACTAAAGTTATCTGTGACAATGATGCTAATACGTGCCTTGTGGTTGCAAACAAGTTGATTTCTGATGAACAAAAAATTAAGCTATGAAGAATAAAACTGAAAGCAATCTAGTTCTGCGTAGTTTAGTCACGTGGTGTGTCGAGAATCAACTTGTTTGCTATAATAATTTATGAGTAGTACAAACAATAAAATGAATAAGCGGTGTGTGAGACGCACTTGAACGATTATTTTTGTGTATGCTCGCGATACTTTGAGTTATGGAGAAATACAGAAATGATTTAAAAACATTTTGCAGTTTTCATGTACCTACTAACCTTTGTAGGACCTATTATAATACACAACAAAGATAGTAGGTATAGGATGGTCACAGGTTATGAGTTTGTTCTGTTGATGATAAACGAAACAAAAATGTAATAAAGTAACATTTATTTCGCTTATCACATAGTCACACATTCAATAAAACTTATAATCTTGACTGAATATTGCTTACTTGATGAGTTCATTGTAATGTTGCAAGCTAAAAACGCCTGTTCCACTCCGACACGGCTGTCCCAGCATAAGGCAGCTTGATGCTGACCGCAGATTATCCTTCTTAGAATTCAGGACAGCATCTTTCAAGAATAACAACGAAGATTCAAATGACATCTGTTGCAATGGAGACGCGGACGCTTCCATTCCTCTACGACTCATCGGTTCAAACACACCGTTGTATGTCATATAGTCAGCTACAAGACTCAAATGTCTTGGATCAACTGTGATGCCGTACACGTTGAAAACGTTTTGAATTTCTTTGATAATAACTTTGTTGGCTGCTTCGATACCGTAAGTATTCGCCATCGCGTGGATATCGTTACTGTACAACTTATTCAAATCGAGCAAGTCGCTGTATTTTGACATTTGGAGAATGTTGATTCCATCTGTCTTGATGTAAAGCACATCTTTTTCTTTGTTTGTGATCGCGCGTTTGATATTCTTGATTTCGTATATGACGGATTTTTTAGCTGCTTCACGGAGCGCTTGAGACAAATCAACTCTTAGGAAAGAAATGGGGAATAAGACGGTTAGTTCGCACCATTCGTGGTTCTTTGTATCGTAGGTGTAGTTTGTCGCGTCTCGTACTTTATTGATCACGTTTCTCATTATTTTGGTGGTTTCGGCGTCATCATTGACTACATTGTCGATAGTTTCGTCGACTTTGTCATTGACTTCGACTTCGTCGGTTAATTCTACTTCGTCATCCGATTTTTCTTCCTCTCCTGACTCCGGGTCCTCGTACTCTTGCTCTTCAGTCCTCTTCTTTCTTATCTTAGTCTGGAACAACAGAGATAGGAATAAATTACCACACTCCTGTGTAACACTGAGATTGTTCAATTGCCGAGACAACCGTCGTTGTAGCTAAGCCAATTATAATGATATTTTGTATATTGAGCTAATTGATATAATGTACTATTTTTAACGCCTGCTGCATATATTTAGAAAATAACTATATAGGTGGTAGACTAATTTAGGATAAGGTTTCTCATGTGACCACTATTTGCGAGTTTATTCGCATAAAACTGCCAGAAAGTCCTAAAAACAATGATATAAAAAAGTTTTATAAGGTGTCCTACCTCAGTTTGATCATCATCATCATTAGGCGCCTCATCATCCGAGCTCTCCAGATCAGGGGGTGCAACCTTCTCCGGTTCATTTTCTTCTTTATCTTCGCCACGATCATACTCCCCACGACCCCGCTTTTTGCTCTTATCAGTCGAGAACACCACACCGCTGGTGTTTTTAGTATGCTTACGTATCACAGAAAACATCTCATCGAAAAACTTATTCTGCATGTGCCGGATTATGTGCTGCGGCTTCACAATGTACTGCATTTGGTACTGAGAGTAAGGCAGGAACCCAAAACGCATCGTTGTTTTCAGCTGTCGGTTTGGCGTGGTCACTATCTCGCACGCCACATCTATTTTCTCTAGTACATCCGCAATCGTCACTCTGTTCAGTTTCTGTCTCAACTTTTCTGCTTTCTTATTCAGTTTGGATAGGTCCTCACGGAAGGGGATATCCATGCTAGGAGTTTTGAGGTTGGCGGAAGCTGTCATTAGAATTTCTCTAAGACGCGGTATACCAAGCGTTACGTTCATGTCACCGCGACCGGCGAAATGGAAAGTGTTCAGTGTCATCTGAGTAGATGGCTCTCCGATAGATTGAGCAGCCAATAACCCTACGGGTTCTCCAGGATCTGCCATTGATTCTAGATACTTCCCGTTCATTACTTCCATGAACGTGTCTTTGTCTGTGTATTCGGTGTAGGCATTCGGTTTTCTTTTCTTCAGATAGCTTTGTATAAGTCCGTCAAGACGCTCGTTGATAACTCCAAACTTGTATTCCGGCGCGTATTTACTCGGTATCGGATCTGGGCAATGCTTTCTAACGTACTGGCTTTTATCTTCATCTTCCATAGTCCACCATTGCTTTTCTAATTCCGTGTAGTAGGGATCTCTCCCATCTTTCGAATTGGTGTGAAGATTATCTTTGTCCGCTTCCGAAGTGAACTTTGTAAAAGCACCAAAGTGTCCTTTTTGGAACGGATCGCCGTTTTTTTTTAACCATTTCCTCAGAGATTTTTGGGCTTTCGCAATAGCCTTTGCATCAGTTTCTTGTTGGAGTTTTTTGATGATGTCTTTACTTAGCACTGCATCAGAATTAGTGTCGAGGAATGGCAATTGTTGGCTGTTCAGAAACTGGCACTTTAGGACATCCAGCCCATCCTCACCGTAAGCGAATTGAATGACGCTTCCATCAGAATCTCTTACGGTATGATCGTAGGCCACAGACAAGCTCTCCAAGTGCTTGATCAAACACCTCTGCAGATAACCAGATCGACTGGTCTTTACGGCTGTGTCAATGAGACCTTCTCTGCCGGCCATGCAATGGAAGAAGAACTCTTGTGGCTGGATTCCTGTCATGAAGCGACCGTCAATAAATCCACCCGCTCGGGGTGACACGTCATATGGCGGGAAACTGGGCAAGGAACGTCCAGAGATCATTAATGGCGGCCTTTTACCTTCTAACTCGATCTGTCCGAGTAGGCACGAGATCTGCATGGTGTTCACAGTTGAACCCTTGGCTCCTGATTGGACCATCAGTTGTAGATTGTTGTAAGGGAATTTCTCCAGTAAGCCCTCTCCCAAACAAGCAGTATTGATATTATTGGTGTACGAATCTAATACGTTTTTGTATTGCCTGTCCATATTTGCCCTGAATTTCGGGTCATTTGCGAAGTTTTCTTCGAGTGTTTTCTTTAATACGTCATCATTAACGTCCACGGGTAAATCTGCGGCTTTTACAGCAGCTAGCTTGCCAACTTGTCGTACTAGACAAATGCAGTCGTCTCGCTTCTTGTTGGCTTCGTCTACAACCAGAATGTCCTTCACACCGAGGGTAAACCCTATCCATTGAAGGTAGAAAGTGAAAAGCTTCGAAAACGAGCTGAGCAAAGCACTGGAGCTATCGCCACCGTACAGTTCATACATGCAATGAACTAAACCGTACGGCGTAGCACCGTAATGTTGCTTATCCAAGACTCCGCAAAGTAGTTCCCCTTTTAGGATCACAACTTCAGCCTCTGTCATGACATTTTCTTTCATAGGAGTACCCCCAGCTTTCCATTTTCTTGGCGGCGCGTTTTGCCAAGCTTTTGCACTGATTTTAGCTTTACTGGTCAAAGTAACGCGCTGTTTGCCTTTAGGGATGGTATTTATGATGATAGTGGAGAGAACCTGCTTGCCTGACCAGAGCATCACTGGTTTTAAGATCGCCGGAGGGAGGAGTTTGATAGTTCCTTTGTGTTTGGAAAGCCCTTGGAATACTAATTGATGGTAGTCAGATTTTGTGTAGAAGGTGCCTCTAAGTGACATTTTCACACCTGATATAACGTGATCCTGGATCAATCCACTAAGCGGTGTTCCGTCTTTGGGCACGAGGTATTGTTTCCGTACAGACATTATGTTGTACGCTTCGCTTCTCGCGACTTCGTTTTGAGGGAAATGGGCGTTCATTTCGTCACCGTCAAAGTCAGCGTTGTAGGACTTACAGTTCGCGTAATGCAATCTCAGTGTTTTTTCGCCTTTGAGGATGCGAGCTCTATGCGCCATCATACTGGGCTTGTGGAGTGAAGGCTGTCGATTCAAGATTAGAATATCGCCATTCAATAAATGCCTGTGCACAATCTTCAACCCTGAAGTTTTCATTTCATCTGGCGTCAGCAAACGTTTGGCAATGCTTCGTCTTTTCTGTATAGAATCCGCAGGAATACGGATAATCCTTCCATTTTCAATCTCTAATTTTTCTGCACCAGGATGCTTGTTGGGTCCATTTATGATCATTTTTCGGAGTTCGTCTACATTCCATTCAGTGACTGGAACGGGGTAGGTAAGTTTTATAGCAAACACATCAGGCACACCAATTTCATCTATGTCCACATTGGGGTCAGGTGTAATAACCGATCGGGCGGCGAAGTTGACTCTTTTACCCATCATATGCATTCTTATCAATCCAGTTTTCTTCTCTATGACTTGTTTGAGACCTAAGCTGGTGGCATTTCGAGCATCGCTGTTTAGGATATTGTTAACACTCTTTTGCAGCTCTTGCCAGATATTATGTAATTTCTCTGAAGGAAATCTACCGATCACTAGTTCATAAGCTTGTCTTGGTCTTGTATCCAGACTGTCTTTTGCTTTATCAGGGTCTTCAGATGCAAACACATGCAAGACTGCTCTAGCTGAGAAGGCTGCATTTAGTACATCTTTGTATATTCTCGTTTGAGGATGCTCAACTAGTTCTCCTCGCAAAAAATTGCATGGTCTTACATTTGGAGGCAGAACAGGGATCACATCCATAAAGAAAATGTCAGTGACAGGTTTTACAGGTGTGTTCTGGAGGACAGGAAAGCAAATCATCAATATCTCTTCATCATTGTTAGCTATGGAGGTGCAGTAGCGTTTGATCTCATCAGCCATCAATATTTTTATAGTCTTCACCGAGGCATCTGGTTTCACGTTAACCATTAGTTTACCTTCAGATGTTGTCACTTTAATCATTTTATCTCCACAGTAAATACATTTTTTTGTAATATTTATCATTTTCAAGTACCCATTCAAAATTTTTGACCGAAGCTTATCTACATTTTTGTTTTGAAATGTCTCGACTACTGGATCTCTAGTTTTAAGAAGTTTTAGATACTTTTTGACAAGCTTGTCAGGTTTGGATGATTTGTCCTCTGTGTTACCAACATAGTTATTTAAGTCTAAAGCTGCTGTAACATGTCCAGCATCAATTAGCTGCAATTGCAGTTTTAGGATGAACTTTAACCTATCATCCATTTGTATTCGGAAGCATTTGAGACAGCTGACTCTAAAGAGTGTGTAAATATTCTTCGCGAACACAGGGTTGATTACATCCAATGGTAAGTCGATGTGACCAAAATGGCCGGGGCAGTGTAGCATGGGGTTACTGCATGTTTCACAGATATCGTTCCGGTCTCTGAGCGGTCCTAAAGCACTATCATACAGACCTCCTTTAGTTGGATTGCCGAGGGCATCAAAACTTTGTGAGTTAGTTATTTTAGCGACACTTAGTTTTCTGACTTCCTCACTAGTGAACATAAGAAACTGGATTGAATCAGGGTCCACAGAGGTATACCCTGAGGATATTTTGGAAAATGTTGAGTTGAGAGCCATTTTGCACCTGAAATTAATAAATTCATTTATATATTAGTCATACGCAGAAGTGAAGAGAAGCGGTGAGAGAGGAATGTTGAAAATAGTCAGGGTCTGCTCTACCTTCAGAAAAATGAAGGAAAGTGTTGAATAGCTAAGTACCTACACATGCATACCTAACCTAACCTACAAGAAATGTTGGAATCGGAAGTAAGCTCACCTTTAGACGTTTATTCAATTACATGATGTAAAATAAAATCAAGCACAAACGTAGGTAGTACTAATAGAATAGTACCTATTTCGCTTCGTATAACTCTTTCGGAATAGAAAGCAAAACAACAACAAACCAAAGGAAGGAGTAGGTCATATTGTTTTTGAATTTTCAGTCACTTTTCTATTCAACCACAGATTAAAATAATATAGGTCCATGCAATCAACTAGCAAGCAAACAATCAATACTTCCGGTCATAGACAAAAACCGGTAAACTAATATACAGTTTACGTTCTACTGTTGTTTTTATTTTAGTAAAGATAACACTGGCTTGGTCGTGTCAGTGACCAAACATGGCGTCGCAAGATGAAGTTGACGTATGTGAAAGTTGGGAGGATATGGACGAAATTAGCGTAAGTGTAAACGTGAAATTTTTCTCGGAAAGTTCCTAGCGCTGGTGGGAACCACTGCGGTGTTATCTTCAAGTGGGCTTGCTTCTTTCAGCTGGAACAGCAAATCAAGCTGAACAGTGACTGCGCGCCAGTGAGGTCTTCGGTCGGTTGCAAGGTGACTGTGGAGGATAGCGCGTGTATCGGGCCTCAGTGCGTGATGCCAGAGCCCGCCATTCGTATCCTAAAGCGGCCGTCATCGCTAGCGAGCGGCCAGCAGAATGGCGAGGCTAGAGCCCGACCGGTCAAAACCCTAGAGCAAAGACAAAAAGAGTATCAGGAAGCCAGACTCAGAATACTTGGAGAGGCGCGTAGCCCCGAAGATGTTATTGATGACAAGTAAGTGATAAATATATATTATATTCCGGTTTTGTAAATAGTAGAAAGAGAACCACTGCAAAGGTGTTCAATAACTGTACAGTACAATAGGTACAAACAGTTAAAACAATTCATTACATAATTTAAAAACACCCACCTCTAGGTGACTAGACTACTTAACACAGTAGCACTAGTTACCTGTGTTGATAAGGGTTCCATGTAACTTTTTTAATTTATTTGCAATTTTGATGTTTACCTGATAGCTTATCTGCCTGAGCCTGGCAATATTGTACATTTTCTTGTACTATGACTCAGTTTGTCCATTTCAGCCTTACACGGATACAAGACAAACTCCAAGCGAACAATATAAATGAGTGTCAAAGTCAAACAAGTGCAAAGACAAAAAACGATGCCAAAGGAAAGGAACGAAAAGTCCTAGCACGCCTTCCCGCCGGAGCCACAAGTGCTGGTGTATTCCCTTCACCCCCGCCCCGAGGGGTCCTTGTGATCCGCACCCCACGAGGGCCGGATGGAACTAGAGGATTCCAAAGGAGGTAGCATTGTATATTCCAAATACATAATCAGTTCCATCCATGCCTAATTCAAATAGTTTATGTTAGGCTCTTTGTTATTTCACAATTTTCTTATGAAAGATGGGGCCTTAATGTCGAGAGCTAGTGATAATACATGTTTGGTAATACTTGTGGTAATTGTGATCACAATTTCATTGTTATTTATGTGAAAATCACAGTTACCAACCAAACATGTCATAGAAAGTACAACTTTTGGCATATTCGTTGCCTTAGTAGATTCTCTTACAATATGTAGTGTGAGTCTTGAAATGTACAAACAACTTTTAGCTAGACAGGTATGGTTATAACTGTTGAATAATGTGAAGGGACCAAGTACTAAAGTTAATGTTACACTCACAAAATTAACCTGAGAAAGATTTTAGTTTGGTACCGTTGCAAGTTTGAATGCAATTATTTAAATTGTGGAATAGCAATAGTTACTCATCACTTTATATTAACTCATTTTTGTAAAATACCTATTACTGACTTTTCACACAATCATTATATAGATAGATCTCATACCCTGCTATTAATAAACTCAATGTAAGCTGGGCATAGTTACACTGTGTATTGTCCCTTTCAATCGAATTTGAATCTGCTTGTCAATGCAAAAACAAAATACTAATTATTCCAAGATGACATCAAGTTAATAACAGAATGGAGGTCTAAACTATTATAATTACTTAGTTTCAACCTCAAAATCGATCTATAAAAGGTCTATGTATCTTGGGGATGCACGATTCTGCTAACTAGCAGAATTCTACAATTCAAGAGTTTTACACACACACCAAAACATACCCTCTTTTAATTAAAAGATGTAGCAAACAAGGCCTCTAGGAGACATTATGATTGATTACTTTTTCATATTACTTACCTTTGAAAAGGCTTAGCGCGCATTGCGGCATAAAAGGCGTTTCGTCAGTGAATCTTATGATAAAAAAAATCAATAGTGTGCAAAGTGCCTCGCGTTATACAGCATAGTCCTACAAAGTGGTATGAACATGCTATAGAGTCACTCAAAAAAGATTAAGATAGTCTTCTTCTTTTAAACCTATATGGCCTGTGTCCGTCATTTCGACAGACAATTTTGCCAGTGTCAAGTGGTGAATTTTAAATAACATAAGTCAAGTCAAGTCTTCGTCGAGTCGGCTGTCGTTTGTTTTGAAGAGAAAATGGTGGATTTTCTCTTCAAAACCTGAAACGATTTTTCACATTCAGAGAAACCACTTTACACACATTTATTCCAATGGCTCACACTTTATGTTACGACCTAAGTATTATTGGTTAAAATTCCACCAAAATTAAACAATAATACTCACAATAACACAAGAAAAACTATTAAAGTAAAAATGCTGTGTTGTTTCAAAAAAATGTGAAAACTCGATTCCATTAAGATAGTCTTTATTGTGATTGTGTGAAAGCAGTGACATGACACTCTTGACCTGACTGACTGAAGTAACTAATATAGGTAATTGAGATTTTTAAGTTTTTACAAAACACTATGCAAAGAAAAAATTTAATATTTCGGTTTGCATGAATAATTAACTTAAATAATTGTAATGTTCTAGAAACATTGGATTGTGACAAGGTTCAGTGAAATAAAAAATGTTTTTACAATGTTTTTGTACTTGTACAGAATGTAGATTAAGATATTTGATAATTGTATATTTTTAGCCCTAATTCTAGGTAATTGAGCTTTTTGTTGCTTGTTTCAAACAAAGCTTATTAGGATATTTGTAGTCTAATTCAGTCGCCTACCATCAGGTGCGATTGAAGTCAAAAGATGGCGTATTCAAATAAAAAAAGACTTGTTTAAAATAATCAACAAAAAGTAGAATTTTTAAGAGTGACTGAGTGTGCGTAAGTATGTAATCGATTGTAAATTTTAATATTTTTACCAATGTCTGTTTTCATAAATGAACCACTAAATTGTATTAGGTAAGTATTTAAGTCTAAAACTGAACCGCAAACAACCAGATTTATTTTTATTCCTATCCAATTCTTTGGACCGTGAGGTCGTACTGTAAGTTAGTATACGAAACTCAATAATCATTAATGATCACATTTGAAGTTTAGTTTCGTCTTTTGTTACGATTTTTCTAAAAAAGTCTGGTATTTTTTGGTAAGCTTGTTCTGTTTGTTTGTGGTTCAGATTTATACTAAAAATATTGTGATCATAATCAACTTGTACCAATTGTAGTGTAATTTATGAATAACGGAGAATTGTGATATTGAATAATCGTCTTATTGCAAGCCTTAGGTTAGTTTTCGTACCAATAAGGTACATTGTATAGCTTTTTTACATGAATCTACTTTTACATGAGCATTTTAATGTTGCTAAATGAAATAATTAACACACTGGCCTTTCGGTCTCATTAAAGTTCGTTTTAAATATCAGCAAATACTATTTGTAGGTATTAAAAAGGTACCTAATTCAGTTTTTGTTAATAAAGCGCCAAAAAAATTATCATAATAACTTTAACTTAACAAATAAAAAATATATCGGATACAAAATACAAACATAGGGTAAGCTTTTTAAAGGAGATGGTGCTAGTATAAAAAAAAAGCAGCTGCTAAAAAAAAAAACAAAGGAAACTTCTGCTACTGTCTGTACGGACGGACTGACTTTGAAACAGATTTTACTACAATTTAACACGAACGAACCCGGGTGGCTCAGCTAGTAATAGTAATTGTGCGAAGATAATTTTAGTTTTAGTCTCCAATATGTCGCCGTTAAGTGTACGACGAAAATATATTTTTATAAAATGATTAGGTACATAGGTATGCTACGATTATTTAATTTATTTCACTAGTAAAAAATTAACGTCGTTACAATTGCGTATACGATCATTTTCCTATTAGGTGGCATAGACAACATAGCTTTGGCTATAAGTAGTTAAAAACCCACCTAAATTATTTCTGAATTTCCTTTTCAAGACGCACAACCCGATAGTTTCAATCCAATTCGATCCTTGTTAGCTAAGGGGTCTATCTATAAACGCAAGATAAACGCCTTCATAAACGCTGAATAAGTTCAACACTTGATAAAATAAGCTCTGTCACTTTGACATCACCCGTTACCATTTAGTGCCGTGCCGTTAGTAAGATTTTAAGTATAGCAATGAATAAACATTTTACTTTGACTGACTAATGGAACAGTCAGGCAGACCAACACGCACTGTTTGGGACTCCCATAGAATAGTGAGAGGGGTAGTTTAATACCTCTACTGTAATAGTAGGTACCTACCTACTCCTGGGTCATAGTGGAGTCTTGGACATGGCGACGTGGTTCGGGGGACAAGTTAAAATGTCCGTTTCAGCTATAGTTCCTAATCTTCAGAGGCCTTACTGCCTTGATCACGAATGTGACAATCGTAAAACGTATCCGAGATACACTGCGCGCTGACGCTACAACGTTTGGCAGTAGAGCTTGCGTTGACGCGCAATGTGACTTTGCTAATGTTAGGTTTACGCACCGCGGCGACTCAGATTAGTTCGTGCGTACTGCGTACCATAGGGTCATGAACGGGTTATAGGTACGAGCAGCCTGATTACTCGTCTGTATTGAACAAAATAAAACCACAAGGTGCCAATTTTACTCATATTTATTGCTTGATCATGCTTGTTGCGTAGTATAATTTATTTTATCACCACCAATTTGTTGTATGCATGTCTAGATAGGTCTATATAAGTTGTAATGGCTAACTTCCACCTAGTCTAATTAAAGTTTGAGTGGATGGTCATCCATGCTCAACCAATTTTTTCAACCAATTTGTCAACATTTTCCCAAAAATTCTACAAAGAAGCAAAAAAAAAAAAACAATTACTTACCTAAATGGTTAACTTAAATACGTTACCTACTAGTTACTTCTTGGGCACGCTCGATCGATGAACTGCTATTTACGTGCCAATTGTGAGCTTCGCGTATTAAGCTCTGCGACATTTTGAATTTGAGAGACTAAGGCCGGAATACTTAAACGTCACTCAAATTTAAGTACCACTTAAAATTGCTCTGCTTCTGTTTGAAATTGCTCATTTATAAGAGATGGCAATAATTTAAGCGTGAACTTAATTTAAGTGGCGTTTGAGTATTCGACCATTTATTATGTAAAAAACATGAGTTGTGTAAGTGTTATTTGATCAGTGGTTTGATACCAATTTCAAAGAAGTCCCAGCCGTACAGCGATACTTATAAATGCTGACAAAAATTACACTGCAATGACGCTGTACTGTGAATAATGTAAAATGGTTCTTTTTGGTAAAATAAGAATTCACTGATCAATAATGAAGAGCTGTAGTAAATTTAGTGAATGCATGTAGAATGTGCTAACGACCAAAACTGATATTGCTATCAAGATACACTACAACATTTCTCTTAGGTTGAATGTGTTCGGCTATTTATAAAATGTAAGGTGCTAAGCCAATTTTATATGGTGTATTATGTAAAAGAAATATTTTTGATTTCCTCTCCATCATATCAGTAAAATTTACGGCAGTCTGACTCAAGATGGTGGGATTCCCTCTCAAATTACAATTTCAATACCGTGTATATTTGACTAAATACCCAATTGGTACCTAATTTGCTACCTTAATAAAAAAATTGGTAGGTATCTCAAAAAATCTTAGACCAAAAAAGGGTCTCGCTAGGGTGCACCACCAAAATAGCGAGACCAGTTTTCTTATTTATGCAACGCTGATCAACACTTTGATAGAACTAATATTACCATTGTGGTAATCAAATTGAAATCGAAGAGATCTCGCCATCTATTAACCTAAAACAGCAGTGAAAAACGTTCATAGATACAGATTATTATTTTAATAATAATAAAATATTAATATTACGTTCTAAATAGGTAAGTCCTAAGTTGACTTCCTACTGAGCTGTTTTTGTTCTAGTAAGGTTCATGACTTAGTGACATAATTCTGGTTAAAAACTCTGTCTAATAAAATAATATTATAGGTACCTTTCTGAGTATTTCTTTTACATTATTGTGTTTCAACACTGACCGGCGAACTCTCTTAGTTATATTATGGTAAGTCATAGGTATTTTTAGTTGTAATTATTATATTTTAACCGAAAATATTAAAATATTGTTTAAAAAAGTCAAATCTTTTATTACGAGACTAGGTAGTAGGTGTGATATTTTTGGCCTATTCGATTTACCTAAATAATGGTACCTTAGCTAACTGTATACCTACTTAATTAACTACATAGTACGCCTGTAGTATTATTTATTCTGGCTAATGTTAAATGTAACTACATACCTACCTAATACTTCAGGTAGGTACATAAGTAGTTAGCTAATTTAATTTAATTTTTTTGTGTAGTTAGTAAGTATTGCTTAACTTATAAAATATTGTGTGATACTTCTTAGATTGTCGCTCTGATACTAAAAGTACTAACCCATAACTCGATCGGCAATATTAGTGAACGTAAACAAGTTATAGTAGGTACCTAATTTTATTTGCATAACTTGCCTTGAGAATCATTTATTTACTGTATCTGACTTCTGAATAAAACCTGATGCAGGCATTTGTACGTCTGTATGTCCTAATAATAATAAAAGGCTTTTACATCTCCTCCATAATCGGTCCCTCATTGTTGAGGATCGTGACTCCCTGCCAAGGTCCTGTGGATAGCGGCTCTCCATTCGGAGCGGTCGGTGGCATGATGAAGTGCCTGGTGCACCGGCATTTCCAGTTGTTCCGATACTTGGTCCGCCCAGCGCCTAGGACTGCGCCCTCTCGGTCTTTTGCCCTCTAGTTTGCCTGTTACAATTAGTCTCTCGATGTTATCGGTATTTCTGCGAGCAATGTGGCCAAAGTATTTTAAAATCCTTTTACATCTATTGAAGATGATTTATAGAGCGTCAGGAGGCAACCTATGCCTACACATAACGGGACACTGTAGTGTCTGGGACCTTTAATAATACCTATGCAATAAATAATGTAACTTTTTACTGCTGTACAAATACTGCTTACCTACCGATGACTTACCTACTGGTACCTACCTAGATATATAAGTTTATTCAGCTTGTTTTATTGTAAGGGTTAACCTACGTTAAGCCACGTGAGTAGGTAAGTACAAGTACCTACCTTATATAGGTTGTACCTACTTGATGCTTTCACTGCACTGTCATACCTATACCTACCTACATTTACTTATATTATGTAAAAACCATACTCCGAGAAAAAACCGACTAGGTATATCTTCCAAAATACTGCTTTAAATAACCGTTGGTTTCGTAGGTACCTAGTTTTTTTTTAATAAGCAAATAAATACCTCTATTTTCCTAATAGGTGCGAGCACGGTCGCGGGGATCAACTAGTGAATATTTATTTATCATTTCAAAAACTAGTTTCTTGATTTTGTTTAGTTCGTCGTGGACCACTGCGCGTGCTGCGTTCTTACAATTTATTTGTAAGTGTAACATAAAAACTATTTTCAAGATTTCAAGTGAATAATCCCGACTTACCTATGTCTTCTGTTAGATCCGGCTGTGTCCCTACCATTCGATTTTAGTAGTCGGAACATTTTTGCGCGCAAGTTCTGTACCCATCGTGAGGAAACAGCTCTAGATGTCATCCAAAAGTGGACGACACTGGCTGATGATTAACTGGATTGGCTCTAACAACTTTCCTTGTGTATTCCTATTGCCCTACCTTAGCAAAACCTTCTCTAGGTTTTTTCAGAGTTCTGGTTAGATGGCGGGTTTGGAGAACCTGAGTGAAAGAGACCGTGCTGTGTTGAGGAGCATCTTCGACCCAACAGCTACCATTGGTGATGTGGTGGACGATGGGGATACGTTTGCTGAAGAAGACGATGGTAAGTTTTGTGACTTCATGGATTGCTGCAAAATTTGTTGGTCCTTTGGTCTTGCTGTAACTCTCCATAATCTCTCTGTGCCAAAATTTCATCTCGATCATTATGGCATAGGTAGTAAAGAAACTGCCTTTTCTAGGTAATGAATAGTAGATAGGTAATACCTCCATTTTCAAGATCAAAAAAACTTTTTTTACAGAAAAACAATACTCTTTTCTACACACAAGAACCTAGGTAGGTATCTCTAAAATCTTTTTTTAAACCTTTCGGATCACAAATACCGTCCACCGACCTAGGGACCATAACCGACATACGTAAATTACGTAACCTTTACTAACACCCTACCTTATTTTAGGTAGGTAGGTAGATAAATCTTTCAATATTCTACAGATTCCAGCCCAGCATCCAAAGAGTCTATAGCCTTATGCGCCGAAGCAGTGCATCTGGCCGAATCCGGTCAGTTGTCAGCCGCGCTGGTGGCTATGAACCGGGGTGTGGACGCCGCGCCTGAGCGACCCTGTGCCTATAACGATAGGGCTCAGCTGTTGCGACTGATGCTAAGAGATGAAGGTAAAATAGACGAAATCTCGTAAGTTACGATGAAGGTCAATCATGACGAAAGTCATTTTTGTAGACCTTCTAATATCACGCCATTATAGATTTTATTTATTTATTAAGAAAGCTGCCACTTGCAAGGATTTAAAATCAACTTACCTAAAACCTATGTTATGCTTTCAATTTGCAATTCCAGATGCTCTGGCTGACATAGACCGTGCGCTCAAACTGACGGAAGGCAAGTGCACCCGGGCGCGTGCGCAAGCGCTCTGCCAGCGAGGAGTGCTGCTGAGGAAGCGAGGGGCTGATGAAGAAGCCAGAGCCGCCTTCACAGAGGCTGCTAAACTTGGCAGTGGATTCGCTAAGAAACAGGTGATGCTCTTGTGTTCTAAACTCCTGATAACGTAAGCATAATAATTTACTTCCACTCCAGCAAATCATCGTTTTCAGAAACAATCCTCAAGTCTCTCTTGAGGTTCACTCTGAAAGGTATATATTTTTGACCGTTTTTACTGAGATCATCGACTGAGCCTCGATTCTTGGGCACTGTTTAAATACTTTTTCACTGATTTTTACCTCTATCGATTTACGAGTAGCAAACACCTGACACGCAAAAGGCTGCCGGTGTGTTTTGACATTTACGTCTACTTTTATTTCAGGTTGTGGAGTTGAATCCGTACGCTGCTCTTTGCAATCAGATGCTGAGTCAAGTTATGAAAGGCGAGGACATCAAGTTGTAATGCTGTATGTGTAATATTAGAACAAAAAAATCTGAGCTGTCCGCCATGTTGGATTTTTTTCATCGAAGTGCTAATGTTATAATTTTTATTAGAGGTCTAAAAGGGGGATCAAATAAAACGAGTAATATCTAATGGATAAGAAATGTATATTGTTGAGTACAACCGACACGTCCTAGATACTGCCCTTACAACCAGATTCGTTCAGATCATCTCTCCTGCACACTCCGTAAATTATTTAAAATGACAATTTTACATTTCAAAAATGTACCTACTAACTATTAGGTATGTGTAGAATTACTGTTAATATGCTATCAGAATACGCAATAAAATCTCAAAATGGTACCTAAGAATGGCTAATTTAAAACTGAACGCCTCTCTAGGCGTTATCTTCACGTTACGAATCTTAACGTAAAATGATTCTTGTATGTATAGAAATAAATAACATTTCGCTTTGAAGTACTGAGTCTTGAATTCGTCCTACGCTGACGTCGGTCGCGGAACTCGCGGACGTCATCAGTAGCGCGCACCGTTAGTAAAGAAAAGTTCCGCTGACTTCCGTATCTTAGTGCGGCGCCTATGTCTATTCGTACGCTCGACCGACGACGTCAGCGTAAGAAGAACTTAACCCTAAAGTGAGCGTTCAGTTTACAATTGGATAGGCTTTACCTACATTCAGAATTTTTTCTAAATTGATTTGTTCGAAATTCTGAATCACATAGGTAAGTAAGGTTGGTTAAAAGACAAAATTGTTGTTTAATCAAACTAGTGAATAGCGAATACAGTAACTGGTGGGGCAAATATTTAATTACTTACTTAAAAATGCGTAATGCTAAGTAATTAAAGGAGGCGACACAAATTCACACTTTTCTAAATAAAATTATCAACAGTTAGGTTACATTTTAATTAACATTTAGAAAACGTAAACCATAGACAAGTTTTGTTTACGAATATAATAAGTATCTATGAATGAAAATTACGACCTCTTTAAATATTTTTTTTAATTTAGTTAGCATCACGTATTTTTGTAAATAAACGAAATAATGTAGAAGAGCTCTCTTTTATTTAAAAGAATCGATCGCTATGGTATAAAAAATATCTATAAATATTAAATAAAATCTTTTGGCACATTTGATTGTAAAAATAACCTTAAAACAAGTGATTGATGATTTTAATGGTGATTAAAAAATACCTCACGTATGATAATCTTGGCCAGATTGACATAAATTTAATTATTTTATTATAACATAAAATGCTACAATCGAGGTGTTACTAATCTGTCCGTTTGGAGGACGACATTTTTTTATTTCTTATTAAATTCCTGGCAGCCAAGATCAATAATATTGTACTCATCTACTGCTGAAATATTTAAGAGAAACTCTTCTACATAGCTCGTGAAGATGATAATATCACAGTCGCAGTGATGGTAAAGCTAGTTATAAACATTGTGATAATATTACCTGCATAATATATTAAAATACGAAATGTAAAACGTGTTATATTTGTTCAAAAATGTGTGGATATACGAAAGAACGATAAACTGAGAAAACTTCTTCAATTTACTGATGCCAATGATAATAAAATATTTAAATATCATGATAAAAGTATCAATAATGAAATAAATATTTACAATTTGGCACAGGTGAAGGTGCATGGACCTAAATCGTCAATGTAAAATTTTTAAAACGTCTTTGAATATTAATAGTTAGTAAAATATCATAAATAGTTTTCTTATGTTCTGTTGAACTACGGGCTTAATTTTAGGCCTATATTTTATGAGATATCCGTGAAAGAAAATTATGCTAACATCTCAAGATAAAACGTGGAAAGTGAACTTGCTGATTACAGCCGTAAATATTATCTAGCTATAATAAATATTTTGGTAATTTCTGGCAATGGCAATGATCTTTGAAAATAGGCAGTAACTTCTGCCAGTCAGTCATTGCAGTGCCACATTGATTTACATTACTTATATGAAGCAGCAATTCAATACTTTATGACATATTGTTAACGAAATAATGAAATTTCTAGATGAAAGACAGACTAATTGTCAGTTTGGCATTTTGCAAATTACAGGAAAACAAGGAAGAGCAAACTAACGGTCATCTTATCTAGCTAAATAATATCAAGATTTAAAAGCTAATTCTCACTGAACACAACATACACTTATCTGATTTACTTAAAATAAAGAATACTGTTCTTGACTCACAGCGTTTCGTGTAACACTAAGCAAAACTGGCGAAAGACCTGTTATATTTGAACATGGTGTAACATTTGCTGCTTGTTACAATGTGAGCATTCTTATAGTCAGTAGAACGAGCATATTACACGCAGAAGGAAACTATTGGGTGGGCTTGAATTCCTCCTACGCCGACGTCGATCGCGGAAATCAGTTGCGCGCTCCGTTGTTCGAGAAAAGTTCCGCTGACTTCAGTGTCGCAGTGCCTTATGAGGAACAAAATCTTTATTAGTGCGCTCGATCGACGTCAGCGACCGACGCGACGTCAGCGTAGGATGAATTTAAGCCTAGCAAAGATTGCGAATGTTACGCTAAAGATCGACCAACTTATTGGGACTCATTTGGGACATTACGCAGTGATGATTTACAGAAAGATTGGTAGATATGAGGCCCCAGCACTGATAAATGTGACAGTTGTACACTGCGCGGTGACGGTACTACGTTCGGAAGTTGAGCTGGCGTTGACGTGCAATATGACTCGAATGCGTTAGATGTAACGCGTCAGAATTGTTCGTGCTTGCCTTCTGTACTTACAAATGACAGATCTATCGGCAGTTTTATAAGCTACGTGGAAAAGCTATGGTTGAGGTGACATAGAAATATAATGGTGGATATGGTCCTAGCTAGAAGTTTTATAAACTTGTAATATTAATGTTACAATTATTATTAATCTACGTACACTGACCTCGTCAGTGAGAAGTGTATGGGCAGACAACAATATGACACATGAATTATATTTTAAATTATATTTTAGGTGGTAGATGTCAAAATATAACTTTATCTCCAATGCTTGTTATATTATTATGCTTTGAGGTTTTGGTAAAGTATCTTGAGTTATCAATTTATAATGAAATATTTTACTAAAAACCGGAGAAAACTTCTGTCGATTGTTTCCTACAATGTTTAATTACACAAGTACAACCGATGTCTGGGAATCACGTGTTCAATACAACCGAAAGTTTTAGAAAAAATATGTTTTGACTACTTTTTACGCCAGCACATTTCATTTATAACATTTTGCACTTTCATGAAAAAACTACTAGCATTTCAAATGTATGAAACTAGCGGTCAAAATGTTAGAAACCGTCATATTTGACAGTCAAAGTTCGTCACTAATCTTTAATAAGCCGTGGTGGTATTTACAAGGTGAAATTATGAGCCAGTGGTAATCAAAAAACCTTAATCTAAGAATTTCATTATAAAATAACTATTTAACACTATCAATAAAGTAAGCGAATCCGTGCCACCGATAAATGAGATTCGGTTATAACAACACGGAAAATATTCGAATAATATTACTGAAATACTTTTAAGCGAAGAAAAAGTCTAAATCTTACGCGTAAAGTTGACTCCAATAATATTTTCAATTAATTAATATTAAACAATATCTTCCAAAATCGTAATGGCTATGTAATAGAACAGTGGTGTCTCGATTTTTTATTATATTCTAGCTAGATATATATCGGTATTTATAACCATTGCGATTCATGAAGATACCAGACTTAACGAATTAAAACATCGCAAAATGTCATTTTTTACAATTCAATTTAGAATCAAATGCTTTTCCTTTTTTTAAATTCACAATTAATTTTAATCTAGCAAGAGTTTACATGAATGTTATTATAAGTAATACTTTTATTAGCAGTATTAATTAAGTTAGTAAGGCTATTTAGTAGACGATTATTAACAGCAAACAAGTAGCTGTTATTAATTTGTAGCGATATTAGTAAAAAATATTGACATAATATAATATTAATAAATAATTGATTAAAATAAATTAAACACATAAATGCGTAACTAATCAATAAATGTTAAAATACCAATAAAACTTGCAAATAAACTTGCAGTTAAATTAAAATGCACAGAAATAATATCTTTGGTTCAACAACTATAATAAAAATCTAATATCGCTACAAATTAAATTCCAATCAAAGATCACACACACATACAAAGTGAAATAGTTCCATGTCTTTCATACATTCACGCATTAGCAATAAAGCTCATACAAATACATGATTAGATCATACATAACCACGAACAGATTCTTAAAAACAAACCAACGTCATATACAATGAAAACTTAATGACACGAATTTCTTTACAGAGCGACGCTTGATGTCGTCTAACATAACAAAGTTCTACATAGAGTAGTGACGAGATTCAAACAACTATTATTACTAGCGATAACGAAATAATATTCAGGTAAATTTTAGGTTAGAAAACATCTAATTCTTATAAATATTGCCATCCACACGACACGACACGTTACACACAATACAATCAATTTGATATGTAACAATAACAATTGAAAATAAACAAAAGCCTACCACACAGTTTAAATCAACTTGAAAATTAATAAAAGATTTAACCGTTTAAAGTTTAACAATATGTGTAACACGAAAATAAAGGAAAAGTGTCGTATATTTTTGGTGATAATAATGGTAATTTGGTATTAAAATAAAATGCGTATAATTTTAACTATGTGGTGGACTGAGTAAATAGTCCATCAAAGAAGTGGCCCCAAGACTTACAATAGTATCGAATTCAATACGAATAAGATTTTCAACGATTTTGGTCTTACAATAAAAATTACGAGGAAAGTATTGCCAATTTTTTCAACTAATAGACATATAATATTTGATACTTTAAAAATATATTATTGCAAATCAGTTGTCGCACTCAAACTAAAGAAAATGAAGTCATGTCGTATCGGATGGTTAAAGGTTTAAATTAAACGGGAATGAGCAAAACTCGTAAACTCCTTGAACATCTGTTTTTGCGTTCCCTTCAAGAAGACGAATGATACTGTCAGATTACAATCCGAACTTAATATTAACAGTCAATAATGAGACAGAGTGACTGAAGTCATATGAGAACAGAGACAGTCGATAGATGGAGAAATAGCGCACGGTGTCACCGCTGAGCAAGCTCCAAAATATTAGAAGATAGGCAAGCTCTGAAAGATAAAATATTATACAGAAAATGTATTTATTTACGTATACCTACCCTACCCTTAACTGGAGTTTCAAAGTTAATTTCTGTCAATACCAGGGAGGTATAGACTAGACCACTTAGAAACCGGATTTTTACACCAAATGGTCATTTCGAGTATACTCGAATGCGGTTCGGCATCAGAGACGCTCCTACTGAATTTTCTGTATGAGTGATTGAGATAACATCTTACCTGTCCCGCTCAAACATGCTGCACATACTCCGGGTTGAGGAAGGAAAAGCCCATAAATTCCGTCTGATCGAGATTCATCATAAACAATTTGTCTGTTGGGGTCAGCTCCGTCTTTTCCTGCGTGAATTGCTTGTCGAAGTTAGATACGTCTTTGCGATGTTTCTGCAAAAAAAGCGAGACAATGTTCAATTTAAATAAACAAAAGTCTTATTCAACGCGTTGGCTCTTCATTATGAAAAGACGACATGACATCGGTAATGCTATTTATTTGTACACTCATCATCAGTTTCTGAAACAGACTGCTTTGAACTAAATAGATATTTCCATGTAGATATTTTTTGCTTGACAGCCGGGTTCTTGCGGCTTGCGTAGTAAGAATACCATAGTTAAAGCTTTCCTTTAATTTGGATTGAGCAGAGTCTGCAGAGAATGTCTATCTATCTATAGGTATATATACTTTACAGCTTGACCTCTCTAAACCACAAGCCGCCTTTGGCACCGAGGTTCATCGTATGCTGGTTGACAGATATTTTGGTGGAAAGTTTCGCACGCGTACGAAGTCGCGGGTTGCAGCTAGCATGTAAATAAACACGTACGATCTTAGGTTTGAAGGGTGGTTGCACATCTCTGGCCTCGATGCGTGCCCAGTCGATGCGGCGGAAGAACGGATGTGTGCGGACATCCTCCTCGCCGCGCGGCGCGCAGCCGAGACGCTTAGTCGGGTTCTTGGTGAGGAACGACTTGCAAGCGTCTTTGGCTTCCTGTTAAAATGACAAAAAATGTAAAATCGTTATTATCGAATAAATTTGAACACATTTTATGAATTATTTCCTTCCCTAATTTTTGATTTATTAAATTAAAAATTACAAAAGCAAAAACCGTGCCACGACGCAAAAAACACATTTTAACATTTCTGAATCCATAAAATCACTGAATTTTAAAAATCGCAAACTTTGAAGTTCTAAAGAATTACTGTACACTGTACAGGTGTGCACTGTAATAAAAAAATCAACAACCAAACAAAAAATAAATAAGTAGAAAAAAAATAAACAGGTATGACTGCTTAACCTTCAAGTACCAAGATTAGTTAGTTGATGTATAAAATCGAGCGGATAGTGGTTTCATTTCAATGTGTGCGTGGGCACTTGTGAGGTGAGCTATCAGCTTGTTCCATTACTTTTAACATTTAAAAAAAAAAAAACTTTGTATTGTGTCAGCTCAGATACCTGAACTCGAGCGCACCAAAAATGTTACATGCCTCTTAAAATTAACCCATCAACAAACACTTGCTCTGTGAGGTAATGCATTGTTATAGGCAGAAGTTCAGGTGAGCTATCAGCTTGTTCCATTAGTTTTATCATAAAAAAACAAGCAGCGATTTAGAGTTCAGCTGCAAAACTACCTTGCTCAATGTCTTAGGGTAAGACACGCTGTTGTCAGTGATAGCCGCAAAGAGTTCTTCCTCGTCTTCACCATCGAACGGTGGTTGTCCGATCAACATTTCATAGAGCAACACTCCGTAAGCCCACCAATCCACGGACTTGCCGTAAGGCTGGTAGAGGATTATCTCGGGGGCTATGTAGTCGGGTGTACCGCAGAAAGTCTTGGTGGTTTTGTCACCTGGAACACAATTTTCGAATTGTCCAAAGTCCAAATTAAGATTTAATCTCGCTTCAATATACACCTGCAGATGAATATAATGAATCTATCTTATAGCGTATCAGTTACCTATTCACCGCGTCAATGCAGCCAGTGTCATGGGCACGCTTCCGATTGGTACTGATTTGGACCCGAGCTATCTATAAATCGTTTGCAAGGGTTTGTAGATAGCTCAACTGCTTCATGTGGATTTTGTAACTATTGTAAATTTTATGAGAAGAAAATTACAATTCTTTGTTTATGAAATTAGCTTAATTAGTAATAACTTGATAATAATGATATATAATTTTCAAGATATTATTAAAGCTAGTTTCTTTTGTTTCATCTTCTTAAGATTCTACAATTCTTATTTTTTTTTAAGAGGAACGCAATTTCATCAGGGAACATCTTTGGTAAGATGTCAGACTAAGCGTTGATTATCTCCTAACGTATATTTTTGGGCGAGGCAGTAACTTAGGTTGCCTTACCAGTGATCCCTTCCTTGCACATGCCGAAATCAGCGATTTTGATGTGTCCATCCTGATCGAGCAATACATTGTCAAGCTTGAGATCACGGTACACGATCCCGCGAGAATGTAGGAAGAACAGGCCAATTGCTATCTCGGCAGCGTAGAAACTGAAATAAGGCTTAGAATTGGTTAAAATAACTCTAAAGCAAAGAGAAGAAAGTTCTAGTACAGACAGTGACGATGGGTAATGCTAAAGTTATCTATATATTACTATTATAAAACTTTAAAAAAGCCAAAAACAAAAATTAAAGATATGGATAAACTAAATGTGCAGTTCTACTAAATAAACAATTCTGATTCCGAAAATCGAGATTGTCTGTTCGTCTGTTTTTTGTTCGCGGATCACGCTTGAACAAGTGCACCAATTTGAATGAAACTTATAACATTCAGAAGCCCTATTTCCGGATTGAAACATAGGCTATATTTGATTGAAATTAAAGACGTCGATTCTTAGATACATCCGGAACTCTCTAAACCAAAAGCAGCTACTTGCCGCGAGGTGCATCCTATGCTGGTTGACAGATATTTTAGTGGAAAGTTTCGCACGCGTACGAAGTCGCGGGTATCAGCTAGTTGAAAATATGTCTGACGTTTTGATTACAGTGCATTCTGGTAAGATCGGCGTAATAGTAAGTCCGGATGCTAAGCAATTCGGCGATATTTTTAAATGATAATTGCTTAGTTACGTGATTTATCCGGACTTAATATTACGCCGATCTTACCAGAAGGCACCCACCCTACCATTTTCACTACGCGATAAAAAAAAAAAGGTCACGCGAAAAACCGACTAAAGGAATATTAACAAACAATAGGTGCTGAACTTACACAGCTACAGGTTCTTTGAATTTGCCGCACTGCTGGATTTGAAACATCAAATCTCCTCCGTTGACGTACTCCATCACGAAGTACAGGCGATCCTGGAAGACATGATCAATCATTGCATAACTATTTATTTATAAGAGACCCACCAGATTAACTTCAACTTCAACTTCTTGGTTTATGGCTTTTGTAACTTGTTGTTAAAATTCTAGTGTCACAAACGGGATGGAGGGTAGAGAAGAATAAGAATATGGCTGGTAAGATTTTATGGCATACCAGATTGACTGAAGAATGTGGAATCTGACAGATGTGTCTTAAAGATCTATGATTCCGAGGAACTGGCACATAGAATCACCTTGTTTATTAGAAGATTCAAAAAGTGATTTTACTGAATAAATGATAGACTTTGACTCAAATCGATATTCTAAATCCTGTATCTTTGTTATCATTGACAGCCAGCTGTTCGCTCACCATAGTCTGGAAGCAGGAATGCAGTTGCACCAAGAAAGGCGGCTTGCTGCTGAGCGCCAGCACTCGCTTCTCCACCATAGTGCACTCCACGTCATCATCCTGGATGATGATGTCTTTCTTCAGTATCTTAATGGCGTACAACTCGTCTGTACCACGACGCTCTGCTAACATAACCTGGAAATTGCGATATATAATAAAAACTAGGGAAACCCGACACTTATAAAACTCCAGATTACTCTTTGAATGAATTCTGTATGTGGCAAATGCTGGAGAGATGTAGGTACCTAAATAGCTGACTTTCATCCTTACAAACAGGTTTAACTAACTCGGTACGGGATTGTCCAGTGCCGATTACAAGCGATCCAACCATGAATCCCTGAAAAACTCCAGATCCAAGAGTATGGACTCTAGTTTGTAAGTTCAAGCTCTGAATGCCAAACGTGAGACAAATGTTTTAAACTGCAATTATGGCTGAAACCTTTTCACAACTGGCATTCGTAGCTGCTTAGTACGCTGATAGCTTCGAAACGATTGCAACCATCCACTCCAGACAGCACTTTACAATAAAAACATTGCCAAACCCCGTACGAGCGAGTGATAACCCCAGTCTTTATTCACAAGTGACTAAATTGATATCTCAAAGTGTCCTTCTGTTCGTTTCAAGTAGCTCTCACGCTCACGTGTTATCATCAGAATTGCTCCATTTGCAAGTACCTATTTACGTAAAGAGCCACATCCCTATTTACAAAGGCACTTGTATGCTTTCGTAGAAGCAATTTCGACTCATGGAAATTACTCTCAAAATGCTGAGCATCTTCGCGAGAGGAGGGCTCTTTCAGCCAAAATGCCAGGCAAGTTAAATAATGGAGGTCCTAAAATAACACTTAGTGGTAACCCTGGCTTGTAAGTTGGTAACTAATACGGTTATGATGGTTTTACTCTTAGAATATGGCTTAATTTGATTTTACTAAGACAAGTTAAGAGGGTCATGATAAAGCAAGTAGGCTAACCTAACTTTAAGTGTAGTTTTTGAACTATCGACACTATACGATCGAGTAGTACTTCGATGCTCGGTATCCGACATCCTTGGAAAGTCTAAAAAGGCTTAAGCATTTAGAATAGGTGGATTGGCCGCGAATTGAGGAAAGTAGATGTAGAAGACCTTTAACTAGTGGGAGGACAGTTAATAGCCATGAAAGTGAAAGAAAAGATACCTTGCCAAAAGACCCTTTCCCCAGCACCATGATAAAGTGGAAATCAGAAGCCCTGATGACGTCAGAAGCCGCCATGTTATGAGGAACCTCTCGATCAGGCGGCGGCGGAGCCCTACGCGCTCCAACCGTCGTCGCTCGCATTTTGGTCTTCAGATCTGCCAGATCAGCACCCTCCTCTGGCACTGGGACGTTGTAGAAGTCTCCTTCTTCTTGAGTGAGGAGTTTGAACCAGCCGTCAGCTGGAGCTTTCATGACTTCGGAGATGCCAAAGGAGAGGGAACCCATGAAGTCGTTACGGGAGGTGCGATCCCAATCCCATACCTGCAAAGAATTTATATTAATTTAATTTAGGTTCCAATTCAGCAGCCATCAAAACTCGATGGGATCAAGATTCTTCTTGTGAATGTCAAAATGTCAGGATCAACTTTTGTGCAACATGCTGCTTCATTTTCTATAACTTCCATTTGTTTTCTTCAAAACAAGCAAAACAGAAAACCCTATCTAGTGAAATAAAAGCATGATTTTAATCAATGGGAAGGCAGTTGAGCAGTATGTAGAGGAATGAGCTCATAGCGGATGCTTACTTCAACCAGCAGCCTGCGGTCCTTATCTTCCGGCTTCAGCTCGAATGTAAGCACCTCTTCCCAGACAGGGTTAAGCGTGGCCTTGATGGTCTTGGTTTTTTTCTTCACGTTGTCGGAGTCAGGGATGAGCTTCATCTTGACGTAGGGGTCGGATAGGCCGTTCGGGTCCATTGGGATTAGATTGCGGCCCTGATGGACTGGAAACCAAAGTGACAAATATCAGTTGCACGTAAAATTTGGGGTCCACCAAATAATCCGGTATATCACACGTTTTTCTGTTGGTTAGCGGTATATGAATTTAGCAAGGCACACCTGATGGTAGCCTTAATCCACATATTCACTCTTTTCTTGAAAATTCGTATGTTATATCATTCGGGAAATGGTGACGTAAACAAACTCCATGATCTGCTTTTTAGTTTGCCTTTTTGGAACTTGGTCTATAAGTTTGATGCGGAGCATGGTTCGCATATTAGTTGCCTGTGCAACTACCACTATGTTTAGATACAGTACAACATCTTGTCTCTCTTTTATTTTTCGTATGATAATCCTCCGTCTTACCTTCGACCTTCAGCTTGTTCCCGAGGCACGACACAGTGAGTTGGATGCGTCCGCGCCTCTCCGTATGATCGCAGCCACAGAGGTTGGGCACAGACTCCTCGCAGCGCTTGTGGACGTTCATGTCGCATGCTGTTTACAAAAAACTTGATCAAGTACTGAAGAACGTAAGATCAAATATGAACGTGAACAAGTTACAGACCTAAGTTTTGCCTAGGAGGGTTGAACCTCAATTTTTGGACACCAATGTATTGTCATCCTGAATCACGGAGTCGATCGACAACATGATCTTCCACATAAACTCAGGAGACAACAATGTGACTGGTTTAATTCTCTTGACATTATTCAGTTACTTTGTCAATGACTTGGTTTACATATTCGTACAAGGGCAAAAAATTTATGCCCTTACATACTTGAAAATTGAGGATATACTTACAACTCCTTTGTAAAAGCGTTGTTTTATTGCAGAAGCTTACCTTGTTACTTAGTTACGTTGAAAATGCAATATCAAAGTTAAACAAGCTTGTAGATAAAACACAAACTAGCTACGTATTAAAAAGTTAGTGAAAGAGGTGACTGCACGAAGCGTCGGCAAAATCACGTTACCGGAGACTACTCTGGCAACTAATCCTAGTTCAAGCGCTTATGTATCTTAACATAACTAAACAAAGCTGTCGTGTACGGCAAAATTAAGTAATAAGTTCACAACATAAGGAGATATAATAGGTAAAGCAAAATAAGGAAACTCGGGAAAACTTGGAAAGGTTCATGTTAAATTCTACAAACAAAGTTGGGATGAGAACAGCCTACACGTGGGAAACTTTACAACGTAAACAAAGTATGAATGAATATGAACCGCGTACTTTGAGTTAAAATCATTTTTGGAAAAAGAAAACATAATAATTGAAACGTGGCCTCGTGTCTTTCATCTTTTCAACCTATTGTAACATCCACTACTGTGTTATTACACGCATGCATCAACACACCCTCCCCCACACCCCGCAATGCATATGTGGCCGTATATTTTATCGAGATCCTTCCACAATGTGCCGTGCTCTATTTATATTATACTACGTTCCATTTATAATTGCTCACAACTACATGTAATTTACACAAACAAGGACATGCTAGAGGCAACAATAGAAGAGAACTCAAGCAAACTAATTAAAAACAAACACAGATAGAATTGAAAATAACAGAGCAAGCAAAACAAAAGTTAATTGAATCTGTTGAATCAAACGCCAACATCGTACTCATAGAAAGATTAATATTAAACGGGATTTGGCTGGAACAATATCCCGTATTCATTTATTCTGAGACGACTCGTGCAAGGGACTTCAATTTAATCTAATTTTACCAATCTAAAGGGAGGCTTTGGACATTAGTCAATTTAATACCGCTGTGCTTCACAACAATCACTTTACTTTACCGATAACATTTAGTGATAGGACATTTGAGTGAGAGCATTCCTCTGCTGTTCGTCTAAGGTCATCCAGGAGCTATTTTCCTCTCATTCAACAGTTTGCAAGTACGAGTACCTCCGCATTTAAATCCTTGAGATGCGAGTCCATGCAGCAATGTGCCACAATGGTCGCAAAACGTTGGCGCAAGGAACGTCCATGTGTTCCATTTGTGAGGGGCGTTGCCGGCCTTCACACAACAAAGCTTTATTATTAGGCGTTAGCAAACTACAAAAAACAGAGAAAACCGCACACAATGAAAAGACGATGAACACAAAACATGAAAGAGTGAAGTCGAAGAAGAAAGGCATAAGCACAAAGCACCATCACCGAGATCTGAAAGACTAAAAGAGCGTTACGACAAGCGTTATGAAGCGTTTAGTTCCTCCTGGGTTCCTGGTACCTTGGCATTTCAGGCCCTGGTGGATGAGACCGTAGAGAAGGGAGCCGCAGTGGTCGCAGAACGCTGGCGACGAGTATGTGTGTGGTTTGAAGTTGTGTCGCGTTCGCGTGTCCTGCGCAACATAGATGGCTTTTCAGTTATTGTTGATGCCTTGGTGTTTCGATTTTCGATCCACGTTGTAGGATCACGTACGCCATTCCATTTTAATTTGTCTCAAATAATTATGAACAAACATGTGTAATACCGCTGGTATTTAAAATAACTAGGTACCTTTGAACTACAAACAAAGTAGCTTTTAGTTTCTCTAAGTAAAGGCGTTGGGGAATTTCAGGTCTCGTTATGCATACATTTAGTTAATTTCTTGTTTAATTTTGTTATTTATAACTTTTGTTGGTTTTATCATAATCTATTGTGCAGGAGCAGTCACGAAAACGCAAAATAAAGTAATTATTTTGACATAAACACCAGTAAATACGATAAACAACATTGAAAATGACGCATTTTTTTAAGTAAAATGTCTAATAACTAATGATTCCCGCTGCTTTATAATAAAATTGTTACATTTTTAAAAACTGCATTGTAAGTGTATTGTATACAAACAAAGTAACATCATTGCAAGTTTAAAAAAAAATGTGGGACCTGGGCTTCATCTAATTTGCCCCAGACCCTGTTATCTCAACCCGTAAAGGACGACTGTAAAAGGTTCAATTTAGTCCCACGATACTTCTAAAATGTACACTAATGTACAGGTTAAGGACCTTCGCGTCGGGCGAAGGCTCATAAAGATATTAAAACGCAATAACACTCAGACTTTGAAAGCTACAAAGTGTTCAACAAGTGCGCAATATGGCCACAATTTACTTTCAATTTTCTTTTAATTAGCTGGAGTTTTCTTTGTTCGTCTGTTTGTACTAATTTACATGTATATTACGTGAAACTCTTTCAATTTGTAATGAAACGGCAGATCGCGTGGATGTTGAAAATTGGAGTTGTTAATGGAAATAAAACAAGAAAAGACTGCTGTTTTAAAATAAAAAAAAACGAGTTTTTGTACACTACTGATGACCAAGTTTCTCTCTAGTTTTCGGGTATCTATTTGTAGTCCAAAGCAAACTAGGTTAAAAAGAACTGGCTAAAAGTGTCGAAAAAATAGACAAAATTTGAATAAGTAAAATAGGAGCATTGTAAATTTGAATTTAACTAACAGAGTTAAAAGTTTTGCGAACTAAAGGGATGATTGGCTCTTTTTTTTAGTTCTTGACAAGTTATTATACAGTTTCATAAACCTCTGCGTTACCTCACACAGCACGTCTACTAAGGATGTGCCCTGCGTCAATCACTCTGAAACGTGAAGGTGTTGATTCTCATGTACCTATGATTGCACAGGCATCCATACCCTTCAAGCCAATACACAGTGATGATGATGATGATGATGATGATGATGATACAATACACAGTAATGCAGGAATCACTCCAGTACTATTTCCCCGGACGGACAGGGCACGTCCTCATTGGACTTGCTCTGTGAGGTAATGCATTGTTATAGGCAGAAGTTACTACTCAACATCAGGTGAGCTATCAGCTTGTTCCATTACTATTATCATTAAAAAAAAAACGACAAGACAACAAATAGCCCTACATTTTTTATACGAACTCCAATCACATTTCGTAGTCTACAGCTCTTTTCTATGTACAAACGGCTCAAACCAACATCAGAAATTCCCTAATTAGCATAATCCAATTGGCATGTAGGTTCAGGACTTATCCTATTTGACGGGACCCATTTTATGAATTAGAATTGTTGATGCATACTAATGCGTGGTGAAAGCCCGCATATGTGATCCTCTATTGGAAACTATTTGGTTTGGGTCAAGCGTTATCGGAGTAATGTAAGAGAAAAGTAAAATTGGCTTCGTGGCTTTTATCCAACATGAAAGCTAAGCTACACAGAGTAAAACTAATTTTTTATTTGTAATTCGTTTGCTTTTTCTTTGGTACTTTAGTAGGTAGGTTTATCCAACATGAAAGCTAAACTACACAGAGTAAAACTTATTTTTGTATTTGTAATTCGTTTGCTTTTTCTTTGGTACTTTAGTAGGTAGGTGTTCGCAAAAATTACTGGAGCTCATATGTTTACATAAAAAAGTGCACTTGTTTTTCTCAAATTTCAAAAATGGTGTCTTATCAGATTACCTCTCAGTTTCCGAGTGCTTATGACAAATGTAGGAAATAGCTATTGCTATTTCCCGGGATGCTAATTGATACCACTGAGTTAACTTCACCGATACTTGTTTATTGTAAAGTAAAATGCTAAAATGAGTGCGATTGGTGTGGATGATGCTTATGCACTGGCTTACGTGGATCGCCCGGCCGCGCTCGCGACGCAAGCGACCCACTTAGGCCAAACTGCTGATGGTGCTGTATCGAACAACAAAACTTATATATGTACTCGTAGCTATTTCACCTCAAGTTAAATGCAAATCCCAGATAGCCCGATATCCTATAACCAGTTTACCTTCAATACAACACGATTTCGAATCATCGTCGTTATCAATACCAGGCGCAGTTGGCCTATATTAAATTCCCGTTGTTTGAAATTCAATATTGCTTTGATGCTTGCAATAAATAACCCTGTGAACGTTTTATAACTATAGAGCATTGTTTTATCTTTTTATAGACACTGATCAAAATATTTAGATTTTTCGTGTTCTAAATAATATTATGGGCATAAAGCCTATATTCTGCACAAGTAGCGTCCAAAAGTTAAAAAAAAAATATAACAAGTTAAGCAGGAATTTTTCAAAATGTGCATTTTTAGGAAAAAAATCACTTGCCGAAAAATTTAAAAAAAAAACAACGTAATAATGTAGTAGAGTCACAATTTGTGATCCTTATCACGGTAGATAAAATACCTCTTCATTTACCCATACTTACCTACTAAAGAATAATAGCATAAATGGCACGGCAGTTCTCCCATAAGTGCATATAAAATAGCATGTACGTACAGTATTGTACAGTGCCGTTTTTTTTAAATTCATCATCAAACAAATTACTCTGTTTAACAGTAGCGAGGAGCTATTACGGTAAGTGCAGTAAAGTACCCCTTCGATGCAAACATTATCGCATGCACGCGTGATACCTACCCTAATGGAATTTGATCCTAAAATATGTTTTTTTATACATGGTGACATTAGATTCCGACTCGCATTTTTTTTATTATAATTACAGTTTTAACAATTTGCACATACAGAACAGGTTTAACAGCATCTAAAAACCAAATGGTACAAGCTGGTGCTATTTAGATTTATCCGGTTTCGTTAAATAGTAAACAAATTACTGAAAATAAAACATGAAACCAAAGGCGTTCTCGACAGAGGCAAGTAACTAATAGGTAGATACAACCGCTTGTGTTGCACGCTTGATTTGATCGTTACCCATCATCCCATTATCTATAATACCCGCTACGATTAATCCCCAATTTATGAAATTAACCTTTTTGGATTGCAACCTATGCGTACTACCACAGATTATATAATACTATATACTAAATACGTAAGTAGGTACAGAAAATGTAAGCATGTGCTTATGAAAATATTCAGAGTACCTAACCTACCAATAGATATTAAACGTAATTGACTATAAGTAAGCTCGTACGTTGGGCAATTCAAAAAAAATATTGTTGGCAACTTTTCAATTACCATGAACATTTTATGTTAGGTAGTATTTCTCGTAGCACTGCCTACGAAACAGCTACGAATATCGTCTACGACCTGCTTACTCGGTTCAGTCTAGAGAGAGCGAAATAAATTCATTATATCGTGCATGACACTTTGTTATAGAACTACCAAGTGTACCCAGCTCAACAATAGATATCGTCCGCAAATAAATAAATATCCTTGGACATATCACACAACGCCCTCTAGTTCCAAACTAAGCAAAGCTTGTACTATGGGAACTAGATTGCTGATAGAATACTTATACACATTTTTGTTGCCAATACATACTTATGATGAATAGTAACACCCACACATAGAACAAATCTCTATGCTTGCCACACATAAATCTTTGTTCTTAGTGGGGATCGAACCCGTAACCTACAGCACGGAAGGCAGAGCTTATACCAACTGAGCTGTGACGGAAATTATCATGGTATCAGAAGATAGACAATCAGAGGGCTGATAACTGCAGTCTTCTCGTTGGTGTGCGCTCAATCTTTTCACTATTATCGCTAGTAGTAGTTCAATAGTACAATACTCACGTCGGAATCGGCCCCCTTGTCCGCTCCGGGACAGGTGAATGTCACGTACTCGTGGCATCTTTTATGCACTACGAAGCTGCACACTGAAATAGAAATAGAAATTATTTATTTTGTTATTTTTACAAAATAGGTACTTAATTATTATAACAGAATTAAATCTTAAAATTAAAAATAAATATAACAAAAGTGTCCACCACTCAGCATGGGGCCAGGGCAGGATATGCGAGGACCCTACCCATGCGCTGGTTTTGAGTGGCGCCAGTTTCATTGGAACGAGATGTTTTTATTGGTCGTTTGCACACTGGCCGATACCGATACACGACATCGACGTGTCAGTGGCTCGAATAAAAATATCGGAGTCGGCGCTAACACGGACACGGGCAATAAGAATCGTTACTGAATCGTAGCGATTCTTATTGGCGGATTTCAAATTTCAAACATCTTTAGCAACGTAGCTTTTTTTTGTAATTCTTGGACAATTTGACATATTACACAACGCTCTCTAGTCCCAAACTAAGCAAAGCTTGCTTAGCTCTGGTGGAGAAGCACCCTAAATCTTCGTATTCCCAAAATAACAAGATGATTTTTATCACGTATCACGACACAAATAATTGCTACCAGATTACGTATTGTAAACTCAGAAATATAAGAAGTATTTATACATAATATAACATAAATAAGCTTTTAGATTACCTTGGCACTGGAATCCTTGTTTGCCGAAGCCCCTGAAACAAACATGTTTTTGTTAGCGTTTGCATAAAGTTTTTCTGTTTCTTTTACATAATATCCACTAGAAAAACAGTTTCAGTTATCAGCTAAATAGAAAAGCTTTGGTTTTCGATCTATGTAAAAAAATCTTTGGTTTTGAATTCAATTATTGAAATTACCGAAACGCCAATTAAATGGGTAAGGTAAGAAAGAGGTAGGATTAATTAAAGTGATGCCTAAATGAATGACGTTCTAGTATACGGGCGATAGGTAACTCTTTGCCATTGTCAGTATTTTCTGAACCTACGAATTTTTAAGAAAAAGTGAATAGGTGGATTATAGCTAAGCGTGCTCCACCTTAGGCTGCAGCTACACTTACCATCAGGTGTGCTGGCAGGAAAATGCTTATAGCTTATAAAAAAAAGATAGTAGATAGTCAGTTGTCCAGACTTCGAACCAACGGCCTTTGCGAAATGCATAACTATGTTACCTCCTGCTACAGTAACTGCTCTTCGAATCGAACTTAATCGGAAGCTATGCGAAATTGAATCGGCACGCTCGCTTCGATGCCGGTACTTCAATTAGTGTACGTCGCTCCACCTGCCCCAGGATTCCGCTTACACAGCTTAGCCATAATAGACCTTAATACTAATAGAAAACGGATCAAAATTACTAGCACGCTCGGACATGCAATATCCATTTTACGTTACGAACTGTAAAGTTGTATCGTTGTAGTCAGTTATGTGATGGGATTATTCTGTTTTAGGACGTAGTTTAATTATATTAGTAGCAGTTTTGCAAAGTTAGAATAAAGGTACACATTCAGCACATTTATGCACCTAAATCGTGTAAAAAAGAAAATATTACGCCGTCTCAGAATATTGAATCTCTGAATTCGCAGTGAAACAACTCGGAGGAATTTTCAGAGCATAATTTTCAGGCCCATATGCTGTATTACTGCTAAAGCACTAATCCGGACTCGAGCATAGATTTTTGTACGAAAACCTCTACTCAAATCTATGCTTGAGTAACGATTTCTTTATAAGAATTATAATCCTTATATGACGGTAATCAATGGAAAACAATTACCCAACACATTTAAAAGCACATTTTGAGCAGTTTTGTAGCTCTAAAAGGCATTTTCAAACAGTTTAAAGCCAGTAAAATTAAGGTTCTACACATTGGCAGTATAAAATAATCACAGCTCGTCATCATTGGCTCGGGGTCTCGCGTCAGTGGGCTGTGAAATTGGCACTGTCGTCGCCGCCTTCATTCATGTATTGGAATTTTTATGTTGGCACAATGGGGAATTTAAACGGAGAATGGCGGGAATTTACGATTAGCGTGTTTAGTTTTTTTATTTACTAAGAAGACTGGTTGAAAAAGGATTTATTTTTAATATAAAGTCTTATTCACGTTGGTTTTGTTACAATGTGACATGATAATTTATAATCATTCTTTTTGTAAAGGTAAATTCAAAGAACAACCAACTTATATGGTAAAAAATCTAAACAGCTCAACCACAACAACTACAATTTACCTACTTATCTAACCTGATCAAGATAACACCTGTAAGAACCTCTAAGAAGTATTTAAAACCTACGTATTTAGTAAATCATAAATCATTATTTACTTTTCGTGTTCAAGTAGGTATGATGTATTATGTATTGCTTCGACAATTTCCACTGATACGAAAAAGTGCTTTTGAAAGAGCACTTCCAAAGAAAATTCGCTTCAATATCAATTTGCGGTTGTCAATCTCCATTAAGTTTGTAAACAGACGAACTGTTCTACCGACGACAGCGGGATGGGAGGCGCTGAAGGTAATTACACCAGTACAGAGACGTATTAAAATACCTAAGAATATTGAACGCAATGACGGACAGAGGTTATAAATAAAAGAAGAAGAAGAATATTGAACGCATTAAAAGTACCGAAAAACTGCAGCCGTATTACATAGGTAACAAGTTAATTTTACAAAAAAATAATAACACCCAGCGTTGAAAATCCCCTATAGATACTTTTCATCATTGCTCGTCATCATTAAATACGGACTCCAGTTCATCATCAAGCCGCCCACCATCACAATCCCAGATAAATCACCTTTCGCATTCAAATCGAAGTCCTACTTTCAGAGCTACGAGGTCACAGACAACAAACAAACAGACAGCAAAGTCAATCTTATTCAACCCCTTCCATTTATCGGTCGGGGGTTAAAAACATGCAGTACTGTAGCGATAGCAATTTGTAGATATATACGATTTAGAAAGACATTCTTAAATCGTATATTGGTGTACTAATTTATCTTAATATTTACATAAATAGCGTAAAATAAGAATAAGATTTTGCGAACAAAATTACTGGTTACATCCCTGATTTTCCGTCTTTCGAATGCTGATTCTGTTTTGAATATATAACACACAACATTAAACATTACCGAAGAGAATGTAAAAACATTACCTACCTGTATTTTTTCGGTCGGATATTTGACTAGATAAATACACGCAAAAAAAATCCTTCACATAATAAAAATTCCATTTACGGACTTAATAATATATGTATAGTCCTCCACATCGTTCTCGATGACGGCGTCCCTAACTAAAATTAAATTTACAATTACTTATTATCTTAATTAACCTAAATAATCTATAATCTTAATACTACTTTCTAGCATGAGCCCGAACATGGCTAGCTAGACCAAATTTAGTTTGAAAAAGGTTTGAAATATCCTATCACACGATTGGCAATAGAGTTGGCCTGCTGACATTACGGACTAAAATGAGGTAGCAAAATGCGTTTTTCCTGCCAGAGACAAATGAATCTCGAGCATACTCTTTATTCGCATGCTAGCAGGTAGGCAGTAAAACTGCTTTGCCTCAGTGTTTGGTGTCTGTAGATCTAGATAATGTCTGTCTGTTGAGTCTAGAACGGCGGCGGTAACAATACTATTGTATTCTCATCAAAACTAAATAGGCAACGTGCTGGTACAGTCGGGGGAAAAACACTCTTGTTCGTTTAAAAGTTAGTTAAATCTGAAAGCATTATAAAAGCTTTTTTATTTAGGTGAGTGTATCTCTGGCGTAATAAAAGTCTATCTACCTCGCTATTATAAGAGTCAAGTTTCGTTTTAGGTTTATATTTTGCTTTTACATAAAAAAAATGTTTGTCCAACTTTTGTAGACGCCTTTTGTAAGGCCTTTTACCTATTCAGAATTTTGCGTGAGTCCCCTGCGTAGGGGATTTCTGGAACTCCAATAATCAACTTAGAGATCCCAGCGACTGCCGGCAGGGGAAAACTGGAATAAAATTCCAGAAATCCCCTTAGGGGTCCATTTACACCGCGCGTTTTCTTTAAACAGCATGAATTTTTTGTACATAAACTTGAGATAGTAAGGGAATACCAACTTAAATAATATCAGAAAAGATTACATAGGTACTTACTTTATATTAAAATTTTGAACATTATTAGACAAAAATTATGCAATCTTTGATTTTTCGTCGATTTTACAGTCCCAAATCTAGATTAATTTTGTCATCAACAGTACATTGCAGTACAGTCGTAGTGCGACATGGCTATTGAATGCATGGGCAGGCGTGCACCGAATCAATTGAATATCAAATGATATGCTCCAATTGACTCAGCGAGGGAGGCGTGTGAATAATTTGCATACCAATACCAATCAAATTGCCTTCTGGAGATTGTCTCCATTGATATATCTCTGGAGAAATCAGATTGTATCTATTGTCATATTCAATAGTTATTTATTTACAGGGTGTCCTGAAAAATTATTCTTGAATTGGTGATTCAGTCAATAAAAATGAATTAGGAATTCAAAAGCATTGTTGTTTAGAAGAAATACTAAGATATGTTCCTTTGTTTTTTTTTGTTCGCTCCTCGGAGCAGGCTATAGTTTTAAAACCATACCGCCTTCCTTTGTTTCCAACAAAAACACTTTCACATGACCACAGATCATATTCATATTATAATACTATACCTACATCAATAATATTAATTATTAAACATGAATAATAGTATTATAATACATACTACTAAGAACATGTTACTAAATCAAAACACCAGACTGGCGAAACTCTCGAACTAGACTCGTGCTTTCGAAAAACGAACAATGTATGAAACGGGGGTCAAAATTTGAATCACGTTTCATACAAAACGACATTTTCAGTGTGTCATTTTGGTAGAATGGGAGTCCCGCTTCTTCTTACGCAGAAACTACGTATTACATATTCTTTGAAAACACAATGACATGTTCCCAGAAATCACGTTAGTCTGTTACATTTCAAAACTTTCAAAAATGTCGGTCACCAAATACCTTAGCTATTTTAATTTCTAATATATTTGCTCCGCTCGGCTTCATTCAAAACAATTTCACGTATTGTTATTTCGCCACGGTATAAATCACGATTATGCCGGCATAATTATGTCGCTATTATTTAGAGGGAAAATGGCGGGAAAGCTCAAGATGTTGGCGCGAAGCCAGCGGCATTTATTTACGGTAGATTACAATGTTTAACTATGAGATGTGTGTATTGTGTTAGCGATGCTGGTAAGACTGATGTCGTAAACGAGGAGAGTAACTGTTCGGATGTTATTACATAGAAGTACTAGCCGTAGCCCGCGGCGTTGCTCGCGTTCTACCCTTTAGAGTGCGACGCTTCAAAATTCCTTTCTTAGTGCACCTCTACACTATATAAGGATACTACCCGCAAAATTTCATACCTCTAGGACTTATAGTTTAGGCTGTGCGTTGATTCTCTGTCAGCTTCAAAAGAGTTTTATTTATATTGATGATTGACTAGCCGTCTCCCGCGGCGTTGCTCGCGTTAGAGTGTGACTTTTCAAAATTCCTTTCTTAGTGCGCCCCTACACTATATAAGGAACCTACCCTCCAAATTTCATACCTCTAGGACTTATAGTTTAGGCTGTGCGTTGATTCTCTGTCAGCTTCAAAAGAGTTTTATATATATTGATGATGATGAGGCCGTATTTGAAAGTCTTAAGCTTCGGTTTCGCGATCGTAACGCACAACGCTGCGGTATGCGGCTCTACGCAGCGTACCGCGTTTGCTCTACGCCGCTGACGCAGACTGCGACGGAACAAGAGACCATTCTAGACATTTTCCATACGATTATGTGTCCGGCACCGCATATCGCATACCGCAGTGTTACGATCGCGAAACTAAAGCTTTTGATTGCAAGCACTACCTTTTTTTTAATAAATAAACCACACTTATAATGTTCATCTACAATGTAAGCTCTCATGTTCATTGTTTAAGCTTCATGTTTGAATGTACGAGTAACTTTGCTCGCATTGTTTCATACGTTGTAAGATATTCGGGTTCAATTTGTTATGGATTGTTAGAGCGTGAAATTCTACTTAATATTATAAACGCGAGAGTTTGTATGTATGGATGTTTGTTACTCTTTCACTCAAAAACTACTGATCCGATTTGGATGAAACTTGGAATATATATTGTCCGTGACCTGGATTAGCACATGCTACTTTTTCGGTCACGGTTCTGTTGTGTCAACTTCCTAAACTAACCTAATTTGACAGCACTACAATAGTTGCCATCCTTTTCTCATGAACTGAAACTACAAAGACGGCTATCATTTTACTAACTGTCAAATTAGTTTAGTTAGAAAAATGCGCCAACAAAGTCGGGCCCAATATCACTGTGGCTATGTTTTTTACGTTAGTATTTCTACAAAGCGTCTTTTATCCCATGTTTGAAAACCTTTAGTTTGCGAAACAATTTCTGAAATCTCAATCACAATAGGCAGACTAAACTTATTGAGTGCCTCATGAAAGTCAATGGCGAATTCCTTTTCCGTTGTCCCAAACTAGCGCATTTCCTTTGACAAAGGGAAAGAAAGACGTTTTAGAAGGAATTCAATAAAAACACAGTTTCGCACGATTGGGCTGTTTTTAACCGACTGTGATAAACGGAGGTTCTTACTTTGCAATTTTTTTTTGAAGGGACTCTGACGGTCGTATGAAGACTCTTACAGCTATCGAACAAAAACTCAAAAAAAAATTAAGTTTGTGCTTTTTTACGCTGGTTTGTATCAGAAGGTCCAGAAAGTAAATTTTAGCAAAATCTCCCATTCGCAACATGTTTTTAAAAAAAAACCTCAAAATACTAAAAAAAACTAAACGACAGCAGATGGTACAGTCAAGGGCAACCACATTTCATTTTATAATGATCATTATAGCAAATAATGGTGTGACTTTTGAATCTAGTCCAATAGAGTAATTAATTAATTTAATTTATCAGCCAACAGTTAAAATATACGATTGTCTATTATTATCGAATAAGGACCATGGCCACTGGAGCATTATTAGTTATAATTTTCTTTGTGAATAAAGTATTTACCCACTGGAGCAACCACTACATTAATACTAGCTAAAAGTACCGTCGTCGTCGCGTCGTGGACAGCACTAATTGTCGCGGTCTGGGTGACCGCGTATTTGTGCATTATCATGCTTTAGTGTCTAACGTACCGAATAGTTTGTGAAATACATTATTTAGGCGACATGATGTATGTGTTTGCACTGGGAATTTATTCGAAACTCTCTCAGTTTAAAATAATTTGTGGGCGAATAGTATGCGTGCGATGAACTGTGTGGAACGAAACACTCGAAACCAAAGTAAACTGCTATTTTGACGACCAAACAAAAATATTTCAACACGATATAAAAACGCTAAAATATATTTATTTTATAAATGATGTTTGTTTTGAACTACTTAGCTTAAAAGTGCCACTTTCGGTCATATTTCAGCTGATTTAATGTAAATGATAAAAGAGTCACGTATTTTATTGAACTCAGTATTTTTATCCTATATTCAGATTTCGTGAACTGAATATGAAAGTTCAACTGTTTTTATTTTTATTGACTTGGGTCTAGGATGAGAGACTTCAATGGGGATATCATTCCCTTAGTAGCGTGGCGTTGATCTGCGTGCCAGCAGCAAAATCCCCCATCCCCTCATATTTAGCCTTTCCATCTAGCGAAAGCTGTTTATTGTGGAATTTATTTACATATATTAATACATTTATTTACATTATATTATTAGATATTTTTCGATGCCATTTTTAATGTCGGTGCCTCTATATGATTGTCGCCTTTGCAGCCTCCTCCATTTTTTTGTATAAGAAGTACTATATAAACCAACTATACATTTTACCCACAACTTCGTCGACAATGTAGCATTTTTTTATTTTTTTTTTACAAAAAAAGTGTTCACGCAGAAATTACCATATCGCAAAAAAGTTTACTGAATATTGAACAGCTTACTAATTGAAGACCAACACGGCGAACCGTTTGGGAATAAACTCACGAACGGCTGTATCTACCAGAACAAGCTTGCTTGATTAAGGAATTAGGCAATCACTCCGGGTTCGTTTGGTCAATCACCTGAAGCAAATTCAGTAGTCGAAGACTGGGCTTCTACGAACGAGGCAATTTGGTTCCTACGCACACGTACTGTGCACGACAGAATAGATATAAGTTAGATATAGGAGTACCTAGTAGCCCTAAGCATGTAGAATAGTTATAGGTCAGGTAGGTTAAGCTGAAATTATACGATTCATTGTCTAGTGTTTTACTGAGAGACTGGAGTAGGTAGGTAGGTCCCTAGAACAGAGTTAAAACGCTGGGTCAGGCCAGGAACTTGTACGCCTTACCTAGCTAGGTAGTTAATTCTTAGTAGGGACAGGAGACCTATCTACAGATTAGATACGTTTAGATGTTAGTTCAATAGTCATGTGAGAGTCGATCCTAGCTAGTTAGCCTCAGAACGAGTAGACTACGTACCTAGAGATCGTAGGTACGTGGGAAAGTTGGGCCCGGCTAGTAACACAAGACAAACGAACCAATAGCAGGCAGTTAGGTTGTTAGATTGTACGTTTACTTCAGAGAACTTGCGAACACGTGCAAGGGTTTATGACAGCGACTCACAAAGGGGACACTGGAATCCCACGAATATATTGTTAGCGTGCCGATACACCCGTCATAAACCGACCTCTGTAATTGCGCCGACTAAAGACAGAACTGTAAAAACATTAGATTTAATGGGTAAGGAATATCTCTGTATTGTATAATTATGAATAGTATTGTATTAATAAAGATCTAAAGGGCTCCCCGCCGCGTACGCTTGGAAGCGGGGGCGACGGCTTAACTATTATATATTTGTGGACGCTCCCCTAACATCGTGCTCACTTGCTGTCCGCGCTCCACGAGTGATAGTTACGCCGTCGCTCTGCTCGAGCCTAACTGACCCGGACCTTTTGTTGTATTCAGTAATCTCGCGTTTTTATTACCACCACCATCGTCGGCATACCATCAGCCGATCCCGAAACCCTAATAAATACAGTCCACTCATAACATCATATCGGGAACATTGGTCCTTACGAGCCGGATCTCTGAAGCAGCTGACGGGAACATTGGTCCTTACGAAGCCGGATCTCTGAAGCAGCTGTCGGGGACAGCGATCGAGATTCGAGAATGCCGGTTACTAGAAGCCAACACGGTCGCGACGACGCGCGATCACGGGAGGTTAGTGTGACCGAGACCGCGGCAGAAATCACCACGGATGGAAGCGGAAGCACCGGGGCCGCCACAAGATTAGAGATCCCGACTGCGGAGGTAACTGCTGAGAGAGTTGTGCGGGCCGAGCATAGGCCTACGCGCACGCAGTCACATTCCAATAGGTCAAAAACCTCTAAGAAAGTGTGGGAGGCTCGTGAGCATCTGGCGGCTATACGTGACGAGGCCGCTAAGGCCGCCGCCAAGGTCGCTGCTGAGGCCGCCAAAGCCGCTGTTGAGCGAGCAGAGCTTGCTCTCAAGCGAGCGGAAGAAGAGGACTCCGTTTGCATATCGAGATGGCTGCAGCGACGATCTGAAGATCAATCGTCGCTACCTGCCGGCCATGTGGGTATCCCTAAGGAGGCGCCTGCTGCGACGGAAGATCAAGGAGTGCGGGAGGACCGTGTCCCGAGTCGACCCGGTCGGGTGGCCGAGCCGCCACCCCCCGTACAGAAGTCTGCCGTTGGCTCAGAGGAGCTAGCAGAGGTGTCATCGCTGATTGCGACGAGGAGGGACCCGCCGAGGAACCTACGAGAGCTTACCCTCTACGATGGGCAGGTGAGTAGGTGGTCAGCATTTAAAGCAGCATTTAGAGACAGCGAGTCATTGTTCTCAACATCGGAGAACGTAGCGCGCGTACGAAAAAACCTGATGGGTGATGCGTACGAGGCTGTGAGCAGCCTGTTGGTGGGTCAGCCCGACCCAGGAGCCATCATGGAGGCTCTCGAGAGACGATTCAGGCGATTGGAGGCGTTGGTGTTAGCCGAGATAGAAAAGTTACGCCAACTAGACAAGGTGAGCGACGGCGCGCAGGAAGTGCGCGTCTTTGCTGGACAAGTGGCCAATACAGTGGTCACTTTAGAAGCTCTGGGCCCTGAGACGTACCTACACAGTCAAGAAATGGTAAGATGTATAGTAGATAAGCTAACATCCATTCTAAGGTACAGTTGGTATGAGGACGTCCCAGAGCTGAGAAAAATCTCCGCTTTCTTAAACGAACAAATGGAAAAATGCGGAGTGTACACGCTACCTGAGACAACCTCTGACGATAACCCCGACGGTCAGGAGACCGAGAAAAAGGTAGAGCGAGTGTACGCAAATGAGGTAAGACAAGGACGGAGCATACAACCCGTCTCCTCACTCACGCACCTAGATCGTGTGCCTCACGACTGCAGAGACAAGGAGGCCGCGGCCAACGATAAAGCTTCTTGTGGACACGTATCGACGGCAGCGGTGCGACAAACAGACGAATTCCAAGAAAACATGAAGGATTTGGTCGGGTTAGAGTCGCTAACGAAACAGGAGATAAAACCGGTGAGTCACCCCGAACAAAAGGCCGTCCGACTTTTAGGAAAGAAAAGCCGGTGTATACCTGACGGACAATTTGGGACCGGACTCCGGAGCCGGAACGACCAGATGACTCCGCACGACAACGCACTGAAGAGGTTATTGGACTTAGAAAGTAAGCTTGATCAAGAAAGCGAACGGAAAGCTAAGTACAACGGACGCGTTAATAACCTACTTGTTGCCGATTACATGGGGCGTGCTGAGTCACCAAGCACTAATGGAAAGACATGGTGCCGGTCTCATTTTGCTATAATGAACCGAGCCGAACCGAAGACAAAGATGGTTTATAATCCCACGGCGAAGTTAGCCGAAATAAGTCTGAGTGACACGTTGTTTACAGGACCAGACCTGTTGCAGTCACTACCAGATGTGGTGATGCGTTTTGGACAGTACGCATTGATGTCAAGCGGCATAAAAAAAATGTTTATGCAGGTAAGAACTTTGCCCCAGGACAGAGACGCTTTGAGATGCATGCAACATGGTGACACAGGAGTGAAAGAGACGCCCAATGAGGAACGTATGACATCGGTCATACCTGGGACTTCGCCATCACCATGCGCGGCTCTCTTCACAAAGAGCGAGAACGCACGAGACATCGACCACAAGGACCCAGTAGAAGCTGCAATAATCGAAAGGTATCGTTTTATGGACTGTTACCTAACTAGTTTTGTGTCCATAGAACAAGCTGAGAGAGTCAACAGGAAGGTGCACGTTGTGCATCGACAAGTCTGCTGGGAAGATTGGGCACCGAACGACAAGACGACGACTAGCGCAGTCACGGCTCACTCCGAGGATCCTACGGTCTCCATCGGCGGGAGCGACTCCGCTATCGTGCTACGCCGCTACATCGTGCGGCGCGGCTACCCACGAGAGACGTCAACCCACAGCGCCACTGGCTTCGAGGCTGCCGATCGCGAGCTACAGGTGAGGAAGCTTGCGGTCATAGAAGAGGAAGACAACGACCGCTCCCTCAAGTGGCGGTACATCCCACCAGTAGTGCCAGAAGGCACAGGTAGCGCTCGGGAGCGTATGGTGCGCCTCGACAAGGAGGCCCCCGTAGCAACGCTTCATGGAATGGGCCCGATAGAAGACACTTTGGTCACCCTACTGGCCAAAGTTGAAACCGCAGCAAACTCACGCTCGCACAGTCATGTGGGCGTGACACCGGACGGTCCAGAGGTCCTCAGTTTCGACGTCCAACTAATTGAGGGACATCGACCACGTTCCGACATCAGGGGTGTTCGACGACGACGACAACGACGAGTATGCGCGGCGACACTGGCGGAGCGCACGATAGATGACAGACGAGTTCTGGCGCCGGTGGCTGCGCGAGTACCTACCCGCCGTTCAGCACTGGCGGGAGCTCCACACTGCTGGCAACTCGCCAAAGGTCGACCTCGCCATCGTCTGCGACAAGAACCCACTCAGCGATGCGGGGCCAAGAGGACGGATCGCGGCATCGGATCTACGGCAAGACGGCGAGACCCGGGCGGAGGACGTCATGACCAGCGCCGGACACACCCTACGGCGTACCACGAAGAAGGCTGTCGTGCTACCTTAGAATCGCGAGAGCGCGATGGCGGGAGAATGTGCACGACAGAATAGATATAAGTTAGATATAGGAGTACCTAGTAGCCCTAAGCATGTAGAATAGTTATTGGTCAGGTAGGTTAAGCTGAAATTATAAGATTCATTGTCTAGTGTTTTACTGAGAGACTGGAGTAGGTAGGTAGGTCCCTAGAACAGAGTTAAAACGCTGGGTCAGGCCAGGAACTTGTACGCCTTACCTAGCTAGGTAGTTAATTCTTAGTAGGGACAGGAGACCTATCTACAGATTAGATACGTTTAGATGTTAGTTCAATAGTCATGTGAGAGTCGATCCTAGCTAGTTAGCCTCAGAACGAGTAGACTACGTACCTAGAGATCGTAGGTACGTGGGAAAGTTGGGCCCGGCTAGTAACACAAGACAAACGAACCAATAGCAGGCAGTTAGGTTGTTAGATTGTACGTTTACTTCAGAGAACTTGCGAACACGTGCAAGGGTTTATGACAGCGACTCACAAAGGGGACACTGGAATCCCACGAATATATTGTTAGCGTGCCGATACACCCGTCATAAACCGACCTCTGTAATTGCGCCGACTAAAGACAGAACTGTAAAAACATTAGATTTAATGGGTAAGGAATATCTCTGTATTGTATAATTATGAATAGTATTGTATTAATAAAGATCTAAAGGGCTCCCCGCCGCGTACGCTTGGAAGCGGGGGCGACGGCTTAACTATTATATATTTGTGGACGCTCCCCTAACATCGTGCTCACTTGCTGTCCGCGCTCCACGAGTGATAGTTACGCCGTCGCTCTGCTCGAGCCTAACTGACCCGGACCTTTTGTTGTATTCAGTAATCTCGCGTTTTTATTACCACCACCATCGTCGGCATACCATCAGCCGATCCCGAAACCCTAATAAATACAGTCCACTCATAACATCATATCGGGAACACGTACTTACGACTTTTTAACTGCTACGGAATAATGGATTCTATTACACCTACTTCAAATCAAAATCAAAAAAAGTTTATTTGGAACAAAATTACAATGAAAACAATAACCCTTGTATGTACTTACCGTAGCTATATTACACCTAAGCAATATCATGTACATGTAAGCAATAAATAAATGAATATATATGAATACACACATAAAAACTATATATTCAGGAATAGTCATGGGATTAACTGACTTTATATACCATAAAAAATTGCGAACGGAAAGTGAGTCTATGAAATAATCACTTATCGCACAAAATTAGTCAGTTTTCCAAACCAGATTGGCTCCATATATTAGGTACACAATTTAGTCTGTAGAACCTTCTCGAAAACGTAATTATCTATTTTCTCGTACCTAAGCAAATTAATCACGGAATGTATTTAGGTGGCAGCTTTGTGTGTTCCGTTGCTATGAGATATGTAATGGAATTTGAACCTTCTGTGAATTTATATAGCACCTAGAATCACCTAGTTTATAAGACGATTCTAATCCTAATAATGATCCTTGTGATTTTATATATTTGACTTTGACTATGCACAGTTTTGCGCATTTGGCATTACACACAAAAAGTACCTAAATAAAAAAGTTATAAAATGCAGAATATACAAACACTTACTGGGGTATTTTCTACAGAAATCCTTGCAATTGTTGTTTTCTTTTTACGGAAGTTTGATAATAAAATGTGGGGTTTACCTGTAAACAAAAAAGACACACTTTGAGAAAAGCATTCATACGTGATTTAAAAAATAATCGAACGACTAAGACGTGTAAATATACTAAAGGACTCAATTATCACAATGTCGAAACTGCACTTGCGGCAGTCGATTAGCTCCGCACATATTGAACCTTTCGTTCCTGTGAATAAGGCCGACTAGGCTGAGTCGATAGTAGGGAGAATGAGGGGTAAAAAGGTGCTGTATAAAATTTTCTGCTTTTCCAGCAAACTTGACAGTCTACCTCAGAATATTAAATCCCACTGCCATATTTATTATTGAACACAGAAAAAATATACCTACTCCATATTTTATTGCGTTCATGGTGATTAAAAAGGTCTTACTAGTAATAAATGCTTCAATATGAGCCTAGTTATGACACGACAAATAGTTTTTAAACGGTCGAAACTTTTCCTATCAAGGTACAGGCTCGTTCAATTCGTTCTACATCGATGGTTATCTACCTCGGGCCATTGTAGAAGCTCGCTACATCCCACCGGCCTACTTCGAAGCTTCAAGCACTTTTACCCACTTTTGTGGGGCTGCGATTGCGGCCGCTTCCGTTGGAGTTATGAATTGTTACAGTTTTTAATTTGATAACTGAAAGAGCAGTTTTGAAAACTGCTGTGAAAATGTATGGCGATGTGATTAAGAAGCTAGAAATTGGTACGTAAGTGGAATTAGAAATTTGAGTTAGAATGTCGTTGTTTGAAATAATATACGTATCGTTTGTTTCTTGTGACTGCACCACTCCAGTGGGACACCACTGCTGTGTGATATTTCTAATCTTTATGGTCCACTGCCACGTATAAAGTTGCTAAAGGTCATCACGCACTTGTCCGCATCGAACGAAGAGGCGAATGGATTGAAGCTTCTAACATTTCCGAATGCATCCGAAAATAATCAACCAGTAATCGAATCTGTGTTCTTCGCCACTTACGAAACATTATGATGACTCCATAATTTTAATTGAGGTTTGAGTGAGGGGATGGGTTTCACTTCCAGCAAGTATATTTCGGTTACAAAGTTAAGGCTCCAGGAACTTCAAGCCAACTTCCAACAGTTAGCAACTAAGTTCGCCCTTTCCGATGTTAGCACGAATTAGCAAGTACAGCGTTATTTCCGATTAAACCAGTGTTAAGTAGTCACAGCGGATCTTTGTGGCTCTGTACTTGCCCGAGGCTTTATCAGAATGTTAATTCGCTTCCCATAAGTTGCATAACCAACCCCCTAATTACGTAAATCGCGACAGGTACCTACTTGCGATTTACGTTCGCGAAACCTAAATCGTGCACGTGTTCGATGGGGTTGAAGACGAAGGGAAAACACTTATCAATTAAATAACGTGTTGTTTTTTTACCAGCACAAAAAACGCGGGACTTGGTGAGCGTGGAAAGGCGGCTAACCATGTAAATTTATGTACCAATAACGTAGAGTTGGACTTTAATGTGACCTCAACAGAACCTTATACTGGTAGATAGAATAGCCCTAAAAATGCATCGACACCAATCTTGCTGAGTACGACTTCAGACCGGTCGCAGGCTACGTAATCAGAGGTCTAAACGCAAAGCTTCAAATATTCATATTGTACAACTCTGGTTTTCAATGAAGTAATAGAAACAGCGTCGCCAAAGTTGGCGTTACACAAAGTTTTTAGAGCCTGCTCCGAAACTTGCTTAGCTACCTAATCATGACGCCATTTCTAAGGAAACTTGCTTAAGTCAGAGGTTCCATAAGCTTGTAGAATGTTTTAACAACTTTTCGTTTTGGGGTCGAGGGCTCCTTTCAAGTTGGATTGCCTGTCAAACTTTAGTGGAGCTCATCCGATGAATAAAAGTCGTCCGTCTGCTTTGGACAGATAATTACAAACGTCTGTGTACCGATAACGTATATCCTCGTTTCGAGTTTTAAAGGAATTATCGAGATACAAAATATATTCAAAAACTTTAAGAAGAAGGTCAGTCGACGAATCCAACTCGGCTGGCAACGTTTGGGAAACCGCGCTACGTAATACTTCAGTGCTTTGAGACGATGATTTTTGATACGTAAAAGTACACATGAATGAAGTCAAACGCATTCTCGTCCGGGGAAGTAACCCATTGCAGTCGGATGGTAGCATCGATTGCTGTACTGATTTAAGGAGTATGGGTGCACGTAAATACAGTCGCAGTACACTGCCAAATAGGACACGTCTTGTGACGTAATGTGTGATGCAGTTATTATAGGCGCTATGCAGCTCGTCAACATCAGGTGAGCCATATATGTTCCGTTTCTGTTTTTAAAAATATTCAAAAAAAAATTTAGCATTTGCGATTTATGCTGTTGTAATTTGGCAAGAGCACGCAAAAGTAATCGGAAATACCCTCATATTATTGCGTTCGTATTTCGATGTCTTAAATCGGAATCAGGAACGGAAGCCCGTACATCGTTTGACGAGACCGCATCGCCCGCATACCTCGATAATAGCACGGAATTCCAATGGAATTAGATACCCGCTGTATTGAAATAGCGGTCTGGGACTGCAGCTGAATCTACTAACCACATACACTCGTACCAATATTCCCGACGTAAATACCGTACTTTGAACTTTGCCGTCGGAAATTAAACTTTTGTTTATGATTACGTCGTAGCAGCATCTTGCTACGTCGTAGCATCTTGCTACGAAGTACACAATTCGTGTCGTTTGTCCTGTCTATGCTTAGCATTGTAACGCGGCATAATACCTCGTTTACACAATATTTTTGCGTTTTCCTCTAAAATGTGTTTTGAGAGGACGATAACGAAGCCCAAGGGCCTGCTATATAAGTATTTTCACCTCATTTAAAGTGAGAAAAACGTTACCAACACAAAAACCTTTACAAACAAGCTACCTAACCAATTGTATATTCTAGCAGCCATCTATTTACTCGACCTTCGCCATTTGAATAAGGATGGAGGCGGGCCTATCGGACCCTTTTTAACCCCAATACATTTAAACAAATTCATAGCTCGCTTTCTTTATTGTTGGAGGTTCAACTTGTTTATTTAAAAATGTTTTCAAAATAGTTTCGTGTCTTATAACGGGACTCGAGCAAGATACCCTAGTCCCAAAGCATTTTTAGCAACATATCAACTCCCTTTATTTGCTAGCAATTGTAGAATTCTATTTCTGTGCCAGTGCATCGTGTGGTAAAATTTGCTTATTTATGGGTTATTCCTGATGAGCCCACCGGCTGGCCCACTGGTGGGTTACATTGCACGACAGCTTGATGTGAAGCATTTCTGATGCCACGTTTTCGAGTTTTTGGGATACTTTCGCGAAGCCGTATCAGCGTATTAAGCGAGCGTAGTTTAAGACGCTTTTCAGCAAGGTTGGAGGCGACTATCTGCGAAATGTAGCGTAAACACTAGACGAGAAGACAGTGAAGAGTGTGCTAAAGACGTTCAGTGACATATCTTGAGACCTGCTTCAACTAATTGTTGATTATTTCCCGCGTAGCCACGTGGGTTCTATGTTGCCAGACCGAATGGCGCGTCCAGCCACTGGACCAATGGTTAAACATGATCCGTGATTTACCCCCGGTGAATTAAGTATACCGCCCCGTATGTTTGTGTGGGTACACCTGTCCCATCTCGTCCCCAGTGACGTCACAAATTTGACGACTGGCATTCCGATCTGCGATTGAGTCAGCATTGTTGAAGGCTCGACCCACATTTCGCGACAATCAGAGTGCGGCGGTCGATGTGCGCGCGCCGCAACAGGTGAGTTGCAGCCAGCCGTGGAACCCTCGTTTCGGGAGCACAATACAATCGGACAATGTCCGTGGGGATCATTTTAATATTCAAATTCGAAATAGAAATCTAACGCACGCTCTCTGAAAGCCCGTGTACGAGCCGAGTTGCGATTTCACATTATCGTGCGGTCGTTTCTCTCAAACCCATCCCTCTCCAATAGCAATAGCATCGTAGTGGTAGCATCAGCCCCGTACCGCCCAGTTTAGCAGTCGATCGCGCAATAGCTCCGCGATAATTGTGCAATTTTGGCTGCCCTGCCGGTCGAAATATGTAGGGTTAACAAGATAATATATTTTCATTGAACTTGGTACCTATTTAAAATTGACGTAGTGAGTACGTCCTCAATAGACTTGCTCTGAGAGGTATTGCATTATTATAGGCAAAGTAACCACTTAACACCAGGTGGACCATATGCTTGTTCCGTCAAAATTTCTGATAAAAACATCAAAATCGTTCTTTCTAGTAATCTATGAAAGAAGCATAGGTCTCTCGGTCTAGGAGTGGACTTCTTCAGGCTGATAATTTATTAGCATCCACTGCCTTACTACGTCCGTTAACACGACCACAGCTTCTTAAGAAAACGGTATCGACTCTTGTTGCATTTTTCTAAACTTAACCTAATTTGACAGCTCTAAAATTATAGCCGTCTATGCCGTTTCAGTTTATGAGAAAAGGACGGCAACATTTTTAGTGATGTCAAAGTTAAATTTTTGCATGATTAGAGACAGATGCTATGAAACACAGACATTAACTTTCGCATTTCAAAATGATTCTTATCTTGATAATTAACCTTACATTTATTTAAATAATGTGTAATTATCCTGTTTTTATTTAAAAGCGGAATAAATGTTTGTGTTAACACGCAAATCCAGTAAATCTCGTTTTTTGTTTCCATCTCGGATTAACCCGTCAATAAAATAAACACATAAAAACTCAAAGCAGCAATAAACGTACCAAATGAAATGCTATTAAATAATTTACAATCTAACGACGGGCCAGTGGTCGTACAATAACAATGTTCAATGTATAGTGTTCAGTGTACACCGTGTGAAACCGAACAATGGGTAAAAACGAGGTTTGCCGTGCCAATATAGTTTTTAGGGTTCAGTGTGATGTGACTGGTGATAGATAATGACTGAGCCTAAATATAAAAAAAAATAACCGTACTTAGTCATGAGAATCTAAATCCAGTGCATCCAAAAGCCGTTTGTCCATCAACAATGGTAGTGCATTATCGGTGCCGTGGCAGTGCCGGCGTTAGTGGACTAAAGGCGAAAGGTTGCCTGGAAAAGATAGCTCATAGCGATAACGTCTCCGATTGAACTATGAACTCTGTGTTTAATAATCAGAAAAAGAAATAGGTTTTGTTCGCATATGCAAAATTTTTAGGCGAGTCGTCGCGCTCGTCTCCACTACATTTTTTATTTTTTATGGCACACGTTATCTGGGTCAGTTGGTTTACGCCGTATCGTGGTTGGATTAATTATTTTTAACCCCTGTATAGTGCAGCCGGTTGTTTAATATTTTAACGTCCGCATCAGAAATTAAACAATATTTTTGGAAGATATACAAAATAAATAATGTGCTAGTTTTACAAAACACATTTTGAAACATTTTCGAAGAGCGCGTCTCCTTTATTCGTCTTTTTAGCCAAGGTTATAGACTGCCAACTTGGCTGAATCTGGTAAAAGAAATAACCAGACTAGTCTAGTAATTATATTCTTCAAGGATAGTTCATCGCTCTTGTCTTCTTCGTAATTTCAAAATAATAAACTTTATTGAGGACGCAGTTTTATGGGAATGCAAAAAATATACCTACTTTTATTTTATTTTATTCTAGACTAATAACCATTGGGACTCAAATATTATGTTATAACTATACTTATGTGTCAGTATAGTGTTCTTAGTAGCTATTACTTGCCATGCAAATTCGTTCTTAGTACATTATTCAAGCATTTTTGTAGCTAACTTCATATTTTAACCAAAAAGAGAATGGAAGATAAGGTGTGAAAACACTCGCGCCATCTTTTTAGACAGAATACGGCTTTTACCGGACACTACTGACTAAAACTTTGTTAATATACAGCAAAGTTGTTCTGCGCAATGCACACTGAGCTTCTGTTCTGTACCAAGCAGCCCGACAAGAGATGTACAACAAACTAGACAACTAAAAGCTGTATATTCAGCTAACTATAGACCGTTTGCAATGGTCTGGAGATAGCTCAACTGTGTCTCATGTGTTTTGTGAACATTAGTCGTATATATTTAAGTTCATATATGTACTAGGACGATAGTATACTCTGCACTAGAATGATGTACCCTTCTACGCTAAAACGGAGAATAAATATTTGCAAGTCTTTTAGCTCTCACTAAGACAGTCCTCGCGCCGTCTAGAAGAATATGTTACTAGCGCGCACACAAACAATGGTAGGTATTCAAAGTATCTGATAAATATCAGAAGTACACTCCATCTCTAACTTTTAGTTATTTAGAACCAAGCAAGCAAGCTTTGACGCAGTTTTCAGGCCGCTTTAAGTCCTTTGTCATGGCTTAGCGACTGCTAGAGCCGGGACCGACTATTTAACGTGCCCTCCGAAGCACGGAAGCGCTCAGATGTAAATGCCACTAACGGTCACCCATCCAAATAGTGACTGAGTAGAACCTCGCAATCGTAGCGCACAACGCAGCGGTATGCAGCATGCAACGCCGGATACATAATTGTATGGAAAACGTCTAGTATGGTCTTTTGTTACGTCGCAGTCTGCGTCAGCGGCGAGGATCAAACGCGGTACTCTGCGTTGTGCTGCACACCGCAGCGTTGTGCGTTACGATCGCGAGAGACGATCGGTTAAGATTGACTAAGCAAGCCTAGCCACGAGCAAAGCAAACTCTTAATACTTGGATAAACCTGAGTTTATTAAAAGTTATGAAAAGTTGCTTCGTAAGATCGCGTTCGGCAACTACTTTACGGAAGTTATCATTGGGTTTAAAAAACTGACGGCTACGTAATGAATTTTCGAAAAGTCAAGTATTTCAAAATGATTTGAAATAGGCTGACCGAATAAAGTTGGTCGTCTCTTGAGCAAACTTATAAAAGTAAGACTAACGACGACAACTTCGGAGGTTTCAACAAGTTTCGCGACTTCCTGTGAAAGTGTTTCTCGAAATCTTTTAAAACTTGTATCTAGAAGTTTCGAAGAAGGTACTCTTCGAGACAGTCTTGGATTTTGTGTAAAAGTAGGCCGAAGGCCCATTTGTATTTTTGGTTTATTTTTTCTGTTTTTGTGACTATACTATACATACAGTCAATTATATAGGGTGCCTTTTTTAAAATTATTATTACAATTATGACAGGTGTCGGGGCTCAGTCGGTCGGTAGTAGCACTGCCTTCCGTGCTGTGGGTCGTGGGTTCGATCTTCACCAAAAACAAACATTTGTGTGTGGCAAACAGATGTTTGTTCTGTGTCTGGGTGATGTCTCATAAATATGTATTTACAAAAAATATATGAATATTCTCTCAGCAATCTAGTTCTCATAGCTTTGCTAAGATTGGGACTAGAGAGCGTTGTGTGATATGTCCAAGAATAATTATTTATTATTATTTATTCCTTTATACTGCAGAGTAGGCAAGCAAATGTACGCGTCACCACATGGTAAGCGGTTAATTTGAACACACCACATTCGGGTAAAAAAACCAACTTATGAGAAATCTCGTGATATTTCTAAATCTTACATGAATAGATGTTCGAATTGAGAACATTTTGCTTCACCTACATACATTCAACCACAAAGTACAAGCGAGCACCAACAGCTTTGAATAGCCAACATCTGGTCACATAACCTTTGTGGTGACGACTGCTCATCAAATGAAATCACATGCGACTTTGAACTTTACACAGTGTTGTTAACGATGGGAGTTGCTTGTTCATACAAATTGGCCAGTGATTCGGAAGTGGTGAGATTGTACAATGTTTGTATTGATGCTTGTTGAAACAAAGTTGCTCAGTTTGTATTGTAAAGTTGCTGTTACACATTCACTAGCGAGTTTAATTAAAGAAAGCCATATAAAGTAGTTGAAATAATACATTGTAATATGAACTTTATGGATATTTTGCGACCTATTTATCAAACTTCACTTTTATTACAACCAGAAGAAACGAACTGTGCTTTCTGATTGCATATTTCTGTTGCAAATCTGTTGTGAGATTTAATATCTACTAATATTAGAAACGCGAAAGCTTGTGAGGATGTATGGATGTAAGGGTGTATGTATGTATGTATGTTTGTGCCTTTTTCAGGCAATAACTACTGATCTGATTTGAATGAAGCTTGGAATATGTATTGAATGTGACTTGGATTAACACATAGGCTACTTTTTATCCCGGAAAGTTAACAGGGTCCAACGGGACGCGAACGAAGTCGCGGGCAAAAGCTAGTACATTACAAAACGATGATCTAGCTAGGTGTGTAGGTACCTAGGTGACAACAGTGGACCGAAGAATTTAGGATTTAGTAGTAATAATGTTTGATTTTGGATTCAGGCGTAAGTCAACCTTTTTAGGTTAGTTTTTTTTAGAGCTCTTGTCTTATAATGTAAGCAAAGACTACATACATTTATTTACGCATTGAAGAAACAGAAATAAAACCAAAAGAACAAAACAAATCCACGTAAAATAAAATCTTATTCTCACAAAATGCGAGACACATTTTCTTCACAAAACAAAATGGCGCGTGGCGGGATGAACTCGACAAATTCCAGCGTAAATGTTTGAATGTGCTATTGAAACACACAGAGAAGAATATAAATAGTATAAAATCACAATAAAACAAACAGTTCAGACAATTCCCAGTATATAAATAAACTCGATGAATCGTGAGAAAAATTTTGTTGGAATCGTAACTCGTTAAAAATTTTGACACTCCAAATTCAATTATTCTTTGTTCGTTGTCAAGAGTTCAAATTAATGCGAAAAATCGGAATACCCGTGAGACATCAACCATCAACCTTTTTTCTAGAAATGTTCACTACCCCTGGAAAGGTCAGAGGTTGAGAACGGCTTTTCTGTTTCTACAAACGCGTGGGTTGGACTTCAAACGGATTTACTTATGAACCTAGAATCCCTTCGTCTTAGTCATATCGTCGACAAAGCTTTGCTAAAAAAGACGGGTAACAATTTTTATGAATAAGCATACAATATCTTTCCACTTTCAAATTCATTTCTTATTACATTCGAGTTTTCGAACTATTTCAATTACTGTCAAGTTCGTTAAAGTTCCAAATAGCATTTAATCAAAAATTCGCAGTATTTTCAATTATTTTCTAGGATTTCTGCCATTATAAACGTCACACTATTTAGATGGGTGACCGCTAGTGGCACTTACGTGCTTCGGAGGACACGTTAAGCTGTCCTGGCTCTAGCAGTCGTTAAGCCATGACGGAGGGCTTAAGGCGGCCTAAAAACTCTGTCATCAGAGTTGGCCACTAACTGATACGAGCTTGCTTACTTGCTTAGCGTAAAACTAGAGAATCACTTCAAGTCTTTAGTTTTATAAATTGTATTTTCATGTGTTTTCCCTGTTGGATACACTTATTAAATAAATAAAAAAATACAAAAATAGACACACATCGCCAGTTATGCGATCAAATCGAGCAACAGTTGCGTCCGTCAAAGTGAATCGGCTGTTCCCTCAGGCATTGTCCGCCGGTGCCGACGCAACAAGTAACGACACACTACATGATACAAGATACGTTTATTTGCATAATAAGTGTTTACAAATTGACCCATTTCGGGTATCGAAAAATTCTGTAAGATTGTAGAAAACTTCGGAAAACTCTACTACTAAAAGTATAAATCTGTTTCCGGACAGTTCAGGGATCCATTGGACTAATTAAAACAGCCTGCGTCCCCCTTCAACTTTCTTAATGAATCTTATTTCAAAGTGTTCGTAGTTCCGAGCTTGCAGCTTAGGAAGGAACAGCTAGTTTTCTATTCCAAGTTTGCTATGCTAGAGGAGGCTTTTTTCAAAAGGCACACTGAACTGAGAGATATTTTATAACACAACCGAAACAAAAGTTATGAATCAAAAGGAAAAAAAATAAAGTGTACCAGTTGTATATGAGACTAGCCGTCGCCCGCGGCGTTGCTCGCGTTCTACCCTTTAGAGTGTGGCGTTTTAAAATTCCTTTCTTAGTGCGCCCCTACACTATATAAGGAACCTACCCTCCAAATTCCATACCTCTAGGACTTATAGTTTAGGCTGTGCGTTGATTCTCTGTCAGCTTCAAAAGAGTTTTATATACATAACTAGCCGTCTCCCGCGGCGTTGCTCGCGTTAGAGTGTGACTTTTCAAAATTCCTTTCTTAGTGCGCCCCTACACTATATAAGGAACCTACCCTCCAAATTTCATGCCTCTAGGACTTATAGTTTAGGCTGTGCGTTGATTCTCTGTCAGCTTCAAAAGAGTTTTATATATATTGATAATACATATATTGATGATGATGATGAATGACGTAATTTCAAGTTAGTCTCAAACTCATCTTCACGTGGAGATAAAGACCAATTAATGTCTTGGAAGTTTGAGACCCTACCAAAAGTTGGAAAGTATCCAATACGTGTTTACGGGTTGGGATTGAACCCCATATACCCGCATGTCAGCTTTTGCAACCTGTTATCGGTTTTGATGGGACAGAAAAGTTTTCAGATGGAGATGAGCTCGTGCGCCGGCCTTCAGAGCCCGTAATCTGAGTTTTGTTATATTGATTTGCGACAAGCGAGAATCGAGAAACGCGCAGTTTTTGTATGGAGGTGTAGCGCCATCTATCTCGCTACATGAGAACTATCCTAGATCGCGCAAACGAAGTTATCCTCCCAGCATCTATCAGCCATGCAGCATGCAGCAGCAGCAATCATCAGCCAGCAGCCTCCGCAGTTCCATCACAGCCGCATCAGTCAGCTTCCTGGACCTGCAGGCTATCGCGACATCCTCATCGTTGCTACATGTTCTCCTCAGAGGAAAATAGTTTGCAAATCTCCCGCTAGAAACGCTTATCGGCTTTTCATACAAAATATCTTGTAGTCACTTCTCGATATGCGTTTCGATCAACAAAACAAAACTCAGACTACGAGCTCTGGTTACGTATTTAGCGATAGGTTTGCGACTATCGTGAATTGTACAGTAGTGGTTATCACTACTTTTAACGCTACTTTCGTACTGTACGTGTAGGTACTTTAGCGGTTTTACTTTTTTTTTTATACTACTAGCTGATGAAACAAGCAGATGGCCCACCTGATGTTAAGTGGTAACCATTACCTATAGCAAAACATTGCCTCGTAGTCACGCACGATAGAAACGTGCCCTACGATGCACTGCCCCGCGGCCATCAACTTGTAGATTAAATGTGAAATGTTTACCAAATATTAGGGGGGGGGGGACATTTAAACACATGTTCATTATTATATTCTAAACGCAGTATATATCATCCCGTAAATAATCCAATTCACTTTACAAATTGTTATGACTCCCTCTCGCCAGGGTATTCACCAACTTTACAAAAGTAATAAGCATTACAGTTGGGGGACTGCCAACCCGGCCACGTCACCTCTCGAACTTTCAACTACCCTCTGCTACGGAAATTCGAAGATCGCTTAAAGATTTTATGTTCAAATGTATTTTTCAAAAATGATGTTGTGTAATTTCCAGATCAATTCCGATTCAACTATAAAAACTTGATTATCTTGGAAACCATGAATGCTAGCTTAGTGAAATAAATTGTATTTGATAGTCAATTTAATACTCTTTAATTAAATAAAAGTAATTGTTTAATTAAATTATTCAAGCTTTCTAAGATTTTTTTTTTTATAAATGATCTCGTAGAACTGGCTGGGAATCACTGGACAAGACTCGCAAGGGACCGAAAAGAATGGCGTAATAAAGAGGAGGAATAGACTTAGCGGTGGGTGCAAACGGGCTGAAATGATGATGATGATGATAAAAGATCTAGAATTTTGCAGTCGAGTGTATTTATCATCAAAAATAATATTAAGGCTCAGATTTCCTAACAAATTGTTGTTCAAGAAATAAAACTAGCAATTGTAAGTACCTAAGATACTTGAGAATGTCTAGTGGTATTGGTCAGAGACAGCCCCCATATCGTAAGCTCTGAACTGCTTTCGCTGCCTAGCATAATGTCAAGCGACGTGGTTAGAGACATACGAAAACAAGAAGCTTTTGACGGCAAAAAACGCGCTGAAACGCGCTAGTGTCACTATTTAGTTACTACAGAACACCTATGATTTAGTATACATGATTTGATATATTTTACGAGACAACGATTGCCCCCATGTCCAAATTGTCAAAACATTACTTTTGGCAGCATTGTTTGAAAAAATAGGCTTGCACAAATAAATTAAAAAAAATAATCCTTTGGTGCTCTACAAATTCCATCCTAAATCCGTAGAAGGTCGAAGCTAACAAACGAAGCAGTAATTGTTTTAAAAAATAAACACGAAGCTCGTTTTCTCGTTCAAAGAAACAGCCTAAAAGAGATCTTTTTCAAAAAAGGTTAATCATGCTCACAAATTGTTTGCTTGCCCATCTCCGTGGGTTTATTACAACATTTTAAATATCCTTTCTTAAAACCCACCTTAAAGAACGGAGCTTAAATTAAGAAGAGAATTAATTTTGCTAGCTACAAATTATGTGAAAACATAAACCAAGGGGGCAATTGTGGTGTCATAAAAACCGCCTGGCAGGTTGAACTGTTTTCATACCAATAGTGACTAAATAGTGACACTAGCGCGTTTCAGCGCATTTTTTGCCGTCAAAAGCTTCTTGTTTTCGTATACCTGTACTTGACATTATGCTGGGCAGCGAAAGCAGTTCAAAGCTTGCGATATGGAGGTTGGTTGGCTTAACTCCACGGCTAGATCCGTATGCCCATACATAAAATCATTACTGCAGGCGTCATGGCTCAGTCGGTAGTAGCTCTGCCTTCCGTGCTGTGGGTCGTGGGTTCGATCCCCACCGAGAACAAACATTTGTGTGTTGTAAACATAGATGTTTGTTCTGTGTCTGGGTGTTTATTTGTATTATAAGTATGTATTTACAAAACAAAATGTATGTATGTATTCTATCAGCCATCTAGTTTCCATCGTACAAGCTTTGCTTAGTTTGGGACTAGAAGGCATTGTGTTAAGTGTCCGTGAATATTTATTTATTTATTTATTTATACATTTGAATAGAGATTTTCATACTAAAACCTATGCTTGAGTCCGGATCAGTGCTTGAGCAGTCAATCAGCCAACGGACCTAAACCTAGCTCATCATGTTTTTATGTAATAAATAATTAAATAGAGTCACGACAGCCCTAGGCACAGTAGACCTCCTCTCAGATCTCTTTGGGATACCAAGACCGGGGTACCGTGTACTAGGTAGTCTAGGTATACTTAGTACCTTGTGGTGGGTAGACACGTTCAAACATTGCGTTTGGCACATATTCACAATTTGTACTGTTTGTAAGTAACACCCGAAAAGCATAACTCTATAACTCTCCCTCCAGACTGTTGGGTAATAAAAATCCGTTTCAGATTCGGGTCACTCGCGAACAATAAAGTATGTTAAACGCAGAAGCCTCAGTGGCTTAAGTACGAATATATGTGATATTTATAAACTTGAACGGTAGCCTATCCGAAATACATTGCGCGGAAACGGTACAAACGATCGGCAGTCGAGCTGGTGTTGACGCGCAATATGACTCGAATACGCCGCGACTGTCAGATTTGTTCGTGCTCATTGCTCACCCCAGTTTCGAGATTAAACTTCAGATTTCATTCAAAGAAAGCGATACCTGAACTTTTGTGAAAAGGTTTTGTCTGCCCCGAGGATAGCTTTTATAATCATTTACATCCATGCTTATAGTCTGTCACGGTAACTCTGCAGCACTCTAAACATGGCACAATTTAAAAATCGTCAAATAGTTTTCGCGGTACAGGCGGTGCTTCCAACTATAAATTCAGTTATGGTTTAAATACCGCAGACTTAGCGTGGTCAGATTCTACTACGAAAGTTATTAGACAATAATACTATTAACAATTCTGTTTCGGATTGCCAGTTATGTACTAATGAAAATAAATGGGAATTTCAATGATTTTTTCCAGATATCCCCATTGGCTACGTCGTAGCATGCTACGGTGTAGCACTGACGATTATTTATCGTATCCATCGCAGACTTAGCATGGTAACACTCTACCCATATTTTTTTGTATCCGTGCCCCGAACGTTTTGGTTTCTCAGAATATGTATCTTGAAAATGGCGGAATTTTCTTCCAGTTTAAATTATACTTATTTATTCGCTTGGCGAGCGCGGAGAGATAGCGAAACGTAGAATAATTAAGTATTTTATTTTGCACAAATCTGTAATCCTATACACGAGTAACTACAGTCGTTAAGCCATGACAGAGGCCTTAAGGCGGCCTAAAAACTCCGTCACCAGAGTTGGCCACTAACTCATACGAGCTTGGTGTTGCCACGCGATATTACCCGAATGTCACAAGCGACAACCCTTCGTTCATAATTTTGCGAAGTAGGACCTTCCAAATCTATTTATACTCGTACCTTCAAAGCCCCTTTAACAATATTGAATGAGTCGAGACTCGTAGCTACTAATTCAATTAAAAAAGCACTGAGTTTCTGAATATGTTCAAAGACTAAACACATCTAAAAGATCATGCAGTGCGCTGGGTTTCTGTATCTGTTTTTTTTTTCGAACTTGTGTAATTCGAATTGAAAAGTCTATCGACTCGAGTTGTAACTCGAGTTGACTCAGATTCGTCCGTGTAGCGACGTAAGTAGATTGTAACGTTTTATGAATTTACTCGACTCGCTCGAAACTTGCAAGCTTTAGTTTGATTTTTCAATTCGAATTGTACTCAACTTGACCCTCAAGTTGGAGTGTACAAATACCCAGATTCAAGCCATCTTATGCTGACGTTTCATAGCTTTTCTAACTGAGAGCGGTAAGCGCGTAAATTGTGTGAACTCGAGTTACAGAAAATTCAACTCAAGTTGACTCACAACCCAACTCGAGTTATAACTTGAGTCACATATCGCTGCTGTAGCACGAAATACTTACGAGTTGGTTCGTATTGTATTTTTTTCGAAATTCTATTGGTTTAGGCAACTATCGAAAAACGAACATATTTTTATTGAAAGTGTCTCTGTATTATCGTGAATTTTTGTATAGAGTAATTTCCATGATTGATTTCAACCAATCACATTAGGCTACTCATGAAACGTGAGCTAATATGATGGAATATTTACGACCTTTGACACATGACCATTATGAATGATGTTTTAACATAATTCTACTCAGACATACGTATCAATTTGGGTCATGTTAATTAACTTTATTCGACTGAATTTACGGCAGACTTTATTAGACTGTTTATAAAACGTCGACATAGCTCAGCGGATTAGCAAGCTGAAGTGGCAGTGGGTCGGAAATGTTTGCCGCAGAACCGACAATCGTTGCGACAAACTAATACTCGAGTGGAGACCGCGTTTAGGCAAGCTTAGTGTAGGACGCCCTCCGGCTGGGGTGCTAGGCCGGGTAACCTCCACGCGGTGCACCCTGGAAACACCATGAAACACGCCCGCAGAGTACTGTGGACGTGTTTCATGGTGGCCAGTAACCCGGCACGGTGGGCCTCTCCGCGTGTCCCTCTGATAAGCAGAGGGCACTGCGTGATGAGGCAGGGTAGACTTCGGTCTACCCAGGTGGGTCCGGGCCCCCTTGTTTGGTGGCCCGGACGTCGGGGGTCTTAGGCCCCCGAGCGGGGAAGAGCGCGCGGGACGACGCGGAACTGTCCCGCGCGCGACGCATGGTGGCGAATGGCGGGACCGCATTAGTGAAGGGGTTTTCAGTAAAATCCAGCAGTTGATGAATAAGATGTTTAATTATAATCGGGGTTGAGACGGAGCACATAGGTATTGGCGGCAGCCATGCAGTAAGAAGAAGGAAGTACAATTCTTGTTTTACGTCAGATGTCAGTTTGACATTGACAGCTAACTAGCAGTGTTTACATCATAGATTCTACACTGGCCCTTAAACACAATAGTACCTAAAAAAATACCTACTAGAAGTACATTGACCTACATTGTACATTGACCTACATTTCAATAAGTACCTACTTATTACACTAAATAAACTTGCATCAAAACATACCTACAACTTTTATTATAATTAAAAGTTAAGCAGAACAAAATGACAATGCGTTTACAGTGAAGTTGCTATTAGCTAATATTACGTAAATTAAATCTACAAATAATAGCCACATAGGTACCTACTTAAGTTATACACCTACCTAGATAACAATTACCTATCACAAACAACAACAGTTTATTTTCTATGCAACAACTGATACAAGAATTTATCATGTTTTTCTTTAGACAAAGGCTTTGTAAGCAAATCAGCTATCATATCATTAGTACATAAATATTCCACATCAATTATGCCATTAGTTACATTTTCTCTAATAAAGTGGTGTCTTATATCTATATGCTTAGTTCTAGCATGAAACACAGAGTTTCTACAAAGCTTTTGCGCAGACTGGTTATCATTGTAAATGATAACTTTTGGTGTTATACCAAGGATTTCTTGCAAGAACTTGCGAAGGAATAAAGCCTCTTTGCATGCGTCCGAAAGAGACATGTATTCAGCCTCAGTACTCGACAAAGCTACAGTCTTTTGTTTCCTACTTTCCCAAGAAACAATTGATTTTCCTAGCCTGAACACAAAACCTGTATAAGAGCGACGATCAGCCTCGTTCCTGCCCCAGTCAGAATCAGCATAAGCAGCAATATTCAGTTCTCCTTTCTGAAAAGTCAAACAACAATCTTTAGTACCTTTAAGATAACGCAACACTCGTTTTGCTGCTTTCCAGTGAGTTTCTGTGTGACAGTCATTGAATTGGCTAAGGTAGCTCACGGCATGAGCAATATCTGGACGTGATCCTACTGCAATATACATGAGAGATCCTATCAAGCCTCTATAGTCATAGACACACACAGATGAATCTTGTGATTCCTTTGGTTTGTTCAGTATTACACCCGTTTCCATGGGTGTGGGCGAGGGTTTGCAATCTTCCATTTTAAATTTCTGTAAAACCCTTTCTATATAACTTGTTTGATTAAGAGTAATCATACCTTCGTGTTTACAGATTTTCATACCTAAAACGTACCTAGCTGGCCCTAAATCTGTAATTTCGAACTCAGTTTTGAGTTTTTTCTTGATTTCAGCCTTTTCATTTGAATTTGAAGTTGAAAACAATAAAATATCATCGACATACAATGCTATTATTATTATTGAGCCTTTGTTTGATTTATAATAGACACAGGGCTCAGATAAAGACTTTGTGAACATAAGTTTTTTACATAAAACATTGTTTATCTTTTCATACCATGCTTTTGAAGCCTGTTTCAGTCCATAAATCGCCTTGTGAAGTCTATAAACCTTATTTTCCTTGCCTTCTACGGTAAAAGCTTCCGGTTGCTCCATGTAGACTGTTTCTTCAAGGTCGCCATTCAGAAAAGCCGTCTTCACATCAAGATGCTCTATATCCATCCCGTATTCGGCAGCTACGGCCAGTAGAGCGCGAATACTAGAGTATCTTACGACTGGTGAGAAGGTTTCATTATAGTCTATGCCTTCCTTTTGAGTAAAACCTTTTGCTACTAGCCTGGCCTTGTATTTCAAAGTCTCTCCATTGATGAGCTTTCTCTTGAAAACCCATTTGCATTTGACAGGTTTTTGACTTTGAATTCTATCACAAAGAGACCAGCATTTATTAGCTATAAATGAATTATACTCATCTTTCATAGCCTGCTTCCAGTTGTCAGCATCTGGTCCACTCAGAGCTTCCTGTACTGTCTGAGGTTCATTTGCATTATCTCCTCCCGTGTTGACAAGGAAAGCATACAGTGATTCACTGTCCTCGAACGTAGAAGTATCCGAAGAACTTACTTCTTTTGTTGACTCATCTGGAATGTATGTTTCATCCGCAGCATTATTTGTATAAAAGCTGTCCTCTGTGCTCTCAGAATCACTTGCCACGACTGTCGATAGTTGCCGTGTGCCCCGAGAATTCCCACTACCCCGATAAATATTTATATTATTTGTGTCATCAGAGAGTGTCTCGGCAGTTGATTCTGTTAGCACCTGAGATTCATGATCATTCCTTCTCTCATCACCAATGATTGGTGTGAGTACCTCATCACAATGGATCATTTCATCATGTGACACTAATTTTTTATAAAATTTATTTTCAATAAAAGTAACATCTTTAGCTTTTACACATTCTGTCGGATTTTCAGGGTTAATTAACCTATAGCCCTTAGTCTCCTGACAGTAACCTACAAAGATGTACCTAGTTGCCTTTGGATCCAACTTGGTTCGATTCTGTTTTTGAGCATAGGCAATGCAACCAAAAGTCCGTAAATGGGATATGGATACCTTTTTATGATTCCATTTTTCTTCCGGAGTGGAACCCTTGACCGCAATGGTAGGTGAACGGTTCTTGAGGTATACCGCTGTGTTGACGGCTTCGGCCCAGTACTTGTTACCTAGGCCAGCCTCTCTCAGCATACAGCGGGTTTTCTCCATGATACTCCTGTTGGCTCTTTCAGCAACTCCATTTTGCTGAGGTGTATGCGGCACTGTTGTCTCATGCCGAATACCATTTTGCCTCAGAAAGTTCTGAAATTTAGAGTTCACATATTCACCACCGTTGTCACTCCTAATCACCTTTAATTTTTTATTGGTTTGGTTCTCCACAAGTGCCTTCCATTCTTTAAACTTCTCAAAAACCTCACTTTTTTGTTTCAAAAAATAGACAAAAGTTTTCCTACTATGATCATCTATGAATGTTAAAAAATATTTTGATCCACTCATAGAACTGCAGGGCATAGGACCACATAGGTCTGTATGCACTAGCCCTAAAATATCTGTGGCTCGATTGAATGATTTCTTGGGAAAAGGTAATCTAGTTTGTTTCCCCTCAATACATGCAATACACTGCTGATGAGTACTATTATCATAAGAGATACCTGTTGCCATACCTTGTTTCAGTAGATGCATACTTCTATGGTTGAGATGACCTAGGCGCCTATGCCAAACCTCTTGCGAAGCCACATCTCCACCCTGAGAAGCCTCCGTTGCCACTGGAACACTTACTGCGAGAGCACGACTGCATCCCGCATCCAAGCCCTTCACTGTACATACAGTGTCAGAAGAACTAGGAGCTGAAACAACTGTATCCAATTGATAAACACCATTGCACAAAGCAGCAGTAGCCACTACTGTGCTTCCATCCAAAACTTTACAGCCTTTAGAACAAAACACCACTTTATAACCCTTTTTGACCATGGCACTAACCGACAACAAGTTTGTTGTTAAATTTGGCACAAAATGAACGTCACTTATTGTTTTTATTAAATTGTTTTTCATTTGTACTCGAACTGAACCATGTCCTTCTGTATAAAGTTTTTCTCCATTGGCCGTATTGACTTCCAAGCGTCCTCGAGACGAATACTCACACATGGCACTCTTGACGTGACACATGTGTTCCGAAGCACCGCTGTCTATGTACCACGCACCGCTGTTCACGCTCACCGATAGCGCAGTGAGCAGCGCTTTCTTTGAAGTATCTGCACTCTCCTTACCAGAATTTTCTGTCTTCTTACTAGAGTTGAATCGTGGGCAATTTTTGATGAAGTGCCCTACTTGCTTACACTTATAGCATCTGACCTTTTTCTTCGCTAGTAATGCTGTGGCACTCTCCTCCGATCCACGAAGATTTTCTTGTAGTAACTTGCTCTTTACAAGCTCACTAGAGAGTTTTACTGCAGTGTTTTCAATTGCCATGATGAACGGGTCGTAGGTAGCAGTCAATCCGCTCAGCATTATGACAGCCACGAAGTCATCTTCAAGAGGTGATCCAATTTCTCTCAATTGTTGAGAAATTTCCGTTATCTTGTTTACGTAGCACTCCATGTTTTCGCATTCATTTAGTTTGGTACCAAAGAGTGTTCTCAGCAAACCAAGCCTACGGCAAAGCCCCTTGTCTTCATAGGCTTTCTGCAGGTTATCCCACGCCTCTTTCGCAGATTGTGCATTGCGAATGTGCGGGATCGCCGCCGCGCTGACCGCCAAAGCGATCTTGGCCTGAGCCCGTTGTTTTTTCTTACAATCACCTGTGTCGTCACTCACGCACTCCCATAGATCTTCATGTACTAGAATCATCTTCATCATAAATTTCCACGAAGTGTAATTTTCAATTCCTCGCAATTTATCTATTGTGATGAAGTTAGATGAAGTCGTCCCCGGTGTAGACATCTCGCCGTTGTAAACCGCAGCGCGGCACAGTAGAGGTTAGACACGTGCCTCGTGTTGCGCGCCGGCCGGCTTTTTTGCATGTATTTGGATGTATTGCAAAATACGTACGGATCTTCTTTGGTTGTGACTGGGCGCATAACCTGAAGGGGTTTTCAGTAAAATCCAGCAGTTGATGAATAAGATGTTTAATTATAATCGGGGTTGAGACGGAGCACATAGGTATTGGCGGCAGCCATGCAGTAAGAAGAAGGAAGTACAATTCTTGTTTTACGTCAGATGTCAGTTTGACATTGACAGCTAACTAGCAGTGTTTACATCATAGATTCTACAATTAGAGCACCGGCCCCGCATTGCAGACATTCGCCACCAGCGGACGGGAACGGCCGAGCCGCTTGCCGTTCCCAGGCCCCACTCTGCAAGGGGAGGGGCGTGCGGGCCCCGCTGTAATGGCGGGCTTCGTCGGCGGGGGACTGGACGTAAAGGCTCTGCCGGTTTCCCAGTCCCCCCCCACTAAGACGACGCAGGAGCGCCGCTGGGTTTTTAGTGGGTATACCGGCCTGACGGGAGGCCGGGGAGTCCCACATACCCCCCTTCATGCTCTCTAGTGGAGGGGGGATGCGTCATGCATTTTCCCAGCGCAAAAAAAAAAAAAAAAAAAAAAAAGGACGCCCTCCGGCTAGGTGGGGTGACGATCTGACACATGTAGCTGGCAAACAATGGATGAGAAGAGCCGAAGACCGGGCTCAGTGGCGCGTCTTGGGAGAGACCTACGTCCAGCCAGTGGACCAATATAGGTTGATGATGATGATTATAAAACGTTACTCGTTAGTAGTAACGTTCTGCGCGATGACTATTTGGATGGGTGACCGTTAGTGGTATTTACATCTGTGCGCTTCCATGCTTCGGAGGGTACGTTAAACTGTCGGTCGGTGGAAAAAACCCTTTCCAAGTGAAAATACATTTCTTTATGTAGCATGGGCTATAAATAAGCTGATTTAATCAGTTTGTGAAGGTTTCAGCCCACCAGATGACAAAAACTAAGCACCGAAATGTTGAAACTTATGACGTCAACGATCTAGACTTATCACATATTCAGATTTGCTGGCACTGGCTAGCCATTCGGCTTCACTCGCGGACTTCTCCTGACTTTAAGCCTGAAATCTCAGGAACAAAATTCCTGAGTTCTCGGAATTGGTTCACTAGTTAGCACACCATGTTAAGTATTACGATAGTCACGTCTTTAAACTCATTATGGGAATGTCTTAACATCTCTGAGTAACTCTATTCGTCAAATAAAAATATTTCATCTTCGTATTTGACAAGTCAAAAGTAAAAATGGAAGCATTTCTATCTGACAGACTGTATTATTCACAGATACAGGCCCTAGACGTATTCATAACTAGCTGATACCCTCGACTTCGGACACGTGCAATTTCAATAAAATATAGCCTGTGTTTTAATCCAGAAAAAGAGCTTTTGAATGGAATAAGTTTAATTGAAATTGGTCCAGTAGTTCCAGAGTACGAACTCTCTTATCATGAAAAATCTACATTTCCAGTAACAATGACAGACTTTCAGCCCTTCACTATTACCATTACATATACATATACCTGAATATGAATATTAATGTACTTTCCCCGGTATAAATAGCTTACTTCACTGGTTTACCGCACATTCGCTCTCGACTCTAAGTACTCTAGGTCTCTTCACTCCAAGCTCACGAAGTTTTGTGAAAACCATCTTATAAAAATGAAGTTCCAAGTAGCTCTTGTGATCCTGGCTGTCTTCGCGTTCAGTTCGCCAGCTCAGTCAGAAGGTTCTCGGTACTGTGGCAGGGTTCTGTCAGAGACGCTGGTGAAGTACTGCCAGTCTGGAGCCGCGGGAAAGCGATCTGAAAGTTGGATGAGGGCACGGATCTTCGGCACAGGTAATATATATTATATCGGTTACCAATTGTCCAGGAGAGCTGCAGGATTTCAGGACAAAAACTCTAAAAATCCGCTTCGCAGGGGGAACACTCAGCCGATTTCTAGAATGAGCCAGGTGAAGTAACCCAGCACATCATACCATCCTCTCCTCTTAATCATAATTATGCAATTAAGCGCTAGTGACTAGGCTTGCTTAGTCAATCTTCACCGATTATCTAAGTTAAGCGACGTTCTGCGCGGTCAGTATTTGGATGGATGACTGTTAGTGCCATTTACATTTGAGCGCTTCCGTGCGGGGGGCACGTTAAACTGTCGGTCCCGGCTCTAGCAGTCGTTAAGCCATGACGGAGGCATAAAGGCGGCGTAAACAAAACCCCAGAGTTGGCCACTAAAGTCATAATTATGACTTTTATGACTATGACTAATCGCATGCATGTATGTATGTGCCTCAAAAACGTATGTAATGGTGTCTTCAGGATACTGGTTGGCTCCACACCTCGCCGTAGCCATGGGCAGGGGCAAGCGGCAGGAAGGCATCGCGACAGAATGCTGCGAGAAGTCTTGCACCATGAACGAACTCCTGGCGTACTGTCCTGAAGACTAGACCAGCATGTGCTTTAACCTGTCTTTAGTCATGTTCAGATATCAAGAGTTTCGAACAGTTGGATTTAGTTTGATTTTACGCACTAACTTATCGCGTAGGTATGCCATTGTGATTGGACCCGTTAGTTGGTCAACCCACCAGATCCATGGACAAGAACCTCATTTACAGCTGTATATTAATAGTCGATTTCACATAAGACGCGTTCGGTGATAACTGGATTTTGGTTCAGAAAAACAAAAAATCTACGTTTTTAGGGCGTGACAACTATTTTTCTTCTTCATCGGTTCCCTGTATTTCGATTAGTTTTTTTTTCTTACATGGCTAGGGTAGGTTAAACTACGTTAGACTAACTGTGCGATTGATCTCTAAGCGTTTGCATAAGAAATAGGTAGTGTATAGTAAACTACTAAATTAAATAGAGTGCAATTAAAATTTTAATAACTGACTTTTTTATTTGCCACCTAATTATATTCAAGCAAAGATTTTTTTTATAAATTAAATTAGTAGGTAATGTTTCTTAGTAAAAGCACTTTAGATGTAATTTGTAGGTACGTTAATAGGACCGTATGAACTAATATTTTTTCATCATTTCAACTGTAATGTAATTAGGTTAGAGTACATTTTTAAGTAACTGCGATAAAGTGTAAATAAAGGAATGTTTACATATTGTTTCCATTTACCTATTGTGACATAACATCAATATGACCGATCAAAGGCAAAAAATTACAATATATTTAGAATCCAAACGACTTATGTACTGAGAAATTTTATATCTAAAATCTAATATTTTATGAGATCTACACTCTACAGATTCTAATTTAACAAATTCTTAAAAAACCCTAAAGTCGAATTTAGTATTATTCTCCAGAGCATGACTTAATGATTGAATGTGTCTGAAATCTGAAGCTGAAGTCATACCTACATCGATTGAGCGCCGGGCCGCAGATGACTCAAATGTATGACGAATGTATGTAAAAAAACATCACGCTAATCCCAATAGATTACAGTTCTATACAGCCATGACGGAGACCTTAAGGCGGCCTAAAAACTCTGTTAACAGAGTTGGCCACAAACTCATACGAGCTTGCTTGCTTAAAGTTCTATATTTTTGCAAGTTCTAACTAAACTTCTAAGATCCGAATCTACACCTAAATTCTATAAATTCACCCCACATTTCAGTGAAAGCTCATGAGTTTGGAACTAGCATGTGGCTGAGGTGAGGTCATTGTTTGAACGCCTCAGGGGACCGCCATTAAACATGCAATGACCGGCCGAACTAACCGCAGATTAACGAGCACCCGTTTCACTGAACAATAGTACACAGTATTTCATACATTTACGTTCTCGAAATCGTTTGCAAAAAATTTGCAAATTTTTGGTTGAAAATCTTGTTTAGATCAAGATTATATTTTTGCTGAACTTAATGCATTGTTATGTTTGTTTGTTATTATTGTAGATCGTGAAGCTTTGCAATTTTGCATCTCAGAATTTTGTTAATCGAATTAAATTCAGTGATTTTATGTAGTTTGCTTAGTCAATCTTCACCGATTATCTAAGTTAAGCGACGTTCTGCGCGGTCACTATTTGGATGAGTGACCGTTAGTGGCATTTACAATTTTACATCTGAGCGCTTCCGTGCTTCGGAGGGCACGTTAAACTGTCGGTTCCGGCTCTAGTCCGTCACCAGAGTTGGCCACTAACTCATACGAGCTTGCTTGCTTTATTAGCATGCCAATTTGTTTCGTGAAATATGTGTAACCATCATATCATAAAAAGTTATAACCATATTTCTAGCAAGTAAACCATTTCAATTGCAATAATATTGGTACATTAGAGTATTTTAATATTTATGAAGAAACCTGTTTCGCCTTATCTATAAGTTTTAGTACATTATGCTCGCTTAGGGATTTACTATGCTATTCAGGTCTTAAACTATAAAAAATCTGTCAAGAATTTGCGTTTTTAGTATTTTTACCAATTAAATAAAATTAACAGCAACTACCCAATATGGCCCGATTTAAACTTCAACTTCAATACTTATTAATCCTAATCAAGACAAGGTTCCATTTAAAACGACATAGATAAACTGTGGGAAATTCTGCAGTATAATTATTGATAATTCTACAGTATAATTACTGTTAATTTCTCACGAACCATTATATAACGGGGTACTCAAATATGGTGTAATTATATTGCAACAAAATTGTGCAACAATTAAATCCCAACTACTCAAAAATCTATTTCAATTTTTTTTTATATATAACATTCTAAAAAGTCATATGCCTTTACATCTATTGAAGATGATTTATACAGCGTCAGGAGGCAACCTATGCCTACACTTAACGGGACACTGTAGTGCCTGGGACAATGTTTAGATGGAGTAGGCTTTCCCAGCACCTATACCATCCTCTCAGCCTAGTCAGCAATATCCACAGGAAAGACTAGGTCAATACGTGCGGACCTGACTAAGCCGCGGGTTTCCTCACGATGTTTTCCTTCACCGTAAAGCTCGTGTTAATGCGCATATAAATTTTCCGAACGAAAAATCCATTGATGCACGGCCGGGATTTGAACCCACGACCTTCGGATCGAAAGTCGAGGTGCAATCCCACTCGGCCAATACGCCTTTAAAAAAGTATGATACAAGAAAATATTCTCATCTGAAATTGTTATGTACAGAGTGATGCTTAAAGTGGATGCCGCTGATGATGATGTTATTACATTATTTGAATAAATTTTGCACACACTGAGAAATATAATGCAAGATACCGCTATCCCAAGTCGGCCATTAGCTGAGTTTTCTGAGTTTATCTGATTATTTTATTATTCACGGCCAGCTCGGAGCAGTCGTTAGTTAATGTCCTTTTAGATTTATTCCTTTCTAGATATATTTTTGTTGAAATTACATAATGTGTTTGAGCTTTGGCGATCTTCGGGTACCTCTATACCTACATAGTTATTTTTTTGCAACTTCATCGAGATTTACTCATAAAGTATTCACAAAGAAAATTACAACTAATAAAGTATTTACAATATTAACACAATATTTACAAAATACACATGAAACAGTTGAGCTATCTACAACCCGTTGCAAATGATTTATAGATAGCTCAACTAGTTCAAATCAGTACCTACCAATCGGAAGCGTGCCAGCTAGCAATGCTGATACGCTGGCCCTAATACATAACTTTATTGTTAAAATGGCACAAAAGTGTTTTTTTTAAGTTTCCATTAGGCTTCGCGGTAAGGTACCAGTACAAACGATTCCAATTACCGTAAATTAATGGCTTATTGCTCCCTATCCCTCTCTTCCCGGAGATCCAACTAATTTACATTAAAATTAACTTTCTTCTTACTTTCCCAGCTAACTAAAATCTAAATAATAGCGTTATACGGAGTTAATGGAACCCAGGCTTAGTTTTACCCATTACCTCGAATACTCGCCTCGATTCGACCTCGAAATCGTGCTTTGGGTAGTATTAGTTGTCAAAATTACTACCAAACCACGATTTTGAGGTAGAGGCGAAGATTTTTTTTTTCGATAATAAAATGAACGAAGATGGTAAATCTCGAGTAGGGAGGCTTCCGTCGATTGGGACCGGTAGGTATAGGGACCGCGGTCCCTTTCGCCGGATTGCTTTAATTTTATTATTTTTCTTCCGGCGAAAGGGACCGCTCTCGAAATGATCGAAAAAATCTATTGTCCAAGGCAGAAAAGTACAGTCAAAGGAAAAAGTAGATAGCAAGTAATATTAAAGAACAAAACTCTTTGATTGTAGACATTATTTATTTCAAAAAAGAACAAATTATCAACAACTACAAATATATATTCCTACATAAAATAATACTACAAATAATCAACAAATTACAAACAAACAATTTAAAAAATCAGTCTTAACACATTTTACTTATATTAATTATGGTCTTTGTTTGCATTTTAAATGTAGTAAAAATATACATAACTAGCTGTTACCCGCGACTTCGTACGCGTGCTGTGTCAGATGCTGCGGTAGCCAAAATGTTTTGTTATGTTTATGTAGGAAGTGCTGTCGTCGCCGGATTTTTTTTTCGTTATGTTTTGTGGCCGATGTAGTCAAACTATGACTTTTTTGTTATTTTAAACATATCTGAGTACCTATAGTGTAAGGTGCACTGGTAGCCAAAAATGTTTTTCGTTACGATCCCGTAGGGTTTCGCAACCCTTATAGTGCAACTCTGTCCGTCCGTACGTCTGTTACAAACCGTACCTATTATCCCAAAAACTATTAGAGCTATTGACTTGATGTTTTGTAGATTCTAAGATAATATTTATTTTTTTGTTATCACGCATTGTTTTTGACTTATGATGTAAAATATCCTAACAATGACATTGTCCTTCCCCTCTATCTCCGAAGTTTATGGAGTGAAAAAATTGGAATAATAATTGTATTGTGTTCTATAGCTTTTATAGGAATGTCCGAACTTTACACGAAATAAATAATAGTTAAAAAACAAACTAAAAAACACGCTCTATATAGAAACCAAACTTAAAAATTTAAAATGAATTATAATAAATTTGAATTAAGAATAGTGTTATTTTTTTAATAAATATGAGTTAATCATAGTGTAAATATGATTTTTTTTATTTTATTTAATAAAAAACGTGGGGTGCTCTTTAAGATATTATCGAAATAATAATCCTTCGACTCATATCTGTCAATAAAATATTTATATTGACACCATACACCCCATTTTCTGCTGCTTTTTTTTTTAGCTGAAAAATGTTTTCGTTATGTTTTGAGGCCTATAATATAGTCAACCTATGTTTTTTTTTCACTCTTAATTTTGCACGTGCAATATGGGAGCTAAATAAGTTCAATGTCTTTTTCTAATAATAAAATAACACTAACTTACGAATTATATTATGAACTAGATACTACTTACATAAACATTGTCGTATTTATTTCGGATCTGTATCTGACGACGACTGTACAATTTACGTTGCATGGTTTGCGGTCCCTTTTGCCGGAAGAAAAATAATAAAATTAAAGCAATCCGGCGAAAGGGACCGCGGTCCCTATACCTACCGGTCCCAATCGACGGAAGCCTCGAGTAGGTACTTCACTAAATACAAGTAGGTACGATACAAGTAGGTTCTAAAACATGGTTATTAAATAATAAGCAAGTCTTGTCAGTCGGCCGACATCGCTCCCTATTAAGGATCCGTGTACAGAATACCTAATTATTGTTGGCTTTTGTGGTAAAGAGTAGCCATAGAGCAATCCAGAGGTAAAGATAAATTAGATAATTAAAATATTATTTAAAATGTTATTTTAGCTTCAAAAGAAACATACCAAATTCAATTATTGTGTAGAAAACCTTAAGATACTACAAGGTTTGGGGCAGCCCTATTAAAATAAACAGAGAGGTTGGCAGATAAAATATTTTTTTGCCATTAAAAGCATGTCTGAAGTCCTTACTTGGTAATTTGGATCCGGGCCCCAAAATTAATTATTTAAAAAAAAAAATTATATTTTAAGGTATAAGCTTTAAATTAAAAGATTATAATAAAAAAAAATTATATGAAAATTTTATGATATTTTTTTTTATAATTATCTAAAGTAGGTATATAACAACTAGGTACTAAATAGTATACTTTATTCATTTAGGTAAATTATGTATACTGAAAATATTTTATAAAAAGACAGGTCTGTATATTAAGTCTACTTAATTCACCTAGGTGACTTAAGTAGTGACTTATTAGCCCTGGTGAATTAAGTCGACGGCACCGTATGGTAAGCAATTTTAAATGAATCAAAATAATGAACTCTAATATCACGACATAAGATTTAATTTGTCAAATGCAACTACTAGACTTCGCCAAGTGCGCGCCGTGCGCGGTTATGTTTTGCCCAAGATGCTGTTTAGCTCAATGTTTTTGCGCTAAGTTGGATCAGAATATTTGATTTGATTAAAATACATCTTTTTTGTTAAAGGGTCTGGGGCAAATTTTAGAGAGGTCAGGTCTCGCACATTTTTTAAAACTTGCAATCATGGAACTTTGTTTGTTACAATACACTTGCAATGCAGTTAATAAAAATGTAACAATGTCATTATCATCGGGAATCATTAGTTATAAAACATTTTACTTCGAAAAATGTGTCTTTTTCAATGTTGTTTATCGTATTTACAGGTGTTTACGTCAAAATAATTACTTTATTTTGCGTTTTCGTGACTGCTACTGCATAATAGATTATGATAAAACCAACAAAAGTATATTAATATAAAAATTTACTAAATGTATGCAAATCGGGACTTGAGATGCCCCAACGCCTTTCATTGTTATCGTTTCAATAGCAGTCTACTAATGCCAAAACAAAAAACTTCTCGATAACAGATACTTAATTAAAATTGTGCTAAACGAGGAAAATTACCGGAGCTCGCTGCTTAAAAAATTAATTGAAATTCCATACAAAAAAGAGTTAGAATGAACCCTTTAGTTTAGTTAATTAAACATTCTGGTACCTACTTTGAGGTTCATTTAGGTAGACTTACGTTCAAGTCAAAGGCGTAAGCGTTTTTATGAAATGTAATCGTGGGTCTTAAATAATTATGCATTCGTTATACAACTTTTTCCAACTAATCAAATAACTCTAGTTTTTTTTTTATGGTAAATGTAATGGAACAAGCTGATAGCTCACCTGATGTTAAGTAGTAACTTCTGGCTATAAAAATGCATTACCTCACAGAGCAAGTCCAATGAGGACGTGCCCTGTAAGGCAATGCACTGCGTCCATCACTCTGATCTAGCTAGACCTTTTATTGTGTCGATCTCCCATTTTTTTCTATATATAATGATTGTTACTTAAAATTTCTAAGCTTGACCCGTAAAGCAATAAATAATCAAACGATTATTTCGAGCTACACTGAACGGGAGCTTGACGTCTGCTAAAGACCAAAACACACAAAGGATGAGTGTCTTCTGATCCGCAGCCGACCAGCCCAGTCTTCTAGCGTGTTTTCGCATTCAATGTTATTGTTGACATATCATACCAGCATCATCAGTTTGCGAAGTAGGCTTATAGTTCTAAGTTTTAATTACCCCTCTATCGCTTGTTACTTACGCCACACGCCTGTGACTGTACATTTTGCAAGTTGCTGGAACTTGGGATCTTCTGTCCAAAGGCTTACCTGAAAAGACGGAAGGATAATAAATATCACGAAGGACATTTTGATAATTATTTACTCATCATCATTAGCCTAATTTCTTTGGCGTGGAGCCATGTTTTTCTAAACAGTAGCTACCATAGAAAACCCTTGTGGACAATAAAACACGTCAAAATAAGAGCCTGTTACCTACTCACAAGTTACAACACCAAAACCTTTAGGCTTCAGAAAGTATGCTGGCAGCCAAATGCTTAGCTATAGCTCATAAAAAAAAAAGAGTATATAATGCTTCACGATTACCATTATAGTCAGCCTGTAGACGTGCATCACTGCTGAACAAAAGCCTCCTTCATGCATTGCCAGAAAAAAACGAATTTAAGCTTTTTTTTTATTTCCAAAAAAATATATTTACATTATGATTTTAAAATTACCAATAGTCCGCGCGAAGTTTTTGTCAACCTACCTTATGATATTTTTATAAATAAAAATCTGTGGGGAGAACTGAAATTCGTGTTAGTGTGGTGATCTATCAGACATATCTAATCTAATGTTCTTCAACTTCTTACAGATTTCTAGACAAAAGTTTATTGTTGTATTCACTAGAACACGTTCCTTTCACGCGATTCAAGGTCTCTTGGGCCTTCGTCTTTGTTCGCTGAAGAGGATATAGATGCTTTTTATAAGACAAAAGCAAAACTATGTCGTAATGACCTCAAGATTTAAAAAATCTTTTCTAAGGGAAATCGTTCCCACAACGAAACGTAGAAATTTCTAACTCATTACGACTTACATTTCACTAGACTATTTCTTATGGTTTCCAAGATATTCAAGTTTTAAAGATACAATTATTTGCTTTCAAATGTACTTTGTAATGAGATAACTCACAAAAATTTCGATTTGTTAAAACACCAGTCGATATAAACCACTTTTTCGTAGAAACAAACTAATCGTGGGAATAAAACGACAAGAAAATCAACTATTCCTGCAAAATTCAATGCAAAAAGCAGTTAACAGCTGTCTTTTTGTCCCTTGCTATAGATCTATAGAGAGCCCAACTGATCCAACTCACTCCCAATCGGACGTTCTATCAGTTTCTATTTTGTCCGAAAATTACAGTTCTTTTTGACCTTTGACGTTGACGCAGTTCACCTTCCTGTACTAAAATGTCCAAGAGAACACCACAATATTAAATCGTCTAAAAGGACACTGTTATAAATCATTCATCGGGGCCCGCATATCCTCGTTTTCTGAAATGGTCTCTATACTTTTACTAAAGTGGTGTTTCAAATCGCGAATTTTCGCCAGAACCTTTTCGGAATGATTATTGTCTAATCCCTGGTTGACTAGGATTTTTCCTTTTGGCTACCCTTCCAGTAAAATATCTACAATTTGTACAGAACGAAATGGGTTCTCGACTGTGTGATTCCCAGTATTTCTAGATAGGCTTAGTATTCGAAGAAAAAGGGGGAAATTTCATAAGAAAGCTTCTTTGGAAGATGTCCAAGGATCACGGCCAAACATTACATTTGGCATGTACCTAACCTATCCAAATTTTTCAGTAGGTTTTTTTTTATTTTTTTTATGATAAAAGTAATGGAACAAGCTGATAGCTCACCTGATGTTAAGTGGTAACTTCTGCCTATAACAATGCATTACCTCACAGAGCAAGTCCAATGAGGACGTGCCCTGTAAGGCAATGCACTGCGTCCATCACTCTGAGACGTAAAGATCTAGAAGTTTCATGTGCCTGTAATTACACCGGCGCCCTTACCCTTCAAACCGGAACACAGCAATGCGAGCATCACTACTTAGGTAGTCGTATTTTCACAAGTGACTGGCTGTAAACTCATCACCACAGCTAAAATACTAAGTATAGTTTCCAAATACGCCTATACTTTATAGTTATTACTAAAACAACCTTCAAATTAGGAAAATTATATGATTTCATTTACTTTTTTTAATTATTATTGTGGAAGTAGTCCAATAAAAACACCATTTAGAGAAGTCTATACATAAGTCTTCTGAAGCACCCTCCAGCTGCCTTTGAATGTTATTGGCCCTCACATCGATGGGCCGTATGTTAATATAATGGCCCCTATTCATGCGGTGGGGATATTGAATCTTTCGAACAAATGTGGTCTAAGAGCGATTCTCTTCTTCAAACCGAATTTCGAAAAGAGTTTTCAAATTTTGATTGCCCATCTCACCAAAAAGAATGCTAACTTCTATCAGATAAAAAAAAAGATTTTTTTACAGTTGCCTGCCAGCAACAATGTTTGGTTTTTTTTATTTTGTAAGGTGCATAGTCTCGTATGTGTTTCGCTTGGTAAATATGAAAAGTAGGTAATATATCTCCGTCGAGGTATATGTCTTCATCGTATAATTCTTCTTCTCTTCGTTAGTGGCCTCTGTCCGTCATTTCGGCAGACAATTTTGCCATTTTGCAATTGCTTTTGTAATTTTGCAAGTGATACCTATAATTGTAATAATATAAGTCAAGTCAAGTCATTTGTCAAGTCGGCTGTCGTTTGTTTTGAAAAGAAAATGGTGGATTTTCTCTTCAAAACCTAACACAAAATAGAGGTTATGTACTATTTGACAGCTAAAGTCATTACTTTAGCTGTCAAATAGTACATAACCTCTATTTTTTACAGTACATTTATTAATACATTTATTGAGTTTTCTAGGACAAGCTGTTGAATAATATACAACAGTTTGATAAATTCAAATTCCTACCATCCAAGTAATTCCCGTTCGCGTGATTTTTTTCTTATACTTACACTCAATTATTTCCACGAAAACAGGCAGGTGAATGCTACCCAACACGTAACCGATTACCCTAAGATCGATTGACGAATCGAGCCGCGACATCTCGATAGTTCGATTACTGTCGCCTCAAACAACGAAAAGAGTATTCACTTATCGTTTACGTGACTCGTTCTAAACTGAGTTATGCGTGGGAGTTTGTTTCCTTCAGCAGAACTATACAACAATCTGTATTTTTTTTTAGTATTTTCCTCTTTTTTGTAAGGGAAGATGTTTTATTAGAAAAATACTATTTTGTCAAATTTAATATCAGTATCACACGTTCCAAAAATCTGACTCAATTACTTCCTATTCATAGCATGTATTTCCCATATCTTCGCCTACAAAAGGCCTCGAAATAAACCCTACAAAGCCTACCAATTTTATTTTCCACAAGAGCACCTATTCAGTGCTCTAGGTTCCATTATAGTCCGTTTATCACGAATTCCGAGAATACGTCGGTATGCCGTCGTAAATATGGGATGAAATTACGCGAAAAAGTTTTACACCTTTTTTGCTTCCTAACCTAGCTTCAACTTACTTATAACTTATACTTACTTTAAGCGATAAGACCGCCCATTGTATATAATGTTTAGCTATATTTCTTTTGTAATTTTTTTTTTTTTATATATTTATTTATTGTTTTAAAAATACATTATAACTTATTTTGTACTATAGCACTAAGGAAACCACAAGGTTTGTTCTTGTTTTTAGTTTTAAGGTGTAAAAAATTTTCATATAAGTAATTATGTAAGCCTAAAATGTTTCAATTCCCAACACTACTAATAGTGGTTTGGTTTCGTCCCACCCTACCCCCAGAGGTATGGCCAGGGGTATGGTGGGTCTAGAAGTGCAATAAAGTGTTTTCATTCATTCATTATATTAAGGAAATCGCACACTTTCCTGCGCCGAACGAATAACGAAAATGCAGCAGTAAATACATACGGCAGCCAAGAAATAAATTCCCGTACTATTTGTACTACGAATAGTACAAGAGAAGGCTGATTTGAGTATCCCTATTCAATCTCCTGCATTACGTAAATTTGCTTACTGCTGTATAGGGTTGTCACACACCGCTTATTTACATTTATATCTACAACTTACTCTAAGCTTTTTAAGAGTAAGTTGTCAACAAAGAAGAGCTAAGAACATATTATTAGAGAAGGTTTTTGTGGTGAATATTTTGAAATAATAAGTACAAAGATTTAAAAGAAATGCACACTGTGCTCTACTGAATGTATTATCTAGTTTAAAATATACGCAATTTATTCGTGGTTTTTTTTTTTTTTATATATCTATTCTCTCTAGTTTTGGGAGCAGTGAACTTGTAACTGCAATTTCAAAATGCATTTTAATATTGACTACATCAAACTTGAGTGGTTGTCTTAGATATCGAGATAAAAATCGTTCAAGAAATACGTGCCACCAATATATTTTATCACATTCTGTGCTCAGCATTCCTATGTAAATCTAAAGTTAAGGTAATCTAAAACTATAAATAAAAGCTGACAACTAGAATATGGTTGAATTCCAGATTTTTAGAGTTCCTATAAAAAACATGTCTTATAATAATATGTAAGAATATAAAACATTTTAGGCATTTTAGGTAACTTACTAACATACTCATATCAAGCCATAGCTAATTGTCACTTCATAGCACTTTAAAAGGGGCGGTATACTTAATTCACCTGGGGTAATTAACCCGGGTGCACTAAGTACACTTTTAGTAGACTTGATTCACCCAGGTCATTTCCGGGTGAATTAAGTAAACTTTGCATTATAGATTTAAATCACCTTGATAAATCAATTAATTATCTTTACCAAATCAAAGTATACCTTATGCACCTACAAAACCTCTTTGAAAGAGAAAATAATTATGGAGTGGCATTAAACATTTATTTAGTAAGTATTTTCTGAGTTCTCTCTAAGCGTTAACAAACGACGAATATTCGGTTTTCCTATAAAGAGTATTTGAATTCCTTAAATATCAGGTACGTGTCAACCAAGGACGTGCCAACCCTACTCTACTTCACATTCGTCCCGTTCCGTGCGCAGCATTCGTATGTAAATCTGCAACTCGACCTCCATTAGCCGGTGAGCTACGTAGGGTTGGCGCACAAGCTTATTGAAACAGGTACCTGGGTGTTATTATGTATTATAAGTATGTATTTACTATACAAAAACTGTAAGTATTCTATCAGCAATCTAGTTCCCATAGAACAAGCTTTGCTTGGTTTGGGATTAGAAGGCGTTGTGGCGAAATGTCCACGAATATATTTAACTAGCCGTCGCCCACGGCGTTGCTCGCGTTCTAGACCCCTTAGGGTGCGACTTTTCAAAATTCCTTTCTTAGTGCACCCCTACACTATATAAGGATACTACCCTCCAAATGTCATACCTCTATGACTTATGGTTTAGGCTGTGCGTTGATTCTCTGTCAGCTTCAAAAGAGTTTTATATGTATTGATGATGATGATGATGATGATGATTGATGATTAAAATTCAGATAGAACTACGTAATATTTAAGGTAAATTAAATAGAGTAGTACTTCAGCCCCCATATCGTAAGCTCTGAACTGCTTTCACTGCCCAGCATAATGTCAAGTGACGTGGCTACAGATATACGAAAACAAGAAGCTTTTGACGGCAAAAAACGCGCTGAAACGCGCTAATGTCACTATTTAGTCACAGAATACCTATGATTTAGTATGAAAACTGTTCAGAAAACCTGCCAGGCGTAAACCTGGCAGGTGTATATGAAGCAACGATTGCCTCCCAGTTGAAGCCGTATAAATCATGAAATGATTTTACAGCTGAAAATACGTATAATTGTGGCAGCGTTTCGATGTTTGTATTATCTTTGAGGGCGATGTTTGCCAGGCAAACTCCTTCAGTCCGTCTTTTGATCTCGGAGCCGAGTTGTTTTATCCAATTCTTTTTTTAACTCAACCCTTGCCTTTGGTTTGTTGTTTTTTGAATACTGCTATTTTAGAAGACTATCAAAATTAATAAAACATCACTTGAACAGTATTACTTATTTTTTACAGTTTTATACTTAAAAGGAGTTTTTTAACATTGTTAATATTATTACCTTTTGGAAGCAATAAAAACATTTGTATTGTATTGTATTTATAATAGGATAGATGAGATGTACTCGTAAAAGTAAAAATGTTTTTTATTGACACATAATTATGTTCGATTACAAAATATGTTGAATCCATAGACACGAGCTAGTTTTAGAAATTGTGTTATAGAAGCCAGTTTTTAATGTTTCTGTCCGTAATTCGTTATTATCTATCGACTAATCATTTATTATCTTATATTGTCTCTGAGTGAGGCTGTGAGATAAGATAATACCTACGCACATTTCATGCCATATTTTCTGGCAAGGGTTTGCACCGGCTGTGACTAACGCGTCTGATTTATGGTTATATCATTACACGATGGCAAGCGGTGTTACGGCCGACCGTAAACTGAGGATGAGATCACAGCTTGTAAGAGTACAGCTGTCTCACTTAACCACCTTACAGCGAAATAGTCAGTTTTAGACCATCGATACTCAGATCTTTGATGATCATTCTTAAAATAATAGCAGTATCAAAACTTTACGGGCAAATACTGGTTCAAAGACCAATAGAAAAAAGATCTTGAATTCTTGAACCCAAACTGATAACAGAACGGAACGATATTTTGCCAAGTGCGTTCGTATGTCCTAAGTAGACACATTTTTCTTGCAGACTATGTCAGTGTAAGTAACCTTGTGTTGAACTTTACGGAAATAGAAGATTTTGAGTTTTCGCCCTGACATCTAAAGCCATTGGGAGAGCCATCGGAAGTTTAGTCAATTTGTTGAGAATTCAACAGTCATACTTAAAGCTCTACCTTGAAATGAACTGCTGAACACTAGGGTTCTCGAGTCACACTCTTAAGTGAAGAAAACGAGAGCAGTCGCAGCCAGCTCTCAGCGCGAAACAGTGATGACATGTTGAACACTGCTTACTGAAGGGGCTTTTAGTATTAAGCACGCTAACAGGGGGTTACTGGCACGTTATGGCCGATAAGGTCGATTTTCACAGTGAAAATCGGCCGTAGCGTAGGAGTAACAGTGACCGGTGAGCCGTTATAACTTAGCGCGATTGACCCCCTGATAGTGACGTGACGTTACGAGTCAAGTTTTTTCAATATCGAGTTATTTGGGTTGAACTGTTTATACGAGTAGATTCGGATCGCAACATGATTTGAATCAACTCGGTCCGTGTGCAACTTAGCTGCTTTGAGAAATTGCTGCATGATGTAACGTGTATGAGTTTATATTTATATCAAGTAGTGTAATAACCCCTTAAAATAAATAAGTAAACCAGCCATTTCTCACTCCCTGTGATTATAAAAATGTTGTTTTGTACTGCGACTTTTAAATTACGCTGAAGCAAGTCGCGCAGTAAAGTTTATGCTTGTCTATGGCATAATGAAGACGTGGAACGATCGTAAATGTACCAGTGTTGGCTGTTACACTTCGGGTTAGTATAAGAGATTTGATTTAGTAAGAGTAGACGGTTGGCAGATTTTTCATACAACTTTTAAAAGCATTTTTAACCGACTTTGGAGGTTCTCAATTCGGTTTTTTTGGGACCAATCCGGAATCTATGCTTCCAAATTGGTCCCATAAAATTATTATCAAAACCGATTTAGTAGTTTTGCAATTAAATAAGAATAACTGGAAAAAACACGTCATTGCGTATTTTGCTTTTTTGTGGTGTTTACGATGAATAGAACAGTCCCAATGAACTGCTATCATCATCATCATCATTTGATGATGAAGGCGTATCAAATTGAAGTCGGTTTATCCAGTTTTTTAAACTTATAAATTTTTTAAACACCATTGACATGGTACGAGTAACTGGCTAGAAATTAATAATTGTGAAACATAATTAAGCAAACAGACGCAACGCCAAAACAAACGTCTGTTGCGGTTCACCTCGATTGATTTTAAGGGTTGTTTGACCTAATTTTGAGGCTGCCTTAATTCATCATGCTGTGCTATAAATAACTCACATGACCCCCAACCCTTTGGCCAGAATCAACAGTTGGATACGAAAGCGCTTAGCAAATATTTTGGCTATGATTGATTGCATTGATTCAAATATAAATAAATAATAAACAATAAATGAATGTAAGTATTTTATCAGCAACCCCATAATAAAAGCTCTACTTAGTTTGGGAGTAGAGGGCGTTGTGTGTATATTCATGAATATTTAGTTTTATTATTTATAATCATTTTCTTGCTGCTACAGTTCTATTTTAACCCTTTTATTTAACTTTCTGTGTAATAGTTAATTTAGGCACTCTGTTCTCAAAAATAGTAAATGAATTCAAATGACCCTTTAACAGACTCGTAAAGCGAGTTACGCATTTTTCTCGTACCTACATAATCAACAAAACATAATATTCGAGTCACGTGCGCTTTCAATAATGCGGTCGTGTCGATACCGTCGTGTCGTGAGTCGTGACGGATGGCGCAGACGTGACCGCCGCGCTGTAATTACATCTCCGGCCTCATGTAACCATGACTCTTTTCTTTAATTTATAGACATCCAGGGACTTTAGGATGTTTTTCAACTAGAGCTAAGCTGAGCTATGTTACTAAAGTAGTAAAGTGCTGTGGGTCGTGGGTTCGATCCCCACCGAGAACAAACATCTGTGTGTTATAAACATAGATGTTTGTACTGTGTCTGGGTGTTTCTATGTATTAAAAGTATGTATTTACAAAAAAAAATGTATGTATGTATTCTATCAGCCATCTAGTTTCCATCGTACAAGCTTTGCTTAGTTTGGGACTAGAAGGTATTGTGTTAAGTCTCCGTGAATATTTATTTATATTTATTTAAAGCACCCTAAAGTCAATTTCAAACACATCCTTACCACAGTCCTTACACAGAACCAACATCTATGTTTGCCAAATAGTATTATATGATCTGTGCCAACACACTAATGTGAGAGGTGGGGATGGAACCCACGACCCACAGCCAGGCAGGCAGAGCTATTACCGACTGAGTTGTGACGCCTGTCAAAAGTAAATAAAAATGAATATCAAACTAGCGATTGAAAATATCGCAACTCATTCTGTCTTCTGTGATTTGCAAAAGCTTAAGACCAAGAACATAAGTTGGAGCATTAGTAACGAACTCTTAGGTACTTCGTTCCATTTGCCGCTGAGTTCGCGCTAAGTAATTTCATTTGACGAGAAAACTCAAGCACGTTTCAAAAACTTCGACATTTCTACACTTCAACACATTTTTCCAGCATTTTAATAAAACTTTACGAGGTTTCTCGATGCGGTGCGAAATTACAAATATTATCTTACCTGTTTACGATACTAACTTTAATTGTTAAAGTTGCTTAGAAGACTTTATAAGCCATCTCAGCATTGATATAGAAATACTTGAACAATATTCTGTCGGGTTCTATCTGGACTTGTTTTTTAAATACACAATTATAGCAACGAAGGACAGAGCTTACGAGTATATGTTCATAAATAACAAATGTGCTGAGAGAGAACGAAACCCACAACCTACAGCGCAGTAGACTAGCTACTACCACTAAGCTGTAATGCAGAACACATTTTGCGCTACGAGCTACGTCGTAGCACTCGTAGCAATTGCTACGACGTAGCACAATTGAAATTTTACGTATGTGAAACGCGCGTGGTGTTTCGTTTGTTTGTTTTATTACTTTCCTGTCGATAAAGTTCACAATCGTAAAACGTGTTCGATATTTACGTGTCGTAAAAAATCCTGATATGAAAATTGAATACTTTCACATTTTTCACGACTGTAATCCTTAAGCATGGTATGATAGATATCCTCTCAGAACTCTTCAGATTTTTCCCCTACACTTGAGGGACCTCTCCAGTGGATTAAAGATGAGGAGGAAGAAAAGAGATTTTATAAGATAATGGTAACTGCTATAGCGCTGCGATGAGAGACATCTTACCATTAATGAAAACTGGTTTTGTTAGTAGAATCAAAATAGAATAATAACATTCAAGACACCACCAATAGCTAATACTATTTACAAAGAAAATTTTCTTTGATATATTTAGGTACAACTGATATATTTACAAAACACATAAAACAGTTGAGATATCTACAAACCGTTGCAAATGAGTTATAGATAGCTCAAAGTCCAAATCAGTACCAATCAGTAATACTATTTAGTTAGGTACTAATATGACGACGAAGTGAAACTTTAGTTCCGTACTCTGCGCACTCGTCGGGCGTGTTCTAAGTAGGGTTGTTCTAAATAGGGTTGTCACCGGATTACGCGGAATTCCAGCACTAATTCGAGCAAAGGGTTCAAAGAGCATTAATCTCGGGAACAAAGGGACGGGAACCATCAGAAACACTTGATTCGATGATTTTGCGGTTCTTTGAAGTTGACGGTTTGAAGAAAATTAAATTACTTACCTACATCTGGTAACTACATGCTCTGCTTAACTTGGGACTCGAGGGCACTGTGTGAAATGTCTAAAGATATCTATTTATTACTAACTGTCGACCGCGGCTTTGCTCGCGTGGTAGCATACGCATTATTGGGTTAACATTTTTGATCCTAATTTTAGACCCTTTAGGGTGCTACTTTTCTACATTCCAAATTTCATAGAGTTTAGGCTGTGCGTTGATGGTTAGTCAGCTTCAAAAGAGTTTTATATATTTAGAAGATAATTGTTATTGTAATCTGTTTTGTGATTTCATTAATATTAATATTTCAGTTATTAATGAAAGAAGAAAATTTATTTAGTTCTGGAGGAAATAAACATGATTTGTGATTCAAAACACAGAAAGATTTATCAGCAAGAATCAAATTAAAAATCCTTATGAAAGTAAGGAACAGGAAAACGAAGAAGACATCATTAATTAGGTACGAAACAATTCGAGAAGACATTCCTTCTGAATTTTCCGCTTATTTAAAAGAATTCTTAATTAGAAAATGAAAACGCAGTATTATTCAATTAGGAATATCTGGAATTATGAAATATATCAATATTGCATATATCGTCAAAGTTTGAGGGAGGCTTATGCCCAGCAGTGGGTCACAAAGCTAACTAAGAAGTCCACAGCTAGACCTTTTTCATAGATTTCCAGGAAGAACGATTTTGAACTCTATCCATCGGCTTTCGACGAATATGTAGTAGTAGTAGAGCTCTTTGTGAGAGCTCGTCCGGGGAAGTACTACCACCGTACCTATTTCTGCCGCCAAGCAGCGATGCTCGCATTGCTGTGTTCCGGTTTGAAGGGTAAGGGCGCCGGTGTAATTACAGGCACATGAGACTTCAAGATCTTTACGTCTCAGAGTGATGGACGCAGTGCATTGCCTTACAGGGCACGTCCTCATTGAAATTGCTCTGTGAGGTAATGCATTGTTATAGGCAGAAGTTACCACTTAACATCAAGTGAGCTATCAGCTATTTTCTTACTATTATGCACCTAAAGTTAGCTAACGGGAGAATTGTTTGATAGTATATTGCGTAGCCGAAGTGGCATTTATTATTTAGGTAGGCCAAAGAGTACTAACAGACCTAGGGTTGATACAAACGAACCATAAATAATAATTAGTTAATGTCACTTTATCAAAGAGTTGGCGCTGTCGAGGGAGTTGAATAAGTATGATTGGCCAGTCAATCATAATTATTCAACTTTTCTCGACAACTGCAAACCAAGATAAAATTTTACAATAGTAGATAGAAAACGTCAAAAGCGTACAGTCACGTGACTTTTAGAATTTTTTGGGAAATTACATTTTTATACAATATTTTTAATAGTTTTCTATTTTCTAGCGATTGCAATGTCTTGAAGCAGAGGAGCAGTTCAATATGTACTGCGTTGTTGTTGTGGGTTGTATTTACAGCACAAATAATTAGATTGTGAGAAAAAAGTCTCGGATGTGTAAATATCAATTGAACTCACAGAAGAATCATTTTATCTTAACGCAAAATTAACAGACCTCACTACATATACATATTACCGAACGTAAAATATGATTAGTATTCGTAGCTGTAACTTTGTTTCAACAAGTGAGGGTCAGCCAATAACGACAGATCTTTTCACTCACGTGGCAACCCTACAGTGATAAATTCAGCGAGTGAGTTATTATTCAGAATGGGCGAAGGCCGAACGGTCTGTGTCACTCGGAATTTATTTTCAATGTAAAGAACTTTATTATGGATTTTTCGTTTTATATCGATCATGATCATTTGGTCAGAGAGCCCACTTGTGGGCCAGATGGGAAAAAAAATCCTATCGAGCCCACTCATTTGCATAGTGGGCTCGATGGGATTTTCTTTTCCCATCCGGCCCATCAGTGGTTCGGCCGGTAGGCTCGATGGGAATAAGCCATAGTTTTGTTGAGTTGAAACAAGATTTTCGACAAATAATTAACTTTGTGTTTTTAATTTATTTTCAATATGATTCGAATACATAACACAAGCTCTGTTAAGTTTGGTCGTTGTGTGTAATTTCCAAGGATATTAATTAATTTTTTATACATTAGGTTTCCGTAACAAGGCATTGGTTTTTGTGCTTATTCCTTTGATCTTTGTGCAATATTATTACGCACAATATTGTTGTTTACTGATTTCATAAACGTTTAAATGTGCGAGCGAAACACTTGTCAGCGGTCTCGCTCCCTGTCAGAAAAATTCATATATTAAAAGCAGACTGACTATCTTGTGACAAGCAACCAAAAATGGCTCACCAATTTCGCATGTGAAACATCTATATTAATATTAATGTACTGTGAAGGCCGACTCGGTAGACGCCGCACGTGAAATAATAATGGCTACACGTCCGAGCGGGGTTGTCGAAACTTTTCAAATTATGGTAATTACGTACGTCAAACTGTTTGTGAATAGTTTAAACAGACAACAGCTTTTTGTGAGTGATCGCGAAGTTTTATTAGATACTAAGGACAATGTAATTAAATTTAATAGTCTAGACGGCATTAATCCCGATATCATCCCGATATCAATCATCAATCATCATCATCATCAATCAATATATATAAAACTCTTTTGAAGCTGACATAGAATCAACGCACAGCCTAAACTACAAGTCCTAGAGGTATGAAATTTGGAGGGTAGTATCCTTATATAGTGTAGGGGTGCACTAAGAAAGGAATTTTGAAAAGTCACACTCTAACGCGAGCAACGCCGCGGGAGACGGCTAGTATATATATAAAACTCTTTTGAAGCTGACAGCGAATCAACGCACAGCCTAAACCATAAGTCCTAGAGGTATGAAATTTGGAGGGTAGTATCCTTATATAGTATAGAGGTGCACTAAGAAATAAATTTTGAAAAGTAGCACCCTAAAGGGTCTAGAACGCGAGCAACGCCGCGGGCGACGGCTAGTATTAATATAATATTCTAAATATGTCCAAGGAGGTTACTAAATGTAGCAGTTAAAACATAGAAATAGAAATAGAAATAGAAAAATAATTTATTTACAACACAACACAAGAAAAATTAAACATAAGTAGGTAGCATAAGTAGGTAGACTAAACTAAAAACATGACATAATTAATAAATAAATAAAATAAACCAAAACATAGTTAAAAAAAAAAAATCATCTTTACAATATCTTTTAAAATAGAACCTGAGAATGCAGTTTATAAAAAAAACTGTCTGTCTGCCTACGGTGGTTATTTTACTCATAACATAGGTATTATTAGGTACATGGTTTTTATATACTAAAACTCTCTTTTACAAAATTAACCACGAAAAAATTTTTTTTTATTATTTAGTTAGGGATGGTACATGAGAGATTAGATGAGACAAATTATGAGACAAAAAACTCACCTCAGATTTGGTTTTTAGTATAAATAAATAATAATCTCGGCTTACCTGAAAATAAAAATAAAACATGTTTAAAATGTAAAAACATAATCATATGATTTAAAAAGTTATCGAAACATCCTCTAAAAATAGGTATGTTCGAATCTTCTAAAAATATGATGATGATGATGATGATATCATTGTAGTAAACGCCAAAATGTTTTTTTTTCTATTTACAGATGTTTTTCTTATAGAAAACTAACAGGGAAAGTTGAGTCGGAGCGTGATAAATAACTTTAATAAAAGTGTTGGGCTAAGAAATATCGTCCACACAAGGGTAAAAGTAAACTTGTTTTAAGTGACAACCCTGGACATTAGGTTCCGGTCACTTGCGCTTCGTTTTTAAATCAAAATAAACTTTATGACGGTCTGGCTTTAGATTCCATTTCCAACAAATGCAGGATTGATTTTTCTAAAAGATACTTCCAAGCTTTTTTTTTTCATCTGAACTAAATATAAAAAATTTTGATTCATAATTTAACTAGCGATGGGTCGACGACATCGTAAAGGTAGCAGGAAACACCTGGTTGCGGCACGCACAAGACAGAGGAGGCTGGCATAACATGAAGGAGGCCTATACCCAGCAGTGGGTGATACCGGGCTGAGATGATGATGATGATAATTTATCTATCATAGGATTGTGCGGTGGAGTGAAACGTTAGATACCCGATCAACACTTATATCGGTAGTTTAAAAATATTAGGAGTAAAAATAATTTTGCACATAACAATCATCCTAGAAGGTTTCTGCTTTTGCAAATCCTTTTCACATCCTTGGAATAAATAATATCATAATCATAATCATCAATATATATAAAACTCTTTTGAAGCTGACATAGAATCAACGCACAGCCTAAACCATAAGTCCTAGAGGTATGAAATTTGTAAGGTAGGTTCCTTATATAGCGTAGGGGCGCACTAAGAAATGAATTTTGAAAAGTCACACTCTAAGGGTCTAGGAGGAATTTTGAAAAGTCACACTCTAACGCGAGCTACGCCGCGGGAGACGGCTAGTAGAACCATGAAATCGGTATCAAACATTCAGCATGATACACGGTTTACCCGTTAGGATCGCATGTTTTTTGTTCCATCTTTATTCTCCCTCCGACGACGCATACCATCCAACAAAATTTATCAGTGGCGCTCTATCTCACGGCCATTTGTTACAGACCCCTCCGCCTTTTTATGCCACCTTTAGCACATATTACGACAATAGCTCTCGTTAAGCTGGCTGCTTGAAAATGTAGGATGTTAAAGAATTCACACGCCGTAAATTTCCTGGTGCGGAGAAGGTAATGAGGAGGCTATAGCGCGTCTTTGAAAGCGTTCATAGACACCTGCTGATGAATCACTCTCATTAAATACGAACCAATGAACCGAATCCAGAAATACAAGAACATAGATTCATTTCCTACAGCTGCTTTAGGACCACCGTACCCGTTTTTTGTGTATAAAGGTACACTATATAATAGGCCTTTACATCTTATGAAGATGATTTATACAGCGTCAGGAGGTAACCTATGCCTACACTTAACGGGACACTGTATATGTACTATAATTAACATCCTCATTGACCTATAAGCAGCGGGGCGGAGACGGCAGAGTGCACGGGACGTAGAGTGGCCATTCGGTTCGTCACCACACAATTATTTACTGCGAAATCCTGAAAGTTTTCTGACAGAAGATGGAAGAGGTTCATAATAGGTAATTGATTTTGGCTGATTTTAATTGATTTTAGTGGATACAACAGTGTAAGCTTCATATAACTGCTTCATGTGTATTTTGTAAATATTGTGAATATTGTAAATACTGTATTAGTTGTAATTTTCTTAGTGAATAAATGTTTACAGTGTAAGCTAAGCCGTTGCAACACACTAGTCTCCGTTTATACTTAGTATACCTATTATGTAGTACATTCTAGTTTAGTAAGTATTTAATTAGGTTTTTATTTCTGTTTTTTGTAGTACCTAGTGTCGTAAATAATAATAATTCTTATTCTATTCTTAGTCAATGTGCATAGGTTGCCTCCTGACGCTGTATAAATTATCTTCAATAGATGTAAAGGCCTATTAATTTTATTAGTCAATGTGTTTTGGTACCGTATGGTGGTTTGCCAGTTTTATTGTCAAAAATGCTTACCCGTACATTATCTATGGTTAAGTTATTGTTTCGTCTCTTAAAGCGAATACTTCTTCGCGAAAGGCGTTAGTATGTCACTTTCTGTAAATTAAGGACGCGCAGGAATCCGGGAGAGATCCGTCCCAACTACTTAGGGGGTTTGAATTGTTCCTGGACCCTTGTAATGGATAGTTGGAGTCCGTCCTTGGATGGCCCGTTTATTTGGTTAACAGCTTAAGGACCTTTAAATAACAGATAATGAAAATAATGGCGTAGGAGTCTTAATGTGATTAAGTAATTCCAGAAAATAATATTGCAAGAAATGAAATGAAATGAAATACATTTATTCAACCCATTGGGTACAAACACAAAGATACAATAGAGAGAATAGAAAGTAAGTCAGACAGGAAGGAGCAGAACAGAGTAAGTGGCAGGACAAGTAGGTACAAAAGTATAGCAAAATAATAAGTACCTATCAGAAAAAAAATTAAAAAAGGATGCTAGTTAGTCCTGTCCTGTTCTATAAGTACCCTTGAGCGGTTGAAAAGGTTGTTCTCAGCATGTGCTGCCCCACATGCATGAACCATGACATGGAGCAGCGCTGGTTTTCGTATCAAATGAATTTATGTAAATAATTGCGGAGAGAAATATACGAACACTTCTGAATATTTTAGAAATTAATACCAATTATCAAAACATATTCAGGTAATAAATATAAATAATTTAACCGTAGCCAACTGACTGCATAATAATAGGTCTTTACATCTATTGACGATGATTTATAAAGCGTCAGGAGGCAATCTTTGCCTACACTTAACGGGACAATGTTTAGATGGAGTAGGCTTGCCCAGCACCTATACCATCCTCTCAGCCTAGTCAGCCATATCCACAGGAAAGACAAGATCAATACGTGCGAGGTTGACTGCATAAGTAATAAATAATACTACGCCTATCAAAAGATTTATACTATCTAGAGCGAGTATAAAATGACCCGACTGACATATCACAATTAGTAATCTTATCTAAAGAATTTATACACTGCATACTTTAAATCAGTACAATTGAACAATTTAGCAAATGGAATCTATCTGTTACAAATTCACGATATTAATGCAACATCAATCATCCAAACGTGTTGCATGCTGCATTCAGTTGATAGACGACCGGATATTTCCGATCTACAACACACGTTTTGTCAACACACTGACCACTAAGCCTGCAGGCACACTTGCGACTATCATCATAATCATCAAAGTCAAACTATGTATATCTGTCCACTGTTGGACATAGGTCTCTCCCAAGACGTGTCATTGCGCCCGTTCCTCGGTTCTTCTCATCCGGCCCATTGCCATTTTAGCTTGCTAATTCTCTGACTATCCATCCCTTCCCATCCCATCTTACGCTATAATGCCTTAGGGTTCTAGCGTAAGATAGGGCTATGTCATAAGTGTTCACACTGCATTTGCGTATAAACTTGATATACGGCCTATCCATCTACGTAAAGTATAATGTAACCACATCACTTTACGCGGTGGTTTTTTGCCATAGTGCATGCGGTATAACAGGCGGTAGACGGTCAGCTAGTGTGGCCCTAGCATGACGTCATAAAAATATTAGAATTTGTCAACCGAAAATTTTAACTTCGCAACAAACCCCCGTTCTCTGGCTGCAAAGTGCGCGTGCGGGCAAAATTCCATACGTGCTCTTGCATGATACTATTCAATTTACACTCGATGGTGCGGAATAATGTTAGCGCCGTTTCCGGGTGGTTTCATGCGATAAGTATTAATTAAATTGCTAGTCACACATCGGGACACGGAGACCGCAGGACCGAAATTACACATGGGGACAACGGAGACCGCAAGATGCAGGACCGAAATTAAATTAATAAATAAATATAAATATTAACGGACACTTAACACAACGACTTCTAGTCCCAAACTAAGCAAAGCTTGTACGATGGAAACTAGATGGCTAATAGAATACATACATATTTTTTTTTTTTGTAAATACATACTTTCAATACATAGAAACACCCAGACACAGAACAAACATCTATATGTTTTACAACACACAAATGTTTGTTCTCGGTGGGGATCGTAACAAATGAAGAGTAAATAAGTTCACGGCTGTATTTTTCTTGCGTGTCTGTGTGTATGCGTGTATGGGAAAGGAAATAGACAGCTGAATGCTGTCGCTGCGGTTACTATAAATGTGGACATTGATTTTCCGCCCAATTTATCGGTCCCAACAAGCTGCAGTTTCGCTAAAAGTTGAGTCAAGCAAAGTGGCGTGAGCACGCCTTTAGTGGACATTTCGTTAGGTTAGGTAATGCATAGTTTTGGGCAGCGGAAGTGGGAAAACAGTTCGAAAAACACTTTTTCTCTTAAAAAATATAAAGAAAAACGCCTGTTGTAATTGGATAGTAACTAACAGAAAGAATAAAATAAAAATTACAAAAGTACGCATAAAATTAGATAAAACAATGTTTTTAAACTGTTCCCATAATTTCTGCGTGCTTGTAAAAAGTTCTTGACACTTTTACAACTCTTTGAAACTAACTAGTTTGCTCAAGAGACGCTTAAAGTTTTTTTCTTAGTAAAACTGACATAAATGCCAACGTTTTGCTTGTTTAGTATTTGTATACGACTTTTACAGAATAAAATGAATAGATTCTGTACGATACATTGTTTTACCGCGTATCTCAATCAACCCTGATATCAATATTTTTTACGGAACCAAATACCCTTTTTAAATTGAAAAATTTATCTCCTCACAAAAGACCACAGAACAAACTTCGGTATTTTATGAAATCTCTAATTAGGTTGCAGCATTCAATTTATTTTGATTGGTATTAAGTAGACGCGTAGTCAGTCTGACCCAGTTTGCTTAATTAAATTGAATATTCCGAAAAGGGTCAAATAAGGGTTTGGGTTATTATACACCTAGTAAACTACCCCAATTCACTTTATAATTGTTTGTAAATAAGACAATTGAAGTTTTAATTAAAAACAACGATTTTCGCTAGTAAAGTATTATTCACATTGTTTTAAAATATCGGACCAATATCAAACATAGATTAGATAGGTATGTACCTACTCGTACTTTCAGACGCAGAAAAGTAAACGTCTAACTGTCATATGAATTACCCGTCTATCCGCTGTCACTTTTGGCATATCTGTCAGAATTGACAGGTTTCAGTAAGTTTGACATAATTGATAGACCCTGAACCCGTGACACTTTCGCTGTTTTGACGAGGTAAGCTCCTTTTCTATTTATTTGGTTTTACTATTGTACGTGTGGAGAGTACTACTACTAAAAGTCAGATGGTCTATCTTATAAAAAGTTAGAGTAGACATTAGATCTTGTTACGTATCAGGATATTATGTCTTAAGTCTTTACTTAGTATCCAGTAGACTTAAGATTTACTTGTACAGCTACGTCGCACAAAAGCGGATTTAGCCGGTTCCATACACTACTTAGCGATAATGATCGATGATCGCTTTAATAAAAACTGAATTATGAACAATTTTTTTACGTATTTTCTTTCAATAAATCCTAGCTCCGCTAACAAACGTTTTACTATCAAAAACTGTCACTCCCTGAGTCATAGAGCATCCCTCAAATTGATTGGCCTCGTTTCAAACAATCTATCACCGACACGCCATTTTTATTAAGTTACACGGATTTTTTTTTTATGGAAAAAGCTTGTCTTGTTCTGCACAGATCAGCAAAATATCTTACACTACTTTGTCTTACATATAAATGGGGAGGGTTTGGGGAAGCCTTTGCGTGATTTGGCCTAGCATTAAGGTGAAATAAGCTAGGAAATTACATAACCCTAATTCTTTTTTATAAGAATTACACCAAACACTAAATTGATAAATGATAGATTTGTAATAGAGTCAACATTAAGAAGATATTGCTTCTTATTGTAGTATATTTAATGACATTTTACCAATACAAATTGGCACTCTGAGATGTTATACGATTTGATCATCAAACACTTTCAAAGACTAGTTATCTGCAATGTAGACAAAAATACAATACCTGACAAGCATAAAACATGACATTTCTAAAGTGCCAGAATTTTGACGATTTTCGTAATAAAATGATGGCAGTTTTCATTTATTATGTGCCCTACCTGCTAAGCCGGAAAAAACGCACCGAGTGGCATTCCTCTAAGTGATTAGGGTAATGGAATCCATAAAGATCCACGATAAAGTTATCATGCTATACTAATAAACTATGCATTATGGTAAGCAATTACTTTATTATACAAATAGGGATATGGAATATAAAAACTCGGAAAAGATTATCAAGATGTTTGTTCTATGTTTGGATGCTACCTACTATCCCATATAAATGTCAAAGTTTAGATGTTTGTATATTTGTAAGTTTGTGTTGCGATCACGCTGCAACTGCTTATCCGATTTGGATGAAACTTGTGTATATGTATGTATACATATACTTCGTAATCCAACTTTTTATTCCGGAAAACCCGTCCCGTTTGATCCTGTTATCAAACGGGACGCGGACGAAGACGCGGGGTGAAGCTAGAGTATTATAAATATATATTTACAAAAAAATGAGTATCAATATGAGTATATCAGCAATCTAGTTCTCATAGTACAAGCATTACTTAGTTGGAAACTAGAGCGTTCTTGAAATTTGCCTTCGAGTAAAGAAAGTGAGGATAGCAACCGGCCTTGGTAATAAAAGTAACCGCAATATTTCACAAAAACTATCAGAAGCTTGCTATCTGAGAATATTGTGAAATGATCTGGAAACTCTAACAGGCTCCGCACAATTACTTTTATCGTTTCTTTTTCTTACGTTTTCTGAAACAAACTATATTTTTTGCTATATAAAAAACAGATTATTTTTTTGTGGTTAATTTATTTGCTAGTCGCTACCCAAACAAGCCATCTAGAACTCATCCTTTCAGTAGAAGTAAGAAAGAAAGAAAGAAAGAAAGAAAAATAGTTTATTGCCTTATAACATAAATTAGGGAGCTACTTAGACAGCTAGGTACCTACATAATGTGCATGCGAAACATAGATGTACCCAGCTAGAACGAATAACATTTCCATTTGGGTGCACTCGTAGCGCAACCTAACAATTCGTTAAGGCAAAGGATACCCCCTTTGCCTTAACGAATTGTTAGGTTGCTCAGCATAAATGCTATACGGACATCATGTCCGTATAGCGCTGATTTACAGTATACCCCTGGATTATGCTCGACAGGTGTTCGCCGGCTAGTAGAGCTTCTTGTGAAAAAGCTCGCCCCAAGAAGTACTACTTGCTCGCATTGCTGTATTCGGGTTTGAAGGGCATAGGTGCCAGTGCTATTAAAGGTAATAATAATAATAATTATTATTATTATATATTTATTGCGAACATGGGTAATTAACAGATGCCAGGGTTTTGCACAAAATACATTGTTCCGCCACATTCCGCTTTTGCATGCAATAGTAAAACAGTAGGTAGGTACATGAGACATAACATATTTACCTCTCTTTACGTAAAGGCAGAAAAGATTTAATTATCTTCCAAGAGTGAGCTCGTATAATCGAAATTCGGTTTATTGGTGAATAACCCCAAAAACTCAAATTCAAATGCAAATTAAAATCAAATTAATTTATTTATGCGAAACTCGTGTTATTCGTGCGTGACGTTACTCAAAATGTATTTTAAAAGCCATTGTTGATAGTATTCCTACAGTATATCGCAATAATACATTTATGTCGTGTGCTAATTGCATAACGTTTGCGGGACGTGCTAGTCCCGACGCGGGCTATAAGTGGATTACTCACTAAGTAGCTTATACAAAACATTGGTAGAATGCGGTTAAAGGCCCGTGCACACGATGACTGCGACTTGCTGTCACGGAGCGTTTTTCGTGACGATTGCATTTCCGAATCTGTATGTAAAGTTCCAATAATCTATACTTACTATTATAAAACTGTAAAAAAGCCAAAAACTAAAGTTAAAGATATGGATAAAATATATATTATGCAGATCTACTAAATAAACGATTCTGATTCCGAAAATCGAGTTTGCCTGTTTATATGTTTGTTTGTTCGCGGATCACGCCTAAACTACTGGAACAATTTCAATAAAACTTATACCATTCGGAAGCCCTTTTTCCGGATTGAAACATAGGCTATATTTTATTGAAATTAAAGACGTGGATTTTTAGATACAGCTTGACCTCTCTAAACCACAAGCCGCCTTTGGCACCGAGGTTCATCGTAAGCTGGTTGACAGATATTTTGGCGGAAAGTTTCGCACGCGTACGAAGTCGCGGGTATCAGCTAGTTATAAATAAAATGAAACGAAGTTAACTGCGTTCAATAGGAAGCGGTACGTTAATTGGCGGAATAAGTGAATAAATTATTCGTGCATTATTCATGCCGTTTACGGGCACTATAATTGCACCGAGCGAAGCCCCTATATTCTCTAGCTAGATTATATTAGATCACTAGATGCAGAACACTCATATATAATGTTTATACAGAGCCCGTAGTAGTCTTGTTGATCGAAACGAATATCGAAAAGCGATTTGCGAGATATTTTGTATGAAAATCCGATAAGCGCCTCTAGTGGATTTGCAAACGATTTTTATACAATTCTGCGAGTTCCCGATTCTTACTTACCGAAAATAAAATAAAAACTCAGATTATGGGCTCAGCAGAAGTGGGACAAAGATGCAATACACACTATGTGAAATATCTAAAGACATACTTTGTGATGCCTGCGTTTTTTTATAAGAATTTATGAGTTAATAAACTCGAAACCCCAACTTCAACTTGATCATGTTCCCGCAGTTGTAGTATGGCAGTCCTTTAATCGCCACTGAAAAGTCACAAGAAAACAAAATACGTAATTTCATGAACGGATTTCCGATTTTGATTTAAAAAAATTGGGACCAATCTGGAAGTAAACAAAAAGAATTTTTCAAATCGTTTCATAAACGACGGAGTCTGAGGAACGTGTAGCGCCATCTATCTCGCTACATGAGAACTATCCTAGATCGCGCAAACGAAGTTATCACGGAGTTTGAACATAAGTAATACTACCGAATACCATCCATTGGTCCTCGGACCCCGAGCCAAAGGTCGCTCGGCGTGGAAGATCTTCTATCTTCCGGGAGTTCTGTGGTAACAAACAAAAAAAATACAACCGAATTGAAACCTCCATTTGAAGTCGGTTGAAAAATATTAATTTTCCTTTACGCTGTTGACTTTACCATTAATTCGGGCCAATTTGGTAAACAGAGTCCTAATTGCACCGCTATTTAGAACTCCAAGCTGAGTCCGATAGAATCCCGATATTGAATTACCAAACACCTACGTGATTGGAAACTCTGAGTCCGCAAACGTGTGATTATGTATTCTGTGTCTTTAGTATAAGTTACACTTTCGGGAACTTCGGGAACTTCGGCGACTGGCATTTAGCTGTTGTAAAGTCAAGAAAACTTCAGTTTGAACGTTATAACAATGCAGCAGTTTTTTTACGTATTATAGGCAAACGTTTGCCCACAATATCACCTGATGTTAAGCGATGATGCGGTCGAAGGTCAGCACATTTGCCTATAAATTATAAAAAAAACACTAAGGCTCGTATGCCGATACATAAATCGTTACTCAAACATAGATTTGACTAGAGATTTTCATACAAAAATCTATGCTCGAGACGGTTCAGTTCTTGAGCAATAAATTATATATTCCAGAAATCCCCACTAAGAAATACCCACCAGTGGGGATAAATTTTTTTTTCCGGGGATTCCCACTGCTACCACGTAGCATGTCTACAACGTAGCAGTGGGGATATCTGGATTTTTTCAGCATTACGGGCCTAAATGAAAACAGTAACACAAGACCAGGCTGTGGCGCGGTTTGGGAAAGATTCACGGAGACTGCGACTGTACCTACTTACTTTATGACCTCCTCTCTTTCTCATTTTCCCAACAGATTTTAACCACGCCGCTTTCCGCTGTCGTCGAGAACGAGGCTTAAGTTTTAGTCGGCCTGCCCCAAAAGTTGGCGACTTTTACCTACAGTCATCAATAAGAATAACAGTTGTGCTGAATGTTTGGCAACCGTTGAGAGGGTATTGGGAAAGTTAGGCATTTCTACTTCACTTACGGAATAGTACTGTAAGTTGGTAATGGTTATTTTATGGTACATAGATGTTTGTTCTATGTCTGGGTGTTACTATGTATTATAAGTATGTATTTACAAAATAAAATGTATATAAGGATTCTATCACGAATCTAGTTCAAAGTCCAAGCTTTGCTTAGTTTGGGATTAGAGGGCGTTGTGTTAATGTCCGAGAATTAATTTATTTTGAAAATAGACTGCTGTTTTGAATTGAATCAAAATGGTCTTTTTTTTTTGGGCAACGCAGTTTAAAATATTTTTTAATTTATAAAGTACCTAGCAGGTATAGTGAAAGTAGAATGACCAGTTTATATAGTGAACTAACGGATAACCATGGATAAAATTACCTTAGCGCATAGTTTTTTTTAAAACAACTAAAGGTATGTGAATCGACATCCTACTAATATTATAAATGTGAATGTAAGTTTGTTTGTTACGCTTTCACGCAAAAACTACTTAACCGATCATCATGAAACTTTGTACACATATTCTTGGAGGTATTAGAAGTAATATAGGGTACTTTTTGTCCCAGAAAATTAACGGGATCTAATGGGACGCGAACGAAGTCGTGGGCAGAAGCTAGTACTACATACGGACATCCGTTAGTGAATATAGAACGCAAAAACAACTTTCAATATGTACAAAAGGTAACTAAAATGGAGCGTGTTTTGATCGAAATTTCAGAAACAAAGGACTCGAATTGTGTCGTTCAGCAAACGTGTTGAATATTGGATGCTATTCGATTTGGGACGAAACAGATTTGCCTACACCTGAAATGGATTGAATATTTGGTTTTTAGAATAATGTTTACCGTGCCACAGATCATATAATATTATACCGTGCTATGGGATAACAAAGTAAGCTAATTTAATTTTTCAATAAACTTGTGTTTATTTTATTTGTATTAGGTGCTCAGTATAACTACATCGTACGAGCGGTCCCCCATCCATTTGCTGATCGCGAGGAACGTTCTACATTTTATACTAGGCAAACGTTAGAGAAATCTTTATGTAAATACCGACTTTAATACGTAGCAATGCCTACGCTAAACCAAATACGTAAACGTCGTAGCATCTCCGTAGCACTAGCTACGAGATCGCTACGAGCTTATGAACAAGAAGCTCTTTAGGCTTAGTGGTAGCTGCTAGCCTGAGGTCATGGGTTCAAATCCAATAGAAACACTGTTGATAAGACTGAAAATTATATATTATATTTGCTGGGCCAATCTCTTCATCCAAAAAATCAAGTCATAATAGATGTTTGTTTTGTGTCTGGGTATTACTATGTATCCTAAGTATGTATTTACAAAAAAAAATGTATATAAGTATTCTATCAGCAACCTAGTTCCCATAGTACAAGCTTTGCTTAGTTTAGAACTAGAGGGCGTTGTGTGTAATGCCCAAGGATATTTATTTATTTAGATACTTAAATTGTTTTAATAGGTCTTGTAAGTAAAGACGTGGGTGTAAAAGTTGCCCCTGGCGTTGAATAAATCTTCTACAATTGATGTAAAGGCGACTTTACATTGGTAAGTATAGGGAGAGCTCAATAAGGTTTTCCCAAAGGGCACTTCCACGGGGCACTAATCGCCCATTAACGGATGACGTCACCGCCTCTAGCCAAGCCGGGAACAGTAAAACAGCTGGATTACGCTAATTGTACATAGAAAAAAACACTGACCTCGTAAAAAGCTTACTTATTTGGACCAGTTGAGCTATCTATAAATCGTTTATAAAGCTTGTACTATAGGAACTAGATTGCTGATAGAATACCTACTTATATACACTTTTTTTTTGTAAATACATCCTTTAGATACATAGTAACACCCAGCCATAGAACAAACATCTATGTTTGCCACACACTAATGTTTGGTCTCGGTGGGGATCGAACCCACGACCCGTGGCACAGAAGGCAATGCTACTACCGACTGAGCCACGACGCCTGTCAGTTCATGTGTATTTTGTAAATACTGTACTTTCAGATAAGTATGCGTATGTCTTAGCGTATATATGTATATCTTCAAAATTAAAATAAGGCCGCCCATTGTAGTTTTAACACAACCGATTTTGTTTTATTTTATATGTTTCGGTGTTTTTATAAACAATAAGCGTTTTCATTTATTCATTCATTCCAAGGTGCATTACGAATGTCCCAGCTGTTCTCCACAGTCCTACAAACTCGATGAAAGGGAACAAAGTAGACCATTTCTGTAAGTAAACCAAAGAACAAGATTTACATCGCAGCTGATTTCAACTTAATGCGCGCAATTCATTTTATTAGCCCATGAATCAGTGTCCATTAATTTTGTCGTGCATAAATCCTTTGTAAGCTAATGACATCGTGAAACGCTTTTTATGTAATGTTTTACGCGGAATGATCTGATAAAACGCGGAATAAAACAATGTTATAGCGCGTTTCTTTCAGTTTTCTGTTTCTTTAATTTATGGCCTCTGTCCGTCATTTCGACAGACAATTTTGCCAGTGTAAAGTGAAATATTTGAAATATTATAAGTCAAGTCATCGTCAAGTCGGCTGTCGTTTATCTTGAAGGCAAAATGGATATTTTTCTTCAAAACTTGGAGACGAACTTTCACATCCAGAGAAACCACTTACACACATTTATTCCAATGGCCGTATGTTACGACCTAAGTATTATTGGTTAAAATTCCATCAAAATTAAACAACAATACTCCCAATAATACAAAAAAAGTGCTAGGTGTTGTTTCAAAAAAATGACAAAACTAGAATCCTTTTAGTTTTCAGCAGTGACGCTCGCGCTGGGTTCTGAGTTCAGGATTTGAAGGGTCTCAGTGTAATTACAGGCACATGAGACTTAACATCTTTATGTCTCAGAGTGTTACTATGTATCTTGTGTAGGTATTTACAAAAATAAAATTATATAGGTATTTTATTAGCCATCTAGTTACCATAGTACAAGCTTTGCTTAGTTTGGGACTGGAGACCGTTGTGTGATATGTCCAAGAATATTTATTTATTTAGGTACTTCAAAATAATCTTAAGTTATACCTACTGTGTGTAACGAGTATGTTAAACAAGTATGTTCTTCAGCGATCACAGAAAAGAGAGACTCTTCTAACATAGGTTGTAAAACTTACAAGACATCCAAACCCATTTTTTTTTTAAATTTTGAAATTTTGGTCATCCTATATAGGTCATTGATCTAAAATGGAAAATGCCGATTATTAGCTTTGTTTGAAATCATTTAGAAAAACATGTCTCTTAACCTCATTATTTCAGCTACAAAGCAACATTATTTCTAATGGACTCTGAGTGCTGAAGCTGTACTTCTACTCAGTACATGATATCCCTCTCAGCGGTACGAGTGTAACAATACAATTGCACATTGGCGGATACCGACCACTACACGATAAAGACACGTCAATTTTTTTTTTTTTTTTTCAGCCGTGGTTTTCCCCCTGCAGGGCAAAGGCCTCCCCTCCCTCCACTCTGCGATTTAACGCTGTTACAGGCCAAGATGTTGAATGTGCATCGAGTTCATCGCGCCATCTCTTCCTGGGTCTTCCACGTCGCCGGGTTGCGCGCGGTGGGATCCACTCCGTGGTAGTTTTTGCCCACAAGTCACTTGACATATAAAATGCTGGAACAAAAATATCGGTGTCGGTGCCGACACGATGTGAAAGCGTCTAGTTGGTACCTTCGACGATATGTAGCTGTCGTGTCGTTAGCAGTGTGAAAATAGCTATAGTACTGCTTTCGACCCCGCAATAAAATATTATGATAGTACCAGTAGGACGCCTGTGGCTTCGCTCGCGTTTGCGTGAAGGATATTGTACCTTTCTGGGGGGCAATCGTTATCTCATAAAAACGTTTCGTTTCGTTTTCATACTAAATCATAGGTATTCTGTGACTTAATAGTGACATTAGGGCGTTTACTGCTGTCAAAAGCTTCTTGTTTTCGTAAATCTATAGCCACATCGCTTGACATTATGCTGGGCAGCGAAAGCAGTTCAGAGCTTGCGATATGGGGGCAGTACTCTTGAAAACACCACCTTTGAAAAATTTCTGTTTTAGTAAACTACTAGAATCCAAAATAAATCATCATCATCATCATCATCCACAGCCCGACCTTACCCACTGCTGGGCATAGGCCTCCCCAAGTTTGTGCCATCCACCGCGGTCCTGTGCTAGTCTCTCCCATTTACGGCCTGCTATTTTGACGATGTCGTCTGCCCATCTCGCTGCCGGACGTCCTACGTTTCTGTAGCCGCATCTTGGCCACCATTCAGTGGTCGCCTTACTCCATCTCTCCATCTCTCCAAAATAAATACAAGAGAATAAATCATAAACGCCCGCCGTCTGGTTATTGATTTTGTGAATTTTATGACCTCCCACCCAACAAAATCCCAAACTCCTACCAGATTTTATTATGAAAATTACTCCTCAGATTTTAAGTCCTGTTTACTTTACTTACTGGCGCCGTAATCTTATTAATCGCAAAAGCTTTATCTATTTAGATGGTGCTTCAGTCAGAGGTTGGCCTTTCTAAACTTGTAAAAACTTATTATTTCATTATAAACGCTAAAATCCCACGCTAATGTTTTATCTTCTAACATTTAGGAAAACCTATTATTTTGTATATTTTGTATAATTGGTATCTGGCCATCATCATCATTTCCCTGTCCTCATCCCACGCTAGGTGGGGTCGGGACAACATATTTTCTTATTCCACTCACTCCCATCATTCGTCAACTCTGAATCTACTCTTCTCACATTCATATCCTCTTTCACACAATCAAACCACTTCTTCTTCGGCCTTTCTCTACTTGCGTAATTTGTAATGGCCAATAAGGCACAAATTGATCGTAATCTAAAACTAAGACCGCCAAAGGGTGGAACTCCTTCTCGGCGTCTGTTTTCGAATACATATAATACGATGTTTTCAAGAGGAGAGTGAATAGGTTTCTTCTAGGCATATTTGCTACACCATCGAAAGCACCATGAGTTAGTAGGTGAGATTGCGGTGCAAGGTTCAAACCAAATCTTCATAAAATACAATTAGAACCAACACTTTGAACAATAAGTCAAGATTTATTATCTGTCTTTTATATTATACTGTAAAATATAACTTTCATATTTAGGTTGTATCTTTGGTTTGTTTTGCTTGTTAACTTTAGAGTTTGGGGCAAACCTTGCTCAAAATTGTATGAAAATAAATGGTTTTAATCATTATACTATATAAAGCTAGACTACCACTCATTGACTGACTGATTGACATGCCCGGAGAGACGGAAAGAGTGGAAACACACCAGAGTGATGTACTACGAAAATGTATATAAAACTCTTTTGAAGCTGACTTAGAATCAACGCACAACCTAAACTATAAGTCCTAGAGGTATGAAATTTGGAGGGTAGTATCCTTATATAGTGTAGGGGTGCAGTATAAAAATACTTGCAGTTTTTATATGCAGAAAATCGTTTGGAAAAGCGAGCCTGATATTTTCTTTATACTCACTTTCTCTACTGATGTGGGTTTCGGTGACAAATATCAACGAAACATGCATCAATAATAAATAGGCCTTTACATCTATTGAAGATGATTTATACAGCGTCAGGAGGCAACCTATGCATCAATAGAGAAAGAGTAGATCTAAACAAAAATTGCGAATTTTCAATTCTAACTTTTCAACACGGGCTCACGTAGCGATGGTTTTTAAATAGATTTTGCAGAAGTACGCTTGTGTAGCAACAAGCCATAAAACAGTAGGTAACACATGTTAAGTAGAGCAACAGCAAAGCCGAGTAAGTGGATGAGGCGGCTTCGGAAGCCCCGCGCGCCTTCGCCTTAATACCTTCGTCATTGTGTTCATTTATAATTGTTAATCACACTGATGTCTGACGTACAATTCCACCGAATCCAGATGCTGATACTTGAGTCTAAGAGCAGCTGCACCTTCATCAGAGATTAAGTTACTCAGTAAATAATCATAACTGACATAGATTTGAAACTCACTCAAGCTGAAACAATAGTTTCGAACCAGGAAAGTTTTCATAACCAAGTGTGATTGATCTATCAGCTCTCGTATCGTAAGCTCTGAACTGCTTTCGCTGCCCAGCATAATATCAAGCGATGTGGCCACAGATATACGAAAACAAGAAGCTTTTGACGGCAAAAAACGCGCTGAAACGCGCTAATGTCACTATTTAGTCAGAGAATACCTATGATTTAGTGTAAAAATAGGTCAGTTTTAAGAGAACGATTGCCCCCAGGTGGCTGTTCTACGCTCCGTCTTCCCCCTTATGGTCACAATTCGAGACCTTTTCATTTCTCCGCTATTGTTAGTTAAATAAATAAATAAATATTTACGGAAACTTAACAAAACGCTTTCTAGTCCCAAACTAAGCAAAGTTTGTACGATGGAAACTAGATGGCTGATAGAAAACATACATACATTTTTTTTTGTAAATACATACTTATAATACATAGAAACACCCAGACATAGAACTAACATCTATATTTTCACACAAATGTTTGTTCTCGGTGGGGATGGAACCCACGACCCACAGCACGGAAGGCAGAGCTACTACCGACTGAGCCATGACGCCTGAGTTCTGTGAGTTTTATAGCCTTCGCAACTTCAACTTACTAATTTTGAAAGTTCTATCATGACCTAACTTCCACAGATTTTCTAGTCTGAAATCACGTAATAAAACTGCGAAGATAGTAGGTACTCTCCACAGCCCATTGAGGTACCAATAAAAGAATTCTTTTTCTTAGTCGCCAGCAAGGTAAAAGCTTGCACGTAGATCGTTTAAAAAAAGTATTACGTGAACGTGATACCGCCGTGGTTAAACGAGTACTAGCTCTGCCCGACCCCGCGCCGTTAGCATTAGTTCCTATCGAGCCTCGAGAGAGTTTGTATTCAAATGTAGTGGTTTCTTCTTTACTTCATATCATTAAATCTTTTTTAAATTCTTTTAGTTTTTACAAAGATATGTAAATCTTTATTGATCACCCCATGGAACTATTACACATAATTCCACGTTGCTATTTCAAGCTACTTTTGGATGGAACTGTCTGTAAGTCAGTTGGAATCATGGTCATGTCAAAAAATATTCTTGAATTGAAAATTTTATTCGCATCAAGCAAAATATAAGACTTGCCAGACCATCATAGTTTATTCCTTCAAAAAATATATTTCTAGTATGTATCAATAGCGTCCCAAACTGGTGCTAAGGTTACATAAGAGTGTTTGCCAGAAGAAATGTCCCATAGGCCCTTAACGGCAGTAATGAGCCACGTTTATTGGGAGTGCTCAGCCCTGGCGAATGGACCGAGCCAAAAGGCTTTAGGACAGAGGAATAATTCATAAGCACTTGTATAGTACAGCTGATATGTAACTAGGTAAATACGGATGAAAGTGATGTTAACAACACTGGCTTTAGAAGAAAATGAACGCTGCTAGGACAACTAGTAGAGCATCAAGCTAAGCTGGCCGTTTCATCACCAGACAGATTTCAACTTAATCAAAGAATAAGGTTTAAATTGTTTACCGCATTTACTTTTAAGATTACACGTAACTGTATTTTTTTTAATAGTGCTATTTGAGGTGATTAAAAAATATTGTCCATCTATCAATCTATAAAAAAAACATTGTTTAGTAAATATGTCCGTTGTATGATATGAAGAGCTGCGCCAATTCCATCTAGTCAAAAGCCGCCAAAACGGCTTAATCATTTGTTTAATGGTAATGATATACTTGCCAAATTTAATATAAATTTTTTTACTAAAGTATAAAGGTACTAAATCGTAAAGTCCAGAATAAAGTGTCCTCGTGCATGTGAAGAGACGCTATGTATTGACACCGATTAATCACACGAAACCGTACTTATGTCAACAAGGTCTAGTTCAATCAGGGATTTTAGAGAAATTGACACCCAATGGAGTAGTTTCGGGTTTAGTAACGAGCGTCTCGTAGTTTAGAGGTCATTTTGATAGATTGAAGCTGTTAACATTTCAGGGTTCAGTTTCTGACTGAAGTATTTTCAACACGTGTAAAAAAGTTGCCCCTAAAACTTGATAAACCATTTTGATTAGAATTTTTGCCTACTTTTTGAAGGTTAAAAGATTGCGGATTAATGCAGATAAGAAAATACCGTTGAATTGTTAACGAGAAAAAAACAATACAGTGTATCATATTGGCTCACATTTAAATAATTTGCATTTTTGTAATTGTTAGGAGTTCTAAATCAATACCAATGCTTAAATTATTGCCATCTCTTACTAATGGGTAAGGAAATAAAAGAGGCAGGGTAATTTAGTGGTGTTTATAAGTAACGTTTCAGTAATTATTTTTATACCTAAGGTAAGTAGTTTTTCTTCAATATTCGGGCGTCAGGCATGTTTATAACCGACTTCAAAAAAGAAGGAGGTTCTAACCTCGATTGTATTTTTTTATGTGACAGTTTATATTTTGCTTGCAAACGCAAACTGAAGACCAGACGACATTAGGCTATATTATCAAAAAAAAAAATATACACCAACCACACTGTAACTCATTTCTTCACTTGAAATAAAGCTTGATACAACCCTTCCACAAAAGTACAACGGTAACAAACTCCTCTGTAATTCGACGAGTGGATCTTTTCAGGTACCACACAAGTGACGTCACCGCCGCTTATAGCAGACTATATCAGCCGCTTTGAACCGCGCCACTGGGCCGGAAGGGACCCTATTAATGGAATGTATGAAAATATAAGATAACATTTATGTTTCACGGCCGGCCTGATTATTGAGAATTAGCAGAGGTTTTAGTCAAATTACGTGGTTCATTGAAGTGGAAATACTTGATTCTGTTGGCGGCGCACATAGACCTTCTGATGTATGTGTGAAGACTAGGTACAGTCCACGGTTTCGCAGAGATAACTATTTAATTTTTAGCTTTACTTTAATTTTTCACCCTATTTTTATTTGCCAACGCCTCATCACCGTTCCTGCCCGTGTGTGACCTTACCATACGAGCCATTTACTCCAAAATGATCTTTACTGTATATACTACATTAAAATCCAGTGATTGGTCTGTGAAAATTCTATAACCTAAGCGTCCTTGCAATTCGCAGCATACAAATACAATATACAAAATCGTTTATTTATACAAAAGTGTACATGACAGGAGTAGGCAATCATAATAGCATAAATGTTGACTATTCCGTGCAAATGACCACTGCCTGCGTCCAGGGAACGCGTTGAATACACTCACTGGTTTATTGCGCACTGATTTCTGGTTTGATTCCCTCTGGGACCTTGATTTGTGTATTTACAAAAAGCTGGTATTTACGCGATGAAGCGAAGCATTGTTCCTCTGTCGCGTCACGTGATAATCGTCATCAGCTCGTTTGTCCAAAGCTGGATATGATAGTTTAGGAGAACTCTATCATTTATTTCTTGTGATCAAGAAATCCGTCGTACAGAAGGACCCGTTTTTCGCTTCTGCTGGATTCGTCGTAATTTAAGAATCTTCAATATTATGTGGTATTCATTCTACAAGTTGTATGTATGGCCACACTGGCTTATCTATCTATCTATTCGGCCTGTATGCACCCACTGCTGGGTATAGGGCTCTTGTTTAGTACGCCAGTCTCTCCGGTCCTGCGCGAGTCTTCTCCACTGCCTAACTACAGCCACAATATCATCGGACCATCGGGTCTGCCTCGTGGTCTTTGAGCGTCCCTTGGCCACCATTCCGTAATCGCTGTGGTTTATCTTCCATCATTCCTTGCCACTGGCCTACTTCATAAAAAATGCTGTTTTTTACTCGTTTAAATGGATGAATTGACATCGGTGAAGTTCAAACGGAAACTAGTCTACATACCCGGGGTACCATACGGCTCAGTGGAGCAGAATCGTGTACTAATTCGATTGAACGTTCTATAACCCAGTGATCGACTGGGATATATCATCATTCATCACTACTTAGTATACGGCAGTTTCCATATCATTGAAGGAAAGAAGGAAAGAGAGGAGGGGGAAGACCGCGTAAAAGCTATGTGAGTCAACTGAAAGAAAAGATCGCTGTCATGTCGTATATGGGACAAATGGTGAGAGCTGCATAATTACACCGACCAGAGCTAAGCTCTTAAGTTAGAAGAGAATAGAGTTTCTCAGCATGTCTGTCTGTCTGTCGAACAATGACATTTACCTACTTACACAATGGAATATCGAGATTTCTTGCAACATTGATGAGGGTTAAACGAAAAATTGCTACTAGTGTTATCGGTGTTTCTAGGCGACGGTGACCGCTTACCATCATGTCTGTTTACCGTATGCCGTTTGACTACTATTTACATTAAAAAAAACTGAGCAATGGATGTATGCTACAAAAAATATAGACAAAACACTCATCTGCGAGTAGCAGCTTGTACTAATATTCTTAGCAGTGTGATACACTGTGTGATTCGGCCTACAGCGACACAGTATGTAACTCAATCTCCTGTATTTCACTATCAGATCACCCGTAATCTGGCGTATCTAGTGCAGTCTAGTTCCGTGCTTCTGTGACGTCATCATGACGTCGACACGGCACTATTTCGGTTAATTTCCGTACGGAACTTAGGGGATTTACTTTCTGGACTGGAAATCAAGCCGGACAAAACCCAGGCACATGAACCAATCAGCAAACCCAAATTGGTAAGGATTGTGGAATGTGAAATGAAATATGTACATTTATTTAATACCCATTGGGTACATATACTAAGAGACAAAGGAGAAAAAGTAACAGTCAGAAAGGAAGGTACAAACAAAGTATTAGGAAAGTATCTACAGCCAGCGTAACGTCCACCCAAGTACATCACATAGCCGGGAGTATGTATGCACATAGGTTCTAGGCAGCACAAGGCGGCCTACTCTAGGCACCCATCATGTAAAGTAGTTACTTCATCTTGGTCGTTTGTAGTAGGTCGATTATATTAGGCAAAATAATTGTTAGTTTCGTCACCTATTTTCTCCCAAATTAATCACCCCAAGTTCACAACCCATCCCCCGTGAAAGTTGTAACAATGCTTTGAGTTTCGTCCAGTTATTGTACGGCTTTGGGTCTGAACAGGGGAGTGCTCTTTTCTGTGCTTTTTGCAACTGTTGGATACTGTAATTTTTTTGTAGCTTCTTTTGTTTTGTGGGCATTCTGTCAACGCAATATTCACTGAGCACAAATTGTAATTGATGATTAAACGAACCTTTTTGGTGTTTTGGTATCATAAATGGATAAAGATTTTATTATTCTTACATGTGTACTCAATGTTTGTCTATGATGTTCGTGTGTGTGTAAAAGGGTAAAAGTGGATAGTTATAAGTTGTACCTATGCCTGCTTAACGCTATACTTTCTAGTCCCCGTATCGTAAGCTCTTGCTTTCGCTGACAAGCATAATGTCAAGTGTGTGGCTACAGATATACGAAAACAAGAAAGGTTTAACGGCGCACTGAAACGCGCTAATATCACTCACAATACTTATGATTTAGTATGAAAACAGTTCAAAAAAACCTGCCAGGCTTAAACTTGGCAGGTTTTTATGAATAACGATTGCCCCCCATACACTATCCACCTCGAGATGTCCACAGGTGTCTCCTTACAATCCATTTGAGTATGTGAACATATTCACAGGAATATTTACTCAAACATAATTACAAACCACATTTGCCATGTATTTAGATCTGCTTGTAAACATGAAACCAACATGCTTACACATCCAATTACAGCCAGAACAATGCGCCCGCATCACATACCTACCTTAAATTAGGTACACGCGTGATTATACAAATTAGGTGGGTCGCCAATTACTCTAATAATTAGGGTTGCCGGTGAAATTTGTGGAATTTACACTGAGGGCGAAAACAGGACTACTATTTCTTGCAGGATCGATTATCGCTGGTATTTGTTTTTTTGTGATATTTTTTAATGAAAACGCGATGATACAAGGAATATAGAAAATTACCTGACATTGAGTTACTCTGCTTATGAGAGCTGTTCATCCCTCAGAAGTGTAGGTTTTCACTCAAGTGTGTGTCATAGCACCAATACCCAATTCTCGGTTCAAATAGATTTTCAGTCTGTTACACCTGATAGTAAATTACAATGAATCGACGGTCTAGAAAACCAATATTCAGCAAAACTTAATGTTTAATTTGTGTACATTTTAACGTATTTAAGAGCTACGAGATAGTAATAAAGAAACTACCCTTGGGACAAAAATCCACGTGACCCAGGGGAATGTGCAGGTTCTAATCGCCAATTAATTAATTTGTAGTAATTTCCCGGAGAATCGGTATCGTAAATAAGCCGTCTGTGATCACGAAGAAAATGATTTTACCAAATTGGTTTCCGAGATTCGATTAGAGGTTTAGCGAAATGCGACTGAAAGAAAATGTTCCTCCTATTATTGAAGAAAGTCTTTCTTGACGAAATATTGAATTTCCTATTTCAATACCATTGTCAGGCAGAGTGACATCAGGGGGATCTACTTGTTCTGTCACTTTTTACTTACAAAACGAAAGAAAATAGATACGGTGCCAAATTTGTTACATGGTTTAAATTGCTTAGTATAGGTATGTACTGTATTGTTCAATAATTCTGTGCCCAATAAAAATTATTATTATTATTATTAAAAAAAAAAAAAACTTATTTATTCACAAAGAAAATTACAACTAATACAGTATTTACAATATTTACAATATTTACAATATTTACAAAATACACATGGAACAGTTGAGCTATCTACAAACCGTTGCAAACGATTTATAGATAGCTCAACTGGTCCAAATCAGTACCAATCGGAAGCGTGCCCAAGACACTGGCTGCATTGCCGCGCTGAATAGCAATGCTGATACGCTGGCCTAGATAATCACCAGCCCTCGGGTCACGCGTCGCTTCGACTAGACGCCCTGAAAGAATTTTGAAAACCCGGAGGGAAAAAATATAAAAAAAAAAAAATATAAACAAAAATGGTATAGCATGGTATGGACACGTAATGAGGAGGGATGAAAGTCATATTACGAAAAGAGTTATGAATATGAGTGTGGCATGGGTGTGCAAGTAGAGGAAGGCCGAAGAAGAAGTGGTTGGATTGTGTGAAAGAGGATATGAATGTAAGAGGAGTAGATTCAGAATTGACGAATGATAGGAGTGAGTGGAAGAAGAAAACATGTTTTGCCGACCCCACCTAGCGTGGGATAAGGGCAGGGAAATAATGATGATGACAGAAAAAAAAAAAAACAATATTGATATAATTTTATCAAAGAATTTTATTTTGTGACGCTGATGTATGATGAGTATGGTCTGAAACCATAATATGGTCGAGGAAAACAAATACAAATTCTTTATTCCATAATATTGACAACGTTGACTTTCAAACGCCCAATGATCTGACAAGACGCTGCATCCAAAACTACAGGAAACATTGTCCCTTATTGCCTTATTATGAGTCAACATTTACTTTAAAGGTGGCATCACACTTCTGCGGAAAACCTTGTTCGGTAGCGCTTTAAGACGCTTCAGGTAAGTATACTTTAGAGTTTTTTTACCTAAACAACTGTAGGTAAGATAATGTAAATAAGTTATGCTTTGTAGTCAAATTAGCACGCAATGAACCCTGTAGACAGATATAAATATTCATTTATTTACTACTTGGCACACAACGTACATACAAAACATATAGATAGGTACAAATTAAACAATAATAACTAAAATAGCTAATTTAAACAAATATTACAGGCACATGAGACTTCAAGATTTTTACGTCTCAGAGTGATGGACGCATTGTTATAGGCAGAAGTTACTACTTAACATCAGGTGAGCTATCAGCTTGTTCCATGACTTTTATCATAAAAAAAATAAAAAAAAATAACATAAATTGGTTAAACGTAATAAGTATCAACAGTACAAAATCACATTGGCAAAAGGATAAAATGTGTAGCAGTATATTTATAAGCACACAATACAGTCACGAGGAAAATGTTCAGGAAGCGTATTGTAACCTCTTATAGATCAATTTGACATTTGAGGTCTCGATCGGAAACAAAATGCGACCTCCTTTTATTTTTTGGCACAGTTGTGAGGAAAATGATTGACCTCATGTCTATTGTGTATGGTTCATGCTTCCACTAGCCGTGGTACCAACAAATACAGCACGATTTTCGACCTTATGTCGACCTTGTTAGATACTAATACCGTTTGATGACTTCAGCGGCGTAGGTGACTGATTGAGACGTTAGGGCTCTCTCTCACTAGGACACAAGTGGCGGTGCAACCAGTTACAACAACTAACAAAATGTATACAGCCGTATGGATGGTAGGTACCTCAGTGTCCGCTTGGTTACGCAAAATACGCAAGCAATTGGTTGGTTTTTTGAACCAATTTGAAGTGGTTGCATCGCCATTGGTGTCTAAGAGAATATGACAGGTGCTCAGAGAAACCTAGTTGTAGGTTAGGTCTATGTTTCTCTATCTAAAGTGTGTATTTGCTACCTTATTAACACCTTAACACTGCAGTTTGCAATATTAAAGATCATAATTTGCATGTGACTGTATGAACAAAGACTAATATTTACCTAATAATATTAATATTAGTAATATACAGGGTGTTACCAGACCACTTCCGAAAACGAAAAGGGGAGCTACAGCACACCAAAACCCATCCAAAAAAAAATCAGTTATCCTGAAAAATAATTATAGCCGGAGAAAACAATGTTTAAAGATTTGTATTTATTTCGCCAGCCCGCAATGTACGCATTCACGTAGGTAAGGTCGAGGCGTAGTACTATTATTTATTCTGTGTCGTAAGTGCCTACTAACGTAGATAGGTACTAACGTAGGTCGCTCGCACGTCGCGTACTTGAATGACCCGCGATGAACTCTCAGCTGTTCATGCTGTAGTAGACGTAATCTGCGTGCTGCGTGTACATTGCTGCTTTATTTATTTTATTTGTTTTTTTTGCTTTTTTAAATGAGATAATTAGGTAGATATGTCTTATTATGTTGTACTGTGTGTATGTAACTAGAAAAAAAAATTAAAAAGAGATAGTCAAGACAATTTTTTTTTCGCTTAATGTTTTCAGTATCATGGTCTGATTGGAACCTCCAAGTTTTCGGAAGTGGTCTGGTAACACCCTGTATATGACCAGATAGCAACATGTTTTTTTTTTAATGATAATAGTATTGGAACAAGCTGATAGCTCACCTGATGTTAAGTAGTAACTTCTGCCTATAACAATGCATTACCTCACAGAGCAAGTCCAATGAGGACGTGCCCTGTAAGGCAATGCACTGCGTCCATCACTCTGAGACGTAAAGATCTTGAAGTCTCATGTACCTGTAATTACACCGGCGCCCTTACCCTTCAAACCGGAACACAGCAATGCGAGCATCGCTGCTTGGCGGCAGAAATAGGTACGGTGGTAGTACTTCCCCGGACGAGCTCTCACAAAGAGCTCTACTAGATACTACTTTTACGAAATTTACTAAACAGCATTGCCACATGGTTAATTTCCTTCTTAAAATCTTAAACATAAAACGATATTAAAATGTTTCAGTCGTAGAAGAGTAAAATACGTCGGCGGTATTACTCCTGCTTCAAAAAGAGGTTTGGTACGTTTGATCGTAAAATAAATTAGGGATTCCAACATCAAGGGCAGTCCAAATGCTTGCAATTTGAAATTCAATTCGAAGTCTCCCGTAACTCCTTAGCACGAGTTTGCAGTTCTATTACTTTTATAAGGTAACTTATGACTATCACGATTCGCAGTTTTTGTATGGGCAAAAGTAGTTTTCGACTAACGAAGACTATTTTTCGTCATACAAATATTTTCAATATCACTTTTCAAGCACCAACCAAATCAAATTCAGAGTACGAGCTTTGCAGTGGCCATATGAAGACCGACTTGACAAGACGTGTGCAGCGCAACGACAGAGCTCTCATACATATTACTGCGTGTTTCGACTAAAAACATTCACAATAAAACCTTCACAGCACAATCCTTACAAACGATTTGTTATTACAATCAAGAAAATCCTTAAAACCATCAGCACAAGATTCAAAATGTCACTGCACAAGGTTTGGCGGTGGAAACGCAAATCGATATTTTCACAGAGTTGTGCATGTTTTATTGTGAATATTTTGCAGTGGAAACGTACGGTAATAATGTTTTTTTTCCGCTGTTCATGACTTGCCATAAGAGAGACTTGGGAAACACAAGGCTGCCTAAAACTACCGTTAAATCCTCGGATTTCCCCATGTTTTAAAGCTCGTAACGAAAAACAGCCACTGCGAACAGCTCAAGGCGAAACTTACCTATTCAAAAACCGGTAGGCATAAAACTGATGCAATTGAGAAACTTGTGCTCAGTATACTGATCTGTCGGTTTGTATCAGTCCCACTTGTTTTAATGACACCACTCAATTCCATCGAGTCTCGTAAAAACGAGTTGCGGCCCAAAAGTGCGGGTTTGTAACACCGAGTGAAAACAGCGAAGTGAAAGAATATATTTCTTGTTTCACAGAGACCTAAGCTTGGGTTAAATGTGGAAGATAAACTGGAGCATAATTTTGCGCGCGCCTTTTTCGCTCCTATAGTAAGAAATGACGATGTTTTGTTCGCTCAAACGCTGAGGCGTTTTTATAACGTAATTTTAAATTGCTAGATAGCCGCGAATTTACGCGAGCGATTTTTTTGACAGCCCTATGTCACAGAATAAAAATATACAGTCTGTGGCGTCGAGCGGATAATTAATGATAATTCTTACACTGTGGTTACATCATCGGGATGCGGCAAACAATGCTCTTTCATATGAATTGTTCATTAATTTAACAAAACTATTCGTTGTTTTGCATAGTTTCGGACTAGATAGAGGGCTTTGTGTGAAATATACATGGATATTAATTTCTTTATGTTTAGACACATACAATTTGTACTGTGGTAAATCACACCAAATCCGGTTACACTGTATTTTTTTGTATTCTGAAAAAAATCCTAAATGCCACTGGTACATTAAACGTGGTCTTTGAAAACTTTTCTAAAAAAAAGTTGGATCGAAACTGGTTTGGATATTTTCCCAACGAATTACAATGTGACTCGTTCGGATGTATCTCGTTAGGAACCCATCCGGCAAGCTAATAATTGTAACAAAAGTATTCTCCACGTGATAGGAAAGAGCGAGAAAATTCTCTGAATCTTAATAAAGCAAAAGTAGCAATCTAAACCTAACCTAAGCCCAGCTTAGAGTGACATAATACGGGCCTCATGCGATTGTAAACGATATCCTTATTACTGACGCGTGGCATCCGGTGATCCTGAAGGTCTCATCCGCAAAAATACGAAATCTGACATTTGGCTTACACTACGCGGTCACCTAACTAGACTCCGCGATGGTGTGGGTTTGCCGCGCAGTGCAATCCAAAATATCATTGCGAACCTTTCTTTATCGTTTTGTAGAGCTCAAATTTCGAATGTAGACGTGCCAATAATCGCAATTCATGCCCCATCCTCGTATCTAAAGGGATAAGACTAGCGATTGTTGAATTTTTTCTTACGATTTCTTTTAAACTTTCGTTATCTTGGTTACGATAAGTGCGTACCCACATAACCATTACGATGCCTTCCAGAGACAATAGATTTTCCATTGTTTCTGGGCTCCAAAGAGATTTGGAAAGTTTACTAAAATAAAATAACACCTTTTTTACAAAACTTTTTTTACACAAAAATACCTACTTTTTCCTGAATATACCGCGACAAGGTAAGTAGGTGCAGGTACCTATCAACCGAACTCTTTATTTTATAAACATTTTGTACTTGCATTTTGCGCTTTTTGTTATTTCGGCATTTTCAGACTGCGAATATTCTCTACTGACTTCATGACCGTTGAGTTTGAACTTTCGTCTACAACATTTCTACTTTAGAATTTATTGTTGAAAGTTAAATATTATTTCAATCAAGCCAATTGAATAAAGAGTAGGTAAATAAATTATTTCAACCTTGAACTGCGTAAATATTATTTTTCCATCCGCGCAGGAGCTCATTTCAATTTCAATTTCAATAGCCTTTATTTAACAACTAATCTAATCTAAATATTATTTTTTGTTTGACAACGGTAGTGTTGGTTGAGGTTGTTTTGCTTTTCAGCATAGGCCTCCCCCAGGCTCTTCCAAAGTCGCAGGAGTCAAAGGCAAAGGTCTTCCAAAGTCAAAGGCGCAGGAGCTAGTTGATAATAAATAGTAATAAACTTTATCTACGAAACGTATCGCAATTCAATATCAAGAGATCAACGTTTCGAAACGTTGATTAAATTTCCGAACGAATTCAACAACCGTCGAATATTAAGTAAGGGTACCTTCATTTTTCGGATGGACATATTCCAATTTCGAATTCGGCCAATGGGAACGGGATTAATCAAATAATAACTGGTTGAAACCGGTTTAGGCGGTTAATTACTTGCTTTTACGAATTTACGCTGAACTCAACAAGGCTAGTAGCCGAACAATAGAGTAGGATAATATTTAACCTCAATTGTTCCACTTTGCAGAATGAAAGAGGTTCGTTTTATAAATTGCTCGGAAGGAAAAAATGATTTCGGTTCATTGTCTTTATTTTTTATACACCGACTTCAAAAAACGAGAAGGTTCAAATCGTCTGTATGTTTGTAGATGATGTAGGTACTTTCAATCGTTATGATATCTTAGAGACAGGGATTTTGTAATAGTTCTCTCTTTATTTAACTACTAATGTAGAAAGAGAACGCTCTTAGCGATAAGACCTCCCATTATACATTGTAATCCACTGTGGTGCTTATCATCATCATCAATCATCATCATCATCATCAATATATATAAAACTCTTTTGAAGCTGACAGAGAATCAACGCACAGCCTAAACCATAAGTCCTAGAGGTATGAAATTTGGAGGGTAGTATCCTTATGTAGTGTAGGGGTGCACTAAGAAAGGAAATTTGAACAGTCGCACTCTAAAGGGTCTAGAACGCGAGCAACACCGCGGGCGACGGCTAGTCTATTTGATATTTATAAGAAAATTTGGTATTCAGAAGTTAAAATATACAATGAAAATGAAAGTGTAGAATATCATCGTATTCATACAAAAAAGAAGTATTCCACATGACGGATTCACAGAAATAACATTATCTCGTAAAAACTTAACATAAACTCGAGAAAATTGTTTTTGCTTCTTGTAATTCATATGAATGATTCAAAGTAGGCACTGCTTCTAAAAACAAGACAAGATACATAAGCGACTTGTCGGTGTATCTGTATATTACATTCTTCTAGTTGTAGATTTAACCAAGAATACAGTTTTTATAAGTTTTGAAACCCTCTTTACTTTTGTACCTACTTTTCCTACCACTTACTCTGTTCTGCTCCTTCCTGTCTGACTTACTTTCTTTTCTCTCTATTGTATCTGTGCGTTTGTACCCAATGGGTTGAATAAATGTATTTCATTTCATTTTTTTTCATTTCTTTCATAATAAATTCCGATTCCGAAAAATCCGTTATTAACAGCGTAAATTTGGGATTGTCAGAATTGGGCTAAAAAATAAGCAAAATTTTAAATTATTAATTTACACTTGACTAATCATATGGACCTACTAGCTGTCGCCCGCGGCTTTGCCTGCGTATACGCATTATTTGGTTAAAATCTTTGATTCTAATTATAGACCCTTTAGGGTGCGACTTTTTAAAATTACTTTCTAGGCTGCGTATTGATTGTCAGTCAGCTTCAAAAGAGTTTTATATATTTAGAGATCTATCCTAAACTTGGTTAAGAGATGCACAAAAAAGAGGACGCTCACATAAAATAAAGGAGGAATATACTCAGTCATCATCTTATGTATCATTCTGATGATGTTTCCTACTAACTTTCTATCTACTACCTCGTCTAAGTGAGGCTGAAGATTGTGTACAAACCGCGGGCGAACGCCAGTGCAAATGTTATTTCTCGGAAGCTCATAAGACATTACGCGCAAGACGTTTTTATTAATATGGAAACGTGTTACGTTCTCGGCATACGAGGGGTTAGGTGAGGTTATTGCAATCTCAAGCTTCACATGCAAGCTAAAGTCGAAGCCAAATTGACGCGTAAAGTAAACATGTATCTTTATTTAACACTAGCTGTGGCCCGCGGCGTTGCTCGCGTTCTGCCCTTTAGAGTGTGAAGTTTCAAAATTTATTTCTTAGTGCACCCCTACACTACATAAGGATACTACCTTCCAAATTTCATACCTTTAGGACTTATGGTTTAGCCTGTGCGTTGATTCTCTGTCAGCTTCAAAAGAGTTTTATATATATTGACTAGCCGGCTCCCGCGGCGTTGCTCGCGTTAGAGTGTGACTTTTCAAAATTCCTTTCTTAGTGCACCCCTACACTATATAAGGATACTACCTTCCAAATTTCATACCTCTAGGACTTATGGTTTAGGCTGTGCGTTGATTCTCTGTCAGCTTCAAAAGAGTTTTATATATATTGATGATGATGATGATAAATGATGCGTAAAGTTAATGTGTATGTTTTAGACATTCTAAGTTTCATATCATCATCAATATATATAAAACTCTTTTGAAGCTGACAGAGAATCTAAGTCCTAGAGGTATGAAATTTGGAGGGTAGTATCCTTATATAGTGTAGGGGTGCATTAAGAAAGGAATTGTGAAAAGTCACACTCTAACGCGAGCAACGCCGCGGGAGACGGCTAGTAATTTATAAGTTTAAAAACTAGAAAACCCGACTTCAATTTGATTACCTTACAGTTTCATTATCAGATGATGATGATGACGTCAGTTCATTTGAATTGTTCTATTGATCGTAAACACCAATGAAAAGTCACAGTAAAGCAAAATACGCACTGTGCATGAAGTTCTGCTTATTTAACTGCCAAACTGCGGACCAAATCGATTCATAATTCTGAGAGACAAACATTATGTAGATCAATGAAGCAATGAATAAATAAATTATTTATTTTCTGATTTCTTCATAATAACCTGCCAACATTATACAAAAATTACCAAAAACTATATTACCATAACGTCCAAACAGGACTTTGCGAACTTTTCAAACAAACATTATTGATTCAGCTCTTTCATAAATATTTTTCTATTTTTTCGGTAGTCTTGTCGGCACACAGTTGGGCAAAAGCAAACCCAACTCTTTCCCTTGCTGTAGGTATCTATTTTATCTCGAACATATAAATATCTCATAGGTAAACATATAATTTACAATATTCAGTGTAATTACAGGCACATGAGACTTCAAGATCTTTACGTCTCAGAGTGATGGACGCAGTGCATTGCCTTACAGGGCACGTCCTCATTGGACTTGCTCTGTTAATGCATTGTTATAGGCAGAAGTTACTACTTAACATCAGGTGAGCTATCAGCTTGTTCCATTACTTTTGCCATTAAAAAAAAATTCACAGCGGTTTGTAAAAGCAAACGCGATTCTAACTTGAAAAAGTTTTCTCACGTATTTTCTCCAATTTCTCAAGGTTTCGTAGTTTCTTCAGCTTTTCAAGGTTTCGCGAAAGGGAATGCCGCATAATCGATATTCTGGAAACTTACCTGTAAAAAGAAAAAAGCGTTTTAGAAAAAGTTTCCAACTAAGTGAAGCTTTTACGAAACGCGACCAAAGAAACAAATAAAAATGACTAAAAAAAAAGAATGACGACTTTAATTCTTATGCACAGCAGCACTTGGATATTATCTGTTAAACTAGTTAGTTATATAGGAAGAGTTAACTGCTTAACTGCTGCTGTGGCCCATAAGCTTGTTCCACTAGTTATTTACCCGACTACAGCGAAAAAGGAGGCTACTAATGTATTGTTGTTTAAGTTTAGGTGGCATACGACCACGTCTATGCTCTGAACATAACTATGTACATAATAAATTCAGATTACAATATTTTCTTGTTTCTTACTTTCTAGAGCGGGATTTCTCAGTAGGTACAGTCAGCCAATCAGAATTGTAGGCCAATGTAGCACCTTTTTAAACCAAAATCGAGCTATGATTCATTTGTTTCATGAGGTTTTGCAGTGACGTGTATCATCATCATCAATATATGTAAAACTCTTTTGAAACTGACTTAGAATCAACGCACAGCCTAAACTATAAGTCCTAGAGGTATGAAATTTGGAGGGTAGTATCGTTATATAGTGTAGAGCTGCACTAAGAAAGGAATTTTGAAACGTCACACTCTAAAGGGTAGAACGCGAGCAACGCCGCGGGCGACGGCTAGTAGCCAATAATAGCATACAGCTTTTTCCTAAAAAGGTATTTGAAAATGTCCTTCCCGAATGTCAACAAACATTTATTCACACATCCGAATAAACTATCCCGGATTTCCAGATCAGGGACCCGGACAAAGCCCGCACGGGTTCTGATGTCCGGGTTACGATTACCATGATACGGCCCGGATGGGTCGGTGTTCAATCTTTGTAAAATTGACCCGACAAAGGGATCACAACATAACTTTAGCACATATAAATGTGTAGAATATTTTTGGGGAAAGTTAGAATGTAATTTTTTATCAGAATATTGGTCAATTATATTTGTCAACAATTTGTTAACATTAGCAATTCCTAGGACATTTTGAGGCGCATTAACCTGTCGCTTGTCGCGAAAACGAAATATGAAGAAATAGTCATAAAATACTTTAAGATTATAGATTTTATTCTTACTCTATTCTAATTATAAAATCATAGTCATCATAAACAGGCAGACATTTTGAAACAATTTTCACATAACAAAATGATAATGGAAATTAATGCTCCATTTTAATCTTGTGTTCCATAATGAAGATCCAGCCTTTCAAAAATAGCCCTTATTTTGTAAACCTACAGCTGGTTTTCGACTGCACGAGCATTTGAGGCTCAAATATGCTTACTCAATCTAAACATGGACCTTATGGTGTAAGTTTAGAGTTGATTTTTGCTCGGAACGGGGTATAAATAGGCCAGGAAACATTTCCAGGTCACTGTCACACCTGCGCCATTTTTATGACATGAATAATACTTAGTTTTATTGCTAGTCTTTTTAAAAAGTGTGGGATATGCGTTTGTATCATAAATACTGTATTTATTGGATAGTTTGCGAAAATAGAAAATATTTTCTTTTTTTATTGGAACTTTTACATTTTAAAATATTTATGTTATTTATATTTGCCAATAGATCTTGGCGGTGTCTCCATCAATTATTGGTTAACTGTTACGAGAACTGATACCACTACATCACCATAATTTTTCATCACCGTTTAATGACAATTAGTTTTACGCACATTTGTTTTTCGAGTCGAAAAATGTACGACCGGAATCAAAATTATGACCCAAGTATCGGAAAGCGTGGGTTCTCCCACTACACCTAGGACGCTTTGATAGTTTTTTTTTATTATCCTTCACTATCCCACTGCTGGGCAAAGGTCTGCTCCATTATTCCTCCAGTTCTTACGATCACCGGCTACCTCCTACCAAGCTCTGTGGATAGTTATTTAATAATAAATAATTTAGATTCTTTATTGTCACAACTTGGTCCCTGGCTAATTATTAACCTAAGTATTTTATAGTATTAAATTAAGTTAATAATTTTTAACTAATAGTAATTTCGTCCTCTGGATGATGTTCCATACCAGAAGACAATTATGTTTTTCAGCAATCACATTTAGGATGCTGTTAGATTAAGTCAAAATTCTAAAATTTAAGAGCCACTTTAAATAATTGTATTTCTTTCCGCTTTTAGCCACGTGTGTCTTAAGTAGGTCAAACGACGGCCTATCAAAACTTAAAGCCCAACCCAAAAGAGGTTAAACAGGCATTATGTAGCATTTCTTTAGAATACCGCAAATCGTCTGTTGACAGTCAATATTTACAGTGCCCTTCGACGAAGCACCATTTACACAGATCGGGCCTATCTAAGGATTTACAATATTTATTCTGTATTCTTAAAAGAGCTTCGGCAAAGAGAGTGAATGAGGTATTATAGAAATAGAAAAATAATTTATTTGCAACACAAGTAGGTAGACTAAACTAAAACATAATTTGTCTTAATTTGTCTTATAAATAAATAAAAGAAACCAAAACGTAGTTAAAGGAATACCTAATTTTAATAACAAAACTAATCATAGTGCTGCAAAATGGATACTAATCATAATGCGGGTCGAGAACTACCCACGCTGGTCTTCCGTTAGGACCAATTTCGATGAGCGGACGTTAACTATGAAACTAAGAGACAATGTAACAAGAACAATAAATAAAAATGTTCAAAAAAGAATAGCAAAAAAATCTGTCAAAACAAACTGAAAACCTATAACTGTAAGAGCTCTATGGAGGTTCTAATAAAAGCAAAACAATATCGTTCCTACTAATTTTATAAACGCATGGATGGATCTTTGTTACTCTTTCACGTAAAAACTACTGATCCGATTTGGATGAAACTTGGAATATATATTGTCCGTGACCTGGATTAACACATATGCTACTTTTTATCCCGGAAAATCAACGGGATCCAACGGGATGCGAACGAAGTCGCGGGCGCCATCTAGTATCAAATAAACTGTGGACATTAATCAGAATTATCAATCAGAAGTCCTCATCATCAGCCTGAAAAAGTTCCAACTTATTTTTTAAAGTTACCTATACAGTTTATTTTGGCGTGGTAAGTCTTAGCCTTACAAAGGTTGACAGAGGTTCAACAAGCCTATAAGTATTGACAGGTATCACAGCTCAGTCGGTATTAGCTCTGCGTTCCATGTTGTGGGTCGCGAGTTCGACCCCCACTAAGAGCAAACATGATATGTTTTTGTGTATTACCTATATACACAACATGTGTTTTTCCTCCATGCTCTTATATCAGCCGTCATCTCAGGTTGTCACTCCTTTCTTACCCATGTCATCTTTCACGCAATCCATCCATCTTTTCTTTGGTCTACCTCTACTCTGATAGGTACCCATCTACATTCATATCCAATACTCTTCTTGTTACATGCCTTTCTTCCCTCCGCATAACATGACTAGAAGGCGCTGTGTATCCATGAATATTTATTATTACACGTCAAGCACAGTGCCTGAATCGGCCTCTAGAGGAGCTTCTACTTCGTTTCCAGGTTAGTAATCTAACATTACAATCATAAAACTATTCGGTAGTAGTAAGTTATATGGCCAAAAATCTTGATTCTTGATTGCCAAGGTACTACGGGGTACGTTCCGCTCGCTACGCACGTAGCAAAGTAAGTGCTACGCCGTAGCAATTCACTCGAAGTTGAGGCTTTCATGCTAACTTCTTAGAACACTTACATTTTATTCACGGAAAAGAAATATGAAGTATTATTTTCTATTGTTCGAGTATTAAATACCTTTTTTGAAAACAAGTATTTTGCAGGAACTAAAATTAGCATTTTGCTAGTAATTTTTTTTTAGTGTGAATAAATACTTTTGTTTTGACTATTGCTTATGTTATTTGTATCCATGATGATTTACAGTCTGTATATTTTTCATTTGTGGTATTTTTCAGGTTCTGATATTTCCAACGCGGTAGCAAAAGCATATTCTTGAAAGCCTTTGTGTTTCCAAAAATATTAGCAACTCCAAGAAACAAATTTGTAGTTCATCATTTTCCTGCCCTTATCCCACACTATAGGTGGGGTCGGCACAACATGTTTTTTTCTTCCACTCAAAAAACAGAGAAACAAAAATCAGTTGTAGTTGAACAATCTTAAATTGTTTATCAATTTATGTTGCTAACTGTACGTCCCCTTTTCAACAGCCCCTTATCTCGGACCCATACATTACCGACCCTATGTGGCTAATTAACTTCTTTGCTGTCGGCCATTCCCTTGATTAACTGCTAATGGTCGTAGGTACCTTTCATTTGAGTCGATTTATTTGTTTCTTTCATTTAATTTGACGTACAAACACGCACATAATATAATTACCTAGGTAGGCTGAATCATCAATCATCAATCATCATCATCATCAATATATATAAAACTCTTTTGAAGCTGACAGAGAATCAACGCACAGCCTAAACTATAAGTCCTAGAGGTATGAAATTTGGAAGGTAATATCCTTATATAGTGTCTGTGAGGGGTGCACTAAGAAAGGAATTTTGAAACATCACACTCTAAAGGGTAGAACGCGAGCAACGCCGCGGGCGACGGCTAGTTGAGATATAAAATTCGTGAGTTTTTGTTTTTTTTTCATGAGTACGAACAATGTTATAAAGAAATATGTATTACCTTGCCTTACCGAGCATGTGTTCTGTAAGGCACCAGACTGCGTTTATCACTCTGAGATATGAAGATGTCAAATCTCGTGTGCCGTAATTGCACGGGCACCCATACAATCGGAGCCCAGCACTGCAAGTATGTATTCTTTGACGTCTATACGTTCTCAAGTTTTTAGTTTTCTTTATTTTAGAAAGAAAGAAAGGGATATTTTGGAGACAGTATACACACATAACAGCACAACAAAAAAAATATAGAAACTGTTAGCAATGCAGCGTAGAACCAACCTCTTTGAGTTATAAAGAGTATTGGTTCGCGCTGACCGGCAGTGTTTGAAAATGGAAGACCCATGGATGACACGACGAGCGAGGGCAGCGAGACGTGTCAGTCAAGAACAATGAAAAATAATGGTGTGGATGTGGAAATACGAATTATAATGGAAGTACTATGATTAATACACTAAAGCTCTGTTTATTACTGTTGTAGCTCACAAAACTGATCATAATTTTTGCGTCTGCTCTACAATATCCAAAGCTACGATTTTTCTGCCGAAGACAAGACAACAGAAACTTTACTAATTCTTTTGGTTGACGGAAAGGAGGACAGAAACAGTTTCCATAAGAAGGCTTCATTTGGGCGCTCATCGCGTAATAAAACGTTGCATTGGGCGCTCGTGCTAAGCGGGCCTCCCACCATCCTCTCTCGAAGGAATCTACGTAGTTCGTCGCGCCAACGCTTTCTTTTTTGTGCAATAAAGAGTTAAATAAATAAAAGATAGTAATTACGAGAAACGGCAATTATTTATTGGAAAATTCTGTCAGGGAGGTGAATGCAAGAGAAAACATGATTCACCTGGTGATAATGATCCATGAAAATGTTCAAAGCAAAAGAGGCTAGGTGGCGTGACGATCTGCGAAATGTAGCTGGCAAGCACTGGATGAGAAGAGCCGAAGACCGGGCTCAGTGGCGCGTCTTGGGAGAGACCTACGTCCAGCAGTGGACCGATATAGATTGGTGATGATGATGATGAAAAGAGGAGCACATATACGAAACAGTCAACGTCTGTAATCTTTCTACCAACACCAAATTACGGTTGTAGTTTTTCAGAGAACCAGACTTGTGGAGCTGTTATCCAATTGAACTGTAATGAATACCGACACTGAAGTGGCTGGACTCCGCGTAATCCTTATAATTGGTCGCTTAGACCATCACATACGAAATGCAGCTAGCTCACTTAATACACCGTAAAACTTAGTACTTTTGGTAATCTGAGCGTAAAACGCATAAAATCTGGACGCTGTATTTTGTAGTCTACAGACTACACAGTTAGGGCGAGGAACACAGCGTTGCGGCGTCGCATCGTTTAAATCTACGAAAAAAAATCTACTGCTGTGCGACGTCGTTTTTGCGGTGCGACGCCGCAACGCAGTGTTGTGGCCTCGCCCTTAGGCTTGTATTTTGAAACGTAGTTCATGTTTGAAATGGTGGAACGAGTTTAAACAAAGTTGATAGTTTACAATCGCTGGAGAATAGAAACTTAATTGAAATGGATAACATTAATTTTATATCTAAACGATAAGTCACAATATTCCCGTACATTTTTACAAGTTTTTTTATTTGTAGAATAAAAACTTGACTACAGAGAGGGCTCAAATATAGCAACTTTATAGTGATCTAGCTGTTCTATCACGCTGCGCATAGAACAGGCAGATATACCAGTTAAGTCCGGCTCGATCCGGCTCAAACAGGTTACGACAGAATACTCGAGAAAACTGAGGTTGTTTCGTTAAAATTGTCATCTGGTGAATGAATTTATTGGTGGTAAGTATTGTTTTTTTTTTCATTCTACTACAATCATTTAGTATTCTTCAGTCGGATGGGTAATTATTTGGGTCAATTATATTTATTTTGCTTCGGTTACTTATCCTTGCTTGAAGCTATCCGCACTATAAATCTTGACCTAGACAGGATCTTAGACTGGAGCAAATCGTACGGTCTTAGTGTCAACCCGCTAAAAACACAGGTCATCATCGTTGGGGGGTCACGAATGATTTCTAAGATCGACTGGACATGCCTTCCACAAGTAGTTTTTGATGGCACGCACATAAAACAGAGTGAGACGGTCAAAAATTTAGGTGTCCTTATTGATAGGCAACTGTCGTGGGGACCGCAACTTGCTGAAGTTAGTCGTAGAATGTTTGCCTCCGCTGGTTCTCTTAGAAGACTGCGAAACTTCCTTCCGATTGCCACTAAAATTGCGCTCGCACAGTCACTCTTACTTCCAATTCTAGACTATGCTGATGCTTGCTATTTAGATCTTACTGAACAGCAACTCAGTAAGCTTGAGCGCCTGCAAAACTTCGGAATACGTTTCATATTTGGCTTACGTAAGTATGACCACGTTTCCGAGTATCGCAGTAAGCTCAAGTGGTTACCCATACGACTTCGCCGGAACGCTCATATTTTAAATCTGTTATACAAAATTCTTTTCAGCTCAACTTCTCCTGCCTATCTCAAAGATCGTTTTCAATTTCTCCATCTTTCCAATTCCCGATCCTTGCGCTCCTCTGACACCCTCCAACTTAAAACGCCTGTACACTCTTCCTCATACTTTCAAGATTCCTTTACAGTGAAGGCTGCCAGCCTATGGAACGCTCTGCCTGTTGCTGTCAGACGTGCCAAGTCACTACCTATATTTAAATCAATGATCAAGGAACACTATTTATCTTGTTGTCACTGACTTCACTTGCTTGATCCTTAAGTAGTATTTATTTTAAATCATATGTAGGTATGTATATATATGTATAAGTATATATTGTATATATTATAGTATATGTATGTGGATATATTATTAAACTATTATTATTATTATTTTGCGTGCGTTGTGTGTTATATTATAAGTAAGAATGTGTAATTTATTGTTATATTTCTGCCCTAAAACTATGTGTGTGTAAAATATTTTTTTTTTCTTCCTATCTCTTTATTTTTATACAGCACCCCTTGTGTTATATCTTAAAGTCCTTTCCGTCCAAGGTTGTCTGGAAGAGATCGCTGCATAGCGATAAGACCGCCCATTGTACAGTTAATTTAAGTTTTGTTTTTTATTTTATTGTTATTCCTAGGTTAAGGTGTGCAATAAAGTATTTTCTATCTTCTATCTATCTATCTACTTTGCAAAGTATTTCTTTGCGGAGTATATCTCTTTCAAAGACAAATTGCACAAATATTTATAAATAATGAAACTCCAAATCGTTTCCGTTTTCCCTCCTAACAAAATATTACTTTTGCTTAAGTGAGTGTTACTTTCTCAACCTTAACGCGTTGGGATAAGGTCCAAAATATTCTGATATATAATACCACAGCTACGACTTTATTACGAAGTGAAAACGACTAGTTTCCAATCGTTTCATTTGTTTTATACCAAAATCAGTATTTTGGGCTTAAATGCTTCGAGATAGAGATCAGAATAAATTTTCTGTATTGCTTTCGCTTCATTAGAGCGATCCGTTGTCTTCGAAATACTCCTTTACCCGAAAGATATTGAGGTCTTTGATTTTTTTTGCACTTACAACAGCAATTTAGTATAATACCTAGCATTTTATATGAATATCATTACAAGTCCTCCAGTATCTATCCAAATTGTTGATAATGAAATTCAAACAATGGATTCTGTTGCAAGAATTCAATTGTAGAAGCGCCAATGACTGAGAAAATACCCGAGGATTTTAGATCGCTAGTATATTTTTATTAGTTTCAGAAAAGAGGGATTCGAACATGTGATCTTTCGCTGGTAATGAAGATTTTTCAGTATCACACCAGACTCCCACAGATGACACACTTTAGAAAGGTAGTGAATGAATATTACACAAGGTGGCATTAGATATGAGAGCGGAACGCCATGTCAGCACATACAACGCGTTCATTCCCAGCCACGGCAAAAATCACCTTAAAACAACCACACACGACACATTATCACATGTAAACAACAGTCATTAGAGTAGCTTTGATTAGTCGGTAGACGGGTTGTCCTTGCTCTGTTTTGCGCTTTTGTTAACCCTAATAATAATTGCTAACAGCCAAATGATTCCCGCACTTAATGCTAAATTGATAAGGTTGGGAATTAAATGAGCTTTGAAATGGAGGGTTATGTACAGAGTTTTGCGGTCGTAAAAGGTACAATCTCGTTGAAAATGGCACGAAGCGCGGACATTTCGGTACAAGCTGATGATAATACTTATAAACAATTAAGGACAGCGATATTTATATAAAACCATTTTTTTTTTCTAAAGTACCCTCATCTGAGCTTTCTGTCCTGAGATATTGACCAGGCCAGTAGCTAGCTTCCTATGTATTTCGAAGAAGTATTTTCCAATAAGTAGGTGCTTATTGTGGCCAATTGAATCAGGATAATGTCTGGTGATTCAATAACGTTCGGAACGGACCACGTGGCACGTCGTAAACATTATCGTGACGCAATAAACACTGATAGCGTGACGGCACTGGCATTGACCAAGTGAGAATAGTCTTGTATGCTAAGTATTATAAAGAATTTGGAATTCCCTAGAAGTGGTGTGGTACGGATTATCGAGAATTTAGAAAACTTTGGGATTAACAGAAACAAAATGTGAGCAAAGCCCACGGTGACAGTATTTGAGGGTAGTCAGAATCATTTGAGTACTTATTGATAGGATTTCGTATCTCTCGCAAGCATCGCGACTAACGTACAAGTCAAGAGTGAATGTCTTCTAGACCGTCTTGCTCCATCGCCGGCTTCATCATCGCTTACCATCAGAGCCCCAAGTCCGTGCATTTGTTTTGACTTGCGACTCTATTATAGCACACGCAAACGCATTCGAAAAGCAAGACATTTTGTTGGGAATTGCACAATTCCCAAATCTCCCGGTAGAGGCGCTTATCCGGTCAGGTGAGATTTAAGTCAAAAGATGGTCTATTCAATATAAAAAATAAAAAAAAATACCAGTGCATTATCCAGAATTTTCAGTTTTAGTTCATAGTTTACAATAAAAATACTTGTTACAAAACTAAATAGGCACTTGTAGCTGCACCTAGAATTGTCCTTGACCAATCATATTTACGAGTTACCGAACGTGCAAGTAATCTGAACCCCGTATACTAATTTACTGCTCAAGCGCTTATCTGGACTAAAGCATAGATTTTGTATAAAAATCTTTACTCAAATCTATGCTTGAGTAACGATTTCTCTATCAGCATACAGGCCTTAAACCCTAATTGAGAATCAGGTCTCTTCCGCACACTACTTCGAGTTACCAAACCAATTAGGAGTTTAGGACTTGATTGAATTTAGATTAACATGTAGACAGTGACTGGCGTGATTGAATGTTAACGAGCATCATGTGAACCCAGTTGTGGAATGAAGAATGTTTTGAAAAATTCCTCATTTTGGATAGGTACAGTCAGATTATTCTTTACATTGCCCCTTATAGTTATTGGAGTAATTTTAGAAACACGTTGGCGGGCTGAAAACATCAAGATAAATAGCTGATTGCGACAGTTTTAATCGGTTTCGTTTAGAACGTCCCGTTTAATCATCACTTAAGATGAGTTGATATTGAAGTCAAACCACGGTCTAAAATCTGTGAAGAAAGTACTTACACTGCTTTACCGGTATTATACGATGTTTTTCATTTGATTTTTTTTTAATTAGAAAATCATGAGGTACATATAAATACCGTTTTAATATAAAAAGAAAGAATTTATTTTTTAACTATACCCAGCCCGAAAAACTTCTAAACAACTGTATTTACCCGGCGCGACTCTTTCGAAGTAATAAAATTTTATTCATCCCTATAGTGCTATCATCCCTTAATATAGGGTCCCTAGACAGGTTTGGTAAGAGGAAGATTTGCAATAGGTTGCGAGATTTGAATAAAGAATGCACAGATAAGAATCGCATGAAAAGTTCTGCCTTTCATTACCGGCACCGTGAACTTAGATAAGTTCCTAGTTTAGCAAAATTTGTTCAGCATGACAACCGACTTCCTCAAGCTCTATCAAGCCCATTTTCCTCTATTTAAACTATACTTTCCCAATGCCCTCATAGCTATGTTTATCAATATTTTTACTGGACGGAATTGAGTTTGAAGGGCAATTGTTATTCGTGTTTGGTTTTATAATAGAGATTGTTTTTACGTCATTATTTTTGTTCGTGGATTGCTTTGACTGCTCTAAATAGAGCGTTTATTGAATAAACAAACAGCATGTGTAAAAACTATAGAAAAATAATTGCATAGGTTTGTTGATATACCTACTACTACCAACAATATGACTCGAATCAATTCAACGCGGAATACGAAGCGGGAACGTTCACGACGAGAACGAGACCAGTTGCGTGCCTATACTTGCAAGACTACCCACTCTCGTGACTTGGATATCTTAGCTTCCAGAATTTAGCGCCACCTATGAACCCTTACACGCTGCCATTGATGTGAGCTAAGCTAAACGAACTCGTAGGGATGAGCCAGGAGGGTTTTAGAACAGCCCTATCTTGGTTCTGCCATGACAACTCTTGTGCGAGTTGCACCAATCTATTACCGCCCAACGTCCTTCCTCATTCTTCATAGCGCTTTAAAAGTCATCAAAAGACTGAAATCATTTAAAAAAAGAAAACCGACTGATGCTCCTGCGTCGTCTCGCATCCCGTTTGGTCATTATCTTAATTTTACCGGCTCATTTATTTTTACAGCTCCACGCAGAGTCGAGAACGCTCTACTAGTTTCAATATAAATGATGCCGTAACAAATCTTAATTAGTTCAGCCGTCCCTCATTTCTTTTGGAGCCAATGGAAAGTTTCAATTCGCAATTAATTTTCCGATGAAGTTTGAGACAAATTCCTAAACTTCTGAGTTTTGCTTTTCAATTTGATTAGGAGACAAAAGGCCTGGAAGTTTGTTATTCTACGAGCACTAATATTTGGTTTGTGGAGTTCGGCGTAGCGGCAAGGCTCTCTTTCTTTGAAATCCCGTAGCCTTTAAATAATTAGGTAGGTACCTACGTGAAGAAAGTATCTCGAGAATAAGCTATAACCCTTCACTCTCAACTTTTTTTATTCTATGTACTTTAATACCATACTAGGTTTTTGACTCTGCGCTCTCTTGGTCTGGATAATCATTTTCTGAAGGTTCACATCTAAGGAACCGAAAGGAACTAAATTAATCATTATTCTTTCATGTTTCAGTCCCACTGCAAGAAAGAGGTCTCCTTACTCTTCTAACACTTTTTAGAGTTACAAGTCAAGATTTTCAGGGCTCATCGATTCTATTTCAGGGTCTCCCAGGTTAGCATTGGATAGGATTTACTTTTGCCATTGCCAAAAAGCTGCTCGCATTGCAAAATACGTAAAGAATATTCTCTGACGCACTAGAATAAAAGACAACACGCAAGTTACAGCCGATAAAATATTATGGCAAATGTAAACAATTCCTTGAACTAGGCAATGAATGTGCTCGTGGACGTTTATTTTGACAGCTGGCCAGCGTCCGCATTGTCTAAAGAAATAGATGTACCGCGTGCTGTAGATAATTAATGGTACAAGGAATGTGTGAGTCAGTTCGAAGGATACATAATTACATATTACATAGTCTTTAGAAATAAAAACAACATATTTTCAGAACCAGAGTCTTGAAATATTTGAACTATCAGATGTTCATAGGTTTATTATTCCCGACTGCCCCCACTATATGGAAGATTACACTAATAAAGGTTGCTGGCAGTTGTTGCGTGCAGCTTGCACAAGATCACTCGCACGGCTGATGGCTAAAATGATGATGACAATGAAGGCCTGCAGTTATAGGAATTTACAAATGATTGATTAAGTTTTACTAGCGTGCTACCGTGCGAAACATGTCATCGAAATCTGAAGCTCGAGTCTGAGTTTTGTTTTGTTAGTAACGAATATCGAAAAGCTACTTTCGAGACATTTTGTATGAAAACCGGATAAGCACCTCTAGCTTTTTCTCCATACAAAACTGCAAAATGAAACTCAGCTGAGTATGGTTGAGTATGGCAATTTTTTACTTACCCTCTCAGAATATTAAGCCTCTGGTAACCTTCAGATTACCAGAGGTTTAATATTCTGAGGCTGTACCTAATCAAATCACAGAACAGTATAATTAAGTATTCTTTGCTATACGACTTAACAAAGTTCATTTGAGGAGCTCACTTCGTTCGAGTATCACTCATAAGTTTTCTCAAACCAAAATAGAAGCACACAAGAACCAAAGAGAATTTTCAATGCGGGCGAAACCACACAAACATTATAAACAGTACCTTGATCACGAATAAATCTGACAGTCGCCGCGTTAGCGTATTCGAGTTATATTGCGCGTCAATGCCAGCTCGACTGCCAACCGTTGTAGTGTCACCGCGCAGTGTATCTCGGATACGCTCGCATTACGATACGTTTCCGATTGTCACATTTATTCGTGATCAAGGCACAGTTGTATAGACCTCAGTAGGTATTTTTGGCAACCTCTATAAGACGTATATATGGGCAGATTTTTGAGAATTCAAAGAGATTTATGTGCGAGCCATGCGTATTGCTCAGGGTTGGGATTCAAAACATAAAAACATTTTTTATACATTAAACCACAAGCAAGTGTCACAATAAAACTTTTATGACGTGGCTGTTAACTTTATAAACACACTATAGCTGGTGCCCGCGGCTTTGCTCACGTGGTAGCAGCATACGCATATTTGGTTAAAATCTTTGAACCTAATCTTAGACCCTTTAGGGTGCGACTTTTCAAAATTCCTTTCTTAGTGCACCCCTACACTATACATATAAGGATACTACCCTCTAAATTTCATACCTCTTGGACTTATAGTTTAGGCTGTGCGTTGATTGTCAGTCAGCTTCAAAAGAGTTATATATAAACACATATAATGGTTAAACTCACTTTAGAAAATGAAAATATTACGGAGCGAAACCCAGTAGATTTTTTAAGGACTCGTTCATTGTAATAATAATATTCTCTTGCGTACCAAAATTTTCTTAAGTGCTACGAGGCTACGGCGTAGGCCGCTACGAAATATTTTTTATTTTATTTTAAATCCCTCAACATGGGAATTAGATTTACCTATACAGAATCATCTAAAACTCTTTTGAAGCTGACTGACAATCAACGCACAGCCTAAACTATAAGTCCTAGAGGTATGAAATTTGGAGGGTAATATCCTTATAATAGTGTAGAGGTGCACTAAGAAAGGAATTTTGAAAAGTCACACTCTAAAGGGTCTAGAACGCAAGCAACGCCGCGGGCGACGGCTAGTAGTATTATATGATCTGTGCCTACGATTTGAAACAGGTGACATGTATGTACTTTCATATATTTTTCCCTGTTCTTCATTGTGTTTATTTGTTTACGTAGTGAACACAATGGCCCTTCAGATTTTGTTGCTCTTTACAAATACGAATACGAAATAAACGCAAATGTACTGAAGACTACCAACCTCACAATCGTAAATTGATCAAAAAGAATAATGTTAGTACGACTAACATTATTCTTTTTACCAATGTACGAATGCAGAGACCTATTCAGGGCAGGTTCTCAGTAAAATGGGTAACATTAACAGAATAGTTGCGAAAATACAACATTTCTGGCTACAATTTCATCCAAGACGTTTAAAAATGTAACTCAGTATTATAACAATATGATCTGTGGCTAAACATAACAATAGCTAATCTGACAACACTACACAACTCAAACGAGATATTGTACGAGATCCATAATTCATTTTGAAATAACGAGATTTTTTGAATATTAATTATGTTAATACTAATGAATTCATATTAAATATTGATGCGTGAAACACTGAGCGGGTGTTGCTAGCTTATTCGATGAATACTGCGGCATTTTGATATAAATAATATGAATTTTCATCTCGGTTTTATTTTAACTAAGGCAAGTTTAATGCTCGCGAGTTAACGAATAACTCAAATATCTCTATCTAGTAGTTCTAATGTCTAATCAAATAAAATGACGAAACTATAGCAAGACATAAAGTTTTTTTTTAATTCATATTTTTTTGAAAGGGTTATTTTTAATCCTGAAACGCTCTGTGTACAGCTCTGTGAGAACCCGTATCAAGTATTCTTTCTTATAAGCCTTCTGTTTTCGTTTCGTCAGAACCTCTTTGTGGATATGACGCGTACAAAAGAACCAGCACAAAGGTTTGTTGGACCAATAATTGTAAGAATGGTAAAAGAAAAATACATTGCATCTCTTAGTTTGATACGCCGTAAAATAATGCATTTGTTGCAAAAAGGTTGTACGCAACATTATTAATTCTGTGGAATAGTAATAAAGTGCAAAAAACTGCAAAAAAAAAAAAAAAAAAAAAAAACTATTCTTTTATCTAGATAGCAGAAGAAGAAAACGAGTAAGGCCAAGTAGGTTAGATAGGAAAAAAAGATAAAAGTAAAAAAAAAAACTCGACCATTCATTACGCTTTTAATTATCGTGGGTTTGAACAGTTTCAACTTCCTCCTGATACATATCATATATATACACATTTTACACGTAGATATATCTTTTGTAACCAAGTGCGAGAGGTTAAATTAGTTTCCGTTCTTCCCAAATCTGTTGTTACGCACAAATAAACGCAGGTTTCGTGGTTTGCCAAGCAGAACAAGCTCAAAGTTTCAGGATATGCTTGACTGATAAGGTTTCTCAAACGTATCATGAAGATTAATTGATAATCCGATTTTAGATACGTTTATAAACAAATTCTACTAATATTATAAATGTGAATGTAAGTTTGTTTGTTACGATTTCACGCGAAAACTACTTAACCAATCATCGAAGTAACATACTTAGTATACTTTTTATCCCGGAAAATTAACGGGATCCAATGGGACGCGAACGAAGTCACGCGCGGAAGGTAGTAAATAAATAACAGACAAATGATCCAATGACGTAATGCTTACCAACTTACTACTATAAAATACCTAGGTACATTACATATACCCACAGGAGTCAGCGTCTATTAGCTTTGTATACATAAACTTTTCACATTTTAAACATGTGTTTGCTTGCTTGCATTCACGGTCGGAGCCTAAATAATCATTTTATTTCCACATCACGGTGTAACACGATAAGGAAATTCTCGCCGCAGTCTACGAATTTATTTTATGGATACGTGTCGTTCTAAATAACCCAATTTGCACACTTTCATTTTATAAGAGAAATTCTTTTTGAGTTTTATTTTATTTAAGGCTTGGCAGTTTTATATTAGAGGTCTACCTCTAGTACCTACCTAACGTACACGGCACGTGGAAAATAAATCTTTGTTTACATCAGCCTTATAGGCTTCTTACTTCGTAGGCAGCTTTTTTTTTTAATTTAAGTCGTGAGTGTTTTTTTAAACTTTGGACGTGATAAAAACGTGACTCAAAAAAGACGTGACTCTAAAGCATTTCAGTACACTTTTCTAAACGATTTTTTCTTAATTCCGAAAATCAAATCTATCTATTTTACTGAATAAATAAATCCCATGTAATCTTATGAATAGAATAGTTAGTAAAACGTGCAATAAATTGTTAATTTGTTATTCTAATTGAGGTAGGTAAAAAACACTTATTCATGTTTTCTCATTCAGGTTAAATGTACCTATTAGGCAGATATATTCCTGAGAAATGAAACCAAACTTTAATTTATTAATTAATTCACCTACCTACTCATCACTGAGACAGCTTAACCCTACACGAAACAGCACATGTAATGAAATATTACCGGCGGGGTCCAAGGTCACCCACGCCCCACGTAAAACCCCATTAGAGCCCTTTCACAACGGTATTCACAAGTTCACAAGTGGGGAGTTATTACGTCATAATTTTATTGTTAATAGGTACTCATGGTCGTTAATGACCAAAACGCAGGGCGGTCAATGACCTGAGTTTGCAATTATAGTTCTACATAATAAAATTACCGAAGTAAGTATAGGTAATATAATTTAGGTCTATACCTAATCTATAAGTAATGGTAAGTATAATATAATTTAGGTCTATACCTAATCTATAAGTAATGGTAAGTATAATATAATTTAGGTCTAATATGTAATTATTATATATAACAGACAGGAACAGAAAAGAAACAGTACCTAAGGAAACCGCTATCACGAAAAATCTCAAAATTAGAGGAGGTAAAAGTTTCAAACTGGTTTCACCGGATTGAGTTATAGTATAATTTGATAGGATTTTGTAGATTTTAAGACATAAATTTATATTTTTCTATTATGCATAGTTTTTGACTTATGATGAAAAAAGTCCTACCCACCATGAGAAATCTAGCTGCAGTGCTCAACCATATTATTATGCTAAATCAGTCTATTGTTATAGAAAGAGCTGTCAATCGATATCGGCCAGCTGGGTGTGGAAACACCTGAAACTTTAAAGATAATAAGTATATAGGTATAAATAACCGAGAGAATTGCGAAGGGAATACGGTACCCGCAACGGTCATTAAATATGGATTCCCAGTGCTAATGGTTCAGTTTCTTCATGCATAAATGTTAATAAAACTTGAAAGCTGATTCAGAGTTATAAAAACAAAACAAAACATTTAAAATACCATTGGGTATTAATATCAATTTCGTACGCCAGTTTTCCTAATATAAAAGGTACCTAAACATGAAGATAAGCTGACACCAAAATACCTAAACCAAAGTATCCGTAACTTCCACAACAAAGTTATCGAACTCCTAAGAAATAAACACCCAATAAACAATCCCTTTTATGACTTCTTTCGGTGAAGATACGTATAAAATGAGCATTACACTGGTATCGAAACTTTTTGAGCCATAACTTCATCTAAAAGAAGTGAGCGAAAAAGTTTTTTTAAACTTTATGTATCCCATTTAAGTAACAAAAATACTTTTTCTCAAACATGCTTGGAAATTAGAGCATTATTTTGACAACCTTCTTCGAGATAAATCGAAAATACTGTACTGGCCAAATAGGTACATTCGAGCCACATTTACACGTTTTTCCCTCATCACCTCTGTTGCTGGCCGCTGCAGTAATGTACTAATCCGCTTAATCCAATTTACTTCAAAATTATCAAAAAATAACGTGCCCACTTTCCAGTAAGCAAAATTAAGTCTAAATAATTTGAAGGACCAAAAATAATCTCTGAAAAAGGTCACGAAGCGGTCACCTCGTTTATTTAAATTACAAATTCTGATAATTTTGTGGTCCCTTTTATTCAAAGGCATTTAACTTTACTTGAAATGGGCGAAAACCGTTTTAATAAAGGGAGAAGAACAAGATAAGATGCGTCGGGTTGTCTTGTCGACGCAATTATGTCATTCAATTCATTAAAGCTCCATCTAGTGACTTGACTACCAGTGTTTGCTCAAAGTGACGACCCACTTTCAAGTAGCGTTCTATTTTTAAAAAGGTTAATTTGAAATTCAAAGACTGGATACCCTACTTTCCATTGGACTTTCACAGGCAACTTGGTTATTATAGAGATAAATAAGAAACTTGTGAAAATAACTTGCGCATAAAGCTTTTGGCAGCAGATGTTATCGTATCAAAGGGGTCATGGAGCTTCTTTTCTACGTACCTCAATGATTTCTATTCATTTGTTGTAAGTAGAGACAATATTCTATGGAATTAGGGTACACGTGTTCTTCTATTTTCTTTATAAATAATCTGACTTTACCGAGAGCGTGTTCTTCATAATTACAGCACAATTATTTAGAACTTTGCACTATATAAATTAACATGAGTAATATGAATATTCCACGCTTCCATTTGTCTTGCCTTCCATTGTTCCTGCTCATCCAAGTCCCAGATCCCGTTCATTTGAGCGAAGTTTCGCAAACGTTATGAATCAGAGTTCACCAAGAAACTACTTTAACAGACTTGGCACTGAAGAAAATTGAATTAGGTATAGTGCAATGTGCTACTTAGCAGGTAAGTACAGTCAGCATCTAAAGTACCTACCTAGGTACTTATAAATAAATAAAATAATAAATAAATATTCACGGACACTTAACACAACGCCTTCTAGTCCCAAACTAAGCAAAGCTTGTACGATGGAAACTAGATGGCTGATAGAATACATACATAATTTTTTTTTTTTGTAAATACATAGGTACTTGTTATTACATAGAAACACCTAGACACAGAACAAACATCTATGTTTACAACACACAAATGTTTGTTCTCGGTGGGGATCGAACCCACGACCCACAGCACGGAAGGCAGACATGACGCCTGTCATATATAAAATAACTCAATTAAGTATGAGAGGGACTGATTAGGGCTCAAGAACGTGGAGACTGGCGGAAGTGGGGGGAAGCCTTTGCCCAACAATGGGACAGTATGGGCACAGATCATATAATACTATGTATGGGGTAGTTATAATAGTAATGTGTTTTATGAATTAAAATTAGATACCTAAGCCGGTGCCTAGGCCGTAGCCTGCATTTGACATAACTCTTACCACATTTTTGACACATCACCGACAGCCCTTTTTACGACACAAAGACAGCCCACACCTAACGCCATTAGCATAGAGGCGAAACTTGCTTGTCACCGCTTAAAAGTACCTTTTTAGCCAAATATTTAGCCGCGACATTGATGGATCGTAGCGCCGTAGGCACACGACTAACAAACGTATAAAATTAAGCAACATTAGGCTGCCTGTCCACTGAAGCGGAGCGAGGCTGCGGAGCGGACAAACGGAGAAATATTAACCAATAGGATTGCATAAAATCTCCGCTCAGCTCCAGTGGACAGTCCTATTGTTTAATATTTCTCGGTCCTCTGTGTGTATGATTTTTAAGTTACCTGTCGTATTATCTCACTCTAGTTTTATACGGCAGACAACCGTAGGCGGAAACTAGTTAAGAATATTGTTACAGTAGGTACCACCAATATCAATTTATTCACTACCTACGTACTCGTATCTCAATTTTTTAGTTTAGATAACATTAATTAATATTTTAGCCGTGGCATTGACCGTGACTCATCTAGTAGATTCACGTGATTACAATGACTTGATACCTTTTGCAAGATAGATCTCTAAGATATGTTTCCGCTGTCTTTACAAACTTTCGCAAGCAAATAGAACAATGAAAAAAAAATAGAAAGATTTAATAAGAATTAAATAGAATTGACAGACGTCATGGCTCAGTCGGTAGTAGCTCCGCCTTCCGTGCTGTGGGTCGTGGGTTCGATCCCCACCAAGAACAAACATTTGTGTGTGGTAAACATAGATGTTTGTTCTATGTCTGGTTGTTACTATGTATCAAAGTATGTAATTACAAAAAAAATGTATAGGTATAAGTATTCTATCAGCAATCTAGTTCCCATAGTACAAGCTCTGCTTAATTTGGGACTAGAGGGTGTTGTGTGTAATGTCCAAGGATATTTATTTATTTAAATAGGCGGGGTACCACACCTGGAGCCCGTCTACTCCAATATGTTCAACTGGTTTTACAGATAGTTGAACATATTGGGGTAGATGCCTGGAGCCTTTTGCTCTGAACAAATCTGTCAGTCGCCACGTTAGCGTATTCGAGTTATATTGCGCGTCAACGCCAGCTCGACTGCCAACCGTTGTAGTGTCACCGCGCAGTGTTTCTCGGATACGCTCGCATTACGATGCGTTTGCGATTGTCACATTTATTCGTGATCGTTAAGGCACTGTTCGGCAGAGATAGGGATGACGTAATGTCTCGACAGAAAACGTTTTAAAAAGTCTTCTACGTGACTTTAATTTTTGACATCGTGAGTTGTTTATCAGGGTAGCATGTACACAAATGAAATCTTATCAAGACTGTTAGGTATCCACATCTACCTGAAACATATTTTTACTAAGCATCCTCTTGTACCGGTCAGCTTCCTCGCAAATCAGTATTTTCTGAGATTAGTTAAAAGAAGAATAAAAGTGTTTTTGGAGCTACCCCTGGTTTTCTATTCATCTCCCTCCGACAAAAATAGTAAACAAGTAAACCTAACAAAAAATTTAAGTCCCCGACCGCAAAAACTATCGTTGGAGATTCGGGGGTTAAAAAGCAGTATATCAAATAAATTACACGTTCATTCTCGTTCGCCATTGAAGGCGGGTACCCGGGGACCCCTCGAATGTCATACCTCGCCAGGGTTCATGTCAAATCACGATCCCAAAGGCCTAGAAATCTACAAGATTGAACGATTTCCGAGAAATCGCTGATTCAGTTAAATTCCATTAACTTGCCCGGGAAATGCCGGAATAATATCAATGGTAAGGTAATATTTCTAGCGATTTATTAGATTTGCTAAATTTACCTATGTGATTTCGTGTTACAGATAAAATTATTATTTTGTACATTCCTATCGTACAATGGTAAAAGTAAATCCAGGCGATGGTCTTCTTTTATTCAATCTAGTCTTATAGCATTTATTTACTGAATAATTAGTGTACATAATTACTTAGGTAGGTATAGCATCACGCGATCTGGCGGGATGTCTACTGCGCTTATTTTCCCTAATGCTAAAAACATTCTATTTTGCGCCCAATGTAAAAATAAAGTTGATTTATGAGGAAAATCATAATGCTTATTAAAATACAGACCATTTTTTGTAAGGTATGAAGCCTACGTAAATATGTTCTTGTAAAAACACACCAAAAGTATGAAAAAAATGATTTTGCGAAAAAAGTTTCCATGGAACAATTTTTATTCAACAAAAAGTTTTTGTTACAAAATCTTTCGCTAAATATAATTTAATTCGACCATAGATTCTAGAGGACGCTGTATTCTACTGTAGGTTTTTTTTTCATGTGAAGCTTGATCAGGGTAATGAGAAGCAGGAATGGAACGGGATGTCAGGGAATCTGGAAAGGAAAAATAACAAAATTATATGAACAAAGTAGACAGGTGACTTGTCTACAAAACTGTTATATTTATGTAGACTTGTAGGTCTGCTATCAGATCGAGCTGCTAGTGAATGAGTTTCGAAGTTTTTGACCAATTTAGATTAAAGTTATTTATTTTATTTGCATCAAATAAGTGCTACATTTTTAGTACGTTATTTTTATAAGTTTTTTTTATCGGGTAAGTTCCTACCGCAAAAATTGTTACTAGGTACTTTTCCATCGACTGTACTTTCACAAATAGATTATTTTGAACTGCTTTTCAAACTACAAAGTGTTGAATTACTAAAGCGAACTCCAATGAGTAGTTACACCTACATTGTAATCGCGCCGGGCACGATTAGGTAAATCGCTGTTTAAATAACTCGTGTCACATGTTTCTGAAGTTCCGTGGGCGGTTGTTACATGCCGTGGGCGGTAATAAAGCTAATTTTGATACTAAAACAAGTCGTTTAGTATCAAACGACTTACACGTTTCGGGGCTTCTACTATGTACCTTTGTTCTGTGGCGCTGTGGGAAGTAGAAAAACGCCCGAATACTGAAACGTTACTCAAAATTTAAACCCCACTTAAAGTTGCTCTACCTCTTTTTCACCTTACGAGATGGTAGCGTTTCAGTATTCGAAAAAAAATTCAATTATTTATCTACATAATATGCATTAATACAATGCACTTAGAAAGGTCTAAAATTACAATATTTACTTATAAGTAGTACATAAATATAGTTACTTAATGTTCATACGTATGTTTATATTTATATAAATAATGGTTATATTCAGGCATTACGGCGTCCCGTAAATAATATGACCCAAAAGTTGCCACCTCATCATTAGGTTACAATTATCCCACTTTTTGCGAAGTCAACAACATGTTTTTATCCTCGTACAAAAAGTTACCAACTGAAGCTGCGTAAACCATATATTTAAACAAGTTACATCAATTTCATTATGATTACGAAATGTGGCTAATTATACAAGAGGTCACCCTCGTTTTAGGCCTTGTCTGAAAATCAGTGTTGTTTCATACCGCATGGTGTGGAACCATGTACGCTGAGATGGCTCCTATTTGACCCGCAACCGCACGTTGATGCTATCACTGTTAAAAATACGAAGGCGGACCGTAAGAATGAAGCATTTCACTTTTGCGCACCAAAGAGATGCGCCCAAGAACTTCCGCACATTATTATGGGTGAAGGATAGTATAGTTGCTCCACTGCGTAAAGCTATAAGGGTGTATTACGAAAGGACCACGTAGTATCCCATTCAGCGGTCAGTTGGTTTGATAGATTTACCTTACGAACATAGTCACGGGTGTTTACCAAGTTGAGAGAGTCTGCTCGGACCGAGTGGACTCTGGTAGGCAACGTACCGACCATGCTCCGAGTGCTGTCGGTGTTTCTAGGTAAAAAAGTACAATGTACCTATAAAGTTCCCGGACGATTCCGGGAGAAATATTTTTCAATAGTTTCAGCAGCTATGTTCGACACGGTCGGAGTAGGGCGACTGAATTCGTAAGATTTACTGTAAGTTATTTCGATATTCGAGTCGTCACGTTGAATCAAAACACGCAAACTATAGTGCGAACGCAAGATTAGATCGCAGAATGAATGGCTTTCGGAATAGGTGCTTACGCACTACCGCCACAGAATATCTAGGAGTTTCTAACCAGTGGTCACAGAGCCCGTAGTGTGAGTTTTGTTTTGTTGATCGAAACGCATATCGAGAAGCGACTTGCGAGATATTTTGTATGAAAATCCGATAAGCGCGTCTAGCGAGAGACCTCTTAAATGTTTGTACGCTACTGAGCAGGATCTAGAGATTCTCTTTTCTTTACTTACAACCTTTATTGTAACTACCTAGATTCACAAACAATAAAATGATTTATGATTTATGAGATTTGAAAACAATTTTTCTCCATACAAAAGCTGCGAGTTTCTCGATACTCGAGTGTCTTTCGTTCTAGAGACTATGTACTTCATGTAATAGTCGGTTATTACGCTTTTGGGAGACATAGGTGTACAAATTTAATGCAAATCGTAACTATAAAGATATCAGCGCATAGATTTGTTTTGATACGTCACACACAGATGAATTTAGCTTAGAATGTGGATTGCTCAATTCAGTTTGTATCTATTATTAATAATAAGGGTTAACGACCCTGTATTTCACACGCTTTACGCTGTTCTGTGTTCGATCTGTCTAACTTTTTAACCCCCGGCCGAAAAACGGAAGGGGTTTTATAAGATTGACTGCCTTACTAGCCGTCGCCCGCGGCGTTGCTCGCGTTCTACCCTTTAGAGTGTGACGTTTCAAAATTACTTTCTTAGTGCACCCCTACACTATAAGGAAACTGCCCTACAAATTTCATACCTGTAGGACTTATAGTTTAGACTGTGTGTTGATTGTCAGTCAGCTTCAAAAGAGTTTTGTATTATACTGATGATGATAAGCAAGAAAAGATGTTATGTGTGTTTACTTGGTACCTACAACATACATATCTATTGGTACATTTACTATGTAAAAATGGGCTAAATTTGTAAAGTATACTTTTAAGTTTAAATTGGTAGATGACAGTTAAATGGCATGGGTTTTCCTGTATGTTTTTGACATGGATTTTTATATATAATGTACCTAATTACTGGAATGATGTAAATACATTTAGGTACCTAATCTACCTACCTATATACCTACCTACTTAGAATATAATATAACGAAATTAGAGGGTGTTGTGAAATGCATGAATAAATATTTACTACTATTAATTTCATTAGGTTTATATAAGTAGACTTTTTAACTGTGAATCACATTATGTATAGTAGATAGTAATTAGGCTTTGTGTACCTATTAGACAACTTTATCATAAAGAAATTCAAATTCAATTTATTGTTATTATATTCTGCCCTTTGTGTCCCACTGCTGAGCAAAGGCCTCTCCACATTCTTTCCACACAATCCAATTTCAAATTCAAATTAAGAAAACTTTTTGGTTATGCCCATCTTCACCACACCAAATTAATTTATTCTGTAGCGAGCTGGAAGGCCCAAGGATTTTTTTCATTTTACCCACCAGGTTTTGAATACCCTAGCTTATTTTTTTGAACATACAAGTAGGTGTAGATTTTATTTAAGTTTTTTTTTTATAGAGATGCACTTAGGTAAGGTTCGTTTCGAGACACACTTTAGGCACCTTACACACTTGTAAATTGAAACCCATATTCCAATGAGTTGGGTGCTTCATACAACAATCTAGTAACATGCCTGCTTTGTGCCAGTATACATCCTATTAATAATTATATATTGTAAGGATGTATGGATGTATGTTTGTTCCTCTTTCATGCAAAAACTACAGATCCGATTTGGGTGAAACTTGAAATATATATTGTCCGTGACCTGGAATAACACATAGGCTACTGTTTATCACGGAAAATCAACGGGATTTAACGGAACGCGAACGAAGTCGCGGGCGGAAGCTAGATAAGTAATAAAAAACTACCTAGTCATAATATTAATTGACAACATGCACTTAAGTATTGATGCCATTATTATGTCTCAGTCATTTATTATTCAAGTGCATACTTCTGACATTATTTGAGCAATAAAATTAAAATAGCAAGCAGGAAAATATGATATCATTGTGTTCCAAACCATAACCAGCCATAATTGGTCACAGTACAAAACATAAAAATGTATTCAATACATTACAAATTAATATGTAATTATAATGTATAAATATAACTTGTATAGTAACAGTGTATAATGTAGGTACCTACTTTGTGGAGCAGAGACAAATTGTAAACAAATGTTTTATTCGAATGTTTCATACCTTCAATGAATGGAACAGAGTTATTAGTGATTATGAGAAGTACTCACCATATAAAGTCCTTGCAGTGGGAACAGAAGGTGGGCTGCTTGAAGAACCTCGGCATAAACTTGTGGTCCTTTATCAGGTAAACATTTTTCTTCTTGAGAGCACCTTTACGGCCCCGGAGGCGATGCGCCCCTCCAAAGCCTGCCTCCGCGGGCTCCTCAACGTTGTTCTCGTCTTCCGCCATGGCGCCGCGCGGTAGCACAACGCCGGTGGTTTCCGAAATAATTACTTTGTCACAATTATTCTAAATCGACGGAAAACACGACCGCGGACGGGACAACCGCACTCAGCCGATTGTCATCGCGATTTGTCAATGATTAATTAGAGCTGTCAATGTCAAACACAACTTAAAAAAATGTTGCCATACACGACATACAATTTCGCGAATAGGGAAACTTATTGTTGAGTTTTTTTATCAGCGCCGCCGCCGCCACCGCGCCCCTTTGAGTACCTACCTACATAGACCTACAAAGAGGAATAAAAGTTTTATTGTCTTGGTGTTACTATGTAATAAACAGCGTGTATCTACAATGGCGACAAAAAATTGACACACGGGTAGAGCTAAAAAAATTATTAAAGTACAATCAGCTGCACTAGTTACTTACCTATTATTGTAAATACGTGTAAAAGTTCCTTAGTGCAATACACTAAGGAACTTAAATAAGATTCCTCCTTTCTATCCTAACCTAATTTGACAGCACTAAAAATGACAAAGACGGTAATAGTTAGTTTAGAAAAATGCACCTATAATATTATATGAAATACAAGCCGTCACCCGAGGCGTTGCTCGCGTTCTAGACCCTTTAGAGTGTGATGTTTCAAAATTCCTTTCTTAGTGCACACCTACACTATATAAGGATACTACCCTCCAAATTTCATACCTCTAGGACTTATAGTCTAGGCTGTGCGTTGATTCTAAGTCAGCTTCAAAAGAGTTTTATATATATTGATGATGATGATGATGATTGATAAAAAATATTATATAAAGGCATACGTATATCACTTGACACTCGCAAAATTGTCTGTCAAAATGTCGGACAGAGGCCATTAATTAAGAGAAAGAGAAGAAGAAAATACACCAACGGAATCGATACCACTAACCACCTAGCTTTGTATTGGCCGCCCAGAATATTTCCATTCTCCATTATTTTCAGGTAACTGCATTACAGCTGGCAACAGCTTATGAAAACTGCGCGTTCTGAAAGTGGATCAGAATAAAACTTGCAACTTGCCTATTTTATAACAGAAATGAAAATGTTGATCATCTGGATTATTTTATGAGCAGAGCGTGTGTGTTGAGCGCATCGTGTCAAGATTTACTTCGCCCGCGCCGCGCCGCGCCGCCATATTTGTTTTGGTTGGATGTTTTTTTTTATTTTGTTTCGCGTTGGATTGGCGTTGGGAGCAAGCGGCGGCCGTTATTTTTCAAGATTTGTCCGGTGGCTGTGTTGTATAGTTTTGTTTAGTTTTAGAACAAATGTGATTTTTATTCTTGCAAACTGCAGTTCTAAAGTGTTCCTATGTGTTGAAAATAATATTGCGCTAAAAATGAGTTCAGAAAATTCCGATTGTGGTCCAGGCATATCCCTTTCTTTGGTGGCTCAATTTGATGATATAAATCGCCTCAACAATGTCCTCAACGACGGAGCAGCCGAAGAATGTAAGTAAATTGACGATTTGCTAAAAAAACGGACACACACCTCAACATTCTTCCAATAATACCTACCCTCGATAGTAGAAATAACCCAAATTCTACCTTCAAAAGGGATAGGTAACGTTCACATTTTGTTCTGTGTTTGTCCTTGACTTTTCGCTCGACTGCGCGTTGATATTTTAGATTAGTAGGTAAGTAATTTGTGAAAGCTACATATGGACAAACAACACACATAGGTACCTATCTCTTTACCTATGTATTTATTCTCAATGCAATCATCAAGATAATCTGTCTGTATAAATTGTCTTTCATCTTGTAGGTTTCCTATCCTTCATAAAGCAAATGGAATGGGTGAGGGGACAGTGGGCATCAGCAGAGGCAGAGGCAGTCCGATTGCAATCGGAGCTAGATGAGGCTCTCCGCACACTGAGCAAATGGGAGGCCAAGTTTGCTCATGTGAGAAAACTACTGGACGGAGAAAAGAGAGAGAGAAATATTGTTTTGAAGAAGTACAGTGAACTGGTGAGTTTTAGTTTATAGATATTCATTTATTTATCCATTATTGTGTCTAGGCTGAGAGGATGGTGTAGGTGCTGGGAAAGCCTACTCCATCTAAACATTGTCCCAGGCACTATAGTGTGTCATTTAGTGTAGGCATAGTTTGCCTCCTGATGCTGTATAAATCATCTTCAATAGATTTAAAGCCCTAGTAGTGTCTATTGTGCCTTCTATTCTGTATTCATGAATATCTATTAAGGCTGAACTTACAACTATTTAACAGTGTACAATATGTACCTTCTGTACATCCTATTAATATTACAAACGCGAAAGTTTGTAAGTATGGATGGATGTTTGTTACTCTTTCACATAAAACCTACTGATTCGATTTGGATGAAACTTGGAATTGTCCGTGACCTGGATTAACATATATTATGCTACTTTTTATCCCGAAAAATTAACGGGATCCAACGGGACGCGAACGAAGTCGCGGGCGGCACCTTATATACAATATTTTCTTTATGGAACTCTTCCGTACCTAAAGGTATTAAAAATTGATAAACTACAAGTAGGTAGGTACTATGAAATTTTAATTTTACAAGTTATTTTGGGTGTCGCAATAAATGCCACTTTAATGGTGCTATAAAATTGTACAAAACAGTATACAGAGATCATTTATTGTTTTTTGACAGGCATCTTGGCTCAGTTGGTTGTAGTTCTGCCTTCTGTGCTATGGGTTGTGGGTTCGATTACAACAAACATTTGTGTGTATGTTTGTTATATGTTTGGGTGTTTCTATGTATCATAAGTATGTATTTATATAAAATGTATATAAGTATTCCATCAGTAATGCAGTAACCATCATATAAACTTGCTTAGGGGACTGAAGAGTGTATGATATGTCGAAGAATATTTATATATGTGAGTAGAGTATGTTACCTTTTTGCTGGGTTTTTGAACTAACTTGTGTATATATTGTGTAGAAATCCACCTTTAATTTTATACCTAGAGCACTATCAAGTTCTATGAATTTAAATAATTCACAGAGCAAATTGCTGGACATGGCTCGAGATCTCCTCTTCAACGACAACCGTGCTAAGTTGAATGATGAAACACTACAAAAGCTGGCCTTCCTGAATGGCACGGCTCATGACCACAATGCAAAGCTATCTGGAGTACCTGAACTCAACTCTACTGGTAAGAAACCACTATTGTACCTGCATAATATATTATGTTGAAAAGAACAAAATGGGTCCTGCTAAGAAATTTAACCATATTGTCTAGATTCTAATAACGCGTTCACACTCAGCCAATGCCGCTGCCGGCGTTAATGCCGCGATTAATTCTGTACGTATTGCCACAGCAACATCGTCTTTATTCTTATTGGAGAGCAAGGGCATGAACTTGGGCCGGGAGTTCGGACAGAGGCATGATCGTGTTCACTATGCTCATGCCCAGTTCCCTGCCAACAGGGGCTGAGTGTGAACACACTATAAAGAAATTACGCTATTTGGCTTTCTATCTTATATTTGATTTTTAAATTTAAACAGCTTACGTCCAATTACTGAAACTCTACTTCGGATTTAACAAATTATCAAACAAATGCAGGGCAATTTTAAGACGTGTTTAAATTTTATTGATGTTTCAGTATTCGAACGTTAAATTGAAGTTTTTGAGAGTAGGATATATCGATTATAAATCCTACAGGCACTCTCCTCTCGGAGATGTCATACTCTCGTTCCGAGGATGACTTGGATCTCTCCCTGGCGTCGACTCGCCGGTCGTGGGTGCAGCGCGGCGGCTGGCAGGCGCGCGAGCCGCAACCCGCCGCTAAGAAACGACGCTCTTCTACCAACTCATCCGCAACTAAGGTAAATACGCACCTGCTATGGTATCCCTCTGGTAGTTAGGTACCTACCTACTGCACAGCGCAATTTTATCTTTTCTTACTAATATTATAAATGTCAAAGTTTAGATGTTTGTGTTTCAATCAACTACTCGTCCAATTTAGATGAAATTTGAAATATACATTATTTACCCCTTTATTCATATTCAACTGTCATTTTAAATTAACTTTAAAAAATGCTTTATCAATGTCACTTGCAACGAAGCAATCATTTTATTAAAGACCAATATGAATATACCCCATAGTTTGTAACCTGGATTAAAACGTAGGCTACTTTTTATCCTGGAAAATCAACAGGATCAAGTGGAACGAAGTCGCGGGTTGAAGCTAGTAAGGATATATTCTTAAAGTTTCAGCCAAATCGGACCAGTTATTGCAGCGTTGTTATAGCTATTTGGTTTAGTGGCATGACGTCACTGAAAACAAGCGCCTAGCCTTCGTTATTTTGAGCAGTTATCGTAAGTCGTTGGTGGCTCCGACGTGGAGTCTCTGCTTTGCAAGCTGCATCCTCGAGTTCAAATCCCGGTAATAGTAACTTTTTTCATTGTTTTCTAATTTGTATTGCTTTATGGTTAATGCCTTCCAATGTTGGCCGACTCAATAGAGATGCAGGTAGATTGAAAAAGATCTGATTACTATGCTTAGTTTGACGGGCAAGTGTATCGAGCATTACGAGCCATAAGCTTTGACTGTGCGCACGCACAGCCTTCCTGATATTTGAAATTACTTTTGATGTATATTTTGCTAGTATTAGCGAAGTTTTGAGTTGTGTCTTAATTATTTTAATAGGGGTGAGTGTCGTATAATGTTAAGTTAGCAGCATACTGCTTGTTAAATGTGCAAAATTATTATGTCACCTGCCTGCAAGTAAGTTTTAAAAATATTCATTTTATCTTGTTATAGCCTATGGAAACGCCCTGTTATTTACGGACATGACACGATACAACTACCTACTCCTGTAAAGTAGTAACACGTTTAGAAATCAAAACCTTTTACACTGAGATCGTGTATGCTCTCCGCTAGCTGCTTTTATTTGGATTGGAAGGGTTCCCTCGCACATCTGTAAAAACCCTCCTGGCGCCCTTTGTAGATTTAAGTTCTTAGTAATAAAATAGTTATTGCATGGTATTATCTTTAGTGTTTTATTTCGTCGACCGGCACGTAACAGCGTGATTGAAACACAAACATCTAAACATCAAACTTACATTTATTATAGTAGTAATATGAATTAGTACACAAAGGGCAGATCTCAGAGAACTTAACTATACAATACCTTGTGTACTGCAAATAAATGAATTGATTTGATCATTGTTTACAGACCGTGGAGCTCCACGGTGGCAAGGTTCTGGCCACTGCTACTACGACCCTCACTTTGGAACGCACACCTACCAACCACGATCTGAAGCCGCCACTCAATTTCGTATGTATCAAATTATCTACATTGCATATTATATTTACATAGCTATGATTCTTAGCTTTGTGAATCGGCTGTCTCACGCCCTGGGTATTAACATTCGCAGCAAGCGATATCGGAAAGCAGCGACGAAGCCCCGCCGCCTCGTAAGTCGTCAGCTCGCCTCTCCGCGCAAACAATCAAGGAGGAATGTATGCCGACTGCCCCACCACGCACAGGTAGACTGTAAACTGGTTTAAACGGGAGTTTAATGTCTATACTATTATAAAATTGTACAAAAGTCAAAAACTAAAATTAATGATATGGATAAACTAAATGTGCAGATCTACTAAATAAACGATTCTGATTCAGATAATCACAATAACTAACCCACGCCACGTGGGATAAGGGCAGGAAAATTATGTTTCAGTTATGCATTTTTTATCATTTTATAAGCAGTGGATATCGTTGGTTTTCATATCTATTTATCAAGCGATACGATAAAATTATTATACTGTTGTACGCGTTCTATACTCTAAATTCGGGACGTGACTCAGTCGGCCCATTAGCTCAGTTGGTTAGAGCGTCGTGCTAATAACGCGAAGGTCGCGGGTTCGATCCCCTCATGGGCCACATTTCTTTTTTCAACTCCAAAATTTTTGATTGATTAATCTATGATTTTACACCGAATTATTAGATTAGTGTTTTTTTTTGAGAAAAGGAAACATTATCAAATCATTCACTGATTAAAAAAGACTGAGCCGTTGATCTAAAATGTCTGGCTACGACTATATTTCTGTGGCTAATTTGATTATCTCATTTCCAACAATATAAAATTCCATAAGTATAGGTCCTTACAATAATTACATTAAAAAGTTATTGGTACCTACATAGAAATTATTCTATTATATATTCTCGGTGGGTCTTAAGCTTCTTGAGGGATAATCATTAGATAATAATAATGTTGAATATACTTTTTCTTGTCCCTACATTTTTTTTGTATTATTTTATTTATTATGGTAAAGAAACAGTTACACAGTAAACAGATAAATATCCCTGGATAAATATCAGAGATACTTAAATACATTGTCTTGTTGATATATCTTTTTTCGTGGTTAGCTTAACCACTGTGCGTATTTGTACATGGCAGATACAGAGAGTCAGTCGGACACGCCAGTGAGAGCGGCTCCACAGCGCACGCCTTCAGTGATATCCGCCGCGTACGGCGCCTCGCCGAGATCCCGCCCACGACAACACAACTTTGTCGCTAAGAACTTCTATAAACGGGAAACTTGCGGACCTTGTGGGAAGACGTAAGTTATAGAACATTGTAGAAACGTGTAGACATAGACATTCATTTATTTACTACTTGGCACACAACATACAAAACATAGATAGGTACAAATTAAACAATAATAATAAAAATAACTAAAACAGTGAATTAAAAAAGAAAAAAAACCAAATATGTATATACAATAACATAAATTGGTTCCTATATCATCAATATATATAAAACTCTTTTGAAGCTGACAGAGAATCAACGCACGGCCTAAACCATAAGTCCTAGAGGTATGAAATTTGGAGGGTAGTATCCTTATATAGTGTAGAGGTGCACTAAGAAAGGAATTTTGAAAAGTCGCACCCTAAAGGGTCTAGAACGCGAGCAACGCCGCGGGCGACGGCTAGTGTATACAATATGATGCCTGCCACAACAGCAAATGTGTCCTAACTCAGCAAATTGCCTACTGTTTTAGCAGTAGGCGCTGTTATTCTGCTAAGACCATGACTGTCATAGGTACAACATAGATTTATGTAGGTACTCTCTTTATGAGCTGATCTAAAACGTATGTTCCAGAATAAAGTTCGCGAAGGTGGGCGTGAAATGTGAGTCGTGTCGTGCACAGGCGCATCCAGAATGTCGTGCTCTGTTACCGCTGCCTTGCGTACCGCCCGGCGCCGGCGCTACTAAACGACCTAATGCACCACAGGTAATAACTACACCAACTGCTTCCCAACAATCCTACTACTAAAGCCTCCGTCGTGGCTTAACGACTGCTAGAGCCGGGACCGACAGTTTAACTTGCCCTCTACCGTGCCACGTAAGAATTTTACTCTGAAACACGGAAGCGCTCAGATTTAAATGCCACTAACTGTCGCCCATCCCAATAGTGACCGCGCAGAGCATCGCTTAACTTTATAATAAAATATAAGATAATCGGTGAAGATTCACTAAGCTACGCCACTAGCGCTTTTTTTTTCAATATTCATGGACATTTTACACAACGCTCTCTAGTCCCAACTAAGCAAAGCATGTACTATTGGAACTAGATTGCTGATAGAATACTTGATACTTTTTTTGTGTAAATTATTATTATTATTACGAGCGTTCGATGTCCCACTGCTGGGCAAAGGCCTCCCCCCCCTTCCCTCCATGCTGTGCGAGCCAATGCTGTGATGATCCATTCGGGCTGGTATTTATCTATTTCATCTCGCCACCTTGTTATTGGTCATCCCCGACGTCTTATAATAGTAACAGCCACTTCTGAACTGTGCCTTGATCACGAATAAATGTGACAATCGCAAACGTATCGTAATGCGAGCGCATCTGAGACACACTGCGCGGTGACATTACAACAGTTGGAAGTCGAGCTGGCATTGACGCGCAATATAACTCGAATACGTTAACGCGGCGACTGTCAGATTTGTTCGTGATAGAGGTGCTGTTGGAGGAGTGGTAATAGTGATAGTACTGTGGCAGGAGGGCTGCATCTCGGAGTGGGCGCCGCGCACGCCGCCGATGGTGCCGGCGCTGCTCGTGCACTGCGTCAACGAGGTCGAGAAGCGAGGACTCATTGAACGCGGGATCTATCGCGTCAGCGGCGCTGAGAAGGATGTTAAACGGCTCAAGGTATAACTATACTTATTATTACTGTATGTTCTTTACACCAAACATTTTGCTTTAGCCAGTTCTGTTAGTTTAGTCCAGTCTTTAGTCAGTTTAGTATTCTAGATTGCAGAGTCTCACTTTTGTTAGGATTCATTCATGAAAATCGCGTCGTGATATCATACTAGGTAGTATTATAAACGCAAAAGTTTGTATGTGTTGATGTTTGTTACTCTTCCACGCAAAACCTACTAATCCTATTTGGATGAAACTTAGGATTTTTTTCAAATAATTATTATAGGCTAACGTTTGACCACAATCTCACCTGATATCGTTATTGTCAGTGACCCGGATTAACACATAGGCTACTTTTTATCCCGGAAAATCAACGGGACGCGAAAGAAGTCGCGGGCGAAAGCTAGTACAAAAATATACTTGATTTTATCTCATAGCCGGTTGTTATGAACTACTTATCTTCATACAAAATTCCTCAATTTTATGAGAAATAATCTCGCAACTAATCTGAGAATAAAATGCACAAAAAAATAGCTACCCCATACATTTTGAGACATCAAAGTCAGTCCAGCTGATTTAAATCGAACTCAAAATAATAAAATCCATTTCAGGAACGTTTCCTACGCGGCTGTGGTTCACCATCACTCACCAACGAAGATATCCACGTGATCTGCGGCTGCATCAAAGACTTCCTTCGATCACTGCGCGAACCTCTCGTATCCAACGCGTTGTGGCAAGACTTCATGGCCGCTGCAACTGTTAGGGAACCTAACGACGCAACAGCCGCGGTTGTTCAAGCTGTTAGTCAACTGCCTCCGCCTAATAGAGACAGCCTGGCTTTTCTACTGCTGCATTTACAGAAGTAAGCTCTATTACCCACAGTATAACACCTATTATTGTATATCAAGGGATGAGAAATTGATCTTTATACACTTCGTAATAAAGACAGACTGGCCTTTCTACTACTGTATTTACAGAAGTAAGCTCTATTATCCACATTATAAGGCTCATTATTCTACATCGAGAAGATTGCTTGAGAATTTAAAAAAAAATACTTTGTACTAAATACATTCTCCATATCTATAGGGTAGCGGAAAGTCCCGAATGTGAGATGGGAATAGATAACCTCGCGAAAGTGTTTGCGCCCACAATCGTCGGCTTCGGCATGACGCAGCCAGCTGAAATGTACTCCGCCACTACTAACATGTTCAAGGTAATATTAAAATATAGCTTGCTTGGTTGAATTACGTGGTAGTAGTGGTTTTTTGTGAAAGATATCGTAATTACATAATTATAATAACACCAGCGGGCCTAAGATGCGCACGCGAGGTACTTTGTCATGTCGTTCTGTCAAAATGTAAGCATTTTGCACTAGTTTTTGAACTTTTACATTATCTGTGGTAATGTTGTCGACAAAACGCGCCTTGTTATTGTACACTTTTGACACTTCTTAGTCGTCGTATCTCTCTGAGGACGAGATAATAGTCATGCAGAAATGTCAAAAGTTGAAGAATCAAGGCGCGTTTTGTCGACAACATTGCCACAGATAATGCAAAAATTCAAAAACTGGTACAAAATGCTTAAATTTTGACAGAACGACATGACAAATATCTCGCGTGCGCATCTTAGGCCCGCAGGCCTGGGTTTGTCAATAGGCCGCGGCCTAGGTGCGGCATATTTCAGAGGACGCTCACTTGATTTCAGAGGATTAAAGTCCAACAAGATCACTGGTTTTCTCATGGTTTTTTATACATACTAATACGTTAAATCCCTATAGAAACTCATTCCTATCGAAATTATCAATCCTAACGATCTACTGTTATGGTACCTATTTTATCTATATTATTATTTTAGAAAGGTACATGGGGTGGCGGTTATAAAGTGGCCTACACTCATAAAAAATATAAATCCGGCACTAAATAACACCCAGACATATAACTTCTCTGTCTACCACACACAAATGTTACTCAGTGGGGATCGAACCCACAACGCAGAATGCATTGCTATTACCGACAGCTGTTGTTATTGTCCAGGTGATGCAGCTGCTGCTCCAGCTGCCAGGAGACTACTGGTCGCAGTGGGCGTGTCCGGCCGCCGAGTGTAACTCCCCGCTAGGCACGTTGCCACGTCCAAGGGGATTCTTTTTCTCACCTGCTGATACTGGGTAACTATTGATATTATTTACTAGCTGGGACTGACAACGCAGGGTTAGAAGTCCAATTTGATATGCTAAATCTTCTAGACGTTTCTGAAGAGTTTGCGTCCCGTTGATTTTCCGGGATAAAAAGTAGCCTATATGTTATCCAGGTCACGGACAATATTCCAAGTTTCATCCAAATCGGATCAGTAGTTTTTGCGTGAAAGAGGAACATACATACATCCTTCGCGTTAATAATATTAGTAGGATTTTCTTTTGGTCTAGTCGTTGAGTTATCTATCACAATAGAGACAATACCGCCAGTTGTGACCAATTAATTAGGTGGGCCATCAGGCTTGTTCCATCATTGAGTTGTATAAAAAAAATGAAAAAGAAACGCCAAAACTTAGCACATTGAAATGAGATTTGAAGCGGGTCAGTAGCTTGTCATGCATTAAAATTTTATATTCTAGTGCTTGATGATCAATTAGTAGTGTATGACTAAAAAATGTGCTCACGCGTCTGAGCACAATTCTACCCTTGCCTTTAGAGAACGCTAATGCAAATACCATTCTATGACATGTCGTTGGGTGTAAATGTAACAATCCCGCTTTCCTATTCTAAGAGTTTGCTAATTTTACAGAATATCCAGAAAGAAGAGGAACTACTTTCAATGACGCGCCAGCTTTCTATAATTAAGTTTAGTTTGTGACAAAACAGTTATGTTAACCATTTTGTTAGTTTTGCTATATTCTATTTAGGTAATAATGTTTGGACTAACTTAAAATAATCATGATTATTATTAGTGACTTCTTATAGTGCGTTCACACTCAGGCCATGCCGCTGCCGGCATTAATGCCGCGATTAATTCCGGACTTATTGCCACAGCAACATCGCCTTTATTCTTATTAGATAGTGAATATGAACTTGTGCCGGGAGCCGGGACAGAGGCATGATCGTGTTCACACTATGCACATGCTCATGCTCAGTTCCCTGCCGACTGCGGCTGTGGTAAACACACCATTAGTTTGCCGGCTGCGGCTGAGTGTGAACACGCCTTTAGTTTCAATTTAGTTGTCTCTGGCTCATTGAAGAATCTCCCATTCTCTGTGTTCAAATAAATTGTTCCAAAATTATTGGAGTTCAAAGCTCAAGTTTATAATAATAATTTGTGTACTTAATTTTTTGACTTATTTGTTTTTGTTATCCATGCACGTTTTGATCTGTTTCCACTAGTTCTGTTACTTGTTCTATTAATAGAACTAATAGGAATTATTTTTCCAAGTATTACTAATAGAACGAACGGGAACAGATCCACGTTAAGGCCAATCGGGCAATAATAGTAAGAACTAGGAGTTTTACTGTCTCGCTTTAGTAGTCTCAATGTCTGGGGTTTAAATGACAGTTGAATATTATGAATAAAGGGTTCAATTATCTCGCTACTCGGTTAACGTCACTATACATAACTACTTTGCTAAGCACTTCGCCAATATAAATAGGCATTTAAGTACAGTTGCGAGTAGAATTGAGTGTGCGGCAACAACTACTTTTTTTAAAAATTTTGTTCGGGCACTGGAGGCTTCTCCTTTTGCCAAGTCTTCTAAACGATTGCTCTATTGGCCTTGGGTTGCTAGATATAATTATTAATACATAATTAGTTTTAAGTTAGACATAATTATCATCATTTCCGTTGAAGAGACGTCATATCACCGCCTACGTATTACTTTATGTATGTAACATAGTATGCCGCCTCTGGTATAATATATTTGTAACATAATTCATGAGAAATAAGAGGATATTCTAGTTTATATAAATCAATGTTTATTATGCTGGACCAACTTATCTGTGAAACGGAGGGAAAATATACTAGGTAAGGTGCCTTCTGGTAAGATCGGCGTAATATTAAGTCTGGATAAATCACGTAACTAAGCAATTATCATTTAAAAATATCGCCGAATTGCTTGGCACCCGGACTTACTATTACGCCGATCTTACCAGAAGGCACTATATTAGCTTTCTCTTATGTTGAAAATTTTGGATAGATTCAAATCTTCCAATTCACAGATAACTTAGTACTGGGTCCATTCGCGCAGTGCCACTAATTTATAAGACAAAGAAGGAACTAGGGCCAATTTTTTTTGCCATTCTAGCCCGTTTGAAAAAATTGTGTCCTTTGCTTAATTTTCATGAAGATGGTGGTGCGAATAAGCTGAATGCACTATAAGACATCTTGGTCTTTGTTTCGTTTGCTTGTTTACAGTTTTACGCATCCGAGCGAGATGAAACAATGCGATGAATCACAAAAATCTGTTGCGTGTGTCCTTAGGCTCGAATGCTGATTTTACTGCTCAAGCACCGCGGATTTAAGCATAGACTGTATGAAAATCACTACTCAAATGTATGCTTGAGTAATGTAACTATTTCTACATCGGCATATGGACCTTAGTTGTTCGTAAGCTTGTTATTTTATTATCTACCTTTGAAAATTCACGGCAATCTATAAAGTTCGTGTAGTGTTTTTGTGTCGCTTGTAAATAGCCATTTCATATTGTTGGTTACGGTGTTACGCTGTGGTCTCGCGATCGTAACGCACAACGCAGCGGTATGCGACATGCGGAGCCGGAAACATAGTCGTATGGAAAACGTCTAGTATGGTCTCTTGTTCCGTCGCAGTATGCGTCAGCGGCGAGGAGCAAACGCGGTACGCTGCGTTGAGCCGCATACCGCAGCGTTGTGCGTTACGATCGCGAGACCAAAGCTTTACGGTAAATAGGTTTAGTTTTTCTATTTATTGTTTTGGTACTTACTATAAAATACCCTCTTACCTGATAATATAAATCTAGAATAAATATTTTCTTTGAGGGGTCTAAGCTCATCACTCATTTTAAGTTATTCCTTAAAGTATCCATATGATAAAAGTAGCTGTAATTTGAAACAATAATTACAAACGTACGGCATGACTTACCTATTTGTAATATTTTGGCATTTCATCACAACGGTGTCGATTCTGTTGCATTTTTGTAATCTAATTTGACCGCACCTTAAAATGTTTACTATGTTTTAGTCTATGACAAAGTAATACACTGAAAAGACAAAGATGGCTGTAATTTTAGCGCTGTCAAATTAGGTTAGTTTTGAAAAATGCAACAACAGAATTGACCCCAATGGCTAGTCAACGACTAGTTTTAAAGTTAATTTTAGTTATTTCACTGTTAACAATAAAATCTTCAAAACTACTTTTCAACTTTTATTTTAACTACCAAACTTAAGTAGGGTATTAAAACCTAAGTACATCAGAACTATCTAGGTATGCGTTTTGTTTTGCGAGGTATGAGTGACGGAGGCCTTAAGGCGGCCTAAAAACTCCGTCAACAGAGTTGGCTACTAACTCATACGAACTTGCTTGCGAGGTATGTACATAATATTAATTATTTTTTTGGTTAGGGATAAATTAAAAGTCGTACAGTTAGGAACTAAAAGCTTAGGTATTTTATTTTCCAATCACACAAGTAAATAATTTCGCTATGAAAATATATAAATAATTGAGCAAACATAAATAGAAAATCAAATTGTCTTTTGGTATCAAAAATCTGACACATTATCTACAAATTCTAAGTAAACACATAGAAATAAATTCATTATTCATTTTTGGTTTTAGCTAAACAATAAATTAAGCTACACACTTTTAGAAATAGTTTTAGGTACAAATTGACTATAAACACTATCAACCCACCAGCTAACTATGTACATTGTACATAATATACCTACTTATTGTGCAAAGACTATTTTACCTATCATACATTAGGCCCGATACTGTTGGTGCATTTTTAAACTTTTACAGCACTAAAATGATAGGTATCTCTGTCGTTTCAGGGATGGTGACAATTTTTGTAACATTAGGTTAGTTTAGGAAAATGAAACAACAGAATCGGGGCATTGTGAAAATGACTATACTTAACGTAGCATGTATACTTAATTAAAATAAAAAAGGAACTGTAATATTTGAATCTTCTCTAAAATAGTTCTGAGACAAACTATTACGGATTACAATTTGAGATGCTTAGTAAAAATAATCAACGCTTAAACTATGGAATGTATAAAAACGCAAAATATTTTTACAATTCAGATCTTGCAGAGATCTAGCGATCATTTTTGATTCATATTTACAAAACAATAACTTGAGTGATTCTCATTTTAAGTTTGCAATTTGCAATGAAATATTGGCAACCCCAAAAAGATTTGTACATTTTTACATAGTAATTTTCTTATCGGTTGCCATATCGTTTTCGCGGGACAGACGGTGTAACCAACTTTAAATTAAATTCCGCCATAAGTATTCCGTGCGCTGCAAACTTGTGGTCGGAAGCACTATGAGGTATACGTAAAGACTAATGTACTTCTAAAGCTGTATCGTTTTTCAGGATAGCGGGTAGATCTGCCTTAGCGTACGTGATGCCGTACGGACGCAGATGGTATATAAGATAGTCAAGTACATACATGTGCTCGGGACCCACGTAGTGGAACGATACTGCGTGATCGGAACAGCAGTCTAGACCCTGGAAAAAAAAGAAAGGCGTTGCAGCATTCTGGGTCCTTATTTGCATACATTTAGTTAATTTTTAGATTTCTTTTGTTATTTATAACTTTTATTGGTTTTATCATAATCTATTCGGCAGTAGCAGTCAGAAAAACGTAAAATAACGTAACACCTGAAAATACTATAACAACATTGAAAAAGATGCATTTTTCGAAGTAAAATGTCTAACTAATGATTCCCGTTGCTTCATTGTTACATTTTTCAAAACTTTTTTTTTTTAAGTTTTGGCTAAGCATTTGGCTGCCAGCACACTTGGTGGTAAGTGTTGCTGCAGCCTAGGGTGGAGCACGCTTAGCTATAATCCACCTATTCACTCTTTTCTTGAATATTCCTAGGTTATATCTTTCAGGAAATACTGAAGATGGCAGAGAGTTCCACTCCTTGGCAGTTCGCATTATGAAGGTGGAAGCAAAGCGCTTTGTGCGAAGATAAGGAATATCTACCATGCAGGGATGGCATTTATCAGTGCGCCTAGTAGTTCGGAGGTGAAAGGGTGATGGAGCAATCAGGTCATGTAGTAACTGCATTGTAAGTGTATTGTAACAAAGTTTCATCATTGCAAGTTTAAAAAATATAGGACCTGGGCTCCATCCAATTTGCCCCAGACTCTAGGTAACTAAAAACTTCGATAAGTATACATACAGCGTGAAACACCTAAATCGGTCAGTACGGGAAAGTTGCTGCACTGTACTGCCGCGCAAATCATAATCACAGTAAGTCGGATTTTTCACTTTTGAGTAAACGGCGATCAAAGTTTTTTTTATACTTTTTGCCGCTACTCCCGATGTATGAGGAATTATCAAAATGTTTTTTGTTTGCCAAGTGCGATTAAATTTACTTTATCTTTTGTATACATTATTTTTAAATTAACTAAAATATTTATTGATATAAACCTTAAAAATGTGATTATGACTAGGAGTAAAATAATTCGAAAAATATGTTTACTATGCATAAATACAGTAAGTATGTGACTTACTGTGAATATGATTGGGGAGAGAGACTTACTGTGATTATGCTAAGTGAGTAAGCTTAATATTAAGGAAAGGTGCAAAATTTACTTCATTTTCTTAGTGACTTACTGCATTCAAAATTAAAATACTATCAAAAAATCACATCATAAATTTGAAAGTTTATGAGTGTGGATTTATGTTTGTTTCTCTTTCACGTAAAAACTACTGGTCGGATTTTGATGAAACTTAGCAGTGACATAGCTTATGAATTATAAAAATACATAATCTATAAGTTATAATGTAATAGTCAAGTAGGGTAAAAAAAAAAATTAAAAACATTTTTTACAATAAGCATAATAATACCTAAGGTGTTACCTCATCCTGAGGTTATGAAACAAAATGTCACAAAATAGAGATAACACTAAGTGTATTATTTTCTTTTTGATCAGAGCCACGAATTTTTGTCATCACTCTAGAGTACATTTTTTATAGAGTGCTTATGTAGTATATTTTTTGTGCATTTATGTATCAAAGTTTGATTTAAATTGAACCTGGTAGCGCTGCTAGGACCACCGAGAGCAAGCATTTGTGTGGCAAATATAGACGTTTGTTCTGTGTCGGGTGTTGCTATGTATTATTAGTACCTATGTATTTACAAAAATATATGTATAAGTATTATATCAGCAATCTAGTTCGTATTACAAGCTTTGCTTAGTTTGGGACTTATTAATTAAAGTATTGTGTGCGTAAATGTAAGCCATACAGTAGAATACTAACTGCGTGCTCTACAAAGAGTTGCGTTTCTGTACTGACTGACGTTTACGTCCAGGTCTGCACCAGATAATATATCTGGTCAACTGGCTATTAATCTACTGTGGTTACTTAAATTGATCAATTCTAATTCATGTTATTGCTTGCAAATTCTAGAAAAGATTTAGCTTTTTTTATTTGTTACATCTTAAATAGCTATTAAAATTGTTTGCAAGAGTAAAAAAATAAAAGCGTCGATATATAGGCCAATATACGTTGATTATATCTAACGGAGTCTGAAAAGTAAATGATTGAAAATTAATTTTACTTGAAACTTTTTTTTTTTATAATTTTGTGTTAGACTTTACCTTATTTAGAGACAAATAAAACAAATAATTATTACCGCACACGTTCTACTCCCCGACTGCCAGCGATTTGATTACTTCTTAGCACACCCCCACCCCGCTATTCAGTTTTCTTTAGCAATTATTGCATTTGCTCTAGGTAGAACTACGCAAAAGTTACGCATAAATACAGTAAGTTGTTATACGGTGACAATATCATGGCCAGGTAATTGCAAATAATTAATTCACGGCTCTAATAATAAGTACAGTAAGTACTATAATTATGCTATGCATTATTCAGATCATTTTTTAGGTGGCCCAAGGCATAAATACAGTAAGTCTGCTTACTGCCATTATGCTATATATATTTTTTTAAATAAAATTCCTTTTTCATCCCACCATCTCGGAAAGAGTATTTTTAGTCTTCAATATCTGAGTGGAAAAGCCGTTTTTATTCTCTAGAGGATAAAGTAAATTGAATTTAGAACATCGTGTGCACTAAGTTTGTGAATTAAAAAAAACATTAAACCTATTTACTGCTACCTCTATGGTGCCGAATATATCATACAACTTTTTTTTAATTTGTTAAAAACTCAGACTCGGAACCTTCTTGGTGTTCTTTTTTCAATTTGCTTTTTTTGCATTTAGTCATTTCCTCGCTGGTGGAATGAAAAGTTACGTGTTGCACTCGAGTGCAAAGATTTTTCACCTCGTGCTCTTTTGATTCCCTCGCTAACACTCAGGATTCTAATTTTGAATCACTCGCTGCGCTCGTGATTCAATTTTAGAATCCTTCGATTGCTCGGTCATCAAAATTGAACACTCGGTTAAAAAGCAACTTTGCACTCTTGTATAACAAATAACTATTACCAGACATATTAAAGGCAAGACGTGTTACTGCAGAAATGGTTGGGAAATAGTTTCAAATTATTGAAAATCCATGGTAAATTGAAACGTATGTCTACATCCTGTAATTATGACAAGTAAATCATTCTTCTAAACGGGACTTACTGTGATTATGCTTATTGAAACACGAGGTTCTAGGTCGAATTTCGATAATCTGAGTATACAGAAATGTAGATCTCGTTTCAAGGATTCCGAACATGTATCTAACTCAATACCGCCAAAAACCCGACTTACTGTGATTATGATTTGCGCGGCAGTGTACACGTTCATACATTTTCATTCATATAATTACGTTTGACCGACGTCAGCGCTCACGGTCGAGCACTAAATTTAGCCTAACACTAATATTTATATTCTCAGTAAGTTTACATACCTCATCTGTGGGATAGTAGATGTAGTGCCAATACCAAAAGGAAGTGTCCTTGTTAGGGAACAGGTGGTCCTTCGGTACGAACGGGAAGAAACGGCCGCGGTGCAACGAATCGCGACTGTCGAGAGCTTTCACGCCAATGTTGCTTAAACACTTCCCTGGAATATACAAGATCTATTTGAACATTTTGAACTATAATATCATCAGATGATGATGATGATAAGGATGGTGATGATGATGGTAGTTTATCGGGATTATTCTATTGATCGTAAACAGGAAAAGTCACAGGAAAGCAAAATACGCAATGTCGTGTACATGTTTTTTGCAGTTATTCTTATTTAACTGAACTACTGAACTAATTTTGATAAAAAAAACTATGGAAGTATAGGTACCTACACTTTCAGATCAAATCGGTTCATTAACGACGGAGATCTGAAGTAACAAACATAAAAAAAACCGCATTGAGAATTTCATCATTTTTTTAAGTTAGTTAAAAACAGTTCAAACTTCAAAATTACCCATTTCAGCGTCTTCCGCTCCGTGGTCGCTCGCTTTACACAAATGTGGTGACGGCAGCGCCTTATTCACAAACTGGTCCAGCGCTTCTCTACTTAGCACGTAGCCCGCGCCGCCGCTCATGTAACCCTGGCAACCATTACACCAATAGTTTACAACGAAGTCAATATGAAAAAAAGTAGTAATTCATATAAGTATTCTATCAGTTCTGGAGTGTTGACGGCTACTTTATAATGTAATGTGGGTAGGCTCGAATAAAGCAGTCAGTTTCCTACCTCGGTGTTTCATTGAATGTTCCACTGGCGACGATTCGAATTTACGCGTATTTTAATAGATAAAAGTGTTCTACAGTGAAATTAACATGCCGATCGGCAAGTTGGAACCTTTTGACCTAAATTCAACGCAATGGCCGGCTTATATCCGTCGTGTTAAACAATATATTGTGTTGAACGAAATCAAGGAGGGACTGCGCGTCTCGTTGTTAATTACGGTGGTTGGAGAAGCCACGTATTCTCTAATGTGCGATCTGTGTTCGCCGGCGCATCCAGAAACAAAAACTTTTGATGAGTTAGTAAAACTCGTTACTGATCATTTGGAGCCGCAGCGATCGGAGATCGCCGAGCGTCACGTATTCCGTTTGCGTAGGCAAAATGGCAGCGAATCTCTCACCGAGTATTTACAAAACCTCAAGCATCTTGCGACTACTTGCAATTTCGGAGCAACTTTAGAAGAGAATCTCCGCGATCAGTTCGTATCGGGCTTAGCTAACGAGACGATGCGGTCGAGAATTTTTGCGGAAAAAAACATTAAGTACAAGGAGGCGGTGGAACTGGCCCTGGCGCTGGAGGCAGCCGAGCGCCACGCGGAGGTGAGCGGTGCCACAGTAGCGGCGGCTGCAACCTCCAGCGGGGCGGCTACGGGCAGCGGCGGCGCAGTGGTAGGCGAAGGCCTGCACCAGGCAAACGTGAGACGGTGGAGCGGTGCTGGTGGCGGACGTGGAGCAGCTGCCCGGTCGGGGCCTGGTGGCGCGACGACGGCCGCGCAGTCCCGCAGCAGCGGCCCCGACCCGGCCACGCGCTGTTGGCGGTGCGGTAAGGCACATCGGCCGGATAAGTGCAGGTTTGCTCAGTATAATTGTGATGCGTGTGGTGTGCGTGGCCACTTAAAAGTGATGTGTAAAAAAGGGCGCTCGGGTGCTCAACAGAATTACGTGAGCGACGACGAAGGCGAGGACTTCTTCAACATCAAGGTGGACGGTTCAGGTGATCGACCTTATATTATTACAGTGCTAGTAGATCGACGACCCTATGATTTTGAAGTTGACACCGGTAGTAGAATTTCAACTATAAGTGAGGATTTCTATAGACGTAATTTTTCAAACAAGTCTATTGTACCCGATCAATTAAACTTACGAAGTTACGTCGGTTCAAAAATGGAATCGCTCGGGTTCATCGCTGTGGATTTAGTTCTTGGAAATGTGTCAGCTACGGGTTGTAAGCTACACGTGATTCGAAATGGAGGACGTCCTTTATTAGGAAGGGAGTGGGTGCGCGCTCTAGGTATAAAAAACATCACAATTGACCTCAATGAGATAAGCGATGAGACGAGTGATCCGTTTGTGAATCGGCTTATAGCGGAATTTCCGGAAGTGTTTACAGATAAATTAGGCACATGTAAAAAATCAGTCCAATTGTATTTGAGCGATGATAAGCCGGTGTACGTGCGCGCACGGCCAGTGCCGTTGGCCCTGCGCGCGCGCGTCGAGCACGAACTCGCGCGGCTTGAGCGCGAGGGCACAATATACCGCGTCGAGTCTTCCGACTACGGAACGCCTATCGTTCCGGTCATAAAGGAGTGCGGCGATATCCGAATCTGCGGTGATTACAAAATAACTATCAATCCTAAACTCAAACGTGATCCGTATCCCCTCCCCCGTATCGAAGAATTGTTTGCGACTTTAAGTGGAGGAGAGGAATACTCAAAAATAGATTTGAAACATAGTTATCAACAATTACTGTTAACTGAAGATTCTCAACCGTATACCGCTATAACGACGCACGTAGGTACGTTCGTCTATCGCCGCACACCGTTTGGATTATCTTGCATTCCGGAGAAGTTCCAAAAGATAATGGAGGAGACCCTTCGTGGTATACCCAATACGGTTGTATTTCTTGACGATGTGTGTGTGACAGGTCTTACAAGACAAGACCATTTAAATAACTTGCGGGCTGTTTTAGGAAGATTAAGTAAAATGGGGTTTACTGTTAAGCGTGAAAAATGTAGTTTTTTACAACCTAGTGTAAAGTATATAGGATTTATTATTGACAAGACCGGTCTCCGCCCCAATCCCAAAAAACTAGAGGCGATTTGTGATGCACCAACCCCGAACGATGTGACTCAGTTAAAAAGTTTTTTAGGCATGCTTAACTACTATGGTAAGTTTATACCTAACCTTAGTATAATACTACATCCCTTGCATGCACTGCTGAAGAAGGGGGTTACTTGGGATTGGAACCCCCAGTGTGATCAAGCCTTCTTAGCAGCTAAACGCGCACTCGCTAGTGACAAAGTTCTAGCGCACTACGAAGAGGGGCGGCCGCTCGTACTGGCGGTAGACAGTAGTGCGTATGGGCTGGGCGCGGTGTTGGCGCATGTCTATCCGGACGGCAGCGAGCGACCCGTCAGCTGTGTATCTAGGACCTTAAATTCAGCCGAAAAAAATTACAGCCAGTTAGATAAAGAAGCATTGGCTATCTTCTTTGGTATAACAAAACATCATCAGTACCTTTATGGTAGGCGCTTCGCCTTGAGAACCGATCATCAACCGCTAAGCTATATATTTGGGGAAAAAGGTGGAATTCCACAAACGGCGGCAAGCCGTTTGCAAAGGTGGGCTGCCCGCTTGGCCGCGTATGATTTTTCAACAAAATTTGTTAGATCGGGTGATAACGGACCAGCTGACGCATTGTCTCGCCTGCCACTGCCGTGCGAGCGGCGGCACCTCCCAGAACCGGTTTGCTATACCGATTTGGTTCGCGATACGATGCCGGTCAGTTTTAAGGAGATTGGAGTGGAAACCGATAAAGATAAAGTGTTATGTAAAATAAAAGGTTACGTCATGTTCGGTTGGCCGTCGGTGTCTTGTTGTGACGAAGAGAAACCGTACTTCGTGCGTAAAGATGAAATTTTACTTGAGTTAGGATGTTTAATTTTTAAATATAGACTGATAATACCGTTACCTTTGCGGAACAGGGTTTTAGCGGAAATTCATGAAGGGCACTTAGGGGTTAATAAAATGAAAAATTTATCGCGTAGTTACGTCTACTGGCCCAGCCTTGATCAGGATATTGAAAAGATATGTCGTGAGTGTGAGCCGTGCCGCGCCGTGCGGGATGCGCCGCCGCGCGCGGCCCTGCATCCTTGGGAGTTTCCCCTAAAACCCTGGCACCGCATCCACGCTGATTTTGCAGAGTGTGGCGGTAAGAAATATATGATACTGGTAGATGCTTTTTCAAAATGGATCGAAGTAGTCGCAATGACACGAACGGATGCTGATTCTACGATTTCTGTGATGAGATCAATATTTTCGAGGTTCGGTTTGCCGTCCCAACTGGTCACCGATAACGGCCCACCGTTCTTATCGACTGATTTTCAGGAATACTGTAGTAAAAATTGTATAAAACATGTGACGTCGGCACCGTATAGGCCACAAGGTAATGGTGCAGCAGAAAATGCCGTGAAAACTGTAAAAAAGGTTATAAAACGGGCGATTCATGAAGGCGAAAACGTTTCTAAGGCTTTGTGTAAATTTTTGTTTCAATATCGGAACGTGGAGCATGCGACAACGAACGTCCCGCCGGCCGTCGCGCTACTAGGCCACCGGCTGCGCGGGCGCCTAGACGCGCTGCGGCCGGACGTGGCGGCCGTCGTTCGTACCGCTCAGGACCGCCAGGTCGCCAGCAAGGGTGGCCAGCACCGAGACATCGGGCTCGGTGATCCTGTGCTCGTTCGTGGTTACTCTAATAAGGGTCAGAAATGGGTCGAAGGTAATGTGGCCAATAAAACGGGACCAGTTTCTTATAAAGTCAATGTGGGTGATGGAGTGCAATGGCGAAGGCATCAAGATCAGGTAATCTCCTTAAACCCAAATCGGAAGAGTAGATTTTCTCTGTCGCGCGCTAATCTGAGTACACAAGGGCCATCGGGTTCGCAGCAGGTGGACAGCGATGCCGACGACACATTTGAAGATGCCGCGGGGGAGGCGGAAGTAGGAGTAGTTAGTCCAGAGCGTCAGCCTTCAGCTGACGGCAGCGCGCGGGCGGCGGCTGCGACCTGTGCGCCGCGCGCCCGCATCGCGCTCCCCTCAACGCCGACGCCTCCACCGCAAGACGCATCGGCTCGCGCGGTGCGAGCGTACAAAAGAGCCCAACAATAATGTTAATATTATGATATTGTTTGTTTCAACCTAGATTTAAGAAAACCATATTTGTAAGATTTCCTACCTAAGTAGACAGGTGATGGATTGGTATAAGTACCTACTTAGTTCTAGATTTGAAGGGGAGAAAATGGAGTGTTGACGGCTACTTTATAATGTAATGTGGGTAGGCTCGAATAAAGCAGTCAGTTTCCTACCTCGGTGTTTCATTGAATGTTCCAAGTTCGAGGGCAGGAGAGCGCGCGGCCGATCACCGATGAGATGGACGGACCAAGTCAAGGCTGCAATTGATGTTCCTCTGAACGAATGTGCCAGAAAAGCAGCGGTTCGGGAGGAATGGCGGAAGATTGTAAGACGGGCCACTGCTCCAATATGACGACCATGACCACTCTGACAAGAGTGATACGACAAAGAAGAAGATTCTATCAGGAATCAGATACCCATAGATAGTACAAGCTTTGCTTAGTTAGGGACTAGAAGGCGTTATGTAAAATGTCCATGAATATTTATTTATTATCATAGATTCATTTATTTCGGTATCTACTCCTTTCACATTAGTAAGATTCTTAGTCAAATTGTTAGTAGTCAAGTAGTAGGACTTGAATAAAATACTGATTTGGATGCAAAATAAAATTGAATGAGGGTTTTCCACTAGAGCTGAGATATGTTGCGTTTGAAATCCACCAATAGGGATCGTTTGTTTTCATACTAAACGATTCCTATTGGTGTATGTAAAATACATCCTTAGTGACGTAGGTTAGCTCAGCCCTGGCGGAAAAGCACCCTAAAGGTAAAATAACACCCACCTGTTTTGTAAACGGCTTGAACCTGCACCCGAAGTAAACCGGAGCATTGCTATCGTGGTCTGCCAGCATGTACCTGAGATTCTCGACTACCACGTACCTGGAATATTTTTTTTTTAATATTACATTCTCATCTGATGGTAAGTGACGATGAAGTCGACTAAAGCTTTGGTCTCGCGATCGTAACGCACAACGCAGCGGTATGCGATATGGGTTAGTCTCCTAATCCCCTTTGAGCCATCCCCTTCAAGGCGATGATGAGACATTTGGTCACATAAACAACATGATTTTGATACTTTGGGCAAAATTACACCGTAATCGCTCAAGACAAAGTGCTTTTATTCAATAAAATTTCGGACACATAATTGTATGGAAAACGTCTAGTATGGTATTTCGTTACGTCGCAGTCTGCGTCAGCGGCGAGGAGCAAACGCGGTACTCTGCGTTGTGCTGCACACCGCAGCGTTGTGCGTTACGATCGCCGAAACGTTGCTTAATACGGTCTCATCACGAAACCGGTTCCTCTTGGATTTATCGAAAAATAGGTTAAATAGGTCTTAATATAGGTTGTCTACGTACACAACCCAACATCAAACTATATTTACGCGTGACAGAGGATAAACCAAGTTTCCTTGATACACATTAGTACAAACTACATAAGTACTAGTGGTACGATAACCTACAAACAATTTCAAAGAAGACCACTTGAGTACTCAAGTAGGTACTGATCTTATAATAATGGTAACAAGGTTGAAATTAGCATTACACAACGCAATCGTGATTCGTAGCGATTTGTCCTGCCTAGATCGAAGCTTTGATAATTATGATAATGAAAGTCACGATGCCGACATCTTCAATCAATATCAATACATGACTACAAGACCATTCCTCTGTTATGGTAATAGTTACAGCAATTAGATAATTATTATTTTATGCGTGCGATAATAATTACAAGGCTTTCTTGCCATTAAAGTAAAAAAATAATAATAATTGCTATGGAAGGCCTAAAATCAAAAGTACCAATACACGTGAAGTTAGCTTGAAGGAATGGCAAGTTTTGCCTCTCAAACGTCTACAGACGCGCTCAAAAAGTTCAGAGCACGTTAATTTTATTTGTAAATTGTTTGAACATTGAACACCTCGTGCGTCAAAAGTACCTTCACACCCAAAATAAAATGAGTTTTTAGCGTGCCAACATAAATGTAATTTTTTTGGCACGCTAAAAACTCATTTTATTTATAATGTTTGAATACCTATAATGTTTTGTCCAGTAGTTGGCCCATCGGTACCCGTAGTCAATTTGTTCTGGGTATTGTTGGGGTAAGAAATATGCGGTAAGAATGGTAAGATGAGACATGTACAATTATACCGGATTTGAAATACGTTCCTAAAAGAACTTGTAAATAGAAACTCACGTATCATCATCAGCCTTTAAGAACCAGTCAGCGTCTCGCCTGTGATGCTCGTAAACATAGCGGAAGGCAGCTTTCGTCTTCGCCCAGAGGTAATCCCTGCCTTCGTGGACCGGAAGCTTCACCGATGGTAAAGATTTATCTGTAAAGGAAAATGGCCTTTATTTTAATTGATGCAATGGTCAGTCTTTTAGACGAGAGTATTTTTAAAAGCCGACCCAAGGTTGTTACAGAAGCAAAATGGCAATCTTCTGGTAGGTAAGCGAAATCTCCAAAGAAAAGCGATACGGAGAATTCAAATAGCGTCCTATCCTAACAGAGGGATAATGACACAGACTGATCATCAACAAAACGACGATAAGGCATATTATTGCGTAGAATGCCTTGAATTACCTTCTTCACTACTCATAAAAAGCAGGACATTGCACCGTTTCCCCCACGTAGCTTTCACATGCTTAGCTTTCAACGCATGGTTCTTAGGCTGCGTCATAACCCAGCACAGAACCCTGACTTTCTTTGCGAGCTCGTCCGCGACCGATCGGTCCTCATATTTGTGAGCGGGTTCGTCCTTCGCATGGTCTAAGACGTCAGCAATAGGATGTTTTTCTAGGTCTCTGACGGATTCCCTGAAAAAATTACAACTTTAGTGTGCTGTGAAGTCTTAGCTGATCAACTCAGGTGTTCACTTGTACCTGAGCACTGTTTATGCCGTACTGAGCACCCCAGGTGAAATAGCTAAATGCATATAAACTTTACTTTAGACTAAAGTTTGCCAAAACAAAACGTCAAATTACAATAAATGCCCATGGCAATTTATTAAGCATTTCGAAACTGTAGGGCTTTTGAGTCCTATTGGATAAAATATGGCATAAGGTGTGATATTTATTTCTCGTAATAATAGGTACCTAATTATTTTTGGCACTGATGATGACTTTCGATGAAAATAAGCCAAATTCAATGCCTGATGATGGCCAACATAACAAATGGAATAATGGCTTAACATATTTATCGGCGTTATGGGGTAATAAAATAGCAGAAATATTTTTTTATACAGAACGTGGCATGTTTTTCTATACTTATAATTTTTTTATTTTTTTACATGTTCAGAATAAGTTGGTAGACGATTTTGAATTCATGGTATACTTACGTGAACTAGCTAAAAGTTAACTAAAACTTATGAAAAATGGACATGAGAATGCATGAGATCATGTCATACATAGCAGATCATGCTGCTTTAGCGATCAAAAAACGTATATTAAAAATAACAAAAATTTCAAATAAAATAAACACGTGCATAAAAAAATTATGTCCGCTCTAAAAACAGAATTACCAATTTACTGAAGTATTTAGTTCTTTAGTAACTTGTTGCACACTTATCGTAGCTGTCACATTCTTAGATAACACAACGTTGGTAGGTATTTCAACTTAGGTTTCATGATCTTTACAGAAAGTCTATAAAAGTTTTTTGCGCATTGTATAAGAGGATTATTTGTTAAAATTATTTTTTAATTAAATGCAGAATACCTATTGGTAGATTAACTAAAAAAAGTTTTGCATATATGCTATTTTTTTTAGAAACTTCTTGCCTGAAGGCCTAAAGCGAAGCGAAATGGTAGTGAAAATACATTTTGGTTGCCATTTTTACATTTTCAAAATTAAATGTACAATGTGTATAATGAATAAGTTAAAACCAGTCGTTGATAAGAATAAAATATAATATTTAAGTTATAAAAGATTTGAGTAATGCTGTGGTTGTTAAAAATATGACTAAACTTTTTAAACTCCCTTACCATTGAGTTTCGCTGTAAAAGTGTTGGTGCAACCAACAATTTAAAGAATTTACTTTAAAAAATATCATATTTTTGGCCAGCTTATATAACTTAAGCACCTATTTACCAAAAATATACCATGTACGATTGTAGCAACTAGGTTGTTCTGTCGATCAGAAACATAAACGAAAGTTAAATTCAGATTTGAAATAAATTGAAATAGCAATTTTTACTTCTTTCATGCCTAAGTAGGTACATTATAATACACCTGTATTTCAGGTAGTTTTTGTATTGTATTTATTATTTAGGTACTTACTTTAATTACACAAACCAATTACAGTACCCAATTAAAGATGATTTTTAACTTATATACCTACTTGTATCAACCGAAAACTCTCGTAAAACCAGTAGGAGGCAGAAGACATATATATTGTTTTTAAATAAAAAATAATAATTATGATTAGTAAGTTCTTATAAGTATTTAATTTGATTATGCAATATACAAATTAAGCAAGCAGCATGCTTAGGATATCAGAAAAATAACAATAATGCAAAATATAAACACAAAAAATGCGGGAACACACGATCTTGCAAGCTTTTTACATTTACCTGTACGTCGACGACCACGTTACATCTCTCGGATATCCTGTAGATGTTAATATTATGTACGCAAAACTAAATCCTGCCGATATCCCAATCACCAGTGTTAACACAAAACGTCGACCCATCACCCGCCCTTCGGCCTGAGAAGTTTTCATCGTTAAAACCTCTGATCATAGCAAAAGTGATCACAGATTGTGCAAAGTGTGCCTTCGTAACAAGTCTTTTCAGAACTTTTCACAAAATTTAGATTTAAATAATTAATTTTAAAACTTAAAACACAGTCCAACCCGTTCTAGTTGTATTCACGCGGAAAACTGAAGTCACTGTATGTCTTTACAGGACCAATTAATTTGTAACACTGATAACGCGTATCTTTAAACTTGCGAAGCGAAGTAAACTAATTCGATAGAAAATGAATGCAGAAGCCGGTCATTCATGTAAATTGATTAATAATAAGGTTATTACTGATTTATAATTTATGAATTTCACTAGAACACCTACAATTCTCCCATTCCCTTTATGTTTAGACGAATAGAACTGCCGGCCTATTCAAAATATCGTAAGAAATACAGCCCAATCATAACGACCAATCAACAATGAAACCGAATTGGATAGGTACACAGTTTGTTTTCATTGATCCAATTTGTTTGTGTGCATAACTTCACTTCAACTCTAATTGATATTAGCACCTATAGTTTATTGATAACAGTTGTTAAATTGGCACATATATTCTGCAACTCTTATTAAAACCGTGGTATTTAAATACGAAATTATAAAATGATAATATAAATATGCACTTCATATCGTAATCTATTGTAGAAAAACACCCTCTAGATCGTAAAGTTTAATAATTATTTCTCTAAACCTATGGAATTTGGTAATTTAGTCACAAAAAGGATTTTTCAACGATAATTTTGTAAAAGAAAGACTTGTTACGAGAACACACTTACGATTTGTTTGAGCATTTTCAGTTAGATAGAAAAAAAGGTTAAGAGAGGGTGCAACTGTGTCGACTGACTGCCACCTACACTGAAAATGTTAACAAGATCATGAACAGATGTACAGACAATAAATAAACAAGAATAAAGGATACTTTATTCACCAAGAATATTATAACTAATTCAATATTTACAAAATACATATAAATCATACATGTTATGTTAATGTTTAAATAAGTAAATAACATTCATAACAACAACATAACATTTTTGGAGCGTGGTACAATTGCTCGCGGGCACCGATTTCATTTCACTTGATATTTGAACATGAACGTGACGATATCGTCTAATAAGAACGTAATCAAATAAAAGTATTGCATGTAGTTTGTAGAGCATCTTTCAGCGCTTATTTTACCAATCCCTGTATAAACTAAAATATTTTACACATAAAGAAAAAACTTAAAAGCAGTACTCTTAAAACTTTATCTCATGAAGTCATGACATAATATATCGTGTAATAACTCGCTACTCGCTAGCATTATGGACATTCATGTTTATTTGTTTGGGATTTCAGTGCGTAGCATTTCATTGAGTGTAATAAGATGCATTTTTGAATTGTTATCTCGAGCAATCGTGTTGTGAAAAATTATGACTGTTATGCAACATTTCGAGGAAAAAACTTAGCACGCGATCTAATGGCTATTCTGACGGATTTCATAGTCTAGCCCAAAGTTTAACTAAGGCTAAGGAATGTTTTATTAACAAGCTTACCTATTTTTCCACTTAGACCACTTTAGAGCTAACTAGCTCTCATAAATAGGTTTAGTTCAACAAAGAGATCACGACACGACAGTCGATACGCTACGATAGTAATTTTTTAGGTATTTTTAACAGACTTCAAAAAAGGAGGAGGTTCTCTATTCGACTGTGTGTGTTTGACGACTGACTGTGCATATTACGCGATCATTCCGCCTATTATGAATCAATTTTGTTCAGTAGTTTGACAGTTAAATAAAAATAAATGGAAAAAACACGTCATCCACGTAGACGATTTTGCGTATTTTGCTTTCCTGTGACTTTTCAGTGATGTTTACGATCAATAGAACAATTAAACTGAAGTGCCATCATCATCATCATCATCATCTGATCACAATGAAGCTATAAGGTAATCAAATTAAAGTTGGTTTTTCTTATAAAGTTATAAATTATTACAAACGGTTTAGCTTACCAAACTTTAGATAAAAGTTACAACACGACCCCACTGCGCAAAATAACTAAAATAATAATTAACAAATATTTCATAATGGATTGTGCATAACCACTCATTACTCGCAAAGTAAAACTAGGTTTGAGATAAATTTAGTTTATCAATCAACTTCCTCTGTTAGGAGGTAAATTGACCAACAGAAGTAGCTGAACAACTCGATTAACTGTATTTACCTACTTATATACCTACATTTAATGCTTAAAGTTTCAAAAGTACCTTTAATCTTACACAACAGTAACATTTCAATGTAATCATGTAGATAATTATGGAAACATGGTTTGTAACAATGTTCATTTATTAGAATAAACATAAACAAAATGTTCTGTGCTATGCTTATTTAATATTAGTCATAATCATAACAAGAGCTTTTAGTTGTAAAGCTACTTTTGACAAAATATTGTCATTTTAGTTGCATAGTGTGTATAGCTACTTCTGATAGTGACAAAAAGCATAGATTAGTGATTAGTTTGTAGCTTTGCGTTTGTTGGTTTTTAGCAAGAGTTTTTATTAACATAAAAACTAACGAATAAATAAATACCTATTTAGTTTTAATCACATTAGGTGTTAAGCTTCATTTGATAGAGATAAACAACATACCTATTTATATTGGCGTTTAGTTTGTGAGTTTGAGTTTTTTTAGTTATGAGTAGGTACATAAGAGTTGTTATTCATGTAAAAGTTAGCTAGAATACATTGATAAGTAGTTAGGTACTTATATATAATAGCCACCTGCCAAATGCGTCAACAAATGATTTAGTTTTGCGCTAGATAATAAATGACATATTATTCCAGAAAGATGTTTTATTGTAAAGTGGGACAGATTATTTTTTGCTGCTCTAAAATATAGTCAACGATGAAACTTTACAATAAAACTAAATAATTTCAATGTTTCCAGTTTCAGTGTAGGATATAAATTTATTTAAACACCTGTGGCAACTCCATATCTTTAATTTTAACTAAAAAAATTAAGCACACAATATTTTTTTCAAATCTGCACACAAAGTTACATCACAGTGGAATGCAAAAAAAACAATGTTGCCTTAACTGAGAACTTAACTCAGTTGGCTTTGGTAGTTAGCAAAAGTTAATTACCATGTCTTTTTATGTGAGTTTTAATGCATAGGTAGGTACACTAAGCAAGGAGACCTTATCCAGTGTTTAAGGGTGTTACTACACCAATCGATCAATCGTCGATCGATGGTAGAATCGATTAGTCGACATCGATCGATAGTTTCTACCGACCAATCGATCGATGGTAGAATGGATTAATCTACGTCGATCGAGCTTCTGCCGCGCCGCGCGCCATCGATCGATTGGTATCCATCGATCGATTAAAGGTACTAAACCAATCGTCGAACCGTCGATCGACGATCGATCGATTGGTGTGGTAACACCCTAACATTGTTGATTCACAAAGTATGCAAAGCCCTGTCTCATTCTACCAAGGCCCTGTTACTTTGGCCAGCTGGTGCATTATTGACGCAAATGCAGTCTGCTTGTAAAATAATAGACATCTTTGTCAAACAAAATCACCACCTGTGCCCCTGTAACTTCATAGGTCTCATTTAAATGGTTTATCAGGTCGCGGCGCGGCCTCGCGACTCGGTACTGCGAGTTTATGCATGTGTTGTATTTTGTTGTTTTTAGTTAGATAAAGTGTTTTACAGCCTATTTATAATTTACCATTAGTCGAGCCAGATCCTGGCATTATATGGGAGGTTATTTCATTTTATTTTGGTTTAGTACAGATTCAATTAATACAGTTTTAAAAATGTACACTCAAACCGGTGCCGAAGTCTAGCATGAGCCAGTGGTTTGCCGCATTGACTTTGTCATTTCCGTTTGTGACTTGGTTTCAACCTGGTTTACATAGATTTTTGTGTACAAGGCAGTTTGCATCTCCTTCAAAGCCTACAAGGACAAAGTTTTGTAAAGTCAGGAACATAATTAAGTTGATTAACAATTTTATTTACAATTAATTTAAAAGCCCTGTTGACTCGACCAGAGTCTGCTCGGACAGATTAGACTCGAACCCTACATGTATCGTGTAAACACGCAATCCGAGCACACTCGGACGCCGGAATCGAAAGCTTTTGTTTTGTAAGTTTTGCCAGCGTTTAGGTGGTTATAGGACATTTTACTTCATTTAACCGGATATTAAAAATGCTATATACAATGTATGTATAGAAATCAATTTATGTTGCTGACTGTATGTAGGTACATACAAAACATGTTTTAGCCTCATACTCTGATCAAGAAGTCGTTACCTACTCCAGCATAGATTTGAGTAGAGGTTCTCATACTAACTATACTTGAGCAAGCCTGGATAAGTGCTTGAGCAGTAGGTAGGTATACCTAACTAGGTATTGCGAATATGGTCTTTTCGATTCCATGCATAATAGAGTAGTTTTACATCTTTTATCTATCCGTAACTCGAATACAGATTAAAAGCAATAAAATAGACATGTTTACAAAACAAATGGATGATTCTAATCTCATATTTTGGACTTACAGTCATCTCGAATCTCGGCTCATAAATTGCGTTCTATGATATATAGCATAGCGCTGCTGGTGCTCCTCCGCTTTTACTAGGTGCCTAACCTAAAGGTAGATTATTTTGTTTTGAATAAATAATTTCAAGAAACAAAAAGAAAAGAAAGAAACTCCGCTTGCTCGCATGAAGCAAAAACTAGTGCTGCCAACTGCTAGCTTTAGAAGTTTAGTTAGACAGTACAGTACAGTTAACAGTTGGCTAACGTAGAAAAAAAAACCAGTGCGTGGAGTAGAGTCCCTACGCGCGGAAAAAGTTATACTTCGAGTGCCACGCATTCACTCTCGCTTTGTGTTTAATGTGAAATTAATTCCGGCATACTCAGAATTACTTTTTGGATTAAAATGAACCTGAAATATGGCTGGTTACATAACTTATAATTTACTATTGTCGATATGCACATTTTCATTTATAAAGAGATAAAAAACGTAATTTTTAAGCATCAACGCCATCTATTGGCTCTGGTGTGCCTAGCTGACCGCAAGCAACCACCGTTTAACGCTGTCAGTTGGAAGTCGCACGCATTAGAAGTATAACTTCAAAAATACTCTACAACAAGAGTATTGTAGCTAAGCATCTCACAAATAGTTGTTAGATTCCTAGTTTTAGGTTTTACTCAAAATAAAGTGGTAAAGCTAGATCTTGAGTTTAAATAGCTAACTTTGGTTATAAGTAAGTAGAATTATTTTAAATCAACCTCTATATTTTATAATATTAACTAACTAAAAAAACCTAGTCAAAAAAAACCTATTAACCTAGTAAACCTATGAAATGATTATGTAGGTACTGAGTTCTTGAATAAAATTTCGACCGCAGAATATAAATTTTTAGATGGGTAGTTCCCGCCAGATTTGTTGTCGTATGGAAGTTACGTCAAAATAACACGAAGTAGGTACTAGGTTTGTAGATGAAATAAGTCCGCGTTTAGCAACTCAAGTGCCTGATCTTGCATTGCACGGTTGGAGACTCACTGGGTGGTTATTGATGCATGTTGCATGTTTGACACCAAAAACTAGCTAGATCTAGCTATAAAGCAGCTAAGTTGGCATCACAAGCAGGCACAAGCAAACAGGAAAATTTATTCTTCTTCTTCTTTTCTTTATGGCCTCTGTCTTTGACAGTGACAATCAATTGTTATTGCTGGGCTGACAGCTGCTACAGCAGCTTGCTTTTTTTTTTGTTTATTTGTTCTGGCACTAGAGGCTTGTTTTTTTTTTTTTTTTTTTGTTCGCTCCTCAGAGCAGGCAATAGTTTTAAAACCATACAGCCTAGTCTTACGTTGTTCTAGAGGCTTGTTCTTTTGCCAAAGCAGCTTACTATGTGTGGAGTGCTGCCAATTTAGCCACTTTGTTGCTAAAAGCAGCTTACTATGTGTGGAGTGCTGCCAATTTAGCCACTTTGTTGCTAAAAATGGCGGTTTTAGCTTATGCCTTAGCAAGAAAAAGTTGACTTAAATGACGAGTTTTGCAGTTAAAATATAAACAGTCTTAGTTGCCTAACCTGATTTGTATGACTAGAATACGAAGAAGTAAAATTATTTTTATTATAAATCTAGGTATAGGTAACAGTAGAAAACAGATGAGTTCAAACCAAACTTTTGATTCAGAGGCCTTGGTAGAGGAATGCATTGGTGGTCTCGCGACCGGTCTCGCGGCCGTGGTTAGTTAGACTCGTTGGTAGAATCACAATTAGTCTAGCGTCTTTTGGACATTGAGCGACTCGCATTTTTATGTAAGAAATGGCATGGCAGCACTGAACACTGGTATTGAAGCGGAGTAAACAAGACAAGTCGTGTTTCTTTTCTATTTTGTTGTCTCTAATTTGTAAAAAATGGTGTTTTCGTAGCTCCGTGCATTCGGTTTACGTAGGTTTTTATTGTGCCCTTAGTTATCTACAACCACAAATATGTGGCAATTGTGGTTTTGTCTCCTTTTTGTTTTCCCCTTAGATTATGTTTCTGGCGTCAATAGTCTTTGCGATAGCTCATCGGTGGAAGGAAAGAGTCTCAGCTGCACGACACAGGTAAATACCCATGTGTTTATTTATATCTAAATACTTTTTAATACCTCAGATTACTACGTAACTACCTAATATTCTGAGTATAGGTACCTTACCTTTCCTAAAGTAGTTATTGATTCTGGGTAGGTACTTACCTACCTGTTTGCTAAATAGATGCAGCTCTTGTCTGGCACATTTCTGCAACCAACCATGAAATTCCTATTGATTCTGATATCTCATTGTTTAGCTTCTGTTAAGTTTGATTTGACTGGCATGCTTTGATAAAACTATAATAGCTGAAATATTTTCAATATTCAACTAGTTATTCAAGGTCATGTCTGTTCTCTGGCTTTGTGGGTGCTGTTTTGAGAACTTTCAGGTCCCTTTTCCAATAGAGCTTGCATCCCCTATGAAGGGGTCCAGAATCAAACTTTCATAATTCTCATCACAATTGGTTGCCTTTTAGACATTGGTTGCGGGAACTGGCACTTTATGATCACCTTGTGTACAATACCGTGTTCACATTCAGCTGCAGTCAGCAGGGAAGTGGGCATGAGCATAGTGTGATAATGATCATGCCTCTGTCTCGGCCCAGGCCCAAATTCATGCCCTTGCTCTCTAATAAGAAAAAGGTGATGTTGCTGTGGCAATAAGTCCTGAGTGTGAATGCACCATTCTAAATGATTCTTGTGATATTAATGAATAAAAAGAATTGAAATCAAATCAAATGACCAGCCATCTTAGCAATCGCTATGTTAGTGGTTTTGATGCACAATGCAGCTTTTCCAAACTTCTCTCCCATTAAAAACAGGTAAAATCACAAGTTCTTGAAATGCTGAGGACACTGTACTTTAGCTGAGACTTACTGGGGCCAGAAAAAAGAGCCATCTGTTATGTTGTTATGTAAAAGTTGTTGCAAGTAGAATGACTCATCCTACAGATATTTTGTTGTGTAGCTACTATAGTTATGCAAGGTGCTTGCTAATGCTATGGTAATGTAATTCTGAGATGAAATAATTTGAAATACAAATTGAAAAGAACTGAGATTTTTTTTAAGTAGAAATGTTTTAAGTTTATTTTGCTTGAAGTATAGTTAATACAAGTTAACAAAGTATGTTTTGTTGTAGGATTATTGTATTAGATTTTAAATCCATTATCTGGTTATTTTTGTTTTTCTTGTTTTATATTTGTTGGATTGATGGGTGATTATAATGTTTGGTATACTCCAATTGAAATCATGGGGTGTGATATTATACATGTATTCTGTGGGTCTAGTTAACAATAATTAGGACACAGTACTAATTAGTACATGTATATAATAACATTATGTTTTGACAAAAAGGCTCAAACTAGACAAAAAGTGTGTATTCTGAGTTTCACAACTACAAATGGTTTGCTTGGTTGTTTTTCTTAGATTATAATAACACTGTTATTTTTTTAGATTCTAGGTCAAGAAGTGCAAGTGAATAATGACATTTGCAAGATGGAGGTATTCCCCGCCAATAGTCAGGCCTGCTCAAACATGGCATTTGGACCCCTCATGCCCAACACCAAGGTCGGAGGGGTTACCCTGAAACCGCACATCATGACAATGGTGCATAACAACCTGACTCCGTATGCTATCAACCATACAGTTCTGAATATTACTTTTAGTAATATTAAGTGGAACAGTGAGTACCTACATAATAACTCTTACAATGGTTTTTTTTATTTTCTACAGGTAATTAAGAAGTTTCTTAAACAAGAAAATAAAAAAACTCTGTATTTTTATAGTTTTGTTTGCACGGATTGTATAGTTTGTAATCTTCGGTATTTCTGAACAATTCTGAAAATTCTTTCAATACTACTAGCTAAATTTGTCCTAAGTGCTGTGCTCTTTAGTCTATAAATAGGTGTGAAAAAAGTTGCGTTTGATTTTATAATGTCAATATTTATAAATTTAATAAGAGAAACGCAGTTACGAGCAGGCCAGCTAGATGTTCATGCTTTTTTGACTTCCGACTTTCTGATTCCAGGTATGAGGTTCCGTTTCCAAGATAAATTCAGGGCGATGCATAATCACTGTCGCCACATCAATATAACTCACGATACTCCCATAGACGACCGCTCTGTGCTGTACTACGATTGTTACTGGTCTAAAACTGAGGAAAATTATGGCCAAAGTCATATTTTGGACTTCGAGGCGTACGCGGATGGTGTTGTGAACCGGGGGCAGTATTACTTCAATATACCGACCGCGTCGATGCTCAGTAAGTCTATTTAATAATAAATATTCATGGACATTTTACACAACGCTTGTCCCAAACTAAGTAAAGCTTGTACTATTGTACTTGTATGATGATTTTACAGCTATCATGCTGTACCGGTCCACGCTCAAGTTGATGGTATAGTCCAATGAGTAGGTCAATGAGTCTGTAGAAATCAATATTTGACCGACACAGTCGTGAGTCGACTCAACGTCCCTAAAATAAAAAATTAAGCTATTATAAAAAGTTGATGATTTTATTGAATGAACGCATTTTGATTTTATTTGCTTTAGACCATAGATGGACAATTAAATAAATACCTACCTAAGTAGGTACTCATACTTTTATTTATACATATATGAATTCATTTCTAATTTTCCATCTTTTATTAATCTCAGGTCCAGTGTCAAAGGAGAGAGAATGGAAGCCGTTCATATACATTGAGATATTCCCAAGTACAATGCGAGTACATATATTGCCGCCGCCGTCGCCGCTGAAAATCAACGCGTACAATGTCGTCGTTATGAAGGAATGCGGGAAAATTGGCTGCGAAGTCAAGTCTAAGTAAGATTTACGATAAGCAGACATATTTACAAGAATAATACTTGAAAGACAGTAGGGGTACCGATAAAACAAAGAGTTATTTAGTTTTTATACAACTATATGATGAAACAAGCCTATAAAGATGCGTTGCCTCACTGAGCACGTCCACTGAGGTCGTGCCTTGTAACACATTGCACTAAGCCCAACACCCTTGAGTTAATTTTCATGTGCCTGTAATTTAGGGGTATTAAAGGGTTCCAGTGGAAACAGAAACAGCAATGCTTGTATCACTGTTTCTAACTGCGTGTTTCCACTCAAAACAGTCACAACACAATCCTTACAAACGATTTGTTTTTGCAATCAAGAAAACTCTTAAAACAATGTGCACAAGATTCAAAATGTCAAACACGCACAAGATTTGGCGGTGGAAACGCAAATCGATATCTTCACAGAGTTGTGCATGTTTTATTGTGAATGTTTTTAGGTGGGAACCTACAGTAATACTTCTTGTATCTTTGCCAGGACCATAACAATAAGTAATCAGACTGATGACGTCACTTACGACTACCGATTCGTGGGAGAGAACGGCTTGTACTATTTCACTGTGACGCCGATGCATAGGACGTGTGATGAGTTTGAAAAGGAGGGATGTACTATTGTGGAAAGCCCTAAGATAATGATCAGTGAGTAGATGCTAGCTTTTGTTTGTAATCTGTATGACTTTTTGTCCAATAACGCCGGCACGGCACCGGTAAAGCAAGCAAGCTCGTATGAGTTAATAGTGGCCAACGTGACGGAGTTCTTAGGCCGCCTTAAGGCCTCCGTCGTGGCTTAACGACTGCTAGAGCCGGGACCGACAGTTTAACGTGCCCTCCGAAGCACGGAAGCGCTCAGATGTAAATGCCATTTACGGTCACCCATCCAAATAGTGACCGCACAGAACGTTGCTTAACTTGATAATCAGTGAAGATTGGCTAAGGAAGCAACGCCACGAGCGCTTCATCGGCACCGGTAATGCACTACCAGGGCAATAAAAAACACGTGAACTACCTCAATCACAAACAAAGCTGTCAATCGCCGCGTTAACGTATTCGAGATACATTGCGCGTCGTTGTAATAAAAATTATTATATGTACATACAGGCAGCGAATCCCAAACTATGAATATCTGCATAGCTAGCGTGACTGCACTAGTCGTTGCGACCCTCTTCGCCTACTACATTGCTCTCCGGCTCATCAGACGGTATTGGTGCAAGGATTACAAGTTAGCAGGTAAGTTTACTAGATAGATTCGTATGTATAGTATAGAAGTTGTACAAAAAAATACGCACATAGCTCTAAATGGAGAAGTTGGAGAGATACAGCATATATATGATAGCAAGAGATACTTATAGATCATTTCTTCCACTTTCGCCAAAAGCTAGTGTCGGGATCATACCTGGTGGTTGTGTTTTGCCAAACAGTAGTTTTATTTTAAGTAGTTTTATCTTAGTTTAGGCTCAGCCTACATAACAAAACAAATATGTAACTCTGAATTCGTTACTATAAAATATTTAAAGTACCATGTTGGGCGCCATTATAAATTTACCCCATGTTGGGCGCCATTATAAATTTGCCCCATGTTGGGCGCCAATCTAAACTTGGCCCATGTTAGACGTCAATCCAATAATACGAGTAAAATCTCTGTCGAACTGAACATAAAGGCCCAGACATAATTAAGGTTGTGTTTTTCAGCAAACGAAATACCACAGCCAACGAAAGTCCTCGTCATTTACTCCCCTGCGAATCGACTACACGCAGAATGCGTTGTTTCCTTCATCAACTACCTACGCACAGAATACGGGTTCGATATCCTCTATGACGGCGATATATCCGCCACATCGCACGGCGACCCTTACGTCTGGGCTGAAGAGGCATTCCGACTGGCTTCACACGTAATGTTCATAGTCGGACCAGCACAAGAAAACAACCAATATAGCATCTACGACAAACCTATAATAACAGCACACAAAGACGTCGACGTTCTACTCCTCTCCTTCATAAAAGCGAGCCGCGGATCGCGATCACAGAAAGAAATCCTAAACGTGTTCTTCGAACATTCCAACGGACAAATCCCGATCGAAACGAGGCACGACAAAGTATTCTTCCTTCTAAAAGATTGGCAGAAACTTATATCGTATTTATGTAAGAATTTGCTTCCCAAGCGACAGATTATGAGAACTGAGAAGGGAAGGTGCTTTTTGGATGATTTAACGCGGGCCAAGAAAATGTTGAGTGTGCAATCTGACGATGTTATCGCGAGATGCGATAAGTTGCAAACATCTGAGAAAAAGATACTGCTGTAAGATCAATGATTTGTTGGACGTATAGATAGACGCGACCAAGATTACACGGTTTAGTATTGTTTTAGTGTGTTGCGTCTCTAAAAGCATTTATGCGTACGTATTAATGTCTAATGCAAGTTAAATAGCCATGTAGCATACTATTAGCAAAGTACTGCTACAAGTGCAAAAAAAAAATCAAAAACGATCAAAGGTATTTTTGTAGTTATATGTAATCGTATCTTTTTCCCAGTCTGCATGTGTTATTGCTTTTACTTAAATGTTTAGATGTTACAATTTAATTTAATAAATTAGATTTAATTACTTTATATTACTATTTTCTACTTTCGAGCTTCGGTTATCGGGGATGCCCTGGTGCAATACTAACTATTCTTTAAACTATGGAAGGTAACTTCCAACCCTAACACTTGTACACCTATTTTTCTATGACCTTTTCTATATTGGGAAAAGATATTAATTACCTAATGTAAAATAAATTAGATTTACGACCGTGATTCTCAAGGGTTCTCAAGCACGGTAGACATCCCCTCAGATCTCTTGGTATTCTTCTGCACTTAAGATCCTTTGTGGATGTCTAAGAGGGGAGTTGGACATGAGAAGTTAGTATAAGCAAAGTATTTTACTATAAATATATTGTGGTTGCTTGTGTTATTAAAATTCCAAAGTTTTCTTGTTAGGTGTGCCATAGAGTCTAAATTTTGTACTTTCCGTTCTATAGTTTTGCCTAATTTAGACTAGACCAAATTGCACTCAAATACATTCTTAATTATGTATGTGAAAAACTAGTTTTGCTAATACAGCTAAACAATTTTTAATTATGAAATCTGATAATGCCTAGCTAGGCTAGTAACCTAATTTATAGTTACAAGGCAAAGCCGCCGGCGGTTGCTACTTAAATGTTCTCAAACGAGTTCTAAATCATTCTAGGAAATTCTTTTCTACAATTATTTTGGTAAACCTATGTATATTGTATATCTATGATAAAATTAATGCGTATGAATATTGACGAAATATATGTAAGCTAAGCAAACTTCACACAATGAAATTGATCTATCTATGCTCACCTCTTTGTAATGTTTGAAATGTTTTAGCTCATTCTGTCCTTTAGGCTCCGGCCACACGTAGCGTTTAAACGCTGCGCTGGTAATCCATTTCGAAGTTTTCAGCAGTTTTTTTCTCGCTGCTTCAAAAACGCTACATGTGGTTTGTGCTTTAGCTGCCCACAAGGCTGTCAAACGGCAGCTAGGTATGCGATTTGATGAAGAATTTCTTGCAGACTGCTTATGAACTAGTGTAAACATGACAGAAGTATTATAGGTAAGTATTTTACTACCTACCTACTCGTTATATACCTGTTTAAATCTTTATAAGATGTTAATAGGCTGGTTATCCAAATTACACGACGCCTTTTCGATGCGTGGTTGCAGCGCGTATGTAACGATTATACGATTGTCTCTCTATTTAGTATGGGGAGACTTGACTACAAATTGAGCCCAAGGTTTCAAGTTTAAGTCAAAAACGAACGCTTCATTTCATTTCAGCATTTTTCAGTTTAAAATCTCCTATTACTAAATAGGTATAAAAAGCTGTCTGTGCGTTTCGGCGGTCGTAACGCACAACGCTGCGGTGTGCAGCTCAACGCAGAGTACCGCGTTTGCTCTTCGCCGCTGACGCAGACTGCGACGTAACAAAAGACTATGCTAGACGTTTTCCATACAATTGTGTCTGGCGCTGCATGCTGCACACCGCTGCGTTGTGCGTTACGATCGCGAGACCAAGGCTTTACAATTGCGTGTCTGAACTGAATCTCTAAAAAGTTAAAGATGGGGATGAGTTTAATATTTGATACCTTCGCGATTTATAGAAATAGCACTTTGTTTACAGCCCGTTCTACTTGCTTCCAGAATCTGCGTAGTAGTCTTAATGTATTTTGGACATTTTTAATTTTCAAAGTTACGTCTGCAATTTTCTTACCTCTTGGAAACTCTTACGATAATGTCGGTTTGCATTTATCGTGTTTACACTATCGTTGTTCCGATGAGTTTATTGGAATTTTAAAACTTGTTAAAGTGTGTTCTATCGTTATACAGGACCTTCAATTATTAAGCTCAATATTATATACCTTGTGATGTATTTTTATAAATTAAAGTCGTATGGTATTACATAAACTGTATTTTATTTATTAACTCCTTTGTTGATGTTTTTCTAAATGTTATGTTTTTATTTCTACGCTTGGCAGTAGTACCCACATTTGTTGTGCTTTGCAGATTGGTACTCGGGTCTTTCAAAGTGTATGACAATTAAGCCGCTGATGTATCTATAACAAAAAAAATGTGCACACACCATCTGAGCACAATTGCACCGTTCCATTTTCAGAACTCGTAACAGAATCCAATAGTAGAGTAGGTATTCTTGACCACAATTTTGGGATGAAAATGAAAAGCTTTATCTGTTTCATTGGTTTATTATCACGAAAGGTACGCTAACAAACATCACAAACACATTCGGAATGCTGTATCAAATACAACTGCCTCACATAATAACGAATACTGAGCAATATTAGGGAAGTTCCATAATCGCTACACTAAATGCAAATAAACAGATTAGAAAATAAATTAATCGCAAAGCTCAATGTATCCTACGTACCTAGAGCTGTTGAGTACAATTCATAGAGTAGCCAATTACAAGTAGGTATATCTAAGGTCGTATTTCGTAACTCGAGTGTGACTCGAGCATATATTTGAGTAGAGATTTTCAGAGAAAACTGACAAAAATCTACGCTCGAGTCTAGGTTTCGTCGGCATACGAGCCTTAATAAAATTAGAAATATAAAGAGGTAGGTAAGTGTTTGTTACTCGAAATAGGAAACAAAAAAATGCTGCAGTATTTTTGTATCTACCTAAAACGTTACCCCTATTAAACTTTCTATAGCGTCATTTTAGTTACATCAAACTTTAGCGTTTTCTATGAAGGTAAGAACATTAGAAACTGCTAAAATAACTACTAAATGTAAGTTAACTCTAAATTAAAATCATTTGCACAATAATTCATGCTCCCCATTCTGTTGCTGAATTTTTCTAGTGCTGTTAGTTTAGGAATATGAAACAACAGAATCGACACCATTGTAGTCCCTTGAATTTTTGCATTTTTGAGTAGATATAGTGTACAACGCAATAAACTAGTCACAATGGATCTTTGTATTCTGCAAGCTTACGTTTTACGTATACTAGAATAGAAAGTTGACGTAAACTATAATTATTGTATGGAGATTGAGCAGCGCCCTTAACGGGTAGTTTACAAAACTGATGATTCTCCATACAAAATCGTGACTTTGCAGTAAACGTCATGTACACACTCGGCATGCAATTGGTTTTTAGAATCTACGTCCCGTTCTCGCATGTACAATTGTAAGGAGTTAGAATGAGTAAACTATAGGTAAACTGACAACTTACGAACTACAAACATCCACTGTAACTAATTTTACATATTTTTTTATCTAAATTAAATTCATAATAACAAACCTACAAACTAGTGACTAAAATACAATTAAATATAGTTATTTGTTTATGTTAAAACATTATGCTAAAAATGAAAACAAAAATCGTTTAACCTTTGGAACGAAATCTTGAGGAGTAGGTAGTTTTTAATATCTATAGATTTATTAATCTTCGTAAAGTACCTAGTTGTAATTTACAAATATTTTTTTTTGTTCTAAAATCGGTAAAATAAAAAAAAAATCTATACCTTCTATACCTACTCCTCAATAATTTATCAAAACTAGAAAATGTTCCTACAGACAAAAGGCAAACTGAAATTTACTATGTAATATCTAAGGCTGCTTTTACAACTATTAGTTTTACCTACTCACATAAGTAAACTTACAAGTGTAAAGGCAGCCTAAAACCACTACCTAATGCTACGAACACACACACATCCTATTTAACTATAGTCACAGTATATAATGTATGATTATTATTATTAATATTTATACCATTCTTCAAAAATTCTATCCTATAAAAAGCTTATTTTATTCACTGAAAACAGTGAATAAAAAGCACTTTTAGTCACTGTTTTGGTGTTTGAATTTAGAACACACTAATATATTTGACCTCCATCTAATTATTGTTTCTGCGCAAGAAGGGTATATTTACCTACATTTATATATTGCACAATGCAGAAGAATATTGTTTAAAACCGTTTGTTTGTTTTGTTAGTTATCAGACTTGAATATTTTTCTATTTGAGAGACTAGAGAAATCTCTAACACGTTCAATAACTAACACGACTTTTATCAAGCGATTATGTCATGAAACATGCAGTCCTACATTCACAAAGCAAAACCTGCACCGTTACTTTACTACACACACACACACACACACACACCCTCACATACAAGATTAATTTATTTTTATTATTTACATAAAAATATACGCGCCGAATTGAGAACAACATTTTAATAAGTTGGTTCAATTAGAAATCGTGCTTACATAGCTCTTTTGACGAAATATGAAAGCACGTTTTTTTAATTTGATTTTAGTCTGATGAAGTGTGTAAACCAACTGACGCCAAAGTTGGATTTAGGCCCGTATGCCGATACAGAAATCGTTACTCAAGCATACATTTTCATACAAAAATGTTCGCTCGAGTTCGAGCACTGCTTGAGCAGGAAATCAGCATACGGGCCTTAGTGCTATCTTGAGGTAAGTTGGTATGAGTGTGGCCAATTAATAAAGTTATAGGCCTCGTCAATTTTCGTGTCTAAATTAGTACAAATATGCAATCAATCTCCGGCTTTCCCTCGTTAGTGACGAACAACTACAGTGATGATAGACATCTCGTGTTCATTTGAAAATTTCAAAACATAGACAAATGAAATAGGCTTGTTCCATCATTTTGTTGTCTAAAAGAATTTAATGTTGTCCGGCCAAACTCAGTTTGACCAACAAAACGATTTGCAGACATAAGTCGTCCAATCGATTTTGCGGTTTCCAACTGAGTATAGAATTAGTAGACTAGATTCTAATCGCTGCAAACTTGGCCTAGCCGAACTACTCGTGGTCCAAGGGTTAGGATAAATATCACTATAGCGCGTTAATATTTTAGTAAATTGCCGAGACGTACAACTTTTATCGTAGGATGTTTTTTCTTTTTTTATGATAAAAGTAATGGAACAAGCTAATAGCTCACCTGATGTTAAGTAGTAACTTCTGCCTATAACAATGCATTACCTCACAGAGCAACAACAATGAGGACGTGCCCTGTAAGGCAATGCACTGCGTCCATCACTCTGAGACGTAAAGATCTTGAAGTCTCATGTGCCTGTAATTAAGGATGTTATCAAGAAAGCACAAAATCCGCCCTAATTTGTACATAACGAATGTGCCACGATTTGATTTCGAATACGGTGACAATGCAGGTCGAGTGTACCACTAGCCTAACGTACGCAATGACGAACTCCCGGCTTCATGTACTGAAACAATAGATTTTTATCAATTACGGTTTAATATTTTTGAACCACTTAAAGATCTACCAGCGGGCCTAAGATGCGCACGCGAGATATTTGTCATGTCGTTCTGTCAAAATTTAAGCATTTTGTACCAGTTTTTGAATTTTTGCATTATCTGTGGCAATGTTGTCGACAAAACGCGCCTTGATTCTTCAACTTTTGACATTTCTGCATGACTATTATCTCGTCCTCAGAGAGATACGACGACTAAGAAGTGTCAAAAGTGTACAATAACAAGGCGCGTTTTGTCGACAACATTACCACAGATAATGTAAAAGTTCAAAAACTAGTGCAAAATGCTTACATTTTGACAGAACGACATGACAAAATATCTCGCGTGCGCATCTTAGGCCCGCAGGCCTGTATTTATAAACAATACTATAAGTTCATTCTCATTTCATATTCGTGTCATAACTTAATACCTAGCACTTAATTATCAATATATATAAAACTCTTTTGAAGCTGACAGGGAATCAACGCACAGCCTAAACCATAAGTCCTAGAGCCACAATAACAATAATAATTAACAGTTAATAATAATAATAATTAATATTTAATCATTAACAATAATAATTGACAGGCGTCATGGCTCAGTCGGTAGTAGCTCTGCCTTCCGTGCTGTGGGTCGTGGGTTCGATCCCCACCGAGAACAAACATTTGTGTGTTGTAAACATTGATGTTTGTTCTGTGTCTGGGTGTTTCTATGCATTATAAGTATGTATTTACAAAAAAAATATGTATATATGTATTCTATCAGCCATCTAGTTTCCATCGTACTAGCTTTGCTTAGTTTGGGACTAGAAGGCGTTGTGTTAAGTGTCCGTGAATATTAATTATTTATTATTATTTAAGTTCTTTGTTCATAAAAAACTGCAAATCTGTCTGTTGATGTTGTCCACTCACTCACATGATCTCGAGACTGCTGTCGCTGTTCTTGGCGTGATGCTCCTCGCTGGAGTTGGAGCCCCCGGACTCGGAGCGCCGCGAGCGAGGCCGAGCCTCCTCCGCCGGACGCTGCCACGCCGGTATACCGCTCGCTTCACGACTCTTCAGGGTCGGAAACTGGTTTCTGTTGAGAACAACGAAATCATCATCAATATATATAAAACTCTTTTGAAGCTGACTGATAATCAACGCACAGCCTAAATCATAAGTCCTAGAGGTATGAAATTTGGAAGGTAGTATCGTTATGTAGTGTAGGGGTGCACTAAGAAAGAAATTTTGAAAAGTCACTCTATAAAGGGTGTTTAATTTCTAATAAGTATAATACGAGTATTTCTTTGACAGATGCAATCAATCTGATATTTGCGACCGCGCCGCTGATTGGCTGATTGCATCTCAAGCGATATGACGTCACATTCACAAGACCCTGTGATTGGTTACTGCTCAACTCACCTGTTTAGTAGTATTCCTTTGACAGATGCGATATCTGCCTGTAAATCTTTAATTTGCGACCGCACCGCTGTCTGCTGATTGGCTGATTGCATCTCACCGCGAAGTGACGTCACGTTTGCGTTTAGCACGTCGAGCGATTTGCGAAGTTCGTCTATGCATTCTGATGTTTTTTTACGCTTCGGCTGTTCTATGAATACTAGATTTCTGATGTAATTCTGAAAGGTAACATAAAACATGTAAAAAAAGGTTAAAAGAATGTATACGCGGCGACAGAGGCCCTAGTACGAGTTTTGGTGTGTAAATCTGGTGTAAAACTTCTGACGCCCAGAACACCAGTGTGCGCTGATTTATATGGAGACACTGAGTGGATTCTTTGATAAACTTGACATGCGAGTACATAGACCAAAACCAAGCAGCTATACAAGAATTGGCTTCTTACGTTACTAGGTGAACGATAATATTAAATAGATAAAATGAACAATTTTGATAAGAACTAACCAGGGTATCAGTGAACTTAACGCTAATCTTATATTAATTAATTTATCTCAAGTATGTACTCTTGTTTTTCTGATTGATGGCAAGTAGGTATTATAAATTATAATCCATGGTAGACGGTGTTGGTGCCACAGTTAGCCATATGCCTCACATTATTGTATTTAAATATCTGTATACTGTGTTGTTTGTGTTCCTTAATCAATAATAATAATAAATTCTTTATTGTGGACTAAAAATTAAAATTATGCACTTAGCATAAGAGCTACTACAGCACGCAACAGTAAATACTAACCCTACAATTGGCTGTCTTATCGCACACATGCGATTTCTTCCAGATAACCGATTAATAATAAAAAACTGCTTTTGTTTTCAATGATCACAATGATCTAATAGCAAAGTGGGCAGAAAAATCACGAATGTGAATGGGACTAAGAAGACCCATACTTCATAGTAAAAAAAATCTTGAACATTTCACACAACACCCTCGTTTCATACTAAACAGAGCTTGTACTATGTGATCTAGATTGCTAATAGAATACTTATATAGATTTTCTTTTGTAAATACATACTTATTAACACCCAGCCACAGAACAAACATCTATAGTGGGCCCACAAAAATGGTTGGTTACACAAAATTATTATTTTCTAAATAGAAATCGTTACTCAACCATAGATTTGAGCTTACATTTGCGCAGAGATTTTCATACAAAACAAGTGCTTGAGAAGTAAATATGAATACGAAGCCATAAATATACTTATTTAAGTCTATCCGCAACACATATAAAACTTATTTAATTTTCTCTCATGTAAGTGACAAATTGTCTTAATGAGAAATAAATATCTTTAAACCGAATTATTCTTGGTGGGGATCGAACTCACGACCCACAGCACGGAAAGCAGAGCAATTACCGACTGAGCTGTGGCGGCTGTCTATAGTAAGTGAAGTTTGCTGCAAAATATGAAGAGAAGAGACTCATCTAGCAGGCAAGCTCGTATGAGTTAGTGGCCAACTCTGGTGACGGAGTTTGTAGGCCGCCTTAGGACTTGAAAACTTAAAGAGACTCACCTTATAAAGCCAATAGCAGCCATAAGCAATCCCTCCGTAAACCAGCAGCGGTACCACGTGATCTCTGAGCACATTCCGTTTGGATTGATACATTAGGAGCTCTGACGTCATTGTTGTTACGTCTTGACACTCAATTGCTTTCTCTAGCGCTTTCTGGATCTCTACATCTGTGAGACCCTTGTAACGGAGGAAACGCTCTTTGGTTTCTATTGTATCACGTATGACGTTCGGGTTGTTTAGGAATTCCACCGCTGTTTTGATCTGGGTATAACAGAGGTTAATTTGTATTAACACATTAAAGCAAGCAAGCTCGTATGAGTTAGTGGCCAACTCTGGTGACGGAGTTTTTAGGCCGCCTTGAGGCCTCCGTCATGGCTTAACGCCTGATAGAGCCGGGACCGACAGTTTAACGAGTCCTCCGAAGCACGAAAGCGCTCAGACGTAAATGCCACTAGCGGTCACGCATCCAAATAGTGACCGCGCAGAACGTCGCTTAGCTTAGATAATCGGTGAAGATCGACTAAGCAAGCCTAGCCACGAGCGATTCACACATTTATAGAATGTGATATTTATCTACCTAGGCTGACTTATGTACCTAAGGCTGCTGTGCTGATTCTGAAAGCTGAAGTTATCGATGGATAAGTGGCAATGTGGGCAGGCCATATCTGTCACAGAACTGACAACAGATGACTGAAGGGAATAGGGGTATTCCACTCCACACCACCAAAACGACACCACATTGGGTTGGGTATTAGGTTGATGGCTGGTACCTAGTACCTACTACGTATGAAATGTCCTAATCATTGGACTTGCTCTGTGAGGTAATGCATTGTTATAGGCAGAAGTTACCACTTTACATCAGGTGAGCTATCAGCTTGTTCCATTACTTTTAAAATTTAAAAAAAAAAAACATAACACAAACTTTGCTATTCATGCAATTAAGATTGCTAAATTATGATTAAGATTACTAAATTATGATTTCGATAGTATTGCTACAGAAGGTCTCACAGCATCATTTTAGTTAATAAACAGTAAGTTATTAAGATTATATCGAAATCGGTTACAGGTCAAATGGATAATTTTGACGAGTAGTTTTAGGTCGGGGCTTGACCGATGATAACAAAATAGATTGGCAACTTGAATAAGATAAAAGATAGATTGGCTGGCTACAGACTCATAAAAATCTGTTAACTAGTCAAATATATATATTATGTATATAATATATAGGTTTAAGTGCAACTAATTCACCTAGCTAGGTACATAGGAGTATCTACCCAACATAACTACCTAAGGTAGTTCATAAAAATATAAGGATCACTTAGAAACGTGGTACACTACCCAGTCCAATCCAATGCAATTTAAAATAAAAAAATAAAATAGTATAGATGCTCTAGTTTAGTTTCACGCATCTTGAGTAAATATTTAAAGTTGAATAAAACTATAACGCGCCATGTATCTTAGTATCACAACTGTATCTACAAGTCTAGGGGCCGCATGCTGTTAGAGAAATTGTTACTCAAGCATATATTTGAGTAGATTTTCACACAAAAATGTATGCTTGAGTTTGTATCAGTGCTTTAGCAGTAAATCAGCAGATAGCTCCTGATGCTGTACAAATCATATTCAATAGATGTAAAGGCCTAAGATGAATACCTAACTACATTATGCATATAGAACTTTCTACTAATTAGTATGTTAACAAATTAGTAAGGGCTAAGCAGATTAAATACTAGGTAAGGTTAATTTGTATATGTAGATCATTACACATCATTAAAATAACTTACACATTGTGTTTTTGCACTAATCATGATTTGGTTACAGTTGCCTGGTACGAATTAACAATTTGTTTCTATTTTTTTATTGATTGGTAGGTATGGACAATATTTCTATTTGTATGTGTCCTAAAATCTATGCTTGAGTTTTATTTGAGAGGAAAACATTTGGCATCCACAACACCACCAGGGATGCTGGAACATTGCTGTCCTCAACTCAGTCTTTCTTCATTACTATAAGGAGTTGGGCTGGTTGGGGTGAGGTCAGCAGAGGGACAATACACAATACAAACCAAAGCGGACATCAGTGCAGATTTCATTCCCCCACAAATTAGAATCTTTCTGTATGAAAGGTATGGTACGGACCTAATAGATACAGCAATGATGATAAAATCGTACCTATCTGCTACCAAGTGTAACAGTAATATTCTTTTCAATACATTGAAATTGAATTCAATTGTGCATTGTAGTCGGTACCAGAACAAACGTTTTAGTTGGTCTGTGAGATAATTTTTAATTTTATACCTACTTGACGGTGCGAAGGTCAAATGAGAATAATGCAATCAGAACAACCCAAAGTATCAGAAGAATGTTATAGAATACGTACCTACCTACCTAAAGTAGATAAAAGTTAGGGTAAAATAATAAATAAATACATACCAAGTCATCCCGAATTTCAACAGCAGAATTTGTTAAATTCTCTGAAGCCATCTCTACGTTTTGTAGGTATACCTACTCTTCACGTCAGTTTTACAAAATTTGGAAGATAGGATACTTTGTAAATATATGAATACTAGACGCAACCTTTAGATTTTTTGAATACATACAAAGAAACATAAAAATTGCGACAAACGTAGGGTTTATGAATGGAAGCACGAAGAAATATTGTTGGAAACTTAGAAATATGTGATTGTTTTTTTTTTTCAGAAAGTATACTGTGTTGTAATCACGAATAAATGTGAGAATCGTAAACGTATCAGAACGCTAGCGAATACGAAATACACTGCGCGATGAATTCGTGGACCAGCATATCTCTGGTTTCAATCCTATTTACAAAACAGAAAGCAAATTGTCCAAGTAGAAGACTATAATATAAATAAAAAAGAAATAATTGAAGTAAGGTCTAAAGTTAGAGATTTAACATGTGCAATACCACAAGGAAGCGTATTAGGTTGTATACTTTTTCTTATTTATATAAACGATCTCCCAAAAATATTTAACAAAGAAACAACTTTACCAATACTTTTTGCTGACGACGTTTCCATACTGATCAAATGTGAGAAATATGATAATTACAATTTAATTTTGGAAAATACTCTAAACGCAGTAAAATGTTGGCTTGAAGAACATAATTTAGAAATAAATCACAATAAAACTAAAGTAATGCAATTTAAATCATATAATAGCCCTACCCTAAAATTAAACATAGATTTTCAAAATAACCCATTAGAGACAGTTCATACATTTAATTTACTTGGCTTAAATATTGACACCCACCTAAACTGGAAGACTCACATTGATCACATTAAAACAAAGCTTTCTAAATTTATATACGCTCTATTTCAATTAAAATATAGTACAAACACAGATACTGCACTCTCAGCATATTACGCATATGCCTACTCTTGGCTCAGATATGGAGTAATGCTATGGGGAAATAGTGTTAATGTAAATGAGTTATTCATCTTGCAAAAAAAATGTGTAAGAATCCTGGCCCAAATTAATAACACTCAAAGCTGTAGACCCTATTTTATTAAATTTAATCTCTTGACACTTCCATCGATTTATATCATGGATGTATGCATATTTGTTTACAAAAATAAAAGTAATTTTCTTAAAATTAGGGAAACACACAACGTAAACACCCGCCACAAAAACAAACTCTATCTACCATATTCTAGAATAAAAATGCTAAATAAAAGTCCATATTACATGGCAGTCAAAATCTTTAATAACCTACCGAATGACATAATAAATGAAACAAAAATAAAACCATTCATAAGAAAACTAAAATCATACCTAGTAAAAAAATGCCTTTACTCAACTGAAGACTACTTTGAAAAAGAATAATACCTAAAACTAAAGTGATTAAATTATTAACTTAAATACCTACCTAGTCAAATTAGCCATAACAAATTAAAGTATTAAAATAATTAGTAAGTACCTTATGTAAGATTTAAGTAGTAAAGAAAATATAGTGCATACCCAAAGGTATGTACCCAGAATTAATGTTAATTACCTACCTAAGTTTAAGCGCCCAAAACATTTGCGATACCTGGAAAAGGTGAATAAGTTTTAAAGTGCCTCCTACATATAAGACCAAATTGTAACACTTATTTATGCAAATAAACATCTTGTATCTTGTATCTTGACGCTACAACGCTTGGCAGTTGAGCTGGCGTTGACGCGCAATATGAATCGAAGACGTTTAGGTTTACGTAATGTGGTGACTGTCAGATTTGTTCGTGGTCATCACACACCCATAATAGATCGCGCTAGTGAAATGATTTCTGCGAAAATTATAAAAACGCTAAACGTTGTTCCGCACTTCCCGCCATAAACCAAAGAAGTTCACAGACAAATCTATGAAGAAGTTGAAGTAGTAGTCTGTGGTTGAATGAAACCAAGAAGTTGAAGTTAGAGTTTATGACATTAGAGTAGCAGAACAGACACTGGCAGATTTCCGACAACAAACAAGTTGCAAAAGCCATAGATAAATACCAAAAAAGAAGAAGCTGTTTTCTGCTTTTTATTGTGATTGTGTGTAACTCGGAAATAAAATAAAATAAAATTAGATCTACAAGAATACAGCAGAATGAGTGATTTTAATAATGCCACTGAAGCTGCTTCTTTGGCTGTTCAATTCGACCAGGCAGGACAAACAGACAAGGCCGTTGAATGCTACAGAACAGCTGCAAGATTGTTGGATAGGATCCGCGATCGGCTTCCACCAGACAAGCAGGTGGAACTTAGAAGTAAAGTGAGGGAATATCTTGAAAGGGCTACTAGCTTACAAGAACAAAAAGGTATGCACCTAATAAAACTACCTACCTACAGCTATGTACCTACAATAGTTTACAAACTTTACACTTGAGTTTATCTGTGTGAATTTTATTATAATGATGAGTCATACTCAGAATATTGAACCTCGAGTCATAATAAATAGCCTAATGCTAGATGTGGTTAAAATGAATAAAAACAAGTTTTCCTACCATTCCTAGATATAGCGTAACCAGCTCTGGATTTGTCAATAGGCCGTATAGGCGTAATCAAGTGGCCTACACTATAAATCCGGCACTGAGCGTAACTTATATTTTATAACGTTACAGATATAGCACAACAAGCAGAAAGTGAGCGTACAATGCAGCAATGCTACTTTCTCATGCAGCAAGCATTAGATGCCGACGAGGCCGGTCTTAAAGACCCTGCACTGCAGCTGTACACTCATGCAGTTGAAATGGCTGTTGGAGCTGTAAGTAAACTGGTTTATTCATCATGGTTTAGCCGGTAGTCGCTCTGGCTTTTGTGCTGTGGGTGGTAGGTTCGATCCCCACCAAGAACAAACAATTTGTGTTTGGCAAACATAGATGTTCGGACAATGCACAATACATTCCAATGTGGGACATAAGTAGATCTTATTCAAAGTAGATACAGTTTTAGATAAAAAAAAATCTGAATTGATGTTATAGGATAATTCATTTGTGTGTGAAATGATGACTAAATCATTGGTTACAAGATAGACAAGTGTTCAGTTTGGTTTTTTTGTTGTTGTGATAAATGACCCTTATTGTTTCTAAGAACTCTGTAAAAGCTTAGGCCTGTATTCTGGTTTACTGCTCAAGCATAGATTGTATGAATATCTCTACTCGAATCTAAGCTTGAGTAATGGTTTCTTTATCAGCATAATCTAATACCGCGTGCACACTATGCCCATGCCGCTGCCGGCATGTATGCTGTATGCGCTAGTGAGAATAAAGGCGATGTTCCTGTGGCAATAAGTCCGCGGCATTGATGCCGCCATACATTCCGGCAGCGGCATGGGCATAGTGTGCACGCAGTATAAGAATGATAATTGTAATTATTTTATTTATTTAAATTACAGAAAGTAAGTGACCCTGAGATAAAAGCTAAAATAATGACCATAGCTACACAGGCATTAGACAGAGCAGAAGAAATAAAAGGAATCAAGAAAATGGAATCTCTATCGATAAATCATAATAATAGACCAGGTAGGTACTATTCACAAGATACAATTAACTTATCTACCCATATTGAGTGCTTGTATAATTTACCGTAGTAAGTCACGGCACGTCACGATATTACCGTCACGGCACAACAAAGAAGCTAATTGTATAGTTGTATAGGACTAATTTTCTGAATAAGGACGCCCTTAAAATAGGTTCTGTCGAAGAATTAAAGTCTCGTGTCGTGTAACAGTTGAAAAAAGTATAAAAGATCTCTATCTTGGTCCTAGCTTGGTTGTATCTGAAAACCAGCGCTGCTCCATGCATGTGGGGCAGCACATGCTGAGATCAACCCGTTCAACCGCACAAGGGTACTTATAGAACGGGACAGGACCAGGACTAACCAGCATCATTCTTACTTTGTTTTTAGTGTTCTGATACTTATTACCTATTTGCTATACTTTTGTACCTACTTGTGTCCTACCACTTACTCTGTTCTGCTTCTTCCTGTGTGACTTACTTTCATTTCTCTTCTATTGTATCTATGTGTTTGTTTGTACCCATTGGGGGTTGAATAAATGTTTTCATTTCATTTTATTTCATTTCATCTTCTGCACAAGCTCTGCCTACTTCGGGGCTAGATGGTGCTGTATGGATAGTTCTCCATTATTAAAGCACTAGCTTGCCCTCGCGACTTCGTTCCGTTGGATCCCGTTGTTTTTCCGGGATAAAAGTCACCTATGCTATGTATTAATCCAGGTCAAAGACAATATAATATTCCAAGTTTCATCCAAATTGGATGAGTAGTTTATGCGTGAAAGGTGAACAAACATACATCCATAGGTACACCCTCGCTAACCTTCGCGTTTATAATATTAAAATAGGATTTATTTATTTTGTAACACTCAGGAGTATCGCCTAACCGAGTTCATCTACAAAGGGAGCAAAGTGTACACTTAAAAGTGAGCGGCAAGCACGCTTACACAGAAGAAGAAAAAGAGGTTCTCCGACAAACATCGAATATCAACAACAACTGCTTCCTACCATTCATGGACGTAGATTTATCAGAAAAGTTCCAATATGCAATCCCATTTGAGGATCGGGCCAGTGAGCTTAAACTGTCAGAGAAGCAGGCGAAAGAGTTTGACAGCTGGATCCGTCCACACGAGATATGTGCAGATCCCAAAATGATAGTCGGTGATCACGTCGATTGCTTCAGTATAAAACAAACTGTGAGTATTTTTGGTTAAAACACAATTGACGAAATTGACGTATGAGTAACATATGGGTTGATGTTTTTACTTAATTGTAATCTCAAATCAGATTCCACTTGTAATCTGTTTCTGTATTTGTTTTTTAATGTATACAAGAGCATGTCCATAGATAAGATGCTGTGTTTCGGTTTGAAGAGTGTGGTCTGCGGGCACATGAGGCTTAACACCTGTTTGCCTCAAGTTGATGGACGCGGGGCAGTGCATCATAGGGCACGTTTCTATCGTGCATGACTACGAGGCAATGTTTTGCTATAGGTAATGGTCACCACTTAACATCAGGTGGGCCATCTGCTTGTTTCATCAGCTAGTAGTATAGCTACGGCGGAACCACATACATATGGGTCCGCGGACCACAGGTTAAGAAACACTGGACTATAACATGGCGCCATTTTCAAGTCGCTTTGCTTGTGGCTTGTAATTATAGTTGTATTAATGTTACTTTTTATAACAGGTTGTGTCAGATTGTTCGTTTGTCGCATCGCTGGCCGTCAGTGCTCTGTATGAGAAGCGATTCAACAAGAAAATCATCACCTCCATCATTTACCCGAAGAATAAGAATAAGGAGCCGGTTTACAATCCCTTTGGGAAGTACATGGTGAAGTTACATCTTAATGGAGTCCGGAGAAAGGTCTGTAAAATTTTCCACCTTCTACTACTCAAAATACATACTGAATGTAATTTCGGTTGATTTATTTCTTAGATGTCTAGATTCATATTTTGTTAGTATAAATTCAAAAAATATGTCAAATAGGTGAATGTAATTATTACAATACTTATTGAGATTATTATGGCACTAGGTACATATTTCATTTCAATGAAAGGATTAGTGATGTAAATCCCTTGTTTGAGGTTCAATCAAATAGTCTGTACTATTTTATTAGAACTCGACCATCAAAGTATCCATCAGTACAACTTCCTAATTAACCTAACCATATTGTCCATAACAGATTTACACACTCATAAGTAATTAGTAGCTCATCAATAGAGTAACACTGCGCGGCTTGCAGCAGCTTTCCGCAGTCGAGTTGAAGTTGCCGCGCAGTGTACCGTGTAGCTCAACATAGATACTGTACTTTTGTCACAGTTGGTAAACTAATTGGAACTCTTAATAGTAAAACACTCTTATTGCCCTAAAAATGTATAAACAATTGATATTTTTAGGTGATAATAGACGACCGGCTACCTTACAGCAAGTATGGCCGCCTGCTCTGTTCGTTTTCAAACAATAAGAACGAGTTTTGGGTGTCTTTGCTTGAGAAGGCCTATATGAAAGTGATGGGGGGCTATGATTTCCCTGGATCTAATAGTGTAAGTTTAATTATTTTATTATCTTCTATTTTTCGCGTAGAGTTTCTATCCTCGGTGGTCGTGCTCTGTGAGGGAAGTTCATATTACACGGCGAAATAATGCTTTAAAAAAATTAAATGAAATACACTTATTCAACACATTCTTTAGAGGACGTGCTCAGCAAACCAATGTAGACAGTATCAAAGCAAGCAAGCACCACTTAACATCAGGTAGGCCATCAGCTTCTTCCATACGGTATACGTCAGGCTAAACCTGGACGTATACATGAAACGCGGTGACGTGCATACGCATATCACTCAGCACCGACACAAGCTGATGCAGGTCTCACGCTCATTGTCGAAGTCGTCCAAACTGACACATATCATGGGACCGACGGTCTATAACAAACTACCCAACACAGTAACAGAAGCTTCAAGTATGCATTAATTTAAGGCGAGGTTGAAGCGGTGGCTTATTGAACACACTTTCTATAGCTATGAGGAGTTCATAGCTTATAAGTCTGGACCATAGTATTGATTTTTAATGTGTTATTCGGTTGGAATTTTTATATAATGTTTTTTGATTAAATTGTTAATTATTATTATAAATTGGTTTAGGACCGCCAGTGTACAAAATGTACCTTATATAATATGACGTGTAATGTATATTACAAATAAATACTATTATGACTATTACGGATGTATAAAATAACTACTGTAAAAATAGGTTATGTCTGTGGTAGATGCAAGCGCTGCACATCAGAAGGGCCATCTGCATATCCTGCTATATTTTTTTTTTAATAAAACTGTCATTATTGCGTCAATTTCATCCACAGAATATTGACCTACACGCTCTAACGGGCTGGATCCCGGAGCGTTGTGCCATCCGTCCGAACGAGCCCGACTTCAACGCAGATTCTGTGTTCGAAACGTTGCGGGCTCGCTTAGCTCGCGGGGAGGTGTTAGCCAGCGTCGCGACAGGCGAGCTAAGCGACCCGGACGCAGAGAGAACCGGCCTTGTTGCTACTCATGCTTATGCTGTGTTGGATGTTAGAAGTGTTGACGTAAGTTGATTTTACAAAGGGAGTAAGTGATTAGATTCACTATTTTCCAAAAATAAACGCCACTTTACCGCGTTTTACGTTGACGTACAGACAATCTCCGACAAGGAGATTTTGAAATTATCGTTTTAGGTATACCTACCTACTTATAGGTATAGTATAAGTAGTATTTCTAATAGAATACCTACTGTTAAGGCCAAAGTGTAACACTTCTGCAAGAAAACCTATCTTGTACCTAAACTAGTGTCGCGTTCAATGATTTTTCAAATGTTGCCCTACTCAATATTAATGCCGCTACTTTTATGCCATTGGATATATAGATAGATAACACTTTATTGTACACAAGAACAATGTTTTAGACACTAACTTACATAATACGATAAAGTACAATGGGCGGCCTTATCGCTGAAAGCGATTTAATATTTTCCAAAAAGAAAATCATAACAATGATAATGTGCGAGTAGATTAAAATTTGACTAATTCTTTCAAAAATATTGTAATTTTGTCCTCTTAGGGTGTAAAACTATTCAAGTTGAAGAACCCCTGGTCTCACTTACGTTGGCGCGGCAACTACTCGGAGCTGGACACGGTGCATTGGTCGCCGCGGCTCAAAACCGAACTCAACTATTCACCAGACAGGTCATTATTACCACAGACTATGTTATCTCTCTTATTCCTACTAATATTATAAAGTTTGTGAAGATGTATGTATGTTTGTGCCTCCTTCACGCAAAAAGCACTGATCCCGATTTGGATGACACTCGGAATATATATTGTCCGTGACCTGGATTAACACATAGGCTACTTTTTGTCCCGGAAAATCAACGGGACACGAACGAAGTCACGGGCGGAAGCTGATAATAAATAACTAATTCTCACATTATCTAATCTTAATTAGGCACGCTTTCGATTGGTACTAATTTGGACCAATTGAGCTATCTATAAATCATTTGCAACGGTTTGTAGATAGCTCAATTGGTTCATGTGTATATTGTAAATACAGTAATAATTGTAATATTCTTTCAGAATAAACATTCTTATAATAAATATTGAATGTTACAGCGCAGCGCAATACGACAACGGAGTATTCTGGATCGATTACAACAGTATATTGAGCTTTTACGACGTGTTTTACTTCAACTGGAACCCGGCTCTGTTTGAGTTCACATACTGTATTCATCAGTAAGTTATCATACTAATATCATAAATGACAAAGTTTACAAATAAATGTTCAAAATTTCTTAGGTTTTTATAGATAATGGAACCCTTCGTGCGCGAGTCCGACTCGCACTTGGCCGGTGTTGTTCGAGTTTTTAAAGTCTTACTTATTTTTCTCAAACATGCTTGGATATTATGAGCATTATTTTGACAACCTTCTTCGAGATAAATCGAAAATGCAGTACTGGCCAAATACATGCGAGCAGCGGCCGGCAATAAATGTATGAAAATCCCTTTCTTTCGTGTTTAGCGGCCAAATAAATTACATACAAAACTCGTATCTGTCGTGTAATTTAAAAATAGAACGATCTTTTACTCCGAAACATGGCAACCAAGGAGGTAACTAATCAAAGGTTTTATTCAAATTTCGAACAAGCTTTCAAATAGAAAGCTGACTATTGAAAAAAACAAATGAACACTGTAACTTCGTTGTTCGTCATTGGTTTTGAAAAATAATTGTATATTCAAATAAAAAGTTGTGCCTAGGTACTTAGTTATAATTTCCGCGCATTATTTGAGAAACATACTATACAAGCCTTGGCCACAACTAGGTAATGAGGGACTCACGTATGTGTGCCATGTGTGCCTCGTCACACGTTTGTCCATTATTGCCTCTTATGCTGGCCGCTGCAGTAATGTACTAATTAATTATTTAACAGAAAATGGGAGGCCGGCAACGGTCCAGCTAAAGACGCGTACAACATCGGCGAAAACCCGCAGTTTTCTCTAAACGTGCAAGGGAAAGGCGCCGTGTGGCTGCTGCTAACGCGACATATCACGAGGATCGACGACTTCAGCAGGAACAAGGAGTACATCACACTACTCGTCTACAAGAATAATGGGAAGAGAGTTTATTATCCTTGTAAGTCATTTTTAATGCGCATATAACACGAGCTTTACGGTGAAGGAAAACATCGTGAGGAAACCCGCGGGTTAGTCAGCTCCGCACGTATTGACCTTGTCTTTCCTGTGGATATGGCGGACTAGGCTGAGAGGATGGTATAGGTGCTGGGCAAGCCTACTCCATCTAAACATTGTCCCAGGCACGACAGTGTCCCATTAAGTGTAGGCATAGGTTGCCTCCTCACGCTGTATAAATCATCTTCAATAGATGTAAAGGCCTATTATTAAGTAATTTTAACCAACTTCAAAAACGGAGGAGGTTCTCAATTCAGTGGTTTTTTTTTGTGTTTGTTGCCTCATAACTCCGTCATTTAGGAACCAATTTGATTTTTTTTTATCTGAAAATATGTATGTACTTCCAAATTGGTCCCATACTGTGCGCGACGAACTTTTACGTGCAGCGCCATCTATTGTTATAGTTTCGAAAATAGAAAAAAAGAAGAAGAAGCGAAAAAACGTTGCAATAACCGCGTGTCGAATAAGAATAATGGTATTTTGAGTATAATAGAATTTAGTCTGCCGCCGTATAAAATAAAAAGAATCTAGCATTCGTCTTTCGGTTCGATTTGATAAAGTACCTACTTTGGGAGTTAAATAGGAATTCGTGCAACCTTCTAATATTTTAGTTGTCTGTGACTTTTAAGAAGGGTGATACTTCTGGGACGCTTTTTAGAGGATCTGAAATAGCAGCTCTGCCTTCTTTACTGTGGGTTGTAGGTTCGATTCCTATCAAGTACAAATATAATGTCTAATTTTCATTAGTTTTCTGTGCCTGGGTAAACTGGGGAGATGGCGCTGTGCAACAAAGCTCTTACTAGCGAAGTATTGAATAAAAAAACCTCTGCGTACACGCACCCACCATCATAATATATTTCTCCTCTTTATCGTGGAAGGTTTGCTGGCAGAGAACTCTTTTTAGGGTTAAGCTCACCTTTGTACATCAATATATATAAAACTTTTTTGAAGCTGACATAGAATCAACGCACAGCCTAAACTACAAGTCCTAGAGGTATGAAATTTGGAGGGTAGGTTCCTTATATAGTGTAGGGGCGCACTAAGAAAGGAATTTTGAAACGTCACAGGGTAGAACGCGAGCAACGCTGCGGGCGACGGCTAGTGACCTATATTTAAGTTCCCGTTAGTCATTACTTTTTGTGTACAATAAAGAATGAAGAATAAAGAATAAAGAATATTAGTTGCTAATTATAATATTTTTGGCAGACGATCCTGAACCTTACATAGACGGCGTAAGGATCAACAGTCCACACTACCTCTGCAAGATTCAAACTACAGAAACTACTGGTGGAAAATACACACTAGTAGTATCACAATATGAGAAAACTACTACTATATATTATACTTTACGGGCGTATGCGACTTGCCCTTTCCAACTGAACAAACTTCAAAACTACCCGCATAGTCGAACGGTGAGCTGTCACACGATTCTAAACCTTATCTACTCTGTATAATGCTCAAACATTTTTTTTATAATATTTTTTTTATACTACAAAATTGCGTTACTTATTTCATTCACAAAGAAAATGACGACTCAGTATTTACAGAATGATCTATTTCATAGACAAATGATTAAAAAAATATGGACAAAAAATTATATAAGTATTCTATCAGCAATCTAGATCTATTATTAGATTTATTTTTATACAGCACCCCTTGTATTATATCTTGAAGTCCTTTCCGTCCAAGGTTGTCTGGAAGAGAGATAAGACCGCCCATTGTACAATTAATTTAAGTTTTGTTTTTTTATTTTATTGTAATTCCTAGGTTAAGGTGTGCAATAAAGTATTTTCTATCTATCTTCTATCTAGATCCCATAGTACAAGCTTTGCTTAGTTTGGGACTAGAGGGCGTTGTGTGAAATGTCCAAGGATATTTTGAAAAAAGTCCTTTATCTAAAAATAGGACCGTAGATCAACACTGAACGAAATACGAAATACAAACTTATTATCCAATCCGCAGATAAAAGGCGAATGGTCGGACAGAACAGCTGGTGGTTGTGAAAACCACCGTGCAACTTATCCAAACAACCCCAAATTCACCCTCACCGTGCCTGACTGTAGGGGAGGGTGTCACGTGGTGGTCGAACTGAAGGGTCCAAAGCAGTACCAACTGGGGGTTGACGCGAGAGTCGAAGCATTGGACGATCCCAGTGTTACTGCGCCGTTCTTGAGAGAATCCTCTGGACCTTACAGGTAGTATAGTAGGATTATTTTTTTGAGGATTATTTGACAGGCGTCATGGCTCAGTCGGTAGTAGCTCTGCCTTCCGTGCTGTGGGTCGTGGGTTCGATCCCCACCGAGAACAAATATTTGTGTGTTGCAAACATAGAAGTTTGTTCTATGTCTTGTATTATAAGTATGTATTTATAAAAAAAATCATTCTAATATTATAAATGTGAATGTAAGTTTGTTTGTTACGCTTTCACGTGAAAACTACTTAGCCGATCATCGTGAAACTTTGTACACATGTTCTTGGAAGTATTAGAAGTAACATAGGATACTTTTTATCCCGGAAAATCAACGGGATCCAACGGGACGCGAACGAAGTCGCGGGCGGAATCTAGTATGTATATAATTATTCTATCAGCAATTTAGTTCCCATAGTACAAGCTCTGCTTAGGGTTGAGGACTTAAGGTTGCCTGGAAGAAGTCGCTTTCAGCGATAAGGCCGCCCATTGTATTTTATCGTATTATAAGTTAGTCTCTAAAACATTGTTCTTGTGTACAATAAAGGGTTTTGGGAGTAGAAGGCGTTGTGTGAAATGTCCAAGGATATTAATTAATTGATTATTTATTGACAGATCTGGATTCTGCGTGTTAGAGCTACCCTCGTTACCTTCAGGGCGGTACACATTGACCACATCCACGTTCAATCCGGGACAAGAAGGTCCGTTCATACTGGAGCTGAAGTCGACAGCGCCTCTAGCGGTCGAGGCGAGGAACTAGCGAACTATCGGCAGGAGGTGGGAACGAATGTAGGTTTTAGGCGCGGAAATAGGTATTTGTTGTCAAAAATATGTGTAAATTTTTTTATTACAAGAACTAGAACAATTTTATTCACAAAAAAATATTACGACTAATAATAATATTTACAATATATTATGCTTTATTCAATAGAGAAATTATGAATAGAGATGGCGTAAGAGGCGTAAGGCGTAGAGTAAAAAATCAATTTAATTTATACATTTTCTTTGTGTAAATAAATTGTATCTTATAATTTCGCCGACAAGTCCAGAGATATTACTTTTACTGACTTTTTTATTTTCTGTAAAAAGCGTACGACATTAGGCTAGAAAAAATCTGAAATCAAATTAGTTTTATTTAAATTATTAAGCATTTACATCGTTATATTATATATTTATTTCGTTGTGTAACTTTTGTATGGATTATTTAATGGACTCCTTCCTACGCTTTAGAGACTAGTTACGTATCAAATTAAATGAAGATTTGTGCCTTTAAACATGTAAAATACTTAATAAATTATAAGTAAATAGTGCATGAGGTATTTAAAATATCACATCCTGTTACATATTGACAATGAAGTTAAAAAATGAGTATTGAAAATTAAGACAAAAGTATTTAAAAAAAAATAATACAACTAATCCTCGGATAACTCGGTCATAATAGGGCTAACAATACCATACATGGTAAGAATACCATTCATGGCTATTGAGACGGAGAGAATCCGAGGAATCCGATTCTCAGATTCTCTCCGATTGTCTCATATTCTCTCTCATTCCCAAATTATCTTTGTTCATGAGCAAAGAGAATCAGAGCAATCTCAAAAAGATTTGTATAAGTAGGTACTTATATATTTTGTCAAAACGCTTTCGCGGTGTTTCTAACTATACTTATGTTTCAAATTCTTCTTATTATAAGCGCTGCAAACTTGCCGTGCTAGTACTATAACAGCGATACGTCCAAAAACAATGTCAAATTGGACAATTTACTACACAAAAAGCTTATTAAGATTATAATTCAGACAGTTTTGGTCCAGTTTGGTTTTAGTAACAGAAACGTATTAAACTAGGTTAGTACTTTTTAACTAATAGCAATTTTCAGTTTAAATTGAACTTATTTTACTAAAGCAAATGTTGCATACTAAAGTTCAGAGCTGCAACAAAAACGGTTGCAGCACGCTCCGACAAAAACTAGCTAAAACCACTTCTAATTGGTTTGATGCATAATGCATTTGTACGGTGTGCACGGGCGATAAGCTGTTTTGTATTGTTACGCTTTTTAGGAATATAAATAACGTAGACGGTAGGAACGTGGAGTGAAAATTAGATGCAAGATCATTTTCGAAGAGAAACAATTAAGTTTTTGAAATTTTTAGAAAATATTGATGTATGGCTTGAAGATATGAAGCTATCTGTGTTTTTAAAACGTCCCACTAAATCCTATCCTAGTAATGATATAAACTAGCTTCCGCCCCGTTGGATCCCGTTGATTTTCCGGGATAAAAAGTAGCCTTTGTGTTAGTCTAGATCACGTACAATATATATTCCAAGTTTCATCCAAATCGGATCAGTAGTTTTTGCGTGAAAGGGTAACAAATATACATCCATACATACATCCTCTCAAACTTTCGCGTTTAGAATAGGATGCGAAAGTTGAAATGTTTGTGTTTCAATCACGCTTTGGATGGAACTTGAAATATAATATATAATAGTTCGTAACCTGGATTAACATAAAGGCTACTTTTTATCCCGGAAAATCAACAGGACCAACGGGCCGCGGACGAAGTCGCGGTCGAAAGTTAGTATGACATAAAACTTAAAAATATTTGTACATTTCGGCAAACACAAGCTCTTAGAAATATGATTCTCTTTTCTTAGAATTTTTGATATAAAAATCAATAGTAAAAAAAATTATAATCATGATATTTTTGATTAAATTCGTCTGTATTAGACCTTTAGTTACTTTTCACTGATCTTCTATGAGTTCATTCTATATTTATTTCATATTTTTTTTTTTTTTAAATAGTGTAATAGTACATTATGGTACTAGTGTGGTACATTGGTGATTACCGCCGAGGTGCCATTGAGACCCGAGCCGTAGGCGAGGGTCTTAAGAGAGCCGAGGACGGTAATCATCAATACACACGTGTATCATACGACGTTTTTCAACACACTTGTGAATAAAATAACTATAATTTCAACAGTGAAAACGAGTTGTGAAAAATGTTTCGCTATGGCGGGAAAAATTAATCAGTTTTCCTATGCGCGCGCATTGCGATCGGCCACAGACTAAAGGGATGAGGTTTTTTTTTTATTTTCCGCGCATAGGGTTTGCGTATATTCTGCCACGTACAAAATGGGGAATTTAAAGTTTTTTTTATTACAGAGAAAACGAAAGTTATATTTGAGTGAAAGTTTTATTTATTAAACACGTACGAGTTAAAATTATCTATTTAAATAAGAAGTTGCATGAAATGAGCAAGCAATAGGAACATTAATTTATTTGATCTATTGAACACGATCTTTTTTTTGAATAAAAACTTTTTTAATAACAAAGCAACTCAACCAAAAAATTTAAAAAAAAAAATCTATAACTCACTAGTGAGTTATAGCAATGAAAAAGTCACAGTTTGATTATGGGTGTCATTATGTGCCTAATTGCAGTGACCATAGAGCCACTTTATGAGCAAGTGTGTTGAAAAGTAGTTTACCAACCGACTAACGAGCGGTTAACTTAATCAAATCTCGCTGACATTTTTCACTGACCTTAGTAGGTAGTTATTTTTTATTTTACTTTTAAAACACAAATAGTGACTTAGATTAAAATGACCTACAGAACCCTTATTTTTATTTTATAAGCTTGCACTTTCCCATTTTCGTGTCGACCGTTCAGTAAGTTACGCGTCTCTGTGATATACTAGTTTGTAAGATACTCCTCGTTGTTACAACATACGAGTGTCCGTTAGTAGCACCTACGTTGCTCCCGAATGATCTTATTTCTTCTTCTTCTTCTTCTTCTCTTCAACAATGGCCTATGTCCGTCATTTCGACAGACAATTCTGTCAGTGTCAAGTGACGAATTTGAAATAATATAAGTCAAGTCAAGTCTTCGTCAAGTCGGCTGACGTTTGTATTGAAGAGAAAATGGTGGATTTTCTCGGGACACGAGTTTTGACATTTTTTGAAACGACACATAGCACTTTTATTTTAATAGTTTTTCTTGTGTTATTGTGAGTATTGTTGTTTAATTTTGGTGGAATTTTAACCAATAATACTTAGGTCGTAACATAAAGTGTGAGCCATTGGAATAAATGTGTGTAAAGTGGTTTTTCTGAATGTGAAAATTCGTGTTAGGTTTTGAAGAGAAAATCCACCATTTTCTTTTCAAAACAAACGACAGCTGACTTGACAAAATGACTTGACTTGACTTATTTATTACAATTTTAACACTTGACATTGGCAAAATTGTCTGTCGAAATGACGGACACAGGCCATTATGGAAGAGAAGAAGTGGATTTTCTCTTCAAAACCTGAAACGATTTTTCACATTCAGAGAAACCACTTTACACACATTTATTCCAATGGCTCACACTTTATGTTACGACCTAAGTATTATTGGTTAAAATTCCACCAAAATTAAACAATAATACTCACAATAACACAAGAAAATCTATTAAAATAAAAATGCTATGTGTCGTTTCAAAAAATGTGAAAACTCGAATCCCATAAGTTGCTCCCGAATGATCTTATTTCATTGACTCTAATACCAACTGTCACTGAACCCGTAGTCTGAGTTTTGTTTTGTTGATCGAAACGCATATCGAGAAGCGACTTGCGAGATATTTGTTACGAAAATCCGATAAGCGTCACTAGTGGGAGATTTGCAAACTATTTTTCTCCATACAAAAACTGCGAGTTTCTCGATTCTCGCTAGTCGCAAATCAACATACAGTCCGGCAAGTATAACTTGGCGCGGCTGTGCGCCACTGTGTTCAAAACGAATGTACTTTTATAACTGCTTCTCTTGTACCACTTTTTATCACTTTAGGCATGACGATAGCACAGTAGTTAGCTAAATATTCGCAACGATGTTTATACTATGAACTCGGAAGTGTCAAAGTGAATTTTCAAGAAGGCTGTTTTAGTTCCTCAGATCGCCACCGCCAACTTATACTTGCCGGACTGTAACAAAACTCAGACTATGGGGTATAGTATATTAACCAATAAGAATATCGACTGAGGGATAATTCGTAGTGCTACTAACGGATATTCGTAGAGTATAGAAACCCGATATGAAATGCTACGGTTAGATACTGTTTTTTGAATCTTGAGTTTTTTTATAAATTTAATAAATGTTTTATTCAATCTATTGCAAGTGTTTTATATTTAACTAGCCGTCTCCCGCGGCGTTGCTCGCGTTAGAGTGTGACTTTTCAAAATTCCTTTCTTAGTGCGCCCCTACACTATATAAGGAACCTACCCTCCAAATTTCATACCTCTAGGACTTGTAGTTTAGGCTGTGCGTTGATTCTATGTCAGCTTCAAAAGAGTTTTATATATATTGATGATTCCCAGTCAAACTTAACCGGTAGAAATAAATACGTATACTTACTTGTACAGGCGTCACAGCTAGCCTAGTAAAAGTCTCATCAGTCCGATGATGCTGATCAATACACATCATCGGACTACTGAGCCTTTTAGTCCGATATCAACACTTTTCGACTTTCCCAAAAAAAATTAATGCATTTACATCAGTTTATTTTTTAGCAGATTTTATGGATGGGCTCGCATTTCGTCGTCAATATCTCTGCTTTCCGCGCTGTGGGTCATGTGTTCGATCCCCACCAAGAACAATTTTTTTTCGTAAAACATAGATGTTTGTTCTAGGTATGTCTGGGTGTTACTATGTATCTGATCAGCAATTTAGTTCATATAGTACAACCTTTGTTTAGTTTGGGACTAGAAACTTGTGTGAAATATCCAAAAATATGTACCTTTATATATTTAATATCATAAGTTACTTACCCACCTATTTGTTTATGTGAGTAGTATAAAGTCAGTAACTACCTACTTAGGTATATTTGATAAAGTAGGTAATAAGCTCAGGTAGGGATCTAAAACAAACCTTATTACAACCAACTCCCTTATTTTATTCAACAAATCATTCAAAACGGTCCCGCTATGATGAATGTGCTGTAATGTATTTGGTCTGAATCGAAGCGGCACAAAATGTAACATTGAAACGGCAAATCAAATACTCGTTAGCTGTTTACTGTTGGATTTTGAGCTTTATGTCGGTGGTGTAGAGACGATATTTTATACTTTCGATGGGGGTTTTGGTGGCTGGTGTAAGATCAAAGCGGAAGCGTTTGCTACGCCGTAGTAGTGCTACAGTTTAGTGAGCTCTACGATACCTACGGTGCTACGGCGTAGCATTTAGTTGAATAGCTTTCGCAGTAGGTATGTTTGTAACGAACGAACGCGAAAACGATATTATGTAAATGCCTGAATATGTAGTATAGGTAGGTTAATTTAGATATATCCTTGCCGTATTATAAGAAAGTACGTACTCGATCATAAATTATCTGTCTCAGCTTTCTTAAATTACAAGAAAAATAAGCATTGAACGCCTGAGCCATTTGAGAAACTCGCAGTTTTTGTATGGAGAAAAATAGTTTTCAAATCTCCCGGTAGAGGCCCTTATCGGATTTTCATACAAAATATCTCGCAAGTCGCTTCTCGATATGCGTTTCGATTAACTAATTATAATAAGCGGTTGCCATCACCTGGGTTAATAAAAAACTAATTATTATTTTCTTTCCCGCTCCCGCTTATAATTCGCCCCTCTGTCGCGTAAATGTTTTATAGGGGGTTCGGCTTCAAAATTTAATTTACCTTGCCTATGTGTTTCCATTGTTTTTGTAGGCTCTAATTTCGTAAGGGCAATGCAAACGTTGGCGGGTTGGGTAGGTAGAACCACAGAACGTACATTTGACTTGTCACTGCTTATGAGAGGCCTGCGTCAGCCCAACAGAGTTATGGAAGGTCAACCCTCACATAAAGTGTCCATTTTGTAAGTAAATAAGGCTTGCCCGCTACAGAAACTACAGTGAACTTAGGTCGGCCGTTTCCATCTGCCAGAATTTATACCTATACTTACTGCAAACGCTTAATAACACCCTGTTCTTTTGGTAGGTGTAATAAGTCTTAAGACCCTGTAATAGAACTTACACACACATACATACCTGATTAAAATTAGGTACTTATGTGTTAAATTAGGAATGCACGCCAACCATTCTCCCGAGCTGCAAGGTTGACAGGCCGAAAATGCTTATAGCATTATGCCCACCTATTTGCACTTGTACATTTGTTCATTTTGTGCAATAAAGAGTATAAGTACTTACCTACCTTCGTCCTGTTTTCCAGTTCTTAAAAAAATTTTGACACGCTGTGATCTTAAGATCCGCTCGTGCTCGGCTGGTCTAGCGTATAGGTAATACGCTAGACGAGCCGAGCACGAGCGGAGCGCAAGCCGAGCCCCTCGCTCGCAGTGTCAAGTGTGGACGTGCAACGAGCCGCGTCCACGAGCGCACGCGAGCGTTACGCAAATCCCGTTTGTGTTCGTCAAAAAACCGACAGCGGGCGGAGCACGGTCGAGCACGAGCCGAACGCTTGAAGCGAGCTCGTTCGAGGCTCGTAAGCCGGTCCACACTACACGAATTTCGGCTTCGCTCGTGCTCCGCTCGTGCTCGGCTCGTCTAGCGTATACGCAGCTTTAACACCAGAGTTCAATTTACATGAATTTCTCTAGCAGGTACTTAAAATAAATTGGGTTTTCTAAAGTAGAGAACAGTTTCCTGCGAAAAATAGGGACTTTTCCAAGTGGGAGCCTTCTAGATTAAGCCGAGCTCAAGAGCCACAATTAGGATTAGACGTTGATCCCCTTACACTTCGGACAAATAAACTTTAGCGAATAGCAGGCGACGGTTTCCGAGGCAAATACATAGACGAAAATTTCCTCTAGAGCGTCAGAAAATTTTATTTTATTTTTTTAGTCATGCAACCTCTTTAAAATTAAAATAAACAATTAAAACTTTTTATTTCAGGCATGATACCCATAAGATTAGAAAATAAAACTTTAAAATTATGTTAGTAGGTATGCCTAGGTACAAGAGAACTAAAACTAACGAATGGACACAGATTACTGAGACTCAAGTTGAGCTCTTTAGGAATTAGATTTTTCATAGGCAAAACAACACCGGTAAATTGGCTTTCAGTTTGAAGAACACACCAATTTCTACCAACATTTTCCTTATCTACTATACCGACTCGACGCTTTCACAAAATCGTGGGAAGCTAACCTCATACATTTATCAGACGCTTTTACACCTTGTAACGACAGCCGACCAACAACGCTATATTGAAAGGCTATTTGAAGCCCCCAATGACATTCTTATATCAGATGGTGTAAATCAAGCACTTGTTTGACCCTATACTTTCGGAATTTTCTGGTGCTTTCGGCCAAATCTGATTGTTCTTTCTGATTTTATGAAGGTTAGCATATATTTAAGGATCTGTTGCCATGGGTCTCATCCTTGTATCAGATAGCGTTGATATTTTACTGTCGGCTCCCGTACTATTATTCCTTTTAATGCAACTGACGTGGTTTCATCGTGCTAGTGTGCAAACGCTCATTTGCTACGACTAGCGAGCTACCAGCTACAGCACAAAATGGTTCAATCTTAGCACGTTATTAACAGCGCTCTACGCTATATTGTTATCAACACTAATTAACCATACTATTGTCGCAGTAAATGGAACATCTAAGTAATTGGCTTATTTCCGATTATGAAATACAAACTTGGAGGCTGTATGATATTTGAAAGGTCTGAGTAGTTAATTCAGTTTCAATTGAACTGATGTTCCAGGCCTAATCAAATACCTAGTGATATTTGATTACATTACGTGGTGAGTTGGTAAGAACTGACGTGGCCATGTACAGGGCACGTAGGCAGTTACGCATTGTAACTCAAAATATCACTGTACCTACCTTCGTATAGGTATCTGTTGTTTTGTGGAGTAGACCTCCAAGCTTACTGGTGTTATACGCAAAAGTATATCTTAAGCCCGTACTTAGAAACAGTATCGATTTCAGTAAGGCTTTGATTCTAGTACGTTACTTGAGAATCTATTGAGTCCGTACTTCTGCGACTCGTATGCTCAAAATAAGTATTAGTCTCCAGCGTGACTCAAGAATTTTACTAATACTTTTACTTCTTATAGACTTCTCATTCAAATTATGTCCAAAAATCTATGCGACTAGGTTGCTTGAGGATTGTTTCAGTATAAAACACATTGAAAACGTGACTTCAATTTGATACGCCTTCATCATCAAATGATGGTGATGATGATGATGGCGGCAGTTTATTGGGATTGTTCTATTGATCGTACACACCGCAGAATTGAGAACCTCCTCTTTTTTTTGAAGTTGGTTAAAAAAGTACCACTGCTATTTCCGAACACTTCTTCCACTTCCAGCTATAAAAGTGCTCGTAAGCGTTTTACGTCGATGTAAAACGCCCCAGCGATAGATCTAGCCGTAAAATTTAAATCAAAGAAATTACAATAGAACCGGACGCCTGGAAATGGCATTTTATTCGGAGCTGAAATAAATTCAGATGAAAATGGATAGAGAATTGGAAATGGTTTTGCATGTTTTGTTCCTCGTAGCTATCGCAGTTTCAAAGAACCACTTTGCGAGTGTTCAACAGCGTTTATAAACTAGATTTTAGCGTGAACCCTTATCTTTTTGTCTTTCAAACATCTTGATTTATTTACAAGAAAATAGTATTATTTTGGTATTTGGTTTAATATTCATTCGTATGAAGGAAATAATATAAAAAACTAACTTATTTATGCATATTTCATCCAGCCGTAGCTAGCGTTAAGGCGCGATACGCTAATTTGGCTCGAATAGACGACGTACTTTTAATTAAATTAAATATTGCTACGGCGTAGCAGAACCACACAAGCAAAGTACAACACAAGCTTATCAAATTACGTTGAGTTATTTGCGTTTCTCCGTCCTACATCCGCACAGGAAGACTTAACTTATCAATGACTCTCTAAGTAGACAGTCGGAAGCGGCCGTATGCATTGCAAATACCTGTTCCGTAGTGCTGACACAGCGTAGCTCAAACCGCTAGGTCTATAATCATTTCCGTAGAAAATTAAAAACGAATTTAGGTTTTCTATTACTAACCTAAATACTATAAGGATTAGGTATGGTAGGTAGTAATACGTAGGTATTTAGCGCAAAAAATTAGAAGATAAAATCCATAGGTACCTACATAACTCCAATTTATTTACAAAGAAAATAACGACTAATAAGTTTTTTTTTTACAATATTTATAAAATATTTCACAGTACCTAGTTGTAGGTATATCTTTTTGGGACCAGACATCAAACTCTTAAATACTACTGAACATAAACCTTAGTTGCCTAAAAAGTAAGGTAACTAGTACAGCTTCACTGTGATATGGCCACAGTGAGAGGCCTACGCCTATTAGCTCGGATTAGCGTCATACCGACTATACAGAGTTGCAAAAGATATAGGAACATTCTAAGTCCCCAAAAAAGGTTAAAGCATGACAAATGAAGCAGTTGAGCCACCAGGAAGTGCGGTGTGGAGAATTAATAAACAGTATTTTGAAGATAAAATCTTCTGAAAAATATCATCAGTGGTTTTAGTGAAAATGCGATAAAACCAGCAGAAATATCACCTGATTTCATGTCACCTTTGCAATTGCAGTTTCTCGAAGAACACATCCGTAGGTAAACATTTGTTTAGTAAGTAATAATAGCGTAAATGGAACCTGCGGTTACGTCTTGCTGGTTAGTCACTTACTACGCCACAGAAGTCCCTAAGCTATTTAAAAACTACATAAATAGGCTCTTTCACAAAGCGTTTATTTAACTTCCAAGCTTTCCACTCGCAACACAATGGTGCTTAATATTCATTTATTAGCCACAAAAATGGTTACAAACGCGTTTGCACACTGCACGATACCGATACGATACGATACGGATTATTACGGATATGTCAGTCACTCAAACAAAAAACATTGTGGTACCATGTCGGTACACGACCACCGAACACCTATATGTACATGACACGATGTAAAAACGTCAACATTTGGCTCTTGCTTGATTCTTCCTGTCAAAACTAGATACTGACAGAAATAAGACAAGATATCTAACCGAAACGAGATGGAACTGTCTAGACAGTTTTGATAGGAAGTTCAGAAGCGATTTTATATTTTGTTTTGATTTTATAATTTTAAGAAATCGCGTTTCTACTTCTATCAAAAGCTGAAGTAGATCTGCAACTATATTATATAAGTGTCGTGTCGGTAGTGTGAATAGAACAAAACTCGACAAATAAATCGGAACAAAGCCGCGGCCGCAGCAACGGAAAAACCGCAAAAGTTCAAACGTAATAAATGAAAAGTTTATTGTTACTGAGTAGATGATATTATATAATTTAATTTGCTATTCTGCGAATGTTTTCTGTTTTAGTATAGAAGTTATACGAGTTCTACCTACCTACACAGTTTATATTTATCGGTTATGACAATTTTATTACAACCATTTATATCACTCAGTTATAAATATCTCTATATATCTCTACTTTAGACTGGCTGGGTACATTTTTTTCCCAGAGATAGTAAGGGAAACTTACCTATATAGTGTAACACAGTAGCCACCCAACCTAATCTCTGTATAACATGTTTCTCTACGATTATATACGCCATTGAAGTAGCTTATTCATACCAGCCACTGCCTGAACTGAATCACCCTTTTCCGGGACACTGGCAGAGCTTTCTTTATTTACCTTAGCAGAATGAAAGGATTTAACGGATAGCTGAGTGTGCGTTTTCCATACGTTTTTTGTCAGTCAGTTAGGTAGAATATTATTATAATTCTTCGTTAATAGAAAAAGAAATAGAAGAAACGCAGAAATTTAAAAGTAGCTGAAGAAACGTTAGCAATCTCCACTCTTCAAGGTTTTGTTAGTCAATTCACTAGTTGGTCCATTCATTGTTTATTATTCCACATTAAGATAAGCCCGAGCTAATAGAATTGAGGCCGTGGATGTACTGACCTTCAGTTAAGGCGGGTTTAATCGCATTGCGAGTTCTTCCTATGAATAAGGGTTGGAGGAGGCATGGGCCTTTTACAATCAATTGTGGGGTTCAAATCCTGGTCTGCACAAGTGGATTTTTACATTCAAAAAGCTTTTTAAAGATATAGAAGTAACTATCACTTTTTTACGTGAATAATTTGAAGACAAATGTGGACCTACTCTGGGCTCATTCCAGTTTGTTTGTAGTTCCCACAGAAGAGATGTCTATTCTGTATTCCGTGGTACTTCGTATAGTATAGGTATCCCACCCCACCTGAAAAGCAATAAAATGAAAACTAATATCAGCAACTCTACGATTTCCGTATCAAAGGAAACTATTTTCCTAGATACTAAAACAAACATGGCTATACCAAATCGCGCAGTCAATTAGCTATCGCGGGCGTTCTTCATTCGCGACCTTCCTGTCGTATATATAAGATCTAATTTCGTCTGAAGTCGGCAATCCCTGAAGCGGTTTGTCAACTTTCTTATTAGGCATTCCGTTTGACGCTTGAGGAGGCTTGAAGGGATTGGTAATAGTGGGGGATAGTGGAAGTTAGTGCTTCCGCTGTGAAAGTCATGCGATTTTTATGTCAGAACTACCAGCCAGCTTCCTTAGGTCAGTGACCTCTTTCGAGTAAGCGTTAATTGACGAGTATTTCAGATCGAATCTACATAGCAGTTCCATTGTCAAGTCAAAGTGTTAGCTAAGTTATGAGCGTGCCTTGTACCACCCCTATACTAAAGCAAATACTTTTCTACAAATGGGTCTTTCGCAAATGGATTCTTCTACATCCAAAGGTTGTCTGGAAGAAATCTCTCTTTAAGCGATAAGACCGCCTATACATACCGCCTGTACATAAAATATTTAGGCCTTAAATATTTTTCTCACACATAAGGATAAAATATCATTTTTAGATTCTCACTAGGCGGTCAAAATTACCCATAAAGCTGCGATGCACAATTTCCCTTAAAATATTTATTCACCAATTTAATAATCGGATTATTAAAAGCAATGGGCTGTCACAATTTGTTTGATCGTTTCGCGCGAAACAATTTATTTATTAAAATGTTATTAAATTAGATTATTCGCGCGGAGTAATCTCGTTTGTTAGTGTAAATATAAAAATGAAAACATGTTTTCCGGTTGATAGTACAGTATTATGATATGTGGTAGTGCACATATGCATACTGGGTTATTTTGTTGGTTTTTAAATGAGACAAAAATGTCGCGTTTTTTCACTGCATCCCAGGTTTTGTGTCTTATCTAATTAGTTAACAAACTAATTTATCAGTTATATACTATTGTACGAGGAAAGATAACAAAGGTTCCAAAGAATAAAAAGTTAAAGCAATTGGCAACAGTTAATTTTATACCAGACACAGATATTTCTTTTTCTTTATACAAGACAAGCTGCTGCCCGCGACTTCGTTCGCGTCCCGTTGGTTCCCGTTGATTTTTCGGGATAAAAAGTAGCCTATGTGTTAATCCAGGTCGCGGTCAATATATATTCCAAGTTTCATCCAAATTGGATCAGTAGTTTTTACGTGAAAGAGTAACAAAGATTCATCCATACTCACAAACTTTCGCGTTTATAATATTAGTAGGATATTGTAGGTATTAAGAGAATTAACCCTTATATTGCCTGGCACGAATATTGATCGACTGTAAGCTGGAGTATTATTATTATTTTATTTCCAATCGATTATTATAAATTAGTTTTTCATTGTGATCATTTTAACTGTATTTCAATTTCAAATCAATTAATTGGTAGATAAACGCTTCCGTGCTCAATTCCTTAGTAAACAAGGTTCAGAATCGATCACTACCGTTCTGTAATGCAATTTGTATGCGATCTTGAGATTGAACTATCAACTAACACGGTACAAGTAACAGATAGCCCCAATCCTGCGATTTATTAGGCTTGTGTACTCCAATTCGATTGGGCACATCTGGTTGTGCGAACAAATTACTTCTCTCTAACTAAACTGTCTTACCTATGTTTGCAACAGCGAATCATGGAGAGTCAGGGGTTTCATTTGTTTATAACTTTAAAAACCGACGTCAATTTGATACGCCAAATGATGATGATGATGGCAGTTCATTGGGACTGTTCTATTGATCGTAAACACATGAAGTCACATGAAAGCAGAATACGCAATGTCGTGTACGTGAATGTTATTCTAACTGCCAAACTATAACCGATATTGATAATAATGGGACCAATCTGGAAGGTTCATAAATGACGGAGTTATAAGGTAACAAAAATAAAAAAATAAAACCGAATTGAGAACTTCCTTTTTTGAAGTCGGTTCAAACTTGTGTTTTTCACTGCTCTCTCTAATGTTGCGTTCACACTATGCCGCAGTCGGCAGAGACTTGGGCAGGGAAGTGGGCACGAGTATAGTATGAACACGATAATGCCTGTGTCCCGGCTCCGGGCCCAAGTTCATGCCCTTGCTCTCTAAAAAATAAAGGCGACGTTGCTGTGGCAATAAGTCCGCGGCAATAATGCCGGTAGCAGCATGGGCATAGATAATGCCTCTGTCCCGGCTCCTGGCCCGAATTCATGGCCTTGCTCTCTAAAAAACAAGGCGATGTTGCTGTGGCAATAAGTCCGGCAGCGGCTTGGGCATAGTGTGAACGCGGTATAAACAAGTTGTAAGCTCGTATTAACAAAACACCTGAGTAATGAAAATGTTCCGAAACATTGTTTGATGATACAGCAAAAACCAGAAAACCAAAAAATATTTATTTGGCTCTTCATTATAAACGAAAGCGAGACATTTGCTGTATCGCAGATAAAAATAATTTGAGCTAACCTACTCTGAAAATATAACCTTAGCGAATAAGCAGTAAGGCTGATAATCGCATGTAGATGTTTCATGGGAATCGTTTTTATTTGTGTGCCAGTCATTATTTTTATTTGTACAGAGTTGCCATCTTCGCGAAAAAAGGTATTTTGAACTGTATGATAAAACGAAAAATTAATAAGTCAGCAAATAGGTACCTACTATACCGAGCTAAACCGATTATAAAAAACGCCTAAACAAATCTTTTCTCAATCATATTGATACCTACTTTATTTACTTTTTTTTTTTTCGTTGTTTAGAATTCATTATATTGTAAATACTGTATTAGTTGTAATTTTCTTTGTGAATAAATTCTTAATACTTTATTTACAGGGTTGTTTTTAAAACTATATTTATAAAAAAAATAATTTTTATTTAAGTTGTTTTAACTCCTTTTCTCCATAAAAGTGTAAGCAAACTAGTCGATTCTGAAGATTCTGCATCAGTGTCAGTTTGAAAATAATAAAATTGCTGGGCCCACTGCAATCTGTGGCTGAGCCAATGTGTCGTACATTATGTAGGTATGTATCGGATATGTCGGCGTCGAAGCCTTTTATTCGATGACTCTATACTTGCTTTTTTGCCGAGTGGATTCGCGGTTTTGGCAAATATTGGAACGTGGCTTAGCGTATTCTATAAAAAGCATTGCAGCACTACAAAGGTATCTACATCATGCCATTGTAATACAGAGCGATGGACGCAGTGCAATTTCGCGGCACGTCCTCTGATATCTTACCCAAGTGATGTGAAGTTGGTGTACCTAGATATTTCAGAATAGAAGTAACATTTATCATATAATTTAGGTGATTAAATCGAACCTATAGGTATTATATTTTTTTCTTCTTGTTCTAGGATAGGTATAAATTTTTGTCAAATTGTTGCATATTTTTTTTTACAGTGCATGCTGTGCTTGCCTGTAATTAGAAGAACACTAGATAATTAAATACTATGTAAGATGAAATCTTTGTTATTTTGTGAATCTTTTATTGGCAATTCTCAATAAATTTTACCCTGTATAATAACTACCTATCTATCTATACTTATTACAATTATTACTCTTTGTATCACAAGAATCTTAATTACAACTTTATGACAGGCGTCATGGCTCAGTCGGTAGTGGCTCTGCCTTCTGTGCTGTGGGTCGTGGGTTCGATCCCCACTGAGAACACACATTTGTGTGTTGTAAACATAGATGTTTGTTCTGTGTCTGGGTGTTTCTATGTATTATAAGTATGTATTTACAAAAAAAACAAAAAATGTATGTATGTATTCTATCAGCCATCTAGTTTCCATCGTACAAGCTTTGCTTAGTTTGGGACTAGAAGGCGTTGTGTTAAGTGTCCGTGAATATTTATTTTATTTATATATTTATAAGTAACACTCTTTTGAAAGTGATGCATCGTTTAAAACCCGCGGGGCTTCAAGAGGTGTTAAAACGTGGTAGGTCTTGTAAACCAACAAAAGATACGAAAATACCAAACCAGGATCCTTTACAAATGAGCCCACACCGATAGCAAATATCCCTCACAATCGATCGCTAATCGTACAAAGTGCTCGCACAGTTTTAATCGATTCCCTTCAATCTGCGGCCGCGGAATCGCTCTCCATATCTCATGTAGATTGCTGTTGTGTAATTAGATGGAATAATCGGATACTAAAGTCGGAAAAGTTGAGAAAATATTAAGTTTTAGGCCACACGTCGCAGCCGAGACCGCCACATATCTTTCTTTTCACTGAAGTGTAAAGGCGGAATTACATTATTGTGTCGGGGCGTGTCGTGACGCGCCATAAGTATATCGTATCCATATAATTAGTATGATTATTTTATTTAGTAGGTACTTACTATATTACTAAAACGCAGCGTGTCGGGACTTATGGCGTGTCACGACACGCCCCGACACAATAATGTAATTCCGGCTTAAGTTATGTGAAAAGTGTCGGTAACTCCCATTAAAATTTGTTTTATAGGACTGTTAGTAGTCACTGTAGTTGTACCTACCTCGGAATAATAAAATTACAAATTATTTGTGTTGTATGAAACGTCGTCGGCGCGTGCGAGCCACAAGTGGCTTTGACGAGTAACCCGTGAAATCTTTTTATACTCTGTGTAACTACTCTACATCTACGAATAAATAAAATAACAATATTCCCGGACAACTTTTTCTTAGCAAGCTCTAAGCTCCTAAACACTGTCACAGATATGATACTATACTAGTACTCTGTTAAGATATTCTGTATTTATTTAAGGTGATTAAAAACAAGTAACCCATTAAAACTAGACCTTAGGTTCATTAAGTCCCCACAGACTATAAACATTGCTTGGACAAAAGAAGACAAGACGGGGACGACTGTCCACAGATGCACAAAACAAATAGCCAACGACTTGTGACGCACTATTCATCATGGACTCTGGCTTCTCTTACCCAAATACTTTTTAATACGATGAAACTGCCAACTTCGCGAGCCATTGATGCGTTAGTTCTATCTTAAAGCTCTAACTTTCGCACTGAAAAAGCAGTGTACTCGTGGGAATGAGAAAAAGTAGCGTGATTCAGATCGAAGTAGACGAGTGATTGATAATCAGTAGGAAATTGTAGTTGTCTTACTGAATGCCTCTGTCTCGAAGACGGAATTCCTTCGTTTTGTAATAAACAAAGTTATAAATACAATGCTTTCATGAAAATGCAAATTGATTTTTGAAAAGTTCTCTTCAATGATTCGTGTAGGTTTAAAGTCACTTAGATTAATTTGGCTGGCAAACACTGGATGAGAAGAGCCGAAGACTGGGCTCAGTGGCGCGTCTTGGGAGAGACCTACGTCCAGTGGACCGATCTAATGATGATGATGATGAGATTAATTTAATTTTACAACGTTTCAAAATAATTATTATTATTTAATGGAACTTAATCGATAGTGAGATTTTAAAAGAAAATCTCGCAGTCAACTCAATTCATTTTTAAAATGCTAGATTTGAAACATTTTAAAAATGATTCGAGTTGACATCGCAATAGCAATTCTGGGAAACCGCTGTTGCAAGTTTTTTAAAAATAGACTAGGTACATAATTTTATGACAGCGTTGCATGTGTGCAATAGCTAAGGGTAGGTGTACAATAGTGTACATTGTACGCACATGTAGGACAACTGGTTGACAGTGTGATAGTATGTAATGGCGACCACACACTTTAAATTTTTCAATAAGCCTGGGGTTGTCAATTTTACTTGAAAGTGTGTGATCACCATTAGATAAAGACAAGTGTGTATTTGAATTGTAATAATATGACACTCTACAGACTCTTTGTATGTGTATTGACTTCTACAGGCCGATATGATGATGACGATGAATATTACACTCGTTTAAATGCGCATACTTGTTGTTCTAGTGGTATATAGCTATCTAAATTATCTCGTTTTAGAGAAAACTGACTTAACACTACAGTATGTATATCGTTCGCTAAATTATCGAAAAAAGTCAAGTCTTTTTGTAGCCGCAGCCTTATGTATATGTAGCTATGCGACAATTTGAACGCGATGCGTTCTATTTTCATAGAAACCGCAATGTACTAAAAAGTAGCTGTTATAAAATTCTTGTACTATTTTACCTATAAGAAAAATTTGCCACATTCAGAGACTTTGCCTATTCATAAGTGTTACAAAAATTTTTTTTACAGTTTGCAGGCGGTTCGCCAATGGCCACATGTATTACGGCAAGTCACTATAAAATGCACGAAAAAATTATAAAAGGGGCTTTTGCAGGCCACTGGTGGCTATGGTCGGCTCGGTGGCCGTTTGCGTCAGCCTAAAGCTTTGGTCTCGCGATCATAACGCACAACGCAGCGGTATGCAGCATGCAGCGCCGGACACATAATCGTATGGAAAACGTCTAGTATGGTCTCTTGTTACGTCGCAGTATGCGTTAGCGGCGAGGAGCAAACGCGGTACTCTGCGTTGTGCTGCACACCGCAGCGTTGTGCGTTACGATCGCTGAAACGCTGCTTTAAGATGACGGGTTGCAAGCTCACCGTCGCGTCGATAGAACACTATGAATACCTAAATAGTGACACCTAATTAAGGTGTATAATCTATGCCTACGAATGCTTCAGCGTAACTCCCAAGGGAATATCTGTTCATAATCCCTCCAAATTACGGCTAATACTGAAGCTTACATGGCTTAGCTTTCAGGTCGTAGACACACGACCTTCACTGTTCAATAATTATGTCTAAATATATAAAATCGTGGCGTGAATGTCTGACTGACAGCCAACGCAGCCGAGCCTGTTTAGGGCGTATAAATATTTTGTAATGTGAACAATGTAAATATACTGAAAATAATTCATAAACATCTAAATAGAGCAGTGATACAAGAATAACAAATAGCTAGCGTTCTGAAAACGGAACGGAAAAAATATGCTCAGACAAAGGCGTGATCATTGGTTTGTTATACATTACTGGTTGATCAACCAACTCTTTGAAGGGCTAGAGTATAAAACTGTAGTGTGTGACAAACTCTCTACTGACAAGCGTAAAAACGTCTTATTTCAAAATTGCCTGGCAATCCACCATTTTCACTTCAAAACAAACGACAGCCGACTTGACTTATATTATTTCAAATACATCACTTTGACACTGGCAAAATTGTCTGTCGAAATGACGGACAGAGGCCATATAGATAGAAAAGAAGAAGAAGATTTTCTTAATTAAATGGTGACTCATTTGACTAGGAGCTCAACGACTAGGTGAATAAAATGGAAGACACTGCTACAAAAACTGCTGGGTGATTGAAATAAATGTAGCCGGCTTTGATTTTATGTTCGCTCAATTACCATCCTTATAATGATATATGGTATTTAGTATAGAGTGCTTCGAAGGGCACGTTAAACCGTCGGTCCCGGCTCGAGAAGTCTTTAAGCTATGACGGATTCCTTAAGGCGGCCTAAAAACTCCGTCACCAGAGTTGGCCACTAACTTATACGCCTGCTTGCTTAGTATAGAGTTCGAGTAAGCTTTATTTTGCTTTCGAATACCAGTTCTTCATATCTTTTCCTCAGATCACGTCTTAGATACGTGTATTATGTATCCATCCTTATAGCAATACCAGTTGTCGGAGTACACCTGCGACACATAATTAATTGCACGGTAATACGCAACATTAGGATGCTGTGTTACTGCCAAGGGACAACCTCAAACTATACCACTTTTACCAGTTATGTAATAGATTTATTGCGGTCTTAGGTAGGTACCTACTTCAAGTAAGAACAGGCGGGTTACTCTCGATCACAGTTCCAATCCGGATGATCCGGATGGTCCGGAAAATTTTGACAGATTTCGTGTCATTTTGTACTGAAAAATGACACGAAATATGTCAAAATCTATGGATTCGGATTAGAACTGTGGTCGAGAGTAAACCACCAACCAGCTCTTTCTATGCGATAATCGGATTAAAACTTAATTTCGCCTATAGCATGTTCTAACCTGGTAGAGATCGCTGTTAGTTATAAAGCCACCGATTCCGATCAATAATGAGAGAGTTAATTTTGGTCTAGTTTATATGAATCGATTTCAATTCAAACTTTCTTTTATTTAGTTCTGAATAATATCATTATATTATCTTATCTTATTCTGCATTACCACCTCAGAATAAATACCAAAAACGCACCTAAAATAGTCCAGCTGACCTAAGCACTAGTCCTCAAAAGCACCTCACAACGAGATAGCAGTTGATAGCACTATTTTAAACGGTGAAGTAAAGAGAAGTAAAGTATACTTGACTTCTGTCTAAATAAAACGTGATTAACTTCTGTCTAAATAAAAAGTGATTAACTTTGGACAGAATTCAAAAGTCTATTTGACTTCTGTCTAAATAAAAAGTGGAAAATGTCAAATGCACACTCGACCCTGTCACCGGTTGCTTGTGGCCGCTAATGTACGTGTAGCTTTAGATAACATTGAAATTCAAGAACACGATTCAAATTAAAACCTCAGCCTGTAATCAAAAGTCTTCAACAAAAATGGAGGAACACTGCGGACAGATTAATTAAACTTGCCAAGGAAACGGTAAGAGATCTACGGATAGTCTACTGTGTAGATTAAACTGTTAAGCAAAACTGACGGAAAAGCGGTATCTTCTAATACAGTTAATGTTAAATACTTAAAAGGAGGTATCCAACATTTGTGTGTTGTAAACATAGATGTTTGTTCTGTGTCTGGGTGTTTCTATGTATTAAAAGTATGTATTTACAAAAAAAAATGTATGTATGTATTCTATCAGCCATCTAGTTTCCATCGTACAAGCTTTGCTTAATTTGGGACTAGAGCGCGTTGTGTTAAGTGTCCGTGAATATTTATTTATTTTAATTTTATTTACTGTCAATACTATAAATATCTTAAGTTAACGAAATGAAACATTTTGTATCTGTATTTTTGTTTTTGTAAGTACTGCAAGAAATAATAATATCTCGTAATAGTACGTAAGTTATACCAGTTAGTTAGGTAGTCCGTACTAACGTTAACTTTCCTGTGGATAAGGCCAACTATGCTAAGAGGATGGTATAAACGCTGGCCAAGCCTACTCCATCTAAAACTATGTCCCAGGGCCTGCAATATGCAGCTGAAATGATAATAAATAAATATTCTTGGACATTTCACACAACACCCTCTAGTCCTAAACTAAACAGAGCTTGTACTATGCGGGAATTAGATTGCTGATAGAATACTTATAGAACATATTTTTATTTGTAAATAAATACTTATAATACATAGTAACACCTATAGAAAAGTGTTATTGCTGATGACACTGACAATTTGCGAGCTCAAAGCGAAGCGAAAACGCAGTGGGCTCGAGCAGGCAACGAGTTCGCCACGAATAGCGCCATCCAAAACGTTCGCAAATCGCCGGTATGTCGGAAAACTTCACAGACAGTTGGATTGATTGAAATACAACCGTGTGTCTAAAAGATAAGCTCGCTGAAGTGCACAACGACTTCAAATGGTTTGTCTATAAAATTCTGGTTTCCAAGAATCTGCAGCATTACAATTAAAGCCTTAACAAAGCAGTGATCGCTATTTTCAACTTTATTTCAAGGGTCCGAATGGCTATTTTTTTTAGGTACTTAATGTTTGTACGTACTCTGCAACAGAGGTGGAACGAGGATTTTGGTTTGAGGAGAAGAGGGGGTGACTTGCTCCAGCAGTTTAGGGTTACCCTAACCAATCTTGGTCCACCAACCCAATCTTAGTCCAATCTTGGTGAGTTTTTGGAGAAGGGGGAAACGTTGAGCCCCCTAGCCCCCTTAGATCTGCTAGTGCTTTGTAGTGTCTAGTTGATAATTAAAATGGCAATTCTTATAAACCACCTTGTAAAATACTGTATTTTATATCCCTGGCTCACTGGTACACCGAGCTGGTCTTCCACAGTCCTTCCGTCCGTGGCCGTCTCTCTCAGCTTTCTCCCCGACCCCCTCGTCTCCCGCCATCACGTACGGATGACATTGACAGGTCGGAATATTGACACTGACAGTTACCTAACCACTCGTGCACATGAGACAGGGTAACGCATCTATTGAATAGATGCAAACACTACACACCTAACCTCTAGTTACTGAGTTTTAGTTCATTCATATAATTCGCTCTAGAGTCAAGATGTTTTTGTTTCAGCATTGTACACTTTATAAAATCCTTACAGCTTGTAAAATAGTACCTATTAGTAAGAAATATCTAACCAGTAAATAGAGGGAACAGTGGTAGGTACAAAACGTAGTTACACTGTTAAATTACGGTGTCTGTTTTACAGAAGAAAGTTAGCAGACTACTACTTGGCAAGCCTCTAGACCCTATCAGAGATAAGAAAAAAGTATTCAATGGATCTTGGCTAGTTTCTTTGCGAACCAAAAAGGACCAATTTTTATCAAAAGCCTCTTTTTATGCCAAAATCATATAGGCTAACTAACTAGCTATAATAATGTGTTATCATTTTCTTTCAGGGCGTCTAGTCGAAGCGACGCGTGACCCGAGGGCTGGTGATTATCTAGGCCAGCGTATCAGCATTGCTATTCAGCGCGGCAATGCAGCCAGTGTTTTGGGCACGCTTCCGATTGGTACTGATTTGGACCAGTTGAGCTATCTATAAATCGTTTGCAACGGTTTGTAGATGGCTCAACTGTTCCATGTGTATTTTGTAAATATTGTAAATAATGTATTAGTTGTAATTTTCTTTGTGAATAAAAGTTATCATTTATACAATGTTGCAATTGCAAATGACCTCCCATATGTTTTTTAATTATTCATTTTATGCCGCCTGTAACTATTTCCAAAAATATTAGCACCGCACCATTTAGACATTTTAGATGTATTCACAGTGCATGTTAAAAGGCACTTGTATGCAGTTTCAGTACTAATGAGGTCACGGAATCCAGATAATCTTGCATCGCTTCATAATGACTTAGTTTTTCATACTATATTTTTTCATAAATAATAATAAATCTAGAAAAAATAAGCAAAAGCAGCTCGTTTTTTATTTTAATTTTCATGGTTTGGTTATGATTATGCACCTACAGTATTAGTTAATATTTTATGCATAATAAAGAAAATTAGGCTTGTTAAAAGACCTAAGGGTGAGCGAAAACCGGCCACCGATCTCAGCCACCGGTGGCCAGTGACAATCATTTCTACAGTTTTACATGGTGTAGCGACATAATGGTGTAGAGATCTTGGACGAGGGAATACACGTAGCGAGTGGCCACCACCGGCTACACGTGTGCGGCGCGGCGAGTTTCTACAAAGTTCATGAAAAATAAATTAAATAAATATCCTTGGACACAACGCCCTCTAGTCCCAAAGTAAGCAGAGCTTGAATTATAGGAACTAGATTGCTTATAGAACAATTTTTTTTTTTTTTTTTTAAAGGTGACAGTGTGGCTGTCGCCTGCCACCGGTGACTGTGGTCGGTGTCCCGTTTGCGCCTAAGCCTCACGGAAGTACAAAATCGAGCAATAAAACCGAAACCTATAAAAACACCGGCAATGTATTCAAACTAAAAGCCATTGCAGTCCAAACGCTGAATGAAATTGGCAGCAATCGTTTGTCCCCGGAAGAAAAAGAGGAGTGTGCGGCATTTGGCACGGTTCAAACGGACATCTATTCTGATTGAAATCTGTGAGCTGACGGTCGTGAGAAGCGACGGCCGTCATTGACGGCCGTACGAAGACTGTTGAGAAAACATTTCTTTCGACGAGTAAACATAGAAAAAAGAAGAATAGATACTCTGCCAAACCGTGTGGTCGAAGCCTGGAATAGGCTGTCAGAGACAATAATTAGTGCTCCAACAGGTAACACATTTCAAAACAGAGTGGATAAACCAAAGGTGGCAAATGCACAAACAGTGCGACGCCAATAACAAAAAAAAAAAAACAAATTCACAGACTATATTGAGTGATATATATACACGTATCAGCTTTATGTTGCCGTGTATCAAATAATAATAATACGGACAGAACGATTTAAACTTATATACAAGAAAGCTAAGTTAGAGGTACCTAAAGAACTACAGATTTTTCAGAGTTAATTTGCAACAGTCCAACGCAAACTACTTTGAATACCACAGGTTGAGTTTAAATGAGTTCCTAAATTAAACTTCCTTGCGATCGCAGACATTTAAATTAAAATGTTAAACCTTGTATTTTATAAATCAGCAACCGCAGATTAACTAAAGCTCGGAAAACCAATACTACTGGGTATAATATGATCTGTGCTACTGCTGAAATAAAGGTCAGTGGCAAATAATGAACTCGAAAGCACATTTCACCAATTTTTTCTTTTTTTTTTTCTATTTTTTTTTCTTTTTTTTTACGATAGGAAAATGCTGACTCGATCGTCTGAGTTTTGTTTTGTTGATCGAAACGCATATCGACAAGCAACTTACGAGATATTTTGTGTGTAAATCCGATAAGCGCCTCTAGCGGGAGATTTGGCAACTTTTTTTCTCCATACAAAAACTGCGAGTTTCTCGATACTCGCTTGTCGCAAATCAACATAACAAAACACAGACTATACAGGCTCTGAAGAAAGGTTGCTATTGTCGTCGCGCGACACGCGATGATTTGAAACTCAATCAATAGACGATATTTTTCTGCAGGGCAACACAAACGTATTATGGTGATTGTATAGCCGCTATATAACGCCTGTAATGTAGATTGTTGTAGAACTACAGAAATTCTTGTTATAGTGCATTGGTGGACGTAAATCTCTCGGCTCTTCTTGTAATGCCCTTTCATTTGCAATTCTCCAGAGAGGTTGGGATAATTGTTTTACATCTAGCGAACTAAATTGATTAGAGCGGTGAGAATAGATACCTATGGATAGTTTAAATTACTTTAATATAACAAAATATACGCTTAAATATGCAAATAGTTTACTAGCACACGCAAAATAAAAATAATGTTTCCCGCTCTATTTTTGGATTCGGTTAAGTTTGAGTATGTTTCGGTCAGACAATTTCTTTGCACTGTACTCTAAATTACTTAAAATAACTAACAATGACGCATAATGTGTTGTTCCGATCACCTATCCAAAACAAATATAACTAAGTAAGTACCTAGGTGTACTTTTCGTCTGACATCTTTGTTTAGGTGTAGACCTAAAATTACACAACGTTGTAGAACGTAAAAAAAGTATACGTAAAAAGTAAGCCCAGACGCTGTGTAAATCATCTATAATAGATGTAACTGTTTAGGTACAAAGTTTATAAAACCCTTGCTAAGCCAACTGTATAGTATAACTCAATGATCAATATTTACGCGTCGTTGGAAACTGAATAACTTTGACAATAACTTTTATACTACCAAGCTGGCTGGTGGTATAAAAGTTGGTAGTATAAACTTTTACCTATAAACACTAGTAGTACCAAAGGGTCAATCTTGTTTATTTAAAGACTGTTCGCGTAGAGTCCTCGTCATTCTCTGGTCAGTCGAGGCGGAATCGCGGAATTTTTCCAAAAACTACTTAGGTATGAGTTTTTTTTCACCGATCGTCTACGATCTTCAGAATATAATAGCTTGTTAATTCATCGTCTCACTCTATTTTCAGTTTTACAATAGTAAACTCAGGTGAATTTATTTCAAATAGTTTGCAGTTGCTATAGAATGTCTTTATTCATAGGATTCAGTCAAGTGTGAGTAACGCCGCCTAATCGACGAAGTTTAGTCGATAGAGACTCTTGTTAACAACTAACTTTGTTTTGTTTGTTATTTTCTAGTCATTGAATAGAAATCGGTCCTAGTCACGTAAAAATCACTAGAAAACGAAACATTATGTACCTATGCAAATGACATTTTCTGAACGAAAAGTTAATTCTCTGCAGGTATGATAAGCTACCATTGAGAGTTTTTTGCCTTATTTCAAGTTAGGTGGCGCTGTGAGAACTCCACCTATATTTATTTATAGCATCTAAAACAGCAATGTAAACCTTCAAATTAATATTTCCTTCTGCAAACCGTTTGAAACAGAAACATTTCAAACAATGTCGTTCCTCGATCTCTGTTCCTTATTGCATCGTAAATCCTGCGAGTAAACATGGACGGATCTATAAAACTAACGCCGGTATTTTTAGTAGGTAAATTGAAATTACACTTGACATATTTAGTGAATTAGAATCAGGAGGATCTTAATATATTTCTCAAATATATTTCTTAACGAAAAATAGCAAAACAACAAAAAAATACTTCAGAATCAGTAGTAAATAAGGTTTTTGTAAATACCACGCGAGAAACGTGCCAGTTTTGGAATACCACGGCATCGGGTGCTTTTACCTTATTTTGTGATTTAGAATCAGTATGATGAATACTTCTGCAAAGCAGACTTCTTATGGAATATTTATAATAAAAACAAATTTTTGTAACAAAACCGGTGTTATTTTCACCACAATGTCTGTCAAAGATTGAGTGAGCTTGCCTTGAATCATGCCTGAGAATATTAAAGAAACGGTCGCATGCGGTGTGTAGTAAGTTATCTCAGTCCAAATAGAAGGAAGACTTACTCTGCTAGCGCTGATAGGCAGTTTACTGTGCCGGGAAAATATTATGGCAAAAGGAAACCACGAATATGGAAAATGCTTTTGACTCACCTCTTATGGCGCGGTTTCTTGTCCAGTGGCGTTGCTTTTGCTAAAAGTGGCTACATTTTAAGCAAAAGCAATGTTAATCATCATCAATATATATTTTTATTTTTATTATTATTATATAAAACTCTTTTGAAGCTGACAGAGAATCAACGCACAGCCTAAACAATAAGTCCTAGAGGTATAAAATTTTGAGGGTAGTATCCTTATATAGTGTAGAGGTGCACTAAGAAAGGAATTTTGAAAAGTCGCACCCTAAAGGGTCTAGAACGCGAGCAACGCCGCAGGCGACGGCTAGTTTTTAATGAAATCACAGATGCGAGTGTGAAACCCTAAAAGCAATCCATTAAATACTAAAACAGTTGCTCATAATTAAGGCACCGTGTGAGAAAAAAAAACAGAAATTCTACCTTTAATACACTGTGTTTAAAAGGGCTATGTCGCTAGGTCTTCGAGTTATACGCCTTTCCTAGATATTTTACTTTCTACATTTATTTATGGCTCTTAGTATTACAGCAAAGGATTTCATTTAGCTGGGTTCCGGCTATTATTTTTTTACCTCTATTCTGCGAGAATAATCCCGAACCATTCGAACATAAATCTATTCTGTATCTAGTCAACTCATTTCTACCATCCGCACATTATTTATCTAACGCTCGTGCGAAAAATACGATTCATCATTTTGTCCTCTTCCAGAACATTTTCTGACCCTAAATAATATTTCGATTTCCTCAACATGTATAAAACCTTAGTGGAACAAAATATAGGGCATAACTTTACTTAGGTATATATAGGTACTTAAGGTACTATATAAGCCAAGAAGCGATGCTGGCATTGCTGTGTTCCGGTTTGAAGGGTAAGGGCGCCGGTGTAATTACAGGCACATGAGACTTCAAGATCTTTACGTCTCAAAGTGATGGACGCTGTGCTTTGTCTTACAGGACACGTCCTCATTGGACTTGCTGTATGAGGTAATGCATTGTTATAGGCAGAAGTTATCACTTAACATCAGGTGAGCTATCAGCTTGTTCCATTACTTTTATCATAATAGGTAATAATAAAAAAAATCTAGGTGTAGATACTTGCTTACATAACCCTGAATAAAACCACTAATCAAGCACACGAAAGACCTCCAAAGCCGTTATTAGATCTCTTATACGCACGATAGTAATAAGATGGCTATTATCGCCAAATTACATTTGCTTTCATAAAATCCTTTATTAATATAGACTGTCTAGATTTACTGAAATCTCAGGGGTGAAGATTTCATTTTCTAAGAATTGGTAGTAATAGCAAGATGTAATGAATTGTGCAGGGAGTTATATTATCTCAACTAAGTATCACGCAAACTTTGAATAAGTTTGCAAGCTGCGTGGCAATTTCTCTTGTTTTTTTTTTTGCTAATTATTTTAAATCGTTCAAACCAAATCACCTCACTTATAAATTACCCATTAACAAGAAAAAAGCTACTTTTACAGACATGTAAAATAATAATTTATTTTTGTATTAGGTAAGTATATCAATTCTTACGATTAACTTTAGAGAGCATGGGGCATTTCAGGTCCCGATTTGCATACATTTAGTTAATTTTTAGATTATTTTTTTATTTATAACTTTTGTTGGTTTTATCATAATCCATTATACAGTACCAATCACGAAAACGCAAAATAAAGTAATGATTTCTACGAAAACACCTGTAAATACGATAAACAACATTTAAAATGACGCATTTTTCGAAGTAAAAGGTCTAATAACTAATGATTTCTGCTGCTTTATAATGAAATTGTTACATATTTTAAAACTGCATTGTAAGTGTATTGTAACAAACAAAGTTTCATCATTGCAAGTTTTAAAAAAATGTGGGACCTGGGCTCCATCCAATTTGCCCCAGACCCTTTTATTAGAAAAATATGGTTGTGTTTCCCGGTCTCACGGAATAGCCAGCTGAATGCCTATTTTCACAATCTCCAGATTATTATTCGCGATATAAAAATACATCTCCATCTTTTTAGACTTGTCAAAGATAAAGATAAAAATAAGTATTTGACGCATAGCGTTACTGAAAAATAGTGAAACAGGCCAATAGTCAAATAAAAACCTATGTGAGCACGGCTTTAGAATTCCATACGCGACAGGTTGCTACCTACCAACACCAACCAGTAATAATCCAGCTAATCCCATCCATTAGTTAGTAAATTACGACCTTGGGTGGACCTCACATATTTTTGCCGCTAGTAGCCGACCTAACGTACGAACATAGGGCACATGGGAAATAAACTACGCATTATTTGGCCGGTAATTGGCAATAGCGTCACAATGACCAGAATGCTCCCATAGAATTCGAACGCATTAGGCGACCGGTCGCGGGCGCTGTTCTTTTAATGTTTTGAATGAAACATGCACATTTTGCGACAGCCGAAGCTAGAGTTGTTAAATATCAAGTAATTTCATGTGTATTTGTTTTTTTTTTCACCCGCAATGGTTTTTTTGGACCCATGACACTAAAATGCGATGAAAAGTTCTTTACTTTAGACTTTTGGCCTAAAATAAAAACCAATAGGTAAAATAAAAACCAAAACCTATTGTAACTCTATAAGTAGAATTGTCCAGTAAAAGTGGTTTTTCAGACTGCAATTTATGATGATTTAGAAATGCAGAATAAGCGTTGCATAGTCGTCGCTTTGATTCTGGTCGCCTAATGTGATCGACCTCATGAGTAAGTTCGAAGGAGAGTTGGAAGTTCTCTTGCGCAAATTGGGTTGGATATGGATGTAACTTTTATTGAACAACAGTTGTTATGCTGGGTCTACGTATGCGAAGTGAACTTATTAATAAGAAACGGCATCAATACATACATACGAAATTAGCACGTATAGGTACATAAAAAATTGAAAATATTAAATTAAAAAAATCAAGTTAAACACTTAAACAATGCCCTTTCGTATGAAGCCTGAACAGGATGATTAGGTATCTAAATAAGATGGACAGCCCTTATTTGTCAAACGTACGTTTCTTACCTATATAAATCGTAGAACATTTTGACACCGTGTCAACACGCTACACAATGTAAAAACGTCTAGTATTTTTACGTGATAAGCTCTCCAAAATTTATAAGACGATCATAAGACCTGTCGTATTGTATGGATCTGAGTGCTGGGCTACCAAGGTGACGGATGAAAAAAGAGTGCATGCGACAGAGATGAGAATGTTGAGATGGATGTGTGGAGTGACAAGGATGGATAAAATTAGGAATGAATACATTAGAGGAAGTCTGAAAGTAGCACCAGTGACGGAGAAAATGAGGAGCAACAGGCTAGCGTGGTATGGGCATGTCATGCGGAGGGAAGAGAGTCATGTAACGAGGAGAGTGCTAAATATGAATGTGGAAGGATATAGAAGGAGAGGTAGGCCTAAGAAAAGATGGATGGATTGTGTAAGAGATGATATGCATAGGAGAGGAGTGAACACTGAGATGACGAATGATAGGGGAGAATGGAAGAAAAGAACATGTTGTGCCGACCCCACCTAGTGGGATAAGGGCAGGAAGAAGAAGAAGCTCTCCGCGATATCGTGTCGGTGTCGTGTCGGAATCTAGGGTACAAAAGATACATCTGAGAGGGGTTTTAATATGGATTACTTTCGATTGGTTTTTTTTTAATTCTGCGGTTATTAACAAGGGAATGTTCACTTGCTCGTGAAATTGCGTTTAATTACCTGTCGCTGTCTGACAACATCACTCGCTTTTGGAGTCTTTAATTATCAAAATGACGGGAAAATTAAAACCGAGAAAGGAAATAAATATTGTAACAGGAAAAATGTAATTCTTGTCTCTAAAAATGATACGAACAACAGTTTTAATTAAATTTTTGAGTTAGTTATTTTTGAAGACGACTTCTTCGTTCACTCGTGTACTAAAGTCTTTTGCTAATAGATTTTTGGGCGTTTATTCACATGACTGAAAAAAAGACTTAATTCACCTAGGTGACTTGGGTGAATTAAGTCGACGGCACCGTTTTGACACGGCCACCGCCACTAGGTATATTGACTAAGTATAGGCCCTCGATTCATTTAGATTGGTTTATAAAATCACCCAATTTACATTCACCTACAATAAAGTTATAATTCCAAAATCGATTTTCAATCACAACCTAGTTTGAATTAATTACCTAGTAACAGACTATTGTAGGCTTTGACGTGTAAGGTTTAATCTAATTTTTTTTCCACTAATAAATACCTAGTAGCTCGAAGTCTTATTATTTGTTTAGAACTTTAGATAGAAATATTATTGTTTGGCAAATTCCAAAGACGACGTCAATGTCAAGGCCAAATTATAATTTCGGGACCTAGGATATTACACTCCTATTTTAAGACGGCAACTCAAAATAACTAACTTAAATAAGAGAAAGAAAGAGAATACATTTATTTTAATAACATAACATACACAAGCACAACAATAACTACAATCTAAATGAGTGAAACAATTATTAGTAGGTAGATAAAAAAAAATTATTCACAAAGAAAATTACAACTAATACAGTATTTTCAATATTTACAAAATACACATGGAACACATAAATCGTTTGCAACGGTTTGTAGATAGCTCAACTGGTTCAAATCTACAATACAGGCGTCAGGCGTCATGGCTCAGTCGGTAGTAGCTCTGCCTTCCGTGCTGTGGGTCGTGGGTTCGATCCCCACCGAGAACAAACATTTGTGTGTTGTAAACATAGATGTTTGTTCTGTGTCTGGGCGTTTCTATGTATTATAAGTATGTATTTACAAAACAAATTGTATGTAAATGTATTCTATCAGCCATCTAGTTTCCATCGTACAAGCTTTGCTTAGTTTGGGACTAGAAGGCGTTGTGTTAAGTGTCCGTGAATATTTATTTATTTATTTAATAGTAGATTATTTAATAAGGGGTTAAAGTATGGTATTTTAGTCAAGAGCGGTATTGAGTCCCGTAGCATTTCAGAGCATTTTAGTAGTGCGTGCTTGCCTTACATAACTCATAAAGAAATTAAATTAATATGTAACTGTGGGACACACCATCCATCTTATTGCATTAGGTATGCAATAAGACATAGTTTTATCTGAATAAAGACATCTTTATTTGGATAAAACTATGTCAAAAGAAGTAATAAAAAAAAATCAGTATTATCAACTCTATCGTCTTAGCACACTTACTTCTTAAAAAAATCTTGAGTACTTCTTCTTTAAAAAAATCTTAAGAAAACCTAAGGCATAATATTATTAATACCTACTTAAAATATCAGGGCCAAAGCCAGCACTTTGCGCGTTTACTTGCTAATTATCATGTCTAGCTTAGAACCTAGTTTACGCATCAATTCGTCTGAATTTGTGGAAAATTTATTTTCTTTACCTCCTATAGAGAAAATTAAATGTTAATAGGACTTTACGAGCATTTAGATTAAAATAATTTAGCGTTTGGGTCTTATCTGCCGCCTATTAATTTACATACCCTATTTATCTCAGTTTCAAATTGAGTAAACCTTGTCTAGGACCTATTAATACCTATAATTATAATTTACCTAAGTAACATCTTCTCAGGAATATCATTATCAACTTTATCAGAAGGTTATGGTGAATATGTGCGGAAATTGACTCCGTGAGTTTTCTTACTAAGCTTCTGGTTTAGTAAATCCTATTGTCCTATTAATATTATAAACTCAAAAGTTTGTAAGGATGTATGTTTGTTCCTCTTTCACGCAAAAACTACTTAGGTATCCGATTTGAATGAAATTTAGAATATATTATTGTCCGTGACCTGAATTAACACATAGGCTACTTTTTATCCCGATAAATCAACGGGATTCCATGGGACGCAAACGAAGACACGGGCAGAAGCTAGTATAAAAAAAAATTGAACAGAAAAAGTCATTGGTACAGAACCAGATTTGAACCTACAACATCAGGGTCGGAAGGCAGGGTACCACAAGACTAATTAATTGTCCGTAAATACAATATAATTCCCTAAACAGTTGTATAATCTCCATAAAATGAAGTAAATAGCGATATTGATTCATTAAGATAAGTAAACCATTCACAAGCCGGTTATAAAACTTAATAGCTATTTCACGGCCCTTAACCCGGATAATCCTACTATTTATCAATGGCAGGATTGTGGCGTAGTGGCTAAAGCATGAAGAGTGGGTTTGATTCCTGAGATGTTAATAAAATTGGATTTTGTAATAGTCATCGACTTCAAAGAAAAGCCTCATGTTGGCTGGTTTTGTTTTTCCATAACTTTGTATGTATGGTATGTGTCTTGATTTGTAAAGAAAATTACTTTAAAGTGGTACCATATTAGTAAATATCCGAGTTGGTATTTGTTCCAAAAACCGATCTACGAAATGGACAATTTCTTTGAGTTTGCTATTTGTTCTAAAAATTTTCTTCATCTCTACGCTTTTGTAAACTGTGGTTAACATCCTACAATGGAGACGCACGTTAGTTAAATCAACGCTTACTATAATGATATCTCTTACCAATGAGAAGTGACGAAGAGAAACCCCCTTATACCTACCTAATACTTATTACGGGATATCTTTGATATTAGATTTGGTTAGATCAGTTATATACAGGCAGTGATTGATTTGACAGGCGTCGTGGCTCAGTCGGTAGTAGCTCAGCCTTCCGTGCCACGGGTCGTGGGTTCGATCCCCACCGAGACCAAACATTAGTGTGTGGCAAACATAGATGTTTGTTCTATGCCTGGGTGTTACTACGTATCATAAGTATGTATTTACAAAAAAAATTATATTATTATGTATTCTATCAGCAATCTAGTTCCCATAGCACAAACTTTGCTTAGTTTGGGACTAGAGAGCGTTGTGTGATTATGTCCAAGAATATTTATTTATTATTTATTTTGTTAAAAAAGGTTCAAGAAAAGCATAAGATTGAAAGCTCAGATCAACGACTTGCGGATTGAGTGGCAAACCGCTGAAATCGCCTCTAGCGATTGGTAATTGGAATATCGTTCAATAAAGGGAACGGGAATTAAAATTTATGAAATAGAAAACGAATTGAAACCGAGTTCTATTACACTGCACGATTGAATTTGAAATTGTCTATTTGATATTTGAGATGGTAGCTGTGTGTAAACTGACTTCGCGTGAAATGATGAGGAGACAAAGATTCAAACTGCTTCATGACTATAGAGGTAAATTAGCAAGCCTCCGATCGTAAGCTCTGCTCCTTGATCGTTAGCTCTGAACTGCTTTCGCTGCCGAGCATAACGTCAAGCGATATGGCTACAGATTTACGAAAACAAGAAGCTTTTGACGGAAAAAAACACGTTGAAACGCGCTTATGTCACTATTTAGTCACATTATCATTTTTTATACGTATTGAAATAATTAAAACGTGATCTACTTAAAATGCTGACTGTATGTATATACTATGTGCTCACCAATGAACTTTACTTCTAAGTAATTTTGTTTACAATCGCGAAAAATATTCACATTGAGTATGTAGGTACCTACATAAACTTACTTCGGACGGCAAACTTGACTTCTGTTTCAATATCTACCTACTTAGTTGAACTGAGTACAAGGACGACATACAGAATAAAGTGTAATGTTTCGTTAGTTGAGGGTAGCAATGCTTTGCTACACTGTGATCTATCTACAATAAACCATTCTGCGACAGTCCGTCTTTCATTGAACATTACATGTGGCGCAGCCGGATATTTTTACCTAATTTGTTCTCATTTCGTGTTCCACGATGCCTATCGGTAAAATAGAGACATTCGAGATAGGTACCCATAAGTGGGACGCGTATTGTAGACGAGTGAAACAGTTTGTGATGCTTAATAACATCGATGAAAAGTTACACGTAGCGGTGTTAGTGACTCATGTCGGCGTGGCTTGTTACGAGCTGATGTGTGATTTGTGTGCACCAGATTTACCAGAAACTAAAAAGTTCCATGAACTCGAGAAAATAGTGAAGCAACATCTCGAGCCACAAAGGTCGGAGATCGCAGAACGTCATTTATTTCGACAACGAAAGCAAGCATCAGGCGAGACCGTTAGCGAATACCTGCAAAGTTTAAAGCACTTAGCTAAAACTTGCAACTTCACCAACACATTGGAGGTGAACATCAGGGATCAATTTGTTTCCGGTCTGCACTCTGAGGATATGAGATCCAGGCTTTTTGCTGAACGTGAATTAGATTACAAGCGGGCCATCGAGCTCGCATTGGCATTGGAGGCGGCGGACAGACATGCGGCGACGTCGGCGGTGGTGAGCAGCGGCGGCAGCGTCGGCGGCGCAGGTGGCGCCTCCGACGGCTTGCACCGCGTGGCCGCCGGGCGCGGCCCTGCCCAGCGCCGTCAGCAGCAGCGCGCCGCTGACCAGGCGGCGCCTTCTACGTCAGCGGCAGCGGCACCGAAGCGCGCCGCGCCATGCGCCCGCTGCGGCCGAGAGGGACACGCGGGGGCGCGGTGTCGTTTTAAAAATCATAGTTGTGATAATTGTGGTGAAAAAGGGAATTTGAAAGTGATGTGTCGTAAGTACGAAGGTGGACGTGGAGCGAATTCCTCGGGGAAGTCTAAAGGTCAGTTCTTTCTAGTTGACTCTGATTCTGATTCTGAAGAAGTGAACTTTTACAACCTTTCATGTGAAGGAGGAGATGACCCGTACTATGTAGATCTGAAAGTAGAAATGCTCTCTTTGCGGTTTGAAGTTGATACAGGGTGTAAATTTTCTGCAATTTCCAAATCTTGTTATGATGAACTATTTAATAAGATTGAAATAAATAAGAAATCACTAATCTTGAAATCTTACACCGGTGATGTAATTAAACCGTTAGGGTTCATTAATGTGAATGTCACTTACGGCACAGTATCGCATTTACTGCCACTTTATGTTATTGAGAATGGTGGCCCGCCGTTGATGGGCCGTATGTGGATAAGAATTTTAAACGTAAACGTTAGCGATTGTTATAGCTTAACTGATGTGAAACATGATTCTACTATGGAGTCGCTACGAAATGAATTTCCGGAAGTTTTTGCTGATGGACTTGGGACTTGTAAGATTCTTATGCAGTTGCATTTGTCTGATAAAACTCCTGTTTACGTAAAGGCGCGTCCGTTGCCGCTCGCACTCCGCGCGCCGGTTGAAAGGGAGCTTGAACGATTACAACGCGATGACGTCATTTATAAAGTAGACCGTTCAGACTACGGTACCCCGATAGTGCCGGTTGTTAAAAAAAATGGTGACATCCGTATTTGTGGTGATTATAAAACTACCATTAATCCGCGGCTAAAAGATTTTCATTACCCCCTGCCCCGTATTGAAGAGATATTTGCTACTCTGGCAGGTGGTGTAGTTTTTTCTAAGTTGGACCTGTCCCATGCCTATCAGCAATTTTGTCTGACTGATGATTCGCAACCAATGACAGCTCTCACTACTCACGTTGGCACATGGGTTTACAAAAGGGTCCCGTTTGGCATTAAATGTATACCAGAGAACTTTCAAAAAGTCATTGAAGAAATTCTTAGCGGTTTGCCGTCCACGGTAGTATTTTGTGATGATATATGTATCAGCGGTCTAAATGCCAAGGATAATTTAGAAAATTTACGTGCAGTGTTGATCAGGTTGAAAGATGCCGGTTTACGCGTTAATTGGTCGAAATGTGAATTTTTTAAAGACCGTGTTACCTATTTAAGTTATAGAATAGATAAGCACGGTTTACACGCGGATAAAAAAAAAATTGAAGCCATTGTTTCGGCTCCTGTACCAAAAGACGTTTCACAATTGAAAAGTTTTTTGGGGCTCGTAAATTTCTATGCAAAATTTTGTAATAATATAAGTGACATATTAAAACCAATGTACGAACTCCTTAAAAAAGATGTAGAATGGTTTTGGAGCGAACAATGTCAGGTAGGCTTTAATAAAGTAAAAAGCGTGCTAAGCAGTAGTCCGGTGTTGGTGCATTACGATGCGAAGTTGCCGCTCATCCTCTCGGTAGATAGCAGCTCGTACGGGCTGGGCGCTGTGCTGGCGCATCGTTACCCGGACGGTTCAGAACGCGCAGTCAGCTGTGCTTCGCGCACTCTAAACTCGCACGAACAAAATTATTCCCAGCTCGATAAAGAGGCTTTGGCGATTATATTCGGAGTAACAAAGCACCATCAGTATTTATACGGGAGACATTTTTTGTTACGCAGTGATCATCGGGCGCTTAGTTATATTTTTGGTAAGAATAAAGGCATTCCGCAAACTGCCGCCAGTCGTTTACAAAGATATGCAGTTCGATTGGCTGCCTATGACTATGATATTGACTTTATTCCGTCGTCAAGGAATTGCTATGCAGACGCCTTATCTCGTTTACCGTTAGAGCACACGGTAAAACATAATTACGACGATGATATTTTAGAGGGAAGTTATTTAAACTTTGTGCAAGACATTTTGCCAGTAACTTGTTATGAAGTTAAAATTGAAACAAAAAAAGATTCTCAGTTGAATAAGATTGTGGGCTATGTTAAGTTTGGATGGCCAGAACGTTTAGAATGTGAAAAAGACAAGGTATTTTTTCTAAAACGAGATAGCCTATTCATAGAACATGGTTGCTTAGTTTGGGGTTATAGGGTTGTAATTCCAGCTAGTTTACGGAAAACTGTCCTACGGGAGTTGCACAGTGGACATATCGGCATCGTCAAAATGAAACAAGCGGCTCGTAACTACCTTTGGTGGGAGGGTTTAGATGCAGACATTGAACGAATGTGTCGTGAGTGTAGTGCGTGCGCGTCTCAGCGCGACCAGCCCCCGCCCGCGCCGCTGCACTCGTGGCCCTGGCCGGCCGAGCCGTGGTCAAGATTAAATGTCGATTTTTTAGGTCCATACAAAAACAAATATTATTTTGTACTGTTAGATGCACACACGAAATGGTTAGAAGTAGCAAGTGTTTCGAGTACATCTGCCCCAGTAGTTATTTCGTGTCTCCGTAAGATTTTTGCTAGATTCGGATTACCAAAGTCTATCGTTAGCGACAACGGTCCACCTTTTTCATCAAAAGAGTACCTTTCTTACTTAGGAAAAAACGGTATAAAACGTTTACTCGTTGCACCTTATCACCCAGCTAGCAACGGAGCGGCCGAAAATGCTGTACGTACGGTTAAACAGGTGCTTAAGAAAGCAACCGTCGAGCGAGAAGATTATGATGTAGCCCTATGCAGATTTTTATTTACGTATAGGAATACCGAACACTGCACGACTCAGAAGGAGCCCGCAGTTGCCATGTTCGGGCGTCGTTTGCGCGGTAGGCTGGATCTGATACGGCCCAGCACGGGCGATGTAGTGCGCGCGGCGCAAAGCGCGGCTGAGCAGCGGCGCGTTGGTGTGCAGCGCCAACTGGTGCCGGGTGATGCGGTGCTCGTCCGGGATTACACAAACAAAGATGTTAAGTGGAAGGAGGGAGTTATTGTTGACAAAACTGGACCGGTGTCATTTCAGGTTAAAACGCAGAATAGCCGAATGAGTAAACGTCACGTAGATCAACTTCTAGCGAAGACAGATAGGAAATCGCGCTATTCGATTGCTTCCTTTGAACCTTCAAACAATAACGATACAAATCAAGTTGAGTGTAATGAAGAAGTGGAAGGTTGGTCTACACCGTTGATGCAATCTCCTCGCTCAAGTACTTCCGTGCAGGTTAGTAGCGATGATAAGTGCAGTGCCCCTCCTGTTACGGTGAATTTAAATAAACACGTTGATACATGTCTAACACCTGCTAACGGCAAACTCACCTCACACAATGAATTTGAGATCACGTTTACCTAAATAATAAAATGTGCCATAGTGTAAGGTACTAAGTATAGCTTTTTAAGCATAAGTTGCAAGTTTCGTTAGGTATTAATTGTCTGTATTATTGTAGGTTGATAAGATCCAAAACTTATATTTTGTTATCATCTAGGTAGATACTAAAAACTAAGTCTACCTACTAAATAAGTTACCTACTTGTTATCTAATAGTATTTGTTCTATTTATAGTTAAATTTAAGAGGGAGAAAATGTAATGTTTCGTTAGTTGAGGGTAGCAATGCTTTGCTACACTGTGATCTACCTACAATAAACCATTCTGCGACAGTCCGTCTTTCATTGAACATTACATAAAGAATAGTCAAACACTACTATAAAACTAGTCTAACATTATTCCCACAATTATTTTACACCTTCTCTTACGCCCAACTTCACCCGCTTTGACATCATTCTGTTAACTAGTTTTGATAAACGCAGCAAACTAGGTGGATTGAACGTTAGTCTGGGATCAATTCTTCCTGCAACTTTACGCTTAGTCGTAAATTTTCATATAGACAAACAGACAGTCTGTGTTTCCGAATAGGTACTTATAATTTGAATGTTTGTTTTAAAGAGAGTGAATTGAATAGGTATCTTCTAGGCAAATGTGCTACACCGTCGACTGCATCATCGCTTAACATCACGTGAGATTGTGGTCAAGTCAAATACCGCGTTCACACTATGCCATTGCCGCTGCCGGCATGAATGCCGCGATTAATTCCGGAATGATTGCCACAGCAACATCGCCTTTATTCCTACACCGCGTTCACACATATGTCCATGCCGCTGCCCGAATTATTGCCGCGATTAATTCCGGAATTATTGCCACAGCAACATCGCCAAGTTCATGCCCTAGCTCTTGGTGAGAATAAAGGCGATGTTGCTGCGGCAATAATTCCGGAATTAATCGCGGCATTCATGCCGGGCATAGTGTGCACGCGCTAAAACGTTTGCCTGTAACACAATCATAAATAATACTATACTAGTACCTATAATAATGTAAAAAACCAAACACTGCTTTGTTTATAGTTTCACATATGGATCTACGAAATGTTAGATTATGGAAACAACCGCCATTAGTTGATTAATTAATCATTACTGAACACGACACGTGTACCATGATTCAGCAAAGATTTTACTAAAGGATGCTTATAGTTTCGTTAATACTCGTAATATACACAGGGCACAAGGTGTAACAATACCACTGCTGTAAATGTCACCTGAGGATAAAAAAAAACAATAATTGTTTTTTTTTTTTCCTTACCTATTTCGTCCCACTGCTGGGCAAAGATCTCCCCCAACATCTTCCACTTTTCTCTCTCCTGGGCCTGCTCCCACCAACTTCTATCAAAGGCGTCGAGGTCGTCCCGCCAACTTACTTATTTTAATTTTTTTATGAGACATAGCTAAGCATTTAATTTTGGCTGCCAGCACACCTGATGGTAAGTGTAGCTGCAGCCTAATGTTCCCATAAGTTCCCATAGTAAGTTATTTTATTTTATTATCCATACGAACACCAATAGTACAGAAACATATTTGAGGTTAATGTGTTCAAGTTATCTTATGACTAAATAGTTGAAACTGCTAACTTAAAACTAATTGGTATTAAAAACTGTCTTTATGGGTTCAAAAGCAGTTCGGTATTCTCATATTGCTATGAGTTCTAAAGAGATATAACCTCTTACCAAGGACATAAAAGAGTCAAAGTGACACTTCTCTTTCATGTCTGTAGTAACTGCCCTACTCCACCTGCCTTCACCCGCCTTTACATTATAAGTCTCCATTATTTCCCACTACGATCAATGAACCGTCTTCAAGAGCCATATTGGCCTTCATTCTAGTGATTTCAGTAATTGTATAATCGATAGAGGAAAAATTGTGGAGTATTAGGAACTAGTAATATCATAGGAGTTTTAGTAGTTTTATAGTAGTTTTAGATGTCTGCTGGTTATCCTAAATTGTCGGTGAGGATGTCACACAGTAAAAACCTAGACTAGTGTACCTACTGAGTTCAATTTCTAATTGTTGGCTTCTTACGAGTTGAAACAAATATTACTTATAATAATAAACTCTTTCCTGAGACCGAAGGATTCATGATCGCAATACAGGATCAAGTCATAGAAACACGTAACTACCAAAAACATATTATGAAAAGATGCTTACCAACTGAAATGTGCCGAAGATGTAATGCTAACTCTGAAACAATCCAACATATAACAGGAGCCTGCAAAGCCATTGCCCAGACTGACTACAAGTTCAGGCATGACCAAGTTGCAAATATTATACATCAGAACCTTGCTGCTAAATATAAACTAATAGACACATCTGTGAAACCACCACCCTACTATAAGTACACCCCTGAAACTGTGCTGGAGAACGCTACACACAAGCTTTATTTTGACAGAGCTATTCTTACTGACAAAACGACACACTTTAACAGACCAGACCTGACCATTGTAGACAAAATTAACAACACAGCACTTCTTATCGATATTGCCATCCCAAACACCCACAACCTACAGAATACCATTGCGGAAAAGTTGTCAAAATATATTGATCTCAAAAACGAAATCACTCGCATGTGGCGGCTAAAGAAAGTCTCAATAATCCCGATAGTATTGTCATCAACCGGTGTTATCCCCAAACAACTTTTTCAGTCTTTAGATTCCTTAGAACTCCCAAAACATACCTATGTCCTCCTGCAAAAAGCCGTTATTTTGAACACCTGTAGAATCGTCAGAAAGTTTCTACAAACCGAACTTCCTAATGAAGTCGGAACGACTCCTGAAGTACACTTGGCTTAGGCCCGTGCCCTTCAGCTTACCCCAGTTTCATTCATAAAAGAAGCTGAGCAGAATAAATCTGAAACTAAAAATAATAATAATAAATAAATATTCACGGACACTTAACACAACGCCTTCTAGTCCCAAACTAAGCAAAGCTTGTACGATGGAAACTAGATGGCTGATAGAATACACACATACATTTTTTTTTTTTTTTTTTTTTAATGTTTGTATTTAATCGGTATAGGCTTGAGGTTACCACTTAGCACAAAGTTTGACTTGTGTTGTGGCAATACATTGGCTCACATTGTTCCATTATTTAGTTGTTTATAAAAAAAAAACCGACGCGTGATATTTGGATTGACAAAACATTGTTGATATCATTAATGTAGTAATATTGAAATATTGTTGGATAAACTTTTTCGGTCTTTCAGTGTATTCACAACATTACATTATGGCGTACAATTTCATATGCTCACAGTTTGCTAGTTCTACCTACACAGTTACAATTGAAAAATCCATTTCCGCTGCTAGAACATGTTCGCCGCGTGTTCGCAGCGAGCGCGTATCGAAGTCTCCACGGGTGCGGAACATATTCCCCGCATGCGCAGCGAGCTACAATCCGTGTTTTGTGTTATGGGTTACAACGCTATTTGGTGTTATATGTTTCAGTTTATATTAGTATTCCTTTGAAGTGGTGTAAACTGTATTATGCTAAGATAATCCAATTTTGCCAAATGTTTTCACACATTATCTTAACTGATAGGTTATACAGAAGCCACTTGTTTCGTGTTGATAAACATTAGCCTTTGAAACTCAAACATGGATCAAACTCTGTAATTTTATGCAGTGCTTTTAGCACTCGTTTTTGCCTTCGATATTGCTAGTAATTCTATAGGTACTCTACTCTAGCACTTCTATCGTAAACGGAAACAGAGTGGCTACTACGAAAATCGATATTTGAAGATTCATCGTACTATTTGGGTTACACTGCGTCGTGACACTGAGAGCCCGCGTCATCGCACTAGTAGACGGCCGCGAGTGTAACACATGTCACCAACGAATCTTTGTTAGTGTTTAGTCAATTAGTAGGTAAAATTGTGGAGTGATTCTAAAGTATCTACACAAAACCTCCATCTAGTAAGTGGCTACAATCTTAGTTATGTAGAAATACCGTAGAAGTCCATTATTTTTGTCTATTCTATTCTGAGACCCACTAGTATTATCAACTAGGCCCAGTCGAGCAGGCGGGCCCATACAAATATATCACTCCTATGGACTGAAGACTGCAAAATCGCAGGCAGTTATTGCGATAACACAAGAAACGAGTGCTGCGGGCACAGCTTTGTAGGTTGCTGTTTCTGTAAACAAACTCACAATATCAAAGTTACCCACATACTTGTAGATATACGCATGATATAACAAATTCACAGAATTCCGTGTTTATAAACGCTTTTTTGTATACAGGCTGTTTTGATTTAATATAGATCTCACAGATTTCCAGGAGCCGATATTAGTAAAAAATATGATATTAAAAATAATATCATATTTTTTACAAATACAATCAATAGGTACCTATAAAAATATAATAATAATAATAAGGTAATATATAAAACCCTTTTGAAGCTGACTTAGAATCAATGCACAGCCTAAACTATAGGTCCTAGAGGTATGAAATTTGGAGGGTAGTATCGTTATATAGTGTAGGGGTGCACTAAGAAAGGAATTTTGAAACGTCACACTCTAAAGGGTAGAACGCGAGCAACGCCGCGGGCTAGTATAATATATTACTATACCTAAGCTATATAAATGAATAATTCAGAGTGATCATAACACAATGTATGACGTGTGGTGGTCATTTTTTGCCACATAACTTTACAGTAGTCATCATCATCATCATCATTTCAGCCCGTTTGCACCCACTGCTGAGCATAGGCCTCCTCTTTATTACGCCATTCTTTTCGGTCCCTTGCGAGTCTTGTCCAGTGATTCCCAGCCAGTTCTACTATGTCATTTGACCATCGGGCGGGTGGTCTGCCTCTCGGTCTACGGGCATCTCTTGGCCACCATTCTGTGACAATAGTCATAATTGTATTATTTTCTTTTGATCATAATTGTATTTTTAATTCATTTAATAGTTGCTCTATTTTTGTAATCTAAATGCCAGTAAAAGATGGATGTGTAATTGAATAAAGCCGTATAGCAAGCGTATTCATGTTAAAATGAAGTTTGTTGTAAAATAACATAGAAATATTTGTGCGGTATCATTCGATGTGAGCGCGTTGGGTAAAATCAACCTTCTCTGGCAACAAACCAATTCCAGAGCACCCTATATTATTTAAGCTGGGAGCTATAAAATGAGGCAATACTTCGCAATAAAACAACAGTTTCTATTGATAGGGCAAATAAAATCACAGCGAGACGCAATAGTAAATATATCTCGAGTTTAAGAAATAGTAGAGTCTTGTCCTACTCAATAGAAAAGGCAATTAATAGGTACGTACCTAGTGTAAGTATCTACTTGAGACACGGTAGACTGAATAAATAGATACCTAACCTTCAAGTTTAGTTCGTATAAGAAATAGGTACAAGAATGCTTAGAACTTTTTTTCATACAATCTAAACGCAATGTATAGGTTCCGACACGGCTTAATAGCTCTTACCTTGAATGGAAGGGAAGTACGAGGGTGTTTTGCGCAGAAATAGATATAGGATATAAAGAGACATAAATATTCCACTCCACTTCCACTGAGAGCTACTAAACCGTGTCGGGGAATGTATCTACGTTTAAGAATTGACTCACATGATTTTAACCCAAGACCGGTTAAAAAAATCTGTACACACCACCCATTTATATTGAAGTGGGTTCATGTACAAAAGAAAGCAAAATAACTACTACAAGTCATTATTTAGTACCTACCTAAAGTATTCGCTGTTAACATTAGGCAGAGTTTTATTTGCATCAACTAAAATATCTATCTATCTATTTAGCCTGTATGCACCCACTGCTGTGTATAGGCCACCTCTTTAGTACGCCAGTCTCTCCGGTCCTGCGCGAGTCTTCTCCACTGCTGCCCAACTACAGCCACAATATCATCGGACCATCGGGTCTGCCTCGTGGTCTTTGAGCGTCCCTTGGCCACCATTCCGTAATCGCTGTCATCCATCTTCCATCATTCCTTCTTGCCACTAAAATATTCCTATCTATACTGTTATAAAAGTGTAAAAAAGCCAAAAACTAAAACTAAAGATATAGATAAACTAAATATGCAGATCTACTAAATAAACGATTCTAATTCCAAAAATCGAGTTTGTCTGTTTATCTGTTTGTTTGTTCGCGGATCACGCCTAAACTACTGGATCAATTTCAATGAAACTTATACCATTCGGAAGCCCTTTTTCCGGATTAAAACGTAGGCTTTATTTCATTGAAATCAAAGACGTGGATTCTTAGATACAGCTTGAACTCTCTAAACCAAAAGCTGCCATTTGCTACGAGGTTCATTTTATGCTGGTTAACAGATATTTTGGTGGAAAGTTTCGCACGCATACGAAGTTGCGGGTATCAGCTAGTGTAAAATAAAAACATTGTCCAGAAACATCAGTTTTCTAAACGGCCTTGTTGGCAACACAGAAATATTATAAGAGGAAGGTTGAAAAGGTCCCAGAGCTCCATAGCTTATTTCTACTCCACAGATAAAACAAATGAAACAGCCGGCTTCTATTGTGAAGAAACGTTCGTTCTATAATAGTTTCACGGGACATTTTTTCTTCTGATGGCTGACAGCCTTGAGAGATGGATTTAAGGATACAAGGCAAAGGCGGAAGCGTGTATGTAAATAGTGTTCATTTTTATTTTAGTTGATTGTAGAGTGGTTGCCATGAATCATGAATACATTTTTTATTAGGGGTTTAGGCATGCCACTCGATAACTCAACACTTTTTTGAAGTCGGTGGGTATAAGCATATTAATAGCTATTACGGCGTAAATTGATCTCAAAGGGGATTTCGAGACTCTTCAGTCTCATAAACCCCTTAATTTTTTTTTTTTCAGAATCAATAATATAATAATTTATTAACTTATTAATAGGTAATTTGAGACAAAAAGTATCAAAATCCTCTTAAAGGCGACAGCTCAAAAGGGATTATGACACTAACCCGTTATTATACTGATGAGTTAAGAGGGTTTTTTTCATAGAGCAATTCGCTTCCGCTCCTTACCCCATACCACGCCCTAGAACCCCATATGCTGTCACAAGGGGGGAAAATAAAATGTGGAAGAGACTCGCCCTCACCATAAGTCTTCCTTAATAACCCCCTCGTCTGATAACGCGTAATAGCGTGAAGATATAGTTGACGCTGTAAGCTTTAGATACGTGAAAAAAGTTTAAGCTCGTATCTACGTGTCTATGAACTTTTTTCTCATGTGATTTACAATGGTAAAGTATGCTGAAATAAGGCAAAATGTGGCAATTTTTATCAAAATCGGTTCAGTAGTTTGGGAGTTAAATAGGAATTAAGTTACAGTTTTTAAGTTATATATTACTCTATCCCTAAGTAACGTACATCAAAATACTAACCATTATACTATACCTACCTAACTATTAGGTATACTTATAAACTCGGTCTTCAAGTTACAAAGTTGTCAATGACAGGGTGAGACAAGGAAATTTAGCCCGAGAGTGTTCCTAAGAACGGAGACACACGGTGCGGTGGGGTGCAGAGATTTTCGCCTGACGACGTTTTCTATCTGAGACTCGTTCTTAGTGTGTTCGTTTTACGTATACTACAAAGCTGACGAAACTATATTTTTGTATAGAAATCGAGCAGTGCCCCTAGCGGTTAGTTTACAAAACCCTCCATGCAACATTCGTGTCTTTGTAGTAAACGTCATCGTACAAACTCGGCATGCAGGACTTATTTAGCCTCTCGCCTTTATGTTGTACTTTTGTTGGGATCCTACTCATTTTTTTTTTTCGTTTAAGATTGCGTCAAACTCTAGACTCTAATTCCATTCCATTTTAATGCTACGAGTAATCCTTATAACTTTATTGGTTTTGAATTTGACATAGGCATGTAACAGTTTATACAAGACGGCATGAATTTGCTTTGAGGACGCCGCAGCGAAGACGCATCGCACCGTGTAGCCCAGTCTTTACAAACTACTCAAGTTACCGATTTTGGCAGCATCCCAACTAAAATAGGTTGAGAGTTTACCTACTTCTCACTTAAAAAGGTTACTGGGGAACTAATGAGTTGATAGACGTCTAGATTTTAAGCTTACTAAATCAATTTGTATTGGATAATGTAACGGCTTCCTTGGTGTTACGATGGGTGACCGTCGTGGCATTTTCGCTCTTGGTGAATCGTTACTTTATTTGTGTGTGGCAAACATATATTTTTTTCCTGTGTCTGGGTGTTACAATAAGGTATATGTATGTATTTAAGTATTATATCAGTAATCTAGTATAGTAATCAAAGCTCGTACTATGGGTAGTACAAGCTCTGATTAGTTTGGGACTAGAAAGCGTTGCGTGATAAGTCCAAGAATATATATTTTATTTATTTATTTTTATTCACTACTGCCGAGCACCAGTATTTTGGTACAAATAGTGACGAAAATTGACATTAGACAGCAATCCTAGCAGCGATAGACTTGTCGCAGACCTGTCGCAAGTTACGGAATAAGAAAACCGGCTCTAGCAGTCACTAGTATGCTCGTATATTAGTGAGCTACTGACTGCTAGAGCCCAGGCACAGAATATACATTTCTTTCGCAGGTCTAAAAAATCCACAGATGCTACAAGCACACAAAACTCACAAGAAGACTCAACCGAATTCCCGTGGTATTACTCACAAACTCGATACCTTCAAAACGAAAGACAACGTAGCAGTAGAGCACTGTGAAGGAGCTCATAATAAAGAAGTAACTACCATCGTATTTCTGCTGCCAAGTAGTGATGCTCGCGTTGCTGTGTTTCGACTTAAAAGGTATGAGTGCCGGAGAAGTACTACCACCTATTTCTGCCGCTAAACAGTGTTGCTCGCGTTACTGTGTTTCGATTTGAAGGGTATGAATGAGTGCCGGTGCTATTACAGGCATAGAGACTGAACACTTTTCTGTTACCAGACCTCCGAGTCTGTGCATTTGTTTTGACTTTAGACTCGAGTATAGCACACGCAAACGCATTCGCAAGGCGAGACATTTTGTTGGGAATTGCACAATTCCCTAATCTCCCGCTAGAGGCGCTTATCCGGTTTTCATACAAAATTTGCATGCGCAGTTTTATATAGCGAGAGAGATGAACCATCTACTTGTTCCATTACTTAAATTCATTAAAAAACCAATTTCCAACCCCCAGCTAACCACTGACCGGCACCTATCACGAGTATGTAACATTAATCACATTAAACTGCAAATCACAAAGAGATAGGGAGCAAAGATAAAAAGGGCTCGTTTTTACCATCACGGGATTTAACCCATATAAACCGGGCTTATGTTCGTGGAAATTAAGCCTTATTACAGATTATCACTATAGGTACTACTATCTTCGGTCGGCCAGGGTCAGAAAATACTTTTTATAAACCTACTGGGTGTGATATGACCTCTTCTGAAAACTTCGAAGGGTTAAAGTACTTCATAACTTGGAAAAAATGTATTGTACATTTTTTGCCCGCTATTGTAGATGGTTCCATAGGAAAAACCACAGATCATATTATAATACAATGAAAAACTATTCATAATAATTGATGGGTACCTATATATATTTTTTTGCAGTTCTTGTTCATTTATGTTTAGTTTACCACCCCTCGAAATCATGCATAATGTAGGGTCTTTTTTTAGAGGTTGATTTGATAAGTGATTTACATTTTTTATTCTCGACTAGCATGTACGAGTAGTATTTCAACTTCTAAAAGCTCTAAAGTGCACTAAAAACTGTTACAAACAAAAGAACTGTGGCTGGTTACTGATATGCGACCATTTCCAGTTCTATATCAGTAGATTTATCTTTTCTCTGCCAGCGTTCATTCTAGCAATCATAATGTCTCAATTTTCCCGCGACAAAAAGCTAATGAGCGCTTCATCAGGCCAGCAATCAGGCTGAAGAGGCTTCACTGTAACGATCACTTTGGGGCGTTATTTTTAATCTCTGTCTTGAGGCGTCATAAATGTGCTGAGGGTCGGGTAGGGTGGGTTTTGGGCTGACCAGTATCGAATGTGTTGGTTTTTAAATTGATTATTAAGTTTTGACAGAACTTAGTTAGTATTAATCAGATAATCAATTTATTGTTAAAAAAGAAATACATTACTTAGCGAAAATAATAGCATTTTACCCGACTATGCGGAGCAAAAGTACGGTTATGTTATGTATGAGTTTATCAGTCTAGTATGAGTAAGGTTAAAATAAAACAATGAAATGTGATATAATTTAAATATTTATTTTGTAATGTCAATGGAAACAACTTTAGAGCGAGCAGCGGCGCCCCCAGGACTCACGGGGGCGCCACCGCGGCCTCATATACTATGAACGCGTAAAAAAACATTTCAACATCTCGTACTAATATTAAGATTGGCTTTATACCCAGCTTATTATTACTCTGAGTTCAATATACATCTATGGCCTATAAGACTCATCGCGTAGTGCGGTATCCAGCGGCGGTAAGCAAGATTGAACTTCATTCACATATCATACAGTTAACATTTCCTTGGCACTATTTATTGTAGCCCAAAACTTACTCCCCGCCGCACTGCAACGAGTTATACCCTTGCAAACTTAAACCTAATTCTATACATAATATATTTTATTTATTAATAATCATAGTATTTACATAATCTCTCTCACTAAACTTATATACAATAACCACTAGTATGTATAACATACAGAAAGCGAAATATTATACAAGAGGAGTAAAATAGTCTTACACTTTACACTTGGTTCATTTTTCACTTACCTACTTATAAAAGTAGTAGTAACAGTTCTGTTAGAACTTTTTATTCCGTCTCCTCCGATGAGTTCCGAAAAGGATTCTTGCGAACGCCTGACGGAAATCTGGGCTGAATATTGTATAGATCACTGGGTTTAGCGTCGAGTTGAAGTACCCCAGCCATAAGAAGAAGCTGGCAAGGTAATCACTGATCACACAGCTCTGGCAAATAGGCATCACCAGCGCCATAATAAAGAACGGCAGCCAACAAAACACAAACGCTCCCGTGATAATCGCAAGCGTCTTCGCTGCCTTCCTCTCCCTCTTCGCTTCCAAACTCTCCTTCTTTTCTCTGTGAGTGGGAGCGGGAACGATGGCCTTCTCCGTCTTGGAACCGTTCGTGACCGTCGAGGAAGACTTCTCTGGAGAAACTGAGGGAACTTTCTCGTTGATCGTGAAAGCGGTCGTTCGTGGCTCCTCGTCTAAAGTGTCTACCGTTGAAGTGCTTTGGCCTTCTGTGAGTAGTAATGCTGCTGCAATAGTTTCAGTACGCGTTCTCTGATTACATTTCTTTAGATTGAGGAATCGTTTTTTGATGAAGCGTCTGTCTCTAGCAGATTGGATGGAAGGTCGGCCGGAGAGGGTGGCCCCGTCTGCTGAAGTAGGCCGCGGTGGAGGGGGCTCGCGTCTCCTTCGAATGCGTCTTCGAGCAGTCTGAAATATCTTCCAGTACAGGATCAGTATGACAGTAAGGGGAACGTAGAAGGTAGACATTGTCGCAAAGATCTGGTACGCAAGATCTTGGCTGACTAGGCACTTTTGCTGCTGGATTATCCTGGCATGGTAGTCTGGGTCCTTCCAGCCAAGGAGGGGTGCGAGGGAGACGACTAGAGCTGACACCCATACTAAGATGATCATTGTGAAGATTCGTCTCTCGTTGCGGCTGTGGATGTAGTCTACTTGGGTCACAGCCCAATACCTGTGGAAACAAGTGCAGTTTTATAGTTTGTACAAAAATGTAGTGGAAATTATCGTGGCGACTGGTGAAGCGCTCGCGGCGTAGTTTGCTTAGCCAATCTTCACCGAATCTTTGGATGCGTGACTGTTTGTTTCATTTACATCTGAGTGCTACGGTGGTTTGGAGGGCACGTCAGACTGTCGGTCCCGGCTCTAGCAGTCGTTACCACGGACGCCTTAAGGCGGCCTAAATACTCCGTCCCCAGAGTTAGGCACTAAATCATACAAACCATTATTGGAAACTTTTGATAAGCCTTACCTATCAGTAGCAATAGCCACGAGATGTAAAATAGAAGCGGAACTGCAGAGCACGTCGCTCGAGGTCCACATGTCGCACAGCTCCGGCCCCAGGATCCAGCCTTGGCTTACCTGTGAACAAGGGTTTTTATGAGTTTTTGATGAAAAATATGCGAGGTCTACTCCTAGTGACTCCATCTTTTATTAGTAAGAAGGCAATTGAAACTTATAATTTTCTTTGATACAATATAATGTCACATAATATACAATCGAATCTCTACTAGGTATACGATCTAATATCGAATCGAATAATCGATAATCGAATCTATACACCGTGTTTTGTCTTTTGCATTGATAAGCATATTCGATCCAAAGAAACAAAACACGATGTAACTATTCGAAGCTTTCATTGTAAAAGACGATTGATTGATAGCGATCGAAAAATTGACACAAAAATATTAATTGATTGCTGTTCATTGATAGAATCATTTTATCTGTTGTTTTCAAATAATTGATAGCATAGAAATACGTAATCAGGCAGAGTACTGTCAATTAGAAACAAAGAATGTGATTCTAAAAGAACTTATTTTATCTAAGGCTCCAAATACCTACTTAGTTCAGACGAAGATAATTTGCCAAGAGGAAGCCAAATACCCTCATCAAAAGGAACCCTGCAACAGATTACTTGAACAAGCAAAGCAGTTGGAAGTTTGCTATAGTTCAGAAAGTCATTTGCTATGGCTTGACCCTGCGTCGTATAATAACGATACCTACAAGTCGCATAGATACGAAATAAAAACGACGTCAATATGTCTTTTTTCCCAACAGTTTAAAAGTTTGAACGTGACCAAATCTAGAAGAAAAAAAACTATTTATTCATCTAAATACCACTTTCAAGCATCAAAACAAAAAGTACATTAAATTACCATGTGTAAATTACACAATGGTATGTAAATGGGTGTCGTAAAATGACGATAGTAAAATATTAGTATCAGGAGGTCATAAAATAAAATTGACCCTTAGCAGTTAATAATGGCATTTGAGCCTATTAGTCCATAGGTACACTATTACAAGAGTGAGTTGACACATTTTGTTTACATGTTTCTTTCTAGCCCCAGTAGTTTTTAGTTTCAGTTCTATATTAGTCTATTCAACCTCACAGACACAGCAGGAGGTGAGTTTCAAAACTTATATTAAACCTTTGGGCTTTTTGCTTTTGCTTGTACTCTTGTACTCTTGTGCGCTTGTGCGCTTGTAACTTGATAGGTTGGTGCAGGATGTCCTCAGCGGAGGAAATCAACTTTTTCATTAAAAGTTTTTAAAATGTAGCTCTATCAAGTTTGTTGTACGCGTGCCTTTTGATATCGTGTTTCTAGAATAAAGATTTGCCCCGTATCGTAAGCTCTGAACTGCTTTCGCTGCCCAGCATAATGTCAAGTGACGTGGCTACAGATATACGAAAATAAGAAGCTTTCGATGGCAAAAAACGAGCTAAAACACGCTAATGTCATTATTTAGTCCTAGAATACCTACAATTTAGTATGAAAAAAATTCAGAAAAGATATATTACTTAATGATCAAACGAACTTACCCTTACGTGAAGTTCGATCATAATTATGTGAACAGCTTAATTCGATGCGATTTACTCAAAAAACTCGCAGTTTTTGTATGGAGATAAATAGTTTGCAAAACTCCCGCTAGAGGCGCTTATCGGGTTTTCATACAAAATATCTCGCAAGTCACTTCTCGATATGCGTTTCGATCAACAAAACAAAACTCAGACTACGGGCTCAGGGCCTCTACTCCGAAAATTGATTAACGAATATTCGGTAGTGACGTTTGTGTTACACTGCGCGGTCGCCTCGAGCGATGGTCCAGGCTCAAAGTCACAGCGTTACTGCGCAGTGTAGCACAAACGTCACTACCGAATCTTCGGTAATCATTATTCACAGTAGAGGCCCAGTTTATTTATAACTACGACATTAATTGTACCTAAAAGTATTAAGTAGTTTTTTTTGTGGTTAATTCTGAGCGACGACGTCTGACTTTCGATTAGAGGGCTGGGATTAAGTAATTGCGCTTTAGAGTATTTATTTTAATATTATTGCAGTTCCCATAATTTATATTATCGCGCATATTATTCACTCCCTCACAACAAAGATCTAATCTTCCCTTCCGGACCTCTATTTATAAAGCCCTGTGTACACAAGAGACAACAAACACGCCAAACACAAGTTTAATATATCAAAGGGACTCAACCGCTGTAGATGTGTATCACGGCCTTAGGCGTTAGTTCGTCTTGTCTTTTTGCTTGTGAGAAAGCCGCTAGGACACTTTCATGATAATTATAACGAGGAATTCCGCGCATAGGATTCCGCGCACGTGATTCCGCTGCGTTCTTGCAACTAAAACAGGTGATTTCTTGCTCATTTATGCTACCAGTGCGGAATTACACTCGCGGAATTCCGCCGGATTGCTTCCTACACTATAGAGAAAAGGCATACTTTTACCTACACTAAACCAACACCATGTTTTGTTTCATGCGGACTATTCGAGCAACGAGAACGAGCGATTGAGACGGGGCATCTATTGTTGCGTTCACACTATGCCGCAGTCGGCAGGTACTTGGGCAGGGAAGAGGGCCCGAGCATAGTGTGAATACGATCATGCTTCTGTCCCGGCTCCCAGCCCGAAATCATGCCGTAGCTCTCTAATGAGAATAAAGGCGATGTTGCTGTGGCAATAATGCCGGCAGCGGCATGGGCATAGTGTGAACGCGGTCACAGATCATATAATCCGCGGTATATGGACTGTAAGCAGTTACCTATTACCTCATTTATTTAGTCAACACTCTGCAATATTTTTTAGCAAATAAAAATTTACCTTATTTTAGCTAGAGCGGTTTTTGGTCCATCGTTGTAAAGTAACAAAGTAAGCTGTCTGTAGGTACCTACTTATCATTCTATGCCTAGACTTTTGTAACTTGTACGTTAACCCTTTCTTTATGAACCCTACTTCGATATTTTATTAAACTTTGCAGACTTTTATGTTACAAATCACTAATTCAAACTAAAAGTTCTAGCCAACTGTCAAAAACTAAACTAACCTTATTGACTCTATATGTGTACGTGATTAGAAGCTACGCTTTGGGTAGGTATACTTATCTAGATATTCTTTTACTATGGTCTGTGGTAGGTATACTTGCAATTAGGCGTATACCTACCTACTCTGGTAACATAAAATGTACCTAAGTATGGGCACCGAATGTTAGTACAAGTACGGGTATTTAGTGCGGTATAGGTATACTTAGTAGCATTGTCGGTAGTCAAATTTCCTGCCAATTTTCGAGCAAGAAATTCTACGTAATTTATGCTAAATTTACTAAGAACTCAAAACTAAGCCAACTGTGTTCTCTCCCTGTTGACGTAAAGCTGACAAAGAACGTTACTTAGAATTGGGAGTTCGACGTTCACATAAAGAAGCCTTTCGTAAATGTACGAGACATACACGAACAAACACCTAATAAAAATAGTATGATGGTGGAGACGAAGGGAGAATACAAATATTTAGTCAAAAAATACCTGGAGAGTTTATGAAATTTTTTCACATAAAAATGAGCAGGCTCTCACTCCAACGAACGCAGTTTGCGATTCAGCAAAATGTAGAGTCGATGCCGAGTTGGTGTAAACTCGTTAGAACTAATCGTGAAAATATACCTACCTACATTTTCAGGACTGCCTATGTGTTTTTATGTTAATGCGCATATAAATTTCCGAAACGAAAATTCCATTGATGCATGGTCAGGATTCGAACCCACGACCTTCAGATCGAAAGTCGAGGTGCGATCCCATTCGGCCAACACGGCACTACAGTGTGTCGTTAAGTGTAGGCATAGGTTGCCTCCTGACGCTGTATAAATCATCTTCAATAGATGTAAAGGCCTATGTGTTTTCATAGACTTCCCTGAACAAATAACTCATAGGCATAAAAGACCCTGAAATTTACTTTTTGAAACTAGAAAACCAAGTCTCATTGTACATTTAATGCAACCTGTTTGGTTTTTATATCATAAGAATATGTTGAGGTGTTATTTATGTACAATAAATCGTTCATTCATTCGTTCATTCATTCATTCTCATCATCATCGTCATCGAAGGAGTACTTACTTCATAAACAGCACCAAGAGGCATGACCAGGCACGCCACCATAAGATCTGCCACCGCCAGGGATGCCACTAGGTAGTTGGCGACGTTCTGCAGATTCCTCTCTATTATTATAGCAGCTATCACGAACACATTTCCTGTTGACAAAGTATTTGGCTATATAATTAAATTTATTCACAAAGAAAATTACAACTTATACAGTATTTACAATATTCACAATATTTACAAAATACACATGAAGCAGTTGAGCCATCTACAAACCGTTGCAAACGATTTATAGATAGCTCAACTGGTCCAAATCAGTAGCAATCGGAAACGTGCCCAAGACACTGGCTGCATTGCCGCGCTGAATAGCAATGCTGATACGCTGGCCTATATAATTATGTCAATATTTTACAGCTTTTTAGCCGACTTCTAAAGAGGAGGATGTACTCAATTCGGTTGTATTTCTTTTCAGGAGTTTGGCAGGTAGATAGAGTAACTGGAAAAATACATCATCCACGTAAACGACATTATGTATTTTGCTTTTCTGTGGTGTTAACGATTAATAGAACAGTCCTAATGAACTGCCATCATCATCATCATTTGATGATGAAAGCGTATGAAATTGAAGTCGGTTTTTCCAGTTTTACTTTAATAACTTTGAGTAAAATCAAAGTTAAAGTCAAAATGCTTTTAATCAGTAACATATAATAAGTATTGTATTACTAAGGTTAAGTATAGTATCATTATTGTATTGTAGAGCAGATTGTGTACAAAATAATATTCTCTTTTGAAAATACAAATATTTCTAGACTAATTTAAAAGTGGTTGTAATAAATAATTTATCAAAGTAATGGAAGAAAAAATTTGAAGCGGTTTGCCAACTTTTAGACTTTTTATTTGGGTAAAAAGGTATTGTTTCTTTTGTTGGAAACTTACAATAGAAAACTAATTTGCACAAAGTTGGAAAGATTTTCCAAGTGTTCTAGAAGACATTGAGAAGTCTAGTGAGTAATTCGAATTCAAAATATTTTCTTTTTATTCTTCGAATCAGTAATTATTTTAACTCTTGTTATCTGTTAAAGTTTTATCAGAGCTTTAACGCATTGTTGAAAAAAAAACTTTTACCTATCTGAAAATGTAAAAGTATCTGACTTGGTAGGTACAAAGGCCTATAAAATATAATATAATGTTTGTTACCTCTTAACTCCGTCATTTAAGAACTGATTTAAAAAAATAATTATCTGAAAATATTTTTTATCAAAATCGATTCAGAATGTTAGTCTGGGAGTTAAATAGGAATAACTGGAAAAACACATCATCCACGTACACGACATTGCGTATTTTGATTTCCTGTGACCTTTCAATGTTGTTTATGATCAATAGAATAGAACAAACACAATGAACTTTTATCATCATCATCATCATCTGATGATGAAGCTGTATCAAATTGAAGTCAGAGCCCCGAGTCTGTGCATTTGTTTTGACTTTCGACTCGAGTATAGCACACGCAAAAGCATTCGCAAAGCGAGAAATTCGTAAAATCTGAATACTCGATGAACATGGTTTCAAACCTTAAATTATGCCGGCTAATCCTCAATACCTTACTTACACCCATGAGGCCTATACCCAAGAGGAGTCCTAACTAATTAAAAATGTAGTGATTTTTAATATTTTAATTTAATATACGTAATATTTAGGAATAAAAGTCTTTTTTATTTTATTTTATGCTCAAAACTCGGGTGCTGAGCTTAAGAATATTATAATACAATCAGAACCTTAGTTTCGGAACTACGAGGCTACAGACAAACAGACAAGCACACAACGCCGTCAAACTTATAACATCCCTTCTTTTTTCTGTCGGTAGTAAAATATAAATAAATAAATAAAATAAATATTCACGGACACTTAACACAACGCCTTCTAGTCCCAAACTAAGCAAAGCTTGTACGATGGAAACCAGATGGCTGATAGAATACATACATACTTTTTTTTTTTTTTTTTGTAAATACATACTTATATTACATAGAAACACCCAGACACAGAACAAACATCTATGTTTACAACACACAAATGTTTGTTCTCGGTGGGGATCGAACCCACGACCCACAGCACGGAAGGCAGAGCTACTACCGACTGAGCCATGACGCCTGTCAAATAATACATGTAATACATTTCAATATTAGATGATTGAGTGCCAACCAATGATAACGGTGATTACTTATACGAAAGGTCGGAAAAATATCCTAACGCATTGAAATTGAATCCTCGTGAAATTCAATTTCCATTTCAAAAGCCCTTGGGTCTCGGGTCGGGTTTCTCTCAATTAAACTATCAATGTCGAAAGAGTTAGTTATTTTTATGTGTTTTTTAGAGTTTCAGTTGGATTCCACTACTTCTAATTACCAAAGGCTCTTGAACAGGTAACAATTGTACCAATTACAACAATAACAGTTTCATTGTCACTTCAAAAGGACTAGACTAGACTAATTGAATTCAGCAGCAAGATTACTGTATTGATGGTTTCTTTGGTTATCATCCTACGTATGATAAGTTATTACTTATCATGGTTTGACAAAGAAACCATACGTACGTAGATAGTTCATCGGTTAACATGAAAAATATAGACTACTAAGGAACAAATTTGGTAGATAGGTGGTCGGTTAAGAGAAAATATACTAACCGTCCAACTAGGTAGACAGCGTGGTTTGTCGATTAGTAGATGACAATATGTATTAGGTACTATTACTGGTTAGTCCCGTCTATTACCAACTGACAAAACAATCTAAAATAAAAATTATTGAATCCCTCATGAGCGGGTCATCTAAGGCGCAAAACATCACCCTTATTGTCTGATTAGTAAATTACCCAAATTGCGAAGGTCTAAGTAGCAAAATGCCTGAATATCAATTTACACTGACACATTTATGACAGGCGTCATGGCTCAGTCGGTAGTAGCTCTGCCTTCCGTGCTGTGGCTCGTGGGTTCGATCCCCACCGAGAACAAATATTTTGTGTGTTGTAAACATAGATGTTTGTTCTTTGTCTGGGTGTTTCTATGTATTATAAGTATGTATTTACATAAAAAATGTATGTATGTATTCTATCAGCCATCTAGTTTCCATCGTACAAGCTTTGTTTAGTTTGGGACTAGAAGGCGTTGTGTTAAGTGTCCGTGAATATTTATTTTATTTATTTATTTATATTTATGGTGGTATTTTTTTGAAAATCGTGTATTAGTACGAGTATAGCTGCAGTTTCATCCACATGTCGGCAACAACTTGACCTACTCACAGCAGATTTCGCACTCGCCTAGCTTACGTAAAGTGATCGATCTATACTTATGAAGTATGTTTTTGTTCATGTTGGTCTATCCCGGCTGGTTTTTATATTTAACTAGGTGATACCCGCGACTTCGTACGCGTGCAAAATTTTCCACCAAAATATTTGTCAACCATACGATGAACCTCGCAGCAAACGGCAGCTTTTGGTTTAGAGAGTTAAAGCTGTATCTAAGATTCTACGTCTTTGATTTCAATAAAATATAGCCAGATTAGCCAGCCATACCTATATAGTTTTATAATAGTATACCTAGACAGATAGATTATCAGATTGAACACCTGAATCGCAAAGGAAAATGGTTTTTATCCAAATTTTCTACAAAATTTATCGGCAACCCTAACAAAATTTATGCCCTATTCGCTAGAAAATATTTCTGTTCTGTTACTCAGTAAAATAAAATATATCTTAATCCGTTTGGGTCTGAAATTCGCAAGAACACAAGCTATATTTGGAACCCGCATTGCTAAATTTTATCACAACACACGGGAAGGGCCAAAAATTTATGTTCTGATAAAGTTTTTACGGCCTTATCGAATTATGCAAATAGCTGAAATATATTTGGTTCGTTATTCGGAGAATGGAATTTATTGTGAGTGTACCTTATATAGGGTAAAAAAGCCTCATGTATTAAAAAAAAATATCTATAGAAAACTCTTTAATGTACATCAAGAGTGATTATCGGGAGCTTTTATCTTTTAACTGACTGAATGTCATAATTCCACTAGAGATAAGAGCCAGGACGCTCAAAGATGTTTAGCAATATTCAAATATGTATCCTCCTACGCAGTATATAGATTATAGGTAAGCAAGTAAGCAAGCTTGCTTGCTTTGTATGTTAATGTGTTTCATGTTTGACCCCACAAAGACGCATACACAATGAAATATTTTCAAAACCCTAAAATTTTTTTTTTTTTTTTTTTTTATGGTAAAAGTAATGGAACAAGCTGATAGCTCACCTGATGTTAACTGGTAACTTCTGCCTATAACAATGCATTACCTCACAGAACAAGTCCAATGAGGACGAATGTTCTGAATGTAATAGCTTATTTTAAACTTGCTTTGTTCGTTATCGAGAAATCAGTATAGTTTTAAGTTTGTGGTAGGTTTTTTGTTACACCCTGTATATTCATCTCATGATGATTTGCTGGGTCTGTTGTTTTTTTTTACTGCCGGTATAAAAACGGGAGTCTCTTGTGTCACTGCGAATACGATTTTACTACTCTCCTCTGCTTCATGTAAATTTCAGTGTATTGTTTATTATGCATTGGATAAGAGAATAGGTACTTTACCAACTGACGTGCTGAGGTAACCGTCCAACTACGTGGATAGCGTGGTTGGTCAGTTAGTAATAGACATTTGGTCATAATATTTAAAAAAAAATTATCTATCATTGTATTGATGTAGAAGTAGAGGCAGAAGAGCGCGTGGCCGATCACCAATGAGATGGACGGACCAAGTCAAGGCTGCAATTGATGTTCCTCTGAACGAATGTGCCAGAAAAGCAGCGGTTCGGGAGGAATGGCGGAGGATTGTAAGACGGGCCACTGCTCCAATATGACGACCACGACCACTCTGACAAGAGTGATACGACAAAGAAGAAGTAGAGGTAGAGCAAATAAAAGATGGATGAAAAGGAGTGATTACAAATGGCGTCTGATATGGTAGAGATATGGACGAATAATCTACGGGGACAGTGGAAAATGAAGACAAAATGTACATCCAAAATGTTGCCATATCCGAAAAATGGTGGCTGTGAAAATGGATGTTGCTATTTAATAAGGACTGAAACGGCGGACTTGAGTTAAAATAATATTTGAATAAACTCGTCATCCAAAAAGCATCCTCAACTCAAGCAAATAAGGTTCATTATCCTTAGCACTGGAGAAAACCATTTTCTTCGGAGGGAAAACAACACCCATGTTAATTAAATCCTCTATTGATCGTCCAACTTGAAAATCATAAGCAATTTAAAAAGAATTTATCTAAATCACATACAGTAAGTTAATGTATGTGGATGTTGCATAATCTGTGTTATTAAACTATTCGGTGTGTCCTAAAACCGCTACCGAAATATCCACAAAAATGCTCATTAAAAAAAATCTGCTGTTCTATATAAAAATTACCTATACATAATTATGACATTCTGTATAAACACAAAATGCTGCTTATGCAACTTTTTTGCTGAGGCATTCGATTTTCCACGCCGTATAGTGATATACAAACGACCAATCAAGTCTTAGGGTTCAATGACCTAAAGTTAATCTTCTAGCCAGATAACAAACAGAGGAAAAATGAAGAAAGTTTTTCTCAACCGGAATGGACAAAGTGATTCAAGAAAACTGTTGTTTTTATTGGATTAGTTCTTGATCGTTACAGCCATTAGCTGAGCAGCGGGGAACTAGGAAGGTCTACTCTGATACCGATGAGCGAAGGATCGTATTGACGCTTTGAGTTACATTGCGCAGTATTCATTCATTCAATCATTCATTCATAGAGGGTCACCTATGAATTAATGATTGAACGAATGAATTAATGATTGAACGAATGAATGACCAGAAATAAATAAATCATTTATTCACTATGGTCACATTGTCATGTATTTAGACCATTAGCTGAACAGCGGGGAACTAGGAAGGTCTACTCTGATACCGATGAGAGAAGGACTGTATTGACGCTTTGAGTTACATTGCGCAGTATTCATTCATTCAATTCATTCATTCGTAGAGAGTCACCTATGAATTAATGATTGAAAGAATGAATTAATGATTGAACGATTGAATGATCGCAAATAAATAAATCATTTATTCACTATGGTCACATTGTTATGTATTTAGACTTGACATAAATTATTTCCAAATATCACTTGACACTGGCAAAATTGTCTGTCGAAATGACGGACAGAGGCCATTAATAAAAGAAGAAGAAGAATAGCTGTGAATATCAACTGAGCTATGAGGTCAGAACTTAATAGCTATAAGGCAAAAAAAATTGAATTTTCAAGTATATTTGATTGTATATCATGTTCCAAATGTTACTAGAACTTGTACTGAACGAATGACTTACAAATACCTACTGAATAAAACCAGTCCCGATAACTTCAGGGTTTCAAAGTATCCATTAATATAAACAACAATTTTTATGGCAATAGTGCGAAAAAAAAAACAGCTGTTCGAATATCTTCCATTAGAGAATGAAATATTTTTTTATTATTATAGGAGTACCTACAAAACCACAAACCCCTAAAACTGAAAACCAACTGAAATATAAACTCACTTTGTAAACTTTTCAACGTCGTTCCCAAAAACAACAGGAATATCATAATTAGTTACGTTATAGTTGCCGAAAACTTTCAAAAACCAATCAAACAACAGTTGAAATTCGGTAAATATAGAGTTACAATTATTCCGAAAGCTACATAATAGAAATACAATTATTTTCATAATAATGCTTTATGGAGTCGTAAATAGTGCTCCCTGTCTAGCCAAGGTGATTATTTAAAATCACTACAGAATGGTCTTCTTCTTCTTCTCTTCAATAACGGCCTGTGTCCGTCATTTCGACAGACAATTTTGCCAATGTCAAGTGTTAAAATTGTAATAAATAAGTCAAGTCAAGTCATTTGTCAAGTCGGCTGTCGTTTGTTTTGAAAAGAAAATGTTGGATTTTCTCTTCAAAACCTAACACGAATTTTCACATTCAGAAAAACCACTTTACACACATTTATTCCAATGGCTCACACTTTATGTTACGACTTAAGTATTATTGGTTAAAATTCCACCAAAATTAAACAACTATACTCACAATAACACAAGAAAAACTATTAAAATAAAAGTGCTATGTGTCGTTTCAAAAAATGACAAAACTCGTGTCCTTCTTTCACACAGTTTGGCGCCTGAATGATTTTCACGAATTAAAAACTTCGACTAAAATCTTTGTAGGTATACTAAGCGTCCAACTAGAGAAACAGCTTGGTATGTAGGTTGGTAATAGACGGAATAAACGTTTTCTTTGCGGGTTTATGGGTAATACTAGCTCCGTTGGCGACCTCGTTCGCATTCCGTTCATTATATTTTTTCGGGATAAAAACTAGCTTATGTGTAAATCCAGGCTGGGTACGAACTATATTTATATTTTAAGTTTCATTCAAATGTGACTAGTAGTTGCAACGTGATTGAAACACAAACATCCAAACTTTCAATATACTACATCTTGTAGATTGTCAATTAAAGGGCTGGCCACGTCAAAGAAAAATTATAAATTCCATATTGTTAGTCAATTTACATCACATACCTTCGTCACACTTAATTGAAATTTGTCAGAAAATTCTATTTGAAAAGCTTTTGCGTACACATGAGAGTACTCTAACTTAGTTACCCCTTTTAGAAGCAATGATTTTATATCACAATATCGTGGATATCTTTACTAAGATTCTAATATCTTTATGTGCCTAGGTATGAAATAATGGCGTGACATCATCAATAGGTATATATTGATGATGTTCTCTTTTGAAGCTGACTGACAATCAACGCACAGCCTAAACCATAAGTCCTAGAGGTATGAAATTTTGGAGGGTAGTATATCCTTATGCAGTGTAGAGGTGCACTAAGAAAGGAAGTTTGAAAAGTCGCGGCCTAAAGGGTCTAGATCGCGAGCAACGCCGCGGGCGACAGTTAGTATACATATATGGGGTGATTAGGATGCCAATGGAGGTCTTTCAGATGTCTGCTTGACATTATTTTTTGGGCCAGCCTGTATAAAATGTAAGTTTGAGGCTAAGTAGATGTACTATCTAGCCAGTGAAAGCAAAATCTATTTCTAAGGATAAAATAAGTACAGTATGAATTGTAGCCATAACGGAATAATAAACATTTTGTACGCTGATGCATCCATTGAATTCAAAAACTGTATGTGTTCGTTGCTATAGCAGAATGTGGCCACGTTCTTACTTTTTATCCTACCCTAACGATCGACTAAAATATCTCCCTAGAGCAATTCTGTCGTTAGGCCATGCATGAAAATATATTGACAATGTCACCATTCAGAATTCTTGTACAAACCATAACAAACGTCGGTTTGTACACAAAATATGAAACCAAACATTGGACGGTAGCCAATACTCGTAAATTGCCATAGCTAGCTTCCATATCGGTTTGATTAGAAAAAAAAATTAGCGTAGGCACGATACGTTGAGATCTACAATTCTAAAATCATTCCGAGGATTTTGTCATGATGTTCACCACCACAGTTTGAGCACGTCCTAAGCACGGATTTTTTTTCTCAAATTAAAAAATTCATAAAGCCTTTTTAGATTAGAACAAAAAGGCCTGTCACTAATTTTTTTATTTGTGAGTATCCTTAAAAATAACGCAAGTAATAAGTGTTTTTTTTTCTGAAATAAAAAATCTATAGGTACGTTCAAGGCTGATTAGAACAAAAGAGTCAAAGTTACCAGTTTTTTCTTACGTGGGAACAACTACTAACAAGCTATCATATCATCATCATCATTACTGCGACACTGAGCCCAGTTTTGAGGTTCGATTTATGAATTAAACGATAGGAAAGTTTACTCAGAATAACGCAATAACGTTGGTAAACAAAATGCAACTGACGAAATAATCTCGACTATAACAGATTACTCTGATGGATCGCCGGATTTCAATACGTTGTCTCGACATATTGAGGTAATGGATGGTGTGCTAACTTGTGACTGAAATGTGGTGTGAAGTTACTAATATAGGTACTAATGTGGTAGGTCAGACTAGGTACACATGAAAAGTAAAGTAAAAGTAAAGTAAAAAGTTATTTATTTGCGAAAAACTGTTGCTGGTACCCTTAAAAGCACACTAAAGTTTGGATATAATAGTGACAAATAAGTAGTACCGTTTAGTGACTCTGTTCCCCACACTAGGACTGTATGTCTATTAGGTAGTAAAACGCGCCTATTGTCCAGAAATATTTAATTTATTCGATGCAACTGCGCTGGGGTGCATAAAATACCAAAACGCAACGATAGCGCGTTCTAATTTTGCCTGTGGCGCCATCTAGTTTGGTTTGTGGCAAACAATACAAATCAATAGCTTAAATTCAAAACCAAGGACAAAAATTCTCTAAAGCGGGGTCACAGCGAGTCTTCGCGGACTCTCATTAAATTACATGAATGAAAGAACATAAGGTCACTCACTTACATCAGAGCGCTTCCCTGCTTCGGAGGGCACGTTAGTATGTTACTTACCAACAATAGTAGCCAATATAATGAGCGCGAGCACCACTGACGTAACCGCCATGAGGACGAGCGACGAGACGTCACTTGACGTGGCGTTATGCGACGTCCCATTGACGGTGACGTTGCATCCCCACGACACGGCGTCTGCCCATGAGCAGTTGCCGGCGAGCCAGTCCGTCGGGGGGTATGTGACGTCATCTGAGAACAGGAGTAAACTTCAGAAATATTTACTTTTATTTATTTAATTACTAGCTGTGCCCCCGACTTCGTCCGCGTGGAATAGGGTCTTTGGGTAGTATTTTTAATTACTTCCATACAACTCTTCATCCCCTCCTTTCAACCCCTTATAACTCTTTTTTCGCATTAAAAAGTAGCCTATGTCCTTTCTCAGATTTTAGACTATCTGTGTACCAAATTTCATTTGAATCGGTTCAGTAGTTTTGGCGTGAAAGCGCGGCAGACAGACAGAGTTACTTTCGCATTTATAATATAAGTATGGATTGGGAAACCAACAGCGTTATAAGGGGTACCTAATTAAAATGTTTTAGATACATAGGGTATGGCCAATTACAGGTTTTCACTTCGGATTATTACAGATTATTACTTTGGTTAGTTTGAGATGTAGAAGCGTGTGTAAGAGTGCTTTTCCCCCCGAGCTAAGCTACGTTGCTGAGGATGTGTTTGAAATCCACCAATAGGGATCGTTTGTTTTCATATTGGTGGATATCAAACACAACCTTAGCAACGTCGCTTAGCATTAATGGAAAAGCATCCTTAGCCTAGCTAAGTATTGTTCATAACATACGCTGAAAATCGCACAACAGTCTACAAAGAAAACTATGCAGGGAGTTTATGACGTGACAAAAAAATGCCTAGAAGAACCAAGAATCGACATAGCTCTCAAATTCGCATGTTGAAGTGGTTGTAGGTAACTGCTGGAGAATATAGTTACTTCAATAACGTAATCTGGAAATCAATGAGGGAAAACTACGTCGAGCCGCAGTTATCTACCAACAGGCAGTACATAGGAGGTACTATTATTTATTCTGTGTTACAAGGTGGTATGATGAAGCATATAATATCTCGCGAGTATCATATCACGCTCCGAAAACACGCCCCATCATGCTTGCATAAGCGAGTTTGCTTAAAATGAAACGCGCGTAAAAGCATATATTTTCACCAAAAATAAACGTCCTTCCGGTTAGACAGAAATAGACTAAAGTATTCTTCATATCAGTCTGAGAAGTTTACTATAAGTACTGGATATGACTCGACTTCAATGTAGATCTTCTAAATATATAAACCTCTTTTGAAGCTGACTGACAATCAACGCACAGCCTCAACTATAAGTCCTAGAGGTATGAAATTATAAGGGTAGTATCCTTATATAGTGTACCTAAGGGTACACTAAAAAAGGAATTTTGAAAAGTCACACTCTAAAAGGTGTAGAACGCGAGCAACACCGCGGGCGACGGCTAGTTTTTAATAAGTGTTTTGGAGCTTCTCCACTCCATCCAGTGACTAATCCTGTGGTTGGTCTATCAGGTGGGGACTTCTATGGTTTGGCTTCCGCCACTTCTGCTCAAATATTCTTAAATAGTTAAATACCATCAGATATGATGATGAAGTAGTCAGCGTGACTGGCAGTAGCTTTAACTGATGGTGACCAACAAGCATGGTATACAGGTCCTGTTAGAAGCTTTCGGGTCGTGCCATTTTGCAACCAGTAAAATGCGATTGTATCCTAGTTATATCAGCAAAGTTTTGCTGTAACTCACAACTTGTAAGTTACATGTACACAATTGTCTATAGAAAAACTTTTGACATTTCGTTTGCTACCTATTTGTTAGATCCTCTTATTTGAATCTTCCGAAGTTTTCTAGTCACAACTCTCACAAGGAATACAAATTGTGAAGAATCTTCAACTGTCTGGATCTTATGCGATGCTATTCAATTTGTATTGAATTCTCGGAAGAATAATAAAACAATTGAATTGACAGGCGTCACAGCTCAGTGGGTCCATCCGCGCTGTGGGTTGTGGGTTCGATCCTCATGGAAAACAAAAACTTTCATGCGGTGGAAAATATACATTTTTATTCTGTGTTTTAATGTTTTTTGCGGAGCTTTTGCAAAACTCTGCACTTGATATTGTAAACGTAAAATGTCGGATGGTTTCAATTAAACAGGAATAATGTTGTATCTCGTATTGATAATAATCTTGAAATGGTTTCTTGTTGACTGTACTTGCCATTTTTTATGTATGAACTCAAGTGAACCGTGTCCAGCGGGACTTTTTGTTAGGTATTTTTAGAGCGTGGTCGTCCGAAACCGTGGCCCTACGGGATGAAGCCGAGCCTACAATCAAGTGCTTCATTTCAATGAATCCATTTCAAATAGATACGAGTAAACTTGCTCTTACAAAAATATTTTATAGGAAATGATCATCATGATATTCATGCTAAATTCTATCAGGGGGGCAATCGTTGTCTATTAAAAACCTGCCAGGTTTAAGCATGGCAGGTTTTCTGAACTGTTTTCATACTAAATCATAGGTATTCTGTGACTAAATAGTGACATTAGCGCGTTTCAGCGCGTTTTTTGCCGTCAAAAGCTTCTTGTTTTCGTATATCTGTGGCCACGTTGCTTGACATTATGCTGGGCAGCGAAAGCACTTCAGAGCTTACAATACGTTGGCAGTAAGTATACTAATATTTTTAACTTACTTACTAATATTTTTCTGTGACTGTGACGCGGATAAAAAATAAAAAATGTAGCAATTTCAAGTTTTATAACGCCATTAAAACAGGATAAAAAAAATAAAAATTAAAAAACGCGCCGAAAGTGTCCGTAAGTCCGTCATGAGGGTAATTTGAGGTTACAAATTAAAATATTATTTTCCGCTTTGAAAAGGCTAAATTAGACCGAGGGGAGGTTTGAGAAGTGTTTGCCTGTTTTTTCTGCTATATTAAAAATAAATTATTGTACCTAATTACTATTTCTAGACGTATTTACCTAAATACTGTAGCTAGAGTAAGTTATTTATAAGCAAGCTCGTATGAGTTAGTGGCCAACTCTGGTGACGGAGTTTTTAGGCCGCCTTAAGGCCTCTATCATGGCGTAACGACTGCTAGAGCCGGAACCGACAGTTTAAGGTTTAAAAAACAGCTCAGATGTAAATGCCACTAACGGTCACCCATCCAAATAGTGACCTCGCTGAACACCGCTTAACTTAGATAATCGGTGAAGATTGATTAGGCAAGCGTAGCCACGAGCGCTTCAGAGTTATTTATGAGAAAAAGTTATTACAACACCCAGAGTCGGAACAAATATTTGCAGATCATACAAATACTTATTGTGATACGAAAATCAATATCATACATACTATTTTGTCACAAAAATCAAACTCAATTATGAAGAAAGATAGAAGTATTAAAACCGACGGCGTCAGAGTTTTAAAAAGAAGAAGAAGTTGACGTAACACGTCACCGCTCAATAGAAAACAAAAAGTTTAGTGTAACGTGTTCGCAATATGAAATTAGGTGAAAAATTGATGACCCCGCTCAAGTTTTGCTTTCGAGTCCAGTCACGCGCTGCCGCCAGAAGTTAGAGGACCCTAACTCTTTGTGGTATCTATGCTTCTATTTATCACAGCGAAGTCTCAGCCCTCCGATCGTAAGCTCTGAACTGATTTCGCTGCCCAGCATAATGACAAGCGACGTGGCTGCAGATATACGAAAACAAGAAGCTTTTGACGGCAAAAAACGCGCTGAAACACGCTAATGTCACTTTAGTCACAGAATTCCTATGATTTAGTATGAAAACAGTTCAGAAAACCGGCCAGGCTTAACCTGGCAGGTTTTTATGAGACAACGATTGCACCGCAGGGGTCTACTACGAAAAATAAACGCAGATTCTGAAGTGACATTTGAGGTACATTGCGCGGTCGCTTTACGTTCTCGGCTATCGTTAGGCTGGTTTCGGCTATCGTTTGGTTTCGTAGATAATACTGCCTTCGATAATGGTCTATAGCCGAACTAACATTCGATATTTAGAAAGGTAATAATAATTTTATCATTTGATAGCGATTCGTTATAAATGGTATGGCTACTTCTTTCAAAAAACTTTTGTTCATGCTGTCACAGAATAATTCATAGTATCCGGAATATTAGTTAGCCCTAGCTAGCTTAAGATAGGTACATTACGTTTTACAATATTGAATATCTGTTAATTAATTATATTATGTCACCTTTTTTATATTCTCTCTAAGGTTTTTCCAGGAGTCAGGTAAAATTGTATTAGAAAAATATTCTGAGAAAACTAGGTGTACTTTTCATGTGAAATTATCAATTCAAAATTTAATAATAAACAAACATTTATAGATGTAATAATCGAAAAACCCCAAGATATGACTTCGCGTAAATAATATTTTTCAAAATCTTAGACTAAAAATTCTATGCTAAAAGCCTCCGTAAATACTTCTTCTGTTATTAATAAACTCTTTTTACGGAACTACGATCAAACGTTCTTATACGTTCAAGTACTTACGTTTGATCAAAGTACCGATAAATCCACTCTTAACAGAAGTTTCTACAAAAAATCACAATACTCGAGCCTTGAATACCGCGCCGAGGTCCGGTTATTACAATAGTAATTTTCTATTTAGTGCATTTTTCTCCCTTCGTCGGGTTACTTGGTGCTATTCTGTGGCTTAGTTAGACCTATTTCACTCATAAATACAATCTAGCCAACCAGTGTTAGCAATGCAGCGTAGAACCAACCTCTTTGAGTTATAAGGAGTTCGCACTGGCCAGCAGACTGTTTTGAAAATGGAAGACCGTGGATGACACGACGAGCGGCGTCAGCAAGACGTGTCAGTCGAAAATAAAAAAACAATGGCAGGGATTTGAGTTTTCACATTTGTGAAACTACACATAGCATTTTTATTTTAATAGTTTTTCTTGTGTTATTGTGAGTATTATTGTTTAATTTTGGTGGTATTTTAACCAATAATACTTAGGTCGTAACATAAAGTGTGAGCCATTGCTGATAGCTCACTTGATGTTAAGTGGTAACTTCTGCCTATAACAATGCATTACGTCACAGAGCACGAAGGTTAAAAAAAAAAAGTTTTATTTAATATTGAATTATGCAAGCTGGTTAGATTAAAATATGTGTCGAAATGAACATAAGCCTCCTGTTCTGTTGATTATTCCATGGTTCGGCTCCAGCATTTCCATTTGAATGCGTCCAGTAATTTCTTTTCTAATTGAATAGAAGGGGAGATAGAGGCGTGGAGAATAAAGCGGTCTTAGTTTTGAAATGAGGTGAGGTAGCGTTTCTTTTGTTTAAATGCGCTATTATAGAACCTGATTCTAGATTAATTTTCCTTCATTCAGGTCTCACTCCACACTCAGTGACGTATCTAATAACAGTGACGTAGCAATCCAGTTCCCATAGCTCTGCTTAGTTTGGGAGTAGAGGGTGTGGTTGTGTAATGTCCAATGATGTAATTTATGTATCTATAAATCGTTTGCAACGGTTTGTAGATAGCTCAACTGTTTCATGTGTATTTTGTTAATATTGTAAATACTGTATTAGTTGTAATTTTCTTTGTGAATAAATCCATATCAAATAACCTAAAAAAAAAAAAAAATTATGTGGATTTATTTATCTAAAATATAAGTTTTATCCAATGAAATCAGAGATGTCTCTGTTAGTAATTAAAAAAAAGTAATCAATACTCTTTAGTAAACAATCTCAATAGGCTACTCGTTGATTATCGCGCGTTGCCGACCCTTGAAAAATGGAATTAACAAGGTATTTTTTAATAAAAAAAAAAAAAGTTTGTTTTTAACCTTTAAAAATAAAGTATTTTTTATTAAGCAAAATCACAAGAATTATTTAGAAATTATCTTATAAACAAGGTGATTCTAGGTACCAGTTCCTCACGACCAGAGCCTTGAAGAACGGACAACAAACTACGGACTGGTTCCTAGCGCTTTTATCATACATCTCTGAGTGTGGGCATTAAAAAAGTCATTAAAATGGGTTATTCCCATCCGGCCCATCGAATCGAATCCCATCGAGGCCTCATTTGCATAGTGGGCCCGTAACAAGCAAGCAAGCTCGTATGAGTTGTGGCCAACTCTGTTGACAGAGTTTTTAGGCCACCTTAAGACCTCCAATGGTTGGATAAAAACAGATCAGCATTATTTACTGAAATGTTTTATGTTTAGATATAATTGAATAATTCAATTCAGCACTCGATCAATCTTACAGCCACTCAATGTCTATCATAATTTTCAGAAAACAAGTCGAATTTTCCTCTGTGAAAAGCTCAAATAAACATGAAAGAAAAAACACAAACTCACGGTTTGAAATCATAAAGAGCGTTTCTCAAACTTTCCCTCGAAAAACTACCGAAACATCTGTTGGGCCGGCGCGCAAAAACCTTGAATAATGCGAAACATTTTTCAACTTCAAAAAGTTAATTTACCACTAAACCACTTTCAAACGCTTCAGATGAAATGGAAAAGATTGCGAATTCTCAGAGTTTTGAGGGATTCGACGTAATGCCTCGGAAGGTAGCCTCTGCAGCTGGAGAAAACTTGAACTCGAGGTTTGATGCCTGTTTAGAACGAGCGTTCCTCTTTTACCCAAGTTTTTTTATAATTTTCACTTCAGGAAGATATTTTTTTATGAGAAAAGGTTGTGATATAAACCGTTACCTCTGCCTGTAACAATTGCATTACTTTACATAGTATGTCCATTATTGTCCATCAAGGGTTTGTCCTAGGCATTGCACAAATAAACAGACACTTGTTACTCTTTTATACCTGTCACTAATTTTAAATTTTTAGTACCGTACCGACGAAAAAGGCAATATTTCAGCATATAAATCTTCTAAATATATAAAACTCTTTTGAAGCTGACTGACAATCAACGCACAGCCTAAACTATAAGTTGTAGAGGTATGAAATTTGGAGGGTAGTGTCCTTATATAATGTAGGTGTGCACTAAGAAAGAAATTTTGTAAAGTCTCACCCTAAAGGGTCTAAAATTAGGATCAAAGATTTTAACCAAATAATGGGTATGCTGCTACCAAGCGAAGAAAGCCACGGGCGATAGCTAGTTACCTATATTACTAGCCTATAGTTGGGTGTCGAAGCCCACTAGTCTGCGGAACTAGACCGCAACGTCCCCTGTCGGCTCCAGTCATCACTTCAGTATGTGATTAATGTATCATGTTCTGTCAAGACAGCCTTGATACGATAGAATTAAGCCTCATCTGAGGGTCGTTGACATTTTGACGTTTTGAGAAAGACTTGCAATTCAGAGACCGTGTGAAACTAGTAGATGTTGGCAGAACTGTGAGCGAAAGTCAGAGGAAAATGCACTTACGAGTATAAGATACCAAAGATGATATTGCCATGCAAATATCATTCAAACGATATGCGATAAAATGTATGAGAAATTAGAAATGACTTTACATTTTCATACTAGGGAGTTGGGTGGCATGCACCACGCTTCGTACGTGGTGTCTAACCCAATGTGTTTGAGCTACACTGCGCGGTATACACCACTTGATTATGGAAAGTTGCCATGTTCCCGCGCAGTATGCTTTGTCTTCAGTTGTACTTACTAGTGTCGTTGACTCTGACTGTCGAGTTCATGTCGCGGTCGCTCGTCCTCCTGGAAAAAAGAAACAGATGTTAAAGAACAGAATATTAGATAGTAATCGATGATTATAGTAATAATCGATTTCTGTAGAAAATTATTCAATCGAATTAGTTTAATAATTTATCACAGTATTCAGGTCAGGTGGCGTGGGTTCATGTTGTATTTTGATCCAAAATGGCGCTTTTTTATGTGAATAACATCTCATAGGTGCTCTGTCTCTTTGCTTTCTCATTTTCAATGTTTGTTATTCAACGGATTAGACTAGACAATGGCTAACATTTTATATTTCGATTGATCTTCTATACCTAGCTGAAAGGTAGCTAAAATGTCACTATGCAACTGGATGGGATCATTGTTCAGTAGAATACAAAGTAGCCTAAAACACATTAAAAACTACGATTGAACTGCGTTTGAACTGACAATTTTTAGTCCAATTGATACCTTGATACTGTAATATAGGTGAAATAAAACTACAATACCCACGTGAGGTTTCCACGAAAATTAAATTTCTCGCACCGCCCGACTGTTAAATAGCACCACGAGGGCGCAATTACATTTAAATGGTGTGTTGACTTGTAATTCGGTTAGCAGTGTTCGCGGTAGGGTAGCCATGTTGCTGACATTTCAAAAACCGAACGCAGTTGGCGCGGAAATAAAAAAAGTAGAATAAACTATAAGAGTAAAGCAAGTGAAGTTCTGTCAAATAGTTTAGTAAAAAAAATGCTATCAATAGAACAACTCAAATGAACTGCTATCTTCATCATCATTTGGTGATGAAGCTGTATAAAATTGAAGTCGGGTTTTTATAGTTTTTAAACTTATAAAATACTAGCTTCCGCATGCGACTTTGTTCGCGACCCGTTGAATCCCGTCGACTTTCCGGGATAAAAAGTAGTTAATCTAGATCACGGACGATATATATTCCAAGTTTCATCCAAATCGGATCAGTAGTGTTTGCGTGAGAGAGTAACAAACATCCATACATCCTTACAAACTTTCGCGTTAGTAGGATTGTATTCATACTAATAGCTCGAGGAATCGTTAGAGAAGCACACAGTTCCTTTGTAACTCCGCCAGAGGGCCTAGTACGAGTTTTGGTGTGTAAATCTGGTGTGAAACGTCTGACACCCAGCACACCAGTGGGCGCTGATTTGTATGGAGACACTGAGCGGATTTTTTGAGAAGCTTGGTCTACACCAAGCCCGTACTCGCATGTCGAGCTTCTCAAAGAATCCGCTCAGTGTCTCCATACAAATCAGCGCCCACTGGTGTGCTGGGCGTCAGACGTTTCACACCCACACTATACACTGAAAACTCGTACTAGGCCCTCAGCTATCCACACACAACAAACACTCCAGTTCAGAAGTTCCTATCATTTCGCCCGTTTCGAGTCCATTGTACTAACACTATTGTTGACTAGTTTGAGAGCGGTATATCTTCACCAGTTGAGATCGAGTGCGTTGCTTAACTAGTTCGATAGGAGTTTCTCTGTCAAAATATAGGTTCCGTCCTCCCCGACATAGTTTAGTAGCTCAGTACCTCTATCACGAACAAATCTGACAGTCGCCGCGTTAGCGTATTCGAGTTATATTGCGCGTCAATGTCAGCTCGACTGCCAACGGTTGTAGTGTCACCGCGCAGTGTATCTCGGGTACGCTAGCGTTACGATACGTTTGCGATTGTCACATTTATTCGTGATCAAGGCACGGGATCTTGAGTGGTGGGGAAATGAGAAAGTACTTTGCGCTTTGCTACTTTGCGAGCGAAAAAGATATGAAACTTCTGCGTATTTGAGGTCAGAGCTATTAAACCGTGTCGGGACCAATAACTAAAAATATCACCGATAATTTGTTTTCATTATGTATGATATGCTGAAATAAACCAAAATAATACGCTTCTTAGTTACAAAACATAATTATAATGTATAGTTAATACTAAATACATAAACAGTAAATTTCTCTTCTATTAACCTTTCATAGAACATATTTGGAACGACCTAAATTTCTTATTAATTCACTTATCGGTTCTATTTGATGAAGCTCTATTTGTGGAATTACCAATCCAGATCCAATAGACTGTCTAATTGTGATGTCAAACAGTAGGTTTTGCGGTAGCTAATGAAAACCATTGTGACCTGCATTTACTTTGAGTCACAGAATACTATCTACTTACATACTAGCTCTTGACCAAACAGTATCTTAACACTTACGAAATTTATAAAGTTTCAAAATATGAAAAAACGACTTTAATTTGATACGCCTTCATCACCAAATTATGATGATAATGATGACAGTTTATTGGGACTGTTCTATTGATAGTAAACACCACAGAAAACATTGCTTAACATCAGGTGAGATTGTGGTCAAACGGTTGCCTATATTGTATATAAAAAAAACTCATAAGAAAGCAAAATACGCAATGTCGTGCAGTATTTACATAAGTTCAAACTGCTAATAACGCCAACCGTTTCTTTAGATATACACCCTTAATTACCAAGTAACAAGGAGCTATGTATAAAAGGATAAAACATCTGAAACTCTAGGTATCGCAATTTAAACCCAAGATCCTTTTGAATAATCTGAACAGAGCCGTGGAAACGAAGGCGGAGTAATTAAATTTCTTAGTTTTACATAATGAATATGTAAAAGAGGCTTTTAAAGCTGAAGCTATCAATTACGAAGGAAATTAGAGGCTTCAGTACCAGACTGACCTACTTAAATTAGCCGTATAATTATTTACAGTGATGACACTTGAGAAAGTCGGGTAATACAGTTAAGCGTCGTTGTTTTGATTGGTAACCTATAATTTGTGTTATACATAGTACGAGAGCCAACAGTCAAAACTCTACAAGAATAAGCTCCATAGCACACGATAGATTTCATAAAACCCAAAAGAACTATCATATATTTATAACTATATTGGACTTAAAGCTCACGTCGAAAGTGTTGACTTTCTGCTCCTATCAGTCTTTGGGGGCAATCGTTATCTTATAAAAACCTGCTAAGTTTTAGCCTGGCAGGTTTTCTTAACTGTTTTCATACTAATTTATAGGTATTCTGTGACTAAGTAGTAACAGTAGCGCGTTTCAGCGCGTTTTTTGCCGTCAAAAGCTTCTTGTTTTCGTATATCTGTAGCCACGTCGCTTGACATTATGCTGGGCAGCGAAAGCAGTTCAGAGCTTGCGATATTTGGTCTTCTAGTGAAAGTTGATATTCTACAAGAGAACAGAAAAAAACTTTGGAAGTTATTTCAGGAATAATCCAGTATATTAGTAACTCATTTTATAATAGAAATATCTCAGTGAAACGACAAATCCCAGTCCACAGCGGCACCGATAAAAGCTATTCCGTTCTATGATTTATGGCTCTGGTACTGTCGAAGAAAAAATCAGAAAACAAAATTCACATTTTTCTTATTTGCGTATATAAAATAAGGTTTAGACTAGCAAAAGTTGGCTTACACCAGCGATTTTTATTGTGCAAAATTTTATACACAGGCTATGTGTATTTATGTGAGAATTCAGAACAAAAAGAGCACGAAGATCTTTCTAGAACTTAGTTTTATAGAAGTCTAACATTAATAATGAGGAAGTAAGCAGGTAAAAATAGCTGTGACTGAATACCAACGTTTATTTCCCAAAGAGCTGTGTCACAGCTCAAAAGGCTTAACTTAGTTTTAGGCAGCTGAGTGACAGCTGTTTTAGTAGTGTAGGAAAATTTATCATCTGCTTCTATTAGCCAAGATCACATCCCGTAGCCACTAGAGAAGAGGAAATGAGAATAACTATAAGAAGAGTCACGTGACTCTACATTTAGAAGTTTTATTCTTATATTTCAACTAACCCAGTTTTTTATTTTTTACCATCATAGTCATAGTCATAATCATAGATATTTATTCACCATTTGGAACACAATATGGGACACTTGGCTTTGTTTATCTGCTTCTATAGCCAAGATGACATCCCGTAGCCACTAGAGAAGAGGAAATGACAATAACTATAAGAAGAGTCACGTGACTCTACATTTAGAAATGTTTTTTCTTATAATTCATGTACGTTGTTTTTAAATTTTAGCGATTAAGACTGTCGGCTAGAAAGAGAGACTGATCGAAAATTTCACCTCAACAGTACCTTCGCGTACAGAATATTTACTTGTAGATAAATACCCTCTGTTTGTGTGATTTACTGCCGGGAAAATAGAGATGTCCATACGAAAACCAGATCGCAAAATACTTAGGTACTTAATAGCATTATCGATTCCTCATACAGAAAGAACTTAATATTTTCTGCATTTAAATAAGTACTCTTAAATGTAAGTATGGACTTAAATAATAGGGTGGCACCCTTATCAGAGATTACCAACGAGATTAATGATTCATGGATTTTTAATTAGCATTTTAATTTCACAGAATGAGGGTTAACTTTCTTAATACCATTTTGAATTTTGTTGCATGAAAGTCACGAAATGATAGCAAAAATGATATCCCAACAAATTCGCAATGATATTATTATTAAAGCAACACATAAGCTTATTGACTTTTGGTACTTGATTTGACAATGATTACTTTCCATTAGGTTTACTAAAGTATTTCTAACTATCCGTCGCCCACGGCGTTGCTCGCGTTCTAGACCCTTTAGAGTGTGACTTTTCAAAATTCCTTTCTTAGTGCACCCCTACACTATATAGGGATACTACCTTCCAAATTTCATACCTCTAGGACTTGTAGTTTAGGCTGTGCGTTGATTGTCAGTCAGCTTCCAAAGAGTTTTATATATTTAGAAAGAAGAAGATATGTGGTGGTAGTTATTCAGCGTGGGAATATATTCACGGGGAATATATTCAATATAGATATATTCACGGACGCATAGAAAATTGCATAAAATAGCAATAATCTCCATTATAAACCTAGTTTTGGAGCACAAAAGATATTCACAAAAGGCAAACGCGTGCGGACAAATGGCGTTTGCACACGGGCCGACACCTAATACGACAATGACACGCCCGTGATTCTATTTGCTCAAACAATCATACAGGTGTTAGCGATGATACGATGTAAAATTAAAATAAGAGGTTCTCAATTTAGTGGTTATTTTTGTTTGTTACCTCAGAACTCCGTCATTTTCAAAGCGATTTAGAAAATCATTTTTTTATATGTAAGGGTATACCTACTTCCAGATGGATCCTTTCAAAATTTCATTAAAATCGGTTCCCTAGTTTGGTTTAAGACAAACTGGAAAAAACCTGGCATCCATGTAGATTAGATTAGAAAATTCTTTATTGCACTTTAAAAATCGTACAGTGGCGAGTTTAATGCTATTTAGCATTATCTACCAACTAACCTGGGCGTAGTGTGGAGATGATGGCAGTGCTTCTAATGTAAAACATTAAAAAGAAACAACAACGCCTTTAAAACTACATTAACTTACAAAACATACTATAAGTTGCATAATATTGGATATACATACATACCTAACCATGTACACGACTTTCCTGTGACTTTTCTGTGGTATCATCATTTACTAGGAATAGAAAAACGAAGGCAAACTACAATAGTAATTAAATCTGTGACGCAGTTGCCATAATGGTACAATTTGCCGTTTTTACATAATGATACATTTGTTCCTAACTGTACAGCAGGTACACTCGGAGCCCTCATTAAAGGTAGCTAGCACAACCAGCGAAGGAGGCTAGGTGGAATAAATATAAAACAATACAGCTGTGCGTAGGTATCGCGTGTATATTTCTCAACAATCAAAATTTCTTAGAACTAGGTAGTACAGAGCCGTGCGTTTTCGTCAGCGCGATGCAGGATTCGGTCATTTTTAGTCGCGACATCTAGTTTTGATTTAGTACAACATTAACGCCATTATTGGTTAAACACTAACAAAAAATATCGTGCGGGTATCGTGTCATGGCAGTGTGAAAACACTCAAATGCGTCCACTCCCTCATTACCCTACAGAGCGAAACAGTGATAATAAAGACCATTTTGCTATGACTTGTTACCAATTTCACTGGACCATTTGGCACGGGTTCGCGAAATGATTTCTAGTTCATAGAGCTGGTTGAATGTTATTTATCTATTACCGCAATGTCATAATAAGCTGGCTGATGGACTTGGCGAGCGGCGACAAGAGGTCAATTATGGTGGTTTTATTTTCCGTTTGAAGAATTAAATGACTTATTCAATTGTGTTAGGGTCCATATTTTACTTACGAGTAAACGGTTTAAGATCATAATTATTAATTATTAAAATTATTATTAGAAAATAAAAATGGTTCGAAACGAGTAAAAACAAAAACAGATGTAGTAGATGTAAAGGAATGGCAACATGGAAAAAAGAAAAAAGAAGAAGAAGCCATCATGGAGGTGACATCTCGGACTATTATACGATTAGACTTTTTTCAGAATATTCGATAATATTATATGCGATTCGATAATCAATGAAAATAAGACCATTTTTATCCATACTATACATACAGTACTAGTAGATTTGAACATAATATATGCGGTAAAACATGTTGAAATTAAATAAAATAAAAACAATACTGTGGTCAGGTAGAGCAGGCTCACTCTAATCTAAGGCACATTTTAGTTCGTTTGTGATTTTAAAACTCACACTAGGGCACATTTTTGTTGTTTGTGATTTAAAAACCTTCTTTGATACGGCTTATTCCCATCGAGCCCACCGGTCGGCCCACCAGTGGGCCAGATGGGAAACAAAATCCCATCGAGCCCACATTTGCATAATGGAGCTCGTTGAGATTTTTTTCCCATCTGACCCACCAGTGGGCGCGTAGCAAGCAAGCAAGCTCGTATACGAGTATCTTATGGTTTTAGTAGAAAATTGATAAGAGAAAATCCACCTCTCAAGATGTCGTTAGAACCTTTAATATCAGGCTAATGACGTGGAGCTGAAGAGCCTTACCGTTTAACACCTTATCGATAGTGCTATTACATCATTTATTATATCTATGACATCAGAATCGAGGGAAAATTCGTTATCTCTGCCAGAGTGTGGTGTGGAAAAGCAATTCTGTATGGCACGTATTTTTTCTCAAATAATCGTTTATTTTCTTAGGCACTACTGCTTGGCACTACTAGTAGAGTGGAAGGGAAAATTTTATCGTGACACTACTTGGAGTGCTACGGGTAAAAGTACATTTCCAGTGACACTACACTATTGCCAGTAGTTTGATCAATTTTTGAAAGAGGACATTTTTCAGTTATGTTTTTCATTTACCAAGGTTAAAGTAAATGATAAACAAAATATTATTTGTCTGCAAAGTAAACCAAGTACGAGCACCTACTAACACCTAAGCTAGGTTGACATTACTCTACGTAATTGCTAGAGAATAAAAATTTATCAAAATTGTATGGAATGCCTATCTAGACGATACGTAATGTAAGCGTAGATCCTGCTACGATGCAGCTACAAAAAGCGTAGAGGTGCTACGAAATGCTACGACATCAATAATCCATTTTTGAATCTACGCATAAAAATGGAATAAGCCTGTATGTTTTTTGATACAGAATATAGTCTAACTGGATTGTTATACAGGGTGGACCACTCCCGAAAACTTGAAATTTGAAAAACTTTTCATATGGAACCATAGTAAAAGCTGTTTACTTTAACACCCGAAGTTTTCGGTCAGTTACACCCTATATAAAATATCACCCATAAAATGTGATGTGAAAATCTCTTATAAGCAGTGTACCATTAAAAGGCTTCTCGATAAAGGCGTTGGAAACAAGATATTTTCATCGAGCGCCCGTCAAATAAAGATCGAACTTGGCACCGTGTGATGATGGCCTGGATATTAGTGATGTGCCACGTTTTCAGTCTATCATAAAAATATATGTTCAGTTTGCGTACAGCGATCATTTTTAACAACTTCAAGAAAGGAAGGTCTCAATTAGTTCCTTTTTTGTTTATACTTCTTCTGTATCTGGCAGACATAAAAGAAGATGGCGGGACGAACTTGATCATTTTGTGATGTTTGATCTATGTCTGGGTATTGCATACCTACTAGGTGTACTCGAGAGAAGTGCTCGTGGGGTAGCTTGCTTATTAATCTTCACCAATTTTCTATGTTAAGCGAGGTTCTGCGCGGTCGCTCATCTGAACGTTTCCGTGCTCGGAAACAGCAGCTTTAACATTCGTTAAGCCACGACAGAGGCTAACAGAGTTAGCCACTAACTCATACGTACTTACTTTACTTTAGCACTAGTAAAAGTGTGTATTTACAATGTATGGATGTTTGAAACCATATTCCATTATTCATATTCCAAGCTGTGAACATATTGGGCATCACTGAGTCCCGTGAAATATTGAGACGAAAATTGGCTGGACACATCTGTCTTTCGGGAACTGTCGACATTTTCATTGCGGTTCGAAGATTAATACCCGATGTAACTATCACAAGGGTAATTCTCTCTAAATCTGAAATATAATATCCATCTGGATTGAGGGATCCTATACTCATATCAAGATCAAAGTTAGGCAGGAAAATGTAATATTATATTTTTTAGATGTCATAAAAGTGTTGGCTGCCATTTTGTGTATTTTGATGTCTTCACAAAGTCCCAATCATATTTATATTACAATTTGTAATTCTTATCATAAGTTTGATGGTAAAAAATATTATAATAGTAAGTAGTACCTACAGTATTATATGCTCCGTGGTAGAACATATATATAGGCATTAATAAAATATATAAAATCATCTAAAAAGAGATAGTGTGAGAAAATCTGAAAACCATTTTCTAGCGCTTATAATAAAAATACAATACAATACAAAATAATTTATTCATACAAAAGTGTACATGACAGGAGTAGGATATCATAAATAGGTAAGTAGGTACATTATAAGACAAAAAACATTTACTGCTATTATTACCAGAAGGTAAGTATATCGTACCTACGCAAGGGGAGTGGAACGCTGCCATGTACGTACAGGCCTGTATAAAAATAATAGCTGTACCTACGTCATCATCATCATCATCATCAACCTATATTGGTCCACTGCTGGACGTAGGTCTCTCCCAAGACGCGCCACTGAGCCCGGTCTTCGGCTCTTCTCATCCAGTGTTTGCCAGCTACATGTCTCAGATCTACGTAATATTCCACAATTACAACTAGGTTATAGATGATTTTAGCTTTAATTTAGAAACCGGACTATACAGGCCGTGGGACGCCCTGTATAGTCCGGTTATTATAAGTTAATAATTTAAACTGCATTCATCATTCATTGTTTTAAAAATCAAAATGAAGTCTTATTTCAGTAAAATTTTCTATCTACATTATTTAAGATACTTTCCCTCCATGTGGCATGGCCGTGGGACGCCCTGTATACGTGGATTGGCCTTGTATAAAACACAAACTAACTGCAAAGCTCTAGCGTGTCGTGTTTGGACATCCTTTTGATAACCCTTCTCAATTTTCTACAGAATTCTGAATAACAAAAGATATGTGGCAACGTCTACCGTGGCTAGAACTTCTAGGCGTCTATTCATCATATTTTATTATCCACTAGCTGATACCCGCGACTTCGTACGCGTGCGAAACTTTGCATCAAAGTATCTGTCAACCAGCATACGATGAACTTCGTTGCAAATAGCTGCTTTGGGTTTAGAGAGTTCAAGCTGTATCTAAAAATCCACGTTTTTGACTTCAATAAAATAATAAATAGCCTATGTTTCAATCCGGAAAAAGGGCTTCCGAATGGTATAAGTTTCATTGAAATTGGTCCAGTTGTTAAAGCGTGATCCGCGAACAAACAAACAGATAAACAGACAAACTCAATTTTCGGAATCAGAAGCGTTTAACTAGTACATCTGCATATTTAGTTTATCCATATCTTTAATCTTATTTTGGCTTTTAACAGGTTTATAATAGTATAGATTTAGCAGAAAATAACGAGTATAATAAAAACACTCGAAACAATAAGCAAGATTAAAGAAAAAAATCGTTTGTAAATTGTTTAAGATGTGTTTTTGAGTGTTGCCATAAAAGTTATGGTTATGCTCTGATGTATCGTTTGACTTTATAGCAGTTAATATTATCATCTCACTAAGCTATACTTAGTGCGCCCTTCGGCTAGGTGGGGTGACGATCTGAGACATGTAGCTGGCAAAAACTGGATGAGAAGAGCCGAAGACCGGGCTCAGTGGCGCGTCTCGGGAGAGACCTACGTCCAGCAGTGGACCGATATAGGTTGATGATGAAGCTATACTTACAAGTTACTTAACTAACAGCAGCACACAGAGACGTACCTTGAAAAAAAAGCAAGCTCGTATGAGTTAGTGGCCAACTCTGGTGACGGAGTTTTTAGGCCGCCTTAAGGCCTCCGTCGTGGCTTAGCGACTGCTAGAGCCGGGACCGACAGTTTATCGTGCGCTCCGAAGCACGGAAGCGCTCAGATGTAAATGCCACTAACGGTCACCCATCCAAATAGTGACCGCACAGAACGTTGCTTAACTTAGATAATCAGTGAAGATTGGCTAAGCAAACTACGCCACGAGCGCTTCGCGATAATAAGCACTTAATTTATTAACTTCTTTTACCAACGAGTACCTGCTAACGAACAGAGACATCAATGCTGTTAGGTCTTAAAAGTATAATTTACGAGGCAGTTTTCCGCTGCATTATAAAAAAAAAATTGATAGCTGGAGCTAATTTTAAAAAAGTAACGTGATTAAACAAGGTGATCAACGATTGAAACTTTCTATAATTCACGAAACCATTTGTTAATTTAAAGTCACTCTAACATAAACTACGATAATGTGTCTTTTAATCCATTTTCGTTATCTCATTAAAATCATTAGGTCCATTAATTTTCGTTAATTTTGGATCTTTTGCGTGCGAAAGCCCAATTATAAGGTTTTGCTAAGACGAAACCCAGGCACTTTGAATAATTGTTGCAAATTGAAGGAAATAAAAGAAATAGAGGATCCATCCCTCAAAGCTAACGATGTGAATAGACACAGCTCAGTTGAAAAAGCTTATTCACTCCTTGTAAGAAAAATATACGATGATTTTAAATAACTTATACAGGGACTTTATTATAATCATTTGTGTGTGGCAAACATAGATGTTTGTTCTGTGTGGGTGTTTTTATTACACGTATGTATTTACAAAAAGATATAAGTATTCTATCAGCAATCTAGTTCCCACAAGTATTGCTTAGTTTGGGACTAGAGAGCGTTGTGTGAATGTCCATCTTCTTCTTCTCTTCAATGATGGCCTGTGTCCGTCATTTCGACAGACAATTTTGCCAATGTCAAGTGTTAAAATTGTAATAAATAAGTCAAGTCAAGTCATTTGTCAAGTCAGCTGTCGTTTGTTTTGAAAAGAAAATGGTGGATTTTCTCTTCAAAACCTAACACGAATTTTCACATTCAGAAAAACCACTCTAAACACATTTATTCCAGTGGCTCACACTTTATGTTACGACCTAAGTATTATTGGTTAAAATTCCACCAAAATTAAACAACAATACTCACAATAACACAAGAAAAACTATTAAAATAAAATTTAACACTAGCTGACCCGACAGACGTTGTCCTGTCATTCAAACTCTTACTGTCAGACAACTGACAGTTATTTCAAATGTGACATTAAAAAAGGTTTCATAAAAAAGGTAAAGGAACTTTCACCCCCCCTTTCAATCCCTTACAACCCTTTTTTCGCATTAAAAAGTAACCTATGTCCTTTCTCAGGCGCTAGACTATCTGTGTACCAAATTTCATTCAAATCGGTTTTGTAGTTTTGGCGTGAAAGCGAGACAGACAGACAGAGTTACTTTCGCATTTATAATATTAGTATGGATTTTAACACTGAACCAAAATAATGATTAAAATTTATCAAAAAGTAGTTCAGCTTAATATCAAATAAAATAAAATATTAAGCCTTTAAATTGCAATGCTCATTAGTGCACAGTGTGCGCGCCGGCTGCCACAATCCGCAGTTTGGTATTGAAGCTTCTACTTCTCCTATAATTATTTTTAGGGTTTTGCACCATGAAGGCATCAAAAGGAACTTTTGTCTATCTTAGTGCCTTTGCAAGATATTTCGGGGTTAATTTAGCTGATGTACCTAAACTCAAAAAAAAAAAAATCTTTAATTGTTTAGGTGATTCTAGGTGCCAGTTTCTGGTGATTTACTATCATTTATTTTAAAACTTTTTTCTTTAGTTTGTGTTCAGTAGTTACACCCTGTATACAGTATACTATACAGGCTTATTACTAACGCTTTTCTACTATAGCTGTAGCTATGGTAACGATGTGAATAGGTTTATCCATTTAAGAGTCCTCGTCTCGGGACGAGCTCGCAGCACTCAGAATAATTGGTCGCCAATTGGGAGAATTAAACGAATAGATGCCGATTTCTTCAAATATTCTACATTTAAGAGATCTGCGGCTTTAGAATGGTACAAAAACTAGCTACAGCGAGTGGTTTTCGTACACGGATTAAGGCTATATGCGCATTTGCGGCGGTGAAATGTTAAGCTCGTGTGTTGAAAGAATGTTCCAGTACATAAGACTCGAGCACAAATTTTTTTGAGTTCTTCACTGAGAAGTTTTGAAGATCTTTGCTTTAGGTACAACACAGCTTGCGAGATAACTATAAAAAAAAATGTCTAATACATAGAATCTCTTAAAGCTGCGCTAGCTAAAATGGCTGCAAAATCTGTTGGATTTTCGTTGTCATGCAAGTAACAACGTAATTTTTTAGGCTTGCACTATATGACAGGCGAATATGAAGAACAACCAAATTATCTAAAGAGCTTCTTCTTCTTCTTCTTCTTTTAAACCTACATGGCCTGTGTCCGTCATTTCGACAGACAATTTTGCCAGTGTCAAGTGGTGAATTTTAAATAATAAAAGTCAAGTCAAGTTTACGTCAAGTCGGCTGTCGATGGTTTTGAAGAGAAAATGGGACACGAGTTTTGACATTTTTTGAAACGACACATAGCACTTTTATTTTAATAGTTTTTCTTGAGTTATTGTGAGTATTGTTGTTTAATTTTGGTGGAATTTTAACCAATAATACTTAGGTCGTAACATAAAGTGTGAGCCATTGGAATAAATGTGTGTAAAGTGGTTTTTCTGAATGTGAAATTTCGTGTTAGGTTTTGAAAGGAAAATCCACCATTTTCTTTTCAAAACAAACGACAGCCGACTTGAGAAATGACTTGACTTGACTTATTTATTACAATTTTAACACTTGACATTGGCAAAATTGTCTGTCGAAATGACGGACACAGGCCATTATTGAAGAGAAGAAGAAGAAGAGAAAATGGTGGATTTTCTCTTTAAAACCTGAAACAATTTTTCACATTCAGTAAAACAACTTTACACACATTTATTCCAATGACTCACACTTTATGTTACAACCTAAGTATTATTAGTTAAAATTCCACCAAAATTGAACAATAATACACACAAGAAAAACTATTAAAATAAAAATGCTGTGTTGTTTCAAAAAATGTGAAAACTCGAATCATCTAAAGAGCTTCCAAGGGAACACCACGCCTGTATAAAAGTCATTGAAACTGTCAAACATCAAACCTCATCCCCCTCACCCCGCTTCTTTGGCCGCCAAGTGCACATTTGTAAGTTTTCGAAAGCAATATTTTCGCGCTGAGATAATCTCACCATTCCCAGTTCTATGTAGATACAAGATAATACTTTTTTGCACAATAGAAGTCAACAACATGCAAAGCAGGCAACTTACTACAGCGAAACAAACTACACACCTCGGCCTAACGGAGGTAAGGGGTATAACACACATTATCGCGTGCCGTGGCTTTACGCGGTAAAAGGATAAAGGTATATCGTCCAGCAAGCACACAATACAGCCTTTATAATGCAACGCTAGTGCTTGCAAATAGTGAAATAAAACATTTTGAGAAAGTTAGTATAAAATATATATTCTTGGAAATTTTTCACACAACACTCTCTATAACAAAGAGACTCTCACTATCTCTCTCTCACAAAGCAAAGATTGTACTATGGGAACTATGTAGATTGCTGATAGAATACTTGCAATACTTTTTTGTAAATACATACTTATAATACATAGTCAAAAAGAATTTTAAAAGACGCTCTTAGCTAATCTCACAATATTTGTAAAGATTTTAAGAAGATACCGAGAGATTTCTAGTCTTAAGGTTTTTACATTACTTGATTAAAAGCACACAAGCCTTATTCATTTTTTTTGTAAATTTTTCCTCGTGCGATATTACCGGCCTGCCACAAAAAGTAGCGAAGTGTGTAATCCACCTTATTCTACCAAAAGGAAGACACCAAGCTTATGAACAGAGAATACAAGTCTGCACTGACTACATTTGAATATCTGAACTGCTAGGGCTGTGCTAATATTTTATCGTATTCTTCAGTATCGTGGTGACGTCATCACTAGACTCTTTCAATAACTTGCCATATCTACACGGTGCGATAACAAAAAAGTGTTTTTTTTTGTAGTTTTCGGTAAAAAAAGAATATTTCCTACACAGTGCGATAAAAAATAGATACATTATGTTTTTGTAGTTTTTGGATAAAAAGGAATATTTCCTACACGGTGCGGTAACAAAAGAGTTTTTTTTCTGTAGCTTTTAGATAAAAAGGAATATTTTAGTTCTTCAGTGTTACCGCCAGTGTTTGTATGTCCGTCTATCACCACTTTCAGAGCGGAAAAAGGTATATACTAGGCGAAAACAGACCTGCCAAGAGTCGAGGTTTCATTTAATAGTCGTCTAATGTGTTTTCAGTATTAAAAAAATCCTTTCTGTCACTACTGTTTATGAAGTACTTACTTACCAAATGTACCTATATAAATATTGTATCATCAATCTACTCCCCATAATACAACCTTTGCTTAGAACTAGAGGGTTTTGTGTGATGTTTAAGATTAAAAAAAAACTATAAAGTTTTTTTTTTAAATCTAAAAATGAAACTTTAAAAGTATTGCTATATTGTGGTTCAACCCTAATAAACCAGCCGCGGGCTCTGAAATAGCGATGCATTTTTGAACGAAACATAGCTTTGTGGTAAATGGAGAAACGATATGAAATGTGGGAGACCTCTTTGTGAATATGGATCGAGCCATCGTTCCAGACGATTCTTCGCGTCATAACCGGCAATGTACAAAGAACTATTGCTAGTTCTAACAACGGGTGCAGTTCTTGTTATAGAGAATTGAGTTCACTAGAGTGAATGTAGATGCAATAAAAAAGGATAAAATTTTTTAAAACTCATGGGCGTTTGCGTACTAGCTAAAGTACTGAACAACTCCTGAAGGACTGTAAGGACATTTTCGATCCATTCCATTCTGACTCGTATAATATTTTCAGTAAATAAATTCTATAATTATTTATTTTAATGCGCCCGGATAATATCTACCCACGATTTAATCAATAGATATATGTACATACATACATATTATAGTACACAATGCTACCTTTTATTAACCGACTTCAAAAAAGGAGGAGGTTCTCGATTCGGTTGTATATTTTTTATTTTAACTTTTCCTTAGCCTCAAAGGTTTGCTTGAAGAAATCTCTTTTTAGGGTTAAGCTCACCTTTGTACACAACTTTGGTAATAGCAGTCTGTATTATAATAATTTTTTTTTGTGTATATAAGAATTTAAGATACATGACGTTTTACGTCTCAGAGTGATGGACGCAGTGCATTTCCTTACAAAGCACGTTCTCATTGGACTTGCTCTGTGAGGTAATGCATTGTTATAGGCAGAAGTTACTACTTAACATCAGGTGAGCTATCAGCTTGTTCCATGACTTTTATCATAAAAAAAATGAGAGGTGGCAAGCCCATCAACGTTGTAGAAAAGATGCTAACTTTTTATATGGAGAACCCGCAGAAATATACACAGTTGCTTCTATTCATTTTAATATTATGTTTGTGTTTAAAAAAAAAAAACTCTGTTATCACGCGTACACTAGGGACGGACTATTGTTTTATTTGTTTTGAATTTTTATCTCACTCGTTTCAATTCTAAAGAAATGTATGTAGAAGTTTTTGTGGGCCACGGCTCTTTTGTGGGCACACGACGAAGTATTACAAAAGGCTTTGTTGGTTAAAAGATTCAGATGGCTGGTATATACAAAGGGGGTGCAAGGACCACGTCTGGAAATTAAAGTGTAGTGTACATGCACAGATTCCTGAACGGGTTTATAATATCAAGGCAGAAACACAGATAATGAAACACTATACAAGGCAGAAGTAAGCGATGAAAGTTTATTGAAATTAAACAAAACGCCCACTTATAATTATTTTCTATTTCTTTATCTATTACTGACATGTCTTTTAATTAATTATTGTGTACTGAAAATTTGCACGCCTTGATGAGGCAGAATGTAAGGAACGGCACTAATCCTAATCTATTTATAATAACTATTGTACCTACATTTTTTGCAAATAAAGATTATGATTATGAATAATTTGCATAGACTTGCTGGGATTTTTTTCCCATCTGGCCCACCAGTGGGCTAGCCGGTAGGCCCAATAAAAGTTCACAGGTTAAGATAAAATCTTCATGGCTCAAAGTACGTACCTAACTAGTTATTTAATGGTTATAAATATTCCTAATATGTAGTTATGATTAAAATAATGAAATATGTTTTTCATCCTATCCTAATATTATAAATGTGAATATAAGTTTGTTTGTTACGCTTTCACGCGAAAACTACTAAACCGATCATCATGAAACTTTGTACACATATTTTTGGAGGTATTAGAAGTAACATAGGATACTTTTTATCCCGGAAAATCACCGGGATCCAACGGGACGCGAACTAAGTCGCGGGCGGAAGCCTGTCATTTATAAAAAAACTTTGAATGTTCAACATACATTTTCGACCTTATCTTTTACTTCTTGTACCTACACATCGTCATCCCCACCTAGCGTGGTAGACAATGATGATGAGGTATACAACCACTTCAATAGAAAAATCAATATCACCAAGGGAGCCAATCACTTGATTCTGAAATCGAACAAAGCCCTCTTCGTGCCGTTATTCATTTAAAGAGGCAGACCAGAGAGAAAAGATAGCTCATCCCCTCCTCCCACTAGCATTTATAGGTGGCACAGTAAATGCACTTGCAGAAGAGTGACTTTAGTTATGTCACTTCTTGCAAGGGTGAATGCGGGATAATTATAATCGATTAATATATTTTTTTGTGCATGAAAAGATCTATTGATAGAGGATCTGATACTGACATTGATAGGTAGCTTAGTCTGGTTACCCGAACCATGGCCGTATGTTTTGTTCGACTACACAACTACATAAACATTTTCCCCTTTTATTGCTTGGTTGAGTACAAAGTGCCAAAATAGTCTATAACGATTACTTTACTGAAGATTAAGGTATTGTTTAATTGGCGTTTAAGGCTCGTATGCTAATTTACTACTCAAGGACTGATCCGGACAAGCATACACTTTTGTATGAAAATCTCTACGAAAATCTATTCTACAGTAACGATTTCTGTTTTGGCATACGGGCCTAAGCCTACATATCGCAAGCTCTGAACTACTTTCGCTGTCCAGCATAATGTCAAGTGATGTGGCCGCAGATATACGAAACAAGAAGATTTTGACGGAAAAAACGCGCTGAAACGCGCTAATGTCACTATTTAGTCACAGAATACCTACCCCCTATCTTATAAAAAGTTAGAGTAGACATAATGTCCTGATTACGTATGTTAAACAAGACATAATGTCTACTCTAACTTTTTATAAGATAGACCACTATAATTTAGCGTGGAAACAGTTCAGAAAACCTGCCAGGCTTAAACCTGGTTTTTATGAAACAATGACTACCCCCAAGAACAGGAGCAAAAGTTCGGAACGATCAAGTGTCCTTACTGCTTACTAAGTTCTATACTGTGGCTAGGGGAGCGAGACCTAGAAAGTTGGTTGCATTTTTTTTGCATTCCGTGAGCCTACCGAGCCGTTATTGCGCTCATTAGTCTGCTTTTATATTCTCCGTTTGTTCCACTTTTGATGAGCTCTTAGCACCAGTTTTGACGTCATGGAATCAGTACGGAGATCCCTACTAAATGAACAAAATAGTAGACTGCATGCCTGCTTTTATAGCCATGGTAAGTAATACAATCTAGAAAATTAAAAATCATGCAATTATATTCAGAAGATTATTTTTTACGTTCGCACATTATTCTGTACTATAAAAATCTGTTACCTCCAGTAAGTATAACGATATCACAACACAGCCTTTATAGATTCCTACTGCACCCGGTCACATATTGTACATAAATTTCCTCATACGTAAGCATAGCTTGCACGCGCTGAATACTAATATAATCCACCATGTTCACACTCAATGTGAAATATGTAGCAGTAGGCAAAAAAGGGGTTTTCACGATCATAATTTCCTATTTTTAATGGCGCTGCTGAAAGAGGCGGACGCCCCGAATGTCCCTTTAATTTTTATATATGAATTTTCTAGGGATGTCTCTTGGGTACGCTTTCCGGTTTGTTTTCACAACGCGCAGCGGTTTTAACTTCCCGTTCCGGTGTAGATTAAGATGCTTAATCTTTATTTGGTATGAAATGCTCTTGGCGTAGCTTGCTTAGCCAATTTACACTGATTATCTAAGTTAAACGACGTTCTGCGCGATTACTATTTGGATGGGTGACCGTTAGTGGCATTTAGATCTGAGCGCTTCCGTGCTTCGAAGGGCACGTTAAACTGTCGGTCCCGGCTCTAGCAGGCGGAGGTCCTAAGGTGGCTTAAAAACTCCGTCACCAGAGTTGGCCACTAACTCACATGAGCTTGCTTGATTTGGTCTACCTTTACTTTATGAAGCAATTTAGAAGGTTTGGATACTCTATTTGGAGTTATTCTAGTTTCGGACTATCGATATCTTGACCTACTGGGACGAAACAATATGACCGGGTACGAAAGTAGAGGAACGGCAGAGAAGAAGTGGTTGGATTGTGTGAAAGATGATAATAATATGAATGTGAGAGGAGTAGATTCAGAGTTGATGGATGATAGGAGTGAGTGGAAGAAGAAAACATGTTCTGCCGATTACATCTAGCATGGGATAAGGGCAGGGAGATGTTGATTACCTTATATATAACCATAAAATAAACTTCTAGTCAAAGGTAAGCAATTACAAACGTTTTCAACACACTTGCTCATAAAGTGGCTCTATGGTCACCGCAATTAGGCACATAATGATACCCATAATCAAACTGTGACTTTTTCATTGCTATAACTCACTAGTGAGTTATAGATTTTTTTTTAAATTTTATTGGTTGAGTAGCTTCGTTACTAAAAAAGTTTTTATTCAAAAAAAAGATCGTGTTCAATAGAACAAATAAATGAATGTTCCTATTGCTTGCTCATTTCATGCAACTTCTTATTTAAATAGATAATTTTAACTCGTACGTGTTTAATAAATAAAACTTTCACTCAAATATAACTTTGTTTTCTCTGTAATAAAAGAAAACTTTAAATTCCCCATTTTTTACGTGGCAGAATAGGCGCAAGCCCTAAGCGCGGAAAATAAATAAAAAAAAACCTCATCCCTTTAGTCTGTGGCCGATCGCAATGCGCGCGCATAGGAAAACTGATTAATTTTTCCCGCCATAGCGAAACATTTTTCACAACGCGTTTTCACTGTTGAAATTATAGTTATTTTATTGTTATTTTATTCACAAGTGTGTTGAAAAACGTCGTATGATACACGTGTGTATTGGTGATTACCGTTCTCGGCTTTTTTAATGGCACCTCGGCGGTAATCACCAATGTACCACACTAGTACCATAATGTACTATTAAAGGTAAATCTTTGTCTTTCCATAGTGCAAGATAGTACGAGTATCTACTAAGAATTTTACTAAAAAAGTATGATGTTTCCATGCATTTTAGAAAACAACATATCGGCCAAAACTACTACTACTAAAATCTACTAATCAGTCGACATTTTTGACATAAACAAAAAACACGATAAGACTCAGTGGCAGAAGTACCTATTTAGCTATATCTAAAGTGGCCTACAATTTGGATTTGCTAACTGTTCACCAAATAGATACATCAATAGTTCAAAAATGGCTCTCATAAATTATTTACAAGGAAACGGAATGAGCGGAAACCAAAAAATCGAAGCCATGTAACCCGCAATCTGCACTATGCGCATGATGGATTGCTGCCGGCCCCAGGAGTACGAGCTTACTGAATGAAATATGTTCTCGGTTAAAATATGTCGGATGAGTAAAACTAGCAGTTCGTCCCAAAATGAGATCTCACGATGTCCCAAAAAAAAACGCATATTGTTTACTGTGACTGAGATATACATTGCAAATACAGTGTAACCTGAACTACAAAGTGATTGAAACTCTTAGAAATGGAAGCTCACGTAATATTGGTGTCTCCAACTACACTGTAGCGCAAAAAATGTTACGAGCATGCGTTCGGACGCTTTCTGCTTGCTTTTTTACACAAAGCTACAAAAATATCCAGTCGCATTCAAATTTAAAATATTCTTCGCTTGATTTTTAATGTGTTTCATATTAGCTTTGACATTTTAGTTTAATTCAGCGGCAGATTCTAAAGAACTTTAGTTTTTAAAACAGCTGCAATGCTGAATACTGATTTTAAAAACCAACTAGTCTCCCGTGATATCGAAGTGTAAGTACATGTCAAGCGACGTGGCTACAGATATACGAAACTTTTGACGGCAAAAAACTCGCTGAAACGCGCTTATGTCACTATTTAGTGACAGAATATCCCTATGATTTAATATGAAAACAGTTCTGAACACCTGGCAAGTTTGTATGAGACAACGATTGCCCCCATAATGCCTAATGATTGTCACTAGTAATTTAAAAACCTTGTGCTCGTACATCGAAATAATTCTAGGACTCAATTCCAGTAAAAACTTATCAGCTGAAACGCAGCTGTATCATAGCTTTTTATTATTTTGAGGTTATTTCGTATTCTACTTCTAAACAACGATCCAATTTCAAAAGGTCAACTATAGATAAAGCGCGATCAAAGTATTTCTATTTGAAGCTACATCATCCTCACGTTAAAAGCTTTTATCTACTCAATTAAGTACATTCCATTTTCATCTCTAAATATACTAATAATAGAAAACAAAGTACAATCACTCAGGAACGTTATAAACGTACGGTGATGGATGGGAGTGGATGAAGCGAAAATAACGAAAAATAATATTCGCTTGAGAGATGACTGGGTTTTGGTGGATGAAGAGTATTGCTTTTTCTGAAATGACCGTTGAAGACATCCGTGTTCCGATTTCAATTTCAAGATTTAAAATGATTAATAGTTTTTTTTTTGAAGTTATACTTTTAATGCGACTTGCAACCAGAGATGGGCATTTTACCGGGAAAATTGAAAATTCCCGGTATTTTGGGTAAAATTCCCGGAAACTTTCCAAAATGGGAATTTTCAAGGGAATTTTCAATTTTCAAGAGTTTTTTGAGGTTTTTAGCTGTGGATCGATTAAAATGTAAACAACAATTGTTATTTGGAGCTATTTAACATGTCTTAATTATTAAAAAAGGAAGAACTACCTGCCTATTTAGTTTTCATTCGAAATCTACATAATCTATACGTACCTACCTCTAAAAGAGGAAGGGGATTATCGTTTGACTAGCGCACTTGAGAGATTCGAATTTTGTCATTTTTTAAACAACGTACTATATCACTTTTATTTTAATAGTTTTTCTTGTGTTATTGTGAGTATTATTGTTAAATTTTGGTGGAATTTTAACCAATAATACTTAGGTCGTAACATAAAGTGTGAGCCATTGGAATAAATGTGTGTAAAGTGATTTTTCTGAATGTGAAAACTCGTTTCAGGTTTTGAAGAGAAAATCCACCATTTTCTCTTCAAAACAAACGACAGCCGACTTGACGAAGACTTGACTTGACTTATAATTTACGCTAAATAAACTAACGTAAGGGAAAAAACATAACGTTAGACTAGGCGGTATGGTTTTAAAACTATAGCCAGCTCCGAGGTGCAAAGAAAAAAAAAATACTCTTGAAAATCGCTCTTGAATCGCTCTTGAAAAAGTAGGTACCACATCGGTATGGTGTTTTTTTAGCGAGTTAGCTTAGTTAGTTTTGTTAGCGAGGCTTCCGTCGATTGGGACCGGTAGGTATAGGGACCGCGGTCCCTTTCGCCGGATTGCTTTAATTTTATTATTTTTCTTCCGGCGAAAGGGACCGCAAACCATCAGTGTTTAGAATTATTTGTGCCTGAAAAACCTTGGAAATAGTTTGAAAATGCACATGCATGGATTTACTAGAGAGTGCAAATGAATTTGATGTGTTGTCCAAGCCAAGAATGCAAGATACATAATATCTACCTAAAGTGCGGAGTGATTAGCAATTTGTCGAGAAGATATCAACACTTTATTGGACCCTTTTGGAGTACTTGCCTCATCAAATGTACCTATACAAAGTTGATTCTTCACTTGCCACCAACCATACCACAATACATGTTGATACTTCAAACTAAGCTACAAAGGTAAGAATGTTTTGGTAAAATTACTCATCTGTGAAGTCAGCAAAACCCTCACTCTAATTACCCACCTTCATCCACAAACCATTTTATAAGTTTATATTCTACAATAAACTATGGGTAAATGTTCTACATTTTTATTTATGGGTAAATATTCTACAATAAACTATGGGTAAAATAAACTATGGTTTAATTTTATTATAATAGATCGCAGTACCTACAGCATGCACACAACTGGCGCCACTGAAAATCAGCGCCTGGGCAGGATATTCACATATCCTGCCCTGGCACCATGCTGAGTGGTGGCCATTTTTGTTATATTATTTTAATTTTAAGTTTCACTATAACATTGTAAATTTTAAAAAAATAACAAAATAAATATTTTTCTTTCTTCTTTCTTTCTTTCTAAATAGGTGATAAGCTCAATGTTGTATAAGTATTTCCTGCTGATTGAACTTTTCTTTATTTCAGGTCTTTGTAACGAATAAGACATTTATATCAGGCGGGCCCTACTACATGCTTGAGGTGCAGAAGTATACATACCTACATCCTATAGGAATAAAGCAGTGCCAATCCTTTTGGATGAGCTCATGATGAGATAAATCAACTCATAGGAAAGTGCACAGAAAAAAACCTTGAGGAAGTTATAGACATCCACACACCTACTTACATAATTATTAATTTTGAATACTTCCTTACTACTAATCAACCAAATTAGCTAGGTACATACTAATATCTTTACAACTTATAAAATTCATTCTAAAATTGTATAAAGCTATCGACCGATCAGTTCAAAACTAACTGTACCATTATGACCAGTATGATATTTCTGAAGGGCTACATATTCCATATTGCAAGTATATCCTACTGATGTTTAATGAAAATGAATTTTGAGATGACTACACTATTGCATTAGGATAAGCATGTAATACCTATACTATTATTATGTAACTTCATGATTAATGAATATAAATGAAACTTATTTTTTTCAGCTTCTTTGTGGATGCATATTGAAGACACCCATCTCAGACCCGTAACCTAACATGCTTGCGGTTGTGAATTACACTTACTACAGAGTAAAGGGTGATACCTATCCATTTTTCAAAGCAAGCTACCACTGTGAGCTGAGATACTAGCAATACACACAATGTATCTACTCAATGTTTGTGACGGGGGTAGTAAGACCAAAACTCTTGAAATAAAATATAAAATAATAATCAACATTGTTTTATTCAGATAAAAAGACTATAACTAAGCTTAGTTTACTAGACGGTTAACAAAAATATGAACCAACTAACAAAGTTTATGTAAGTACTCTTCACATCACTTGTATGAAAACTCTTCAGCCGATGGTGGTATGCAAATACTGAAACAAAATAATATTATAGGTAAGTTTTCTTGAATATGAATTTGTTGTACCTAGCTACATTTCATTCTTAAAAAACCTTTATGTTATTAGTAATATAAAATAGGATTGATTTGTCTGTAGAGAATACAAAAATTAAAAGCTAAGCTTGTAGGCACACCCAAACAATTTGCAAAAAACATTGAAATGTTTTAGTGCCTACCTAAATATTAGGAAATATAGGTAGATACTTTGTATACTTACATCATCATAGGCAAGTTTGTCCTGTCTCATCAGGAGACGGATAGGTACACCTTCCAACATTGTTTTGCGTAAGTATTCATTTCCATCAGTTAGGTTAGGATGTTGGGTGCTAGCTATTTCTATTTAGCATGTACGATAGATAATCTATCTATAGCACCAAAATTGCACTGGCCCAAGAGCATTTAGTGGTAGTTACATTCCTGTAGTTAAAAACAATTTGTTTTATGGGTAGCATGTCACAAAACCATTTATATTGTTACTTTACACAGGGTCTATCTTTTATTGTTCTAGTACCTACGTCATTATCAAGTTTTATAAACCACCTCCTACAATTATCTTATGTACATAGAAATAGAAAAAGAGTTTGATGAAATTGTTTGTTTACAAAGTCGAGACAAAAATTTTTTTTTTTTTTTTGTTAGCTCCTCAGAGCAGGCGATAGTTTTCAAACCATACCGCCTAGTCTTACGTTGTTTTTTTTTCCCTTAAGTTAGTTTGTTTATGTGTTTGTCTTTCGTAAATATTCTTTTATGTAGAAATCATATCAGTTACTGATACACGTCGAGACAAAAACATACATTACCACAGAATACATAGGTACGCAATAAGTTCTTCTTCTTTTTCTTCTCTTCAGTAATGACCTGTGTCCGTCATTTTGACAGACAATTTTGCCAATGTCAAGTGTTAAAATTGTAATAAATAAGTCAAGTCAAGTCATTTGTCAAGTCGACTGTCGTTTGTTTTGAAAAGAAAATGGTGGATTTTCACATTCAGAAAAACCACTTTACACACATTTATTCCAATGGCTCACACTTTATGTTACGACCTAAGTATTATTGGATAAACTTTCACCAAAATTAAACAACAATACTCACAATAACACAAGAAAAACTATTAAAATAAAAGTGCTATTTGTCGTTTCAAAAAATGTCAAAACTCGTGTCCGCAATAAGTTCTACGTACACATTCGACATTTTCTTACTATCTGTCACTGTCAGCCGACTTGACTTGACATATATTATTTAAAATTCATCACTTGACATTGGCAAAATTGTCTGCCGAAATGACGGACACAGGCCATTATTGAAGAGAAGAAGAAGAACAACAAAAGAAGAAGAATCGATTGACCGGTTTTGCGAAATTGTACAGAAGAAGACGAAAAATACAATAGCATTCTTGTTTGATGTCCGATTATTTAATGTCTCAATAGATAGGCACAACTGGACACCTAGTATGAAATATAAAAAATGGAAGGGGTGATAGATAGATAGAAAAATCTTTATTGCACAACTTAAAGTAGGTAGTGTATACAGGCGAACTTAATGCTAAAATAGCATTCTCTACCAGCTAACCTTTGGGTAGTGAGGATAATAATTTATTAGGGTAGTGCGCACATGGCGAGGCAGTATGATTTCATAATTTTAGCCTGCTTTTAATTCTACAACACGTAGGTATTTGATTTCAATAAAATGTGGCCTATGTTTCAATCCGGAAAAAGGGCTTCCGAATGAAATCATTGAAATTGGTCCAGTAGTTACGGCGTGATCCGCGAACAAACAAAAAGATAAACTGACAAACTCGATTTTCGGAATGAGAATAGTTTATTTAGTAAATCTGCACATTTCGTTTAATCATATATTTAATTTTTGTTTTTAGCTTTTTTAGTTTTACCTATATTAGTATAGATAGGTAGATATGTTTTTTGATATCTATACCGATAAAACTAGGTAAGCACCCTGAAACAGTAATACTGACTTTGAAAATCGTTTTTACCCGTGAAAATACTCATAAATAGTTTGCACTTTTATATTATTCGGGTGGCTTTTCGATATGCAAACCGATAAAACTAGGTAAGCACTCAGAAACAGTAATACTTTCTTTGAAAATCGTTTTTTCCCGTGAAAATTCCCAATTTCGGGAATTTTCCCGGAAATTTTCCAAAATAGAATTTTACCGGGTAAAATCATTTGGGAAAATTCCCAGCGCCCATCTCTACTTGCAACTGACAGCGTACAAGGTTGCGTTAAACGGGAAGCGTTAGTCTCGGTCTCTTTCTATTTCCCCGAATAGAAAGAAACAGACTAGCGAGAGTGATCACATACGGAGACCACCAAAAAACGCAAAACACTTCGATAGCGCGTTCTAGGATCCGGACAAACTTAGCAGCGCCATCTAGTTCTGATTTAGGCAACATGAGCATAGAACCTTTTCTAACTAAATAAGTACTGCATATCGGTTAAGTACATAAAAATAAATACTAAATTAATTTCACATTAAACACAGAGCGAGAGTGAATGCGTGGCACTCGAAGTATAACTTCTTCCGCGCGGAGGAACTCCACGCACTGGTTTTTTTTTATTTTCTGTTCTTCTTTTTTTTACTTACTTACAACTTAAAGAAATATAATATTAGGACCTTTTTTACTAAAACTTCTTTATACAGAGTATATGTACGTACAGTTTAGTTCAATGTCTTGTAGAACTAGTAAGTCTAGTATTCAACCGGACGTGGCCACTATATCTTATTGCATGGAAGTCACGTTTGGTAACTGTACTTTTATTTTAAAAATAAAATAAAAAGAGCTACTCCTAAAAGTAATGAGCGTTTTCCGTCGGAAGTCATTTTATCACAACAGCTAAAGGAAAACATACACTTTGTACGTGAGAATCGTTTTAAAAGCTTCATAAAGTTGTTGCAATGAAATAAAAGTCTTGAAAACTGCGCCAAATAAGCACTGGGTTTTATTCGTGCTGACAAACAGAAGGTGCCGCTTTTTGTCCCATATGTTACTTTATACAGAGAACTACAAAATAAAACTTAAAAATTTATTTATTCACAAAGAAAATTACAACTAATACAGTATTTACAATATTTACAAAATACACATGGAACAGTTGAGCTATCTACAAACCGTTGCAAACGATTTATAGATAGCTCAACTGGTCCAAATCAGTACCAATCGGAAGCGTGCCCAAGACACTGGCTGCATTGCCGCGCTGAATAGCAATGCTGATACGCTGGCCTAGATAATCACCAGCCCTCGGGTCACGCGTCGCTTCGACTAGACGCCCTGAAAGAATTTTGAAAACCCGGAGGGCCTCGGTACCCCACGGACCTAGAGTCTCGACCCCAAGAGGCACAAATGTGTAGGCCCTATCGAGACCTGCATACTTGCGCCTCTTGTGGTCCTCGGCCAAATCTGCCGCCGCACCAGCCTCAACGGAAAATGAAAAATGAAAAAATATAATATTATTCAGTTAGGGGCATGCGCACCAGGCAGCCAAACAAGCGGTTTGTGGATTCTCGGTCTACTATAAACATTTGACAGTGAATGGCTTTTGTGCTAAATGTGTAATGTCCAAGAATATATATTTATTATTATTATTATACATACAGTCCATCATTTTAGCAAACGTACGAAATAAGTCGCTTAGTGCGTGTTTTGTTTGAGAAATAACTGTTAGAGGTAGACCACTAACAATTAGATACATACGAGTACGTAGGTACATTTACAGATACATAAAATAAAAATAAAATTAATCAACATTATGTAAGTAGAGTAGGTAGGAAGGACCTTATTTCTATTCCCGTAATTTTATATACTTGTAGGTAGTATCTGTGTAGGTAGGTAGGTACTTTACTTGGTGTTCGTTTTGTCTAACGTATTTACTCTAAGCATTTCCGTGACAGTAGTCAATTTTCACATTATAAGTGAGCAAGGTGCTCATAGATAATGCTCAAAATCAAATGCCAGCTGTAAGCTATAATCGTGACATTTTGTTTGAACAGCATGTCAATCATTCATGTTACGTTACCAATAATAATGCATGTTCTGTCGAACCATAATTTGCGATTGACTGTTTCCATACTGCAAACGACACGACACCACGATATCGTCAAAAACTTGCGAGTCTACTAGCGCGTGCACACTATGCCCATGCCGCTGCCGGCATGAATGCCGCGATTAATTCCGGAGTGATTGCCACAGCAACATCGCCTTTATTCTTATACCGCGTTCACACATGCCCATGCCCATGCCGCTGCCGGAATTATTGCCGCGATTAATTCCGGAATTATTGCCACAGCAACATCGCCAAGTTCATGCCCTAGCTTCTTGGTGAGAATAAAGGCGATTTTGCTATGGCAATAAGTCCGCGGCATGAATGCCGGCAGCAGCAATGGCATAGTGTGAACGGGGTATGTGATGCGCACGCGAGATATTTTTGTCGTCTCGTTCTGTCAATCTGAAAGCATTTTGTGCTATTTAATGAGTTATTGCATCATCTGTGGTAATGTTGTCGACAAAACGCGTTTTTGAATATTCAATTTTTGACACTTCTGACTATTATCTTGACCTCAAAGAAGTACGTCGAGTAATAGTCACACAGAAGTATCAAAAGTTGATAATAAGCGAGCTCATTTTGTCGACAACATTACCACTGGCAATGCATTAGTTCAGAAAATGGTGCAAAATGGCTTCATTTGACAGTACGAGTCGCAAAAATATATCTCGTTTGCGCATGCTAGCCCCGCTGATGTCCATACATTTACTAGACGCTTTCACACCATGTCAATGTTGAACAACGGTAGGTATGATTACTCGAGCCACTGCCGTATATCGACGATGTCGTGTCGGTATCGGGGAGTGTGAAAACGCTTATTGGCAGTCTGCTTCAACCATTTTCGATGTGGATTGTTTACTAACAAAACAATCACAGAGGTATTTTAGAACGTTTTCGTCTAAACTAAACAAACGTCATCGCTAGCAATATGTAGTATACCTACTTAGAGCAAATATAAAGTAACTTCACTTCACATTCCCTAGAGAATAAATAAATAAATAATATACTTGGACATTACACACAACGCCCTCTAGTCCCAAACTAAGCAGAGCTTGTTCTATGGAAACTAGATTGCTGATATAATACTTATATACCTACTTTTTTTTGTAAATACATACTTAAAATACATAGTAACACCCAGCCACAGAACAAACATATATGTTTGTTCTCGGTGGGGATCGAACCCACGACCCACAGCACGGAAAGCAGGGCTACTACCGACTGAGCCATGACGCCTGACAAAGTGAAGTACTTTTCCCATTTCTCTAGGGAATCTTTTCAAACTGATGTTTTCTAGTTGAAAACTATCACTTGATAAGTATTATTAGATTCAAAATGTTTTGGTAATGAGATATCAAGATTTTGACTTAAAAATTTACTTTCTGAGAACTTCTACGTAAAGCTAATTAATAAGAAATAGAGAAAATATTTTTTCTAAAGCTATCAAAAACCAAAGGCGCCTGCAAATGGCATCGTCTTAACGAATTTACCTGTAAGTGAAGTTTTATCATAATTACACGGGCGCTTAGTCCGAAGAAATTAGTAATTAGGTACCTATTGGGGTTATTCTCCATTTAGTCTTATGAATAAAGTATTAAATTTTCCTTACAATCATTTAACATTTACTTGTAATAATCTTGTCTTATTTGTTGGCCAGTTTTTACCTACTACTTGTACAATTGTAAATAAAGAGGTAGACACTTCGTTCATCTTTATAAAATTGCTAAAACATTTAGCGGTCATTAGGAATCACCAGATCAGTCACCATTCTTTTTCAAACTTATTCACATAAAAAGTATGAATTCCATTGTTCGCACCAGATATTCGCCTCTTATGGGATATTTTTCTGTAACGGTTTCAAACGGCCACTTGAACAAAGCTTCAGGCAACAGGTTTGCTATAATTATTCAGTCCGTCAAGCATGAAATCCATACACAATACTAACGCTTCACTATTCGATAATTTAATGCAAATTCGACTCTACTTACATACCTCTATAGGGCTCTATTCACCTTGTTCAAGCGTAGCTTCCGGATGTAAAACTGCATTGTTTACCAGGTTTTGGCCAGGTAGGTACTTATTGAATTTTAATGGAATTTTAATTAGATTTTTCGCGTCCACACCAATGGTTCTAGAAAAATTGTTCATACCTACCTAATGACTGTTCATAGTACCTATTCATTATTGACAGCGCCTTCTACCCCCCAAAATTCTGCGAGGATGGTCCTATATAAAATACCCTGATGAAAAGGCCAATAGGTAGTACGTGGTAGTTTTTTGTTTTACGTACGAGTACTCATAGTAATGTCATTCAATGCTTATTCAAAACAGAATAAAACTACAAGAGCACACTATGCATTTCAAAGCATTTTATTCATAAAATGAATATGGTACGCACGAACAAGCAAATAAAGCCACTTATGTATCTCTGTGCCGCGTGGAGTGAATTTTTGAAGCGCTTACGTATTTTGTTCGGTTATATCTAACTGATATAGGTATATTCTATGAAGAATCCGCTTGGTTTGACCTTGACTAGGATGCAGACGAACATTATGTCAAGGCCTTTCGTTAGTCCCAGTATTGCACCGCATCCATCACTCAAGCGTCAGGAGAAAAGTTTTACGTAAGTACATTCAGTGGAAAATTCTAGACTCTACTTGAGCGTAGTAGGTACCTTTGGAAGAATCGAATTGTGTATCTTCTAAAGTGACAACGTGACCAGAGTTTTGTGACAAAGGTGTAGTAGAAAACGTTTATTTATACCATTCCCTCTCTAAAAAGCTTATTTTATTCACTGAAAACAGTGAATAAAAAGTACTTGTGTTTGAATTTAGAACACACTAATATATTTGACCTCCATCTAATTATTGTTTTGGTTCAGGATTCTATCACTTGAATCCCTTTGGTCGTGATTCAGTCGTTAGAATCCTTCACTTGCTCGTGATTCATTTATGGCCCTCGCTTTAAATTCGTCTTTTATTCACTAGTTGCATAATATACTATTTTATAATACCATAGCTTTACTTTAGCCTCTCAAGCGTAAAGCGTTTTTTAAATCACTAGGAATGCAACGTCTTTCAAAATAGCTGTACAAGAAGTGGCACTTAGAACAAAACCGGAACTCCTGAGCTTCCACGACTCGCAGAAAAGTATAATGCAATCTCTGAAAATGGAAATATTATGCTGTAGAAAATTGTGAATATTTTTAAATAATATATGGTGGAACTACCAGTAACTTTATGTTTTCTGTATAATACTAAAACACAAAAAATATTCATGGTTCGTAGTTCTAGATGGAAACTTTGGTAACTCAAAAAACCTAAATTTTTCCGAAATTTTAGTTAACTCATTTTAGCTATCAGAGATAAAAAGCTACTAACTCAATTCAGGATTTTTTTGAGTTAGCGGGGTTTTTATCTAGACGGGTGCTAAATATATTTTAGTGTTTTACGGGATGATGCAATGCCTGGGACATAATTTTTAGAAGTTTTCTAGAAACCTGTGTATGTACCTAAGCATATCACTGCAGACTAATACAATGTAAAGCTGATTATGTGACACGGGTTGGATGAAAATAGTTAGTACTAGCCGTCGCCCGCGGCGTTGCTTGCGTTCTACCCTTTAGAGTGTGACGTTTCAAAATTCCTTTCTTAGTGCACCCCTACACTATATAAGGATACTGCCCTCCAAATTTCATACCTCTAGGACTTATAGTTTAGGCTGTGCGTTGATTCTCTGTCAGCTTCAAAAGAGTTTTATAAATATTGATGATGATGATGATTGATGAAAAAACCCACAAATCAAAATCCACTATCAATAAAAAATACCTACACATTTTGATCTAAAAATAAACTATCTATTATCATCATCTGTATCCTAATATTGATCATAAAAAATGAACTCCATCACTTCAAAATAATTCGGTATTTTTCACAAGAAAATCTCGTGATACATCGCTTTATATTTTGTTTGATTTCTATACTACGTAACTGATGTTCTAAATTTGCATATAGACTACCTTTCTGCCCTTAAAAATGTAGGGCGTAGGGCAGGGTAGAAGATAGGTATGGGTATGTTATTTTTTATTAGGAGACTTTTTATACAGCAAATATTGTTTGAGGTAGTTAGAGTTCTAAACAAAAATACCGTTGAGTACGAATCACTTTGTCACAACTGACCCAATGGATATTTATGTCAATGAGGGTAGTTTTTGGTAGGTAAATAGAGTAATTTTAGGTAGTATTTTTTAAAATCAATGTCGTTTTGGGGTGTTTTAGGCGCTATTTCTTAATGTGACTTATTAGCCGTACAACTATACTCTGATGTTGTATGTCGAATATTAACATTGATAAGATAAATATATATTTTTTAACAATACTTGACCGACTAAACCTTTTATACACTCTTAATATGACGGTTCCCGTTTCTGAGCGACTCAAAAATAAATATAGAACTCTCTATAACTTTGGACGCCCTGAGAAAATATTCAACTTTGCAGGAAACTTTGCACGAGGGCAAAGTTGAAATGTTAGGGGTATTAACTGAATGTTTATTATAAAGTTTTCATATGATGCTATAATGGAAAGCATGCAAAGTATTTATAAGTATTAACCCAACATAAAGACAGATTGTTAATGTATAAAAAACCTTAAGTAATACTTTTGTCTGCTGTTGTACCGTTCATTGACGACGTAGTAACTATTCGGTAATCAACATCGGGGACAGGTCAGTATGGGGTCAGGCCAGACTAAACCTAAACTTGCAGCAATGTCATAATGTTTGACAATCGCAGAGACAAGTAAATGACTCGACTTGACGAAAGTACTATAATAAAAGAAGAAGAAATAAACACCGGCTTAGTTTTTTTGCTTAGTTTGTTGGCTCATTCCAGTTTTCCCCTGCGTGAGTCCCCTGCATGGGGGATTTCAGAAACTATAGTCCAACAATCCTTTTAGCGACCCCTGTGACTGCCGGCAGGGGAAAAGTGGAATAAAATTCCAGAAATCCCCGTAGGGGTGGTGTGTTAGGTCCAAGAATATTTATTTATTTATACTTAGCAAAAATGTATGGAACACCTTCTAGTCCTGAACCGAGCTTGTACTATGGAAATTAGATTGCAGATAATATGGGTTTTTGAAGTGATTTTTTTACGTGCCGATTATGTAGTTTAGCACAAAAAAACTATAAAAAAACCTGTAATTGTACGTACATCGCTTTAACAAAAACAAAAATGTCTCCAACAATAAATTGGTCGTTTGAATGGTTCCAGTAATTGGTCTGCCGGCAATTATTTTTGACATTGACGTCTAGATACTCTACTATTATTAAATAAGTTTTTTCTTTAGCATTTCGCTTGTTAAATTATACTGTATTAGATCAATTTCACTAGACATTTTTAATAAAAGTTTCTAAGTAGTTATACTTGAAAAATATATTCTCATCGAATAAAGTTCTGCGAATTACTTAGTGAAAAAATTTATAACGAAAAACTTCATAGTATACTATGAAGTTTTTCGTTATAAATTTTTTATTCCCGAAGGATATTCTCTTAGTAAGTACCTATTATAATAGGTACTTACTAAGAGAATATCCTTCGGGTTTCTTCTTCAAGCTGCTAATATATTGTTTACTGTCAATTTATTTTTCAGGGATCATTCAATCGCAATAATTAAGCTAAAAACAAAGCAATAATGAAGGATAAAATAGAGAATTGAGATATTTCTCCTTTTTTGAAGTCGGGTTTAAAAGTGTTTTTATTACCATGACCACAGATCATATTATTATAATACCTACTACACCCATGACTAAACAAAAATAGTATCTAAATAATTTAAAAAATCATTTTAATTTGACTCGAAAACCTCGCTCGCTTTGCTCACACTTTCAGTAATTACAATGCAAACTCTCCTTCCTAATAAAATTGTCATAAAGGATATATCAACTCTTTATGGTGATGTGTCATGTCACATATACGTCACATGTGTCATTTGTCAGTGTCAGGGATGAGGTTTCGCTGCTCCACTGCGTCCCATCTTATCTCAGTCGGAAAATAACAAAATATTGTGTCGTGAGTTCGCAGAAATGTTGTATTAATGTATTTTTGGACCACTCATTTTCGTAATAAGGACTCTTTTAAGAGGCCGTACTAGCAATAAACAATATAGTTTTACCTTTAGTTTTGATAGTTCTTCTTCTTCTCTTCATTAATGGCCTCTGTCCGTCATTTCGACACACAATTTTGCCAATGTCAAGTGATATAATTGTAATAATACAAGTCAAGTCAAGTCATTTGTCAAGTCGGCTGTCGTTTGTTTTGAAAAGAAAATGGTGGATTTTCTCTTCAAAACTTAACACGAATTTTCAAAATCAGAAAAACCACTTTTCACACATTTATTCCAATGGCTAAAACTTTATGTTACGACCTAAGTATTATTGGTTAAAATTCCACCAAAATTAAACAATAATACTCACAATAACACAAGAAAAACTATTAAAATAAAAATGCTATGTGTCGTTTCAAAAATGTCAAAACTCGTGTCCATAAGGACTTTTATAAGAGGCCGTACTAGCAATAAACAATATTAACCTTTAGTTTTGATAGTTTCAATGACAGTTGCTGTCGCTGGATCGTTCATTATGACGCTGTCAAATTTGTCTGTCAAAAGTACGGACAGAGGCCATAAATAAAGGAAAAAAAAGAGATCATAGTCTGACCTGAAATAATACTTACCTATCTGTCATTATTTCACACTAGCTTTCGCCCGCAACTTCGTTCGCGTCCCGTTGAATCCCGTTGATTTTCCGGGATAAAAAGTAGCCTATGTGTTAATCCAAGTCACGGAAAATATATATTCCAACTTTCATCCAAATCAAATCAGTAGTTTTTGCGTGAAAGAGGAATAAACAGATATACATCCTCACAAATTTTCGCGTTTATAATATTTATATTTGGTATTTACATATTGTGCTTGATAAAATCAATCAAGCTTTATAACTATCGGCTTCTTACGGCCGAGTAGCCATATCTATAGCTAGGTCACAGGTAGGACTATAAATACGAGCTAAGGTCATGTTCACACGGTCAGTTGGACATAGTGACATGACCATGAAGAAGGTGAATGTCGTTGCATTAAAATGTATTTTTTGACTTGGATGCGAGGTGAAATCCAGGTTATTGGAAATATCTTTTTACCCGACTGCGCGGAGGAAATAGAGGGTTATCTATATCTATACTATTATACAACTAAAAAGGCCAAAAACTAAAATTAAAGATATAGATCGTTGTCCGTGAATATTTTTATTTTTTATTTATTTAGATAAACTAAATAGACGCTATTTATGCTTTATCTTAAGTGATGTTAGTAGAAACATTTTTATTATTATAACTATTCCAGTTAGAGCACCAAGCTTAAATACAAATCGATGCTCTAAGTGAATTAGCATAGCTGTTTTAACGATAAGTGCCCAAAAACTGGGTGCTCTAAGTAGAATTCCTCTTTAAGAGGGATGGGGTGATTAATCTAAAGACAACACAGTATTTTTATTAGACTTTGCTTTTATTCTAGGTAAATCAATGCGTTATTATAGGCAGAGGTTACCGCTTAACATAGGGCGGGTCATCACATACGTACGTAGGTACAAAATAAACCACATCTGTGTCAAACACCAACGAAACATTTTTAAGGATCAAAAGCGAGTTTTTACAAACGAAACTGCGCAGTGAAAAATTCAATAGATTTTTGAAATCTGAGGAAAAACCTTGAACTAATAACTAACCTACTTTTTTGCAATATCAAACCCAATGACGAAGTAAAACTCAGGAATGGAATTATTAATTTTGAAATGTATCGCGGCTCACTGCTCGGAACTGCATTGGCATAGTAAAGTGCATAAAGTGGTACAACTGATTAATTTTTATGACCTACCCAAGTAAGTGGAAGTAACAATGCGTAGGTCCTGTAGCTGGCAATCGATGGAGACAAAGGTTCTTGAGTGCGACGATGAAATAGAAGGCAAAGCGTAGGAGGACCCCCAACCGTTGGACGACATTGGTATGATCGAGTGCTAAGGGGGCTCAAGTGCTAAATTAATCAAGCCTCCCCCCCACCAAAAAATTTTCATGACTACCCAAGAATGATTCAAAATAACTGGATCAAGGCTTCCTTGAAGCAGAATCCTTGATCTGCTTCAAATTCAAATTCAAATATATTTATTTCTCTCATACTATTAACTAGGGTAATATAAAGTTGTAACCTTATATCTAAAAAATAGACTAAGGTGGTTAAATGAGAGCTGGCGCCCAAAAGGTTTAGTGATAAAACCTGTGTAGTGGGACACCTCTGTAGATTAGAAAACGCAAGGTGGACAAAACGTGTGACAGAGTGGTTGCCACGGGAAGGGAAACGGAAACAAGGAAGACCAAGAAGGAGGTGGAGGGACATCTTCACGCAACGACATGGACCGGATTGGATGAGAAAGGCGAGGGAAAGCGACGAATGGAGGATTTTAGGGGAGGCCTACGCTGAGGCGACTACTGCTGAAGAGGAAATAGTTTAAGATAGTAATAAGAGTATAAAAGTGAAGTACCTAGTTAGTTTACCTGTACCTATGTTAAGTAGTAGAAATAAAGGCCTTTTTTTTTTTTTTTTTTTTTTTATAGTGGGACACCTTCCCCGGCCTCGATGCATTGTGAAGCTTCAAAAGTTATTGTGCACTTTTGATCTACCTATCTAAATTCTCCTACTGTGTATTGTACTATGTACCACACGGTCTTGCGAGAAGTACCGTGCTCAGAATAATCTGAACCGTGAGTTTAATTAAAATTTTATTTAAATTAACGCTTTTGTTCGTGAAGGATTAGGATTTGTGTCTGAACGAAATTAAAATATAGGCGTATTTTAAGCTGGTATTAAAAATGGGGGAAGTTCAGAGTTTTTTTTAATACTCTTTGAATGAGATTCTATTTTAGAATTAAGCATATACTACTAGAATAGAAACCCAGTAGGTTCTTTGGTATTTTTTTTATAATCCCCAAATATTAAACCACAGATTAGGTAGGTACTTAGTAACTTGGTTCATAATTTGAAATTATTTTTTAGGTAAAAGATCATTGATCATTTATGGCAACTCTTCTCTCGGCTTACCAATGAAAATCACTATAATATGCACAGTCTGCAATATAAGTCGATTAACAAACTAAGCTTCTAAAATCTAAGTAGGTAGGTAAATGCAAAAATTTTATAAGCAGTTTTATCACTGACATTGGTATATATATAAAAATCTACCTAAACTTTTGAAAAAGTTATACTAATAACCAAAAGCTCACAAAACTTATTTGGAATCTTAAATGTTTAATTAGCTGTTGCTGATTGTACCTCTTGAAGAAATCTGGACCAAATAATACATTTAATAACCATATTAGTAGCACAGATCATAATAATACTATACGTAGTAGTAAACACAAGTATTAGGTGACATCATCATCATCATCATCATCAATCATCAGTCATCAATATATATAAAACTCTTTTGAAGCTGACAGAGAATCAACGCAAAGCCTAAACTATAAGTCCTAGAGGTATGAAATTTGGAGGGTAGGATCCTTATATAGTGTAGGGGCGCGCTAAGAAAGGAATTTTGAAAAGTCGCACTCTAAAGGGTCTAGAACGCGAGCAACGCCGCGCGCGACGGCTAGTAAATAATACGAATCTACTCAACTCGATATCAATCGAAGTCAATCTCCAATGACATTTAGTACAATCTCGAGATGCGTATCTCGATTGATAGTTTCGCCTTTGATGCGAGATGCCTTTGACGGATCACGTTGCAAAGAGTGCGCCTTGTCTTCGAATGAAAGTGCTGTGCTGAAGGGTTCATCAGACAAATGGTGATATGAATCTTTTGTTTTATCCTCCACTAGGTGCCGCCCGCGACTTCGTTCGCGTCCCGTGTGATCCCGTTGATTTTCCGGGATAAAAAGTAGCCTATGTGTTAATCCAGGTTGCGGACAATATATATTCCAAGTTTCATCCAAATCAGATCAGTAGTTTTTACGTGAAAAAGTAACATACATCCATCCATCCATCAGGCTTCTTCAGGCTGATGATAGTGATGTACGATTACTGTATTTTTAGAACTTTGCTGCAACATATTTTCTAAATGGTCATATTTCCGGTTAAAGTTGTTTTACTGCGAAGATTAAAACAATTTATGAGACATTTTAAAAGTATGAGTTTAATTAATTGTCTGAAAAAATGCCAACTCGGTCAACTTTAGCAAAAAATTATACAAAAAAGGAATCTAGAAAAAGGAATAGATACTTTTTTTTTTTTTTTCATTGGCGTCGCCCCAATAGCTACTTAAAAATCTTAAAGCTTAAAAAGCTATCCATAGATATATTTTATTTTTTTATTCCTTGATATTCTAAAAAAAAAACTTTCCTTAAAAATATTATTATTCTAATAGCATGTTATTTTTTTTTTTTTTTTTTTTTATGTTATAACTAGCAGACGAGCAGGCTACTAAGTTTTAGATTATTTTTAGCTAAGTCACTGTCGACAATAAAAAACCAATCGAGTGTTTTAATTAGAAGAAGCCATTGACTCCCGAAACACAGTTTATACATGATCCTAGGATTCAAATACTACCCATTTTGTAACATTTTTTATGTAAAAGTAAACACATTTTCATTTTATTTTACCAACACATTTGATATGCTCTTATTTTTCAGTAGGTATATATTGCTCAAGAGATTTCATACGAAACTTTGAAAATTATGAAAAATAGAGCATTTATTCATATTTATCCCGGAAGAATACTCTGGGATACATAAAGCCCCTAGCTTTCCACGGCTTATCATATTTGAAAAAAAAACGGGCATTTTTGTGTTGTTTCTACTTTTTCACATTTCAATGTATCATTTTACAGAAAACTGTTTGTCTACTCAGTTGTTAAAAAAAAACACTGGATAAAGGACAGGATTTCTTTCCTATGAATAGTCAAAATAATCAAAGGGGCATTTTGTGACTAACCCTAATTATAAAGTCTATCTATTCTGTGCTGTGACGTTTTAATCTTATTAATTCTATGTAACTGTTCACAATTTGTGGCATTTTAATAAAAAAAAGTCGGCGTGGTGCGTTTAAGTATACAGAGGTTTTATTAAGTTGGCGATGTGTACCTACTGTGTGAAAGTTTAAAAAGTCGGCTAAGCTCTATAGTTGTCTACTAAATCTTTTAAAATACTATGCAAAATTACTACGCTATCGAATTAAGAGCCCTGTAAAGTTAGCTGTAAGAATGACAATAAATATTTTAAACTATGTTTTTGTGAATTTAGGGTTTTTACTAAGGATTTTTTACACTAATAGAAGATCATGTTTTTAGATATAATATTATAGAACATATTTTTTTCTCACCTTTGTTTATAGCGAAGGGTTCATTGAATAATAATATTATAAATGAACTTAATCAATAAAATGATCTGCAAGTTATTGCTACGATAATGATTTTAGTTTTGTCGTAAAAAGGAAGAAAGTATTATTACAAAAGTTAGTTTTACAATACATTTGAGTCGAGAAATATATTCTATATCGTTAAAAGCCTGAACGAGCAATGAAAAAATAATGATTATAATAAAAAATATGGCTTCAATCTCGTGATTGCAAAGTTTTTGCTAGAGCAGTGGAATACAATGTCTATTATGGTGGATTGTACGAGTAGTGAAATGTAAAATAACAAAATATTTCGTAATACAGGGAACATTTTTTGATTTGACTGTTACATCTGAGCGCTGAGTGCATCAGGGACACGTTAAACTGTCAGTCCCCGCTCTACCAGTCGGCCATGACGGAGGCCTTAAGGCAGCCTAAAAACCTCGTCACCAGAGTTGGCCACTAACTCATACGTGTTTGCTTGCTTGGTTTAATTTTTTTTTCCCACCCAACTAACCTATCTATAATATTCTTCGTTGAGTAGAACTGTCACTGAGGTTCACCATAAAGATTTTTGAAAGTATATCCTTCCCATAAAACCTAATACCGCATTCACACTATGCCCATGTCACTGCAAGGGCAAGAACATGGGCCGAGAGCCGGGACGGAGGCATTATCGTGTTCACACTATGCTCGTGCCCACTTCCCTGCCCAAGTCCCTGCCGACTGCGGCATAGTGTGAACGCAACATAACAAACTTTGATTTTGCTTCCTCCCACTGTACTTAGTGCTGTGTGTATTTCAGGGAGCTTATACTCTGCACTGTGACGTAACATTTGCATTGTCTCCTAATCCTGTTATTCTTATCCGAGCTTATTCGTTTTTGATAATTAGAGCGAAAAGTGCAAACGCAAACCAGAGAAGGCACTGTGTGAAAATGTCCACGAATATTTATATTTAATTCTCTCTGAGACTAAATTAAAACGAATTAGTAAGTTAACTTAAAAGCGCTTTAGAAAAAAAAATGAAAACGTGGTGATGTTTTTTTTTTGGCAGCCAAATGCTTAGCTATATAAGCTCACTAAAAAAAAATGTTCATGATTTTAGTTTTTTTTTTTACTTTTGACTTTTTAATTATTAGTTATGTCACAGATCTATGGTATCTAGATTTATAGACCTCAGTAGAACGTTGTGTCTGGAATCTCCTGCAAATTGTTCGTTCAAAAATGTTTTGTAAAAGGAAATACCTACATATTTTTTCAAGCTAGCTATTGAAATTGACGGTTGCATCATGCCTTTGACACTCAAAGCTTTGAGAGACAGCATTTTGTGAAAGAGGATCGTTCAGTTTATTTATGTTGTATTTATTATCAAAGGTTTATTTGTGCCAAGGTCAAGGTCATCAGCAGGCGTTTTTAATTAAAAAATAAAAACTAATGATACGGGGTCACCATTGTCCTCAATGTATTTGCTAAAATATATGTGGCTGATTGTGGCTACATCAAATTTTATTAATAAGTCATACATTTATGATATTAGTTAATAAAAATATCCTAGTTTAACTTTTAAATAATATTTAGCAAACTCATCTTTTGCACTGCACAAACCTTTTATTCTATATTCTGAAAATGTATTTTTTTTTGTATATTATACTTCGTTGCTTAGGTAGGTATTCCTGTTGCAAAAATATGTACAGAATACTGTACACTTTGTACAGGCAACGACTGTTTATTAAAGTTAGGTTTATCCAAATGCAATAAATACCTGGCAGTTGCTCGTTCAAAACCGTACCGTCTTCTTCAGAATCATTTTATCATCGAACCAATTGCATTTTCAAAACCACTACCCTGCCTCTGTCAAATACCACATAACGTGCTCACAAACACTGGCCACTTGGCAAAAAAAACACTGGGCGAGTCGAGAAAAAAGTTTGGTTTAAAATTTCGATTCTGAATTCAAACCGCTGTCATTTCGAGTGTGCGCGTCGGGCGTGCGTCTTTCGCGAAGGGACAAAGTGAACTAGGGGTGGGAGCGACCGGGTTGGACCGAGGCGTGCGCAACACTGTTGAGCTAAGGCAAGACCTCTTATGTCAACATGAGACGAAATGTCGTGGGGGTGGACCACAGTGGACGATTGGACAATCGCTTTCCGTGGCAGCCAAGTAGGTGTTTGTGTACATAATTTAGGTGTTCTGTATTTAAAAAGCTGCAGGCACCTCATTTTTATTGAAATACTTATATTTTTTGTTGTATGTGGGATTATTTGCACAGATTTTAAAATGAAACAGTCTTACGCATATGAGTGCTAGTAGTATCCTAGTAGGCTAGGCAGAATATGGAATTTTTGGGAATCTAGTACATAATCTAGATTTTTTATTTATATCTAAGCGAGGCAGTAAAGGTTACTACTTTATTTTATTAAATTTAAAATTAAAATTCAGTATACAATGCGAATTAATTTATCTAGCTGAACAGACTGGAGCAATATAACTAAAACCATGCAAAAACATGCTTTCATTTTGTTTTAGTGATCTAACCATAAATAGTGCACCTGGAAATGACCTAGGTGAATCAAGTCTAGTAAAAGTGTACCCGGATGATTTGCCCCCGGTGAATTAAGTATACCGCCCCAAAATGATACCAAATCCGAACAATCGAAACAATTTCTGAACTAGATAGCGACCTCTTTACAACTGATTCGCATTGACTTTACAGATCGTGATGTTTTTTAATTTAACTACTTTTCTTTCTGAGATACAGGGTGGCGCTGCATGTGAGATATTCAATTGTAACACAATGACATGTTTGTTACTACATTCTTAGCCACTAACACTGACTCTGTATATATTGTGTCAATATTTTACCTATTAATCTATATCTAAAAATCTAAATTTTTCTATAAATCGCTCCCTAGCGATAAGACCGCCCATTGTACGTAATATAATGTAATTTAGTCTGTCTCGCTTATTAGTTTGTAAGGTGTACCTACGTACAATAAAGTATTTTCATTCATTCATTCATTCATTTTAATTGATATTCATGAGTATGTTGTAAATATTGTGAATATTGTAAATACTGTACCTATTAGTTGTAATTTTCTTTGTGAATAAACTTCCTTATTAATATTATTTTGAATGGAAAATACTTTTTTTTAACCTGAATGTGATCAGTATAGCATTACCTGTGGTATAACTTAGCTCACTTATAGTATTATCTAGTGTTAGCTTTTACTAGTGTTTTAGTCTTGAGAAAAAATAAAAACAAAAAAGAGATAAATCATTTTATTTATATTAACTAAAAAAACGTTTTTTTTAAAGTATGTTTGCCTGTATCTACCCTTGTGTCCATATTAATGTCACCATTGTAACTTCAGGCTGTATAAAGTGTATAAGTGTATATCGCTCGCTCTTTTATAACTCTAGTCTATGGATAAAATTGTGCTGGCATAGAATTTTATTGATAAAGTAAAGTTTTTAATCTTGGAGGTATTTTGAGTTAGAAATAATATTTTTTTTACTCTTTTAGTCAGCTTTTTATTTGGAAATGTAATTTTCTCCTTGGCTTGCTGAAAAAGTATCGATATTTTTTCTCAACATTATCGACGTTGACACTGATATTTTTATAAATATCGATACATCGACATATCGATATTTTATTTAACTTTCGACATCCCTATTCTGATTCCAGTTAACTTGTTATTTGTTATCTGAAACGCAGCTAAACCGTAGCTTTTCATCTGTTTTTAGATTATTTTGACAAGCTGAAGATTGATCAAACCATAGTTGGAAATGAATAGAATGTTAACCGTTGTAAATTAGTCGAATTGAGCCCTTGGTATATTTATTTAGCTTCACTTTGTCTGCGCGTAGGTTATGAGTTCAATTCCTACCCTGGACAGATATTTTATGTTATTTTATTACACGGTTGTTCTGTGTCTGGGTTGTTTATAACCGATTGTATAAGCAAAACAATATTATACAATTGCTTATTGTGTTCAAGATTTTGATGAAAAACTAATATTTATCATGTAGAGTGTTATATAAGTTAAACATTTACTATGAATAATAACAGCCCGACATAACGTAATAATGTTTGTTTTTTCCGAAGAGCGTGCCTTATCGTCTACAAAAGTATTTTGGGAATTGTTCTTCAATAAGCCTTAAACGATTCTGTACGAACAAACGATTCAGAACAATATTATTAGACATTTAGTAGTAACTTTTCGCGAAAGATTCTTTCGGGGACATCTAGTAAGGTAAACCACGAGTTTAGAACTGATATTTAGTCCTATTGGAGACATCTTTGTGTACCAGTCGATTTACCTGACATGGCAATATGTCGTTTTGGAAGTTCTACCTGTTTTAACTTGTTCTACGTTTTTAATTCTGGACGTTTTACTGGACGGTCATTTTACTTAGAGTGTCATTCATCTCTCAATCGTGTTATTCTAGATTTTCCTTCTGACACAGACCGTTATATTTTGTCTATCTTAAATTCAGTCGCCTATAAAACTATCCTACAATAGATCTAGTGTTTAAAATATAGAATTGAATACAAAAATTGCAATTTTCCAAATCGGTTCGCAATTCCCAACTGCTGCGGCCGCGTCGCTTCCGCAATCGCGGACGTCAAAATTAGAGTTTGGTGCAAGTTAGCAAACTATAACGCAGATAATACTTGCTTGTTTTAGAATTTTAGTACTATTTTACAGATTGTCCTGTATGCGTATCGTTGTCTAATAAAAACCTACCAGGTGTAAGCCTGGTTACTATAGTTGGATGTTACTATGTATCTTAAGTACCTATATAATATTTCCAAAAAAATTATATAAGTATTCTATCAGCAATCTAGTTCCCATAGTACAAGCTTTTCTTAGTTTGGGACTAGAGAGCGGTGTGTGATATGTCCAAGAGTATTTATTATTACTTACCATCAGGTGAGATTGTGACTAAAGGGCATTCTATCTCATATAAAAAAGCTACACGTACATTATAATTTACCTCCAAGACAATTATAAACGTAAAGTACTTAGCTTACAGCGCTTGGTGATAAAATATATACAAGTTTAGATTTTTACTATGAAAAAAAAAAGAAAAAAAGGTTAGTTATTATGCGTAACTTAATATAATATATTACCTAAAGCTTTCGCTTTGTGAGTTCTATCAAAGCGAAATATGCATTTATTTTGTAAAATTATAAGTAACACTTTTAAACGTCTAACGAACTAAGTAAGCACCCGTATGTATCTCATCACCAAAGGCTCCTGTCTTTTAACTACGCTTTTGTTTACTTCTAAACATGTTAACTTCGAAAATAAAGACAGTTTATTATTTCAGTAGTACAGGCAACGTTGAGCCAGTTTCTAAGTACCACTCGAGTGAAACCGCGAGCGGGAGCTAGTAATTAGTAAATCTCAGTTGCGTTTGACTTTGATATATCACAGCCTGCACCATCCTGTGACATGTGTGCATTGAAGCCATGGCTTTGTCCAACCGAGTTGTAGAACCCTCTCTATTCATTATCTTGCAATAACTCTGCGACAGATATACAGTTTAGATTTTTGTCAAATGTCACTTCTTGCTAACACACCTTGCCGGTGTAATTACAGGCACATGAGACTTCAAGATCTTTACGTCTCAGAGTGATGGACGCAGTGCATTGCCTTACAGGGCACGTCCTCATTGGGCTTGCTCTGTGAGGTAATGCATTGTTATAGGCAGAAGTTACTACTTAGCATCAGGTGAGCTATCAGCTTGTTCCATAACTTTTATTATAAAAAAAAACACACATTGTCAACATTCCACTGCTGGACATACGTATCCCCGAGAAATAATCATTTGAGGCCTTTTCTAATGATACTTACAATGTATTCTGTTCATCAATGGGATTGATTCTTTTGTTGCATTTTTCTATACTTATCTAATTTGACAGTTAAAATTATAGATAATTCAGATTATAAGAAAAGAAACTGCATTCGAAGAATCGAGAAACTCGCTGTTTTTGTATGGAGCAAAATAGTTTGCAAATGGAGATTTGGAAACTATTTTTACGGTTGCCTGGAAGAAATTTATTTCAGCGATAAAGCCGCCCATTGTACTATACAAAGTGAGTTTTAAGATTTGTACGTACCTTACCCTTGTGTACAATAAAGTATTATCTATCTATCTATCTATTTTTCTCCATACAAAAACTGCGAGTTTGGAAAACCAGTAGAGGCGGTTATCGGGTTTTCATACAAAATAACTTGCAAGTCGCTTCTCGATATTCGTTTCGACCAACAAAACAAAACTCAGACTACTGGCACTGTAAGTTCCGCGTCTACGATCGCGTTGCCATCGCTGTCGCTGCTTCGCTTTACGTAATCAGAGGGCCGGTAATAACGATTATAATTACTAGATAGCTTTGACTGGGACGCGTGAAATCGGCTAATAGAGGCGTCGATTTTAGGTCACTGCTTTTAGCTTGTGTTGGCGTTGCATTGTTACGAACCTCAGTGCATTGTTGATTTACTCCTATTGTATCGAGGTTTCATATATGACCTAGCCAAACTTAATTTACCTGTGTCAATTTCGTCGGCGCCGACACAAAAGCAGTTTCTGACAAGTGTGAATAGCTTAATATAAAATGCTTTGCTACTAGAACCTCCGATTAATATATGTATCCGACACCCGACAACTGGGAACGAGCTCTAAGAGTATACATACACCCATTTTTTATGTGTTACGTACTCACATTTTATCAACATCTTGGCCATGATGAAATTTACAAGACTAATGATATACAAACAAATAAAAATAAACAACTTTCACTGAAAAGACTACAAAGTAAACAGTAAAAACAAACTGAAAACAACAATCAGACGATGTAAGAGCTCACCTAATTTCTGCTTCTCCATAAATCCGTAAAAACATTTTACAAGAGTTACTATAAGTTTTCTTCTTGTGAAACTCTCAGAGATTTATAGGCGTAACTCGTCAAAATTCAAATTTTATTTTGTTGGCCATCTCTCACACTTGGCTCGAAGTGTACAGTCAGCGATGAATATTGCGATTTCACACATTTCCATGAAACAAATTAAATTTTTCGCTGATTTAAGCTTCTGTAAATACATAGTTGTCCAACAAACACTTGGTCATAATTATAAGTAACTTTTTTGTCTTTGAAGGATTGATTGATTGTCAAGGAACTGTGTATTTCAATTTTAACGCGTAAAAACATGTTTGAAATTATGAGATAAGAACATAGAGAAAGCTTTAAATCTCAAAGCTAACAAATGTGTAGTTTAAACCTCAGGGCTAAAAAAATGTGTATTTTGAACCTCAAAACTAAAAAAATAATTATGTGTTTTGAAACTCAGAGCTAAAAAAATGTGTGTTTTGAAACTCAGAGCTAAGAAATGTGTATTTTGAACCTCAGAGCTAAACATTGCTTTTGTTACAACAATCATTTCACAGAATACAAATTTATCACATTTTTGTGTTTGACTGTACCAAAAAGTGTACTGCGAAAATTAACCGTGCCTCGAATTAATTAAAGCCCTTAAGTTAATTTAAGACTCTCCATTGTTTAGGCCAGAGATTTACAAAATGGTAGAACATTTTGATACAAATGTAACTTGAGTGCAATTGGTGAAGGAAAACACCGCGAATTATTACGACGGCGACAAAATAAAATTCAGACAACGAACTCAGGAAGCTATTAGCTTTATGGGTATGGGGTATGGGTGCCAGTGCAATTAACATGCACATGAGACTGAACACCTTTATGTCTCAGAGATGGGCGCAGTGCAATGCATCACAGGGCACGTCCTCAGTTCTTAATGAGGCAATGAATTATTATAGGCAGCGGTTACGACTTACCATCAGGTGGGCCATCGGCTTGTTCTACCGCTTGGCACTACTGTAGAGTGAACGAAAATTATACTTTCCCGTGACACTACTGATAGTGCGAGTAAAAGTACATTTCCAGTGACACTACACTGTTGCCAGTAGTTTGACAGGAAATATTATTTCCCCACTACCTAAAGCGCGTCAAATTGAAATTTTCTAACAGACTCACAAGATAAATGAGTATGTTAGAAACTAATGCTATGGGTGCTTGTATTGGCTGGCAATAAAGCACACTAGAAAAACGGTCAATATTTACAACAAATATCAATTGAACTCGTATTAGTAAATATTGTATTCGGGTTTATTGATCAATATTTTGTATATTATCAAATAACAGTGTTGATATTTTATTTTCATTTTTAACCGACTTCAAAAAAGGAGGAGGTTCTCAATTCGGTTGTATTTTTTTGAAAGAAAAAAAAAACAGTTCTATGTTAAAGGGTATACATACTTTCAGATTGGTCCCATAATTGTTTTATCGAAATAGGTTCAATAGTTTGGGAGTTAAATAGGACTGGGAAAAACACGTCATTGCGTATTTTTGCTTTTCTGTGACCTTTTAATCATGTCTATGATCAATAGAAAAAACCCAATGAGCTATCATCATCATTATCATCATCTCGTCGTGCGCGAGGAGGACGAGTACTACCCTCCGAGATACAGTTTTAATAACTAGTTCGGAGTGTATTGCCAATCTAGTTCGGCCACTAACTAATCTGCTATATTTTGCTTTAGACAAAAATTTAAATCTACTTACCCGTACAGGTACCTACCTAACTACTACCAACAACAATGCTTATAAAATTACGGGAATAGTAATAGGAATAAGTACCTATCTATAGGTCTCTCTTAAAACTACGTATCAGTACCTACATAGTTGTAAGTGGTCTCATCTCAGTTATTTCGGAAATAAAGAATTTGATTTGATCTGGTGACGAAGCTGTGTCAAATTGAAGTCGGTTTTTACATATTTTTTAAATTATCAATTGTGTGACTCAAAGTAACCATACAAGTTCTTTTTACAAAAAGTTGACTGTCAAATATTTACATGCACATAAAAATTGCTAAATAAAAGTTTTGGACGTGACTCTGACTACTTTTCCAGGCGAGATTATTGCAAAGCAAGAGTCAGCTCAGTCACCCATCCAAATAGTGACCGCGCAGAACGTCGTTTAACTTAGTTAATCGGTGAAGATTGGCTAAACAAATGGCTAAAATTGTTTAAATTGGCTAAAAAAAGTTAAGCTACGAGCGCTTAGTTATCAATGTTATAAGTCATAAGCATTTATTAGTATAATATACTTTACAGGTCATACGTAGCTACAACATTCATTATTATAAAAATAATGATGGTAATATAAAAATTAAAAATAAAATAACAATATTATTTAAATATCGTGATAAAGAACAAGATTTAAGTCAGTTATTCATTAATAGAGTTCAATGTCAAAATTAAATATAGATAATAATATAGTGATCGATATCAATGGATAGTTATAGAAATGAAACGGTAAATAATCGTTGCTACCAAACACAAACAATTAGAAAATAATTAGAAGCTCCATGCTCTTTGTTCCTCGTTATTCTTCGGTATCGATATTCGATGACCATTGTCTTAGAACAAAAAAACTGTGTACACACCGCTTTGAAGTTCAGCAAATAAATAAAATTAAAATAAATAAATATTCACGGGCACATAACACAACGCCTTCTAGTCCCAAACTAAGCAAAGCTTGTACGATGGAAACTAGATGGCCGATAGAATACATACATACATTTTTTTTGTAAGTACATACTTATAATACATAGAAACACCCAGACACAGAACAAACATCTATGTTTTTTCTTTGACTATTTTAGCAACTCCAATTATTATTTTAACCCAGAAATAAGCCCTGGCGAGAAATAAACTGTTTATCTTCTTCTTCTTCTTCTTCTAAATATATATAACTCTTTTGAAGCTGACTGACAATCAACGCACAGCCTAAACTATAAGTCCTAGAAGTATGAATGGTAGTATCCTTATAATTATAGTGTAGGAAAGAAAGAAAGAACTAAGAAAGGAATTTTGAAAAGTCGCACCCTAAAGGATCTAAAGTTGGGATCAAAGATTTTAACCAAATAATGCGTATGCTGCTACTACGTGAGCAAAGACGAGGGTGACAGCTAGTTTAAAAAAATAGAATACATAAATACATAATTATGCCAAAAACCAGCACACGTAGTACAAAAATAATTTTGCTGTGTTCATCAAATGGTGAGATTCGAATGAATGAATGAATGAATGAAAACGCTTTATTGTACATAAATAACACCGAAACATATTATTATTCATATGATATAAACAAAATGGGTTGCATGAAATGTACAATGGGCGGCCTTATCGCTAAATAGCGATCTTCTTCGAACCTATAACTTAAAGCACAAAAGACCAAGTAACCACCAACTGAGCTGTGTGTGTGTTCTTTCTAGAACAATTGATAATTTGGTCCATTTTGTTCTATTTTAGACGACATTAAACGCGCAAACGGCTCTCTATTGTGTACAATACGAGCTTTGTCTGTTTTACAAGATAACGAATGTTTTGTTACAATAAAGCCAAATTTTTGATACGAAAATAGATTAATTTTATCACAATTAGGGGTTATTCCCATCGAGCCCACCAGCCAGTCCAACGGTGGGCAAGATGGGAAAAAAAATCCCATTGAGCCCACTCATTTGCATAGTGGGCTCGTTGGGATTTTTTTATCACATCTGGCCCACCAGTGTGCCCGTACAATTATCATAGAGATATTTCCATAAAATTCACTAATAATAATATACTGATGAAACGAGGAAGTTTTTGAAATAGAAAGAAAGAAAGAAAGAAAATACATTTATTTATGACAAATAGGTAAACGGGCACAAACATGAAATACACACAGTAATTAAAAACACAAAGACAACATAAAATATAAAATGTGTATCTCTCTGCACTGCCCATCTAATGGCCACAAATAGGCGTCCAACTCAGCATTTGTTGTGTCTCACAACACAACGCTGATCTTCCGTTGGAACCATTAGAGATACCACGGATGTCTGCCGATTAAAAGAAAATAATAAATAAATAAAAAGTCTACGACCATAATACTAATATATATACACTAATATATACTAAATATATTTAATATATTAATACTAATATATATTTACATACCTACATTATAAAATAAGAAAATTATAGATTCATGAAATGAAACAAATAATAGTACCTACCTAACATAAACATCATACCCACCTGTTTAATGAGAGCAATGAGGCTACAAAGAAGAAAAGGTGGATAGCATGCTACAGGTAAACTAAATAAAATAACATAAAAAAGAGCTAACTATAGAAGTCGTAAGATTTATATATTAAAATAATAACTACGTATAATTTACGAAAACATGATTGCGCTATTAGCTATTAAAGCGAGGGTGCGATAAGCGATAGTGATAATATATAGTAAAGAGTAAAAATATCCTGAGAATGACAAAGAAAGGCTTACTTAAATGAGAAATACAAGGAACTACAAGGTGAGTGAAGATGGGATGGGGTTTAATTTATAAAATAGAGATATCGTTCTGGAGGTAACCAAACGCTTTTTGGTGGTTCGTCAGAAACACTTTCAGCTTGCGTTTAAATCCATGAACACTCTGCAGGTCACGGATCGGCGGTGGAATGTTGTTCCAGCATTTTGCTGCCGCATACCGGAAACTACCTCGAAAGGATGCAGAGTGATGTCGTTGGGTAGACAGCTGCTTAGAGCACTTACGTAAAGTTCTGGTGTTGGAGATCCATGTTAACCTTTCGTATAAGTACTTTGGTGTATTATGTTTAAGGATACCGAAAAGTAGACAGGCAAGATGTAATTTTCGACGCGCTTTCATCCTTAAGATAGAGTGTTGATTTAAAAATGGGGTAATATGACTTCGAGGTGGTATTTTAAAACAAAATCGAGCGCATGCATTTTGCACTCTTTGTATCAGACGCTGTGTGCGAGCAAGCAGTCGAGGCCCAACCACGGCGTCTAAATAGTTTAGTCTAGAAAGTACTAGTGACTCAACAAGCTGGATACGTAATTCTTCACTAATAAACTGCCTAATATTATATAATACTTTTAGTTTGTAAAAACAAGTCCTGACCGTAGCTATAATATGTTTTTCAAAACTAAGATTAACATCCATGATGAGGCCCAAATTGCGTGCCTCGTACACGCGCTCAATAGGTTCGCCCATAATAGTGACGTCCTCTGGCAGATGTAAGTTATCGAGTCTATGTTTCGTGCCAAAAACCATAAACTTAGTCTTAAGTGGGTTAAGCAATAGACTATTGACATGTGACCAAGAAGATATTCTAGCCAGATCGTCGTTCAGCTTTCCGATTGCAATACTAGCATCCTCCGGCTTAAACGAAATATAGACCTGCACATCGTCGGCGTAGATATGATATTTACAGTTTACAATGCACGTGACGATGTCCGCGCTATATATACTAAATAGGGTTGGTCCCAGTATGGACCCCTGAGGTACACCTCTTTTTACCGGTATTTCTTCTGAGAAAATGCTAGTGCCATCATTTTTTGTTAATTTCACATGCTGTCTGCGACCACTCAGATAGCTGTCGAACCACTTTACAGCACCTACATCACATCCGTAATAGCTCAGCTTAGACAGCAATAACGCAGTATTTAGAGAATCGAACGCGCGAGAAAAATCTAGTAGTACCAACAGTGTGACCATGCCTTTATCCTGAGCACAAAGGATGTTATCGGTGACATCTAAAAGTGCGGTTGCAGTACTGCGCCCTTTTCTAAATCCCGATTGCAGCTCTGGTAGTATTTCGTTAGTTTCTAAGAAGTCGGTCAGCTGATGACAAACTGCCTTTTCAAGTATTTTTGATGCGCAGGGCAAGATACTAATAGGTCTGAGATCTTTCATTGCAATAGGGTTTGACACTTTAGGTAAAGGGAGAACAGTAGCTACTTTCCAGGTAGCGGGGAAAGTTGAAGTATTGATCGATGTATTTACGATACTAGTTAACAGTTCCAATGATTGAGGAAGGGACATCAGCAACATGTTTAGATTTGTAGGTAACCTAGTCCCTACCTACTTATTTCTACCTAGGTTCTTCTAACTAGCCTACCTACAATGACTTACATACTATATACTTAACTTACGTGTACCTACTTAATCCTACCTACTTGTAGAACTTATTATTTACACCTATTTAGTATATTATTATTATTTCATCTCTCTAGTTAAAACATTATAATATTTACGTAGTTTATTTACAATAGATTCCCACACCATGCATTTATACATTTCATATTCCATATTTACATTTTCAATACAAAATAATTATATTTATCTATGTACTTGCGCGTACGATATTTTGTCGTCGCGCTTACAAAATTCTGAACTCGATGTGCATTGGAAATACACCCTCCGTCCGCGGCATCGTGTCCCGATCGCAACCGAGTGCTACCGAGTGCTACCGAGTACTAACGAAGCGGCACTCGGCTGCGCTCGCGCCGCGAGCCGCCTCTTCGGCCTCTGTCTGTGCATCACTTCAGTCTGCTTCTAACCTCGGACGTAAAACCCGTGTCGCGCGAGCTCTCGCCGCTAACGCCATTTTATGCTTGCTTTTTCCGTGCTTCCTAAGCTTATAGAACTTTCTTCTGTTTATTCATACTGTATGTTGTGCAACGCTTACTCCTTCTAAAAACTGTTTGGTGTGTGCTGCCTATTATAAACTGTGTGCCACTATCTCCGCTGTTTATTTCTTGTGGACCCGCTAGGACCTACGCAGGTACAGCTTTTACCTACACACAACGAATAAAGCAATCATCACATCAATATTATAGCCACAACCGCTATAACTGGTGACCCTCCTGTAAGTTCACGATAATGGCAACATCATTAAATGAATTCGAAGATGCATCAAATGCAGATGCAGAAAGCGATTCCAGTGACTCGCAAAATGGCGAACCTAGCAAAGTCAACACGCGACCACGCTCTTGCAAGAAAATGTCTGTTTCCACTATACCATCCGATTTTTATAAAATAAAAATAAAGGTGCCACCGTTTAGCCCAGATGACCCGGAAATATGGTTTGCTTTATTGGAAGGCCAATTTGAGACCCGTAACATGACCGAAGATGCGGACAAGTTTAGTAATGTCGTCACTAATTTGGATCTCCAACACGCAAAGGCGGTAAAGGATATTATTATGAAACCTCCACTTACAAACCGTTACGAGAAGATCAAATCTGAATTGATACGTCGACTCTCGGCTTCCAACGAAAAGAAGGTAAAGCAACTTCTCACTCACGAAGAGCTCGGGGACCGGAAACCGTCGCAGTTCCTACGCCACTTGCAGGATTTGGCTGGACCCTCCGTACCTGAGAATTTCATCCGATCGATATGGAGCAACCGTTTGCCCAGCAACATCCAGACAGTGCTGGCCTCACAAACTACACAGTCTCTGGACCAGCTCTCGGATCTGGCAGACCGCATCCAGGAGATAACATCACCCATCAACGTCGCGGCTACCTCATCCAGTGCAGCAGTTCCCAGCGAAATCGCAGAACTGAGGAAGATGGTGGAACGCCTTGCGGTAAAACTTGATGAGCACACCCGTCGCTCCGACAACCGCTCCAATGACCGCTCCTACGACCGCTCCAACGACCGCTCCGACCGTTCCAGATCTCAGAACCGTCGATCATCTTCGCGCCAGAGATCCAGATCACGCTCCAACTACGAGAAGTATCCGTTATGCTGGTACCACTCCAGGCACGGACCGAAGGCTCACCACTGCATCAAGCCTTGCGACTTCCACAAGGCGGGAAACTCCACAGGCAGTCGCTAATGGCGGCGAACGATTGCCTTGCCTCTTCAAGTCGCCTCTTCGTGACGGACCGCAGCACGGGGATCCAGTTCCTGGTTGATACCGGCAGTGACCTGTGCGTTTTCCCCCACACTGCACTTCGCGAGCGACGAGCCAAGCAGACGGACTTTACGTTGTGTGCAGCCAATGGCACACCCATAGAAACTTATGGTTATATACAGCTAGATTTAAATTTAGGCTTAAGACGTAGCTTTCCATGGCGTTTTACCGTTGCTCATGTAACTAAGCCCATTATAGGCGTCGACTTTCTAAGCTTTTATAATTTAATGGTAGATGTACGTAATCAACGTCTTATTGATAATACTACTACATTATCTGCTGTAGCTTCTCTAGCCAAAGTTAATGTTTGCTCTGTTAAAGTCTCATCGGGCGACACGAGGTATCATGAAATCTTAAGTAAATTCCCGGAAATTACACGCCCTTCAGGCACACCGTGGATTCCAAAGCACAACACTGTTCACCACATTAGAACCGTACCTGGCCCCCCCGTATTTTGCAACCCCCGTAGACTCGCCCCCGATAAGCTCCAGATCGCTAGGAAGGAATTCGAACTCATGCTCTCCAATGGGACTGCCCGTCCTTCCGAAAGCTCCTGGGCATCGCCGTTGCACCTTACACCTAAAAAGGATAACGGCTGGCGGCCTTGTGGCGATTATAGGATGCTTAACGCGCGGACCATCCCAGACCGTTATCCTATTAGGCATATCCATGACTTTGCCCAAAGTATTGCTGGTTCCAAAGTCTTCTCCACAATTGATTTGGTCAAAGCTTATAATCAAATCCCGGTCTACGAGGAAGACATTATGAAGTCAGCTATCACCACTCCCTTTGGTCTCTACGAATTCCCTTTCATGTCTTTCGGATTGCGCAACGCGGGCCAGACATTTCAAAGATTCGTGGACGAGATGACGAGAGGCCTTGATTTCGTTTACTGCTACTTGGACGACTTTTTAGTGTATTCACGCGACGAGTCCCAACACGAAATCCACCTCCAACAGCTTTTTACTCGTATGAAAGAGTATGGCATTCTCGTCAACACCTCGAAATGCGTTTTTGGCGCTAGTGAAGTATCCTTTTTAGGCTATCGCATATCCGAATCCGGCACCAAGCCTCTCGAATCAAAGGTCGAGGCTATTAAGGAATTTCCAGTTCCAAAGACGGTTAAACAGCTTAGGCGATTCTTAGGGATGCTTAACTTTTACAGGCGATTCTTGCCTCAAGCTGCTAAGATTCAAGCCCCTTTAAATGCCCTTCTAGCTGGTGGTTCACTCAAGGCATCACACCCTGTAGAAATTTCTGGTGACACTCTTCTTGCTTTCGAACAATGCAAACAAAATCTTTCAGATGCTGCTCTTCTCTCACACCCAGATTGCAACGCCAAACTCGCACTGGTCACAGATGCGTCTGACCTTGCAATGGGTGCAGTCGTGCAGCAGTTGAAGGATGGTGAATGGCAGCCTCTAGCGTTCTTCTCACGAAAACTGAGCCCTTGCCAACAAAAATATTCACCATATGACCGCGAACTTTTGGCCATATACGAAAGCATTAAATACTTTCGGCACATGTTAGAGGCCAGGCACTTCGTGGTATATACTGACCACAAGCCGATCACTTTTGCTTTTCATGAACGGAAAGCTAATTGTTCGCCACGTCAGTACCGTCATCTCGATTACATCTCGCAGTTCACGACCGACATCCGTCACATTTCAGGCAGAGACAATGTCGTAGCCGATACATTGTCACGGATCGACGAACTGCAGACGGCAATCGATTATGACCTCCTTGCACAATCTCAAGCTTCGGATCAGGAGCTTCTACAATACCTTAGCGGTGATTTTTCACTTCGCTTAACGAAGCTCAAAATCCCAGATACCAACCTTGAGATATACTGTGATGTGAACACTCCATCACCAAGGCCGTTCGTGACAAAACCATTGCGTAAACAACTCTTCGACAGTCTTCATAATCTTAGCCACCCAGGCGCTAAGGCAACCACTAAGTTGATTGCCGAGCGGTTCGTTTGGCCTGGTATGCGCAAAGACTGTCGAGAGTGGTCACGGAAATGCCTGGCTTGTCAACGCGCCAAGGTAAACCGCCACGTGTCCGCACCATTAGGCACGTTCGATTTACCTCGCGCACGATTCGCATTCGTGCATGTGGACATTGTCGGCCCCCTCCCGCCATCACAGGGCTACCGCTACTGCTTTACAGCAGTAGATAGGTTTACCCGATGGCCCGAAGTCACACCATTGGTCGACATGACAGCCGAAACAGTTGGAAAGGCGCTAATATCGTGGATATCCAGGTTTGGATGTCCAACCGATATCGTCACTGATCGCGGTCGACAATTTGAATCCGCACTTTTCCAATATCTTGGAAAAATGATTGGATTCAAACACCGTCGAACAACTGCATATCATCCAGCTTGTAATGGCTTGGTGGAACGCTTTCACCGTCAGCTGAAAGCAGCCATAATGTGTCATGGTGACTGTAATTGGGTTGACACCTTACCCCTCGTGCTCTTAGGCACCAGATCTGCTTTCAAAGAAGACCTCAAAGCTTCTTCTGCAGAGTTGGTGTATGGCGAGCCACTACGGCTTCCTGGAGAATTTTTCCAAGGTACAGATAGTAACTCCACTGACATCTCGGACTTCACTACCCGCCTCCGCAACTTTGCAGCGAAGCTTCGACCAGCACCCGCAGCACGTCATGCTAAAAACAATATCTTCATTTACAAAGACTTAACTTCGTCTTCTCACGTCTTCCTTAGGGACGATGCATTACGAGGTTCCTTGCAGCCTCCGTACACCGGCCCATATGAAGTCCTCGAACGTGGTGACAAGGTGTTTAAAATTTTGGTTAAGGGCAAGAGTGTCACAGTATCAATAGATCGCCTTAAGCCGGCCTATCTACTCGTAGACCCATCTCCCCCTACTCCTAATCCTGTTCCTACACCTGCTCCCACTCCCACTACTACTCCTACTCCTACACCTGTTCCTCCTCCAACACGGCTGGATGCCCCAGCTCAAGGAGATGTCAGAAGGACTCGCTCTGGTCGCAGGGTTCGATTTCCCGACTACTATCGACCGTAGTGACGGTCTCTGGAGGGGAGTGATGTAGGTAACCTAGTCCCTACCTACTTATTTCTACCTAGGTTCTTCTAACTAGCCTACCTACAATGACTTACATACTATATACTTAACTTACGTGTACCTACTTAATCCTACCTACTTGTAGAACTTATTATTTACACCTATTTAGTATATTATTATTATTTCATCTCTCTAGTTAAAACATTATAATATTTACGTAGTTTATTTACAATAGATTCCCACACCATGCATTTATACATTTCATATTCCATATTTACATTTTCAATACAAAATAATTATATTTATCTATGTACTTGCGCGTACGATATTTTGTCGTCGCGCTTACAAAATTCTGAACTCGATGTGCATTGGAAATACACCCTCCGTCCGCGGCATCGTGTCCCGATCGCAACCGAGTGCTACCGAGTGCTACCGAGTACTAACGAAGCGGCACTCGGCTGCGCTCGCGCCGCGAGCCGCCTCTTCGGCCTCTGTCTGTGCATCACTTCAGTCTGCTTCTAACCTCGGACGTAAAACCCGTGTCGCGCGAGCTCTCGCCGCTAACGCCATTTTATGCTTGCTTTTTCCGTGCTTCCTAAGCTTATAGAACTTTCTTCTGTTTATTCATACTGTATGTTGTGCAACGCTTACTCCTTCTAAAAACTGTTTGGTGTGTGCTGCCTATTATAAACTGTGTGCCACTATCTCCGCTGTTTATTTCTTGTGGACCCGCTAGGACCTACGCAGGTACAGCTTTTACCTACACACAACGAATAAAGCAATCATCACATCAATATTATAGCCACAACCGCTATAGATTAATACCGTCAGTTCCCTCAGCATTCGTTTTTAGTGAACTGATTATTTTTATAATTCTGTCGCAGCTAACAGGGCTTATACTAAAGACTGCATTGCCGTGTCTATTAAATTCGTAGTAGGACAACTGAGACATGTTGATAATAAGAGAACCTGGAATATTTAAAAAATGATTATTAATCTTATCGGGATCGTCAAAGTAGGATGGCAATTCGTTATTCTTTTGGGGTAATAAAGTTGATTTTAAACTTTTCCACAACGCTTTAGGTTCACTCAGTTTATTATTTATGTTTTGATTGAAATAGGCAGATTTTTCAAAGAACAGAGCTCGATTTACTACAGATTTAAGATCTTTATAGTACACTTTTTTGATTAAAGATTTAGTTTTATGAAAATCAAGAAGCGCTTCGTCTCGCAGTTTCATCATTTGTTTAACTGTGAAGGTAATCCAAGGATAAGAGCGGTCTTTAATAGTTATAGTTTTAATAGGTGCATGGAAGTCAAATAGTGTTAGTAGACAGCAGTTAAAACCATTTACCATTTGGTCGACGTTCCCAAGAGATGTCATTAAATCCCACCGAATGGAATCCAAATCGCGATCAAAGTATTTAGAAGTAATGTATTTAGTTGGCCGGTAAGTAAGAAATCTAGGTGGTATTTTATTGCGCTTAATCTTGAACTCACACACGATGAGGTGGTGACCAGCTAGACGTCCCACTGGGTCGTCGAAGATATTCCTTGCTGTTAGATTGGTACATACAACATCCAGAAGCGACTCAGACTTATCTGTAAAGTGAGTCGGCATAGATACTATTTGAGAAAGACCAAGGCAGTCAAGGAAGGTACAAAAATTGCTCAGCTTACAGTTATCATTAATATTGAAATCACCAAGTAGAACTATATTATCGCAACTAGGAGCTGCGTTAACTGAGTCAGTTAGCGCATCAAAAAATAGGTCCACATTCAACCATTGGGGTCTGTAGGCGGTCCCTATAAGAAGTTTTTTGCCTTTGACGGTCAAAGTGAGCCACATCTGTTCAACAGAGTTATGTAGGGGATCCACAGGGTGAGTCCAAGTTCGGGCTGGGACTCCTTTCATTATGTAAAAGCCGACTCCACCACCACGGCTCGCAATCGTAGAAGGCCGCGGTACATGACGCAGCCTATAACCCGGTATGGTAGGGGCACGATCCTCCTCCCCAGACCTCATCCAAGTCTCATTTATCGCGATCAAATCCATTGAATACCTACCAAACGATGCTATGATATTATCATGGTTAGTGCCAAGCGACCCAGGATTATACAAACCTATCTGAAAGAGTTTATCAATCATTGTTACTGGCTATGGATCTACTTTGCATAATCGACTTTGAGTTTATTTTAATATATGCATAATTACCTAAACAGGTATGGAAAAAGATACGCACCAATATGTAGATAAGATACTTACCTATACCAAATATAGGATCCATAAAAGAAAAATAATTTTGTAAAAAAAATATATACATAATTTGTAAACAAACATAATAAAAAGTTAGTATAATAATAATATGACTATAATGTAGTGAGACAACAACAAATACGAGCTGTAACGAAACAAAAGCAAAAGGTACTGAGAGATACACATTTTGTAATAACAAGCATCTGAAATAAATGCAAGTAATAAAAAATAGTTTACTGAGTAAATAAACGTAACAAAAAATAATGGATATAATCAAAAGAAGTTGGCAATGGTAGATAATCGTTAAAGGACTGCAGACGTAAAACAGCTGGCAATGACAAAGAAAAACTACAGAGACAGGCCTAAGACTAATCAAACCGAGCCGGCACAAAAAACCCGGCTGATGTCCGCTTCCGACCGGAAGAGGTGCACCGGCTTGCCATCTCCTTGTCTAGCGTATATACGGCCACGCTTGGTCCACGAGTAGCGCCACTGCAATTTGCGACATTCCTCGCGAACGCTGTGAAATAGCTGACGATTGACGCGCGTCAGCCTCTCGTTCAAGTAAATGCGACGTGGTGGAGTCGCAGCCGTGCTCCCGGCGTCAGCCGCGTTGAGCGTGCGGCGAACGCGCGCGGCTTGCAAGAGTTGGTCGCGGAGGTGGCGTCGCGCCAGTCGGACCACGACACGGCGCGCTCGCGGCGGCACACCCGCAGCGCTCGCGAGCTGCTCCACGCCCATGCGCTCCGCGTACACTACGTCGCGCTCCTCCAAGGGGACGCCCAGTTTGGCGGCCAGCACTGTCACCGTATGAAGCACGTTCTCCCCCTTTTCTTCCGGTAAGTGACCGATTTCAAGGTCAGATAGAAGAGCTTCTTGGTCCCGATCGTTAATCTCGAGCTTGAGCTGAGCGACAGTGTGCTCCAACTCGATGACCACGGCGCTGGGCTCAGCGTGCCTCGACTCAACAGCCTCAAGCCGCTGCTCTATGCAGTCCATTCGGGAGCTGACTCCCGCGACGGTGACCCGGAACTCAGCTAACTCCTGCCGGAATTCCCGTATTTCCGCAACACATTGGGCAAGCTCAAGGCGTAGCTGCCGCATGTCGTCTTCCGCACCCAATGGCGCAGTGACGCCACCGGTTGTCGCGGCGGCTGAAAGAGAAACAGTGATCGGAGTGGTGGCAGGTGGGGGCGCAGTGGCAGGCGTTGACGACCCGGCGGTGTTGACTCGGGGCGTAGTACGTCGCGGCGCAGGAGCACCTGCACCAGCACTGTTGTCATGAGCACCTCTAACGGGGGTGTTGTCCCCTTTGCGCACCTTCCTTTTGCACTCGGGGCAGGCCCACTCCTTGCTCACTGGAGACGACTCAGGGAGCGACACGCACTCCTTGTGGTAGACCGCCGGACACACGCTGCAGTTGGCGGCTCCATTGGAAGCAATAAACTTGCCGCATGCCGCACACTTCAGCATCTTGGTGATAAGCCGATGAAATAATATTCAATATAATAACAAAATAATTCAAATTTCGCGCTCTGAGCTATGTAGGTACAGCAGCACAAAAAGAAAGATGGCGGATGCGCCTGCGTCGGTACAGCGGAACCAAAGTTCAATGCAGTGTACGAATGACAATCACTAGATGGCGTTAGTATCGCACTTAGATTAATTGGTAGTTTGATTAATCAAGGGTGCCACCACACACACTGAGACTGTTGATTATACTAACCGCTCACTCCTCTTCGGTTATAAGAAGAAATTAAGACGTATCGTAACCTTTCACTGTAGATAGGTAATTTATTTCACTTATAGGGTAGCGCACAAAGTCTATTACCCAGTACACTTGCTATGAAATACTTTGTAAGTAATGTTTTTTAGCACTTTAGGCAATGACTTTTATTTGCACAAAGTAAATGGACACTGTTCTTGATAATGCCGAAAAAAGTTTACACTCCGTGACGCTTTTACTATTTTTAATTACAAAAATTAGACTCTGACGTTGTACATCAGCTGACATCCGTGACGTCACTCCAAATACTTTTTGACGAATAAGATGTATTTGAGGCTTTAAGATATTCGTACAATTTTTTTTGAGTTTGTTGTTACTTTTGTACGATGCGTCTTTGCTATAGCATTTCGTAGATGGCCTACGCCGTAGCACTTCTTATTTGGTCTACGCCGTAGCAATAGGTGGAGGTCTACGCCGTAGCACTTCGTAAACGCCCATTATACGTTGCATGTACGCGCTACGTTCGTAAGCTATGTCTACACCGGAGAACATAGTGGATGGTTTTAAATATTGTAAAAATTTAAACTAAACTTTTTTCGAAATAAACCCTTCATAAAATTTAATACTTTCTTTACAATCGGAACAGAAGTTATTGTTTCAAACGGTCTTTACCCGCCCGACGGGTCATTTACCGCCTTTAAATAAAAGTAGGTCAAACCAGCATCTTAAACAACGGTTTATATCACCGCCTCTTTCGAATTCTAAGCCTTCTTCCATAAAGGGTCTGGGGCAAATTGGATGGAGCCCAGGTCCCACATTTTTTTTTAAATAGCAATGTTGGAACTTTGTTTGTTACAATACACTTACAATGCAGTTCTAAAAATGTAACAATGTCATTATAAAGCAGCGGAAATCATTAGTTATGAGACATTTACTTCGAAAAATGTGTCTTTTTCAATGTTGTTTATCGTATTTAGAGGTGTTTACGTCAAAATAGTTACTTTATTTTGCGTTTTCGTGACTGCTACTGCATAATAGATTATGATAAAACCAACAGACGTTGTAAATAACAATAATAATCTAAAAATTAACTGAATGTATGCAAATCGGGACCTAAAATGCCCCAACGCCTTTAAACAAAACTTTGCAAATAGATTAAAATAATTTAGACAAAACATTTGCGGAATTTTAAACTGATCCCGAGTTTAATAAAGTTTTGTGTTTGCTTTGTTATAAATTGTCGAATATCTTTGAATTAACATTATAATTTATGCTTAATGTGACACCCTTAAAATTAGAAAACCGAGTCTTGCTTCTTCTAAACTGACAATAGTTATTTTATATTTATTTTCCGATGTCTACATCCATTATTTGTTTACATAAATATTATAAAAGAAGCCAGTTCATCATCATCATCATCAACCTATATCGGTCCACTGCTGGACGTAGGTCTCTCCCAAGACGCGCCACTGAGCCCGGTCTTCGGCTCTTCTCATCCAGTGTTTGCCAGCTACATGTGTCAGATCGACACCCCACCTAGCCGGAGGGCGTCCTACCCTACGCTTGCCTAAACGCGGTCTCCGTTCGAGTATTAGTTTGCTCCAACGATTGTCGGTTCTGCGGCAAACATGGCCGCACCACTGCCACTTCAGCTTACTAATCCTCTGAGCTATGTCGAACACCTTGGTTCTCTGTCGGATAACCTCGTTCCGGATTCTATCCTTCAGAGAAATTCCGAGCATAGCTCTCTCCATAGCTCGCTGAGCGACTTTCAACTTGTGGACCAACCCTACTGTCAGTGTCCACGTTTCGGCAGCATAGGTCATGACAGGTAGGACGCATTGGTTGAAGACTTTCGTCTTCAGACATTGAGGTATGGGTGACGAGAAGACCTGTCGGAGTTTCCCAAACGCCAAAAGAAGCCAGTTAGTCCGCACGTATTGACCTGGTCTTATAGGCAGTGGTTTTTACTTAACATCAGGTGGGTCATCAGCTTGTTCAATCATTTTATTGTAGTGAAAATAAATCACAGAACAGAGCACTAACGCCAGAATACTGAAACGCTACTTGATTGATTTCATGCTTAAATTATTGCCATCTCAAAGCCGTACATTTGATGAGTAAAATCTAGAAGTGTCCCGTAAAAGCGGAAGAAAAGTCCGTAAAGTGACGTATCTTAAGAACAACCTAACTCCAATTTTTAAAGAGATAAATAAATAAATAAATAAAATAAATAAATATTCACGGACACTTAACACAACGCCTTCTAGTCCCAAACTAAGCAAAGCTTGTACGATGGAAACTGGATGGCTGATAGAATACATACATACATTTTTTTTTTGTAAATTCATACTTATAATACATAGAAACACCCAGACACAGAACAAACATCTATGTTTGTCACACACAAATGTTTGTTCTCGGTGGGGATCGAACCCACGACCCACAGCACGGAAGGCAGAGCTACTACCGACTGAGCCATGATGCCTGATCCGCTTCACATGAAAATAAAAACATTTTCAAGTGTATTACGCTGACAAAATGATTTTTGCCTTATTAAAAAGTTCCCAAATAAAATACAGAGAAACAAATAAAGGAGATTTGTTCTTTGTTCCTATTTATTACAATCGTAAACTTGAAATAAATAACGTCTTTTTAGTATTCTGTAATATAACTAGCCGTCTCCCGCGGCGTTGCTCGCGTTAGAGTGCGACTTTTCAAAATTACTTTCTTAGTGCGCCCCTACACTATATAAGGAACCTACCCTCCAAATTTCATACCTCTAGGACTTATAGTTTAGGCTGTGCGTTGATTCTCTGTCAGCTTCAAAAGAGTTTTATATATATTGGTGATGATGATGATTGATGATGATTGATTGATTGATGATATGGGACTTAACCGTTTTGTCGTATCGTTAGTCCGTAGATCTGTAAAGTGCTTCTAAGTTTATCTAGCATACTTAATGCTTTTTTTTCTTAATTTGTATGAAATATCATAAAAAGTAAGTTCACACAAAACTTGATAAGAAAATATTCTCACCTGAAATTGTTATGTACATAGTTATGTTTAGAGGATAGCCGTGGTTATATTAGCGTAGTTTTAGAAGAACAATATGAATAAGACTATAAGGATACTGTCAGAGAGCCTAGTACGACTTTTGGTGTGTAAATTTGGTGTAAAACGTGCGACGCCCAGCACACTAGTGTACGCTGGTTTGTATGGAGACACTGCCAATCGAAGCCCGTACTCGCATGTCGAGCTTCTCAAAGAAACCGCTCAGTGTTTCCATACCAAATCAGCGCACACTGGTGTGTTGGGCGTCAGACGTTTTACACCAGATTGACTCACTAAAACTCGTACTAGGTCCTCAGGTTGAGATTTTGCATGTTAGTAGGTACTTTGAGGACAGCTGAATAATTGTAATACAATTTATTCAATTTTTAAACCCTCAAAAAAGAAGCAAGAACAATCTTCTTAAAAAACTTAGCTGAATGTCTTACATGAGCCTCTTAACCCAAAAGGTGACCTCATAAAGCGGGCTCAAATTGACTTAAACAAGAATTTATTTATGTCCCGTCAGTGGCACTTACGGGTTTTATTCCCTCGCAACATAACGTGTTAACTGTGAACCTTATAAACAGGAGCAGAAAGTTCAATTTTGAGTGTAGTATTGTTAAACAGGTGTCCGGAAAAAAGCGGTTTATACCAGTTTTGTCCGTGACTTATTTTTATTCACGCGGACGTGCAAATGGCTAACCGACAAAGAAATACAATTCGGTGTTTATACGCGTGCCTAACGTTCTTATATTGAACTTAGTCGCAATAAAATGACTGTAAATCGAGATATCTTACTGCAGACCAATCGCGTACAGTTTACTTGTATCTTTTTGAATAGATTAATTATACTTCTGTGATAAGACCTATTTGTACATTCTATCTACATAATTAAGGATAATTGTTTTGAAAAGGGTTTAGAAAATGATATTTTACTAACGTTTTGTGCTGCATAAAAAGCAAGCTCGTATGAGTTAGTGACCAATTTTGGTGACGGAATTTTTAGGCCGCCTCAAGGCCTCCGTCATGGCTTAACGACTGCTTCTGTGCTGCATGTAAAAGATAAAAAAAAACATTAAGCTCTTGCTAAGTATTTTTGACTTACAATTGTTTTTTTGTTATATGGGTATGTGTCACAATGCTTTGTAACCATGCCTCAAATACCTACATAAATTTTATTTTATAAGCTTAATCCTTATGAAAAGTCAGAAGCAAGCAAGAAAGCACGAATAAGTTAGAGTGGCCAACTCTGGTGACGGAGTTTTTAGGCCGCCTTAAGGCCGCCGTCATGGCTTAACGACTGTTAGAGCCGGGATGCACAGTTTAACGTGCCATCCGAAGCACGGAAGCGCTCAGATGTAAATGCCACTAACGGTCACCCATCCAAAAAGTGACCGCGCAGAACGTCCCTTAAAAATAGACAATCGGTTAAGATTAACTAAGCCAGCTACGCCACGAGCGCTTCAGTCAGAAATACCTATTTATTTCAAACTTCTCGTAAGAAATTATTACTAAAAAAAAACTAGGTACCTAATTGTTTTAAAAATACAGCCTCTCCTTCCGAATGCAACATTAATATTTCTATTCGAAACTCGCCTATCAATCATTCAAATCGCTCTGCAGTGCGTCAAAAACTGATGCCCATCGCGTTCCGCTCGATCAAATTCAGGCAATAGGTCTGTCCAATAGAATTGTATCTACACACGCTCGAATTCATAGTCACAGGGGTGAATCACGAAACAATTGATATTCTCTGAGCCCGTAGTCTGAGTTTTGTAATGTTTATTTGCGACAAGCGAGAATCGAGAAACTCGCAGTTTTTGTATGGAGAAAAATAGTTTCTATAACGTGACCTAGGATATTACTAATTCAATTAGTGTTGTTAAAAAAAAGGTTGACTGAATTTCCGAAAAAAATATTTCAATGCTACGTCAAAGTGTCTCAGAGCGAAAACGAGAATTCACTGCTGAAGGACGATATTAGAGTATTGTTCAGTTGCTACGGCATGACTATGAATACAGAGGTGAGGTTTGCACACTGACAGCCAATTTGAAACGAACGGCAGAAATGACAAGGTGCTTTGTATGAAACATAGTACTGCGTCGGTACGTTGCGGTTTTTGGACAATAGTGACGTGATAGCTAGTGGTTTAGTGGTAGCTACTGCTGCCAATCGTAATGTAGATAACTGGTTCGAAATATTCCGTTAAAAAAAATAGATTTCAAAACTTTAAAAAATAAGTAAAGTATTCTTGGACATTTCACACAGCGCCACCTAGTCCCAAACGAAGCAAAGCTTGTACTATTGGAATTTTGATAAATAAATGAAAAGGTTCTAAAAAAAACTTGTTCTAACTACATAGTAGTTTGCCTGGAACGGAGATCCCAAAATGCCTCCATGAAAATCTTCTTAGATCCTCTTCATTATTGCTGGTGTTGGCTGTAATCAAACGCTGTCGTATTAATCTAAAAATCAATGCTCTGACAAGATTGTGTTGTGTGAATGAAGCGCGTCTATCAGAATTGCAAATACTAGAATAGTCGGATTTGGTGCGTCCACAGGACGTGATACGAATGTACTAATCTTAGGGCGTTGGTTGATGACAGTTGATTGGATACCATGTAATCGTGACATATATTAGTCTGTTATATGTGCTGGGGGACGTACGTTCGATTCCCATCAAGTGGTTTTTCTGAATGTGAAAATTCATGTTAGGTTTTGAAGAGAAAATCCACCATTTTCTTTTCAAAACAAACGACAGCCGACTTGACAAATGACTTGACCTGACTTATTTATTACAATTATATCACTTGACATTGGCAAAATTGTTTGTCGAAATGACGGACACAGGCTTTTATAGAAGAGAAGAAGAAGAAGAATAAGACATTGGTATATTAGCAAACATACCTACATGTTTGTGTTGTATGTCTTACATATTTACAATTAATTTAATTAAAAACTGACAGCTTTTACTGTAAAAAAAGAGAATTTTAGGCATAAAATAGATAAAAGTACTTACTAAGGCTTTGTACTAATATTCTGTGGCTAAAGTCAATCGCGTGAATCATTTGACAGTAACATAAATTCGACCAATCAGAGCGCACGTTCGTTTGTTGGACAATAAAACTAATTTATTGTATTGTTTTGCTTGCGTATCTACACATCGCTGCAGTAATCACCTACCTACATTATTGTATTTTTTATATTATGTAATAATTTCAAAAAATATGAACGCTATATAAAGGTATTGCAATAGTCATTTATTGCGTATTTAAATGAAACTGTCTTCTTCTTCTTCTTTTGTTATGGCTGTTCGGTGGGCTGCCACGAATTTGCCAATGTCGGTGTTTATTGGCGTTTACTGGTTTACTAATCTTTTAACAAAAGGCGGAGATCTGAGTAGGTAGGTTAAGAAAAATGACCGGTGAAGAAGGGAGACTCTAAAAAGTTTATTAAATGAAACTGTACAAAACACCATCGTCCATCTTAAAAATCTATCAAAGTCTAGCCCAGCTTTGAGACTTTTTCAGGTTCCTACTGATAACATTAGTGATATGACATTTGAGGTGATATGCAATCTGAAATTCATTAATCATTACTAATATTATTATTATTATTGTAAGGTTTGTAAGGATGTATGAATGTTTGTTATTATTTCACGCAAAAACTTCTTATCCGAGTTAGATGAGACTTGGAATATATATTATCCGTGACCTGGATTTACCCATAGGCTACCTTTTATCTCGGAAAGTCACCGCAATTGAACGGGACGAGAACTTCAGAAACGCATAGGAAATTGCAATTCTAATACTGCGCAGACGAAGTCACGGACACCAGCTAGTTTAAAATATTCAAAACAATTCCGCAAACTTCAGCTCAATTTAAATTTTTTATTTTCATTTCATTTGTGAACGAAAGAAAAGCCCACATTTAAATAAGTATATCTTCATCCATTGTATATCTACAAAAGCTCCGAAATCAGAAACTTATTTTCAACTTTTATTATTTTTGTCGCTTTTGTGAATAAGTCTACGGACTACGTAATGTTGTTATGTCGGCCTCCAAGCAATCTCTCGAACTATCTTTATTGGCTTTCGGTGGAATATTTTGATTCATAATAGAAAAGGGTGAATATCAATATTGGATTATTGACTACAGTATCCAATTTATTTAGTTTTTGGAAAAATTATAGCACTTAAAATATAATAAATGAAAAACACTTAGAAACGAAAGGCTAATTGCAAGTTTTTACCTGTAGCATTTAAATTAAGAGCCATACTTATAATAGCATGTGAATATTGTAAATACTGTGTATTAGTTGTAATTTTCTTTGTGAATCAGTTGAATTAGTTGATCAATCTACTAAAATCTAGTTCTGTCCCTGTTTGACATAACCGCTAAATAGAGCTATAAAATCGAGCTTCATCGTCTGATGATGATGATAGTTCATTGAAATTATTCTATAGATTGTAATCACCACTGAAAAGTCTGTAAGCGGCTATTCCTAATTAACTGCCAAACTATTGAACAAATTTAGATAAAAAAAAATATGGGACCTATCTGGACGATACCCTTTCAGATAAAAAAAGGATTTATCAAACCAGTTTTATTAATGAAGGAGTTCTGAAGCAACAAACATTAAAACAAAAAAATATATAACAGAATTGAGAAACTTCTCCTTTTTTTGAAGTTGGTTAAAAATACCCCAAACTGCTGTATAGGCTTACAGTGTCTTAGTACGATTTCATAACACGTAGAATGGTTGAATGTCAATAATATAATAATGGCACATCCAAATAACTGATGGAATAGCACATTTCGAATTCTCGCACCCGAATAGCATTACAAACGGAAGCCCACGTTATTATTCGTTCAAGGGAAAGTAATCACTAATGCTAGACTGATAAAGCCTAAGATATTATTCCGATGATATTTTCGCCATGTGGGGATGCTGAATTATTAAATTATTCGTGCCATCTGTTCTGTGCTGCGTTTACATTAGGGTTTTTAAAAGACTACTTGTCTTAGTGTGAAACAGACAAAAAACCTACAGAATACCTATAGGTATTCTGTAGGTTTTTTGTCTGTTTCACATGTGGGGGTTTCGTTGTGTCATAAAAACCTGCCATGTAAGCCTGGCAGTTTTCTGAACTGTTTTCATACCCAATCATAGGTATTCTGTGACTAAATAGTGACATTAGCGCATTTCAGCGCGTTTTTTGCCGTCAAAAGTTTCTTGTTTTCGTATATCTGTAGCCACGTCGCTTGCCATTATGCTGAGCAGCGAAAGCAGTTCAGAGCTTGCGATACGGAGGATGTTTTAGTATGAAAACCGTTCAGAAAACCTGCCAGGCTTGGACCTGACCAGTTTTTATGAGACAACGATTGCACCACGGTTCATGCAGCGTATTCTTTCACCGCTTGAGAAGACTGGCGTTGCGTACATGCTATTTATTTTTAAAGAAGTTGTGATTAAATATACGTAAAGAACTGGGTCTTTTAGCCTTGGGCATGCTACCAAGCATTTTAAAAAGCGCGTGTGTTTTGTCATGTTTTTACGTTGAGAAGGACTGATTAATTGACTTTCCTACTATATTTTTCCATAACCTACCAATGCTACTTGTTACTAGAACAGGCAAGTAATTTAGTTACTAAATCACATCAAAGGATTAACGCGATGCCCTTGCGTGCAAACTCGACCGTATATCACACGACACGCCGCAGAATAAAAGCGTACCTGTATGATATTATAGGCTCTTTTCACTTGTAATAATGTAAGTAATTTACGGTTACTGGGTTATTCGTAGTAGGTTTCAGCAGAAGAAATTGATTACGTTTAGTTTTATATTGAACATAGATACCTAATAGCATGAACGGGAAGTGCAAAATAAATATTATTTTTATATCCGTTCGTCCTACTGTTCAGTGGGACGAACTGGAAGTTATTTTGAAATATTTCCCTTCATCTCACCAGTAGGACCCAGCGGGAGGAACAGGAATGAACGATGGATTGGCACTAATAACCGCTGAAGAATGCAGATTATTCAATGGCCGCAATAATGGAAGACGAGCGTAGGACGCTTACCTATATACCACAGATCATATTATTATAATACTATACTAGTACCTATACTAAATAATCAAGTGTCGAGTAATTCGACACCTGATTATTTAGAAGACAAACACACTTAGGATGAACTATTGAACTATACATGCTATACAATGTACATAACTAATTTCAGATGAGAATATTATCTTGTTTTATACTTTTTAGAGCGTGATTTTTCACCTTCTGGACCCAAGGCACAACTACTATGCTCAACTGATTGTGCCGTGCGTACTTTTGATTCCCTTCTACACCACTAATTGGTCCGTTCCGGAAAAAAAATGTACCTATGACCCAACTGACGAAAATTCAAATCAGTGGTTGTGCCGTGGGTTCTTTTGAGACACAAAGAACTGATTGATCCGTTGGGAAAAAACATGTACCTATGGCCCAACTGACGAAAATTAGACGCAAATGGGCGTACCTACACTGCCAAAGTTAAAACTTAAAACTAATAAACCCGTGAAAGAAAGGAATTTATTAAAACTCACATATTTTAATATTACTTGTTTTTAGAACTTACTTTTTCTAAATCATAGTAAAATTACATCAGTGACGTCATTAAATATTCCATAATTACCAAAACTAAATAGATACACTAACAATAAACTGACCAATATGAAAAAAAAACTGCAAAACAATGAATACTGAACATATTTTTTCAAACTAAGTAAAATTTAAGAACACAGAACTTTCTTTTTCAGTTTAAGTATAAAATATTACTAAATAAAAAGAGTAAAATTTATTCACACAGAAAATTACAACTAATACAGTATTTACAAAATACACATGAAACGGTTGAGCCATCTACAAACCGTTGCAAACGATTTATAGATAGCTCAACTGGTCCAAATCAGTACCAATCGGAAGCGTGCCCAAGACACTGGCTGCATTGCCGCGCTGAATAGCAATGCTGATACGCTGGCCATAAAGTATAAAGTATAACAGAAACATATTAAAATTCCCACAGTTTAAAGACAGTAGCGCTCTTAAATATTCTAATAGTCGACCCGCTAGGATTTGGTTAGTCTGGAATTTGTCATGCAATTCTGTGGCGGGGCACAGGGGAAGTAGTAGGCACTGGCAAATTGACGGCTGGTACACTCCACATTATGGAATTATAATCTTCTTCTAAATATTATATAAAACTATATTGAAGCTGACTGACAATCAACGCACAGCCTAAACTATAAGTCTTAAAAGTATGAAATTCGGAGGGTTGTATCCTTATATATTGTAGGGATGCACTAAAGAATTTTTGAAAAGTCGCACCCTAAAGGGTCTGATATTAGGATCAAAGATTTTAAGCAAATAATACGTATGCTGCTACCACGCGAGCAAAGCCGCGGGCGACAGCTAGTATTCCATATCAGACTTCGTGGTTCACTGTCACGTGGAATTACGCTACTGAGTCTACACTTTATTTCAATTATCTATTCTACTTGCTTGCAAAGTTGATATCAGATACGTGTATAGAATTGGACGGTTATCCAATGTCCATGTCCAATTCGGTTATGACCGGATTGAGAACCTGCTCCTTTTGGAAGTCGGTTAAGAAGCTGCTGCAGTATGAACTTATAGACTTTTTACTTCGACTGTACTCTCAAAAACCTTAAAATTTGCTTAACAATAGAATGCACGAATCAGGAATTATAATAAGTTGAAGTGTTTTTTGTACAATAAATTATTGTAACTTAATCATTTAGGTGACTAGCTAACACTCTTGCCTTAATTTGTAAGCGTTTATTATTTACATATACTTAACACTAGGGCATGTTGGGTTATGTTATTAATTCACTCGCTCAAATCCACTCTTTCAAATGCCATGATTTTTCTCAAACGCGCTAGTTTTTTACTGTGACTATAAAAAAAAATTGTGTTCTTTTGAGTGAACCAGCTGTCTAGGAACACCTACCTTGTGGTCCGGTGCAACCATCCAAAGAATTTACATACAAATGAATACAATTACACCATCTTTGCATAATATCGTTCTGGGTTTTGTAATTTTAGATTTTAAGCGCTCCTGAATAAGGTGGTTATTCTTCTTGCGAAGATAAATGAGGCACTGAATTATTTAACAATGTATTTTATTAAGAATTGTATTTAACGAGGTGGTACAGACAATAGGAGTCACGGCTACGTGTATTGTACTTGAATTAAATATTAAAGAGAAATTGTGTTTAAATTGTGTTAATTTAAATTCAAGCGGTTCAAGAGATCTCGTCGAACAAACATACAAACATACAAAGCATTTTTGTCCAAGTTGTCACTAAGATCTTCGTTCGCTTCGCTCACGCGATCAACTAATAGAATTAAAATACTAATGTGCATTATTTTTTGCAAATCGTTACGTCGTTGTTAATACTAGATAAGAAGTGAATTGAAGCGGATGCTTCAGAAATAAGAAGGAGAATATGTTAACTGAACTACTACGTGTTTACGTGGTGAGAATTCTAAAAGGCTTATTATGGGGTTACTCCCATCCTCTCCACGAGGTTTGTCACACTAGGATGGGGAAAATCCAAAAAGTTTCGGCGTTCTTTCAAAAATGCATTTTTTTGTGTTTTCATAACATCTTAAAAAAACCCATCGATAAACAGATCACGCATTTATCATTATCTGACCAATGCGTCTCAATGAGGAGTTTGTCAAATGTCAAATTGCGTAGTGTCAGAAGAAAAAACCTTACGAATGCAGAATAAATATAAGATCGATCGAGTTCACCCATACGTTTTGTTCTCACTAGTGGGACAAACCTGGCGGAAAGCTTGAGAGTAAACTCCGATTATGTGGGTCCCTGATACTCTCAGAAATAGCTTCAGTATTCTTTGATTAAATTCGCTTTCTGAGAGATTTAACTTGGTAATTTATTAACATGTTAATTTGTTAGGAACAAAAGATACGTGGTGCTTTGTTGGGTTTATGTTTTAGAATACTTAATTACCTATATATTTAGAACTGCTAGTTTTTGAAAATACTGTTACTTTGGCAAAATCACAATTTTAATTTCTTTTATTTAATTTATGACTACTAAAGTAACCAAATAATCTTTCAAGTAGTTAAGTAAATTTAAAAAAAAATCTGATGTGCATGTGTAAGGTACAAAAATCTTACGGTTAAAAAGAGGACGTGCTTATTGAGGTAATGCATTTTTATAGGCAGAGGTTACCACTTAACATCAAGTAGGTCATTTGTTAGTATCAACGTTACTCTAAAAAAAATACTACGGGACAAACCTAGGAATGTAAATATTATGGTCACTAGGAATGATTCACCCCATTCTCCATGTACTTTTTCTTTGAATGACATCACCAATATTCCATTAGACCCGAATCCTTCCGGTCACGTCCTCATTATTTGATACATACAATTATTTAAATACGAAGACACATTATTAGTAAAGCTTTGATAAACAGTATCTACACTTTTGGTTTTCATGCGAACCTGTCATGGTAAACTTTTTATTTCTATTTATGTCGAGACAATAAGACAGTCTAGTCTAGACTCAACCTAAGGCAAAGCTTGGACTATGGGAACTAGATTGCTGGTAGAATACTTAAATGTTTTTTTTTGATAATGCATTCTTATAATACATAACATCGAGACATAGAACAAACATCTATGTTTGCACGTAACGACCCACACCATGAAAGGTAGAGCTATTACCGACTGAGCTGTCACATCCGCTTGAAACATCCAAAGTAATAACCTTCCGGCCGTTTTCGCAACTAGTTGTCGTAACCAGTTGTGAAAGCGAAAATATTATTCCTTACCCGCCACTGGTTGTGGCAAGAAGAGAAGAAGTTTACCTCTTATTTCACAACTAGACGGTAAGTTTTTTTTTTTTTTGATAAAAGTATTGAAACAAGCTGATAGCTCACCTGATGTTAAGTGGTAACTTCTGCCTATAACAATGCATTACCTCACAGAGCAAGTCCAATGAGGACGTGCCCTGTAAGGCAATGCACTGCGTCCATCACTCTGAGACGTAAAGATCTTGAGGTCTCATGTGCCTGTAATTAACGTGTCTACGTTTCACAACCAGTTGCGACAATATAGAAGTAATACTACTGCAAGTGCGAATGGTTACCGACTCTACTGTACGTAAGCTCTCGTATTTGCGTTTTATCAGTGACACAGCGAAGGTTCACAAAGGGACTCGGTAATTTATTCAAGTCTCCATACCCTCGTCTACATTAGTAGATATGTTGGATTGTGATGAGATCCGACGAATAGATTTTCGGTTTTACATCTCTTCTTCTTTCACTTATGGTCTCTGTCCGTCATTTCGACAGAAAATTTTGCCAGTGTCAAGTAATATATTTGAAATAAACAAACGACAGCCGACTTGACGAATGACTTGACTTTATTTCAATAATTTCACTTGACACTGGCAAAATTGTCTGTCAAAATGACGGACGGAGGCCATTTAAATATAGAAGAAGAAGAATAAAAGTCAACTCAAGTCATCAGTCGTTTGTTTTGAAAGCAAAATGGTGGATATTTTTTTTCAAAACTTGGAGAAGAATTTTTACATATTTTTTTTTTTTTTTTATGATAAAAGTAATGGAACAAGCTGATAGCTCATCTGATGTTAAGTAGTAACTGATGTTCACATCCAGAGAAACCACTTGCACACATTATTCCAATGCCTCACACTTTATGTTACGACCTAAGTATTATTGGTTAAAATTCCACTAAAATTAAACAACAATACTCACAATAACACAAGAAAAACTATTAAAATAAAAGTGCTAATAGGTGTTGTTTCAAAAAATGACAAAACTCGAATCCCGGGTTTAAATCTCAGAGAGATAGACGCAATGCATTGAATGGCATGACTTCACCAGCTCTCTAAAAATATCTTGACAACTGAAGCACCACGTTATCTTGCAAAAAGGTTTGCAAAGACTTTTATTTGAAAACGAAATCTCCAGCAAAACCTTTGAGATAAAACCGTCTTTTACATGTCCTATTCAGAGACAAACAATGGATTTCGGTGAGTGAAAACAATACTGCCTAAAAATAGTCAGGTCAACGTTTTAAAGCATTATTTTGTTTGAGAGTGGTTAGGTAATATTTTTTCTAATTTAGAATACGGGTTGTACACGCGAATTAGAACTTTAAAACAAGCTAACAGGCTAGCATTTGCGTTATACATTTTCTCACAGTTAGACAAAGTTGCTATTGTGATCTATCTTTAGTAATATACAGATAAAGTTGTTTTTTATTTTTGTTTTTTTGTTTCTTTTCTTCACTTAGTTTTTAATTAATTGTAAATACTTAATTTAAGCTTTCTTTTTGCTGTTGTCTGTAGTAGTCATAATAATATTATTGCAAATGCTGTGCATGCCTGTAATTGGCAAACATTTTATAGAATAAGGTTTTAAAAAGTGATTATTGTATTGTAAACTATGTGCGGTGTTGGCGTTGCCTAGTGAATAAATAAAAATAAGATAAACAACGTTGCAATGACGTACCTTTAGTAAGGCAAAATTAGAGATAAATAGAACATTGGACACGAGTTTTGACATTTTTTGAAACGACACATAGCACTTTTATTTTAATAGTTTTTCTTGTGTTATTGTGAGTATTGTTGTTTAATTTTGGTGGAATTTTAACCAATAATACTTAGGTCGTAACATAAAGTGTGAGCCATTGGAATAAATGTGTGTAAAGTGGTTTTTCTGAATGTGAAAATTCGTGTTAGGTTTTGAAGAGAAAATCCACCATTTTCTTTTCAAAACAAACGACAGCCGACTTGACAAATGACTTGACTTGACTTATTTATACAATTTTAACACTTGACATTGGCAAAATTGTCTGTCGAAATGACGGACACAGGCCATTACTGAAGAGAGAGAGAGATAGAACATTGGGATAGGCCGGTCAAGGTAGAAACAATAATACTCTATCACACAAGCCACTGAACTTCTGTATAAGCTGATTCAAAGCCCTTCAGAATAGATTGCCAAGTAAAACGTTTAAATTGAAGCAAGATGAACCGATTTTAATAAAACTCGCACGAAACGCGTATTCTGAAACACAAAGGAAATCCAATCAAAGAGGTTAACACTAGTGTTTGACGCTATCGATGCGCCACCGTTCTCGCAAAAGTAAATTAGGCACAACATAAAAAAATGGTTTATAATTCGTCAAGCATAAACTGAGAAACAATATTAAACAAAAATTATTAGGTATTTTATAAAAAATTAACTTTTTTAACTAAAAATAATAATGTAATATTTAATTCATTTTGCAATATAAAATAACTCTAAAGTAAATAAAGTATAGTTAATATATTTGAAGAATTCCCAAGCGAATACGATTATGTAGAAGAAAAGAGTGAATAGGTGATCAGGTATATGGCCAAGGCTGCAGCCACACTTATCATCAGGCGTGCTTGCAGTCAAATGCTTACTGCCACATCTACGCAGCAAAAAATTATTAGATTTGATATTGATACATACCTAAATGTATTTTTTGTTACACGGCACGGCTGCCTTGTGCGATAACGGGAGCTCTTGTAAATTGACAGTGTCATTGCGCAATGTAATGTAACACAAACTTCACAACCAAATCTTGTCCTTAGATACGGCCTGACTATTTGGGGATACAGTACGGATTTTGACAAAGTTTTTATTGCACAAAAAAGGTGTGTTCGTGCAATTTGCGGTATTGGCCTTTTAGTGTGTTGCAAGCCCTTTTTTCAAAAGCTCAAAATATTAACTCTTCCGTGTCTCTACGTATATGAAACTGCATGTTTTGTGAAGCGGCCTAGCTATCTATACAAAACAGCAAACGATGTTTACTTGCGTAATACAAGAAATGGCGAACGTCTCGTGAGCGAGTTTGCTGCAAGAACTTCTCTCTATCAAAGAAACTGCTACAACATGAGCATAAAAATTTTCAATAGTATACCCATATTATAAAAAGTTTATGTCAAAAGTTTATGTCCAGGGTCGGCAAGTGTAAAAATGCGATAAGAGCAAGTCTGTCGGATAGGCTACTTCTGACAGGAGTCTATAGACGGTGGGTGCAACTAGCATCTTAGGTACTTAAGGTATTTTCTTTATAAAAAGTACCTACCTATTCTTAGTTTTAGTTTTATAAAGTTTTATTTCATTTTGTACCTACTGGATCATATTGTGTCTGAAATAAAAGATTATTATTATTATAAAGGAACATCCCCTAATAAGATTTAAGAGCGTATTACGCACCTGGTTGCTGGATCATGGGTTTCACACGGTTCGTGAATTCATGGAGTTGAAGTAAAATCATCATCATCATCATCAATATATATAAAACTCTTTTGAAGCTGACAGAGAATCAACGCACAGCCTAAACCATAAGTCCTAGAGGTATGAAATTTGGAGGGTAGGTTCCTTATATAGTGTAGGGGCGCACTAAGAAAGGAATTTTGAAAAGTCGCACTCTAAAGGGTCTAGAACGCGAGCAACGCCGCGGGCGACTGCTAGTTAGGTATATAGTTGTTATTAGACCTACCTAACTATTATTGTAAAAAATTGTGCATGCTATCATATGAAAATAGCGAAATAATGGATCTAGTTAAAATTTGTTCACCACCTGTTGTGTACCTATTTCAAGCAAATAAAGAAACTCTAACTCTCGTTAATCATTTTTCAGAGTAGAGGCCTTGCATTTGAAGTCACGGTAATATTTCAAACGGGCTACCAAAGCACAGCTTTGAAACCAGTGCTAAGAACCCGCTTTACTCTTTGCAGTCGGTTTTTCCGGATCTTTCGTGCTTTTAGAAGCCGAAATCGACAAACCTCTGATAAAAGATACCTCGCTCTAAACCGAAGTGTTTTTTTCTGAAAAACTGAAACTGTAAAAGGCTGAACTTCAGGTTTTCAATGCTGAAAATAGGAGCGCTACTGAGTAAAAGGAAAATGTTTTTTTCAGCTGTAGTCTTTTTTATTCATTTTCCAATTTTCTTGATCAACTATCGAATTTATTTACTTATTTTTTGCAGCTTAGATAAGTAGGCTTTAAGTTTGCTGTCAATACCACTGGTATTTGTTTCCGAAAAAATAAATATAAAGGTAAAAGAAACGGAATTTTTTTTTGTATCTACTCTGACCAATAAATTAAAATAACTAACAAAATTTTCAAACATTTATTTTTAACTAGCCGTCGCCCGCGGCGTTGCTCGCGTTCTACCCTTTAAAGTGTGACGTTTCAAAATTCCTTTCTTAGTGCACCCCTACACTATATAAGGATACTACCCTCCAAATTTCATACCTCTAGGGATTATAGTTTAGGCTGTGCGTTGATTCTCTGTCAGCTTCAAAAGAGTTTTATATATATTGATGATGATGATGATGATTATTTCTTTCGATATTTTTGGTGGTATTTATAACAATTCAAAGCCTTAGCCAAATCAACAAAAAAGGTATGCGATCTACAGACAAATTAATATTATTTCTCACGTTACATCGGACAATCACATCGAAAGAGTAAAAAAATCGACGGCGGACTCGTGGTCACAACGGTTTGCTACACCAGTGTGACTACGAGTAATTTCTTTTACTCGTGGTTAAACTACTCTGAAGGATCGCACTTGACTGAATAGTAGGTATGTAGTGAAGTGCTCGATAGATTATGTAAGTTCAAAAATGTTTTGCATACTTCCGCGTGAAGGAAAGGAAAAAAAAATATTTAAAAAAAACTGAGATATTCAACCCCCTTTGCCTTAACGAATTGGTAAGGGTGCGCTACGAGTGCACCCAAATTTGAAATGTCATTAATTCTAGCTGGGTACATTTATGTTTCGCATGCACATTATGTACCTACCTATACCTAGCTGTTTATGTAGCTTACTAATTTATGTATAAGGCAATAAACTATTTTTCTTTATTTCTTTCTTTCAATTTCCATTTAAGTAATAGTAATTTACTTAAGCTTAATCCCATGGGAAACTTAAAAGGTTTTGTAAGGGATCCCTTGAAAGTTAAAAAGTCGACACTTGATGGGTCATTCTCATCTGCTATAATGATAAAACTTTTAAATTGTGCCGTTTAACTTTTATCAGCGCTGAAAGAAAAAAGTCTTCATGCCATCATGTCACCACAGTGGTTCTGATTTTGACGTATTTAGCATAGCGAGAGCTGATTTCGGAGCCGGTCTTTTTTTCCGCGCAGTGTAAATGCACCGCCACGAACTCGCCATTGTACTTACTAAAATCGCAAAATTAATCATAAATCATCATCATCATCAATATATATAAAACTCTTTTGAAGCTGACAGAGAATCAACGCACAGCCTAAACTATAAGTCCTAGAGGTATAAAATTTGGAGGGTAGTATCCTTAGATAGTGTAGAGGTGCACTAAGAAAGGAATTTTGAAAAGTCACACTCTAACGCGAGCAACGCCGCGGGAGACGGCTAGTCAGTATATATAAAACTCTTTTGAAGCTGAGAATCAACGCACAGCCTAAACTATAAGTCCTACAGGTATGAAATTTGGAGGGTAGTATCCTTATATAGTGCAGGGGTGCACTAAGAAAGGAATTTTGAAACGTCACACTCTAAAGGGTAGAACGCGAGCAACGCCGCGGGCGACGGCTAGTGAATAAATATTCTTAGACATTATCACACAACGCTCTATAGTCCCAAACTAAGCAAAGCTTTTACAATGAGAACTAAATTGCTGATCTAGAATACTTATATTACTTTTTTTAAATAAATAAATAGGTACTTATGATACATAGTAAGACCCAGAAATAGAACAAACATCAATGTCTTGCCACACACAAATGTTTGCAAATGTTTGTTCTCAGTGGGGATCGAACCCACGACCCACAGCAAGGAAGGCAGAGCTATTACCGACTGAGCTGTGACGCCTGTCAAAATATAATTTTTACGCGGTTTTTTTCGCTCGAAATATGAGGTCATTTCTTCCATTGACGTCTGATCTGGTTCTAAGTTTTTAATATTATCAAGGGCCTCAATAATCAGAAACTTGGGTGTGGTTTTTGACTTGACTAGGCTACTAATAGAGGCTTACTAGAGACCAACCCGGATGCGTACCACCTCTATACCATACAGGGTGTAAGGAGATCATATAAAAAAACTGTATTTAGGTATTCTATCAGCAATCTAGTTTCCATAGTACAAGCTCTGCTTGGTTTGGGACTAGAGGGCGTTGTGTGTTATGTCCAAAAATTTTTATTTATTTATTTTATAAAATTGCAGAGAATATAATGAGTTGGATACAAAAGGTTGATGCTGATATCTACTTTCATACAGAAACTTAAATACAACAGTTGTATTTTCTTAGAAATGTTGTTTTATTTTTTATTTCTTTTCATTTATCATTTAATTATTCATTATTCTGGATGGATCAGAATGTTGGGCAATGAAAGGGACGGATGAGAGAAGAGTGCATGCAGCAGAGATGCGAATGTTGAGATGGATGTGTGGAGTGACAAGAATGGATAAAATAAGGAATGAGTATATAATATATAAGAGGAAGTTTGAAAGTAGCGCCAATAACGGACAAGTTGAGGAGTAATAGGTTAGCGTGGTATGGGCATGTCATGCGAAGGGAAGAAAGCCATATTACGAGAAGAGTGCTAGACATGAATGTGGACGGATGTAGAAGTAGAGGTAGGCCGAAGAAAAGATGGATGGACTGTGTGAAAGAAGATATGAGTAAGAAAGGAGTGAACACCGAGATGACGGCTGATAGAGGAGAGTGGAAGACGAAGACATGTTGTACCGACCTCACTTAGCGTGGGACAAGGGTAGGAAGATGATGATGATTTAATTCTTCATTTAAGTATTTGAACGGTGGTTATCGTTTGGAAGCATGATTAAAAAGTCCCTGTTTAAGTTTTCAAGGGTTTTGTTGCACCTTGTACAATGGTGTAACAGAAGGTTTCGGCCAAGTGGCCATCCTAATGGGTCGGTTACTTGAGGAAGCTACGGAATATGTAATGATGCTCTCAATATGGGTGAACCTACCTGAGAGCTCAGCTGTTTTTTTTGCATTAGAAGATATTGGAGTAACTTCAAACACGTTTAGTTGCCATTTAAGTACCTGTGACATGTTTGTTTTTGCTCATTCCAGTTTTCCCCTGCGCCAGTCTCCTGCGTGGGGGATTTCTGGAACTTTTGTCCAGTAATCCCCATCGACTGCCGGCAGGGAAAAACTGGAATAAAATTTTAGAAATCCTTTCAGTTGACCATTACCATTACACCATTTTTACTATTAAAGAAGTTCAGTTCATGCAATGATTTTTCAAATTACTTTTGTCCCAAACCAATTTTTATATCATTTCAATAGATATGAGTTGAACGAGATTTGACTCTCGCGACTTTTCCTTTGATAACTAAAGATAGCTTTGACAAATTACAAAAAAAAAAAAAAAAAAATTATGTACGTGTTTTGTGTATTAGATCCTGTCCATCCAAAGGTTGCCTGGAAGAGATTGCTTTAAACAATAAGGCCGCCCATTGTACCTACCTCCTAAAACTTGATCGTATTACCAATTATAGTAATTTTTATTTGTTATTTTCTTTACGTATAAGCGTTGTACAATAAAGAATATTCTATCTATCTATCTATCTATCTAAATAATATATAAATATCATCTTGAGTTTGTATTCCACTGCAACGTAGTTAGACTCTTGGAACTATAATCCACTGCCTTCTAAATCAAGGCTTCAACGTATTTAAACTTCAGCTAATCAACTCTATCGATCACGTAAACTAAGCTCGAATACCTCTAGCAAAAACACGTTTGCCAATAGTTAAAGCTGCAACTACGGAAGCACTACTAAGTCACTCCAACTCAAGTGTACCTATGTTGTGACGTACAGATTAAGGGCTTTAGAAACTACAAGGTATCTACCTAGAAAGTCGTTTTGTAGATATATCAGCATAATTACATACTTTTTTTTTTTTTTTAATTGAACCTATTGTGTCCCACTGCTGGGCAAAGGTCTCCCCCAAAGTCTTCCACTGGTCCCGGTCGTTGGCGTTGTTCCACCACTCTCTTATGTGAACGTCGAGATCGTCCCGCCAACGTCTTCTCGGCTGGCCCGGTCGTCGCCTCCCGTTATTACATACACTATTTATTTACATTGCTTAGGTAGAGCTCTGTCTTTCCTGCTGTAGGTTGTAGGTTCGATCCCCACACATAACAAACATTGCCCAAAAACTATTCGAGTAAAATGTTTTGGGCGTTGGCCATTAGCTAATTAGACAATTACTATAATCTAATTGAAAAATATTAAACTGTTTATTAAACACTGTTCCGGTCCATGGTGTCGCGGATGCGCGCACGCCTGTCAGCGCCGGATCAAATGTCAACGTCAAGCTGTCAAGTGTCAATGCATTGACATGACACATTGCCTTTTTTTTATAACCTATGTTCTTCTCCTACGCAGCCAACACGGCTCATGTATAATGCTATTAGAAATAAACTAAAATGTAAAATGTATATTTTCTCTACGTAATTTATCCACCCCATTGGGAACAAACACAATTTAGTTCACTAAACTAGCATTCATGGTTACGTCTAGGTTTTAGTACCAATCGGTAGTACCTACTTTTCAACCTTTAGCGAAACTCTGTATACATATTACATACTCTGCATAAATTCCCAATACAAAAAGAGGTATTCAAAGACCAAAATATCCTAATCCAAAGAGTACTTCTCAAGGACACGTTAAAGGGGTTGATTTGCAAAACCCTTAAGCTGTTGCTTCTGTAAAAACTTATTCATTGTTATTTAAATAAGTCAAACGGTACGGAGTTCTGTATGCATAAATTATAAGCTTCGTAGGTATCTATTGCAAAGAAATATAAACAAAGATTCAAATTTATCGTTTGATTTACACTACGCCGTTACTTCGCAAAAACTGCGCGCAATGCACAAGGCAACCACGCAGTGTAACTCTATCACCAGAAATTGTTCGCTTATAATTTTTCGTAGTATGATTTTGGTCAGTTACACAAATTCTGCGGAAACTTTTACTTTTTCACTGAATTAAAAACATTTTTCGTGTTTCCATTGCTGGGGGAAAATGTGACGTCATGATACTCCTGATACATTGCCGCGTATGAGTTATTTCGAGTTCGTGGGTGTTATTTTGGTTAAATATTATGATTAAAAGCGAAAAAGTGGCAGAACAAGTCACAATATGGTTTATTCTGTATATTTTTCAACTCAGTATTCGTTTTACTATAGTTAAATTTTATTTTATTTTATTTTATTGAGTAATAAAATCCACAGCTCTTAAGAATAACAATGGTAAATCTTAATTTTAAAGCAGATAGCCAAAGACGGATTTACATTCTAAACACAATACATATAAGCAAATAAATAAAATAAAAAATAAAAAATCCAAAGCATAGTTGCTAAAACTTTTAAAAATCATTCCAAATCATTCTACAGACAGATTTTATTTATTTATTTATTTATTTATTTGAGTCCCCAACATCATATACACCGAATCACTGAATATAAAAATAACAAAATAGAGGCATGCCAAGTGTTACAATAATTATAGGAGACAGACAACAAGCTATTAAGATTAGAGCAAGAGCGAGCTAAAAAATTTTAAAACAAAAAATAAAAATAAATTAATCACAAAAGCAAAATAATTGACAGTAAAAATAAAATAGAAATAGGTATGTATAGTTAAGATCTTAAAATAAAATGGGAATAATTATACACAAAAACAAAATAATTGTGAAAAAATTAATGCAATAAAATAAATTAAGTATGTTCAGGTAAAAATAAAAACGAATTAAGTATGTACAAATAAAAATAAAAATTACAGTGACTGATGTTTAAAATAGACCAAATTCATTATAACTTAAACAAATTATTCTTAAAACTATGCAGGGTACCGCGGAATAAATCTATTTCGTCATTCCCTTTTGACACAGAGTTGTATTGGCGCACCATTCGACTCAAGGGGGCATTAAACCCTAGATTTGTGCCGCAGTAATCAGCCTGAAAAAGGTTAAACGCTGAGACTCTGGGCAGCCTTGAAGGAGCAGAGAATCGGACGGAGGCCAGCAACTCTGAAGCATCAAGGAGACTGTTTGTTAATTTAAATAGAAATACATTATCGAGAAAGAGCCGTCTATTCTCTAAAGTTCGCATTTTAAAATACACGAGTCGGTCATTGTAGCTCAGAAGTATTTTAGCCATAAAGCATGAATAAGTGAGATGCCACAAGAATCGTTTTTGAACGCTTTCGAGCTTTTTCTTGTAAACATCATAAAACGGACTCCAAACAACGCTACAATATTCCAAACCACTTCTCACCAAGCTATTAAATAGCATAATTTTAGTTGCAGGAGACTTAAAATCCTTACAGTTCCGCAAAACAAATCCAAGAAGCTTAAATGCTTTGGAGGTAATTAAATCAATGTGCACATTAAAACGCAATTTGCAGTCTAAAAATATTCCCAAATCTCTGGTGCCATCCACACGGAGCAAGGCGTTGCCGTTGATGGTGTAGATTGTGGGAAGTTCAGTTAAACGTCTTGAAAATCTGATGAAAAAGCATTTAGAAATATTAAGACTCATGTCATTAACGTCACACCAAGAATACAAGCGGTCTAAGTCTTCCTGCAGAAGATCAGAGTCATTAGTATTATTTACTTCTCTGAAAAGCTTAAGATCATCAGCATACAAATAAAACGTAGAATGATGAAAACAATTATCAATGTCATTTATAAATACATTGAAGAACAGAGGCCCCAAATGTGAGCCCTGGGGCACACCTGACTTACATTGGAAGAGCTCTGACGAATAACCATTAGCTACCACTCTAGAATTTCTACAAGTGAGATACGATTCACACCAAGACAGCAGGGATTTTAATGTAAATAAGTATTATAGGTCAGAATATTTTTTCTTTCGAGTCAATTGACTATGACATTAAATCAGACGTGGCCAGTAAGACAACTTCAATACTTAATTAACTGAATAGCACCAGATGGTACATTTAATAATAAAAAGTAGTTTAGAGGTACTCGTAAATTCTATTGCACCACAGAATCCACTTTACCTCAAGCCCCGCTTTCTTACCCCAAGTTTTTAATCACTAGTTGGATCTAGATAGAGCCCCTATTCTAGCGTACTTTACTCGTACATAAGTGCCGAAATTGCACCGGCAGGTGTATATTTGCATAGAAATAGGCAAACTTTATGCAGAAGAAATAATAGTATTTTTATAGAGCTACCACTTTAGTATCACTGTACTGCATGCGTTTGTCATTCTTCCAAGCGTAAACTATAGTATTTGTATGGAGAATCATCAGTTTTGTAAAGTTTCCGCTAGGGGCGCTGCTCAATCTCCACTAATCCTAATACCAATCGCCCATTGTACTATTAATTTAAGTTTGGTTTTTTATTTTATTGAAATCCCTATGAGTGCAATAAAGTATTTTCTATCTATCTATACAAAAATATATTTTACTTAAACTTTGTTAGTTTATGTAAAACAAACACACTAAGCATGCTGAACGGAAAATATTTCAAGATGACAGGAACAATGAAATGAATGGAAGGATGTCATGCTAATTATAAAGCTTAGCGTCCATCAGGCGGGCCGGGTCGGGCCGTATCGAAACACAAAAATGAGCCTATGTTTTGTATACAATATCATCAATATCATACACCAGCGACTAAGCATTGGGTGGGGCGGAGCGGGCCGCAACGCCCTGTGTAAGAGCATCCATGCGGCGAAACGATCCACTGCTAATGGACGCCAAGTAGGTTGGTAATTATTAGATTTACGAATGTAAATCGAGATGAACTTGGCTAGAGTAATAATAGCCAGTGAACGCCAGACCTTCGTTATTTTATCAAGGCTGAAAGTTTGTCAGTGCATGCTCCCAACACGCAGGTAAGAACCGATGGACCATCGAGAAGTTTGGCTCATCGTGGCTTTGGCAGGCAAGCGGTACTAAAGGAGTGGAATAAACCACCTTACTTTCGTAATTTTATCAAGGCAGATTTTTTGATATTTCCTTCAAAATATGATAAAAAATCACGTCATTCATTGCCAAAACTTAGCATCGTGGCAACCCCTCGCCAGACACCCTTAATGTTGGTTAAATTGTAATTGTATTGAATAGAGGACTACTGAGATGACAGCTGATAAAGCCTCCGCAAAAACTAGAAGAAGATGACAATAGGCATTTCACAATACTACATGCGTACTTGCGTAGTTTTGTAACAATACGAAATTAAGTTTTAGTTTTAGAGAAATAAAGCTCATTTTCCGCTGTTGTGTAACACTCAGTGAGAGCCACGTGAGAGAGCTGTGCTTCAAATCCGGCGAGAGGAATTTAATCTAGCACATACATTGTCTGTAAGGAGATACTCGTCTATTGCAGAAAATTGAGCGGGTCTATTCAATTTATGTCTCAGTCTAGGCGTCTAGGTTAGGTACGAGAAAATACATAGGTGAACATCTATAGGTAAATCACGTAAGTTAGTCCACTCCCTGCAAAACATGAGTGTGGGACGTACGCGGGAGATCGCACGGAGAGCGGGCATTCGAGGAAGATTCACAGCCGGTTTCTCGAACGCTAATCAAATCGCAGATCAGTTGACAAAGCAATTAACATGACACACTGGTCAAATCAAATCGGGTTGCACGAACGCTGATCAGACAATAATTAAGTAATCAATGATCATTTTGCGATTGTCAAATCAGTGTAAATTTTCATAGGGTCACACATAATCGAGTAATTCCTTCAGTTCAATCATTCGCTCCTAAACTTCAAAAGTGTCATAGAGTTTTTTTTTTCTTTGATAATATGTTTGTGTCACGTGTCTTTGTTTACGTTTGAATGGAGGTAAAATTACCTTAGCAATTATGACGGAAAAACCTATCAGAGGTAAAAATTACACTGAAAGGGAAAAGCTAACGCTGACTGCATTAGTTGACAAGTAAGTACCGTTGTCCCTCGTTTGATTTCTCCAATAATTGTTCAGATAAATATTATTTCTATGTACCTATTATTGACGCGTAAGGAGGCCTATATAATATACCCAGCAGTGAGTGATCCCGGCTGATATGATGACTTGCTTGGCATTATGCCTGTGCCTTGGGGGTTTCAATTATAAAAATAATGGGAGCCATAGGTATACATATCTGGCGCATATTTTAATATGAATCCAGATGATGATTAGCTGCAAACACTACTAACTGCGATTTATATAACTAAAACTATGCGATAACATACTAAAATCGAAAGATGTTTTTTTATTTTACAAGTATATTTTTTATTGGAAACGATCCATACGCATTGTAAAATATAAACACTTTTGCAGTAGGTAAGTACCAACTTGGAGGTATTTTCGATTTATCTGGTTTAAACACAGCAAAACACAGTAATTTGTGGTAATTATTTCAGCTAATTAGAGCAAAATCACCGATTAGTTGATCGTTGATTTGACAAGAGCTTGACCAAAGATCAACGCCTAATCAGCGTTCGAGAAACCCATTTTGACGTTTGACAAGAGATTTGCCATAATGATTTGACAGGTTAGTCAACTAATCTCTGTTCAAAATCAAAGTACGTAATCAACGTTCGTGCAACCCAAATGACATTTGATTAGAGATTTGACCACTGATTAGTTAATTATGAAGATGATCTGCGTTCGAGAAACCGGCTGTTAGTCAACAAGACAGTGTTATAAAATGCCAGCGCAGTCTTTATCATACTTTTTCAACTGATTAGGTACCCGTGTAAATAGATCGCATATCAAACCACTTGAAGTTGATAATTCATTTACCCGGGATATTCAAGTCTACAAATTAGTGTACTTAATTCTCCCCAAGTCGCCTAAGAGTATTTAAGTCTAATAAATAGTATAGTTAAATCGACGGCACCGTCTTTTCTTGTATCAAATAATCATATTTTTAGTAAAATTAGGATTCTGCTTGATTTTTAATCTCGTGTTAGGTAGAGCCTCCTCGTAAAATGTTAAGTTTAATAATAGCAGCACAAAATTTGCTTTTCAAGTAGCTGTTTTTTGATAAAAAGTATTCCTAATTTTAGGAAAATAATAACTTTATTATATTCCTAAAATCAGAAGCGACGATGGGTCTTCAAAATAAAATAATGCTACTTTCCTTTTCAATTTTAAAAATTAAAATCTTGATAGAAAAACTTCCTGTAAATTATTAAGTAATCAACGTTTATACAAAATATTGAGAAATTCTCGCTGTGGTATAATGATTTTCCGCGTTCTGGCTTTTGAGATTATTAAAAAGTAAAAGTGGTTCATCTTCTTAAAATTATAGACTTTTTTTATACAATCATGTTATACGAACTGTGAAATGATTTTCATTAAAAAAAAGTTGACCAATAGACGGAAATAATATTTATGCTGAGTTTTGTGCAATATTAACGCACACAACATTATTGTTTGAGTCATAAATACTTTCAGGGGGGCAATCGTTGTCTCAAACTGTGTAAAACTTGCCAGGTTTAAGCCTGGCAGGTTTTCATACTAAATCATTGGTATTCTGTGACTAAATAGTGACATTAGCGCATTTCAGCGCGTTTTTTGCCGTCAAAAGCTGCTTGTTTTCGTATATCTGTAGCCACGTCACTTGACATTATGCTGGGCAGCGAAAGCAGTTCAGAGCTTGTGATACGGAGGCAGTCACGTGCAAAAGACAAGATAGGTAGGTACATAATTGTACATAATTTAGTTCTTACTTTGAACAAGGGTCAAGTGGGATCCGTAAATTGAGCTTCAAACTTGTAACTATTCCAAAACAATGCTACTAACGTGGTTATTTCACACCATGAGACCGGTCTTACATGTAGGAATACTGATGATTATAATTAGGTATGTGGTTCAAAATAGCAGGCGTAGCTCTGCCTTCCGTGCTTATGGGTCATGGGTTCGATCCTTTTGAGAACAAACATTTTGTGTCATGGCAAAACATGGATGTTTTTTCTGTGTCTGGATGATACTAGTACATATTATAATAAGTATGTATTTACAAAAAAACAATCTAGTTCCCATAGTACAAGCTTTGTTTAGTTTGGAATTAGAGGGCGTTGTGTGAAATGTATATTTATTTATTATATACATTTCACACGTACTCTATATTTATTTATTTATAATACGAACTGTGCAGTAGCTAGGGGATTTCTAGCAAAAAATATGCAGAAATCACGAATGTTACACCGTATGCTACGACGTAGCCAGTAAAATTTCCGAAAAAACATGAAATCCGCGGGGACCACCAGTAGGGATTTTCGGAATTTTTAATTAAAACCTCTATGGCTGTAAAAATGTTTTACAATTCAAACATGCTTTTAGCTTCACTAAAATTTACACCATTCTACCACATTTCGTGTCTAGGTAATATCACGAGCAAAACACATTTACAATGTTACTAAACCACGACCCGGTTATTACAACGACAACTCATTATAACACTACCTACACTACACATAACCGTTTGATATACCATAATTACCGCAAATTACTGAGTTTCTGTGTAATGAGTACCACTGATAATAAACACAAGTGTAAAATATCTAGCTAATAAAATAGATCTACATTTATAAAAAGATCATCATCATCATCAACCTACATCGGTCCACTGCTGGACGTAGGTCTCTCCCAAGACGCGCCACTGAGCCCGGTCTTCTCATCCGGTGTTTGCTAGCTACATGGTACATGAAAAAGATAGGTAATCCTACTAATATTATAAACGCGAAAGTTTGTAAGTATGGATGGATGGATGGATGTTTGTTACTCTTTCACGTAAAAACTACTTATCCGATTTGGATGAAACTTGGAATATATATATTTTCCGTGACCTGGATTAACACTTAGGCTACTTTTTATTCCGAAAAATCTACGGGATCCAACTGGACGCGAACGAAGTCGCGGGCGGCACCTAGTAAAAGATAAATTTGAGATAGTACGCTACAGCAAAGCTACAGTTTGTAGTTACAGCTGTCTCAGCTCTAGCAGTCGTTAAGCCATGACGGAGGCCTTAAGGCGGCCTAAAAATTCCGTCAACAGAGTTGGCCACTAACTCATACAAGCTTGCTTGCTATAGCACTCTCCAATTTTACTTTAATTTTAGGTGATTTTCAAAACCTTATTTCTAAGTACTTGCTGACTTTTCACGACTTTCATTGGAGATCTGCAATTTAGGGTTTATGCAAATGGAATACGCTAGTAGCCATGTCACAGGCAGATTAGTCACCACTCCAGTGTGATAGATGCGTGTGTCCTGTCCAATCCATACAGGGTGAGGTGATATGCGACCTCCGCACCGTATGGGTGCGATCTCCATAGTTTGACAATAACTGTCATGTCATACTTTGTCGTTTATAATCATTGTCTAGTTGGTTTTCAGTTAAATAAAACCAATGTTTTCTCTTGGTTTATCGTTTATTCTATTACAATTTATTTAACTGATAATGCCTGACGAAAAACTAAGCAAGCCTTCGCTGTCAAGATATCTGCGACCCGATAAGTTTGACATCGAGCCCGATGTCGCGGACGCCGATGCAAAATGGCTACATTGGAAATCGACATTCGAAAGCTTCTTAGCAGAAGAGATTACCGAAGATGTACCAGACTCCCTTAAGCGTAAGCTGCTAGTTAACCACTTATCGGCATCCATTTACAAGCATATCAAAACATGCTCCACTTATAAAGATTCGATGAAAGTTCTAGAAGACATCTATGTCAAACCGAAAAATACTATTCTAGCTCGACACATTCTTTTCAATCGCAAGCAACGAGCCGACGAAACGATCTCTGACTATATTAGAGCTCTCCGACTTTCCGCGAAAGATTGCAAATTCGAAAACGTCATAGCCCAAGAGCATGAAGATCAAGCAGTTCGTAGTGCTCTCATATCCGGCTTACTATCACGAAGGATTCGCGAGCGGTTATTAGAAAACTCTAAACTCACTCTCTCAGAAGCACTTAATCAAGCCGTAGCTCTGGAAACAGCAGAAAACGATGCAGTTGCTATTGGTATCAGCTCTCCGCAACTTACCGCCATATCGCAAAGTAGTTCATGGGACAAGAAATCCGAAAATCAAGCGGCAGCTTCATCGTCACGAACTTTTCAAGCCGTCCCGACCACGCCTCCCCCAGCTAAAAACTGCTTTTTTTGCGGCGGGAGTCTTCATCCTAGGTTCAGATGTCCAGCCAACAACACCACCTGCAAAAAGTGCTCAAAGAAAGGACACTTCGCAAGCGCCTGTAGATCGGGCAATATTAACTTGAACTCTACGACAGTTGAAGATCCTACGACTCCTAACGACGACCAGTTCTACAGTGGAGCTATTTCTGCTGCCTCTCCTTCGAGCCTTAGGAGTGCGACAATTCCAATCATGGTCAATGAATACAAGGCTGATGCGCTCGTCGATACAGGAAGTTCGGTCAGCTTTATTAACAGTAAAGTTGCTCGCATAATGAAACTAAAAAAAAAACCCTGCAAACAGACAGTAAATCTCGCTTCTCTCAATCAAGTTTCTTTCGTCGAAGGTGTCTGTTTTGCTACAATTACGATGAGTAAGCATACTTACAAACAAACACCTCTACTAGTTGTCGACAACCTCTGTGCCGACGTAATCGTGGGCCATGACTTGCTCAAACATCACTCGAACATTAATTTCAATCTTGGTGGGCCTGGCGAACCTCTAGAGATATGCAACGTGTTACGAGCTTCGGTGCCACCAGCCTCCGTATTTACAAATCTGTCGTCGAACATTCAACCGATCGCCGTGAGAAGCCGGCGCTACAGTAAGGAAGATGAGGACTTCATAAAAGAGGAAGTGTCCAAATTACTTGAAGACGGAGTCGTTGAAACAAGTATTTCCCCCTGGAGAGCCCAAGTCCTCGTAGCGGGAGGAGGGGTTCATCGAAAACGACTTGTCATTGATTACTCCATGACTATAAACAAATTCACAAATCTGGATGCCTTCCCCTTACCAAACATAGAGTCAGTCGTGAACAACGTTTCAAGATATAAAGTGTTCAGTCAAATCGACCTAAAAAGCGCATATCATCAAGTACCCATCTTAGAAAATGAAAAGATATATACAGCTTTCGAAGCATGCGGCAAATTGTATCAGTTTACACGCATTCCATTTGGCGTGACGAATGGCGTTGCAGCTTTTCAACGAACCCTGGACTTCATCATAACAGAAGAGAGACTACAAGGAACGTTCGCCTACTTGGACGATGTAACCGTCTGCGGCAAAGATCAGAGGGATCATGACCACAATCTAAAACGCTTTATGGACGCCGCTAATAAATTTCATTTAACTCTAAACGAACAGAAGAGTGTTTTCAATAAGACTAAAATCAACTTGCTTGGATATACTGTTGAAAATAATACAATCAGTCCTGACCCGGAAAGACTGAAACCTCTTCTAGAGCTTCCCGCACCAACTAAAACTAGTGAACTAAAACGAGTCCTAGGAATGCTTGCTCATTATGCTAAATGGATTGCGCGTTTTTCCGAAAAAATAAAGCCACTTACATGTGTGACTACTTTCCCGTTGCCACCTGATGCACTCAAGTGTTTTGAAGAACTCAAGCAAGATATCAAGGCAGCCGCTCTAGTAGCCATTAACGACAATGAAATGTTTACAGTCGAAACAGACGCTTCGGAATTCGCGCTAGGGGCTACGCTGACCCAACATGGAAGACCAGTTGCCTTCTTTTCTCGGACGCTGAATAACTCTGAATGCAAACAATCCTCAATCGAAAAAGAGGCTTGTGCGATAGTAGAGAGCCTAAAGAAATGGAGACACTACCTGATTGGTAGACATTTTCTTCTTATAACAGACCAACAATCGGTAGCCTTCATGTTCAATCAAAATCATAACAGTAAAATAAAGAATGAGAAGATCCAACGTTGGCGATTAGAACTATCTTGCTTCAAATACGATATAGTTTATAGACCAGGCACTGAAAACGCTGCTGCGGACGCTCTATCTCGCGTATGCGCCTACATGAATATAAACAAGTTGAAAGAACTACATAACGCACTCTGCCACCCGGGAGTAACTAGAATGTATCACTGGGTAAGATCTAAAAACTTGCCCTATTCAGCTAATGATGTCAAGGAGATGACCGCCTCATGCCCTACCTGCGCTGAAATAAAACCGAGGTTTCTTAAGGCCAAGGGTAAATTGATAAAAGCTACGTCGCCGTTTGAAAGGGTCAACATAGATTTTAAAGGACCACTGCCTTCTAAAACAGCCAATAAGTACATACTTACGATTATTGATGAGTACAGTCGGTTTCCTTTTGCTTACCCATGTAAGGATATGACCTCCGCCACCGTCATTACTTGCCTGAAAGACCTTTTTCTAACATTTGGCCAACCTCTTTACATTCATAGTGATAGAGGGTCGTCCTTCATGTCTGAAGAATTTAAATCATTCCTACGTCAGTCAAACATAGCCTCGTCCAGAACGACACCTTATAACCCCCAGGGTAATGGCCAAGTAGAGCGGCTAAACGGAACGCTCTGGCGAACTATTCAACTCAGCCTTCGGTCAAAGAGATTATCGGTGGAAAATTGGGAAGTAGTACTGAAGGACGCATTGCATTGTGTTCGCTCCCTCCTGTGTACGGCAATAAACGCTACTCCGCACGAAAAACTTTTCACATACCCTAGAAGATCCCCGAACGGAGATTCACTGCCATCTTGGCTCATGCCGGGACCGATCCTAGTTAAGAAGAACGTCCGCTCTTCAAAAACGGATCCGCTTGTGGAGGAAGCTGAACTCCTAGAGACCAATCCCTACTACTCTCTCATAAGACGGGATAATGGGGAAACCTCAACGGTATCAAACCGTCAATTGGCTCCCTTTCCCAGTACTACAGATGATAGCAGAGACGATAACTTCGAAACTGCTTCCGAAGATGAAAATAACTCCACATCTCCTCCTGAAAATAGCACTCCTTCGTCACCGCCTCCTTTAGAAGAGTCGTCGACGTCCTCGCCAGTTCTTCGGACTGGACTCCCCAGGAGATCTAGTAGGACGCGAAAACTACCATCCTACCTGGCGGACTTTGTGGTTGATGGGAGTGACAGTGAAAATTGAACCGGGGGAGAATGAGGTGATATGCGACCTCCGCACCGTATGGGTGCGATCTCCATAGTTTGACAATAACTGTCATGTCATACTTTGTCGTTTATAATCATTGTCTAGTTGGTTTTCAGTTAAATAAAACCAATGTTTTCTCTTGGTTTATCGTTTATTCTATTACACAGGGTGTGAAAATTCCACTTCGGAAAACTAAGGGAGAAACTTCCGCGCATGCCATGTCTGGTAGTTTTAAACCCTTTAGGCGGGTCGTATTTGGATTAAGCTATTGAGCTTTAGGACAAAAACTGAGAAGGTATGATTCTGGCCAAGTTTGAATTGCGAATTGCACACGCACACGCATTCTCAATGCAAGAAATTTTGTTGGGAATTGCACAATTCCCCAATCTCCTACTAGAGGCGCTTATCCGGTTTTCATACAAAATTTCTTGCTTTGTGAATGCGTTTGCATGTGCTATACTCGAGTCGTAAGTCAAAACAAATGCACAGGCTCGGGGCTCCGGTCGCCCATCTAAATAATAACTTCGCAGAACGTCGCTTAGTAATTTAGATAATTGAGGATAAGAAAACCACGAGTTATTCGGTAGGTCGATGACAAATGCAAACATTTAAAAAACAAACACATTTTAAATACAAATCTATAGTAAGTACAGCTATTCAAATCAAATCAAATCTAATCGAAATCATTTATTTGTAAACACAGGTATTTATGAACAATGGTGACATATAAATTGTTAGTGTGTGCTGTGTTTTGCGCTAAGGCGTACAAATTTGTCTTACGTAATATATTATTACCAGCCGTCGCCCGCGGAGTTGCTCGCGTTCTACCCTTTAGAGTGTGACGTTTCAAAATTCATTTCTTAGTGCACCCTACACTATAATATAAGGATACTACCCTACAAATTTCATAACTCTAGGACTTATAGTATAAGCTGTGCGTTGATTCTCTGTCAGCTTCAAAAGAGTTTTATATAATATTGATGATGTGCTACATTAATTCATTCATTTCATACCACTTCTTGGAGTTTCAATGATTTTGTAGTTCAAGTAAAACTGATACATAGCTAGACGGCGATTTCGAAGCGATTAGCAAAGTTTATTACAACCATTGGTCAATAAAAATTGTTTGGGTTTTATTAACCTCCGACCATCACGAGATCTCAGTTCGGGGCGAACTACTAATATTATGTACTATATTCAGTTAATTAATGAAAGCAATAATTGAACGACAACGAAATAGAGAATTTTAGGAATACGCAAAACTTTACGGCCTACGCAGAGCCCATCTTACGTTTTTGTGCGAATTCACAAGAAGGTTCTAAGCAAGTAGTCCTTAGCATCGCTCTTTAGTAACGACGTCTGATAAGCCAGTAATGGTGTAACTTTCCGTAGTTATGGTTACAGCTGATTTACACTTTGTTAAGTGCAAGTGCGAAGTGCTAAGTGGTTAGTTAACGTGTTTTTTGGTGTCAACTTTTAAGCGTATTCAGAATGTTCACACAGTGATTAGTTGATTCTGCTATTTATTACTCCAGATTGATCCATTCGTGTTGCCGAGCAATTATTGCTCAAATACGTACTGCCGTACACGTACTGCACGCACCAAGTTCGAGCGACGCTCCGAGTGCGGGGAGAGCGCGGGTGTGCGGGGGAAGCTACTTAACAGTAAAAATAGACACGGCTTCTAATCACTTCACTTCGCACTTGCACTTGTTACCTGCACTCATCACTTAACAGCGTGTGCGTTTACACGCTGATTTTACTTATCGCATAACACATGCACTTGTCACTCGCGCTTGATACTTAACAAAGTGTAAACCAGGCATTACGCTGGACGATGGCGGTAAAAGTCCTGAGGCTTCGTTTTTATGGCAGACCAGCCTTTACTGATGGCTTTGTCCGTATCGCTTTTGTTATATTCCTGTTAAGTTACAAGCTGGATTTAATGCAGGGTCTTTTGAAATTCTTCCAGTTTCTAGAACGCCACTATTTTAACGAGCACATCTATGAAAATTAGTGGGCTACATGGAATTTTTCCTATCTGGCCCATCATTAGGTCAGCCGGTGGTACGAATGGGAATATTAAAGCACACTGACGACAGAGCGAAAGTTTATTGAAAGACGAGTATAGGTATTTTGTTTTGCATGGTATAAGCAGAGGGGCAATCGTTATTTCATAAAAGTCTGGCAAGTTTTCTGAACTGTTTTAATACTAAATCATAGGTATTCTGTGACTAAATAGTGACATTAGCGCGTTTCAGCGCGTTTTTTGCCGTCAAAAGCGTCTTGTGTTCGTATATCTGTAGCCACGTCGCTTGACATAATGGGCAGCGAACGCAGTTCAGAGCTTACGATATGGGGGCTATTTTTTTTTCACGTACACTATTGGTTCAATAGAAAAAGTTGTCTGTGATAATATAGGTACCTAAAACCTCCCAGAGTATTCGGAAATGGAGTTGTCACTTACTTCTTGAATGTATTATGACAAACATCTAAACAAGTAGTATAGTAGTAGTAGTAGAGCTCTTTGTGAGAGCTCGTCCGGGTTCAGTACTACCACCGTACCTATTTCTGCCGCCAAGCAGTGATGCTCGCATTGCTGTGTTCCGGTTTGAAGGGTAAGGCCGCCGGTGTAATTACAGGCACATGAGACTTCAAGATCTTTACGTCTCAGAGTGATGGACGCAGTGCATTGCCTTACAGGGCACGTCCTCATTGGACTTGCTCTGTGAGGTAATGCACTGTTATAGGCAGAAGTTACGACTTAAAATCAGGTGAGCTATCAGCTTGTTCCATTGCTTATATCATTAAAAAAAAAACCATAGCAAACCTAAACACAAAAAGCGTAGCTACTACCAATAGAACTGTGCACAATGTGCGGGCACTTCGTCAATAATCCCAAAAATAAATTACTGAACATGAACGAACCGAACATCCCACTCATAAACAAACAATGATAAACCAATGATTTCGGAGAAGCTAACGTCCGGAAATAAATTCATTTAAAAGTAATTAAATAAATAAGGCGATAAAATAACCAATTATGAACGGTTCTCGGTATCCCGGGAACGGGTATCTGGTTGCGTAACTAGCTCAAGCCAATCGAAGCTGATACACTACAGCGTGCATAGAATACAGGTTGTAATATGATCACTTTGGAAAACTCTGGCGGTCTTATTCCAGAACGGGGACTAAAGAAAGTCACGGTTTAAACGTCAAGGTTTATACAACCCGGCCGAATTAACATGACACCGCTCGGAACTCGATACTTCCCCCGCTACACCGTTTAATTCGGCCGGGTTGTATAAACCTTGACGTTTAAACCGTGACTTTCTTTAGTCCCCGTTCTGGAATAAGACCGTACGAGTTTAAAGTTATTAATATATTAAGTTTATTTAAGTCATTTAGAAAATATTTACTTATGGAACTAAGTGCCTAGGTCAAGGTCAACCGCAGCTGGTACACTTAACAACACAACGTGCACACCTGCTGGTAACATAAAAAAGAAGTGCGTAGCTCAAAATCTACTGCAGCTAGTGCACTCGACTAGCTGGTTGGAATATAGATGTATGGGACGATGTTCTATTTTGTTTGAATTAGTAGGTAGTTAATTTTTTTGTGCTATAATGTAACATAATTATAGGTACGCTTGTTTCATTATTTACCTGTACAAAAAAAGAAATAGTTCATCAAAATAACAGTTGGTGAGAAAAACGAAAATTCAAGTTCTGAAGAAACTTAATTTTTTTTAAATAAAATTGTTAGTTTTACTCAGAAACCTTGATAAACAAACAAGCAATCGTATTTATTTAGCATGTAAGTTACTAAGCACCTATAGTATTAGGTAAAACCCTTTGCTGGGTTTCGTAAGGACTTTTTGTTACGTAAGTTTAGGTTCAAGACGAAAACTTATCTCATTACCGTTCTATTTGTATTAAATAAGTTTCTATGGTAAGAACGCTAGATGGCGTGATAGAGAAAAGGCCTGTACTCTAGAAGGTGCTACATGCTGATTGGATAAAAGTTTGTATGAGTGTACACACACTAGGCAGCATATTGCCGGCCTCTACTAAAAATGAGCGCATACTGAGCCCCGATTCTGTGCATTTGTTTTGACTTTCGACTCGAGTCGAAACGCGACTCGCACACGAAAAGCACACGCAGACGCACTCGCAAAGCAAGAAATTTTGAATGAAAACCGCATAGGAGCCTCTAGAGGGACATTTGGGAATTGTGCAATTCCCAACAAAATTCCTCGCTTTGCAAATGCGTTTGCGTGTGCTATACTCGAGTCGAAAGTCAAAACAAATGCACAGACTCGGGGCTCTGGGCACTGACCACAATCACTGATGGCCTGCGACAGATAGCCATTGGTGGACTGGCGAGTCTACAACACACATGAAAAAGAAGGCTTAGAATCTTCTGAAAATTGAAATCAAAAGCGTCACTATACTGACTGAGTTAGCTGCAGCATTTTAGCTACTATGGCAATAAATTATAATTTGGAAGGATATTTTATTGTGAATTATTATATTTACACTCAAATTGTTGTTCATTTTGTTCAACAACTATTTCATTACCATCATCACTAGACTTGGTTCAAATATACTTAAGAACCACCTCATTTGGTTTACATCAACTATATCACTGGATAAACACGTAACCCTCTTTTTGCCTCGTGTAGTTTCAAAACGGCCTTTTCAAAACACAGTTTTCCATTACAACCCTCTTATTTTAGTCCGCGTCTATTGAAGCTTTATCGCCGGTGTAAACTGCCCTTTATTCCGCGCCATTCTTCACGAAACAATGCGAGAGAAATTAAACTCTGAATAATTACGTTATGGTGGTTACAGATTGGCCGTATTTTCGGTGCTTATATTGATGATGATGATTTTGACGCTTGTATTTTTGTACACTACTCAAGTGATTATACAGTACAATTTGTATGAAAGTGCGTAGAAATAAATTCTGCTTCGATTTGAACTAATATAGAGTCTTCGCTCGAACGAGATAATAGTTTTGATAATCTGTAGCGGCTTTTGTTGACGAGTGTACCAAAACGAGCGATACAAACTTACGCTAAGAATTAAACTCTTTACACTGACGTCGTCGCTCGCTGACCGTCAATCGCTGACCGTCGATCGCTGACCGTCGGTCGATCGAGCGTACAAATTACAGTTCTGTGAGACACATGTGAGGATCATAGAACATGTGTAATAATGTATTCGTTCGCTCGACCGACGCTAACGACCATGTTGTCAGCGTAAAAGTAAATGCCCAATCTGTAATCGCTCTTAGCTGTCGAGAACAAACAATTTGCGTTATAATAACTCTTGAGCTAAGTTTTTAAGAAAAATGTTTGTAGAAGAAAAGGTTTGCATGCTAATTGAAATTAACCGCGGAGTCTTTATTTTTGGAGCTCTTGGTTCATATTAAAAACTAGCCGTCGCCCGCGGCGTTGCTTGCGTTCTACCATTTAGAGTGCGACGTTTCAAAATTCCTTTCTTAGTGCACCCTTACACTATATAAGGAACCTACCCTCCAAATTTCATACCTCTAGGACTTATAGTTTAGGCTGTGCGTTGATTCTCTGTCAGCTTCAAAAGAGTTTTATATATTTAGAGAAGATATTCATGAGAAGTTTTTAATATGATCTTTGGTCCTTGAGGGATACGTAAATAAACCACCATTTTGTAATTACCAAAAAAAATTTAAGGACAGTTGCAGAAGAGGCTCATAATGTTATTGGAACTGTTAAGATTTTTTAATATTTAACTCTCACCAAGTTATCGAGATTTGTTTTTTAACCAAAATCCTACACAATTTAGTTATTATTGTGCAAAATGCGCGTGCGACACGTTCAGAGCGAAACAATAAATTATGAATGGGACTTGGGTCAGTAGACTCAGTACCTAGTAGGCCCGGACGGATAACGAGTAACTGGAAATTTCTAAGGTCACTGGGAGTTGGCAAATCACGCGAAGATAGTGTTCCTCATAACTTAGACGTAAATTCATTAAACCTTCACTTTTCTACTTCATCCGACTTTAACGCTTCTATCAAAGCACAAACTTTGAACTCTCTTTCTCTATTGCCAACTCCTGACTCATCTCCCTTCGTGTTTCGTCAATTTACTGATTGTGATGTTAAGAAGAGCATTTCATCCATATCATCAAACGCAGTTGGTAGTGACTGCATTAGTAAAAAAATGATCCTTCCCATCCTTGAAGACATTGTCCACGTTATTACCTACCTACTTAACTTCTCCATAGACTCAGGAACTTTTCCTAGCCTATGGAAGGAGGCCCAAGTAATTCCTTTGCCCAAAAAACCTAATCCATCCTCTTACTCCGAGTACCGTCCCATTTCCATTCTCTCGTTCCTATCAAAAGTCCTTGAGCGTCTCGTTCACCAACAACTCAATCAATTCCTTAACACCAACAACCTCCTTAATCCCTATCAGTCTGGTTTCCGGCCGAGCCACAGCACCGCCACTGCTCTCATTAAAATTACTGATGATATCCGGCTTGGCATGGAGAGGGGGCTAGTAACTGTTTTATCCCTTCTAGATTTCAGCAATGCGTTTAGCTGTGTTGATTTTGATGTCCTGTTAGCTCTCCTCCGCTCTCTTAACATATCTCCAACAGTAATTGCCTGGTTTCATAGTTACCTGTATGGACGCCGGCAGCGCATTCGTATCGACGATACGTATTCCTCATGGTGCCCGTTGAGTGCCGGTGTACCTCAGGGCGGCGTGCTTTCTCCTCTTCTTTTTGCTATCTTTATAAATTCTATCTCCAAACACATCTCTTCTTCCTACCACCTCTATGCAGATGATTTACAAATTTATACTCAGGCTCCTATCGAATGGTTGGGTGAAGCTATCACTAGTATAAATGGTGTTTTAGGCAACATCCTTGAGTGGAGCAATCGTTATGGCCTTAAAGTCAACCCATCAAAAACTCAAGTTATTGTCATTGGTAGCTCCGGAATGCTGTCACAAATTGACTGGCCCGATCTTCCACAAGTAAAATTTGATAACATATGCTTACCAATTAACGAGGTTGTCAGGAATCTGGGTGTGCTTGTGGACAAGCATCTTTCGTGGGAACCACAATTAGCTGCGGTAAGCCGTAAGACATTTGCTGCTGTCGCTTCTCTCAAACGGTTGCGAAACTTCCTTCCAACGCCCACCAAAATTGCGCTTGCACAATCCTTGTTGCATCCTATTCTCGATTATGCGGACGCCAGCTACCTTGATTTAACTGAAGACCAACTCAATAAACTTGAGCGTCTTCAGAATCTAGCTATTAGATTCATTTATGGCTTGCGCAAGTACGACCATATTTCTGAGTTCCGCAACAGGCTCAAATGGCTTCCAATCCGCCTTCGCCGGAATGCTCATATCCTATCCCTGCTATACAACATTCTTTTCCTTCCTTCTACTCCTGTTTACCTCAAAGAATGCTTTGAGTTCCTCTGCCTCTCCAATTCCCGATCCCTTCGCTCCTCTGAAACCCGAATGTTAAAGACTCCTGTTCACTCTACGAAGTTCTACGGTAGCTCATTTACTCTTGAAGCTACTAAACTTTGGAATGCTTTACCAGTTTCCATCCGACATGCTAAATCCCTTCCTATTTTTAAAAGTATGGTTCTCCAGCATTATCTTTCTTCCTTACATTCAACGTCATCGTAAATCTCATTTTATCATAAACTTTTCCATTTATAATATTGTAGGTATATAATAATTATATTTATATATGAATTAATATGTGTGTAAATGTGTAGGTATATGTACTTATTTATATTAGTTTTTGTATGTATTTATATATAATATTTATGTATTATGTATATGGTATATATTACTGATAAATTATTAACATTTTTTACGTAAGTATTTACTTTTATGTGCGCCCCGTTCTTACCTAATCGACATGCTTCTGTCCATCCAAAGGTTGTCTGGAAGAGATCGCTTATAGCGATAAGACCGCCCATTGTACCTCATACTTATAACTTATTTATCTTTTATTGTTTTTCTTTTTTTCTTGGTGTGCAATAAAGAATATATCTATCTATCTATCTATCTATCTATCTATCTATCTAATTACAGGCACAAAATATGAATAAAAAAAATCCTTCCTAAAATACCTACTTGATGTACCTATGTACCTACTTATTTATCTTACCAAACGGCGCATTAGTATTTTTCTAGAATGGTATAATTTTATTTCCATACCTACGAGTACCCACTATGTATACGCTACTACTGGGCACCCATACGCATAGGTACGGTTGACCTGTATCAACCTATGCCGCGCGTGGAGAATTCGTGCGAGTGCAAATGCTGCGAATGTAAGAAGCGGGTGCGCGGGCGATTGTACGAAATCTGAATTCTAGCTGGGGTAGTAAGGGCCCTTAACCTTTTTTTCGGATATTTTTTTAAGAAGATTTTGGGTATTTCGTGTAACCTAAAAACGTACAATACACTTCCGTGTTTTTAACTTCCGTGTATTTATATTCTTATTGTTGTTTAGAAATAAATGTAACTTGTAATACTGGCAATGTTCTGTGTATGGCAACACCGAATGTCAGATGTAAAAAATCTTCCCTTCCGTTCCGGTCCCTTTGTACACAGCGTGTACCTAATTCTAGAAAAATTATAAAATAATACCTACTAAAGTACAGTCCTTCTCTCATATTTCCACGCCTTTTATTACGGTTATCAGTTCCAAGAACTACATGGCATACATATTGCCATGTGTATGATCATAATGCAACGTACAAGGCTACGCTTGTTAAAAGTTTAGAAAAAGGCGGGAGACCTATTTCAAAGACTTCAACATATTTCCTTCAAAGTATGTAAAAGTTACTAACTGAAAGTTCCAGTCGCTTTCAGAACAGTTAGTCGAAGAATCACGTCATAATATTTTGATCGATAATATCAAAACAAGACACTGCATTGTAAAAACCTACAATTATAGATTACGGAACAAATATTATGTAGTTAAATAAATCACAAGTTAAAATAATTTTAGATCTATCAAAAAAAGTTTTTTTTTGTCATGATAAAAGTAATGAAACAAGCAGATAGCTCACCTGATGTTAAGTAGTAACTTCTGCCTATAACAATGCATTACCTCACAAAGCAAGTCCAATGAAGACGTGCCCTGTAAGGCAATGCACTGCGTCCATCACTCTGAGACGTAAAGATCTTGAAGTCTCATGTGCCTGTAATTAGACATTGTGTGTTGTAGTTTATCGAAGTTTAAATTACTTAGATCTATTAAAAAAGTTTATAGTCGATAAGATTTTTTATATACATTGTACGTTTATTGGTCAACTAGTTATGTGCCCGCGACTTCCATATAACTTTTCATCCCCCTCTTTTAACCCCTTCAACCTTTTTTTCGCATTAAAAAGCCTATGTTCTTTCTCAGGCCTTAGACTATCTGTGTACCCAATTTCATTTAAATCGGTTCAGTAGTTTTGGTGTGAAAGCGCGACAGACAGAGTTACTTTTTCATTTATAATATTAAAGTTAGGAAGTTAGAATTAGGATAGAGAGTAAAAAAAAATATAGAAAAGTAAACGAGGATTCAAAACATTTTATACTGTCGTGGGAAATAGCAAATGCGTCTTGTGTTAGAATAAACTTGTAGGTACAAAATTACGATACAAAATATATTACTTCGACTTTGGCAAGGTTTTTTCTAGATAAAAGAAAACATTATTCGTTATGTCGGATATTGGAACGACTTCTATACATCATAACCAGCCGGAAACCGGAAAGGCTAAAATTACTTTTTTAGACCTAGTTTTTTAGATAAATAAAAAAATATGGGTCAAGTCACACTGTCACATTTTGGTAAATTATTACCCTGTATGAACTGTACCTAAAAAAATACTACCAAAACCGCCCGTAATGGTAGTATTTCTTTTCAGTATCGAAAAAATATTACGCCGACGACGAATGATTTGGACTAAAACGTAAAAAAAAATTTTTTTTTTACTTTAGACTACAAGCGCACTTACTACTGTGGTCACCAATTCTTAGCTGTCAAAGGGTATTTTTACACTAGCCGACACCAACAATACGGATATCTTCTTCTTCTTTTTCTAAATATATAAAACTCTTTTGAAACTGACTGACAATCAACGCACGGCTTAAACTTTAAGTCGTAGAGGTATTAAATAGGGGTCGTGTCCTTATATAGTGTAGGGGTGCATTAAGAAAGGAATTTTGCAAAGTCGCACCCTACAGGGTCTAAAATTAGGATCAAAGATTTTACCCAAATAATGCGTATGCTGCTACCACGCGAGCAAACCCGCGTGCGGCGGCTAGTCACCCATACATCTGTAGCTCGAACATCGATTTTGGCGTCAGTAAGGGGTCCGTGTGTAGTGTATACTTACCTACTAATTGTATAAAACTACTAACGCCCAAATACACAAACGTCATTCACTTAAACTTGCCCTGCCTCTGTTAGACTCTGAATATCGTAGGAAGCAATCGTTATTCATAAAAACCAGGTTTAAACCTGGCAGGTTTTTTGAACTGTTTTCATACTAAATCATAGGTTTGTGACTAAAATAGTGACAGTAGCGCGTTTCAGCGCGATTTTCGACGTCAAAAGCTTTGTGACGCAGCCACAATATCTTAATCTAACTTATACGTATTTATTATAAATATTATAAACATATAATTATTTATCTTACAAACTAAATACACAATACAAAAACATTCACAACACAAACATGCATTACATAAATTACAAAACAAATACCACTTACCTGTTACGAGAATATCGTAATGAAGAGTCGTCGCGCCATCCCCGGTCGTGTCGGATCGTATCAACGCGCCTCAACGGTCACAGCCATGCCGAGAACAATAGGACTGCTATGCGCGAGCGCCGGCCGCCGCGTCGCCGGACCCGCCGCTCGCCCCTCAGTCTGCCACACGCTCTCGCGGCAGACGCACGCTCGCTTGCTCCAAATCTTGCCTACCTTTTTTCTCGAGCTATTACGCTTACGAATATTGTTTCCCTTGCTTGTTTGTACTTTTGCATTTATATAATATTGTAGTGTCGATTAGACGGTGTACGTGTTCTACAAACCCATCGTTTTATTTGCCATCCTTCAAGACAAGCTACAGTTGGATAGGCAGGTAGCACTACAGCTTCTTGTTTTCGTACATCTGTGGCTACATCGCTTGTCATTTATGCCGGACAGCGAAAGTAGTTTAGAGCTTACGATACGGGGGTCGTAAGTGTCGTGTATGTATCGTATCGGTAGCAGTGTGAAACAACATTTAAACAAGCTTATAATTACATACAAAATAACTTTACAGTTCCACAGCTTCATAGTTAAATTCAAATTGATTCATTGAAGTTTGTAACAGTGTTGTTTCAGTTAGTAGTTAGTAAGTTACACAACTGATTGGATGGTATTGTTCTGCATTTAGGCGTATATTTTGACCCAATAAACACTTTGTTTACTGTATCAGTGAGTGATTTGTTGACTGTGGTGTAAAGGGTCGCGTTCTCAAGAGGAGTTTCAAATGAATGCAAATCCAGTATTAGTTCAAAATTGCTCTAATGAACAGATAACTAGAAGAGATTTTTACTATGTATAAGCCGCAACACCACATTTCACCAAAACGTTTCGATAGCGCGATTCAGCCTACGGACAACTTTACTAGCGACATCTAGTTTGGTTTTCGGTACTATCATAAGCTTTACACAAATAACTACTTTAATGACCTAACTTAGACAGTGGATTTATGTCCAGTGTTAAGCTTTGGTGTTACTATAAAAGACTACATTATTCTGTGCTAGAGGGTGATGATAAAATATCGTGAAAAAAAACTCAGTAAAGGAAATTCCAGGCACTTATTTAAAGTATCCAATAAAATCATTAAAACAACCCAAACTTGATGAGAGATCCGTAAAATCATTAGGCCCATTCGTCTGAAGGGTTTCCCAGAATACCAAATCACTGCGGAATTAAATCAGGTGTGGTGTCCTATCAGACCAATAGAAATTGGACCTTATACTGTTAGTCTAAGATTTAATTTAGCAAGGGTGTGGAAAAAATAAACTTTGATTTAGTAGGGGAATAAAGGTTCTACAAATCTAAAGGTAAAGTGTAAAGCGGCTTCCAACGTGCAACGACGTTGAAGGTCATGAGCAGATTGATCTTCTTATTCTTCTTTACTCTATATGGCCTGTGTCCGTCATTTCGACAGACAATTCTGCCAGTGTCAAGTGATGAATTTGTATGTATAAGTCAAGTCAAGTCATTCGTTAAGTCGGCTGTCGTTTGTTTTGAAGAGAAAATGGTGGATTTTTTCTTCAAAACCTGAAACGATTTTTCACATTCAGAAAAACCACTTTACACACATTTATTCCAATGGCTCACACTTTATGTTACGACCTAAGTATTATTGGTTAAAATTCCACCAAAATTAAACAGCAATACTCACAATAACACAAGAAAAACTATTAAAATAAAAGTGCCAGTATGTGTCGTTTCAAAAAATGACAAAACTCGTGTGATTGCCTCTATTTGTCATTTCGACAGACAATTTTGGCAGTGTCAAGTTCAATCTCTGTCATAAAATCATTTTTTTATGTCTTTTTGGCACTAGGTGATTCTAGGTGGCAGTTTCTTGCGACCAAAGCTATGAATGGGAAAAAAATACGGTCTGGTTTTACTGTTTTTTGTAAGATCCTTTTTACAAGAAGCTATAACATGTTTTTATTAGTCTGCTGAAGGCTGTTAAGTCTGCTGCCTTCTGTTTTCGTTGCCATGCAAGTGACACCTGGTTGGTTACTCTCGAACACAGTTCCAATCCGGATCTATAGATTTTGACAGAAGTCCGGTAATTTTTCAGTACAAAATGACACGAGATCTGTCAAATTCCGTGAATCCGGATTAGAACTGTGGTTGAGAGTAACACACCAGAGCATTTTTTAACAAAGACGCGCTAAAATGACAGGAGAATCTGAGTAAAAATAGTTAATTACGTGATCTCTTGTATTACGCTGCATTAAGCGTCTCTTCCCTGATTGATGTGCAAATACCTACTATATTCGGCAGCTAAATCACTCAAACTTGGCTCTGGCCTGCCTAACCCAGTTTTCAAAACTACTTCACTTTATAGGGCATTCGATCATGTGTGCCAATTGGCGACCGGCCTGCCTTCTAGTGGCCTGTGTGGGCTAGACTAGTGTCAACCGCATAATCGTCTATTAACTTTGGTATTGACTGACCCCTCCTTTGCCCGTAGATTATACAGAATTCCTTAAGAGCCTCAACTGAGACAGAGAAGAGAATTGACAACTGGGAATGACTTATCGAAATACGTAGATGCCAGCATTCTATAGTTTTAGGTATCATTTTACACACACTATGCTGATTTACTGATCCGGACTCAAGCACTGACAAGCACTCAAGCATACATTTTTGTATGAAAATCTCGACTCAAAGCCTGAATGAATGTTTTATAATGATTTTATTTCATGTTTTGAAGTAGATTTTACATACCTACATTTGACAGCGAAAGTGTGAAAGCGGATAATATGGGACAAATAAAACACGATAAAACCAAAGTGGAATTTTTAAGTGCCCTTTTTGTTTCTACTCATATTGAGTTAGAAACTGAGTCGTTGACTGGCTATTTACTAAATCGAGACACATAATTCGATTTTCAGAATTTAGATACGTGCAAAATGTTAAAATGTAGGTAGTGAATAGAATAAGTAAAACGAGGCTATACGAAAAAAAAGTTATTAAATACACCGAATAAGTTATAGCGAGTAAAGTCACGGGTAATCCAGTTATAAATAAAATTTCCCTACATTTTTTTAAACTGAGCACTCGACCTATTTTGCTTTAATCTAAAACTTCAAAGGCATAATATACGTACTTAAGGCGCGGTTCACATGAAAAAGATAAAAATAACTCGCTATTTATGTACTGAGCTGAATGGTTAATATTTATTCTGCAAAGAGCTCGCAAGGAATGAATTATTCACGGGTCTTAGATGGGCGTACAATGAAATCTGCCCTTAAGGTTGTGTTGTGGTCCAAATATTGATGAAAATATATTCATTTTCTAGTTAGACAATCACTAAATCCTTGTAAAATAACAAGAAGTTTATTTTCTACAAGTTAGAGATTAAAGTGATTTAACGATTAGAAAACGTTTATTTTGCGCCATAAAAAGAAACATACAGCAAAGAGATAAAAATAAGAATTTAATATATAAATTTAATCACATGAAGTGATTTTTTTGTGGATTTCTTATTTCGCGCGTTGCTCATCTTCCTCGCATAATATCTCTGGTGAATACTGAGTCTTAATAAAAACACCACGTGACTAATTCTGTATTGACTTTTGACGTTTGACTTTTGACTTTTGACCCTTTGCCGAGAAGTGGAACGATATAAATAAATAATTAAAAAAAAAAAAAAAACCTATATTTCCTTATTTCTAAAAAACATTGTGCAGAGAAGTGAAAGTTAGTAAAAAATAATAATTTAGAAGTATTAGATTTTTAAATGTGTAGGATAGTGCTTGTTCAAATAAGAACCCCTCCTTGAGTGAAGGCATCCTCCAGCTGCTTCCATGTCTCTCCATGTGGAACGATATAAGCTACAGTAAAAAAAAACAATTTTTTTGCTAATATTGGCTAACACGATGATTTGATGATATTTTAAAATGATGATGATTTAACCCAGCTCCCGCTACAGCTTATGCTTTGTACCATCAGTTGCGGTGCTGAAATTAAATCTACCCTTAAGACCATTGCTCGGAGCGAGCATTTAGCCAACATATTTACTAGTTCACGTCAGTTTATACATTTGGTATTGCGCCGTTTTGCGTAATAAATTCACACTACGCCCAAATTGAATAGTAAAGAGGTTTTGCGAGGTTTTTGCCCTTATGACTAGATCACTAGTGTACTAAAAGATGACGTATATTCGTTTTCATAATAATATTATTTTCGACTTAATTTTTTTCTGGCTTTCCTTTCACATCTAAACTGGCTATTATCATGCTGCAAAAATAGTAAGTTTTTTTTCTTTTTCTTTATAAACATGGCCTTTGTCCACCTTTTCGACAAACCAAGTGAACTATGATATGACATCTTATGATATCTTCTATGTATATGACAGACATTTCCTGTGTCATGTAAGTACTTGTATTGCCAATTGGTTTAACTCATTCATCCACTTTCATATTATAAGATAGGTATTCTAAATTAACCTATGCAACGTTCTTGGACATGAGTAATTAACTTAAGAGATCATAATCGTAAAAATAAATCTAACTGCGTTTATTCATAAATTGTTAATGTTATATGCATCGCAGTTACTGTTGAAGCTAAGTGCACTTAGTATATATGTGAATACTCCTATCAACAAAGGAGTCACCGCAGTCTAAAGCCTGTTTCATATTGAACGTGTTTTCAGTACATATTTTGGGACTCGGGCTACATCTAAAGGCAAACACTCGTGAGATGCGCGCTTATAAACACGCTTTCCCCCTAACTCGCGTGCATGAGCGTGCATAAATGCGCCAAATCACGCCCAATCTGTAATCGCCTTTATTTTAGAACAAAAGACCTTGTACAGAAACCTCACTTAATTTTCTGCTTATTGGACACCCCAGCTTAACCCAGTTAACCTTTCAAATGAAATATTCAGTTTAATAGATTCGGATGACAGCGAATGTCAGCACAACGATACTGCTCCTGTCAATATTTGAACTTTGCGTCAGGGATAGGGTTAAGTACTGCTAAGTAGGAATGGCTGGTTTCAGTTTATAGGTTTACATAGTCCATAGGCTAATGCCCAAATACTAAAATGCTATGGATTTTACTGCTATCTCTTAACATGGAGTAATGTTGAACAGAGGCAGAGCAATTTTAAGTTGGGTTTTTTGAGTTACGTTTCAGTGTCGACATGCGCATTAGGGTTGGCCAGTGGATGATTATAAAATCTCGTTGGTTTTTTTTTATTACACAGCTTTTTAGTTACTTGTTATTGAATACCTCACAGCTTTCCACGTGTTCTGAGAGACGTTGCATCGCGTCTGTTGCTCTGAGACAAGTTGTTGAGTGTCATGTGCCTGTAATTTTACCGGCACATAATATAATAATAATAATAATAATAAAAATATTTATTTTCAATAAAATGGTTTACAAGCAAACTAAAATAAAGCACTTAAATTAAGTATGTACTTGTTTATATGTATTTGTTGCTTAGCTAAACCTTTGTGGAGTCTATACATTGACTCCTCGCTCTAACTAAGTAAAAACTTGTATGTAGACGCGAGGGATCTCTGCTTCGGCTGTTTACAGTAGGTATTTGCTAGGTTAACAATTATAGGCACATAACATTGGTAAGTACATAAGTAAGAGTAAACAAAAACTAAAGTAAGTATGGTAAGTAAGTTGGTAGGTAACTACCTAGTTAAGTAATAGTAAGCAAAAGTTCATTATCTATTCGTTTTACGTATATTTAATCTAATAATTATTCCTAATTAAGCAGCCCATGTTTTCGTGTTGTTTGTGAGTATAATATATGTGTGTGTGTGGTGTATGTTGTGCAGATGTGTGTATGCGTTTGTGATTTGTGTGTAAGTAGAGGAAAGCTCTGCGAAAGTCCCAGTCTCGTAAGAGTCTGGTTATCGCAGGCTTTGCTCAGATGTGTAGTGTGAGGATGAATGTCTTTGTGTGTAAGGAATGTGTAGTCAGCGTAACGTGTGAAAAGAACAAATAAAATATGCATCAAGAAACAATAACTAATAGCTCTTCCGTTTGTTTATAGTCTAGCTTTTGTAAATAATTTTTGACTTTCAATTTACAGTGCACGCTTGTTGTACTTTGTATAGGAGTTATTTTGTTTACTTTATTATAAAGGTATGGTGCAAGAAAGTTTGAGTGTTTGTGGGCGAATGTGGTCTTGCAAAGTGGAGTTTGATAGAGTTTATATTTTTTCCGTTTGTTGTTTGTTTGGATGTCTGGGGTTAATTTGTGTTGTTTAAGAATAGTTTGTTGCACAAACAGTTTCCGCACGGATAGGACTTCACAGTCGATATAAAGTTGCGTGGTTGGGTATCTAAATGGGAGAGAGTTTGCTACTTTGAGCACCGCTCTCTGCGCTCTTTCGAGTGGGAGGAGGTGTGTAAGGGCAGCACCACCCCAAGACGTTAGGCAGTAAATCAACAGTGATTGACATAGTGCAAAATAGGTCGTTCTCAGTTGGGCATGGTTGGCAGCGTGCCTAATATTTTTAAACACTGCAATAAGTTTTCTTATTCTGGATGTTAATAGATTAATATGCGGAACATAGGTCATATGAGAGTCTAGTGTAACACCTAGGTATTTTATGGTGCTGGAGTTTTCTAGTGTTGCACAGTCACAATCTTGTTGGCATTTTTGAAGACACTGTATCTCATGTGCTTTTATCACCAGATCATTTCGATTCGGAAGTCCGAGCTTACGAAGGCTAAAAGTAAGGTACTTGGTTTTGCTGGCATTTAGGGTTAGTATGTTTTGGTAGAGACACTGCGATACCAAATTGAAACCTTTTTGGGCGTGATGGTAAGCTTTATCCCAGTTCTCACCCTGGAACAACAATACTGTGTCATCTGCGAAGGCCAATAACTTGCAGTTTGGTATTTTAAGTTCACACACCTGATTCATGTAAGCCAAAAATAGAGTTGGACCAAGAATAGAGCCCTGTGGAATTCCGTAGCTGACAGGCAGCTCAGAACTTATGTGTTCACCGATCTTAACACTCTGCATTCTTTCACTAAGGTAGCTTTGTATTAATTGCAACTGGTTTCCGCGTATTCCCATACTCTCCAACTTAGCCAAAAGCAAAGGTATCGACACCGTGTCGAATGCCTTCGCCAAATCTAAGAAGATTGCAAGACATTTAGTACCCCTATCCAGACATCCTACAACGTAGGTATTCAGCTCTGCTACCGCGTCTGCAGTAGATCGACCTTTACGGAAACCAAATTGATTTTTCGACACTATATTATTAGTTTCTAGGTAGTTGATCAATCTGTTGTTAAGTGCCCTTTCTAGTATCTTTGAGAGAGCGGGCAGGATAGATATTGGTCTGTAGTTAGTTACGTTAAGTTTATCTCCATTTTTATGAATTGGAAGAATAATAGATTTTTTGAATGCCCTAGGGAAAACAGATGTTGAGAAACTCAGTTGGCAAATGTGTGTAAGAGGTATAGCAAGCACGTCTTTATTTTGTTTAAGCATGCGAGAAGATATGTTATCCCACCCTATAGAACAATCAGTCTTGAGTGAGTTTATTAGACCAAGAATTTCTCTACGATCTACGTCAATTAGCCCTAACGATTTAAGTGACTTATGCTGTGTAGACTGACTGGTCAATGGTTGACAGACTCCTGTACTTATTTTATCTGCTAAGTTTTTACCAACATTTGCAAAGAATTTATTAATTGAGTTTAGGCTAACTGAGGGATCATTTCCTTGTATCAGATCTTGTGGCAGAGATTTTTTTGGTTTATAGTTAGTTATATTATTAATGGCTTCCCACGTTTTCTTTATATCGGTTCCAGCTTTATCGAATTGTGACTTTTCGTATGTATTTTTTAGTTTTCTTAGAAGAGAATTGCAGAAATTTCTATATCTTTTATATATTAGTTTTAGTTTTTCATCATCAGGAGACTTGCGCACTTTACTATGAAGTTTATCACGGTGTCTCATGCATCGTATGAGACCCGGTGTGATCCAAGGCTTTATTGGTGTCTTTCTTCGGGATAGCTGTACTACACGAGTATTTTTTCGGATTATGTCCACTAGTATCTCAACGAAAATATTGGTTGCAACGTTGCAATCGGACTCACATAACACGCAAGAAAAATCAACGGAAGATAATTGTATTTTAATGGCATTATAGTCCACTTTTGAAATAGTACTGTGATTAGATAATTTTATATTACAGTTTTGAAGTGCTAGCAGTACCGAGCTATGATCCGTCAGGCTGTTTTCTATAACGAGAGTTAGAGCAGTTTGTTTACTTTTAAGAAAGATATGATCAAGACAATTTGAGCCTCTTGTAGGATAGGTGTGTGTTGGAAGAAGACCGTGATAGGCTAAGACATCCAAGTATTCTGACGACTTCAGTCTTTCCTCTTCGTTTACAATATTTATGTTAATATCTCCAACCAATATCACATTTTTGTATTTATCTAGAGTTGTTAGCACAGTATTTAACGAGTTAATGAAGTTGTCTAGTGCACTGTAGAAAGGAGACCGGTAGATTGATACAATTGCTACGTTGTTGTCAATTTTAGTTACTAGACAGTTTGCATTTAAAAAGGGAGGTTCATATGAATTCGATGTGATATTAGTTTTAGTAAACACAACTACGCCATCATTCTGTAATAAATTATTGCTAGTCGAGGCGCATTCATAACCATCTAAAAGTGGCAGAGTGTAGCACTTCGAGAGCCAACACTCCGTCAGAACCATAACATCTGGTTGTATGTTAGTGCGTTTGATCAAGATTAGGAATTCGTCGAGGTTTTTTGAAATGCTCCTAATGTTTTCAGTTATTATCATGAGTTTTTTATTGGACTTATAGGATTTTATATAGGACAAACAATTTTCAGGTAAGCATAAATGGGCCTCCGATACTGCCACATTATCTATGTTATCACAATGTATTTCTATATTTCTACTCATGTTATGTAGAGTATGTAATTTTTATTCACACTGCGTAAAAACATACAGTGTATTTGTGTATTGTGCTCAACGAGCATTTGAGAGTGTGAGTTAACATAGCGATTTGTGGGGCTTTGGCGTGAATTGTATGCTGGTAGAAAAGTTTGTCCATTTTGTGATCGTCGTAGAATTGTAGTAAGAGCTGGATTGCAAAGTGAGTAATGGTATATGTGTAGTGTGTGAGTTGTGTGTGAGTGGTTGTTATAGAATGAGGTATGTGTTTTAAATGTGTGGTGTTGTAGGCTGGGTACAGTAATAGGGTTAATCAAAATAATTCTAATTGTAACTAAATAAAACAAGAATCTAAACCTAGTGCAGTGATTTAGGTACATACTGTATTTTAGTCATGCACTCTTCTCGAAACTCTGCAGTTGTTCCTCATCTTTTATGATGATGCTCTTAGAGCCCTCTTCTTTACGTAGGTATACTAGGCCATTTGTGGTCCAGCAGAAGGCAAAGTTGTTCTGTTTTGCGTATTCGCGTGCTTTGTGAAAGAGGCCTTTCGCTTTGTAGGTGAGATTTTCACCAATATATACTGGCCTGGATGGGCCCGGCAACGACAAATGGGAAGTGTTAAGCTTCTCCGAGCTGTTCACCTTATTGAAGTTTCTTACTTCTTGGATGACTTTATGTTTGAGGGCTGACGTAGCCATCTCTATCACGATTGGTCTTGGTGCGTCAGGTTTCCCCGGCAGCCTTCGCACATTACGAATCTCAGTCGGTTGGGTATGAATTTTAAGAGTATCCAGCACTTTATTTGTAATCTGCTGCAAATCCTGCGCTGTTTCTTGAGGCTTCGAAGGTATATTCCTCATTTCAATTTTATATGCGCATGACTGTCTGTTTAAGTCCTCTATTTTATTTTCCAAAGCCTTTATTTTGGCACAGTTTGATTCAGATTCATTCTGCAATGTTGTTGTTAACATGGAAACGTTTTCAAGTTTTGAGGAAAGCACTTTAACCTTTTTTTCAGTTTCTTCGTTGAGCGTTTTTATTTCCTTTACTTCTTGCTTGATAAAGTTTATGTCTGTCATAAGGGTGGTAAATTTAGCATCTTGGCTTGCTTGGAATGCCGTAAAGAGCCCGGTCATGTGCTCGGAAAAATTTAGTTGAAAAGCGTTTAAGGTGCTCTCCATCTTAAAAGTGCTTATGAGCTCAGGACTGCGCAGCGCTCGTCTTTTGAACCGGTGAGTAACCTTACAGTCAGACTCGTTTTCAGTTTCTGAGGGACTAGGTCCCGATTTTGCCTCTCCTGTCGCGTCGTTTTTTGTTGGAGTGCGCTGCATCCTTTAGCTTTAAAAGCGATAAGCGAGCTACGTAGGTAAGCTTCTACTAGGTAAATAATAATTGTGAGCTATAGTACAGTCATAATATTCATCTAACCGGAACATAGCAATGCGAGCATTTATTGGCAGCAGAAATAACACGGGGACAGTACTTCCTAGGGCAAACACATAGAAAGATAGAAATAATTTGTTGTACACTTCATAAAAATTTTACAACGGAAACGTGCGGTCTTATCACTAGAAACGATGTAGTCCAGATATACAGAGAGCTCTACTTCTATGTCTAGTTCTCAACCAAGTGCTAACTTGCACAGGGAGTTGAACAGACTAGATATCTGAGCCCCGAGTCCGTGCATTTGTTTTGACTTTCGACTCGAGTATAGCACAAGCAAAAGCATTCGCAAAGCGAGACGTTTTGTTGGGAATTGCACAATTCCCAAATCTCCTGCTAGAGGCGCTTATTCGGTTTTCATACAAAATTTCTCGCTTTGCGACTCGAGTATTATTTAGCACACTAAATAATACTCGAGTCGAAAGTCAAAACAAATGCACAGACTCGGGGCTCTGTAAAAAGAAGCTCAAAGGTGTGAGCGCGTCTCCTTGAGAAATCGAGATGTCGATAGCCTTAACAATACGACTAATGACGCCGCAGTTGGTACCGTCAGCAGAAACCTACGCTTAAAAAAAATGTGGTTCCATTGAAAGTTGAGCCTACATTTTTTTTTTGAGAACCGCATGATGTTTCTTCTTCTTCTTGTATTTATGGCCTCTGTCCGTCATTGCGACAGAGAATTTTGCCAGTGTCAGTTGATATTCGAAATAATATAAGTCAAGTCATCGTCAAGTCGGCTGTCGTTTGTTTTGCAGAGAAAATGGTGGATATTTTTCTTCAAAAGTTGGAGACGAATTTTCACATTCAGAAAAACCACTTTACACACATTTATTCCAATGGCTCACACTTTATGTTACGACCTAAGTATTATTGGTTAAAATTCCACCAAAATTAAACAACAATATTCACAATAACACAAGAAAAACTATTTAAAAAAAAGTGTTAAGTGTTGTTTCAAAACATGTCAAAACTCGAATCGCATGATATTTTATTTGAAATATCGGGTTCGTGACATAATGATATTTGACGTAACATCGAAAAAAATGTATTAACCTTTTCGGTCTCAGTGCACTCACTTTTTGGTTTTAAAACCAAACTTGACAATATTTTTATAAAAAAACACTGAAGTCATGTTTCAATCCGATTGTTATAGGTGTTCGGTGGTTTAGCGCCGTGGTGGGATCATAAGAGATAACATCAAAGATATAAATCAGTTTCAGGTGAAAAACTTGTTCTATTGTTTGAAAAACTTGGACTTGTTCTATGAGGTAATGCATTGTTATAGGCAGAAGTTACCACTTAACATCAGGTGAGTTATCAGCTTGTTCCATTACTTTTAACATAAAAAAAACACCATGTTATAATTTTTGTAGCTTTGTGAGTATATTTATTTTTTATTTTCAACAAGTAAATATCGTTGCGTGAGTAATCGCTGTTTTTATAGGCGGTATTCACACACCCTTTTATTGGATAAAAATTGGTCCTCATTTCAAACCAGCCCATTCCACGAACAATTTAGGTGTGAAGCAATCTCACTTATCACACACCAATTCATAAAACTCCGACGAAACAAAAAAGGGTGTGAAACACAAAAAGATATCTCGCTTTTTTAAATTAAGCATCTGTAGTAATGTCACTTTGACAGCAGTCAGTGTGAAAAGGCCGCGGGGAAAAACCAGTTTATTTTATTCTTCGTTTATTTTATTTCGGAAATAATTGGATGAGTAAAAGCTTACATGGAGGAAAATGCCGTGACATCTTTGGGGATTGCGAATTAAGGATCTACCCTAATCTTGGTTTTTTATTTAGCAAATTGTTTTTAAACTTTTATATCTAGCCGTCGCCCGCGGCGTTGCTCGCTTTCTAGACCCTTTAGAGTGCGACTTTTCAAAATTCCTTTCTTAGTGCGCCTCTACACTATAAGGAACTTACCCTCCAAATTTCATACCTCTAAGACTTACAGTTTAGTCTGTGCGTCGATTCTAAGTCAGCTTCAAAAGAGTTTTATATATATTGATGTACAAGAGTGGTTGCGAACTAGTGACTTAATATTTAGATATTAGGCAAAAGGGTGATTTTAACTTTGAACCTCGAAATTTTTGTAACACTATGTATACCTAAAACTATCACGGTAAACAGTAATCAGAGTAACCTTAACTTTAAAGTTTCATAATTTATTTATTTTCCAGTTAAATTTTGACAAAACAAAGAATGAAACACAATAAAAGTTGATAGTATTTATACTCGTGATGATACCACAAAAAACAGAAAAATAAATTACATTTATTTATCCTGAGTCACTAAAATTAATGGATACAGTGCAATTTCACACCACACCGCATGCATTTTCAATTAAACAATAAACCTGAGTCTTATTTTAATAAGTAATGTTTTTTTTATGCTCAAGCACTGATGACGGTTTTGTCATGATTCTAATTTACTACAAAAAATTTTTTTCCTGTCTGGTTACTAGCTTATTTTTTTACAATAATAATTACTTATTGCACTAAATATCGCCATGACCTGTAGAATACCCCCATTTCGGTCTTATAGGGTAACTAGCCGTCGCCCGCGGCGTTGCTCGCGTTCTAGACCCTTTAGGGTGCGACTTTTCAAAATTCCTATCTTAGTGCACCTCTACACTATATAAGGATACTACCCTCCAAATTTCATACCTCTAGGACTTATGGTTTAGGCTGTGCGTTGATTCTCTGTCAGCTTCAAAAGAGTTTTATATATATTGATGATGATGATTGATTTATATTATTATTATTATATTACAGGCTGCAGTTATAGGTTCCAGGGAATAAAAACATCTCACCTACCTAACCTACATACGATCGAATACTTAAGCAAAACACCACTTAAAATTGCCATGACTCTGTTTGACATTATTCATTAGTAAGAGAGCAATATAAGCATTAATTAAATCCCAAATAGCGTTTCTGTATTCGGCGGTTAGACTCTTTTTATCTTATAAAAGTTAGAGTAGACAATCTGTCGTTTACCCTACGTAATCAGGACATAATGTCTACTCTAACTTTTTATAAGATAGTGGGATATATTCCAGAAATGCCCACTAAAGAATCCCTACCAGTGGGGATTTTTGGAATGTTTTTTCCAGGAATCCCTACTAAGTATGTGTATTTAAAACCTTTCTTTATCCATTGAAATTGGCTGAGTTTATACTTCTCTTTACTAAAGCTAACGCATAGCTCTCTTTTGCTTCGCATTAGTTGGGTAATAAGGTGATAGTTATTATACATGAAGCCCTGTTTAATGACTACAAGTAGAAAACATGTCGTGTCACAATTTCACATTAAAACTTTTTGGTTATATCGCACTCTAGGGCACAGGAATGTTGGAAGTTAATAACGACAGGGAATATGTGACCCCCGGAAGCCTTAACGGGGTAGGCAGAGGATATAGCGAACAGAAGGAAAGTACCTAGTTTTTTGGTGTAGAAGTGAAACTTACTCTAGCAACACCGGTTTGAAAAACTGTTTATTTTTATTGTGTTTCGTCTCAAAGGATAGTAGAATATAAATGATGCTCTAACAAATCAAACGATGGTCAAAGGTTTGATTCTTAATTCTTTAATGTACTCAAAATAAGACATGTTAGTGCTGGTCATTATCAGACCGGTGTGTGGAGTGTTGTAGGTCAGTACATCAAATCTCAATACTTTAAAATAAAATAAACCTTTCAAATTGTAACTTTAACTTAATTCACAAAGAAAATTACAACTAATACAGTATTTACAAAATACACATGAATCAGTTGCGCTATCTACAAACCGTTGCAAACGATTTATAGATAGCTCAACTGGTCCAAATCAGTACCAATCGGAAGCGTGCCCAAGACACTGGCTGCATTGCCGCGCTGAATAGCAATGCTGATACGCGTAAAAAATGTAAATTGCAATTATGTCTGAGATTCCTCAAAACTGTTTTTAGAGCTGATGGATATTCTCATAACAAAAAAACGGCTCCACTAACTTTCACCAAGCAATAAGCATGGCTAAGAACTATCCCTAATAAAATCAAATCACCTTTCTTACCAAAAATCCGCATTCAAATCGGAGTTCAACTTTTAGAGCTACAAGAACACAGACAAACAGGCACAACGCCGTCAATCTTATAACACCCCTTCAGTAGCTAAAAATAAATAAAACAATTTTGTAATAGAAATTCACTACTATACAAATTCATATTTTATGTACCTACCCAATATATTACGTTTTATACTAATTAAATTTTCATACGAAGCGGACCTAACGATACACAATCACACATTTAATTTAGCTCACAAAGGCTTCATTTCAGTGTTATTGGGCGGGATTTGAAAGGGCGACCAAAAACATAATTGAAGGGATTTCGAGGACAAAAATGTTTGGTTAAAATAAGACTCAATTTTGTAAAACCTTTGTAAAGCCACAAAAGGAATACCAAATTTAGCTAATTCTTAGATTTACCATGTTTCTGTCATGACAAGAAATTACAAGACACAGCACGAGGACCCATAATAGGACATATATTATTATGTCCTCTGAGTGCGTACACTGTATGGCGTGCACTGTGCCCATCACTCCAAGACGTAATGGTGCATTTTATTTGACTCAGTCACCTTTGGACGTATCCATAGCCTTTTTCTCATAAAAAAATGTAGTGGCACATGTCATAATTTGTCTACATTATTGTAAGACACCGCCTCCTCCCGCTTCCACCGGGAAGATGAACGAGTAGTCGTATCGTGCGCAGGGCCGGATGCCCACGTGCCATTGTAATATCGATTGAAATGCGTTGTTTTCGTTGCCTGAAAACTGAGTAGTATAATTTGGACATTACCAGTAATTAAGAAAATAGTCAGGTACTCTAGAAGAGACGCTGTTCTATATTGGTGACCCTGACGTGATCTGAACACGCAACCTTCTGATCTATTATGAAGCTCGATAATAATTGATAAACGTTTTAGCTATAAGTAGGTACGTTTTGCTAACGGTACATTGCATGTGTCAGACATGAGTGACGTAGGACGTGTAGGACCAAAGAATACGTATAGCGGTTTTTTTTAAAAAAAAAAAGATTTTTTATGACTAGTTTATGTTTTGCTGTCGGTACCTTTCAGGTGTGAGATATCAGTGATGTGGGACCACTCGCGCGGCTCTTAGGTCGATTGCTCGCAGCGCCTTTGCACCTACGCAGTTGTCTTAAATACTTGCCGCACACCCGTATTTTTAGTCTTTAGAATATAAAGTACGTTTAGTATTCTTTTATGACGGTAGTGACCAATCTATACATATACGCATCTTAACCTAAACGTCGTAAACGTCCTGTCGTAAGCTCTAGTCGTAAGCCCAATTTATGTCATAACCAGTTTTAGGATTGTTTTCAGATTTATAGCCTTTAATATACCATACAAAAATTGTGAATCTAAGATAAATATAATATAACAAGTAATATAATTCTGCTCTATGATACAAAAATATTCTCTTTTTGATGCAAAAATGTACTATAAAAAGCAAACTACATATTATATTTTTTCAAAAGCTCGCTATTTCCTCTATTTTATTCAGTAAACAAAGAATCTGCAGAGTATTAGGGCGACAATTAAGAGAGCTAATAAAGCGCGATAAGCAAACAGCGCCCTCTACCGGCGGATGTTAGCTGGAAATGGGTGTGAAATTCAATGAACTTTGACGTGGTTTTATAAAAAACGTAGCAAGAGGCATGTCAAGGCCGCGCGTGTGATTTCAAACTGCGGTCATAATGACCACAGAAAAGAGGTGACTCTTCTAACACAGGTTAGATCAACTTAAAAAAAGAGATCCCAACCAAATTAGTTAAAAACTTGTATCGAACAATAAAAACAATTTTTATTTTTATAATTGTTTAAAGAAGAAAGTGCTGCTTACTTATTTTTACACCCTTCTGGCTACTAATAATATGAGTGTTATGAGTGTGTAAGTGAAGACACTAGCACGAAATAATAGTTAAATAAACGATTGATCTAAGATAATCATTTCGATGAAGACTTTAATTTTACTTTACGCCTTCCATCCAAGAGTGGCCCTCTAAGATTACAAAAGGAAGTAAAGCCCTCTTCAACTTTCTCTTCGACACAAAGCGACCATACGCACTTGACGACCATGGTCGCTACAACCAGGTGAGACCCCGTAAGTACTCCGCAGACGCTGTTTCGAGTTTCTGCGGCTGGTGACTCGAAGGCGTTTTGTTTATGTCTCTTTTGTAATTGAGTTGATTTTAATTTAAAAATAAATAAGAGGCTGCAAAAAAACCTGTTCAATAATCTAAAAAACTATCACAAGTTTAAAGAAATTTATTGTCATAAAAACATTCTTATTGAGATAAAAAGTGCTTAAAATTAGGTTAGGTGTTATTTGTCTCTTGATGACGCTGCCATAGTTTACACTTCACAGTCGTTCCCCTGGGGGCATCTCATAAAAACCTGGAGGATACAGGCGACTGGGCCCATACATAACTAGGACCGCGGTCCCGCAGTTACCTGATCACATTTTTGAATCGGTCGACTGGGACCATATACCTAATTTGCTTTAATGTACAGTTAACAGAAAAATCAAGTTACATAACTCAGGATTTATTTTATGTAGTATTTCAGTGAAGTATTTTTTTAGTAAGAATGTCAAAAAAACTATTCAAAAAGTTTCGGTCATAAAACGTGTAAGCGAGACGGATTTTCTGAACTTTTTTCATACTAAATCATAGGTATTCTGTGACAAAATAGTGACATTAGCGCGTTTCAGCGCGTTTTTTTGCCGTCAAAAGCTTCTTGTTTTCGCATATCTGTGGCCACGTCGCTTGACATTATGCTGGGCAGCGATATTAGTTCAGAGCTTGCGATACGGGGGCTGACCCCTGGCCGCTTTTTTAGTCGTCTACTGCGAATATAAGCCAAACCTTGTAATCTCAGTCAAAAAGTTTTAAAACAAACGTAGAAATGATAACAAAACTGTCACAAGTTGAACGAAAAGTTCTGGTACTTTGAGCTTTTCAGATAACAAGATCTTTGTAGAGTCGTAATTTTATTCGACGGGTATAATTATTTAATATTTTAATTATTTAAACGATTAAAATAGTTAAGTGAGCAAAAGTTTTCAGTAATTAAAAAAGTTTTAATTTCTAAACCGGCCTTAAATATTTTGATTACTTCAACGATTTTAGTCTAAGCAAAACTTTTATACAATTTAAAAGTTGTAATTCCAGAGTACTAAATATTAAAAAAAAAAAATTACTATAGGCCTTTACATCTATTGAAGATGATTTATACAGCGTCAGGAGGCAACCTATGCCTACACTTAACAGGACACTGTAGTGCCTGGGACAATGTTTAATGGAGTAGGCTTGCCCAGCACCTATACCATCCTCTCAGCCTAGTCGGCCATATCACAGGAAAAACATGGTCAATACGTGCGGTGCTGACTAAGCCAATGGTTTCCTCACCATGTTTTCTTTCACCATTTAAGCTCATGTTAATAAGCGCCAATGCAACAGATAACTAAAACGCACATTTTTACTTAAGTGTCAGTTCGTCTGCCCACGATTTAGAGCAACGACCTACTGACCACAGCCACCACTGGCCTACGACAGCCACAGGCCACTGGTGGCTGTCACTACTGAATACAAAAAGTCTTCCTCGCACGTTTGAACAAAACCTTTTGAAATTGCGTGATTGGTCTGTGATTATGTGTGTCTTTGTAACTGGATGGAGTAATAAAATCGAGTAAGCCCTTTAGAGCGACTCAGTCAAGTCGTTTTAAGATAAACCGCCAATATTAGGGATAAAATAAACGACTGAGGAATAGGCTTCCTGCGGGTTTGCGCCGAACCTGTGGAAGGTATTAGCGGTTGGCGGGCTGTGGTTAAATAGTAAAAATTTAAATAAAAGTAACTAAATTATAAACAGGCTGACAAAAAGTTTTGATACTTTTAAAGAATTTGTTGCACCATCATAATTGGTTTTCGAGCATTAATTGGTACGTTAGTACTGTATGTAGTCTATGATTTTATTTTATTATTATTATACACAACTATTCCTTTCATCTAAGTTACATTGTAACTCTATTTTCTCATTACTGAAATAATTCGAGGATTAATTTTTTTTTTACAAAAACTAACAAGATGCTTTTTTTATGGAACAAAGTTGACAAATAAGCGTACTGCCCGCCTGATGGGAAGCGGTTATCGTAGCTTTTGGACGCCTGCAACACCAGAGGTGCCACACGCCGTATTATCTCGCTATTACCTATAACTTGGACCACAATATAAAAAGCTACGTGCGAATAAGCGTGCCGAAGAACGCTCTAACAAATGGCAGTGAGTGGGTCGGATCTGAGATTGCGATTGTCGCGGTATTAGTCGATAAGATGCTTTATCGGCAGAATATTAACCATTTTCCGAGTTTGTCTCGTATGCCGCGGTTTATTTAGCTTCTTTTGGATACAAACCGAACCATAATGGTGAAACAGAACTACTATGGTGCAACTTTATTATATTTGTACTTTATTATTATTACTTAGATAGGCGTCACAGTTCAGTCGGTAATAACTCTGCCTTCCGTGTCTAGTCAAAGCCAAAGACAAAGTCAAAATGCTTTTATTTAATACAAGCTGATACCCGCGACTTCGTACGCGTGTAAAACTTTCCACCAAAATATCTATCAAACAGCATGCGATGAACCTCGTAGCAAATGGCAGCTTTTGGTTTAGAGAGTTCAAGCTGTATCTAAGAATCCACGCCTTTCATTTCAATAAAATATAGCTTAGGTTTCAATCCGGAAAAAGGTCTTCCGAATGATATACCTAAGTTTCGTTGAAATTGGTCGAGTAGTTAAAGCGTGTTCCGTGAACAAACAAATAGACTCGTTTATTTAGAAGATCTGTATATTTAGTTAATCCATATCTTTAATTTTAGTTTTTGGCTTTCTACAGTTTTATAATAGTACTAGCCGTCGCCCGCGGCGTTGCTCGCGTTCTACCTTTTAGAGTGTGACGTTTCAAAATTCTTTTCTTAGTGCTCCCCTACACTATATAAGGATACTATCCTCCAAATTTCATACCTCTAGGACTTATAGTTTAGGCTGTGCGTTGATTCTAAGTCAGCTTCAAAAGAGTTTTATATATATTGGTGATGATGATGATAGAATAGAAGATAGATAGAAAATCTCACTGATCAGTTTTAATCGTCATAAGGTTCTATATTATTAACTGTTCCTTCACTTCCAATCACACCATATTTGTTTTCAGTGGGCACCGAACCCGCTACCGACAGCATCAAAGGCAGAATTAATACCAACTGAGCTGTGAGGTCACACTATCACATCGACGGTTCCTTGTCACTGTAAACTGAGTCTAACTGAGTACTTCTGAGTAAATCCTCACTTTATACACCATTTCCTTCACTACAAGTCAAATTGCGAGACTGCTAAATTATGGGGTCGTTAGTTACGGGTCTAAACGGAACGCTGTGGTTTACGTGTCGGGGATTAATAAAGTTTATGTATGGGGTTAAATGATTACTTACTTAAGATGAGTTTCTGAAAAGTTGTGACCGCTATAAACCATTCTTCTTCTTCTTCTCTTCAGTAATGGCATGTGTCCGTCATTTCGACAGACAATTTTGCCAATGTCAAATTAAAATGTCTATCGTTTTACGGAGTACCTAGACTCGCACCCTTATCAGGAAGTGAAACTGAGCTCAAAACTTTGGACATCTTTTAAACGAGTTAAAATTAATATTTAAATAACCAAAGCTACGATGGATTTACTAATAAAATGTGTACAGTCAATGTACATTTGTTGACAGGCGTCATGGCTCAGTCGGTAGTAGCTCTGCCTTCCGTGCTGTGGGTCGTGGGTTCGATCCCCACCGAGAACAAACATTTGTGTGTTGTAAAACATAGATGTTTGTTCTGTGTCTGGGTGTTTCTATGTATTATAATAAGTATGTATTTACAAAAAAAAAATGTATGTATGTATTCTATCAGCCATCTAGTTTCCATCGTACAAGCTTTGCTTAGTTTGGGACTAGAAGGCGTTGTGTTAAGTGTCCGTGAATATTTATTTATTTATTTCTACACTTAATAAATAAATCAGTTCAAACGCTACAGCGGACTCGGGTGGTCGTTTCTTTCATCCTTATTACTTATCAATTTATATAATGAAATTTAGGAAGTCACCTTACATTTCTTTGGTCCTTCGAGCCGGAAAAAAAAATCCTCTCTATGTCACAACGTTTTATGGCGGTACCGTAGCAGTTTTGCTACGCTCGTAGTAGTGTTGCTACGCGCCGTAGCCAAACTGCTACGCAACGGTATATTCCATCGAGCCCGCTCATTTGCATAGTGTGCTCGTTGGGATTTTTTTTTCTCACCCTTCAGAATCTTAACCTTTCAAATGTAATGATGATCAAGCGGCGACCAAATAAAGCTTATGATTCCAAGATAGATTGATACAGAATTCTTTATTGTACACAACTTATAAGGATATTAAAAAATAAACACAGAATTCATTATTCTTACGTGAAGTACAATGGGCGGCTTTATCGCTATGAGTGATCTCTTTCGGGAAATCTCTTACCCTTATTTTTAGTACACCGACGCAAATTCGGTTTCACCATCGAGTTTAATATTATCCAATTTATTACGAGTATATTACCAGTACAAGCTTCAATAATAAATTTTTATTTTCATAAAATATTTAGAGCTTCCTATCTTTTTATCATAAAAAATCATATTTTCATCTTCCTCGCAAACAAAGTAACTGATCCTTTATAAAAACACATTACCCTAATATTAGCTTAGCTTCCAAAATTAACCCTCGTACATCCTGTTTTTCATTCTGAACCTTATTCGACGGATACAGGGTTGAAATTGCGCGTGTTTTGGCAGCTATCGTAAAAGTCTAGTGGAGCTTACTTGATAATAATTTACACTGAGGGAAGTATGGTCCTGCACTTGAACAGGCTGAGGGTAGTCGGTAAAAATTGAAGTGAAACGTTATAAAAAAGATTTTCGGCTACCAGTTTCCCGGGATTTTTATTTTGAAATACAAAGTGTACGGGTAAAGCACGGGTGTTTTATTTAGTCCATCCGTGTAGTAAGATACATTTTACGGGTTGAATAGTCAAATATCTTTTAGTCAGACATACTTATAATATTTTTTAGACCCGAGGGCTGGTGATTATCTAGGCCAGCGTATCAGCATTGCTATTCAGCGCGGCAATGCAGCCAGTGTTTTGGGCACGCTTCCGATTGGTACTGATTTGGACCAGTTGAGCTATCTATAAATCGTTTGCAACGGTTTGTAGATGGCTCAACTGTTCCATGTGTATTTTGTAAATATTGTAAATACTGTATTAGTTGTAATTTTCTTTTAGTCAGTAAAATGATAAGGATCATGTAGAATTGTCTGATAAACTAGTTGATTGTAGGTGCCCTCAGAACACAGAATAATCTTCTGCGAAGGTGCCAGTTCTTTGACTAAAGCCTATAGAAGAACGGGCAAGAAAATGCGGCATGTAGGGCTCTCGACCACTGACGGTCCAAATTCGAACCGGATTTTGACAGATTTCGTATTATTTTGGTACCTACTGAAAAATGGAAAAATAAGACAATCTGGATCCATATTATTATCCACATTGGAACTGTAATCGAAAGTAACCCACCTGGTTTCTAACAATTTTTTGGATGATCCTTCTCACAAAGAAATTTACTTCTAAATCTATATAAAATTATAGAAAAACAGTTAACTGTGTTCGTCTCTACAAGGCCTATGACTGCACTTCCAACCATAGACAACCACCATAGAGGCTGCTACCAACTTTCCAAACACAATCGAAACTCAATTTCTTAAAAAACAAACAGCGAGCCCATTTAATCATTGTCAATCGTTATCACTTAAAGACTAATGAGCGATGTAAGTGATTTCCCAATGGAAGAGACTTAGGTAGCGCGACTCCTTTGAAATGAGCTTGTCGTTCTTAATACAATGTTTTGATTGTGCTACAGCGCCATCTAGCACGCTACATACGCACTATTAAAATAACACCCGATAGATGGCACTGTCGTTCATCGAGACAGATAAATCCTAGATCGCGCAAACGTTATCACGGAATTTCTACATAAAGTAATAGTTTAGTCTATGCTGGTGCATTCTAAGCAAGACGGGAGCATGAAGTAATCGTTTAGGGTCCGTTCACACAGACCGGCTCGGAGAGCATCGCAGTTTTCTTTTCACACAGACCGGATCGTATAAGCTTGGAGTTGGTCGGAGCGGAGCCGTCAACTATTTCACATAGTTTCGGTTTTCAACGTGATAAGAATCTGCTCTCCTCTCCGAGCCGGTCTGTGTGAACTAACCCTTAGAGTGTAGGTGCTCGGAATGTCGGAAGGTGAGGCATCTTCTGTCTATGTATTTATGTGTTTATCTTCGTTTTCTACCTATCTACCTATCTACGAATATGTCTGTCTAGTACCTACCTAGTGCTAACATGGTGAACAAAAGTTTAAGTACCTACCTACCTAAGTAGCTACCCCAAAAGTGAAAGATTGAATGAATGAATAAAAACACTTTGTTGTACACTAAACCAAACATATAAAAGAAATACAGAAAGGATAAACAAAAAACAAAATATACGAAGGGCGGCCTTATCGCTTAAAGCGATTTCTTCCAGACGACCTTTTACTGTTTGGGACTCGAACCCATTTGACCTATATTAATTTCCACATTTCTGAAGATTAAATTAATAGTAATAAATATGTGGGGTCCATCATTTAACCCCATATAAATGCTCGCATAAAAATTTGCCTTTCACAGAATTGCCAATTACCGCATTCGACGGCTGAGCCGTCGCCCGCTGCTTACATATTAATTTATATTTTCTGTTTCTTTTAAGTTTTAAGTAATAAACGCAGTTTGATGAGCACTAATTGTAAATCCTAAACGCTTGTCTAAATTCTACCGCCCGCGGCGAGGAGCCAGGACCTACATACTCCCTAGGCCTGCTAGAAATAAAACAGGAATAAATAATTTGAAAACAATAAAATTTATTTCATACAAAAATGTGAATTTACAGCTCATCAGATGGTAAATGAATAACACTTAGTTATGTACAAAATATTTCAATATAATAAGTATAAAAACATTGCACTATAATTATTCTAGTTTTGGTATAAAAGCTTTGGTTTGGCACCGCATCAAGGTTTCGGTGTTAATCTGAAAAAAAAAAAACTTTAAAAATAGTTTAAAACAACTGACAAGCTTCATCAGAGGGGAACACAAATTAGTCTGAAAAAAATGTTTTTTGTTGTATAATTGAACCTGCACTTCCTACACTGGTACCTCCACCAACAGTTCCAAACCCAAATTTTGCTTAGCTATGGAAAGCACCGGTTCTACAGGTGTGGTAAAAATTATGTAAGTAACTTTACAGTTGAACTATCTATAAATCGTATGCAACGGTTTGTGGATAGCTCAACTGTTTCATGTGTATTTTGTAAATATTGTAAATACTGTATTAGTTGTAATTTTCTTTGTGAATAAAGTATTCATTACTTCATGTCGTAAGTATTTTCGTACGATACTAAGATAGGTACTCTCATGTAAAGCTTAAACTTTAGTACTTAGTAGGTATCCGGTATCGTGCGCTTACTATAAAAACAGACGAAGATTCACTAGTAATGTTTGAGTTACATTGCACAGCCGCCTAGCGCGTTATCCGCGACATTGTATCAAAGTCTTCGCTTTGCCCGCAATGTAACTCAAAATACAAAGCGAACCTTTGGGTATCGTTTCGCATAGTACAGGCATAGTTCAGCCAGTAATGTTTGCTTTACCAGGTAAAACCACATTTTAAATTGCTCGTCCAGTGTTCTAATTCCAGTGTTCAAATAGGGTTAATCTCTACTATCAGCGTAGAGTTAACAAAGATTGTTAATTTACCTACAGTACTATTTGTAGTTCACCAGCTGTCGCCCGCGGCTTTGCTCGCGTGGTATATACGCATCATTGCATCATACGCATAAATCTTTGATCCTAATTTTAGACCCTTTAGGGTGCGACTTTTCAAAAATTCATTTTTTAGTGCACCCCTATACTATATAAGGATACTACCCTCCAAATTTTATACCTGTAGGACTTATAGTTTAGGCTGTGTGTTGATTATCAGTCAGCTTCAAAAGAGTTTTATATATTTAGAAGATTTTACACAGATTTTGGGTGTAAATAGGTATTATTGATGAGCTTGATGAGCTTGTTGGAAGTTAACGAGATTGCAGGTCTTACCTCAAAACACCTGGACCCTATGGTTCTCCCGGTCGCAAACAATGATGTTCCCTCCAGACATGACGGCGATCCCCTCCAGCCCCTTGAACTCCCCATCTCCGGAGCCCCAGGACCCAAACGCACGGAGGAAGGTCCCGTCAGGGTGGAAGATCTGGATGCGATTGTTACCAGAATCAGCCACGACGATGTACCCTTGGTCGTCTACCGCTACACCCCTGAAGACAAGTTATTTAGATTAAATAAAAATGAAAAATGCGGGTATGTGCCTAAAGCTACCCCTTAGACATACACAAGGTATCTTGGTAGGTTAGGTACTAGGTGCCAAGAGAACTGAGGGAGGATATCTACTGTCTCGGGATAAGCTGATTTACCCACTTATAAGTAGGCATTCCCAGTTGGCACTACTAGGACAAAGAAGGTGGTTGCAACTGGGAATGGCCCCACAATATCAACTGCAGGGTGAGAGAGGTATTATATAGAGCCCGGCAATAAAAGGTTTTTTTTTTTAATTTATTTATCTTTTTACAAAACACAACTTATTTTGTACTGCGGCACTAGTAAGGAAACCATAAGGTTTCTATGGATAATGCTACATAAGTCTTAGCGTTGATAGCCTTACATTAGGTAGGTACCTATTGGGGTGCTAGGCCGGGTAACCTCCACGCGGTGCACCCTGGAAACACCATGAAACACGCCCGCAGAGTACTGTGGACGTGTTTCATGGTGGCCAGTAACCCGGCACGGTGGGCCTCTCCGCGTGTCCCTCTGATAAGCAGAGGGCACTGCGTGATGAGGCAGGGTAGACTTCGGTCTACCCAGGTGGGTCCGGGCCCCCTTGTTTGGTGGCCCGGACGACGGGGGCCTTAGGCCCCCGAGCGGGGGAGAGCGCGCGGGACGACGCGGAACTGTCCCGCGCCGCTCTGACGCATGGTGGCGAATGGCGGGACCGCATTAGAGCACCGGCCCCGCATTGCACTCATTCGCCACCAGCGGACGGGAACGGCCGAGCCGCTTGCCGTTCCCAGGCCCCACCCTGCAAGGGGAGGGGCGTGCGGGCCCCGCTGTAATGGCGGGCTTCGTCGGCGGGGGACTGGACGTAAAGGCTCTGCCGGTTTCCCAGTCCCCCCCCACTAAGACGACGCAGGAGCGCCGCTGGGTTTTTAGTGGGTATACCGGCCTTGTGAGGGGGCCGGGGAGTCCCACATACCCCCCTTCATGCTCTCTAGTGGAGGGGGGATGCGTCATGCATTTTCCCAGCGCAAAAAAAAAAAAAAAAAAAAAAAAAAAAAAAGGTAGGTACCTATTACATTAAATGCGCTAGATAAAATTGGACTAAGCAATAGCACTCAGATAAAAAAGAATGTGATAAAAAATCAATAAATTGTGTAACGAAACCAAAGGATTCTTGAGAACCTGTCTCATATTTGAAACTCAATTAAATTTCAGTTTAGTTCGTTAATTTTGTTTGAGTTATACAAGACTTCGGATAATCAGGATAACAAATATTTTCCGGTGATTTGTTTACCGAATTTTATAGCTAAAAGTCATAAAATGTTTGTAAAAATGTCCCGTATTCAGGTCATTTTAAATATTGTTTATTCAGAGAAATCGGTCAAGGTGCTTTTTGGCTGTAAAAGTGAAAGAATAAAAGTAAAGTTATTATTTACGACCGACAGTTTATGAGACAGATTCATAAGAATAAATAAGTACGTTTAAACTTTAGACTGTTGTAAAATTTGGGCCTTTGCTTACTGGCTGGTACCGACATCTACCCGACACCGACAGACAATCGATCTAAAACAACGGTGTCGGCGCCGACACAGTGTAAAAGTATTCTAGTATATAAGAGGGCCTAGTACTGATTTTGGTGTGTAAATCTGGTGTAAAACGTCAGACGCCCAGCACACTTAGCGTGCGCTGGTTTTTAAGGAGATACTGAGCGGATTCTTTGAGAAGCCACTTAGTGTGCGCTGGTTTTTATGGAGATACTGAGCCAATTCTTTGGTCTACACCAACACAGTACTCGCATGTCAAGCTTCTCAAAGAATTCGGTCAGTGTCTCCATAAAAATCAGCGCACACTAAGTGTGTTTTACACCAGGTTTACACACCAAAACTCGTTTTAGGACCTCTGATATTTAACTTTACTCTGATATCGTGTCGGTGTTGTTTCCGTGGCAGTGTAAAACCGTCTATCCCATAACGATGTGGTTCAGTTATAGCTTTACGTAAATATTTGGTCAAACTTCGCAGCTTCAGAGAGTTTGGAGAAATTCGAAGATATCCACAAATTATCGGGCTATTTTGAACATAAGCTTCTGATGCGGGTGGAGTGGGGTCAATCGCGCTCATTTTAAGCAGAGGTCATCAAAAAAAGTTAAATATTTGAGAGATGCCATGAGAAGAAAAAGGTGAGCACTAGGTACTCCTCTAGCCAATAAAAACGTTATGATAATATATGGAAATAATATACAGTAAAGCCGTTCAAAATAAACGGTTTAGATAATTTTGGCGAAAACATCTCACACCACAACTAAACCGTTGCTTTCGTAATCCGATGTTTTTTTGACCAAAGGTTAAATCTAGCGCTTAAATGGTGGTTAGATAATGATGTACAAAAAATTTTCCTTGAACAACTGTTTACATTATAAACGGTTGATTAATCTTTGGTGCACACGATCAACCTCTGTTCAGCTCTGACGTAAATCTGAAGCGACGACTGACAGAAAATAATGAGAATGCTGATGACAATTAGTGATAATGAAAGTTGCCAATACGATAAAGAAGTGAAAAGCACCTACCTTGGGAACTTGAATTGCCCATCCTCCGAGCCTTCCTCCCCAAACGACGATAGCACCCGTCCATTGACGTCGAACACCTGGATCCTATGGTTGTTGGAGTCGGAGACCAGTACTCGGTTTGTGGACGAGACGGCAATGTAGTGAGGGTGCTCCAGCTGACCTAACTTTGAACCAAACGAGCCAAACTTGCCAACGAAGGTCCCGTCGGATTGGAACACCTGGAATGGAGAATGGGTTTAGTTTGGTAACCCATCTTTTTAAGGATATTACTAAATCTAACTCAACACTACCACACAGTCATACTAGCCCCCTGGTTGGCATAAGGTTCCTTTCTTAGAAGTCACTTGTGATTACTTTGACCCGTTTGAGTCCAGGTCTTTTGATGTTCAGTAACGATGTTATGCATGTGGTTATTGGTCTACCAAGGGTTTTTGATTCACCATATACAACGGGTTTCATCTTTTATCGCCAGAGCCACCTTCCCGAGCCTTGACTTCCAAAAACTAATCTACTGTTATCCTTTTCGCACACCTTTGACGCAGATATACCTGGACTCTGTGGTTTTCCTTGTCACACACGTAAATAAATCCGAGGGCGTCCGTCGTGATGCCCCACGGGTAGTTGAACTTGCCGTCTCCCGTGCCCTGGCTTCCGAAAGAACGCAGGAAACGACCTTGAGGGTCAAAGACCTGCAGAAAAAATGTATGAGCTGGGTAGAAGAAAAATCTGTTTCACATTTTTGGTTTCGAAAACGTTTGTAATATAATAATATATTAATAAGTATAATAGTACCTATATAATATACAATCCTCCTCCTCCTTCGCACGGCGTAAACTATATGTCCTACAGGTATGAAATTTGGAGGGTAGTATCCTTATACATAATATAGTGTAGGGGTGCACTAAGAAAAGAATTTTGAAAAGTCACACTCCAAACGGCTAGTTTATAAAAATTATGCTTATGAACGACGGGTTAAAGCTGATTCGTACCTTCCATTGATATGCCAATCATAAAAACCGATTTTGAAATCCCGTACAATGATATCTGATACGCATCCTGGTCTATCGACTAAGTAATGCTAAGAATACAAGAAAAGTCAGATTGCTCATGTGAATCGTTATTATTAACTGCTTAAAATACTTTTAACTTTAACGGAGTAGATTGAGCGAACTAAATCTACCCCTAGGGTAACCCCTACAAGTTTATGAATTATTTACAAAAGATAAAAATAAAATAACGAAGTGCTTCAATAACTTAACTTTCCAAATGGTCGCTTATCAAAACAGACATCGTACATTTTGTAACGTACGTAACATTTTCTTTGCTAAAGGAATTGGCAAAAGTTAAATATTAATAAGGTGTTTCGCTGTATTGAACCGGATTCTTAGTGAAGTCGACGTGTTTTCAGCTGGAAGTAGGTAAGTAACAGTATCTCAACTTTATTTTTACCGTTCGTTTTGCAAAGGTTTTTCTTGTAATCTTTTTTAAACCAAAAAGTTTTGGCAATAAAAGATTTGCGAGGATGATCTTGTTAGTTTGGTATTCATTATTTTTTAATTCACTCTAAATATAGTAAAACTGTGTCTATTCTGTTGGACATTGGACCATCATCATTTCCCTGCCCTTATTCCACGCTAGGTGGGGTCGGCACAACATGTTTTCTTCTTCCACTGACTCCTATCATTCATCAATTCTGAATCTACTCCTCTCACATTCATATCCTCTTTCACACAATCCAACCACTTCTTTTTCGGTCTTCCTCTACTTGCATACCCAGCCACACTCATATTCATAACTCTTTTCGTAATATGACTTTCATCTCTCCTCATTACGTATCCATACCATGCTAATCTACCACTCCTTACCTTTTCAATAACAGGCGCCACTTTCACACTTTCACATTTCACCATGGAGTTATAATTCTATGTATTGGACATAAGTTTACCTAGAAACGCGCCACTATGAGCCTGCTTTTTCACTTTTGATTCATATCTAAGTTCATGGGTATGCAAACTGAATAAGAAAACGATTAACTGAAATTGATGGGGTAACCAAAATCTATGCTAAACATGACTACGAGTAAAATCTTAATAATCTATGCGAAATGCTTACAATATATGCGAAGTTGAGTTACTTGAAATATATTTACTGTGACTCAGTACCGAGTCTTCTTCGAATTTATAATAGTATTCGTATATAAAGGAGGTGCTTTTGCGAGTTCTTAACATAGTCATGCAAATATGGCTTGATAGCGTAGAATTTGCAAGTGAAACCTATTCAGTACGTGGCTTACGCTACATTCAGATTTAAGAAAGGGCTTTGATTTCGTTTAAAAAGTTCCCTTACTACCTTATGTTATTCCTCAAAGATAAAATAAATAAATAAAGATATACTTAGAAATACACAACGCTCTTTAGTCGCAAACTTAGCAAAGCTTGTATACTATGGGACGGAGTTTTAGGGCTCTGTCGGGGCGGCCCGTAGTCTGAGTTTCGTTTTGTTGATCGAAACGTATATCGAGAAGCTACATGCGAGATATTTTGTATGAAAACCTCTAGCGGGAGATTCGCAAACTATTTTTCTCCATACAAAAACTGCGAGTTTCTCGATTCTCGCTTGTCGCAAGTCAACATAACAAAACTCAGACTACAGGCTCTGATGTATGTATATGCCGCTAGCGGTCACTCATCCAAATAGTGACCGCACAGAACGTCACCTAACTTAGATAATCAATAAAGATTGACTAAGCAAGCTACGCCACGAGCACTTTACGAGGTCGAGGGTTTAAAATCGACTGACCTGATTCAGAGATCGTATTGTTGGAGTGGAGATAGTTTCTGAGAACTGTTGACGTTCACTTCACAGATGAGTTGTTTGACGAAGGATAATAGGTAGTTGTGGGTGTCGCTCTTAGTTATGCCAACCAAGCATTGTTTTGATATTACAAAGGAGGCGATCGCGTTTTCCAAAGATTTTGATGTTAGAATAGAAGGTTTTAGATATGGTTCTAGATTTTGGTTTGGAAATTAAATCTGACAGCTGAGTACTGGTTACCATGGAAACTAGTAGTTGATACTATACTATATTGATACCTACCCTTCAAAATTAATTCAACACTCCAAGTCAACACCAAAACCTGTTTTTAGGAGTTTTGACATTTTTTGAAACGACACGACATAGCACTTTTATTTTAATAGTTTTTCTTGTGTTATTGTGAGTATTGTTGTTTAATTTTGGTGGAATTTTAACCAATAATACTTAGGTCGTAACATAAAGTGTGAGCCATTGGAATAAATGTGTGTAAAGTGGTTTTTCTGAATGTGAAAATTCGTGTTAGGCTTTGAAGAGAAAATCCACCATTTTCTTTTCAAAACAAACGACAGCCGACTTGACAAATGACTTGACTTGACTTATTTATTACAATTTTAACACTTGACATTGGCAAAATTGTCTGTCGAAATGACGGACACAGGCCATTACTGAAGAGAAGAAGAACCTGTTTTTAACCAACTTCAAAAAAGGAGGAGATTCTCAATTCGGAAAATCGTTTCGGTAGTTTGGCTTTTAAATAAGAATAAATGGAAAAAACACGTCACCCACGTACACGACATTGCGTATTTTGCTTTCCTGTAAGATTCTGTGGTATTTACGATGAATAGAACAGTCCCAATGAACTGTCATCATCATCAGCCTTTAATGGCGTATCAAGTTGAAGTCGGTTTTTCCACTTTTTAAACTTATAAATTATAATCATTGCTTGTTGTCCACACATCGAGTTTTATACAGGAAAAATACAAAGAATATAAACTAGTGTCAACAGTGAGTACTATTTTAAAGAAAATCTTTCTATTTTCTTTCTTAAAACATTTTCAAGAAATTTACAGTAGACATTTAAACTGCCTGCATTGTTTCTTTTTTTTTTTATTCTGGCAACAGTCACACAGTGGAGCCACTTCATCTGAAAAATCCGACCATTTGTCCTGCTGTGACGTGTTAATGTTCCCATTGAAATATGATTTGTGGCCCTCGCTTAACGACCACATGCCCAGGCTACACGAGGCTAGTTTATTACTTAGCTAAAACGTTAGCTTAAACTGTGGAAAACGCTTGTGACCAGCTTACGTTTGTTATACATTCAGTAATGATCTTTGTGAATGTCAAAAGGGGTAGCTGGCACATTTTAAACTCTTGTAACATTTTTAACATTATGCTTATTGCTACAATTTGCGATGGGAGTATTTTCTACAAACTATGAATTTTAAACTATTTTTTTAACTATTCTTTTAGGGCGTCTAGTCGAAGCGACGCGTGACCCGAGGGCTGGTGATTATCTAGGCCAGCGTATCAGCATTGCTATTCAGCGCGGCAATGCAGCCAGTGTCTTGGGCACGCTTCCGATTGGCACTGATTTGGACCAGTTGAGCTATCTCTAGGTAAATCGTTTGCAACGGTTTGTAGATGGCTCAACTGTTTCATGTGTATTTTGTAAATATTGTGAATATTGTAAATACTGTATTAGTTGTAATTTTCTTTGTGAATAAATTTCTTAAATTAATTTTTAATATAACTTATTGAATAACGGAAATAATGCTGTACCAACCACGTACCTACTTATGGGATTTGGGAAAGAATACGATGCCAGTCAGGCATTACGAATTTTAGCCGTTACTTTGTTCATTTGCTTAATTGCCGCACTTCCTTAGGTAAAGGTTGCATGTTCACCAGAGACGTGCGGGGTTGAGCGAGAAAACATCCAGCAATAAAATCAATTCACATAAGGAAAGAAGTGACACGTGGTTAACCGACTTATTCGTGTTTTTTTTCAGATTTTTCGCACACCGCTTATCTGCCTCGCACGTCTCTGGTGGATTTGCACCTAAACACGCTGTGGTCGGATGATACATACCTGTATACGATGGTTGTATCTATCGGCAATGATGTACTGCCCGATGCGGTTGACAGCTACACCGGCGAGACAGTCGAACTCTCCCTCGCCGCTTCCATACTGACCGAACTCTTTCACGAATATTCCGTTCGAGTCAAACACCTGGAAAAAGATACTTGAATATTTTTCACGTCAGTTTTTTTTTTATTGTATCCTTGCAAAAGTTTCGCGAAGTTCGTAAATGAATAAAGCCCACAGGCTGTGTCTTGTAGATTTCTTCAGATCCGATGAGTAGAATTTGTAAAATACTTTTAGTTTTCTACAGGTTCTTGCTGGTTTATTTATGTAGAACTAGGTGACTATAATTTGGAAGTTTTCAAGAATAGAGTGAATAGATATCTTCTAGGTAACCGTGCTACATCGTCGACCACGTCATTGCTTTACATCAGGTAAGATTGTGGTCAAACGGTTGCCTATATTGTTTAAAAAAACGAAAAAAAAAGGTATAAGCCACGAACAATTGTGAAGGTATTATTAAGTAGGTATAGGTTTTACTATTATAAGTTTAATTTCAAGCTGTAGCAGTTCCAACGGGCCATAATCCCAGCTTCATCCGTTCAGCTGAATCTGTAGAGATTATTTTCTATGGTTTTTAATGGAAACAGTAAATAAATGTTCAACTAACACGCAGCTTCTTTTTTCAGTTTTCTCCCACGGTCGCGGTAATTTTAAATGATGGAATCAGTCGTTTTGGCACAAGGTCAGACAAAACGTGGAGTATGCGAGTTTCAGACGAAATATATACAGGCTGCCGACATTGATGTCATTAAACAACGTTTATATTTAGAGGTGGAGTCAGCGGAAAAGGATTTCCGATACACAAAATCTTTGGAATTAAACAACATATAATTTTAACTTGAAGATGAACGAATACTTGCCTGGACTCTGTGGTTAGAAGAATCAGCCACGACCATTGAATTGTCGGGACCTACAGCGATACCACGAGGCCATGTAAAACATCCGGGTTCGCTCCCCCGACTCCCCACGCTGAATTGTAAACGGCGTTTCTGCAGATACTGGCTCCTAGGGGAGGAACCTGCTGCTGCGAAACCTGATATAAAAATAACAAGTTAGTATCAAGAAAACTATGACATGCACCACGCACCACGCTCAAACCCAAGCACCAAACCTATGTACACGCCACGCGTCATTCTAACCTGCTACCGCTGCTGTAGCCGCCGTAGGGGAGATGGGGGAGCCTGCCGCGTTTTTTGAATCGTCATCAGAACTGGCAAGCTCGTTAGCCGCGCGCAAAGGCAGCCCGAGAGACAGGCGGCGTGCATTGCTCGAAGAGCTGCTGCCTGTATCGCGCTCTTTGCCTCGCGATCCGTACTTATTCTTCAAATATCTGGCCCAGGAGCTCAAAGCCGCCCCGTCTTTTTCACCGGGCGTCGGCCGCTCGGGCGAGCTCTCTCGAGATTTCAATGCATGCGAGGATCGGCTGCGAGACAACTCCGAGCCAGTGGTACCGGAGCCGTATCGAGCCGCGAGATACGCAGAAGGTGAAGCCGTGGTAGGAGACACGGGTTCGTCCTGATCGTCATCGTCTGCAGCACCAAAACCGGTGTGGCTGCTCTTGCTTCTAGCGAGACGATTGCGTCTTTCTTTTAGGGCGAGGTATCTAGACCGAGCGGTGGGATACTTGGATTCATCGTCTATGGACGACGTCGTTGTCTCCTCTTCCCTCGGCTTGCTACCGTAGCGGTTGCTGTATGAGGAACCACTGCTGGCACCGTATCTGGGGGCTGGCTCTTCTTCGGTTTGAGATGGGTTTCTCGTTCGGTAGCGAGACGGAGCAGGTGCGGGCGTTTCTTTCGGCTTAGCGTCATGTGCATCGTTACGAGCATTATTGCTACGCGCGAGCAGTGGGCCGATGTCAGTGCGAGCCATCGTTTGACTCTCGGGCTTTCTTGGTGGTGCAGGCTCCTCCTCGCTCTCCTCTGATGAGTCGGTCTCTTCCTCTGAGCTGCTGTCGGATACTTCGCGCGCCGGCTCGGCGGGGGCGGGCGCGGGTGTGGGACGCTGAGCGCCTATAAAGCGGCTTTGAACGCGCTGAGCGCCTCCGGTCGAGCCGTTCGTCGTCACTGGTGGTGTTCTGTCATTGCCTGCGGACAATAAACGAGTTGCAGGTGTTGTCGAACCGTATTTTGCTTTTAATTCTGCGATTGTTAGTATCGCACCTGTATGTTTCACCGCCGAGCCGGAACTTTCGGTGGATGCACTTGACTCAGTACTGGGCGCGCGAGCGGCCGGACGGTGCGGGGTGGCTGTTTCGGTCGCTGAAGGTCTTCTGACCGGTGCCGCTGGCTTTTGAGGTGCTGGTGCATTCTTGCGCTGTGTTCTTTGAAGGGATGTGACAGATTCATCATCAGATTCACCATCACTGGACGCCTGAGAAATACATTGAAATTCGATTTGGACACCAAGCGCTAAATTAGGTACTTGTAATGTTGTGTGTATATGTGTGTAAATATAAGTTTAGTGGAGTGTGTTTGTTGAATGTCGTTAAACTATCACGTTTTCTTTGTTAGTATCGATGATTTTCCTAAGTTCTACGTTGTACGGCTTCTTGAGTGTTTATTCTCTTTCTTCTTCCCAACTCACCTCCCGAGCTGGTGTAGGTGGTTTACGATTCATAGCCGTTCGTTCTTCTTCTGCTGCACGTTGAGTAGCGCGCTCAGGTTCTTGCGACGTCGCTGCTCCTTTGTTTTGTCTCTTCAGCCGACTGATTTCATCCTCACTCTCTTGCCTTTGTGTGGGTGGACGACGCTGTGGCTGCGGTGTAGGTTGAACTGGCTTTGGTGGTGGAGGTGGTTCTTTTTTCTCCTTCTTTTTACCGCTATCAGCATCGAGTATTCTCTGCATAACACGTGTGCAATCACTCAATCTATATATACCACTGAGTGGTCCACGAGTAGCGTCTTCAGTATCAACAACTTTCTCCTTTTCCTTCTCTTTTTGTTCAACCTTGATGGTGCGGCTGGTTTGTTCTGAGTCAGAATCGTTATCTTGTTGGTGACTCCTGACAAACCGAGAACGGAATCTGCGGGAGGGTCGGTGTTCTGATTCATATCCACTATAGTCATCAGTGGCTCCATAGTCTCTAGTGTGCCTCTCGGGTGGTGGTGGACGACGCTCTCCAAATTTGCGTCCACCCAATAAAGGTTCTTCGTTTTCTGTATATCCCTTAGCTTCTTCTTGCTGGCGGAACTGGGTTGCCAGACGATGATCACTCTTAGATCTTGTCAGGCCTTGACTTGGCTGCAAGCTGCTACCCGCAGAGTATGCGTTAGGTTGAGTAATATTGAGTTCACCATAGCTCGCGACATGCATGACAAGCTGATTGGGGTCGTGTGTCATGATAAATCGAACTCTGCGGTTATAGTCTCCGGCTTCATAATCAAAGTTCCTCAGGAACTCGACTGTTTTTAGGAAGATTTCTTTGGTATCAACCAATTCAGTGTCATCCCATTCGATGTCATCGTTCATGTACTTATCGGCGAGATCACAATTACTTTGTATATTACTTAACTCTAGCTCAAGGTTGTCCTTGAGATGCGTAAGGTTTCTAAGTTCAGTTGCTAAATAACGATCAACTTCGTTTCTCAAGAAGTCGGTCCTATCTTTGAGCGCTTTTGCTAATCTTTTATGAATTTCATCAACTTCTCCTCCAACTGCAGCGCAATTTGTTTGAAGGTTTGCTGTGTTGCGTTCGACGATACCAAGGATGTCCTGCAGCCGGTTCATTCCTCTGCGGATTTGGTTGTTGATTCTTTGAATTTCTCTACGCAGGACTTCCATATGTGCTGACTTGCAGTCTTCGCAGACTTTTTTGTCGCAGTGTGCGCAGGGGGCGCAGTATGCCTTTTCTGAGCAGACGTTACATCTCTCCATCACCTGCCCAGCAGTGGGATCTGGGAGCTCTCCGGCGATATTTGCGTGAAGCTCTAGAAACCGCTGGAGGGTAACGTTGGTCGGGAACCCTTGCACACCCTGGTAAGGGATTCGGTGCTCTGCACGGCATTCTGGACATTTTACCTGTAAGAAAGAACTTGAATAATTACTTTTATCAACTAAACAGGTGCTTTAATAGTTGCTACGGCGTGGGTAGTATTTATTATGATATCTACTATAGCAATTTTTTTACATAATGGTTCTAGTGTCTCGTGAGATGGCTAAATTTTGTAATTGGTGCTACATTCTACAATGTCTTCTTTGAAGTGCTATGCCAACTAATGACATGATGGATATTTTCTACGGAATGTTCAATGGCACAAGTTCACAACTAAGGTACCTCTTTCTTCTCCCACTAGTTTTGTTTGTCTGTAGATCTTGTCTGTGTTGAAAATAAGATTACTTTTTGCAACTCTGTCAAGAGCTTTATCTTACCTGTCGTCTGACGTAGTCGACCAGGCCGTCCATGCACGGTTCCATGCAGTAGCTGTGCTGGCATGGCAACAGCTTCGGGTTCCGGAAGCGGTCGAGACAGACGCAGCATGTCAGGAGGGACTCAAACTGCTCCATTTTGGGTTTGTTTTATGTATCTGTTGAAGAGAGAGTTTGATGAGTTTGGTGCTAGCAACATGATTCAGGGGGGGGGGAATCGTTGTCGCATAAAAACAGTTCAGAAAATCTGCCAGGCTTAAACCTGGCAGATTTTCGGAACTGTTTTCATACTAAATCATAATGTGACTAAATAGTGACAGCGTATTTTTTACCTTCAAAAGCTTCTTGTTTTCGTATATGTGGCCACATCGCTTGACATTATATTGCGCAGCGAAAGCAGTCCAGAGCTTACGATACGGGAGCTGGGTCATTGATTTGAAACAAAGTCTTTGTTGGAATTTAAGATTGCTGAAGTTCTAAATTTACATTATAACTCGGTGCTAAATTTAACTTCACCAGCGCGCTAACATTAGCGCTGGTGCCAGACTCGATTCAGAGCACTGATTACTGGATGAAGACCGGTAGAAGTCTAAAGCATTTTCACATAGAACACATCCTCGATGTACATACCCTATGAGATGTCATAAAATTGCTATAGGCAGAAATAACTGCATAATAACGGAAGGGCTCGTGGCGTGGCTTTCTTAAACTGACACCACTAGATACTAGATACGTTTATATGCATAATAAGTGTTTAAAAATTGGTCTTAGCCTAGGTATAAGGTACTTTTAAACTTATTGACCCATTTCGGGTATCGCAAAATGTACATAATATAAGTATAGGTAGAATAAATATATACACTTCTATTATTGAAAAATTCTAACTAATGAAGTTAGATACTTCCCGCTTATCAGGTTATCCATTTACTTTTCAAATTACTATTTATGATAATTTTGTACACAACCAATCTTGATTACAAACATCAAATCCACAATAAACCTAGAACCTCTGCCCAAAATAGCGTCCCACTTTCATACATGCAAGGACTTGTTATATTTAACACGACTGTAATTCCACTGTTCACCAACACAAACACATGGTTTTATCCATTTTACCGTAACCCTGGGTTAAGGTGTACAAAACAGATCATAAAAGTACTGGTTAAAGCCCAGCGTGTTTCAACCAATGGATTTTGGTATGCTATTCTCATACCGGTTTAATTTTGCTCACGCGTATCCTACGAGGTATAAATAGGAATGGTCTGGCGTTTCAGAGAAAGCATCAATGCGATCGACTTCAAGCTTTTTCTTGATACAAATAAGGTGTATTTTTCTGTGTACTAAAAGCTTTCTAGGAGACAATGAGTGCTATTTCAAGTGCGACTGTAATGAAGTAACACGTTATTAGTTTTTGTGTTTGTGAGTCAGAGTTTCATAATTGAAAGAAATTGGCAAAAGTGAAGGTTTTTGTTTTGTTAATGAATCATCAGTTTTTAGGAGTGGTGAAGTAATGGATACAGAATCACCTATCTTGTTTACTTATGATGATGCTCAATAATAATATTATCTGATCGTTACTAACGAAGAAATACTTGTTAAAACGGAAAAGATTTATCAAATTATAAAAATTCCGTCAATAAAGTCGATGTTATGTATATATCAAAAGCAGGATTTCTAAATATAGCAATTGATTCAGAAAAATAATCAAAACAAAGATAAAAATAAATCAAAACCACGTCACTCGCACCGCTACGCAATCAAATCCTGGCTTGAGTCAAACACTTCATTCACGACGTCAAAGATTAGAATATATTTTTGCAAAAACATTCGTAAAAGATTTCTATCTAACATTTCTAAATTAAGCGCTCCTGGGCTAGCCTTGCTTAGTCAATTTAAGTTAAGCGACGTTCTGCGCGGTCACTATTTGGATGGGTGACAATTAGTAGCATTTACATCTGAGCGCTTCCGTGCTTGGAAGGGGACATTAAACTGTAGGTCCCGGCTCTAGCAGCCATGACGGAGGCCTTAATGCGGTCTAAAAACTCCGTTACTAGAGTTGGCCACTAAATCATACGAGTTTGCATGCTTATCTAAAATTTGTGGGACATGACGTCTGTCGGTACTCTGGTAACATTCAATTCGTTTGAGGTCATGTTTATTGCACCAGTGTTTTTCGATTTGCCATTGTTTTGTTCAAAGATTTATCTATTTTATGGATGTCTCTATGGCTTTTGGTATCTGGAATGATCAATCAGAATTTATGATAGCGTTGAACAGAAAACACAAAGGTATGGAGCTATTTAATTGATTATAATATTTTCTGGTGAAAAATGGATGCAAACGCAGCATAAGCTCAGACATTTTTATAGGAAATCATGACTGGCTGGAGAGTCAAAATGTTAGAAAACGTTTACAAAACTGAGCCTAGAACGCGAAAAAACAAAAGAACGTGGACGTTGTAATAAATAAAAGTTTTATTAAAAAAAAATTGTATTCTGTTTTGTGAAGACTAAAATTAAATGGCCACTTTGGTCTAGAAAGTTTTAAGTATTAACAGCACAAAATAGACATAGTATTTAATTACAGTAAGTATAACTTCAGTGATCAACGGTGGTACCACATTAAAATGTATCAACGTATCAAAATAAATCGGTTAATTAATTAAATAATAAACAAAATCGATTTCAGTCAGTCATTCCGTAAAATAATTCGAACGGTGAATTAAGAACCGCAGAAAACAATTCTCTTGTTTTATTGAAATTCTGGTTCTCTAAAACAGCGTCCGCTATTTTAGCGGAGCGTAACTTTTACCTATGTAATCTATATATTACTACCTTTATTCTTTCTTTATTCTTTAAGTAGAGGTAGGCCAAAGAAAAGATGGATGGACTGTGTGAAAGAAAGGAGTGAACACCGAGATGACGGCTGATAGAGGAGAGTGGAAGACGAAGACATGTTGTACCGACCCCACTTAGCGTGGGACAAGGGTAGGAAGATGATGATGATTTTCTTTATTCTTTATTGTACACAGAGAAACTTCTAACTTGAAACTTAAACTTAAAACATGTACATATAGGCGAGCTTAACCCCAAAAAGAGTTCTCTTCCAGCAAACCTTAGGATGAGAGAGGGGAAAATGAAACTACCTTCCACCCGCGACTTCGTTCGCGTCCCGTTGATTTTTCGAGATAAAAAGTAACCTATGTGTCACGTAACAGAAAATATTAATTCCAAGTTTAATCCAAATCGGATCAGTAGTTTTTGCGTAAAAGAGGAACAAACATACATCCTAACAAACTTTTGCGTTAATAATATTAACTAGCCGTCGCCCGCGGCGTTGCTCGCGTTCTACCCTTTAGAGTTTAGGTTTTACCCTTTTTACGTTTCAAAATTTCTTTCTTAGTGCACCCCTACACTATATAAGGCTACTACCCTCCAAATTTCATACCTCTAGGACTTATAGTTTAGGCTGTGCGTTGATTCTCTGTCAGCTTCAAAACAGTTGTATATATATTGATGATTGATGATAGGATATGCCGCGGGGTTCAGTTCAGTGCAGATATGACGTATAATTTCTTAGCAGTTGATTCAAGGACGAATTATTCGTCCTTGAGTTGAGTTAACTGCAAGAGTTACGTTAGGTATCGAGCACAGACCAAGCCAAACATAATATACTGTCCTATCTATGCATAATATACTGTCCTATCTAGCTAAATGTGAGCAGTAGAACTAACATGAGTATCCAGTGGTTTGTATGCGTTGTTTGTATTAAAACTGTTGTCAAATAGCGGCTACCGTTTTTTAGAAAACCAAAGCTTAATTAATTGTATTGCGGTTTGTTGATTGATGAAACGGTAATCAAATTCCAGGTTACTTATTGAAATGTAATTTTTTTTAATGTTAACGTATTTTACTAAATGTGCAGTATTTTATAGTTTAAACTTAAGTACGGTAGACATTGCCACTAATGTATTGATACTTTAGAGGGTCCTAAAAGGGTAATCAGAGGCACAGCAAAACGTCTCTCGAATGATAAAAAAAATTTGACTTTGGCTTTGAAAAAAAGGAGCCGTAGAGTCGTCTCTTCACATGGAGGATGTTACGTTTTTTAATGTGTTTTTTTTATTTATATGTTTAAAAATTCATTCTTGGAAGTTTACACTCAAAGTCTCAAACATTTCTTCTTGGTGGGGATCGAACCCACGACCTACAGCACGGAAGCTAGAGCCACTATCGACTGAGCTGTGACGCCTGTCTGTTTGGACCAACCGTAAACCGAATTGCTTTGACCAGTTAAAAAACCTTACAAAACAGCCATCAGAATACCATAGCAAAGCAAGCTTGTAAAGTATAGTGGCCAACTCTGGTGACGGACTTTTTAGGCCGCCTAAAGGCCTCCGTTATGGTTTAACGACTGCCAGAGCCGGGACCGACAGATTAACTAAGCACGGAAGCGCTCAGATGTAAATGCCACCAACGGTCATCTATCCAAATAGTGACCGCGCAGAACGTCGCATAAATTAGATAATCGGTGAAGATTGACTAAGAAAGCTACGCAACGAGCGCTTACCAAAATAACCAAAATATCATAGATTTTAGGAGAATAAATTTGAAAATTATCAAAATGTTTGCTATCTCCATTTCATGAATAAATATTTTCGAAATAAGTTCTTCGAACCACGTAACCAACAGACTGTTTCGTGATTGACTTGTACTGTTATAATAGCCATAACTTAAACATAACTTTTAGCACCAGTTTCTGCCTCTAGCAATGTTTAATTTAAACCCTGCTAACGCTAGAGAATAGTAAACTAATCAAAATGCATGGGAATTAGATGGTTTTCAACGACAAGTCGCCAGATTGATCTATCTTATACACTTTTGTAGGTAATCTTACTTAGAATCGCCTCTTAACTTAAGATTCAAGTCTTCTGTCAAAAGATACTATTTAATATTCTCGCTGTCACTATTTAAACAAAACGAGATGGTACTTCAAACCATGCTTCTTCTTTTATTTATGGCCTCTGTCTGTTATTTCGACAGACATTTGCCATTGGCAAGTGAGATATTTGGAATAATATAAGTTAAATCAAGTCATCGGTCAAACGGTGATTATATTTTGACAGAAGTTGAAAGAAAATACTGACAATCAAGTCAAAAGTAAAGACAAAGGCGATTTTTTAATTATTTATTAATTAGGATTTCCAAAGAATAATACACTAACTTAAATCTAAACTCAAACAGAACAAAATCATGGCCTTTGCTTACCCACTAAAGGCAACCACAGCAAACGTAGGTAGGTATTTTTGGATATAAAATTATGGAATGTAAAAAGTAAAAAGCTTGACTAATTCATCCAATTTAAGGCTTGACCATATAATAGGCTTTTACATCTATTGAAGATGATTTATACAGCGTCAGGGGGCAACCTATGCCTACACTTAACGGGACACTGTTGTGCCTTGGACAATGTTTTAGATGGAGTAGGCTTGCCCAGCACCTATACCATCCTCTCAGCCTAGTCTACCATATCCACAGGAAAGACAAGGTCAATACGTGCGGAGCTAACTAAGCCGCGGATTTCCTCACGATGTTTTCCTTCACCGTAAAGCTTAACCAGGACTTGCGTATTTCTGTGAAGGAATCGATGGTGAAACTGTAGCGCAAGAAACTAGTGTTCTAGGTATTTATAAAATCAAAAGATAAACAGGAAAGCCACGCTTGCCAGCAGAAACTTTGCGAATCTGAATTAGTTATGAACTTCCAACTTAGAAATCACAAGTTGGTACACTACGCTTGTTCTCACTGATTTAAGGCTTTTTCTTTAATTTATTTAACCTCAAGACTTTACTGAACGTCCTAAAACGTCCTGTAGCTAAAATCGCCATCTCTAAAAAGTGTAACTCTAGATTTAACATTTACAATGAAATACCAAACTTTAATCCCTGCCAAGCATGTTTAATCTACTGATAATTATAGTCTGTGACAAAAAAAATTCACAAAAAAATAAATCACAAAACAATTTTAACTAAAAAATAAAAAAAGAAGAATAAAAGGAGGTTCTTTTATTCTTTTTTTTTTCATTTTTTGCCCAGACGTTAATTATTTTGTTTTTAGATCATTTGTCGCAGACATAAAACGGCTTTACCTTTACCAAAAGAAGTCGTTAGTGATCGGTTTTGATTGGATTGCGTCCCGAAAACGAACAAAAAAAGAAGAAATAGTTTACTTACGATGATTTTGACAGGTGCCTACCTACCTAACAGACCTTTAATAATAAGCATTGGTGTTGAATATAAGCCTCTTTCTTCAGACTGGAATTTAATGCTATCAACATTAGGCAGGTCGTAGGAAACCTCCCCGGACGAGCTACCTATCACAAAAGCTCTTACTACTAGCCAGTATTTTCTATTTGTATACCTACATACCTACCTAAGTCTTTTCTAAGGAAATTCAAGATTGTTCAAATCCTACTTGACTCATAATTTTTAGGATTTTTTTGGATTTAGGAGCTTTTAGGTATTTTTAGGATAATTTTTGTCATCAGGGTGATCAAACTGTGACTATATATTTTGTATACTTTGTGGGGTATATTCATATTTGTTTTCTAAAGCTGAGCTAACAAAAATTATTGCTAAATCTGTTGTCATCTGTTTTCGTTGTCATGTAAGTGACAATGATAGAGCATTTTAGAGCCGTGCTAAAATGACAGTTGAATATGAATAAAGGGGTATGTGTACACGTGTGTGTTTTGCGTCGCGAGGCGTCACTTCACGCGGAAATGTATTATTTTTAACTCTGATTCCTCCGCGATCAGCGTTTTTCACGATGACGCGTGTTTTGACGATGCTTTTCGGTAATTTTTTTCTGAAAAGCTTTTGTGATTTTTGGATAAATGTTGTAAACAAAAATGATTACAGAAAGGTTAGGTATTCAAAAATAATCTCAACATCATAAAACAGGATTTGAACCAGTTGAGCTATCTATAAATCGTTTGCAACAGATTGTAGAATAGCTCAACTGTTTCATTGTGAATTTTGTAAATATTGTAAATACTGTACATATTAGTTGTAATTTTCTTTGTAAAACAGGGAATCATTACCGAGATTCCAAAATGATTGACATGGAGATAAAAGCCTAGATTATTTTGTACTTTCAAAGAATCATCACAGAGGTTACATTAATTCACATGAAAAATGTGGACGTTCTGCAACTAAATAAAGTATTATTTAGTTTAGTGTAAATTGTTACTTACGATTTAGCTTTAGCACTTCAAGTTGCAATTTCAAAAGAACTTTGTCAAAGGCACCTAAGTTCTGCTACTTTAGCTTATTAATTTTACTTCAGAACTTCAGACATGCTAAGCTGTACAAAATATAGTTTTACTAGGTATAGAAAAGTAATTAGTTTTTGAATTAAAAATATTCCGAGGCTGTGATCGTGCTTTGACGACCATAGTAATTAGCAATGATTGGATTTACAATATGACACTGGACCCGATTCCCTTGGTGCATTTTTCTAAACTAAACAGTCATCACTAAAATGATAGCTATCTTTGTTGTTTCAGTTAATGAGAGAGAGACGGCAACATTTTTAGTACTATCAAATTAAGTCACTTTCACAAAGAAAATTACAACTAATACAGGATTTACAATATTTACAAACTACACATGAAATATTTGAGCTATCTACAACCTAAAATGATTTATAGATAGCTCAACTATCAAATTAGATTATAAAAATGACACAACAGAATCGACACCATTGCTATCATTCACTCTTGCATTCAAGAAAGCTCTCAAGAAAAATCATGTTTAAGAACACCGTGCTCAGAATGACCATATTCAGAGATACGTTAAATATATTATTATATTAACAGCACTGACTCCAGCTGTTCCTGACAAACCGAAACGCCACAAAAACTTGAAATGTTGCCAGGTCCGTGCCATCCTTTGTTAAAGCATGCTAAACAAAGCCGTACTTACTATTATTGCCACATAAACTATAAACACTGGGATCCTCACACAAAAGGGTTACATGGGTGTATTACTTGTCATGTTGCCTGCCAGCACTATTTTATCGACTAGATTTATATCACAGGTTGGGTCTCGACCGCGCGTCGTGGAAGACTGGCGGGAATCCGATCCGTGTGCGCAGGAGTCTATTCCTGGCGATGGTACTTCGTGATTTATTTTCTGCTCGTCACAGTTTAAGAAAGGTCATTGGACAGGTCGGTCGATTGTTTGCTGTTTCCTGTTCGCGTTTTGTTAAAATGTCACATGTCTTGATAGTGCAGCAGGTTGTGCCACGTGTGTGGGTTGTAAATAAAATGCTATTATGTACTATCACTTCTATACCTACCCACTTCCGTACTATTATCAATATATAATTATATATAGTCCTCATTGGACTTGCTCTGTGAGGTAATGCATTGTTATAGGCAGAAGTTACTACTTAACATCAGGTGAGCTATCAGCTTGTTCCACTACTTTAATCATAAAAAAATATATATATATAAAGCTCTTTTGAAGCTGACTGATAATCAACGCACAGCCTAAACCATAAGTCCTAGAAGTATGAAATTTGGAAGGTAGTAAGTATTATTATGTAGTGTAGGGGTGCACCAAGAAAGGAATTTTGAAAAGTCACACTCTAAAATATTTAGAACGCGAGCAACGCCGCGGGTGACGGCTAGTTATTTAGATAAAGGCCTTTTCTTTTAGCTATCCCACTGTTAAACAAAGTTCTGAAATGACAGATTTGATCAATGGATATCAAAAGCGAAAAAGAAACCAATCTGAGATTATTGTCTGTCTTCTAAATATATGTATACAACTCTTTTGAAGCTGACCGACAATTGATTCGACACGTGATTCAGGATTTTATTTTTTTCAAAACTGTTTGTATGCTGCTACCACGCGAGCAAAGCTGCAGGCGACGGCTAGTTTAGAGCATAAAGCTAAAAAAATACAGGTGTTTCACTGCGGTGCATTGCGACAATGATTATAAATCACATTTTTGTCACCTGAAACGGGCAGAAAAAACAATCTCAGTCTGACCTATGAAGGTAATTTGGAACTTTTTAATCATTTTCAGTTTGTTCAGTCTCCTTGAGGTTTTTCAATGATGAAAAACATCGATTAATCTTTTGGCAGCATTCTTTAGCAGTACACAGAAGCGCACTTGACCGCATTATGCGTGACCTTATTTACTTTCAATGTAGTAAGAAGTCGACTTTTTTGAAGACAAATACTCGGCTGATTCCTTGAACTTTTAACTTGTCACTGAAATAGTTTTACATTGTATTTTTTTTCTTAGATTAAAAGACTTTTTTTGGAAAGAGCTCGTCCGGTAAGTATTTTCACGGTGCCTGTTTCTGTCACCAAACGGAGTAGTCTTGCATTGCAAAACATAAATAACTGTCCTCTGGCCGTGAAAAAACCCTTAAAATAATTTTTAAAAAAAACAGTCCTCTGGTTTGGAAACTCATTCAGAGAAGAAAATTGCTATTAGTTAAATATTACTTACCTTATTTAGTAAGTTTTCCTGTTACTCCACCATATGGACCAAGAAGTCTGCATAAATAGACTACATTAAATTGCTGTGTTCTGGTTTGAGTAGATGTGCTGGTGAATAAAGTGACAGACGCTAGTACGATACCTCACAGGGTACGTCCTCGTAGAGGTTACATTCCAATTCACATCATCAAAATTGTTTTAAAATAATACATTGTAAATTTGTATAAGTATATAGGTAATTCTATAATTTAATGTGTCCGTTATAATAATTAGTGTAATTGGTTTGTCACCGTACTAGTTATTAAGTAAATAAATAAATATGGCTATATATTCCATAATTTATTCTAAAAAGAGTACTTCTGAGTTTTCTAAATCATTGTACAATTCTCGCAGTCTACGTGTCGCCCTAAGAGTATGTCCTTAAACTTAGCAGCTACTCGTAGCACGTACGACTTGAAGTTCGTCTTCAGCACCGTCTATAGTATATAAGGAGACAAACGGTAGTAGTAGGGCGGTTGTACACTACCCGACACCGACACGATACAGACAGCTAGTGGCTTATTGAGCTAAACTGTCATTGCAGGCTCGAACAAAAGCATTGTTCTAGGCACGAACACTGTGTGAAGGCGACTTTTAACTCTCCGACAATAGTATCGATTCGTTTGTTGTATTTTTCTAAACTAACCTAATTTGACAGTTCTAAAATAATAACCGTCCTTGTCGTTTCAGTTTATGAGAAAGGGAAGGCAACATTTTTAGTGCTATCAAAGAATCTATACCAATGGTATCGATTCGATACTTGTTAAATCATAAATCATAAATCATCATTTATTCATATATGGTCAATACACGTCAGATTATAGTTAATATTAATATTGGTTACTTATCCTAAATAAGTAATTTAAACAACATTCAGCATTATAAAACAGTAGGTATGTATATCATACCTTTAATTTTAAAAATTCATCTATTGTATAGAAGGATTGCTTGATAAGCCAGGTTTTCAGTCGTGATTTAAAGCAGTTAAGGCTGGGTGCATCAGCAATGTCAGCTGGGATCCTATTGTAAACTGCTGGGCCCATGGCGCTCGTAAGTTTCTGAGATTTTGTCAGTTTGTAAGACATTGATACTAGTTGCTTTGCGCGGCGAGTGGTGTATAGACTTACCTGGCCTTTCCTAGTATACAAGTCTAAGTTCGTCCGAACATACACAGCCACCTGGAAGATCACTATGCAGGGAAGGGTCAGTATTCCCAGCTCCTCAAAGAACGGTCTTGCTGACGTTCGTCGTGACACTTTGACGATAGCTGTTAGATGAGTAAGAGCTTGATGGTAAGAGTAGTCTTTGTGTGAAAAAAAGCTATTAGGATTATGAATTGCAGGCCTAAATACCAATAGCAAAAATAGGTTTGTGATGACGTTTGATGACGTAGTTTCAACAAGTTGTGTGATCATTGTCGTAACTGAATGGAACACCCACGCGCCTTCCTACACATGGAAGAAAGTATGCTTTGCACGTGTTTCTAGATGTTTCTTGCGAATTTCAATCTAATATTAGAATCATCATCATCATCAATATATATAAAACTCTTTTGAAGCTGACAGAGAATCAACGCACAGCCTAAACTATAAGTCGTAGAGGTATGAAATTTGGAGGGTAGTATTCTTATATAGTGTAGGGGTGCACTAAGAAAGGAATTTTGAAACGTCACACTCTAAAGGCGAACGCGAGCAACGCCGCGGGAGACGGCTAGTACTTCTATAAAATTCTTGAATTAGATTTTTTTTTGTACCGTCACTCTATTTATAACGTCCATGATAGATCTAGACAAATAAGTTTAGTAAGGATCTATATATTTCTCAACGATTTCTTCATCTCATACTATTTTGATGATAGTACATGGAATGCCATTCACTTAGCTTATTTTATGGTTATCATCCCATGAGCAAGTTCCTTCTCATATACGGAGCCATAAAAGAATTCATTCCCTTGACAAATCCAAGTTCTTTGAGAGTTTTTGAACCTAATAAACGACCTTATCGATATGAACATAAGGATACCCACCATAAAAATGGTACCTACTTGTACCATAAACACACACACACACACAAGAGTAAGTAGGTACATAAAAGTAATCGCACAAAATATCAAGCGGCTGTCAGATATAAAAAAGAATTTTGTAGGTAGCTCTCATAGCACTTGGACCTTTTAGGTCATAAAACAAAAGAAAATTACCTGAACACAAATAGAAATAAGACTCGCGAAAATAATATTTTTCGTCGGCTCATTTTTCGCATTACTAAAGGAGGTTTTTTAGTCTTAAATAAAAGGCGTCTAAGGAACAGCGCAGACTAAGCAACATACAGCGAGATAATTAAAGTTTCTATGAAGTTGAAAATCATCACAGCGTTGGTAACTATTTTCTAGTGTAAAACTTATACCATTCAGAAGCATTTTTTCCGGATTGAAACACAAGCTATTTTATTAAAATCAAAGACGTGGATTCTTAGATACAGCTTGAACTCTCTAAACCAAAAGCAGCCATTTGATACGAGATTCATCGTATGCTCGTGACAGATATTTTGTGGAAAGTTTCGCACTCGTCGCGGGTATCAGCTAGTTGTGGAGATAAAAGTTGCTCGTGCGCGCTAACACTTAAACCATTGCGGTTATTCCTCATTTCGTCTGATGCCAGGGTCACAATAAATATTTGACGTCGGTTCTCTTTACAAGAAATGTTTATTTATTATTACCCTTGTTTGTTTTCTTAAATCGTTTTGTAGATCCATCTGGGAAGTGGTAAGGAAGATCAATGAAATTTTTGGACTTTAAATTTAACATCCGTTTGTCCTGTTAATTTTTCGCGATAAAAAGTAACTTTTTCAATCAAGTTACGAACGTTCACATGAAAGTTGCATGGTCACAGAAAGAAGTCAAGATCAATCATTTTTTTTTCATTTTACTAGTAATAATATTTATAGCGATAAGGCCGCCCATTGTACTTCACATAAGAATAATGAACTCTGTGTTTATTTTATAATTTCTGTAAAAGTGTTGTACAATAAAGAGTTTTCTATCTATCTATCTATCTATCTAGTAATTTCGAATCGACGTGTTGTAAGAATAACTGGGCAACAATCGTAAAACTTTATGGGCAGAAACAGAAAGATTTTCCGTGACTCGTGACTTTGGATATCTCATTAATGGAATGCGCGATGAGGGGGCACTTGTTACTTATCTTACTTTTGAGTAAAATCCGATTTTCTGAACAACGGTCACCGTCAAACCAATCATTGGTTCAAACTTTCAACGCTACGACTTTATCTAGGGATTTTTTTTTAAATAAGATATTCTACCTAATCTTTAGTGTATTACCTCTCAGAGCACGTCTATTGAGGACTTAACCATTGCGTCCACCACTCTGAGGCATAAAGGTGGTGTCTGATTTGGTTGTGATTTCTGTAATCGTTCCAAAGTGTGATTAAATACGAATTTCAACCTTGTGTTGCCAATCGTTAAGGTTAAAAATCAGTATCAATGTTTTACAACAGTTATTATGACTGATTCTTGGGAACCTTAAGCTAAGCACTTTGTGTAACAATATAACTCCTTTTTCTTCCAGCTGCAAAAGTTTAATCAAGTGGTGAAAGATTCTGCTAAGTATGCAATCTTCGTGGAGTTTTAGCAGTTATTTAAAATTACGTCTCTATTGCTGTGGATGACCGCAAATGGTGTTTACGAGTGTTTTCCTGCTAAAATAAAGTTTGTTCTTGAATATAGAAGTCAGTAAGCATAATGGAGGCTCTTACATTCCGCGAGTTTTCTTTGACAACAGAAAAGTTACGGAATGTAAAAACTAAAACAAACAGCCCTTTGCATATGCAAAGATAAGATTATCTAGATTATTTATACAGCGTGATGCCACTTTTCGCTCATGCCTCAAAGAACGAGACGCTGCAGTACGTAGGACCTTTTTTAGATGGAGAAAGCTTGCACCTATATCATCCTACCAGCGTAGTCAGCTGCAAGGTCAAAACAAGGTCAATAAGGACAAACTAAAACTGTAGTTATAAAAAATATGGTTAAGAAGTCGAGGAAAGAATTGGCTCAAAGATCAAATTTCCCTGCAGAGTGTGTATGTTGACGTTTACTGCAAAGTCACGTAAACTATAACTTTTTGTATGGAGAATCATCAGTTTTGTAAACTACCCGCTAGGGGCGCTGCTCAATCTCTTTACAAAATAATAATATAGTTTAAATGCACTTTGTAGTATACGTACAATTAATTTAAGTTAAGTTTTTTTTATATTCTTGTAATTCCTAGGTTAAGGTGTGCAATAAAGTATTTTCTATTTATCTATCTATGTACGTAAAACGAACACACCAAGCTTGCAGACCGCAAGGCAGGAAGATAAGCATCCAAACCTATGATTTATCATCTCAGCCAACCGTGTACCAAAAAAAAAACACCTTCGATAGCTATTTATAACGAACGCAAGTTCACACGTTTACGATGCACATGCGTATCACGTCTTGTACTCTACACACACGCAGAAGGCCCTTTATTTTGGCACGGACCACCTCTATTTATAAAGAAGTCAGTGGCTTGTCTCAGGGCAAGCGGTGCATTGATCAGATGATAGTGAAAGTGATATTTAAAACTATCTTGAGACTTGTTTTTTTATATAAACAAACGTCACAGCTCAGATGGTAATAGCTCTGGATTCCGCGCTGTGGGTCGAGAGTTCAATCCCCATTGAAAACTATTTTTTTTTCTTTGAAGTATTCTTTATTACTAAAGATTGTGAAGTTGTTGACGATTTGCTTCCACGGGCGTACTGGGCATCTCTTAGTCGAGCGGTGACAGGAAACACAGTAAACGCTTTTATACTAGACTAGCCGTCGCCCGCAGCGTTGCTCGCGTCCTACCCTTTAGAATGTGACGTTTCAAAATTCCTTTCTTAGTGCACCCCTACACTATATAAGGATACTACCCTCTAAATTTCATACCTCTAGGACTTATAGTTTAGGCTGTGCGTTGATTCTCTGTCAGCTTCAAAAGAGTTTTATATATACTGAAAAAAAAATATTGCCAACTAGTTACAGGAAGAGACAATAGTATTCATAAAACATTGAATTGTTTGTATGTCAACTATAACGCCAACAGTCGCGACTTCATAAAATGTATACCATAAATACAACATTTAATATTAATGTTGACCTAGATAATTATTGACTCGTTTAAGTAGCTAGGTCAAAAGAAAAATTAAAATGTTTGTTTTACCTTTTCTCCGACAAGGGTTTGGACCCTTCAGATGTCTTGAAAAATAAAGCACACCAGCATCACGGCAAAATGCTGTTGCTGCTAATTACGTCCGTCATAAAACGGTTGTAACATCTCACAGAACCGCAGCGTAATGTTCTTGGAATTTAATTATTTATTACTGCTTCCAAGTTTAGAAGCCCTTCAGAAAGGTAATCAGTACACCACCGGCGTCTGAACTCGCGAAGACAACTCATAAATAAATCTGGAGTGCTGCAGCCTTTAGCACTAACATAACGAAGATTTTTATCTAAATACCTATACGAAATGAAGATGCCTAGCGTCAAGTCAATTGGTATGGCCACAGATCATCATCATCAACAATATATAAAACTCTTTTGAAGCTGACTTAGAATCAACGCACAGCCTAAACTATATAAGTCCTAGAGATATGAAATTTGGAAGGTAGTATCCTTAAATAAGGGTGCACTAAGAAAATAATTTTGAAACGTCACACTCTAAAGGGCACACGCGAGCAACGCCGCGGGCGACGGCTAGTACTATTATAAAACTGTAAAAAAGCCAAAAACGAAAATTAAAGATATGGATAAACTAAATATGCAGATCTACTAAATAAACGATTCTGATTCATGAAACATAGACTATATTTTATTCAAATCAAAGACGTGGATTTTTAGATACAGCTTGAACTCTCTAAACCAGAAGCAGCCATTTGTGACGAGGTTCATCGTAAGCTGGTTGATAGATATTTTGGTGAAAAGTTTCGCACGCGTACGAAGTCGCGGGTATCAGCTAGTTTTAAAGTATAAAGACTGGTGCTTACACCACAAATATGTGCGTAAAATTATTAATTCGCGCAGCTCTACACAAGTTGCGATGAAACTCGCGACTTGTGAAACTCAGCTTAGTTCGGAACAGAGAGCTGCGAATGTATGCTAATTACTGAAGCACACAGTATGAGTAATTTTAGAAAGACCACGTTACTCAAACTTTTTTTAACCCCTGACTGAAAAACGGAAGAGATGTAATAAGATTGGCGAGGGTGTGGGTCTGTGTGTGTGTTCGTTTATTTGTGCCCATTTAGCTCTGAATTGGGCTAACATTTAAATGCGGTTTTTATGAGACTAAGTTGTTTTTTTCTAGAATTGTTCTTAGCTATGGTGAAAATTGGTGGAGCCGCTTTCAAGTTATGAGATACACAACGCTGTCAAACTCTTACACCTCTTCCATTTTTTGGTCAGAAGTTAATAATAAAATAGCCTCATCTAAACTAAATACACTTGAGAAGGGACTCTCAAAAATAATGAAACACAAAATCTATCTTACTGACAGAGAAGCAAAAAAAGAACAACAACCGAATGGAGAACCATCTACTTTTTGGAAGTCGGTTAAACATGAAAAAGTTCATCATCTCTGTATAGAGTGGTGTTACCGTGTCCGTTAAACTGTGACAACTAGTATCACAGAACAATATCATACGCGTACAAACATAAACTTTGTATAAGCGTATTTAAAACATCTATTCATCTTTCCATTCTTATTCTCAGCGGGATACGGTTCCAATTACTGTAAACAAAAGCAAGTTTGTACATGCGGTGGTGTGAGAGTAATTTATTCAGACTACAACCGATGAACTGACGCTTAATTAGATGAGAAAATGATGTAGTCAATATACTTTTTTTTTTTTCCAAAATATTTGTTCGCTAAAAAATGCAGTGCAAAACAAAAAATTTCAGAACAACTGATTTATTCGCACACACTATTATACTCTACACCAAACAAAAGACTGCTACTGCAGCAATCTTTTGTTTGATGTAGAATGCTTTTGTCTCGAAAAAATACTACGCAAATTATTCCTGGTTTCCCAGAATATTCTTAATTCAAATTAACGTTCATGTCATGACAATCAGCGTACATTGATACCTGCCACGTCTACTCTTCAAAATAATAAACGCAGCTTTGTTTTATTTGCGTTACATTGCGCGGCAAAACGGCTAAGACCGCACGCAACGCGAAATACTGCCGCGCAATGTAATACAAAATTAGGATTATGAACTTGTGTATCTTTTATTAGTAGGTCTCCTGGCTTGTTGCCATTTGCTTTTGTCCTTGTATCTAGAGTGCACATTTGTGTTTACCAAACAATGAATTCCAGTCATGAATCTTTTATGTCTGTGTCATACATTGAGTAGTTTTTTGTTACTCGTGTTTATGGAAAAAGTGTAATGGGGTAGAGTTATCATAGATAATATACCTTTGATTCGGTTCCATGGAATATCGAGTAAGTCGATAGGGTTTCTCTATACAATACCATGGATATACCTAATATTTACACAAAGGCGTAATATTTTTGATTCACATACTTATAATCTTCTTCTTCTTCTCTTCAGTAATGGCCTCTGTCCGTCATTTCGACAGACAATTTTGCCAATGTCAAGTGATATAATTGTAATAATATAAGTCAAGTCAAGTCATTTGTCGAGTCGGCTGTCGTTTGTTTTGAGTAGGTATATAATCGTACTAGCTGATCCGACAGACGTTGTCCTGTCATTCAAACTCTTACTGTCAAACAACTGACCGTTATTTCAAATGTGACATTAAAAAAGTTTTTATGGAAAAGGTTAAGGAACTTTAACCCTCCCCCCCCCTCTTTTCAACCCCTTACGACCCTTTTTTCGCATAAAAAAGTAGCCTATGTCCTTTCTCAGGCTCTAAACTATCTGTGTACAAAATTTCATTCAAATCGGTTCGGTAGTTTTGGCGTGAAAGCGAGACAGACAGACAGAGTTACTTTCGCATTTATAATTTATATTCAGTACCTATGGATTTATTCAGTTCTTTAAAGTATTAATGTATTTTACTAACAGGTAATGTCAAAAAGTAACAGAGTTAGATGTTATTTAACTATTCAGCTGTTGTAAGTATTGCCCTGAATGTTTAAAAAACATTACATGTTTTAACGTCTCAAAAGTCCAGCAGGATTTGAACCGGCGACTTTCCTCTTGATACCGTTGTGAATGTTTCAGACCATTTTGTGGTTAAATAACATGAAAAAATAATACTAAATTTTCTTACTACCAAATTAGAGAAGATAACTAAGCCTATACTTATCAATGTCGATGGTCACAAAAAAAAATTTTGTTCGGAATAATTATATTTTTGCATGCAACATTTGTTACCTATATATTGTTGCCATTTTTCATAAATAATTTCATTGATTTTATATTTTTAAAAATATTAAAATGTGCGAGTGAGAAGTTTGACGTACATGATAGAGATACAGTAGAACTTGCAAAACATAATACAAAGCATCCCTGAGTGCTGAGTAAGCCTCATTACGTTAAAAAGCCCTCGCCTCGCCTGAAGGCATACAATATTCATACAAAGCTTTTAATCCATCCTTTTAATATTATATTGCAATCCTACAAATCTTTCTTTGTTTGCATAAGCAAAAAACAAATGGTATTGGTTTTTCCGTTGATTGGGAGAAAAGTCTGCAGTCAGTTAAATCTTTCAAATCTTTATACAAAGCCGACTAAATAGTGACATTTAGCGCGTTTCAGCGCGTTTTTTGCCGTCATCACTTGTAGCCACATCACTTGACATTATGCTGGGCAGCGAAAGCAGATCATGACTAGCTCGTAGTACCCGCGACTTCATAAGCGTGCGAAACTTTCCGTCAAAATATCTGTGAACCAGCTTACGATGAACCTCGTAGCAAATGGCTCCTTTTGGTTTAGAGAGTTCAAGCTGTATCTAAGAATCCACGTCTTTGATTTCAATAAAATATATGCCTATGTTTCAATCCGGAATAAGAGCTACCGAATGGTATAAGTTTCATCGAAATTGGTCCAGTAGTTTAGGTGTGATCCGCGAACAAACTCGATTTTCGGAATAAGAATCCTTTATTTAATAGATTTGCATTATTTAGTTTATCCATATCTTTCATTTTTGCTTTTAGCTATCCACAGTTTTATAATAGTAGTAGATAAATAGGAAAACGATTGAAATGACACTAAGCAGAATCCAAGATATTGCCAAGAAACGAACGACTTTAATATCCTCTGCACAATAGCCTCTTAGGTACACAATAGTCTTGCATTAGGTACTTTTCTCAAGTAATAACATCCTAAATCGCTCTAAACCCCCGTTCAGTACCAATATACAGCATTGCTTTGCTTTTGAGGCATAAAACTGCAGTCGGCTACGTAATGGGTGCACTGTGTTTTTGGCAGATGTACATCTCCATAGAAGAGCGCTATTGACCGATAAGGCCACCTATTGCAACAATGCAACCTGTTTTATATTTATTTCATTTTCGGTGTTTCAAAAAAGGAAAAAATACGGTTGTATTTTTTTTAATGTACATCACAGCGTTTTCATTCATTCATTCACAAATACTTTTGACGTACGCACACATAGCTGGTAAGTGCGTGGTGAAGCAGAGTAAAGTTCTAACCAAATTATTGTAAACTTTTATAACTTTCTGGTAGGTTTTTAGAAACGTCATGTTTTTCAATACGGAAATACTATTTGCCAAGTAATCAATGTTACTGTTTTCGTTTTATAGCTGCGGCGTTATAGTAGAGATTATATTCTGATAGGAATGACGTGATATCTCAGCTAGAAACTTTTGGTCTCACATTTTGACGTAATCTCAGAACAAAATCTCTGTCAAACTGAGTATGACCGTGGTTTTGAAGAGAAAATCCACCATTTTCTTTTCAAAACAAACGACAGCCGACTTGACATATGACTTGACTTGACTTATATTATTACAATTATATCACTTGACATTGGCAAAATTGTCTGTCGAAATGACGGACAGAGGCCATTAAATGAAGAGACGAAGAAGAAGAAGACCGTCAATGGTGATTTGCGGTACTGATTTTAGCTATACAATGTTCTCGTTTTACGATTCTCCTAGAAACTGTACCATTGCCATTAAAGGAGTCTGACGGGCGTGGTCCTATAAAATAATATGGCGTTTTGTTTTAGAAAAATTTAGAAAATGGCTTCGTTTGTGGTTCTTTCTTGGCTATCAGAGCAATGCACAGCAAAAGCATACATGTATACTTGTACAGAGTATACTAGTAGCTAGAAGTATAACTAAGAAAATCTTTTTGTACTGATATTTGGTTTTAACTTATGTCTCAATCTTGTTCAGAGCTCATGCTCAGACATAGAAAGAGGTTTTGGATATTAGATAGTTTTTAGGTGAATAAAAACTAGATATTTTTTTTCTTTATAATAGACTTATTCAGATGTTTATCATAAACTAGTTGACGCCTGCAGCGTTGCTCGCGTTCTACCCTTTAGATTGTGACGTTTCAAAATTCCTTTCTTAGTGCACCCCTACACTATACAGGGTGTTACCAGACCACTTCCGAAAACGAAAGGGGGAGCTACAGCACACCAAAACCCAACCAAAAAAAAATCAGTTATCCTGAAAAATAATTATAGCCGGAGAAAACAATGTTTAAAGATTTGTATTTATTTCGCCAGCCCGCAATGTACGCATTCACGTAGGTAAGGTCGAGGCGTAGTACTATTATTTATTCTGTATCGTAAGTGCCTACTAACGTAGGTCGCTCGCACGTCGCGTACTTGAATGACCCGCGATGAACTCTCAGCTGTTCATGCTGTAGTAGACGTAATCTGCGTGCTGCGTGTACATTGCTGCTTTATTTATTTTATTTGTTTTTTTGCTTTTTTAAATGAGATAATTAGGTAGATATGTCTTATTATGTTGTACTGTGTGTATGTAACTAGAAAAAAAAATAAAAAGAGATAGTCAAGTAAATTTTTTTTTCGCGATTTTTTTCGCTTAATGTTTTCAGTATCATGGTTTGATTGGAACCTCCAAGTTTTCGGAAGTGGTCTGGTAACACCCTGTATAAGGATACTACCCTCCAAATTTCATACCTCTAGGACTTATAGTTTAGGCTGTGCGTTGATTCTCTGTCAGCTTCAAAAGAGTTTTATATATATTGATAAATATTTATTAGATTGGTACAAAGCACAAAGCTAGGCTTGAATTTAATCAAGATAAATACTCGAGTTAAAACTCAGATTACCACAATTGTACATACCAAGTGTATAACAAGACTTAGCTGGCTGTCAAAACAAAAAAAAAATACAATAAGGTTTACTTACTCTCTAGCATAGTGAGGTTTGCCAGTTTTCGTATACCACTTGTGTTTCTCACCATAAAAATGGAATATTAGGAAATTCACGCGCCTTAAATCCTTAATCTCGCCCTCGAAGCAGAAATCCCTCTTTTTCCATATCTCCCTAATTTATTCTGCACATAAATAAAGGCCAATCTGTCTTGTCTGCGGAAAGATAATTGCTAATCCAATTCTCGTTCTTTTCCGTGACGGGATTAGGGAAACGTGTTGGTGACGAGCTCAGAAGCGTCAGCACGAATATAATGTGAAAATCGTAAATGTATCGTCGCGTGTTTGAAATACAATGCATGGTGATGCAGCACCGTTTGGCAGTCGAGCTGGCGTTGACGCGTAATATGACTCGAATTTGTTATTGTCAGATTTATTCGTGCTCATGCCTACAAACTTTGAAAATACATTGAAGTTTAATTATTAGCTACATTGAAAGTTTGAATATAGAAACTTTTTGAAATTATACAGGGTGGACCAAGAGAGGTTTTGAAAACTGACAATACGAAGCACTTTAGAATATACAATTGGTGGATGTTCAATTTGGGAATATTTTATCTATATGTATATCACTAATTTAGAGTAAAAAAAATAGGTAGGTACCCATAACTTGCAGACTAATGAAATCACGTACGCACAAAACCATGTCAATTTTTGACCGCGGTCGCCCGTGGCGTATCTCGCGTTCTAGACTCTTTAGAGTGTGACTTCAACATTCCTTTCTTAGTGCACTCCTACACTGTAAAAGGATACTGCCCTCCAAATGTCATACCTCTAGGACTAATAGTTTAGGCTGTGCGTTGATTGTCAGTCAGCTTCAAAAGAGTTTTATATATTTAGAAGATTTGACAGGCGTCATGGCTCAGTCGGTAGTAGCTCTGCCTTCCGTGCTGTGGGTCGTGAGTTCGATCCCCACCGAGAACAAACATTTGTGTGTTGTAAACATAGATGTTTGTTCTGTGTCTGGGTGTTTCTATGTATTATAAGTATGTATTTACAAAAAAAAAAGTATGTATGTATTCTATCAGCCATCTAGTTTCCATCGTACAAGCTTTGCTTAGTTTGGGACTAGAAGGCGTTGTGTTAAGTTTCCGTGAATATTTATTTATTATTTATTTATTATTACTGAGTATTAGTAAATAGTTTTTTGGCACCCAGTATCGCATATATCATAATTTATAAATTAATATTTCGTAAATGTTCTCACGGTCTGGGAAATTGTAAAATGTAATACGCGATAAATATCAGTTAGACTTTGACATGAAAGTCAAAGTTCAATAGTGGAAAGTGGTTCAATTTCTCACATGTAACTTAATTAACAACATAAGTTAGACAAGTACAAGTGTCGTGAGGTAAAATACAGGAAATTAATTAGTAATAACTTGAGCGTTTTCATTTCAACGCGTACAGCCTAATCTGTTAGAAGTTAAAGTTAGTTTGTATGAGTTGATAGCCAACTGTAGTGACGGAGTTTTTAGGCCGCCTTAAGACCTCCGTCGTGACTTAATGACTACATTAAATCAATAACTACTAATATTATAAAGAACCGAACTTTGCCTGTTGTTTGTAGAAATTGTTTTTAAAACCACTGAAAAGATTTTTTCAACACACTTGCTCATAAAGTGGCTCTATGGTCACCGCAATTAGGCACATAATGATACCCATAATCAAACTGTGACTTTTTCATTGCTATAACTCACTAGTGAGTTAAAGATTTTTTTTTAAATTTTATTGGTTGAGTAGCTTTGTTACTAAAAAAGTTTTTATTCAAAAAAAAGATTGTGTTCAATAGAACAAATAAATGAATGTTCCTATTGCTTGCTCATTTCTTGCAACTTCTTATTTAAATAGATAATTTTAACTCGTACGTGTTTAATAAACAAAACTTTCACTCAAATATAACTTTTGTTTTCTCTGTAATAAAAGAAAACTTTAAATTCCCCATTTTGTACGTGGCAGAATAGGCGCAAGCCCTAAGCGCGGAAAATAAATAAAAAAAAAACCTCATCCCTTTAGTCTGTGGCCGATCGCAATGCGCGCGCATAGGAAAACTGATTAATTTTTCCCGCCATAGCGAAACATTTTTCACAACGCGTTTTCACTGTTGAAATTATAGTTATTTTATTGTTATTTTATTCACAAGTGTGTTGAAAAACGTCGTATGATACACGTGTGTATTGGTGATTACCGTTCTCGGCTTTCTTAAGACCCTCGCCTACGGCTTGGGTCTCAATGGCACCTCGGCGGTAATCACCAATGTACCACACTAGTACCATAATGTACTATAAATCGACTATTTTACTAATAAATATTTTGTAAAAGTATTTTTCGTACTAAACAATATTTTATTTAGGAAAGTAATTTTTCGTGAGAAATCACAATTTTTTTAACAAAGTCGTAGAAAACGCAGATAAAGTCACGCAATTCAAAAACTCATAGTAAATTGACTTATTATTACGACTTATAGGTATTTTAAAGTGGCTGGTAAATCTGTTGTCATCTCTTTTCGTTATCATGCCAGTCACAAGGACTAAGCATTTTTTATAAGTCGCACTAAAATGACAGGAGATTATAAAAAAGGCGTATCTACCTTAACCATAGTTCAATGCTCTGCCTACATTATTAAGTTGAACTTCTTGACCTCTACTAAATCACTGGTCCCCAAATTCTAGCAATAATGTGTACCTGAAATTAAGTTTAGTCAATAAAAGTAGGTATCTACAGGGGAATAGATTTATTGGAGGTAAATTGACTCTGAAGGTCGGGGCGACCACCCATTGGGATAAAGTACGTTTGTGCAGATTTACAGGGTGTGTCTTTTACGTGTTATATTGAGAAGAGGTTATTTTTTAAATAAAAAAAATACCCTCTTTTCAATTCTCTTTTAAAATGTGAGATAATACTAGAAATAAAAGAGAATACCTACTATTAAAAATATTTGATACAATTCCCCTGGCGGCAGTCGCGGTGGTCGCTAAGGGGATTATCGGACAAAAGTTGCAGAAATCCCCCACGCAGGGGACTCACGCAGGGGAAAACTAGAATGAGCCCAAAAAACATGTGACCCCAAAAACATTGCTTTTCCTAATGATATCTAAACTTTTTGGCATTCAAATAATATATACAAAATCATCAAAATAAGTAGTTTCTGTTATGTAGGTATGCGACGCTTAGTATGTTATTAAATTATTTTCTAGAAAAACACCCATTTTCTTGGACACCTTGTATAGAAAATCCGCTGTGTGACACGGGCTTACCCTGCCAGTCAATTACTTACAATGTTTTACAAGGCTCCGGGTGTTTTTGCTGAAAGGAAGTAAACGGCTTTAAGGTATACAAAAACTACATTGATAATATTATTAGTCAAGCTCGTATGAGTTAGTGTCCAACTCTGTTGCCGGAGTTTTTAGGCCGCCTTAAGGCCTCCATCATGGCTTAACCAGCTAGAGTCGGGACCGACAGTTTAACGTGCCCTCTGAAGCACGGAATGTTTCTATATAAGAACCTGTTATTTTTTCAATGCATCGGATCAAGCCTGGTCCACCGAATGATATATGTACGTAATGTATACCTACTTAGCTATCAAAATTTTTGATTTAAGAAACTAGCAGTCTTTTAAATCAAAATAAAACAAAACTGTGTGTTTATCATTAAAAAAAAAATCTAAAACAACTCAACGTTCCCAAAGTGTACAAACGCTAAGTATTTGAGGCGTCAATTTCGTCACAACAGATTAACATTGTGACAGAGTAAACTACCCTTTACCGTTAACCCTTAGTAATCTACGATCAAACTTCAGCCATTTAACGGGTGTCTTAAGTTACTGATTGTTTCCCTAATCCGGTGATTAGTCGTTTAGTGGGTATGGCTGTAAGCTGGATTGAATATTCAGTTACTATTGCAATCTCATTGAGCTCACTAATTTGAATAGTGGGCTTGTCGTGATTTTTTCCCATCTGCAGTGCAAGTACCGTTCTTATCGATCGCTTAGCTGTCGATCGCTAAAGTCGATAAACGTATCGAATCGTATCGTTCCATGGTAGTACGGATCTCTTGTCGACAAATTTTAACGATGCCTTACGATCGTCAAAATAAGGTTCACTTTCGTTTGTCAGACTCAAAACATAGTAAACATACACCATTGCCAATTCGTTAAAATTTCACGAATTTGTCTACCGATCGACTAAGTTGGTAACCTACCCGCAACTGTCGATAAAACGAATTTTGACGATTCTAAATGTCAAATTATGCGATCGACAAGAACGGTACTTGGGGGGCTGGTCCACCAGTGGTCCATCCGGTGGGCTCGATGGGAATAGTCATTGTGATTTGGATTATGTATTGTAAGCAGGAGTAGAAAATATTTATATTACAACACAATAACTAGTACAAATAATATGTCAGAGATTAAAATTTTACAATTTCACCACCATGAAAATCTCCTTCTAAGAACTTTAGTTCAACAATTCTGAATATTGAGATGAAGTAAATGTTTCAAACTGCCTGAGATTTCTCAAAAATAGTTTTAATAGCTGATGAATATCCTCATAACTTTGCAACGACTATACCAATTTTCACCAAACATAGCTAAGAACCATCTCAGATAAATCTTTCTTTAAAAAATCGCAAATATACTGATAGTAGCTAGTTTTCTATACCTCCTACAAATCATAGATATTTTTCTGTAAAAAAATATAAGTATCCAAATCTTTATCATTCAGTTAAGATAGAATAAACAGTTAAGTAGCACGCAAGGTCTTATTCATAACACTCTAAAGAGACAGAGAGAGAACATAAAAGCTAAAATGCTTCTTTCTTTCACGAATAAAAACAATGTTCAATTTTTCATTTATTCCACGCAACGCAATACACTTGGACGCCCCGGTTATTGCGTAAATGCGGGCCATTTGTTCCAGGGCCCTGTTTCATGTATCTATCTTCTAAATATATAAAACTCTTTGGAAGCTGACTTAGAATCAACGCACAGCCTAAACTATAAGTCCTAGAGGTATGAAATTTGGAGGGTAGTATCCTTATATAGTGTAGGGGTGCACTAAGAAAGGAATTTTGAAACGTCACACTCTAAAGGGTAGAACGCGAGCAACGCCGCGGGCGACGGCTATTACATTACAAAATTGTATAAATTAGACTAAGTGACGATTCGGACAAAATATACGGACAAAATTGTCCCAATTGTCACTATTGATTTAAATCATTTTTGTTGTGACGATTCGGACAACATTAAAAACAGCTGCATTGTACAGTCAGGTAAACAATTTTTAAGCAAAATATGATATAGCTATTTAAATTGCTTTGCGAGCGTGTGGTTACATTAAGGTGGTTCGATTTCCATACTAATTTATTTTACCAATTTGGGGGAAATTATACCTTCTAAATTGACTTGTTATTACAATTCTGTTTTCTGGACGTACGTCGGAATACCTCTCTAAATATCAGACGATAGGTGAAGTACCTACTTTTATTTGTCATCAGCCGTCGCCCGCGGCTATGCTCGCGTTTTACACCCTTTAGGGTGTGACTTTTTAAAGTTCCTTTCTTAATGCACCCCTACACTATTATATGGCGTACCATCGTTAAGATGAGGATAATGACTGTAGGTGGTCACGACCCTCAGATATGAGGAATACGATTGAAGGAGGAGGACACTATTATACAGGGTGTTACCAGACCACTTCCGAAAACTTGGAGGTTCCAATCAGACCATGATACTGAAAACATTAAGCGAAAAAAATCGCGAAAAAAAAAATTGACTTGACTATCTCTTTTTAATTTTTTTTCTAGTTACATACACACAGTACAACATAATAAGACATATCTACCTAATTATCTCATTTAAAAAAGCAAAAAAACAAATAAAATAAATAAAGCAGCAATGTACACGCAGCACGCAGATTACGTCTACTACAGCATGAACAGCTGAGAGTTCATCGCGGGTCATTCAAGTACGCGACGTGCGAGCGACCTACGTTAGTACCTACCTACGTTAGTAGGCACTTACGACACAGAATAAATAATAGTACTACGCCTCGACCTTACCTACGTGAATGCGTACATTGCGGGCTGGCGAAATAAATACAAATCTTTAAACATTGTTTTCTCCGGCTATAATTATTTTTCAGGATAACTGATTTTTTTTTGGTTGGGTTTTGGTGTGCTGTAGCTCCCCCTTTCGTTTTCGGAAGTGGTCTGGTAACACCCTGTATAAGGATACAACCTCCAAATTTCATACAGCTAGGACTTATAGTTTAGGCTGTTGCGTTGATTGTCAGTCAGCTTGAAAAGAGTTTTATATATTTATACAAAGTACAAATTGTTTCATGCAAAAAAATAATATTTCGGACTAATCCATACGCACAGGTAAAGTTGAGTTGAGGCCAGACGAATAAGCACATTTTATAGCACATCTGAATTTTGTACTAATTCTAATTATTTTTTTCAAAAGTTTAATCAACATTTTCTGTCTTAGTTACAGTGATATTTTGATCTCAACTTCGAAGAGAGCCATTGCTATGTTATACAAATTCAGCGCCATTTTGATTTCTTTTGTGGCACAGGGCCCGTACCATCAATATGAGTAACAAAGGTCCACGGTACGTTAGGCCGCCATGAGTCGTGTTACGAGCTCTTCACCGTTAGTTATGGTGAACCGCGGCTTTGCCTGTAAATGTGAAGTACTTTGATGTAGATACCTGTATCTATAGTCTACGTTTATACTACGTCATGTCATGCTGAGAGAGAGAAAATTATGAAAATCAAGCGCGTTATGTATCGTACAAATTAACGCATCGTCTCTAATGACGTCATCATAACACTATGACGTCAGACGGGCGTTCGAAACGCATTAAATACTGTATACCTATAGGTATTAGTAAGTGTTAGGTACTGCGTTTCGAACGCCCGCCTGACGATATGCACCTACAGAATGAAAATTATTTTACCAATACAAATAATATGTATAATTTTTTTATACTTTTATTTATTGTCTTAAAAAATACATTATAACTTATTTTGTACTATAGCACTAAGGAAACCACAAGGATACATAACGTAGGTATAATGTTATCATTAGAAAGTTCTACCTAAAACCAACTAAATTGCTTTCGAACATGTAAACTGAAATATCTATCGTATTGAACCATAGCATAAAAAAGCGGTCACGCGTTTGAGCTTTGTAAATTCTGTTTTAGAAAAAAAAAATATCTGTTTGATGAACCCTTAGAGCCTTATCACACTGACGATCCGCCGATTCTACTGGCCATGCTATATCATCATCATCATCATTAACAACGTATATCAGTCCACCGCTGGACGTAGGTCTATCCCAAGACGCGCCACTGAGCTCGGTCTTCGGCTCTTGTCATCCAGTGTTTGCCAGCTACAAGTCTCAGATCGTCGCCCCACCTTGCCGGAGGGCATCCTACACTACGCTTGCATAAACGCGGTCTACACGCTACATCAATCATTAATCATTAATATGTATAAAACTTTTTTGAAGCTGACAGAGAATCAACGCACAGCCTAAACTATAAGTCCTAGAGGTATGAAATTTGGAGGGTAGTATCCTTATATAGTGTAGGGGTGCACTAAGAAAGGAATTTTGAAACGTCACACTCTAAAGGGTAGAACGCGAGCAACGCCGCGGGCGACGGCTAGTTTATTTAATAAAGAACTTGAACTTGAACCCCCAGTGTAAAAAGACTCTTACATATAAAAACGCAGCGTTTTTACTTCCCGTCTGCATGCCCAAACAACCCACTTAACCTTATAATTAATAGCGTGTCGTCAGCATCATTCTCGCCGTAATTACATCTCCGATACCACGAGATGGCAGCACTGGCATTATACAGCACATTAACTTGCCTTCACAGCTCAGTTGGTTGTAGATCTGCCTTCTACGCTGTATGTAGTGAGTTCAATTCTGATTACAAAAAATTGTGTGATGAATTTTTGTTTTGTATTTTTGTAGGTAATGTTGATCTTCTAAATAATATAATATATCTCTTTTGAAGCTGACTGACAATCAACGCACAGCCTAAGCTATAAGTCCAAAGAGTATGAAATTTGGAGGGTAGTATCCCTATACCTATAGTGTAAGGGTGCACTAAGAAAGGAATTTCGAAAAGTCACACTCTAAAGGGTCTAGAACGCGAGCAACTCCGCGGGCGACGGCTAGTGTTTTATAATCATCGTTTTTGGGACAACAACTCGTCAGTGGAAATAAAACGCAGTTTTTGATCATACAGTTTTAGACCCTTTTTTTATTGTGTAAGTTACATTATCAATCTTTTAATAGTTTTAGCCTTTTATTGTTTGTGTACCGCCTTCCGTTACCGCGCCGCTCGTTACTCTCCATGCTACGATTGCCTGGAAGAAACGCTTTCAGCGATAAGGCCACCCATTGTACTATACAAAGTTAGTTTTAAGATTTTTATGTATCTTTTTTTTATGTTAAATGTAATGGAACAAGCTGATAGCTCACCTGATGTTAAGTAGTAACTTCTGCCTATAACAATGCATTACCTCACAGAGCAAGTCCAATGAGGACGTGCCCTGTAAATAAATAAATAAATAAATAAATGTTCTTGGACATTACACACAACGCCCTCTAGTCCCAAACTAAGCAGAGCTTGTACTATGGAAACTAGATTGCTGATATAATACTTATATACCTATTTTTTTTGTAAATACATACTTATAATACATAGTAACACCCAGACACAGAACAAACATCTATGTTTGTCACACACAAATGTTTGTTCTCGGTGTAAGGCAATGCACTGCGTCCATCACTCTGAGACGTAAAGATCTTGAAGTCTCATGTGCCTGTAATTACACCGGCGCCTTATCTAATCCTTATGTACAATTAAGTATTATCTGTATATCTATCTTGATTGTTATAATAAGTAATGAAATATTGGAACCATTTAAGAGGTTTTATTGGTTAGTAAACGATCGCGCAGTTAACAGCCCTCTGTAATTGTAAGGTCGTAAATCTAAGCAGTTACCGCCTTATCGATTGTAATTTGAAAGGATAGGATTTAGAATGGTGATGGAAAAAAAGAGGAAAAATATTTGAATTAAAAAATAATGTAAGATTTGTAAGGAACTTTGTACTAAGCTTAAAATACCGTTCTAAATTAAAAAAGTATCTTGAAACTAAAAATATAAAATATAAAAAAATATAAATATTCACGGACACTTAACACAACGGCCCTCTAGTCCCAAATTAAGCAAAGCTTGTACGATGGAAACTAGATGGCTGATAGAATACATACATACATTTTTTTTTGTAAATACATACTTATAATACATAGAAACACCCAGACACAGAACAAACATCTATGTTTACAACACACAAATGTTTAAACTATACAAAGCTTGTCGTTTTTAGTGACATCGATTAGGTTTTAGTGACTTCAAATCGTTTTGAGTGACTTCGAGTGGTTTTCAGTGACTTTAAGTGGTTTTTAGTGACTTTGGCTTTAATTTGAAAGTTATAACAAATAACTTTCAAATTAAAGCCATAGCCAAAGTGTCTATTTAGGCCTATGTCCAGAAATAGACTTTTACAATGATATGATGATGATGATCATAAATATATATAATATATATCTAGTTCCCATAGTACAAGCTTTGCTTAGTTTGGGACTAGAAGGCGTTGTGTTAAGTGTCCGTGAATATTTATTTATTTATTTATTATATATGGCCATTTCAAATAAAATTTACTGAAATAACCAAAAACTAATGGATGCTCAAAACACTCGCAGTATTGATACCGCGTAAGGGCATCACGGAGGCTGGAAGTTTTTTTTTTTTTTTAGCAAATATATAAAGAGTTATAAAGGAGTGTTGGAAGCCCCTCGAAGAAGCCTGGATTATGTGACGTCACTTGTTTACGCACTCCTTTATAAGGCGAGGCGCGAGGAGCGACCGGGCAGTCTTGGTCGGACCTTCGTCCGATGCACACGTCTTTATAACGCTCTAGGGTTGTTAATTATTGTGCGAGGTTAACTGATTGGTCGGTAACGATGATCAGTTACGTTGTTAGTTAGATTGTTTAACTAGTTAACGCTGTTTTGTTGGTTAAATGTAAACTGTGAGGTTAATTGTGTAAACTGATGATTTCTCGTCATTTTTAGTGCCTTATCCTGATTTCTATGAGCATTTTTACGATAAATGGAAGTTAACTATTTGTCGACTGTTAAAGTTATGTGTTTTTAAGTCACATACTACTTCTTTTGTATTTTTTTTATTTGGAACCGCTTCTGGTTCCTAAAATCAGAAGTGGGATTGCTCTCAAGCCCATATGGTCAAATGAATTTTATTTTTATGTACCCGCAGTAAGAATGTTAAGAGAAATCATCAATTTTATGGTTTTCATAGCGTTTTATGGATGTAAAACGCTTTCGCTGTTCACTAATGTTGTTTAGAAATGGATTATTCGATCCATTCCCCAGTGAGTGAAAACAGGTCGCGTGAAGTGTCATCTATGTTACACTATCGGAGGTGATGGCAACAGATGTGCGTGCCATTGTGGCTGCCAGCTCGATCATCATGTCTACATGCTGCAGTCACGCCTGCGTGCACTGTCCCTAGCAGTGCAAGTGCCGGTTGCAGAGTTCGCGACCCCAGAGTTTCGGTGCCAGCTTGCGATGCTAGCACAACGTGTGAGCCTCTTTTGAGAGTGCTGTGTCGTCGTTGGACGTCACTGAACGCCTCATTGGAACGTTGAGCGTTAACTAAGGTTAGATCCAACCATTATTATGTTCCGATCTTTGATTAGGTTGCGTGATATCGATTCATAGTGAAAAGAGGTTAAACGAGCTTGTAGAATTGAACGCTGGAAGTACAGCGAGTGCTTATTCCGATTACTTAATTGTCTGAAGGGCTTACAGTGGATTTAACATTTTAAAAGAGTTGAAATAATTGTGTTCACGCAGAATCGATATCGCAACAGTTTTAAAAGTGTGCCGACGGTTATGCCACGTGTGTGGATAATACCAGGCTCTTATTTTGTGCCCTGTCATTGCCAAAAGATCTTTGCGTAGATTTACTGATCGAAAACGATCGATTACTAATGAAAGGTCAAGACTTATTTTTCCGAATGTTTATTGTGTGTATGTCTGAGTTACCTTGACATTGAGAACTTCTTCGAAGTGCTTATTTGGTTTCGTGTTTTTCAAGTGTATCGATTTGTTTTTTTAGTGTACCCTACGTCTTCCTTCTGCAAACAGTTACGGGATTGGCTGCGTATACGCCATCAGATTATTTATCTCGTTTGCAAAATTTAAGGAGGTCACATGTTTATGGATAAACATGCTCATGAGTGGGTATGATCAGCACTGGTCAGGTAAGCCGAACGTGTCCAAATTCTTAGATGAGGCACTGATGGTTTTTATACGTGCTTTTGTTGTTGACAGGATACATGTTCATGCTACAAGCGTACGCGCTTGGGTTGGTAGCGTGGTTCTGCAGCACTTCTGGGTCACGCGCTCTTAGTGGTGTCTGGCCTACACGTTGCTGCTGGGTGCTTGTGCTGTGCCCTGGCGCCTGTGTCGCGCGCTTCTCTCTCCGTGTCCTGGCGCTGGTGCAACGCGGCTCCTGCTGAGCGCCTGTGCAGCGCAGCTCTGGCTGTGCGCTGCTCTTGCGCGGCTCCGCCGTGCTCCTGATGTCGCACGCTCCTGTTGTGCGCTTGTGCAGCGCAGCTCTGGCTGTGCGCTGCTCTTGCGCGGCTCCGCCGTGCTCCTGATGTCGCACGCTCCTGCTGAGCGCCTGTGCAGCGCAGCTCTGGCTGTGTGCTGCTGTAGCGCGGCTCCGCCGTGCTCCTGATGTCGCGTGCTCCTGTTGTGCGCTTGTGCAGCGCAGCTCTGGCTGTGCGCTGCTCTTGCGCGGCTCCGCCGTGCTCCTGATGTCGCGCGCTCCTGGTGTGCGCCTGTGCAGCGCAGCTCTGGCTGTGTGCTGCTGTAGCGCGGCTCCGCCGTGCTTCTGATGTCGCGCGCTCCTGGTGTGCGCCTGTGCAGCGCAGCTCTGGCTGTGTGCTGCTGTAGCGCGGCTCCGCCGTGCTTCTGATGTCGCGCGCTCCTGGTGTGCGCCTGTGCAGCGCAGCTCTGGCTGTGCGCTGCTGTAGCGCGGCTCCGCCGTGCTCCTGATGTCGCGCACTCCTGCATGCGAGGGCCGTACCGTGTGGTGAAGGTTCTCCCACATGGACGCTACGAGCTGCAGCTCCTGGCTGGCTCTTATGGGAAGTCGACCCAAGCGGCGGCGGAGTACATGGTGCCGTGGCGGGGAGAGTGGACTCCTGATGTTTGTGCTGCCTTTTTTGAGGTTGAGTCGGAGTTTGGCATCAGGTGCCTGACTCGACTCGAAAGAAAGTGCCTCACGTTGTGCCTCCTTTCTTTGAAGGGTGCTTCTAGCCTCGCCTCACGTTGTGCTTCTTGGCTTGATTCACCCTGGTTGAGCTGTGCCTCACGTTGTGCCTCCAGCTCAGTGGTAGTTATTCTTATGTTAAGTAATGCTTCACGTCGTGCCTCTGGCTTTGCATAAGATTAACATGGCTTCGCGTTATGCTCAGTTATGCGTCACGTAGTGCCTCTTGCTTTGCATATAGCGTAGTTGGTTCATAACTTAGTCATTGGTCGCTACTTTGACTCTGTTATGGAGATCTAGTGGTAACTAGATCCCTTTCTTATTACTTTTCTATTTGAAACATGTTATTTTGCTTAAACATGATGTTTCTGTGTACCTATGTGTGTTTAAAATGTGTGTCTGTGTGTTTTGAGCAGATGCAGTTACTGATGATGAGAAGTTCACAGTGGCTACTACTCAGTCGCTTCTGGCGGTTGACCGGCAGTCGCCTGTAGTCGCTCAGCTGGCTGCTAGCGATATCCAGCAGCCCGGTACGTCAGGAAGCGCTGAGAGGTCGCCGCGCGCCGACGACGCGAACGGCGCCGCAGAGCCGTCTGCCGGCGTCTCACCCCACGAAGAGGACCAGCCAGGAGAAACTCTATGCATGAGGTCGAGTCTCAACAGCCCGCGACGAGAGCTATCCTGCTCAAAGGAGGGACTGTCCATGCCGTTACTGGACTAAACTAACAGAGACAAAAGAGCCCGAGGACGGACTCCTGTCAGGAGAGGCCGTAAAGGAGTGTTGGAAGCCCCTCGAAGAAGCCTGGATTATGTGACGTCACTTGTTTACGCACTCCTTTATAAGGCGAGGCGCGAGGAGCGACCGGGCAGTCTTGGTCGGACCTTCGTCCGATGCACACGTCTTTATAACGCTCTAGGGTTGTTAATTATTGTGCGAGGTTAACTGATTGGTCGGTAACGATGATCAGTTACGTTGTTAGTTAGATTGTTTAACTAGTTAACGCTGTTTTGTTGGTTAAATGTAAACTGTGAGGTTAATTGTGTAAACTGATGATTTCTCGTCATTTTTAGTGCCTTATCCTGATTTCTATGAGCATTTTTACGATAAATGGAAGTTAACTATTTGTCGACTGTTAAAGTTATGTGTTTTTAAGTCACATACTACTTCTTTTGTATTTTTTTTATTTGGAACCGCTTCTGGTTCCTAAAAATATACAAAATATTTTATTTCGGAATATTTTTTGAAATTGGTAAAAGAACATAAGTGTTTATAGTAAGTAGTTTATAAAAAAAACTGTGTCATGGCAACCAACGGCCACTCCTCAAACTAGATAGACATTGCAGACAAAGTTGCGGGCAATACACTATCGTAACATTAGTTTGATCGTCTCTCAAATAAATAAACGAAACATGTGCGCACGTTCTCAACAATATTCTCCTAGACAAAGGACTATCGGAATTGAATGCGTGACAATGTGGTGTTTATTTGTACTAAAAGATACTAATAGAGTACCAGTGCCTTGACCACGAATATATGTGATAATCGCAAACGTATCGTAACGCTAACGCATCCGAGATACACTGCGCGGTGACACTAAAAGAGTTGGCAGTCGAGCTGGCATTGACGCGCAATATAACTCGAAATATGTTAACGCGGCGACTGTCAGATTTGTTCGTGGTAGAGGTATATAGTTGTCCAATAAAAATTAATAAAAGAGAGACTGAAATGAAGGATAACTTTATAAAACCCACGTGTGATCCTTTCAAAGTTATTCCTTTCCACTGCGCTGTTTGTTTCATTGATTGTAAACATTTGAAGTATAAAAATAGCAGTGGATTTGGTACAACAACCGCTCGGGCCAAAAACAGATGGAATCTGGGCGTTCTCCTTTAAGGCTACGGCGTAGCAACTATACGCTTTGTGGCTACGGCGTAGCGGCGTAGCAAGGATCTTGTACGTTCTTAAGCTTTGGAGGTAATATTCAAGACGGTAGATATTTTTACTAGTCGAAATTTTTGAGACTTCTAATAAATATATCAGAGGAAGCTTAAAAAAGGGTTATTCCCATTGAGCACAACGGCTGGTCCACTGGTGGGGATGGAATACGTATACATTTTACTGAATATGTCATGTTTTTTTGCGCTGTAGTCCAAATTCAAAAAAAAAATTAACAATACATACCGAACCCTAGAGTGAACCAAATAATCTTGCCATCAATTATTTATAATTACTTTAGTACTAATCATGAAAGCTAAATAACAAATAGTCTTTACTTTCATCAAATTACTTTCTTGAGTGGAGTGTATTCTAAAATTGGTTTTTAATTCAATTGAATAAGTGTAATGTGTTGTTTTGTGTTGATGGACATCTTTATTTCAATAAAAAAAACTATCCAACTCAAACGACTCTTAAAAAGTTCTATAAAACCATTTCGTTTTATCAAACTGATTGTTTTAAGATTTCACACAAGGGTATCTCAGGAATAACCATAATTATTAACAATTTTATTGATTACTAGCTTCCGCCCGCGATTTCGTTCGCGTCCCATTAGATCCCGTTAATTTTCCGGGATGAAAAGTATCCTATGTTACTTTTAAAACCTCCAAGAATATGTGTACAAAGTTTCATGATGATCGGTTAAGTAGTTTTCGCGTGAAAGCGTAACAAACAAACTTACATTCACATTTATAATATTAAGTAGGATTTTATTAATTATGTATAAGTAAATAGTGTTTCATTTTCATCATATTATATTAATACAATTATTATTGCTTATTAGATTGGAGTGTAGTATAATTTAGGTTCTAGTTCTATTTCATAATTACAAACTGTATGTATTATGGTTCTTCACTAGGTAGAAGTTTATTTAAATAAATAAAATGACAAAATTAAAGTTATTGACAAGTATTTTGAAGCCATTTAGCTCAGTCAAACTAATTGTAAATCTACGTATAATTTTTGGCTACTATCATGGAAAGTTTTCTTCAAAAATCATTTGCAGGATTGTAAAATTCTGCTGTTCTCTCATAAGTCTCGCGCGAGTTGCGTCATTTTTCATAATAGTTAATTATTATTTTGGTAAATCTTATGTTAACGATATACCATTCTTATTGACTACAATCTTAAATGTTATTTTCAGCCTCATACACGAGGAACGATATTTTTTCGAGTTTTGTGCGAGCGTAAATTTTATCGATGGCAAATCAGAGTCGCCGCTTGATCTAAAGAGTGATATAGGAAGTTTGTTTGTACTCTTTGGAGTTTTAAATTTTATTGGTTTCGGTGCTGTGAACTGTTTTATACCAAAAATCTGTGTTTGGCACGTCGGTTTTTTAGAGATCGATAGTTTCTCGACGGAGCTCATTCAACACTTGTTGTGGATTGTAATCTGCGACATTTACCAGACTCGAGTGAGATTATTACGTACGACATTGGAAATAGAGCTGGGGCACGCAACTGCTTCAGCAGAACAGTTGACCGAAACCGTACGGAGTTTTCAGAGAAAGTTTGCAGAATTATCGAAATGTATGAAGTTATTTAAGGAGAAGCAATTACCTTTATTGGTAATAAAACCCTGCATTGATAGTTTTTTGTATTTAAACTCCGACTGAATAACTGAATTGGTCTTTCTGATTGACTTCTTTGTGTCTGTGTCTGTGCCCTCGTAATGCTGAAGTTAGGGCTCTAATTTAAATGAGTTTTTTTGTTAAAAAGCTAGTGGATCTGCAATAATTCTTTGCCATATTTGGTGAAGATTGGTGCAACCGTTTCGAAGCTATGATATTCATCAGATTTGAAAACCAGTTTTGAAGAATCTCGGGTATGATTGCAGTTTGAAACATGTCGTTCATCTCGAACTTCAAGGTCTGATGATGACCAGGAGCTATGACTTTCCAGATCGTGGTTTTATTTTGTATAATCTTGTTTTTAGTGTATTCAAAATAACCATGATAAACAATTATTAATAAATAATAATAAATTATTATTGTTACCTTTACAGGTCCTGAATATAGTGGGAATATTCATAAAAGTATTGATATTACTAAAATTTATTATTACTGATCGAAGAGCTCTGGTAAGTTTACAAAGTGTGGAGAAAAAACAAGTTTTTTTAATGAAAGTGAGTGTAAAGCTTAGTCGTGGGATATCGTTGTATAATGAAAACCTGCCAGGTTTGAGCCTGGCAGGTTTTCTGAACTGTTTTCATACTAAATCATTAGTATTCCGTGACTAAATAGTGACATTAGCGCGTTTCAGCGCGTTTTTTGCCGTCAAAAGCTTCTTGTTTTCGTATATCTGTAGCCACGTCACTTGTCATTATGCTGGGCAGCGAACGCAGTTCAGAGTTTGCGATACGGGGGCTGTCACGAAATAAAATAGCCTTTTCGTGTAGTTGGCATGCAGTCGTAGTTCCATTGCAAAGGCCATAGACAAGAATTGAATTAGTTCCATGTCGCAAAATATTGTAGTAGGTAATACTTAATTTTTGAAGTTATACTTCTAATGCGACTTCCAACAAGGTTGCGTTTAACGGGAAGCGTTAGTCTTTGTCTCTTTCTATTCCCCCGAATAGAAAAAGACAGAGACTAGCGAGAGTGATCACATACGGAGACCACCAAAAAACGCAAAACACTTCGCAAGCGCGTTCTACGATCCGACCAAACTTAGCAGCGCCATCTAGTTCTGATTTAAGGCAACATGAGCATAGAACCTTTTCTAACTAAATAAGTACTGCATATTGGTTATGTACATAAAAATTAATACTAAATTAATTTCACATTAAACAAAGAGCGAGAGTGAACGCGTGGCACTCGAAGTATAACTTCTTCCGCGCGGAGGGACTCCACGCACTGGTTTTTTTTATTAACTGTTTTCTTTCACCGTGCATAGTTCGGCACAAGTATTTTAGAGCTAGTATTATTTCAGATATTTTACATAATCTTAGTACCTAGTAAAGCCGTTTATTCCACGGCAGAGAGACGAGAAGGTCAAAGGGTAGCATAGAAAAGGGCTTGTTATGCACATTTTACACAAAAATAATGCTATAATGCATAGTTTTTGACTTATGATGAAAACCTCCGTATTTCTGTATTTTTCCTTCTAGCAATATAATGGTGCAATCCAGAGGATATACGATGTGTCTATCAACGTTATGCTTGTATCCTCACCAGCTCTCATAATGGAAATGGGGAAGAATGGATGCGATGAAATTAAAGTCATACTTGGGAACCAGCTTCTAAGTTGTACAAGTAGGTTAATAATCATCATTGTTCAGTAATCTAGACACTGAAGTGCTCGTTCAGCTTGCTTAGTCAAATTTAACCGATTAATAATCATCATCAACCTATATCGGTCCACTGCTGGACGTAGGTCTCTCCCAAGACGCGCCACTGAGCCCGGTCTTCAGCTCTTCTCATCCAGTTTTTGCCAACTACATGTCTCAGATCGTCACCCCACCTAGCCGGAGGGCGTCCTACACTACGCTTGCCTAAACGCGGTCTCCATTTAATAATAATGTATTTATATTATTCCACAAAGCATAGTTATACAAGATACGGTTAGTTACTAACTTTGTGAAAGACTGGTGCCTGAATTATGACCGACTAGGTGCCACCCGCGACTTCGTTCGCGTCCCGTTGGATCCCGTTGATTTTTCGGGATAAAAAGTAACCTATGTGTTAATCCAGGTCACGGATAATATATATTCCAAGTTTCATCCAAATCGGATCAGTAGTTTTTACGTGAAAGAGTAACAAACATCCATCCATCCATCCATCCATACTTACAAACTTTCGCGTTTATAATATATCTAAATTCAGCGACGTTCTGCGCGGTCATTAAATAAATAAACAAATAAATATTCTCGGACAAATCACACAACGCTCTCTAGTCCCAAATAAGCAAAGCTTGTACTGTGGCAACTAGTTTGCTGATAGACTACTTTTTTTTTGTAAATACATACTTATTACTTATATTAATAGATTATTTGGATGGGTGACCGCTAGTGGTTTCAAAGGGCACGTCAAACTGTCGGTCCCGGCTCTAGCAGGCGGCTTAAAAACTCCGTCACCAGAGTTGGCCAAGCTCATACAAACTTACTTTTTTACTGCTACTAAAGCTATGAAGGAAATTTAGAAAGGAAAGGATTTTTAGTGGAATATGTCTTCACCTTAACTCAACACCTCCAACTTTCCACTAGTCTAATTTAGTCTTGTAACAGTAGTTTAATTTACTATTACTATCTTTACTATCTTATTTTACACAATTTTCAGATCCCCAACTTCGCAGTGAAATACAAGATTCTCTAGAGCTGGTGGACATGAACATTTCACACTACATCTGGGAGGATTATCCAATGGACATCTCTATGTGCCTGGGTTACCTTACGCTGTGCGTGACTTACAGTATTTGTATTCTACAGTTTACTTACTAATTATGTATTCTTGTATCCCAAAACTAATTGTCCTATGGTTTTTTTTAATGATAAAAGTAATGGAACAAGCTGATAGGTCACCTGATGTTAAGTAGTAACTTCTGCCTATAACAATGCAGTACCTCACAGAGCAAGTCCAATGAGGACGTGCCCTGTAAGGCAATGCACTGCGTCCATCACTCTGAGACGTAAAGATCTTGAAGTCTCATGTGCCTGTAATTACACCGGCGTCCTTACCACCATTTCACACAACGCCCTCTAGTCCCAGACTAAACTAATAGCAAGGCTTGTATTTTGCATACATCTTTAATACTGATTACAAGAGCCCGACCAAACTATCGGCTGATCAAAAAAACAGTCTGCGAGGGGTTTGACTTGCCTTTTTGGCTAGTAGACCTTTTCAGCGCATATTTACAAAGAATTACACGTTTTCTTTAATTTCTTTTTTTCACTAAAATGTTTTATTCACAACAATGAAACATTCTATTAAAATAATGTTAATTATATTTTGTCCATTTGCTGGATATTCAAAGAAATGGTTTCTTCGTTACCAATTCTGTAAATAATTAACATTCCTCAGAAGTTGATTAAAATTACTAAAATAAGGAATACGAGGAGTGGTTCTTGGTATAGGTAAGTAATAAAATAATTACAAGATAGCGTATTTGGTATATCTCTCACATTGTGTGCTTGTACATTGACAAATATAAAAATTATTCGAAAAAATATTGTTGTCGTCGACGACACAGCCCCCATATCGTAAGCTCTGAACTGCTTTCGCTGCCGAGCATAATGTCAAGCGACGTGACCACAGATATACGAAAACAAGAAGCTTTTGACGACAAAAAACGCGCTGAAATGCGCTAATGTCAATATTTAGTCACAGAATACCTATGATTTGGTGTAAAAACAGTTCAGAAAAGTTTTTATGAGGCACCGATTGCCTTCCAGTAGGTATGAAGTCGTAAATTTGCTCACCACGTTGGGTATAAGTATTGAATACGACATTAAGTTCTCTGCCGATATCGTGGTGTCGTGTCGGTGGCCGTAAAACAGCGAATCCTGCTTGTTCAACAGTGGTTATTACAAAAGTCTATTACATATTATGTTAGTGTAACTACAATGTTTGTAAAGCTATGCACACACATGTACAAATTGTACAATCTAGAGCAAAAGTCAACTTCTAAGAAATTACATAAAAAGATTACTTTTTATTATTGACAGGCGTCATGGCTCAGTCGGTAGTAGCTCTGCCTTCCGTGCTGTGGGTCGTGGGTTTGATCCCCACCGAGAACAAACATTTGTGTGTTGTAAACATAGATGTTTGTTCTGTGTCTGGGTGTTTCTATGTATTATAACTATGTATTTACAAAAAAAAATGAGTATTCTATCCGCCATCTAGTTTCCATCGTACAAGCTTTGCTTAGTTTGGGACTAGAAGGCGTTGTGTTAAGTGTCCGTGAATATTTATTTATTTATTTGTATGATAAATTATTTTTAATTCAATTTTTAAGCAATAAAGTCCAAATAATCTATCTAAATCATTTATTTTGCAACACAATCCAGGAAAACATCGCTATTGAGCGATAAGGCCGCCCATTGTACATTTAATGCAACCTGTTTTGTTCTATATCATAAGAATATGTTTTGGTGTTTTGTATGTACAATAAAGCGTTTTCATTCATTCATTCATTCATTCACAATAGTACTGATATTTATTGATGATTCAATATCATAACTAATTGTGTAGGCATAAGATACGTACGTACTAAAATATTTTTTGGTAACACACCTCATAAAAAGTGTGGTTTGAGTTTAAGCGATCGAAAAATCGCTCCGTTTCAATAAGGCTTCTTCTAACTCATGTTAAACTATCATACATTATGTTTGCGAGAATGCGTAATTTTTTTAATAAACACTTTTCTGCGTAACATTACTTCTAAAAGCATCCAAGGCCGGTACAATCAAACCTAATCGTTATTACAGTACTTAGATGTTTATAACGAAAAGGAAAGTAACAGCGACTGTACGTGGCAAATGGCCTGGTTCTTAACATTTTGAATTTATATTTGGCTCTCCAAATGGTGGAATAAAAGAGAATTTTATTTTATTTCTGTTTTTTTTTATTTAATTTAGTGGTGGGAAGGTAAGTGGTTGACGGTTAAAGGTTAAATGTTGGGGCCGTAAAAGAAGTACTGAGTTAAAATGTTTAGAGTAAGGTACTTAACCTTTTTATAAAAGCTTTTCATAGACAATCTTCTTCTTCTAAATATATAAAACTCTTTTGAAGCTGGCTGACAAACAACACACAGCCTAAACTATAAGTCTTAGTGATGAAATTTGGAGGATAGTATCCTTACCTATATAGTGTAGAGGTCCACTAAGAAAGGAATTTTGAAAAGACGCACCCTGAAGAGTCTAAAATTAGGATCAAAGATTTTAACCAAATAATGCGTACCTATGCTGCTACAACGAGAGCAAAGCCGCGGGCGACAGCTAGTCTAGAATAAAGTAACAAGAATATTAAAACTAGGTACCCCAATTTGGATAATTTTCAATAAAAAATAGGCATCTAATTATGATGATGTGTGTACCGGCACCAATGCCCCGAAGTTTTATGTAATAGTCATAATACAAACTATTTGTAAAACTCTATCTATTTATCTATCTATTCAGCCTGTATGTACCCACTGCTGGTATAGGCAAGGCTTTAGTAAAACTCTAAGTTAATAAAAAAAACTCAATTCACTTAAAGAACTTCTTCATTTTCTCAAAAAAAAAAGAAAACAATTTACCTGCGACTAAATAAAAACACGTGCTCCAGATTTCTATAACAAAACACTCCCTTGTGACGTCTTTACAAAATTACAAGATATTTTTTTCCCAATTACAAAGGAGCTGCGAAGGTTTCTAGGGAGATTTTGGATCATTTAGTATGCTATGTTGGTACTGATATCGTCGCTTTTATGTGGAGTAAAGAAAAAAAGAAAAAATATGAAGTGTGTGTTTTTTTTAAAGAGGAACGAGTAACCAGTAACGCCACATAACTTTGAGCTTATTATTACTAGTGTAGTATTTTATAGTTTTATCAATATGTAGTAGCCACTACCGTGAAGTCGACTTAATTCACCAGGGCTAAGTAACCTAGGTGAATTAAGTATACTATTTAGTAGGCTTAAAAAAAAAAATTAAGAAATTAAGAATTGTGATTGAATAAATAAATGAAATGAAAATGAAATAAATACTCTTAGGTGACTTGCGGAGAATTAAGTACAGTAATTTCTAGACTTAAATATTATTATGAATACCCTGTCTAGACGGCAGGTAAATGAATTAACAACTTCGAGTGCCTTGATATGCGATCTATTTACACGGGTAAATAGCCACTTAAAAAAGTATGAAAAAAAAATGTATCAGGTACGGAATTAAATAGTAAAGGAGTACATCGTAATAAGTTTAAGGGTAAAAGACTTAAGAGATTATTTAGGGCTCTGTAGGCCCACTTGAGACAGTAAGTTTCGATTAGTAAATGAACGAACATGTAAAACATTTGATTGCATTTCTTCTAATTGAATGAAGTACTCCAAATAAAATAATTTAAATCTACCTAAATAATTTTATTGAAGATCACAAAAAACATTTTATAATTTATTTTCTGATTAATTCAATTACAAGATCTCACGCAAAAATGTGTTTTGTACAAGCAGAGACATCTACAGGCTTACGATGAAGATTAAAACTCACTCTTGGAAGGTACTTCTACCATGGTGGTGATAACACTGATACAGAAGAAACATCAAATCTTTCGAATTCATCTTACAAGAATCAAAATTTACTTTTCTCTATTTAAATAACACCTAAGATTATGCGAATGAATAATTTAAGGCCTAAGGGACCCTCGTTAGATGTAATGAGCCAGTGTAATAGGGTTCTTTCTAACACAAATGCAGACTTTTAAGGGTATACTTAGATATTCTTTCGAAATAGGAACTTTTTTTCAGAGGTTTTAGTCAATTTCTTGGAAGTGGAAGGGAGAAGGTCGCGAGGTCGAAGCCCAATGCGTTGGTCTGATCAGATCCGCACCACACTCGACACATCCGTCTACGATGCCCTACAACTAGCCGGGGGTAGAAACAAATGGCGTACCATCGTTAAGATGAGGATAATGACTGAAGGTGGTCACGACCCTCAGATATGAGGAATACGATTGAAGGAGGAGGAGTCAATTTCTTTAGAGTTAACATAAAACAAGTAAAAAAATTTAAGCACGAATAGAAAAAGTATGCTGTAAACAGTTTACAGTCAGATTCTGAAAATAAGGGTTAGTCTCATAATTCCCTTTGAGCCGTCCACTTCACGGAGATTATAAGACTTTTTGTCTCATAATCGATGTGTTTATGTTGTAAGATTAATCTACTCTCTTTTACAACGTAACATCCCGAATTCAGTTAAATTTATATAAATATATAATTTCTAAAAAACGACTCAGTGTATCTAAAACTCGCGACTGCAATTCCCATAAATAAAAGTTGCATCGCAAACATTTGTTGAAAAATATAACAGAAAAATTTGCAGCGAAAATTTAAATTTTAAATGAGCATAAAGTCCTGAATTGTTACTATAAGCATAATCTCTGAAACGCTAAACCTTAGCTTCATATCCAGACCACGTTTAATCCCAAAAGTAGTATAAATTCAAACAAACAGAGCACTAAAACTAAGAAACGAAACTACTGTGATGCAGTTTTGCCACAGTCGGTCGGCAACGGTTGGATAAATATTCATAAATATTACACGCAACGCCATCTAGTAAGCGAGTTTCATTCAGTTTCATTTTATAATCCTTTTAGTTGCGTAAAAACATGTACATCCATATTCAAGGTTTACTTTTATATAGTGTACTACCAATGTATCTAACGGAATAAAATAAATGGATCTAAATTGAATCTACCTATATTGCAAGTTTATTTTTTACCTCACATTGAATTTTTTTTTAATATTATGAGTATGACAGTTGAACGCAATAATAAAAAAAAATGTCTCCATACATTTTTAAATTCTTCTTTCTAACAATGTAGAGAAGAAGTGTAGTTTTGAATGGAGAAGCGCAGCTTTTTCTAGTTTCACTCTGCTTTTACAACGGTTAATATTCAATAAATTTTTGATCGGAAAACATGTTTTTGTGAAAAAAATAGGTATGACTTCTCGCCGTCTATTAATCTTATTGAACGTTTCCAGAAATGTCAATTTTATTTATGGCTTTGATCGGTTTGATTTAATTTGGGACATCCTTCCTTACTTATATTTAAGTGATAATACTACCAGATTCTGACCAGGCTGGCTATAGCCGAAGCGCACTGATTTTTTAGCACAAAAGCGCTTTTATCATGATTTTTTCTCTTTGCATTTTTATATTTTCGTTCATGGGTAAAATGTGACCCCTGACGCTGTACGCAATTTTGAGTAACTCAGCATTAATTACACCTTCATAGGCCACATTATATTGATTTAGTAGCAAGATGCCTACTATCGGACTCCACGCCTCTATGAACTGAATTCTACTGCCTGGGATATGTTTTGAGACAAATAGGCAGCCTGACCGTATACCATCATTTCAGCCTAGTTGCTCTTATCCACAAGAAATACATGAATACGTGCGGAGCTGACTAAGCTACGGTTTCCAATTTTTTTCCAGCTTAAAAGTTAGTTCTCAAACATACCTTAGATCTAGATTTGTTCCAGCGGCGGGCCCTACCAACCGGCGGGCCCGCACGGCCGCCCGTGAAGGCTGCCCTCTGGTGGTAGATTATCGTCACTCCTGAAATTGAAAATAATAACCATTGAATTTCAAAAATAGGTAATTAGAAATATTTTCGAATCTGCTGAATGTCTCAAAATAAGAACTAAATTAGTCTGGGAAAGAATTTCTATTTTCAAGCAGTGATGCTTGCATTACTCTGATTCAAAGGGTATGGGTGCCGATGCACAGTTACAGGTAGCAACTTAACATCTTTCGGTCTTAGAGAGATGATGGACGCAGTGCAAAACCTCACAGGGCGCGTTCTAAGTGAATGGACTCTAAGGTGAGGGTGAGGATTGTAGGAAATTGGCCTCTGTTTCTATTGCCAGTGACAGACGGTCTATGAAGTCGGCGGACAAGGTTTCAAAATAGTTTTTATTGCAGATTAATATCCAGCAAAAAACTACCAAGTTGATGATGATGAACTCTAACCTACGCGTGAGCTAACGTCTATCTAAAGCATTACTTTTCATTTTCTGAAAACTTAATTTGAGCACATCTTAAAAAGCTCGCAAAGCTCTTGAAAAATCTTAGTCCCGAAAGTAAAAGTTATGGTCTTGAAAGTAGAGGATTACTTTGTCTTGGATTTATATTTATATTACTTCTTAAATATTTTTATTTATATTCCACTTAGATATTATCATAAACAAAGGAAGATTTCAATATACAAAATATATAACTCCGTGTCTTGTCTTTTGCATTGACAAGCAGATTCAAATTCGATCGAAAGAGACGAAACACGGTGTAACTATTCTAAGCTTACTTCGAGATTAGACCCTAACTGGGAGTAGGTTTTAGTATAATTGGGTACCTAAACGCTAAGTTCTGTCACTATCTCATTTTACATTCAAAGTTGAACGCAAACCTCTAGACTTTTATAAATGTAGGCACATTTTTAACACACCTAACTTTCAGTAGCTTAATTGAAAATTCCTACACGAATTTTCTTTTTTTCCTCCATCTTGACGCTCGGAATTTATTTTAATTAGAGCCTAGTTAAAAGACGTTGACATACTTCGAGAAAATGAGATGAGATCAGAGGTCAACTTAGGACTTACGAGTCGAGGAGTAATTTTCTTATAAAGTAAAAATTATTATTATTATTATGAAAAAATATAATAGGAATTTTGTTGAGATGTCATTTTCTTCCTAGACGTTACACTATTAGCAGAGCGAACATGGAACTCATAATATCGAAAGAGTAAACCAAAAAATAGCCTTTGTAACTTTAATACCATCCAAAACGAATCCGAATAATATTTTTACTAGATTTTATCAGTCGTTTATTCATTAGAAAAGGTACATGTCTTGTTTCTGACTACTGATGACGACGAAGAGGTACCAACTTTTAGGAATATGGAGTGAGAAACAAAGCAATATTTACATATCACACGTTGAACGTTTTATCCACAAAATACAAAACCGAGTGTGAGTGCGAAGTGCACTCAAAAGTTATGAACGTTCGGTACAGTTTAGTCTATTCTTCAAACGTTTGCTAGGTTAGTACTTATGGAGCACGTAAAATGAGGTTAAATATTCAGGGAATATAATAGTAGTAATAGTAATAGTAAAAAGAAAAGAAAAGTAGTACTTCTTGCCCTATGAGCTTCAAAAAAAAAAAGTCTCTGGAACCGCTAAAAAACTAAATTTTAACAGTAGCTAATAATTGCACCATCGGGGGGGCAATCGCTGTCTCATAAAAACCTGCCAGGTTTAAGCCTGACAGGTTTTCTGAACTGTTTTCATACTAAACTAGCCGTCGCCTGCGGCGTTGCTCGCGTTCTAACCTTTAGAGTGTGACGTTTCAAAATTTCTTTCTTAGTGCACCCCTACACTACATAAGGATACTACCTTCCAAATTTCATACCTCTAGGACTTATAGTTTAGGCTGTGCGTTGATTCTCTGTCAGCTTCAAAAGAGTTTTATATATATTGATGATGATGATGATCATGATCATAGGTATTATGTGACTAAATAGTGATATTAGCGCGTATTTCAGTGACGTAAGTATCACCAGTGACGGAGAAAATGAGGAGCAACAGGCTAGCGTGGTATGGGCATGTCATGCGGAGGGAAGAGAGTCATGTAACGAGGAGAGTGCTAAATAAGAATGTCGAAGGATATGTAGAAGGAGAGGTAGGCCTAAGAAAAGATGGATGGATTGTGTAAGAGATGATATGCATAGGAGAGGAGTGAACACTGAGATGACGAATGATAGGGGAGAATGGAAGAAAAGAACATGTTGTGCCGACCCCACCTAGTGGGATAAGGGCAGGAAGAAGAAGAAGAAGCGCGTATTTCAGCACGTTTTTTGCCGTCAAAAGCTTCTTGTTTTCGTATATCTGTGACCACATCACTTTGACATTAAAGCTAAAGCAGTTCAGAGCTAACGATACGGGGGCTGGATATTCAAAACCGATACTTTGTTCTGTTTGATAAGTTATAATTTTCTTTTGTTTCGTATCTCGTGAACCGGCTGCTTGGCTGCAAGCCAGCTGGATGTATTTGGGGGAAACTGCGGTGTAAGTTTAATTAGTCTTAAGGGGTGCCGGATGACGTGGGTTTTCATAACTGTGAAGACTGTGAACTAATATTGCAGTTGGTAGGTCTGAGTCAAGCAAAAAATGTACAGATAATAACATTTTCAACACTATTTTTCTCAATCGATGCTATCGATAAACGGTATATCAATTACAAGTAGTAGTAGAGCTCCTTGTGAGAGCTCGTCCGGGGAAGTACTACCACCGTACCTATTTCTGCCGCCAAGCAGTGGTGCTCGCATTGCTGTGTTCCGGTTTGAAGGGTAAGAGCGCCGGTGTAATGACAGGCACATGAGACTTCAAGATCTTTACGTCTCAGAGTGATGGACGCAGTGCATTGTCTTACAGGGCACGTCCTCATTGGACTTGCTCTGTGAGGTAATGCATTGTTATAGGCAGAAGTTACAACTTATCAGCAGGTGAGCTATCAGCTTGTTCCATTACTTATATAAAAAAAAACAATGTTTCGTCATATAAGAAAAACACAAAGTTTATTCAGATAATTCTGTTAGATTCTTCGTCCATTGATAAACTCTTCTTTTTTTTGAAGTCAGTTAAAAAAACTTGGTAAAATGCCCTTGTGCCGACTACGTATCTAAGATGCCTCGATATCGATAAATTTTTATTAGATAAATTCTATACCTAAATAGGACCCAAAACAGTATTTTTGATACACTCTATTGCGATATTATCATCGGCTTAATGCTTATCTATATAGAAAATGGTACGTGGGGAATTCTTTTAGCTGTTTTAGATAACCTGTTTTGAACATCGAATATCTACGCAGAAATGTACAGCAAAGTGTGTTTAACACTTTTAAGAACACACTTTTAATTAGAAAAACAAAGTCTAAATTTCTAGTTGTTCTAAATTAGCGTCCTTTTTGCAGTTTGGTCTCAAACTCCACACAATAAAGTTTAAATTGGCTTAGCTACTGCAGCTGATACGTGACCAGAGTGTAAACCCTGCCAGTTAGATAGTTTGGACTCGCATCGACATCAGTGACGGGACTTTTTGAAAGTTTAGAGTTAAATCGACCGCAGAGTTTGGGAATGTTACTGTTTAATCTATTAGAATTGTGCTAGTTTTAGTCTAATTAAGTTAATTAAACAATTTAGAGTTTTAAGTAGAGTTTTAAGCTAACAAAAGGTCAATATTTCTTTTAAGTTTTACTGACTATTGACTGACTATTATTGAAGTAAATCGGTCAAGAGATTGTAAAGCTATAAGGGTCCAAAAAGAAGTAAAAAGTCGTACAAAAAATTAATTGGTGGGAAATCATATGATAGGCTTTGCTTAAATATTCCAAAACCGTTGTTAGTTTTTAACCGACACAAAAAAAGAGGAGGTTCTCAATTCGGTTGAATTCTATTTATTTGAGTTGGCGTGGTCTGTCTCACTCCCTCAGGAAATCAAGAAAGTGGCAAGTGTAAAGTGATGGACACAAACACTAAGTAACATTGAAAAGCATTTGGCGTCTTACGGGAAAAACAACAATACTAGATACGTATGGATGTACATTTTTATCACATACTAGCTGATACCCGCGACCTCGTACGCGTGCGAAACTTTCCACCAAAAATATCTGTCAACCAGCATACGATGAACCTCGGGTCAAAGGTTGCTTTTGGTTTAGAGAGGTCAAGCTGTATCTAAGAATCCACGTCTTTGATTTCAATAAAATATAGCCTATGTTTCAATCCGGAAAAAGGGCTTCCTATTGGTATAAGTTTCGTCGAAATTGGTCCAATATTTAAGGCGTGATACGCGAACAAACAAACAGACAAACTCGATTTTCAGAATCAGAACCGTTTATTTAGTAGATCTGCATAATTTAGTTTATCCGTATCTTTAATTTTAGTTTATGGCTTTTTTACAGTTTTATAATAGTATAGATAATGTTACGAGGAGAGCCTCGTAACATTGCTTTTGAATAAAATCGTAAGTCAATTTTATTTGTTTTTCATTTACGAAATGCCATAAAAATCACTATGCCCCCAAGTTCTCCGCAATATTTCATCTAAACACTTGAATCTGAAATCTGACTGTCAGGCCGAACTATCCGTCTTTCTTATATTTCCCGGGGCGCATAAAAAATGCGGGGATGCTTTCACTAAAATGTGGGAAATGTCACGTATTGCTGGAAATATTTTTGGAGAAATTATATTCAATCTTCGAATACATACATGGTTCTTTTAGAATTATTGGCTAAGAAATAGAGCTGACGAGCTCAGAATATTCTTCTTCTTTTATTTATGGCATCTGTCCGTCATTTCGACAGAATGGCTAGTGAATGAAAAACGTCAAAGATTTATTCGACAGACAGAGGGTTACTTAAGTTGTTATTTTTTTATATCCGAGTATCATATAATCAAGCGGGATTCGAACCCTTGACCCTCGCCTGGATACGGCGATGCGCTAGCCAACTAATAGGTCTCGTAACTTTGATATTTATACAACAGATATTTTTGAACATGATAAGTGTGCTCCAAGTATATCGATGCTCCAAAATTTATACCAAGTATCTGTCTGTAAGATTAGGTTGTCTGGAAGAGATTGCTTTTAGCGATAAGGCTCAATAGCTTAAATTAGTTCTCCTTATATGCGTTGTGTACAATAAAGATTTTATCTATCTATGTATCTCTCTAGTAAGTAAAAAATATAATAACCTTCTTTTATTCATGCTCTAGAAATAAATTCCAAGTGAGCCATTCCCCAAAATTAAAACAAAAACAAAAATAAATCACAAAACACGAAATGGATAATAGCAAAATTACCCCGTAGCTCATTCGCGCCTCGCAAAAACGAATAAAACGCAAAAAACAAGAGAAGTAATGCCCACTTTGAAATAAAGACGGGTGCTGTGGCGAGTGTTATTCAGCTTTGTGATATTACTTCTGCAAAACATGCAATCCCAATGCATTTTTACTGAAGTAATCTTTTTTTATCTAAATATATAAAACTCTTTTGAAGCTGACTTAGAATCAACGCACAGCCTAAACTATAAGTCCTAGAGGTATTAAATTTGGAGGGTAGTATCCTTATATAGTGTAGGGGTGCACTAAGAAAGGATATTTGAAAAGTCGCACGCAAAAGGGACTAGAACGCGAGCAACGTCGCGGGCGACGGCTAGTAATCAAATATTCAAGTTTATGCTATTTTGTATATTTTTTTCAACTAAATATAATATGATTGTGAATTAAATTAAACTTATAACTCAGGCATTGCAATATTGAGAAACAAAAAGTAATTTACAAGCAGTGCAAGAATATGATAAAAACTTTTTAATTAGATTTCGGTTTATGCAAAAGCGCGCAGCGCGAAAAACACTTTTCAACTGTAGAAGATAGAGGGCGCTGTGTTCAATCAAAAGTTTTTAAACAATGGCTGAATTTGTATATGTTTCAAAATGTATATATTATGCAATCTAGTTCCCATTGTAGGTACTAGCTCTATTTAGTTTGGGACTAGAGGGCGTTGTGTGTAATGTTCAAGGATATTTATTTCATTTTTTTTTATTTTAATCAGAGGAATGCCGAAGAAATGGTTGGATTGTGTGAAAGATTATATGAATGTGAGAGGAGATTCAGAGTTGACGAATGATAGGTGAGTGAGTGGAAGAACAAAATATGTTGTGCCTTACTTAGCGCAGGGAAATGATAATGATAACAATACAGGTAAAAAAGATAAAAAACTATAACCACATTTTTAATCAGTCTACTGTAAACTAGCTTAAAATAGATACAAAATACCATGTACGTACCTACCTATTGAACATTTAACGTGTATTAGACTGTTAAGTCAGGTGGGTAATTGAATAGGTATGTCTACCGGCTCTCCGAACCTATGTGCTATATAAACGGCTGGTTCAGTCCAGATATGCCAGGCGTCACAGCTCAGTCGGTATTAGCTCTGTCTTCCGTGTGGGTCGTAAGTTCGACCCCCACCAAGGACAAACATTTATGTTTTGGCAAAACATAGATGTTTCATCTATGTAGAAGGCGTTGTTTCAGATGTCCGTGAGTATTTATTTGTTATTAACTTTTTGGCTTTACGAAAACTTTTATTACTTACACCCCGTAAAAGGTACCCATTCAAAATCATTTAAAAGTAGTAGTTGGTCATTTTAATTCGCTTTAATTCCTAACGAGCATAAAATAACAAGTCCGCATCCTCAAACGAGCCGAACTAGACTGACCTAATATTTATGTTTCTAATCTGCAACCAATTGCATAGGTAACAACAAAAAAAAGCAAAAAAAAAACAAAAAAAGCAGTTTATTGACGCAGAATAACACGCAAGACGTCAATGCAGATTTTATACGTTGAGTTAAAATGAAAAATACAGTCAACGTCAAACTACATCAGAGACGTCGCGTCGTGTAGCTAGGGAGAGAAAATTAATATTTTTTTTGAAAAGCAAGTTATTATAAGAGCTTTTTTGTTACAATATGCTTTTTCTTAAAAGCTATTTCAGTTATAGCGAAAGCAAAGCAGTATAAAAGTTACAAACGAAAACAGCGTATGAAGAAAAACACCTCTTTTGACAGCATGCTTTTTATAAGAATATTTATATTCATGTCACAACTAGAGATGGGCGCTGGGAATTTTCCCAAATGATTTTACCCGGTAAAATTCCATTTTGGAAAACTTCCGGGAAAATTCCCGAAATTGGGAATTTTCACGGGAAAAAACGATTTTCAAAGAAAGTATTACTGTTTCTGAGTGCTTACCTACTTTTATCGGTTTGCATATCGAAAAGCAACCAGAATAACATAAAAGTGCAAACTATTTATGAGTATTTTCACGGGTAAAAACGATTTTCAAAGTCAGTATTACTGCTTCAGGGTGCTTATACCTAGTTTTATCGGTATAGATATCAAAAAACATATCTACCTATCTATACTAATATAGGTAGGTAAAACTAAAAAAGCTAAAAACTAAAATTAAATATATGATTAAACGAAATGTGCAGATTTACTAAATAAACTATTCATATTCCGAAAATCGAGTTTGTCTGTTTATCTTTTTGTTTGTTCGCGGATCACGCCGTAACTACTGGACCAATTTCAATGATTTCATTCGGAAGCCCTTTTTCCGGATTGAAACATGGCCACATTTTATTGAAATCAAATACCTACGTGTTGTAGAATTAAAAGCAGGCTAAAATTATGAAATCATACTGCCTCGCCATGTGCGCACTACCCTAATAAATTATTATCCTCACTACCCAAAGGTTAGCTGGTAGATAATGCTATTTTAGCATTAAGTTCGCCTGTATACACTACTTTAAGTTGTGCAATAAAGAATTTTCTATCTATCTATCACCCCTTCCATTGTTTATATTTCATACTAGGTGTTTAGTTGTGCCTATCTATATCGGACATCAAACAAGAATGCTATTGTATTTTTCGTCTTCTGTACAATTTCGCAAAGCCGGTCAATCGATTCTTCTTCTTTTGTTGTTATACCTTTATGGCCTGTGGCCGTCATTTCGACAAGCAATTTTGCCAGTGTCAAGTGATGAATTTTAAATAATATATGTCAAGTCAAGTCGGCTGACAGTGACAGATAGTAAGAAAATGTCGAATGTGTACGTAGAACTTATTGCGTATTCTGTGGTAATGTATGAATGTAAATAATTTTATTAATACTATTGTGTAATTAAAGAAAATGTAAATAATATATTAATTAGGTATGTACCTACATAAAGGTCAAAATAGACGAAGAAAATAATAAAACCATTCAGATGTGTACCAGCTATTGGTATGTTCTCATTCAGATGTGTATCAGTAACTGATACGATTTCTACATAAAATAATATTTACGAAAGACAAACACATAAACAAACTAACTTAAGGGAAAAAAACAACGTAAGACTAGGCGGTATGGTTTTAAAACTATAGCCTGCTCTAAAGAGCGAAAAAAAAAAAAAAAAAAATTTTTGTCTCGACTTTGTAAACAAACAATTTCATCAAACTCTTTTTCTATTTCTATGTACATAAGATAATTGTAGGAGGTGGTTTATAAAACTTGATAATGACGTAGGTACTAGAACAATAAAAGAAAGACCCTGTGTAAAGTAACAATATAAATGGTTTTGTGACATGCTACCCATAAAACAAATTGTTTTTAACTACAGGAATGTAACTACCACTAAATGCTCTTGGGCCTGTGCAATTTTGGTGCTATAGATAGATTATCTATCGTACATGCTAAATAGAAATAGCTAGCACCCAACATCCTAACCTAACTGATGGAAATGAATACTTACGCAAAACAATGTTGGAAGGTGTACCTATCCGTCTCCTGATGAGACAGGACAAACTTGCCTATGATGATGTAAGTATACAAAATATCTACCTATATTTCCTAATATTTAGGTAGGCACTAAAACATTTCAATGTTTTTTGCAAATCGTTCGGGTGTGCCTACAAGCTTAGCTTTTAATTTTTCTATTCTCTACAGACAAATCAATCCTATTTTATATTACTAATAACATAAGGGTTTTTTAAGAATGAAATGTAGCTAGGTACATCAAATTCATATTCAAGAAAACTTACCTATAATATTATTTTGTTTCAGTATTTGCATACCACCATCGGCTAGATGAGTTTTCATACAAGTGATGTGAAGAGTACTTACATAAACTTTGTTAGTTGGTTCATATTTTTGTTAACCGTCTAGTAAACTAAGCTTAGTTATAGTCTTTTTATCTGAATAAAACAATGTTGATTATTATTTTATATTTTATTTCAAGAGTTTTGGTCTTACTACCCCCGTCACAAACATTGAGTAGATACATTGTGTGTATTGTGAGTATCTCAGCTCACAGTGGTAGCTTGCTTTGAAAAATGGATAGGTATCACCCTTTACTCTGTAGTAAGTGTAATTCACAACCGCAAGCATGTTAAGTTACGGGTCTAAGATGGGTGACTTCAATATGCATCCACAAAGAAGCTGAAAAAAATAAGTTTCATTTATATTCATTAATCATAAAGTTACATAATAATAGTATAGGTATTACATGCTTATCCTAATGCAATAGTGTAGTCATCTCAAAATTCATTTTCATTAAACATCAGTAGGATATACTTGCAATATGGAATATGTAGCCCTTCAGAAATATCATACTGGTCATAATGGTACAGTTAGTTTTGAACTGATCGGTCGATAGCTTTATACAATTTTAGAATGAATTTTATAAGTTGTAAAGATATTAGTATGTACCTAGCTAATTTGGTTGATTAGTAGTAAGGAAGTATTCAAAATTAATAATTTTGTAAGTAGGTATGTGGATGTCTATAACTTCCTCAAGGTTTTTTTCTGTGCACTTTCCTATGAGTTGATTCATCTCATCATGAGCTCATCCAAAAGGATTGGCACTGCTTTATTCCTATAGGATGTAGGTATGTATACTTCTGCACCTCAAGCATGTAGTAGGGCCCGCCTGATATAAATGTCTTATTCATTACAAAGACCTGAAATAAAGAAAAGTTCAATCAGCAGGAAATACTTATACAACATTGAGCTTATCACCTATTTACCCATAGTTTATTGTAAAATATAAACTTACACGTAAGTGGAGTGAGGGTGGGTAAGTAGAGTGAGGGTTTTGCTGACTTCACAGATGAGTAATTTTACCAAAACATTCTTACCTTTGTAGCTTTGTTTGAAGTATCAACATGTATTGTGAGGTGGTATGGTTGGTGGCAAGTGAAGAATCAACTTTGTATAGGTACATTTGATGAGGCAAGTAGGTACTCCAAAAGGGTCCAATCAAGTGTAGATATCTTCTCGACAAATTGCCAATCACTCCGCACTTTAGGTAGATATTATGTATCTTGCATTCTTGGCTTGGACAACACATCCAATTCATTTGCCCTCTCTAGTAAATCCATGCATGTGCATTTTCAAACTATTTCCAAGGTTTTTCAGGCACAAATTATTCTAAACACTGCTAACGTATCTCGGCCACGGTTCTCAAAAAAACACCATACCGAATAATACCGATTATTACCGATGTGGTACCTACTTACTTTTACAAGAGCGATTGTTTTTTTTTTTTTTTTTTGCTCCTCTGAGCGGGCTATAGTTTTAAAACCATACCGCCTAGTCTAACGTTATGTTTTTTCCCTTACGTTCTTCTTCTTCTCTTCAATAATGGCCTGTGTCCGTCATTTCGACAGACAATTTTGCCAATGTCAAGTGTTAAAATTGTAATAAATAAGTCAAGTCAAGTCATTTGTCAAGTCGGCTGTCGTTTGTTTTGAAAAGAAAATGGTGGATTTTCTCTTCAAAACCTAACACGAATTTTCACATTCAGAAAAACCACTTTACACACATTTATTCCAATGGCTCACACTTTATGTTACGACCTAAGTATTATTGGTTAAAATTCCACCAAAATTAAACAACAATACTCACAATAACACAAGAAAAACTATTAAAATAAAAGTGCTATGTGTCGTTTCAAAAAATGTCAAAACTCGTGTCTCCCTTACGTTCGTTTGTTTAGCGTAAATTATAAGTCAAGTCAAGTCTTCGTCAAGTCGGCTGTCGTTTGTTTTGAAGAGAAAATGGGACACGAGTTTTGACATTTTTTGAAACGACACATAGCACTTTTATTTTAATAGTTTTTCTTGTGTTATTGTGAGTATTGTTGTTTAATTTTGGTGGAATTTTAACCAATAATACTTAGGTCGTAACATAAAGTGTGAGCCATTGGAATAAATGTGTGTAAAGTGGTTTTTCTGAATGTGAGAATTCGTGTTAGGTTTTGAAGAGAAAATCCACCATTTTCTTTTCAAAACAAACGACAGCCGACTTGACAACTGACTTGACTTGACTTATTTATTACAATTTTAACACTTGACATTGGCAAAATTGTCTGTCGAAATGACGGACACAGGCCATTATGGAAGAGAAGAAGAAGAAGAAGAGAAAATGGTGCATTTTCTCTTCAAAACCTGAAACGAGTTTTCACATTCAGAAAAATCACTTTACATACATTTATTCCAATGGCTTACACTTTATGTTACGACCTTAGTATTATTGGTTAAAATTCCACCAAAATTTAACAATAATACTCACAATAACACAAGAAAAACTATTAAAATAAGTGACATAGGTAGGTACGTTGTTTAAAAAAATGACAAAATTCAAATCTCCCAAGTGCGCTAGTCAAACGATAATCCCCTTCCTCTTTTAGAGGTAGGTACGTATAGATTATGTAGATTTCGAATGAAAACAAAATAGGTAGGTAGTTCTTCCTTTTTTAATAATTAAGACATATTAAATAGCTCCAAATAACAATTGTTGTTTACATTTTAATCGATCCACAGCTAAAAACCTCAAAAAACTCTTGAAAATTGAAAATTCCCTTGAAAATTCCCATTTTGGAAAGTTTCAGGGAATTTTACCCAAAATACCGGGTATTTTCAATTTTCCCGGTAAAATGCCCATCTCTGGTCACAACGGACACGACAACGACGTCTTGTCGTCAGGCGAGCGTGTTCATTTGACAGTTCAAATGGTGCCCCAAACGCGGTGACGTCACAGTAAGGAATGACATTATGTCATAGGGAATACGGTTATAGGCGATTTCACGCCCGCTGTCTTGTCGTACTGTGTAACGCGTTTGCATTGGTCATAGTGTGTGCCAACCTGGGCTTCTTTCCGCTAGGATATAGGTGTTCGGTGGTGCCAACGCTCAGTCACACAGTCATTTGCTTTTCCTCGCGAAATTAAATAGATACACTAAGTGATTGCGCTATTTTCTCTTTACCTGTGTCTGTGGTTGAATCGGAACCGGGTAGCCAACTCGGTTTGAGCATGTGATCGCTTTGTGATACAGATAAAGGTTGGCTTCACGGTTGAACTGATAGTTTTCAATAAGCTGATAGACGCTTTTACTTGTATATTTCACAGTATTTACGTAACTATAACAAGTTTCTGATCGAAAAAACCTGTATTCAGACGAACAAAAATGTTACTTTTGTAAACCACAATGATTTTAAATCAGTTTTTGGTAATTTTCCAAAAACCTGTTGCAAAGTAGAAAATTAGGCTCATTCCAGTTTTCCCCTGCGTAGGGGATTTCTGGAACTTGGAACTTTTGTCCAATAATCCCCTTAGCGACCACTGCGACTGTCAACAGGGGAAAATAAATGACGAGTTTTAAACTTTTTTTTTTAACTTAAATGGATACGTGTAGATGACGATTGTATAATATAAGGTTCAAAATAACACAAACAATTATTCAGATTTATTTCTTTAAGGTACAAATTATTTTAGGTATTTTTTCTCATATCTATTACAAAGTAAATAAGTTTGGAAAAGTAACTATGGACAGGTATATCGCTAAAAGTGCCTTCAAAACGGTAGAAATATCAAAACACGCCTGTCGCAGCCAGATAAGACTCAACATTGTTGTCATAGCGACAGATTTCGTTCCCATAGCCAATATACCCAACAATGTATTGGAATCGCTCGATATTGGAATAACTTCCTTCCTCAGAATGTGAAGGGTATGCGGGGTTAGTGGGCTCGTTAAGTATTTATAATAGTGAACAAAAATAAGCGAGGAAAACAGAGTGAAAAAGCAACTTTATTACGTAAAAATGGCAATAGCAATAGCGAAGGCAGCGCTCGACAGTTACGCATTACGTAAAACAACATCGTACAACTAGACAACTCTTATTAATAACAAATTAATATTGTGATATTTTCTTTACACATACAGATAAGAGTTATGTATAAAAAAAATCAATAACGCAGACAAAGATTCTTAAAGATATTGTATAAATTAGGTATTTCGTAAATGAATTAACTGGCTCCGTATCGTAAGCTCTGAACTGCTTTCGCTGCCCAGCATAATGTCAAGTGACGTGCCCACAGATATACGAAAACAAGAAGCTTTTGACGGGAAAAAAACGCGCTGAAATGCTCTAATGTCACTAATTAGTCAAAAGTGTCAATTGGGACATTGTGTCCCAATATATTTTGTCTGAATCGACAGCAAGTAATAAAATAATAACAAATAAATAAAAATAATAAAAATTCACGGACATTTAACACAACGCCTTCTAGTCCCAAACTAAGCAAAGCTGTACGATGGAAACTAGATGGCTGATAGAAGTCGTTTTATCAATGACAAAAAACCTTATTTTGTATGAAATAGGTAGTTAAATTTATATAATAAGTCATGTTTCCTCATGCAGTTCCGCAAACAGTCCACGGCTTAGAATATATCGTAAAACAGTTAATAACCCATTCCTTAGTCGTATAGTCGAACCGTTGCGCCGTCCACTAAATCCAACTTTATTACTACAACTGAAGCATAAAACTAAATCTTTCTGTACGCTTTATACAACTAAATCCTTAACTTCCTGATATAATAAAATGACTGAGCACCAAAAAGAATTATTAAAACAGAGGCGAATTTAACACTATTTAGCACTATCTACCAACTACAGGTGTAATTACAGGCACATGAGACTTCAAGATCTTTACGTCTCAGAGTGATGGACGCAGTGCATTGCCTTACAGAGCACGTCCTTATTGGACCTGCTCTGTGAGGTAATGCATTGTTATAGGCAGAAGTTACTACTTAACATAAGGTGAGCTATTAGCCTGTTCCATTACTTTTATCATAAAAAAAAAAAAAAAAAAAAAAAAAACTACCCTGGGCGTAGTGTGGAGATGATGATATTGCTTCTATGGGAATTTAAAAAGAAACAAAATGCCTTCATAACTACTCAACCTGCCTACTTACAAAATATACTAATACACATACAAATATGTAACCTTAAAAACAATACATGGACTAGAATACATTTATTTTATACCTAACTATATAAAATACATACATTTGTTGCTCAATTTCTTTGAGAGATCTGTATTCGTACAGAGATCGCAACTCGGTCGATGCATAATCGTCATATAAATAAAATTAATAAACATTGGAAATTTTGGACAACACCCTCTAGTCCCAAACTAAGAAGAGCTTGTACTATGTACAATCACAATGATGAGCTTGTATAAAAGCACATTCTTGTTTCAAATGGTTGCGTCGAAACCTTTTATAAAATTACATGGTTATTTTGCAGCCACACAAAATCTTCTGAATTAACAAACTCAGCACATTTCCTCAGTATTTTTCTCATACCTTCAAAACGGCATCCAACCGTATTTTCACCACTCATTCGTTTTTACGCCCCAAACCCAATGAAGCGTCGCTATTTCTTTCTCACAATCGTCCTTAGGAAATTTCATATCTACGGATAATGTTATAATCCCTGTGATGTCTCCGCTCTCACCAGTGGCGCCAGAAGTTACGAACATCATGGATAAATTGTAACAAATAATACAATAGATTTCGTAAATGGAGAATGATTGAAGAAAATGGTGCGAAAAATATCAACTTAGTAAAATATTCCAAAAGCACAAAGAGGAACGTAAAAAAAATTAATTCTGTGAACGATTTACTTATTGTTTTTTGTAATTATAAAATAATTAAATAAATTCAAAACTTTTTTTTTTCAAAAATTTTACTAAGTATCTAAGAATAGTCAAACTAAAAACTGAATCACCAATTTGTAGCAAAGCGTAAACCCGAACAAGATATTTCATCTAAAAATGAATGATTGTCACCACAATCCGGCCTTTATCTCGTTTATAAAGCTATAAAAAATGCGAAATAATATCCATCCTTATTTGCAAGCCTCGCTTTCCCATACTCAGCGTATTGTGACGAGACGGGACTCGCTATTGGACTTGTATGGCGTTTTTTGAATATTTTTTTCAGGAAAATCCCATTTAGTGCGTGTGAACGTGAAATGCTCCCTTTTTCGCGTAATTAATTGAAAGATTTGAGGATAAAAAGAGGGTTAGCAAGAGTTTCTGAAACATAGCTGATAACGAGTTGTTTTATTAGATACTACCTAAAATAAATTCTGAGCAAAAAAAAGAAAAAGTTATCAACATAGTTTTAATTTTATGTCTCTGTTAGATATATAGATTGTATACAGCGTGTATCTACAATGGCGACATTAAATTGACACAGGGGTAGAGCTATCTAATGGTATTCATAAAAAAATAATTAAAGTACAGTCAGCTGCACTAAAATGTGTACGATTATAGTAGAATAATAAATACACTAAGCGAGTGCGGTCGCGGCAAAGAACCATTTCTAAGAACAAAATCTAAATAATGGCTTAATGCACTTTATATGGCAGCCCTATCGAACATTATTTACAATTTTCCCTATGAAATAGGTACTTTGAAAATGTTGCGAGAAATTTATAGGACTTGAAGAAGATATTCAAAGTTTTATCGTCTCATTTCGTATTCAACTGTAGTTTTGAGGGATGCTAAACGTATTTTGATTGAATTTAATGTTTGTCTAATTGTTTGCTTTTGAAAGAAGTGATTTAATTTTTAAGTTATGCTCCTCACTAATTAATTTAAAATCAATTACATTACAAAAGTTATTAAATTATTTATTTTAAAATTTCTCTCAAACAAGTAGTGCTAGGAGGAATTAATGCTAAGAGAATTGTCTAGCAGTCTTCCTAGGCGTAAAAAAAGATGGTGCGGTGTGTTTTTTAATTATAGGTTACAAAATGCGATGATATTGATTCATCAAATCAAAAAGTTTAGTTTTACAGGCTCAAAGCTCAAAATCACAGTGGATTTCCCACTTTGGACCCACCATACCATAACCCTGGGGGTAAGTTGGGATGAAACCATACCACTATAAAGATGTGCATCTGACCTAAGGATTTCCACGTATACTCCTAGCAATCTTGTTTTGTACAAGCATTAACAAAAGGAGATCTCTTTTCCGATTTTTTTAACTTTGACCCAGCATCATAAGTTATCATTACTACAAGGTAACTGCGACTTTGTACGCGTCCGAAACTTTCCACCAAAATATCTGTCAACCAGCATACGATGAACCTCGTTGCCAATGGCTGCTTTTGATTTAGAGAGTTCAAGCTGTATCTAAGAATCCACGGCTTTGATTTCCATAAAATATAGCCTATGTTTCAATCCGGAAAAAAGCTTCCGAATGGTATAAGTTTTGTTGAAATTGCTTCAGTAGTTAAGGCGTGATCCGCAAACAAACAAACAGACAAACTCGATTTTCGGAATCAGAACAGTTTTTTTAGTAAATTTGTATATTTAGTTTATCCATACCTTTAATTTTAGTTTTTGGCATTTTTACAGTGTTATAATAGTATAGATAGATTGCCTGTATGCTTTATGTCCAATCAATGCCAAGCAAATAAACAGTTCTATTCAGTTTCCAATCTCGATCCAACCTCGATGTTATGAAATTCAAAATAGCCTCTCATCAGAAACAAAGGCCTACCTATCTGTCAATATGCCTCAATACAAAATGGTCTTCATAATGTTGAGGAACGAGCTATTCATTTACGAGACATGAAGATAAATCACAAAATGTAAAATGAGAGAGGTAAGTAATAATTTTAAATATTTAATAGGACTAAAAATTACATATTTTTAGTTCTTGACTAGGTACACTAAAAGATTACAAATTTTAGTCCATGGGTCCTTATAAGTAGGTAGAGTACTATAAAATTGTTAAAATATATGCATTCGGCTTGAGAAACTTAACTAACATGGATAAGTCCGAAAATATTAGTATTTTGGTAGTAGTGAAAAAGCGTTGTAGCCAAAAAGATAAAGTAGAATGTCAAAGTTAACAACTCTCACATTGTATGTTTGGTTTTTCTGGTAAGTAGTGCATAGAGCTGCAGAAAATGATAAACATTCATCATCATCATCATCATCCGTAGCCCGACTTCACCCACTGCTGGGATAATCATTCGTATATGTAAAATCATATGTAATTCGTGTAGTAAAAAATATTTATTTATATTTTTTTGATCAAGTTCTGAATATTTATTTATATTATTTTAGTCTTGGAGTCCAGTGATTAAGTTCTCTGTAACGGTCTTCAATAACAGTTATACGGCTGTAAGACACAATAGATAAATCAACAATAGCGTGGGAACCAGCTTTGATTATGAAAAGGGTATGACAGCCATTGGTTATTGATTAGTATCCGTCATGTTTTACAATTTAGAAGTTAATAACTTTAGAATTTTGAACATGTAACCAATTTTAAATTAAATGGCTTTGCTCGCGTGGTAGCAGCATACGCATTATTTGGTTAAAATCTTTGATCATAATTTTAGACCATTTAAGGTGCGACTTTTCAAAATACCTTTCTTTGTGCACCCCTACCCTATGTAAGGATACTATGATCTACATTTCATACTTCTAAGACTTATAGTTTAGGCTGTGGGTTGATTTTCAATCAGCTTTAAAAGAGTTTTATATAATTTAGATTTACATATTTTATTTGTCTCCATAATTATTTAAAAAAACAATGAATATTTAATTCAATATCAATATTAAAAATAAGTAAATTGTTGGCGTGTCCTAAGTTTCAAATAAAACTGGTTATTTTGAAACCGTAGCTCGTTAGCACGTTTTATAAAATCTCTTGGTAAAAAGCGCAATACAAAGCTGAGTGTGAAGATGCCAAAGCGACGGACGTCCGCCCTCTTTGCCGGTCGACACGTGAGTGTTCTAATTGCGGCACTTTTGCTCTCACGTGTACTTTTGACAATCGCCATTTTAAATCAAAGAAACTGCTTGCGAAACTTTATTTGTATCACATTTCGTTTATTTTTGTGAGATACCTTGCAAATACTAGAAAACTTTTGACTTATTTCAATCCTAATTTAATTTTGTGTGGCACACATTTACTGAAAGAACTGTGCAACTTTAACTTAGTTTTGATTTCGTTGTTTTTATCAATGTACATTGTACATACTTAAAGATAAAATTAAAAAATAAATCCTAACTTTTTGGTTTTCAATCTAAAAAATATTGTGGCTTAGAATAGAAACTCTTTATGCTACTTTTAGTCCATCTTTATTTTCAACTAAACTTCCATAAAGCAGAGATAGCCCCTAGCACCGGAAGTAGAGGTCGCTAACGAGCTAGATGTACGTCACTTCCTTTCCGTAAAAGTTAATGGCCGTCGACGTTCGCAATTCAAAACGTTTTCTACACAAAGCACTTGTGTTAGGCTTTAGTCACACCGAGCAATATTGTTTCAAATAAATAATACATAATGTGTATCCCAACACGTTTAACATTTACAAAGACAGTCCTACCTACAACAAAGAGAAGTGGCGAGGTATCATAAGGCGTGTATCAGCCTTTGATAAAATCTAGATTCGTGACGGCCAAGACAGCTCTGCTAACAGTAAAACGACTACGAAGATCTACATACACCTTTATATACAATTAGCTATAGTATTGTTTAAACATAATAATCATTTCACATTAATAAAAAATGCTTATTTTATCGAAAACCTCATTAATGCAATCTAATAAAGACAGCTTGGTTTGAATGAAATTAGTTTAATGAAAACTTAACTTCTAGGTCACGTAACTCTAGTCACCGTGAGTGGTTGTAAAGTGCCTCTTACAGTTAAGACCAAATTGTAACACTTGTATATGCAAATAAACATCTTGTATCTTGTTTGCCTGCTCAGCTTGAGCACGAGTCGTTCGGGACGCATGCATAAATATACCGCCGTCTGGCTCGTTGCGGCATGCGTGCGACGAACCATTCGCGACGCACACCTCGCGATGTCTGTACGCGGCTTAAAAAAAATTAAGATTATAAATATTTCACGATTAACACCTACGTTATCAAATCTTCTAAATATATAAAACTCTTTTGAAGCTGACTTAGAATCAACGTACATCCTAAACTATAAGTCCTAGAAATTTGGAGGGTAGTATCCTTATATAGTGTAGGGGTGCATTAAGAAAGGAATTTTGAAACTTCACACTCTAAAGAGTAGAACACTAGCAACGCCGCGAGAGACGGCTAGTGTTACTATACAGTGTGATTGCAGCTGAAGTGTTTTTCCGCACTAAGTTGTTAAGTTTAATGCTAATAGTCCTGAAATTGCTGTAGAGGCTTCAGCGGAAGAGATTGAATCAATAATGTGCAGTTTGTTACATAACAGTAAACCTTACACAGGCTGTTGTCGAAACTAGTGTGGAGATTTCACCTTCCTAGTTACAAAATAGTGATGTGTTTTTGTTTTTTTCTCTGTCTCTTTCTATTCCGCCACCCCAGGAGCGTTAAACATTTAACGCGTTAGACGCTGTCTCTTTCCATTCCTCCTTCGTTTAACGTTTTACGTTTAACGCTGTCAGTTGGAAGAAGTATAACTTCAAAAAAAATATCTTTATAAATCAATAAAAATGGCTTATTCGTGTCAAAACCACCTAAAATTCGTATTTTTGCTAGTCAAAACGAATATTTGTGGTCTTCAATAGTTCCTTTCAAATATTGTAAACCCGTTTGTTGATAAAAAAAAAACTGCCCTATACCTAAAGCTCTTTCAAATTACTTTTAAAGTTTTAGTGAAACATTATTTTATACACAACTATCTAAAATCTAAAACATCAAACGTTTCCAAATACATATAAAAACACTGATTTAACCAAACAATTCAAATATTTTACGACAAGACTTGTAAAGTAAAAGCTATTCAAAACTCTGCAATAACAAAACGCAGTAAAAAATCGAAATGTTATTAAACGAGTTAATAGCCTAACTTTAATAAAAGCAATGTTGGATTCATTAAAAGTGTCATTTAAAAGCAGATCTAATCACGCGCAAAATAAACTAAGCTCCTGAACTCAAATGTAACTATTACAATAATAAATTCGTTCTAAAGACTTTTCCAGAACCCGGTTCTGGGAAAATCATTTGAACGAATTTATTTTAGTACTAGCTGACACCCGCGACTTCGGAAGCGTACCTAAAACACTAGCTGCATTGCAAGTAAATACTTTCATAATGAAGTCAAAGTTTTATATAAAGAGCTTGACTTAATAACGCGTAATACGTCTTTACAAAGAGGGTATAAATATTTAAGGGTCCTTATCATAGCTCACCTTAATAGTGATAATATCTGGCGTAAAACTCGTAAAATTTACCGTAAAATGCGTCCATTGGACATCGTTACCGCTTGTCGGTTATTATTTTACCCTCAGTATCAGTTACAGGGGGGCAATCGTTATCTCATAAAAACCTGGCAGGTTTTGAACTGTTTTCATACTAAATCATAGGTATTTTGTTACTTAATAGTGACATTAGCGCATTTAAGCGCGTTTTTTGCCGTATAAAGCTTCTTTTTTTCGTATATCTGTAGCCACGTCGCTTTAAGTTATAAAAAAAAAGAAAAAGCAGTTCAGAGCTAGCGATATGGGGGCAGTATGTAATAAAGTCGTTTGATCCCAATTATTTTATTGATCATTTATAGAGTTAAATATCACTATTTCACAGGTTGACATCTTGAGTGTATTTTGATTGGTCTATATCTATCTATATGTGTTGTACACGTACCCACTTTCATTTTCCCATCTCTCATCCTAAGGTTTGCTGGAAGAGAACTCTTTTTAGGATTAAGCTCGCCTGTACATGTTTTAAGTTAAGTTTCTCTGTGTACAATAAAGAATAAAGAATTGGTTTATAAAAAAAGTAGCTGTTTTTCGCAACTTTACGAGTGTGTCGCGAAAAAGTTAAACATTATAAACCACTCAAACATTATAAGGAAAAAAGCACAGCCTTTTAAAACCAAATAAACTGAACCGATTATCATCAAATGAATTGGCTACCAGATTTATTACAATCTCAAAAGGTGGGATCAAAAATAATGAATAACTTTGATAGCTTCTTGAAGATCCGGGATAAATTTTACCCCTAAACTTACAAAGGAGTTCTGAAATTGTATTCACTTTTCATGAATAACCCGCGCTTGTTTTCGAGCCGGATGGTAATGCTCGGCTCTAACTAGATAATGCAATTTGCAAAGATAAAGTTCAATGTTTGAAGAAAATTTGGTAAATTTCTTGTTGATTGCGAAACAAGAACAGCTCAATTGGTTTATTGTGTTTTAATCTGTTTTTTACTGCTTTTTCTTTCATACCTTTGTAGTGTTAATATTCTGTGGGGTATCGTTTTCTGATCTGTTTTCATACTAAATCATTGGTATTCTGTGACTAAATAGTGACATTAGCGCATTTCAGCGCGTTTTTTGCTGTCAAAAGCTTCTTGTTTTCGTATATCTGTAGCCACGTCGCTTGACATTATGCTGGGCAGCGAACGCAGTTCAGAGTTTGCGATATGGGGGCTAAGGTTTTTAAAAAAGTGAATTATAATGTCAAACTTGAACATGAGTTTTCAAGACACTCTGCTAGTAGTTCAAAGTTCCATTACAAAAGTTAGCAAAATTTAAACCCAAAGGAATTGCAGGAGGCAAGTTTGTGAGAACTAACTACGCTTAGGGGTTTCAGCACTTTGAACCAAACTGATGAATTGCAGCGTGCCAATTCACTTCATAACGCATTGACGTAGAGCTATATCATGTGGAAAGGAAATCTTGACTGCGAGAAGGCGCGCTATGCTTCTAGTGGTCTAAAACCCTTTCCACAAGTCCCGATTGACCAAGTGTTTTTTTTTTTTTTTTTTTTTTTTTATAAATATTCACTGACATTTAACACAACGCCTTCTAGTCCCAAACTAAGCAAAGCTTGTGCGATGGAAACTAGATGGCTGATAGAATACATAGATACATATAATCATATACGTTATTATTTACAGGTATCAACGTGATTCGCTCGGATTTTGTCACTGGGATGAAACTGTGAAGGCACTAACTCTTTTATGCCGATCTAAATTCTAGTAAGTTTAACGTGAGTATTTACAAGGTGTGATAAAATGTGATAATTGACTATAATGTGTATATTACATTAGATATAACATTAACCGATAAAGCTTCAGTATAAGTACGAGTCAGCTTTTGGGTAGCTGGAACCTCTTACGAGATTCACGTCTAGCTGGAACCTCTTACGAGATTCACGTCTAACTCTTATTCATATATTTTTAGTTTCGTATGTATCCGCTGCATCAAAGTTTAGTTTGCTTCATGTATCTTCAAAACTACTCGCAGAAGTAAAATGTCGCCAATTGGAGTCCGTGCGGGGAATCCCCGAGTTCATTACGTCCATTGAAAACCGAAATTGTGAGTGCATCTTAAAACTAAAAGTTTTGTTAGAAATAGTCGATTGGAACGGTGCTTTTGGCTTTGTGATTGGAAGTCTTTGTTGGCAAGGTTGCTTGCTTCCGTGAAGTTTGCGAGAAAATGAACAAAGCAACTATCTAGGTACCTGAAGACTGCGGGTTTTCAGTACAAAAACCAATAGAAAAGAAAACATGACTGTGTTTTCAAATAGTGATCAAAAATAGTCTTATTTATTCGTTTGGATTAGTTTCTCAGTGAATTCTGTTAATAGGAATCCGAATAATTTGTATCTCTCAGTGTGTAAGATCGTTATTATTCCGCCTAGACTTTATTACGTGGAATAGCTAGTTAAAAAACTAGGTCTGGCAGATAAACCAACGCGATATAACTTGGAATTTAATTTTGGGCTTTTTTTTCTTTCGACCCTTAACCTTTGACAGGTTAAGAGTCGAAACCGCGACATGTAGGAATGCAATGTTTCCGATGACGACGTCATGGATAGGGCGAAGTGGAGGAAGAATGTGAGGAAGTCTGACCTCACCACCATGTGGGACCAATAGTCGGGAAGAGAGAGAGACCCTTAACCTTTGATAAGCTGGAACGTAGATCCAGACAAGACACAATAGATTTTCTATCGTGTTCCAGACATAACAGCCTCTTAATGATTTGTTTAGATAATGTCTAATAAATCAAGATCTATTCAAATAATGTCATTGCTTTTCAAACAATGCTAACACATTCCATAATTATGAAATGTAATTATCGAACTGAAATCCAATCTGTTTACTGCATTTTGATTGTTTACCGGTAGTAACAGGCATTTACCGGTTTTCTTTAGATAATCGCTTAAAAGAGAAAAAGCTTAAAAGATAAACATGGCAAGGAAACCTGAGTGGTGAGAAACACAGACAAATTTTGGGTAGAAACGCCGCCAAAATATTATTTATTTTGATGTGGGTTGAAACGCTGACATTTTTTTGTATGAAACAGTGAAAAATAATTTGTTGTGTGGTGCGAAACAGCGCTACATCCCTGTGGCGTAGTCAGCTCCGCATGTATTCACATTGTCTTTCTTGTGGATATGGCTGACTAGGTTGACGATGGTATAGGTAGTGGGCGAGCCTACTCCATCTAAATTATGTCTCAAACACTGTAGCGTTCCGTTCATGAGCATGGGTAAAAAGTCGCCCCCGACGCTGTATAAATAGTCTAGATTAGATGCAAAAGACTTAATTATAAAATCACCTATAAAATCTTGTATGTAATAAAAGATATTATCATGGTTTTGGCGACTGATAGTACCTATCAATCTATTATTTCCAGTTAAAGTTTTGACGAACCTAATTGCTCACAGAACTTCCACACTGTTTCTGTGGTCTTCCGTCCGAATTATCCCTTACCACTTATCTAGCCAGGCTAAACAAGACCTGTACATCTGCGTTCAGAGTGAACCAATCAGAACTTTGCTATGCATACGAACCGAGAGTACTCGCGGGACAAGTTTGGCACTTTGTCCCGAATCGGTCCGGTGGTGTTCAAGTCAGCAAGGTCTGGCGTGAGTCGGTTTGATTGTGGTTCTGATACTCCAATGGTATTGGACAAACTTGTTATGACGGGTGTAGCGTGGTGAGTTGGTGATGGATTAAGATGAACCAACGTGAATACACGTACTTCGAAGTCACCTACCACCATCATCTCTGTCGAGTATTATCAGAAACTAAGAATTACGCGTGGGCGTTTTTATTTTATTACTAGCCGTCGCCCGCGGCGTTACTTGCGTTCTAGACCGTTTAGAGTGCGACTTTTCAAAATTCCTTTCTTAGTGCACCTCAACACTATACAGGGTGTTACCAGACCACTTCCGAAAACGAAAGGGGGAGCTACAGCACACCAAAACCCAACCAAAAAAAAATCAGTTATCCTGAAAAATAATTATAGCCGGAGAAAACAATGTTTAAAGATTTGTATTTATTTCGCCAGCCCGCAATGTACGCATTCACGTAGGTAAGGTCGAGGCGTAGTACTATTATTTATTCTGTGTCGTAAGTGCCTACTAACGCAGGTAGGTACTAACGTAGGTCGCTCGCACGTCGCGTACTTGAATGACCCGCGATGAACTCTCAGCTGTTCATGCTGTAGTAGACGTAGTCTGCGTGCTGCGTGTACATTGCTGCTTTATTTATTTTATTTGTTTTTTTGCTTTTTTAAATGAGATAATTAAGTAGATATGTCTTATTATGTTGTACTGTGTGTATGTAACTAGAAAAAAAATTAAAAAGAGATAGTCAAGTCAATTTTTTTTTCGCGATTTTTTTCGCTTAATGTTTTCAGTATCATGGTCTGATTGGAACCTCCAAGTTTTCGGAAGTGGTCTGGTAACACCCTGTATAAGGAAATTACCCTCCAAATTTCATACCTCTAAGACTTATAGTTTAGGCTGTGCGTTGATTCTCTGTCAGCTTCAAAAGAGTTTTATATATATTGATGATGATGTTGGGTACCTAAGCGTTTGATAGCCAGCTTATCTGAGTATAGCTGCAGCACCTTACAAGGGTTTAGGAAGTGGGTTGCCATACTGCCAACTAGTGCCAACCACATGTCAAAAAACAAAGGGTTGGCATAATATTATACGTGTTCCAATGATCAATAGCTACAGTGTGTAAGTGATTAAACAACTAAAATAATGTTACAGAGAACCAATGACTCAAAAATATTTTATAGAAAAAAAAAAAAATTCAGCCCTCTTTACCTCAGGCCTAAGCCTCCCCACTCCGATTCTGGGCTATACTTTGACAGTCTGTCAAAAAATGGTCAAGTTTGTCCCGCTATCTTCTTTTACGTCTGCCGCGTATCTTTCTTGCTGGGTCAGAATGACTCAAAAAAGGTCAAAATGTCTCAAATTATCATTACTATTCTGTAATATAATCACGAAAATCACGACCTCTGTCCCATAAGTTTTTATGATACCCTTCTATTTAGGGGTTCCATCGTTATCATTATCATAAGTAAGGTGATAATCTTTGCCTGCTCTGCTCAATGAGTTTTTAAGCTCTTTTCTATTTGTTTATTTTTCTACCAACTTTAAAAAAAGGAGGAGGTCCTAAATTCAGCTGTCAGTTTTTTTTTGGGGTTTCTTACAATCGGTTTTCTGAACTCATTCTGCTTTTGAACGACTCTATTTTTCAAAGCTACTTCTTTCTGTTCGCTTGTACACTGGCCGATACTGACACCTACCACGATATCGCCATGACAGCGGCTTTAACACGAATGTCGTATGTATGTGAAATCTTCAGCTCTCCATCGATGTCGTGTATATATCGTATCAGTGGCTGTGTTGTGTCGTATCGTTGGCAGTGTGAACACAATCTAGTATCTACAACACAGGCGTCATGGCTCAGTCGGTAGTAGCTCTGCCTTCCGTGCTGTGGGTCGTGGGTTCGATCCCCACCAAGAACAAACATTTGTGTGTTGTAAACATAGATGTTTGTTCTGTGTCTGGGTGTTTCTATGTATTATAAGTATGTAATTTACAAACAAAAATGTGATTATGTATTTTATCAGCCATCTTGTTTTCATCGTACAAGCTTTGCTTAGTTTGGGGCTAGAAGGCGTTGTGTTAAGTGTCCGTGAATATTTATATATTCAGCAGCGCTAAAGAGAATTCTCTAGAACGTTTATGCCGAATCTACTCTCAATAGAAACTGTAACTCATCCGCGGTCCAATTAGCATTTCATACTTCAGCTACTTTTGTTAGCAAATTGCAAATTCTTGATTTATTACCCTCAAGAGGAAGTGTGCAAATGGAGTTGTTTGCCAACTTGCGAATTGCTGCAACTTGTGTGCTGCTGAAACCTGGGCTTCCAGAAAAACGGCACCTGTTACTGTCTGCAAGTTTGACTGTGATGCTCTACTGTTTTTTTTTCAACAGACTTTTGATTTTCTAGCTGTAATTTTCTATGTATTTCAAAACGTATTGTAGAAAAAAATCACGTGCTTGGATAGAATTGTGAAGGAGTTTAGTTTTTTCTGTACAATTTACGAATTATAACCAATATTGTAAAATGATTATTGTTTTTGAAAGAGAAAATTCGCTTAACTTTTATGTTTTTAGGTGACATTTTAATTTCATAGATGAAAACATTAAAATCCGTAAAGTCGTAGTCGCTACATTGTCATCAATAGAGTTTATGAACTCTGTCTGCATATCATTGGAACTATACATCTGTTTGAAACCTTGTAGATTACGGTTGTCATATCACGACCACGGCTTTAGAGAAACGTCAGTTTTACATGGGTTTAATTAAACGCTTGTTTGAGATTGCATTTTAGATCCTGACGTCTGAGAACCAGTGTCGGTGTAATAAAGTTGATAAATTGAGTTGCTTGTGGACTGGGGTTCAATTCTAACCCTGTTATTAAAAAAACTCAATGACGAGTCGGAATAGTTACACAATACACATTGAGTTGTTTCTTTCGATTGAACTATGTTTAGATTTAATAATAAAAATAAAAAAACTGATCCACTTCTTCTGATGCCGTCTGTACCTAGTGAACTTGTGGCTACTGTGATATTTCTGTTCACTGCGCTGTTTTTTAGGTTTACCATAAACATTTGCTGAATAAAAGCAACAACCTGATATCAATTGGTGTAATTACAGGCACATTAGACTTCAAGATCTTTACGTCTCAGAGTGATGGACGCAGTGCATTGCACGGCACGTCCTCATTGGACTTGCTCTGCGAGGTAATGCATTGTTATAGGCAGAAGTTACTACTTAACATCAGGTGAGCTATCGGCTTGTTCCATTACTTTTATCATAAAATAAAAAAAAATGTTTAAAATTATGTATGCTTACTATTTGTAACTATTTTTTTCTTTTTTAAATGCTTCTTATAACTTACTTTTGTATTATCTAATCTACTTACTTAACTGCTATTTCATATAGGTATTATGTTACTGTTATTACCTATCTACTTGTTATTTCTTGTCTGTGTGTGTTTCTTATTTCAAGCATCACTGAATTTTGTACGTTGGCGGCATTCATTTCCTTGAAATCTTTTATCACATCTAAATATTGATACTTTGTTAGATAGGATCATACGACGCCAGATAACAAAAAAACAACCAGAAACAACAAACAATAAATGAATTAAACAGAGAAATTGTTCTCAATTGGGTTAATTTAATAAAGATATCGCAAAGTTCGACAGGCACTGTCATAAACTTGGAACCGATCTAAAATGCAATTACCTGTACCTCTAGCACTCGTTTCTATAAGCCGTGTTGGGTGAGTGGGATTGCACCTCGACTTTCGATCCGAAGGTCGTGGGTTCAAATCCCGGCCATGCATCAATGGATTTTTCGTTCGGAAAATTTATATGCGCATTAACACGAGCTTTACGGTGAAAGAAAACATCGTGAGATGCACCACTTTGCATGGGTCAATTTAACCGCAAGTCGTATGCATGTCAGTGATTGAGCTATTTGAAATTCAAATTATTATTTCTAGTGACTCAATCATGATTCGTTAGAAACGAGTGCAATAATATAATAAGGCCTTAACATCTATTGAAGATAATTTATACAGCGTCAGGAGGCAACCTATGCCTACACTTAACGGGACACCGTAGTGCCTGGGACAATGTTCAGATGGAGTAGACCCAGCACCTATACCATCCTCTCAGCCCACTCAGCCATATCCACAGGAAAGACAAGGTCAATACGTGCGGAGCTGACTAAGCCGCGGGTTTCCTCACTATGTTTTCCTTCACTGTAAAGCTCGTGTTAATGCGCATATAAATTTTCCGAACTAGAAATCCATTGATGCACGGCCGGGATTTGAACCCACGACCTTCGGATCGAAAGTCGAGGTACAATCCCACTCAGCCAACACGGCTTTCATAATACCTACATAGTAACAGAAGAACTCGGAAATTTAAAAAACGTGTGCTTAAATCACTCAACAAAGGAACTAAACAAATTACAAGTGTTATATCGAGCGGGATAAGTGAAACACGTATCAAGTTTCCATCTGGCAGCTAAGCTTTCGTTTGCTAAAATGCTACGACCGTCATTTGACAACTAAGAGTGAGGCTCCACTTGTGCGTTGCATTACGTTTGCGTCGTAAATTACATTATTAGTGGAGCCTCAGTCTAACGCCTGACTGAAACGCAACTTGGATTAAAGCCATCTCTTACTAGCAAACAAGCTCGTATGAGTTAGTGGCCAACTCTGGTGACAGAGTTTTTAGGCCGCCTTAGGGCCTCCGTCGTGGCTTAACGACTGCTAGAGCCGGAACCGACAGTTTAACGTGCCCTCCGAAGCACGGAAGCGCTCAGATGTAAATGCTACTAACGGTCACCCATCCAGATAGTGACCGCACAGGACGTTGCTTAACTTAGATAATCAGCGAAGATTGGCTAACCAAGCCTAGCCACGAGCGCTTCACGAGATCTCTTACTAATGGGTAAGGTGAATAAGCAGCAAGATAACTTTAAGTGGCGTTTAAATTAATTAATTAATTTCAATGTATTTATTTAATGGCGCCCATTGTACAATTAATTTAAGTTTTCGTTTATTATTTTCTTGTAATTCCTAGGTTAAGGTGTGCAATAAAGTATTTTCTATCTATCTATCAAAATTTTCAGTAGGTAGGTTTTGTTACGTTGGTACCTATATTCATGAAATTTTATTTTTGCTATTGTGCATCTCAAAAAAAATATTTTTTATCTACCCAAGGCTATTTTTTAAGTCAAAACCTTTCGCTACATTATTATTATTTATTTATAACTCCATTATTATCATCGTTTTCCGAAAAAGTTACAAGCAAATCAAAACTGCGATCTAAAACCAGTTTTTTTACGGCTGTGAAAAGACGGTCGTAGATATTCAGAGTGTCACTCTCTAGCGCTCAACTTGCAACACTCTAGTAATTGTTTTATTGTCTGTGCGCAGGGTGGCCATGGTTTTTGAAAACTTTGCAACACTGTGTTAATAATTAAAGGTGCGTATTTTCGTTATTGATTTAACCATTAAAATAGGGGCACAAAAACGCACGAACAGAACTCATAGCGCATTATGATGTTTGAGTAGAGATTTTAATAGAAAATTGACAGAGATCTATAATGGCTCAGATTATGGCCTAGATTTAGATTTGAGTATTTTCTCAGTATAGTAGCCTTAGAATACTGAAGTCCAGTATTCTCAGACTGACGTGGAGACCCTAGCACTCAAGTGAGCGAGGTTAACAGTTTGCTGGGTGGCTAGTATTTCAGCATCATGCCCGGTTCACTTCTCCCAAAGTTTTATATTCTTGCAAAACCGTGAGTGTTAATAAACTGGCTTTTTTGTCCACAGATAAAAAAAGACTAAACTGAAAAGTATTTTTAATTTTTATAAGACATCGTCAGACTCGTCTGTAAAAATGAAATAAATACTTCAACGGGCTTATATTATTATACTCATTTTAAACTATCAAAATGTTATTGATTTTTTGTGATCTTTTCTCTGTTTCACATATTTTGAATCCTCAAAGCACCCAAAATTTTACCTCAATTTTTTTGGCTCGAACCTTTACTAAAATAAAAATGAAAAATACACCAAAATGGCGGCCATACTAATGCTAAAGTGGCGTAAAATCACTCGTATTAGTGTATTGTTATTACGGCCGGAATACAGCTGTAGCCACATCTTGAAGGTTTCACTTTCCTTTCCTTCTCCTCCTGCTAATGTTTGTAACTGTGAGCGTATGTTGTCTGTTATTACGCCTCTGTTTCTTTTCCTGTCTCCTGATTCGAGAGTACACGATCCGGCTTTACGACATATTAAGTTGTACAGTCAAGAGAAAAATCCGAAACATTCTATAAATACCGAAATATTGTGGAACCGTGAATTAAAATACCGCGGATAATGAATTTATTATACCTAAATGCTGAGGGGGTATATTCATATTGGTCTTCTCAAGCTGAGCTAACTAAAATGATTGGTAAATTTGTTGTCATCTCGTTTCGTTGTCATGCAAGTGACAATGATAGGGACGAGTTTCGTCATTTTTTGAAACGACACATAGCACTTTTATTTTAATAGTTTTTCTTGTGTTATTGTGAGTATTGTTTTTTAATTTTGGTGGAGTTTTAACCAATAATACTTAGGTCGTAACATAATGTGTGAGCCATTGGAATAAATGTGTGTAAAGTGGTTTTTCTGAATGTGAAAATTCGTGTTAGGTTTTGAAGAGAAAATCCACCATTTTCTTTTCAAAACAAATGACAGCCGACTTGACAAATGACTTGACTTGACGTAAATTATTACAATTCTATCACTTGACATTGGCAAAATGTCTGTCAAAATGACGGACAGAGGCCACTAATGAAGAGAAGAAGAAGAAGACAATGATAGGGTATTATTTAAAGCCGCGCTAAAATGACAGTTGAGTATGAATTAGGGTTAGTATTTCGACGTTTTATTTTTTACCAACCGGAGATTATCAGAATGGTGAGAGCCAGAAAAAAATACAAATACGTTTATTTACTTAGAGAAGTTTACATTATTGATTAAAATTACCAATGGATTACAAAAAAGAAGTAAACGTTTTAAAATTTCAAAGAACGTAAATTTTCACAGTCAATGAGTACAAATTCCTATTCGACAATATTATTCTTACGTACGAAATAGCGTTCCCGCGACATTCAACGGTTATCTAAACTTGGCAGCGTTTCAAAACTAATTTTAGTGTTAGTTTTATTACTATTTTCACTTTATACCAAGTTTTAAGCCGATTATACGACATATTATAAAAATGTACAGTTTCAGAGTTAATACAATCAATGACTACTCTAGATTAGACTACTTATTGAACAGTAGCAGGTAGACATCTAGAAGCATTCCACTTTTGCGGACCAAAAGATGCGCAAATGCGCACTAAGAACTTCCGCACCTACGCTATTCCACTTTTGTGCACCAATCGTTTTTAAGCTAATAATAATAAGGAATAGCTTTAAATATTAAAACTATGCCAGTTTTGCGCACCAAGGACAAAGTAGCCTCTAGTGATGGACTATGAAACTATCGCTAGAGAATGAAAAACATCAAAAATCGCTAAGAATTTTAATCGGTTGCGTAATTGGTAACGCAGGGGAAGGTCGCGGGTTCAAATTCCGCTTGACTCATAATTTTCGGTGCTAAGTCTTCGTGATTTTTCTCAGTACAGATATCACTCATTAGAAACGTCAAAAATGTATTATTTTATTTTATTTGGCCTCATAATTTATCGTTGAGACTATTTGGTTATCGAATTTTTTTATTGACTTTTTTTAGCTTTTAAGATTTTTTTTTAAATAATTTTACGTAGAAGTCCTCTCTAGAGGCTTTAAAATGTCTACTTTAGAGGTGCAGATCTAATTTATCATAACTCTACTAAACTAGCAGTAACTCTTAGTTGAAAAATGATTTAGCTACGCGAATATAATTACAATTTATCGCCATTACATCTTCGTAGAGCTATCTATCAAATACCTACTCTATTACTCACGTTCTAACTATTAATAACATGCAAAGGTGAGCGCTTTTGATCTTTCGACGTACTGCATCTTAAAATACACTTGCACCGGTGAGCATACCTCACAGGTGAAAGGTTACATGCAGAGTTGTATCTTATTCAGCCGTGATAGATTGTGATTTTGCTTGGCAGTGCAGGTAGGAAGAGTTGTGTGCCAATAATGAGTCATTACATTGGGTAACGCCCTAATCATTATTGCAATGGAAAATTGTGTTTTTGTTGTATAAACTCAGGTGTAAGGTTATTGCTACTTTAAATAAAATTGCTGGGCATTTCCGTTCTGCGTCCCGAAGAAAATTGGTTAAAATAATAAATAAATAAATAAAATAATAAATATTCACGGACACTTAACACAACGCCTTCTAGTCCCAAACTAAGCAAAGCTTGTACGATGGAAACTAGATGGCTGATAGAATACATACATACATTTTTTTTTGTAAATACATACTTATAATACATAGAAACACCCAGACACAGAACAAACCTCTATGTTTACAACACACAAATGTTTGTTCTCGGTGGGGATCGAACCCACGACCCACAGCACGGAAGGCAGAGCTACTACCGACTGAGCCATGACGCCTGTAAGAAAATTTTTGTAGAATACGGATGTAAGTATTAAGTTTTGACCTACTGTATACATAACATATTAATATAACTCTGATTGTCCGATATATAAAATTACTTTAATGCCGCATGGAAAAAAGTCTATAGGTACTGAACTAAAGTATTCCTAATAAAAAATTGCATTTACAAGTTTAGTAGTTTTTCATTTATTAGTAAAGCGAGCGCAAAGCACAAGTGAAATATAAAAATCTTTCATGTACGTATCCACCTTGCCAGTCATGTGGAATTTCTACCACATAAAGCCAAGGCACCAGACAGTGTCTAATGAAACCACTTCTTCCGAAAACAAAGAAGAGAGCAAAATCAAACCTAAGTTTAAGATAAATATAAAGCTTATGGTACGTTTTTTGTTTATTGATTTCTTTATTTGTAAAGGACAATTAAGCTTAAACATTTTTTGTAGCTTTAATAGATCATGTGTGGTAAATGTAGTTTTTTTTAGTTTTTGTTTTGATTGATTGTCAGTGTTTTTTTTTTTTTTTTTATATGATAAACGTATTGGAACAAGCGGATAGCCCACCTGATGTTAAGTAGCAACTTCTGCCTATAACAATGCGTTACCTTACAGAACAAGTCCAATGAGGAAACAATTAATAGATATTGAAACCAAAACACACAAACAGTCCAAGAAAAACACAATAAATCTTACCTTTTAACCGAAACGAGGAAGTGCCCCTAGGATTCTCACGTCCACAGCAATTTTTCTTTAGGGCGGCGCACCTGTCGACAAAAAAAGTCATCAGTTGGCCATGTCTGGGTGAGGGATTACTTTGGGAAGGTTTCAGGGTCGTATGACCCACCCCTAGTACTTAGCCAACCCTGATACTTAGACCAACCTGCGTCAACTCTCCTGGCTGGGACTAACATAACGTGCCATACGAAACACGAAAGCGACTGAGAAAATCTAGTTGTATTTTCAGTTGAGTCTTGTTCCGGGAACTTGTCTCTTTTTTTTGGTCTGGTCACCAAACTGGTGAACGCAGTTATTAAGCAACGCTTAATCGGAACAAGTGGCTACATCATGAGACATTCCGGTGTATATAGATATAGACATATATAGGCAGGCATTTATTTGCTTATAAAGTAACACACAAAATACACCTGTAGCACCACAGCGCGCGGCCGCTAGTGTGCCGGCGCCCACACGCCCCGCTCCTATAACCGGCCTACGCACACATAGACGCCAGCCCCGCCGCTCGCCTATATAAAGCCGGCCGTGCGGGCCAAGCATTCAGTCTGCGTATGCGCTCCGCCCCGTATCCAGCATTGGAAAGGTGGCTCAGCTCTCAGACGCTCCCCGCACCCCTCACGCTCCCTCACGAACGCACAGTTCGCATCCTTACGACCGTTTCGTCTCACGTCCTGTGTAACGAACGTATCGCCGGGAACGACTGCCTAGTGATTAAATAGGAAGATTCAGTTTGCTACAAACTGGCGCCCAACGTGGGGCCCGAAAACAGGCTAGCCCGAAACCGAGATTTAAAAGAGGGAGAAGAGAAGAAGAAGAAGCCTTTCAAACGTTAAAAACGTTGTTAACCTCAGCCCCATACTCCGCCAAGCTGATGAAACCAAAGCCTACATCCTCAAGACAGACGCAAGCAACTACGCACTTAGGAGCTGTTCTGGTCCAGGGGGAGGGAGCCGATGAACATCCTGTGGAACTTGCTAGTAGACTGTTGAATCCTGCAGAAAGGAACTACTCCACCACAGAGAGAGAGGCGCTCGCTGTAGTTTGGGCAATTAGCAAATTCAGAGGCTACATAGAAGGCCTACCAGTTACCGTGATAACTGATCACCAAGCCTTGAAATGGTTAATGGCACTGCGGTCTCCAACAGGACGGTTAGCAAGATGGGCGCTGCAAATACAAGCTTTCGACGTGATGGCCCTCACGTCATCCAAAAAACGTCATGGTGTCTCCTCTTATGTGATTTCAGATCCCAGCACACCAGACAAAGCCCTTGGGGTATATCACACGTCTGCCTTGACTCCTTATCAAGGTGGCGCGAGCCCGCTTCCCCTGCCTGTACGCCCGTTGAAGAAACGAGGGCGTCCGCCTAAACCCAGGCTTGCTTCTGTGGCATCCTCGCAGCCCGCTCGCGGTCGTGGGCGACCCAGGAAAACTGCAACCCGGAGCAACCAGCCTGACTGTCTACTCGTCGGGACGTCTTCGTATCCAGAGGGGGAGACTGTAGCACCACAGCGCGCGGCCGCTAGTGTGCCGGCGCCCACACGCCCCGCTCCTATAACCGGCCTACGCACACATAGACGCCAGCCCCGCCGCTCGCCTATATAAAGCCGGCCGTACGGGCCAAGCATCCAGTCTGCGTATGCGCTCCGCCCCGTATCCAGCACTGGAAAGGTGGCTCAGCTCTCAGACGCTCCCCGCACCCCTCACGCTCCCCTCACGAACAGTTCGCATCCTTACGACCGTTTCGTCTCACGTCCTGTGTAACGAACGTATCGCCGGGAACGACTGCCTAGTGATTAAATAGGAAGATTCAGTTTGCTACACACCTACAGAACTAAACTAACAACACTACAAAGAAATAAAAATATATTGTGTATCTATGCTTTGCTTGCTAACTGTGCTTTGTTATGTCATTTTTAATAGGTACCAAAAAATTTTAATAAATGTGAAAGCCAGGTTTAGATTACAGTTGTAACAATCAAACTCCATTATTTATAATATAATACAGTTCTATACATAAATAATTAATTAATGTTTCAGAACAATCTTAAATAGTAAGATATCTTTGGATTTCTTTAATTATTTCTAAAACCTAGATATTGGAAGAAATACATTAGGACTTGTACTATATTCTGTGGTTTTAGTGGTAGATCGTAGATTATTGTATCAGAATTCAAACCCACGGCCACGACTTTAAAATAAGTAGGTCACTACTACGCCACATGTGATGATATTTTTAAATCTCTGTAGTCAATGTCAATCGCATACTTTACATTTCTACAAACATGAATGTATTTCGTTTGGTATTTCTGATATCAAGACTGATTTTCAAAACATTTTCAGTCATTTTTTAATACGTTTTTATACATAATGTAGGTACTATTAAAAGATAGTATGGCTAAATTTAATATTAATATATAACATAATATAAAATGTCGATTTAGTTTATGAATCACTAAAACATAGTGGAACAAAATCTTATACTAAGCATACAGCGCGTGGGCACTCTCCAATTTCACTCAAACATACACTCAGCAACATTTCAAATTCACTAAAACTCACTACTACTAAAATTACACAAAACTAGTTCACTAAAATTGGTTCACGGAATCATTCGAAAATTAAAATTTTAATCTTTCAAATTTCTGACGTCTGTCAGTTGTTTATTTTTCTAAAGCCCTTGCAGGGATTGCGATTGCCAATTTTAGCAAACTTTCTAAATAGTAGACTTACAGCGGTGCGCGCGCCTAACAAAACGATACTGAATCTATTTAGCCTAACGTCATTATTCGTTCGCTGAAGTCTAAAAAAAGCTGAGACACTCATTCGGTTGGAGTAGGTAAATAGGTACGTCGACGTCACACATTTTTATAAGTGGCCAGTGTCATTGAGTTGCTTTCGTTTTAGAATTGGAAACTTTTACGCGCATATAGGTTATTTGCGTGGGAAATTGTGCAATTCACGTCTCAAATAATACGAGTGGTTAAGTATTTTTGTTGACAGTGAACTTCGCACACAAAATATCTAATGATTATCTTCTTTAATCGTTTGAAATTCACTTTTCTATGTAGAGTTGGTTGCACTTGCGAAGCAAACAAAAAACGAAAAAGATTTAGAAAGAACATAAACCTTTTTTCTCGAAACTTTTCTAAATCACCAGTAATGTACCACCTTTCCAATTCTCTCATTCCACTTTCAAATAAATGAAATTCGACAATTCCGATTTTCTTCAGACACTGGCCACAAGACTTTACAAAATAAAATAAACATTTAGGTACGTTCCGGCGCGTAAAGTTTCCGAACGAAACACAGAAGTGTTCAGTGACAGTTGCATTAAATCTACTCGAAGGTAACAGGAGTGTATCCGGTCTGGCGCTGGCGTGAGGTAATATTGGATCAATAAAAATAATAGCTAGGTTAGAATGAATATAACAACTTGTTATTTAAAGGTACGTACGTTTACGATTTTCAAATTATTTATAGATTATATAACATTTAAAAAGAAAAAAATACTAAAATAAGTTTTGGTCAGAATTTGTTTGGATCAAAATGATATTTTGCTGTATCTTTGCATTTATATTCTCGAAAACTTGAAGGTTTGCGAAGGGAATTATATTCAACAATTTTGAAATGTGCGAGCAAGTTTGGTAATGAGTGATACCGTCAAATAACACGTATTATGGCAACTAATATGTGACAGTTTTTTATTTATTATGTAACCAAAATCATAGCCTACAATAATGACTTTTGTACAACGCTGCGTTTGTTTTTTCATATTACATTTTATCAGAAAGAAATCGTTAAGATAGGTTGCTTGGTGATCTCTTTCGACACAAAGATTAATAGCTTTTGACAGACAAATTAATCTTCCGAAAATTCATTACAGCGCTTCCTATCATCAATATATATAAAACTCTTTTGAAGCTGACATAGAATCAACGCACAGCCTAAACTATAAGCCCTAGAGGTATGAAATTTGGAGGGTAGTATACTTATATAGAGTAGGGGTGCACTAAGAAAGGAATTTTGAAAAGTCACGGCATTGGGACGGCTGGTAACACATAAAAACTGAGTGCTTTCTTATATTGAAGCTAATTTGCGGAACGATATAGAATTAATAATACTTTTGTATTTTCATGCAAAAAATATTCATAACGTTTCAAATTATAATGGGTTAATCCCAGATAACGTACATTAGACATGCTACATTAAACTACGTTTGACTTTAGTACCCATAGCATCAGTTTTTGGCGTCGACGACCTATGTAACCTAAGTTTTAAAATCATGATGAGCCCTTAGCACTTGCCATGGTTTGACAGCTCTGTAAGAATTGTGATATAATACTAACATCGGACTAATGCTTTTGAAAGTACCAAATCTAAAAATATGACCGTGATATAAATTCCGAAAATTCGCGTGTTACACTGCGGCACAAAAACACTCTGACTGTGGAGAACTGCCCTGCTGCTACGCAATGTAAATGTAACTTAATACTAGGCTTCACCTGTACCCTAGAAGCGCTCGTGGCTTGCTTAGTCAATCTTCAACGGTTATCTAAGTTGAGCGACGTTCTGCGCGGTCACTATTTCGATGGGTGACCGTTAATGGCATTTACATCTGAGCGCTTCCGTGCTTCGGAGGGCACGTTAAACTGTCGGTCCCGGCTGTAGCAGTCGTTAAGCCATGACGAAGGTCCTAAAGCGGCCTACAAGCTCCGTCCACAGATTTGGCCAATAACTCATACGAGCTTGCTTGCTTGCCCGTACTTATACAAGTGTAAATCCCTTGATCGCGTTTCCATTAAGATAAAAACTAGTGCTTACGTCACAGAATACAAGTTGGATGATGGATGGCACCAGAGATGTGTTGGATAACATTGATCGGAGTAACTTTTATTAAAAGCCATTCAGTGCTAGTTTAGAGAGTAAAGTTTCTTTACAGAGTTTCACAGAGTTTTAGGGTCAGTTTATAGTTTAAGGTAGAGACAGTTTTCGGCCTTGGTCATATATCTTCTTCTTCTAAATTAAAACTCTTTTGAAGCTGACTGACAATCAACGCACAGCTCAAACTATAAGTCCTAGAGGTATGAAATTCGGAAGGTATAGTATACTTATAGTGTAGGGGTGCACTAAGAAAGGAATTTTGAAAAGTCACACCCGAAGACCCTTGGAACTTGGTACATAAATTCCTCAAATAATTTGACGCGATAGTGATTATAAAAATTCAGGATTTTAAAAATATTCTTTTAAAATTAGTTACATAATGTAGTAACAACCAGACGTAGAACAAACACCGATGTATACCTTAAATAAATATTTGTTCTCAGTGGGGATCGAACCCACGACTGCACAACACGGTAGGTCAAGCAGCTACTGTACTAATCAACCTAGATTGTTAATAAACATTCAATTTGAATATTTCAAAGTAAAATAAATTGAGTTCTTTAAAAAACTTGAACACTGAAATTAACGCATTAAAAATCATTGATCTCTAAATATAAGAGTATTTTAGAAACAAAAAAAAACCCAAATCACTCAAATTCCCGACCCATTTAATTTTGAGAGCGTAACCGTTGTAAAACTTAATTTAAAACAAAAAAAAACTGAAAATCGTTGTGTTACTTTCGAATTCAAATCACATTGCGTTGTGATATGGTGATACTCCAAAACTGCGTTGGCTTTACGAAGCAATGTAACTAGTGTATGAGTACGGTCACGACTGTTAATTTTATTAATGCGGGTCAGTATTAAAGTATTTGTGACATAAAATAGCGAAGGTGGGATGTTTACGAGTATGAGCGCCCTTAACCTGGCGCTGACAGAAATAGATCCACTTGCCAGCCACTGTCTATAAATGTCTGAATATCTTTTATATTTCTAGATCATTTTTTGCTGCGCAGTTCGTAAATATGTCATAATCTAAATGTAGTAATGCTGTCGCTGAACATTATGATAAACATTGATTACTGCAGTATCCAGACCTATACCTATCACAAAAAAAAACTGTAAAAATATTAAAATAAATGAAAATTAAAAAAAACACTGAGTCAAAAGTAGGTACCTACTTATTAATAGCGCTAGTACAAATCTACCAGTCAGAATTTTTTTTCTGTTTTTGATGACATTCTACCTACCAAAGTGACCCTTTTTATAACGATATATTCCCTTTTTTTTCTAGTATCTATTTTATTATTTACATGAAAACCTGTACCCTCAAGTCAGTCCTGGATTTTTCTATTAGTTTCTATGGGCGGCAACGTCCTAGGGGCAGCAGATTTCGGAGGACCCTCACTCAATTTCAGAGGATAAAAGTCAAACAAGTTCACTGGTTTTCTCATGGTTTTTTATTGAAAATTATCAATCCTAGTTATGTAATTTATTGTACCCATTTTATCTATATTATTATTTTAAAAAGGTACATGGGGCGCCGGAAATATAATAATAATAGTTTATTCAGAGCAATGTACAGTATGCATAAGGTACAAATTAAAACGAAGAGACTGCAAAAGTTATAAAAACTGAGTAGCAGCCTCAACGCCCATCTCCAAGGAACCAATGATGGTTTGTTCAGATACAGAAAGAACAAATGAAAAAATAACTAGAATCTAAAAACAAAAACTAATAAAATAAAATAAAATAAAGTGGCCTAGACTTAAAAAATATACCTGCTGACAGTGGATATCACAACAGCCCCTGTATCGCAGGCTCTGAACTGCGTTCGCTGCCCAGCATAACGTCAAGTGACGTGGCTACATACGAGTATATACAAAAACAAGAAGCTTTTGACGGCAAAAAACGCGCTGAAACGCGCTAATGTCACTATTTAGTCATAGAATACCAATGATTTAGTATGAAAACAGTTCAGAAAATAACGATACCCCCAGAGTACCTACCCGTCAGTTCCTCTGTCACAAAATACTTCTGAAAACGACATGAGATCAGAAAGGATAGACACCTTTTTACTGGGGTTAAACGCCGCGTGTGAAAATAGGTCAAGTGTAAACCTGTCGTATTTACAAGAGCAAAATTTAATTCTACGGGTAGATTTTATCCCTTGAATACAAGGGTTACTTTCACACTGCTTTCAACGGACTTCAAAGAAGGAAGGAGGTTTTCTATTCGGTTGTATTTTAGGTATATTGTCAGTAGTAAGTCTTTTTGTGAAAGAACTCGTCCGGGGAAGAAGATATTAAAAACTTGCTTGTATACACACAAATGAGAAATTACATATTATAGATGAAATAATAATATGAAAAAAATTGACCCGAGGGCTGGTGATTATCTATAGGCCAGCGTATCAGCATCGCTATTCAGCGCGGCAATGCATCCAGTGTCATGGGCACGCTTCCGATTGCTACTGATTTAAACCAGTTGAGCTATCTATAAATTGTTTGCAACGGTTTGTAGATAGCTCAACTGTTTCATGTGTATTTTGTAAATATTGTAAATATACTGTATTAGTAGTAATTTACGTTGTAAATAAAAAAAATATTAAAATAAGTAAGTCGAATAATATAAGTGGTCTTATCGCGAAGTACTAGCGCCGTATTTATTTCGAAGTATTCCATTGGCGGCAATCAGTCATGTGTTCCAGTTTAAAGGTTAACACAGGTGTCGGTAAAAAAAAATAGGCACAGCTACATGAGACTCAGAGTGGTAGTGCAATTGCTATAAGTACCTAGTTCCATCGAGGAATTCCACTTTCCGCACCAAAAACTTCCACACCTACGCTATGCCACTTTTGCGCACTCATCGATTTTTAGCCTCGTGCGCAAAGGTGGCATAATCGTAATATTAAAAAATTACTAATTCTCCTTTTTTTTAAAGCTAGCTCAAGTGATGAATTCGAGATACAAAATGAGCTTTTTCCTTTTCATCTTTTGTCTTATAAATCTAAATTCACATAGAACTAGAAATTTCAATAAGGAGTCGCAAATGCCAACATAGTCAAGTGAGGTAATGTGTGTACATTGCCACTTCAGCTCTATACGACTACCGAAGCACCTGATCTAAACCTTAGGAACGGAAGAATAAAGACCATAATGCGGTGATGGTGATGGTATGTCCACAAATTGCTTGTCAAAAAGGTCGTTTCTCAAGGATAGACTGTATTGATGTTAGTAATGGTTTCTAAGACTAGATCGAGTTTAAGGTGTTTCAATGGCTTTTAGAGATAGATTCATATTGACTGTTTTGTTATAAAAGCCTAGTAGATATCGGAATGGATGTCATATTTTATTCATTACAAATTTTACAAATCTTCAATATATCATATATCATCATCAATATATATAAAACTCTTTTGAAGCTGACATAGAATCAACGCACAGCCTAAACTATAAGTCCTAGAGGTATGAAATTTGGAGGGTAGTATCCTTATATAGTGTAGGGGTGCACTAAGAAAGGAATTTTGAAACGTCATACTCTAACGCGAGCTACGCCGCGGGAGATGGCTAGTCATCAATCATCATCATCATCATCAATATATATAAAACTCTTTTGAAGCTGACATAGAATCAACGCACAGCCTAAACTACAAGTCCTAGAGGTATGAAATTTGGAGGGTAGGTTCCTTATATAGTGTAGGGGCGCACTAAGAAAGGAATTTTGAAAAATCACACTCTAACGCGAGCAACGCCGCGGGAGACGGCTAGTATTTATTATATAAAACTCTTTTGAAGCTGACAGAGAATCAATGCACAGCCTAAACTATGAGTCCTAGAGGTATAAAATTTGGAGGGTAGTATCCTTATATAGTGTAGGGGTGCACTAAGAAAGGAATTTTGAAAAGTCACACTATAACGCGAGCAATGCCGCGGGAGACGGCTAGTTGTATAATAAGTGCCTAAAGTGTGCTTACTGGTATAAAAAAATCGTACCTAATGTCACTCTAATGTCGTTAGTTATTTTTTTTATTTTCCTATTTAATTAAAAAGAGTACTTTAACAACAGCGTGTTTTTTTTTCGATGTTTTCCAACTTATTTACAATGTTAAATCTCTGTAGGTACTTTAGATAGTGATGTTTCAAATTGAAATCGTTGCTTTACCATTTTCATCATCATCATGAATCTATATCAGTCCATTACTGGTACGTCTGCTGGAAGTTTGTCATTTTGTTTACTAGTTTTCTCATCGTATGTTTTTGTTTTCTTCCGAAAACCACGGATAGAAAAAAAAAAAGGTTTCAGAGCTGACTGAATTCCTGGTACCATTCGATCCATTTTAGATATTCAGCGAGCATTGTTCATACACTAAAGTGGTTTATTTTTTATTTCAGTCGTGAAGTTAAAAGTTGCCCAAAAATGGAAAATTCTAGCACGTTGGCGGGTTTTTCATGGTATTTCTGAAACTGTATAATGTAAAAATAAATACTCACAAAAAAAGAAGAAATATAGGTATACTTACCCCTTTATTCATATTCAACTGTCATTTTAGCGCAGCTTTGAAAAATACTCTATCATTGTCACTTGCATGACAACGAAGAGAGATGACAGTAGATTTAGCAATAAGTTAGCTCAGCTTTAGAAGACCAATATGAATATACCCCTTAGTTTATTTTTAGTTACAGAAAAGGTGCATCTTCCTTTAAATTTTTAACTACAAATAAAGTGAAAAAGTTGACTCTGATGAACAATATGAAATTGCTTTCTAAACTACAACTTTTTCACGGTATTTTTATTCTACTTATTTTCTAGCCTAGTTCAAGAGTTTCTCAAATCACGTCTGCCTTTTATACAAGCCATTGTTACTCATATCTTGAAGGCTGACAAGTGCCCTTTACCCATTACATTCCAAACTTTTTTTTTTTTTATGATATAGGTAAAGGAACAAGCTGATAGCTCACCTGATGTTAAGTAGTAACTTCTGCCTATAACAATGCATTACCTCACAGAGCAAGTCCAATGAGGACGTGCCCTGTAAGGCAATGCACTGCGTCCATCACTCTGAGACGTAAAGATGTTGAAGTCTCATGTGCCTGTAATTACACCGGCGCCCTTACCCTTCAAACCGGAACACAGCAATGCGAGCATCGCTGCTTGGCGGCATAAATAGGTACGGTAACTTCAGTGCAATCAAGGTTCTTTAATAAAGAAAGAGGGATTATTACTTCGATAAAAAACGACGCCTTTTGTTGTATAAGAAGTAAGAGTATGGAGAGACCAAGACTTAAAAAAATTCCCTCGGAGTTGACACATAGTACCGCGCGGTATAGGCTTAAAAAAGGCTTCCATTTTTCTGTATGTAAAAAAAAACATGTAGAAATCGAGTTATTCCCGAAAAACTTTTTTCTGTTTATCGCTATTTTACTTCGCATCCCAAAAGTTGACAGAGATGGCATGTATTGCGTTGGAAATGGGATTTAATGAGCTTCATTTCTGTCAGTGTAACTACTTATTCTAAGCTTACATATTATACTTATTAATAACAGGATATGGGCCCATGATTTTTACATAAAAGCTAAATGTCAAACGTCAAAATAAGTTCAAAGCCCGTTTCTAGGTATTTCTTTACGGAGAGTTCAATAAAATTCAACTTGAGAGGTAAAAAGGGCTCAGGAGAGCAAGGTAAGTTCACGTTAAGTGCAAAATTATGCTTTTTTTAAATAGTATACCTACTTAAGCACGTTAACTTTATGGATGTGTTAGAAATCCACCAATAGGGATAGTTTGAATAATAGGAAACGATTCGTATTGGTGGATGTCAAAGACATTCTCAGCAACGTAGCTTAGCTTAGCTCGGGTGGAAAAGCACCCGCGTCAAACTACATCAGAAGGCAAGACGTCGCGTCGTGTAGCTACGGAGAGAAAATTAATATTTTTTTGAAAAGCAAGTATTTTTAAGAGCTTTTTCGTTACAATATGCTTTTTCTTAAAAGCTATTTCAGTTATAACTAAAGCAAAACGGTATAAAAGTTATAAACGAAAACAGCTTATGAAGAGAAAAATAACTAAAGACCCCTTTTTTGACAGCATGCTTTTTAAAAGAATATTTATTTTCATGTCACTACGGACACGACAACAACGTCTTGTCGTCAGGTGTGCGCCGAAGCTAAGTTCTGTTAAGTCTGGCTGGTTTTACGACTGGTAAAATTGTCTTTATTTTTGTCTTAACTTAGAATATATACTACTTATCTAGACAGGTGTTTAAATAAGTAGTATCTTCATAAAATACCTCACTCAAAGAAATACCTTATAAAAACACATAAAACCAAAATAGGATAAGGCTATAAGCACTGCGAGTAGAAAATATTATTGTACTTTTTTGTAATGTTTTTGCTAATTTTCATAAAAAAAATATGCCGTGTCTAAAGAATAAATGCTACTTTTTGGGTCCAGCCACTTAACCAATGCTCCACGGAAATCGCTACAGAATTAAGCCATTTCACTAGCTTCATTTCAAAATTATAATTTCAACTTTGGACGATTGGGATCTACCCGCGGATACTAATCCGAAACAAAATGGCCGCCTCTCCTGTCCACTGTTTGCCAGATAGAAACTTGTATTAGATCCACGGAATTCAAAAAATATAGAACTGTTCAAAAAAACTAGTCAAAATAGATCAAGGTGTACGTCAAAATGCTTTTTTTTTAATATTCAATAAAATCTCGCTGATTACTTTGTCATAAGGTTTTATAGTACATATTATGTATGACTACATTTTTTTATTGAATGAGTTGGAGCTAGTTCGTCCCAAGATTGTTTGTCATAAATAATCAGATATTTTATAGTATGCTTTGAAAATAAGTCTTCGTTTTATTACGTTGACTTGACTTGACTTCTTGGTTTGTGGCTTTTGTGGCTAGTTTTTATTACGTTATTGAACTTGCCAATCGACAACTGACACTCATCACTTGGGATATTGTTATGTTTACATTTGAAAGATTAATTAACTTCAGTGAGCGTAGTGGTGGGAACAGCGAGTTTGTTTTTGCCGTACCTAGTAACTAAAGACCATTTCTACCTCGTATTAATCCTCTGTTTTGAAATCGGTTTAAAGTCTCTCAAATCCGGGACTAGTGCGGACTATACGTGAATTTTGCATTTGCACGTTTTCAGCATTCGCCCAAATAAAATATAAAATCTCACGCTTACGTACAGGGGCCTTATGCTCACATCGATAGAAATCACAATTACGTCAAAAACTCGATTCTCCAGTAGGTGAAACGAGTTTTCAGCCGAAATATGACGTCATCTATATTAGATTAAAATCTCTACCGAATTGATTATAAGGCCCCAGTTTTGTATTTCTGTAATCCGGTGAACGGTAAATTACATTCGTAATAATAGTGTCAGCAGGTCCACGGTGGACTAGCCACTGCGTCAAAAACTGTTGATTTTCTGGAACAAAAAGTAGCCTGGGTAATCCAGGTTACAAACTATGGATACTCCAAGTTTCATCCAAATCGGACCAGTAGTTCCAGCTTGATTGAAACACAAACATCTAAAACTTTGACATTTATATTATTAGTGGGATTTCTTGGCGGTTACTGGTTTTCAGAAAACCAAAGCTTTCGTTTCAAATGTGAATAGCTTTTTAAGCTTTGAAACGCTTCATCAGATTCTAAGTAATTGAGTTTTTTACATCGATAGAGTAGGTTTATCGACCAATCAGCATAAAAAATAAAAAGTCTTTTGAGTGCATTTGTATGCAACAGTTTCTACTTTATTTATGAAAACGTCAAAGGGTATTAATATGTACTAAAAGTTTTATTGATTCTTAATTGAGCATACCTATATTAAAAAAAAATCAGATGTGAAATTCCGAGTGAAAATAATGGCTCTCTCTATTTTTGCTAAAACTTTATTGAAGCCTTCATCTACATAATAATTATAAAAGTAAATAAATAATCCGCATACGTACTATTCGCTGGTGGTTTAATTCGCATGGTACTTTGATTAACACTCCACATTTCAACATTTAACATTGAAACTTTTGTATTTATTATCGTATTGTAAGATATTCCTAGCAAGGAACGAGAAGACCAGCGGGCCTAGGATGCGCACGCGAGACATTTGTCATGTCGTTCTGTCAAAATGAAAGCATTTTGCACCAGTTTTTGAACTTTTGCATTATCTGTGGTAATGGTGTCGACAAAACGCGCCGTCTCATTGTACAATTTTGACACTTCTTAGTCTTCTTCTTCTCTTCAATAATGGCATGTGTCCGTCATTTCGACAGACACTTCTTAGTCATCGTACCTCTCTGAGGACGAGATAATAGTCATGCAGAAATGTCAAAAGTTGAAGATTCAAAGGCGCGGTTTCTCGAAAACATTACCACAGATAATGCAATAGTTCCTAAACTGGTGCAAAATGCTTACATTTTGACAGAACGACATGAGAAACATCTCGCCTGCGCATCCTAGGCCAGCTGGTAGACCAAACACTAAATGGGCAGACGATATACAAAAGGGATCAGATACCACACAATGGCTAGATCTTGCTCTGGACCGAGACAGCTGGAAAAAACTGGAGGAGGCCTATACCCAAGAGGGGCCCTAACTAATTTTTAGTTTTTAATTATTATTATTATTATTAAGAGCCCGTAGTGTCCCAGTTCAGGGCAAAGGCCTCCCTTCTTTCTCGCCAGTCTTGTCTGTTTTGGGCAACTGTGGACCAGTCCTTGAGGTAGGCATCAAGCTCGTCCCTCCATCTTCGCCGTGGTCTGCCGCGAGGTCGTTTTCCGTTTTGAGGCATCCATTCTGTAGTGGAATTAGCCCATAACGCATCCGACATTAGTTTTTAATATTTAGATTTAATTTATTTCTATCCAATAATGTAATAGTTAGTAGAAATAAAAGGCTTTTTTATTTTATTTTATTTATTTAAGATATTCCTAGCCTCAGTTTCTCATTACACCGAAGGCTTCTCAGCGAGACGTTATGAATTACTTACAACGGTTATCGCTTGATAAATTACTGCGGTATTTACCTATTGTCTGTATGTATACCTACTTAGGTATATATTTGTATACCTATAATTATGTATACCGGGTGTTACGAGAACACTCCTGAAAACTTCAATAAACGTGGATAAAAGTACATGCGGGCTTCTTGTAATTTCAAGCTATTTTATTTATACATCTATAATGTTACCAGGGTTAAAGTACCTGTCGAAATGATAAGATAAGATAAGATAAGATAAGATAAGATAAGATAAGATAAGATAAGATAAGATAAGATAAGATAAGATAAGATAAGATAAGATAAGATAAGATAAGATAAGATAAGATAAGATAAGATAAGATAAGATAAGATAAGATAAGATAAGATAAGATAAGATAAGATAAGATAAGATAAGATAAGATAAGATAAGATAAGATAAGATAAGATAAGATAAGATAAGATAAGATAAGATAAGATAAGATAAGATAAGATAAGATAAGATAAGATAAGATAAGATAAGATAAGATAAGATAAGATAAGATAAGATAAGATAAGATAAGATAAGATAAGATAAGATAAGATAAGATAAGATAAGATAAGATAAGATAAGATAAGATAAGATAAGATAAGATAAGATAAGATAAGATGAATTTTTATTAAGCTCAGTATTAAGATGCACCTTGGTAAGATGTTACAATTGCAGTATTGCAATTTATATTGCAGGATACTTTAATAACTACTATTTGGTAATCTACATCGGGGACAGGCCAGTATGGGGTCAATCAATTCTAACCCTCAGTATTTAGCTACACCTAGGTAAGAGGTTACAACTGTAGTTTTGCTATTTATATCGAAGGATACCTACCCCTGAAGTTTTCAGAAATAAGAAACATTTATTGTAGAACTGTGTACAGGAGATCTTAACTTAATAGTTTCAACAGTCTACCCATTTCGGGCGTACAATATCTTAAGCACAGATCATATAATACTATCAGGAGTGGTATTTTCACACCCTGTATAATGACAGTGTTCTTTCTCCAATTAGTGGCTGTCAATCTGTGGTGGTGTTCGCTAGGTAAGAGACAGCCTAATTACTACGCTACATAGATACAATATACGAAACTGTGTTGTACATAATTGGTTTTATTCGCGTTGTATTTCTTATTATTTGAAGATACAATTAGACTGAAAGAAGCAATGATGTGAACCATCTTTGGAAAGTAGCGCTAATTTTTATTGTGACAAACACTAAAACTAAAACACAAACTAAAACAAAAAATGTATTTTATTTTTTACTAGCTGTCGCCCGCGGCTTTGCTTGTTTGGTAGCAGCATACGCATTATTTGGTTAAAATCTTTAATCCTAATTTTAGACCGTTTAGGGTGCGACTTTTGAAAATTCCTTTTTTAGTGCATCTACACTATATAAGGATACTACCCTCCAAATGTCATACCTCTAGGTTTTATAGTTTAGGCTGTGCGTTGATTGTCAGTCAGCTTCAAAAGAGTTTTATATACTTAAGAAAGAAGATGAAATGTTTAAACTATTTGGCCCCGACACTCACGTCTTCAATATAAACACTTTATTCAGCGTAAGTAGGTACATATAAAGCTTAGAAAGCTCTTCACGAATTGTTATTGTCTTAAGAAAATCAACATTTACCGGAAATATCGTACGACATTCACGTTTCGCCGTACCGTCAGTAAAACAAACAGAGGTCTCAACAGGAGTAAATGTGACAATCGCTAAGTTACCGTGAGGGTAACTTATTTGAGGTACACTGCGCAGTGACGCTACAACGTTTGGCAGTTGAGCTGGCGTTGACGCGCAATATGACTCGAAAAAAACACCCGGTTTATTATACTAAGTGGCTTCAAACCAAACTCATCTCAAGATCATTTTTATACAGTACAGTATGTACGTGAAGTAATTTCAAAGATCAAAAATATAACTTTTGTTTTATACACTGCGCAATATGTAATGTATGTATATGTACTTATACATAAATGGTACATACGAAGCAAGTGCTTTATGAAAAAAATTCTAAATAAGTGAAAAAGGTTTCGAACTACTCTTACTTTTTTTTATTTTGATTTCCGATTATGCCCGAATTTTAGGAAAATTCGTGCATTTTGTGTAAAAATTGAAAGACTACGTAAAACTGGCTTGACTTTGATCGACACGGACAATCTTATTAGGTAGAATTCCTTTCTGCCAAAAAGTTACCAGCCATGCTGAAAGGTATAATTGAAAATAAGCTCTAACCCTATACAAAAAAGGCTCAATTTATCACAGCTTTTCCTCCACGTACTCTCATCATTTTGCCACAAGCAAAACTACGCTATTGATTTGACAAACGATGCAGAGAATTAATAGGTGGACCTCGATCCGGTGGAAACCAGAAAAATCCGGTTAAAAAAGCGATATTTCGAAATTGAACTGCGTTCGTAAAATCGTTTGAGCTACGGTGGGTTAGAGTTTAGTTTTGAAGGTATTTTCTGAAAACATTGTTTGAAAAACTTTCTGATAGAATTTATAAGTTAGGAAGCATAAGTAACTCAAGCAGTTGGTTTTAGAATCACATTCATTTTGCATCCTTTAGACCAAAGTAAGGTAGAAAGTACGATATGATATAAAACATTTTTTTTATTTGCTATTAGGCACAACGTTGTCATTGTTTAGTGTTCTAGGGTTAACATCAAGGACAAATTACCATAGTTGAGAAAAACTGAATTGTAATAAATATAGATAAGAAAAACCAATATTTGTAATTTCAGTTATTTATTTATTCACAAAGAAAATTAAAACTAATACAGTATTTACAATATGTACAATATTTACAAAATACACATGGAACAGTTGAGCTATCTACAAACCGTTGCAAACGATTTATAGATAGCTCAACTGGTCCAAATCAGTACCAATCGGAAGCGTGCCCAAGACACTGGCTGCATTGCCGCGCTGAATAGCAATGCTGATACGCTGGCCTAGATAATCACCAGCCCTCGGGTCACGCGTCGCTTCGAGTAGACGCCCTGAAAGAATTTTGAAAACCCGGAGGGCCTCGGTACCCCACGGACCTAGAGTCTCGACCCCAAGAGGCACAAATGTGTAGGCCCTATCAAGACCTGCATACTTGCGCCTCTTGTGGTCAATATAACCAATATTTTGGATATATTATATAAGCGTCATATTATATGACGTGTAATGTATATTACAAATAAATACTATTATGACTAATTTAATAAGAGTGAAGTACCTAGTTAGTTTACCTATACCTATGTTATGTTAAGTAGTAGAAATAAAGGCTTTTTTATTTTTACTAATTCTCAGAATTCAGTTTCACCGTTAAAATTTCATGAAATCAATAAATCGGTTCACCGTGGGAATCCACCACCGGTGTACAATGTGGATATGTTTTATTCATAAAAGAGTCCGCGGCATCAATACTTTAATTGATTGGCCGAGCATCGGTTAAATAATTCTTTCCACCATAGGACAAGCAGACGCACGGCGCAATACCATCCATACCATACGGTTAGCATTCCACTTACTTGACAGGCGTCATGGCTTAGTCAGTAATAGCTCTGCCTTCTGTGCTGTGGGTGAACCCATGACCCACAGCACAGAAGAATCCCACCGAGAACCAATATTTGTGTGTGACAAACATAGAGATTTGTTTTGTGTCTGGGTGCTATCATAAGTATCTATGTACAAAAAAGTATTCTATCAGCAATCTAGTTCCCATAGTACAAGCTTTGCTTAGTTTGGAACTCGTGACCTTTGTTGTATGATATGTCCAAGATTATTTATATAACACCAAGCGTTGGGGCTCTTATACATTTATTATGCTATGATTTGGGTCTTTTCAAGGCAAGAGTACAGTATAGGTGCGTTGGGGTCTACATTTATTATGCTACGATTCGGGTCTTTTCAAGGCAAGAATAGGTGTCTTCTGGACTATCCTGCTTCATCTCCACTTACCATCATGTGATATTGTGGCCAAAGGACATTTTATCTGATATGAATATAATATAAATAGTAAAAAAAATTAAAGAACGAAGCCCCTGAAGCCTACTCACACTTACCTGTATTTACTCAGCGACGACGAGGTTGGCGTGCCATAATAGCTTTGATAAAGTGATCTATGGATAAGCCCGGCTTTTCGGCTAATTTACAGACCAAATACCTTAAATTATAAGTCATTATTTTAAATCGGTTGCGTGGATAAAGATAATAATTCATTTATTTATTACCAATCACTTTACCTAACTTTATTTAGCAGTTTAAATTATCTCTCTTAGTAACAAGTAATGTTAAACAGGGATAGAGCTACATTTAAATTTACTGTTTAACTATTCAGCTTTTATAAGTATGACCCCTTAGTACCTACTTAAGGGTAATGACATAGTTTTGAAAAATAAAGGTGATAGGAATAAGCATAAATTAAGTACTTTTTTTATACTACTAGCTGATGAAACAAGCTGATAGCTCACCTGCTGTTAAGTAGTAACTTCTGCCTATAACAATGCATTACCTCACAGAACAATTCCAATCGATGATCCTGTGATCCTCACAGAGCATCAATGTGACAAGTTCAATTATTATTATGCCGCCATAGTATTTAAATTCATTAATTTATAATATCCACTGAATCAGACTTTATGGCCGTGACCACAAGTGTGTCTGCAGCTTTAAGTAAAAACTCGTAAAAAATGCACATCCAATAATCAATTTGAAATAATTGCATCAAAAATTCATCACGATATTGAATAATGGAACGTTTAACCGCCAATTAATCTCAGCTATAAAATCAACCAATAGGAACCCATCAAGTAGATATTACTTCCATAAATCAATTGACCAATTATTTGCTGTGATCAATTTATTCCGCACTATCATTATACTTCGTCAACCATTTTCAGTCAAAATGAAACGGGACAAAAATGTTTGTAAAGATTTTTAGAATTTGTCCTAAAGCTCATGACGTAGGACATCATGTGGTTTATCTGAATGTGAAAATTCGTCTCCAAGTTTTGTAGAAAAATATCCATCATTTTCTCTTGGAAACAAACAACTTGAAGATGACTTAACTTATATTATTTCAAATATCACTTGACACTGGCAAAATTGTCTGTCGAAATGACGGACAGAGGCCATAAATAAAAGAAGAAGAAGAGGACTTTGTGAGTGTTATGACAATGTGTCAAAAAACTCATGTGACTTGACACTGGCAATATTATCTGTCAAAATGACGGATAGAGACCATAATTAAAAGAAAAAGAATTCGACAATTAGGGTTCTCGCAGCTTGTAATAATAAGCAAGAGCACAAATTATATTTTGTATTATTCTAATCTCCCAAGGTTTGGGTAGATTTAGTACCATCTGGGTGCTAAATTTACCACAGATAACATCTATAGGCAGGTGCTAACTCAGTTAAAGCGGCTATTATGCCAAATGTTCACCTGGGAGATACGCGCCAAGTTTGTTACTTGTGGTCACCGGCCAGAGGCGATGCTGGGAGAATAATCTGGATTCTGTAATTTCGATATCTTGTTTATTGGAAGGTTAGCTTATTTCTTTCTATTTAACATTTAATAAGTAGTTTGATATGTAATAAGTGGTACTTCTTCTTCTCTTCAATAATGGCCTGTGTCCGTCATTTCGGCAGACAATTTTGCCAATGTCAAGTGATATAATTGTAATAAATAAGTCAAGTCAAGTCGGCTGTCGTTTGTTTTGAAAAGAAAATGGTGGATTTTCTCTTCAAAACCTAACACGAATTTTCACATTCAGAAAAACCACTTTACACACATTTATTCCAATGGCTCACACTTTATGTTACGACCTAAGTATTATTGGTTAAAATTCCACCAAAATTAAACAACAATACTCACAATAACACAAGAAAAACTATTAAAATAAAAGTGCTATGTGTCGTTTCAAAAAATGTCAAAACTCGTGTCCCTAATAAGTGGTACCTAAATGGTTAATAAATATTCTGTCGAAATGACGGACAGAGGCCATTCATGAAGAGAAGAAGAAGTTAATAAATATTAATAAAACCTTTGTGAAAGCTACATAATTTGGTAAAATGACTTTTGGCTTCAAGCGAATGTGCGACGCCAATTAAAAAAAAAAACAATCAATCAAATTAATTTGTATTAATTTGCAGCTAGTGTCTTGGGCACGCTTCCGATTGGTACTGATTTGGACCAGTTGAGCTATCTATAAATCGTTTGCAACGGTTTGTAGATGGCTCAACTGTTTCATGTGTTTTTGTAAATATTGTGAATATTGTAAATACTGTATTAGGTATATATTTGTTATATTAGTTGTATTTGTATAATTTATCTGCCTTGTTACCTATGTAATGTAATTAGATCGATGTTTTCCAAAAAAAATCATAGATTATGAACACGGAGTTTAGCCATGTTAGCATAGACATTTATATACTTTTATATCATAGACATTTATATTCTGGTTTCTCCAAAAGTGTGTGAAGGATAGGAATACGGGCCTTAACTACTGGAAATTCTCTATTGTACCCGATTTATTCCTGGAAATTCTAATACTTGCAAATTACGTAGATAACTCCTTCAGCAGTTGTCCAAAAATAATAATTTTCAGTAAATTGAAATATTATCTGCCAGAGATAATTTACATTTTGGCACTGGATAAGTCGATGCACTCTGCCAAATTGCCCTGTACCGGAAAGACAGAAATCTTGTATATTCTTATCTTATAAGTAGGAGTATTACCTATAGATATCATCATCATCATCATCAACTTATATTGGTCCACTGCTGGACGTAGGTCTCTCCCAAGACGCGCCACTGAGCCCGGTCTTCGGCTCTTCTCATCCAGTGTTTGCCAGCTACATGTCTCAGATCGTCACCCCACCTAGCCGGAGGGCGTCCTACCCTACGCTTGCCTAAACGCGGTCTCCACTCGAGACCTATAGATATATACCTACACTATTGTAGCAGGGAGTCCTACAGTGGACTCTAGACTTTTATAATAGTCGCTGAGAGCTTCATAGGGCGCGTGTGGGCTAAACCGCAAACGTACTCAAGTGTCTGTTATTCAAAAGCAACAAAAAATTAAAATTACTTGTATTGGATACTAATTATTCAAGAAAATTACGACTAAAACCCGTATTCCGATTTTCTGCTCAAACACTGATCCGGACTCAAGCATAGATTTTAGTATGAAAATCTCCACTCAAATCTTTGCTTGAGTAACTATTTCTGTATCAGCATACGGGTTTAGATATGAACCAAGGTAATATTTTTTTTTTTTTAATGATAAAAGTAATGGAACAAGCTGATAGCTCACCTGATGTTAAGTAGTAACTTCTGCCTATGTATTACCTCACAGAGCAAGTCCAATGAGGACGTGCCCTGTAAGGCAATGCACTGCGTCCATCACTCTGAGACGTAAAGATGTTGAAGTCTCATGTGACTGTAATTACACCGGCGCCCTTACCCTTCAAACCGGAACCCAGCAATGCGAGCATCGCTGCTTGGCGGCAGAAATAGGTACGGTGGTAGTACTTCCACAGACGAGCTCTCACAAAGAGCTCTAGTACTACTTACTATACTTACAGTATTTACAAAATTTACATAATACACATTAAATATTGGAACTATTTATTTGATTAAAAGAACTATAAGCAAAGGTAGCAAAGAACAAAACGTTTTAAAAAAATGCAGAAGGACCGCCAAATTCTCTTGCCAGCGCATCCATGTATCATATTCTTGAACCTATTACACTCCGCAAATATTATTATGCGCAAATTATGCAAATGGCGTCGCCGTTATGCGTATCGTCTGATACGATCTATTGTTGCCGGCTCTAATTCAATTTACTAAAAGCAATAATGATAGATGGCAGCCCTGAACTGTTCTGTAAAAGCTGAATTTGCGTATTGTAGAATAATAATATTAGAAAGGTATACCTAGTCTCTAGACTTGTGGCATTATTTGTTCTTCAGGTTTTCTTAAACCTAATCTTCTTTTATAAAGTCGTTGCTATTGAGTGGGTGACACCTATAATCCCCAAATACAGTAAAAAATTATGAACAGTTATAAAATGCTTCTTTGATGAAAATAAAAACTAATATTAGAATCAAGCAATACTTTGACAATGAATAGAAAACCAAAATTAATAAGGATACGGGGTTAAGGGCACGCTTCCGATTGGTACTGATTTGGACCAGTTGAGCTATCTATAAATCGTTTGCAACGGTTTGTAGATAGCTCAACTGTTTCATGTGTATTTTGTAAATATTGTAAATACTGTATCAGTTGTAATTTTTTTTGTGAATAAATTATTTTTACTTGTAATATACATTTATTTTAGTAAGGATAAATCTCGTGACTAATCCAATGATTGTACAATGAACTGCATTGGCGCGGGACGTTATGTCTTACGTTACGTTTTATCAAGTAAAAAACGTTATAATAATATCTTGAAAGCGGCAAAATTTTGATTTTGGCTCTTTTCGTTTTAAAAAGCTTACAATAATAGTACATGTCAGTAGGTAAGTAATATGAATATGAAATTATGGCTTTGCCCCGTCTCTATGTATGTAATAGTAAAATGACGTGACGCTGGCAGAAATGTCCAACTATGGACGATGGCCATATTAAAAAAATTAAAAGAAAAATTATGGCTCCCTTAATTCATCGCTCATTAGACTAATAACCGAAGGCGTTTTCTATTTTCTATTGTCTGTACATAGTCAATAGTAATGTTTGCGCTGTGATCATGACTTAGACCCAACAATGTAAACAGTTATATCTTAATCTCTGGATATAATCTGTCTAATTACAATAATTAATATTCAGTGATAAGCCCCAATCTACTCATGGATGCTAATTAGCTAACCGCAGATAATCTGACTGTTGAAACAATTGCTTCAAGCCACAACATAATATCACAACATAAAAGAGCATTATAACGAACATCATTTTCATAACGAAAAAAGCCAAAATTTAGACAATTTCCATATGTCGTGCTTATTTGCCAGTAGTATGCTTGTCGTGCATTGCAGATTGATACTTTAGCCCTACGAAGTGATTTTTTAATAAACTATTAATAACTAGGTAATGTGCTTAGGTCAATTATACTGTTCCATTTTGAGAGGGCCAATGTAATGTCCACTGCATAAAATGTTAGTTAAAGCGGATAAAAATAAAACTATCTATAACTGCGCTTTTATTAAGTTTTATGTCAATATAAATGTCAAAAGAACTTTTTAATACCGATTTCAAGAATTACGCGTACACAAAACCTTTCATCTTGTAATAAAAAATGGACCCTGGCTACTACATCTTTTATAACGTCAGAGTCCTAATCTCTTTAAGCTAAGTGCGAATCAACAAGGGTTTGTTTAATCAGCCAGAAATCGAGACCCTTATCATGATGCCACAGCTGAAAACCCAGCTCGTTCACTCAGTACGTGTGGAACTAAGTAATCCGCGGGTTCATGATATTTTTCTTCCCTTAAATTGGAAATTGTGAGCTTAATGTTTAAAAAAAACTTTTTTGCCAAACACAATGTTTTTTTTTCAAATTTTTTTTATGTTTGTGACTTCCTAGAATATTAGACGACGCGGTCACAGCAAAGAAACCAATTGAGTGTAGCGTACATCCGTTTTTCTCGATACGCTCAAATAACGTTTAGCACTTCAATCGCATAGTTCATTAATCGTGGTGTCGCACACTTTTTTTACATAGGTACCTAAAAAATATATAATTGAACAACAAAATAGGTTCATTGCGACTAAGTTTTTTTGTGTGGATTGTGTATTAACCAGCTTTTTCACTTTAAGCTTTTTTACGAGACTTTTTTAAGCATGGCTTAACGTGCTTAAATAATGACGTTATTTTGTTTTACGTTTTTTAAATTCTATCGCGTTAATATCGGCTTTCGATTCTATTAGGCTACTGCTTCCTTTTAGAATTAGATAGTCACATCTCTACTACTTAAAATTGTTATTGTTGAAGAAAAATTATACTGGTGAACTGTTGAAACCAGTTTGAAACCAATGAGCAGCGCAGAGAAATATTAAAGACGCGTAGAAGACGCAAAATACATATTACTGAAGTTAAAGAAGAAACACTGATATAGACTTATTTAATACCTCATTAGCTGCACTTAAGCGTTTACTCAGTGGCAAATTCTTCAATAATGTTAAATTTTTTCTTGTTTTTTTATTTAGTAATGCTTTTTTTTTATATAAATTTCTCTTCAAAATTCTAATTTGTAATTTCTTGTCGTCTATTTATCTGTGGAAACTTTTAATTGGCTTTCAGTGTACTGTATTAGGTTTATCTTCCTACTGTTAGTTACCTAGCTGTTAGTTTTCCAAAAAATATTAAAAAATAAAATTAAAAAAAAAACATTAATGAACAATTCTCACGCTGTACAGTTTGAAAAACATTGTAAAACCGTAAACTAGAAAAGCAACTGCTCGAAGTAAAAACCGTATCTATGGTAATTTGTTTCATTTAGTAAAGTGAGCGAACGGCTGAATAATGCATGGTTCCTTAGCTCGGCCTTTGCAACCATTTGTTTTATAGAAAGGGAATGTCATAGTTCATGTGTATGCAGAGGGACAGAGCTTTCAGGGATTTGAGGAATTCGTTTTTGCTTTGGCTACACTATTTTTCTATTACCCTACTGTTTCTATAATTTTGTGGTTTGGCAACTTTTTTTTTTTTTTTTATGATAAAAGTATTGGAACCAGCGTATAGCTCACCTTATGTTAAGTGGTAACTTCTGCCTGTAACAATGCATTACCTCACAGAGCAAGTACAATGAGGACGTGCCCTGTAAGGCAATGCACTGCGTCCATCACTCTGAGACGTAAAGATGTTGAAGTCTCATGTGCCTGTAATTACACCGGCGCCCTTACCCTTCAAACCGGAACACAGCAATGCGAGCATCGCTGCTTGGCGGCAGAAATAGGTACGGTGGTAGTACTTCCCCGGACGAGCTCTCACAAAGAGCTCTACTACTACTGTTTTATTGTCTTTTTGTTGCGTTTAGGTATGTTATTCTACGCATGATATTTTTGTAATTTTATGTTATTAGATGATGTCGTTGCCGTACAGGGGAAGACCTGGATGCAAAAAGTCCAAAATAGACAAGAGTGGCGTTTGAGGGAGGAGGCTTATGCCCAGCAGTCGGTTACTACAAGCTCCCTATGATGATGATGATGTTATTAATGTTATGAGCAACATTACATAGTATATTTTTCTTCTAAAAATATAAAACTATTTTGAAGCACTAAAAAAAGAATTTTGAAAACTAGCACCCTAAGGAGATTAAATTAGGATCAAGGATTTTAATCAAGTAATGCATAAATGCTGCTACCACGCGAGCAAAGTCGCGGGCGGGAGCTAGTTAATAACATAAAATAACAAATAAATTGTAAAACAAAATTTAGGCTGGTCATCCAGTTTTGTTTTATAATGCATACGGAACCATAAGAAAGCTTTGACTCACACTTGGCTTTACTTTTCAATTTGAACATGCAATGTAGCAATATTGCGTTGACAGCAAACGCCATGCAATTTAAACAGTTGTTACCGACAAATATTTTAATTAAAACACTCAATTTGAAAACGAAATTCAATTTTGGAAAATAAACGGTCATAGCGTTTGTTTCCTACATTTTAATACGGTTATATCTGGTATAAACTGGTATAAACCAGTTCGAGGCAGTAAGTTCGAGTAATTAGGGCTGAGCAGACTCGCCGGGCACAGCGCGCCTGAGTTTAATGGTGTTTGTAGTTGTGTTACTGGGTTAATTCGCTATTCTGTGACAATCTGTTACAACTGGATTTGAAGGTTCTTTTATGTGAATATTTCCCTGAATATTTTGATATCAATGTATCCTGTAAAATATCGAATAAAATTTCAAGTTTGACTGCAACTCACCGTTGATTTATATACTTAGTGACAAGAAATTACTGAAATTACAGGCACTGTAATAGGTACATTTATGATATTATATTCTAGAAATCCCCACTAAGAAATCCCTACCAGTGGGGATTACGTTTTTTTTTTCAGAAATACCCACCGCTACCGACTTAGCATGTCTACGACGTAGCAGCGGGGATTTCTGTTTTTTTTTTTTCAAAAATTCCCATTAAGTATGTGGTCTATTAAAAGCCTTTCTTTATCCATTAAAATTATTTCCTTACTTATAATGCAATTTAACACATTAATGGTACAAATTAGCTATACTTACATAATAAATAGGTAGGTACTAAAAAGCCGCTCCAATCCTATTCTCTGTCCAAGTTGGGGTTTAGAACTGTCCAGCTTCTGGACACCGTATTTCCAACTCCAGATAAACTTCGATTAAACAGTAGCCTACTTTGAACTCACGACACGATTGCGCCAATTTTTATTAGTCAACCAAAAATTGTCGTAGCTCGAACTCCTTTCAATGTTATAGAGCAATTCTCTCTCAGCAGTCGGAATTTTATGTCTGAAGATTGCGTGATCATTGTAGTAATACATTAAAGGGTGCCTAAAACCTACACTCCTCAATATGCTGTATCCTTTGGCAGGTATAGCTCCACCTCACGTTCGTCGGGAAAATGCCTGCAGCAGAAAAACGTAAGCAAGAAACAGACTGCCAGCATCCGCTATTTGACAATTTATCACACGCTTATCAGCCACCACCTAGAGGCAATCGTTGTCTCATAAAAACCTGGCACCTGGCTTAAACCTGGTAGGTTTTCTGAACTGTTTTCATACTAAACCATAGGTATTATATGACTAAATAGTGACATTAGCGCATTTCATGGCGTTTTTTGCTGTCAAAAGGTTCTTGTTTTGGTATATCTGTATGCACGTTGCTTGACATTATGCTGGGCAGTGAAAGCAGTTCTGAGCTTACGATACGGGGGCTGCCTGTCTTAAGAGCCGCAAAAGCTTTCTAACCCGCACAGCTACAAAAAACTGCAGTGGAAGCAAGATGCGAACTGTGAAAAATCATTTTTGATAGAACACTTAAATGTGTTTTTTTTTGTAAATAAATACTTATAATAATAGGTACAATCTTTTAATGATTACGTAAATAACGTGAAAATAAACGAAAGCTCACGTAGATAATAAAAATAAACGATGATAGTAGTGAAACTCATTAGGAATGATTATAGGCTTAATGACCCTTACGTGAGTGAAAGGGTGATTCTGGTAAATGTGCAAGAATATGCGTCTTATCGCTATAATAGTTTCATCTAAAACACACTTCTCATCATGAAAATACACCAAAATCACGGGGATCATTTAGTTTTAGAACTTTTTTACATACCTACCAGGACCTAGTAGTTATGTAAAACAGATTTAAGCAAAAAACGGTGGTATCACCTAGTAACTAGATAATACCACCATCTTTTGCCACCATGAGCCTTGAAGAGGGTAAGAAACTTAGGGCCCGATTCCTAGTCTTTTACGATCCTGCTTTTTTTGAGAACCTCGTTCTTTATTTCAAGTCAGTAAAAAACTGTGCAAAATAGAGTTTTAATGTATCAAAAATGTTGGTATTTCCAGAACTAAAATTCAATATAATAATATATCATTCTGCAAACACTATTCGGAAAAATGTACACTCGTTACTTCAAAACCGTGTCACTTTTAACGTTCTTTTAGAAATGCATTTTTATTTGTAATTGTCATTTTTCCTTCATTCGGGGCGGTATACTTAATTCACCTGGGGTAAATCACCCGGGTGCATTAAGTACAGTTTTAGTCAAAGTCAAAAAGCTTTTATTCAATAAAATCTCACTGATCACTTTGAATCGTCATTACGTTTTGTATGATTAGGTATGAATACAATTTTTTTATTTTTTTTATTGGATGAGTTGGAGCTAGTTTCTCCCAAGCTTGTTTGTCTTCTAAATAATCTGATATTTTATAGTATGCTTTTGAAATAAGTCTTTGTTTTATTACGTTTTTGAACTTGCCAATCGACAATTGAGACACATCACTTGGGTATCACAAGTAAACTTGATTCACCGCTGTCATTTCCGGGTGCATTAAGATTTAGACTTTATTCACTCAGGTGAATTAAGTATACTGCATTGTAGACTTAATTCACTTAATTCATGCATGGTGTATTAAATCACCTTTAAAAATTCATGTCAATTAATTACGGCCAACTGATATTATTACAACTCAAGAAAAGTAAAAAACCTAGGAAAGATAAAAACCTTTTTTGGTCGCCGGCTAAAAGATCGCGCTGAGTAAAACATCGTTTAATCATTCGTTCGACTGAGACAGTTGATTAGAGGAGCCTGGCTGTGTTAGTAGGCTCTGATGAGGCATGTCCACTGGCCGCTGTGTATTGACAGCGTGCCAAATTACTAAACAAGGAGAGCAATGGTTTCTTAGTTATTGTTGATATTCGTACGAAATTATACCTTCGACCTATACAGTATAACGGCTGTTTGTAATCAAGTAAGCATCAGTAGTACTTAAGTTTTTTTTTTTATATTTTATATAGTTAGTTCAAGAAATAAATTAAACTCTAATAAAAAAAAATTACTAATAATTATTCCTCATGAATTAATAAAGTTTATCCTATTTATGGTTTGGGAGTTATATAAGTAAAATTACTGATTTTCTTCATAAAACCTTTTTGATGCGAATGTAAATGTAAATTTACTGAAAATAAATAACTATGATTAAAAAACCTCGTGTTATCATTTACCTACCTAAGACGTTGACTGTACAAACCGGTAGACACTAAGCAGACGCTACTAATTTACTAATGCAGATGATTTGTACAACGCTTGAGATAATTCTTCACCCGTGTCATTGTCTACAAGAAAAATATGATGACTGGGACAAGGCTGCAGGCGCACTTACGTTATGAAAATACAAAATTCATAATCGATGCGTCACAGTGGTCACTGAAGTCGTGTTTAACCGCCAAGTGTGCTTAAGATAGAGTACAATTACCCAAAAAAATATAACCGTAGCGACCTACTATCATCTTAGGTCGAGTCAAAATATTCAGTCTTATTAATATCAAGTTAAAATCAAATAAGATATTTTATGGTTTACTAGATTCCGCCCGCGACTTTGTCCGCGTCCCGTATTCCAAGTTTCATCCAAATCAGACCAGCAGTTACAGCATGATTGAACCACTAACATCCAAATATCCTGACATCTAAACTTTGACATAATAATATTATGGGCTGGGATTATAATTAGAAAAAACATGGTCAATTCATTCAGAGTAGTCAAAACTTGCCGATTTGACTTATACCATTTACTTCGAGATGTTTTAAATCCATTAAAATGTTGAGAAACAACTTCTCAAAGAACTGAAATTGCCTGCAGCACAGGTGCTATAATTGTTATGCGAACAAAGCACATTCTTGTCTCAATTTCACCCCGGGTTCAAATTAGGCATTTTTTCTCCGCCATAATGCCTCGCAAAGTGACCGCTCGAGTGTTTGGTCTCGGCTTACACCACAGACTAAATTAGTTGTACTTTTGTTTATTTTCTTTTTTCTACAGTCAACCTTAAGTCTGTTATACTCCTTTGGATTTGCGATGAGAGAACTTCTAGTAGTTCCTGCTTAGTAGTGCGTGAGAAGAGTCCTTGAAAATTATCAAATTATTTCGCTTTGCTCACTCGCACAATTTAATTTTATCAGTAGAACAAACATTACAAACAGATAAGGATTATACTTTGTTAGTATTCACGAAAAGCTATGAATTCAAAATGAACCTGATTTTTTCTAAGCTAAAAAATTCAAAAATACATAGGTAATAGGTACAATTTGCTTTATCAAGGCGTATAAAACACCAAAATGAACCCTGTGGATGAAGTTTTAAAGCTGATTTCACATTGAATACAAATTCCAAGTGAGGTAAATCTGACATGATACTTTCAGGCACTTCGGAGGCATTTTTCCTAACACAGTCCATCTTATTCTTGTTGTCACAGAAATTTGAAGAGAAATGTTTTAAGGAATACCCTACGTTGAGGAAAAAGGTAGCTTTCTTGGATGGTTCAACAAAAATGATACGATTTAGAATTTTGTAAGTGAAAAGTTTTAAAGCTATTGTGTAAAAATAAAAAAAAACTAAGGAGATAGCGTGACACTTGTTCTATTTCAGCAAGGCGGTTTGTTTATGTTTGTGTGCGTAAGCTCCGCAGCACTCAGACGTATTGAGATAGAAAGAGACGGGGCGTACGATTGGTGTATGTGCATGCACTACTACAAACATAGGTGAACCGCCTTCGTGAAGTAGAAGACCTGTATATATTTTGCTGCATAAAAGCTGCTTGTTACTGCGTTCGGTATTTTTATTTTGCAACAGGTATCAGTCTGCCGTTGTAATTTTTACTTTGTGAGTTTACCCGTAATTGAATTTATGTTTTCCTGGTACTTTGTTATTTAAATTATTTTGGACGACGCTAATAGGTAATTTAAGTATCGTATTCAATTAAAAAAACCTTAAAAATGCACGTTTAAACTCTCCATTGCGTAATGCTACTTAATAAAATAAATTACAGATTGACTTCATCAGCTTAGTTGTCACTTAAGCAAGCAAGCTCGTATGTTAGTGGCCAACTCTGATGACGGAGTTTTTAGGCCGCCCTAAGGCCTCCGTCATGGCTTAACGACTGAACCGAGGACGTCAGTTTAACGTGCCTTCCGAAGCACGGAAATGCTCAGGTGTAAATGCCACTAACGGTCACCCATGCAAGTAATGACCGCGCAGAACGTCGCTTAACTTAGATAATTGAAGATTGACCAAGCCAAGGTGCGCTACAAGTGCATAAAAATATAATTCAATCTATACTATTATAAAACTGTAAAGAGACAAAAATTTTAATTAAAGATAATGGATAAACTAAATATGCAGATCTACTAATTAAACTTTTAAATTTATTAGTTTGTCTGTTTGTTTGTTCGCGGATCACGCCTTAACCACTGGACTAATTTCAACGAAACTTTTACCATTCAAAAGCCCTTTTTCCGGATTGAAACTTAGGCTATATTTTATTGAAATGCAAGACGTGGATTCTAAGATACAGCTTGAACTCTCTAATCCAAAAGCAGCCATTTGTTTCGAGGTTCATCGTATGCTGGTTGACAGATATTTTGGTGGAAATTTTCGCATGCGTACGAAGTCGCGGGTATCAGCTAGTTTGGTAATATGTGTGTTAATTCGTCCAAGCTTTTACGACACAGCTTTTTTACCTACATGAATCATCCATTAAATGAACTCGGACAAACTTATCTTCATACAAGTTTACTTTGTAATGTGGGGGGGTATCGTTGTCTCATAAAAACCTGCCAGGCTTAAACCTGGCAGGTTTTCTGAACTGTTTTCATACTAAATCATAGGTAATCTGTGACTAAATAGTGACATTAGCGCTTTTGAGCGCGTTTTTTGCCGTCAAAAGCTTCTTGTTTTCGTATATCTGTAGCCACGTCACTTGACATTATGCTGGGCAGCGAAAGCAGCTCAGAGCTTGCGATACGGGAGCTGTAAAGTATCCAAAGTAAAGTTTTGAAGAGTACTCAAGCTTTCAGTCTCAAGATATTAAGCAAACCAATCGTTTTAAATTGACATTTAAACAGCCAAACCGTCTTGAGAGCTTCTGTTTAACTTTGGTTGCGCGATCAACTTTGGACGACTTTAGAAGAGTGCTTTGCGAATGTTGTGAAGTGTTTTCTGCCTGTTTACATGTACACGGCTACATGCTGAGTTGCAGCATTTTTCAACCGTGTGAAGGCCTGATAGTGAAAGTATTAAAAAAAAACTCGACTCGAAGGGTTATTAATAAATAAATATTCTTAGGCCGGAATACTGAAACGTCACTCAAATTTAAGCGTCACTTAAAATTGCTCTGATTGATTATTCGTAAGAGATGGCAATAATTTAAGCGTGAATTTAATTTATGTGGCGTTTGAGTATTCGGCCGTAAGGCTCATAATTATTTTGTATGTTTTTTGAAGTCAGAATCAACCATTGTAACACTTTTTTGCTAAGAGGTATATAATAGAGAACAATATATTTCGCATTGCTGGGACTAACCCTAAAAATATGTGCTATAGTTTCAGTAGACAATATGAGTTTACTCACATCTTCTTCTCTTCAATAATGGCCTCTGTCCGTCATTTCGACAGACAATTTTGCCAATGTCAAGTGATATAATTGTAATAATATAAGTCAAGTCAAGTCATGTCATTTGTCAAGTCGGCTGTCGTTTGTTTTGAAAAGAAAATGGTGGATTTTCTCTTCAAAACCTAACACGAATTTTCACATTCAGAATAACCACTTTACACACATTTATTCCAATGGCTCACACTTTATGTTACGACCTAAGTATTATTGGTTAAAATTCCACCAAAATTAAACAACAATACTCACAATAACACAAGAAAAACTATTAAAATAAAAGTGCTGTGTGTCGCTTCAAAAAATGTCAAAACTCGTGTCCATTACTCACATCATATTTATGGTAGCCGGATAATGACATCATATAAGTGACAGTTTTTCCTCTTCACGTAAATCGTAGCCTCGACTCGACTGCAAACTGCAGCCATGTTAGAATTGCGCAAAATGAAAAAATGCTTTTTTAACCCTATATACTTGGCAGTGTGCATTCTTATACGTACCATAAAACAAATTCTAATAAATACAGATTTTTTTTGCACATTTCTGTTCTGAGCCCCTGAGATCCTATTTTACAAAAAAAATAGAAAAAAATATCCTGCGTATAGGGTTCATTTGTCGCATTCTATAAGGCTAAGATTTTTCAGAATCATCAATATATATAAAACTCTTTTGAAGCTGACAGAGAATCAACGCACAGCCTAAACTATTAGTCCTAGAGGTATGAAATTTGGAGGGTAGGTTTCTTATATAGTGTAGGGGCGCACTAAGAAAGGAATTTTGAAACGTCACACACTAAAGGGTAGAACGCGAGCAACGCCGCGGGCGTCGGCTAGTAGTTGCATATATTCAGTACTATGTCCAACAATTTTGTAAAATAAAATCAAAAACACGATAAGACAAAGTTAACAACACCTTAAATTAATCAAACTCTAAACGTTTCATGCTGCCAGGTGTTATTTTCTTTTAAAAGCGTAATGTTGGCCAGAGTTTTTTTACAAACATTATTTATTAAGCTTGACATACTATAAACTTTACTAAGTAGCCATGCTAAGTAAAAACCTTTTATTTAAGGCAGTGGCACTCATAAAAGAAATGTGAGCTAAATTGAAGTGAATATAGGCTTTAAATTGTTGAATAGTGCTTGAAGAATTCCAGTAAAAAACTGAATTATTTTCTAAAATGAATAATAAAACGTTTCAAGCATGAAATGACAGTTTACGTAATTCCAATGGTGAAAACTTCTTTTTTTTAATGTTTTGGCTTTATGGTTGTCAAAAACGTGTACCTACTACGTTTTGTATTGAAAAGAAAGCCCCAATTATTATTGCTGGTATGTTTTATATCTTAAAGTCCTTTCCGTCCAAGGTTGTCTGGAAGAGATCGCTGCATAGCGATTAGACCGCCCATTGTACAATTAATTTAAGTTTTGTTTTTTATATTATTGTTATTCCTAGGTTAAGGTGTGCAATAAAGTATTTTCTATCTATCTATCTATCTATGAAGCTGAAAATGAATTGACTCTCTTGAAGAATAAAATTTGTAACACATTGGAAGACAAGGAGTGTCATAGAACATTGACTTTGACGCTGTGACGGTGACGTCACTAATAAGATAATTGACCTTATTTTCAGATAGGTAGGCATTAATTTGGAATATTTTTGTCCAGTTAGGTAATAATCGAACTACTAATAAGACTGGATGAAATAAACGCTTTATGGTGTTGTTTAAAACACCGTGTATAAAAACGAAAACCATAGATCTGTTTTTTATAAGACAAGCACGCTATTATACTCCACTCTCGGTGTGTATGTTGTTACTCGCATTAATCAGTCATTAACAGTCTTATAAATGCAAAACAACTCATAAAGAGTTCATAGAAATGTTAATAAACTAGACATGACCGTGATACAGTGAGGCAGTGTACACACTAAGGCAACTTACAACAATAAAAACTTTTTTATTCTTGTGCTCAGAAATATGCTGCAGTGTAATTTGAGATGTAACAGGTATCTAAGGGATTTATGTAATCATCCAGATCTTTAGTAAGACCATTTTGAAAAAAAAGTACTGACTAAACAATAGGTTTTAGCAGTGCATCGATCTTCTGTAGTTCATTCCAGAGGCAGAAATAAAAGGAATACGAGTAAATACAATTTAAAAAGAGAAAAAAACTATTTATTTGTGATAGATGCAGTGAGGCCAGTATGCTTATAAAGATATCGTACTCAAGCATAGATTTGAGCATAGATTTTCATACATAAATCTAAGCTTGAGTCCGGATCTGTGCTTGAACAGTAATTCGGCATACGGACCTAAGACTTATAACAACTTTATTACTTATAACTTATCAATATATATAAAACTATTTTGAAGCTGACAGAGAATCAACGCACAGCCTAAACTATAAGTCCTAGAGGTATGAAATTTGGAGGGTAGGTTCCTTATATAGTGTAGGGGTGCACTAAGAAAGGAATTTTGAAACGTCACACTCTAAAGGGTAGAACGCGAGCAACGCCGCGGGCGACGGCTAGTAACTTATATAACAACTTTCTTTTTCAGACATTGGCTTAAAATGTTTTTTTTTTTCAGTCACTAAGTATGCACACGTAGTAATAAATTGTGCGTACAAAAGGCTCCAGGAACAGTGTCCCGACCTTAAAGTTAAATCGTCGGGGATCACCTCGGCTTTATATTGTTTTAGTTTTTGGTTGAGTGTAATGTTTGAAGTTGAATGGAATAGTTGGGGTCGTTAGCAGGTTGGGTGTATCAGACTGTAGACTGTAGGTAGGTATACTTTTTAACTATTTTTTATTTTAAAACAGTTTACGTAAAACTAATCTATCTAAATGTATAAAACTCTTTTGAAGCTGACTGACAATCAACGCACAGCCGAAAGTATAAGTCCTAGAGGTATGAAATTTGGAGGGGAGTATTCTTGTAGTATAGAGGTGTACTAACAAAGGGTCTACAACGCGAGCAACGCCGTGGGCGATAGCTAGTAAAGTAAAGAATTCATGAATTTAAAAATTATGCCTACTGAAACTTCTATATAGATGAGTCTGAATCCTATCATAACAAAAATTTCAATGTTATCGTTCGAATTTCAGTTTTTTTTCGTAATTTTAACAACTCCACGAAGGTTTGCTATTAGCAAAAAAAAAACACACGAATTGGTCTAAATTTAAATATAATAAAATTCAAAATAATACACATAATTCAAAGTCAAAAATCATTTCCTCTATAAAATCTCAGCGATCACTTTGAATCATCATTTTCGAATTACGAATCTTATTACACGTCTATTTTTTTTCACAATTATGCGTATAGGACCAAAAATTCCATACTTATTAGAGAAAATCAAATCTCTCTTATCTGTGAATCGCAGCCTCTTTTGTCTGAAAAGGTTCCAATTTGAGATAAGGTGAGGATAAGTAAGTATTGAAAACTATCTGTAATTTCGCGGGTTTGGGGTGTGAAAATGGTTTGGTAACAGTAACAAGGCTGTTCAGAGTCCTTTTGGAATAACATTTTCTGATTAAATAGATAAATGCTAAGAAGTATTTTATAAGATGTATTATTTAAGATGTATTTTCTTTGTTAGAAAAGTATTCAAATTTGAAGAACGTCAAAATGTGCCTCTTGTGTAATTGTGCTGTCGAGATTAATAAATAAACAAGTAGGTATTAATTCCACTTCTTCGTTACAGTCCATAATTATGAAACCAAAATATGTAAAACAAGCTTCCGCCCGCGACATCGTTTGCGTCCCGTTGGATCCTGTTGATTTTCCGAGATAAAAAGTAGTCTATGTGTTAATCCAGGTCACGGACAATAAGTTAGCCACTAAACTCATACGAGCTTGCTTGCTTGCTATGAACAATATATATTTCAAGTTTCATCCAAATCGGATCAGTAGTTTTGCGTGAAAGAGGAACAAACATACATTCACACAAACTTTTGCTTTATAATTGCATTCAAAGTGATTGAAGATTTTATTGAATGAAAGCTTTTCGACTTTGACTTTGACTTTAATAATAAGTAGGATAGGATGTTCTAGAATAAAAATTGTCCATAGGCGTATTGTATGAAACCTTTCTAAACTCTTTAGCTTAACCTCTTTTGATAAAACCCCACCAATTTCCAGCGACCAATCACGACGCTAGTAAAATCGGAACTTCAAGTAGTCCACGTTCCGAATTTGAAATTTAAAAATATCATTCGCAATCTCTCCATCGCTCGCAATAACCACTCGGGGCCTCTGCCAAAACAAAGGAGGTTGGTTATTTTTTTCATCAAGTCCAATGGCGGCCAAATGGGGAGTCATCAGTCGAATGGCCGAAGGGACTACTGCGAAGTCGTTCGCTGATAAAAACGCCTGTTTGCTTAGTTGGAGATGTGAGATAGAAATCGGTGGAAATCGGAAATGGTTGCAGACGGATTTTCTGTTATCTTAAATTTTTGCAGTTACAATAAGTGAAATTCAATGAAAGTAACAGACGATAAGGACGCCAGGAAGTATCTTTATACTCCCTCGGAAGAATTTTATGTTTAGGAAAAAGTCAACCTAAATACAATAATAATTGAGTGCCATTAAAATATTTAAAAAACACATGAGATTATGTTTAGTTGAGATACCAGGGGGGCAGTCGTTGTCTCATAAAAACCTGCCAGGTTTAAGCCTGGCAGGTTTTCTGAACTGTTCTATGCTGGACAGCTAAAGCAGTTCAGAGCTTACGAGATCGGGGCTTCAAACTTTTACCTTATTTTAAAAGCTGTGTACATTTTCAAGCAGCGTACCTTCTTAATTTCTAATTTAACACACGATAAAACAAAATGTTTGTGGTAAGAGAAAGATTAGATAACTTTGCAGACAGCGCTAATTTTAAAATTTTTATATATAAAATAAGTTCACTACTGCTGGTAGTCCCTAGACAGTCGGTCTTACTTAGGATCGCCTTCTAAACTAAACCCCAGTATTAAAATATCCCCTCTAGCGAATTTGACATTCTACAATCGCAAATTAGATAAGTAATGAAAATTTATGAAATTTACATTTCCAAATATAAAGGTAGGTCACGCGATCAATTTTTTCAAAATGTAACATTTCAGTATAGGTAAGTCATGTAACCAATCTTTAAAAATAAAACTTTTTTTGTCTGGAAGAGATTACTTATAAAACCGCCCATTATAACTTATAATTTTTACTTATTTTCTCTATTTTTTTTCAATTTTACGTTTTCTTTTCTAGAGAATAAAGCTCTAGAGTCACTAGAGCAATCGTAGAGTCTTGGCTGGAGGAGCAGATTTCTCTATGATTTTTGTAGGTAGATTTATAATTTAATTGTATATGGTTAGGTTAGGTATAGATTTGGGAGTCATCCGGACATGGCCAACTTCATGCACGAACGGCCAACAATAAAAAAAAATCTACTGTAAAAAACTTTTTTTTTACATTTATTTTTAACATTATTCAGTTTGTATTGTGGCTTCCTCGCAATGTTTTCTTTCACTGGTTTTTGGTGAACAATGAATTATTACCATCTTAATAAATAAGTGTTTCAAACAAAGGCATTATTTGTACCGCTTCTCTGATAATAGCGTTTTTTCCTTTCATTTTATAAGAATACCCTAATTTTATGTCAATTGAGTTTAGACAATTAGTTGAGTTATGAAAGGGAGTTATTATAAAATAATTAGCTAGTAGTAATAATAATTGAAATAACTAAAGTATAACCAACAATTGTTGTTAAAACTTAAAAGCAAAGGAAGCCTTTCATCTTACTGGTTCTTTTTTTGTCGGTGAAAAATGCTGACTTTACTTTTTTTAAAGCCACAACATTTTTAAGGTTTCGTTTAAGAGGAAATTTTCTAGTAGCTAACCGAAGGTATCTAAAAAGTTTTATTCTTGATCTGGGACATTTTTTTTTATTGAATAGACCATCCTTTGAATTCATTCTCCCTGACGGTAAGCGACAATGAAGCTGACGATGGATCAACGGTCTAGAAGAAACTTATTCACTCTTGCTTTGAAGACATTCAGATTACCAAAACACGTAGGAGTGACCAGCATTATTAGCTATAGGTAGGTCCAGTTAGTTAGAATTATACGTTAAGTTAGTTACATTGTTATAATGTGATTAAGAAATGCGTGCTTAGCGTCATCGGTCGGTTGTTGGGAAGTGAGATGGACTGTGGTATTTTTTCACTAGACAATAGGTGTGAGATCGATGTCTTTTGTAATTACTAGTGCACAGCAGCGTCCAGTCTTGCTTTGATTTTGAACGCTGCTACGTAGTAGTAATTTCAACAGCGAATAAAATCAAAACATTTTACTGTTCTGTTATCAGATTCACACTGAATTCTGGATTCTGGATGTGAAACCTCTTTGATTATGAAAGTAAGAACCTCACTGCACTGATACTGTTTTACAACTATTGAACCACCGTCGGTGTGAAACTAGGAAAACGAATTATTGTGGTCCAAGTTGTAACCTTCAGCGGTTTAGTACAATACCATGATGAACACAAAAAGCATTGTACCTACTGAAAACAGCTCTACATTAGCAAAATTATCATTTTTTGGTGTTCCATCACTACTTTTTCACTTTATTTTGGTAGTGTCAATAATTTGTTATTGAATTCTTCTAAGCCTAAAAAGTGTACCTACAAGCACTACACTGCAATTTTTAGAACTCTAAACAAGGTATCTTCTCTTTCTTACACGCCGAAACGTTACCAAAAACTATTACGAGTTGTTTTACCACTTGTTCTACACTTTTTTTTTTAACCTAACCACCATAGAGTTCTACGTTGAATTAAAATCTCTTTGGTGGAATGGGCGATACAGACGCAAATTGTATCTTGGATGCCTGTCATTTTATTTAATTTTTAGGTTCAGAGGTAACTTCTCCACTAATTGCTCATGACTTGTACACTTGTCCATCTCGTAGCCGACAAGTTCGTTTCTTGTAATAACCATATTGCAGATGTGGCACCGAGTCTAGAACCTGTGTTTTGCAGTACGTTGCGGTGTAGGTTCTTGTATCGAAAAATTCAATTTTTAAAAATAGAACTCTGAATTTTTATGAAACAAAAGAGGCTTAATTTTATGCATTATTCTAGTGCAAAATAGTATTGTCGCTGGTGTAACTGACTTCATGAAAAGAGGACGTTTTAAAGGAGTACCCATTCACTAATAGTACTGAGAAAATGCTTTCATTTTAATTGAATTCTAAACGTAAATTTTTCTTTGCAAAAAATATTGCCATTAATGTACTTACCACTTTTTATATTTCGCGATTTTCTGCACGGTCACCCATCCAAATAGTGCTAGTGGCATTTAAATCTGAGCGCTTCGGAGGGCACGTTAAACTGTCGATCCCGGCTCTAGCAGTCGTTAGGCCATGATGGAGGCCTTAAGGCGTCTAAAAAAAAACTCCGTCAACAGAGTTGGCCACTAACTCATACGAGCTTGCTTGCTATCTATAAATAAACAAGATGCCTAAACCTACGTATATTATATCCAGCTTACTAATCTAGCTCTTTCGTCCAGCAAGAATTTAGTTCACTCACATGCTGTGCTCAGCGAGCTGGGTTGTTTAATATCCGCCGTCCACTGCCTAGCAGGGGGTCACTCCCATCGTACCCTTAAGGTTTGTCCCACTAGTATAAGTACAAATATAAATTGTTTATTTAACATATATGTTAGCATAGCAGTGGGCCCAAAACGATAACTCTATTACTAAAATAATCTTAGATAGAAGAAAAAAATGTAAAAATTTATAATTACTTACAGATAGTCTAGTGTGTAGGACTAGAAACGTCCAAAACATATTCAATATGTTTTGGACGTTTCTCGTCTTACACACGTCCTACAGCGACGATACACCAATTTGGTGTATGTAGGACGATGGACTGTAGGACTGTAGGACGATGGACTGTGGAATAAAATGACACTTGCGCTCAGGACGGGCTACTCCGACGTTCAAACTCCGACGTGTTACTTTGAAGTTATGATTCTCTCGACCAAGTTTGTCCTACAAATGGATAAGATGTGAATAATTCAAAATAAATAAGCCATCTTCTCACTAAAGAAAAGAAGCAAAACTTAGTGCAGTAGTGTTACTGCACTGAGATTTGCTAACCGCTAAGTTAAGGTAAGTTTTATATTTTATTCCCATACTTTCTACTTTTTGGACAGGCCTCGGGAAGAATGGGAGTAACCCCTTGCAGCCCTCGAGTGAAAAGTTAGTGAAATTTCATTAGCTTGTATTCACTGAATGGACTCTTGCTTCCGAGCATTTCAGCTTTTGTGCTTCAGAAACAAATTGGTTTGTATCCTTCGATGAAAGCTTTGGAAGTTTGGAGTTTTTTTTTTTATTGGCGTCGCTGAGTTGTACTGCAGTCGATTCTGTTTACTTTTTTCAGTTTTTTTTTTTATCTGTATTCATAGCTCGTTCATACCAATAAACGGTGATAAAAACTTTTTTGAAGTTTGTTGGTTTGTTGGTCAAAACAATCAAAAGAGAGTTGGCTATTCTCTATGGAGCTTAGAACAAAACTAAAAAACAGTTTCTTCAGGGTTGACAAATAGTGCGTCTGAAAGGGCTTGAAAAAGTCTTGCATTCTTGATACGTAAGAAATGAATCCATCTAGAAATCGAGTTATCCTTGAAACACAGTTTTTTTTATTTATCACTATTTTACTTCGCATCAGAAAGGCTCTCAGAAATTGCACGTATTACATTGGAAAGGACCTTTAGATGGCTTAATTTCGTTCCAAAAATTTAAAAAAATCCAATCTATGAAAATCAAGTTATTTCCAAAAACGTAATGTTTTTATTTTACATACTATGTTTTGGTTCACATTTAAGTGACCACATAAATGGCTATTAATACCAACATTGCATAGTACTTACTAACTGCAAATGTACAACTTTCAAAGGAGAGTCGCGACCGATAAAGATTAGGATCGCGGACAAAAAGAAATCCCTATCCAGGGAATGGCGTCAGTTTATTTATTTATACAGTACGGCCCAATGGGTCCCGGGACGAGAATAATTCGGATTAGAAATCTGGAGACAGAGTCAGTATCGAGTCTTGTACCACATCTTTAGTAGAGATGGTATTAGTGCAACTAGGTAAGAGACATACACTGTACAGACACTATAGTTAAGATAAGATAAGATAAACTCTTACATTACATGTGTACAATATAGGTGTCTTAAAGCTAATAGCTTGATATTTAAATATTCTAACTAGGTGCCGCCCGTGACTTCGTTCGCGTCCCGTTGGATCCCGTTTATTTTTCGGGATAAAAAGGGCTTATTCCCATCGAGCCCACCGACCGGCCCACTGGTGGGCCGGATGGGAAAAAAAAATGAGCCCACTCATTTACATTATTTACATACATACATACATACCTAACTAGTTGTACGCACATGTTTTTACGTTTCAACCAAGCTCAAAACTGTTAGTACTTTTAGTATTTAGTTCTCAATTTTTTCTAATTTTGTTTCTGGTTGTTATGTGTTTTGTGTGAAAAAAAAAAAAAAAAAAAAAAAAGTGTTAATCCAGGTCACGGACAATATATATTCCAAGTTAAATCCAAATTGGATCAGTAGTTTTTACGTGAAAGAGTAACATACATCCATCCATCCAATAGTAGGATACAAAACCTACACTAAGTCTTAAGGCTTGTGTTGTAGGTTCTGTGAATCTTCCAAGAAATTACAGTTGCAAATAATTCGGCATAGCTTGGTCAGTGCGTGTAAGTATTCATTTAGAGTAACATCTGGACCGAGCGGCCAGATTACACAGCCTAAGTATCATGGGTCCAAAGTCCTTAGGCTCCTTACCCTGCAGTCAAACTTCCACAAAGACACTCGTTTTCCTCTCACAATCTCGGCTACATTTCATCGTTCCACGCGGAGCCAGGAAATGGATTCACTGAGACGTCACTACAGAATACAGAATACCTAATACGCATCACGTTACATCAAGAACCCCCATTTATATCTCGCCTGCGAGATTTTCAACCTTATCCCAATCGAGCAACATACTTTATCCAGTAGCAAAAGCTAAAATATAGGTTGAGGATTTTCATCACTGGAAAAGCGACTTAAAGAAATTGGAATAAGGATGAAAATGGGCTGGGTAGGATATAAGCAGATGTCTGTCTGCGTAGATGGGGAATAGAAAATACTGATTCGAAGATAGATAATAATGTGGGAATTGTGTGAATCTCAATCGTTATGAAGAATAGATGAATATTGACTGTAGCGTCTTGTGAAATATTAGACTCATACTAATAGCTAGGTAAGAAAACAATGTATTATTTTAAATAGGAACCTACTGGATTAGGTAATTGAGTCCAGAATGCTATAACTGTGCCTATGTTAACACAGTTATAGCATCTGTGCTGCAGGAAATTTTAGTTCTATGAAGAGGTTTTAGTGCTTTTTAATGAAAGAAGCACAAAAGGGTTCATGAAATATTTTAGTTTACATAAAAAAAAATTGAAATATTTTCCCGGAAAAATTCATGAAACGATACAAAATATTCGTTATTAAACTAAATAACTGTTTTATAAAATTTAGCCACCGTTATTTAGCAGTTCAAACTTAAAAAGTGAGACAAGGATTTTATGTAAAAGTTGGGGTTGGTGTATTTTTCATCCAACTTTTCTAAATCGAGCAGTGACTAAATTAAAAAAAAAACTTTGCTAGATCAGTTGCCATAAACAATAACAGCCTATGCCAGTTGATACGTCTCAGAGTGATGGACGCAGTGCATTGCCTTACAGGGCATGTCCTCATTGGACTTGCTCTGTGAGGTGATAAATTGTTATAGGCAGAAGTTACTACTTAACATCAGGTGAGCTATCAGCTTGTTCCATTACTACTATCATAAAAAAAAAAACGTTAGGATGTGAAAATAACTGATGTAACTTTGTTGATCAGTACGTCTATTACGAACAAATCTGACAGTCGCCGCGCTAGCGTATTCGAGTTATATTGCGCGTCAATGCCATCTCGACTGCCAACCGTTGTATTGTCATCGCGCAGTGTATCTCGGATACGCTAGCGTTACGTTACATTTGCGATTGTCAGATTTATTCGTGATCAAGGCACATCGTTTAGCCGTTTAAAGCTTGCGTCCATTGCAGGCGAACCACTGCGCGAGCAGTGTCAGGAATGTTTTTTTTATTTCAGTATTCTTTGTCGTCAATTTTTTTATATTTGTTGCACCGCGCGCTCTGCGAGCAGTGCACCAAATATAAAAAAAATTACGCAATTGACGCGCAACTTTAGCGACCGCTATGTGACGGCCACCGCTACAGACGGTACAATGCAAGAGTAAAGCAATAAAAATGTCGTCGTAAAGTACGGGATCAGCGTTCAGCACGCAGCGTTTTGTGTTCTTGCAAAAATACTGTCATTGTTATTACCTTAAAATGGCAAGGTATTGTTTCAGTTACCTATAAAATAAAATAAAAATAAAATATACGTTCAATAATTATTTTAGTGTAGTTTTTGTGAAAGTCCGGAATAGTACTACCACCGTACTTATTTCTGCCGCCAAGCAAGCATTTGCTGTTCCAGTTTGAAGAGGCTATTACAGGCACACGACACTGAGCACACTTAAGTTTTAAAGTGATGAGCACATAGTCTTACAGGGTACATCCGCAGAGGACGTGCTCAGTAAGGAAATGCATTCCTATAACCTCCCTTAACATAAGCGGGCTTAGTCAAAAAAACTTCAACCGAAATCTAATCTTTTATTTCTAACTGAAAATGAACCAGTGCAAATAAGTACATTTTTCACAGTAAAAAAACTATTCAATAACGTTCTTCTTTCCCACGTAATAAATATCTTACGTTATGCAAATCATCTACTGGTGCTTCATACTACCCCGTGCAGGGGCAGGAACGAGCCTGCAGAAACCACTGATTTTGAACTTTATTTGTAAAACAATACAGCTTAATGTCACCATTAGATACACGTATATAACTGACTGTATTTGGTCCGCGGCCGCTGCATTTTACAAAATGCTAAAAATCAGCTTTACTAACTAACAAATAAGGTTTAAAGTCGAGCCCTGGCCGATCCCGGCACAGTATAAATCAGTACGTATTTCCATATAAAGCAGGCTTCCAGTCACGTCCTGACATCACAGCCTTCCCTCTGCGTGATGATTTTTATACGTAACCTTGAGACAGTACGTAAATTCTTCATTTTATAAGATTTTTCTTATCACACTAAAAAATAATACAAGTCTATGTGGATTATTTTGTGTGTAACCTTTGGTATCGCGGTCGTAACGCACAACGCTGCGGTATGCGGCTCAACACAGCGTACCGCGTTAGCTCTTCGCCGCTGACGGATACTGCGACGGAACAAGATACCTTTCTAGACGTTTTCTATACGATTATTTGTCCGGGGCCGCATGTCGCATACCGCAGCGTTGTGCGTTACGATCACGAGATTAGCTTTAGTAGGTACTCGTGTAAATATTCTATATTTTTTTTTTCATAAAACAACAGATTCTAGACTTGCGCAGTTTTCTTACCGAGATTCAAACGCTTAAATTAAATCAAAATGATTTAATCTAAATTCAAACGTATAAGTTTTCGCTAAAATATCTTACTATTGAGCGTAAGACTCATGAGAAAAGATCATAAAAACATTATGAATTATGTAAAGTTTGAATATGCAAATGATTGTCATGAGTTGTCCATCATCATAAGTTTGAAGAAGTTTACATCTGCAAATAAACTTCTGAACATATATTTTCATGCAAAAATTAAAATATTGTTACGTTAAGCCATTTAAGTTTCACATTCTCATTGACTCTTCATAAGGTTGTGATTTCCAATGCTGCTGGGCAAATGTCTTCCAACTCTGTATAGCATATTTCTGAGATAATATTTGCATGAGAGCCTTCAATATTTTAAATAAACTATATACGAGGTAATCTCGGAGTAGTACTTGAAATTGTTTTCTAATAAAAATGCAAATTAAATTTTATAAAATATAAAAGCTTGAGCAAGCTGAGTGCGCCGCTAAAAGCCTGCCTGTCTGTGTTAAACCTTGTATTGTCCCCATTAAAATAGAAATAGAAAATAGTAACGCGGAAGACTATCATTATTCTAGAACGCTCTTTGAAACAAGACTCACTTTGCTTTAGAAAATCTATTTCGTTAGATAACCTAAAAAAAAACTTAAGTTAAATTAAATAAAGCTTAATAGGATAAAGCCAGAATACTAAAACGCTACTTGGGATTTAATTAATGCTTAAATTATTGCCAACTCTTGCTGATGAGTTAAACAGAGGCAGGGCATTTTTAAGTCAGTATTCTTTTGACAATGACATTAACCTTGATTTATTCATAAAAAATGTGGAGGCTCCTCTAGAAGCGGATTCAGACACTGTGACGAATGCTGGTTGAAACGGTTCGTTTATGAATATGTCATAGTAAATATCATCATCATCAATCTATGGTCCACTGCTCGACCTAGTTCTCTCATAAGGCGCGCCACTGAGATCTTCACATCTTCCAGAGAGTCACTAAGAAATAAGTTTAAAAGAAATAAATATAGTGGGCTCTGAAGAGGTTTATAGTTCATATCTATAAAACTCTTTAAGAATAAGAATAAGAATAATTTTATTTTTTGGAACAGAAACAAGGCACAAATTAGTAGAAAACGATATCATTCGCAGAAGTTTAAAAAAAAACTGTGTCGCGAATATTAACATATCCTACTAATATTATAAATGTGAATGTAAGTTTGTTTGTTACGCTTTCACGCGAAAACTACTTAGCTGATCATCATGAAACTTTGTACACATATTCTTGGAGGTATTAGAAGTAACATAGGATACTTTTTATCCCGGAAAATTAACGGGATCCAACGGGACGCGAACGAAGTCGCGGTCGGAAGCTAGTAATAAAAAAAAAAAAAAACTATAGGTAGGTACTGAGTCAAGTATAAAGCCAGTGGTGTGATGAAAATAAAGAGAGGAAAGATTTATATCTTTCCTCTCATTATTTTCATTTATTTTATTTTCTTTCTTTTTATTTAAAAAAACGAATTCGCTTTGATACCTTACATTTTGCACCTCCGTAACAAGATTAATCCCTTCACAAAACAAAATAAAAAAAAAACAAGCCTGTAGTACAAAATTGACTCGTAACGTGTACCCATGGGAGACAAGTCAAGCAAGTAACAAATTGAGTAACGAATACACGTAGTAGGGGACTCCCACTTAGCGGGAATCCCCCAAGTATGGAAGTATGAGCGTATGGGGAATTTGGGGAAGTTTGACAAGAGTTTGGCCGAGTATGCTAATGGGGTAAATGGTGGGATAAAATGTGGTTGTACGAAGTTCGACTGCTCTTTTCAATATTAATTAAAGGGGCTTACTTATAATCCGCTCTCAACATTTTGTCAACATTAATCATTATTTGGACCGAAAAGAGTGGCGTAATAAAGAGGAGGCATATAATCAGCAGTGGGTGCAAACGGGCTGAAACGATGATGATGATGATGGTGATGATGAATCATTATTTCAAATTGTGCCATCTCGTTTTGATAACTTTTTACTCTTGTCGAAATATTGATTTTAAAAACCGTGAGACTCTTATCTACGTTACATTGCGTAGCAACAGTGCATGTACATACAATACAGAGCCCGTAGTCTATATTACGCTATGGTGGTTTTGCGACAAGCGAGAATCGAGAAACTCGCAGTTATTGTATGAAGAAAAATAGTTTCCAAACCTCCCGCTAGAGCCGCTTATCGGGTTTTCATACAAAATATCTCGCAAGTTGCTTCTCGATATACGTTTCGATCAACAAAACAAAACTCAGAATACGGGCTCTGACCTTTCTATCTTGAAAATATATACGACTATCTATTCTAATCTTATTAAAAAAGCATTAATGCTTGGATCGAACCCCCCGTCTGTAAGCCAGAGGGCGCTGTGAATTTAATTATTAGTTACGCCATTTTTAAATGGAATTGATCGGATTTATTTTCCTGTACCGACGGGTCTATTACGTAGCGAATTGATAGCAACTGATAGCATTTTACGGAGATTTGATAGGAACTACAGTGAAAAGCAAAAATTCCGGGTCTTCTACAAATATCGAGGAGACCATGAATGCTAGCTCAAATAATAATATTTAAATAGTGTCACGTCCACATGAGAGAGTGGTAGAACAACGCCAACGTTCGGGACCAGTGGAAAATTTTGGGGGAGACCTTTGCCCAGCAGTGGGACACAATAGGTTAAGGAAAAAAAATATAATGTTACGGGTAAATCAACATCTCCCGTGACACGGACGTGCTCAGTTAGGCAGGTGGTAGGCCCTTGCACCATTTCTTGTTACATTGTTTCATTTTCTCTGTGTGATTTTCCAAAAAAATTACTTTTTCTTTGTTTCTTTTTCACTTTTATATATAAAAGTTTTGGACAAAATATATAAGTAAAATCTATCAATACATGAGGCTTCCGAGGTAGGCAATATTTTATTTCTGTCCCATCGTGGACCTGTTTATTTGAATATATTGGCAACTTTGGCCCATATAGGCCATTTATAATGGAAAAACTGACATCCATTTATCTCAAAGGGTTAAATAAAATAAACTGCTTCATTATCATAAATAGTTTCTATTTTGCCAGTAGAAATTATATTACTATAGAAAATAATATTTTGTAAATCAATTTGAAATAACATTAAGTATAAAGGTACCTAATTTTCAACTCTGAAAGAAGTTTGCTTGTTATAGAAAGGACCAGGATAATAAGATTCCACTTACAAAAGCAATTTTTAGACATTATATTCATAACTAGCCGTCGCCCGCGGTGTTGCTCGCGTTCTAGGCCCTTTAGGATGCGACTTTTCAAAATTCCTTTCTTAGTGCACCCCTATACTATATAAGGATACTACCCTCCAAATTTCATACCTCTAGGACTTATAGTTTAGACTGTGCGTTGATTATCAGTCAGCTTCAAAAGAGCTTTATATATTTAAGAAGAAGAAGATATTGATAATAATAATAAAAAATAAAAATAACTACTGTTACTAATATAACTTTACACTGTATTATGAACCGCTGGTATATTTATTTTCTATTTTTTTGCGTTCGAAGCTCATCGTCTCTATAGGATGAGGACAATTTATAAGCTTCCAGAAATTGAGGCATAAATCACGTTCGCTTGGCAACCGTGTGATAAGGAGTCGCTGCGGAAAAAGCTTAATATTACTAAAAAAGCTGCGACCGTTTTATGGTGACCGCTTTATGACGGTGGAGACGGAAAAAAAACAACTTTTGGTTTAACCTTTAGAGTGGCCTATCCTTCTTCAAGTGCAATATTCAACCAATAACTCTACCAACAAAACTTTATTTGTATTTTAACTATTTTAATATCCCTTATTATACAACTTTCATAATGTTATCTGACTTGTTAAACTTTTATGAATAAAATTATTGTATTGTATTTTTAAAGATTCACGTTCATTTATGAAAATTAAGATTACAATAAGAAGAAGAAGAAAAATATTTATTTTGTTATTTTTAAAATTTACAATGTAAAAGTGGAACTTAAAATAAAAATAAAATAACAAAAATGGCCACCACTCAGCATTTTTTTTTTTTACGATAAAAGTAATGGAACAAGCTGATAGCTCACCGGATGTTAAGTGGTAACTTCTACCTATAACAATGCATTACCACACAGAGCAAGTCCAATGAGGACGTGCCCTGTAAGGCAATGCACTGCGTCCATCACATGCATGCGTCAGCATGGTGCCAGAGCAGGATATGCCCAGGCGCTGGTTTTCAGTGGCGCCAGTTGTGGTACTGCGATCTATTATAATAAAATTAAACAATAAACTTAAAATTAGTTGGTAGGTACAGATAAAAAATATAATTTAGCTACAAAAAGTAAGATAGGATTACAGTTCACTTGTCTTTACAAGTAGCTAAAGAAATTTCTTTTGAACTGGATCCGTTCCAAAATATATTTCCAGTGCCTAGATTATCAGTATTGTCATGTGCAGGCTGTAGATTTAGGCGGGACATTCACGATGCAACTTATCATGACCCCACTGTGCAAAGCAGCTAGGGCACACCCTAGCGTATGACATTGTTAATTAGTAGATAGTAATTCCATTGTAAGCTAAAACAGGGCTGACATAATCGCTAAGCGACTCAACGTCCTTACCAAATATATAAAAAAAAACTTATCATGACAATTTTTTCAACAAATACATTTTGATATATTTTTTCTTTTTACGTTATTGACGCGTGTTCTTTTGTTTTTTCGCATTCGCTTACGCTCGCTCGCGTTCTTTTGTTTTTCAGTCACGACGTTGTCACTCGTTCGTGTTACTTTGTAAAAAGTAACATTATTTTGGTCACGTATGTACACAAAACTGTTTTTGCGCTAACACTGACTTTAACTCCCATATTATATATTTTCGTGTGGTGACACACGAGCCGTGTTGACCGAGTGGGATTGCACCTCGACTTTCGATCCGAAGGTCGTGGGTTCAAATCCCGGCCGTGCATCAATGGATTTTTCGTTCGGAAAATTTATATGCGCATTAACACGAGCTTTACGGAGAAGAAAAACATCGTGAGGAAACCCGCGGCTTAGTCAGCTCCGCACGTATTGACCTTGTCTTCCTGTGGATATGGTAGACTAGGCTGAGAGGATGGTATAGGTGCTGGGCAAGCCTACTCCATCTAAACATTGTCCCAGGCACTACAGTGTCCCGTTGAGTGTAGGCATAGGTTGCCTCCTGACGCTGTATAAATCATCTTCAATAGATGTAAAGGCCTATTATTATTATTAACACACGAAGACCACACGAAAATATATATACAATAAAATTGTACAAAATTGTCATGAAAAAAAGTCGTGATATAAAACCTTGTGAATAGAAAGCTTTGCTCGGTTAATGTAACAGCTCAGAACAGCTGGGGTTGACTTCACGAGATTTTAATAAAAGATAACTCTTCTATATACTTGTACATTCAGAGGAAGCACGTAACCTACTCCGATATTTATCAGAATGTGTTCGATCTTATTAGGCGGAAACGAGACAAACTCTTTTGAAAGACGCTACCACTTAGCATCAGGTAGGCCATTTGCATGATCCATATAGGTAATTCAAATAAAAAAAACAACCGAATTGAGAACCCCCTCCTTTTTTTTTCATGTAATAAATGGGTTTTCTTTTATTTTTTTTCTTCTTTCTAAATCGGTTAAAAAGAGTACATACTTTAAGGTGTCATAAAATATTCTGTTTCAAGATGTTTAACTAATTCTGCATTTTTACTGTAAATTGAATTTTTAACAACATTGTTGCGTTAGTTAAATTGTCCATTCGGAAGGTTACAATTTCCAACGGAAATTGTATTTCGAGACGATGTTTTCTTTTTTAAGTTTTTTGTCCACTTATTGATAATGGCGCATTGTTTTTTAAATTTTATAACTAGCAAGAAATATTCATTCCTACTTATTTACCCTCTTCTTCTTTTATATAATGGCATCTGTCCGTCATTATCCGGAAAAATAAAAATACGACCAGTATTATTAGTAAATCAAGTCTCTTGCCTCTTTAATGGGTCTAGTTTTACCAATATATAATTTAAAATAGTTTTTAGTTAAGTCAGTTCTTCTTCTTCTTCTTTTATTTATGGCCTTTTTCCGTCATTTTCGGCATACAATTTTGACAGTGTCAAGTGAAATGCTGGCATGCAAATGACATCCTCGCCAGAACTGAGGGATCCTATGCTCGGATCAAGATCAAAATTAGGCAGGAAAGACAATGCTATTTGCTGCTATTTTTGTGTTAACTCACCCTTGTTTTAGCTGCTATTTTTATTCCTCCTGTCATTTTAAAGGTGATGAAAACTGACTCCCAAGACGGCTGATGATGATTATTTGTGGTTTCAAATTCCAAGAAGACGAGATCTGCATTTTTCTTTCAAAGCGATAGTCTATTACCTACTTTTAACTTTTAATTTGCCCGTTGACGGCGAAGGGATTTTTTACACAAGAAACGGTCACTTTATTGACTAAGCGAGTTACCAAAACGTGGGTTAAAAAATTTGAATTTCTCGGTTTTTCTGTCTTACTTATTTAAAAAAATTCTTGAATTCAATTTATGTACAAAAAGTCATACTTCTATTTTCATTTCTTTTTTTGATTGCTTCACCTTAAACCAAAGTAAAATTCGAGTTCAAAACAAGACTTGTATGGGCCAAAATCAGAATACAACAATTTGGAATAAAAGATTATTAACTAAACATATATTATTTAGACTGTGTCATTGGCCACGATAGCAATATCAATTGATAGAGTCAAACATACCGACGGTATTTTCCTGCGGGCCTAAGATGCGCACACGAGATATTTGTCATGTCGTTCTGTCAAAATTTAAGCATTTTGTACCAGTTTTTGAATTTTTGCATTATCTGTGGCAATGTTGTCGACAAAACGCGCCTTGAATCTTCAACTTTTGACATTTCTGCATGACTATTATCTCGTCCTCAGAGAGATACGACGACTAAGAAGTGTCAAAAGTGTACAATAACAAGGCGCGTTTTGTCGACAACATTACCACAGATAATGTAAAAGTTCAAAAACTAGTGCAAAATGCTTACATTTTGACAGACGACATGACAAAATATCTCGCGTGCGCATCTTAGGCCCGCTGGTGTAGCTAAGTCAAACAGACACACAATATCGATGTCGGCTTTCCGTGTAAATGTAGCCAAAGTAGCAGTCCCGGTAATTAAAAAGCAAAATCTTCGTAAAGCCATGTCAGTCTTGAGATTACCTGAAGATACAGAAATAGCTAGAACTGGCTATGATCGAGTTGTTAGCAACATTGTTTTTAATATAAAGTATGTTTTTTTTTTTAATGATAAAAGTAATGGAACACGCTGATAGCTCACCTGATGTTAAGTGGTAACTTCTGCCTATAACAATGCATTACCTCACAGAGCAAGTCCAATGAGGACGTGCCCTGTAAGGTAATGCACTGCGTCCATCACTCTGAGACGTGAAGATCTTGAAGTATCATGTGCCTGTAATTACACCGGCGCCCTTACCCTTCGAACCGGAACACAGCAATGCGAGCATCGCTGCTTGGCGGCAGAAATAGGTACGGTAATGTATTAATAAACTTTACATTAAGTGAGTATTATATGGTTTTATTTGAAAAGGTGAAGTTTGTAGGTTTCTTTGTTTGCATAGATCTGTTTTTAGTTAACAAAAAGTTACGTTTGACTTATTTATGAACGAAGTCATGAACGGATCCGGGCGTAAAATAGTTTATATCTAATCAATTGTATGGATATAAAGTACTTTGAATATCATTTATTTCATGTTCGTGACCTTGTATAAGTTCCAAACCAAGGTAGGTATGTAAACAAACAAGTAGGTATAATAGAAGCAAGCACATTTTATTGTCACATACAGATAGACCCCCCACAAAAGTCAAAACGCTTCGATAGCGCGTTCTAGGATCCGGACAATTTTAGCAGCGCCATCTAGTTCTGATTTTAGGTAAGCTTAAGCATGGAACTTTTTCTAACCAAATAAGCACCGCACACTGGCCATGTACATGAAAACATACCGCATAACACACATAAACTTACTTTCACATCAAACAGACCTAGAATTACATTTTATTAAAAAAGAATGTAGTTTATTCGCAATGAAAATTACAACTAATACAGTATTTACAATATTTACAAAATACACATGAAACAGTTGAGCTATCTACAAAACGTTGCTACAAACATTTATTTGGCGAAAAAATACTAACTAAAATACAAATATAAATACTAAAACTACAAAAACACCTACAAAACTAACTCGTTCTACTCATTCATTTCCGAAACGAAGTTCCTCTAAAAAAAGAGAAAAAGTAACTTTATCCGGCAGTTTTAAAAATGAATAAAAGAACGCAGAAAGTCGACATAATTTAACGGCATTTGTGCCATAACTGCTAAAATGTAAACAAGATTTTAAAACGGGGTAATCCAGAGTTGTATTGCTCGTTCAATATTTTTGAAATGCTCCTTTCCTTTTCATTTTTTCGCTGGAAACCTTTTCAGTAGTCGTTTGGAATTAACTTTGTTGCTTTTCATTTGTATTTTTTATTCGTCAGTCATTTTCAATTATAATGAAATTATACAGTTCAGTTTATAGCAGTTTAGGCATTTGTTGGTAGTTTAATATAATAACAAGACTTAAAAGACCAGCGAAAAGAAACCTAGGTACTTTACCAAGTGTGCATTTCACGGTTACTTTTATTTTAGGTAAATTTTATTTTTAACCGACTTTAAAAAAAGAAGAGGTTTACATTTCGGTGCTTGAATATACCGTCTTAATCATATCATTTATAATTCAGAGTTCTGAGATAAAAAAATACAACCAAATTGACAGTCTCCTCCTGTTTTTGAAGTCGGTAAGAAAATACCTTAATAAATATAGAAGTAAAGCCACTTAAAAGAGCTAGTAGCATATAAATAATCCAACGAAATTATGTGTAGGTAGGTACAGTAATATTGTTCGGGGCCATTGGAAAGGTCATTAGTAACGGGATTAATGACGTCACATCCTTTATCCGTGATACCGATGCGACTTTTGTTTCGGATTTTTGTATTAGGGCGAAATTATCTAAATAATTATTTGCGGGGACACGTGACCACAGGGCTGGTGAGTATCTTGGTAGTTCTACAACCGATCAAAAATAGAAAACATTAAAAATGTAATGAAAGACATCACGTGATCTACGAGTATCATTTAGAAATATTTTCTTTCTGAATAACTTGGGCTGAAATTTTTAATCTGTTATGTAGGTCAGTTTTTTCCCAAAATGCTAAATAAAACGCGTTTTCTATTTTGTTCGACAGTATCCAAATTGACATAAAATCTCGTGTGAATTTATTTGTTTGTTTGTTCGTTACCAAACACTAACAATCAGTTGCATTGTTAGAACAAATCTGGATCAAATAAATAAAACACGTCATTCAATTATAGAATTTCGAAATATAATTCAACGAGGATACTCTATATACTTTGCTGGAATGTGTTCGGAAGAATCGTTCTAGGATAAGTGTGTTTGGAAGAAGTATGGCGGTGGGTATGGTAAATAGCATCTTGGCTAGTCCGTTTTTGGACGAAGCCAAAATGCTATAGGTATAGGATAGCAGAAGTACCTAGGTTTAGCTAGGGATTAAGTTAGGTTTATTTTATGTATATAGGTTGTTTTTTGATAAGTTAGGTTGTATATAATAGGGTAATGTAATCGCACTGCGATCAACCCCCGTAACGTAATCTCTGAGCTGCTTCTTCTTCCTCTCTTCAATAATGGCCTGTGTCCGTCATTTCGACAGACAATTTTGCCAATGTCAAGTGATAAAATTGTAATAAATAAGTCAAGTCAAGTCATTTGTCAAGTCGGCTGTCGTTTGTTTTGAAAAGAAAATGGTGGATTTTCTCTTCAAAACCTAACATGAATTTTCACATTCAGAAAAACCACTTTACACACATTTATTCCAATGGCTCACACTTTATGTTACGACCTAAGTATTATTGGTTAAAATTCCACCAAAATTAAACAACAATACTCACAATAACACAAGAAAAACTATTAAAATAAAAGTGCTGTGTCGTTTCAAAAAATGTCAAAACTCGTCAGCGTAATCTCTGAGCTGCTTCCGCTGCCCAGCATAATGTCAAGTGACATGGCCACAGATATATGAAAACAAGAAGCTTTTGACGAAAAAAAAATGCGCTAAAATGCGCTAATGTCACTATTTAGTCACAGATTACCTATGACTTAGTATGAAAACAGTTCAGAAACCTGGCAATAGAAAAAATATTCAACGTTCTATTTTCAAACTCGGAAACTTTAGTTTTAAATCTGGGCTTTATCAAGCGCAGGTGTGCAAGTCAAAAAGGTCTTCTACCAATAGGATGAGCCTCACTTTCTTATTTCAAATCTACGTTCTCTATGCACAGGCTTAGAACGACAAGGTTGAAATACAATTTTATATGTGCAATTTTAAATTTTAATGCATTGGGATAAGGTTTAGTCAGAGTGTACAACCAAGGTTGGCAGTGTAAAAATCCGCTTAGGATTTGCGCCAGTTTCAATTTTGAAATAGTTTTAGCGGAGGTTTTAGGGTTCTAGGTACTAGGTCTAGGTAGTTTTTTTTCTTGGCTCCAGGCTCAGTGGTGACCTGGGAAGAGACCTACGTGGATTGATAAAGGTTGATGATGATGATGAGGTAGGTATGTGTAAAGAAAATGCTGTTTGGAAGTACCCATCTCAATTCCTATGATAAATCTTTCAAAGGGCAATGTGTACGCTTCTTTAACAAAATCCCAAGTGATGTGTCTCAATTGTCGATTGGCAAGTTCAAAAACGTAATAAAACAAAGACTTATTTCAAAAGCATACTATAAAATATCAGATTATTTAGAAGACAAACAAGCTTGGGACGAACTAGCTCCAACTCATCCAATAAAAAAAATAAAAATTGTATTCATACCTAATCAGATTCAAAGTGATCAGTGAGATTTTATTGAATAAAAGCTTTTTGACTTTGACTTTGACTTTAAGACAAGAAGAAAAAAAATGGGGTCACATTTTTAAGAGTTAATTTGGAAATCCAGTGTTCCGTATATTATGTTAGTGCTTATTTTCTCTATTTCTCGTATGATTCTGTTTGGAAAAGGCCCCATATGCATAAATTGCTCGTTTTAATAGCCGATTTTGTTGAAAAGGGTCGGCCTGAATTTTTCGCTTGATAGCCTTGAGTTGTTCAGAGCAAGTTACAAGCTAATTTTATTACTTTTACTTAGAACTTGCTTTTTATAATGTAATTATTGTTATGACTCTATAGATTTCTAATTTTATATTCCAGCTTGATATAAAAAAAATCGTTTAACTAGAAACCTGGTACAAAAATCCTTACAGATACTTACATGAATTAATCTAATAAAAAAAAGGTTTTGTTCCCACCAAAATAATTTTCATTCACTCAAATAATAAATCATAAACATTATTTTTTGTCTGTAGAAGCCAAATCTATGGAGCGGTTAAAAAAAAAACAGTTTTTTCTTGTGACCTCTTATACCTTGGTCCTCAGTTTAAGTCAACACATGGGACACGAGGGTTTTTGCCTCTATGACTTTCTACATGGCTTAGGATTTCACAAACTGTTGGCGACTCCATACTTTCCTTTGATATTTTAAATAAGAAACCTTTTCGATAAGTTCATCTGGCGGAGCTCTAGACTTAATAGAGTTACTCTAAAAAGTAGAATTCGCTTATTTTTATTAGGCTACATTACTTATAATAAAAATTATTACTTTTAATACTGTTTTTACATCGTGAGGAAACCCTTGGCTTAGTCAGCTCCGCACGTATTGACCTTGTCTTTCCTGTGGATATGGCTGATTAGGCTGAGAGGATGGTATAGGTGCTCGGCAAGCCTACTCGATCTACACTGTCCCAGGCACTACAGTGTGTCGTTAGTTTAGGCATAGGTTGCTTCCTAACGCTGTATTTATCATCTTCAATAGATGTAAAGGCCTATTTATGATTATATGGTTTACATTATTCTATCAACAGCACGATTTGGAGGTTGAGTCGAGGCGAGGTTTATTCGAGGTAACAAATAAAAATATGGGTCTAAGTGGTGTTTATTGGTGATGTTTTGTTAACACAAGTATTTGTTCTTAGTGGGGATCAAACCCATCATCCACGGAAGGCAGAGCCATATTTACTGCCCCCGTATCGCAAGCTCTGAACTGCTTTCGCTGCCCAGCATAATGTCAAGTGACGTGGCTACAGATATACGAAAACAAGAAGCTTTTGACGTCAAAAAATGCGCTGAAACGCGCTAATGTCACTATTTAGTCACATAATACCTATGATTTAGTACAAAAACAGTTCAGAAAACCTGCCAGACTTAAAAGTGACAGGTTTTTATGAGACAACGATACCCCCACGGAGCGGTGACGTCACTCAAATAATCACAGTGTATTTAATCAGAGAGGCAAAGTTACGTACATAAATAATACACAAAACTAGGTAAACAACGCTCGTGCTGCGGGATGTTGGGAGTTGGAACCTCATCTAAACTAGGGTTAGTGTGTTAATTACACTTTATCTAGATTTAATCCTCAGGTGCAACAAAAGTTATGAAAGTAGTCTTACTTTGAAATTATTACAGGGCTTAATATAAGGCTAAGTACTTCCAAACATTTTCGGGGGTTAGACCAACCAACATTTAAAAAACAACATCTTTGCAATCAGTGCTGTGGGTCGTGGGTTCGATCCTCATCGAGAACAAACATTTGTGTTTGGCAAACATAGATGTTTGTTCTATGTCTAAGTGTTACTATGTATTATATGTATGTACTAGCCGTCGCCCGCGGCGTTGCTCGCGTTCTAGTGTGACTTTTCAAAATTCCTTTCTTAGTGCACCCTTAACACTACATAAGGATACTACCTTTCAAATTTCATACCTCTAGGACTTATAGTTTAGGCTGTGCGTTGATTCTCTGTCAGCTTCAAAAGAGTTTTATATATATTGATGATTTATAAAAAAAATCAGTCATCTTAGTTCCCATACTTCAAGCTCGGCTTAGTTTGGGACTAAAAGGCGTTGTGTATCCAAGGATATTTATTGTTATTATTTATTTAAGTATTTATCTATAAAAACGTTTAGAAAAAAGTTTTAGGAATCGCCATAGCCTGGAAGTATAATAAAATCAGCTTTACGAGACCAATTATGTAGGTACTTAGTTTAGCAACATACATAATTTCCCTGAAAAATGTTATCTATCACCTAACCCTTAAACAAATGACCTAGAAACCTAGAATTAACATGTGAACATAACAAGACAAGTCGTTAAGCGTCGACAACACATCAACATTTTCCCAAAACAATGATAAAAGTTTTTACGACTGGCCCCATACAGTCCCTTAGCTGACCCTAGATACTATCACAAAACGATAGTATATTTTCTACACTTCAAGAACCATTGCTGTTTTTCTTTTCTACACTTTATATAATATTTAACAAAACCGCCAGTGATCACGAAACAAAATGGAATTTTATGGTAAAAATGGGTAGCACCTCGGGGTGAAACCTGCCGCTTCAATGCATATTACGGTGGTGATAATTTCTGTGAAAAGTTAATTATGTTTGTTGCAAATGAGAGATGTAATCGCATTTTTAATTAGTTTTTCTAAAGAGCATAATTAGGTATATTCCAGTTCCTAGATAATAAGTTGCTTCTAGCCCCTAAGTTCAAGGAACTGTTTGACGCACAATTTTAGATTCCATGTTTATTTTAACAGTCTAGAATTGAATTTTAACCCCAGCCCTAGCTCGGCAAGCTTTGTTACAGACCCTAGACAAAAGGGGAGTTTGTAAGTCCATTTCTAAACATAGACAGATCTCTGATTTGGTATCGAACGGTTCGGCAATACTATTTATCAACAGTTGTTTTGTAAACAAAAATATAAATAGGTTCTAAGTTTAGTATATGATCTGTGGTTTAGTTTTATAACAGAAACAAAGCTGCAGAAGTTTAAAAAACTGTGTCACTTAAATGTTGAATTCAAATCTTTGGTGAGTTTAGCTGGTTTTCCCGCGACCTTGTAGTTTATATGAACTTAGAGTAGTAAAACCAACATCTAGATAACGCAAACTTCATAACAACTCGTACATCAGGCACGTTGGTGAGTTTTGTCACCAATATAATTCAACTATCATCATCAGCCCTACATCCTGACTTCCCTCAATACTGAGCATAGATGGAAATTGAAAATCACGTAGGAGACCACGGGGCCGAAGCCTAACACGTTGGTGTGACTCGTAGACCTTCGAGAGTGGCCTATGAAGCCATACAGATTCCCAGCAACTTACTAAGCCGCGAGTCTGTGGATTTGTTTTGACTTATAGCACGCGCAAAAGCATTCGCAAAGCGAGTAATTTTGTTGAGAGTTGCACCATTCCCAAATCTCCCGCTAGAGGCGCTTATCCGATTTTCATACAAAATTTCTCGCTTTGCGAATGCTTTTGCGTGTGCTATAAGTCAGAACAAGCACAGACTCGAGGCTCTGGTTATGATGACGCAAAATTGTCCAGGAGGTGATCATAGAGGGAGTCACGACCCCTAGCATTACGACGCGACGAGGAAGGCGAATTGTGTGGCGTGAATCAGGGGACGACAGGTTTGCTTTCGATTGAGGATTGTTGGTTTAGCAGGACTTTACGGATTAAATCAGTCCTTGGCCCTTGTCTGACGTTGACTTTTACGAAGATGAACGAATAGGGACTAGATTGTATAAAAACTGCTACATTGTAGGCTACAGAAGTACTGTATAGTAGATTTAGGTAGAGTATACCGCAAGTCGAGAAGTCTTTGTGATTTAAAAAAAAATGATATTTTCCGTTCAGTTTTTTACTGCAAAGTTGTCGAAATTTAAAGGTTAGACCAAAATAAGCTCTATGTACGTTTTTACAAGTAAATGATAGAACAAGCCTATAACGGCACGGATAGGTGATTTACCAAATCAGTACCTATACCTATAAAATACTTATTAATGCATGTCAAAGAAACTCATTATATTTAGTGATCACGATAAGCAAGGGGCCTAATGAGCCCTCCTTTAGTAGCTGTGGTCATTCTGTAATCACCACGGAGCGTGGTTCAGTGGTAATTTTTAACGACTTTATTTGCATTTGAGCTCAATTTTTACTAAGACTCATTAGTAAATGAATTGAACTGGATATATAATGTTGCAAAAAAATATTAGATCATTATTCGTTTATACATTGAAGTGGGAACATCATGGAGTGTATTAAAACATCTCATTCGGTTAAAAAAGAAGTGGTACCTTGTCGCTGTGAATTGGTAACTTTTTTTTAATCCTTAATTTGTTACTTAATTAAAGGTACTATTAGTATTTATTTAATAAATAAATATTCGTGAACATTTCACACACCGACCTCTAGTCTCAAACTAAGTAAGGCTACGAAAACTAAATTGCTGATTTAATATTTATAGAATATAAAATCAGCAATATACTATATTTTTTTAAATCTTGGTAAATTTTAAGTAATATCGTGGATTTTATAGACCAGTACCTTCCAACTTAAGGCCCGTATTCCGATTTACTGCTTAAGCACTGATCAGAACTCAAGCATAGATTTTTATATGAAAATCTCTACTCAAATCTACTTATGCTTGAGTAACGATTTATTTTCGCAAATAAATCATTCATTCATTCATTCATTTATCAGCATACGGGCCTACGACATTTACCTTTAGCAATGTTTAATACTAGCTGATACCCGCGACTTCGTACGCGTGTAAAATTTTCCACCAAAATATCTGTCAACCAACATACGATGAACCTCGTGTCAAAGGCTGCTTTTGGTTTAGGGAGGTCAAGCTGTATCTAAGAATCCACGTCTTTAATTTCAATAATATATAGCCTATGTTGCAATCCGGAAAAAGGGCTTCTTAATGGTATAAGTTTCATTGAAATTAGACTAGTAGTTTAGGCGTGATTTGCGAACAAACAAACAGATAAACAGACAAACTCGATTTTCGGAATAAGAATCGTTTATTTAGTAGATCTGCATATTTGGTTTATCCATATCTTTAATTTTAGTTTTTGACTTTTTTATAGTTTTATAGATTTAATTAATAGTATAGATAGATAGATAGATAGATATAGGCCTTAACATCTATTGAAGATGATTTATACAGCGTCAGGAGGCAACATATGCCTACACTTAACAGGTAGAGCCTGGGACAATGTTTAATCCATCTATCTATCTATTCAGCCTGTATGCACCCACTGCTGGGTTAAGGCCTCGTCTTTAGTACGCCAGACTCTCTGGTCCTGCGCGAATCTTCTCCACTGCTGCCAAACTACAGCCATATAATATCATCGAACCATCAATATTTAATACAGTAAAAAAATCATACTTACGTAATTTTACTTTTTCAGGTTCACCAATGGCTGGACGCACACGAAAAGTACTTCCCCCTACATCCGAAAGTCACTCCAAAGCCAGTAGTACCTAGCAGCAGTTACGTCTGCGACACTGTACCTAGTATTTGGAATATTGTACCTTTAGCTGACATTGTGAAACCACACCGGATATCACCTCTAGGACCAGTTTATTATTAAAACTATACATAAACTATTCTTTGTTAAAAGTAAGGTTTAGAACTGTACTTAGGTAAACTTAGTACCGTAACAAGTTTTGGTATAAGTACTCAAGATCTTAGGCCCGTATGCTGATACGAAAATCGTTACTCAAGCTGAAATTTTCATACAAAAATCTATGATTTCATTGTTGGATAGTAAAAGATTAAAAATAAATTATTTGATATTATTTTCTGTTTTTAACTTAATCTTAAAAGTACCCTGGTTATCATAAAATAAAATATCGTTTGGAATCGGTCTAATCAATAAATATTATATAATATATATGTATATTAATCATTAATCAATATATATAAAACTCTTTTGATGCTGACAGAGAATCAACGCACAGCCTAAACTATAAGTCCTAGAGGTATGAAATTTGGAGGGTAGTATCTTTATATAGTGTAGGGGTGAACTAAGAAAGGAATTTTGAAACGTTACCCTCTAAAGGGTAGAACGCGAGCAACGCCGCGGGCGACGGCTAGTTTTTATTATAAATCTTTTGAAGCTGACTGTCAATTAACGCACAGCCTAAACTATTAGTCCTAGAGGTATGAAATTTGGAGGGTAGTATCCTTATATAGTGTACCTGAAAGGGTCTAAAGTTATGATCAAAGATTTTAACAAAATAGTACATTTCTTTTATAATATACCTACCGTACATAGAAAAACCTTGAAAATTTGTAAATAGATTCCTCAAATAAATTGACTCGACACGTGACTCAAGTTGAACTGTTTGTATGCTGCTACTGCGTGCGCAAAGTCGCGGTCGACAGCTAGTTTTATCATATTATTATTATTATTACGAGTCTTCTCTGTCCCACTGCTGGGCAAAGACCTCCCCCCATTTCTTCCACTCACTACGGTCTTGTGCTACGGTTTTATCATATAACTTCATTTTTTCATGAAGTGGGTAAGTAACGAGTTAAATAAAACACGGAGTATAATCAGCAGTAATATTTTAAATTGCTTTAAATCACAATTTTGTAGTGTTAATAGAATATAATAATATTACAAAGGAAGATTTTCGTTCAAAGTACACCCAACTGACTTCCCATACATTCATGTCCAACATTTCTTACAAAAATTCAGATTATAACAGGTTACAATGCATTTAATTAAAAATAATATGACAGATTTCATGTAGTATCAGCTGATTCCATACAAATTATCATAAATAATTAAGGTCAGCTAAATAAACTAGTAAATAATTTACTTAATTGTAGGTGATTATTAATGAATATTTTCTTCTAAGCCCTGCAATATTAATATCAAAACATGATAAGAATATTAATTACTATGCGTTATACAACATTTTAAATAAATAGGGCATTTATATCTATAATAATAATCATTCCTTTAAAACAGCTCCTACTATAAAATCGGTACTCACTAAAACAAAGTTTTAAATAAAACTTTTCATTAAAACTCATAGGAACAATAATTTACAGCCTAAAAACATTCAAATAACAGTTAAATAAATTAATAACCTATAATACTTGATTATTTAAAATAAAAATTGACTAAATTACATAGTTGTTTAAAAAAAGCAACACACTATTTTGAATAAACTCAAAAGCTGTTATGGAAACAATTATTAATATTAAAATATCGTTTTAATTTTATAAAAAAAAAATGAAAATTTTATTTATTTACTTTGACATCAAAAATTATAAGTTATTTATATTTTTAATGATACCTGTAAATTAAATAATAATAATATGATATATTATGAGAGTGATTATTTAAATGGCCACAAAAAATATTTGCTATGTTATTTTAATTTAAACATATTTGATATAATATAAATATTATACAATAAGTGATGATTAAAATCCAATTATGACTAATTGAGTAAAACTTTGCAAAACATTATTTACACAAGTAAATTTTTACTAAAACAGTCAAAAACACGACAAAAGAGATTCTAGCTCTTGGACATACAATCACACAATATCATCATCACTTGGTGTTCGAAACCTTCAAACTGGCAGTAAGAACTCTTATAATTTTTTTTATGATTGCTTTAAAAATACACAAAATTTAAACTAGATTACAAAAAATATTGAAGCAATAAATACTAGTTCGCCTACAAGCTAATCGGAGAGTTGTAGAGTTGTAACGTACTTGTTCGTATTGAAATTAAAAAAAAATACACACTAAAATAACTATTACCAAAATCAAAAACAATAAATTCAATACAAAAAAATTTACGCCACATCAATTTCAAATCTACATTATTATCTGATTCAAAAATTGACAGTTTCTTACTTACCTAGAAATAAACGTTACAACTCCACAAAAATAATAATAAATAAATAAATAATTTATAAATATTCTTGGACATTACACACAATGCCCTCTAGTCCCAAACTAAGCTGTATTTTACAACCAACTATCATACATTACTAGCATAACAAACAAAACAACTAAGTACGCATAATGCCGTCAACAATAAATAAATTTATCTATATAAGTGATATGCAATATACTTTAGGCAGGCTCAATTTTTACAAAACAAAACATAAAAAATTAGCTGTCCTTCATAAAAGCTGACATAATAAAAATATAACTTTTCCAGATATCATAGAATCTGCAAATAACAATTATATTTTTAAAAATACAGTCTTACACTTGGAGAGCAAGACTAATATTGTAAATCCAAGCAAAGCTACTGCCAATCGAGTCATTTTTTCAAAGTAACTACTAAGAATCTATTCTAGAACGCAAATTATTCAAAGATGCTTCAAATAAATTTGCCTCAATATCACAATCGTAAAACAAACGTGCCTTTGGCAAAATTGCTATTCCAGTATAGTTTATAATATTATTAGCAAAAAGGACTATGTCAACATAGATGATCTTGAAACAGCGTACTGGCATAAAGTGTGTAAAGTTTCATGCCAAATTTAGCATAAAAATTATGGTAATTTTTTTTTCTTCCTATTTTTTGAAAAGTCAACTTTTAAGTTGTTATAGGGATTCATTAGCTTAGCAACGTTTGTCTGTTTTTTTTTAGACTAACTATCTTGACATAGTCCAGTGAACAATCCACCCAAATAAAAATAACCACCGGTAGTCTCACTATCAACGCCATCAGACACCTTTACCAACATTAGTCTTAGTAATACTTACAATATTATATGAAGTTAAAATGTGTGAACAAGCTTCTTACAGTAAGTATAATAATAAAAAGTATTAGTTAAACTTTTAGTTTTAAATTCTATGTATAGATTTTAAGATTTTTTTTATTTATTTCATAATAATAGTATTTTATCTAACTATTTCTACTACTAGTGCACTATTATTTAGCTGTGGTCAATCTCTAAGCCTTAGTTGCTGTGCTATTTTTTTGGGATTTATTGTATTCAGTTTTGGACTTACAAAATAATATATTTTTACGAAAATAATTTCTGGAATATCATAATTCAATAAATTTGTGTCAGTGAAGTAAAATTGAGTGGTTATTTTATTGCTTAAAAGTTTGGTATTTTATTTAACTGTATTATTTTATTTATCAAAAATAGCACAGTCACTGTTGGCACTATAAAGCTTCACTTATTTACTGAAGTGTGACGATCGCGTGGATATTAAAATACTCTTCCCTAACAAATCTGAGTTATACCACCACAAAAATATTATTGCTTTCAGAGGTTTCGCGTTACTGTGAAAAATATTCGTCATTTGTGTTTTTTTTTTTTTTCATTTTTCCCATTACCTTAACTATAAACATGACCGGCGCTCCAGAAGCAATCGTGCACTCTATTCAAAAATATACGCATGACCACTAGCTAAACGAACTATTAGGTTAGTATATCATTTCGAAATGATAGGTTACGAGAAAATAAATCAGAACTTTCATGGAAACTTAATACATCAAAACTTTTGGCGTAATACATTCACTAAATACTGGTATTGTATTCGCCACTACATATACATATATAAATATAACATCTTAAAATTAGCGATCCAAAAATATGAAATATACAATACACATGTTGTATTCGTGCGCCCCCGGGTGCCCCGTACCTTGCAAGCGACTTGCGCCTCCATCGCCTACGCACAGCGTCTGTTATCGCTTGTTGAGTATTGCGACTTTTGCCGTATTGCCACCGGAGGGTGCAAAAGCCGCCACAACTGGACGGTTTTGTCTCAATCCTCGTCGCGTGACATTTTTATTCCTTTATTGAAATCCTTTATCCCCACGAGCCCTATACGGACGTTGTGGGGAAACCAGCTGTCCACATACTTATTCAATATCCCTCTGGGCCTCTCAATATCTTAACTCAATAGGAATCGTTCATTGAAAGTGCTGAAACTGAATTCAGGAGAATACTCTGAAACCGATATCCGAAGGAAACTTTTTGTAAAGTTTTATCAGGTTAAGGAATCGGATAAAGTAAGGTAAGTGAACTTCCAATCCAGGCCCTGCTCAAGCAAAGCAATCTCGTTCGATACTTTTGCTTTATAAAAATACGAATCGAAAATATGTCGACGGCAGCACGTCCTTACCATTAAGCTATAGTTAAATCTATTCTTAACTATAAACTATCAACTACATTAAAATATCAGAGAATTCAGAAAAGGGAATATTAGGTATTTCTATATTAAGAGGTGCACAACCTTATTTTTTCTTGAACGCTAGGTAATATGGCATTTAGGCTTTATTTAGGGACCTAGAACAAAATATCTATCTAACTAGTGAACTAACAGGTCGATGGGTAAACAATTTAAATAGGAACTGGGGGAGTAGGAGGTAAAGGAACAGACCAGACCGTGAGTGATCGGAAACAAGTAGAAGGTACCTACCGCTCGAGTGAATGAAATAGTCGAAGAAGATTTTCCAAGATACTAAACTACGAGTTTTCGAAAGATTGAACTTGTTCGGTGATTACCTAAGGCTTCAACTTCACTGCGTAGACTAAAACGAATTAATCTAATTAGGCTGGAATGAAACCGAAAAACTTTTGAAACCTTTGAAACCGGTAAACTTCGACCTGAACCGAACTAACATAAGTAACCTTTAATCTTAAAATACGATAAAATCTCAAAATTCTCACAGCTCGTCGGGTTTATTGTATTAACGCTAAGTGCATCTACTTTATAAGAACAGTGGATTTTTTTTATAATTTGAATTTGTACTTAACCTACTCTTCCAACTCCGACACTACTCCGTTGTAAAACAATTTATTATTCGAAAACTCAAGATTTCACTCAAATTTTTCAAAACTTCAAGCAAATTTATGAAAAGTATTCCAATTTTAAAAGTTCACATCATCATCATCAAATCCACATTTCATCATAAATCCAATCAATAGAAACTTTGAAAGACAACTTTTCATCGCTTCATACATTTTACAGCCAATACGTTGATGATCTAAGTAAATTACTTCCAATTTAGAGTTTTCAAAAATATGATTCCAATAAATGTTCTAAACGAATATCTCAAAAATACATTATGAAAATATAATACAAATACGATAAAATTTATGCTAAATATAACCCTGTCTATGACCTGAAGAGTTGAAAAGAAAATAAACATTGGAATCCAAACTCTGAACAAGTCATTTTTAAGGAAAAACCTACAAAAGCAAATAAAAACCCAAGAGATAATACAACAGTTACTACAAAACGAACTCGTAAAACTTTGATAAACAAGGCTGAGGTCGCTCACAACACGGAGATAAGTCCTGTTTTAGAAGAATTGAGATTAGAAACAGCCGCTATCGTAATGAATATTTTTTTGTTATGAGTAATGGTAACTATTAATCACGGGGTCTATCGTATGTTTGTCAAAGATAATTGTGAAGATGTCGAACACTTGCCGGTTACATCTTGAAGAGGAGCTCCAAAAGTAGATCTTCATCGGCATTCATTGGCGTACCTGGCGATAAGTAATTGACAACCCGAGCCCTGCAACAAAAACATAAAATTAGTATGATTTTAATATTTAAACAAATTTAGTTAATTAATAATTATTCATAATATTTTTTAATAACTCAGTTTCTATAAATTTAAGTATTGTAAAAAAGATTCGGAAGGAGAGGAACCATTAACATAATCATATAATTTTTTAATTTATTTGGTCTAAAAATATTTTTCTTTTAATTTTTAAAAAGAAAACTCTACACGATTGCCGAGCAAGTGAAAGCAAACTGTGAGTAATATTTTATTCTTCGAAAGATTTAAACACCCTTTGGAACTTTATGTTAGTTTCTTAGCGCAAAGGGTTAAAAACTAAATCTAGCCAGACCATAAATTGAGTAATAATGTACAGAGCTCGGTAGAGAGAGCTAAATTGTATTGCCATTGAAAAACGAAGATATATGTCGATAAAATGAAAGAAACTAGTATATTAAGAAGTATTAATATTTTTAGAAGAAAGAAAAAACAAACAAATAAAGAAGTAATAAAAATTAGACTAAATAAAGAACGAAAAGGGACAGAATAAATAAGAAATAAGGAAATAATAAAGGCGGAATAAGATAAAGGCTGAAAAAAAACTTGAATAGGGATGGAATGAGGATTGACAAACGACTGAAAGAAATCCCTTACAATGAGCAATTAAGTAGACTGTGAGTTTGTTACGAATGTTTTATACCTCAGAACTATGTTCTCATAATAATTGTGTTATTGTTCTGAGTGCTCACTACTTTAGACCAAATGTACCTACTAAGAAAAAACATGTTTCCAAGTAAGTAATTTATTTAAATTTTATCTCAAAACGAAACATAGAGGTAGATTGTGTTACCTATTGGGCGTGGGCAGCGTACTGGTGGTGCGCGGCGACAAGCTTTGGCGGGCAGCCTGCGACAGCAGGGCCGCCTTCGCGCTTTCGGCTCGTGCGCTCTGCAACCTGTAGAACACACTGTATATGACACTGACCAACACACCAGTGCCCCGAGTCTGTGCATTTGTTTTGACTTTCGACTCGAGTGTAGCACACGCAAACGCATTCGCAAAGCGAGATATTTTGTTAGGAATTGCACGATTCCGAAATCTCCCGCTTTTCAAAATTTCTCGCTTTGCGAATGCATTTGCGTGTGCTATACTCGAGTCGAAAGTCAAAACAAATGCACAGACTCGTGGCTAGACCATTCACGTTGTGAGACTTCTGCAAACTATCGCATACATTGACTACGACAAGTGTGATGGTAAATGCTTTGGTAGTATATAGATCTGCTAAAATTTTGTTCAAATCTAGTGATCCGTGACACAGTCTGTGCTACCATTGTAAAGTAAATAGCCTTAGAAGCTTCATAATAAGTACAAGTTGTTCTTGAAAAATAACAATATATCTTGTAATTACAAATTACTCGTAAGATTAGTCATCGTCATGGAAGTTTAATAGAGTCCACTGCTTGAAGTCGGACACCCATTGAATTCTAGACATACCGATTTTTTAGTGCCTTTTAGCTAAGAGTATTTTAAGGCATCTATTGTGGATTTCACAATGTTATCGGTTCTTTGATTCTTCTAAACCAAGCGCAAGGAATCATTCGTCTTTGTAATAATTAGTACTTTCAGTATTTGTGGAATCTATTCAGTTATGGCATTTTGGATTCTTGCACAAGTACCGCTTTATTTTTATTGCACAAATATGTGTGCAATGTTAAAAATATATACGCGTTGAAATTACTGATCAATAAGTTCCAATCTCAGAACAAAGGCAAGCAAAAAAGCCGATCGTTAAATCACTTACAAAAGTTTTAACTATAAAACTGTGAAAAAAATTACCGGATCGTCTTTGCTACTTTAAAGTTCGAAGTATTCAAACTGTATAAGAACTAATATTAAAAGTTACAAAATGGCAATAAATTTTGCTATAAATTCTAATTTAGTTTCTCTAAAACTTACGCTAGTTGTGAATTCTTCCCACGTACTGAGCGGCGAGGAATAAAAATTATAGTGTTATTGTAGACGAAAATAATTTTGAACTAAATAATAAAATTGCATTAAGTTTACAAAGGTTTTGAATACAATCAGCTAAAACTTTAAATTAGGGCTATTAATAAAAAAACATACTTTACAAAGAACAAAATTTTTTGTCCAAAATCTTAATTCAATCTTATTCTAGAGACTACATAACTTAGTGTTCCGAAAGATATCTATGAAGAGATATATTTTAGTGATCTACCGCTTAAGAATAATAAAAAACTGATTCATTTTATAAACAGGAGGCGGATTTAGTATCACATAACTCGTATCCTAGACAAGTCTTAGCAACAAAACTGAACCGAGCGAAGGATTAGACAACTTTTAAAAATAATTCAATCTACCTAACTCAACGAGTTTATCATCGACTCAAAAGAACGCCAACAAAATTCAAGCATCAACGATTCAGAACGAAAAACAAAAGTTTGGAACGAGAGTTCTTTTAACAAATTCTGTTCATCAAAACTTTATAAAAAGAACTCGAGAATTTGTGCAAATGTAAAAAAAATGAAAGCCTTTTTAGAATTATTAAATTAAATCGTTTCGCAATTTTTTTGAGTTATGAACTTGTTCGCAAAGAAATTTGAAATTACTGCCAAACGCAAACAAAAACTTGCTTATCACTAGTAGCAATCCAAAAAAGTAATGGTGGGTATTGCCAGTTTAGAAGTTGTGTTTTTCAATACAAAAAACAAAAAAAAGTATGTGATGGGACTTTGGTAGAGCTTCGTGTCAAAGAGCTCGTCCGTGAAACAAACGACAGCCGACTTTACTTGACTTATATTATTCCAAAAAAAAATCACTTGACACTGGCAAAATTATCAGTCAAAATGACGGATAGAGGCCTTAGGTATAGAAGAAGAAGTACGGGACACGAGTTTTGACATTTTTTGAAACCATAGCACTTTTATTTTAATAGTTTTTCTTGTGTTATTGTGAGTATTGTTGTTTAATTTTGGTGGAATTTTAACCAATAATACTTAGGTCGTAACATAAAGTGTGAGCCATTGGAATAAATGTGTGTAAAGTGGTTTTTCTGAATGTGAAAATTCGTGTTAGGTTTTGAAGAGAAAATCCACCATTTTCTTTTCAAAACAAACGACAGCCGACTTGACAAATGACTTGACTTGACTTATTTATTACAATTTTAACACTTGAAATTGGCAAAATTGTCTGTCGAAATGACGGACAGAGGCCATTAACGAAGAGAAGAAGAAGAACAAGTACGTAATATCACAATATTCTGCCGTCAAGCAGTGATGCTCGCATTACTGTGTTCCCATTTGTGCATGTATTTGAAGGGTATAAAGCTAATGCAATTATTATTACACGTTATTAGAGAGCTAAGCAACGAATACTAAGCTGAACATCTGGTGACGTCGACTTAATTCACCAGGGCTTAGTCACCTAGGTGAATTAAATATACTATTCAATTCAATTCTTGCCTATGGCCTTTTCAGTGTTGCCCGCAATTTCGTCAACGTCACGTTTGTTAGACCTTAGCACGATGGAGAATGTCCGATGGTGAGAAGTAATGTTCGGTGTAGAATATTAAGTTTACTAGGTATTTAGTAGACTTAAGTAACGACGAAGTATCAGATCATGAATTTTGGCAGTTACCTAAAACAACTTTTGTATTTTTTAAAACATTGACGTCTTACTTTCATTAATATTCAGTAGAAGCAATTTTACGTAAAGTTTTATAAAGACATCGTTATTACAAACCTATTGAAGCCATCGATGTCTCGAAGGTCTTTGATGAAAGAGATCTTATAAATTTTCAATAAAGATTTGGACCTTTGGGCATTTGCACACTGCACGACACCGACATTTACACTACACTGATATGTCGACGCGATCGCCTATTTATCGTCTAGTTCTACACATCTATTGAAGATGATTTATACAGCGTTATGAGACCACCTATGCCTACACTTAACAGGACTCTGTAGTGCCTGGGGCAGTGTTTAGATGGAGTAGGCTTGCCTAGCACCTATACCATCCTCTCAGCCATATCCACAGGAAAGACATCGTCTAGTACTAAGATATTACATTTAGCTCTTTGACGTTATCGTGTAGGTGTCGTGTCGTTGGCAGTGTGACAACAGCCTTTGTCGTTTTAATAATCGCCGGTTTGAGATCCCTTTGTGATAAGACTTTATTGGAAAGAATTCTGTGTAAAAGATATCGAAAATATTATTTCTGGCTTTTCAAGGTTGCTCCAGAAAACTCGCACTTTGACGAATTTTCGTAGTATAAAAAGAATAATCGAAGAGTTTATTTTATTGAAAGAAGTAGGTTTGCTATATTGTGTCCCGTTTGAAAGAAATCATAAATTATATACCTACTAGCTTCCGCCCGCGACTTCGTTCACGTCCCATTGGATCCCGTGAATTTTCCGGGATAAAAAGTATCCCATGTTACTTCTAATACCTCCAAGAATATGTGTACAAAGTTTCATGATGTGAAAGCGAACAAACCAACTTACATTCACATTTATAATATTATAAGTAGGATTATAAAGAGAGATCTAAGTAAGTATAAAAATTATAGGCAAACATTTTGAATTTCAATATTTTGTGTTAAGCCTTTTATTGGGGGAATGAAACTATATAAGAAAATATAATATTTACCAAGAAATTAATTACTACGTTAAAAGCATTTATAATAAAATATCTTGTTTGATTATTCGATAAAACTAATTACGGAAATTACAATGTTTAAACCAAAAAATTTTTTTTTTTTATAGAAACGTTTTAACTAGTACCTACTTAGAGATAACAAACCAATTTTCTTTATCAAGTTCTACGCTATATTTGCAATAATAGATGTATGTTTATATCCTTTTTCCATTCAAGAAAGGCTTAGTCCCTTTGTAATGGTTGAGAGAAAAGAACATTAGTTCCGCGTAAACAATTTAGATTTCCCAGAAGGATACAAACAAATAAGAGAGCGTTATTTGATATAAAGGGTACACGGGTTTACTTGCGCTTACTTGACTTAACAAACTCTGAAGTAAACTAGCATTTTACATCAATAAAGCTACTAGCTTAGGTAAAAGAGTCTGGGGCAAATTGGAAGGAGCCCAGGTACCACATTTTTTTTAACTTTCTATCATGGAACTTTGTTTGTTACATTATTATTGTTTGCATTTACAATGCAGTTTTTAAAAATGTACAATGTCATTATAATACAGCGAGAATCATTAGTTTTTAGACATTCTCTTTGTAAAATGCGTCATTTTCAATGTTGTTTATCGTATTTACAGGTGTTTACGTCAAAATAATTACTTTATTTTGAGCTTTCGTGACTGCTACTGCATAATAAATTATGATAAAACCAACAGAAGTTATAAATAACAAAACAATAATTAATCTAAAAATTAACGAAATGTATGCAAATTGGGACCTAAAATGCCCTAACGCCTTAACTCTGGTTGATGTGACTGAGGGTTCATCTAGACTCAAAAGGCTAACCAAAAATGTTTAATCTGCTTAAATTCTTTTACTCCGAGCGAAGTCATAACGACACGCTTCGTGTAGCACGGTTAGTTTTAAATATGAATAGGATTATAATAAAAGATATATTCACGATATTCTTTCATGAAAATACTGACGTGGTACTGACAATGGAAATACATATAATATTAAATTTTGATAAAAAAAATCTCAATTTTTACAAAATAAAATTTGTTTTGTATAATCACATAAAATAAGAAAAAAAATAAGATTTTAACTTGATGTTGAGTGACTAGTTGAATACTTTTAATTGCCCGATAACACTTATATTTTAGATGCTACAGAATGGCAAAAACAGATATATTTTTTAGAATGTACAAAAAAGATTAGAAAAAAAAGCCAATTATTATTGTTAATCGATCAAAAATAATTATAAAAAAAAACTCGGACGGACATCGTTTCTTGAAACGCAGACTCTCTTCTATAGGTACAAAAAATATGAATAAATTGACGACGGACTCGTGGTCACACACCTAATAAAAATATCGAACGAATTAAAACTAAAATGCATAGAAAAATGCTTTAAATGTGCACAGACAAAGCCGTAGTTGTAATATTTTGTTGATTTGCAAAAAACGAGTCGCTATTTTTGTCAAAAAATCTGTTAGTGAAACAAATTCTACTTTTTTCCAATATAAGCGCCTCACTTTTCGAAAACCAACAAAGTAAAACTCAGACAGTGTACGAAGTCCGATATGTATTTCGATAGATATTCTTCTTCTCGTTTTTCAGTTCTCAAAATAAGCCTTTCTAAATTTCTGGTCAGTTCAGCTATAGGTACATCACTTACTTTATTTTAGTCTGCCTCATGAACTGCTGTATCTTCCTCGCCGCCTGGTTTTGGCGTCTCTGCGAGTATGTCCTTCTGCGTATTTGAATTTCACTAATGATTAAAACTGTTTCAAAGTGTTTAAACAGAAGTTCTAATTTATAAAAGGAATTTACTTTATCAGTAAAAGAAATTAATATTACAGAAAAAACACGCGTCAAATATACGAGTATTTAAAAAATCACATAGTTATATTTAAAAAAAATCCTGGTTTAATAATGACCCTTTTACATAAAATGGAGTGAAATTACTAATTGAAGTCACATTTCATATTTTGCTAATGTCAATTAGAATAAAAATTATAGAGATGAATCGCTATCAGTAAATCAGGGCTATTTTTTTAAAAACCTAATAATTTGAAGGTGTATTTTAATAGACACTTACTTGACAGCGTTGTTCGACGCCGTCCGGCGCGCGCGCATCGTGCGGTATCCCCGCTGGATCACCGTGGCCGCCGCGTGCATTTGCTTCAAGTAAGCAAACTATAACAAAAACATATTCAGCGATTTTGGCATGAGGTAACACAGCTGTTTTCACTCCCAAAATATTATAAATTTTTCAAATAGAAGTTTCCACATCAGGATTTGAGAATAGTAACGGCCAATGCCGCAAAAAATCGATTATTCCAGATGGCGCAGCCGCCGAAGTGATCACTTGAACAGTAAACAGAAAACCAGCAAAGAATATTTGAATAAAGGTAATTAAATTGAATATTGAAAGCTAAAAAATTAAAATTTTAAGTAAAAATAAATTGAAGTAAATTTTTTTTAAATTTACATTTAATTAACTATTAATTATTATTTTTTTAATGTAAAAAAATTTACAAAACTAAAATATAAAAGACAAGAACACAAACCATCATAGTTTTATTAAAACGAAATCTGGAGCGTATGATATAAGTAGGTACCTAGTGTACCTACTAAACGCACGTTACAAAATGTTTTACCTGCTTATAGCGTCGGTAGCAGTTCTGGATGGTAATGGCGGCGGCGGCGGCGCGGCGCTGCAGTTGCCGCCCGCGGTACTGACGGTACGCCTTCTGGATCGTGATCGCCGCCGAGTACAGCTCGCGTTGTTCGCGATCTACCGACAAATGGGTTCTAAGCGACGCGATCTACCGACAAATGGGTTCTAAGCAACATCCCACTACTTTTATTTAACAAAAATACATGTTTACACATTTTTGAGATATCCGAAAGGGGTGAATGAGTTTCAAAGTATCTCCTACAGTTGAGACCAAATTGTAACACTTATTTATGCAAAAACATGGAGATTTACAAATAAAATTATGAGCAAGATTGAAACTTTCCAAAGAGCCATAGTGAGAAGCATGCTCAACATAATAATAAGAAAAAGAAAAAAAAGTAAAGACATTGTAGGAGAAAAAATAATAATAACAAATGCAATTAATACGCACTAAAACTGAAGTGGATGTTAAAAATTACAAAATCAAAGGGTCCCACGGGAAAACAAAAGGCTGGTAGACAAAAAAAGCGGTGGACCGATGACCTTACAGAAATTGCTAGACGCAGGTGGATTACCGGGACAAATGAAATAAACTTACCAATCTTACCATTCAAAGTGAGACTAACCATTATAGATAGAGATAGAGAAATATTTATTTGGCACACAACACAACACAGGTACAACACGGTAATAAGATTACACAATAAGAAACAAAACAAAAAAAAATTATAAGGAAATAGACAGGTAAGTAAGTAGGTACCTAGGTACCTATACCTAAGCCTTATAAGCACTTAAACTTACCATTCAAAGTGAGACTAGAGAAGTGTGTAGTTGCATTAAGGAACTCTTGCAGCGTGGCCGGAGGTGATGCAGCCGAAGAGTGCGAGAGCGCCGAGCGCGGGGACGGCGGCGGCGGAGAGAGCGCCGAGCCCGGGGACACAGAGCCTGACGAGCACGGAGTTGAGCCGCCGCAGTATCTACAACAAATCAGTATTCTATCCAGACTGTAGGCAATCGTTGTCTCATAAAAACGTTAAATAAAAGGTTTTCTGAACTACTTTCATACTAAATCATAAGTATTATATGACTAAATAGTGAAATTAGCCCGTTTCAGCGCGTTTTTTGCCGTCAAAAGCTTCTTGTTTTTAGACACGTCGCTTGACATTTTGCTGGGCAGCGAAAGCAGTTCAGGGCTTACGATATGGGGGCTGGCGAAACTCTCGAACTAGACTCGTACTTTCTAAAAACGAACAATGTATGAAACGGGGGTCAAAATTTAAATCACGTTTCATACAAAATGAGATTTTCAGTGTGTAATTTTGGTAGAATAGGAGACCCGCTTCTTCGTACGTTACAACTGTGTATTACATATTCTTTGCTATAAAACTTCTTTGAAGCTGACTGGCTGACAACCAACGCACAGCCTAAACTATAAGTCGTATGAAATTTGGAGGGTAAGTAAAGTATCCTTCTTATACAAGAGTACGAGTGAATTAAGAAAGGAATTTTGAAAAATCGCACCATATAGGGTCTAAAATTGACAAAGATATAAATTGAATAATGCGTTTCTTTAATATACCGTACATGATAGACCCTTCAAAATTAGATTCCTCAAATAAATTGAATTGAACGTGTTTCAGAATTTTTTAAAGACTTCAAAACTACTACCACGCGAGCCAAGCTGGTTTTTGGAGTAATGTTTCAATTATTTATTTATTTACTTATATTTGTCTTGTAACATACCTATAAGTATTATCGCAGAATTCGAAACTAAACTCAGTGTTGAAGGGGGTGGTGTCGTCGAGTAGTGGCGTCATGAGAGTATCCTCGCCGCTGCTGCCGCCGCCGTCCAATCCACAGCCCAGCAGGGATGAGCTCTCGTTCTGTACAAACAAACACACAAATATTTAATAAATAGATACTTAGATGTTCTAATAGATGTTCATTCAGAAGACAAGAAAAGGATGGTGTAAAATCATGGTGTCAGCGATATGTGTTATGAGTATAGCTCGTAGCATTTGGCTGTCAGCACACCTGATTGTAAGTAAGCCTAAGATGGAGCCCGCTATAAATATGTAAACCTATTGACTGCAATAAATAAATACTTATAAACAAGAAAAAGATGGGAGCAAACGGCTATGTTAGTGACATAATACACTATTCTTTTGCAAAAACTATAAGTATTAACACAGTAGTCTAAACTAAAGGGCACACTACTCCCTAATTCTTGAATGATCTCAAATTGAACTTTCAGCAGAAATCCAGCCTTGGGTCTAAAGTCTTAGATGGTTATGCAACTATGCCACTGAGATCTTTTCATTTTTTGTTTTCTGATGTAAATGTAGCGTACTCGAGTTTATCGAAAATAAGTCTTACCTTTATTCTTTCTGGCATCGCAGCGATGATTTGCTCTGCCAGTGTAAACACTCTGTCATCCTGCTCCCCTGAAATAATGAGGAATAGTAATAACCCAATCATTATCGTCGATTCAAAGCTACTACACCAATGTCTAGACACAGAGCTTACTTCCAAAACGAGCGTATTTTTTAAAATAAAATAAAAATACACATTTCATTTTGGTAGCATCTATAACATCAATAGCGAACACAATAATGCGAATAATAATTTTGTGAAATGTATACAAACCAAACATATTTGGACGAATTATATTTTGTTTTGTCGTGCCGGGCAACGCCAACATAAAATATAACGTCGTCATCACCCGATAAGACAATGCAGTATTTCAATTTGTAGGGCTTACATTAATACAGATCCGATCAGTAATTTCACCTGGGACTTACCAAGTAAACGGTGATGGAATGACTGGTGATCAAATTAAAAGTAAACGATACCATGATGTGCTTGGTCGTGATAATACCAAAACTCATCATCAGGTGCTTGATAAACTCACAGTGCAAAAGCTCTTACCTGCCTCAGATATAGCAGTAAACACCACTACACATAAAAAGCCTTTCATAGATATTGAACCATGCAAGCGTTTAGCCTTCATGCAGTGTTTCATTGTCAAGTATAATTATTCTTTTTGAAAAGTGTTCAATCTTTTAACAACGCTGTCTTGAAGTGTACTGTAGATAAGAAGATTTTGTAGTAATGCCAATCGATTTGGTTGTGATTCAAAGTACTGTGATTGTGGATAGACCGATTACAAACCACTGAAAGCAACATCGAAGGACAACATCGAGTAAGCCAAACCGAACTTTAATACTCACTTAATATGGTATCAATTCCATACGCGTTATGCTTGGAATCAAGTCGGTTCAGCTTAATAGGATACTACAACACCAACACTGGGAAACTCCGCTCAATACTTGGATACAAAGTAACAGAAGAAACTACAAGTGGTCTACCGACAAAGTGTGATCATTGTCAAGATCTACAGACTGGCGACATAGAGAAGGATAGAGATACACAGATATTCTTTGTTAGAAGAAGAGGATCGAGCGGCCAGAGCGGCGATGCAACTACTACATTCACAACATCGACAACAGGACGAGCGGAGGGTATTGCTGCAACTTGAAATGGTATAGAACATTCTATTTTGTAATCTGAGCCAATTGTAGATTCTATAGAGACATTAACACTAATATTGATCGAATGTTGTATTGTAGATATTGATTTGAAATTATGAATCTTATGCTTATGTAAGAACTGTTGATAAGCAATTAAATATAGTTTAGTTAGTTTTAGAAGTCATACATAAACATCTATCACTTTATTGTATTTCTGTTAGATTTTAGATTACCTATTAGCATTTCTATTATTTGTTTTTCATTTCATCAAAATTAGTTATTAATTTTTTTTTCATTCGTTAATAGTGGTTATACTTGCTCAGGTACATTCTAACACTCTTGCAATCTTTATTTTTCAACCATCGTCAAATTTATCCTGTGCTTATCAGTTTTTGTATCAATTATAATTATGGTCTCATTAGATGTAGCTTCCTTCTTTCTTTTCATCCTAGCAGTCTCTATTTTGTAAACCATCCTACAAATTTAGGCTTGTTCATACCGTTTCAGTCGCTGCACTGACCTGTGGCCGGCGGCGGCGGCGGCGGCGGCGTTGACGGCGGTGACGGCGGCTCGGATAATACCTCGACGTCTATCAGCGGGCTGGACGCCGTCTCGCCTGCAACCACCGCGCTCACTGTCCGGCGGAACTAGCGGTCGAGTTCCTTTTCACTTCCCGTTTTATTCACTTACTATTACATCTTTATTGGTTTATCCACTTAGAATTCTGTATAAGCATTTAGTTTTTGCGCCATTACTATCACTTCCACTATTATAATTCTCATTGTACTCTATCCTTATCAAATTGATTCGCTTAGCATTCTACTTCTATCAGCGTTAATAATAGTATTTTTTCCTTAAACATTTTAGTAGCTAGTTATACAAGGTTCATATTGAATATGCTCTCTCATCATTGAAATACGTAGCAGTTGTGATTTTTTTGAAGCAAAGTTGTAAATCAAATCAAATTCGGTGATTTAACAAAAAAAAGATTACCTACTTAGGTAATTGGTATTTAAAATAATAGGTAGGTTTGTACAATTCAAATACCTTGCAGTAAGTAGCGCATAAAGTAGTATTTTTTTGCAAAAAGGAACTCATCCCGCTTGACGTTCAAAAGACCGTAGACGACGTCGAATGACCTCATCTCAATGAACGCAGCAAAATAAGACCCCGAAGGTAACCTTCCGAAGGTTATCAGCTGCCGTGCCGATATAAATAAATAACCAGCAAATGAAAAATTAATAGACTAGTTAATGAGACCGGTAAAGTTATAAGAGACTTACAAAGGGCAAGGTCCATGCGTTTTCCCATCTTGGAGTCACCAAAGCTATCCTCTGAGGTATCAGAATCTAAAGGTAGAGACATACTTCTTTCCCACCTGCAAGTTAACAAAAGTCCAGGCTGTTAGTAGAAAACCATGCTAGTACACACACACAGAGAGGTGACATTATGAAAAAGTCTAAAAGCAGGTATATCTACTTCTTCTTAACAAAGAGTTGCAATCTAATCAAATTAAGTTTTAGTTGCAAATAAACCATTTTCATTTTTGATTTGATCTGAAATTCTGAATCTAAAAATGGCCAGTCTTAGTCACCTCTGTGTGTAGTATGCCATTCATGCCATAACAAGCTCATAGCCAAGTTAAAATCAAGCTTCTTTTTCCGTTATTGCACTCATTCTACCTTAGTCCACAATTCAACACCACATTTACAAAAAAATCAGTAGTCTCCGTAATCGAGGGTGGCTTGATTGTTACCTAGCTGAACTGCCGTCAGTTTTGTCGATGGCTGAGTTGGATCTGAATGCGTCTGCCATATTGATACCGCTGTCAATAGATGGCCGCTTCACTAGGTTACATTCCAGACTTCCAGTTCGTCCTTTCTGAGATAAACTGGAAACAGAAGAACAATTTGTCAATATTATTATCTTCGGTTTATTGAAAGGTTTTTAGCTCGGCCAAGATAACCAGGTTCTGCATGATGAACATATTGAACATTGGTATACATATTGAACATGATAAACATATTGAACATTGGCATCACTTTGGTATGAGAATCTTGAATGTGCTTAGCTTGCTTTTGCACCGTTACTTGGACCCATCACTACGGCACGTCGCCGGCTTGGAAGTTGAAAAATTCACCGTATTGCCTTCAAAATAAAAAACAGCCGATGGCTGCTGCCGTGGTGATGGATCCAGCCCTGAAATCTCAGAAGAAAAACCCAAAGCGAATAGACCATGGTTTGCCTTCCACCAGGTCTTGTTTGCGCTTTGTTACGTGCTCCCATTTCCTCTATTACAACTGGGAGACCAATCCAATCGACCAGGTCACCTAGGTTCAGCCAATGATTTTATTGAGTGATAGACTTCTCCCTTGATCTTTAAAGCTCACCTATTAGGCTTAAGAAATACGCCATCCTTAGTCGGTGGATGTATCCTATCCAGCAGGTTAGCCAAGTTGTTGTGTCCAGCGCGTCGCGCCGCTGCCGCAGCTTGGCGCGCACCTGCCTCGATACGTATACCAGCGCTCCAGCGAGCGAGGACCACTGCGGTTTCTACGTGGCCTGCCGCACTTGCCACCATCTGGAGTTTAGAGATCAGTTTTGATGTTAGAAAGTTATGTGATGAAGGGGAATGTAGATGGTAGTAAAAGAAGTATGCAAAAGAAAAGATGGATGAAGTGTGTGAAAGAAGATATGAAAAAAAGGGGTTATTCCCATCGAGCCTCGGGCTCGAAAAAAAATTCGTCACTTTCTACATCTCAGATGTCATAGTCTTCTCCATTATGGATGGAGAGAGAATACTTACCAATGGTGTATTATTATCCACATCCCGAGCCCCCAGGTTGACCTCCTTTTCCAAAGCCAGACTGCAATCATCCTGCCTCCACCTCAGTAAAGCAGTCGTCAACTTAGTAAAGCCAAGAGCTGCAGCAAGATGCAGGATGGTAGAAGCATCTTCTCCTGGCTCTGTGGTGAACCCTTCAGAAGTGCCTAGAGATCTGGTGCTGAGTGAGCGGCAGAAAACAACCAGGCGTTCTTCAAATTTTGGATTTGTGTAGAGCTGATTGTCTTCGATCTGAAAGAGATGTTGAGGGAAAAATCTGCATTCTACCAGTTTCATAGATTGACGTGCTTTTGTCTACCATCTAATGCTGCATGGATTTTTATATGTAGAAACCTACAAATAGTCTTAGCTGATACACCTATTCTTTCTATGCTGAACGACAAAATATTAGTAACACAACAAGGCTGGACTGAAATGGAGAAAACCTCGGTCTTGAAGTAAAAAACGACAACAGACACTATAGAGTTTTAATCCTTGTTTCGTTGTTCCGAACTCTTGAGTTTGTGGCTTTCTCTGCTAAGCCAGTCCTGTTAAACAGCTCCCGGTAAAAGTACCTGATTAGTCTCATCCATCGGCTCAATCTTCACCTGTAGCCGTCCATGCAAGCGTTGCAGCCGCTGCAGCAGCGAGAACCGTCGGAAGTCCAGTGACGGCAGCGGCGCTGACGCGGGTGACGTGGGCGCTGGAACCGGCCCCGCTTTGTACTCGAACACCACCGTGTCGGAGACTACTCGCCCGCCTCGCGCTACTTGAAGGGCTGCTAGCCCGGCCTCGTGAGCTGAAAAACGAGTTATCAAACCGATATAAAAAGATATGGATATACGAAATATGCAGATCTATACTAAATAAACGATTCTGATTCCGAAAATCAAGTTTGTCTGTTTCTTTGTTCGCTGCTTTTCGTCGTATGCTTGGTGACAGATATTTTGGTGGAAAGTTTCGCACGTGTACAGACTACGAAATCGCGGCTAGTTAATAAATATTCTTGGTCATTTCACACAACGTCTTCAAGTCTCAAACTATGTTATGATACTGTTATTTTGAAAGAGATTGATGTATTGCCACATAGTTTTGTTTGATTAGAAATTGTGCCTAGAGCTAGTTGGAAAGCAAAGTAGTTAATTTATCAAAATATTATATACATATTTTGATCGGGATATTCGAGAAAACTAAATTTTTGTAAAATGAGTATTATTAGTTGTAATAGCATCACCTTTTTCAATCGCAAATAAATCCACCTCAAAAATAACAAAAACAAAAAATCTATTTGATTTGTCTTGTCAGTAACTATAACAGAAATTAACAAAGTAGAATCTTACCTGGACAGTAACACCTCAGCAGACCATTCTGCACCAGAATCGAGGGCACCGGGAAGTTATCGAACAGCACCGTGTACTGATCAGAGCTTTCAGTCCAGGGTCCAGCGATCAGCACCTTAGCCCCGCCCTCAGGATACGCCCACTCGGGAGAATAGTCAGTGATGTTCAGAGTACGCTGATCTTGTTCACTGTTGCAGTCTGTCTGCATTTTTTCAACACCGTTTGCGACTGGTGAAGGTGGTTTTTGATGGGTTTCGTATAACGTCTGGAGAAACAAGAAGTTTTTATAATTTAATGATATTGTCACAAAACAGGCCTCTAGTACAAGTTTTGGTGTGTAAATCTGGTGTTTAATACTCGCATGTCAAACTTCTCAAAGAAGCCGCTCAGTATCTCCATATAAATCAGCGCACACTGGTGTGTTGGGCGTTAGACGTTTTACACCATATTTACACACCAAAACTCGTATTAGGCTTAAAAACCAGGGTAATAAATGAGAAAAGACGCGTGTCAAATAATAATAGCTGGTGTCGAAGTCACTTACAAAATATTCATCGAGTTTAAGAAAAAGCAAAGCACACACAAAATACAAACACAGAGAGATCCGCAAACCAGTTGAATCAACATGACACTTAGGCCGTTTGTCCACCAACGCCTGCATCGGCACGGCACCGATAATGCACTACCAGGGCAATACAAAACACGTTCACACACTGCCGTCATACCGCGCCGTTCGAGTATTGAATGTGCCGGCGTCATGGGTGGACCAAAGGCCTTATTGTTATAGTCGGATCGTGGCGCATAATATTTTTCTTTTCACTTTCTAACAAAAGCCAAGTTAATTCAACCTAAATATCTTCGAGTTATTTGCATCCCAAATCCTTACAAAGCGTGAAGAAAAATCTTAATTTTTCCAGCACTAAGTATGGTGCAAGTGTCCCCATTGGCTCAGATTACCAAACTACTATTCTGAGCCGATGGAAGAAATTTACGAACCTTCCCAAAGAGTGGTGAGCCGGGAGTTGATAAAATCTTTTCAAGCGACATTTCGCGTTCCGCCTTCCCAGTGCGCACATACTAAAGGAAGGTTCAGAAAAGGTCTGTTAGGTGTACATTGGCTTCAGTAATATTTCTACAGGGAATAGTTACAGGTATTAGTGACACTAGTTATTAGTTATTGGTCAGAATTTGAGAGCAAGGGTATACAAAACATCGGTTATACGACAGCATAATCCTATTAGAAGTTACTACAGCATTTTAAGGAGTCATGCAATCATGACCCTTTAAAAGCTAGATCTTTTGGTAGGTAGGGACACAATTATCTAGTGGGTCACGGCCAATAGAAGAAGAATACATGGAGTCAGGTGTAGCTACAGTATTACTGAATCGTATACACACAATGGTTAAAGAAATCAACTCATCATCGATTGGCCGATGATGTAAACATTTTTTTACGGAACTTGATTATGACAATAGTACGCACCACAGGATTAGTAGATATCGTATTCGGATCCAGTACTTCCAGCTCCGGGAAATCTCCCAGCATATCAAAAGCGTCCAAATTTACAAACACATTGTCATCCACCACATGAGTGGGGGACGCCACAGCCTCACAACTCTCTATAAAGTCCATCGTATCTATCCCGGAAACCATCACATTTGCAGTTTCTGTGCACCTCACCCCGTTTCTTAAATCACAATTAGGCATATTAGCGGACAAGGTCTTCTGTATATCCTCGTGGGAAAGTTCCAGAGTTTCGTCAAAGAACCCGCTGGTTAAATGGCTATCAGTACCAAGCAACACTAAAGTATCATCACAGTTTTTAGTCAAGACTTCACTCTCTAATCTTTCTACTAAGTCGGGGTATCTAGAGGGAGTTACGGGAGCGCTGGCAACGACGTGCATCCTACTCTTCGGCTCCATTTTAATTTTCCTATCAAAGTTTATTTCTATTTTGCTCTCTTGTATCGTATTCTCTATCTCCAATGGCTCTATTTTCTTTATACACGTAGCCTCTGGTAGTTCTCTTTTTAGGACAAACGTGGGTTTATATTGGTGTCGAAACCTGTCTCTTGGTTCTTCGCAAATAAATGACGTTACGGATAAGGGCGAGACTATTGAAGAATGTGACTGAGCGCTGCTGGTTCCGTTTAGAATGAGGAGACCACCGCCGCCTTGGATCTGTCCTAGTGAAAGCAGTAGTGGTGATGAGGTTTGTTGGGTCGGTCTGTGGTCTCTGGTGTATTGTCGAGGTGGGTGTGCTATTGGGCGTGGTGACGGGCCGGTGGTAGACGATACGTGATGGTCTGAAGGTGGTTGTTTTGTTGTTTGAACTCTTCGTAGTGCGTGGGTGCAGTTTCTTGAGTCTTGGCAGGTGGAGTCAGGGCAGCTGCACTCGAGTTGCCTCGCTAAGGCTGCAGCTCGAGCGGCCCGTTGCTTCTCCATCAGCTGACCGACGATTGCTTCCACCGTTTCGGCCGTCTGGAACATTTTACCCTGTAATGAGATGACTTCGAATTATCATACCGCTTTTTGGTTATATCAAGCTGTTAGATCGTTTGGCGGCAACTTACCGAAATTTCCAAATCGCTGTTGATGTCCGGCTCATCCTCGCTAAAAACTGAAACAGTAATATACAAATATTTTGCAAAAATAGTTCTTAAAAAGATCACAAAATAATATATTCTACCTAATGGGAAATTAATTAATATTAAATACTGATAGCCTCAATTAATAACCGAATGTACGAACTCCAAATAATGTGCTTGATACACGCTCAGAGTCAGTAGTATCGCATTTGAATTGAAAACAAGCATTTTTTTTTATAATCGTTTTATTCACAATTTAATGAATATTCAGAAAAACTGAAATTTTTTAATACCTAACTGTATAGTTCCATAAAAAAATTAGCCCATTCTTTTGTTTGGGTCTCAACCTCAGGGTTGATACTTACACATCGGCTTCAGCTGGCTTACAAGTTCATCTTTCGTCCACTCTTTCTTGTCTGCCCAGAGCGCGAGGCTTGGCGCCACCGTCGCCAGCTTGTTATCGTCCGGGTATGGCACGTTTAGGTAGTGGACTAGCACTATATCGGGGTTCTGGAAGAAGAGAGAACAAGATTTTATAGAGTTGCTCATCGTTATTGATGATGGTGATGGTGTAATCAAAAAATGAATGTCCTTAGGCCGTTTGTCGACCAACGCTGGCACCAGCACGGCACCGATAATGCACTACCAGGGCAATATAAAACACGTCCACACTACTGACGTCACACCACGCTGTTCGTGTTTTTTATTGCCCTGGTAGTGCCGGTGCTGGCATTGGTGGACAAACGGCGTTAGAGTCCTTCAGGTAGGTAGCGCACCGATCAGTGTTGCTAGGCGACAGTGACCGCTTACTATCAGGTGGGCCGCAAGCCAGTTTGACTACTATTTATATTAAAAATTCAATGAATATTGAAAAATATCGCGTAAGACATATATTTTTTACAGGACAATTTATTTATATATATTTTTTCTTACTTATAATATAGGTAACTTATTTTAGCGTAGAGCAACATTATAAAATAATAATTTCCGAAGAAATGAATAAAGATTTTTCAATATATTTTTTACTTTGCCATAGTTAAGCAAGCGTTAGTTAGTTTAGGCAAGCGTAGTGTAGGACGCCCTCCGGCTAGGTGGGGTGACGATCTGAGACTTGTAGCTGGCAAAAACTGGATGAGAAGAGCCGAAGACCGGGCTCAGTGGCGCGTCTTGGGAGAGACCTACGTCCAGCAGTGGACCGATATAGGTTGATGATGATGATGATGATGAAGATAGTTAAGCAAACCCTAATGTTAAACAAAGACAAAAAAAAATTACTGTTATAACTCTTTCCCCATCTGTACAAAGATATTGTTCTAGCAAACAATAAAAGTGTAAAAAGTTTTAAAAAAAAACCCATAAACAGGGTGTTCACTAAACATCAAGTGATGTGTGAAAATATAGAGGCCGTATTTCATTGTAACAAGCTAGTTTCATAAAGGCGTTTGCACACCAAACCGACACCGACACGATGCCGACGTTAAATATACAGGAGCAGAATTCAACATAATAATTATTTGTCTCCAAACATTATTGTCAATAAAAAGATTTTTTTATTTCTCGGTGCCGACACGATGTGAAACCATTCGGTCTAAATCGAAATATATAAAACTCTTTTAAATCTGACTGACAATCAACGCACAGCCTAAACTATAAGTCCTAGAAGTATGGAGGGTTATCCTTATATAGTGCACTAAGAAAGGAATTTTGAAAAGTCGCACCCTAAAGGGTCTAAAATTAGTATCAAAGATTTTAACCAAATAATGCGCTCGCGGTTACCACGCGAGCAAAGCCGCGGACGACAGCTAGTGTATGTATATACCTTTACGGCGATATCGTGGGTGTCGTATCTGGTGGTGAAAACGACCACACTCGTAAAACGCTTATTCTGTAGTGGTTGGTCTTCGGGGACGAGTTCCGCAAATGTTTGGGCAATTGTTTTAAGAACCGAATGGGAAAATTGCTTCCTATGCTTGCCTTTTCTTGAATAAAGTAATAGGTATTTTGGCAGTGTTTATTTAATATAGATAGGTACCTACTTATAAAAATTTTAATAGGTCTAATTTTTTTTTATAATCTAGAAGACAAAAAAAACCTTTAAAAAAGTTTAATTCCTTACGAAATTTTTTTATAATCTGTAATATTTGAAGCCCAATAAAATTTAATTTTTCAGGAAGTAATGATAAACTGTCTAAAGTCGTGCAAAAGTCGTTACAAGTAAACAAAACGCTGAACAAACCAAACAAAATAATCAAGTCAGATAATCGCGTGAACAGAACCCTTACACAAACAAGGCGGCCATCCGTGAACAGTAGAACATCCCTAACTGCCACTAAATCGACTCTCGGGCAGTTTACAACGTATAAAATAAGTAATACACAATATTTTAATTTCAACGAAGAGAGAATGTAAAATGGAGTGCGCAGTAATAACTAACCATTTGTCTTCAAAATGGCGGCAATAAACATGGCGCCCGTATTTATGTAATGGCCGCCGGCCAGGGGTGACGCGTGTGTTTTATTATTATCGGCGGTTTTTCATTAACTCGTTTTGTAAAGTGCGAATGTGAGGTTGCGGTTGCATTGTTTTAAAGGATATTATTTTACTGTTTTAACTGGTTTTGGTCAGTTTTAGTGTTTTGTTGTTGCTATAAATTCGCGGGATGAACTTTATGTGGTGTTCGTATATCACAAGGTGCTATTAAACTTAGAATTTTAAAGTGTCTCTACCAAAAATATACCTTTTATGTAAAAAAACTAGGTAAAATCCTCATATAACTAGAAACTACCTTATTTTTCTTTAATTATTATACAAATTAAAAGCACTTTAATCTTCATTTTCCAGTTTCATTTTTAAACTTGAAAAAAAATGTGGAAACTCTCAACTTTGAACGGACAACCCTAACTTTTTCATAGACCAAGTTGAAAGTTAGCCATCCCGCGAGCTAAGCACGATCTAACGACGTTCGGCGACGGAAATAGAAGAAGTATATTCTTAATTTAAAACTTAGATAATAATAAATTCTAGGGTTATATCGCAGTTAAGATGTGCATCAGATTTAGGTATGTGATTTTCTTTTGATTATTTTTTTGCACTAAAGGTTTCGCAGTGTAAATGTTGTTAGCCAAATAGGTCATTGGCTAATAGAATAACCGAGTAAAAAATATATATATAAGTACTAGCCGTCGCCCGCGGCGTTGCTCGCGTTCTACCCTTTAGAGTGTGATGTTTCAAAATTCTTTTCTTAGTGCACCCCTACACTATATAAGGAAACTACCCTCCAAATTTCATACCTCTGGGACTTATAGTTTAGGCTGTGTGTTGATTCTAAGTCAGCTTCAAAAGATTTTTATATATATTGATGATTGATGATTCTATCAGCAATCTAGTTCCCATAGTACAGGCTTCGCTTAGTTTAGGACTAGCGAGCGTTGTGTGATATTTCCAAACATATTTATTTTATTTAACACAACGCCCTCTAGTCCCAAGCTAAGCCAACTAATCAAACCTACCAACACAATTACTACACGTCGAACCATCAAAAGGGAGCAATAGACAATAGTTCCAATCCAATTAAACTAAGTTAATATTAACCAGCTCATTGAGTCTATCCTCTTGTCTCCTGGGATTATAGCAACTGATTTGACGTAAAAGATTAGTGTGGTGATGGGATCAATAGAATTTAGATGGGAATTAATTATTAGAAATAGAAATAGAAAAATAATTCATTTGCAAAACAAGAAAAATTTAGCATACGTAGGTATTCTGACCCAGTAAAGTAGTTCAACTTGGTTTCAGATTTTCTAGAACCGTTAAATGTTTGCTAATAGTGGTATAGATTCTCTTGTTACATTTTTCCAAACTACCTAACCTAACTAACCTTATTTGACAGCACTAAAATTATAGCCGTTTTTGTCGTTTTTTGATACACTTTGAATTAATGAATAAATAAATCATTTGTACATTCATTCATTCATTTATTAAATAATTCATTTATAAAATATAATAGAAGAAAATCGATAGGTACCATTCATTCCAGATTTGGGTGGTTTGCTCAAAGTAAATAACTTAGTTTGGGTGTGATTGTACGGTGTACGTGAAAATATATTACATAAGTACCTACTTAATTACGTCGACTGTACTATGAGGGGATTGCATAATAAAATATTTTAACCTAATGAAAATTACAACTAATACAGTATTTACAATATCATCATCATCATCAATCATCAATATATATAAAACTCTTTTGAAGCTGACAGAGAATCAACGCACAGCCTAAACCATAAGTCCTAGAGGTATGAAATTTGGAGGGTAGTATCCTTATATAGTGTAGGGGTGCACTAAGAAAGGAATTTTGAAACGTCACACTCTAAAGGGTAGAACGCGAGCAACGCCGCGGGCGACGGCTAGTAATATATAGGTATAAAAAAACATTTCCTAATAATATTTTCGTAACAAAATGTCAACAAAAGTCAACAAAACTCAGCGTGCTCTTATTTATTGCACAAACATTTGAACGAATACTCGAGTAATGCACTTTCAATGTTATTCTGTTATTCTCCCAATGTTCATGTAAACTGTTTTATATTACACACTATCTATAGATACGTACAGTCAGCCATTTAATATAACACACCATACGTATAGTCATCCACATAAACTGATGAATAATCCAAGATTGTTACTTAGTTTTGGAAGCGTTTGACTTTGTTTTGTAATTTTTATTGTATGAGATTTCGTTGGTCACAATCTCACCTGATGGTAAGTGAAAATGAAGCAGGTTAGTAGAAGACACCTATTCACTATAGCCTTGAAAAGATGATTTTTGTAATTACAGGCACATGAGACTTCAAGATCTTTACGTCTCAGAGTGATGGACGCAGTGAATTGCCTTACAGGGCCCGTCCTCATTGGACTTGCTCTGTGAGGTAATGCATTGTTATAGGCAGAAGTTACCACTTAACATCAGGTGAGCTATCAGCTTGTTCCATTCATTTTATCATAAAAAAAAAGTAGGTATACAGAAAAGACACGAAGCCTGAATTTTTGTAAGTAGGTACCAAAGTACCTACTTTATAATGTTTTACTTATTTCAATTAAGCAACTGTTTATAATATTACTAGCCGTCGCCCGCGGCGTTGCTTGCGTTCTACTCTTTAGAATGTGACGTTTCAAAATTCCTTTCTTAGTGCGCCCCTACACTATATAAGGATACTACCCTCCAAATTTCATATCTCTAGGACTTATAGTTTAGGCTGTGCGTTGATTCTCTGTCAGCTTCAAAAGAGTTTTATATATATTGATGATGATGATGATGATGATATTTAGTTGGACTCTAAAAACTCTAGTCGTTAATCACTTTATGTTGCTGATTGTACCTACGTAGGTGGAATTCACTTGGGAAATCATACCACAACGTACTAGAAGTAACAGTTTAAGCCATGTAACATGTAACATGGCTATTAGTGTAGAACTTTCTAGAAAAGACGCAGTAGGAAGCATAACATTGAACAACTCATTGGAAGACGAGTTTCATAATAATTATGAACTACATAGTTATATTCATAGTAACTAGACATAAACTAATAACTAGACTAAAAATCAGGGGAGATTCATAAATTTTATCTTTAAAAAAAATTATTTGAAAACATTGTAACTCGAGTTGACATCTTTTTCACGGGAGAACAATGTTTTGGCATTTAAATATACTTTGCGTAACTCAAAATGCCATTTTATTTACTGCGAGAAATGTAAAATGATGCTTAGTTTACAATGTTTTAACGAATACTAACTTTGAAACCCAAAGGGTTAGAGATACAGGAGTGAGAGTATAACATAGTTTTTTTTTATTTTGAACACGAATATGAATGTTACTCAAAATTGACAAAAAGTGAGTTACCATGTTATTCCTTGGGGGTGTCGAATTCACCCGGCCATGAGGCAGAAAGATTTTCGAATGGAGATCACGGAAGGGATAGGTACAGCGTAGGACGGCCACAAGAAGAAAAACACAGCTAGCTGGAAAGAGTTGAGTAGCGCACAAGATTGGTGACTTTGGATCTAGGGAACCCTTCAGTAGTGTGTTTAATCAAACAAGCAAGTTTAGTTTTTTTTTTTTATCATTTTTGAAATTCTTAGTACTTAGATAGTATTTCAAATTGTTAAATTGTTATGTCTGAGGGTATAGTTCTCAAAAAAACTAGTAAAAATACTTTTACGATTTTTTGGATGTCATAAAGACGACGTCACGGATTTGGTTTCCATTTTGAGACTTTATTGACATCCCAATAAAATTCTAATTATATTGTTATTCGATTATATAAAAAAATTCTTCAGCGATCAAATCACTGATTAGTTTTTTGGAACGTATTGATGAAGTCTATATTTTCATTAAACACACTCAAATAGCATACATACATTTACTAGTAAAAACATTTTTCGCAAAAAAACTAGAATAACAACGCGTGCTCTTTAAAAAGAAAGAAGACTACAAGTCTACAGATAACAAGTTATTTTTCTTCGTTTTGTGATCGCTGCATATCGGTCGCCATTTTCTTGGCACGAGCATTCACGACGTCACTGCAATTCATCGTGAAAGATTCGAAATTCGAACACCTTCAATAAAAACGTAAACGTAGAAGTTTCGTGAGATGACCTCTTTAGTAATTCACAAAGAAAATTACAACTAATACAGTATTTACAATATTTACAAAATACACATGGAACAGTTGAGCCATCTACAAACCGTTGCAAACGATTACGATTTAGTAATTTAGATTTATATAAAAAACACAATTTAGACTTGCTCTTATATAACCAAAGCTGTAGAAATGGTAAATGTATTTTAATTTAATAATTTAATTTAATAATTGGGAATGTTTAAAAAAAGTTAAGATTTAAATATTTAATAATTGATATTGTCTGCTTATTATAAAAATAGAAATAAGTAAAGTAATAATGTAATGGGAATAATAAAAGAAATTTAATGATGTTGCAAAATCACAGCAACAGAAAGTTCCGGGAAAAAAAAAAAAAAAAAAAAAAAAACCAAAGCTGTAGGTACCTACCTTCAGTTTCCATTAACCAACGACCAGCAAATGTCCAAGCTATCTCAGATATTCAAATATCTTCTTAAATATATAAAATTATCTTTTAATAATTTGTACCTAATTTTTGTGATGTAAATTTTTTTGTGACTTTTTTATTGACTATTGCTATATTTTTATTTGACCTGATTCTTTTATTATTATTCCTTATTCTTTAGTTAATGTAATAGGTTATCCGTTTTAATTAAAGTAAAATAATAAATAAATAAATAAAACTCTTTTAAAGCTGACTTGACAATCAACGCACAGCCTAAACTATGAGTCTTATCTTAGAGGTATGAAATTTGGAGGGTAGTATCCTTACATAGTGTAGGGGTGCACTAAGAAAGGAATTTTGCAAAGTATCACTCTAAAGGGTCTAGAACGCGAGCAACGCCGCGAGCGATTAAATAGCTAGTTTAGTAAAATCTTAACTGTGTCAATAAACATCAATTTTCTATTAAATCTACCGGATGTGAAACTCCGAAACCAATTTCCGGTTTAAACTGGAAAGTTCAAGCTTTTACATGACATATGTACCTCTAGGAGCCTCTAGTGCCCATTAACACCTGTTACATAACCTGTATTTGCCTGCATCGCTTAGAAATTCGATTATATAAAAATATAAAAATTTTACGGGGTTAAATTCTCTTGCCATGATTTTACCTATTTCTTATCAGGTTTTTCATCAGATCGGTCAAGATACTCTAGACCCAATTTTAGATTTGAATTTCTTCTTCTTCTGCCCATTGGCACCTTTTACACAAACTTGCATCGCTTTGATATTTACTTATTTATGTAAAATTGACTAGGTCAATCTCCCATTATTAATGTACCAACCTATTTCCTGTCATAATATTTGAAACTTTCGAACCAATTTCTAATTTTAATAACTAAGTTTAAGTTGATATAAGAAAGTGATGGGCGCAGTGCAATGCACGGGTACGTCCTTAGTGGATGTGCTCAGTGAGGCAATGCATTTGAGCCACTAGCTTGTTCCATCATTTTATTGTATTAAAAAAAATATGACGTGTGTGGGTTTAGGTGCCTCTAGTGTCCATGGACACCTGTTACACAAACCTGCATCGCTCAGAAATTCAATTACGTTTCATTCCCATTGCGGGGCTAATGGCATTTTACTGTACAAATGTCATTTTATAATTTGCTCGGGTAAATATTGTTTGTTCACGTTTCAGAGGTTAGAAGGAAGGGAAGTTATTTCAATTCTAAAATGAATTCAGTTGAATGAAAAAGTGAATTGATTTCGAAAAAAATTAAGTTACAATGTAAGTAATGACGAGTCACGGAATTTAGAAAGGTCGAACAAAAAAAGTGGTCTTCAATAAAATACGGTAAGTGAGTTTTCCAAGACATTCGTACTTATCACGTCAAAGTTTTGTAGAAGTTTCTGTAAGTCGCGTAAGTTTAAAAAGTAAATCAGTCGATCGGTGCTTATGATTGTTCTGAGCCCGCATTTAAATAGTGCTTATGCTTTTTCTTATAACGTTAAAAAAAATTACTGTCTTTGCGTAAGTGAAAAATAATTCAAACACTTGCCAGTCTTTAGCAAATTATGCGAAACTCCATAAAAATCTCGCATAATTCGCTCGAGTCCCATAAAACTACACATCTCATGACTCGACGGTAATGAAACGTGCTCATTAAAGTTGAAACCCTCATTCCCATTACCACACGTCGGGTAACGGGAAGCAAACCTGTTTACTTTAATAAGTTGATGCTTACTGCGAATGGGGTGAAATAATTAGAGCGTAGGCTCTTACGATTCGTGGATAGCTATCGGAAGTGCTCGTCGTATTTAACCACAGACCGAAAAATAAGAGGTATTTTTTATATGAGATAGTATGTCTTTTAGCCACAATCTCACCTGATGGTAAGTGACGATGAACAAGGAGAGTCTAGAAGACGCCTATTCACTCTTGCCTTGAAAAGACCTGGATTGTATTTTTTAGGAAATACAGGCATTTCATTCATTCGGAACAAAAATCCCCCTAAAAAGGATGATTTTTAGGCATCAGTATACGGCTAAAAATAGGAAAAAAAAGCAAAGTTATTATATTTATTTTATTTAAAAATTTCACACAAACAAGTAGTGCTAGGAGGACTTAATGCAAAGAGCATTCTCTACCAGTCTTCCTGGGCGTGCCAAAAGGTGGTGTGGCGTGTATTATACTCTATGTTAGTTTAGAGCGAGGCTGTCAATTTTGTCTCCCTAAATATATTTACTACTTACAACGAAGCGTTCGTGGCTAGGCTTGCTTAGTCAATCTTCACCGATTTTCCAAGTTAAGCGACGTTCTCCGCGGTCATTATGGGTGACTGTTAGTGGCATTTACATCTGAGCGCTTCCGTGCTTCGGAGGGCACGGTAAACTATCGGTCCGGCAGTCGTTAAGCTATGACGGAGGCCTTAAGGCGGCCTAAAAACTCCGTCACCAGAGTTGGCTACTAACTCATACAAGCTTGCTTTTTTCACTTAAAAAAATATTTTGAACTACTATTTCCCCAGACTATAAATAAAACGAAATCTTTTAAATGTTTAAAGCCGCCAGTAATACTTTCAAGCAAATATCCGATAGCCTGAATAAATCGCATTAATATCAGCGAGAAGTGAAGATATTTCACGAAATATTGAATTGAAACTTCCTATTGCACAGTTTAGGTTTTAGACAGCTGGTGCACTTATTAAAACCAGGGAATATCAATTTTAACTTCTTGGTTTATGGCTTTTGTGATTTGTTGTTATAATTCTGCCAGTTTCTGTTTACTCTAGTGTCACAAACGGGATGAAGGGTAGAGAAGAATAAGAATGGACACGAGTTTTGACATTTTTTGAAACGACACATAGCACTTTTATTTTAATAGTTTTTCTTGTGTTATTGTGAGTATTGTTGTTTAATTTTGGTGGAATTTTAACCAATAATAATTAGGTCGTAACATAAAGTGTGAGCCATTGGAATAAATGTGTGTAAAGTGGTTTTTCTGAATGTGAAAATTCGTGTTAGGTTTTGAAGAGAAAATCCACCATTTTCTTTTCAAAACAAACGACAGCCGACTTGACAAATTACTTGACTTGACTTATTTATTACAATTTTATCACTTGACATTGGCAAAATTGTCTGTCGAAATGACGGACACAGGCCATTACTGAAGAGAAGAAGAAGAATAAGAATAAGGGCCTACTATTAATACCTACCTAATTATTTATATGCCGTACGTATCTATTTTGACAAATCAACTTTTTAGAATCTCCCTTCTTCACCGGTCATTTTTCTTAACCTACCTACTCAGATCTCCGCCTTTTGTTAAAAGATTAGTAAACCAGTAAACGCCAATAAACACTGACATTGGCAAATTCGTGGCAGCCCTAGCCACCGAACAGCCACAACAAAAGAAGAAGAAGAATAAGAATAAGGCCAGTCAAATTTTATCAGAATCAATGAAATACCAATGAAATATAATGACAAACTTATTTTTATAAACCTAAAAACAAGGTAATATCATAAGTATAATATTGAAAAGCGTTATAGCTCAGTCGGTAATAGCTCTGTCTTCTGTGCTGTGGGTTGTGGGTTCGATCACCACTGAGAACAAACATTTGTGTGGTGACAAACATAGATGTTTGTTGTATCTCACGTAATGCTATGCAGTGTGTATTTACAAAAAAATATTACATAAGTATTGTATCAGAACTTTAGTTCACACGCTTTGCTAAGCAAAGCGACTAGAGGGCGTGGTGTGTACTATCCATGGCCATTTATTCATCATCAACTGCCCGACTTTACCCATTGCACTGCTGGGCATAGGCCCATATTTTTATTTTTATTTATTTATATCCTAAGTATTACATAATATATGTTTCAGGAATCAAAACACCAAATCTCTGCTTTTAATTTATAATATTAAAAAGATATTTTCTAGTTTCAAGTGACCATGCTGCTTTATCTCAGTTACTCTCGCGGTTTCATCAATTCGGTTCAGTTTCAAAGACGTGTTTTGAGATATCTCGGAATCCGCGCTGAAAAATGTCTTTTGCTTTTGCGAGATTGCTTGTCTATGTCTAGATATACATTCGTACTTAGTTGTGAAAGGTTAATTAAAATACACCAAACATTGATTTAGTTTTGATATTTTTTGTACAAAATACCTATCAGACAAATTTTAATATAACCTACCTACCTATACTTTATTTTATTTAATAATATCATAGCTATCAATTATAAAACCGACTTGACTGGCTAGGTAACCAGCTTATTGTTTTAATGTTATACCTACGTACCCATAGTTTTTTTGTTTAATACAATAATTATATCAATTACCAAACTGACTTGATGGTAACCAGCTTATTGTTGCCTGCCATGGACTTCAATTTTATTGTATCTTGAAGGATTCTATAATAATTTAAAGTTTAATAAATAGTTTTTTAGTCAATATAAAATCCTTACCAATGACCCCCCTTAATTCGTAGGCCAATTTCAGTAGTTCATTATAAAAACGCTAGGGTGTTCAATTCACTGGGGATGTGCTTCTATTTAAAATCATCATCATCATCATCATCATCAACCTATATTGGTCCACTGCTGGACGTAGGTCTCTCCCAAGACGCGCCACTGAGCCCGGTCTTCGGCTCTTCTCATCCAGTGTTTGCCAGCTACATGTCTCAGATCGTCACCCCACCTAGCCGGAGGGCGTCCTACACTACGCTTGCCTATTTAAAATACTAGATAGAAACTCATTTCACTTCTTCACAGACACCACAGAAACAATAATTACCCACGTCTCGAAAAAGTGATGCGTGGTGCAAGTGTAAAGTGTTTTGTAAAATCACTGGAATATTTTGCTGGTAAACTTAAGAAGTGAACTTACTTGTAAAAGCCAGTAACATCGTCTGTGGAAGGTCGGCAGGATCGCAGAGTGTACGTAACAGCCATAGATGCACTGCAGACAAAAATAATATTTAAGTTTTATATTGGAGTAGTCATACTATCTAATAATCAGAAAAATATGGGCTTACGGCTCTAAATGAATTACAACTTTATTTGCTTGAAACATGGTAGAAAGTTGCAAAGGCCATTTAGAATTGCAACATGTACTCAAGCACTATAGACCTGTATCCCTGTATTTTCCATAGCTTTGTAAATAAGATATCTTTACAAAAAGAACTAATTATAGCCTAAACAATCGATTTCCAATAAAAACAAGCAGCGGATTTTTTTTTCGAAAAAGAGTGACGTCTTTTCGTGGTCTTCAAACATCTTTAAATTTAGTTTTAGTATTCATATTTATTTATTATTTATATTCAATTATTCATTACTAAAATTGTGATTATTCGTCAAAGCTAACATTACGTAGCATTAATAAAAAAAATTAATTAACAGGAGCATTTTTTTTTGGCAAATAAACTAAATATGTTCTGGTTTATTTTATAAAAATCGGTGATGAGAGCTCTTTCAGTATTTTTCTCTCTCACTGTTTAGAATTAGAATTTCTTCTCACTGTCCCATCTTAATGATATACTCTGTGTAAAACTCTTGCACTATTTGTTAAATCAAATCAGAGTTCGATCGTAAAACTTTCAAAGCCAAGTATCAACTGAATGTTTTTCTATTTCCTGAATCTGAAGTGGAATTTTAAGTGGAAACACTAAAACTTTTCAGTGATAGTGTGCTTTTTTGAACCATCAATGCATCGCGTCTTAAGAACCTAACCAACTTTTTATTAAATTTTACTATGGATAGGTAGTGTAAGTACAGTCAGCATTAATAACTTATCTATACAAAACAAAATTTTCGAAAGTATGTCTTCATTCTCTGAGTGCTCCACAAAAACATTAAATTCACAGCGATATCATTCGTTACATTAGAGCTCCTATCTCGATACATTTTCATGAAATCTTGTACTGAAACACTAATACAGTATTTAAAATATTTACGAAATACAAATGAAACAGTTGAGCTATCCTAATCTTAACTGGTCCAAATCAGTACCAATCGGAAGCGTGTCCAAGACACTGGCTGCATTACACCGTAACATCATTTAAATTTGATTTGTTAGCGTGACTGTACCTAAATATATTTTCCCTCTAGCTCAAACATTTCCAACAAGCATGTCACTATAATTTCGCTAGCAAGTATTTCCATTAAATTTCGAGCACTACTGCATGTTTGTTTAAGCTACGCGTCCACTGTGGAGCATCCAGTAGACGTGTAGCATTATTTATAAACATAAAATCTTATTGACTGTGACACCAAAAGATTTACAGTGTTCCAGTGCACAGAATGCAATTATGACAGAAGGTCCACTCCGGAGACTTGCAAGTGTATCGTAAAACAACGCTAACCAAGCTAGTATGGAATTGGCACCTGACTTAACTTCGTTTACTACGAAAAGCCTCTGTGTACTGTGGCGTAAGTATTGAGCGATGGCGGGAGAAACCGCTATACGCTTTTGGTTTCTAAATTATGGAATACTGAAAAATGTTCTACATCATCATCTTCCTACCCTTGTCCCACGCTAAGTGGGGTCGGTACAACATGTCTTCGTCTTCCACTCTCCTCTATCAGCCGTCATCTCGGTGTTCACTCCTTTCTTACTCATATCTTCTTTCACACAGTCCATCCATCTTTTCTTTGGCCTACCTCTACTTCTACATCCTAAATAGAATATAATTATTTAAAATAATTTCTACATAGAAAAATGTTCTACATATGAATGAAAAAATCATATTATGATTAATTTCAGTCATATTTAGAAAAATATTACGCTTACGCCACAGTACACAGAAGCTTTTCGTAGTAAACGAAGTTCACTTTTTTGAGCAATAGTGAGAAATGTACTTCGTGCCTGTTTATAATAGGTATAACTAAATCTTGCCGGGCATTAAGCATATTTTCGGCCCAGTCAGTCTTAGCCATTGCTTTACACATGATTTGCACAATAAAAAACTTATGAGAATATTTTGTCTGTTGCTTGTCATACCACGAGGACATAAAGAGAACTCAGGTCAAATTATTTACTGACTCTTTTTTTTTATATAACTAACCGATGGATTGCCTATAACGATGCATTGCCTTAGTAAGCACATCCACTGAGGACTAGTTTAATATCCACCGTACCTATTTCTGCCGCCAAGCAGTGATGCTCGCATTGCTGTGTTCCGGTTTGAAGGGTAAGGGCGCCGGTGTAATGACAGGCACATGAGACTTCAAGATCTTTACGTCTCAGGGTGATGGACGCAGTGCATTGTCTTACAGGGCACGTCCTCATTGGACTTGCTCTGTGAGGTAATGCATTGTTATAGGCAGAAGTTACTACTTAACATCAGGTGAACTATCAGCTTGTTCCATTACTTATACCATTAAAAAAAAAAACCCTATATTTTGTTTTATTTTTGTAATTGCAGTGTGTTTTCTCAGCATTCCTGTTATATCTCGCGCCACACACAGTACTCAATGCTCACAGTTGCAAAATGTATTATTCAGCGCGCACGTGGCGACTGCGATCCATCGGCCGGCGAGTAACGAAGCGAACCAGATGAACTGTGAGGGAATCTTTTAGTAAGCTCCTATGGCTACTTCTCCTAGTTGACATTCTACGATCACTGGAGAATATACACGATACATATACACGGTAATTATGTTAATTGATCTTCTTATCTTAAGTGATAACTTGGACAAAAATGCTTTGTATGTTTGTTCGACGAGATCTTTTGAACCGCTCATCCGATCTTCATAAAATTAGGTAGGTATACGTATAGTACTCTTAAGTTTTACTGGTTTGTTAAATGAAGTAAATCGGTTAAGGGGTCGTGAAGTTATGAGGGTCAAAAGGGAGTAAAAAAAAAAAGTCATACAACAATTTCAAGTTGGGTGTCATATGATAGGGTTTTGTTTAGATATTCCAAAACCGTTTTTGTTTTGATTCTAGGTTTTATAGTTTTTGAGTTGTTGTAAAAATTATAAAATTAGCAAACCCAGTATAACGTGAGCTACCATTTCTTGGAGTTTCAATGATTTTGTAGTTCAAGTAAGACTGGTACTTAGCTAGGCGGCGATTTCGAAGCGATTTGCAAAGTTTATTACAACCATGGTTAATAAAAATTGTTTGGGTTTTACTAACCTCCGACCATCACGAGATCTCAGTTCGCGGCGAACTACTAGTTTTATTTAGTGTCGTACATACGTCGTATATACAGGATATAGGCGGCAAAGTACCTTACATCTGTTGAAGATGATTTATACAGCGCCAGGAGGCAACCTATGCCTACACTTAACGGGACTCTGTAGTGCCTGGGACAATGTTTAGATGGAGTAGGTTTGCCCAGCACCTATACCATCCTCTCAGCCTAGTCAGCCATTAGTTAGCTCCGCACGTAATTATGTTACACCTTGTATAATATAGCTATAATTTTCGTAGTTTTTAAATAAAATTTAAATAGGCTATAGTTCCAAGAATAAACTTATTATTACTTATTTATACAAAGTCAAAGAATTACGATAATTGGTTAACAATTTTGACCCTGATATCATACAAGAAAAAATATTTGAAAGTATTATTTAGCCGTAGGTTTTTTTTATTATTTTTTTATTAATTTAACATTAAAGATTGCATCATTCTATGGGATTTTCTACTTCTTCTTTTCGTTTGGAAAACTTGTTGGGACCAAACTAAACTGAACCTTGTCATTTCACACAATAAGTATAATTTGTTACAATTTTTTTTTCACAACTTAAGTCAGTGTTTTTATATTTTCAGTTCAAAGCTGGTTAAGAAAAACAAAGCAGAAACTCAACTCTCATATTTTGATTAAATCATTATTCAGGTTCAAATGAAGTCGAACTTGAGTGTGGTTTCAGAATACGATCCCGAGAATCAATGACCCGACTCAAGAAGATCTTGACCCCAAAACCTTCCATCAAATATCCGGTCAGTGGACCCTCTCGATCGAGTGGCACGATCAACCGTACTTTGTAAAAATATTGAAGCTAGTAAGGTTTTTTAGAAAACACTTTCTATCAAAATAGCTATTGAATAGCCTCTAAAGAAGAAATTGTAAAAAATTTTTTTTTTCAAAACTATAAGTCGCTTCTATTTTAGGTAGTATCTAAACGAAATCGGGGTAGAACGGACCGGGTGAATACGGGAGCTGGTGAGAACGGGCCTAACCCTATTTCTTATTCACTAGACAATTTGACCTTGACTGTATCTCATCATTAGAACCATGATTGCATGATGTGCTACGCCGTAGCGTTGAGCTACGCCGTAGCATTAACCTGCGACGTAGGTTGATTTCATTTAAAAGCGATCCTTAGTTCATCTTGGTAAAGTATAAAAAATGAACTTTTCCTAACAAATTAAAACAAATTGAATCTAGCCTTTGCCAAACCAAATGAGTAAAATTAAAACCAAACGAATCACCCAATCAAAATCACTTAGCATTTGGAGAGTCTTACGCCGAAACATTTGTTTTGGTCGCAATAATAGTTAACTCTGGCGATGTTCCAACCCACCTTTACTTAGATACATTATACCTTACTGCTTGGAAATACGGTTCAGAATTTGCGAGGGGTTTTGAAGCGGAAAATTCTCAGAATCTTTAAGTGAATTGAACTTTATTGCGGTGGGATAACGTTGATAGTTTGTAACGATCTAAAACAGTGGGTTAAAAATTTGATCACGCTTATTAGCAGTAATGGGCGTGTAGTGAACTAAATCGACGTTGGATTGAACTAACAGGGATAAGTGAATTAGGGTGTTTGATGTGAAAAATGAGGTAAAAAATAACTTAAATTGAGATTGTAGGTGTAAATTTTAAATATCCCCACTGGTAGGAATTTCTTAGTGAGGATTTCTGGAATATATTAATATTTCTAATGATCTAAAAACAGTATTAAATAAAGAACTTACCTAAGACTGAAAATTCTACTAATAAATTAAAGTATTAGTAATTTACTTTTACATGTATTTTTCAGCAGGATTTTTTTTTTTACCGCAGCTGAACTCTGGCAAGAAACAGAGCGTAAATTCTGTGTAAAAACCCCGAACCTGCCTAGCCCAACAATATCCGTACTTTATTCGAAACCGCAACACCAAAAAATCCAGTCGATCAACTCCGTAAAATGATTCGTTGCTAAAATTTTAGTGACACTGCGCGCCCGCTTCGTACGTTATATGTAGCCGGGAGGAGATTACTACGCAGTGTAACTCGAATGTCAATAAAGAACCTTTTGTCTATTGTTTTACGCAGTAGTCCAAACAGCGTGCAATGGGCGTTTTTACACTAGCCGATCCGACACGATACCGATAGTTCAGTGACTCGAAAAAATATAGTCAGCGCTGCCATGCTGGGAATACATTTAGGTTCTGTATGATTACCAGTTGGGCAGCTGGTGAGCTCGATGGGAATAACCCATTACAATCAATTATTTACCAAAAAAGTTAGGAATAAGTTACGGGCAGATTTCACTTTGTAGATAAATCAACAGAGATTTTCATGACATCCCAAAAGTTATGAATCGAGCGGTACTCGATAATTTGAAACGTGAGATGCATTTCACCACTGCAAAGTTGATCTAAATGAAACTAAACTTGAATCAGGTAACATTAGATCTTTAAATAATTATTTTAACGGACACTTAACACAACGACTTCTAGTCCCAAACTAAGCAAAGCTTGTACGATGGAAACTAGATGGCTGATATAGATTACATACATACTTTTTTTTTTTGTAAATACATACTTACAATACATAGAAACACCCAGACACAGAACAAACATCTATATGTTTTACAACACACAAATGTTTGTTCTCGGTGGGGATCGAACCCACGACCCACAGCACCGAAGGCAGAGCTACTACCGACTGAGCCATGACGCCTGTTATGTCAACGTTAAATATCGTGTAGGAGTAGTGTCGGTGGCGTGTGAAACCCGCCAATCGTGGCCCAAGGTTATCAATAAACTACTAGTCAGTTCGGGAATATTGAACCGTATACTGGGAGGCCCAGATGGCCCATTTGCATGTACCGGCGGGCCAGTAAACTATACCTAATCTCGACGTATGACCTGGCTTTTGCTGATGTTTTAAAGGCTCTTCGTTTGCGCTATCGTCGCATTTATCTAGGGAAGTGGGGAAATTGATGATAGAAAGCTTTCTAGAAACGTGTATGGAAACAGGCTTGGTATCTCCAGATTGTATGAATAAACTATTTACTAGTATAAATGTGAAAAAAAGGCATCGTAAAATATGGATAAACTCTTTTATTTGTAATAAAATAATAAATAATTACGAGTACCAAATCCACAGCTCTTAGCAATAATGGGGAAACTTAATAAAAAAAACAAATAGCGAAAAGACATAATTTACATTCTATGTCCGTATAACGTATTAGCAAAAACCAACGACAGTAAGAACATCTGATTCAGCATGCTACGACGAAACAAGTGAGGATTTCAGTAAAAAAATTAAATCCCCACATACGGGGATTTATTGGTGGGGATTTTTGGAGTACATCTATTAAAAATTGATGCCTTTTAATGCTAAACTGCATATTTCGGTCTTCATCTATTGCTTCATCTAATCCCCACTTATGGGGATTTCTTTGTGGGGATATCTGGAGTATATCTATTCAAAATTGATACCCTTGAATGCGAAACTGGATATTTGGGTCTCTATTTTTTTCCCGTTTTTGACATAAGAGCTAAATAAAATTCAACTTGATGAGTCATCAGACCAACAGCTAATTTGTATGAAAACGAGTAGGTATGGTGAACTTTAAGCCGCATAGTGCCACTCGATGTGAGTAGTTCCGAGTTTTGATCGTGAATGGACGATTTCACGGTTGAATAGAAAAACGTCAATCGATTTTAGAACTTATAGCTTTGAATGGATATTTGAAGCAAGAGGCACTTTATTTTGGACTAGCCGTCGCCCGCGGCGTTGCTCGCGTTCTAGACCCTTTAGAGTGTGACTTTTCAAAATTCCTTTCTTAGTGCACCCCTACACTATATAAGGAACCTACCCTCCAAATTTCATACCTCTAGGACTTAAAGTTTAGGCTGTGCGTTGATTCTCTGTCAGCTTCAAAAGAGTTTTATATTAATGATGATTGATAAAAAAAAAACTCTGTCAGCTTAAAAAGAGTTTTATATAATAATTGATGATGATTGTACTCTTCGGCATGTTTCAGCATTTAATTGCATAAAAAAGCTCTTTTATCAAAATGTGGGACGAGTTGATAAACTAAAGTATTATCAACTTGACCCACTCGGGCCATGGGAACTAGGCCCAATTGCTATATTTCTCGCGATTTCGGGAACACCATGCAGAGTCACTGAAATCAAAATGTTATTGAGAAAAAGGTCGTTTGATACATCTTAAGTTTTTTTTTTATTTATCCTCCTCTGTATTTCAATTCCAACAACTACCAATACAGCATGTATCTACAATGGCGACAAAAAATTGACACACGGGTAGAACTACTTATTAGTATGCGTAAAAAAATAATTAAAGTACAGTCAGCTGCACTAGAATGTGTACGATTCGTAACTTTCAAACTAGTGTCACCGTATTGCAATAGACATTTACAGGATAAAAACTAAAAAGTTATGAACACAGTTGATAATTTTACTTATTTATTTAGTATTGGGACCGTCAAAATCCATAACAATGCTGCGACCCTACATAGAAAATTATGAATTGTACACATTCTAGTGCAGCTGACTGTACTTTAATTATTTTTTTATGAAAACTAATAAGTAGTTCTACCCGTGTGTCAATTTTTTGTCGCCATTGTAGATACATGCTGTATGTTATTTTCCAAAAATAGAGAATTTTTCGTACAATTGTTGAATTAACGCCATTCATGTTGTGCAACGAACCGACACTTCGCTGGAGTTTTGGATTTAGCTCGGAGCTAATGTTTTCTGAATTGTATTTTCAGGAATGTACTCACTCGTATTCAAAGATAATTAAATATTGTTTTCACTAAAACAACAATTTATTCGCAAATGTTCAAATCGTACCAATCGGAAGTTGAGTTTCAATTGCGTTGATAGGAAATATTTCACAACTAGCTGATACCCGCGACTTCACACGCGTGCGAAACTTTTCACCAAAATTATCTGTCAACCAGCATACGATGAACCTCGTAGCAAATGGCTGCTTTTGGTTTAAAGAGTTCAAACTGTATCTAAGAATCAACGTCTTTGATTTCAATAAAATATAGCCTATGTTTCATTCCGGAAAAGGGGCTTCCGAATGGTATAAGTTTCGTTGGAATTGATCCAGTAGTGATCCGCGAACAAACAAACAGACAAACTCGATTTTCGGAATCAGAATCGTTTATTTAGTAGATCTGCATATTATTCAGTTTATCCATATCATTAATTTAATTTTTGGCTTTTTACAGTTTTATAACACAATACACTCAGGCATTACATACTCACACCTTCTCACTCACCCACACAACACTTTTATCTAAAACTTTGGATGTAGTCGTTTAGTGATGGTCGTTATTTTTACCTAATAGCATAAAAAATGTAAATCCGTTATCATCATCATCATCAATATATATAAAACTCTTTTGAAGCTGACAGAGAATCAACGCACAGCCTAAACCATAAGTCCTAGAGGTATGAAATTTGGAAATTAGTATCCTTATATAGTGTAGGGGTGCACTAAGAAAGGAATTTTGAAATGTCGCACCCTAAAGGGTCTAGAACGCGAGCAACGCCGCGGGCGACGTCTAGTTGGCTATAAGATGAATTTATAAGATACCTACTGTATACGCCCTAACAGCTGTAAAATAAAATAAAATAATAGTAGGTATATAGATAGATTTTGTTTTGTTTACCGCTACAACATTTGTGTATGTGTGTGTAACTGTAGCAGTGTGAGTTATTTAGTTCATTGTTACAACATAATCTTCGAAGACTAAACTTGCAGGCTACAGGTACAGTGTACACCGCAGGCTTTTTGCACATAAACAAGTGACAGTGTTGCGTGCCTTCTGTTTACCTCGGCGCAATATCCAGGCGGAAGCGGAGGAGGTAGCGAGAGCGGTTTAAAATCATCATGGCTTCCTTTAAATATGTTTAGTCCTCATGCTTTGTGGAGATTCTATTGAACAGATAATCTGGTGAGTGCAACAGACTCATTTGGTGTGTAACTGGTTAGTTCTTTGTTTATAGTTTCTGGTGTGCGGTAGCAGGTAATTTTGAGAATTGCAAAAAAAGGAAAGAAATGTATACTAACATTAATTTTTATAGGCAGAGGTTACGTATTCAAATTTATACACAAAAACACAATAACTAACCAATTTTTTCTCAAAATAATTCTGACTAATAGTTTGACACTACGACATGTGTCAATCATAGGTATCCTCTTGTGAAAAGCTGAAAAAAACTTTACATACTCTCATTTATATTAAAAAAAACTATTATTCTTACCAATTTTTTTCTCAATAAAATTCTTACTAATATTTTTTGACACTACGAGATGTTAATCAAAGGTGAATTCTTGTCAAAAACTGAAAAAGCTCTATATTCAAACAACAAACTTCTTCTCAACGTACAAAACTAGTCAAGGCAGCGGCAAGAAACCGCAAGGCCACTCTTTCATCACTTCCACCAGCACTGGCATAATTCCAAGCTTAGTGGCCACAAAACACTGTGGCGTGGTGATATCCACCAACAATAAGTAATAGTGAATTAGGACTCAACTATTAACTTAAGAACCGTCCTCAGAGACGTTTAAGTTCAACTTGATGGTAAAGAGTCTTAAGTTGATTATCTACCTTAATTTTTGTATTCAAATAGAACTGTCATAGAACCTCCAGCTGTCAGATGCCTAAAGAGTAGTACTGAGTTTATTTTTTATTTATTTTGTTATTGGCGTCGCAAAGTAGGTACTGAGTTATTCGCCAACTCGCGAGCGTGAAACCTGCGAGTGCGCGCGGGTTGGCACCTTCCGTTTTACCTATTTACTAAGGGGTATATTCATATTGGTCTTCCATAGCTGAGCCTTCTAAATCCTACTAATATTATAAACGCGAAAGTTTGTAAGTATGGATGGATGTTTGTTACTCTTTCGCGTAAAAACTACTGATCAGATTTAGATGAAACTTGGAATATATATTGTCCGTGACCTGGATTGACACATAGGCTACTTTTTAACCCGAAAAATCAACGGGATCTAACGGGACGCAAACGATGTTGCGGGTGGCACCTAGTGATTTATAAATCTCTTGTCATTTCTTGGTGCCATACAAGTGACAATGATAGAGCGTTTTTTAAAGCCGCGATAAAATGACAGTTCAATATGAATAAAGGGGTAAATGTATAAGATTGCTTATCAATGATATCGTGTCGGTGTCGTGTCGGCAGTATTAAAACGGCCAATCTTAAATGAAAAAATACTTATTGTTTTAAAAATTTTAAAAGATCTTTTTATTTGGAAGTTGTATATAAATAATACGTACTTAGACAGTTTTAAAGAACTTGCGTTTAGTACTCACAGTTTTTTTATGACTTTTCTAATACTTATTTTATTACTTTAGAATTCAGTAGAACCAAAAAACAAATCCGGTCGTAAACAAACTTTTTTATTTGAATCAGTTTCAAATTAATTTACATGGATTAGTAAGTATTTCCAAATGCAGAAAATTTTAAACCTTACTTTTCTTTTTAAATGATGGCCCGTCTGATGTCAAGTGGTAACCACTGCTTATCACTATTTATGCATGGATATAATGCATGCATAGAGAGAAATGCATGCACTTTTTGTGTATAAGATGAGAGAAGATTAATAATCTGTCATGTTTAATTTTAAAATTGAACTACATTTGAAACAAAACTCATCAAATTAATGTTACCATTCCAAAAAAATTGAATTGCAAAACGCCCATCAACAAAAACATTCAAGTCTCAGTATGAAATAAATAAACAAGTGTTATGGAACCACGGCTATTGGGTCCAATTAGTGGTGCTCGTGGTCCGTTTAATTGCTACGATTTTAATTTATTCATCAGTTTCCACCGTAAGGGGGCGCTGTGACACCTAGATCACTTATTTAAGGGTGTGCCGTAACGTGGAGCGGGATGACGAGGTTATGGGTGCTGTGGGTCGTGGGTTCAATCCCCACCAACAACAAACATCTGTGTGTGGTAAACATATATGTTTGTTCTGTGTCTGGGTGTTACTATGTATTATAAGTAGGTAGGTATTTACAAAAAAAAGTATATAACTATTCTATCAGCAATCTAGTTACTAGAGGGCCTTGTGTGTAATGTCCAAGGATATTTCTTTATTTATGGTATTCTCGTGGGTGAGGAGTTTCGCGTAATTCTTTTCGGTCGGGCACTAGCAGTCGTTAAGCCACAACGGAGGCCTACAGGTGGCCTAAAAACTCCGTCACTAGAGTTGGCCACTAACTCATACGAGCTTGCTTGCTTGTGTGAATTTGGCCGCATAACCGTAGGAAGTTTTGGCCTACATGTACTCCGTTATGCCCAATGAAATCCACGAGGAATAGTTGGCATTATAAATCATTTTCGTGCTTGTTCAAACTCGGTCCGATGAATCAATTAGGTTATGATCAATGTTGGAATCGGGTTCATCAATAACCTGAGCTTTGGATGGGAATTTGGATTGCCTAAACAATTATTTTAGTTAACACCTAGGTTCATTTAATAACATTAGTCAAGAAAAAGAAAAGAAAAGTTGGTGGGAAATGAAAAGATCTACCTGTCATTATACTTACTCGAATGTTTCGTTAAGAACCAAGGGCCATCACCCGCTGGTGAATCGAGTTATCGGCTGAGATATGACGTCATTGCTGGTAGAGTAAAATCTCTACCGAAGTAAGCATAAGGAACCTGGTTCTGTCAGATTGCTGGTACGTATTTCTTCAACCGATTACCTTGAAGTATTCATGACCAATTATTGCATGTTTTCTTTTAATGTTCTCTATCATCATTTTCAGCCATGATAAAAAAGGAAATAGATGAGAAACCTCATTGGTGTACTCCTACTTCACTCTAGCTTCGGACTGGTGGGCGGAGCCGGCCTGATTTTAGTGCAAGGTGAAGAATTTACGATGGCTTTAGATCAAAATATCAAAAACTCACATGAAAACTGCTTGCAAACATGTATCGACTGCAAAGATTTTTTTCCTTTTATCTCACCTAACTCATATCTTTTGGTATATTATAAAAAAAATGCAATTTTCCTTTGTACAGATTTAAAAACGAACGTGTATTGTGGCCAATATTTGAATGATTGTGGTTTTTTAAACAAAAAAGCGGCCTGTTCCATAATTTAGTTGTATAAAAAAAACTTTGACACAGAAAATACAAGGTTAGTTATATTATCTATGTTGCTTTCGCGGCTCAGCCTCGTAACCACACTTGGCTTTGCCTATTTATCAAATAGCCAAAAAAAGGTTTTATAAAATGAAACTCTGGTTCAGTAATAAAGAAAATCAAGCCTTTATACATCTTAAAGACCTGCCAGTTTACTGGAAACCAAAGCCATTTGCAAAGATCATTTTTCAAAACGAAGGTTGCGTAAAAATAGCGCCGATTAACTAACGAAAACAAGAATTTATTTATCAGGGAAATGGCCGTAGAAAAGTAATTGCCTAGAATTGCCTAGTCGTCAACAAGCCCTAATTTTGAATGTAGGTAGATTGAAGACTTGAAAGAAAACATGGAATTCACCTTGACTCAAGGTTCGAAACCAAATAACGCTAGCGTATCACGGTGTTTGCGATTTGATTGGTACATTAGTTCTTTCTAAAACTCTTTTGAAGCTGACTGACAATCAGCGCACAGCCTAAGCTATAAGTCCTAGAGGTATGAATTTTGAAGGGTAGTATCCTTATATAGTGTAGGGGTGCACTAAGAAAGGAATTTTGAAACGTCACACTCTAAAGGGTAGAACGCGAGCAACGCCGCGGGCGACGGCTAGTCAGCTAGAAAATGGATAATGGATAAGCAAACTCCAAACTCGTAACAGTAATATTGCTAACCTGAATCTAAAAATACCACAGCATTGTTGTTTAAATATCGAAGGAAAACTCCAACACCATAAAGTAAACTCGTTTCCACCTTTTGACCACAACCTGGCTTTCTTTAATTTCGCTTTCAACAATCACTCAGCCTGTCCATCCAGTTGAAACGCTCAATGTTTTTTTTTCGGCGAGCGGTGACTTGGAAATTATGAGTGTGTTTGAATTTTTGAAATAATTCTTAGGCCTTCATTTAACTAGAAAAATACTCATACAAATGATTTGTTTAATATAATAAATACTTTTTAATAATAATTATAAACTACATTTTCAGTAAATAGCAAGTGAATTGCGTAATTTTCTTAAAAAACTTCTTAAATTGCAAACAAAATATTGAAAATCAACAGTTAAAATGTTGGTTAGACATTGTGTTGAATTTTAATATAAACCAGTTAGTAAATAGGAAAGTACTATTAGATCTTAGAGGATGTCTACCGCACTGCTGTCTCTTCTACCATATTTTTTTCAGTAACCCCCAATTCATACAATATTTTTTCAATCAAATGCTCGTATGTGATGATTTCCACTGACTTTTTTTATCTAAATACTCACCTCTGTTCCCTGCACTTTCAGCTTCATGTGGTCTTCTCGCGTGGTCTTTCCGTCTTTCCTCTTCTTCCAGCAGTACCCGTCCCTCCTGTAGCGGACTTTCTTCCTGCTGTACAGTAGCATCGAACCGCTTTTTGGCCTGGAACAACAAAATACGTTTTTTGTATTAACTAGCCGATACGCCTTCATACACGTGCGAAGTTTTCCACCAAAATATCTGTCAACCAGCGTACGATGAACCTCGTAGCAAATGGCTGCTTTTGGTTTAGAGAGTTCAAGCTGTATGTAAGAATCCACGTGTTTGATTTCAATAAAATAAAGCCTTTGTTTCAATCCGGAAAAATGGCATCTGTCTGTTAGATAGATTCCTTTTAACAATATCGAAGAAAAACAGATTTTTTATTTCGTTTTAACAAAAGCAAGCAAGCTCGTGTGGGTTAGTGGCCAATTCTGTTGACGGAGTTTTTAGGCCGCCTGAAGGCCTCCGTCATGGCTTAACTAAAAGCTTTGTGCAACTTAATTTTGTCTAGTATTCTGAATATTTTCTACAATAATCTTTTTGGTAAACAACACTTTCATGATTTCAGTTGGAACTGAACCCGTTGACAAAAAACGTCTTCCAGAAGCAAAGCACGCCGGTATCATGGCCATCTCTCAGGGGCTCCCGCCGGAGTAATTAGAGAGCGTACCGCTGACGCAAGCTCAACCAATAAATTAAGCTAGCGTTTGTTTGTTTGTCCCAAAGACTTGAAATATTGGTGTAGAGTATTGTCTTTTAAGAGATTTGTTAGTTTTTGGAAGTTTTTATGGTTCGTTTATTAAACTGTAAAACTCGTTTTCTTTGTCATTACACTGTAGCTACCTATTAATCTACTGTATATGGATAGGTTAAATAATATTATGTACATATATTCCATATTCCATATAAATTATTGAGGTAAGACTGATTCATTATCAACACTTTTATGTAAGATTCTGTCCATCCAAAGGTTGTCTGGAAGAAATCGCTTATAGCGATAAGACCGCCCATTGCACCTCATACTTAAAACGTATTTCTCTTTCATTGTTTTTTTCTTTTCTTGGAATTCAATAAAGAATATAACTATCTATCTATTTAACTTATTTACCTACTCTGCGGCATTGGATGTATAGCAATATTTAAACGAACAAAAACATAATTTGGTCTATATTCAATTTAAGTTATTCTAGTTCTGGACTACCAATATTTCGTCCCAAAAGGGACGAAACACAACCTATCAATTTCATCAATATTTTTATTATTGTTTCGTCCCAAATTCTTTCTGTTTTATACCAACCTAGCTCTATAGAATGAATGATTCTAAATAATTTAATTGTATTTAATTTATAAAAAATGCATAATCGGGGGATAACGAACCGGGTGAATATGAGACCGGGTGGGAACGGGCCTAACCAGTTTTACTACACGTACAGCTTTTACAAAATTAATAAATGACTGTTCTCAAAGAAAGTTTCCCGGAAAAACGGGATGGCTACTAAAAACTAACCAGTTCACTACTGAATTGCTTCCTACGTGTTTTACAGTTACGAGTATGTTCAAAGTTTGTTTTTGTAGCCGCAGCTAGCTACTATCAGTGAAATTGTATCTGTCAGTTAGTAAAATATATGTTACTACCACAATAATTGAAAAAATCAGTACACCGAAAACACGTCTAAATTGCAACTGAGCGTTTTTACACTGGCCGACATCCGATATCGATACCTATGACGCATTTATCGATATGTCAGTTGCTTGATCAAAAATATCCGTATCGGCACCGACACGGTAAGAGTATGAATTTTTTTTATACTAAAAGCCGATGTTCACCTGTTGTTAAGTAACCACTGCCTATAACGATGCATTGCTTCATTGAACACATCCACTGAGGACGTGCCATGTGATGCATTGCATTGCGCCTACCACTCTGAGACATAAAGGTGTCTCATTTGCCTGCAATTGCACCGGCGGACCATTCAAACTGGAACACAGCTGCAGCAATACGACCATCGCTGCTTGGCGGCAGAAATATGGTGCTAGTACTTCCCCGGACGAGCTCCTTCACAAGAAGCTCTACTAATGAAATGTCTACATGCAATGGAAACCGGTAGTGTTTGATGTAGCTTTACCACGATATCGTAGCCATCGTGTCGGCGACAGTGCGAAAACAGCCACACTCAACCAAAAGTTTCACTGGTCCGATTTTATTTATTCGCGCAATAAAATCGATTTGGGCGGCTATATTTCGTGACGTCATCCACACGCGTTATATCACGACAAAAACATGTCCGATTCATGACTCAGCCAACTAATAAATTTTGGAACAACACATAAATTGCAGCGATCAATGTTAGCCAGATTTTTTGTCGGTGTTCGAAGGTAGGCCCGTCAGGTCATTGTCGATAGCAGGAGTTGTGGACCGGTTTATCTACCCGAAAACGCATAAGTTTAGAGCATTTGTTTCTCTGGGTGTTAGTGTCAGACATTGATAAAGGTGTGGACAGTAAAAGTCGGACACAAGTGCGTAAAAAAAATGTTACGGAATAGTTTTTGGCGACGTAGGCTTGGTTTTTTCAACTCTTGCAATATTATACTTAGATAGAATACTTTATTTGACATTCACACAAAAAAGCAAACTAGACCTTCGTTATTTCAAATTTTTTTAGAGATAAATTATCTGCAAACTTAGAACTAATAATCTAGGACAATAATAATAGTGAATCCCAATTTTTCCAATAATAATAATAATATTCACGGACATTTAACACAACGCCTTCTAGTCCCAAACTAAACAAAGCTTGTACTATGGGATGCCTTTAAGATGTAAGTGTTTTTAAAACTAAGTCAGAATGTAGAACCCAGTAACCACGACGTGAAACTTATCATACTAAATAAGTTATCTAATATATTTTTAATACAAAACCTGTTCATGTAATAAACACGATTAACTTTTCGCATAGCGCGGCTCGGCTGAGCAAACTTTGCCTTAGTAAACTTGTAAGCAACTTGTGAATTAAATTATGAATATAAAATAAAGTCGCTTTCGTCGCGTCCGCTGGTCCCATAGCCTATTTTGGAACAAAGTGTTTCCTGGAGCTTTCAGAACCAGCTTTTATAAGACTAGATATAATTACAGCAGATTCTGCTTATGGCGGATCCACATTTATTTAGTTTGTAAAACTAACCAGCTTTTATTTTTAGGACCAATCTGAACATAATTATAAATCACAAGCATTTGCATATTTTAAGGAACAATACAGCTTCAAGACATGTAATGTTAGTATATTCTCACTAGTTCTGTTGATAAAACTAATAGGAATTATTTATCTCAGCAGTTCATTCACCATAAAGATCTCTTCGCTTCAAAAACGTGTGTTAGCCGACTTGTAAGCCGTCGTAAATAAAATTATGAATTTAAACCACGGTCGGAAACCGAAAAATCCTTGTGCACATGTTAATTAATGTGAGTGTGGACGATGATATTAATTTACGGTTACTACTCGTAACGAGACAGTCTGGTTTGGAGTCAGTTAAAGGAGAAAGCGTTTTTACCCGACTACGCGGAATAAAACCTGACTACGCTAAGCAAATGGAGTTGAAACTATTTGTATTATATTTACTACTATTATTTAACTTACCATTATTTAATATTGTATTTAGTACGTACTGTTTAATTACTTTATTTACCTTGATATACCTAAGACTGCTTGTGCCAGAGAATAAATAAAATAATTTTTTTTGAGTGTCATGGTCGCTGTTTCAGTAATAAATAGTTTTTCCAAAACAAAACAATTTCTTTCTCTGGCTGTGGATAGGCATAAAAATATAACAAACTTACATGTAAAGTTTAAAAAAACCGCGTGTATTTGGGCCATTCTATGCCACTCTTATATCACTGGACCACGGTCTCCTAATCCCGTCCAACAAACACCGTTCGTTTTAATCTCAGTAAAGCTGACGAATAGACGGCTAAAGAACTTACCCTACCACTATTTGTCAGCGAGGTGCACTGATTTAACAAATTATGTTCACTATATAGGGCTTTATTTTATTTGGATAAAAAGGGGAAACCACTTATAATATATAACTTATGAGGGTATCAGCTCTGAAAACCAGTTTTGAAGAATCTCAGTCATAATGTTTAAACTAACAATTTTGTTAACTACAAAGTATTGAGATTGGATGAACTGCTCATACTCTAAGGTCTGGTCATCATCATCATCATTATCATAGGCAGCTTGTAGTAACCCACTGCTGGGCGTAAGCCTCCTCCCTCAAACGCCACTCGTGTCTATTTTGGGCTTTTTGTATCCAGGTCTTCCCCTGTACGGCAACGATATCATCTACCCATCTGAATGTTAGTCTGCCAAGGCCTCTCTTGTCTCCTCTAGGCCACCATTCTGTCAAGGCTTACTCAAGGCCTTCAGGTCTAGTGATGACCAGCAATGATGATGAGGATTTTAAAAGATTTTCTTGGTTTCTTTTTTATTGTTCTCTAGACCTATATTCGGGTTTCAAACTACACGGAAAAAAAGGATATCTTAATCCAAGAATACCAATATTCTCATAAAAATTGTTTCAATCCAAGTAAATATTTTATTAACTAAAGCAAATGTTCTTCATCCAAGAAAACGTGTTTACTTAAATATAAAATAATATTTTCTTCTTTTTAATTCTTGATTTAAGAAAATATTTTTGAGTCAAGAATATTGCAATCTCAATTGAAGAAGACATCTGATTTTGACGGAATACTTTGAAAACTTTTCACATCAAGATAATCTTGTCTTCTTTCAAGATGATAAATGACTTCGTTTAAGATTATTTAAAAAAAGTTGGTTTAAGATAAATAATTTCTTAATCTAAGAAACGTTCGCTTCCTATAAGAACATGTCATTCTTGTTTCATTTTTTAAAATCTTTTTTACCTCAAGAATTTCAAATCAGGACTTTTTTCTAATATCAAGAAGTCACTTTCTTATCCTTCATTCATTCCGCTGCTCTTTGAAACAAGACTCACTACATTCTTCGTTCAAGAATGTTTACATCTTCTTCTAAAATTGTATTTATTTCGTATCAAGATTACACATTTTTTTCAATTCAAAACGATTTTGTTTCTCATACCAAGAACGTGTAATTTTGCTTCAAGAACTTCGGATTCCTCTAATTGCGATTAAAATAATCTAATTTTGTTTGCTTGACTTAAGAATATACTATGGTTAGTTGAAGAATTTCTGAATCTCATTTGAAGACAGCGTTTGGTTTATCTGAACATTATAGAGATACTTCATATCAAGACTTTTTTTCTTCTTTCAAGAGGTCACTTTCTTATATTTAAATCTTTTTGCTCATCTTTGAAACAAGACTCACCACATTCTTCGTTCAAGAATGTTTACGTCTTCTTCTAAAATTGTATTTATTTCATATCAAGATTACACATATTTTTAAATTCAAAACGATTTTGTTTCTCATGCCAAGAACGTGTAATTTTGCTTCAAGAACTTCAGATTCCTTTAATTGCGATTAAAATAATCTAATTTTGTTTGCTTGACTTAAGAATATACTATGGTTAGTTGAAGAATTTCTGAATCTCATTTGAAGACAGCGTTTGGTTTATCTGAACATTATAGAGATACTTCAAATCAAGACTTTTTTCTTCTTTCAAGAAGTCACTTTCTTATATTTAAATCTTTTTGCTCATCTTTGAAACAAGACTCACCACATTCTTCGTTCAAGAATGTTTACATCTTCTTCTAAAATTGTATTTATTTCATATCAAGATTACACATTTTTTTAAATTCAAAACGATTTTGTTTCTCATACCAAGAACGTGTAATTTTGCTTCAAGAAATTCAGACTTGACTTTAGAATATTCTACGATTAATTGAAGAATTTGTTAATCTCATATAAAGACAGCGTTTGGTTTATCTGAACGTCATAGAAATACTTCAAATCAAGACTTTTTTTCTTCTTTCAAGAAGTCACTTTCTTATATTTAAATCATTTTGCTCTTTTTTGAAACAAAACTCACAACATTTTTCGTTCAAGAATGTTTGTTTATACCTTTTTTTTAATTTATTTATTTCATATCAAGATATAGGTAGATAATAATATGTACTTAGGTAGGTACACATTTTTTCAATTCAAGACTATTTCGTTTCACTTAGCAAGAACGTGTAATTTTGCTTCACTGTGATTATAATATTTTAACTCTTTCAAGAAATAACCGACTTGAAATGCACTGAAAAATACACTCATACTACTATAACTCAAAAACTACTCGTCAGATCTGACTCAAACTAAATGGGACCACATGACAAGCACAAGCTTTCGATTAAAAAAGAATCATCAAAATCGGTCCACTCAGTAAAAAGTTACGAGGTATCAAACATAAAAAAAAAATGAAAACGTAGGTAGTCGAATTGAGAACCTCCTTTTTTGAAGTCGGTTAAAAAATAATCTTATTTTGTATGCTTGACTTTAGAATATATACCTACTATGAGTAATTGAAGAATATCTTATTTCAATAGATAGGTTTGTAGGTAGGCGTTTGGTTTAAAATCTGACTGAACACTAGCAAAAACGCTCGCGAATTCGTCCGCGTGTCGCTATTTTCATACATTCTTCATCCTCCGTTGCATTCCTTAGGGGTTGAGTTTCAGGAATTTATTTCTTAGTTACACCCCTCTACGCCTACCAACGCAAATATACCCTGAAAATGTTAGGTCTCTATGACCGGTAGGTAGCTTGCTGTGCGTTGTTTATGTTGCTGTCAGTCATGACAAAGATTCTTCTATTTGGTAGGTAGGTAATGTAGGTATAGATTATAGAAATACTTCAACACAAGACTAATCGAAGAAGTGGCTTTACCTCAATTAAATTAAGCTTTTAATATATTCTTATAGTTTTATATCATTTGATAGGTACTTAGCGACAAGGTATTTGATACAAACTTACGAACTAGGTAGGTATATAGGTAAATCCATTGTGTTATACAGTAACTCTGCCTTCTGCGCCGTTGCCCGTTCGATTCCCACCGTGAACAAACATTTGTGTGATGAACATACATAAATGTTTGTTCTGTGTTTATACATGTACAAAAATAAAGTATTTAGGTACAAAAAAAGTATTACAAGTATTATATCAGCTATCTCGTTCCCATATCCACAAGCTTTGGCTTAGTTTGGGGCTAGATAGTGCTGTGTGGAATTTCCACCGATGTTTATTATTCTTTATTTATGTATGGTGCGCGCTGCCGCGCAATGTCACCCCGGGTTGTGCGTGGATCAACCATCGGTAAAGTTAATTGTGGTATAGGTACCTACTATAATTCTCTAATAGAAAGGGTTCTATATCGTTCGTGAGTGTTCACATACAGGATAGTTTTTACTGTTTAAGTTTGATAATGCAAGCGGCAAAACTCATAGGTACTTAGGTAGGTACCTACATAAGCGTATCACAGACTACAATATCGCTGCTTGCTATACAATCACTATGAGCCACCACAAACGGTTAAGATAATACCTACCTACCCATTTTAATATTACTGGCCTAGGTAGTTATAGTGATTGTATGGCGAGCGATACCTAAATACCTTTTATATGTATAGTAGGTCCACGCTTCAGCGTTTCATTTGAAAATTAAAATTATTTAGGTAGGTAGGTAGGTATACATTTATGGGCACTACGAACAAGAATGTCCGTACGACTTCCTAAATAACTACAAGTCTACAATTCAGTTGTAAATCAAACGAAAAAATATTACTCTCCTGCCGCCTCCTGCAGTCGGGTAAACACAAGACTTGTATTCTTGGCTCAAGAAAACAAGTCTTGACGGACCCCAGTCCACCCAATCACTCTTCCATCCCAGTCTTCCTTCATTTCTAGTGTTGCCAATTTGGCATTTTTATGGCTAAACCTGGCATATTTCTATGCTGCCTAGCATTTTATTTTACCATTTGCTAACATGTTTTTTAGCATTAAAAAAATTGGTACATACTTTTGTCCTTGCTAGGAACACAAATTTCAACGAGCAATGAAATACGTTGTCTATAGTTTTCCTTTTTTGATGAAAACGGCCGTTTGTCTCCAACCAATCCAACCAAACCTAGCTTACGAGTAGGCAGTGCAGCGACTAAATAAGAAATTTTATTTTGTGTAAGTACATAGTATTACATGCCCAGACGATTCAGCTAAAGCTTACTGTAAATATTGTCAGTGCAATATAATTGCTAAAATGTATTGTTTAAAAAAACAGCATCTTTCTTCAGCAAAACACTCTAAAACTGTTGAACCATTGAGAAGTCAAAGAATGATTGACCTTCAGTTGCATGCAAGAAACCATGATGTTGCAAAAGCAGAACGATCATTTTTAGCTCTGTTTATTTGTGAACATAAATGCTCCTATAATGGCAATAGACCATTTATCAGAACTAAGTAATAAAGAATATTGTTTTGGCATTTTAGTTTAGCATTTTTTAGAAGTACCAATCAGATTTTTTCAGCATATTTTTGGAATTTTTGATAAAAAAAACTAGCTATAATTTTGCCATGACAGTTGGCAACACTGTTCATTTCATTCTATTCTTTCTTTTCACCGTTGCCGTTGCGTGCGTTGGTTGGTGTCTTTGATTTAATAATTCTGATGAGTGTGTTGTGGTTATAATGTTAGAAATAGAGCTAGTGCGTGAGCTTTTGGAAGGCTGGGACATCGAGGGAGCCATAATTTGACAATTTTGCAAGTAAGTCTCATAATGCATTTTCACTAAGCACCTACCTACCTACGTGTAAGTCTTTTGTCTTTTCTCATTGTAGGTACATCCACAGTTATTTCATATTTTGTAGAAGGTACATAGTGATTCAACAACATAAGTACCGTCCTAGGCCTACTAGGTAGGTACGTACCTACTAATCTCCCAAGAATTGTATTCTTCGTTTAACACGTCATAAAGTCTTATTTCAAGAAACATATTCTCAAATGCACCGTCTGCTCGGAAGTAGGTATCTACGTTGTAAGTGGTTGTAAGCAATAACTAATCCCGAGGGAGCTGTTCGTTTACCGGGATGATGACATGTAGGTAAGGTTAACTTAACCTACACGTAGAGATTTTGACAGGCGTCATGGCTCAGTCGGTAGTAGCTCTGCCTTCCGTGCTGTGGGTCGTGGGTTCGATCCCCACCGAGAACAAACATTTGTGTGTTGTAAACATAGATGTTTGTTCCGTGTCTGGGTGTTTCTATGTATTATAAGTATGTATTTACAAAAAAAAATATGTATGTATGTAGTCTATCAGCCATCTAGTTTCCATCGTACAAGCTTTGCTTAGTTTGGGACTAGAAGGCGTTGTGTTAAATGTCCGCGAATATTTATTTATTTATTATTTATTTATTAGATAAACGCGTGATTGAGTACCTACTACTGGTAGGTAGATACCTACCTCCTACCAGGTTTGTTTGTACCTAAACTTGTACCTTCCTATTCTAGCTAGTCAATTGGTTCACATCATTTCACTTTAAGTAAGTAGTGTAGGTAGTTAGTTTGGAAACAAGAATTCATGAATGTACCTATTAGACACTTAAAAAAGTCTTCTATGGGGTTAATGGTTAATCCTACCTACATAATTATACCTGATGAGTTTCAAATTCTACCTATTAATTTCAGAAAATGGCATTACCCGAAGTCATTTTAAAGACCTAACGGATGATCTTCTAAAGGAGCTATGCCCAAAAATTTACACGCATGAATACATAACAGCAGAGGTTTGTATTTACCTACTATACTTCTACTAGGAAATAATAACATATTAGTATGTCTGTCTAATCTAAACCAAGTTTAACATCTGTAGCAGCCATTGCATGCATGGCACCATTATAATATTTTTTTATGATACACCATTATTTTGTGGTTAGTTTTTTAAAGCAATTACATTTCTCGCCATTTATTATTTTATAATGTAGTACCTACTAGTGGCCTGCCCTGGCTTCACACGGGTGTACATTTATTTGTTAAACATTTTGGGTTACAAATAGTAAATGTACAAAGGGTTATATTTTAATATGAGTACTCTATAATATTTGTATAGATGAAATATTTAAATTGATGTAGTTTGATCCTTTCAAGTAATATTTATAATAAAATATTTATTTTACTTTTTAGAGTAAAACATCAACCATCACTTCTGTGCCCAGTGGCCCTCAAAACACAGAAACTGAAATCAGCGAAATTGAATCGAATTTGGAAGATTACATACTGCTGGAAATAATTAGATGTCGGCCACAATTTCCAGAGTTTGATTTAAAAACTCTACTTTCAACATCACCTTCTGGGAATAACATTCTCAAATATTATGAGACGCATAAACAGCTGACAGCCAAACATCGAAATAATCTCACAGATGTCATCTGTAGGCGTACTTTTACACGTGTTGTAAATCAGTAAGTACCTACTCTATTCATTTGCCTCTTGCTATGTAAAAAAACTGACCAGCTGAGAAGAGGGATGTTTTAAACATTCAATGTTTGTTTATTTCAGGTTGCACAAAGATGATGTTGTATGACTCAAAATAAATTCTGAGCCATGGGAGGTTGTCATTACCAAGTGGAAGGCTACATATAACTTACGCCAGCTGCTACAATATGAAACCGTGGAAGCATTAATAGAAAATTGGCCCATATTAAATGATGTCAGAAGCGATGCGTTGGTAAGTTAACAACTCTTTTTTACCCGACTACAGAGGGTTAGGTATGTGTTTAGCAGTCTAAATAATATATGGAATGTAGGAATGTGTTTGTAAGTTGTAATATATTAGCGGATTAGTACTAGGTATATATTTATTTCAGTTAATTTATATTTGATAATGGGATTCCGCAAAGTCATGCCTGAATCAATTAATTATAATTGAGTAAAGTCAAATTTATCAAATGTTTCTGTATAGGTAAGTAATGTAAAATAAACTTTTTAATTTTTAGATTCAATGAGACTTCGACGCATTACATCCTGGAAGAGCCAATAAATTTCACCTACTATGGAAGGAATTCATTGCAAATATTGAGGACATAAAAAACCACATGCAAATGAAGAGGTGGCAGGCTTAGTCCATTATATTAATGGAATAGTTGATGACGGTTGGTTTATACTTTTTTTTTAAAATCTTTATATTATACGAAATTAAAATGAATACAAAGCAAAATTAACATAAAAAACTCTACTATTAGAAATTAGTATTATAGAAATTAGTTTTAATTTGATACTAACTTCTAATAGTAGAGTATTTTTACCATCTTACTTTTGCTTTGTATGTATTCATTCTAATTTCGTATGAAGATTTTTTTTATAATGTGATGTGCATTGCAGACATTTTGTTATATTATTTCATTAATAAAAAATATAAATATTTCATAAAAATCACTGCATTTAATTTACGTGACGCTTCCAGAACCTTAGACGTTTTGAGGCAACACTTGTATGTTTTACATTAAAATAATATAATTTTACAATATGTTCTTAGGTAAAGCCTCTACTATTTTCAGCTGAAGAGATATTTGTGTTGAGACAAGACTAGTTGGTTTTTCATTAAAACAATTTAATCTTAGGTGGTGAAGCCTCTCCTATTCTCATCTAAAAGATATTCGATTGATTTTAAAGAATAGAAGTAGTTTCCCGTAAAATAATATAATTTTACGGGAAACTTCTCCTATCCTTAGCTGAAGGCGGATTGGTTTTTAAAATCAATCGAATATCTTTTAGCTAAGAATAGGAGAGGCTTCACCTAAGATTACATTGTTTTAATAGAAAACAAACTAGTCTTGTCTCAACACAAATATCTCTTTAGCTAAGAATAGTAGAGGCTTTACCTAAGAATATATTGTTTTAATAGAAAACAAACAAGTTTTGTATCAACACAAATATCCTCTTCAGTTAAGAATAGTATAGGCTTCACCTAAGATAATATTGTTTAGGTAGGAAACAAACAAGACTTGGCTCAAGACGAATAGCACTTCAGTTAAGAACAGTAAAGGCTTCACCTAAGATTATATGGTTTTAGTAGGAAACAAACAATACTTGTCCCAACACAAATAGCTCTTCAGTTAAGAATAGTAAAGGCTTCACCTAACATTTAATTGTTTTAATAGGAAACAAACTAGTCTTGTCTCAACACAAATATCTCTTCAGCTAAGAATAGTAAGGGCTTTACCTAAGAATATATTGTTTTAATAGAAAACAAACGAGTTTTGCATCAACACAAATATCTCTTCAGTTAAGAATAGTATAGGCTTCACCTAAGATAATATTGTTTAGGTAGAAAACAAACAAGACTTGACTCAAGAGGAATAGCACTTCAGTTAAGAATAGTAAAGGCTTCACCTAATATTTAATTGTTTTAATAGGAAAAAAACTAGACTTGACTCAACACAAATAGCTCTTCAGTTAAAAACAGTAGAGACTTCACCTAAGATTATATTGTTTTAGTAGAAAACAAACGATACTTGACTCAACACAAAGAACTCTTCAGTTCAAAATATTAGAGGCTTTACCTAACAATAAATTGTCTTAGTAGAAAACAAACAATACTTGATTCAACACAAATAGCTCTTCAGTTAAGACTAGTAAAGGCTTCAACTAAGATTATACAGGTTTAGTAGGAAACAAACAATACTTGACTCAACACAAAGAACTCTTCAGTTAAGAATAGTAGAGGCTTTGCTTAAGATAATATTGTCTCGGTACGAAACGGTAATAATTCTGCAGCAAAAAACAAAAAAAATATTAAAACAGTTCATTCTTTAACTAAAATAGCGTACATTCTTCAAACGAAATTTCAGAATTCTTGTTTCAAAATCGAATGTCTTATGCGAAGACAATAAAACTGAGACAATAATTTGCTCTGTTCAAGAATATATAGTGTTCCCCATATATGAGTCTACATTTGTCTTGACCAAGTCGATATTGTCTTGATCTAAGACATCTTTTTTTTCCGTGTAGCGTGCTAGAGCGCCTATCATACTATAGATACGTACATCGCTAGGTAGATAACCATCTACCATAAAAGCCGAAAAATACCGTTGAAATTAGCGGTAACCGATGATTTATTAAACAGTTATCGTGCTGAAATATGCAGATTGATCATAGCTTAAAAAGAAAACAGCTGGATTATTCCAGTAAGGGATCAAACAACTCCGATTAATGATATGTAATTAAAGTATTTGTGTGTTTTGATAAGTTTAAGGTGAAGACGGATATTACGAGTATTTTATCTGATACAACATTTAATTCAACATTACTGCGTGATGAAAGGCGTTGGGGCATATCAGGTCCCGATTTGCATACAGTTAGTTAATTTTTAGATTAATTTTGTTATTTATAATTTATGTTGGTTTTATCATAATCTATTATGCAGTAGCAGTCACGAAAATGCAAAATAAAGTAATTATTTTGACGTAAACCCCTGTAAATACGATAAACAACATTGAAAAACACGCATTTTTCAAAGTAAAATGTCTACAAATTAATGATTCCCGCTGCTTTATAATGACATTGTTACATTTTAAAACTGCATTGTACGAGTAAGTGTATTGTAATAAATAAAAACCATTATTGCAAGTTTTAAAAAAATGTAGGACCTGGGCTCCATCCAATTTGCCCCAGACCCTTCACCTAAGCTGCCTTAACTAGTTTACTTCATAGTGAACCAGCTGTCCTTCCTGACACCATAGATTGGTTTTGCATGTTGGTAATTTTAGCGGAGTTTTCGTCATTAGTCTTGTGTTATGAGTTCGAATCGAGTTTTTATGGTAGTTCTGCGTGGCTCGAAGGTATAATTGCCGCTTTACGGGCCAGAGATGTTGTTAATCTGTTTTTTGTACAGCCTTGCTAAAACTTACTGTTGGAATTGTACTTGTTATTAACGCCCCGTTTTATTAGAAGCGGTGACCGCTATGTAACGTGGTATTTTGATGTTGCTTAATTTTAATAGATTTTTATAAAAAAAACAATTTTTTTCATCTCACTGCTGTGCAAATGACTTCCGGTTTTCCCTCTTCCGAGCATCCTCTGACCGTCTTAATTAATTATTTTATATTAGTAAAAAAAAATATTTGGTACTAACCGTCGCCCGCGGCGTTGCTCGCGTTCTACCCTTTAGAGTGTGACGTTGCAAAATTCCTTTCTTAGTGCACCCCTACATTAAATAAGGAAACTGACCTCCAAATTTCATACCTCTAAGACTTATAGTTTAGGCTGTGCGTTGATTCTCAGTCAGCTTCAAAAGAGTTTTATATATTTAGAAGATAGAAGAAGATTAGATTATTTTGTTGCACAATCCAACTTTTTATCAGTAAAATATGTTCATGGCAACTTCTAATATTTATTCTATAACGTTGTATGTAATAAGAAAAAGTTTTTCTTTTTAAACATAAGAAAAGTATTTACAAAAGTAATGATTTACATCACTTCTTATCGTCACATTTTATTTCAAACTTTGCGAATAAATTATTTTTCAACTTTGACCCAACTAGCGTTCAACTTTGCCAACTTCCGGTTTAAATGTAAATAATTTTGTCTCCCAATAAATTTTCGTGTAAAAGGGTGAACATTAGCGTCTGAAATTGCAAAAGAACTAATAAATAACTCAATAGAAATGAATGAGTTATGCTTTTGCTACACGAATGAAGTCAGAATTTTGCTAAGTGGTACAAATGCCTATTCTTTTGGCTGTGTTCAAATTATAAAGAATGTTTTCTTGCTTTTTGACAGAACTTATTGAAGTTACGGGTTTAGTTTTTATGCAAACAGCGAAATGTATGAAACATAAGTAATTATTTTCTTTTCTTGACGAAAATATTGTAGCGATCAAGTATCTTTCTACAATAATATTGTTTACAATAAGCTTTTTGAGAACTGGCAAAATATCAATAAGTCAGCGAAGGTATCTTATTTCTTGTCATTCTACTTCTTGTATTGATTGATAAAACAGTATTAGTAAATACCTTCATAAGTATTATTAAAAAAAAAGATATACCGCTTGTATTTATTTATTATGTGGCTATGGTGTACCGCTGCTTGTGAATCCTGGCAACATTAAGCAGCGTTTCCGCGATCGTACCGCACAACGCTGCGGTATGCGGCTCAACCAAGCGTACCGCGTTTGCTCTTCGCCGCTAACGCAGACTGCGACGGAACAAGAGACAAAACTAGACGTTTTCCATACGATTATGTGTCCGGCGCCGCATGCCGCATACCGCAGCGTTGTGCGTTACGATCGCGAGACCAAAGCTTCACAGGTTTTTTTCCAAGAGGTTATGCTAAGTTCTAAGTCTAGAAACTTATTATTCTAGTGCCAAACGTTAAAAAATAGCACAATTTCATTGGACTGACACCAGCCGTGGAGATATAGCGTAGTTAATTGCGTTCAGCATGCGATGCGGCGAACGAAAATATTGTCCGGAAACTAGCTGATTCGGGAACTTTTGTTTCGAGTATTGCGAATTTTCTTTTCTCTGTTTTGCTAAACTAGAATACATTAAGTTCAGCCGGTGACTTTGTTTATGTGTATTTAATTTTTTTATTTTATTTTTATTAGAAAACCAACAACGTACATAATAAACAAGTGTAAGCTAAATTAAAACGAATTATCTAGCCAATTACAGGTTTCCTAAATACAATATGTAGTTACTAATTTTAATAAATAATTATAAATTAATAATAAGTCCGCCTAAAACATTAAATTTCAAAAATTTCTAAAATCCTTGTAGTTTTAATGCATACAATTAAATAATTTTCTGATTTTGATTTCATAATTGGTTTTTATATTTTGATAGATGAACCAATTATTGCGTAAACTACAAACCATCCAATCATTATCCAGTCATAAACATCCAAATATTTTGACATTCCTTTTAATTTGAATAAAAAATATAGAATCATCATTACATCATTTTAAGACATTTACCGCTGAACAGAAACCTCATTTTTTGATTTCCAGAGCAATTATACGGTATTCCTTACCTAACGACCTTGCAAATAATCAAAACGTTCAAATAAAAAGATAACTTCACTCCCTTTTTTTTTTTCCCTAACCCAACCGCGTCATAAACGTCAAATGGTCAAACAAAGTTTGGTAAAAGCTCGAGTTCCTAAATTTTTACAGAACTCTAAAAAGCTTTTGCAAAAAGTTGATTTTACAACTTCATAAAAAATCTGCTTTAAAACTTTATAATGTACTGGAACGAGTTACGAACTCAATTTTTTTTTAAAAGACAAGAAGAACGTTTTATCTTCTTCTTCTTTTAAACCTATATGGCCTGTGACCGTCATTTCGACAGACCATTTTGCCAGTGTCAAATGATAAATTTGAAATAATATAAGTCAAGTCAAGTCTTCGTCATCTCTTCTTCTTCTTATTTTACTTTCATGTCGGCTTTTTGCTGTAGTTTTGACAATCGTTCAATGTGAAATGCATTATTTGTCATTTTGACGATCGTGACAACGTGAAATGTATTACAGCCGACTTGACAATGACTTGACTGATAATATTTCAAATACTTCACTTGACACTGGCAAAATTGTCTGTCGAAATAACGGACAGAGGCCATATCGAAGAGAAGAAGAAGATAGGAGTATAGTCAAGTTCATCAATCATCAAGTCAGCTGTCATGGGCTCGTTGGGATTTTTTTTCCATCTGGCCTACCGTGGGCCATCCGGTGGGCTCAATAGGAATAATTCATTTAAAAAAAAAACGGTTCAAAGTAACGTTTCATGAATATGCATAAAACCTAATCCCCTGTATTTAGTTGTCACTGAGCAAGCTATAAATCATCGGCAATGCTAATAAGCTGTTACTTAGTGAGCTTACAAGCTTACACTTGCTTTGTGGTGATGGAGTTGCATTGCCATGTCAAGTGTCAACTCGGCAATGTACTCTGCTGGTCAAGAAATAATGGTTTAAGGGTACGCGCGCACTCAGACGCAAAATAGGCTTCAGGGGGGCAATCGTTGTCTCATAAAAACCTGGTTTTCTGAACTGCTTTCATACAAAATCATAAAAATCATAGGTATTCTAGTTTTGTTTTTAATTTTATTGTAATCCCTAGGTTAACGTTTGCAATAAAGTATTTTCTATCTTCTATCTATCTATCTATTCTGTGACTAAATAGTGATATAAGAGCGTTTCAGCGCGTTTTTTGCCGTCAAAAGCTTCTCAGCGAAAGCAATTCAGAGCTTATGATATGGGGTTGACTCGAATAGGCAGAGACCAGATAAGAGAGAGAAGTTTACATTATCTGTTGGAATATATAAATGAAAATTATGCCGTCGCATCTTTATGACAGCTATACATAGTTTTTGTAAGAGTTTGAATTTGCGTGGCTATTTCTTAAAGAATTTGTAGTAATTTACGTACGTATTTTACGTAGAATACGTACAACAAAAAAATAAACATAAATGTTCATTATCGCTCTAAAATTAACCTCTCATTGAAGTTGGCTTTAAGCTTTCAGTTGTAACATGGCTTTAACTACCTGAAAGTTAAGCTATTTTAGAACTTGAATGACAGCTCTTAAGTATGACCTACTTGGAACTTACGACCTTTACACCTGCACCCATCCATTTAACAATTAAATAATATGACGGTGAAAGATGACGGCAGCTTAAGTTTAAGAAATAAAATACTTAGAGCAAATAATATTGTCATAAGCGATTTTTTATTAAAATATTCCTGATTCTAATATAATTCCGCACTAAAACGGAATATTCAAATAGCATTCAAGGTTCCAAAGTACAGGTCAAGGCATAAGGCTTTAATGCAAATTGAACGAAACTACGTAGCACCTGCTACGCCGTTTCGTAGCGCCGTAGCACCGTAGCACTTTGCTACGAAGAGTAATAGTTGAACAGTTTTGATCGAATGAACACTTTGCAGTCGCAAAGTCGTTTTGTGAAAGATGGATATTGTTTTGAAATCACCTTTCAAGAAGAAATAAATTTTTGAATGTATTGAAACTGTCGAAGAAATTGGATTAATAATTTTTTTAATTTAAAAAACGCATTTATAAAATTTAATATCAAATCAATGCAATTTGTGAGGTATATTATAATTTTTTGGTAAAATACAGCATTTGGCGACCAAAAATAGCCATACGGCCATGATATTAAGTGCGCTTACATCCTAACTTTAACAACTGACCTAAAACTAACACATTTACAAAGGCGCCTACGTAATAAAATGTAAAAATCCACGGCAAGTGGAAGCATTATTCAAAGAAGTCACAAGTCATTAGTACCAGTCACATCCAACCTGCAATTACTCTTCTGAATCGCATTTAATTGTGAAAAAGTGCTGTTGAATGTGACGGCTAGAGTCGTAGTAATTTTTTACAATTCAATGTAACATTTTTCTTGTTACTGTACTGTGTTTTGTGTTGTAGGTATTTGTTATTTATTCTCTGATGCTTATCATCACTACATAGTATAAAACAAAGTCGCTTCCCGCTGTCTGTCTGTCTCTATGTATGCTTAGATCTGTAAAACTACGCAACGGATTTTGACGCGGTTTTTCAATAGATAGAGTGATTCAAGAGAAAGATTTATATGTATACTACATGCATAATATAGTACAGAAACACTGCTAAAAACTCCGTCAACAGAGTTGGCCACTAACTCATACGAGCTTGCATGCTTGTTACGGAAAAAAATGACAGATTACAGAAAAATAAAATTACAGATGGAAAAAATATTTTTTTCCCATCTGGCCCACTTGTGGGCCGGCCGGTGGGCTCGATGGGAGTAAACCATGATTTTAGAGGTTTCTAATTGTGATGTCGGATATATACAAATTTTTTGCGCTTAAATTGCAAACGCTGGCTGAAGGCATTGCACCCGGGCGAAGCCGGGGCCGGTCGCTAGTTTTCATATAAAAAAACTATTAGGGATATATAAATAGATCCATCCCCACCACAACTGTGGTTGTGGAGCCACCACACAAGACATGCCACATCTGCTTTCACGTCCACAGTGCCCGACTGCATTCACTCGAGACGACATGCTTGCAACATCCGAGAGGAGAGGGTAGCGACATATTGGTAGAAACTAATCTGATTAGTCTAGGTTGAGGGACACGATAAGAAGAAAATTTTTATAATAAGGCTTTTATCCATCTAAAATAAATAAAAAGAATGAAAATAAAACCAACATTAGTATTCCCCACTATCCAAAATCAATTATGGTCGGGCGGGTCTAGAATTTAATTGCATTGGTAAGCGTCGCGCCGCGCATTCTGATAACCCACGCTAGCACTCGTTACTAAAGCAGCGTTTTGGCGATCGTAACGCACAACGCTGCGGTATGCGGCTCAACGCGGAGTACCGCGTTTACTCGCCGCTGACGCAGACTGCGACGTAACAAAAGACCATACCAGACATTTTCCATACAATTATGTCTCCGGCGCTGCATGTTTCATACCGCTGCGTTGTGCGTTACAATCACGAGACCGAAGCTTAAGGCCGATTTTTCACCAGAGCTAAGCAAAACTACGTTGCTAAAGATGTGTTTGAAATCCACCAATAGGAATCGTTTGTTTTCATACTAAACGACTTGCTGTCGCCCGCGGCTTTGCTCGCGAGGTAGCAGCATACGCATTATTTGGTTAAAATCTTCGATCCTAATTTTAGATCCTTTAGGGTGAGGCTTTTTAAAATTCCTTTCTTAGTGCACCTTACACTATGTAAAAGAATGTAATGAATAGATAGATAGATAGATAATATTTTATTGTACACAAGGGTAAGGTACGTACAAATCTTAAAACTAACTTTGTATAGTCCAATGGGCGGCCTTATCGCTGAAAGCGATTTCTTCCAGGCATGTATGTAATGTATGTATGTATGAATGTATGTAATGAAAGATACTAGTGCTAACATTACAGAGTGCGGGCTCGAAGTCTACGGTTTCAGCGCTTAGTGAGTAGCAGGAAGTAATTGAATCTGGCTGTTTCGTTTATTGATAGTGAAGATTTTACTTTTGAACTACCTTGCTCTACCGTCAGCTTCATCGTCATTTACCATCACACGAGATTAAAGTCAAAGGATAGTCAATTCAATGTAAAAAAAGCTAATTCATTTATTTCTCAGATCTCTAGATCCATATTTTGTTAGTTTATATACCATATATTCAAGGTACATGTCATATGGGTTAAGTATAGTTATTACAATGCTTATTGAGATTATTATGACTATTTCACTACTATGAAAAGATTACTAACATGAAATCCTTCGTTCGAGCTTGTATCAAATAGTCAGTACTACATATTTCATTAGAATCAAAACCCGAAATAAAGATTCTACAATTAGTAATGGAATGGCAACATACAAAAAAAAGTAGAAGCCATCTTGGAAGTGACGTGAGATCTCGGATTTGGTATACGATTGGTTTTTCGATAGTAAGGCTAACTTTAAAACGAAAATAATTAGATAGATGCAAATAAGGAAGTTTTTATATAACACTCTAATTGCTTGAAACTAGAAGACTATGCAGATTTCTGTCAATGGTCGCGTTCTCAAGAGGAGTTTCAAATGAATGCAAATCCAGTATTAGTTCAAAATTGCTTTATTGAACAGTTAACTAGAAGATAAGCTATAACAAGTATAAGCCGCAACACCACATTTCACCAAAACGCTTCGATAGCGCGATTCAGCCTTCGGACAACTTTACTAGCGACATCTAGTTTGGTTTACGGTACTATCATAAGCTTTACACAAATAACTACTTTAATGACCTAACTTAGACATTTCTGAACACAGTAGACACAGTAGAATGAAAAAGAAAAACTTCCACACTATTATTTGAACGTAGCATTTCTAACTAGGTATGCAGTGAAGTTCCTTATGTGTCCTCTTAGACTTGGCCGCACTCCAGAACTACAATTTACAATTAGCTTAGATCATACATTCTTACGAGTTGAAAACACAAGGATTCTTAAGTGTGTAGGTAGACAAACAACTTTGTACGTAATCTTATCATAACTGCCAAGTACATAAAAATAAAATAAAAAAGCCTTTATTTCTATTACTTAACATAACATAGTGTTAAGTTAAGTTAAGTTGTTCGATGTGGGAAACAAAAGCGCTAGGCTTAAATGGGACTGGGCGGGGCACGTCAGCCGGATGCCTCCCGATAGGTGGGCGAACATCTCCACACCTTGGGTCCCTGACGGTCGGCGATATCGGGGTCGGCCAAGAAAGCGTTGGCGCGACAAACTGGATGCCTTCGAGAGAGGATGGTGGGAGGAGGCTCGGGACAGAGAACTTTGGAAGTCTATGGGGGAGACCTTTGCCCAGCAGTGGGACGATATAGGTTAATAAAAAAATAAAAATAAAACATAGGTATAGGTGAACTAACTAGGTACGTCACTCTTATTATAAGCCAAGTATATACGCTAGTTATACTTGGTTGGAGGATGGTAGGTATAAGTGCTGGGCAAGCCTACTCCATCTAAACATTGTCCCAGGCACTACAGTGTCCCGTTAAGTGTAGGCATAGATTGCCTCCTGACGCTGTATAAATCATATTCAATAGATGTAAAGGCCTATTATTATTATACGCTAGTTCAAACCGTTTATTTGATAGAAAAGTCAGTGTTGAGCATGATATAGGAACTACGTGTGAGTAGAATTATTGCAGCATAACTCTTCCCAAAAGCACACTTGCCTTAGCAAAAAGTAGAAAAAAACTTTTTTTTTATGTTATAGATCCATTTTTTGACTTCAATCTGATGGTAAGCAAGACGGTCTAGAAGACACTTAGTCGCTCTTGCCTTGAAGACATTCAAATTCTTAATTTTTTCAGTTAATTCCTACATGTTATAGTTATTTTTCTGTTCTCTAGTGATTGCTTAGCCAATGTTTTATAAAATCCCAACCAGATAATTAATAATTTGGTGGTTTCAAATTAAATATTTTTTGTAAGCCTTTATTTTATTATATTCAATATATAGTCTTATAGAAAAAAGAAGGGAGTATTTTAGATGGTTTTGAAAAAAGTATTACGGACTTGCTCTTTTGTACCAGTGTGCCCGAGCCTTAAATCTACCGTTTCCATACGCGACTGAAAACCCCGGATGGGTACATTGGCCACTCTAATTGGGCGTGCGATTCCATGTCTCGAACAAAAGGGTTGATGTACGGCCCGATCTAACCTCCACTCATTGGTATCAGATAACACCGTAACTGTTACAGTTCGTATTTAGAAAAGCTGATTAAGTCTAATAGAAAAGTAAAGTCAAAGCCAAATCTTTTATTTAGTAAAATGTCAAGGATCATTTGGAATCGTCGTATAAACTAGGTGATTCTAGATGCTAGTTCCTCGCGACTAGAGCCTAGAAGGTGTGATAGAAAACAAGCGAAATATCGCTATTCGCAGTGTGTTTTTTGCAGTAGGCACGTGATATTATAGGTCCGTAAATACAACGCTTGATATCTATATTTCACATTAATAAAACAGATCAATCATGTTATTTGAACGGCCAAAGCAAAAACAGTAGATATAACAAAGAGCGCATTGCAAAAATGCAATAATTTATTTACTGTACCAATGGATTCAAGATAGATAGATAAGAAGTTTGATTGCCACTGAAACACAAAAGTTTACAGCAAATTGAAGGTGAGTATACATATGTACAAAATAACTAAATCAATTCAAACTTTAAAATTTCACGCGATTGCCCCTCTGAATACTTTAGAGATTTTATCTTACACAAAGGTTGGATTACAGTAACTTATTTTATGAGACTTGTTTGCAGTGTCCAAGCTGTCTCGTCTCAGCTACAGTCACAAGCCATAAATTGGGGGGTTAGTTAGCCGGGTAATCGCCGACAAGGGGGTAGTTTACCCTCCAGTAGGGTACCGATTTTATTGACTTCGAAAACGGATCTAATAACCAGGTAACGACCGTGCCTTTTGATTGTCAGTTGAAATCTTGATCCGATACAAAATAGTAAGTACTAGATCTATTTGGAGAGCAAAAGCTGCCCTTCTTATAATTTAATAAAAGATTCCAAAAATCAGTGTAAGGTCTAAATATTTTTTCTTGGTTGATACCCACGCAGGTATCGAACCTACCACCCACAACGCAAGAGAAAAAGCTAAGTATATCAACGGAGTTGTGACCCTTATCTAAATAAAGGTGATAAATAAACTTTTTCTGCGACAGGTGTCACAGCTCAGTTGGTATAAGCTCTGCCTTCCGTGCTGCGGGTTCGTGGGTTCGATCCCCACTAAAAACATACATTTGTGTTGCTACACACAAATGTTTACACAGATGTTTGTTCTATGTCTGGATGTTACTGTGTATTATAGTATTGTATTAAAAAAAATATCTAAGTACCAAGTATTCTAACAGCGATCTAGTTCCCATAGTACAAGCTCTGCTTAGTTTGGGGCTAAAGAGCGTTGTGTAACATGTTCAAGAACATTTATTGCACCACAAAGCACTGTTTAATCTTGATGTGTAATGAGAATACCAACGCACTCATGCCACAGAATATGCAACAGTTTGTGCATCGCAAACACCGCAGGGTAAACTCGCAAACAGTGTACATTGCATGTACTTCAAGTAACGCTAGTGGAACCTATTCAGCCCCCCGATCATAAGCTCTGAACTGCTTCCGCTGCCCAGCATAATTCCAAGCGATGTGGCCACAGATATACGAAAACAAGAAGCTTTGAGGGCAAAAACCTTTACCTATGTCCTAGTGACTACAGTATGGGGCACTTCAAAAAAGGTGTTTTGAAATTCTTCAAGGGTCAACAACGCGCGTGTGGCACCTCTGGTGTTGCAGGCGTCCATAGGCTACGGTTACCGCTTCCCATCAGGCGGGCCGTACGCTTGTTTGGCTACTATGTTGTATAAAAAAAATATTGTCACAGAATACCTATGATTTAGTATGAAAGCAGTTCAGAAAACCTGCCAGGCTGAGACAACGATAGCACCGCAGTGGTCGTTCTGTACGTAATGTAAGCAAATCGGCCGGTACAATCGCGACGTCGTCCACAAAAAAATTATCAAAGTAAACCCAGTTGCAAGAAAACACGCACTTAACAAGGTCAAGGCTCGTTATAATCTAAGGATTTCCGTGACGTCGCGAGCGGTTGAACTTGATACATTTTAGGCTTATTTTAAACGAGACATAAGAAATATAAATAATTTTATTATTTAAAATTAATATTTACTTTTCTCAATCAAAGGTGTCTAAAAGACCCTGGTTACTGTAAATGTTGTTTCAAAAAAGTATACAGGTATTCTATCAGCAATCTAGTTACCGTAGTACAAGCTTTGCTTAGTTTGGGACTAGAGAGCGTTGTGTTAAATATCCATGAATGTATTTATTTTATGAGCAAAATGACAGAACACTTCTAGACAATAACAAAAAAAACCTAGGCATTTCCATCCCCAAAATGCATGCTATTTTAGTGCTACGTTTCAATTGTAAAAATTTAACAAACATACAGACTATCGAACCTTAATCGGTATGAGTGTTACTCAGTTTCTTGCAATTAGTGTTGATAGTTAGTTGCAATACTTATTGCAAACTAATTGTAGATATACACAGGGTGACTACAATAGGACCAACGATAACCTGAATAATAAACCAGGCTGTGTCGTTAAAGTCGTTTTAATTGAGAAGATCGTTCCCGTTATTCCGATCCGAATTTGCTTTTGTAATTTTGACACAGTTCCAATCTATCTGAACTCCATCGGCTCAGTGAAAAGTCTATTGAATTGCTTTTTTATTGAGTTTTTATGGCAGTGTTTTTTATTTTCTTTGTGATAGGTTTATGCCAATCAAAAGTTTGTCTGACTTACTCCAAACTTTTGGTCACTATTTTCATGATGAGTCAAATATTAATAAGGATAATTTATTCCAAAATTGTTTATTAGATTTTTCGTTACTATAGATATTTGTTATAAATATGTCTAGGGGTTACTATGTATCAAAAGTATGTATTTTTAGAGAGTGAATATTGGGTAAAGGGTAATAAATAAATATAATATATTATATGTATATGGAAATTTCACACAACGCCTTCTAGTCTCAAACTAACCAAAGCTTGTACTATAGGAACAAGATTGCTGATAGAATACTTAAATAATTTTTTTGTAACCATAAGTACATGAAAGAGCACTAGCCACATACATTTTTAAAGTTTTCGAGCAACTCTTTAAAGTCCACTTGGTTACGAACTCTTCGTTGTGCGGTTCACGTTAGACCAAAGATTAGTAAAATATCCAATGACCACTCAGTCTCCTCACTACTCAGTCACGACTGCTTTGGCACCAGCTCCCTGTCCGTCGTACCATGTTAGAAGGTAGTCCAATCCGTCAACATTAATTCGAATCTTTCGTCTCGATCACGGTAAGCGCCGCGATAAATACTGTCCATCGCGCGAGTGATTTAATCGAATGATTTTAGCGAGATCGAGTGATTTAATCGAGAGATCAGACTCAATGGCGCGTCGGGAGCCTAATAGTTGATGATTTGGTTCGTTTAGTTCAATTTAATTGTAGCTGTTTGAGCCTGAGAAGTTGCAAATGAAACTTGCAATTTGTTTTTTAGTTTGATTGCGGGTCTTGCTTCTTGATCGTCACTTTCATATCTATAAACATAATAGTAACAGATATCGGGCATTTTTATCGCTAACCGATAAAGAAAGGGATGTTATAAGTTTATTACTGAAGTCTCAAGTTAGAATCTCGATTTTTAGCAGCATTATGAATTAATGACATTCAATTACCATCTTGTAATAACTAGACATAGGTTCATTAAGTAAAATCTAACAAGTAGGTATTTCATTACTATACGTAAAACAAGTTATAATTCGTCGGTATTTCTTTTAGAGGTGCTTAGTTTATAGCTAGTACAAGTAGTTAAATAAATTAAGAGGCCAGTTAGCCCACGTTTTAATAGGTTAGTTCTTTCGTACTGGGAATACTAATATTTAGTTAACGGTATACTATTACAGAGCGGAGTAGACACGAGTAATTATTATTTCACAGAAACATACAAAATGAAAGGGAAAACATCAAACTCGCTTGAGTCAATTTAAAAAGTGGAAAAAATTCTCGACAAGCATTTATACAAAAGAATGAAGAGGTTTCAACTATCACAACTTTGTGAATTCATCTCGATGCTCCATATTTTCACATTGAATTTTAAAATACTCTGAGAGTTTTTTTTTATGATAAGTACCATTTAGTACTAAAGTCACAAAAAGTAAGGCTGTAAATAAACCACGAAACCTCGAAGGCAAGGTCATAAAATCGAAACTTTTTCGCAAAGGTTTGATGTAAATCATTGTAATTGTCGGCGATTGTAAAATGCCTCCGATTCTGTTGTTTCATTTTCTCATGAATTGAAACGATAAAGATGTTACCATTTTACTGCTGCCAAATTAGTTTAGTTTAGAAAAATCCATCAAGAGCATCGGACACAAATATCAACTTGGCCAGAGGGAGTCTGTAATGACTAAGGGGTTTATTTTAGTTTATTAGTAATGAATGATACTTAGTTTTTTGTCAGTAAGTAAGACTGTCATATTTTTTAAATGTACAAAAATTCAGTAAAGCAAAGCAAGCAAGCTCATATGAGTTAGTGGCCAACTCTTGTGGTGGAGTTTTTAGGCTGCCTTAAGGCCTCTGTCAAAAATGCAGTAGAATATTGTTATTACTGTACTAAAAATGGCACAAGAGCCCGATTTCCAAACAGGTTATGGGCCCAAAGTCCAAAAGCCGTTAATATTTCGACATCTAACCTGAAAACCATAAACAATATAAAGTATATCCCCACAAATTAATGCTGGAATAAAAAGCTTTACTTCGTGACGACGTTATAGCCGATTTCAGTTTACTGCCGCCCCATAATGTCCAGATTTATGTCACAACCCATAGTTAAGGGTACAATTTTAGTTTATATAATCACTGTTTAAGTTCCGAATGTCGAGAGCTAACTTAGTGCTGTTTTATGAGTTTTTGACCTCGAATAGTTTCGAGTTAGAAAGTTGGAAATATTATATGGGAGTCAGGATTATATTTTAGGCAGTAGTAGGTACATTAGTCACTATATTTTTATTTTACTTAGAATTCTATCCATTTTCCCGTTTGAAAAGACTTTGTTTAACAAATTGTAGGTCACGTCTTATTAATCTTATTGAATCTTTCCAATTTTAGTAAGTTAAACACAAAATCATTCTTAAAAATCTATGCATACTCGTACCTACCTAATATCGAGTTAGTAGAATTTTTCAGACTGATAGATGATGAGCCGGGATGAATTTATCTTGCATGCAAAGAGTTTGCCTGAGGCAACTCTATTGACATAATTTTGAAGACGTCTTAACAAGTATCAGGCCCACAGGTGGGCCGGCCGGTGGGCTCGATGGAAATAAGCCATTTAGAATCGTCATAAGAACTAAGTAGATGCCAGTTCCTCGGGACCAAAGCCTAGGAAAACGGGCAGCAAACTACAGCCTACAACCAGAGACTAGAAAACGAAGCAATATGCTTAGAAATGACGTATCGAAAATTCACGTCACCATACATCTGACGTGTTCTATTCTCTAGCGATCCTAAAATGTAGAATGTTAATAAACCTAAAGGAGCTTCTCCAACTATGTAGTCTAGAAACGCACAAGAAGAGATAAATGGTGATACCATCGCTAACGATTGCAAACATCAATTGTGCACTGCAATTGTCGGCTTAAACGGTTTAATATCGTATCCGCTGCGTATTCTATCGCTTCGGATAGGCAATTCAACGTCGACTTGCAAGATTTACGATATTGTGTGTGCATGCCTTTACGATAGTTTGATCTAAGGCTGAGAACATGTCGCAGGAAAATCGCACCTTATGGAAACCGTTTTCTACCGTTTTTTTTTAAATTGCGTCGGCGTCTGGAGATTTTTAGTCAAACAATTTTCGGCTTTATTTCAAACAAAGAACCGTGTTTCAGTACAATAGTATTCGGTGAGTACACACTAGTAAATTCAGTATAATAATAATAGGTAACTTTCCATGACACACTACTCTGAACCTTCTTCTTCGACCGATATCCTAACCTTCAAAAAGCACTTTCAAAAATACAATTGGTTCGTCATACGATATTGCGAAGAATAGTTACTTTTATAGTACTTATATGAATCTAAATGTGTCTTCAGAATAGGCAAATGGTTTAATACGGCAATTTATATCAGCGGTAAATCGACAGTGCAGATTTACGGCGAGGTGTCCTAATGGCTGGTTTGATCTAGTGCGGACCTGAAATTGAGTGCTCATTTCCGGAATTTCAATAGGTACTTAAATGGCCTAGATGTGGGAATGCTACTAGTGCTCAAACAAATGTGTAACACCTTAATTTGATGTGTTTTGCACTGGCCATTTTCAGAAACTCAAATAGACTGCTAAGGGTAAGTAGAAGCTTATGCAATTGGTTTTTTAGATAAAAAAAACTCTTTTTGTAAACTTCACTAGAAGAATCTGATACTTGGAGCAAATAACTACAGATTTGCGCCTCTAGTGAAAACTTTTATGAACTGCCCCCGTATCGCAAGCTCTGAACTGCTTTCGCTGCCCAGCATAATGTCAAATGACGTGGCTACAGATATATGAAAACAAGAAGCTTTTGACGGCAAAGAACGCGCTGAAACGCGCTTATGTCAATATTTAGTCACAGAATATCTATGATTTAGTATGTAAACCGTTCAGAAAACGTGCCAGGCTTAAACCTGGCAGGTTTTTATGAGACAACGATACCCCCACTGAAAAATTAAAAAGCTGAATGCTAATAAAATATGTCTTCGTTTGCAAACTAAGAACAAAGTTCGAAGTCTCTGCGCCATTAAATCAAGAGACTCTAGATCACGTACGAAAAAACTTTTAGTATCAAGACCAATATTAAATTTTTACGTAACGACACGAAGCCGCGGGTGCACCGACAATGTTTAAGTACAATGCGCGTCCATAAAGAGTTAATATTTCAGAGGCGCACACAAAGAGAGCAGTAGTCACTGGTAAAGTTTTAATTTGCTTAAAGTTGTTACAAGTTGGAACGGGTCCCTCGCGGGGCGCCAAATTAGGTACAGCCAGAGACTAAAGTATAGAAGTAACGTCCTTACTCTGCTGATAGTTTAATTCGTTTCGTTTCGAACAGTTTTTTGTTCTGCGATTTTGCATTCGCCTTGTAATTTAGTTTTAAGAAAGTCGAAGCGTTTTTTCGTGCGGAATAAAGGACATGAATTGTGAATGAGAATGTACTCTGTAATTTACTTACAGTTAAATGTATTTTTATTTTATTCTGGTTTTCTATTTGGTTAAATCTTGTTCGGTTTTCCAATACGTTCTGGTCTTAAATACGAACGGAAACCAATTTGGTTTTCAATCGGAATAGTGTGGCGTTTATATAATTTATGAATGCATCGACCTACATTTTATATTAAAATAAAATGCAAGTTACTACTCTTTAGTCTTTGAAATAGTATTATTGTGCTTAGATTATTTTTCTCACAAACATAACTAAGTTTGTAAACCATATCACTAAAGTGTTACTCTTGAAAATCATGGTCCTGCGTCGAAGATAAAATAATCGGAAAAAGAACTTACCGAATTTTAACTTCTTTGGATTGCCAATCGCTGTGTTTGTCGAAGCTGATGAGAATAGCTGCAATTTCCTGAAACAAAAAGATTAAACACGATCAAGGGTCTATTGAGGAAAAATTAACATAAATTAAACCTTCTTTTGTTTGTACAGAGATTTTCTTATTCGTAAAAGAAAGTTATTAGCATTGCTGGTATTTTTCTTGCGATAATTTTTGTCGTTTGTTGTACTCAATTGTATTTTTATATTGAAAAGATAATCCTGTATTGGATTTAATAATAAATCTTATTTGATTACAATTTCAGCGTATTTACTATTTACTTCCGTAAATCTTTTAAGGGTCCGTTCATACAGACCGGCTTGGAGAGGAGAGCAGATTCTTATCACGTTGAAAACAGAGTTTTTAGTTTTTGTAGTAAGGTTTATTTTTGCATGTGCACTGCTTTTGTCATTAAGAATGCTTTAACGCGTTTGGTGTGTTATTCCAAAAGCAAAAGAAACGCGCTGAAACGCGCTAATGTCACTATTTAATCACAGAATACCTATGATTTAGTATGAAAACAGTTCAGAAAACCTGGTTTTTATGACACACCGATTGCTCCCCTGTGCTCTACGCGCGTAGAATATTCTCGTCGCGTTGTTTATCATCGTGATTACTATGCATAGTCTTGTAGGTCTCGCAAATTGATATGCAAAATACCATTTACCGGTATTTAGTAAAATACTACTTGCATAGTGTTGTAAATGGGTTATTCCCACGAACAAAGCTCCAATTCATTCAATAAAAAAATGTTATCATACATAATCATACAAAATCTAATGACGATTCAAAGTGATCAGTGAGATTCAAATTTTAGGATTTACCAAGTAGTCAATAACTCATAAAATACTAATTTTGTTAAAAAACTTTTAGAGGCGCTATAGCCTGTTGAGTTATACTAAAATACTAGGTTTGTAGTGTACTAAACTGTGTTTAACTATGTTACTTTTATATTTATGAAGATAAATAAAGACCTTTTAAAACAAACAAAAACAGATCAGTGAGATTTTATTGAATAAAAACTTTTTGACTTTGAGTTTGACTTCCCATCAAGCCCACCGGCCGGTCCACTGGTGGGCCAGATGGGAAAAAAATTCCCATCGAGCCTACTCATTTGCATATTGAGGCTAAAGTTTAAGTTTTGCAAAATGACAAAATGGCGAGACGTATAATGGAGGTTGTTTTGTTGCAACTGTTACCTAGACACCACGCAGGACTCATATTTAGATATTTGTTCTACAAAAGTTCAAAGCAAAGGAAATCGTAAAAATACAGCCCGTGGAACAAAATTGTGTACGTAGCCAACAAATAACCCTTTTATGTCTGACCATCTATGTCTTGCATATAATTATGCAGAATAAAACGTTAGCTATTTTCGAATTCATTCAAAAGACTTTCTATCACAAATAAATAAATAAATATTCACGGACACTTACCACAACGCCTTCTAGCCCCAAACTAACCCAGTAATGCCCAAATTTTTTTTTTCTGTTTTCTTTGTTTTAGTCATTGAAGATTGTTCAATGAGGGGTTTTTATATACGTAATATAAATATTATTTATTTAAATACATTAGAAGTTCGAAAAAAAACATGTGGCCATATGGCCACGCTAAGCGCATACAATAGCAAATCCGTCAAGAAACTAGTTAACTAGTAAGGGGACAAATAAATAAAAAAAACATATTGCGGTAGTGTTTATCATCAATAAAAAGTTCAAACAAATCGACGGCAGATCTAGCACCAGCATTGTCGTTTGCAACCTCTGGAAATGACCCCAAAAACGGCTCTAGGTCTCCTTCAATCCATGTTCTTGTTCTTCTACCATAAAGATCGTCAAAACAACGGGTGGAGTCAGGAATATGGTTTCGAAAACGTACATCTGCATCAGCTACTAACTGTCGAGCATTCAAGTTCTCAGCTCTCCCTCCACTATCTTCGTCACCTGAATCCTCGTCCGTCAATATTGCTGGATCTGGAGGAGCTATGAAAATTTGTTCCGGTACCAGATGATCCGAAACGAGGCTATCCGACAGAGAACCAAGGTGGTCGACATAGCTCCTCTGAGCTACCTATGTCGACCAAGGGGTCGACCACCTTGGATCACCAGTTAGCAAGCTGAAATGGCAGTAGGCCGGCCATATTTGCCGCAGAACCAACAATCGTTGGAGCAAACTAATACGGAGACCGCGTTTAGGCAAGCGTAGTATAGGACGCCCTCCGGCTAGGTGGGGTGACGATCTGAGACATGTAGCTGGCAAACACTGGATGAGAAGAGAGAGACCTACGTCCAGCAGTGGACCACTTCCAGCAGTGGACCGATATAGGTTGATGATGATGATGACCAGAAGATCACTATCGCTATCTTTATCTTCAGAAAGGACATCAAGGACTTCATTTACGGTGCAATTGCCCACAAACTGATCGAAATCGAAGCACCTGAGAGTAATACATTACTTATTATAATGCTATGCCTAGAGCTTAGCGTGGCCATTTGGCCACGGTAAGTTCAGTGTAAAAAAAAACATACTAATCAAAGCTGTGCGGTATTTTATCGTTTAGTAGTGATAACTAAATAATATCTTTGTAATTTCACACAAAAACAAAATGAAAAAACACAATAGTTTCACAATAATATTACTTACTCTCTTCTAGGGTCAATTTTTTTACAACTTCTTGGATTCGCGCCAAAGAAATGAAAATATCTCCGAAATATGTTTCTTTGTTATTATGATAGTGACATATGCTAAAACCTTGACATTTGACAGTACACAATGAACAATTAGAAAACCAGAAAATATTACAGTATTGCCATAATAACCACTTTATTTTACCTCTATTTGTGTGGCCAAATGGCCACGGTAGGCATTACTGGGCTAAGCAAAGCTTGTACGATGGAAACTAGATGGCTGATAGAATACATACATACATTTTTTTTTTGTAAATACATACTTATAATACATAGAAACACCCAGACACAGAACAAACATCTATGTTTACAACACACAAATGTTTGTTCTCGGTGGGGATCGAACCCACGACCCACAGCACGGAAGGCAGAGCTACTACCGACTGAGCCATGACGCCTGTCATACTTTCCGTGTTATTATGTTTTCAATACAAATTTACTTAAATCGTTTATTTTGACCTAAATTATAATTTTGAAAATATAATTTTGAAGTTAGACGAAGTTTTTTCTTTATTACTCTATCTTGTAAACGCTATACAAAGCCTACAAGCACCATCTTAAAAGACAACTGGCTAGAATTATCCCAACTCAATAAAACCCGAACCGCATCGTCACTTACTATAAAGTTGTATAGACTTGCCCCAAAATAAGGAAAAAACACTCCAAACCCGTAAAACCTTATTCCAAACGTCCCCGGACTAAATAAATCAAGTTCTTGAGGGTGTAATCTGAATAACACATCCGAAAGCAATCATAAAAAAAGTTTTATTCATTCTTTTCTTCCCCCTTGAGGTTAGAGGCTTCAGATGGACAATTAAATTAAACGCTAGAAATGAAAACATAAGATGCTCCTCGCGATATTAATTTAAATACCTGGGCGTGTCATTAGCAAGTCTTTCATCTACAATATATAAAAAATAAGTTGACTGTATTATTTTTATAACCAATGCTCTTCTATGTAAAATCATTAGTTTCAACTCTTAATTTTGCAAATACTGTTAATACTGAATTAGTTATGATTTTTTTGTGAATAAACTTACTCTCAATTGAAATTATAGCAATAGAGGTACGAATCTTGATGTTGATTTAAAAAAAAAACACAGAATTAGCTCTTTTGCACGTGAAATTAGGTATCATTCGTTACTCTACTTTTTTTTAAACATTTTACTTTGATTCTAGTTAAAAAATACCCTATCAAAAGCAATATTTTTGGTCTATATGTAAAACATAATACCAATATAGATGCTTTTAACTACAATTTAAAAAAATCTATGTCCATCTACCCAAATCAAGTCCATTGGCCCTTATAAAATATTGACACAAAAACGTGGCAGCAATACCATTACCCTGCCCTTCGTACTTCTTTCATGAGGGCACCCGAAACGTACCTACTACCGTTAATATATAATCACAGTGGGACCTTATTACCCATGGATATATAGCTTCTAACATAATCCTAGGTGTACCAGGTGGCAGAGCGGGTGCAAGGAATGGAATGTTTTCGCCTAGGATAACTTTAAAAACAGTCGTCAACTTTTCATATTTATTTCAGGTAAGATAGTGGACAACGGAAGATGGACAAAGACAGTGACTGAATGGTGACCTCGTGAGAGTCATAGGTCACAAGGCAGACCACCAGCTAAGTGGGCGGATATTGTAAAAGTGGCAGGAGCACACTGGATTCGATTGGCGTAGGATCGGAAAGAATGGGCTGACAAAGAGGCTAACCTAACCCAACAGTGGGTGAGAATAGGCTGATTAGATACATAGAGAAGATAGTGGTTAAACGATTCATCATCATCATCCACAGCCCGACCTTACCCACTGCTGGGCATAGGCCTCCCCAAGGTTGGTGACATCCACCGCGGTCCTGTGCTCGTCTCTCCCATTTACGGCCTGCGATTTTGACGATGTCGTCTGCCCATCTCGCTGCGTCCTACGTTCCTGTAGCCGCATCTTGGCCACCATTCAGTGGTCGTTTTGCTCCATCTGTTATCACCACGCCTTGCAATATGTCCTGCCCAACTCCATTTGGTCAAACGATTAGGTACATCATCATTTCCCAGCCCTTATCCCACGCTAGGTGGAGTCGGCACAACATGTTTTCTTCTTCCACTCACTCCTATCGTTCGTCAACTTTGAATCTACTCCTCTCACATTCATATCCTCTTTCACACAATCAAACCACTTCTTCTTCGGTCTTCCTCTACTTGCATACCAAAAAGGTCAAACGATTAGGTACATATTCTGTATAAAAAAAATAACGCCTCCGAATAGTTAATGTTAATTAATGTCTCACCTAGGTCTGTCTCTGCCTCCTGAATTAGTTAAGGAAGTTTACGTACAGCAGGAAATGTTCGTCGGTCACTGGAATCGGGGTGTTTTTCGGACTTTAATGAGAATTCACTATGTTTTGATAAGATTGCTGGTCGTAAATCGTGACTTTTTACGACTGAAAATTGAAAACGTTCACTATAAAACCACGTTCAAATGGCGGGCGTGAGATTACGGTCGTTTTATAACAGGAACGTGGTTTAACTAAGATATTACACTCATGTAAATAATAAAAAGTTTGAAATAAGAATGAACGTCAGGTATGAAGGAATTTCAAACTTGCCACATATTTTTGAATGTGGAAAAAAAAATTGTCTTTTGTTTTAGAAGTTCATATAATTTTTTTGCATGAATGTACGTACACGTACTAGTAGATACAGTGTATTGTATCTCAGAGACAATTTCATTTTTTTTTTCTCAAAAAGTGAAGCGTTACATATACGTAACTAGCTGTCGCCCACGGCTTTGCTCGCGTGGTAGCAGCATACGCATTATTTGGATAAAATACTTGATCCTAATTATAGACCCTTTAGGGTGCGACTTTTCAATATTCCTTTCTTAGTGCACATTTACACTATATAAGGATACTACCCTCCAAATTTCATACCTCTAGGACTTATAGTTTAGGCTGTGCGTTGATTGTCAGTCAGCTTCAAAAGAGTTTTATATATTTAGAAAAAGAAGAAGAAGATAAGGAATGTGTTTTAGTTATATGCAATGAGCAGAGTGGAGCAGAGCCTGATTGTTTTGCCGTCGACTGTACCTACATGTAAACGTATTTATAAATACAATGTGTTGTTTTCGTCCGGGGTCCAATTTGTTTTGTCTCTTTTTGATTGGCCGTCATTTTATATTCTGTTTCGGCTGTAAAATATTATGTATGATTATTATTTTTTTATTGAGATATTTTTATGTATTCGGGACGTTATTCATTTCAGTATTCGGTTACAGAAACAAAACGAGCTCAGCGTTCGTTGAATATTTTGGTTTGATGTCATTTTGTTATGTAACTAGCTACAATGTGTACGTACATAATATATTATGTACAATATTTGTACATAGAGTTGTAATATTGGGTGTTTTAACTTCAACAATTTCAAATATCTTGAGAGGTAGATATGGGAATGTCTACCATGCCTAGGGATTCCAATCATGCCAGGCTAGATTTTTTTGTTTAGAAAGTCTAAACATGATGAAAAAAACTATGAATACTAAATTTTTTTTTATCATTTTGTAATTGATTAGGTATTTATCGTTTTATTTATAAAGTTTTTTTTTTAAATAAAAACTTAACCCTTAAATCATCATCACCTTAAAACATTCATCTCTTACACGTGGGTCGATATGACCTCTAAAAAAGCATAAACGCAAACAATGTCATAAAAAAACTGGGACACAAAAAAATGGCTCTAATTTTTATAAATGAAAATTAGACGGCGGTCATTAGAATACTCGCTCTGTCCTATTCTGGCCCGAGGGACTCACTCACCCGCTATAACTGATAAGGGCGAGGACTTATTGCTTGCGACAGCGATTTTAAACGCTCAGTAATGAATCTAATTAGTTATCGAGGAAGGGTCAAAACGCCAATTTACCGCATTCAATTATTATGGAAAATGTTGATGATGTGGAATAATTTATCTTATTTTGCATTTAAATTCACAGAATATTTTCGTTGCCACAACCAGCCCCCGTATCGTAAGATTTGAACTGCTTTCGCTGCCTAGCATAATGTCAAGTGACGTGGCTACAGATATACGAAAACAAGAAGCTTTTGACGGCTAAATACGCGCTGAAACGCGCTAATGTCACCATTTAGTCATAGAATACCTATGACAGTATGACAGTATGAAAACAATTTAGAAAACTTGGCAGATTTGTATGAGATAACGATTGCCCCCAGGCTTTTCTAGCGACTGTAATAAATATTACCCTATGTCGCTAAGATGCGCACACGAGATATTTGTCTACTCGTTCTGTCAAAATGAAGGCATTTTGCAACCGGTTTTGAACTATTGCGTTGCCAGTGGTAATCTTGTCGAAGTAACCCGACAAAACGCGCTTTTTTGATCAACTTTTGACACTTCTGCGTGACTATTACTCGTACCTCTCTGAGGACGAGATAATACGCAGAAGTTTCTTAGATTTAAAGGCGTCGTCAATAAAATATTGCAGTGTTTTTCAATACATTTTGGCACTTTAGTTTAAATATTATCCACGAGGTAATTAACTTTGTTCTTTTTTTAAATTAATTAATTAGTTGAGCTATCTATAAATCGTTTGCAACGGTTTGTAGATAGCTCAACTGTTTCATGTGTATTTTGTAAATGTTGTGAATATTGTAAATACTGTATTAGTTGTAATTAACTTTTAAAATGACCTTTTATGAACTTGTCATTGTATTCGCTGCAAACCAAACACTGTAAAAAAACGCTATCGCTTGCTCTTATAAATAGCCCACACCCCAATCGAAGGTCCACAGGCAGCCCTGGTCCTGTTCACTCCGCCTTTTATTGGCACAGCTTAAGCAACTCAGATGTACTAATGACGTCATAAAGAGGGGAGTGACGTCTCCCGCGTCATAATTAGGGTTAATTGTGTAAACATTGAAGACTGACGTCAGAGCGAAGGAATTAATGAAGGATAAGTTTGTTAAGGGTAAGGAATTCAAGGGTTCTCGTTGTTGAGTTTAATTTAATCAGAGAATGAGTTTTAGTCGTCTGAGCGATGGTAACGTTCATCGCGATGGTATTCCACGATGAACCTTGCTGAGTAGATTTTAATTTATATAGACTTCCGCCCGCGGATTCATTTACCTACAAAAATAGGTTTGAGTCTGTATGCTTTTTATTTGCCTTATAGAAGCTATGTTTATTAGTACCAGGAGGCACAAGATGCTTGTAAATTCCAAGGCGTAGTAGAAATATATCTTCAGTCGTTATGATCTTTACATAATAAAAGCGCCTAATATTATAAGAGTAGGCAGAGACACGTCCAAGCATTGCCTAGCAAGCGTACATGCTGTATATTGAATGTAACCTAAAAGGTGACATTATCCGTATTTTTCTTTCGTATAGTCCTCGACAACTTCATAATATTGATCTATTAATTCTGAGAAAGCGGGGGAAGGCACAGACATAACGTTAAAACGCTATGAATTTTTATAGGCTCGTTTCTCACTGAGGTACTTGTACGTGTTTTACGATGATGATAATAATTTGTTCTTCTCTAGAAGTGGCTGTACTTACCTAAAATTCTTGAGTTATTGGAGTTTCGCTGCTGAATGGTGTCGATTCTCTTGGTGCAATTCTTTAACTATCCTAATTTCTGAAGAGTAGAGCTCTTTGTGAGAGCTCGTCCGGGGAAGTACTAGCACCGTACCTATTTCTGCCGCCAAGCAGCGATGCTCGCATTGCTGTGTTCCGGTTTGAAGGGTAAGGGCGCCGGTGTAATTACACGCACATGAGACTTCAACATCTTTACGTCTCAGAGTGATGGACGCAGTGCATTGACTTACAGGGCACGTCCTCATTGGACTTGCTCTGTGAGGTAATGCATTGTTATAGGCAGAAGTTACTACTTAACATCAGATGAGCTAACAGCTTGTTCAATTACGTTTATCATAAAAAAAAAAAAGAAAAAAAAATTTGGCATTGCTAAAATTATAGCTACCTTTGTCATTTCAGTTTATGAGGGATGGAAACATTTTTAGTTTATAGGCAGAGGTATCCTGGTTTGTTCCATTGTTTCTTCTCATAAAAATCTATACTTCTATACTAATATTATAAAGAGGAAAGATTTGATTGTTTGTTTGTTCATATTGAATAGGCTCCGAAACTACTGGACCGATTTGAAAAAATCTTTCACCGTTGGGAAGCTGCACTATCCCCGAGTGACGTAGACTTTATTATATTTTCCAAAAAATTAAGGATCTTTACTAAAACTTCAATAATGTAACCCAAGGTGTAAAAATATGACCTAAAAATTCCTTACATAAGAAGTTTTTGTTAAATACCCGTGCGAAGCCGGGACGCCGGAGACCGTCAGCTAGTATTGTATAAAAAATGACAAAAATACCAGTTATATACATTAAAGACTGCACTGAATATAGCTCAACTTAGCAAGCTAGCTTAGATAAATTATGCGCTTGGATAATAGAGTTCAAAACTTAACCCTATTTAGCCTTGCAGTAGTTTAGAACTAGCAAATTAACCAGCTTAAACTTTGAATACCTGAAGCCGAACCAGGATAATGAGGCAAGTAATTTGTTTCCTGTGATTAGGGTAGCAAGATCTTTGTTTGTTTCGGATAATTAGAAAACGTCTTTAGTTACGCGAACGGGGAAAAAATATGTACTTATTTACCAACGTGGATATCAATCAAGCCAGTTATCTTAATTTTTTTCGTCTTTCCTCTCATCATCATCTTCCTACCCTTGTCCCACGCTAAGTGGGGTCGGTACAACATGTCTTCGTCTTCCACTCTCCTCTTCCTTCTCTTCTCTTTTCTCTTCTCTTTTTCGTCTTTCCTCTATTTTTTCTTATAAACCAATTTCAAGAAAGGAGGAGGTGGTCGGTTATAATGTTGTTTTTATATCTATTTTTCACACTGTAAAAACCAATTTGACTGTGTTTTAGTTTTAATATCGTTTAATAATAACGCAGTAAATAGCTTACGAATAAAAAACTCAACCGCAAAAATTATCTCACAATTTACATAAAGTAGATACAATAATTTTGCTTAAAAAATATTTACTAATAGGCACAGAAAACTATTATTATGAGTTAAAATAAAGTATATAAAAAATATTCGTCACAAGTATTTTTTCCACCAGAGGGCGCTGTACCCCAATCGTATTAACAGTTGGAAACTCCAACAAGCCCCTCAATTAACCAATTCAAAATAGGATTTGAAACGTGAACGGATATTTATTACGTTATTGATTCTTTGACCTTCTTTAGGGACAAAAAGCTGCTTATTATCTACTGATTTAAAAGTTTCCCAGTGATGAGTTAATCACCGTTTTACTAAGAAGTGTTTATAGTGGGGACTACGGGAAAAAAATCACTATTAGGAATTTTTTGGTGGGAATTTCGGGATTCATACAATATTACATAAGTTACCTAAAAAACAACTGTACCAGCTCTGGTTTTACTTATAATTTAAGCTGTTCAAGTTTAAGCTATCATGGCTTAGCTTGCTTTCGCCGCGGTCACTATTTGGATTGGTGATCGTTAGTGGCATTTACATCTGAACATTTCTGTGCTTTGAAGCCACGTTAAACTGTCGGTGCCTGCCCTAGCAGTCGTTAACCCACGGCGGAGGCCTAAATGCGGCCTAAAGTTTCATCACCAGAGTTGGTCAGTAATTTTTACTTTTAGTTAAATATTTCCTAATAGCCTAACGAAAATCTGTAACTGAAAAAATTCTCTTTTGCTAATGACTAAGAATAAAGACATAACAATTATAGGTTTAATTTGAATAACGTGTTTAGATTATTCAAGAGCTACGCAACGTAAATTACGTTTATATGTCTATTATCATTATCATCAATATATATAAAACTCTTTTGAAGCTGACAGAGAATCAACGCACAGCCTTAACTATAAGTCCTAGAGGTATGAAATTTGGAGGGTAGTATCCTTATATAGTGTAGGGGTGCACTAAGAAAGGAATTTTGAAAAGTCACACTCTAAAGGGTCTAGAACGCGAGCAACGCCGCGGGCGACGGCTAGTCAATATATATAAAATTCTTTTGAAGCTGACAGAGAATCAACGCACAGCCTTAACTATAAGTCCTAGAGGTATGAAATTTGGAGGGTAGTATCCTTATATAGTGTAGGGGTGCACTAAGAAAGGAATTTTGAAACGTCACACTCTAAAGGGTAGAACGCGAGCAACTCCGCGGGAGACGGCTAGTAGACATATAAAAGTAATTTACGTTAGCTAGCTCTTATATCCGCCCTGTGGGGTGTGGGTTCGATCTCCACCAAGAACCAACGTTAGGGTGTGTACTAATACGTATGTATTTACAAAAAAATGTATGTAGGTAAAACAAACGTTTGTGTGTGTATCAATGTATTTACAAAAAATAAAATATGTAGGTAAGTATTATATCAGCAATCTGGTTCTAATAGTACAAGCTTTGCTTAGTTTGGGACTAAATTTGGGACTAGTGGCGGTGTGTGAAATGTTCTTGAATATTGATTCATTTTGTCTTTTCAAATCATTTTATCTTTATAATTTTTGGTATGTATATCAAAGTACATACCAAAAAAAATAAGCAGTTGCAAATCGGATACGAAGCTCGAACGGATAATCGGTTATACGTTATCGATTCGGCGACCCATTTCCTACGTACTCGATTATCGCGCGTAATAATCGATTGTTCTTAATGAACTTTTTCATTCCTTTGCGTTCACATTGATTGATATGTTTTGCATTTTTTGTAAGTTTTAAAACACCTGTGATTAAGTTCCTGGGAAAACTTGGAAACCCCGAAGTGTGAATTAGCTAAAGTATTGTGGTCATAAATAATACAGTAAGCTGCCATTTTGTGACTTTTATTACATCTTAATAATCTGAAATATATTTTTTACTTTATTTTCTTTTATCCGATGATATTGTGGCTGTATTTGGGCAGGAGTGGAGAAACCTCGCGCAGGACCGGAGAGACTGGCGTACTGAAGAAGAGGCCTATACCCAGCAGTGGGTGCATTACAGGCTGGATAGATAAGATAGATTTTATAAAACGAATGGGGTTAGGAGCTTTACGACTACATCTCTATTTGACTAGGCAATGTCAAATTCAAAGTCAAACCCAAAAGCTTTTATTCAATAAAATCTCACTGATCACTTTGAATCGTCATTAGGTTTTGTATGATTAGGTATTACTACATTTTTTTAGACACCTTCGATAAAAGCAACTTAGATAATTGATTTTTGTTATCAATTAGGTTTTTTTTGCAGCTCTTTTTAACTTCAAAATATTTTCAAAAGTTATGCTTATCGTAGTAAACCTATTTTATATATAACTCTGTTAGTTTTATTGACAATTGATAAACCATTTGTAAAGAACAAGTACATTAACTACTAAAATGAGTAGTAAAATTTATGCACCATTTAATAATAAAATAAACAGTTATAGAAACAATTCATGTTCTGCTTATTAATGTTTGTGTTTTCCAATTCAAAATACTATAGGATTTAAGTTAAATGGTATGAGCCATTCTCAGTGGGGAGTTGGCAATTTCATTTGTCGAGCAAAAAACGGAGAATTGCGCTGTCTCTATGACAACAACCGGAAATTAAAGTTAGTTGAGTTCCCCACCTTTGTTTTTCTTTGTAAAGATTGAAACTCTAGAATAATATTCGGTCACTGACTTTGGAAAGTCACAATAATAATTTTGCTTCGGATGCCTTTTCCGAGATCATATAAGCCTACTGTGAGAAGAGTGATTTTTTTGCATACAAAAAAAACTAGTTATATGTAGTACGTTGTAGGCGACGCCTTATTTTTCTTTTTTTATAAGTAATAATTTTTGTATTGTGTATGTGTACTCTATGGTCCGATTGGCAATATGGCCGCTTGCTTGAACTTTAAAAAAAATGTCATGTAATAGTGTAATTTCAATGTAAAATAAATAATAGCTGTAATACTAATAATCAAAAAGTGTCTTGGTTTTTGTCAAATTGCTACCACTTCGCTGGAGCTCACCTACAGTACGTAAAGTACTCTAAGAACCAATGGTGACGTCACAGAAACAAATCTTCTTCTTCTTTGTCGTATCACTCTTGTCAGAGTGGTCATGGTCGTCATATTAGAGCAGTGGCCCGTCCTACAATCCTCCGCCATTCCTCCCGAACCGCTGCTTTTCTGGCACATTCGTTCAGAGGAACATCAATTGCAGCCTTGACTTGGTCCGTCCATCTCATCGGTGATCGGCCGCGCGCTCTTCTGCCCTCGAACTTTCCCTGCACCACCAGACGTTCAATGGAGACTTCCCCTCAGATGACAGAAACAAATAGTTTGTGTCAAAACGAAGGTAACTATATGACCGGGAAAATAAAAATTCTAAATCCATACAAAAACTACGAGTTTCACGATTTTCGCTTGTCGCAAATCAACATAACAAAACTCAGCCTACAGGCCCAGACATTGCTAGGAAACACCAGAAAAGATTTTCACTTCCTTCATCCCTAAGTTAAACAAATACCTACATTAAATCCTCACACACAATTAAGCACGAATAAATACAAATAGGGTTTTCTTAGTTCGGAATTCGGAACAGAATCATTAACGTTCACAAACTTTGGTCCCGGAGGCTTTTGTGGGCATGATTAATGTACTTTAATGTCTACTGAGTTTTGTTTCTGACTGGCCTAGAATTTGCAGTTATTTGGGGCTTAAGAGGGCAAAAATTGGAACGTTTCACTGCAGCCATAAATAGTTGATTAAATTCGTCTATTGAGTATTGAGTATAATTTGTCTATGAATAAAAGCTTTTTGACTTTGACTTCTACAATTAGAACCCTTTTCGAAAACTAAAAATTCCGGAATGCTTTAAGATTTTTTTTCTATCAATAAAATATCGCTAAACTATTTTTTTCTCTGAAACGACAACATCAACTTAAATAAATTGTCTTCCTATCTTACACAACAGTGTGAAGGTTTGGCTGCGAAATATGCATAAAATTCTGTATTCAATAAATAATATTTTAGTGGGTACGCCCTCTTAATATGGAATATAAACTTAATTTTAAAACTTAATTTAAAATTTGACCTAAATTGTTCAAACGGGTCAGTAAACGTGAATAGAATCGACGATGCACTCTTTTTCATGCCTAGTACGAGTTTTGCTGTGTAAAGCTGGTGTAAAACGTCTGACACCCAGCACACCCGTGTGCGCTGATTTGTATGGAGACACTGAGCGGAATCTTTGAGAAGCTTGGTCTAAGCCAACAAGGGATACAACACCAAGCCCGTCCTCGCATGTCAAGCTTCTTAAAGACACCTCAACAAAAGAATGACGAATAGCACTCAGCAAGGCAGTTTGATTATACCTCGCGTTGCTATTTGACCTCTGAGATTAGGGATGGTATCACTCTAATTTGTTCTATTTTCGAACTCTCTTATCACCTTCAGTGACCTGGGTATACGGTATACGCGAGTCAAACTTAGTTGGTGTGAGAGAAACAAAGTTTGAGGCGTGGGTTAGACAGAATTAGTAACCAACCAGAGAAAGGTGGATAGACTATTATTCTCATCAGCAACAGAATCTTCCTGAAGGTCTTAAAAATAATAAACTCTACTAATCATAAAAACATGAACAAGTTAAAGTTACGTAAAACCAGCCAATGTCCAGCAAATGGCGGTCTTATCGCATAATACGATTTCTTCCAGACAACTTTTACTAATAGCTAATATACAAAATTTATATATTTCATAGTTACGTTTTCGAAAATACAATTTCTTCAACAAGTAGGTAGTAAGTCCTAATATAAAAAACTAGCTGTCTCCCGCGGCTTTTTTCGCGCGGTAGCAGTGTGCGCATTATTTGGTTAAAACTTTTGATCCTAATTTGAGACCCTTTACGGTGCGACTTTTCAAAATTCTCTTCTTAATGCACCCATACACTACATAAGGATACTACACTCCAAATTTCATACCTCTAGGACTTATAGTTTAGGCTGTGCGTTGATTGTCAGTCAGCTTCAAAAGAGTTTTATATATTTCAGAATGAAGAAGATAGATATCCCGTCGGTCTACCATCGTAATATATTTCAAAGCACAGAAACCATTATTCCTAAAAGTTAGTTCAAACTCAAGTGCTAAGCATCACGAAGCAAATCTCATAGAATCCGGTTATACCGTTTCGCGTGCTTAGCGTCAAACTTATAAATCCGAAGCCTACGGGGTGATTAATGTCGCTCTAATGGCGTATTGTTTGCCAAACACCCTGTTTATAAACACCTATTTAGACCGCTCTTCACCAACACACTAACCAGTCGTTATAGCTTTAAAGCTAGACTTTTTTTACATCACTCAATGAGAGATTGGTGGAACAAAGCTCACGACCGGGACCAGTGGAAAATTTTGGGGGAGACGTTTGCCCTGCAGTGGGACACAATAGGTTATATAAAAATTAAATAATAAAAATTACTGGCAAGCGTTTGGCTCTCCTGATGCAGTCAACGATGTAGCACATTTGCCTAAACCAATTCACTCTCCTCTTTAGACTCCTTAGAGATGCGTTTAATTTATTTTATTAAGACAAACAACAAAGGTTACACGAGAAAAACAGGAATAACCAGATAATCGGCTTAAAATCTCTGTTTCTTCAGTTAAAGGATGCTTAGTTGATCACCTGGAGTTGGGCTTAATGGATCAACTAGAGTTGGTTGAGTTTATAAAGTAAATTGGTCGTTCTTTTGAGTATTCAATCTATCTTTAAAGGTAGGATTATTATAGCGTAGCAAAGAGTTTATTGCACACTTCATAAATGTCAAAAGAACTGTGATCTTGAAGAAGATCTCTACCTATCTCTAGAGGGGTGAGTATTAGGTTTAGACGTAAAGCTACTATATTTTGTGACGTAGTTTAACTAGTTTCTTAGTAAAATATTTTAAATGGTATTTTATCATTATCAATATATATAGAACTCTTTTGAAGCTGACAGAGAATCAACGCACAGCCTAAACTATAAGTCCTAGAGGTATGAAATTTGGAGGGTAGGTTCCCTATATAGTGTAGGGGCACACTAAGAAAGGAATTTTGAAAAGTCGCACTCTAAAGGGTCTGGAACGCGAGCAACGCCGCGGGCGACGGCTAGTTTTAAATAATCTTTCATCCACAACCGTTGATTAAAGTATTGGTGAACATTGGTCTTAGTATCAAGTAGTTATCGGTACAGACAAGGGTGCCTGAAGATGGTAAACAATGATTTGTAATTGCTTAAAGCAGTGTAAAGTTACGTTCAAACTGACGTTAACTGAATGGCAGTATTTTTTATGAGAAAGATATTTTTTTTTTTTTATGAAATAAGCTTGTGATCCTTATGATTATTCATTTTCTTGTAATCGGAGTTTCGAGATGGGGTCCTTCAAAAGGCGGGTTTATCTCCTCTTAAAAGGCCGGCATCGCACTAGCATCACCTCTAGTGTTGCAAGTGGGCGGCGGTGACTACTTTCCATCAGGTGGCCCGCCTGCTCGTCTGCAAGCTATGGCATTAAAAAGAAAAACCCTGGATTAGGGTGTGTAATGAAGTATTTTCTATCTATCTTTATGATCCACCTGATATTAAGCGGTTACCAATGCCAATTACCTCATAGATCAAGTCGATTGATGAAGTCCAATGATGATGATGACAGTTCATTGGAATTGTTCTTTTGATATACATCACTGAAAAGTCACAGCAAAATAAGCAATGTCTTGTACGTGCATGACATAATATTTTTGCAGTTATTCTAATTTAAAACCAAACTACTCAACCGATTTTGATGACATTTTGGCTCATTCCAGTTTTCCCCTGCGTGGGGGATTTCTGGAACTTTTGTCCAATAATCTCCTTAGCGACTCCTTTGACTGCCAGCAGGGGAAAGTTTTATAACACCGATCTGGAAGTTATCAATCTTTTTAAATAAAATATAATCAAATCGGTTCATAACTGACAGAGTACTGAGGTAACAAATCCTAAAAAATGGAATTGAGAACCTCCTCTTTTAAAATCAGTAAACAAGCAAGCTTGTATAATTAGTAGCCAACTCTGTTGACGGAGTTTTTAGGCCGCCTTAAGGCCTCCGTCATGGCTTAGCGACTTGATTATTGTGTTATTGAAATCGGTTATAAATGTCAAATTAACTAGATGCTGATCGGCATCGTAACGAAAATATAACCGAATGAAAATACCGATAAAAAAGCAATTATGTCCAACATTCTCATCACTTCCAAAATTAGGTTTCGAGCCGGATATTTGCGGGGATTCCCCTCCGGGTGTTAAGGGTAAGTAATAGCGCTTATCGGCACTATCGAGGGTCTTTGTTTAATGTTTTGAGAGCTGTTCGCTTAGGAGGGTGTTCGTCCACTTAAAAAGTTTAGGCACTTTGGGATTGCCTGTTTTTTTGTGTGTTTAACGACTTTTTTCGCGGGATTTTGAAACGACTTTAATTATGATATTAAGCACCTTCTGCTGTGTAAGCCCCGAGTCTGTGCATTTGTTTGTACTTTCGACTCGATTATAGCACACGCAAACGCATTCGCCGAGTCGTGAAATTTTGTATTAAGCCCGGATAAGCGCCTCTAGCGGGAAATTTGGGAATTGTGCAATTCCCAACAAAAATTATCTCTTTGCGAATGCTTTTGCGTGTGCTATACTCGAGTCAAAAGTCAAAACAAATGCACAGACTCGGGGCTCAGGCCTCTTTTTGCTTCACCAATCTTGAACTACCGTAATCTTACGAACTAGAGCGCTCGTGGCGTAGCTTGCTTAGTCAATCTTCACCGATTATCTAAGTTAAGCGACGTTCTGCGCGGTCACAATTTGGATGGGTGACCGTTAGTGGCATTTAAATCTGAGCGCTTCCGTGCTTCGGAGGGCATGTTAAACTGTCGGCCCGGGTCTAGCAGTCGTTAAGCCATGACGGAGGCCTTAAGGCGGCCTAAAAACTTTGTCACCAGAGTTGGCCACTAACTCATAGGTACGAGCTTGCTTTTTTACAGTAATCTTACGTCCTACGGTACTGATAATGTCGTCAATTATTATTCATATTCATATGATTACTTGCATCATATCAGGAAAAGAAGCACGCGCGTACGATTCCACGAGCAAAAGCTAGTATAAAATGAATTCAAAAGCCTTCACTTATTACTGCAGGCCGCACGCGAACCGAAACAGGATTATTTCATTTCGGCCACGAAGCGTCACGTGACCTGAGTTGAAAACCGCCGGCCGCGCGGAATATAATATGTTATTTTATTATTATTTAGCTTTATTTGCTTAACGGTTGCGTTGGTTCTCATATTTATTAGCTACTAGCTTCCGCCTGTGGCTTTATAGCTTCGGTTTGCATTTGGAGTTTTAATGGCTTTTCAGTAAGAATAATAATATAATGCGATATAGCGATCTGCTTTTTTATGTTCGGTCCCAAAATTACTTGTTTTTTCGTCTATTCGTAGTTTTTTTGCATTGAATAATGTTGCTTTATTGACCAGAAGTTAACCGACTTTTGGCCGCATTACCCTGCCATAAAGCATTTTTTTTTTTAGAAAAAGTCACTGAACAATCACCTAACGTTGAGTTTGCAAACAACGACAGCTTAAATGGTCATTATTGTCAAAAAAACATGGCATGGGCACTGGGCACGCTTCCGATTGGTACTGATTTGGACCAGTTGAGCTACCTATAAATCGTTTGCAACGGTTTGTAGATGGCTCAACCTGTTTCATATGTATTTTGTAAATATTGTGAATATTGTAAATACTGTATTAGTTGTAATTTTACAAATAAAAAGTTAGTTTTTTGATGATTTTTTTGTAAAATAAGTACCTACTTATTTTACAAAAATCATCAAAAACTAACTTTTTGGGGGTGATTCGTTTCTTTGTGTAATATTTTCTTAAGATCTAAAAAACGCAGACTGTTTTTTTATAAATAAAACTTTGGACGAGTCAAAGTTGAGAAAATTGGATTAATTTTAGTTCAGCAGGTGATAGACGCTAACGATGTTACCCGAGTCGAGTTTTAACGTGCCACTCGCTGTTCTGACAAATTCTGCACTAATTGATACTGAAAACTAACCTACTGAAGGATATTTTATATTCAAAGAATATTTAAGACCTGCCTGCCAGAGAAGGCAAAGTGGGGTGACGATCTAGACCCTTTAGGGTGCGACTTTTCAAAATTCCTTTCTTAGTGCACCTCTACACTATATAAGGATACTACCCTCCAAATTTCATACCTCTAGGACTTATAGTTTAGGCTGTGCGTTGATTCTCTGTCAGCTTCAAAAGAGTTTTATATAAATTGATGAGGATGATGATATTCTGTTAGTATAAATTAAAGGTACATGCATGATAAACGGGTTCATATAATTGTATGCGCTGTATGTTATGTGTTGTAGTGTACAAATACCCCAGAAGTAAGAAACAAGCTAAGTTTCCCACATCTGCCGCGTCGCGGCCAGAATGTTACAATGTTTTGTTATTATTTTGATTTAGTGTTGTGCTTATTATTTTATTCCTCAACTTCTGCGACTGTAATCCTGCGTCTACGAGCTCTAACACCAGTTTGTGTCGCGATCGTGACGTGACATTGATAAAGGAAATTAAGCTGTAGTGCCGTTAAAGTAAGTTCATTTTAGTATATGGCTAACTTTGGTGAGGTTCAGGACGCATAAAAACTTCTGGTATAGCCTAAAGTCAATACCAACAACACCTTACTATGCCTTTCAAGGCGATAGTCCACACTTAGGACTGTATGCCGATACAGAATTCTGTACTCAAGAATAGATTTGAGTAAAGATTTGATTGAAAAATCTATGCTTGAGTCCGGATCAGTGCTTGAGCACTTGAGCAGTGAAGCTACGGGCCTTAATGTTTACGCTTGAGTTCAAATACCAGGCAGCGGTCACTGGTCTAAAAAAGTCTAACGTTGCTTAGGGCAGTTTTACCTCTCTCTCTCTCTCTTCCCGACTATTGTTCCCACATGGTGGTGGGGTCAGCCTTCCTCACATTCTTCCTCCACTTTGCCCTATCCATGACGTCGTCATCGGAAACATTGCACTCCTTCATGTCGCGGTTTAACAGTTAGGGCAGTTTTACCAACTCAAAATAATTGTTCATCCAATTGAAGTATTTTTCCTACTCGGAAATTGTTTGTAATATGAAACTGGTGCTAAGAGTTTCATTTTGTACATGTTGATTCATGGTGTATGGAAATGTAATGTAACTGACATTGATTTTAATTTAAAGGTCGTTCCTCTGACAGATATTGTATTTCAGTATTTTCCACGCGCAACGGATTGGCATGAAATCATATTCAATTTATCTGGACAATATTTCACAATTGCAATGAAATTGCTGGTTATTATAAAAATGTCGAAACGCGAGCCGTCAGCAACTTGCTATTTACTTTTTTTTTTATTTTAAGTAGTAAGTATATACATAATATGAGAAGAAGTAAGTTCGAATTGAAATGAAATTTTTACATTAAAATTTGTATTTTACTCTTGTTTATGTGAACCAACACTTTGATATGCTTGAGTGATTACTCAAGAGTCTAAGGCCCGTATGTCGATACAAACATCTTTACTCATGTATAAATTTAGGTAGAGTTTTTCATACAAAAATCTATGCTTGAGTCCGGATTTGTGCTTGAGCAGAAAACCAGCATCCAGACCTAAAAGTGAAATCTCAGGAATTTTCAAACAGGATATGAAATATTACTCATAACACAAGATAGTAAAGTATAGTACACATTATTTAAAAGCTACTAAATAAGCGCACTGTTTTAAAACAAATTGTTCCAAATCCATCAAAGTCTATCTTAGCAAAGTTTACTATGTTGGTCAGGTTCCTAACTCGGATATTTTTCATACTTCAGAAACTGTAAGGTAAACAGTTCTAGTTGGCAACAGTCCGCTCACTTTTCGGACATCCGGAAATGTCCGGAATGCAGTGTCGTAACATGCAGTTATCGACATTTACATACAAAGTATAATCGAAAACCAGTAAGTTGCCTGAAATTGATAACTTTAATGTCACCACCACAATGCGTTGTAATCCAACGGCTAGCACTAATTAAACTGGACTTCTAAGACTGACTTTTAACTCTAGTTCTAAAAGTACACCAGCAAAAATAATCTATTGATACATACTTATTACGTAATACGTATGTACATGACATGGTGATCTATTTTTGACAAAAGAGTAACAAAATTTGGTTTTTCTTTGAAAATGCGTAAAATCAAGACAGTAAAAATTAACCTTGTGTCTATAAAAATCTTTATATTTGTTTATAACCACAAAGCTTAAAAAACTTCACTATACATCCCTTGAGCACTGAGCGGAGCGCGCGGAAAAAAACAAAAACTCACAGCAAAGAAGTCTCCACAAAAGTTGTATTACAAACATTTCAATCGTACTAAAGACGAAGCAACAAGACAAACTTAAGCTATCTCGTTTTCCCTTTCAACATTGTCAAGGAAACTTGCGAGTTTGAAACTCCGACTTCGCAACTTCTTAGTTTGCTAGTGCGAGATAACGCGATGTCTTGTGCTTGGTTAAGCTTTGGCTATCGGTGGATATTTATAAATAAATATTCATGGACGTTTTACACAACGCTTTCTAGTCCCAAACTAAGCAAACCTCCTACTATGGGAACTAGATTCCTGATAGAATACTTAAGTTAACTCATTTATTTACATAGATACTACTGATTTGGACCAGTTGAGCTATCTATAAATCGTTTGCAACGGTTTGTAGATGGCTCAACTGTTTCATGTGTATTTTGTAAATATTGTAAATACTGTATTAGTTGTAATTTTCTTTGTGAATAAATAATGATTTACATAAAAAAATTCAATTAAAATACAGTATTTACAAAATACACATGAAACAGTTGAGCTATTTACAAACCGTTGCAAACGATTTATAGATAGCTCTTTTAAGTTAACTAGTTTTTAGTTAGTACCCATATCTACCTAAAGTTAGGATTGTTATAGGTAGGTACCTACTACTTATTACCTTTAATAACTAAGTTTAAGCGCCCAAAACATTTATTTTGCGACACCTGAAAAAGGTGAATAACTTTCAAAGTGCCTCCTACTATTAAGACCAAATTGTAGCACTTATTTATGCAAATAAATGTATCTTGTATATTATATACTTTTGTTTTGTAAACATCGGTGGAGATCGAACCCACGACCCACAGCATGCAAGGCAGAGCTACCACCGACTGAGCTATGGCGCATGTTAATAATTATAATTTGCATAATTAACGATTGCTTATTTCAAACTTCGTAGTAATATCCTTTGCTCGAGATGATGATTTATAGAATGTCAAGAGCCACTTTTTACCCTTAAGCCCTCATGAACCGCACACTGCAGTGCTTGGGACATGATTTACATTCTAAACTTCATATCCCACTTAGAACTAACCGAGTAAACTGTACTCTATGTAGGTAAGGTGATAGCGAACTAGAAGGCGAAACGTAGAATGGGTCAATGGTCCCGAAGGAACAGTGGCATTTGTGAAGAACATCATTCGTAGTCATAGAAGAAGAAAAAGAAGAAGTCAGTCTATGAAGGCCTTTAATAATAAGCCTTTACATCTATTGAAGATGATTTATACAGCGTCAAGAGGCAACCTATGCCTACACTTAACGGGACACTGTAGTGGGTTCGAGTGTATGAAGAAGACTCAATATATGTCGTGCTCGCTCAAAATGTGTACGGTAAGTCTATTAGCGCGTGCACACTATGCCCATGCCGCTGCCGGCATGAATGCCGCGATTAATTCCGGAATTATTGCCACAGCAACATCGCCTCTATTCTTATACAGCGTTCACACATGCCCATGCCACTGCCGGAATTATTGCCGCGATTAATTCCGGAATTATTGCCACAGCAACATCGCCAAGTTCATGCCCTAGCTCCTTGGTGAGAATAAAGGCGGGGTTGCTGTGGCAATAATTCCGCGGCATGAATTCCGGCAGCGGCAATGGCATAGTGTGAACGCGGTATATGGTTGATAATGATCATGATGGCAATATAGATAAACTAAATATTTGTTACAAAATTGTAAGCAAAATCAAATAACCGTTCCCTATGAAACAAATTCCAACACAAAACGTCTGTACCTCGCATCCCTAAATTCCTGCTACAAGTAGACAAGTTGAAGCTCTCAGCGATATCCCGAATCGGATCTCTGCACACTGGCCGACACTAATGACGGCACGATACGACACCTACATGTCAGTTCCTCAAACAAAAATATCAGTGTCGTATGAGGGTAATTACTTATGAGGTTGTAACTATAAGACGTTTCTAAAATGTTAATAGTTTTATATACACCACTATTATAGAATTACCAAAAAAAATTTAAGGACAATTGCAGTAGAGGCGGTTAATGCTATTGGCACTGTCAAGATTTTTTAATTTTTAACTTTCACCAAGTTATCGAGGTTTCTTTTTAATAAAAATTCTGCACAATTTAGTTAGTATTATAAATGGGATTTGGGTCAGTAGACTTAGTAACAGGCACGTACTTATAACGAGTAACTAATTATTATCCTGTTTTTGGGATACTCTTTTTAATTCTTTTTTGAGTTTATGCACACAGCTTCTTTTTTGTACGACTAATAATTTGAATAATGAAGTGTATGCGCTCAAAACCAATACTTTTGAGATACCCGAAAAGGGTAAATAAGTTTCAAAGCAACCAAATTGTAACACTTATTATCTCCTCTTAAAAGGCCGGCAGCGCACTAGCATCACCTCTGGTGTTGCAGGTGTCCATGGGCGGTGACTACTTTCCATCAGGTGGCCCGCCTGCTCGTCTGCCAGTTATGACATACAAAAAAAAACTTATATATGCAAATAAACGTATCTTTAGTTAGATCGTTGCCAATATCGTGTCGGTGACGATATAAAAACGGTCCATTCCCGAGACAAAGTGCGACCGAGAGAGGTTATCTCCTATTCACAAAGGAATCCTTTCGATTCCAACTTGTTTTGTTTAAAAGTACGGCCAAGACCTTTTTAGGATGTCCCAATAGATCTATGGTACTGGTAACTGATAAATTAGTTTTTCGAGTAGTGCTGTTCACAAAATATCGATATTTTTATAGTAAACTAGTAACTATACAAAGTAACAGTTATTTATAAGCATTTTGTACCAGTTTACGTGCAAGACATATTGGCCAATTACCTAAATAATAAATGTTTTTTTTATCATAAAGCGATGGGCTATAGGCGGAGGCCCGGGAGAGAGAAAACTGGGTCTTTGAGACATTTACTCAGCAGTGGGACGAAATAAATTAAAAAAAAGTTATGGAACTTACCACTTTCTATAACAATGCATTGCCTCATAAAGCTACTCTATAAATAAATAAACGTAATCTTGCAATCGTTACTTTCAAACATCAAATTTTTCGTACAAAAGTTACTATTGACAAGTGTATTTGAATCACAAACCTGTCGCAAGTTACGTATTCACCCAGCGATGCATACAAAGCAGCCATAGCAATAAGCCGACAGCCAATCACAAATCACCAAATCTCCCATTAGCCGTCCGCGCAGTAAGGTTAAGTGCCGAGAATAAAAACGTGGCGATTCTATCGATAGTTTTATCGATAGTTCGCATCACTAGCGGTCCAATTCCCCTAATGCCCGTCTCCGCCACTTAACCACAGCTTATGAGGACAGCTGGCTCAGTCTTGACTATCTGTCTCCTGACTTTACTTCTGAAATAGATCTTCTTATCTAGTCAACAGAGATTATTTTATAACTAACTTTGACTTTTTGATGTGATCCGCACGTATTGACGTTGTCTTTCCTGTGAATATGGCTGACTAGGCTGAGAGGATGGTATAGGTGCTGGGCAAGCCTACTCCATCTAAACATTGTCCCAGGCACAACAGTGTTCCGTTAAGTGTAGGCATAGGTTGCCTCCTGACGCTGTTTAAATCATCTTCAATAGGTGTAATGTAAGGGCCTATTATATATAATATATAGATAGATTTCCCTGAGTCGTTGCTACCAGCTGTTTGACCATGGGCTAGTGCTGTTACTGCCCGTTGACATGACTCCCGAGATGTTTTATTGCGTACGGCTCAATCTTGCGTAATGATTAAATTCTCATTTGCAATTTTCTCAGGGTCGACTAGACTGGAAGTCCTCGCCAAAATCAATTTTGTTTGCTCATTTGTGTACATTCTTGGCTTTGATGTTTACAAAAGCTTTTTTTTAATGGTAAAAGTAATGGAACAAGTTGATAGCTCACAAGTGGTAACTTCTGCCTATAACAATGCATTACATCACCAAGCAAGTCCAATGAGGACGTGCCCTCTAAGGCAATGCACTGCGTCCATCACTCTGAGACGTAAAGATGTTGAAGTCTCATGTGCCTGTAATCACACCGGCGCCCTTACCCTTCAAACGGAAACACAGCAATGCGAGCATCGCTGCTTGGCGGCAGAAATAGGTACGGTGCTAGTACTGAACCCGGACGAGCTCTCACAAAGAGCTCTACTACTACTAAAACAAAACTAAAACTAGCATTCCTAAAATCAAAAGTTAATAATGAGAACGCCAGTATAATAAAAAAATTGTCAAACAATTTGCCAGTTTTTTTTAAAACAATATTGGTAACCGTTTGACCACAATCTCACCTGATGTTAAGCGATGATGTGGTCGACGATTATTTTGATATTTTTTCGATGATTATTTGTCAAAATAATTATTTCTAAATCCAAGAGGATCCTACTTCTTATTCTCCTATCCAATCCCACTCTTACTCTTACCTCCTAATTTATAAATGTCAAAGTTTAGATGTTTAGATGTTTTTTTTTCAATCACACTACCACTGCTCGTCCAATTTGAATGAAACTTGGAATTTATGGTTTGTAACCTGGATTAACATACGCTACTTTTTGTTCCAGAAAATCAACGTGATCAAATGGGACGCGGACAAAGTCGCGTGCGAAAGCTAGTCCTCCATAGTTAAGTTGCATCCGCTCGGTTTTGAGATGAATGTGAATGACTAAATGTTTATTTTTCCTCAGTCAAGTATACTTTTTGGTCTTTTTAGTTTCACCCGCGCATTAATTAAATATACAAATTTGTTAAATCCTTATCTTTCTATTTCTTTTGTGTGTTTGCTATCAAATATTAAGTTTAACTTCCCTTCTAGATGCTCAGTTTTTTCTGTCACATCAAGTTTTTATCAGACCTCTTCAAGTCCCCCATTCCCCCAATCCCCTTCCCCCAAGGTTCAGTCAATAGCCACTATCCCCGGATAGCTCTACAATGCGATGGGCACTTGGACACGCGCGCTAAGCGATCGCTTTTCGATTATCAAAGGAAGTGGGTGACGAGAGGCAAGTTTTGGACACGAACTATAACATGTTTGGATTTGAAGCTAGTGTTGGGCTCTTTAACACGTCAGTTTTGCACCTGGGAAATAGAAGACGTGTGAGTCACATACCCTCACAGCAACTTTACACAGAGTTCGTAATCACCTCACAATTATAAATAAATATTTTAGTAGCAACTATTATGACAAGATAATGCAGGATTAACTTACCTACGTATGACGTAGTATCGACTACGACGCTACGACTTTGCTACGCGCTGCTACGAGTAGTGCTACGAGCAGTGCTACGACATTTCGTAATACAATCACAATGTAATGGGGATTTCTTAGTAACGATTTATGAAATACTAGCCGTCTCCCGCGGCGTTGCTCGCGTTATACCCTTTAGAGTGTGACGTTTCAAAATTCCTTTCTTAGTGCACCCCTACACTATAATATAAGGATACTACCCTGCAAATTTCATACCTCTAGGACTTATAGTTTAGGCTGTGCGTTGATTCTCTGTCAGCTTCAAAAGAGTTTTATATATATTGATGATAATGATAATGATAATCTACTTCTTACAAAAGTCACACAAAACAACCAGAAGCGTAATTCTCGTAATAAAATATTGTCTAAAGAAAGTGGTGAATTTGAAGTAGGTATTTTGAGTACCAAAAGATCTAAAAGACACTACGAGAGAATTAGAATATAAATAAATATAAATATTCACGGACACTTAACACAACGCCTTCTAGTCCCAAACTAAGCAAAGCTTGTACGATGGAAACTAGATGGCTGATAGAATACACACATACATTGTTTTTTTTTGGTAAATACATACTTATAATACATAGAAACACCCAGACACAGAACAAACATCTATGTTTACAACACACAAATGTTTGTTCTCGGTGGGGATCGAACCCACGACCCACAGCACGGAAGGCAGAGCTACTACCGACTGAGCCATGACGCCTGTCAAAATGTACTAAAACCTATTTCTATTTTAAGTGATTGTATAATTAAAAACTGTTCTAATTGTACAAATAGCGAGGACACGAACGTAGTGAATTGTCAAATAATTACGTAGAGGAAGCCATGTTGATAATGTTGTAGTAACTGTTTAATATTCTGCTGTAAAAGGTTGTAAAGCGGCATTTTAGACTTAGTTTATGCTAATTCTGTTTAGTGAATAATTAGGTTGGTAATTTTATTGCTTGAATTTAAATGGCCTTATTAGATGTGTTTTGATTGTTGTGTCTAAAGATGTAGATATATTTTGTTCATAAGGGTGTGTGTGAGGGTGTGAGAGGGTGAGGGAGGGTGCGTATGTGTGCGTAGTGTAAGTAGATACATTAATTGGTATTTTCTTTTTCTTTTTTTTGTAAATACACATGAACACATAAATGTTTGTTCTTAGTAAATAAACTCTAATTTTTTTATCAAAAAATGTCTTGAAATAGATTTGTATATAAGTTAAAAATATGCAAAAATTCTTTAAAAATAACAGCCAGTAAACAAAATATAACTTGTTACTATAAACGTAACAAACATTCTAAACCCAGCATTTTCAGAATAAGACCAAACAGTAAATAAAGGAACACAGCCAAACCTCGTACCTTTGCATCGAAATGCGATTTCCATCCTTAAATAAACTAAGCTAGAGTTGCTTTTTGGTTGCGAGGGTAGTTTTGCACAGAGCTTGTTATTATAATGGCATATTAAACACTGTTATTACAAAATTCGCATTTCGTGGGCCGTTTGCGCTGGACATGCGATTTTAGGTTAAAAAATAAACTGGGAAAATTCAGAGTAATATTATACGAAGTGGATAAAAAAAGTATGAACCGCAGTTGTGGAACTTCTTGTGAAAGAAAGAAAGTACCGTAAAGCAGAGAAGTTCTTTTATTAGAAGAGTGATGGAACAGTCAGATAGCCTATCTTGGATACCTCTATCTATACCACTGTATAAATCACAGATTATATCTACTGAGGATGTACTCTGTGAGGCAATGCCCTACGTTCATCCTACTAATATTATAAAATGTCAAAATTTAGATGTTTGTGTTTCAATAACGCTGATGATAATCCAATTTGGATAAAACTTTGAATATATAGTTCGTAATCTTAACACATAGGCTACTTTTTGCGCCGGAAAATCAACAGGATCGAATGGGACGCGGACGAAGTCGCGGGCGGAAGGCAGTGAAACATAAAGGTTCAAAGTCTCATGTGCCCATTACTACACCTTCAACAAAACTCAGTTGCAAAGAAAACAACTCTTTGATAGTCAACTCTGAGTATAACAGTGACAACCCCAGACATTCAGGGGACGTAAACCTAAAGGGCAGTGGCTTACCTTGGCACGCTTATGTTTACTCTAGCTAGACGATAAATAGCATAGATAAAAATGTTTATCTTCTGTCACCCTAAAGTTCATGGCATTTTTTCTAAATTAGTAAAATCCTGTTGATGATTATGATTAATGCTTACCTTGGAATAAAAGTAAGTTTGGATGAGTTAGTGGCCAACTCTAATGAGGGAGTTTTTATGCCGCCTTAAGGCCTTCATTGTCCATAAAAACTCTCATTACTGAATCTTTTACAAATAAGCGATTTTTATATCCCTCTGTTTTTTGCTTCTCCCTCGGTTCACTGATGTTGTTCATACTTAAATTTGCTTACTCTAAGGGTAAACTATCAATGATAAACGGAGCGGTTCTAATGGTCGGTTGTTGGGAAGAATTTATGGTAAAGCAATTCGCCAAATTTATTCATATTTTGGGGGAAAATTTCAGCGAATATTCAGATCTTTAAACACTTGAAAACGGTGAATAAAATTTTAAGAATGTACACGATAAATCTGAACAGCCGTGCTAGAAGTTTATGTTTAGGTATGTGTATTTCAGAAAAATGTTAGTTGATTTATCATGTTTCAAATTGAACTTTTCAATATTTCTTTCGTAAAACCCTTTTAACAGCACAGAAGCCCTCGTGGCGTAGCTTGCTTAGTCAATCTTAACCGATTGTCTATGTTCGGTTCTGTGGACGTTCTGCGCGATCACTATTTAGATGGGTGACCGCTAGGGGAATTAATATCTGAGCGCTTTCGTGCTTCGGGCGCTTTAAACTGTCGGTCACAGCGCTAGCGGTCGTTAAGCCATGACGGAGTTCTTAAGGCGGCCTAAAAACTCAGTCACCAGAGTTGGCCACTAACTCATACGAGCTTGCTTGCTTAATTACAAGCAATTTTGATAAAAGTACAAAAAACAAATTCGTGTAAAACCTTTTTAAATTGACTACCTACCTAGTCAGTACATATTTATTGACATTCGCGATAAAAAAACGTTCGAAACGTTACTCACTAATTGGTTACGTCAACAGATTTTCAACTGAGTCCAACAAACCAATTTTAAAATCCACCCAAAAATATTCCAGTCGAGAAAAACAAACGTTAGTAAAAAGGAATAAAGGAGAGCGCGCACGTTCGGCAAACACGTGGCCCAAAACAGCTCCTCTCGTGCACCCACACCTTTATTTATTTACTTTCTTCGCAAACAGGTGTGCTATGAAAAAGGGCTTTGGAGAACAGGGTCCTGTCAGGTGGTCGGCGAAATCGGTGAAACCGATATGGTAAACACGTTAGGACGAATAAGTAAAGACAACAAAAATTCTTTCGAACTCGTACATGAATGTATAGTATACCCCAACGTGACATAGGATTTCCTCGCGGATGCACCTGTCTGGAAAGATTATTAATTAGAAAGTGAAAAGAACTGTGGCTTATGTGTCAAAAGCACACACTGTTAGTTAGATAATCGAACTACTAGTAAGACTGGATGGAATAATGGAATAAACGTCGAAAACCAATAGTGGAAAGGACTAAGACATTAGATCTTTCTAGATCTTAGATGTATCTTTCAAGTAAGTACCTTTCAATGAAAACCTCGGCTAAAGCTGGAATCAATTTTGATATACAAATCCATGTCGGGAGATACCAAGCAAAAAGACCGATTCAGAGCCGGAACGAGTCGGGCGATACCAATTAAAGATAATTTTTTTTTTTGGTTAAACGATTTGTACAAAATTGAATATGAACCGACAGTATCGTATAACTTAAGTATCATGTGTATTTAAAAAAAAATCTATCAATACTTTTTTATGCGAAAAGTTTTGTTAGAAAAATAATGTTTTAAGAAAATACACCAAACAGTGTATTTTGAAAACTAGTTGAAACAAGCGCAAAAACTATTAATATTGTAGCGTGCAACATTTTAACTTAATAACCTTCAGTTTAACTTGCCTTCCTTAAGTTAAAATTATGTGATTAAGATGTTTATTTGCTAAGGCCACTAATAATTTTTAAAATGAATGAAACTTGCTAATATTAAAAAAAGAGACTTGAATTTTTAAAACCCAGAGTCGACAAAAAAACTTTTTTTTATACCCCCTATTATAGGCAACCTCTTATGTTGTAGTTTATTTAAATATGCATAAACATTTACAGCCACTTTATGCACTTGACATTCGCGAAATTATTTCGAACTACTACTTAGAAACGCTCAAACCAATGCTAAAACAGAGAAAAAGCATCGCATGCCATATTGTAATATCCATTTTATTCTAATTCCTCGCTACAATTTGACACAAAAAGCTTGAGACAAAAGTAATTGCTGCAAAAAGTCGTACTCGACGGCACGGGCTGTAATATGTGTCCCTTTTTGCGTTCCCAATCGATGTGTGGACCTTTTGCAGGGGCACAGAATAAATAATAGTAACTAGGGTCAGAACACCTTTGTTTTGCACCATAAAGGTGTAGATTTAATAGCCGTCCCGAGCGGGTAGGGTAGCGATGCTATAAAATAAATAAGATTATAGAGTACGCGGAAAATAAAACACTTTTCGAATTGCCCGATTTGCCCGTTTACCTTACAGTGAACGAAACTGGGACAAAAGAATTTGCTTACCTATTTATACCGGCCTATTGTATCGCTGTGTATTGTAACTATTGAATGAGAACTTGTGTACAGTCGTAAACAAAAATTTCAGGTCATCTTTAGAAATTTGAATATCATGGAAACAATGAATCTTAGCTAAATGAAATTTTACATTACAGTTTATGTATTTAATTGTACTTATTTACGTTGACCTAGAATTTATTCTGTAAAAAATTCGAGTCACACGTCTTTCTTCCAAAATGTTTCTTGTTTTACACTTTTGCAAATGACGAAGCAAAAATAATTATTATGCGAAACGTTGAGCCTTAAATTACAAATATTTCTATTGGGAAGACATTACTTTATCTAGAGATGAAATAACACGATTTTTAGTACCGAAAACACTAAAACGAACTGGAAAAAATACCTGAAACTATTGATGATAGAAACATAGAGAACGAATCTACAGCTTTACGCGAGTGAAACCGAGAAATTGAGAGAGAGATGTTTTATATTATTATGTACTAGCCGTCGCCCGCGGCGTTGCTCGCGTTCTGGACCCTCTAGGGTGCGACTTTTGAAAATTCCTTTCTTAGCGTACTTCTACACTATATAAGGATACTACCCTCCAAATGTCATACCTCTAGCACTTATGGTTTAGGCTGTGCGTTGATTCTCTGTCAGCTTCAAAAAAGTTTTATATATATTGATGATGATGTTTGTATGTGTGTTTTATATCTAAACAAACCCCGATTGTGTCAAAGGCCGTCCCATCCCGTCAAACAACAAGGGTCTTTGTGTGCGGATGTGGGGCGGAGGTCGTTTGGTATTTCGACGTTTTTGCTGAACAGAGTTGCTTTGCATAATGTGTTCCGGTTGGTTTTTGATTCCGTTTGGCGTTTTGTATTGATACATCCTGCCGTTTAAGTACACACATGGATTGAGTGTTGCTTTGGTGGAAGAATGAGAATACTTAATTTAAGTAAATATTTAAGTATGTTACTATATTTAAGTATATTTATATATCACCTCTACCTATTTTAAGTAAATATAAATTAGGTTGAGATGATCTTAATCTACATGCCACTTCACTGTGTTTCACATAGAATAAAAATTTGTAAAACCATTTTTACAAGTCAAAGAATCTAGTACATAAATGTATTGTAAGAATTACTAAGAATGCACAGCCGAAAGTTCAAAATGACCATTGTACGTAAATGTACACATTTTCCGAACGAATAATCTGTAAATTTCAGTGAGTTGTCTACCCCTAACAACCGTGATCAAAAATAATGTTCCAGTTGGTTTAAACCGCTTCCGTGCTTCGGAGGGTTAAACTGTCGATCCCGGCTCCCTAAAAACTCCTTCAGTTGGCCACTAAATTATACGATAAGTTCTTATGAGTACTAGTTTATAATATGATCTTGAGTTAGTTAGTTCGTACGAATCGGTGAAAATTCAAACATTGACTTTGTGGTAATTTGGACTATGAATACGAGCCCTTGATATTTTTCAGTTGAGCGCTTCCGTGCTTCGGAGGGCAAGATAAACTGTCGGTCCCGGCTCTAGCAGTCGTTAAGCCATGACGGAGGCCTTAAGGCGGCCTAAAAACTCCGTCACCAGAGTTAGCCACTAACTCATACGAGCTTGCTTGCTTAGTTGAAATCTCAGACAAATTTTTATATCCTTTAAAGTTAACCAAGTAAGTCAAACTGCACATTTATTTGTCCACCAAGGATCGTGTCTACAAACTTCATAAAGACGTAAAAGCAATTTCATTTTCGTTTTACAAGTTTGTCCAAACTCCGGGCGATAGGCAATCTGCCAGATTATCACTTTGTATCAAACAAACAGTGCAATCCCGTACTAGGTAAATGTCGTCACTGGAAATCAGCAGTTCGAGTAAAAAAAGCTTTCTTCCTAACGGAATAGAGTGGAACCTCCACTGAAAACAAAAACCTGACTAATTCGATGACATTTCTACTCTAAAAAACTTACTTATTAGAAATACTACTATTTGCGTCGTTTAATAACCATTAACTTATAATGGATGAAAAATAATTGCTCATACGCCTGAAATATTTATCATACGTAGTTAAAGATCTTCAGAGTAATAAAGTCTTAGTCCTTTTATAAAGGACATGACTCATAATAGCTCAAAAGTGACCAGTCTCCGTATCGTAAGCTTTGAACTGCTTTCGCTGCCCAGCGTAATGTCAAGTGACGGCAAAAAATGCGCTGAAACGCGCTAATGTCACTATTTAGTCATAGAATACCTATGATTTAGTATAAAAACCGAACCTGCCGTTCAGAAACTCGACCAGGCTTAAACCTGGCAGGTTTTTATGAGATAACGATTGCCCCCCAGCCCACTTATGGCCTTTCAAGCATGGTCTTCGAAGTTAATATTTTTGAGTGGCTCTACTAATATTTATTCCATTGCTATGCCTCGTGCATATAGAGCATTAGCAAAACTCGTCCTGACTTCAAGTCTTTAATCTGATGACCTACTAAGCGGCTAATTTGACCAGTTTTAGGTCCTATTACGTGTCGTTCTGTTTCGAATTCTATTGTTATGGGATAGCAAGCGTTTCATCTTCTTCAATGAAGTTTCGTAAATATAGGTTTCTAAACTCGAAGTAAGAAAAATTACGGTACCAAAAATGTTGTTAGTTTTTTTTATGAGAATAACTTTTGAAATCAGCAGATAGCCCACCTGATGTTACCATTCAGGCATCGCACTGCGTTTCATACCAATAAATATACAATATTCCTATCACAGTTTTTTCAGTGCGAACACGTAATAGACCGCACTATCATTGTGTTAGTTTTGTTAAGTTTCCTGTGAGTTCGCGCACTAACTTTGCCGCCACATTCTTTTACGCCATATTAACGTACAGCCGTCGTTTTTCTCTGTTGTCAAATGTGAATATTCCTTATTTAATTATTTTCGAGATGTCTGGTTCATTTTAACTAAAATTCAGTTTTCATAAAATGTTTGTTAGGCTAGAGCAGATATTGATCAAACATCCACAAACATCGTAGTGTTTTAGGAACAAAATAACAAGAATGCAAAATGTTCCAGTGGATTGGTGACATCGAGTCCACCAATCCACTGTAAGTGTAAGTAAAATGTTTTTGTTTCTTGTGGGTTATATTTTCTATAAGTTTGCTATATTTTCTACGTCCGTTCTGTATTTTTCTGTGTGTATGTCAAATAAACTATCTATCTATCTATCTAAAATTGTCTGTATATGTGTACATTTCTAGGAGTAAATAAAAAAATTAAAGAAAATCTATCAATTTAAAAATCTGCATGACACGTGACATCTTTGTGATTTTTTAGGCTATGTAAGCGTACCAAACCAATAAATATTTAAACTAAAGAATGATGGAAAATCTAGACCGATACACCCAGCACCTAGACGCCATTACAGAATATAGTAAGGTTTTAAAAGACAAGCGGTTTTAAAAGATATTTTTTAGTTTCCTTTCCTTTATTTTCAAGTGTGACTTCTACGAAGCTTATTAATCCATCATCATCATAGGCATCTTGTAGTGTCCCATTGCTAGACATACGCTTCCTCACTCAAGCGCCACCTTTGTCTATTGTGGGCATTTTAAGTCTTCCCCTGTATGGCAACGATGTGATCCACCCATCTTAGTCTCATGGCAAACAAAAATAAACTAAGCGCGCAACGTGGGCAATCCAAATGTCAAGAATATAAAGCATAGCTGACACTCCCAGGCGGGCACTTCTCGCCGACGATCGCGCTCACCGCACGCAAACGGTTATACCTAAACAGAATACTAAACGTTTTGTTCACAGAGGCAGAAAATTATCGGTACTTTTGTTCAAATTCGTAGGCAAATAGGTACAGCTACTAGGATTTAGATATTTTATCTAGATTAGTTTGTTGACTTAAGAAGAAACATTATTTAAAAAAGCGTCTTGAGAAATTATAACCGTTGCAAGAGCAGACCGTAGCCTATACATCTATTGAAGATGATTCATACAGCGTCAGGAGGCAACCCATGCCTACACTTAACAGGACACTGTAGTGCCTGGGACAGTGTTTAGATGGAGTAGGCTTGCCCAGCACCTATACCATCCTCTCAGCCCAGTCAGCCATATCCACAGGAAAGACAAGGTCAATACGTGCGGACTTAGACCACAGCAGACAGGACGTATCCCAAATGTGACAAAAAAGACTAAGTGACCTTTAGGCTGAGCGCAAACAGGACACCGACCACTGGACATAGCCTTATTGACAATGACAACGTCTACGGTTGCAATTACCGTATTCAGAATAGCTCCTCTAATATCTGCTGACACAAACAAACAGAAGGCTAGTTAAACAACAGCTTGTAATAAAACGACTCTTTTACTGAGCTCACTTTATTGCCGCGATATCCAACCTTTTTAGCTTTTAGCTCCCAAAACAACGCTCCCCAAAGTGGGACCAGAGACTGTCCCATTTTTAAACTCTATACCAAACAATGTTACTCTTTTATGCCAGACGAAAATTCTGCCCTAATTTGCGCCGGGCACCTACGAGCTGATATCAGCTTTAGTGTTGCAGAAATAGAGTTTATTGTGGGTTGATGACAGTTGTCCTTTGACAAAACTGCTGCCGAGTATCGGAGCATCGTGCCTAATGAGCTGTGTATAAAAAGTGTTTCTTTTCTATTCGACCTTTTGCTGTAGCTTCTTGGAAAAAGGTCGATTTGATATTAAGAAGATATCGATTCTTAATATATGGAAGTTTTCTAATGTTACAATTTTAATGTAACTAAGATTTTTATCCCGTTTTTTTATCTTTCAGTGAATAACAAGAACGAACCGTCAAGATAATAAAAAAGTTAAGCCATTAAAAACTTAGGAAAAGCTTATGAAATCTTATACAGAAGCTCATATTTCTAACAACCCATAAAAGCTACGCCGTGTTTTAACAAAAAACTTTATTTAAATAATGCAAAAATGTATACAAACCCATTTCCTGTGTAGATTATCAATAAAGACCCATTTGACATGCAAGCCGCGTCCGAAATACTGGTGGAAACGGTTTAGAGGCGTTAAAATTCTCTATACATATTAGCATATAATAAGTGGTTACAGACAGACATACTGACAGTGCAAATTGTTTTCCGTGACTGAGAAATCGTTGTTTTTTATGGCCAATTGTTTTCAAGTAGTGGTTGTATTTTTAAAGCCTTTCAAAATAAGCTTGCATGGAGTGCGATGTAAAATTGGGTGAGTATAGAATTGTTTGTCTATAATTTTGAATACTAGCTAGTGAATAAATAGACGAAGCTTAATTTTTTTATCACTCTTTGGAAAAATATTATAAAGTTCTAATCAGTAAACTCCTTGATTATCCATCTTTTGAGTCAATTCGTGCCCAGTAAAAGGCGACTGCAACAACCGATATAGTTCAACTCTCAAAACCTTCGTAAGAGTGATAATGACAAAAAAGATTTTTCTAAACTGTTTAGCTTCCGTACTTACCTGTCCGTTTTTACCAAAGTTTTTTTTCTATTGCACGTACAAAAACAATTTTGCAAAAGTAACGTAGTTTATCCATAGCAAAGAGAGTTGAAACTAGGTTAGAAATCTCACACCTTTCTATTTTCATTCAAGTAACTTTGAATGTTATTGATAGACGGGTTTCAAGAATAACAACCAATGATCTACAGACCAGCCACTGGACCCGAAACTTTTAACTTGAAACTTATTCACTGAGTTTTGAAACTTATAAGTTTAAGTGTTAGCTCTCTTGCACAAACATTATCTTATACATTTTGCAAGTAAAATTCTGTTGATGTTTGAACATTAATATTTTTAATGTAGATATTTTACGATCGTTTATTTATGTTATAGGGATGTTTTTTTCTCTATTCAGGGGTTAAAAATATAACATCGAAATAGCGCCTTCAAGTTTTTTCTATATTAGACACAAGATGAAGTCAAAGCTCTACGTTATTCTATGCCTATTGGTACAAGACACAATAGTAGAAAGACATAGACAAATTCTGTCCACGAAATAATATATCTAGTAGGTATTAAGAAAAAAAAATCCAGATATCCCCCTGGCTACGTTGTAAAGTGAAATCCTCCTGGTAGGTATTTATTAGTGCGGATTTCTAGAAAATACCAATGTTTTAATCTGCTTAGTGTCTGATAGTAGAGTCGACACCATGATATCAATATCACTGCCAACCGACGCCGAAGTTCCGCCATCCGCTGACGTCCATCAATCCATCCCCGGATATAGTCGGTTTGGCGTGACACGCGCCATTAATACGGGAAAAACATGGCGGATTTGTTTTGCCGCGCACCGAATGCGCGATTAATTGATTCAACGCACGCTATGCTCCGAGATAGAAACTTCGAACCTTTTATAAAATCACAGCTATGGACATAGCCGAAAAATAAAATGAATGGCGTCATAGGTCAGTTGGTATTAGCTCTGTTTTCTGTGCTGTGGGTCGTGGGTTTAATCCCCACTGAAAACAAATTTTTGCGAGATGTTTGTTCTATGTCTGGGTGTTACTATGCATTATAAGTATGTATTTAGAAAAAAAAAGAGTATATTATAAGTATTTTATCAAAAATCTAGTTCCCATAGTTGAAAGCTTTGCACAAACATACATGGGGTATTTTAAAAAAACCCTGGATGTAGGGATTTGTTTTTTCTTTGGACGTATCTGGACCATCCTATGTAGGTAGGTAAATATTTTTTCCGTATCCTTTTATACCACAGAATAATAAGGAAAATTGGCAGGAATGATAAACATGTGCTTCATTAGTTCCTTCCAAGAAAGACCTTTCCAATTTCGGTAGTATGTACCTACAAATCATAGCAGAAAAATAACAGTTAATAAAGATGATAAGTTCTGCTAACGAGCTTTGGTTCTACGTAATTCTTAGTAATAGATTATTATTATTACTGTTCATAAAACGCCTTGTCTGAGCAATTGTGAATGACAAACAAATAAAACCACTGTCAGTAGGTAGTCAGGGCCTCTACTGTGAATAATGATTACCGAAGATTCGGTAGTGACGTTTGTGCTACACTGCGCAGTAACGCTGTGACTTTGAAAGAGCCTGGACCATCGCTCGAGGCGACCGCGCAGTATAACACAAACGTCACTACCGAATATTCGTTAATCTATTTTCGGAGTAGAGGCCCAGACTCCACAAGTTTCCTCATTTCGTAGTACTACCGAGTAGTTACTATAACAATACTATACCACCTATAGTCCTAGAAGACTTGCAGATCATGCATTGGGAACAGAATAAACTGTTTTACAATAATTTTTATCAAAACTACCAATCCGTTTTGTATCTATAAGGGCTTATTCCCATCGAGCCCACTATGCAAATAAGTGGGCTCGATGGGATTATACTCGTAAGCTTCCTTGTGATCATCATCATCTATCTCTTCTATCATCATCATCAATATATATAAAACTCTTTTGAAGCTAACATTCAACGCACAGCCTAAACTATAAGACCTAGAGGTATCATATTTGGAGGGTAGTATCCTTATATAGTGTAGGGGTGAACTAAGAAAGTAGTTTTGAAAAGTCACACTCTTAAGGGTCTAGAACGCAAGCAACGCCGCGGGCGATGGCTAGTCGACTTATATTGGTCTACTTCTGGACAAGTCGAAGACCGGGCTCTATGGCGCGTCTTGGGAGAGATCCCAAGAGGCGTCATAGAGCCCGGTCTTCGACTCTCCTCATTCAGTGTCTGCCGGCTACATTTCGTAGATCGTCGTCCCACTTTAGCCAGAAGGTGTCCTACACTACGCTAATAAGTTTGGTAAGGTTTATCTATTTTTAGAGTGCTATCAAAATCAAAAAAACTCCATCAGTCCTCGAACTAAGTGAAAAACTTGGTAATGAAACTTGAATCGAAAACAATAAAGCGTATAACGGAATTGATTACAGTACCCTGAGCACAGCTTTGCACGATGCCTAAGCTCTATATTGAACTATTAAAAAAAAAGATTTTATAAGATTTTTTTTTAAAGTATTTTGACGTTTATAAAACTATCCACTGTAAATGCAATAAATGAAATAAATAAATATTAAACATTCTTCGATATTTTAACACAACGCCTCCTACTCCCAAACTAAGCAAAGCTTGTATGTACTATGGGAACTAGATTGCTGATCGAATACTTAAATACATTTTTTTGCAACTTCCAACAACACAGTTTTTTAAAAAATCTTTAGGGAATTTACAGCATCGTATGTCATTTGTTTTATTATGTATCTCTTTACTCTCTTCTAGATAGAAATAAGTAAATATTTATTCTCCCTAAAATAGGTATATAAATATTTATTCTACTGAAATATTTTGTTATTTTATTTTGTAAACGGATCTCGGGATCAGATTACAAAACAATTCAGGATCTGTTTTTACTTCATTCTGGTATTAGCAATGGCATAAAGCTGAGATCTTAGGCTGTTTTGAGTTTTGCGACGAGCTTGCTAGAAAATCTAAAACAAATGCTAGCCTACACGTGCGTGACTATTCGTAGACGTTAGGCATTTAGGTATTCTACATAGGTATGAATGCTGTGTAAATAGATGTTACGCATTTTATTGAGCCACAGCTATTTTAGGTGGTGTGTAGGTGGAAATCTTATTTTGAAGGTACGGAGTACATGAAGCAAAAGAGGTGGGTAGCCAGTGAGATTCAAACAGGCGTGGTTGACGTTCAGAATCTATCTTCTGAATATATAAAACTCTTTTGAAGCTGACTGACAAACAACGCACAGCCTAAATTATAAGTCCTAGAGGTATGAAATTTGGAGGGTAGTATTCTTACATAGGGTAGGGGTGCACTATAGAAAAAGAATACTCTTTAACAAGAGGGGTGCACTAAGAAAATAATTTTGAAAAGTCACACTCTAATAAGAAATAGAGATAGAGATAGAGAAATGGTTATTTGGAACACAACACAGGTACAACACAGTAAAATAACTAAAGAGTCTAGAACGCGAGCAACGCCGCGGGCGCCGGCTAGTTTAGTATTTTAACGCGGCTTTAAAAAATGCTTTATCATTGTGACTTACATGACAACGAAGAACAATAACAACAGATTTAGCAATCATTTTAGTTAGCTCAGCTTTAGAAGGCCAATATGAATATACTCCTTAGTATGAAGTCCATACTTCAGACACACGCTAAGTAGAGCCAAAATTTTTTTTTCATATATTTACACGTGACACGTGAAGCGGTAACAGCGCTGAGAAGCTAGAGACCTTACCTGGAAAAGATCGCTCATAGCAATAAGGCCGCCCATAATGAACTTTGTATTTATTTTATAATTTCTGTAAAAGTGGTGTACAATAAAGAGTTTTCTATCTATCTATCTGAGCAAAAACACAGTAACGACGAACAAACTAAGCGGAAAATCCCTTAAAACTCTTGCAAACACATTTGAATTTATAATACCCATAAAGAAGGTACCTATAAAGTTTCAAGCAGGTAAGTACGTACCCGTAAAGTTAAATAGCGCTTTTAACTCATTCACCCATACAAGCGATAACTACGTCACTTTACCTTGGAGGTTACGTCATTGGATGTGACGCGTCAATCCACTATTCCCTAGGTGTCGGTTAGTACCTAGGGAATAGTGGACTGGATTAGTAGTAGGTAATTTTAACTAAGAAACTGCTCCACATACCTAATTATTTTTTTAAATAGTTAGGCTTTTAGTTTTTATTTATTACCCTTTATAATTATAATTATGTACTAGCCAACATTATTTGAGTTTTTTTTTTTTAATTTTGTTATTTACTCATTTTCATGAAACAAGCCCAAAGTATCAATACTAAAAAATGTAGGTTTAATTACATGCATGCTATCATCATCATCAGGCAGCTTGTAGTGAACAACACGTCATGCACGCATTGTGTTGTTAGTTTACCAAGGCTTCTCTTGTCATAATAAAGATAAAACATTCTTTTTTTAATAATCTATTATCTGTTTTATTTTTCGGGACCTCTGCCACTTTTATACCTCGAAACTTGGAATACAAAATAATTCATAATCTGTGAGAAAATTATAATTCATACCATATATTTATTGCAAACATGGGTTAGTTTATAGATGCTATAAGTTAACAAGATTCTGAGTAAAATTTAAAATTACCCTCCAGTAGTATTTGCTCCGAGGCATTTACACGTGCCTCCCTTACACTCCCAACCGCCCATTTCCTTTCAATATACCACTTTGGCGCTCGAACGTTCACTAGATCTTGTTTCAAAGGTTTCGTGAGTCAACTCAGGTTGACCTTTCACTTTGAAAGTGATACACGTGACTCGATTTTATTGACTGTTATAGACAGGCATTTTTACCTTATATTATATTCATTAGGTACCTGTTCATTGTGCCAATATTTTAAGTTTAAGTCCGTAATCATTCTTTTTCAAGATGATCTGTTTAAAATATTTAGTATGATTGAGATTCTAAAATCGGGAATCTCAATCATACTAAATATTTTTTTAAAAAAGTAAAAAAAAAACTAAATTATATTAGTCATTCTAAAATCGGGAATGACTAATATAATTTAGCTTAATTAAAGTAAGAACTACTGAGAGTTTAAATTAGTAATTTCTCATTAAGTGATATTAAAAGTTATTGTTTCATCCCACTGGGACGAGAAAACGCTAGTCCGACACTAGAATAACTCTTCCAGTCACCAGCTCGACTGCCGAAGGTTGCAGCGTCACTGCGCAGTGAATTTCAGGTACGCTTATCATTACGATTGTTACAATTTACCTAACCAGAGATCATACGGCCCACCAGAGGGCCGGTCGGTGGGCTCGATGGGAATAAGCCTATAATACTGACCTACACGGAAAAAAAGGATATCTTAATCCAAGAATACCAATATTCTCATAAAAATTGTTTCAATCCAAGTAAATATTTTATTAACTAAAGCAAATGTTCTTCATCCAAGAAAACGTGTTTACTAAAATAAATATAAAATAATATTAATAAAATATATAAAATATAATATAAAATATAAAAAGAAGAATTTTTAATTCTTGATTTAAGAAAATATTTTTGAGTCAAGAATTTTGAAATCTCAATTTAATGCAATAACTATGTAAAGGACCTATTGGGCTTTTTCCCACTTGAGTGTACCGAAATATTCATGGTAGGTAGTTTTATTTGAAATAAAACCTGCGTATTAAAAATGCTCGATTAATCAGTCTAAAAATTTGAAATATGTCCAAACAGTTAGATAATCGAACTATAGTAGTACTGGATGGAATAAACCATTTATTCGTGCTAAGGTCTCAGGGCCCTCGTGAGCACATTCTACCCCGGTAGACCCATTTACACCTTCCGCTAACATTGCACTAAGTAACGTATGCAAATTAAACGAACAGACGATCAAGTCTCTTGAATTTACTGCTGGATGTATTACGTTTAAAGTGATAGTAATCTTTATTATGTACAACAATAAAAGCGACTTTAGTTTGTACTCAATATACTGCTTATCTACTTTCATGTTAAACTAAATATACTTTCTCATTTCCGGCGGGAATTATATTTTATTAGCCTTCAACTGCGATTTCATCCGCGTTCTGTTTTATCCTGTTAATTTTCCGAACTATATTTAGTACAAGTTTCATCCCTAAATCTATACTTTGACATTCATAATATTAGTAGTACCTATATAACATTTGCATAGATAAAATACCGTTTCATGGCACCATAACAATCAACAAAATCACAAGGATCATTTGATATGTCATAAAAGTAGATAAGTGAATTAGGTACACCTGCAGTCTCTCGCTCCCTATAGGACTCTATTTGTCTATTGTCTATACTCTCTATTTGTACCTAATGAATATTGTACATTGTTCTCAATAAACTATTATCCTACTAATATTATAAACGCGAAACTTTGTAAGTATGGATGGATGGATGTTTGTTACTCTTTCACGTAAAAACTACTGATCCGATTTGGATGAAACTTGGAATACATATTGTGACCTAGATTAACACATAGGCTACTTTTTATCCCGAAAAATTAACGGTATCCAACGGGACGCGAACAAAGTCACGAGTGGCACCTAGTTATTATTATATTCTTATAGCAACGTCGCTTAGCTTAGCTCTGGTAGACAACCTGACCAGTTTCTGTCAATTCGTAAAGCCTTTGTAATTGGCACAGAGAATCGCTCTTAGATCTATTCAAAAATAGGTCCCAATAACTTGGCCAGCACATGCCGTCCCAAGGCACCATTACCATAATAACCGTTACACGCATGCCCGCCGCGGCAGGGACTAATTTACACACTACGCATTTCATTAGTGGGGCTAATCTAGATACTACTTATGAAACTCACTTTAAACTCGAACATGATTGAGTTTTTTATTATTAAAAAAAACTAAAATGTAATATAAAACTCTTTTGAAGCTTACTTAGAATCAACGCACAGCCTTTAGAGTGTGACGTTTCAAAATTCCTTTCTTAGTGCACCCCTACACTATATAAGGATACTACCCTCCAAATTTCATACCTCTAGGACTTATAGCTTAGGCTGTGCGTTGATTCTAAGTCAGCTTCAAAAGAGTTTATATGATAAAAAAAATATATATACCTAGCAGTACCGTGATACTATTTAACAGTTACTGTTAAGCCACGACGGAGGCCTTAAAGCGAACTAAAAACTCCGTCACCAGAGTTGGCCACTAACTCATACCTGCTTGCTTGCTTTTACAGATGAGAAATAACTCAAGTTTAAAGCTTATGTTATGGAAGTTCGAAACTAAAATCAGTTTGAACCAGCTACGTCAGTATTATTTGAGTCAGCTCACCCGTTACAATCTGGCCTGATTTTTAACCATAAAACACAACAGTCGTAAAACAACAGTCAGTGCCAAATTGCTAAGAACTTATTCATAAAAGTTCTTCAAATTTAGGACAGACCTTGACCTGTAATCAGCTGACGTCACATACTGACCTATCTTAAGTTATAGTGAACGATCAATAAGTCATGGTTTTTTTAAGTTGAATATTTATATTTGTAAACAGATTTGAAATATTATTTTGTAATATACATTCCTAAAAGAAGATGGCGGGACGAACTTGACCATTTTTGATCGACTGGCAAAGCGTAGCCCATGGTCAGAGTGTGTGGAAAGAATGGGGGCTGGCCTTTGCTCAGCAGTGGGACTCAAAGGGTAATAATAACTTCTGGTTGATCCCATAAAAATTTCCTCAAAATTGATTCAGTAGAATGGTCTAGTGGTTTCTAGTTTAGGAGCAGTCGGGTCACAAGTAGTAGGAGCCAGAGGCAACCTACAGCCAGGTTAAGTTGGCTAAAACATTGCTACCCTGAGATATGAGACAAGTCTTGCATAATACATTAATCAGTACACGATTTATATGGCTGATAGCACGCCATCATACCACGCTTGACGTTTCATAAATGTTTGATAACTAATGAGTTATTGGATGGATTATCATCTGCCTAAGGCAGGATAGGATAAGCCGACGAGTGTTATTGTTCTGAGTGCTCACTGCTTAAGACCAATTAATGTACCTACTTAAGAAGAAACATGTTTCTCAGTAGGTAAGTAATTTATTTAAATTTTATGTTAAAAAAAGTCAAGAGTAAATCAAGATACTAGTCTCTTTGAAATAGCTCGTCTGAGAAGGCCGTATTTCTTCCGGCCGTCTAGCACCGTATTTCTTCCGCCGATGCTTTCTTTAATATTTTCCGGTTCGAAGGGTGTGGGTGGGTGCAATTACGGCACATGAGCACATTTGTCTTAAGCGCTTAAAGAGTTCAAAATCGATAATATTCCAACCTACCATAGATTTTCAAACCACAATAGTCAGCATGGTTCTCACAATAAGGTCCATATTGTCAGCTCTAAAACCTAATATAAAACTTCAACCATTACACAGTGCTGGATTATCCTTCTGGAGCATGTTAGGACGAACTTGTGCGGTTATTAGGTGTTTACTTACAGAACGACCGATAAAAATATGTCTGGTCCGTGGTTTTATGGGTTTTGGTAGAGTATGACGTAAAATTCTATGACGTAATATGTACTTACTAACGTAGTTTGAAACTCGGGGAAATATGACTACCCGCAGTCGAGTTAGTTAATTCCTTAGTAAATTTTAGTATGAGTTCTTAAAAAAACTGTAAACTTCCTTATTGTTCCAACCATATTATTAGTAAAGTATATTTTGCTTATGACTTTAGGACTTAAATATATTTTTTTGCAACGATAAGTATAGGTACCTATTAATTGGCGTTGGCTTTGATATGGCGTGAAAGCATAACCCCAAACTCCTAAACCGGCATATTATGTTTGTAAACAGAGGGTGAAGTCCGCTGAACCAGTTTCAACCAGTAGGTATTCGCTTAGCACAGCGCCTGACCTGCATCTACTCTACATCCTGTATAAGTTCCAGGGTAAATTAGCTCTTCGTCGATATCGTGTAGTTGTCGCGTGAAAGTATCTCTATCACGAACAAATCTGACAGTCGCCGCGTTAACGTCGCTCGACTGCCAACCGTAGTAGTGTCACCGCGCAGTGTATCTCGGATACGCTAGCGTTACGATACTTATTCGTGATCAAGGCACAGTCTGTGATAAGCTAGTACTTACCTCATTGGTGTTCCACCGGTGCCTCTGGGCGGCAAAATGCTCGGCCCGCGGCAGACTCTCCAGGTTTTCTGGCAGCTTGATTGGCTCGCCATCTGGAAAAGAATTCATTGTCAGAATGTTTTTATTTCTCGTTTCTATCTTCCCTAACTACACACAGCCTTAGAATCATTGCCTCTAATATCCTACTCCGGATTTGTTCTCTATTTCTCTTGTTCTAATATCCGCTCTTCTTGAATAGTAGAGATACGTAAACACTTTAATTATTAGAATCTCTTCTCTGCGTTTAAACGAAAAACTAGTCTCATTCCAATCTTTTACGACACAGCAGTCGAATTAATCGCGCCACTTCATCCCAATTTCCTTTAAGCCCCTCCAGTAAAACAGCATCGGTAAAACAATAAACTCTAGCTTTACGAGGTGAAAACTGTGAGTTTTTGGCAGCATTCGTCAAGAATGCACTGCAATCCAAGCACCTTAGGACCGCCGTACTCAAACGCGCAAAAAACAACTCTGAATCATCGTAATAAGAACGGATGTAACCGCATCTGTAGGATGGCACTCCAACTTGTTGAAATTCCGTCGTCGTCCGGCTGGGCGTCGCCAAATTTACCGTCTCCCGGGTTATATTATCAGTGGATTTTATTTTAGGGGGATAAGGTTCAGTTTGGCTCGTTTTGTGAGCTACGGTGTCGGAATTTGTAGATGGTAGGAAATTCGCAAGCCAGCCTTTCGGTCGGGCGCTCGCTAATTTTGCGCCCAATCGTGGCTAACGGATAACATGTGATACATTTTTCAGCTTTTTATCTACTTTGGGCCTGTTTAAATTGCGTATTTTGCTAAACGGGACATGTTTACGATGTGGTCAAGCCTGCTTTTGTTTGCTCGTAACTTTGTATTTTCAGGCGGCATTTAAAGCTGTTTAAAGAAATATGTCGCACGATTTTACTAAAACATGAATGTAACTGAGCATTTAGCATTTGTTAACATTTTTTGAAGAAAACTACCTACTTAGTGTACATACACAAGTAGATAGCACAATCAGTAAAACTCGAGTAGGTAGAGGCGCAAATCGGTAGGTACTGCCAATTGGTTATCTTGCGGTGAAATAAAAGCGCCTTTTTTATCCCAATAGCTGAAGGTTTATAAATCGTATTCTTAGTTTCACGAAGGTAGAGATTATGCTATAAACTTCGTGGCATCTCTGACCTCGTTCACATAGCTTTGTTTGGGATCATGACGTTAGACCGTTTATCTTTTTTTTTTTTTCGTTTTGTTATTTCATATCGTTATTTTTTACTAAGTAAACAGTGCATATACCTACCTCTCTGGTATGGGACTACGAGAAATAATTTTCCCTCGTGGTCCCATTAATGGGACAAATAATTAACAAAATAATGGGATCACGGAAAAATGGTGTTTCTTCATATCTTTCTATCTACTTGGCTTGGTGGTGCGTCTTGGGAGAGACCAATTTTACGTCCAGCAGTGTATCAATATAGGCTGGGTCTGGGTAGTGCTGATCCACTAAGTCCTTATGGCTATGACTGGTCTCACCGGCTTACTGATATTTGAATAACTTATCCTATCGATTTTCTTATTAGGTTAGGTACCTATTTACACACACTTTTGGTCATTAGCTTGTTGTGTAGGTAGATCATTATCAAACGAAATTGATTATTTTTAAAAGGTTGATCATTATCAACCTCGAAGGTAGATAAAATTAAGCAGGTAGGTACTTCCGATAACACTGAGTTAGAATAAATTTGCAAGTTCCGTCGATTTCTTAGTTCCAAGATGACCAAAACAATCGATAGTGATGTTTACTGTAATTATTATTTATTGTAGGTAATTATAATCAAAACTGTTCTAGATAGCTTTTATAAATAACGAGAAATTATGCTAAAAGAAAACAGTACGTCATTATGTCCGCACTTCCCCTAACTTGTAAATAGTTTGAAGCTCGCTTGTCTATTGTTTGTTATTACCTAGTGATGGTTTCCATTTTTTTGTTTTTGTTTACCTAATTTTTACCTATAGATTTTGATATTTAGGTACCTTACCTACCTACCTAAATGTATCTACATACATGCTTATTTACACGTGTTGGGCCATAAAAAGTTTTTCTTTCTTTCTTTCGCATAATTAAATCATAATTATACCCTGCTTTTTGCTTCGCCGTTATCGGGTTAATAAAATGCTGAGACATTTCACACAACCGCTTCTAGTCCCAAACCACCCAAGCTAAGCAAATATCATGTTATTACTCATAATATGAGCCATTAATCTACGAGCGATATAATATCAGCAATAGCATTTAATACTAATAGTAGTATCTGTCTGTGTCTAAATATACAAAGGTCCGTCCACATCACAATAGGAAATCTAGGTATTGTCTGGCTGGAGTCTAGGCAAGCTAGAGATCAATGTGCTCTTACATAAAAGCAGCGTCTAAGTAGATAACTATGTGTATAGTTACCTAGTTACGTAAACTGGTAGCGTTAGGTAGTTAGTTATTAAAAAAAATTATAACACGATTGTACCTATTGAATTAGGTATAGCGAAAATTGGTAGAAAAACGCAATTTAAAATATTAATTTCTTAGATAAAAGGTAAGGTAAAATATAAAATACAGTGTTATAGAAAAAAAATATTTAATTTCCCAACATATTTTGTACTTATATTATATTTATAACAAAAAAACAATGCGCTCTCATTTTTCACATGATATGATTATTATTTTTGTGTTGTTAATTTCGTTTAAAGTTGATAATTAAATTATATAAAAAATAATAGGAAACTAAGTTACATTGCTATAGTAGTTTTTGGAAAAAAGTCCCAATATTTTTGCTAAAGATGCATATTAATGTAATGATGGGTAATAACAATAATATTGGGCAATAAATTCACAAACTGTAATTATATAAGATATTTAGATATGCTATAAAGGACACTTGTTATGCTATTAACATTTAAAAGTTTAATCAGCTGTTTAAATGAAAACAAAAAAATATTCATGGACATTTCACATAACGCTCTATAGTCCCAAACTAAGCAACGCTTGTAATATGGGAACTAGATTGCTACGTTTGCCACACACAAATGTTTGATCACATTGGGGATGATCGAACCCACTATAAACAGCACGGAAGGCAGAGCTACTAACGACTGAGCTGTCACTGTCTGTCGAAAACTTAATACCTAGAGTGATATCATATCACAAAGTAATATTTTTATTATTTTTCTAAAGGAACTGAATTATTTATTAGTAATATACACTTTTATTGGATGGCGTTTAGTTATTATTGTATAGTATCATAAAATAAAGCGAGAAAATGCTATTACTCGTACTAAGGCACATACTAAATATTTGTTTAATTAAATTAAAATTTACTGGCAACAACTTTGCATGACACAGGCAACAGTGCCATAACATTGAAATCCACAAATCATACTACCTACCTATAATATTCCGTAGAATAGTACGGATCACTGATAAGAAGGTTTGTAACTAAGGATGAATGAAACAATGAAGATCTTATAGTATAACGTATAACCAGAGAATATTAGTACAAGTATATTAGTATTAGTATAAGTGGTATAATTACCCTTGGCTTAGTCAGCTCCACACGTATTGACCTTGTCTTTCCTGTGGATATGGGTGACTAGGCTGAGAGAATGGTATAGGTGCTGGGCCTACTCCATTAAACATTGTCCCAGGCACTACAGTGTCCCGTTAAGTGTAGGCATAGGTTGCCTCCTGACGCTGTATAAATCATCTTCAATAGATGTAAAGGCCTAATTATACGTGGTATAACCAAACGATGGAACAACCCGATGGTCAACCACTATAACTCACTGAGCACGTCCACTGAGGGTGAGTTTACGTATGTATTCTAAATGTTCCTTGTGATTTTACTGAATAAAAGATTATTTTTTTTGTCTTTTAGGTATATCCTAATAATTGTTCATGATAATGGCGATATAATAACTACCTATATTATGTACATATTTGAAGTAATAAGCAAGGTCAAACTCAATGACTTGTTAAAAATTAATAGGTAAGTATAAGAAGTGTGTTACTGTGATGACTTGCAATTTATATCTAGTAGCTTATTGAGATAGTAAATGTAGATAAGGATCTTTGAACAGTCATGCAACAAACCATCTTTAAAATAACAAAATACTGCTCATAATGGCTTGCATAAAATATTATTTCGATTCATTAATTTAGTTTGTGGTTATAATAAAAAAAGTAATTTATGTAGGTCGACGCCTTTGACGATTTCACTGGCTATATCCCTAATAAATTATGCTACTTAAAAGTACTTTTTTAAATGCGAGGTTTGTAAAAATAAACCTACTAAAACCCCACTTTGTTCTTTCCCCAATTTTTCTAAATAAACAATTTACAGCTTCTTCTTCTCAACCTTTGCTGGCAAGAATAACATTACTGTCTTTTGCAGTAACTCTGTGAAAATCATCGTTCCCAAAAACACAAGAAACGTGCCGATCCAGTGCCCGACAGTGAACGGATTCCTAAAGTACAATATCGAGAATATCAGCGAAACGAATTTACGTAATGTAACTGTCAGTGTGACAGTTAAAGACGCGCATTCAGTTGTCAACACATACACCGCGCTTATGCAGAGTCCTTGAGTCAAAACATACAGGATCAGTAGCAGAATTTGCCTGGGTAATGCTACCCCCATTACTTCAACAACAGGTGTTTCTGTCGCCAACTTCACGTGGCCGATTAGATTCGGCGCGGTTGGCAGCCAAATTACTAGTGGCAATAAATGTGTGTAGTACAACGCCTCCCAAGGATGCTTGCCGTGTCTAGAGTACAGGCTCTCTTGGAAGATACCCATTCTTGCGGAGACGAAGAGAGCGAAGGTCAAAATGGCAATTCCCAGGCACCACCAGAGCCAATCGATGAATTGTAGCCTTTCCTCCTCAACGGCGTCTTCGTGCGTCTCTCTTGGAGCTTTCACATCTCCGCTCGACTGGATCGTGCAAATGCAAATCCCAGCTGATATCATGAAGATGGCCAGATACTTCAAAGGCGGGTATCGCTTCTTCAGAATCCATACCCCCATGGCCATGTTGGCCATGAGCGAACCTGCTCTGAATATCATGTGCAGAGGCATTGATATGTTGAAGTTGAAGGCATAGTTGTTGGCTACACTGCTTGTCCAAAAGAATCCTACAAGGAGCAAGTATTGCTTGAACGGTATATTTCGTTTAGCGGTCCCGAATTTTCCCACAGTGAAAAAGCCTACTGTTGCAATGAACACGAATTGAAGGAATGTTGCGAGATTTCCTGCACCTGGATCCTCCTTCACGACCATTTCAAGGAATACGACATTTGAACAGCAGCCAATAAAGACCATGGAAATGCCCAATGCCGCTTTGACATTCATGGTGAATCTGCAAAAAAAGAAAAACATGACAAAAAGATATTCCGATACCGGGAATCGAACCCGAGCCTCTTGGGTGAGAGCCAGGTATCCTAGCCACTAGACCATATCGGATCATACTGGTTATTTGAAATTAGGAATAACAATATTTTTTATACTATTCACCAGAAAAACAAACAACAATGGAAACAAATACACCGTAGGTCGGTAGTCGAAAATTTAAGTTAATATACTTCACATAAACTCCGAGATAAATCCTACACATGCGCAGTAATGAAAGGACCATGCAACACAATAATAAGGTTATTTTGACACTTCAACTCTATTATTCACTACAAATTTTCACCAGAAGTTAAAGAAACAAGTAGATACTTACGTTTTGTGGTTATTTCCGTAGTAATAACACTGAATTTCACAGAAATTATCTCACTAATACATTATTTACATCGGTGACAGATACACGTTTGTCAACTGAGACAGCGGCGGCGCTAGTGTGCGTGGTTGCCGGTGTGTATGTGACCGTGGCCTCGAAACGCGCATGCGTATTATGCTCCGTCGGTAAAGTAGAAAGTTTCCTAGGTTGTAATCAAACCATAAGAGATGGCGTTATTAAAAATTATAAAAGCAATGGTGGTTATGTTTATATTGTGTGTGTAGGTAGGTACTAGGTTTCTGTTAGTAGTTAGGTTAGCTAAACATTCTGAGTAGGTGGTACCTATCTATTTTAGGGCAGCTATAATTATGAATCAGTTTAGCATTTTCTCTAGTGATCATTTAGGTAGGTAGGTTTTTATGAGACCGTAGGTAAATGTTTCAAATAAAATATTTTTATCTAATTAGTTAAGTAGGTAGGTAGGTACCTAGGTAAGTATATGTACAAAATATCTTACAATGTTAGGTAGGTAGGTAAATACTTTTTACGGTAGGTTATTTAGTACGTATGTATTAAGTAGGTATAAGTAGGTATTATTCAAACAACCTCAGTTAGTGAACCGAGTGAACCAACTAGGTAGGTAGGTAATTGGTAGGTTATTAATAACCTACCTAAGTAGGTACTTATTTATTATTAGCTATATCAATTAAATTTAACTAATTGCTAAAAGCAGGCCCATTATGTAAATTATACTAAGTATAATAGGTAAGTACAAGTAGGTACCTACCTGATAATGAATTTAAGCTTAGTAGGTACCTACTGATTTGAGGAGGTATGATTACCTACGTATCGTACCTACGTTTATTACTCTACAAAAGAACACATTAAGAAAAAGAACACATTACTCTACAAAAGAACACATTAAGAAAAAGAACACATTACTCTACAAAAGAACACATTCTACGAAATAACTAATACCTACTTGCTTTGATTAAGGTAGGTACCTACTTAGTATTAGTAGTGCCATTGGTAATGAGGTACTTACCTAATCCACGGAAGATTTTATAATTTGCGTTTAATCAGCCAATAAGAATACTAGTGTCACGGGAAAATAAAATTTCCGTTCACTTTACTAGTAGTGCCAAGCGGTACTGCCTAAGAAAGTAAAGGAATATTAATAATACCTTATTGACTCAGACTATGTCTACAGCCTCAGCTTCTCTTGTCCTCCTAAGAAAATATGAGAGCACTTGTCTCACTACCTATAGGTACCTGTTTATAGATCTCTCGGCTTCATCTATTTCTGGAGCCAATCCCAGAAAGCCGTCGAAACTTATTCTTATGGTAATGAAGCCTCAATAAATCCATTTTTATCGGGCTCTGTGTGGCTCTATCCTGTCTCCAACTCTACTTACGAACAGATATCTGGCAAAGTGTACTATTTGAAGAGCAGTAAGGGTTCAACGAAAATAAAATGTATTTACATTAGAAATAGGTTCAAATACCTACGAAGCTTGCATTAAAAAATAAATGGGTAAATTAGATTGAGTTCGTTTCAAACTAGACGAAATCTGAAAGGCGAAAAGGTTATTATTAGAAAATGTAGCATAGACTACCTACTTACCCCCCATCTTATAAAAAGTTAGAGTTGACATTACCTATGTCCTGTTTTTTTCTTTTATGATAAAAGCAATGGAACAAGCTGATAGCTCACTTGATGTTAAGTGGTAACTTCTGCCTATAACAATGCATTACCTCACAGAGCAAGTCCAATGAGGACGTGCCCTGTAAGGCAATGCACTGCGTCCATCACTCTGAGACGTAAAGACCTACGTATGTTAATCAAGAACTGTCTACTCTAACTTTTTTTAATGATAGACCATTCAACAATATGAAACTCTTAGTATATGAAACCTAGCTACAAGAAATTCGTAGACGTGCAAAAATTTCAAGAATTTGACCTAAAAATTGCAATTCATCTTAAGACTTGTATGACAAATACTTTCCGCTGAAATTTATAACCTGTTCCTACCTACATTATTAAAAGAATCCCGACTTCATATGAAACGTGACCGGGATCAGAATCCACACAATTTAAAGGGAAGAACATTTATTTTGTCTGTTTGTAAATTGCTTTGTTATTAAAATGAATTAGGTAACTGAGGTAAACCTGCCGTATTCAAATAAATAGTTTTTTCGTAAGACTTATTTTGTAAATCAGGGGGTAAAAAGATGATTTTCAAAGGTCAAAAGCATTGCTTATTTTGTCCTGTTATGTCACTGTTCATACTAACCATGGACGTACTAATCTACTAGCAAGAAATGGTAGTGCGTTTATAATATTAATAGGATAGGATATTCAAGATTACCTAAATCACTGATGCCTTCATACGTTGAAGGAATACATTGTGAATGAAAAGCAAATATTTATTTATTTCCATTTTATTTATATAAAATTCGTTTTTGAACCACATACTCGTACTTGCACTGAATTATTCTATCACCGGCATCATTTGCAGCAAAACCCACTATACCATAGATATACAAGAACCAATCACGCGAATATAGCATTACTCCCAAGCCATTTGTACTGTCATAAGGTGCAGATTGGCGTGCACTAGGTATAGTCCATAGATGCCTCGTCGGTGTAACCGTGTCAATAATTCAATTATTCCGGTTCCACGCGCAGATCTAACGACCTTTCGGGATATATACACTTAGCTGGCGGTGTCATGACGTGGTGTGACTTTTCTCGCTAGGAAATTTCGTCTGGTACTTTTATCAAAATTACTTTATATAATAGAATAGAAAAACTTTTATTTGGCTGGCACAAAAATAATGACTATTACAGCAAACTTAATAAAGATTGTGTGACAACAAAATGGGTCGTCACTCAGCATACCTTACCTATGCTGTACCAATTCATAGTGGCGCGGAAAGAAAGAGAAGGAGTGGGTTAGGAATACCTGTGATTCTGCGCGGTCGGATGATGATGACGCGATTGGAGCTCCCACTCGTTACTTCCACGCCGATGATGTGCTGATGATGGCGGAAGGGGCTGAGAGATGGCCTTATGGGAAGGCACTGATTTTCCCTGCTACGAAATGCAATTTTTCCGGGGTTTTTATGAGGGGAAGTAAGGACTCTCGACTCATGCGACCGACCGTGAAACGTCGAAATTTGTAATGTTGGTTTTACTTCCTACCCACAGGTTTTAGGTAGGGAATGATATGGAAAATGAGGGTAGCATAAATATATAAAAATGACACATAAAGTTTCGTTCCAAAGTTGCTATCTTTACGAAACACACAGGTTAGACGAAGGAAGGTGGTAGAATTTTTTTCAAACGCTTCAAAAAATTAGTAAGCAAACTAAAACCGGGTGTACACTAGTCAAACAGCGACCACAACAACTTTATTATGCTTTAGAGACCGCAGCCTCTACTCAGGCTAAAGGTGGTCACAAAGCAACAGACAACAAAAAGCTACGTCGCATGGAGGTATTTCTGACGTGGGCCCGGGGGCATCACTCGATGCACAGCTAATCGATGCATAGCTTGTGCAATCTATGCTAGACACCGGTACTTAAACGAAATAACTAGTAGTTCGCCCCGAACTAAGATCTCGTGATGGTCGGAGGTTAATAAAACTCAAACAATTTTTATTGACCAATGGTTGTAATAAACTTTGCAAATTGCTTCGAAATCGCCGTCTAGCTATGTACCAGTCTTACTTGAACTACAAAATCTTTGAAACTCCAAGAAATGGTAGCTCACGTTATACTGGGTTTGTAATTTTATAATTTTTACAACAACTCAAAAACTATTAGACCTAGAATCAAAATAAAAACGGTTTTGGAATTTCTAAACAAAACCCTATCATATGACATCCCACTTGATATTATTGTACGACTTTTTTTTTAACTCCATTTGGACCCTCATAACTTCACGACCCCTTGACCGATTTACTTCATTTAACAAACCAGTAAAACTTAAGAGTACTATCCGTATACTTACCAAATTTTATGAGGATCGGATAAGCGGTTTAAAAGATATCATCGAACAAACATACAAAGCATTTTTGTCCAAGTTGTCACTAAGAAATGTACTCTGCGTTGTGCTTAAGAGCACCAGCTGATGCCCTTTATGAGCTACGACCACAGTGCTGAAATACCGAACATGTGGCCGGGCACACGACATCCCCCCGATGAAATATCGCCATCAGAAGCTGTTCTTTGTTCTGTTAATCCCTAATATCCTGTGGATTCTACTCCTTCATCGACGTCTGCTTTTAACTGATGTCTTTTTTTTGCTACTCCTTTTCTATCTGTGGTGTAATACCAAAGAAATCGTAGCTATTTGCTAAGGGTCTCAATTTTGTTAATGAAAACGATTATTGCCAAGTTCAAAGTTTTTTGTCAGAAGAAAAAATATTACGCATGTTCTTATTTATTTATTTATTTAAAAATTTCACACAAATAAGTAGTGCTAGGAGGACTTAATGCTAAGAGCATTGTCTACCAGTCTTCCTGGGCGTGCAAAAAGGTGGTGTGGCGTGTTTTTATAGGTACCAAACAAGTTGTTCTTTGTATCAGAGGGTTTTAAAATCAAATTGACTGAAAACTTGGAGTAACTACACCGTGTTTTGTCTTTTGCATTGATTAAAATTCAATCGAAAGAGACGAAACACGGTTCAACTACCCCAAGCTTTCATCGAGTTTAATATTACTATGTCTATAATAGGCAACAAACCTACGGCTTAGTTCCCTAGCGAAAGTCACTGTGTACCAAACCAACGCAGCAAAGCTTGTATGAAAGTCTAACCAAAAATAAACTTAAAATAATAAATAACTAAGATAATAAATGAATTTGTTATGCTTTCTTGACAATAATAAAATTTCTTTAAGCCTTATTGTGTACTAGCCGTCGCTCGCGGCGTTGCACGCGTTCTATATAGACCCTTTACAGTGTGACTTTTCAAAATTCCTTTCTTAGTGCACACTATAAGGATACTACCCTCCCAATTTCATACCTCTAGGACTTATAGTTTAGGCTGTGCGTTGATTGTTAGTCAGCTTCAAAAGAGTTTTATATATTTAGAAGAAGACTTCAAATTTGATCCAAATCGATCCAGCTGTCAGCGTATTCCACATTCAAACATTAAAACTTTCGCATTTCTAATTATTTTAAATTCTTACGAGCCAAGGGCTTATCTTATCTCCCGCTGTAGTTCATAAAGAAAATATTAACCTCACTTGTTTTGCATTAATTTGCATGGAACGATGACCGAGGAGATCTGGATATAGCTATTTAGCGTTCTAAAAAGCAACTACTGCTAAAATACGGTCGTATTGCGATGGAGACATTTTTAAAGGCAATTTTTACCAGCAATCCGTACGCTGGTACATATTTTTGAAAATAGAACTACTTTTAATTTTGATAAAGTCCTAGTATCATATATAATACTATACTAGTAGGTACTACTATCAATGGTTTGACGGCGGCAGTTTGGTTCGAGATCTATATATAACTAGCCGTCTCCCGCGGCGTTGCTCGCGTTAGAGTGTGCCTTTTCAAAATTCCTTTCTTAGTGCACCCCTACACTATATAAGGATACTATCAAATTTCATACCTCTAGGACTTATGGTGTGTGGCTGTGGGGCTGTTATACTGTGTGGCTGTGCGTTGATTCTCTGTCAGCTTCAAAAGAGTTTTATATATATTGATTTGTATTTTGTAGTTACCTCACCTAGCACTAAGTTTACTATAAGTTTCCTAAGAACTACTTGACTTTAGGCACTGTACCTATTGTAAACCTTTTCTGAATAATAAATATATTTTTATTTTATTTAAGATAGCTAGCACCGCTAATTTAAGACAGTCACCGTTTTTTGGAGACCACAACTTACGTAAATTATATTTGGCAGATGTTTCAGTGTGAAGTTATTATTTACAGCAATAGACACTTACTTTCAGTTTATATGGAAATAAAACAGTCTGAGCGGTCTGGCTGTCTTTATTTTCTAGTAATTGTGAAATGTTTTAAAGATTATTAATATTATTATCCTACACTAGCCGTCTCCCGCGGCGTTGCTCGCGTTAGAGTGTGACTTTTCAAAATTCCTTTCTTAGTGCACCCCTACACTTGTATATAAGGATACTACCCTCCAAATTTCATACCTCTAGGACTTATAGTTTAGGCTGTGCGTTGATTCTCTGTCAGCTTCATAAGAGTTTTATATATTATATTGATGATGATATTGATTGATGATGATGATGATGAGAGGTATCATAAAATACTTGAATTTTTATTTTTAATAAAGATTGTGAATTGAATTGGCATCAATCAGAGCCGATTCACAAAAAAACGCAGTAAAGTGCAAAAATTCCGGGTCATCTATAAAAACTTCGTATAAAAATATCGTGGAAACCATGAATGCTATACCTTAGTGAAATAAATTGTGGTTTATAAATAGTAAATTAGATTTGCAGACGGTTTTGAGAAAACTTATATAAAATATTGGTTTTTATTCAATAATATAAGTAACTGTAGCACGTAGAATCTTCCTATCAGTCTTCAGAGAAACTCCACTTACTACAAATATTCTTTATTCCCAAAAACAATAGGTAGGCGTAGGTACGCTAACTTAACCACTAGGCAGTCGTTCCCGGCGATACGTTCGTTACACAGGACGTGAGACGAAACGGTCGTAAGGATGCGAACTGTGCGTGAGGGAGCGTGAGGGGTGCGGGGAGCGTCTGAGAGCTGAGCCACCTTTCCAATGCTGGATACGGGGCGGAGCGCATACGCAGACTTAATGCTTGGCCCGCACGGCCGGCTTTATATAGGAGCGGGGCGTGTGGACGCCGGCACACTAGCGACCGCGCGCTGTGGTGCTACAGTCTCCCCCTCTGGATACGAAGACGTCCCGACGAGTAGACAGTCAGGCTGGTTGCTCCGGGTTGCAGTTTTCCTGGGTCGCCCACGACCGCGAGCGGGCTGCGAGGATGCCACAGAAGCAAGCCTGGGTTTAGGCGGACGCCCTCGTTTCTTCAACGGGTGTACAGGCAGGAGAAGCGGGCTCGCGCCACCTTGATAAGGAGTCAAGGCAGACGTGTGATATACCCCAAGGGCTTTGTCTGGTGTGCTGTGATCTGAAATCACCTAAGAGGAGACACCATGGCGTTTTTGGATGACGTAAGGGCCATCACGTCGAAAGCTTGTATTTGCAGCGCCCATCTTGCTAATCGTCCTGTTGGAGACCGCAGTGCCATTAACCATTTTAAGGCTTGATGATCAGTTATCACGGTAACTGGTAGGCCTTCTATGTAGCCTCTGAATTTGCTAATTGCCCAAACTACAGCGAGCGCCTCTCTCTCTGTGGTGGAGTAGTTCCTTTCTGCAGGATTCAACAGTCTACTAGCAAGTTCCACAGGATGTTCATCGGCTCCCTCCCCCTGGACCAGAACAGCTCCTAAGTGCGTAGTTGCTTGCGTCTGTCTTGAGGATGTAGGCTTTGGTTTCATCAGGTTGGCGGAGTATGGGGCTGAGGTTAACAACGTTTTTAACGTTTGAAAGGCTTCTTCTTCTTCTCTTCTCCCTCTTTTAAATCTCGGTTTCGGGCTAGCCTGTTTTCGGGCCTGTACGTTGAGCGCCAGTTTGTAGCAAGTAGAATCTTGCTATTTAATCACTATGCAGTCGTTCCCGGCGATACGTTCGTTACACAGGACGTGAGACGAAACGGTCGTAAGGATGCGAACTGAACTGAGGGAGCGTGAGGGGTGCGGGGAGCGTCTGAGAGCTGAGCCACCTTTCCAATGCTGGATACGGGGCGGAGCGCATACGCAGACTTAATGCTTGGCCCGCACGGCCGGCTTTATATAGGAGCGGGGCGTGTGGACGCCGGCACACTAGCGACCGCGCGCTGTGGTGCTACATAACTGTTTAATTGCATAATTTCACTAACCTATTCATTGTTTTCAAGATTTTTTTTTATAGATGACCCGGAATTTTCGATCTCGAGTGGAGAAAAAATATCAACATAATATGAAAAATTATATCATGTAATTTAAAAACAAATCGTTAGTATTTTTGGCGTTGGCATCAACTCGAAAATTGCGTTTTGTTATCCACATTGTCTAGATCTCACGAGTCGGCGCCGTACTTCCCTGAAACTTAACCCAAAAACAAAACGCAACGGTACAAGTACATCTTTTAACAGAGTCGTCAGACGATTGTGCAATAAAAAATAATGGGCGATCTCAACACAGCAGGCTCCCGGACATTTGGCAGGCAGGAGTCAAGCGTTGGACTCTATTCACACTACCGACACGACACGATATCAGAGCCCGTAGTCTGTGCATTTGTTTTACTTTCGACTCGAGTATAGCACACGCAAACGCTTTCGCAAAGCGAGAAATTTTGTATGAAAAGCGAATAAACGCCTCTAGTGGGAGATTTTGGAATTGTGCAATTCCCAACAAAATGACTCGCTTTGCGAATGCGTTTGCGTCTGCTCCACTCGAGTCGAAAGTCAAATAAATGCACAGACTACGGGCTCGGCGGAGAGATAAATTAATACAATTTCGTTGGTACATTTTCTTTAAATGGTCCGATGATATTGTGAGTGGTAGTTGAGCAGCAGTGGAAAAGACTCGCGCAGGAGCGGAGAGATTGGCGTACTAAAGAGGAAGCCTATACCCAGCAGTGCGTGCATACAGGCTAAATAGATTGATAGAAGTAAATGATGAAACAAGCTCATGGCCCACCTGATTTTAAACGGTAACCACTACCTAACGATGCATTGCCTCACTGAGCACATCCACTGAGGACGTACTTCACTACGCCCACCACTCTGAGACATAGCGTGTTAAGTCTCATGTGCCTGTACTTGAACACCCTTGAAACCGAAACCTAATATTCTGTGCCGAAACGCAGCAATGAGAGTATTGTTACTTGGCGGTAGAAATAAGTACGGTCGTACTTCCCTGGACGAGCTCTCTCACAAGAAGCTCTACTACTGCTACTTTTAGTAAGTTAATTTACGTTCGAGTCACTGACATAAATATCGTGTAGGTGTCGGTGTCGGTCAGTGTGCAAGCGCCTTCAGTTCACGCAACGTTGATCTACAGACTTTTCAGGGCTGTGGTGAATTTACAAAACGCTGTACAAAGAGCGAAGGTTTTCCGCGCAAACCGTTTGAAAGAGGTTATAGTTCACAAAGTGCCTTCAAACAGAGGTCTCATCTAGGTCTGTTATATTGTAAAAAAATGTTGTATATTTTATTACCCTGAGTATATAATATAATACTAATACAATACTATACTAGTAGATTCGTTTATATTGTGAGATGACGATCGTTAGACCGGGCTCAGTGGTGCGTCTTGGGAGAGACCTACGTCCAGCAGTGGACCGATAAACGTTGATGATGATGATGATGATGATCGTTTTAACCTAGTCCATAAAAAAAAAACAAAGTGGTACAAAATATAAAACTGAGTAAAACGGAAAACAACAAATTGACAATATAATTTATTTTTCACATGATCACATTAATTTAATTTGGTTAATTTCGTTTGGTTAAGAGTTCATTATGGTCATAAAGTTATCGTTACGGCGTTGATGGTTTCAAATTAAATAATAGATAAAATTACTTTATTTGTAATCCACTCAAAAACTTTCTACGCCTCTAAAATTGAAGAAAACAATAATATCAATATGCTATCAGTGCTAAAATGTAACTTAAACCACATGTCCATTACGACGATGTAATATTAACACTTCTTATACCTCCACTCGAAGGACACCACGTCTAGTCTCATGCCTGTGCGAATAGTATTCTATTTCAAGTACATTGCGGGTTCAAACCGGGTCATGTTACTTGTCAATGTATTGCTCAATGCTCACGTCTCGTCAGTTCTATAATGGCTGGAATATTCTGGATTTCGCCTTTTCATACGTTATGGTTGCCGGATAGCCGGTGCCGAGTACAGCTCAGGTGTACTTTGTGACCCGCAGTGACGAGTAGGACGAGAAGTAGCTGGCGGCTAAGCATACTGTTTCATTCTTCGACAAATCTCATGTTTAGGTATAATGCCCTCATTGGCATCTCGCGTTTAAGGTAACTCGATCAAAAGGGATTAAGTCGGCAAATGTGAAAGATACACTTCGTCGGGAACCGGCTACCTAGTAACCGGGATATGTGAAAAGGGTCTTACAGTTTCTCAACAGTACATAATAGGTGTCTACATAGGTAGGTACCTAATACCATGGACCAATAAATCTATGCTAATACTAATAACATGTCAGAGGTTGGAGAAATATTAACATGTATAACGTGTTGCTTGATCTCATCTTTGGGTTACGTTGTGGATTCACACTCATAACCAGATAGATAGATAGATAGATAGATAGATAGATAGATAGATAGATAGATAGATAGATAGATAGATAGATAATACTTTATTGTACACAAGGGTAAGGTACGTACAAATCTTAAAAATAACTTAGTATAGTACAATGGGCGGCCTTATCGCTGAAAGCGAAATAGAAATAGTGCTCAAATTGTTCAAGCCCGGGATTCAGACATAGATTATTGCTAGTCTCTGAATAAGAGTGAAAAATGTCTACTAGATTCCAGATTTTTAATACGAGCTCTCAAAATTATATATTCCAGAAATTCCAACTAAGAAATCCCTACGAGTAGGGATTTTTGTTTTTTTTTCAGAAATCCCCACTGCTTCCGCGTGGCATGTTTACGACGAAGCAGTGGGATAATAGTACGGGCCTTAGAGCGGTGATTATTATTGAGCAAAAAACTTGAGATATTCGTCAGAAAATGATGTTTAAAATGGTTTAAACGAAGTAACTCTATATGTTACTCTTCTTCTTCTTCTTCTTTTGTTGCTATGGCTGTTCGGTGGCTAGGGCTGCCACGAATTTGCCAATGTCAGTGTATTTTGGCGTTTACTGGTTTACTAATCTTTTAACAAAAGGCGGAGATCTGAGTAGGTAGGTTAAGAAAAATGACCGGTGAAGAAGGGAGACTCTAAAAAGTTGATTTGTCAAAATAGATACGTACGGCATATCTCTTCTTCTTCTTCTTCTCTTCAATAATGGCCTGTGTCCGTCATTTCGACAGACAATTTTGCCAATGTCAAGTGTTAAAATTGTAATAAATAAGTCAAGTCAAGTCAGTTGTCAAGTCGGCTGTCGTTTGTTTTGAAAAGAAAATGGTGGATTTTCTCTCCAAAACCTAACACGAATTTTCACATTCAGAAAAACCACTTTACACACATTTATTCCAATGGCCCAAACTTTATGTTACGACCTAAGTATTATTGGTTAAAATTCCACCAAAATTAAACAACAATACTCACAATAACACAAGAAAAACTATTAAAATAAAAGTGCTATGTGTCGTTTCAAAAAATGTCAAAACTCGTGTCATATGTTACTCTATTGTTGACGTGCACTCGTCTCGTGACAGATAAATAGAGTTGTAAAGTGTCACACATAACTGTGACGATGTGCCGATAAAGGACAGTGTGGTCACGCTATAGTAAATACCTATTACGTCTAAAACTAGTACAAACTAGATTTTTTTTTTTTAATGATTAAATTAATGGAACAAGCTGATAGCTCCCCTGATGTTAAGTGGTAACTTCGGCCTGTAACAATACGTTACCTCACAGAGCAAGTCTATAGTCTATAGTAGTAATGCACTGCGTCCATCACTCTGAGACGTAAAGATCTTGAAGTCTCATGTGCCTGTAATTACACCGGCGGCCTTACCCTTCAAACCGGAACACAATATTGTATCAACTATATCGTTGTAAAATGAATAGCGACTTGAAAAAAGTTCATAAAAATGTTTTTTTTTATATAAGTACATTATTGTAGTTAGAATGGATATATTCCATTCTAACTACAATGACGACAGGCGTCATGGCTCAGTCGGTAGTAGCTCTGCCTTCCGTGCTGTGGGTCGTGGTTTCGATCCCCACCGAGAACAAACATTTGTGTGTTGTAAACATAGATGTTTGTTCCGTGTCTGGGTGTTTCTATGTATTATAAGTATGTATTTACAAAAACAAAAATGTATGTATGTAGTCTATCAGCCATCTAGTTTCCATCGTACAAGCTTTGCTTAGTTTGGGACTAGAAGGCGTTGTGTTAAATGTCCGCGAATATTTATTTATTATTTATTCCAGAAAACTCTACCAGTGGCGATTTCAGTTTTTTTTTTTCAGAAATCCCCACTAAATATGTGGTTCCTATTAAAAGTCTTTCTTTATCCATTGAAATTGGCTGAGTACCCTCGTACTATTACAAACTACATTATTAGTAATTTAACTTTAACTTAAGTTTTTAGTACAGATTATACTAAGAACGTCCTCAGTAGAATGTTTCTTACAGACTGTATTTAAGGGGAAGACACTTTGTTCGTGTGATTATTCACTAATAAATAAATTATTTTATTGGGTTGGTTGGTATATTAATATGTAGTATATAAGCAGTTATCCGTGTCACGACCAAAGTGAACATAATCACATTAATCACCCTACGTACCCTAATGGGCTATGAAATTCGTAATAGCGTGTTAAGCTAGTACCTATACCTATTACTATTAAGGTAATTGAGATCAACGACTGATTATAACCGTTATAGCTTCCTAATAACTTTACAAATCAAAATATATAAAACTCTTTTGAAGCTGACAGAGAATCAACACACAGCCTAAACCATAAGTCCTATAGGTATGAAATTTGGAGGGTAGTATCCTTATATAGTGTAGAGGTGCACTAAGAAAGGAATTTTGAAAAGTCGCACCCTAAAGGGTCTAGAACGCGAGCAACGCCGCGGGCGACGGCTAGTTAAGTATATTTACAAAAAATTGTAGGTATTTATAGCCTGCAATTACCGTTAAAAATGCCATGGCAAGATTAGTGGAAAGTTGTCATAACTTTAGGAGAGACCTAAGGTTACATACCTACATGGAACTAGCAAGCTCCGAGTTAGTGGCCAACTCTGGTGACGGAGTTTTTAGGCCGCATTAAGGCCTTAAGACTGACAGTTTAACGTGCCTTCCGAAGCACGGAAGCGCTCAGATGTAAATGCCACTAGCGGTCACCCATCCAAATAGTGACCGCACAGAACGTCGCTTAACTTAGACGGTAATGATTGACTAAGCAAGCTACGCCACGAGCGCTTCATGGAACTAGAAACCAGTTACGTCCCATACGACCTCTTTTACATTTACCCTAGTAAGATTTTTAAAGATAATAAAGATTTTATTCACAAAGAAAATTACAACTAATACAGTATTTACAATATTTACAAAATACACATTGAGCTATCTACAAACCGTTGCAAACGATTTATAGATAGCTCAACTGGTCCAAATCAGTACCAAGTAAGTTTTTTATTAATTTTCTGTTATGTAAATACAGTAACATTAGGTACATTCCTCCTAGTAATAACCTAGATATACAACTAAGACCGACTCTGGGGGACAGCGGCATTGTCCGGGCGTACGGCCGCGACACCGGCATTTTCCAATTGCTCTATTCATTAACAAATATTCCAGAGTACCAGCCGAATGCCTTAACGGTTTAATTAAATACTCTGTGATATGTTTCTCTATGGAACGGAATTTAGTATGTTAACTAGATGATGTAGCTATTGCAAATTGTATATGCAATAAAGAAATTCTCGTCTATTCTAAATGTAGCTTCAGTTTCCAAACGGACTGGTCAAAGTTATAGTTAGTTTATAACTAAAACGAACTATCTAAGTAAATGGAATGCACTTTGCTAGATCCTACTTATAGTTACCTACTCTATAGTCAAGTGTGATTTTAAGTTGCATTGTATGTAAGTGATCTCTTCTTGACGCTCAACACTTATGTTATGTGTCACCTTCGTCTGAGTAGTATCTACCACTCTGTTTGATAGATCGGGCCGCCATCGACAACTACGACAGCTTGTATATTTTTTTTTTATTTTTTTTTATGGTAAATGTAATGAAACAAGCTGATAGCTCACCTGATGTTAAATAGTAACTTCTGCCTATAATAATGCATTACCTCACAGAGCAAGTCCAATGAAGACGTGCCCTGTAAGGCAATGCACTGCGTCCATCACTCTGAGACGTAAATATCTTGAAGTCTCATGTGCCTGTAATTACACCGGCGCCCTTACCCTTCAAACCGGAACACAGCAATGCGAGCATCGCTGCTTGCCGGCAGAAATAGGTACGGTGCTAGTACTTCCCCGGACGAGCTCTCACAAAGAGCTCTACTACTACTATATATACGCCCAGATGACAACAGAAAATATTGGTTATCAGTTAAAAATATCGAATAACTACCAAAATGAAGTTTTAGATGTACTAGGGGGTACTCACTTGCGTTGAGCGGTATAGAAGAGGCGCGCGCATGGTATGCGCCCCCGTACGCGTGTCGCCCGTAGCCCGCCAGCGTGACGTTTATACGCGCACCATGGTTGATAATCGTGCAGTTAGTAGGCGGTTCTGCAACAATACAAATTATATTATAGTATATTATATATAGTAATAGCCTTTAAAACTTAAAGAAATAAGTCCTTACTTAAATGTTAACATCTTAAATATCACGATTTGTAGATAGCTCAACTGTTTCATGTGTATTTTGTAAATAATTATTCTCAAAGATCAAAATTATTCTTTCTAGGTTTTTCTACAGTGAGACACTTAATTGGACCGTTAGTATTCCCAAGACATTCCAACAGTAGGGCATAACTCAACACTAGGCGGCAAAGTTCAAAGAACAAATAAGCAGGCGGCATGTGGCGGCTACGACTATCATCAAAGTTGCACGCCGTAGGCCCGGGGTCTACGAGGCCTACGAGCTACGGAGCTACGGAGCTACGGAGCTACGCCACTTGTTGTACCGTTTGCATACAAATTCATAGCATTTTTATTTATTATGTGATAATAATAAGTAAATATTCTTGAACATTTTCACACAACACCCTCTAGTCTCAAACTAAGCAAAGCTTAATACATAGTAACACCCAGATATAGGACAAAAGTTTATGGTATAAGCCAAGATGATTATTACATTTCATTTGATAGCCTTCCAGCTTTCTAAGCCATAATTAATAGTTAAAGTGACAATATTAGGTGGCGCGTCATTTAAAATTCATTATTCAAAGTAAAAGTTGTACATAGAATAAAGAAATTAGTTTAAAACATAATTCAGTTAATTATGTATGATCACTGAAGAGATCAAAGGTTTAATAAATATGAGTGGCAAGAATTGAAACAAACAAAACAAGCAACGAGCACATCCCTAAAGTGGTGTCCCATCCCTAGAAGACGGCTTTTTTTTAATTGCCTTCGAACATTCTCAAGTTACGCACGAAGAAAACATAAAATAAATTAATGCCTGTAAAACTAATGGTATAATCATTATAATATACATATAGTAAAACTACACGTTTTAACTTATTTTACCAAAACGACAGGCAGGAGGCACAATCATCTCCATCTCGAACCGGATTTTCCAGACTTCGAAGACAAAACGTGGCAAGGCGTGGGCGCTGGTACCCCGTTGTTGGAAGAAAAGGAGACGACAAGCACCATCAGCAACAAGTTGATCACCTCACCAACGGCCCTGGCGCGCACACCAACCAACCACATCATCAAACAGTCCACAACGCAACGTCATCATCGCCCCGAACTCGGCGAAAGTCATCCTGCACACGTGGCGAGGCATAAGAACTGGGTGAGCTCGTTCCAATTCCAAATCCTCTCACATCCCGGTACCTCGTACACGTCGTCCGTCATTCGTAACCACAATTTCCTAACCACAAATTGTGCCAAGTCATCGATTTTTCGATCATAATTCATCGTAAAAATCACCCCTATACGTCCCGTTTTCAGGCATAATTATCCTGAAATCAGGTCCTGATCCTCCAATCATTATTATTGGAGAGATCGTTACTAAATTCAGTAGTCTTAACCTATCCTACTTCTATATATTTCTTTGATCATTATTATCAAAGTTACATTATATTTCAGTAGAAAGTAGGCATAAACATATCCTATTTTGTACAAAAATTTCATAAATCTGTGTCCATAAACAGATACATCTTCGTTGTCAAATATTTCTGACAATGGATCAAGTTCTATAATTGAATATCAACAACTTCATACATTGTACCAAAAATAATAAGCCCATCCACGTAAAAAGGTCATTTCTTCATCTCACATCTCATAATTTTACATTTCAGTTCACCTGTCGCGCGGCGGCCATTTTGTGTGTTGCCACGTGCGGTCATTGACACGGCTCAGCTGACTGCGGCTGCAAGGGCCTGGAGCTTGCTTGAGGGTTATCTGCTTTCACTGCACACGCACGCTTGCAAATTTAAGTATATTTTTTCTAATCCTGAGTCATTACACTTTGATTAACCACGCTACATAATTGCAACTCGCACAACTTTCTTCAGGTTATTATAGCATCTGCTCCCACAAATACCTACAAGTAAACTTCTGCTTTGCATTTCTCAATTTTTATTTGCCCGAATACAAATAAAGATTGAAGAATTTGTCTTTGCACTGCATTGTTTCTGGTCTATTTGTAAATAAACATGTCGCTGAAGGAGCTAAAAATTAAACGCAGTTCATACAAATCAAAGTTTACTCAATTTAAAAACTATTTAAATGTTTTAATTACTTGCAACAAGCCTAGCAGTGTACAACTTGCAGAACTAAACGCAAGATTAGCTAAAATTGATGAATGTTACACCGAATATGATTCCTTACAACTTGAAATAGAAAGCTTGACCGAAATTTCAGATTCTGAGCGTGAAGTGCAGTACTCAGACAGAGAGAAGTTTGAGTCCGAGTACTTCTTAACGGTTGCCAAGGCTAGGGACTGGTTGAACGGGCATACTTCTGCGGAGCCTCAACTCGACCAATCGTCGAGCAAGTCATCGGTGGAAGGTACCGTCCTCTCAGGCAAACCACAGCTAAAGTTACCGACTATTCTCTTACCTACCTTCTCTGGACAGTCTGATAAATGGTTAGAATTTCATGACACATTCATCTCTCTCATTCATGGAAACGATAATATTCCAAAAATCAATAAGTTTCATTATCTGCGTTCATCATTAAAAGATAAAGCTGCAAATGTAATCAATTCTTTAGACTTTTCTTCAAACAATTATGATGTGGCTTGGGACCTGTTGTGTGATAGGTACCACAACAATAAACTTCTCATTACTAATCACATTCAGGCGATATTCAACATAGACACTATACACAGGGAGTCATCCCTCTCATTACGAAACATGATTGACACCGTCAACAAAAATCTTAGGTCATTAAATACCTTAAAGATTGATACACAAAATTGGGATCTACTTCTTATTCATATTGCTACAAACAAGCTAGACCCAATTACTGATAGGAAGTGGAAGGAAGAAATAAACAAAACAAAAGATCTTCCAACTTTAAAAGATTTTCTTGATTTCATAAAAGGTCGCGCTGAGCTGTTAGAGACTATTAACAATCCAAATCATAATGAAATCAAGCGCAGACATAGTGAGCCAGTCAGTGCTCGACCACGATCATTCGTGGCAAACTTCAGACCTTCTGTCAATGCTACTTCGACATTCAGTTGTCCTTTGTGTAAAGGTGATCATGCTATACACGTATGTCCCTCATTTAGGTCACTGTCCATCCAGGGAAAACTAGATAAAGTTAACAAACTTAAACTATGTGTCAATTGCTTACGCCGTGGACACGACGTAAGAACCTGCTGGATGGGTTCATGTAGAATATGTTCAAAAAAACATAACACAAGTTTACACAGATCTGAACACACATCTTCCAACCCAGCACCTGACACCTCTGTGTCAGGAGGCGACAAAAAATGTGTAGTTTTAGCTGCTCAGGAGAACAAGATCACAGAAACACCAACTTCACATCATGAAACGGTCTTGTCTTCAACCCATCACAGCTGTGTTCTATTGTCTACAGCACTAGTCAATGTGGTTGATTACAAGGGTGACACACACACAGTGCGTGCAATGCTAGACAATGGCAGCACCGCAAGCTTCATAACTGAAAACCTCAGCAAGACTCTAAAGTTGCCGATTCACTCAACATCTATAAATGTCGAAGGTCTTAACCGTGGAGCAACTCCTATCACAAGTCGGTCTAAAGTTGTCATTCATTCACGAACTGATCTTGAGTACTCCTTAAAAATTGACTGTTTCATTATTAAGCAGATCACACACATGATTCCATCCGAACACTTTGACACAAATCCACTGAACATACCAGCTAACATTAAACTAGCCGATCCAACATTCAACTCACCATCTGAAATTGATATGCTGCTAAGTGCAGACGTATTTTGGTCAATACTAAGAAATGAACAAATCTCATTAGGCAAAGATAAGCCAATTTTGAATAACACAAAATTAGGATGGTTAGTTTCAGGTTCATTGACCTTTAATAGGCACAATTCAATTCATAAATCTTTTCATTGTAGCATTGTAGAAACTGATATTCAGAGTCAGCTTAACCGATTCTTTGAACTTGAATCTGTTCCTTCAGTTCCTCAAATATCAAAAGAAGAACATGAATGTGAGCAACACTTCAAGAACACGACGACGCGTCAAGAGGACGGTCGCTTCGTGGTACAAATACCGTTAACTAAGTCCCCAGAAGTTTTAGGAAATAGCTACGATCAAGCTGTCACTAGATACCACTCATTAGAAAGAAAGTTTATCCGAGACCCTAAATTTAAAATCCAGTACTGTGCCTTTATGCAGGAATACATAGACCTAGGTCATATGTCACTTAATGAAAACATTAACGCAGATCCACATTCTTATTATTTGCCTCATCATGGGGTCATCAGAGAATCTAGCCTCACTACAAAATTAAGAGTAGTTTTTGATGCTTCCGCTAAAACCACATCTGGAATCTCATTCAACAATATCCAACAGGTAGGTCCAGTTGTACAGGATGATCTGATAAATATTCTTATTCGCTTTAGACAACATAAATATGTAGTCACATCAGATTGTGAAAAAATGTACCGATGCTGCTTGGTGAAGGAAGATCAAAGATGCCTTCAGCAAATTCTTTGGCGCTCTGATCCCTCTCAAAAATTAAACTCATACAAACTAAACACAATCACATATGGTACAGCTGCAGCACCTTACTTAGCAACACGATGTCTAGTCCAATTAGGCAAAGAGTGTAATGAACCCTTAGTAAATGAAACTATAATCCATGATTTTTTTGTAGATGATTTAATCACTGGCAATGATTCGGAAGCTACATTATTAGAAACATGTCATGGCGTGATCGATCAGTTAAAAACTGGTAATTTTCATTTGCGAAAATGGCGCTCAAATAGTTCATCAATCCTGGAAGCCATAAAAGAGGATGTTAACAAAGATAAATTATTGAAACTGATCAATGACGATCATGCAAAAACGTTAGGTATACGATGGTCCTGCGAGCAAGATACATTAAACTTTGCTGTAAACCCAGTGTGCCCTAAGAGTAAACTAACTAAGCGGCTAATACTTTCAGTAATAGGGCAGGTTTTTGATCCCTTAGGCCTTGTAAATCCATGTATATTAAATGGAAAATTAATTTTACAGAAGCTATGGGCTGAGACCAAAGACTGGGATGAAGCCCTTCCATCTGAAATACAGAAGGGTTGGTCAGTTTTCTTAGATTCAATTGTACATTTAGGCAATGTAACAATTCCGCGGCGAGTACTGTGTGACTCCCCAGTAGAAGTAGAAATTCACGCCTTCAGCGACGCCTCTCAGCTAGCATATTCAGCGTGTATATACCTTAGGTCAATATCAGCATCTGGTCAGGCCACGGTACATCTCATAACAGCGAAAAGTAGAGTATCACCTCTCAAAGGCATGACCACACCAAGACTGGAACTATGTGGCGCATTGTTAGCCGTTAGGTTAGCAGTAAAAACAAAAAACGCTTTAAGAATCAAAATAAATAAGTGTCAATTTTGGTGTGACTCTACCATAGTACTGGGATGGATCAGAACCAAAAAATCTAATTTAAAAACATTTGTTTTTAACAGAATTCATGAAATAACTGAAAATTCTGATCCACAGCATTGGAGATACATACCAACAGACATGAACCCTGCAGATATCGGATCTAGAGGGTGCAATGCAACTCAATTACAAAACTCAAACCTTTGGTGGTCTGGGCCACAATTTTTAACACAACATCAAACACAGTGACCGACACAGCCAAATTACACTCACAATATTGACTTACCAGAAACCAAAATTGTATGTAATCTTACAACTGAATCAAATGACTTTACAACTCGTTTTTCTCATTTAGGTAAGTTACAACGTGTAACAGCATATTCGCTTCGCTTTGCTCATAATTCTAAAAATCCTCATAATAAGTATACATCCTATCTAAAGGTAGCTGAATTGAACGCAGCTACTTTTGCCTTATGTAGAATCATTCAAGAAGAGAAGTTCCCAAGTGAACTTTCAGCTTTGCTTGATAAGAAGGAAATTCATCATAAATCGTCATTAATTAGTCTAAATCCTTTTTTATCAAGTGAAAACTTAATTCGTGTAGGTGGCAGATTATCGAACTCCAACTACAGTTATGAAACAAAGCATCCTATCTTACTTCACTCATCACATCACATCACAAAACTAATATTTCAACATTACCACAGAATACTAATGCATGCGGGTCCCCAGCTGCTTCTTGCAACGATGAGACATAAATTCTGGACAATCGGTGGTCGTAATCTCGCTAGAAAAATAACACGAGAGTGTGTTACATGTTGTAGATTCGCAGGAAGGTCAATACAGCCTATCATGGCTAACTTGCCTAAAGAGAGAGTGGAATCAGACTATCCATTCAGTAACACTGCAGTAGATTACGCCGGGCCTATTGTTCTGGCTGACAGAAAAGGTAGAGGTTGCAAACTAATAAAATCATACATTTGTGTATTTGTCTGTCTAGCTGTGAGGGCGGTCCACATCGAACTGGTAACTGAAATGACAACTCAAGCCTATCTGGCTGCATTAAGTAGATTTATAGCTCGCAGAGGTAGGCCCACAACTATTTACTCAGATAACGGTACTAACTTTGTCGGAGCATATAGCGAACTTTCAAAATTCCTTAAATCAAATTGTAATGACATAGGTGCGTGTGCGGCTGAACAATCAATCAAGTTCCGATTTGCACCTGCTTATAGCCCCCATTTTAATGGCTTAGCTGAGAGCTCTGTCAAATCCATAAAACATCATTTATATAGAGTCCTTTCACTAGCTCATTTAACTTACGAAGAAATGAACACCACCCTTGTTCTAATCGAGGGAATCCTCAATTCCCGACCGATCACTGCTCTTTCATCTGATCCAAATGATCTTATCCCACTAACTCCTGCTCACTTCCTATTGGGACGAACAATAAACCATTTGCCTTCTCCACAGGATCATCTCACAGACGAGAACCGCATAAACTTATTACAAAGATACCAACGAGCAAGAGCTCTATCAACTCATTTCTGGCAAAGATTCTATAAAGAATACATTTCAGAGCTCCAGCAGCGCCACAAATGGAGAACAGATGGAGGCCAGCTTCACCTTGGAGATCTAGTTCTGGTCAAAGATGATCGTCTTCAACCAAACCGATGGCTAATGGGAAGAATTACAAACCTGCACTCAGGATTGGATGGAAAATCAAGAGTAGCTGACTTGATGACCACAGGAGGAGTTATTCGACGCGCCTACAATCGCTTATGCCCCCTCCCAGTGGAAAATCAAGATAAATCATAGACCATCTCAACGCTGAATACATTAACCTTGGACCATCAATGCTCCAACCCGGGGAACTTGGCAAGAATTGAAACAAACAAAACAAGCAACGAGCACATCCCTAAAGTGGTGTCCCATCCCTAGAAGACGGCTTTTTTTTAATTGCCTTCGAACATTCTCAAGTTACGCACGAAGAAAACATAAAATAAATTAATGCCTGTAAAACTAATGGTATAATCATTATAATATACATATAGTAAAACTACACGTTTTAACTTATTTTACCAAAACGACAGGCAGGAGGCACAATCATCTCCAATGAGACTCAAAGTCTTGCCTTGTACATGACTTAATGAAAATCGAAAGCAAATGAAATGCACGAGTAAGTAAATAACACGAAAATATTAAAATTAAAGTTCATTAGGTAATAACAAGCTCGTATGAGTTAGTGGCCAACTCTGGTGACGGAGTTTTTAGACCGCCTTAAGGCCTCCGTCATGGCTTAACGACTGCTAGAGCCAGGACCGACAGATAAAACAAGTCTACACCAATACTGAAATTTCTAATTACAATAAGTAGGTATGTTTAAATTAAAACGGTTAACAATATTAATATTTAAAAGAAACTGTAGATGAGATTTGCGAAAGGTAGAAAAGTTTCTCATGCCAAAACACAATAAGATAATCTGCTTACTTATTAATAAGTACCATTGTTATTCAGCATAAGTTCAGTGAAGCATCAATAAAAACTTTTCTGTGTACCCTCCTTACAAATTCCATAGGCGGCAAGTATTCGTCGCCTTTGCGCCGTAAAATGCATATTAGATAAACTTGTTTTGTTGTCGCTACGTGATTGGCTGAACGTGACCGAACCTCAATATTATATCAGTAATATTATACAATATTTAGCAATATTAACTGAAATACGGGCTCTATCATTCACAAATTATTGTTATTGTAATGGACACGTTCAGTTTTGGTGTTATTCTTCGGTTGGTAGTCGTAACGTAAGATATCCCGATTTGGGTTACGTGTTTTCTTGAATCAAAAAGGGTGGCGGTTCTCATACATTTATTATGTGCGCCTTTTTTCGTAGTGTTTTGAAAGTTTTTATGCATACTAGGCGAGGAAATAAGCTGCCAGCCGCCTGAATAAGTTTGACTATGAAGTCGCTCCGATTCAATGACTTATGCCGTCGCGATTGAGTACATATTTTTATACATTACCTATTTATATATTGGACTAGCCGTCGCCCGCGGCGATGCTCGCGTTCTACCCTTTAGAGTGTGATGTTTCAAAATTCCTTTCTTAGTGCACCCCTACACTATATAAGGATACTACCCTCCAAATTTCATACCTCTATATAGGACTTATAGTTAAGGATGTGCGTTGATTCTAAGTCAGCTTCAAAAGAGTTTTATATATATTGATAACTTTGCTAGATTGTAGCCGTTTTATACTCTTATACAGTACAGTTCAGTAAAAAACTCATATTAATTCCAATTCCGATTGACTCGCATGTAAACACATGCTTATTACAATCGATTTACTATCGCTTCATTATCGTAGCTACAACCGACTACTAAATTGGCAGTATCAGACGCGATTTGAGGCCGATTTTTCTGACGAAATTATCCCCACAAATCTTTGACAAAAAAAAATGGACATGTATCAGTAGTCCGATGATTGAGTTCAATTAGTCCGGTATTACAGATTATTAAATTACTAGCAAAGCAAGCTCGTATGAGTGAGGCCAACTCTGGTGATGGAGTTTTTAGGGCGCCATAAGGCCTCCGCCGTGACGTAACGACCGCTAGAGCTGGGACCGACAGTTTAACGTGCCCTCCGACGCACGGAAAATTTAATTACTGAGACACCTTATATTAGTAGTCTAATTATCTTTTAGTGGTCAAATTCCGAGTGCGATTTAGCCACTTAAGGTTACCGAAACTTTCTTGGCTTGTGTAAATATGACGTCATGATGAGAGCATGATGAATGAATGAATGAATGAAACGCCTTAGTGTACATAAAGAACACCGAAACATATTCTTATGGTATAAAACAAAACAGGTTGCATTAAATATACAATGGGCGGCCTTATCGCTCAATAGCGATGTAATATTTCAATTTTTATTTTGTAATAACTAAAGAGGAGGCCTATACCCAGCAGTGGGTGCATACAGGCTGAATAGATAGATTGATAGATAGATAGATAGATTGTAATAAGTTGCTCTACCTTTGAACCAATGATATTTTCCGCCTGCTTAGCTCGCTATCAGCCTGGACCATCACAAAAACCAACTTTCAAAATACCCTTGGACGTGAGTAATTAGTTGCGACTAAAAGTCGCGTCTTACGTAATCAAAGGGTTAACAGATTTATTGTAATGGCAGCAATCCTTTGATACGTCACATGTCAAGGGCGCTGTTAGTAAATTGGTCTTTTCAGTTTCACGCGTTGAATTGCATGCAATTTGTTTGGTCGTCAATCGCGTTATTGTTAAGCATGTTACGTAAGCAGGAAATGGTGGAATGTTTTGAAATCGAAGCTTTGAAATGTGATGGAATTTATTAGTTTAGTTACACTAGCTTTAGTGGCGTAGCTTACCACAAACTTTATAAATATAATATAAATAAATATTCACGGACACTTAACACAACGCCTTCTAGTCCCAAACTAAGCAAAACTGGTACGATGGAAACTAGATAGCTGATAGAATACATACATACATTTTGTTTTTGTAAATACATACTTATAATACATAGAAACATCCAGACATAGAACAAACATTATGTTTGCCACACACAAATGTTTGTTCTTGGTGGGGATCGAACCCACGACCCACGGCACGGAAGGCAGAGCTACTACCGACTGAGCCATGACGCCTGTCGACTTTACGTGCCATGTTGATGATTCTAATTATTCTTTGCTGTCAAAAACATTTACAACGTCGAGATAGATAGATAGTTAAATATCCTTGGACATTACACACAACGCCCAGTAGTCCCATACTAAGCAGAGCTTGTACTATGGGAACTAGATTTCTGATAGAATACTTATGTACATTTTTTTATAAATAGATACTTATGATACATAGCAACACTAAGACATACAACAAATATGTTTGAAATACACAAATGTTTCTTCTCAGTGGTGATCGAACCAACAACCCGCGGAAGGCAGAGCTACTGCCGACTGAGCCATGACGCCTGTCAACATAGGGCCTAGGCCTAGGCATTCATCATAACTTTTTTATACCGATGGTTCACCTGATAACAAGTGGCCTATATCGATGGATGGCCTATAACTATCCTAGCTATGTGAAAGTATAGTTCATAAGTGGGAATGACTAAATCAATGAAGCAAAAAAAACTACTTAGTTCAGTATGTTGTTGGGCACTTGAAGGGAGTCACAGTAGCTCTGTCTTCTGTGCTGGGGGTCATGGGTTCGATCCCCACCAAGAACAAACATTTGTGTGCCAAACATAGACGTTTGCTCTATGTCTGGGTGTTACTATGTATTCTAAGTATGTATTTACAAAAATGTATATAACTACTCCATCATCCATCTAGTTACCATAGTACAAGCTAACACTAACTTTTGCTTAGTTTGAGACTAGAGGGTTTTGTTTGAAATGTCTAAGAATTTTAATTTATTTAGTAACTCCAGCCAAGGTATTTTTGAAGATCATACTATTGTTTTTCACGTCATCATCATCATCATCATCATCATCAACCTATATCGGTCCACTGCTGGACGTAGGTCTCTCCCAAGACGCGCCACTGAGCCCGGTCAACACGTCACACATTATTAAATATTTCTTCGGATACAAGACTGAAAACTGACGAAACTGCTACGTTAAAACCTTGTTTTTTTTAAAAAAAACGAGTAAAAACTAACCTTTTCCGACATAAAACGAGCCAATTTCGTTCGCGTACCTCATCTAATCACGAAATAACAAACTCACTTATCTTTTTTATCACTACACTCAAACCAGTTACCACGAACAACGTTTGTTTATGTTCTTGTACCTTCGTAGCTATAATTTACTAATATAACTACATTTTAATAAAGGAACTTCATCTTATATCATGGTTTAGTTAAAATTTGCGTGAGAAACGTCGACAGAACTAAAATGAATAAGTAAAACTAAGCTGAGTGGTAGGTCATTCCTTATCAGATATGATAACAATTAAAGCGAACGACTAATATTGACTTGATAAGACAGTTTTGAGATTTTTGTGAGAAAGTGTTACGAATACTTTGCAAGAATGTTACGAGACAAATACCAAGCAACGCTTCAGAAGAATGAAGGTTGGTTTTGTAAGAATCTACGCTCGTCTTATGTCTCTAGATGTATGTCTAACATATAAACGGGTATATAAATTTTTGCTGTAGGTACTTCATTCTATTCATAACCTCCATCGCCTTCCTTTGTTTTTCTGTAACCCTAGATTATATGAAATCTTCTGAAAATTTATGAAAAAAGAAAAAAAATATGAGAATCAGTATATCTAATAGTTTTTAGTAATTTAATGAAACCTTTTTGTTATTTTTCATACTAAACTTTTACTCTGGATTCTATGAAATTCTTTTATTGTATTATTTTATTGTAACATCTTTTAAAATCACGAAATAATGGTGATAATAATGATAACGGGCATAAAAGTAAAGCCTGCTTTTGTTACCGAGATTGCATTTTATGTTATTTTTACAACCAGCCTATAATTATAATTGTTAATTCGCAACCGTTTGAAGACATAAAATTCAACGCATTCCTTTTGTCTTTCGTACAGTCGAGTGCTAAAATATCTTAACGTTTCATTGTGGACGTTTTTACACTACCAATGTGGTACGACATCTTCCCGATATCAGCGGAGAGCTAATGTCATATTAATAGACGCGTCCGATATTTCTGTTCGAACCACTGACATATCGGTATATCGGTATGGTGGAAACGCTTTACTACGACATACTGGTTTCATCTTGATGTTAATTTAAAAATCCAGTCCAATTGTTCATTTTAGACAGATACAACAATATTTTGGTCGTATATGACGTAGGTAGTGATAATCTTCTTCTTAATTACATAAAACTCTTTTGAAGCTGACTGACAATCAACGCACAGCCTAAACTATAAGTCGTAGAGGTATGAAATTTGGAGGGTAGTATCTTTACATAGTGTAGGGCTGCACTAAGAAAATAATTTTGAAAAGTCACACTCTAAAGGGTCTAGAACGCGAGCCGCGGGCGATGGCTAGTTTAATCTGAAACTGCACGCGTTTGCTTTAGGATTACGCACAATCGAATGTTTCAATACTTTTGGTTAGCTGATCGAACGAGATCGAACGATCTCTATATTCAATGCGCTCGAAAAAGTTAAATAATCTTTGCAAGTGACTGTACCTGCCCATATAAATAGAAGCGATATACGAAAGCAATAAAATACGGGGTATGGAGACGCGTCTTCAGCGCCAAAATTGCGCGGATTCCGGAACTTCCTGAATTTTACTGTGTCCCGGATTCCGCGCAACGTGCGGTCCCATCCGCGCCTTGGGCGCACGGCTCCTTTCAAAAAAAGCAAAATAATCGCTTTCCAAACGTTAATTAATTAAATAATTGAAAACTCACTATATGTTGTTTTGTATATAGACTCTTTGCAGGGAAAAGACCGCTATTGAGCGATAAGGCCGTACACTGTACTTTTAATGCAACCGGTTTTGTTTTTATTTCATATGTTTCAGTGCTTTTATGCACAATAAAGCGTTTCTTATTCATTCATTCATTCTTTTAGACCAGAGATTTGTCTCACTTCATCCACAATTTGAAAGTATTTATATTTTCAGCTTTCGGTATATAAAAAAGAAATATTCTGCTCTCAGAAGCAAGAAATAGGCACACTAAACTAATTAGTCTTCTAAAAACCAAGCCTTCATCTGAAGCTAAGCCAAGTACCTCAGCAGTCACGTGACTAATGATCGTCCGTATCTGGCGCCGAGTCGCAAGAAACAGCAAGAGCTATTGTCTCCTTGTTACAAATAGGTGCGACCTAGGTATGACCTATTTGTTAGGACATCTTAAGCCTAGATAAATGGCTACTAAACGGGCTAAGGACGGCTTTGATACCGCAAGAGTCTTAACTGAGTAAGCGAAGCGAAAGAATTTTTACTAACTATTTATCGATGTCACATGAGTAAATTGTAATTGTCGATACTCTTAATATACCTACTCATCACATACATTACTTATAACCTCACAACTCCTAACAAAATTCTTATCAATACACAAACAAATAAGCCCTTTGTACCTAGGTACCTACCTACACCTACTATAAGTACGTACGCGCAATCACTCTTTGTTAGAAAAGTAGCCGTCTTGTTTATTTGTATACCTATGTGAGAGCCGATTATAAGTAAGACCGCTAGTTACCAGCTACTTTTCTAACAAAGAGTGATTGCGTGTACCTACGTACTTATAGTAGGTATAGGTACCTAAGTAGGTACCTAAATTATTTGTGTTCTTAGATCGTGACTATAAATGCGAAGTCGCAAATTCTCTCGCTCACGTTTGCGAGGAATTCCAATATTGCCAATATCTTCGCAATAAACGCGTGAGTTGGTATATCAGATAGAATTTTATTTTTATAAGAAAATTCTATACAAGGTGTACCAGAACTAGTATGTTAAGCCTGAGTAGGTTATTTCAGACCATTAAAATGAACAGCAGATGGGTAAAATTTCTAAGAAATTCTCATTTTAATTTAACTTTTTCTTTAATAAATACTTTTTACCTAATTAAAATTGACAACCCTTAAGTTATATGTCAATACGTTCTCTACTTACATAAATCTTCCGTATTTTACATATTTGAATACCAATAAACGAAAATCGTTGCATTCACTAAACTTGTAGAACATTTTGTTGGTTTCGTTAATAAGAGTCAACTCGCCTCGAGCTAAAATACTACTTCCAGGACACCCTGTATAGCACCCGATAACGCAGTACACCTACTTACAGGAACAAAACAATTTTACAACGAACACAATGAACGAATGAATGAACAAAAAATCGCCGCCATTTTGAATTCCGGTTTTTCCCAGCTTGACACTCAGGCAATTAGCTACAATATCAGAAGGTAACTAATGGAGACACAAAAACCAGAACACAGCCAAGACTTATTGTCCGTGTCGTAGGTATTTAGAACATTCGTTATCTTAGAGCGAATGGGGCCAGCCCTACCTGCCCGGTGACTAGGCTAGAATACGTGGCTATTTGGATAAACGAAAAGAAGATTGCTTCGGCTTAAGTAGCTATTTTGGGGTGTAGTTTCTATAGGGCTAAGTGACTGCGTAGGCATTTGTCCTCTTTTGATATTTCGCAATCTTGACCTCATATTCATTGATTTTTCGTGGTTATCAGCAATCATCGGTAAAGGTCTAGATTTTTTTTCTAAATTCATACAGAAAACAAATCTATACTTGCTTAGGTATTTTCGTACGCGTACTTATTAGACACTATTCTTCAATATGCGCTTAAATAAATATTCACGGACACTTAACACAACGCCTTCTAGTCCCAAACTAAGCAAAGCTTGTACGATGGAAACTAGATGGCTGATAGAATACATACATACATTTTTTTTTGGTAAATACATACTTATAATACATCGAAGTAGATACATAATACCTAATCTCTTTTGATTTTCAACAATTAACTAATTAATTATTTACAATTTCATAAAAGAAAGTATAACTAATTGGGCATGAAAAGTTATGGAAAATTTCAATGAAAAAAAGACAGCTTTTACCTATGTTCATGATTTTAATTAATTCTAAAACAAAAGCTTTTTGTTTTTGTTTACTATCCGTGGAGTAAACAAAAATAATCTGTGGAGTAAACAAATATAAAAGCTTTTGTTTTTACACAGATTTATAAAACTGTTGATTTTCTCTGCAAAGAGACGTCGGCAAAATATCAACTTCTCATCAAACAAAAATATTAATTTACGGAAACGGATACTGATGAAATAAGCTGAAAACATTCATTTTTGCTATACAGTGAACCAAAAAATTACTTTTTTACCTTTAAATGATTATTATATCTCAACTTACTGCAAGTGGATAAATATTTCAGTTAACTTACCTATGTCGTTGACTGTACGAGAGTCAGAGTTAACCAAACCACCAATCAACTTATGTCAGTCAGTAACAGTACCAGTCCACCGCTCCTATAGGTACTCAAAAAAAAGAGTATTTTTCTATATTCCTGGCCATATTTTGTTCTAAAATTAAAAGTAAGCAAATTGAATTTCAAGTTATCAAACAAGTTACAGATTATCATCACAATGTGCATTCACATTTGGTACTACGGAACACGAATTTTAAGTCGCAAAAATCACAAAATGTTTACAATCGTTGCCGCTGAGTGTACCTACATGTATCAGATTGGCTGGAGTCGACCCGGAGCTAGACTGTTTGGGGTCAGCGTATGAATAACTGCTCCTCTTTGGCGCTTGCAATATGATATTATCTTACGTTGTCGGGTGTTTCTATTTGACAGGTAGGTAGTAGGTACCCAAGTGGGATCTGATTATAATTTGTGCGCGAGTATGAATAGACACGTAGGTAGGGGTGGGTGAGGTAGGGCATGTTATAAAGTCATTGATCAAGTAATTATAAGCAGATATGTGTCTTGTGACACAATACAAAATGCATATATCTATCTACCTAAATCACAACCTAAATATATATTGGGAACATATAAATCAAAAGAATCGAACATACAAATAAAATTCAAAAATATCATAAAAAAGTATTTAATAAAAAAAAAATTTCATTCATTGCACAAGTTTCTAGATGAAAATTAAAATATCTAAAACTAGATAGGTACATAAATATGCGACCTAGTGCCTATCTATACCTCAACAAATTTCTGTGCCCTAACAGAGTTTATGTTTGCTACACTAACCTCTTGTACAACATCTATAAAACAACATACGTGCAATAAACGATTTGAATTCTAAACTTAAAAAATCTGTTTCGATTTATCTTGCCACGGTTAACTCACTGTTTTCCCGATAAACAAAAGCCTAACCTATCTTTTATGTATATTGAACCCTCCGAAACGCCATAGCACGGACAAGCAACAGCGGCCCCAAAGCTGTTCCCTAGAGAGCGCCGTGTATAGGCAAACATAATTCACTACCCACAAAGGTGAAGTCATGTACATACTTTACTAACGCAATAAACTGTCTTTGTTTACCGAAACTGTATAATATGCCTCGAAAATTGGTGTTGATCTTACGAGGCTGCTGATGACATAGGTACCCCCTAAAGGGCTCTAACGCGAAATGAGAGTCTAATGAAGCAAAACAGGTACATTGTTTGTAAACATGTTACAGTGTTCCCAATCTCGGGGATCCAAGCATCATAATTTATGAATAATTTTGCATGTTGAAGGGGCGAAGATGACACGGTGTCATTACAAGCTTTAGTGGAAGCAGAATTTGGAACAACACCTTCCAATTCAATGAGTTTACAGTGTACTCTGAGCATTTATGTAATAACATCAGCAATTTGGCTCATTCCAGTTTTCCCTGCGTGGGGGATTTCGGGAACTTTTGTCCAATAATCCCCTTAGTGACCCCAGCGACTGCCGAAAACTGGAATAAAATTCCAAAAATCCCCTTAGGGGTCCATTTACACAGTTTTCTTTTAAAAGTCAAATAAAAAAAAACGCAGCTTAGCCAGCTCTGCTCGTACCTATTGACCTTGGTTTTCCTGTTATGTAACTATTTTATTGACTTTGAAGCGTTGAGCTCCATAATAGAGTCACCATTCCACTGTAAAAAAGGCCAAAATTTGGCAACTTTTGAATACGACATGTTTACGCTTGTCATACATTACAGTTTTACACTCTAATAGTGCGTGCACACTATGCCCATGCCGCTGCCGGCATGAATGCCGCGATTAATTCCAGAATTATTGCCACAGCAACATCGCCTTTATTCTTATACCGCGTTCACACATGCCCATGCCGCTGCCGGAATTATTGCCACAGCAACATCGCCAAGTTCATGCCCTAGCTCCTTGGTGAGAATAAAGGCGATGTTGCTGTGGCAATAAGTCCGCGGCATGAATGCCGGCAGCGGCAATGGCATAGTGTGAACGCGCTATAACCTTTCAAAGTTTTCGAGTATCAAACAGTAGTTAATAAATAAAAAATGTGCTCACGCCTTTTTTCACGCACATTATTTATTCCGTTCCCTTTTCAGAACGCCAATGCAAATTCCATTGATAAAATGTCGTTGCTTTGAAGCCACATTATACACCGCGCTACATTATTATCAATTGAACACAAAAACCACTTCATTCTGACTGGAGGTACAGAAAAGTACACACTCAAGCTCACTCGTATAGTTTTGAAATCGTGCTGAGTATTTGTTTAAAAGAAATCAAGAAATAGATAACAGCATTTTCATTCTGCGCGTGTTGGTCAATTTATTTTATTGTATTAAATTCTCACCAGTAATTGAACACTATAATTTTTCACGTACATCTTCCTATTTAATTTTTAAGAGTTTCCTTTCGCCTTGACTTGTTTGTGAGTTTCCTTTTAACCGACTTCAAAAAAGGAGGACGTTCTCGATTCGGTTATATTTTTAACCAGCGATAAAACCTGCTAAATAAATAAAAAAATTAGAGTCATTCGTTGCCAAATACGACGCACGACAGTGGCGATCTAGATATCGCGGTACACGTCACGACGTCGCATGTTTTTCTGCTGAAGTTGCAAGCGGCAAGCGGCAATCGTCTCGTATTTTTGAGCTGTCTTGTGCTTGGTTTAAGCTAGCTTCATATCTACATGATATCTACTGTGTTGGAGTTTATTTCCGAACATTAAATTTTTACTTTCGCCAGAAAGAGCTTCAGTGTAGTGAGTCTAACCATAGTGTAATTTAAATTGTATAGTAAGCTTAGCATGAGTGAAAGAGCATTATTTTTCTTTTTCTATTTTTGAAATGCACCAACTTATGGTACCAACGAGTATGGATTCTCTTTTCATGAGTTATGTAGAAACGTTATCTAGAACACATTTCTAATACAATTCTGCGATGACAGTAGTTACACTGGCACCACAGAGTATATCACTGTAACAAAACTCTACAATCCAGTTGTGTTGGGCAGCTTAGCTACTGTACTTACTGTAAACCGACCTTTAGGAGCTAGGAAATTTTGGCAATAGTTCACCTCGCTTTATATCTGATTGATATATTTTATTCAAACGTTAGTATTTGTAGCATTTCTTCTTGTTAGATTTATTGCACACAATGGCTGGAACTTGAATAAAATCGTAACACACTCAAAGCTTTTGATGTGATGAAAAAATATATCTTTGAGTAAGACAAGCGTACCTGTAGTAAGACGGCCTACCTGAGGGTAAGCGGTTACTGTGGCCTGGGTATATCCATTTGATTCTAGCATGATTTCCGGAACACACAAAAAAATTTACATAAAAACTATAGAACCGGGCTTAAATTCTAATGGCCTAGGATAGCACACTAGGTGGGTTATGCTAACCTTTTTCAAAAAGATACCTCCTCGTAGTAGATATTTCTATTGAAGAATAGGTACTTAACAAACATGCTTTTCACACCAAAGTTAAAATCATGCAGCGAAAATAAGTTCATGCTAGTAATAAATAGGCCTTACATCTCCTAGAGATGATTTAAATAGCGTCAGGGGGCAACATATGCCTTCATGCTAGCAATTGAGTACAACTGAAACTTTTAGGATTAAACATTTAATTTTTTTTATTCCGGTTGTTCTTAATATTCAATCAAACTCTAGTTTCGCCTGATTTAATACCATAGTGACATAGTCCACGCTCAGAATATTGAACTTCTAGAAGGCGTGTTTGATGTAATTCGTATCATATCAAGCTCTGTATGACCAGAATGCAATGAAAATTTTTTCGCGCGTATAAACGTAACGCAGCGCAATGTTGCACCGAATACTATTTCCCAGTTTTTGGGATAATTATTTTAACTACTTATATGTTTTAATTCTTTATTCACAAAAATTTCAACGAATATAGTATTTACAAAATACATATGAAACATAGTAGAGCTATTGTATTGATAAGCTTTTTTAGCTAATCCTTTGAACTACATTTAGTTTTAAATACATTTTGATAATCTAAGGTGACGTAACAACGTTGCTATGGTAGGTAATGTTACCTACTGATATTAAATAAGTATTTAAACATAAAACCAGTGCTAAAACACTTTTAAGATATGAATACTATACTCGAAATATTTTTTAAGCAACACTAGACAGAGAGAGAAGAATAAACAACACCAATAATTCATATTCAAAATTGTTACTTACTCCTGGACTTCATTTTGACGCGAAATTTCCTGTAAAGATATGTTCTATTATTTTCATGATCGTTCAGACTCATCTTAGGTATAGGTAGGTACTTAATTTAGTTTCTGAAGTTAAGTATTCGCTCAGACGATTTAAAGCAATGGGGACATATAATTAGGGTTTTGAGAATATGTGTTCGTCAAAGAAGATAATAAAGAAACCAAACTCGTAGGTCCTACAGAATTATTGTAGTTCAAACTATTTCTAGACTGATCTAAATCAAATGGAAAATTTAACCAGAAAAAAACTGTATAAAAGCAGAATTTTTTTGTTTTGTAATGTAAAGAGTAATAGGAAAAGAAGTCCCAAAAAAACCTGTTAGTACACCCGCTGCAGCAGACTTAATAAGATATCAAGGAAATACCGCGCTGAAGTCATCGGCACCTTAATGATAAAATTATTCGGGTTGATTCCGAACCTTAGCTTTACTGAAATAGAACTCATAAAACTCTGGCAGAACAGTAGTTCTATAAATAAACACGTAGAAGGTAGATATAGCATCAACGTATCATGTCTGCTTCAGACGTGGTTTACGATGAGACCCAGTAAAGTAGACTTTACACGGCGTGCTGTACAATATATCATCGCTTACTTTAACATGCTATAAACAAATACATAAATAAATATTTATGTACCTACATTTTACACAACGCCATCTAGTCTCAGACTAAGCTAATTATACTCGTGAGTATACAGGATGTCTCAGAACTAGTATATTACTCCGAAGGAGGCGATTTCGACATCTACTAGTATAACTATAATTATGTGTTGCTTTTATGAGCGAAATAATTAATATTCTTCGACATTTCACAAAACACCCTCAAATCCCAAACTAAGTTCAATGATTTAACTGGCGCCACTGAAAACCAGCGCCTGGGCAGGATATTCACATATCCTGCCCTGGCACCATGCTGAGTGGTGGCCATTTTTGTTATTTTATTTTAATTTTAAGTTTCACTATAACATTGTAAATTTTAAAAAAATAACAAAATAAATATTTTTCTTTCTTTCTTTCTAATTGACAAATGTGCGCCAAAGTTGGAATCGTCCGTGGTTTTTTTTTTAATAAATAGTGCTTCTGTATTGTATTTTTATGGCTAAATCAATGAATGGTAATATTCAGACTCGCAAAGGTTGACTTCCATAGCAAAGCTGTGGGTGAAATCTAGCATGAAATATAGCTTAGGTATAGCACGCCGTTAGAAAGCCACTTGGCCCCAGTCTCGGTTTACGATCAGCTCCGGTAAAACTAAAATGGCGATCCATCGCCTGACAGCGAGAGTTGAATTTCCTATGAGAAACAAATACCCGTTAGATTCTAATCTGTATGTTTTACTGTTGTGGATACTATTTTTGAACAATCGATTGCTTGGCTCGTCTCTCGTTCTACGCTTTCCGAATACGGGTCATTAGTGGTCAAGGCACAGGCATTTTTAGTATCTCTAGAGTAGCGTGGTCGCTACGGGTTTACTTGTGTGGTAAGGTAAGATATATGATATAAATAAAATATTTAGGGACATTTTCACATAACGCCATCTTGTCCCAAACTAAGCAAAATTGTCAATATTTAATCTTACAAAACCTCTAAGTACCATGGAATCCATACTGTAGGATACCTATGACTGAGTCACTAAAGAAAAAAATCTCAAAATTTGCTTGTACTCCCAATCCTAAGTTTGAGTCGTAAGAAAAAAATCCAGCTTGGAGTAAGTTACACTGTAATTTAGAGTATAATATTATCACAGTGTAACTACTCCAGACGACATAACGTCTATAGCCGGAGAAGATTGGATTAATGTAGGAAAGAATGACTTGGAAGCAGCTGGAGGAGGCCTTCACCCAAGGTGGGGTCCTTTTTTGAACAAGCACTACCTAGTTACACATTCAAAAACTTCACGCCACTAAATTTAACTTTTACTTTACTCTTGCTTTTTTCACGCAATGTTTAGAAATAAGGAAATATTATATACGGCCTTTTTATTTTTTTATTTTATAACTACTCCAGGGTGGAACACTGTGATACTATAACACTTCACTACCCGAAAGAGTGTAGTCTAAATACAAAACTAAAATTCCTTACTGAAATACGCTCAAAGTTGAGGAAACGAAAGCAAAATGATAAACGTCAGTGTTTACAGCCACCGGAGCCCTCTGTCGTAATTTCGGCGGCAAATCGCGATAAGTTGCGAAAGTGAGCCCGAATCCCGGATCCCGCGATTACAGACAGGTGCACCTCCAGATTAATGACCCCGGACTCGGGGTAAAGTTTTTTTCCGCCATTTTCAACGAAAGAGTTTTGTAATCGCTTTTTTTCACGCTTCGGGTTTCCCAAGATGTTCAAACGACAAAGCTGCTTATTTTTCTTCGCTAGCTATCTTGATGTTGTATTTTATAAAAAAAATATTCATCTTGCAATCTTACAATATCTTAACGCAACTAATGAATAACTATCAAGTTAATGTTTCATTATACATGTCAAGTATGTTTGGATGTTTGCGTTTCAATCACGCTGTAACTACTGGTCCAATTTGGATGAAACTTGGCATATATATACTTCGTAATCTGGGTTAACATATAGGATACTTTTTATCGCGGAAAATCAACAGGATCAAACCGGACGCTGACGAAATCGCGGGCGAAAGATAGTTCAAATTAAATATTCCTATACCGTATAGATTTCAGAAACACAGCGAAATAAAGCTTGCACTAAATAAGTTTCAAATTATCCTAGTTTCTAACCTAACTCGTTCAACTTTGACGGTGCAATATAATTCAGCGACTGCACGTTCCCAATTCACGCTGGCTCGTTGTTTTTTGCAGAACATGACGGCTGCATATTTGTGCACGTCAAATATACTCGTATTTCTCATAAGTAGTGGCTTTCCGATGTACCTACTAAATATAAAATGAGTAATACTATTGAAATAAAGGTATTTTCTATTTCTATTCAATCTAGAACAAATAATTCCAAGATGGTGGCTAATTTTAAAATTACCTAATATCGTGGAGCTTGCAATAATAAAGGAAATAAGGGATTAGAGAGCTGAATGAACTTGTTGGTTTTATTTTCTAAGCTGCAAATGCACTCTCGCGTAATGAAAAGATGAGATATGAGGTGCAGTCAGTCTCTGAAGTTACCGACTTGTTAAGACTTTTACTTAAGCGTTACTTTTTACACTGCGACCACAGAAAAAAATATCATATTGTACCTATGTCATGAAGATAGATAGAGATAGAGAAATATTTACTTGTATGAAGGTACAGATGTAGTTTCAACTACTGTCAAAATGAACAAAATGACCAAAAAGTTTCAAACGTTGCATATTGGCGTAATAAAGTACCATCCAAAAATTATAAAAAAGAAACGAAGTTTCTTTTTTCATAATTGTGTTTTGTGTGTGTTTTTATTTTTATTTTTTATATCCATTTCTTTTATTTTATTTTTATTTACTTACTCAATTTTATGTGATATGGGTCTGTGTACAATGTTTTTTTACCAACCGTGCCTGCAATAAACGTTTTTTTTTTTATAATTTTCAACTCACCACTGCTTTAACAGACTTATTTGATAACTCTCACGAGTGTTATTTTGCAACAAACCTTTTTCTGAAGCTAACTGTACCTAGTTGGTTTAGTTCATGTTTTATTTTTTTCAAATTTGTGTAAAAACGATAACATGATTATGACGGACGTAATTGTAACGGTGATCAGAGTTTTCAATATTTCACGGTAAAATCTATCTTATCATTATTTCCCTGTCCTTACGCTATTTACCACTAAATATTGATGGCGTAGTCAGAATACCAAACTCCATAGTTTGGAAAGTTACGCGTAAGTAAACATTCCTAAAACGACTATATTCATCCAAGTTCCCAAAGAGATATTGACTCGCTCGCTCTGAGCTCTACAGTTACATCATCTCAATCTCCGCTATATAACGGTAGCTGTTATCCGGAAATTGTTGCCTAAGCGGCTCTAATGCGGCTTGATGCCCCTATGTTACTTTTTACAGAGCTTTAGAAAGCTTTCTAGCTGATTTTAAAAAGGTATTTTGGAGTATGAATTCAATTCAGAGTTTTGTAGAAACGTTTTTAATTTCTTAGTGAGGTTTTTATGTCAGTTCCTATTACTTTATTTAGCTCTCTCTTACCTTATTTTATTTCCATTTCTCTTGTATGTTGGACCTGCATTTCAAGACGCCATTATCAAGATTGTGTAACTTTTAAAAGGTAATAAATATTCATGGACATTTCACACAACGCCCTCTAGTCCCAAACTAAGCAGAGCGTGTACTATGGGAACTAGATTGCTGATAGAATACTTAAGTATATTTATTTTTTTGTAAATACATTTTTATAAACTTCGTAACACCCAGACACAGAACAAACATCTATGTTTGCCACACAGAAATGTTTGCATATGCTTTTGCATAGTGGGCTCGTTGGGATTTTTTTTCCCATCGGCCCCACCAGTTTGCCACCCGGTGGGCTCGATGGGAATAACCCCTACCAACTGAGCTATGACGACTTATGGAAATGAAAATAATACTAAAAAGACAGACAAAACATAAAAGTCAGTTATTATTTGAAAGATAAGTATTTTAATTCTACACTCTTCTAAATTATTACTTCTTAAAATACCTATAAGCAAAAATTATCTAAGATGCCTGCTATCTAGTGTTGATTATTTACAATCGCTAGAGAATAATATTATCATGTATACGCATAGTATGAAAGCCAATGACTTTAAGTTTCCAGAAACTCTTGTATCCTGCATAATATTTTAATTTAAAACTGTATTTATAAGATTTGCATGGGTATTTGGGATGTTGGCTGGCGTCCACGCATTCAATCGCTGGAACAGCTACGTAAATTGGGATTCTGATAATACATTGTTCCGTGTCATGGCTATGGGAATAACAAAGTTGTGCAAGTGTGGGTGTTCTACTTTAAGCCTGTTTCCAGGGCGTTTCCTTATCTCTATGAAGTTATAGATACCTACGAAATTAGCATAACAATAGAAGGTACGAATCAGCTATAACCCCTATAATGACTGAACGACCCATTTTCGAGGATTTTTGTCCCTTCAATGTGGGTTTATTTATCCAAGAAAGAAACCAGAGAAATAAATCGATGATTTTTGCTATGCAGGTTGAGCGCACCCTTTCAAAATGAGTCGCAAAGTTGAATTTAAACTATGAGTTACAGGCAAAGGTTTTTTATATGTATGAACATCATTCGCTGCAAGAATTTGAAACGCTCGTGGCGTAGCTTGGCTCTAGCAGTCGTTACACCACGACGGAGGCCATAAAGCGGCCTAAAAACTCCTTCAACAGAGTTGGCCACTAACTCATGCTAGCTTGTTTGCTTTACAGGAGGTCAGTCGTGCTATCTTTGAGGTAGCAAAAAAATAGCTAAAAACGTTAGTCTTAGCATTTTTTCATCAAAAATCTCTTTAAAACAGCTAAATCATTCAATCCAGTCTAATCTTACACCAAACTAAATCCATTCGGTCGTTCCAACCATTTGAAAATAAGGCGGCTTCCAAAACTCACCCAAAGGTCGAAAGGCTGATATCAAAGCAGGAAACACAGCTGTCCGAGGCTATTCGCAAAAAATACGGCAATGGGTTCCGTAAAAGGTTTTCGATTGAGAAATATCAAGCAATATTCTTGTATTAACTTCATGGAGTTCATTCTAGAAACCTTTTCGTTCATCTACATTTTTTACGTAGGTAAACACAATTTTGGTAAATGTGTCTGGGTTGTAGGAAAATTCTATTTTCGGACCTTTGCACAGTACTATTATTTATTGTGTTATTACAGCCGTTGTGATGGAATACTTACTGAGTATTATAATTTATTACGAAGAACAGACGTAGTTCACGTCTAAAAGAATCTACTACCGTCACGTGATAAACAAAATAATATTCAAGTTTCATCACAATCGGTTCAACTGTAATGGACTAATTGATGCACAAATAGTTTATGCGTTTCCATACATTAATAGGTAAGATAATATTTTTTCTAAGAGTGCATAATACAATACGTTTTAATAGAAAGTAACATCTGAAATACATACTTTGCATGCCTCTTGGCAAAACAATGATAATTCCACAGAACATAAGAGATAATTCACATTATTCCCACCTTAAAATATTAAAGCATTCTCGAAACGAAACGAAATGCTAAGAGCATGCAAATGAGAGAAACGAAATTAATTATCACTTTGTTTGTAAAAAAATCAACAGAATTGAAACTAAGTGCCGGGATGTCAACGAGCCCCTACCCTGCTAAACAGCCATTTGTTAGAACGCATTTACACAGAAAACTGGCGTACACAAGCCTACTTCCATTTCCTACAAGTAACGGCAGATAATATTATAAACAAAGAAAATTACAACTAATACAGTATTTACAATATTCACAATATTTACAAAAATATTATATTATATCATATTGTGAGAACTTAAAAGTTTTAGTAAAAAAAAAAATCGCGGAAAGATTGACAAAGATATTAAGTATTGCAATTAGTGTTTCTCATTCAAAGAGTTACATTTGTGAATCTCAATTTTTTTTTATAAATTCAATGAATGTTTAGGAGGTAGGTATTGATGACCCAGCATGCCTTCAAAAAGCTTAGTTTATAAACCCATCTAAATATAGCCGTTGCTTATATCCTAGTAGAAAATTCTTGCTAGTTAATTCTTGATCACAATTATAGCAGACAAAATAATCAGCTTTCTGAATAAATGCAGCCGTACTCTCTAAATAAAAAATGTAATGTCGTTTTTAAAGATTATTTTCGCTTTAATTTAGCGCTTGTTCCTATTTGTCGTTGGAACATTTTAGCCCGTTTAGGCTTCTTCGTAATACCTGGGGCATGTTGGGGCTTAGGCAAAGCCGGGGTTATCTATAGTGTGTTCCTGTGGGATTTTTTATCTGTGATATATTTGTCAGATTTTCGTTATCCTATGAAAACATGCGTTAGTATAACACAAAATATTCTCGTTTCGAGCAGCGGTATAAAAAGTGCTTTTTTGGACTGAAACTGTTCGACACGTGACTAACCGTTTTGATAATGTCACTTCATGTCGTTCGTTGGTCACCTACTTTTTGATCAGATTTCTTCTAAGAGCTCGATCTCACTAGATACAATACAACAAAATAAATTAAATTAAAAAAAGTATTATTATACCTACTTGATCTCCTTGCTGTCTACCTAACAGTTATTAAAATCGATTTCTTCCAAAATAGCTCAGCCAAATCTTCAATCGAAAAACTTCAAAGCAAAACTGCCAGTAATTATATTTACGCTTGACTGAATTCCACGTAATACACAAAAAATGTACTTACATTTATTCGCTTAAATGAAACTCTGAATACCTACAAAAGCAAAGAATCCGAGGTACAAAGGTAATTTAGAAGCAGGTACAATCTGCGACAGAAGTTTATGAACAGTACCTCTATCACGAATAAATCTGACAGTCGCCGCGTTAACGTATTCGAGTTATATTGCGCGTCGATGCCAGCTCGCATGCCAACCGTTGTAGTGTCACCGCGCAGTGTATCTCGGATACGCTAGCGTTACGATACGTTTGCGATTGTCACATTTATTCGTGATCAAGGCACAGTTTTTGTTTGACTTCAGGAAGATTCTGGAATTTTAAACAGAAGCGATGTTCTAATAACGGTACATTTAAGACAGAACCGTCAAATGAAGTCCATAGTGTAGCTATATCACAAGGTTTTGCATCATCTCAGAAAAGTTCAGAATTAAAATTCTACACCGCAAATCTTTCTCTCGGAAATCGTAATCATATAATTTAACTAGCCGTTGCCCGCGGCGTTGCTCGCGTTCTACCCTTTAGAGTGTGACGTTTCCAAGTTCCTTTCTTAGTGCACCCCTACATTATATAAGGATACTACCATCCTAATTTCATACCTCTAGGACTTATAGTTTAGGCTATACGTTGATTCTCTGTCAGCTTCAAAAAAGTTTTATATAATTATATATTGATTATTTTAAAAAGTTTTTTTATTATTTCACTTATGAAATACTAGCAGTCACAACACGGACACCACTAAGACGTATAATATTCACTGTGAGGTATTTGCAAAGTGATCTATTAGTCACATATCATAGGCCTAAAATTGGTAGAAAAAAGTTGTAATGTTTGAACGTCAAAGTTGAGGCTTTAATCATTTCTTTTTGCAGACGACTGTACCCATAGAAAGTTTCACATCAAAGGCAGCATGTTTCAATTACGAAGATTGCATAATTAATTTTGTTTTCGACGGTGGAGCTTACCTAGGTAGGTTTAATACTAAAAGCAAATCACTATGACCTACTCAAATTTTAGTTTATCCTGTCCTTTGAGATTTAGAGAGAAATAGTGGCTTAATCCTAAGAGATAAACTATTAGAATCGATCGTGCTAACCTTCCGCCATTTTGAAACTTGTATCTTCCAATTTCAAATGTCTTCTATATTAACTTTAACGGTTGTAAAATCTGGTTTTTTTTTGTTAAAAAGTGCAAGTAGTTCGTTTACTTTCTGTATTGTGGATGTGGGTTTGATTCTTAGAAAGAACTTGGTGTTGAATACGATATTTCTCTGTATATACAGGGTGTTACCAGACCACTTCCGAAAACGAAAGGGGGAGCTACAGCACACCAAAACCCATCCAAAAAAAAATCAGTTATCCTGAAAAATAATTATAGCCGGAGAAAACAATGTTTAAAGATTTGTATTTATTTCGCCAGCCCGCAATGTACGCATTCACGTAGGTAAGGTCGAGGCGTAGTACTATTATTTATTCTGTGTCGTAAGTGCCTACTAACGTAGGTAGGTACTAACGTAGGTCGCTCGCACGTCGCGTACTTGAATGACCCGCGATGAACTCTCAGCTGTTCATGCTGTAGTAGACGTAATCTGCGTGCTGCGTGTACATTGCTGCTTTATTTATTTTATTTGTTTTTTTGCTTTTTTAAATGAGATAATTAGGTAGATATGTCTTATTATGTTGTACTGTGTGTATGTAACTAGAAAAAAAATTAAAAAGAGATAGTCAAGTCAATTTTTTTTTCGCGATTTTTTTCGCTTAATGTTTTCAGTATCATGGTCTGATTGGAACCTCCAAGTTTTCGGAAGTGGTCTGGTAACACCCTGTATATCTATGGGCAGTAGCAAAAAGAAATTCAGTAATTTTAAAATCTATAGTTCCTTCCCATTCCTGGTTTTGCTGTGTACAGGTTTTACCACAAAATAGATAATAGTATTTCAGTTTTACTAAACCTGACATAAATTCCGGAAAAAAGCTACATAAAGTATCCTAAACCGGGTAAGTAAGTTATTCTATCTCTCATACATCTTACGCGACACAAACGTAAAGGTACATCATACCTTTTTCATTTCGCTCAGAACGACGAGTGGTGATCTGATAAAATCATAGAAGAAAGAAAAAAATAAAGGAAACTGCCTTGATTCCGCGAACTATAAGTTTTTATGTTTTATCCGTACGTCACCTTTAGATATAAACATAAAAACGAATTACGTATGTTCGTCTTGGAACTTCTGAATATAGGTAAACAATACCACGAATTTGTATTCAAAGCTTTTAGGAGAGAGGGAGATAGAGAAGCCAAAGCAGGATACCCATCTAATATAAGCACCTACTTCTAAAAGATTGGTGGGTAATTTTGAAAGCTGAATATGTGGATTGCAACAAGGAAATAATGTGATGGTACAAACCAATCTTTTGCTAAGCTGTAATACTGCCTGCCTTCCGTGCTGTGAGTCGTGGGTTCGATGCTCACCCAAACCAAACTGGTTCTGCGTCTTGATGTTGCCATGTATTATACTTAGGTATGTATTTTCAAAAAATTTATATAAGTATTCTATCAGCAACCTAGCTCCAATTGTACAAGCTTTACTTAGTTTGGGACTAGAGGGCGATGTGTGAAATGTCCATGAATATTTATTTATTTATTTAAAGATCTGCGAAGTCATCAAAAAAGTAAATCTTCTTCTTCTTCCTGCCCTTATCCCACTAGGTGGGGTCGGCACAACATGTCTTTTTCTTCCATTCTCCCCTATCATCCGTCATCTCAGTGTTCACTCCTCTCCTATGCATATCATCTCTTACACAATCCATCCATCTTTTCTTGGGCCTACCTCTTCCTCTATATCCATCCACATTCATACTTAGCACTCTCCTCGTTACATGACTCTCTTCCCTCCGCATAACATGCCCATACCACGCTTGTCCTTCTCCATCAAAAAAGTAAATAATCCGCTTAATAAGTTTATCCTATGAACATTTACTTATGGAACTGAAAAAAGCAGTCATTATAATTCACCAATCATAAAGAGTCCACTCAATCTCACCTTAATAACGCAAAAACGAGCTGCGAAACATAATACATCAAAGAAGCTTTTTAGGCTAGAACAGATAAAGCACGTAGGCGGAGGCCTCGAAACACGCATTTTCTCCTGTCAATTTTACATAATTTATTACACAAAGCATGACTGAACAAGTCTGCTATCTTTAAAAGCGCTTACAACGCCCAGTTTTTCGACCCGAGAACAACACTTAATTCGAACGCATTACCTAAACAAAGGATTTCCAGATTTGAATGCGTGGTGAGACTTCGCGCTCGCCGCCCGCCTGGAGTTATATAAACTTCAAAAATAGAATTTCGACGTCGCAGTTGGGTTTATGACTTGCCTCGTAAACGGGGTGGGGGTGGCTAAGGAACACAGCATATTTTCACCTTTACCACCCTTTACCTAGACAAGGATTCCGTCATGCCTGAGCGATGGCAAAATTACGTTGAACATTGATAACAGCGGTTTTCATTCGAACCCTGTATATGCCTAAATCTATTCCAATTTTGTCAAAACAAAACACAATCGCCGAGTAAAGTCGGATATAAACGAGTATGTCGTCTTTAAAAATAATACGGACTTCTTTACTTTCAAAATAAAATCTTGTGACTAGTTTTCATTCCACTTATAATCTATACTTTCTTGGAAAATACTCACGTATTTTACCTACCTCCCACAAACTTCCAACATTTATAATTATCAGAGGTCAAAATATAAGTTTAGTAAGATTTTCCCGCAGCTCGGTACTAAATCAAAAGATTTACGGGCTTATGTGACCATTTTATATTTTTTTACAGTTTCCGCGATTTTTCAAACTTCCAGTGATTTTTTTTTAATTATTTGGTTTTTAGGGAACAGGTTTGAATTACCTATATTTTTATATTTTGACTGAAAACATAAAACGAGAGTGAATTACGCTAATTAAGAACAATAATAACAAACTAAAGTTCAAAACTAAACACTTTTTTTTAGTTTTGAACTTTATTTTTAGAGAAACTTTTTTTTAAGTCAGTTATAAAAATTCTGTACCCGAGCTACTACATTTTGAATTATTACACTGGAATTTTGTGTATCCACTCTCGATCCCGCTGGGAGCTTCTAAATCCCAAAAACTTGTTACGAAAACTACAACTCAAAAATGCTTGAATATCGCTCGGAAAATATTAAACATTCTATCTAAAGTGTTGTGTATATTCAAAGTTATTTTTACAATATTCCAAGCAAGTGTTGTCAAACGTCATACTTATTCATTCTCGGAAAATACCAAAGCTATTTAGCACGCTCTAGAATGGATACTCAATAATTTATAAGTTTCAAAACTAGAAAAACCGACTTCAATTTGATACGCCTTCATCATCAAATGATGATGATGCTGATGGTAGTTCATTGGGACTCAGTAAAACTTAAAAGTAATCCGTTTACCTATCAAATTCTGTGAAGATCGGATAAGCGGTTCAAAAGATCTCGATGAACAAATATACAAACATATACAAAGCATTTTTGCCCAAGTTGTCACTAAGATAAATAAATACAGCTTTCTTCGCTTCCTAAAAAGATGTTACTGTGACATCACGGCCATCATAAATCAGTGACAACTTTTAAAGAAACTACTTCAGAGTTTCTAATCAAAACTTTCGTAGAACGTAGCACTTTTCACTTATGCCGTGAACGACGAAAACAAGATTCATAATTAGTAATAGCTAGTTAGTTAGTTCGCGTAATATAATTATGCAAACGATACCGGTAATATAACACAAAAAAACTAATTTATTTTGAAAAGAAAATAAAAAGTTGGTGAATGACATGACTGATAAGTTTGACGACGTTGTGTGTCTGTTTCTCTGTGGCCTCATAGCTCTAAAATTAGATCTTCAATTTCTTCTTCTTCTTTTATTTATGTCAGAGACTTTCAGCATTGTCCGTTTTTTAAATTTGAATAAATAACTTGCTCTAACTAAACTTCTTTATTGAAACGTTTCATTTAAATGCCCGATAAAGATGTCAAACCTCAAAATATGTGCATTAAAATACATTCTTTTGCGAATGCTATACCAATTTCAGATAGACGGCTCTTAGTCTGGCACATTTTTTTACCTTGAACGCAATCAATAGTAAGTGAAAAAAAACACAGTCGTCTGCCATATGAAAAAAAACACAATTTTTCCGAATCAACGAATATATTCCGTTTAGACTTGTACAAGTACTCGGGTTAGCTCGGGACTAGAGTCTAGACAGCGCTGTAAGAAAACGTGTACATACGCTTGTAAAACCAGCATAACTCACATTAATCACTATTTATACTTTAAGTTGTCCAAAAAGATTTATTTTTCTCTTACCTTGAAAAAAAACTTTAATTATTTAAAAAAAATACACTCGATTGACAGAACTGAAATATTTAAGTTCAAATTTTAATTTTAAAGTAAACAGCGTTTGAAATCAACGTTTCCAAGGAGACGTGCGTCTAAAGTAACTTTTTGACTGTGGTTTTGTTTTGGCACTGTCTCCATCGGCCCCAGGGTTTTTGCAAGTACATATTTTCAAAGTTTTCGTTCCAATTTCAAAACTTCCCAAACTGTTGCTGGCTAACATGTCATGCCAAAGGACGAAACCTGTACAGCAATAGCTATTTAAGCTTAAATTGAAATCCTTCACCGATTAAACTATTATAGACACGTATTTCAAATTTAGAATTAATTTAATACGTCACAAGCACGAATGAGTTTGTATAACGGAATATGAGGACAAAAAAGGTATAACAGGGTCTGAGGCATGTTTTTGCCAGTTATTCTTATTTGACCGCCAAACTACAAAACCGATTTCGATATTTTTTTTATGGGACTAATCTGACAGAGACGTATTTATAACCGACTTCAAAAAAAGAGGAGGTTCTCAAATTCAGTTGTATTTTTTTTAAGTCAGTTAAATACGTCTCCGTGCTACGTTACGGTCGGTTATCGGTATCGTGTAGGGGTCGACATCGGGAAGTGTTCATACCCGTTAAACGTACCTAATCTAAGTAATAAGGTTCCACATCACCCTCTCAGTACCAACCCTAACACTTGCCAAAACATTATGACCACTTTTATCCAAGTTCCGGTCAGTTTTCGTAACAAAAACCTGGAAGTTAAACACAATCGTGAACAGTAAAACGTTACTGAAATGAAAGTTTTTGCTAAAACTCTTTTGGTTATTTTCCTGGAGAGAAAAAAACTCAATAAAATACAGTTCTCATTTTAAAAGGGAAAAACTAAAAAAACGCTCAATTACATTAGCTTGGCCGTTCCTATTACACGAAATGCGAAACAGAATGTGGTTGTGTAGGGTTGGCTGGTGTCCGGCTTTACATGTAAGTAAAAGATGGAGAAAAACAAGCATTATCTACCTAGATACAAGATACGTTTATTTGCATAATAAGTGTTTACAAAATTGGTCTTCTCTTAAGGTATTAGGCACTTTTAAACTTATTTACCCATTTCGGGTATCGCAAAAATGTTTTATAAATTGGTTACTAGGTACTATAGGATACTACACATACTACTACCTATTTATCGAAAAATTCTGTAACCTGTAATTCTGTAAAAACCTAAGTGGAAGTAAGTATGCTGCAGCTTTATGCTTTTTCCGGATTGAAACATAGGCTATATTTTATTGAAATCAAAGACGTGGATTCTTAGATACAGCTTGAACTCTCTAAGCCAAAAGCAGCCATTTGCTACGAAGTTCGTCGTAAGCTGGTTGACAAATATTTTGGTGGAAAGTTTCGCACACGTACAAAGTCGCGGGTATCAGCTAGTAACAATTAATAATATCCTTTTCTATAATATTTTTTATCCGACTTTTGTTCGACAGGCCTAGTGGCAGAGAATAGCGCGAAAGGGGCTCCGTTATTTGCGTTATTCAAATGTGTTATTTTTCGTAGGTTAATTTGCGCTTTGAAGAGTTGAATGTTTCGTTGGAAATATGTTATTGATGTGTTTTGGACTAAACTGAGGCAATCAGTACAACTGGGTTGGAATTGAGTTTTTTTTTATGAGCTATAGCTAAGCATTTGGCTGCCAGCACACCTGATGTTAAGTGTAGCTGCAGCCTAAGGTGGAGCACGCTTAGCTATAATCCACCTATTCACTCTTTTCTTCAAAATTCCTAGGTTATATCTTTCAGGAAATACTGATGATGGCAGAGAGTTCCACTCCTTGGCAGTGAACTTTTTTTTATGTGAGACCATTTTTTTTTACAAATTATTTCTCGTATTGAACGTGTCAAGTAGTTATACTAACTCTTATCGAATCTAGGGAACGTCGTAGCAACACTGCTACGCGCGTAGCTTCTCTCTACGTTCGTAGTATTACTGCTCTACGCTTGAAGCATACAATTTGTATTGCGCTTGGATATCGCGTATGAATATCTTGGTATGTTTCTTCCGTGGTCCTATTATTTTGTCCTATTCCCCCCTACACCTTAGCATGCTACGACATAGCCGGATTTAAAAAAAAACTGAAATCTCACGGAATAGGACTTTTTAAATATCTATTCTGTGATTTTAGTTGGTTTTTAAGTCCTATTTTTACATTCAACTAAAACTTCCGGCGATAACTGTGGCTATTTCTCAACTCAAAAACATTTAACAATAAGAGTACAAACTTGTACTACCAATCCAGCTTTAAACTCCATTATACCACCTTCCAATTCATTTCTAATTTAACCAACACGCAACCATAAACAGGTTTCCTCATACGTTCCTTCATAATTGTATGAAAACAACATCTCGCTGTTAAAATTATTAAACAAAACTCTTCAGTAGCTATTAAGTTCATCACGCAACATACCTATTTCGTTGGTCAGGGCTGGGTCAAGACGCGCCAGCATAACTTGAACCACCTTTGAACTGGTATACTTTGAACCTTGTCTCATTTTATACTGGTGGTGGCTGGTAAATTTGATAGGGAACAGAGGAAAGTATGTTTTATTACGACGGCATAAAGGTTAGGGTTAAATGGAAATGGGTTTTATAATGTATGAAATTATTGGGCCTACGGGCGCTCGTCAAATGTTGCTAATTAATTTTAATGTGGATCGAATTTTGTGTTGAAATGGAGAATATAATTCACAGGCGTCACAGCTCAGTCGGTACTTGTCGGTAAGATTTGCTGTACTTGTTTAGTACCTACCTACAAAAACTCCATAAAATTAGTCTAATCCATTTGAGTCTTGTTCAAAAAAATAATTAGGAAAAAAAAGTTTAGTTGTATAAAAGTTAAAAAAATTCAACTTATTTAAAACACAAAAACGTAAAAGTGCTTTAAGAAGGATTACACTCTCTTGACTTGAAACATTGGCAGGCACAAAATGCTTATAATATTAAGCCCACTTAATTGTACATTGAGTTATTTTGTGCAATGAATAAGTTGACATAAAAAAAACAAATTAATATAATTTTATAGCTTCAAACTCTTTTCTCGCTCGCACCATTTGCAAATCCCGTAAACTCCTTGTCCTTACTTTATTTAAGTGAAATCCGTAGACTTCCCCTTTGTAAATAGAGCCTTTTCTTCGAGCCTTCGTATCTGTGGAGGCAAAAACCATTCGGAAAGCAAACTCACGGCAACCAGACAAGCATAAAACAATGTTACTCGTACAAAACATAATTCATTCTTATTTTAAAACAAAAGCCCGGTTCACACCAGCCGCGTCAAAGAGGTTTTATTTAAATCTTTGCACAGGGGTGCACTAAGAAGGCTCCAAATATAATTACCACTGTGTTTTTTGGTGTAAGTTATTGCATTTAATCAAATTAGGATGATTTATTAGCGTCAGAGGCTTTTTAATACCCAGCGCTTATGCCAGGGGAAAAGTTAGGTATATCAAAATATTTGTATACGAAATACAAAATTCTGAAAACAAGATATTTCTAACACAAATTGGCGGGAGTTCCAAAACACACAACGCTTACTAATCATGTGCGTAACGCTGTAAAAAAACTAAGTAAAACGTTGCTTTTCACTTCTAGCTCCGTCCCTGTCTAGACCTAGAAATCTAGGTCCTACTTCCTAGAACGGCTGAGTGTTGCCAGACACGCAATTGACCCATCAGGCATAGCCTTTATATTATCTGTTCCTCTGTGTATTTTAGTTTTTTTTTACTTTTTTACAATCGCGCTAGTGTACAAACGAGGAAACCAAAAAGTTTTAAAATAATCAACTATTAGGAAAATAACAGTTTCTACAATTTGACAAGCAGAAAATAGTTATTTGTTATACAAAAGTGCAAAGTTGCTTTTTAACCGCGTGTTCAATTTTGATGACCGAGCAATCGAAGGATTCTAAAATTGAATCACGAGCGCAGCGAGTGATTCAAAATTAGAATCCTGAGCGTTAGCGAGGGAATCAAAAGAGCACGAGGTGAAAAATCTTTGCACTCGAGTGCAACACGTAACTTTTCATTCCACCTCAGCGAGGAAATGACTAATTTGCGCATTATTAACAGTTTCAGTCAATTCTGTTGGCGTCAAACAAACTTCCTCGTCGCTAGAATCACTCATTTTAGTTTTTTCACTTGTTTTCAAGTTTCTTGTTTTTAATATAAGGTTTAACAATGACGTGAAAAAATGCCGCGTAAAGAACCGCGTACAAAGCAAATTGAAAAAAGAACACCAAGAAGGTTCCGAGTCTGAGTTTTTAACAAATTAAAAAAAAGTTGTATGATATATTCGGCACCATAGAGGTAGCAGTAAATAGGTTTAATGTTTTTTTTAATTCACAAACTTAGTGCACACGATGTTCTAAATTCAATTTACTTTATCCTCTAGAGAATAAAAACGGCTTTTCCACTCAGATATTGAAGATTAAAAATACTCTTTCCGAGATGGTGGGATGAAAAATAATTTGCTCTAGTTATTTTCTTTATAGTTGTACAATTTTGTACCTCCCATCCAGTTCAACTTCGTTTGTTTTAAACTTCACAACTATTAAAACAAGGCAAAGAAAGACTCTCTTTATGTGATTAAAGGAAACAAAAGAATGAGATGCTGAGTTTGGAAACTACATCACAAAGTGCCTCGATGCGGGACCGACCGATAATACTCTTCGAATACTCCATATAAGATACTACGACGGTTAAAGGGCTTTATTGACCAGCGCCTAAATTTCTTCAGTCCATTGTCCGGAAACCCATTTACATAACGTCTTTAGTTGCTATAAACCTTAATCTTACTGGATCTGTAATCGTCCGCTTTCTTAAATTCTTTAGTATCTATATCTTTCATAAATTCACACAGAAAATAATATAGACGTACAAGTTGAAACTAAAGATATTATGTACAAAGGAGAGCTTAGTAAAACTAGGGTATTAAACAAATATAGCAAAAGTTTGTGGGTTAAATAAATAAATAAATATTCACGGACACTTAACACAACGCCTTCTAGTCCCAAACTAAGCAAAGCTTGTACGATGGAAACTAGATGGCTGATGGATCGTCGATGTCCATGTAGTTTTGAGTTCTATATTGTACTTTTTTACCTAAACCTAAAAACAACGTTCTTGTATACGCACCTACCTTTAATTTTCCACATCATACTATCACCAAAGGTCACGAGTAAAACTATTTACGGGTAACGCTCGTTCGTGTAATAACTCTTTTGAAACTGACTGACAATCAACGCACAGCCTAAACTATAACTTCTATAGGTATTAAATTTGGAGGGTAGTATTCTTATATTACTATAGTGTAGGGGTGCACAAAGAAAGGAATTTAGAAAAGTCACACTCTAAAGGGTCTAGAATGCGAGCAACGCCGCGGGCGACGGCTAGTTACAAATAAAAAAAATACCATTTTCACCCTGCCAGTGATAAAAATAACCAACGTAGACTAAAATCAATAGCTTCTCTAAAATAGTTGTGAAAATGGCGATGCAGTTTACAAATTCTGAGGTTGTTCTACTTCGGCGGGATTCACTTTCAATTTGCTGAGATATCGCCAAATATGAATATTTTGCATACACTACGAACAGACCGGAAGAATTTTTATGTATCTATTTTATTTTAAAAAACTTGAGAATTTGTGTTAAAAATAGAAATATGTATTCCGAAGCTTCTTTTTATGCCTATTTCTTGCCGAATTATTGTTTATTCACTCAAGGCCTATTTTCAATTAGAATTACAATGCCTGTTTTTAAACTTTTAAAATTTATTTAGAAGTAAGAAATAAAAAGATATTTTAAAAAGAAATAAGTTTGTAGATACTCAAGAGTGATAACAGCGAAAGGTCTTTTAAGATTGAACAGGTGAACATACATACATACCGGTCAATATCATATACTCCTTTTTTTGCTTCCCCATAGTCAGTTAAAAAAATAATTATACTAAGAATCTATACTAATTATATCACAGACTTGGAGGTGGTCACTGTGTGACAAAACCCCATATTATAATAAATAAAGATTTAAAAAAAAATATCACTGACTTAGGTACAGTAAAACAATTTGCGCTTGCAGATCTATCCACCATGTCCCAAGAATCCTCCTTAGTTACAAGGGCATTAAAAGAGATATGCCTATCAAGGAGGTTCTCGGCACGAAAGATTACTAAGCACATCAAATCAAAACAGCGGTGCACGATCACCCAACGCCATCTGTGCAAGAAGTTCAAAGGTAACCATTTTTTCATCTCAGATATTACAGTCTGAGTTTATTATGGTTCTGTCTGGCACTGAATCCTCTCAGCACTTTGCTGAAGGATTCAGGGCTAGCCGGCTTCGTAGAGAGTAAGTATTATTTTTATGCTGAATTTTTAATTCAAATTTAAACAACTTTGTTTTATTTTTTATCTTATTTTATTAAATTCTAATTTTTTTTAATTCTTATGTTTAGAACTAGGTTATCAGTCATCTGCTGTACATGGACAATCTCAAGCTGTTTGCAACAAAACAACCCGACTTTATTGAGCTGCTTAAAACCACACAGGTATTTAGCAGCGCCATCAAGATGGAGTTTAGTGTACGGTGATGGTCAACTACGAATGGATATTTTTAAAATAAAAAATCTAGCGCCTCTGTGAAAAGCATTTCAATTTCTTATAGGTAAAGGATTTTTTTGGTTACAACTATGAATGGATGATCATTACATACGCTCAAAGGACAATAAAATATAAATCTATAAATCGTTTGCAACGGTTTGTAGATAGCTCAACTGTTTCATATGTATTTTGTAAATTTGTAAATACTGTACTAGTTGTAATTTTGTTTGTGAATAAACACTTTAGAACGTTAACTTAGCTTTAGAAGACCAATATGAATATACCCATAAAATATAAAATAATAATATACTACCTAACAATCTGGATATCTTAATTAAGATCGTAGGTACAAACAAAGTCCGTTATCGTACTGAAATACGTTGTATAAATGTATTCAAATTACTCACAAATATAAGCGCTGACGTAAATAGAACGCTATCTGTTAATGCATCCACAAAATAACGATTAAAGAGATACCCACAGATAACAAAACAACCGGCGTGGTTAACGTTGAATACTTTTTAATTTTATTTTTTTACTAAGAGTAGGTAAGTTTGCATACTTTTTGACATTCTATATTCAAAAGCAGTTAAACTCGACTAGATAATAGAACATTGATAAAATGATAAACTTGAGCAAGCAGTTAGATTTAGCTCGTGAATTTTTGAATTTTTCAAACGTTTTCAACCATTTCGTCAATACAGATCTTGTAACATTTACATGCTAGCCAGCTAGCTAAGTCAAAGATGAGCAAAATGACTCGCTCGGGTTTCGATAACGTTAGAAACAGATGCTAGGCCACGTCCCACACCGAAGGAATATTAATCCATTCGCGTCGGCCGTCGAACTCAGGAAAAGTTTGAGTTCGACTAAGGAGTTTCGGTGTTTGGGTCGGATAATTAAAATATGGATATTGTATTAGCCTTATTCATAAGCTTTGGGAACAAAGGCCGGATTAATATGGATGATAAAATTACTTGTTTGTTCATCGGAGGTTCTGATTTCAGCGAAGTTTTAATTAGGAAATAATGTTGTAGAAGTCACTCGTAAATCTTTCATGAGAGGAATCAGAAGGAAATATGCAAGAGCTCACACATAGCGGTAGATATGATAAGCTCACACATAGCGGTAGAACCCGTCGCGTCGTCGGCATGATATTCCAAAGATTTCAGCGGTTTGTAATCTAATTAAACCGAGTCTGACGGACATAACTCGGCTTTATTTATAAAAGCAACGTTTCCGCTCCCATCAAAAGGCTGTACTATGAATTTATTCATCGCAAGTTCAGAACAGGTTGCGCCGTGCCACGAATATCTTAAACCATCCACTATAATAACCTGCCAGCCAGAAAGCAGCCTCGCAACTTATTCCAGCTTATCACATCGGATTCTGTGAAATTCTCATTCGATGGATCAAATCACTTACCGATCGTAGTTCCTGTTGGTATGGAATCACGTGATTATCCCGTCCGCCATTACAATCCACGTGAGAGTGAGGTGTTGTAAACAAATAGCATGAGGTTGTGATGTGGCGCGCGTCCCAGGCGCGTCGCGAGCAGACACTGGCTGGTTCGTCCGGAGCGTGCAGAGGCGCGTGCGCGGCTCGGTCGATCCGACACTCGGTCACTGGGCCGGTGAGGCTCTGCCCAACGCCGGCAGCCACCCACCCTCGCGAAAACAAACCTTTGTCTTCTCAGACGGCGAGGCGCCGCTCCAACATACCTCCTGTTTTACACCTGTAGATTTAATTACGCCTGAGATGACTCTAAACCCTACCCTTCATCACATATACCTGATAGAAACATCCTCCAGCCCGTACCTTGTCCTCACTTTCTCAGTCAAACAACATAACATTCAACCGGCAGAGTTGACTCTATACGTTTTACTTTCAGCCTTAGTCATAAGCACCAAAGAGAAAGATCATCAGCGAAGAATCTGACTAAAGAATTGTACATTATTATTGTTCAATCGTTCAGATGCCACTGTTTCTGGCTAGATGCCCTGAGGACTCCAGGTTCAGAGAGCAGTGCTGCCTACCCTACCAAAGCGGCAAAGACTGCTAAAGTCAAAGGTCTTCAGCGTCTTTGGTTGAACAAGTTAAATCACTTCTACCTGTAGATTTTTCCAGAAGTTAGTAACATTTGAATGCGGACATTTTTACCGAGACTGAACTCACATTCCAAAAGTTTGAATGAGTTTAGTGGCCATTCCATTTTTTATGCAATTGATAGTAATATGAAGCAGAATATGCAATAACACGTTGTAGAATATGAAAACTAAGTTTTATGTTTTCATGTATTTTTATAACAGAAAAATGGTGTAGCAAATAAAAAGTAAAATTATGTCATTTTGCGTTTAGTTGTTTGCTTATAATTTGATCTGGTTTAAGAGTCTGACCACGCTAAGTTTCAGGACTTGAAATTCTATAGTTGGAAGCACCGTGTGTATAGTGTTAACGATGGGTTTTCCTCAGCGAGCCCACCGGCCGGCCCACCAGTGGGCCATTTGACTACTTAACGAACACATCTAACGATGATACCTTTTGGAGCTACCCATTTATTGTATTGCAGATTTAGCGTAGTCATACTCTAGCTGCAAAGAAAGCTCTTCAAATAATGTTATTCGTATTAATTCTTATTTCAATTTATTTGCCCAATTGACTGGTCCAAACAAGTCTGAAGCAAAATCAATTTAGATGATTGGCGTGATAAGATATGATGAGTCAAGTTTGTTCAACCGAAACTCTTCGATATCTGTCGTTTAACAATTTTGATTATCTATGGGGAAATTCAAAATAATAAAATCAAGGGTGCAGAGCACATGGCGACCAAGTCGCGGCGGCCAGCTCGGCGGCGAACATCTTCGTTTTCACTTTGACAAATGTCGATCTCTGCGGCCGGGCGATTCAAGCGCCGTCAGAACTGTCCAGCTGGTCGCTGAGCTGACTGCGACTTGGTCTCCGTAGTGCGTTCGCAGCCCAAAGCAAAAACTTTAGGCTGCAATTCACAAAGTCAACATTTTTTTATGCAAAACTCTCTTACTAGCCAATGCAAAATTTGAGATATTTTGTTGCGTATTAGATGTTAGTGAAGAATGCCAAGACGTAATGGCTCCCAAACCATAAGTAGGTACAGTTCGTAACCTATTAGAAATAGTATGAGTACTACCTACTTTATATCTAAGTACCGCGCAAACAAAGCTACACTCAGAATTCAGATATACATTTGGTAATAATACCTATCTACGGACAATAGCTACGCCGGTGCTACGAAGCGTAGAGGGCAGCTACGAGATGCCGTATAAAAGGAATATTAAAAATTTCACACTTTTCAAAAATAAATACCAGTTTATAGAAATGATAGAAGATCTTCGATACAAGTATCTTGAAATTCTCTAATCGTTATACTAAAATAGGAAGCGTTTTTAGGTCATATTTCGTATTAGAGTAATAAATAGTACCTACCTAAAATACCAAAATAAATCTAACCGAGTCAATACATATCTAACAATCGTTTCTATTTTATATTTTTCCGTGAAATTATATATTAAATTTTCTTCCTAAAGAAAGTTAGCATCATTACTTCATAATCTATACAGGACAGTAAATGTTACTATGAAACATGATGTCTAAAATTAATAAAATTTATTGTTTTCATAGCCTCTAATTTATTTTAGTAGGTGTTCTCCAAATGATGTACCTATTAGAAAGATGGATCTTGACTAGGCAAAACTAAACCTCAACTACGTGCGAGCCAAGGAGTGGAACTCTCTGCCATCTTCAGTATTTCCTGAAAGATACAACCTGGGAATTTTCAAGAAAAGAGTGAATAGGTGGATTATAGCCAAGCGTGCTCCACCCTAGGCTGCAGCTACACTTACCACCAGGTGTGCTGGCAGCCAATAGCTATAGCTCATAAAAAAAAAAAAAAAAAAACTTTCAAAATGTATCTATGTATGTACCATCAGGTATAACGTATACACTAAGGTGGCTGTTCGAGTTGAGCTGAGCAAAGCGAAACAGGGAGACGTTAACTAGATATCGTCGATATAATCTAGTTCAAACATCAAATCCTGTAGTTACGTTAATGAAATTCTGAATTTCAAACAGCTGAGTAAGCTAGGAACAAGCGATCAACGGGCAACGACCTCAGCTCGTTATGTCCTGTGCTATTGGTATGAGTATACTTAAGTAAGTAATTTACTATCCAATAATGATGTAAAATAACGGAATTTAATCTCTAAATATTTATTTATTTATTTATTTATTTTAGGAAAACTTACAGCTCTTAAAAATATAGTAGACAAGCATTTAGAAACATAAGGCTAATAACAAGTTTTCACTGATAGAAACATATTAGAGATAAGAGCACTTAGGAAAAACTACAAACTAACCTATTTGACACTAGCTAAATTGGTAAATTAGGTACCTACTAACATTTAAAGACAGTATAACTATGCAAAGTAAACATTAGCTTGCAATAGTGACTACACGATCAGATTAATCAAAGAATTCAGAGCTCAACAAACATGACTAAATTTGCTGCTAGAGAACTCTTTTTAGGTTTAAGCTCACCTTTGTACATGACCTATCTTTAAGTTCCCATAAGTCATTACTTTTGTGTACAATTATAGAAAGAATAAAATTTTACCGGCTCACACCAAGCTGACACACAAAACTATAAACTGTTTTTTCTCGGTAAAAAATATTCTAGAAATCAATAATGCATCATCATCATCAATATCATCAATTTATATAAAACTCTTTTGAAGCTGACATAGAATCAACGCACAGCCTAAACTATAAGTCCTAGAGGTATGAAACTTGGAGGGTAGTATCCTTATATAGTGTAGGGGTGCACTAAGAAAGGAATTTTGAAACGTCACACTCTAAAGGGTAGAACGCGAGCAACGCCGCGGGCGACGGCTAGTACTATATAAGGCCCGTATCCCGATTTATTGCTAAAGCACTGATCCGGACTCAAGCATAGATTTTTATAATTATGGAAATAATGTACTCAAATGTATGCTTGAGTAACAATAAATGAATTATATGTTAATGAATTAATGTTTGTTCTCCCCACCGAGAACAAACATTTGTGTGTTGTAAACATAGATGTTTGTTCTGTGTCTGGGTGTTTCTATGTATTATAAGTATGTATTTACAAAAAAAAATAAAAAATGTATGTATTCTATCAGCCATCTAGTTTCCATCGTACAAGGTTTGCTTAGTTTGGGACTAGAAGGCGTTGTGTTAAGTGTCCGTGAATATTTATATTTATTATATTATTATTAATTTCTGTATCGGCATACGGACCTTAAACCCAGTTATTTTTACTTTTTAGTTTCGACTCACAAGAGAAATGCGGCATTTTAGCAATGTTTACAAAAACTGCAATCTCATAATCTACAAACTCGTTCCTCCAGAAAAATCTATTAGAGTGCCTAATGACGTAACAAGATTGAATCTAAAGAATAAAAATGTAGTTTTTCCAGAGCAAATCAACTTCCCTGATCCAGCGGAAACCATTTCAAGATGAATATAGACAAAAAACTTACAAGAAATCTCGAAGAAATAAGATTGAGCGAGCCCAAATTAAATGAAGGGTTTCGTATACATAATTTATAAGACGAGAAGGAAAATATTCACGATTTTTTTTTCTTATTTATTAGTGAACATATTTACGAGATGTTTAATTGTTTTTATTACTTATCTGTCCTTCAGTAGTTGAAAAATAAACTAGAAGAACTTTTGCACTATAATTGAATCCTAGCTTAGTTATTGACATTGACTAAGGTAGCCATTTTATAGGTAGGACAAATACTATTGCCTAGTTTGGTTATTAAACTCTGTTGGTGTTCTGTGAACTGTCTGAAAGAGTACCAGTCTTGAAATTGGTCTTTGAAGAGCGAAATAAGAGGAATAGGAGAAAGTTTTAGTCAAGTACATTATACTATATCGTCGACCACATCATCGCTTAACATTAGGTGAGATTGTTGTCAAACGGTTACCTATATTGTATAAAAAAAAAATATAAAAAAAGTTAAAAATTTGGGTATTATATATACATATTTTGATTACCCTTGAAGAGAACCCTAAAAATAATATGCAACTCGACATTCCATCATGTTGCAATCTCCACAATAATGGGATCTGTTTTAATCTTCGGTCCGCGGCCGCTGACGTCGCCGTCTGGAGAGCCCAGCTAGTGATGGGATCGAACATCGATACTTAACATTTAAAGCTTGTTGTAACAAGTTTGGGAGTTCGATGAATGAAGAAGGCGCAAAATTGTTCTTGTAAAATAATCAATTGAGAGGTACCTATTTATTTTTGTAGAGCTCTAATTATAATGGTATAGAAAAGAGACACGAATTAAATGAACTCTCGATATAATAGCTTAAGTTTTATTTTATTGATTGGAAGAAACACCATGTGGATATCCATCATGTCCAATCAATAAGTAGATCAATATTAAACAAATATTGATTTCTTGCAATAGCACTGGTAGGGATTTCTGTAATATACCAAATTATCGACACTATCCCAGCACTAGATATGCCTATCTAAATAAAAAGTCGATAACGCAGCCAGAATCGATGATGGAACACCTTTAGTCGTGCTTTTGACTGAATTATTTGCATTAACGTCTTCACCAAACTTCTGCCATGGTTCAGTGGATAAGTAAACAATGCCAACTTTATCTATTCAGTCGAGAGGAGTGACATCATCAAAACTTTGTGAAACAAAAGATAGTAACTAACGGCGAAGTGGAATGAGATGGCATCATTGTGTCCTCTTTGGTCAACAGAAGGTATGTTTGTGGCTCAGGGTGCTTGGTTTTTGTAATGAATTAGGGGACGAAGTTTTTGTATTTTCTTTTGTTTTTAAGAAATGTCAGATATAAGGGATATAAGGGAATAGATCATAGTCACGAGCATAGAGCATAGAGTAACTTTTACATAGGTCCGACAAACCCGCAGCATGTACACTATGTAATTAAATATATCACAAGATTACTAGAGACATCAAATCTTTTAGAGTTTCCTGTGTATTTAATCCAGGATCTTAGACAACTACCCGCTTGTTAATTTTTATTTAAAAATAAACTGTATACTTAGCTAGGATATAGAATATAGTGTTATTTGTTTTGATACAATCTGAATTGTGAATGAATAACAAATAATTTTTTTTTAAATAATAATGAATTAGAAAACAATCGTTCAATGAATTCATTCAACAAAATCACTTCTAGATTTACTAGGTTTACCTTAGTTGGCCCTGAAAAAAGCTTATACAATACATAGGTAGGTACGCACCTACCTACCTATAATATTTACTAATTTAAGTTTTGTTTTTTATTTAATTGTAATTCCTAGGTTAAGGTGTGCAATAAAGTATTTTCTATCTATCTATCTAATATTTACGTGGGTACCTAAAACACCTTGGTACCGGTCTTTGTACTTAGGTAGGTAGGTACAACACAATAGTTTTTTCACCATCGGTCACCATCATTCATGTAACCTACTGATTAAACTTAGGTGGTATAGAAATAACTAGCAATGACTCTTGGAAATGCCGTCGCTAAAAGCAAATAAAATCTAACCTAACCTGTAGGTATTTATTTTATGAAAAAGAACACCCAACACGTATATTCAAATTAATCTAGGTACATTCAATCTAAAGTCATTATGCTTCAGAATATTGAAACATCGAGACGAATACCAAAACATAAGATTAGATAAGAAAATTAATTATTGCACTTCTAAAAAAAAAAAAAGGTACAGAGGCGATTCATGTAATTACATTCATATGTAATTTCGATGAAATCTCACCGCAAGTACCTACTGTGACAATTTAGGGTAATGTAGGTAACTTTAGCACAGTCATAATATTTTATTTTAAATTAGAAAGTTCAAAAAATAACCATAGTTTTGATAGTTTATAATAACCATAATTATTGTAAATAATGACCTATGTAAAGAGAAACAAATAAGATTCATCATCATCATCAACATCAACCTACATAGGTCCACTGCTGGACGTAGGTCTCTCCCAAGACGCGCCACTGAGCCCGGTCTTCGGCTCTTCTCATCCAGTGTTTGCCAGCTACATGTCTCAGATCGTCACCCCGCCTAGCCGGACAAATAAGATTAAATTATGTTATTTGTAGCCATAAAGCACTTAGTTCATAATCATACCCACTTGTAGATAGGTATATGGGTAGGTATAGCTTATTTAATATGTTCATTTAAGATAGGGGACCTCTAACATGGAATTACTCTTTTGTTCAGTGCTAGCTGTCACAGAGAGATAAGAAATAGGGGCGGATGGGTTTGGCTCGTAGAGTTATCGTTCAACTACATAATCGACCCTTCACTGTGCTCTTCATCCCAGGATACCGTGTGATGGTGCCTGTGTTGTGGTAGGCAAGTGATCGACGCGACAGTTCCCGGTTTGATTCCTAAATATGTTTGCGTTGTTCATATCTTGTGCCTGAAGTTTCTGAAACTAATCTATTTACCTAGGTTAGTTTCAATTCTATTATTCTTAATATTCTTACCTATATGATTATTATTCTTATATTGTGAATCAATTTTTCTCTGCACCTTTTTAGGTAGGTACCTAGGTACACGGAAAAATTGATAAAGAAACTTGTTTTTGTGCATGAAAAATAAGTAGTAAAAATGATTGGGTCAGCTAATACTGAGGCGGCTACTTTAGCCTTTTATAAACATTAATTACCTATCTTATAAGCATTTCTACCAAGGGCGTGTACGTAGTTGTAGGTACAGTGGTAAAGAAACTTTGCTGGCAGATACCAAACACCTAATAGATACTAATAGGTAGTGACAATTGTATGCATAATGTAGGTAGGTATAGAATAATCCGGTTCAAAGCAGTAAAGTAGAATCAAGTAATAATACTAACGCCTAAATTCCTCCGAGTCCTGAACAAAGAACATTTTCAGCGGTCACAGAGTACGCAATAGTTACTTAAGGCTGTGTGTGTAGTTACAAAACATGGTAAGCACACACAGGAGCGTAATAAGACGTAAATACGGGGGAAACTAACACACACCAGTGTGTAAAAACCACAGATGGTATGAACAAACTGTGTGAAGGAACAGTGGGGTTAGTCGACCGCTTTTTTGAACAGCCTAGAAATATTTTTTTTGAATATGAATCTCTTTGGCGAAAAAAAGTCGCAAATATTTTTAAAACTGAGCCCTAAGTCTGAGTTTTGTCTTGTTGATCGAAACGCATATCGAGAAGCGACTCGCGATCGGTTTTTTTGAGACGAGCCTAGAACAAGTTTTCAGTGTATAGTGTGGGTTTAAAACGTCTGCACACCAATGGGCGCTGATTTGTATGGAGACACTGAGCGGATTCTTTGAGAAGCCGATATGCGAGTAGGTTACGGGCTTGGTGTAGACCAAGCACTACTCTGCCGTTGTGTGGAGCGGGCATAACCCCAAAGAATCCTGATTACACCCCACACGAATGCTGTTTAATTAATTAATATCAGCCTTGCTGGAAACTCTTAATTGTGCTTCATAAACATTCGTATTCTTGTCGCGCTGAATAATTGGGTAATGGGGGGAGTTCGGGCGAGTCTATGGTTACACTGGGACTTGGTATCTACTTACTGAAATGGTTGCCAGTTTTTTGGGCCAGTTACTGGGTACGTAATCAGGGGAGTTCGGGTAAGTCTGGCTACACTGGGACATAGGTGTTTATTATGTTACTACCTAGGTACTACTATTCTCTACATCTACAATTTTCATACCACGGAATCAAGGGCCAAATACCAAGGAAGATTTTTTACCACGGAATTAGGTAGGCGATTCGACTTGTTTCATGTTTTATTTATTTTAAAATAGAAACCAACGTCTGCCTGTCAAAACTTTATTACCTAGTTTCCAAAAGCAAAAACTTTAGAGCTTCTGTTAACAAAAATAAAACCATTCAGAATTTTAGTGATAATACTACGAAATAGGGTGCTTTCACCTTGAGTAGGTATTATACCTACTAAATATACTTATCACAGACTTGAGTACAATAAAACAGATTGCGCTTGCAGTTCTACGAGTATCTTTAATGGGAAGGCCAGTGGATATGCCGAGGCGTCCTAGCCTTGGTCTCGCTATCGTAACGCACAACGCTGCGGTATGCAGCACAACGAAGAGTACCTACCGCGTTTGCTCCTCGCCGCTGACGCAGACTGCGACGTAACAAGAGACCATACTAGACATTTTCCATACAATTGTGTCCGGCGCTGCATGCTGCATACCGCTGCGTTGTGTGTTATTTCGGGGCAGCGGGGTTCGGGCGGGCGCTGTCTTTCCGCGGTATCCCGAAGACTGCCAAGCATTCCGAGGGATACCGAAGCATGCCGAAGGCTGCCGACACGGCATGCTAGCATACCGCGGTATTGCTTTTGCACTTACGACTGTTAACATTGAAATTTCATCTGTATTTCTATACATTTAGGTTAGTTTTATTCGTCGCCTTAATATACCTGCAGCACCAGAAAAATTTGATAAGCCTAAAGTTAGATTACAAGTCGCAAAATATATTTATCTACCTAATTACCATTGGCGAATGAATCCCGTATTACTACTAATTTAAGTAAGTAATAGTCAGGTGTAAAGCAGTCTTTTAAGTCACAGAACTAATGGGGGAAAAATCCCAGTAGCTCTGTCAACAGGGGAAAATGGTGAAAATAAAACCACATTTATATTTTTCTATTTATTGTACATTACGATAGAAACACGATACATTGTTAAAGCATTCCTAACATGCATTACACGTGCGTGCATAAAAACTGCAACTTATAAAAATACTTCGCCTACTAACTGTTGTTTCTTCTGTAATACTATGCGACTAATGTCAAAAGACACGCATCAAAGGACATTACATTTTTTCTCTTTGACTTTTCCATCACTCGTATTAATACAGCTGTATTTAAGTTTTACTAGAGATTTATAATAAAAAATGTCGTGGATATGAATGATGCGTAGTAACTTTTATATTACTTTGAAAAAGAAACGCATAACAATATTTAAAGATAAAATAACCGCTCGATCAAATACTTTTTTTCAATACTTTTTTGACAGATCTCGATTGAAATCTGCAAAAAAAAAATCTGATACACCTTGTGCCTAGTTTTGGTGAACATTGCTTAGACGTAAAGCTAATAAGCTGAAGATTGAAAAGCGTAGACGAATTTTAACGATGCAGTTTTTATGCACACAAGTTTACAATTTCAAATCGATACTAATATTACTCCGAAACCTATAATGATTCACAAACTACGTAACTTTTGTAATAATCCATGAACTAGAGATGAACCTCCGGGCCTATAGTGAACGCTGACCTTTAGAATAAACCTACAACTACATAGCTGCGTGGTCATCAATCATCATCATATAAATCATCAATCATCATCATCATCAATATATATAAAACTCTTTTGAAGCTGACAGAGAATCAACGCACAGCCTAAACCATACGTCCTAGAGGTATGAAATTTGGAGGGTAGTATCCTTATGTAGTGTAGGGGTGCACTAAGGAATTTTGAAACGTCACACTCTAAAGGGAAGAACGCGAGCAACGCCGCGGGCGACGGCTAGTAAATAAATAAATATTCTTGGACATATTACACAACGCTCTCTAGTCCCAAACTAAGCAAAGCTTGTACTATGAGAACTCGATTGCTGATAAACATCGGCAAGGATTATAGCTCGATGCTGATAAAATACTAATTTTTGTTGTAAATATTTTAAGATTAAGATTTTTCGAGAAGCTTGGTCTACACCAAGCCTGTACCAGCATGTCGAGCTTCTCAAAGAATCCGCTCAGTGTCTTCATACAAATCAGCGCCCACTGGTGTGCTGGGCGTCAGACGTTTCACACCCACACTATATACCGAATACTCGTACTAAGACCCTCGTAAGTTGATTTCTTGTTTTTATCCGACTACGCGGAACTTAAGAAGGGTTATAGTTACATAGCTTGTGATTGTACAATATTAATACTAGAACTTGCTAAATATTACGTAACATTATAGCGTTGTTTTTATAACAAATACATATTATGAATAGCTAAATATACATAGATGAACAATATATTAATTTAAGTCTCAGACACACCATAACATAGGTTTAGACTCGTGCGGTCTTATTCCAGAACGGGGACTAAAGAAAGTCACGGTTTAAACGTCAAGGTTTATACAACCCGGCCGAATTAAGCGGTGTAGCGGGGGAAGTATCGAGTTCCGAGCCAGGTGTCATGTTAATTCGGCCGGGTTGTATAAACCTTGACGTTTAAACCGTGACTTTCTTTAGTCCCCGTTCTGGAATAAGACCGGTGAAGTTTTGATCCCGTTTAACATCAAAACAATTAGCAATAGTTTGTAAAGTGCAATGGTGTGAACGAGGCTTTATTTTTACAACAAGGTATAGAATAGAGGAATGAACCTTAGGGAGGTAATAAAATAGGGACAACTACACTTATTAAATAACAATAAAATATTACCACCAGGGACATTTTTTGTTACCAAACACAATAAGTAGGTACCTAGTTGAATTTAATTATAAACCCAATATTTTATACAAAAAACTGTTGTCTTTGTCAAATGCTCGATAAATTGATGATAAATATTTAGTAAAATAAGTGATTGCCCTTGTTTTCTAAATAGGGTACATAATTAAACTTGGTTGGTTTTTGGACGTAAAAAAAATAGGGACTTATTTGAAACAGGTATTTTGACGTATACCTGATATTTAATGAAGGTACTAAACTTTTTAAGCATGAAGGATTTTTTTTTAAATAGTGCTGTGACTGTAGTTATATTTACCGACACAAGTACAAGAAAAGGTGCATAAATTAATAAAGTATAAAAATAATAAAAAAAATCCATCAGTGATTTAAAAAAGTTAAAATATTATTTATGTTTAGATTGCAAATTACCTAGAAGTCATTGTTAGATTGTACTATAATTGTGCTAAACTTAATTCTTCGCAAACTATGAATTTGAAAAATGTAGGGTTCAACAATTAATCCTACCGTTCAACAGTTAAACAATGGTTTTTAGCAGATTTTCTTATATTAGCTGTCGTTTTAATAGTTTTAATAACCATTGGTTGCTAGTGGTCGAGGCTTTAAAACTTTACTTTGAAAAAGTTCAGGGACAATTTTGAAAATAAAACAAAAAAAATCACATACAAACCTAACAATCTACTTTTAAATAGATTTATTGAGATTCGATGCTATTTACTAAGGTGCAACTTATTATTATTATTTTAATATATTAGTATGAGAAACAAAATAATTATTTAAAATTAAAATAAAAAAATAAGATGATAAAATATTTGAAATTAAAAAAATATTAAAAGGAATCTCGCGCTGATCTTATATACAGAATACTATGTGACCGTGTTCAGGCGTTCCGTGTATTCCATGTATGTATCGCATCATTGAGTTCCTGGAAATAAGTTTTTGTATAAATAAAAAAGTATGAAAAAATACATAATACATTGTGAAATTAATTTTATTATTGTTATTTGTGCACATCTTTTTCAATAAAAAATGATTCTGATTAAAAATATCAGGTGCAATGAGACCACTCGAAAGCTACGTGGTACTTCTCAAAAATGTAGTGGGCAATGCTACAAACGGTGAAGGAAAACATTGCGAGGAAAGCTGTTTTTTTGTAAGTCTTATGCAAGCAAGCTCGTATCAGTGGCTCACTCTGGTGACGGAGTTTTTAGGCCGCCTTAAGGCCTCTGTCATGGCTTAACGACTGCTAGAACCGGGACCGACAGTTTTAACGTGCCCTCCGAACCACGGAATCGCTCAGATGTAAATGCCACTAACGCTTACCCATCCAAATAGTGACCGCGCAGAACGTCGCCTAACTTAATCGGTGAAGATTGACTAAGCAAGCCTAGCCCACGAGCGCTTTTAAGTCTTGAAAGAAGCAGATAACTTTGCGTGTAAACCGAGGACGTGCACTGCCCTATCAGGTATTGCACTGTGTCTATCACTCTTAATTCTTTATTGTACACAGATATAACACATAAACATAAGACAGAAGTAGATAACATGCAAAGACAAGCTTAACCCTAATAAGAGTTTATACTCTCTAAGTATTTTCTACCTACCGTGTGATTTGACTGTATAAAATTATTGATTACGATGAAATGCAAGGTTTTTGCGACAATACAGTTTATAGATTAGCAAAATGTCGACTTACATTTGTCCATTGATATAATTTAGCATCGCGTCTCGTAGAGTCCCGACCGGCCGATGTAACGCACCCATTTGATCACATCGTGGTCAGAGTAGTTCAGCTTGGGCTCGAACACTTTGAGGTACCGGACCTGAACACAATAATATTTGTACTATTGTAAAACTGTAAAAAAGCCAAAATCTACAAGATATGGATAAACTAAATATGCAGATCTACTAAATAAAAGATTCTGATTCCGAAAATGAGTTGATCTGTTTGTTTGTTCGCGGATCACGCCTTAACTACTTACTGGACCACAGACGAAACTTATACCATTCGGAAGCCCTTTTTCCGGATTGAAACATAGGCTATATTTAATTGAAATCAAAGACGTTGATTCTTAGATACAGCTTGAACTCTCTAAACCAAAAGCTGCCATTTGCTATGAGGTTCATCATATGCTGGTTGACAGATATTTTTATGGAAAGTTATAAGACGTAATTACCTTGAAGCCAGAAGGCGCAAATGGCACTTCGAAAGCCATGGAGATGGGTGGACGAGTCCATTTCTTCTTGGTATCCGTTTCAAGCAGCTCGATCTCAGCGGAGAGCTGGGTTTCCTTCATGCCGGCCATGCGCTTTATCCTGGACAGGCAATAGTAGACTGTTAGACAAACGATTACAGTATGTTTTCCCTTGAGAAATATTTAATCTAGACCAAAAAACGTAGCTTTGCCTCATCATAATCTAGAAGTTATTATAACATTATAAAATATGACGGAGTGACAACGGGAGATGGACGAATGTGTCGGCCACAGAATCGTGGCCAAGGAACGCTCGTAGAACCAGAGGCCGACCACTCGCCCGATGGTTAAATGTCATCGTAGTACGAGCTGGAATCACTGGACAAGACTCGCAAGGGATCAGAGAGAATGGCGTGATACAGAGGACGCTTATACTCAGTAGCGGATGCAAACGGACTGAAATGATGATGATGACGACAGAGTGAACTTACTTCCATACAATAGCATTCTCCGAAGCCTTATACTTGGCCTTCCCCTTTAGACATATAAGTTGGACTCCGCTCGTGTTCAGCGGGGTGGGGATCTTCACTTCTATCTTCTGTCCGAGGAGAGACGGCTTGAAGTTAGACTTCAGGACTACTTTGACTTCCATTTTAGTGCGGCCCACCTCACGGACTAATGGAATCACGCGGAATGGAAGAGATATGTCTTTTGTGGTGCGATATCTGGAGGAAATAATTTATGTTATCACCGTATTCGTGGTATTTCTAAATATCCGTGGCAGGCGGCTTGTGTTCAAAATTAATTTTCTTTCAACTCACGTGAGATCGCACCAAGGGGCGAGGGGGGGTCGAAATATCGCCAGAATGACGTCACGCCTTCCTAGGTGAGTGGGACTTGTTGAACTCAGTTTTGATTTTACCATTTAGGTTTCCGTTTTACCATAAAATTTGTGTTTTTCTTTATTGTGTTTTCCTTACTGTGTTTTGTCAAATAAAGTTTTTTCATTTTCAATTTATGGATGCCCCCTTAGGTAGTAGTACTCACCGCATAAGTTCAAACTCGCCGTCTGGCGGTATGAATGAGATGGAGTGTTCAGTTTCAAACTTGCTCAGCTTCACGCACTGGTGGAACTGACAGTCATCGATGACGACCACAGGTTTGCCAGATCTGGCGGGGTCGCTGTCGGTGTTGCCAGATATGCCGCCGCCTGGGGATAATACTGTGGCATATTGCCAGGCTTAAGCTTGGCACGGATTATGGTTTTTTAGCAGAGTTTGAGATATGGTTTTACCAAAGGTTGGTAAGCGCAATTTTTCTTGTTTGCCAATAATCAGATTATTTAGAAAGTGAATTAGAATTCAGGACATTAATGACTGGTTTTTATTTAGGTTAAATTATTAAAAAGCAAGAACTTAGTTGTCTACTTTCCCATATGATTACACATTATTTGAAGGATTGGTCAAGATTAGCCCTACAGGTTAAAATCTATACCAGTTGTCAAAATGTCAAGTCTCACTGGGTTTTTTTAACAAAGCGCCTAGTTCTTTAAGAACAATGATACAAGATCGAATACTAAAACGCCACTCAAATTTAACCACTTTAAATTGCTCTGCCTCTGTTTGACATAACGAAGAGAAATTATTGTAAGAGATACCAATAATTTAAGCATGAACTTAATATAAGTAGCGTTTGAGTATTTGGCCGACAGTGTTATAAAATGGCACATACCACTTCCCTTCCCCTTAGCTTCCATCACTATCTTGTCGTTTATGCCAAACTTGCATTCAGGCATTCCGGAGAGGTATGATTTCATCACCACTTTACCGGCCACGTGAGCTGATAAGACTTGACCTGCGAAAGAGAATGTAGCATTAGCCAAAGCAATTGCAACCTTAACCCTTTATCTTCAAAGAGCTTCGACTAGTACATATTACAAGTTCAGCAAGACTGAGACGCGTGATCAGAGGGCTGGTGATTATCTAGGCCAGCGTATCAGCATTGCTATTCAGCGCGGTAATGCAGCCAGTGTCTTGGGCACGCTTCCGATTGCTACTGATTTGGACCCGTTGAGCTATCTATCAGTCGTTTGCAACGTTTTGTCACTTCCTACTGGTGCTGATTTGGACCAGTTGAGCTATCTAGTTTGCAACGGTTTGTAGATAGCTCAACTGTCTCCTGTGTATATTGCAAATATTATAAATACTGTATTAGTTGTAATTTTCTTTGTGAATAAAGACTTTTTAGACTTATAAAATGCCCATATTTTCAAAAGTATAATTTTATGTTTTTTTTAAGTTGTACAAAAACCAGAAACAGTGCATTTTATTTTCAGTTGTGCAAACAGTTTTTGTTTAGTTAAACAGTTACCTTGCGGCGACATAAGTAGGTTGACATACTCCAGCACATCCAGGAATAGTTCGTTGCGTCTGTATTTGATGCCCTCTCGTCGCCACCCTATCTGACCTGTCACCTGATAACAATAACAATCTATATATCCTACTTAATATTATAAATGTGAATGTAAGTTTGTTTGTTACGCTTTCACGTGAAAACTACTTAACCGATCATCATGAAACTTTGTACACATATTCTTGGAGGTATTAGAAGTAACATAGGATACTTTTTATCGCGGAAAATTAACGGGATCCAATGGGACGCGAACGAAGTCGCGGGCGGAAGCTAGTATAATATAAAACAAAGTCGTATTAGTAACACCATAATATAACTCAAAAACGGCTGGAATATTTTTTTGGTCTTTTTTTCTTGTCTTCATCCGGAATTGGATAATAAGTCTTGAAATATGAAACTCATCAATAAAAAAATTATGGTTAAAAAACTTCAGTCAAAACATCAGCCCCCATTCATTTGCTATCATCCCTCCCGGCCGATTCCCGCAATGGTGATTGCATTTAAACTCTAACACAAAACATGTGCTCATCAGTACCTGTGAAGTAATTTGGGCTTGTTCCTCTTTGGAGGCAGATTTGATACCCTGCTGTGTGATGAACGTCTTCAGTACTCCTGTGTCTGAGTTCTGAGGGTAGCCGAAATCCAAGATTTCTGAAAAATTATTATTTTATAATACCTTTGTCATTTTGAATATAATTTATAAAATTTTAATAAATTGAGTCATATAATTAGGTGATACAAGTTGCTAGAATCTGACCACACTGAGTCTGCAGAACACAGCAGAATTTAAAAATCTTGTACCCAGTTGGAAGAAAACATGAAAAAAATGATAACATTTGCAAATATTTTAGGGTAGTCTATTTATTCCTTTGCAGACTTATAATGGTCAGACTCTATACAGTATTGTCTTACCGTCAAGAAGCTCATAAATAAGAACAAAGTTGTTCTTGATGTTCTCTTCGGAAATCTTTCCGAAGTATGACTGCATCACATCGATGATTTTAAGCAGGAACTCGAACACCATTGCAGCGTTTACATTCTGCTTGGTGACTGCAGCCAGCCAGATGTTGGCTCTCTGGAATTGTAAATTAGTTTTAAAATAGCCCGAATTTTCCAAACTCTAAATAACCTTAAGATTAAAATATTTGTTTGTTTTTTGAGCACACAAGCCTTATTCTGTTGATTTTTGTTATTATTAATTCTTTCTTTAAGACATCATTAATTTTAATCTTGTATGTGTTATTGTACGGACAGGTACAATAACACATTCAAGATTAAAAGTAACACACATAAGGAACTTTGTAGTAGTCTAATTTGGCTCGTCTTGAAAACTACAATATAAAAAACAAAATATGGGTACACTAAAATAAATGAGATCAAAGATAAATTATTAGGTAGGTACACACATTCTGCATGTTTTGACTAAAAACATTCACAATACAACCGTCACAACACAATTTTTACAAACAATTTGTTTTTACAATCAAGAAAACCCTTAAAACCATCAGCACAAGATTCAAAATGTCAAACATGCACAAGGTTTGGCGGTGGAAACGAAAATTGATATATTCAGAGAGTTGTGCATGTTTTATTGTGAATGTTTTGCAGTGGAAATGTACAGAGTTAGATAACTAACTTCTAAAAGAAGTTTAACTAGAAAGTTTAACTTTCTTTTTTACTTAGCTGCAATGCCTTAAACATTTTGAATAAGATACCTTGATATGAAAAAAGCTGGTTCTTGCGATGTTGGTGACAGGCGAGCGTACTTGCTGCCTGGCATGGATCACATTCACCCTGAATGCGTCCACAGCGTTGCGGCCGATGTCATCGCGATACACTCGCGAAATCAGCACCTCGCCCTTGTGGTTATATACGAATAGGCCTCCAATCATTTTGAGTTAGGCCTGTAAAAACTACATCTTCAGACAAGCCAGTACTGTTTGCAGTGATTGACCTTTCTGTGCTTGTCAGATGCCTTTTTGTGCTAGTCAGAAGCTTACTTAAATGAAGGTAAGAAAACGGAAGAAATACTGCCAGCATGTGATGTAAAGGGGTGGGTTCACTGAGTGAGATTCATGTCTACCCTCTCCTAATACCATCGTAATACTACTCAGCAGAGCTATTGCCGGTAATGTTTCGGCAAATCCTGGTAACGATTGTTCATTGACTACAAATCAATAAAACAGATAATACGTCCAAGTCCAAGATATTGGGCAATGGACTGATTGATCTTCCTTCCCTAAACTTTAACATTAGAATGCAATGATATGACTCACCTGGAGGTCTTCTCGCTGAAACATTAGAGAAGTAGTGAGATGTTTAGCTCCTTTCTCAACGTAGAACGTAGATTTTACTCATTTTTAACGCAAACTTTGCTGTAAAATTACGATAGCCGCCCCCTAAATTCATGAAATGAAACGTCAAATCAAATCAGTCAATAGTAGTTTATTATCTATGACCTCAATCAATCAATACTCGGTGCTGCCAACTGTTATCTTTAGGTTTATCTACTGTCTAAAACATACCAACCTACACTGCACTGTGATAAAACAACTAATATACCATGTGCAAACAATAAAACACTTATGTACGTATCGATAATTTTGAAAATTAAAATACTGTACAATATTATGTCAAAAAACTACTGAAATCATACCTTATCATTAAATCTTCATTCCTACAAGTTACATTAGTCAGAAAAAAAATGGCTAGATCCAGCTAGAAAGTAGCTACGTTGGTATCACTGTCATTATATCACGATGAACTTTTTTTCGAAAAGAGATGCTCTATAACCTATGGCTGAATAGAGATGTGAAATAATCAAATTTCAAAAAACCGGTGAATTTTTCCTCATTCGCCTTAAAATATTATTGATTTTCTGTCAAAGAAATATTTGCACAAGATGTACTAGGTAACTTGAAGTCACGAAATAGAACAATCGTAATCTTTTGGAAATAATAAACAGAAGAAAACCTTACCTACGAATAAAAAAACTAAAAGGCGCATTGCAAAATGTGCGTGTTTAAAAAGCTGTAGGAACAAATCTCACGTAAATAATAGTGTGTAGTGTAGGTACATACTGATAAGTATATACTGACTGAACGTGTAGGTTAGTAGGTTTATGCAAGTGGCTATAGTGTATTAGTCGTGATCGTTTGTAGTTGTGTTTGTGGCAGCTAGGTCTCGAAATGTTACGTTACGCTATAGTGGTGCTATCCTTTTTTGCCATTTTTGTGGCCGGGAACGCCTTTGGACCAAAATATCCAGCTACTAAAGGAGAAGTATGGCCAAAACCAAAATATCAAGTAACAGAAAGTATTTATTACAGCCTTTATACCCAGAGCTTTAATATAACGGTAAGTTTTATATATTTCTTTTACCTACCTATTTCGAATTTGGTGGCTCTTAACTATTTACTGTTCCTAATAAAATACCTAGGTACTATTATATCCTTTCAGAGCCGTAAGTAACTGATGCACACGGGCCTAAGCCAAGTACCTATAAAAGAAAAAAAAGTTATTGCACAAAATTATAAAGGGTCTGGGGCAAATTGGATGGAGACCTGGTCCTACTTTTTTTTTAAACTTGCAATGATGGAACTTTTTTTGCTACAATACACTTCCAATGCAGTTTTAAAAAATGTAACAATGTAATTATAAAGTAGCGGGAATCATTTAGTAATTAGACATTTCACTTCGAAAAATGCGTCATTTTCAACGTTATTTATATCGTAGGCATTTACAGGTGTTTACGTCAAACTAATTACACTTGTACTTTAATTTGCGTTTTGGTGACTGCTACTAGGCTACTGCACAATAGATTATGATAAAACCAACAGAAGTTTTAAATAACAAAATTAATCCAACAATTAACTAAATGTAACATCGGGACCTAAAATGTTTGGGCATTTCAGGCCTTTGTTACAAAGGGTGGACGATATACGGTATAGGTACAAAAATTATGTGTGTCGTCTATCATTGTTATTGTAACTTTATATTTCTTTAGTAGGTATAAATAGGTACTTAGATGTAACTAGTAAACTATTTTCTCATCAGTGGCAGCAGCGACCTTACACTTCGCCTAGGTGTTTGTGATAAATGGAACACCGTCTGAAGAAAACAGTTACCTCGTCGTTAGCCTTTCTTTGTCATTCTCAGGATATTTTTACTCTTTATTTTTTTATTGTTTATTATATATTATCACTATCGCTTATCGCACCCCCGCTTTAATAGTTAATAGCGCAATCATGTTTTCGTTAAATTATACGTAGTTATTATTTTATTATTATAAATCTCACGACTTCTATAGATAGTTAGCTCTTATTTATTTTATTTTATTTAGTTTACCTGTAGCATGCTATCCACCTTTTCTTCTTTGTAGCCTCATTGCTCTCATTAAACAGGTGGGTATGATGTTTATGTTAGGTAGGTACTATTATTTGTTTCATTTCATAAATCTATAATTTTCTTATTTTATAATGTAGATATGTAAATATATATATTATTATTATGTTCGTAGACTTTTTATTTATTTATTATTTTATTTTAATCGGCAGACATCCGTGGTATCTCTAATGGTTCCAACGGAAGATCAGCGTTGTGTTGTGAGACACAACAAATGCTGAGTTGGACGCCTATTTGTGGCCATTAGATGGGCAGTGCAGAGAAATACACATTTTATATTTTATGTTGTCTTTGTGTTTTTAATTACTGTGTGTATTTCATGTTTGTGCCCGTTTGTGTGTAATAGATAAATGTATTTTCTTTCTTTCTTTCTTTCTTAAATAAAATTATGTACACTAACATTCATTATGCTAACGCTTTAAGATCGTTTCTAAGACTGTTCTACACAATCCCTACAATATTATAGCAAATGCTTTATAGAAAATACCTACCTACAATTTCTTGTGTAATTGATGGCCACAGAAAAATACTACCATTAATTATTAGGTACTAGGTATGGTTTTTAGTGTATCTTGCTTATCGCACAGCAGAGAAAACTCCTCATAAAAAACTCCTTGCAAAGATTTCGCGCATGCATCGAAACTAAAAGAGTTTTTAAAAAATGATAAAAATGAACTGAGTAAACAGATACGGAGGAGTTGGCTGAGGAACCTTATACTCAATTCGACAGAGATTTTACCGTAATGTGGTAGCCTAAAAACGCAATTAAGGCCAAAAACTTTGAACGAATAAGCCAAAAATCTTTTCGAGTGGCCTGTAAACTTTGTCAGATTTGTTGGTAAATTAATAACAATATTAAACCTAGCTAGTTGAATTTTTAGGTGAGTGGAGAAACATGCGTTATTCTCGCAAAGGCAATAGAACGGTATTCATTCTTTATAAGGAACATCCATCGTCTAGCAAGACGTATTGGGACGAGGAATGTAGACCGTAACAGAAGATCGACGGATACAAACTTCAAAGGACAAATACACACCCTGAATGTGAAACTTACATCGCCATGCGAAGAGTACCCGTACTTTGGAATGGATGAGAGTTGTAAGTTTTTTGCTTTTCAAATTTATGATTAACTCTGACGGGAGGACTCAAAGGGGACTGTGTGTGTGTATCGTCGTGAAAACCTTGTAGAATACTAGATTTATTTTATGAATTTTTATTTTTATTTCATTAACTTTAGGTACATTAATGAAAACATAATAGTATAAAAATCTAGTCTAACTTCTCGTGGATTCGAGCCAGGCCACCAATCCAATCCAATGCATTGTTCATAGACAGGCGCCTATGAATAATGAATTGAATTAGTCGTAGGTAGTAGCTGATTTAAACAATATTTTGGCAGTATCAAAATATATTCTAATCTAGCAGAAAGTATATAAAATAGAATAAACTTTATATAACAGAATGAAAGTAGGTATGTACCTATACTAAGGCTTTTCATTGTTAAAGCTGTCCTCGGCACAATGGCCACCATGATTGCTAACTAAAATGATTGTTTTATGTTTAAATAGTGTAGATGATAGGTATCTGTCTGCTATAACAAACAAAAAACTATATCAAATCCTTACAATTCCTACAGTTTCAATAATGTATTACCTAGGTAGGTTAGGTAAATTGTGTTTTTTTTAAACACGTATTTTTCCTTATTTTTTAATGGATTCTAGAAATAAACTAGCCTTATCATCACAAAACATTCACACCACTTGAACAAAGTAAATGATAAACGTCGAGACAGATAACGGAGTTGGCTTCTTGACCTTTACCTACGTCATTTGAAGTCACTTTCATAATATTATATCTTAGCGTATCAACAGCGTGAGATTACCAGAATACCAAAAACATCTGGGAGACGTAGCTGATATTTTAATAAATATTGAATTATTCTATCTACCTATAATATTTATCTTCATAAATAAGTAGTATCTACCTAGTAGGTACTATCTGCCTACTGACTTCTTTTTGAGTCAACATACTTTTATCTCTAGTTATGTCAATACGATCTCTGTGCATACTTTATGTTACACTATTTTACAGATAATCTTACTGTAAATCAATTTGCTGAACTCAAGAGCTCTTCCATATGGGGCGTGTTAAGAGGATTAGAGACGTGGACTCATTTGTTGTACCTGCCAGATAATGAAATCGTAAGCGTTATTATTCTTATAACAATATTGTTACAAATGCTTTGCATGCCTGTAATTAGCAGGCATCTTATACAATAAATAAAAACACCTCCTTTTACTCTATTAGTGATAACGCCTGTAATACTCTCGAAGCGACTAAAAATCTATAAAACATTTTGATTTCAGGAGATAAGAATAAATAAAACAGACATAGTGGATGCTCCACGATATCAGCACAGAGGCTTGCTCATTGATACCTCCAGGCATTACATCTCGTTATCTAACATCCTAAAGACTTTAGATGCTATGGCGATGAACAAAATGAATGTTTTACATTGGCACATCGTTGATGACCAAAGCTTTCCATACCAGAGCGAGAAGTTTCCTAATTTGAGGTATACTTACATAGCTATGAAAAATACTGTTATGCATTTATTTACATAAAATCATAGTAAGAATAAAACTTACTAAAAATTATTATACGTTAGTTTTCTAGTCAATAAATAAATAATAAATATCTTTGGACATTATGTACAAACATTGAACAATACTCAAGTGGATGTCCATTACCTAACTACAGTGGAAAATAAGCCAAAACATGTTATAAAACTGTCATTATTTTCTGCAGCGCCCTTGGAGCATACCATAGCAGTCTAGTTTACACCGCAGAAAATATCAAAATGATTATCAACTACGCTAGAGACAGAGCAATTCGAGTTCTTCCAGAGTTTGATGTGCCAGGTAAACATAAACAATTAAGTCGAGACTGAGATTTTACTAGATAATAATTCATAAGTTTAAAAACTAGAAAAACTGACTTCAATTTTCTGACGCAATGTTGTGTACGTGAATGACGTGTTTTTTCCAGTTATTCTTAACTGCCAAACTACAGAATTAAAAAAAAAATATATGGGACTAATCTAAAAGATAGCCTTTCAGATGAAAAAAGAATTTCTCAAATTGGTTCAAAAATGACAGAGTTCTGAAGTAACAAACATTTAAAAAAACTATTGAAGTCGATTACAAATTACTGAAATTATTTTTGGTCGTTTTATTTTAGGACATACAAGTGCATGGGGCGCTGCTTACCCCAACATCCTTACCACATGCTACAGACACGATCACCCATATGATCTGGGACCTATGAACCCAATCCGGAATGTCACATACAAACTGCTTCAGGACTTGTTTACGGAAATACAAGATTTGTTCCCTGATAAATACTTCCATGTTGGTGGAGATGAAGTCGATCTGGCTTGTTGGTAGGTATTTTTTTTATATTTTCTTTTTTACTAGATCCTGTCGATTTTTCGGGATAAAAAGTAGCCTATGTGTTAATCCAGGTCACGGACAATATAAGTATATTAATTCCAAGCTTCATCCATATCGGATCAGTAGTTTTTTCGTGAAAGAGGATACATACATACATGACTACAAACTTTCGCGTTTATAATATTCATTAATAGGATGACGTTATTAAATACTCATCATCATCAACCTACCTACCTATTACAGTCCACTGCTGAAAGTATGTTTCTCCCAATCCCAAGTCGCGCTATTGAGGCCGGTCTTCGGGAGATCCGAAGATCTCACCCAATGTTTGCCAGCTTCATTTCGCAGGACGTCGCTACTTTCCTCTACCACCTCCTTAAATAATTAAATCTCATTGATATAATATGCATATGCCAAGATACTTAGGCTATGTTGATAACGGCATCGGTCCAATTTCAGGCAGTCGAATCCCGAGTTGCAACATTTCATGAGAGAGAAAAATATGACATCGGCGAGTAAACTACATGCTTTGTTCATGGAAAACGTCATTCCTCTACTCGGTCAAAGATCTACCCCAATTGTTTGGCAGGTTTGTATAATATTCCACTTATTTCAATATTTTTTTTCGCAATTGAATGCCCTACGAAACGAACTTACAAAGTAAGTATAAATATTGATCTAACATAGTTTAATTTTACAGGAAGTTTTTGATGAAGGAGTGCCTTTATCTAAGGACACATTAATTCAAGTTTGGAAGGGTGGAGATATATACGAAATGACGTCTGTGAGTACAAAAGTATAAGGCTTTATGCATTTATGCATCATGCAAGTACATAGGAACCAATTATTAATGGTCATTATTACGTCCATACCTATAACCATTTACATATTTATTTAATACACCCTACCTAGGTACCTACAAACAAATCAAAAAATTGAGTAGGTAAGTAGGTACCTACCTATTTATTTTCACCGTGCATCGTCCCTTTGTAATTAACATAATTGATTTCTCAACAGATTTTATCAGCTGGTTACAAGCTTCTATACTCCAGCGCTTGGTATTTGGACCACTTGAAATCTGGAGGTGACTGGGAGGAATACTATAAGAATGACCCGCGCCAGCTAGTTACTCGCTTTGCTGGCCCCGCCATCAACTTGGAGAATATCGTCGGGGGTGAGGCTTGCATGTGGGGCGAGGTTGTGGACGACATGAATATAATCAGCAGGTAAATTGCTAAATTAAACTGTTATAATAATAACACCCAGCTTTATATTTAAGTTTCCTTATAGCGAGTCATCCTTAAAAATGGAATCGATATTTTTTGCAGTAATTATCTGCAATACCTACCTACTAGGTAAGGTACCTAGTATCAGAAGAAATCATTTCAAAAAACCTAAATACCTAGAATAAAGCTTTAGAAGAAGCCTCGTACGCGGCTCTCTCCTATAAATTAAACGCCGGAACGAGTTTCCACAATTTACTGGCTCGTAATAGCAATGAATAATAACAACTAACTTTAACAACAACCTGTCATGGCTGACCTCAGAAAAGGAAGTGAAGTCAAGGCCAATAATGCATGCACAAAGCATGCATTATTGGCCTTGACTGCCTAAAAAGGCAGATAGGGCCATGAATCCAAGTTTCATCCAAATCGGATCAGTAGTTTTGGCGTGAAAGAGAAAAACAAACATGCATCCATACATACATCCCCACAAACTTTCGCATTTACCTATAATATCAATAATTTGTTAAATCATTGTTTCCAGAGTTTGGCCTAGAGCAAGTGCCGTAGCTGAAAAACTTTGGAGTCCTGAAACGAGTTTGTTTGATATTCCTACCAGCGTGTATCATCGCATAGAAGAACACACGTGCCGTATGAACCGGCGAGGCATTCGTGCTCAGCCACCAAATGGCCCTGGCTTCTGTCTCGGAGCTGATTTAGTCGGAGCCGCTTGAACGCTTAATTTATTTATTAGTTTATATTATCTAACAATAATTGTTGTTGTAAAAGTTTTATTTGAGAATTGAATATATTATTTAAGATTGACGTTTAAAAATGTCTCGTTTAGCAGACGGTCTGATTCCGTCTTTTACTCGTACCTCGTCTCACTTAGCTCTAGCAAAAATAATAACGAGGACTAAATGGTTCGAAATAGGTAAAGTATAAGTAAACCTTTTGAAGTAATGCAAATCGAAGAAACACTTCGATATAAAATAAGACACCTTCCTTTTTCTGAGTAACGAAATATGGAAGGGGCTCGGTGGGGTGGGGTTTGATGAGCCATGAATGATGGGGTGGGATGTGATGGGTTCTGGTGGGTTACTCTCGACCACAGTTCCAATCCGGATTCACGGAATTTGACAGTAGTAGATCTGTCAAAATCCGGATCCAATTTGGAACGGCGGTCGTCAAGCGTAGCCCTACTGTTCTGTGCCAGTGGAATAAATATTTTTATCGAATTGATTCTTTCGACTTTTCATCGATTGTAAATTATTTCGGAAATTGTCGGTTTTTATAAGAAGGAAGGCACATCACTGAACTTTTTCACTATAAAAGTAAAACTAAATTGTCTATGGTGGATTTGATGAATTGGGTCGATTATGTCATGGCGGGTTTAGATGTTTTCGGCAGTTGAATTTAGTTGATTTTTCTTTGAATTACGCCGTAAATGATCTCGTTTTTAACACTTGTGTATTATTATAAGCATATTTGTGCGATAGTGATATTTTCTTAATCTATTCAAATGCTGAAACGCTTGCAAATGGGACTTCGCACGTTCATGCTCATCGCATCTAAAGTATGGAGTTGTTTTTGTTATATGTTTAAGAAGCAATATCGGGCGGTAAATATAGTTCCATGGTGTTTGCAGGGTTGCTTAATTATCTACAAAAATGGAGTTGTATTTATAAATCACGTGGTGTTTCATTTTCAGTTGGCTCAATATCAATCTGTCAAGTATGAAATGTACCCACTTTCCCCAGTATCTAGACACAGGCTGAGTGAGTATTTATCTGCTTTACTTATCGCATTGTTTCCTACTGTTAAAATTATCTGCAAAATTATCTTTTGTATTATGTACCTAAGTCATGTTCTAATAGATAGTACCTAGTAACTGTATTTGTGATAAAGCAGTGCAAGAAACTGCATTTTATTGCATACTATTGAATTGAAGTTTCTAGTAATTCCTTCAATATTAAAATTGCTATTAATTTTATATCATTATAACACCTATTATGAACAGATCTTACTATTTTATGACCGTAACAGATAATCATCACAATTAAACATCTTACTTCAGCTTTCATTTATATTCTCATACATGCTTGTTGGTTGACAGTATTGTTAATTACTTTGACTTCGGAATGGAAACATATTGTTGAATATGAATACATACCAACTAATTCCCCTACATTTAAAATGCTTATTATTGTATATCCTCACTATAATTTTCCTATATGCTAATAACAAAGTGCATTTGAGTCATAATTTTATCAATAAACTTGTTATTCTAGTTATAATAATAATATCCACACTACCTACCTATGAGTAGTCTCCATATACCTACTTACAGTGCATCCACACCTCAGTAACTTTTTGTGGAGCAATAGAATGCAACACAATAACATTAGGTAACATTCTATCGGATCAGGAAACGTTGCTCCACAAAAAGTATCTGCGGTGTGGTGGCATCGTTACATAATACAATTGTCTTACAGAAAAACATATCTAAAACAACTACAAACAAATTCAGATTAAAAAAATACCTTAGAAATAGCTCCAATTCTAAAAGAAAACATGGAGTTTGTAATAATTTCATGTTTTATTCAACATTTCAGGTCTAGTAAAAAGAAAAATGCTAGTCTTAGATCTAGACGAAACATTAATACACTCCCATCATGATGCAATGATAAGGCCAACAGTGAAGCCCGGAACGCCACCAGATTTTGTCCTGAAAGTGACTATAGACAAACATCCAGTCAGATTTTTTGTGCACAAGAGACCTCATGTAGACTACTTTTTGGATATTGTAAGTATTTCTGAAAGACTCGTTCTGTTCTGTCCTCGAGCAGTGATACTTGAGTTGCTGTGTTCTGGTTTGAAGGGTATTTGGGTGTCAGTAAAAGCAAGAGCGCTTCCGTGCTTCGGAGTGCACGTTAAACTGTCGGTCCCGGCTCTAGCAGTCAGTAAGCCACGACGGAGGCCTTAAGGCGGCCTAAAAACCTCTGTCAACAGAGTTGGCCAGTAACTCATACGAGCTTACTTGCTTGTTATTACTAATATCTCTCTCTTTACGAATCTCAAAATGATGGATGCAGTGCAATGCCACAGGACACATCCTCAGTAAATGTGCTCAGTTAGACAAAGCATTGTTGCAGACTCTGGTTACTGCTTAACATCTGCCGGTACTATAACTTATGGTCTCTATTCCCCTTGTAGATTATTTCTTGGTATTTTATGAGTTTTGAGACTTGTGGGACTCCTGTATCCACATTTTAGACTCTCTAGTCCTAATGGGTGAGAGTAGATCTCCCTCTAAATCAATAGTAAGCCAAACCCATCCAGAAAGCTTAGGACAAGTTTATACAGAACTAGCCGTCGCCCCGGCGTTGCTCGCGTTCTACCCTTTAGAGTGTGACGTTTCAAAATTCCTTTCTTAGTGCACCCCTACACTATATGTATAAGGATACTACCCTCCAAATTTCACACTTCTAGGACTTATAGTTTAGGCTGTGCGTTGATTCTCTGTCAGCTTCAAAAGAGTTTTATATATATTGATGATGATGATGATGATGATGATTGATGATGATGTTGTACAAGTATTGTTTAAGGATATTATATTTAAGGAAAAATATGTTTATTTCCTTGAAGTTATATTATAGTCACTGCACCAAGCAATAACGTAATTTACATATGTGGTAGGTGTATAATATTATTGTAAGCCTGGCTAGGCAATTCTTTTTGCAAACTTCCACTCCTATCAGCCTGCCAAGCCACACAAGTCGATGAAACTTTCATTACAGTTTATCAGGAATCAAATGAAAATACTGATTAAAAAATAAAACATATGTGTCAAATACTATCTTCTTCTTCTTTTGTTGCTATGGCTGTTCGGTGGCTAGGGCTGCCACGAATTTGCCAATGTCAGTGTTTTTTGGCGTTTACTGGTTTACTAATCTTTTAACAAAAGGCGGAGATCTGAGTAGGTAGGTTAAGAAAAATGACCGGTGAAGAAGGGAGACTCTAAAAAGTTGATTTGTCAAAATAGATACGTACGGCATATAAATAATTAGGTAGGTAATAATAGTAGGCACTCAAATACTATCAAACATGTTATTATCATAATGATTATCAAATCAGATTGGCAAGATTGACACGTAAATAACCACAAATCTTTCAAAAAGGAATAAAACCTATATTATAAACACATATTACATTACACACTAATGTATTTTCACTGCTGACGCTTGGACAAATAATTCTAAGTGCTGACGCCATAAAACAAGCCGTGTCTGGGGCTAGATGGCGCTATACCCACCAATATTTCTCTATTTCCAGGTTTCGCAATGGTATGAGCTGGTGGTATTTACAGCGTCGATGGAGATATACGGCGCGGCGGTTGCGGACAAACTAGATAACGGCCGTGGGATATTGAGACGGCGATTTTATAGGTATTAATAATAATCAGGCGTTTGTATTTAATGTAGATGATTTATACAGCGTCAGGAACCATGCCCATGCCCCTATCAACGGGATGCTGCAATGCCTGGGCATGATTTAGATGGCCTAGGTTCGCCAACACCGTCCTCTTAGCCTAGTCGGCCTTATCAGGAAAGACAAGGTCAATACGTGTAAAGCTGACTAAGCCGCGGGTTTCCTCACAATGTATTCCTTCACCGTTTGAGAGTACTGGCATTGCGTACATAAATTTTCTGAGTAGGAAAACCCCATTGGTGCGTGACCAAATTCGAACACAACGCCTTAAGATTGGAAGGCGGGGTAGCTACCACTAGACCACTACCAGTGCTCTAAATGCAAAACAAGTTAACTAGGATTCCTACAAGTAACTCCGCCGGCTGTATTGTAAGAATAATACGGTCTTATTCCAGAACGGGGACTAAAGAAAGTCACGGTTTAAACGTCAAGGTTTATACAACCCGGCCGAATTAAGCGGTGTAGCGGGGGAAGTATCGAGTTCCGAGCGGTGTCATGTTAATTCGGCCGGGTTGTAAAAACCTTGACGTTTAAACCGTGACTTTCTTTAGTCCCCGTTCTGGAATAAGACTGTTAAAGTTTAATTTCAGGCAGCACTGCACAGCGGAACATGGTTCATACACCAAAAATCTGTCGTCGATATGCGACGATCTAAACAGGGTGTTCATACTGGACAACTCGCCTGGCGCCTATCGGGACTTCCCAGGTATACTCCGATTTGTTAATGCCAAAGTTGGTTGATCAAATAGCTGTGTTCGGTAAAAATCGGTGCAGCCCCTTCCAAGTTATGAGGATACCCGTCATGTCCGGATCTTAGTTTTGAAGGCACAAATTGCAGTTTGAAACATTTTGCTCATTTCAAAGAAAATCCTTAATGGATGTGCTCAGTGAAGCAATGCATCATTGTATGCAGTGGTTACCACTTAACAATAGGTGGGCCAACGGCTAAAATATTTTGAAAAACATTGCCATAGTATTGTAAACTAACCTAATTTCTTAAACATATAGTAAATCACACTAACGATAAGCGATATGTTTCTCTATAAGTAAACCGCTGTGCCTTTATCCGAATAAATGTGACAATCGCAAACGTATCGTAACGCTAGCGTATTCGAGATACACTGCGCGGTGACACTACAACGGCTTGCAGTCGAGCCGGCGTTGACGCGCAATATAACTCGAGGTCTAACAAAACGTGACATTGTCGAAATTGCGGGTAACACTGCAAAGGCCATTCAGACAAGAATTGATTGATTGATGTTAGCGCGGCGACTCGATTTGTTCGTGATAGAGGTAAGGTAAGTAAGGAGTGGTATATAAAAAGAGAGGCCTATATTAAGCAGTAGGTGAAGTCAGGCTGTGGATGATGATGATGATGAGAGGTACAGTTTTTTGAGAAAATAAAGTCTTTAACTACATAAATGTTGGTTTTCAGATAACGCAATACCAATAAAGTCGTGGTTCTCTGACCCGCTAGACGTGTCGCTACTGAACCTGCTCCCGGTGCTGGACGCGCTGCGCTTCACGCACGACGTGCGCTCCGTGCTGTCGCGCAACCTGCACCTCCATCGCCTGTGGTAGCCAAGCCAGGTCAGCCAACACAGATATCATTAAGCCCTGCTCTTATTTACAAATACACCCGAAACAAATAATAGTATATTATGCAACTATTGAATAAAACGGATTTATACCGACTGAGCTGTAACGGCTGTCATCTTACATAGTATTTCGTATTTTCAGATAAATGCCGGCTTTTGTACAAATGTGGGACGCCACAGGCCTCCTGAATTTATTTATTATTATTTTTTTGTCACTCGTTAAGCCGTTCAGCGCTTTTATTCTAAATAATATACATAATAGTTTAAATATAGTTGAGTAATTTTTTTTTAAGTTTTGTTTTACGTAAAATAAACTAAAACACGTGTATACAGACTTGTGTGTATTGTGTAGTTACCTACTTGTGTAGGAGGCGTTTCTGAAACGCTGTTTTTCAGTGAAATTAAGTGCAAATGAAAAGTGAATTTTGTGGTCTCCCTTTGAGCGATTGAAAATGGTTTTTTTGTGGTTCGAATTATTTGTTAAATATTTCCATGACAATATTACTTAAAATTCATACAGTATTACTAATATGCTTCAATACCAATATTCCTTATTCATTTATCATATTCTTTATTCAAGATATATTTTGTATTATCTTATCCGATTTTCGACTAATCGCTCTAAGTGTGATCAACCCTTATCACTTCAATACCTCACCATCCATTATTTGGACGAAAGATAAACCATTAGCAGAAGCTGTCTATTGAATCTGTAAAATTGCCTAAAAATCTAGCCCTATTTCTCAAAAATATTTGGACAGATAATAATAGCAAATAATTGTTACATGCTAAGCACGTTTTTTTTTGTACCTACTATTAAAATCAAAAGACTCATTAGGCAGCTTTTTAGTTGGGTTATTTTTAATGTGTAAACTAGCAATATTAGAAATTATGTGACATATTTTGCATTTTTATATCGAAAAATTGTGGAAAATAATCTAACAAGACCATAAGCCCACCAAATCTGGTAACCACTGTTAATACATCCAATTTTTGTTTCTCTTGATTTAAGTTCCTAACGCCCGAATACTGAAACGTCACTCAAAATTTAAACAGTTTAAAAACCACTTAAAATGGTCCAGCCACATTACACATTATTTGGCAAAAATGGAAATAGAAGTTAAGCATGAAATTATTCCAAGTAGTGTTCCAGTATTCGGGCATAATAAATACTCAATGGTTGATTGATTAGATTATGATAAAAAGTTTGTTTGCCAAAACATGTCGGAATCCAACAAATTTTACAAAATCTTTAGCTCAGCTGGTTATCTTTTTTTAGCAGATTTTTTCATGAAAAAAATACATAGGTATGTAATTAAATAACTTTATGTGGTTTAAATTATGAAGTTTCTGAGTTGCTTAGTAAAATGTAGAAAACGATTTGAAAGCTACATTGCTCATCGAAACTGCACGATTGTTTAGATCCGTTGTCCGTACTGTAATGATTAGATGTGTCTCAAACCTTAGACATTTATCAACTAAACAGTAAAATTGGTACAACTATGAACATGCAAAAATGAATAATATTCTTTAAATGTATTTAGCGAATAATTTCGAGTGGTTTGCCTATTTTTGAACACATCTTATTGATTTCTCTAGATATAATTTGCTATGCAAGTTCTCAGACTATCATCGAAAAAACAAGTTATATTTTTTTTTCAAATTTGTCAAAATAGTAACATTGCATTAACACAAGTTTTATTGCAAAAAAACATACAAAATTATTCTTCGATACATTTAAAAATCGGCAAATCACTAAAGGTGCATTCACACTCACAGAGATCAGTTTTCCAAAGCTAAGATAAAATCGCCAATAGACAACTTACCATGCGACAGTCAGCGTATTCGTGAAACGCTAACGAAAACGTGGAATTGGATACGGATATGGAGTTATTTTAGTAAGCTTTTCCGTTTACGCATTGTCGATTTGTCTACGTAAACTAATTCAACGAATGCGCCTATGTACAGAATATTATAATTAGTCTTTGTTTCTAAGTCACACAAGCTGTGAAAGTCCTGTTACAAGAGATCTAAAAATAAAAAAGTGTTGACAGAAAAGAACATTTGGCTCTGAATTTTTCAATTTAAATTTTACATAGAATAATAAACCATGTACAAAAAATGTATACAAAGTAATTGTTCCAATTATTTCACTTATGATTGGCACGACACGAGCTTATCCGTACCTATACCTACATTGTGAATATTGATTTTATTGTATTTCTTATTCCGTATGTCATCCTCACGGCCTAATCCACGGCACACACCACAGGTAAATCGTAATACATAGCTGATAACGTACTGTTTCATAGCCTATCCAACTAAATGACAATACGTCTCTGTGTATCACCACAAGACGCGGCTCGTTTTGCCGCTAATGCCATTTGTTTAGGGGAGGGGACCATCCACAAAAAGTATCTGTCTATACTATTATAAAACTGTAAAAAAGCCAAAAATTCTAATTAAAGATATGGGTAAACTAAATAAGCAGATCTACTAAATAAACGATTCTGATTCTGAAAATCGAGTTTGTCTGTTTGTTTGTTCGCGAATCACGACTAAACTACTGGACCAATTTCAATGAAACTGGCTATATTTTATTGAAATCAGAGACGTGGATTCTTAGATACAGCTTGAACTCACCAGAATTAACCTTTGCTACGAGGTTCATCGTAAGCTGGTTGACAGATATTTTGGTGGAAAGTTTCGCACGCGTACGAAGTCGCGGGTATCAGTTAGTTGTACATAAAACTAATGTTTCTTCATGTGATTTTTATCATGTTTGCAAACGATTTGATTGGTCAACGATTGGTCGTGCGCTCCGGGAGATTTTCAAGTAAATAGTGTTATTTTCATTTCAAAAGTCCTATATTTTTCTGTCGAGTTTCAGACCAGTCTAGTTTTATACATCCTAAAATCTAGATTTTATTAGAAGTAATATTATTTGAACCAAATAGCTTATTATAGGGTAACCAATGAATTGTGCACTTTATCACTTATATTTTATAAAGTTGTTACAACAATTTTATGAAATTATTCAACGCTTCTGAGTTGAGTTGCAACTTCGAAAAATGTTACGTCATATCTCGTGCTCTAAAATCACTTAGAGACCTAAAAAAATAAAGATTGTCTCTCAAAAAATCGTCGGCTTCATACGGAATCACGAAAAATAGTATCTGCTATCTATAAATAGTATGAAATAAATGGTAACAAAATAATAACCAGTGTGATAACCGTATCCATTGAGGCGCTCCATCTAAATTAACGTTGTAACAACTCTATAAATAAACGAAATACTACCTAGTGAAAATTCCCTTATCGGAAATCTATAGATATGCAATTATGTTGTGAGTGTAATGAGTAAGTACACTACTTATGTAAATAGACAACTGAGATAGAAACTTTAAATAAATGTAAGATTTATTAACATAATAGCAACACCACAGAAGACGGAATAAAACGGTTTCTGCGGGCAACACCATTATGTTTTTAGTTACCTACTCTCAGTATAAATATGAAAAACTGAATGATTAGTATTGAAGCTGTCAATAATTTCGATGATACAGGGTGTTTAACCTAAATTTTAATTGGTTTGTAATTTTTTATCATTTATGTGTAGACTTGATGCCAATGAGACCTTTTTTTTTATACTTATTTGTTTATAGCACAAGGTTCATGTTTATTCATGTTTATTTTGTAAATGTACTCATACTTGTAAATACTGTATGATTTAGCAAAGAACCGCGAAACGTAAGCCAATTGATCGTTTCAAACGTAAACAATCGAACATCGTAGTGATTACCGTATACGCAAAGCATAGGAATGAAATTATCCCTGAGCGTTTGCCTGTGACCGATATCGACAACTTTTTTATTAACTAGCTTGTTTGTGGTTCTTCTTCTTCTTCTTTTACTCTTATATGGCCTGTGTCCGTCATTTCAACAGACAATTTTGCCAGTGTCAAGTTTTTTGTGGTTCTTGACCGATGCCGAAGTCACGTAAACTATAATAATGACGGACACAGGCCATTATTGTAGAGAAGAAGAAGAACTATAATTTTGTATGGAGAATCATCAGTTTTGTAAACTACCCGCTAGGGGCGCTGATCAATCTCTATATAAATATAGTTTCGTCAACTTTATTGTATAGGCACGTGCGTATACAAAATCACTGCAGAGCCCCGAATCTGTGCATTTTTTTTTACTTATAGCACACGCAAAAGCATTCGCAACGCTAGAAGTTTTGTTGAGAGTTACACAATTCCCAAATCTCCCGCTAGAGGCGCTTATCCGGTTTTCATACAAAATTTCTGTTTTTGCGTGTGCTATAAGTCAAAACAAATGCACAGACTCGGGGCTCTGAGCCCGTAGTCTGAGCTTTGTTTTGTTGATCGAAACGCATATCGAGAAACTTCTTGTGAGATATTTTGTATGAAAGTACTATAAGCGCCTCTAGCGGGCGATTTGCAAACTATTTTGCAAAAACTGCGAGTTACGTAGACTTGTGTAGACCAGCGAGCCTATATGACGGTTGTCGCTATCGGTCTTTTCATGTGCGGGTTGTCTACGAATTAATCACGTATTATTTTCTTTACCTTCCGTTTGTTGCGAGCATTTTAAATAGTTTTACTCCATAAAAATAAGTATCAATGAGCTTATTTGAAATTATTTTAATAAGACATTTAAAAGAAAACTGATCTTTTAGAAAAAAAATCTGGCAGTTGTCTTCATTAGCTGTAATGTAACAGAAATTGACAATTTTCACGGCTTTTTGTATCAGATCGTTTCGCGTACGGTACTATTGTTTCTGGGTTTCTTTTCCACTTGTTTGACAAATGCAGTTAAAAGTATTTAAACTGTGTGAAGTTTTGTAAACATTTACTGTTATTTAGATAACATGGATTGTAGTGAGCCGTTGGCACGCATAGGTACTGAAAATGTAACAATATGTGGTCTCAACTGGTTGTTCAAAGTTCAAAAATACGATTTGTAATATAGAAATATTAAATCGATTAAAAAAAATACATTTTATTTCATTTCGTAAGTAACTTTCCTTACTAGTTCCTACCTTCCACACCTGCACTGTTGGTAACTATTCTAGCCCGCTCTCTAGGTACCTAGATGGTCGATAGCATCCTAGAAGAGGAATCAAGCGGTCACATCATCAGAATAAAAAGCATATAAATATACTTCAACGAACTTTTTTATTTTTTGATACTATTTTGATGTTATAATTCCAATGGATAATGTCCAAAACTCTACTACCTATAAAGATTTAGCAAGTCTTTAATCAAGGGAGCTATTAAGTGTTATTAATGAAAATATGTAATATAAATCAAAAACAGTTTTGTAGGCCAAACAATATTCCATAATAGCTCCCAGTAGCCACCGTGGGCTTTTAAGAAATAGGTTTAGAGAAATATGAGATTTATGTAAATGTTAGTTTACTAATAAATAATCAACATTTAAATTTGGTATCAATAGACATAACTTTTTCATGACAAATATTATGAAATTGAATAGAAACAACCATATCCCAGGTGTTTCATCCCAGATAGGGTAATCTTCAGTGCGTTCTCGCACATGTTTTAGCAAAGTTGATTCTTATCAGAAACATTAAGTATGTAAAACTTAAAAAATTAAGTCCTCTTTGTCAATTTAAATTAATATCGAGAGGTTTACAATACAACCATTATCATTGATTTCCCCTGTATCCATTCTTATCAAGTCTTTCCATTTCAAATGTCTGTTCAATGCACCTATTATTAGAAAATTCAAACATTTTACGTTAAAAAACTAAAGGGTACAACATTTCAATTTCAAAGTCAGACTGGAAAAAATTAAAGGAATAACAAATGTTTACAATAAATCTATAAAAGTGATGCCTACACTGTAACATAGAAACTAATTGTAAAGAAATATAGCAAAATTTAGCAGTCCTTAGCATTATGTCCAGTTTCAATTATATACCCTTACTTTTAAAATCCATTGCAACAAAGTATTACATCTCTGGGAGACAAAAATAATTTTAGAAAATTGTGTGTATTGTCTTTTACATTCATTTTGATTTACAAAAAATGTCATTGCAAAGTAATAACAGGATAGTTGATATGCAACAACACATTTTACTGCTGTTTCAAGAAACAATGCTGAAGCCAACACTTAATATCACAAATAGCTTCATCCAGATATCATTGACAGAAAATTATAAACTGTTTACGAAAATTCATTCTCTTTACAGATATAAAATAATACAGTCAAAGGTTTAAAACTTAGTTTAAAACAGTTCAAACAATGAGTCACTACAAAACTATAGGATCTAGTCTACACAACATTCTTTAGGAGATTTTATACTTCGAATTATAACTGTACAATGTTGGCGGCTGGCAAAATCAGGCGCTCGTCGAGAGAATGAATTTTTATGATACAGAGAATGCTTTTTCTGTAAACGATTTTACATAGGCTTCATGCAGTTTGTTCACAAATTCTGCATCATGCTTTAGTAAATAATTGAAAGCTTGCAGAAGTTGGTTCCTAGTAAGTGGCTCTGGGGTTTGAGATTGAGGTTGGTGATCTCCTCCCAATGTAGTCGTGAACATAGTTGGAGGCATCAATGCTGGCTTCTGTGGAATTATCAACTTGATGAATACATTGCAACACAAAGATTAACTGTTTATCTGTACTCTATTATCAACATAAATAACAACAAAACTGAGTATAAAGTGATTAGGTAACATACCGTGTGATTCATATCCTGCGATTGATTCAAATATGAAGCCAGTGGAGATGTGGGTTTTGGTGATGACATGTGCATCATATTGAGCTCACTCTCCAAGGGAATAAGACCATTTATATCACTTGTGTCTAGCCCCGGTGGTTTATTCAACATTAGCCTCTGCTGAGTTTGATTCTCGATCAGTGTTGAATTTAATTGGAAGCCACAATTTTGAGTTAAAGAAATGTGCCCATTTTGGCCCTCCTGGGGAGTGACTGAGCGCTGTTGCTTTTCAATATGTTCAACAGAGTGTGCCGGGTTGCTCATGAGCCTCTGGAGAAGTTGTGGTACTTCTCTAGCATCCGCCTGCCGCGGGCCGAAGATGCCGGGCGAGGGTAGAGATGAGACCGCCGGCATCTGTACCGACCCACCTCCACCCGCCTTCGCGAAGAAATCCATAACACTCTGTGACGCCATGTCGGCCGCCCTAGACGGCGTCACATCACTTTTGTTGGGCCCTCCGCCCTGGTTAGAGTTGAAATCGTCCTGCGCCTTACTCAGCATGCTAAATATATCAACGGGCGCACTTGACGGCGCAGAGCCGTAATTCGGATTGTGCGCCATCATCGGTTCACCGCCTGGCTGCTTCACGCAATCTTTCACCAATGAGTTCAACTTTGCGGCGACTTTTACGCACTCATCTTTGTCGTAGAACCATATGCCGTAGATTCGGGACTTGGCGTTCCGATACAGAAGAAATGGTTCTTTCAATTGCAATTCTATTCCCTTCGAAATCGGTTCTACGAGGTTGTTTGTGCTCAACCTGTTCATAATCACTAAACTGTGGAACGGTTCTCCATTTCTACTGTACACAAACAAAGCACCTTCGATGTTGGTTTTCTCCCATTCGTTCTCTTCAAAAGTATAAAGTGCAACGTGGGTAGCACTGTCTAATATTTCTTTTGCGTATGGATCTGCCCTCTTCAGAGCAGCAAAATTCATACGTAAACCAGTGTCAGCCATTTTTTTTACAACAATTAGAACTAAATACGAGTTTTTGTACAACGACCAAGCATCACAGAAAAATGACAATTTAGTGCTGCCAACTAAAATTATTAATAAAGCACTGAACTGTCCAAAAAGTACATATTATATTATATTAATAGAATTTCATGATTTATAAGAGCACTAGATTCAGCACTGAAATGCATTGAACTGAAAGCACAGATTAGTAAGGATGCTAACGCATGACTGAGGATAGTGTACAATTATTGAATTTTAAGGTTATTTATTTTATTTAATACTTTATTGCACAAAATTATAAATTTGTTACAAAGGGTGGACTTAATGCTTTATAAAGGTTAGTAGTAACATAAAAATCTAGCCTGCGGTAAACGTTACATAAAAAAACGATGTGCTTAAGTTTAGACAGAGCCATATGTTTTCAGCTTGTTCCCCATGGTTACCCTGCATTAGATATTGAACTTTCAAATACGGCACCGAACATGTCATTGGCACTAAATCTGTGCTGAAAGCAATAAGTTGGCAGCACTAAAAGAATTTAGTCGCCATTTTGAAAACTGACTGAATGAATGAATAAAAACGCAATGATGTATGCGAGGAGAAGAGAGGTGCTAGGATATAGGTGTTCGGTGAGAGAGGTGCTTATTTTTTCTACAATAAAATAAGTCTAATACGTACCTGTAACATACTTATTATTACCTGTATCATATTGTATATTTTGTATTGTATGTTTTTTTTCACCATAATTTTTTATGATACCAATCAACCAGTGTATTCAAGAAGAGTCGTTCTCCCTTCTCAAATGAGTATTTTTGTTCTGTGCTTCTCAACGTAACGTCACTGGCGTCACTGCATAGTCAAACGAATGTCAAACTCGGTGTCAAATGTCATTCATTATTTGATGATTATCTCATTACTTTATTTACAGTTTCATTTTCATTCATTCATTTGTGTGTTTACGCGTGGTTCGCGTAGTCGTCGCGCGGTTCTGAGATTCAATAAAATAACAATATTCGAAAAGTTTTTACCATTACATTACGGGTTATAGCGTAAATAACATTAGTTTTCAAAAAATTTTACACTGCCTATAGATTACTAGTTAAAATTTATAGATACACGTCGGACACGTGAACATTTCTCAATTTGAGCGAAGTGTGTTGGTCTGAAGATGAAGAAATGTAATATCCTGGTGGTCGGCAGCGGAGGCCGAGAGCACGCACTGTGTTGGAAACTGGCAGAGTCCTCTATCGTCAGCAAGATTTACTGCGCGCCCGGTAGTGTGGGTATCGCAACCGCTGACAAAGTGGAATGTGTGGATGTCGTTACCAAGGACTTTCCGGTAAGTTGCTAATTACTCCTGAACGCCTGGTACGTCCACTCTTCTGCGAAGATACAAAGAACCAGCGACTGCTTAGGTACAGTTTTATTTTATTACCTAAGTACCCACTTCAAAAACACAAATGAAAAACACCACTCAGGTTTTTGTTATAACAATAGTTGATGTGTCGCTATGATGCCTAATTTTCCCCACAATTCCCAATATCCTATAGTAAAAATGCTCCATACAAAACTGGAACTGTTTTATTGAGAGTTTTGAGCAGCTATAGATAGACAAGCAATTAGATAAAAACTCATTATCTTCTATAGTTAATAATCATTTATAAATTATTATAGTCGTAAAAAAAGCCTTTGTTGTAGTACAATAACATTCTCAACAATCATCAGACAATTAGAAAAGCAACAGACATGGGAATAATAAAATACTTTGGATCAATTGTTGGCCAGATACCTACATTGTGGATAACTCAAACGGGGTTCTTAAGATACAGCTTTTTGATAGTGGGTTTCTTATAAAAGCATTGTAATCTTTACATTAATTCCAAAGACCAGTCTTACGAATATTCATAACTGTATTACATTATACATAATTTCAATTCAATAGATAACCTTTACTAGTTGTGATATCACACAAGGGGCATGTCCATTTGTCAATCTGAATGCACGTAAACAAATTATGTAACAACTGATAATCTGAAAAGAGTTGTGTGAAAGATTTTCCGATCGGCATGGCAGTGGACCTACTAAACGAAGCAGGTCATCAGGTGAGATTGTGGTCAAACAGTTGTCTATATTGTATAAAAAAAAGAAAAAAAAGGTGCAGTTATTTACCTTTTCACAAAGCAACTCATCATCATCATCAACCTTTATCAGTCCACAGCTGGACGTAGGTCTCTCCCAAGACGCGCGACTGAGCCCTGTCTTTGGCTCTTCTCATCCAGTGTTTGCCAGCTACATTTCTCAGATAGTTGCCCCACCTTGCCGGAGGAGCAATTCAGGTGGCCAAAAATGAACTGTGAATCTTGTTTGTTGTTTTTTAAAAAGTTTTCTTCAAATTTTGGGAAGTGATCTTATTACACCCAGTATATAAATTTGAGCAAGTTTTAATCCTACTGATATAATGATAGTATTATGTAGTCTTGACTGACTTAATTTCTATAGGTTCTAGCAAAATGGTGCAAAGACCACACCATAGAGCTCGTCATCATCGGCCCAGAAGACCCCTTGGCCGACGGCATCGTCGACGCCCTTAGCTCACACGGCATCAAATGCTTTGGGCCCACGAAAGCGGGCGCTCAGATCGAAGCCAACAAGGACTGGGCGAAATCTTTCATGAACAAGTACCAGATACCGACCGCACGACATCGGTCTTTCACAGACGCGTCCGCTGCTAAAGAATTTATAAGAACGTAAGTTCCAAACTACTCTGCTACCTTTAATATTTCAGCAGGGCTATTTTGACTCTTTTGGAAAACCTTTTTGGATCGATATCCGAAACTTTGAATTCGCTATTTCCTTCGTATGTTTCCGATATTTGTCCGATTTTTTTTTCCAAATTAATCATAATAGCCCAGACTAGCGAAACTCTCGAACTAGACTCTTTCGAACAATGTACGAAACGGAGGTCAAAATTTGAATCACGTTTCATACAAAACGAGATTTTCGGTGTGTAATTTTAGTAGAAAGGGAGTTCCGCTTCTTCTTACGTAGGCACTACGTATTACATATTCTTTGGAATAGCGCTGTTGGTCTGCTTGCGGCATCGTTGCAACAATGTCAATAGACTTTGCACTTCGTCCTCATAGTTGGATACTTGGGAAAAAACAAAGAGATTAAAAACGCTAAATATTGCCATGTCAGAACATCTCTTACAGTCAAATTGATTGGTTTTTCATAAAATTAGGTTGATATGCACTGATACTCTGATCCTAAGTTCATGGCAGTCAGAATCAGAGCACTATTCCCAAGTCTTAAAGTTGAAATCCATTCAGCACATTACGTTATTGACCAACATGTGTATGAGAGTGAGACATATTTATCTAAATTGATCAATTGGCGACTTCTATCAATTTAGCGTGGCCTATTTATGGATGAACTGTGTAGGCCAGGGGCACCACAGTTCAATGTGATGTAAATATGCAATATAGGTACAGCTTAGTGTTTGCATGCTCCTAAAGCCGGTTCAATGACCGATTGGACTGACTTGTGTAATTTCCATACGTGATTTTCTCTTCGAAATCTCAGCTACCTACTATGATATACATAAAGAACTTTTGTTACCTGATTTCTCGGTCTAAAACTCGTGCCTATATATAGACAAATCTATGCGTATACCTTGTACCGGCATACCTACCCATAGCTGAAACAAAGCAGTAGGTACTTACTTTTTGAGATTGATCCTTGTATAGGCAGGCAGGAAATAATTTTAATTTACGTTTATGAATAATACTTTCAAGCCGCTTCACCTTCGACTTATAACTAGGTCATCTCTACCGATACTACTCGAAGCTTCAAGGCTCAAGAAATACTCAATGCTCGTACGCTGCATATAATATTCAGTAAAAAGTTTGAATACAATCGTTTTATAATTTCTCCAGCGCGCCATACCCAGCCCTCGTGGTGAAAGCCTCAGGCCTCGCGGCCGGTAAAGGCGTGGTCGTAGCAGCTTCTAAGGAGGAAGCCTGCCAAGCTGTGGACGAGATCCTGACAGACGCGAAGTATGGCGCGGCCGGACAGACTGTAGTGGTTGAAGAGCTGTTAGAAGGAGATGAGGTTTCGGTAAGTTACGTAGATAAATAGAAGATTCTTTATTGCACAACTTAAAGTAGTGTATACAGGCGAACTTAATGCTAAAATAGCATTCTCTACCAGCTAACCTTTGGGTAGCGGGGATAAAAACTTATTAGGGTAGTGCGCACAGGAATATATTACTAGAAGACAATTTAGCCTGAACTTACATGAACCTATCATCAATCATCATCATCATCATCAAAACTCTTTTGAAGCTGACAGAGAATCAACGCACAGCCTAAACCATAAGTCCTAGAAGTTTGAAATTTGGATGGTAGTATCCTTATATAGTGTAGGGGTGCACTAAGAAAGGAATTTTTAAACGTCACACTTTAGGGTAGAACGCGAGCAACGCCGCGGGCGAAGGCTAGTCTTAAATAATAACGTAAATTTTGGATACCGGATCCTTCCTGTAATAACATTCCTGTATCTCTAACTGAAATAAAATACACACAACGTTATGTGTCAGTACAATACCATATCAATATTCTGAAATTAGCTGCATCCATGTATTAGTTAGTTCTAGTGTTACACACAACGACATTTTATACAATGGACTTTGCATTAGCGTTCTGAAAAGGGAACGGAACAAATGTGCTTAGATAAAGACACGAGCACATATTTTTCTTGCAGTTACACACTACAGTTTTACCCCCTATCTTATAAAAAGTTAGAGTAGACATTATGTCTTGATTACGTATGTTAAACAAGACATAGTCTTTTTTTTTGTTAACGGGGGGAAATCTGCGTTCAGACACCATTGCCGCATTTGAGGGATGCGGCAAGGTAGTGTGGGGATGGTGACACTCACCAACCCACTAAAACCACCCCGGTGGCCGGCCTCGATGCTTGACAAGGGACTCTGGGACCTCGAAACGACCACGCCAGAGCCCTCACCGCATAAACAAGACATAGTCTACTCTAACTGTTTTTTAAGATAGACTATTATACTCTAAACCACGGAAAGCGTCATATTATTTCAAAGTTGCCACATTTTGGCGTTTTTCATAATGGAATGATGACTCCATTGTGTTGTGTAGCTCAATTATTTATTTCCAGCCGCTATACTTATATATAGCTTAGGGCTAGCTTGAGATTTGCGTAAAATAACCGTATGTAATCGTTGATAAACATATTTTTCATTCGCGATATCGAAGGACCACTCAAGAACGCAATATTTTTAATACTCTGAGAATACTTGACCCCGTTATCAATCAGACGAAGCTCATTCGATTATTTTTTGTGATAAACGTAATTATAACTGTTTACTTGTTTGTCTCAATGTTATTTTTTGTTTTCGTCATTCTAGGGGGGAGTTGATTAGATATCTTACATTATGGGGGGTCATTTTATAGAATGGTTACGGTGATAAGTATATAAATTGTATCATTTTATTACTATCTTGTTGTTCGCGGGACTCGCATTATCCCCTGTAAACAGAATGCCGGCTCCCTCTGTACCAAACTTATATCCGATTCTTATACCATTTATGTATATGTATATAAAGTATATCCCTAGTTTATGTCGCCCAAAGGTTACCCAAAGCTTAGCTGGTAGAGAATGCTATTTTAGCATTAAGATCGCCTGTATACACTACTTTTAATTGGTGCAATAAAGAATTTTCTATCCATCTATCTATGTTGTCGAAAAGTAAGCAGAAGGGTGCACCATGCAAAAAAGATTGGGAAACCCTGGTCTAGAGTTTGAATCTCACTAATCTCACTAAGACAGGCGTCATGGCTCAGTCGGTAGTAGCTCTGCCTTCCGTGCTGTGGGTCGTGGGTTCGATCCCCACCGAGAACAAACATTTGTGTGTTGTAAACATATAGATGTTTGTTCTGTGTCTGGGTGTTTCTATGTATTATAAGTATGTATTATATCAGCCAATCTAGTTTCCATAGTACAACCTTTGCTTAATTTGGGACTAGAAGGCGTTGTGTTAAGTGTCAGTGAATATAAAAAAATATAAAAAATCTTAACATTTGGTATATCATCAGATCTTTGTAAAGTCTTCTGGTGGTAAACCTTGACTTCTTTCCAGGTACTAGCCTTCACAGACGGCGAGACAGTCTCAATGATGCCTCCCGCGCAAGACCACAAACGTATCGGCGATGGTGACACTGGTCCTAACACTGGTGGGATGGGAGCGTACTCACCATGCCCTCTGATCACACCGGACCAGCTCGCTGACGTCAAGGATCAGGTGCTGCAGCGGGCTGTGGATGGATTGAAAGCCGAGGGGATCAAATACGTCGGTGAGTTGGCTAAACCAGAGCCCCGAGTCTGTGCATTTGTTCTGACTTTCGACTCGAGTATGGCACACGCAAAAGCATTCGCAAAGCGAGACATTGCGTGTGCTATACTCGAGTCGAAAGTCAAAACAAATGCGCAGACTCGGGGCTCAGGGGTTGGCATTGTCGGCAATTTGCGGCTTGCGAGCCACATGCTGCTCTTTGGATGTGAAGCTGAGACTATTTAGTTCCATACGCAAATATAATTTATTTTATAAACAAAATAACATTTAAAAATCGTCTTGAATCTATTAACGAGGGTGTACCATTCATTTCATCATAAACCCTGCTGTTTTGATAACAATAATTTTAATAATAATATGATTTTAATAACTTCATTATGAATTTTTACCTATACCTAATCCTTCTTTGTACAATAACATATTGTGTAGCTATCTCTTCTAATAAATACTTCGTATTTGTGTTTACTACATTCGTATCTAAATTGACTTTAATTAATTTGCTACGGTTTATGTAACAACTTAGTTATGTTACAAACGGTCGGACCCGATTCTGTTGCTGGATTTTTCTAAACTTACTTGACATGATAATAATTGACAGGCGTCATGGCTCAGTCGGTAGTAGCTCTGCCTTCCGTGCTGTGGGTCGTGGGTTCGATCCCCACCGAGAACAAACATTTGTGTGTTGTAAACGTAGATGTTTGTTCCGTGTCTGGGTATTTCTATGTATTATAAGTATGTATTTACAAAAAAAAATGTATGTATGTATTCTATCAGCCATCTAGTTTCCATCGTACAAGCTTTGCTTTGTTTGGGACTAGATGGCGTTGTGTTAAGTGTCCGTGAATATTTATTATTATTATAAATATGATAGCTTTCTTTGTCATTTCAGTTCATGAGAAAGGGATTGCAAAAACATGAAATAGCTATGTAGTTTTAAAACTTTTTTCAATTTTTGTCTGAATGGCCCTTGCAGTTAAAACATTTTTAAAAGTGGTTTTAAAATAAGCGCTCCAGTTATGTTTATTATGTCAAGGGAATAACATTGACTTTGCATTTATCTCTAATTAGTAGTTTTTGCTTGAAAGAGGAATAAACAAAGCATACATCCTTACAAACTTTCGCGTTTATAATATTAGTCGGATATACTCGTATAAGTATAATTTTTAAAAATATTACTTATTGTTGTTGTGCCTATGTGTTAACCCAGATTACGAACTATAATATATATTCCAAGTTTCATCCAAATCGGGCCAGCAGTTGCAGCGTGATTAAAGCACAAACATCTAACCATCCAACTTTGACATAATTCATAATATTAATGCGGTTACTAATAAGTAATATTTTTCTAGTAAATTGTCTGACCAGAAAGATAAGTAATTTGTTCCTTACTTTGGTAACAAAATATTGTGAATTCAAATGCGTTCTAGAAACATTGTAATTTTGTATAGAAATTACAACAGTGTTGCCAAGGCATTTTATCCTGCGTTCTATATTGTAAATTAGCTGTCAAATAAAGAACCGTCATAGACTATTTGACCTGCGTATCTTAGGAAAGTGACCTTTTGACAGTTCAGCGAAATCGGTTTTGACGCGTGTACGTTATCGGTTCACCGGTGCAGGATAAAATTATCTTTATTACCTAGATAGGAAGGGCGATATATCACTGGCAAGGATGGAACTTTAAACTCTATAAATCAAGGATAGTTTGTTGGCAATATTGTGCAATGTCCGGTTACATTGTAGCCAATTTATGAGGTTATTTTAGGCCAAAGTATAAAATGTAGTGTTTATTAGTATTTATTGCGTTTAGTTACCTACATCTAGGTCCGTTTACGCATGCCTACTGCTCAAGCAGAGATTTGAACTCATGTATAGAATTTAGTATGAAATTAGAAATAGAATTTAGTGCCGTCTCATGGAGATTTTTTTTTAAATATTTCTACAAGTACTTTTGGTCTTGATACAATAAAAACATAAATTTCTCAGCTATCTTACGTCACATCTATAATTATTTACGTATGTCATTGCCCCCTGACCCGACTGTTTACATATCCACAGTAATCTCACAAAGAGCCACGATAATACTGGACAAATGAACAAACATGGCTGAAAAACTTGCGTCGATCGAAATTGTGCCTTATTCACACGGAGATACAATAGGTTTCTAAAACCTGAAGAAAACGGTCTTAACTCTATAGTGCCGAATGGATGGTTTGCGTCATTCAAATTTGGGCTCTATTAGTATAGTAATTAAGTGGGTAACATGGACTAAAAAATGACTTGCTTAAAAACTGAAAGTTGAACGATATTGAACCTTAGCGACAAACATCTGGGCATCACAACAAACTCGCGTTACTATAAATTCTCTTGGTACCGCGCACTACCTTTGCCCCTTCGACACTTTTTCTTGATAAAAACCAGCTTTTACCAGCTATAACGATGCAATATATATTATATTATATACTCTAAATACATATACCTACCTAACCTAGAGTAGCGGGGTAGATATAACCGGTTAGAGCTAGTACTCTTTAGTACAAACATAAGTAGTGATAGCGTGGTCGCTACGCACAAAGGACTCGAGAAAAAAAACACAGACACGTGTTATAGATAAACTTAGTTCGTATGGGTTAACTCTGACCGAGTGGTCAAATCTGCTGATAATAAAGTGAACACAAAACATAAGAATGCGCCATAATAATATGCTATTTTGTATTTCTAAATCGTTATTTATCTCGGAATATGTGAAAGTTACCATTTTAATATTTGAAAAAATTATTAAATTTTTATCTTGGATTTCGTGTTTTAAAAACACGAAATTTAAAAAGAATTTTTTTTTTGAAGAATATATGTTTTGAACACATTTTGTTTTATTATAGGTGTTTTATACGCTGGCATGATGGTCACAAAATCCGGGCCCATGACGCTAGAGTTCAACTGCAGATTTGGTGACCCTGAAACACAAGTACTGATGACGCTGCTCGAATCTGACCTCTATACTATTATGGAGGTAAGTTTATTTTTGAACGAACACTGAAACAATCTATTTTTTTGTACCTACTTAACTATTATTGACTTATAAAATACTAACTTCCGCCCGCGACTTCATGCGCGTCCCGTTGGATCCCGTTGAATTTCCGGGATAAAAAGTAGCCTATGTGTTAATCCAAGTCACGGACAATAAATGTTTCAAGTTTCATCCAAATCGGATCAGTAGTTTTTGCGTGTAAGAGGAACGAACATACCTACATACATCCTCACAAACTTTCGCGTTTATAATATTAAGTAAAATAGGATATTAGATAGGATTCGAATTTCTTAGAGAGTAGTGTAAAATATATAGCCTTTAATATACCATACAAATATATAAATGAAAAATAAAATTCAGATATAATATTCTTAGACATTTCACACAACGCCCTCTAGTAACTAAGCGAAGCTTGTACCACTTTCACTTGATTGAAGTGTTTCTAAGTCTGAGGCTGGAATACTGAAACGTCATTCAAATTTGAGCACTACTTAAAATTGCTCTGCCTCTGTTTGACATTACTCATTTGTAAGAGATGGCAATAATTTAAGCGTGAACTTAAATTGAGTGGAGTTTGAGTGGCGTTTGAGTATTCGACCATTAGTCACATACTCGTAGTTCCTATTTGGTTACCAACGAGTGTGACCCCTTATCAGTTCGTATCTTAGAATGTGCCAACGAACTCCTTCCGAAAGTACGTCGCGTGACAACTACTATCAAGTACATTTATTGATATCTTGGAAAGGTCAATTATTGCAGCAATCAGTGCTTCAGCTGAGTTTCGTCAGAGTTTTAATCTGAATAATTTTATTGGATTTATTAATATAGATTTTATAAACTAATTGTTACGTTACTAATTCGCTGATAACGTTCCCAGGGCAAACTTAGTTCTAGATATCAATGTCTCACTGCGTGTTTCGACTAAAAACATCAATCATCATCATCATCATCAATATCTCTAAAACTCTTTTGAAGCTGACTTAGAATCAACGCACAGCTAAACTATAAGTCCTAGAGGTATGAAATTTGGAGGGTAGTATCCTTATATAGTGTAGGGGTGCACTAAGAAAGGAATTTTGAAACGTCACACTTTAAAGGGTCTAGAACGCGAGCAACGCCGCGGGCGACGGCTAGTACCACCATAAGTTTGTAAACTGTTTATTTTCAGTCTTGCGTCAATGGTACTCTGAAACAGCTGCAAGTATCGTGGAACACAAAGTTGGCTTCTGTTGGTGTGGTGATCGCGTCCAAAGGCTACCCTGAAACTTCTACTAAGGGATGCGTTATAAGTGGTGGGTGACTCTATAAAATATTTATTTTACTCACTTCAGCAAAATTTGTTTATTAGTGAAAATAGACTGGTCTCGAACGCTTGTAGAAACTGTAAAATGCACCTAAGAATCTCCAAAATATAACCTTTAAAAAGTTTTTTTTTATATTAAATAGACCATTTTTTGACTTCAATCTCACCTGATGGTAAGCGTCGATGAAGTCCTCGATGAAGCACTCGATTAAGCAAGACGGTCTAGAAGACACTTATGATGAGTTTAGTTACAAAATGTATCTAAAATCTGCTTCTGAGTTTCCCACCACCAAAGCCTAGAAGAACTTATAGGCAAAAAAAATCTAACTTACAAATTAGTAATATTGATAATTTCTCCCCAGGCCTATCCCAGGTGCAATCGAATCCAGGTCTAGTGGTGTTCCACAGCGGGGTCGCTCGCGGTGCGAATGGCTCGCTGGTCACGTGGGGAGGTCGGGTTCTACTGGTATGTGCTCGGGCCGGCTCGCTTCGCTCGGCCGCGGCCGCTGCCACTGCTGCCGCTTCGGTTATAGACTTCCCTGGAGCACAGTATAGGAAGGATATTGCACATCGGGCATTCTCTAAGTGAGTACTACTACCCCCTATTCAGTAAAGCTACCAGTAACATGAAGGGGTGTACTGGTATGTGCCTGGGCCGGCTCGCTTCGCTCGGCGTCATCAGCTGCTACTTCTGTTATAGCTCGTTCCAGCTTCATTTGGAGGATAATATATGAAAGATATAGCACATCAAGCAATCTTAGTTGAGTTTTTTTTTTTTTTTATATTCATTTTTTTTTTTAATTTAGGGACTTTGATTCGACTCACGACTATGTCGATCCCATATTGATGTCTCAAAAGTTGTAGCGTCATCGCGCAGTGTATCTCAGACACGCTAATGTTATAGCGTTTGCAATTGTCATATTTATTCGTGATCGAAGGAAGGATATTCCACATTGAGAATTCTTAAAGTGAATACTTGTAATCCTCCGAGGTTGTAAGTACTATCATATTATTTCTTATACATTTGATCATCAAAATCTTTGAACTCATTGAAATACGTGATGTCATCACTATCATATAAATATCGTTTTTAATATTGAAATGGCCCTCAGCATCTCATAAATGTTTAGTCTCTGGTTTTAAATGTTCGTTTTGTTTCAGCGAGTGAAATCGCGGGCGCATGGGGTCTCATAGCTTACATTCCATTACTAAACATTTAAGTTTACAATAATCACTCTCGGGGTGTGATATTTGAATCTAATGGGAAGTGATGGGAACTAAAAAAAGGCTAGTGGTACGAAAACACATTAAAATTCGATACAATTTTATTCAAGTCGTTTTACACCGTTTAGTGTAATCAATTTGTATCTTTTGAGTCAAGACTCAAGTTATTTGTTTGTGTTTGTCCTAGCTTGCGTTGTCCGAGGAAAATTGCTTGGTAAGATAACCTCTTTCATTTTGTAATAAAATATTTTTGTATGAATTAGTTTTTGTTTCGTATTTAGCTTTTTCCTGTAAATATTTAGTTATTTTGTCATTATTGTTGCATAGTTTTTTACCGCTGTTGACATAAAAAGAACTACTTACATAATGTTTAGTTTTCACATCAACTTTGTTTAATTAGCCTTATTCAAAGTATCAATATTAGTTAGTTTTAGCATCACTAACTTGCATTACAGTTGCAACATTTATAAATAAACAGTTTTCTTCTATATTGTAAGTAATCATTAGTAATGAATGATAAATGGATGATAATGATGACAGCACATACTGAGCCACCCAAACTAATGATGAGCTTGAGTCGTTGCCTGAATCAACATATCCTTAGTAGGTACCATTTTCACCTATCATATCTCATATTCTTGGTCCAGAGGATTACTGCGCTAAAAAAAAAGGTTAGCACAAAAATTTGCACTCAATACCCGTTCTTATATTATAGGAGGATCCGTTAGTCGTTAGTAGAAATAGGGGCCTGCGATGTACTAACTGACACTTGTAGATTATAGAAACCGGAATATCACGCACCGCTGCTACATATATACACAAAATATATATGAAATATTAGACTAAATACATAACTAATAAATAATATTCAAATTCATTTATTTCTCAGATGTCAAGATCCATATTTTGTTAGTTCACGGTACATGTAAATGGATTAGAGTATTGAGATTATTATAGCTAGGTAGATACATATTTCACTTCAGATACATAGTATGACAAGATTATTGATTATTGCTAGATATCCTAACTAATATAAACAAGAATTCACTACAAACTAGAAAATACCACGAATCTAAAATGTCCAAAGCCATAACATTTGGTCATTCCCTCAGAATATTGTCCAAAAAAGTCCCAAAAGTACAAACACAACTATTTTCAGAATCAACGGTCTATCATACCTCCAGTGTGGCGTGGACATCGATGCCGCAGCTACCCTCGTCCGTCAAATAGAACCCATAGCCACAGGTACTCATAGGAAGGGTGTACTGGGCAGACTCGGCTGCTTCAGTGGACTGTTCCAACTGTCCGCTATGGACCCTAGTCTGAAGGACCCGGTGCTAGTGCAAGGGACTGACGGAGTCGGGACTAAACTTAAAGTAAGTTTGAACTGTAGGTAACTGCTAAATAAGGTCATTTATGGAACTCCTAGAGTCAAATCCTGTTGGGTCTGATTGTGCAATTTTGCAGATATTTTTGTAATTAAATAACACTTGAAAATTGTATCTTGATACAAAGTTGTATCTCGATACCAAATCTTGAATAATCTTGATACAAATTTGTATCTCGATACAAAATCTTGAATGATCTTGATACAAAATTATATCATGATACCATTTGATTGTCTTCAAAACGAATGGTACTTTCAGATAGCAGAAATAATGGAGAAATACGACACGATAGGTCAGGATTTAGTCGCGATGTGCGTGAATGATATCCTATGCGCGGGCGCAGAGCCCTTCGCGTTCCTGGACTACATGGCGTGCGGCCGGCTGCAGGTCGACGTGGCCGCTACCATCGTCAAGGGCATTGCTGATGCGTGCTTGCTGTCTGGCTGTGCTTTACTTGGTAAGGATTATAGTGCGTACTAGTAATTGTGGACGGAAGTCATATTGATAACTAATTTAAATGTTAAATTGTTTGTTGGTCCTATAAATAAGACAAGTTTTAAATTAAAATAGTCTCGATCTTAACACCTTACATCTGAGGAGAACTCTGTAGGATATGTGTCCTCCTACGAAAAGGGAAGATCTCCCACGCCGAGCCACCTTTGGCTCGGAGTCCGAGGACCAATGGATGATATTCGGTAGTATTACTTATGTTCAAACTCCGTGATAACTTCGTTTGCCCGATCTAGGATAGTTCTCATGTAGCGAGATAGATGGCGCTACACATCATTTAAGATAAATTCTAGGAATAAAATTTTTAAGGCCTATGTTGGACGTGGTAGCATATCACCATATTATTCGTTCGACGGAAAATCTGAGATAACACCGACGGTAATTTGTTGGTAAAATTTCGAATTTAGAAATTATTATAAATGTTTGATTGAGTGAGCGAAGCAAACGAAGATCTTAGTGACAACTTAGGCAAAAATGCTTTGTATGTTTGTTCGACGAGAACTTTCGAACCGCGAACTACTTATTCCGTTTCACGAAGACTCACCCCAATAACTCCATGAAATGATTGCATTCATATATTGCGAGAGAACCAAAAGGTCCTAGCTTAAAATTGTGCTAAATTGAAACAAAAAATTTAGATCTCATAGATGCATTTGTTTTGTTAACAGGCGGAGAGACAGCAGAAATGCCGTCAATGTACGACGTCGGTAAATACGACCTCGCCGGCTTCGCGGTCGGTGTCGTCGACAACTTGAAGCAATTGCCGCGTTCGTGTCAAATCCAACATGGCGACGTTGTGTTGGCGTTACCGTCTACTGGAGTCCATAGTAATGGATACAGTTTGGTGCAGAAAATTATGGCGCAAGGAGGACATAAGTGAGTTAACTAGTCTTAGTAAGTAGATTAAAACAACTATTCTTTTATTTATGGCCCCCAACCGCCATTTCTGTCACCAGAGTTGGCCACTAGCTCATACGAGCTTGCGTGCTTGCTTTCTGTCATTTCGACAAACAATTTGGCCAGTGCAAAGTGATTAGGTAATTAAAAAAAAAAAATTTAGTTAAGTCGATGGTCGTTGGTTTTGAAGGCAAAATGGTAGATTTTCCTTTCAAGACTCACTTAAGGAAACCACCTTAATACACATTTATTCCAGTGGCTCACACTTTATGTTACGACCTCAAGTATTATTGGTTACAATTCCACCAAAATTAAACAATAATACTCAATAACAAAAGAAAAACTATTCAAATAAAAGTGTCTTAGCATAAAGTTTTTGACAGTTTCGTATGACGATTACTACTATTTTTCATCAGAATACCAAACTAAAACGGCCTGAAGCTTCTCATAACAATTCACACAAGTTAATTTCCGTATTCCATTTCAGATACACTGAAAAAGCTCCATTCAGTACCACAAACAAGTCATTCGGCGAAGAGTTTCTAGCCCCAACAGGAATCTACGTGCGCGAGTTACTTCCCGCTGTCAAAAGTGGACTCGTAAAAGCGTTGGCGCATATCACTGGAGGCGGCCTGCTAGAGAACATACCAAGGATTCTACTGCCAGGGATCCGAGTGAAACTAGACGCTATGAAGTTCAAGATAAAGCCCATTTTCGGATGGCTGCAAGCTAAAGGTGAGTTAGATACTATCAACCGTTGAAACTTAAAATTTTTGTGTGAATGTCCTGATTTGTTAAATATGGATTCATTAACTAACAGTAACCAAATAATGAACAGCTCAGTGGGTAATAGCTTTGCCTTCCGTGCTAGGGTCGTGGGTTCGATTCCCACTAAGAATTAACATAATTTGTGAAACAGATGTTTGTTCTGTCTGGGTGTTACTATGTATTATAGGTATTAATTTACAAACAAATTATATAAGTATCCTATCAGTAATCTAGTTCCCATAGTACAAGCTCTGCTTAGTTCGGGACTAGAGGGCGTTGTGTGTAATGTCCAAGAATATTTATCTATTTAATTACATCTGAGCGCTTCCGTGCTTCAGAGAGTTAAACTGTCGATCCCGGCTCTAGCAGTCGTTAAGCCATGACGGAGGCCTTAAGGCGGTCTAAATACTCCGTCACCAGAGCGGGCCACTAATTCATACGAGCTTGCTTGCTTGCCACGAGCCACTATGCAAATGAGTGGGCTCGATGAGATTTTTTTCCCATCTGGCCCATTGGTGGGCCGGCCGGTGGTCTCGATGGGAATAACCAAATATATTTATTTATTTTTCTAGGTCTAGTATCAGACTTCGAGATGCTTCGCACGTTCAACTGCGGCGTTGGAATGGTGGTGATCGCCGAGCCGTCGCTAGCAGACGAGCTGCTGGCGACAGTGGACGGCATCCATGTCATCGGAGCCGTCGAAGATATGGGCAGGGAAGGTGGGTCAAGTGCGTACTTTAGATACTATTAGATTCCGCCCGTAACTACGTCCGCGTCACGTTTGATTCTGTTGAATTTCCAGGATAAAAAGTAGCCTATGTGTTAATCCAGGTTACGAACGATATGTATTCCAAGTTTCATTCAAATCGAACCAGCATAATTCAAACACAAACATCTAAACATCTTAAAGTTAAAGTTTGACATTTATAATATTAGTGGGATCCAGTTTCTTATAGCCATTTCCAAAATGCAATTTAGTAAGTACAGTCGCATACGCCCATTCCGAGTACTAAACTCTGCGGTTTTCCCTCGGAGTTTCGAGATAGGGTCCTTCAAAAGGCGGGTTTATTTCCTCTTAAAAGGCCGGCAGCGCACTCACCTCTGGTGTTCGAGGTGTCCATGGGCGGCGGTGACTACTTTCCATCAGGTGGCCCGCCTGATCGTCTGCCAGCTATGGCATAAAGAAAAAAGAGGCCTAAAAATAATGTCCAAAGTTTTGAACCTGTTTCACATCCCGAAAAGGGTCCTGTGCTTATAGAGACTGGTCTTTGCATACTATACCCTGACTCAAAATGCATACTATAAGTGCAGTGACTACACTAGCGATAATTGTGCCTGGAATTTGACTAGGTCCGAGCTAGGAAAACAGAACCGCAAATTGCCTGGCCTGCCATGTGCTCCTTTGGCCTAAAAACTTGCCCATGTCAATGACATCCACTTCATTTATTTTAGAGATACTGTTTTATTCTTATACTGTATGACAAGGCCTCTTTACAGCTGCTACTCAATTACCTACTTACAATAATATTATGACAAGGCCCATGTACAGCCGCTAAAGTACAATGTTATAAACAAAGCCAAGTGTCCCATATTGTGTTCCAAATGGTGAATAAATATATATGACTATGACTGTGACTTTAAAATCCTCCGACCTATTTAAATACGTATTATTTTTGTATCATTCCCAGGAGGTCACCAAGTGGTAGTAGAAAACTTCAAAGAAGCGATGTCCCCACTTATATCCGGTTACGTGTCCGGCGAGCACGCGCCGCAGAAGTCGCTCTCGTACAAGGACAGTGGAGTCGATATTGAAGCCGGAGACTCACTTGTGTCTTTGATCAAACCCTTAGCTAGGTAACTATAACCTTCAAAGATATGACAGGCTTCACAGCTCAGTTGCTAGTCACACAACGCTCTCTAGTCTCTAGATTAGATTACTTTTTTTACGCAATCTGTCCTTATAATTTAATTTTTATGTCATTCTGTCTTTGCGTAAATTAAATCATTTCTATTTCTAGTCCCAAACTTTTTTTTTTTATGTTAAAAGTAATGGAACAAGCTGATAGCTCACCTGGTGTTAAGTGGTAACTTCTGCCTATAACAATGCATTACCTCACAGAGCAAGTCCAATGAGGACGTGCCCTGTAAGGCAATGCACTGCGTCCATCACTCTGAGACGTAAAGATGTTGAAGTCTCATGTGCCTGTAATTACACCGGCGCCCTTACCCTTCAAACCGGAAAACAGCAATGCGAGCATCGCTGCAAACTAAACAAAGCTAATACTATGGGAACTATGTAGATTGGTAATAGAATACTTATATACCTTTTTTAACCAACTTTGAAAAAGGAGGAGGTTCTCAATTCGATTGTATTTTTTTTTATGTTTGTTACTTAAGAACTCCGTCATTTATGAACCGATTTAAAAAAAATCTTTTTTATCTGAAACCCTTTCAGAGCTTCCAGATTGGTCCCATTAAATTTTTATCAAAATCGATTCAGTAGTTTGTTAGTTAAATAAGTGTAGCTGGAAAAAACACGTCATACACGTACACGACATTGCGTATTTTGCTTTTTTATGGTGTTGTATACGATCAATAGAACAGTCCTAATGAACTGCTATCATCATCATCATCATCATCATTTGATGGTCAATTCGTATCTAACTGAATCGGTGTTTCCATTTTTTTTTAACTTATAAATTATTTGTAAATATATAGTAACACCCAGACAAAGAACATACATCTATGTTTGCCAAGACGCAAATTTTTGTTCTTGGTGGAGATCGAACTCACGACCCATATCACGGTAGGCGTTTTAATAGCGACTAAGCTGTAACGCCTGTCAAGATCAAATAAGATATTATACTAAATAGTAGAAAATTTCATAGCCCTAAATTGCCTGAATGACTAAGCGACTAATTATAATAGAACGGTAAATATTCATGTTATAGGTCGACCACTCGGTCGGGTGTTTTGGGCGGACTCGGTGGTTTTGGCGGCTGCTTCCAACTGAAAGCCGTTGAACAAGAATACAAAGTAAGTTTTACTAGATCTCTTCCATATTTACTGTGATATGTCCAATCGTAGCAAAGTAACTAAAATAATAAAAGAACGTATGAAATAAGAAAGCAAGAAACTTACCGCCCAATGATGAATCAAACAAAGCCAAACTTATTTGTCCTATAAATCTTTTCATAATATCTTTGCTTGCTTTTTTTATTATTTTTACGCCCAGGTTAGTTGGTAGATAATGCTAAATAGCATTAAACTCGCCTCTGTACGATTTTTAAAGTGCAATAAAGAATTTTCTTATCTTATCTTATTTTTATTTTGATATATGAAACTTCAGACTGATAGATAATGATACAAACCTTACTACGGTTTTATTATTGTACCTAGTTTCCTAGTATCCCATTGATTTTCCGAAATAAAAAGTATCCTATGTTACTTCTAATACCTCCAAGAATATGTGTACAAAGTTTCATGATGATCGGCTAAGTAGTTTTCGCGTGAAAGCGTAACAAACAAACTTACATTCACATTTATAATATTAGTATGATACTTCTAGTGTACCTAAAATAATATGCCACATGCGCGTTTATTTAAAGTCTGTCCTACAGGACCCGGTGCTAGTACTAGCCGCGGACGGAGTCGGTACCAAGCTGAAAGTAGCCCAGAAGATCAATCATCACAATAGCATCGGAGTTGACCTAGTCGCAATGTGCGTGAATGATATTCTTTGCAATGGAGCTACTCCATTGACATTCCTGGATTACTTTGCCTGTGGCTCTCTGGATGTGAATGTGGCGAGGAATGTGGTCGCTGGCGTGGCTGAAGGATGCAGACAGGCTTCGGCTGCTTTGATTGGTGAGTCTTATACGTATGGAGGTAGAGTTCAAAGTTCTTGGACAAAAAACTAGTCCACCAAAAACCTCGTCGCCATTAGCAACTACTATTGGCGACGAGGTTTTTCATTGCAACAACAGTAATAATTAAACGATAATAGTATTATCTGCTTGAGTTGGTAACTGTTATATATATGGAGATAGAGCTGAATGTTCTTTAGCAAAAATAACCAACCCACAAAGCAGCTGCGAAAAGCCTCATCATTTTTAATAGTAACATTATCTACACTTATTGATAGTCTTATCATCAATCATCAATATATAAAACTCTTTTGAAGCTGACAGAGAATCAACGCACAGCCTAAACCATAAGTTCTAGAGGTCTGAAATTTGGAGGGTAGGTTCCTTATATAGTGTAGGGGTGCACTAAAAAAGGAATTTTGAAAAGTCACACTCTAAAGGGTCTAGAACGCGAGCAACGCCGCGGACGACGGCTAGTATATATATAAAACTCTTTTGAAGCTGACTGATAATCAACGCACAGCCTAAACCATAAGTTCTAGAGGTATGAAATTTCTAAGGTAGTGTCCTTATATAGTGTAGGTTTGCACTAAGAAAGGAATTTTGAAAAGTCACACTCTAAAGGGTCTAGAACGCGAGCAACGCCGCGGGCGACGGCTAGTCTTACATAAAACTCATTACCCTTCAGTTATTTTACATTCATTGTAATCGTAAAAAATTATAGTGAAAAAAACTCGTCGCCAATTGTAATATTAGTAGTAAATGAAAGGTATCTATTTACTTGTCCCTAGGCGGTGAAACAGCTGAAATGCCGGGAATGTACGAGCCGGGTGTCTACGATATCGCCGGTTTTGCGCTCGGCGTTGTTGAGAGAGCACACATCCTTCCTAGAATCAATGACATCACTGTAAGTACATTCTCACATCTACTAATTTATATGTCGAGTTATTTGCAAACCACGATGATTGATTTTCGTTATCTGTGAAAATTAAACACAAGAAATTATAAAAAAAGCGGTCAAAAACGATTAGTTTGGTTATTCTACTATTATTCGTTCGGACTTAAGTTTATGGCGCTTATGTTTTTTAAAACAGTGTAAAATGGCAAATTGAAAACCCAGTCACATTTATTTAATTTCTGAGTGTTTTTTTATGCTATTTAGGTTGGTGACATCATCATTGGTCTACCTTCAAACGGTGTGCACAGCAATGGATTCAGTTTGATCCACAAATTGATGAAGAAAGCCGGACTCACGCTTGGCGATAAGGCACCTTTCAGTAAAGAAGGACATACCTTGGGTGAGTTCATATTTATTTGATATACTCAAAATACTCAGGGCCGAATACTGAAACGTCACTCAAATTTAACTTAAAATTGCTCTGTCTCGTTTTGACATTACTCATTTGTAAGAGATGGCAATAATTTAAGCATGAACTTAATATAAGTAGCGTTTGGATATTCGGTCGTGAATCTGCTGCTTTACCTCGAAGTAATGGAAGAAGGCTATTTTACAATTTTATTGAAAATCCACATTTCATATCTAAATAATGTTGTAAAAATTACTTTTGAGTTTTTGAACCCCATTACGATTGAGTTTCGTATCTAAAGCTTTGGTCTCGCGATCGTAACGCACAACGCAGCGGTATGCGACACGCGGCGCCGGACACATAATCGTATGGAAAACGTCTAGAATGGTCTCTTCTTCCGTCGCAGTCTGCATCAGCGGCGAAGAGCAAACGCGGTACGCTGCGTTGAACCGCATACCGCAGCGTTGTGCGTTACGATCGCGAAACCAAAGCTATAGACCACGTCATAATAACAAACTTATCTATTTGATATCAACAGGCGAAGAACTAATAAAGCCGACCCGAATCTACGCGCAAAGTATGTCGGGCGCGCTGCGAACCGGCCGAGTGAAGGCAGTCGCGCACATCACGGGCGGCGGCCTGCTCGAGAACATACCGCGCGTGCTGCCAGCACACGTGCGCGCGCGCCTTAACGCGCACTGGTGGCATGTGCATCCGGTCAGTATAATGTGCACGTAGCTTTATTTTCATTATTATTGGATTTCATTGCTGAGCTCGGCGTTATAATGACTCTTAAACTCGACGTCATAATGACCCTAAGCTCTGCGTCATAATGACCCTAAGCTAGGTGCCATTATGACCTTGAGCTCGGGGTCATAATGATCCTAAGCTCTGCGTCATAATGTCGGTGGCACAATGACCCTAAACTCGGCGTCATAATGACTCTTAAGCTCTGCATCATAATGATCCTAAGCTCGGTGTCATAATAACTGATGAGCATCGCCATGACGACGACGATAATCACTTTAAGCTCGACGTGAATGCATTAATTTTTATCGCAAACAGCTTTGCCACCAGGAGAAGGAAAATTACTAATTTTATTACAAATATCCCTCATTTAGACATATTGAAAGACACCTACATTCGGTTGTGGTTTGATTATTATCTTTGACATTATTTTTTTCATGTTGATAGGTATTCGCATGGATAGCGGACGCGGGTTCCGTGTCGGATGACGAGATGCTGCGAACCTTCAACTGCGGTGTTGGAATGGTGCTCGTGGTCGCTCCAGAAGATCAGGCAGAAGTCAGTATTACAGTGATGATGATGATGATATCCGTATTATATTATGCTAATTACAAATTAGATTGAAAAGAATGGCGTAATAAAGAGGAGGCCTATACTCAGCAGTGGGTGCTAACGGACTGAAATGATGATGATGATGACAAATTAGATTAACGAAGCAATCATCATTTATGATTATTACTTACTGAGATAAATATACTTACTTACATTGCGCATAGCTAGCGTTCCCAAACGGTGAAGGAAAACATTAAAAATTCATTGACACGATTATTCCTTATAATAAGTACGTAAAATGTAATGTATGAACTCATTTACAGGTAATGAATCTAACTCGTTCATACGGTGCCATGGTGATCGGATCAGTGCAAGCGCGGCCGGCGGCTGGCGCTAGAGTTATCGTCGACAATTTCGACTCGGCTGTTGACTTCACGAGGAGAATGCCGTTACTACCCAATAAGAAGGTGATTAATGTGATTATATCTTACTAGTAAGGAATTTATAAAAAAAACAGCTAAAAAGTCAACTGACGAATCCAAGTAATTACGACAGTTATATAAAACTCTTTTGAAGCTGACTGACAATCAACGCACAGCCTAAACTATAAGTCCTAGAGGTATGAAGTTTGGAGGGTAGTATCCTTATATAATGTAGGGGTGCACTAAGAAAGGAATTTCGAAAAGTCGCACCCTAAGAAGTCTAAAATTAGAATCAAAGATTTTAACCAAATAATACGTTTCTTTTATATTCCTTGAAAATTGGTACATAGATTCCTTAAATGAATTGATTTGACACGTGTTTCAGGATCTTAAAAATATTCCAAAACTGTTTGTATGCTGCTACCACGCGAGCAAAGCTGCGGGCGGCAGCTACACTTATAAATGACAGTCACTAAATCTGTAGTAGTACGTACATTTAAACCTTTACTTGTGTTAACAATTGTGTTGTTCAACAGGTGGCAGTGTTAGTGTCGGGCAACGGTACAAACTTGCAGTCTCTGCTGGACACGACACGTGACGTGACACAATGCATGTGTGCGTCGGTGTCGCTCGTCATATCCAACAAGCGTGACGCACACGCGCTCGCTCGCGCGCAGGCGGCCGGCGTACCTACACTGGTAACTTAACGTCCTTGTCTAACAAACGTCATCTCCCGTGTTAATCTATCTATCAATATATATAAAACTCTTTTGAAGCTGACAGAGAATCAACGCACAGCCTAAACTAAAGGTATGAAATTTGGAGGGTAGGATCCTTATATAGTGTAGGGGTGCACTAAGAGAGGAACTTTGAAAAGTCACTCCAAAAGGTCTAGAACGCGAGCAACGCCGCGGGCGACGGCTAGTCTTCTTATATGTATATAAAAATGAATTGCTGTTCGTTAGTCTCGCTAAAACTCGAGAACGGCTGGACCGATTTGGCAAATATTGGTCTTTAATTATTTGTGGAAGTCCAGAGAAGGTTCAAAAGGTGAATAATTTCGCACGCGTACGAAGTCGCGGGTATCAGCTAGTACTATTATAAAACTGTAAAAAAGCCAAAAACTAAAATTAAAGATATGGAAAAACTAAATATGCAGATCTACTAAATAAACGATTCTGATTTCAAAAATCGAGTTTGTCTGTTTGTTTGTTCGTGGATCATGCCTAAACTACTGAACCAATTTCAATTAAACTTATACCATTCGGAAGCCCTCTTTCCGGATTGAAACATAGACTATATTTTATTGAGATCAAAGACGTGGATTCTGAGATACAGCTTGACCTCTCTAAACCAAAAGTAGCGATTTGCTACGAGGCTCATCGTAAGATGGTTGACAGATATTTTGGTGGAAAGTTTCGCACGCGTACGAAGTCGCGGGCATCAGCTAGCCATCTATGATTATGATCCTTGTACTACAATGTAAATTGTCATTGTTATCCATCAGGTTTTCAACTACAAAGACTACGAGAGCCGAGAACAGTTCGACCGCGCGATATCAGCCGCACTCGAAGCGCACAAAATAGATATCGTTTGTCTCGCCGGGTACATGAGGATACTGTCCGGGGAGTTTGTTAAAAAGTTAGTACTTTCTCTCAACTGCACAAGTAAACAGCGAAGGTCTAGTCGAAGCGACGCGTGACCCGAGGGCTGGTGATTATCTAGGCCAGCGTATCAGCATTGCTATTCAGCTTGCATATGCAGCCAGTGTCTTGGGCACGCTTCCGATTGCTACTGATTTGGACCAGTTGAGCTATCTATAAATCGTTTGCAACGGTTTGTAGATGGCTCAACTGTTTCATGTGTATTTTGTAAATATTATTAAAAAAAAAAAGTAATATGCTGTGGAAATTCAACTTGATCTTTTTATATGTAAATAACTAGTATGTCACAGAAGTGAGTTATTTGTTTTATTTTCATAATGGTTATTAATCTTCAGACGAAGCACTCATATAATTGTGATAGGACTTCACTTGTTCGTTTAATCACTAATTTTATTTCTTTTCTTTCCGTGATCTTTGGAAATTCACAGATGGAATGACGCAGTGGTGTTATGAAGTTTGATAACTAAAAACCAAAGTGAAACGGTTTATTTTGTCTGTGACAGTGAGGGTGTGGGTGTGTGTGTGTCACATAAATAACTTTAGATGAAATTGCTCATCACAAATTACCAAGAAATAGATAGACTGATTCGATATACGTATAGTAATGTTTATAAATGTGTATTGCAGATGGTACGGCAGAATGATAAACATCCACCCATCTCTCTTACCTCGTCACCCCGGACTCAACGCGCAACAACAATGCATCGACGCAGGGGACAAGGAGAGTGGTTGCACTATACACTTCGTCGACGTTAGTATAGCTTTTGTAATGTTTTAAAATTATGTTTTGAGTATTTTTTACCCGACTACGCGAAGCAAAAAGGAGGGTATATGATTTTGACCAGTAATATTTTTTCATCTGTTCTCTCATAACTACTCATCAGAATTTGACAAATGATATCGTTATACGCGTCTCGATCGTCCGCTAGTCCTATCCTATCCTTACAAAACAATACATTCTAACAATAGTAGTAAGTACGCTTTTTTTAGGGGAATGTGGCATATGACCACAGCTATCCTCTATGATGAGAATATATTCATGTTTCGTACTTTTTAAAGCGTTATTTTCAGTAGTCGGGTTTTAGTCTTTGAACTGGATTTTGTTTTCTCATGAATTGTTAATGTTTCAGGAGGGCATGGACACCGGGCCAATCATCCTCCAAGAGAAAGTCCCTGTGCTTCCTATGGATACAGCCGAGTCCCTCGCGGCTCGTATCCTACAAGCTGAGCACCGCGCCTACCCGCACGCCCTGCGCCTGCTCGCCACCGGCCGCGCGAGAGCACTGCCTTCACAATCACCCATGCCTTAGTAACGTTGTATACCTATAATACGTCGGTGTAGCTTGTAATTCTGAATGTGGCGTAGTCCGCGCACGCCATTTCGCAGTGTCAAGATAAATGTGGCGTAGTCTATCCCCCTATCTTATAAAAAGTTAGAGTAGACATTATGTCCTGATTACGTATGTTAAACAAGACATAATGTCTACTCTAACTTTTTATAAGATAGACCATATGACTATGCAGCGAATTTAAGGCTGGAGCAGACCGGATGCGTATACGTAGACGTGCACGTACCACTGAGTTGTAATGTATGCAACTGTATGAGACAGGACACACTGCTTGCGTAATGACGCGCACGTCTACATTACGCAAGCAGTGTGTCCTGTCTCAGTGGTCTGCTCCAGCCTTTAATGTCTTTAGTGAACGTGCCTTCCCTACCAAATACTCGTGACCTTTCTGAAATGCGTGCTGCTCGGCTACTGAGAACGTCACTGCCGTGTGGGCACATTTCTAAACTTTTTGTACAGTCAACATCACAACTTACGATATCGTTTGCAAGCAAAAAACATTCCAGTGCCTTGATCACGAATAAATGTGACAATCGCAAACGTATCGTAACGCTAGCGTATCCGAGATACACTGCGCGGTTACACTACAACGGTTGGCGGTCGAGCTGACATTGACGCGCAATATAGCTCGAATACGTTAACGCGGCGACGACTGTCAGATTTGTTGGTGATAGCGGTACAATTTTATTGTAAAAACGTTTCTCGAATATATTTCGTTGATACTTGTTTTTAATCATTAATCTTCACAATCTGAGTAACCGCACATGCAGTGTATTGTATGATTAGAAATTATTGTAGGTATTGAACCAATTATTTTTAATTTGCATTTTTATAACTATAATAGGGACCAAGTCAAATAGAAATAGACCTAGAATGTATGTATATAAGATTGAAATCGAGGTCAAGCTTAACACATTGTTTCAAATCTTTGCAGATTGGTTTTAAGTCTTAACCCGATGCAAGCTTGAATATTTTCTCTACTACTTCTCGAATTGTTATTGTTGTAAATATTTGTCTACTACACGTTATTACTGTATTCAAGAACTGCCTTTATCATAAAACACTTTCAAACACAAAATGATATTGTTGCTATAGCAACAATAGCAACTGATCTTAATAAAAAAAAACGGCAGTTTGTTTAAACTATTGTATGTTCATGATAATCAGTTTATGTTAAGATGTTACAAAATATTATCATTTAGCTAAAAGTTAAACTCATTGTTGAAATCATACTTATAGGTTTAATGTATGTTTGAAATAAACTTTTGTATGTTATTTTAACTTTTATTTAAATCACTATACATTTTTAATTTTCATCCTAATTCTAATATCACAGAATTGTTTTTCTATAATTTTTATAGACCTTTTTACTTTTTCCTTTCAAAAGTCAATAGATCGCCAATGGCTTTAAAAAACAAAGCGAAAATATCTTCTTTGTTTCTAGGTTTGTCAACATACTTTTTCTCTTGAACAACACATTTTCTTTCCACCGAATGAATGCCATTCTTTAGTATTTCATCACACAATTCTTCATAAAGAATATGGAACTTCTGTTTATTTATTAATGGCACTATTAGATTGTATTTGTTTATTTTACTGTTCAGTGTTTGTGCTAGATATCTGTTTTCTTCACATATCATTTCCCATTTTTGTAAATCCACTTCATCTAAGGGGTATGGTCCTAGGTACTTTCGTTCCCGAGCGATGTCTCCTTTTAAAATTTCTTTATCTTGATCAATTTCTTTACTCATGATTATCCACTCTGGTGTGAATCCATTATTTATTAACACCTGCGGTAAAGTTCAATAATAAGAACTACAATTTAGCTGCAAAATTACAAAGTCAAACCGACTTCAGATGATGATGATGATGGTAGTTCATTGGGTTTGTTCTATTGATCATAACCATTGAAAGACATGTGGTCACAAGATAGCAAAATACGCAATGTCGCGTACGTAGATGACATGTTTTTTCCAGTTATTCTTATCTAACTCCCAAACTACTGAACCGATTTTGATGAAAATTTTTGGAACCAATCTGGAAGTACACCCTTTTAGATAAAATAAGAATTTTTGAAATCGGTTCATAAATGACGGAGTTATAAAGTAACAAACATGAAAAAAAAATTATAGGTCCGAATTGAGAACCGCCTTCTTTTTTGAAGTCGGTTAAAAAACAGAACTTACCTCATTCAACTTATGAGTCGTAAAATCAACATAAGGGTTAGTATTCTGATCTTTCAGCGGTTTTCCCTTCCCGCTCAGATTATTAAACTCCCCTTTTGACATTGACTCCTGTATAAGATCTTCAACTAGCCGATCAAACCCGTACTTTGTTTTGATGTCGTGTTTTTTTCCGTAACTTTGTCCTTTTTTCATGATTGTTTTTTCGGTAGCCATCGATTTGGAGATACGGTGGTCCATTACGTTGGAAGCAGCCTTCTGGGCACGTGCTTGCGCCCATTGCTTTTGTCTTTGGTAAGGTGTCCCGTGGCCGATGCCTTCAAAACTCAGGTATTGTCGGTGTTGAGGTGCAGTATGCTGAAAATCATATAAACATTGATAAACCTTCAAGCCCTGGACAAAATAATGTACAACCTGAACTAGCTGTTACTTCTAGCAATAGCTAAGTAGGTAAATATGTATAGATACATACAGTAGGTACCTGTATATCATAAACAATTTTCTGCACCTCCTCCTGACTAACTCTCCCAGTATTATGCTTCGATAGAGTTCTGAATGCATTTTCCACAGCTACAAACTTATCCATGTCAGCCTCGGGGGAGCCAGAGTCAGGATGGTACTTCTTAGCAAGGTCCAGGAAGGCTTGCCGGACTGCATCTTGCTTTGAATCTTGTGGTATGTTTAATAGATTGTAGCATTCCTGGAAATAAAGATTTGAAAAGCTTGTTTGAAGAAGTGCACAAATTGACTAGGTACCGAGTAGAGTTACTGATACGAAAAAGATAGTTTGATGCACAGAATATCTATTTACTGTATGTAGGGTAGTAGGTACATACTCGTACTTGTAAATTTTCAGGAACTTACTTTCAACTTTTTTTCAGTCGACTTAGAAGTTATTGTTCTTGCAGTTATTAGACCAGGATACATTTTTGATGCATTCACTTGACCTAAACGCTTTAGACATTGTGATGATTGTAAAGTTATATTCATAGTCAGTAATATGAAATTACGTAAACGTGAGAATTTTCATATTGAAAATATTTTACACAGCATCCAGCTGATTTTTGTTTTGACAGTATTTTTCTTCTTCTTCTCTTCTTCTTCTTCTTTTGTTGCTATGGCTGTTCGGTGGCTAGGGCTGCCACGAATTTGCCAATGTCAGTGTTTTTTGGCGTTTACTGGTTTACTAATCTTTTAACAAAAGGCGGAGATCTGAGTAGGTAGGTTAAGAAAAACGACCGGTGAAGAAGGCTTCTTCTTCTTCTTCTCTTCAGTAATGACCTGTGTCCGTCATTTCGACAGACAATTTGCCAATGTCAAGTGTTAAAATTGTAATGAATAAGTCAAGTCAAGTCATTTGTCAAGTCGGCTGTCGTTTGTTTTGAAAAGAAAATGGTGGATTTTCCCTTCAAAACCTAACACGAATTTTCACATTCAGAAAAACCACTTTACACACATTTATTCCAATGGCTCACACTTTATGTTACGACCTAAGTATTATTGGTTAAAATTCCACCAAAATTAAACAACAATACTCACAATAACACAAGAAAAACTATTAAAATAAAAGTGCTATGTATCGTTTCAAAAAAAGTCAAAACTCGTTTCCTATTTTTTTTTTTCTGTTTTGACGCCCATGCCAGTCAACTGATTTTCACTTAGCTACGACTATCGACATATCATCATCTTCCTACCCTTGTCCCACGCTAAGTGGGGTCGGTACAACATGTCTTCGCCTTCCACTCTCCTCTATCAGCCGTCATCTCGATGTTCACTCCTTTCTTACTCATATCTTCTTTCACACAGTCCATCCATCTTTTCTTTGGCCTACCTCTACTTCTACATCCGTCCACATTCATGTCTAGCACTCTTCTCGTAATATGGCTTTCTTCCCTCCGCATGACATGCCCATACCACGCTAACCTATTACTCCTCAACTTGTCCGTTATTGGCGCTACTTTCAAACTTCCTCTTATATACTCATTCCTTATTTTATCCATTCTTGTCACTCCACACATCCATCTCAACATTCGCATCTCTGCTGCATGCACTCTTCTCTCATCCGTCCCTTTCATTGCCCAACATTCTGATCCATACAGTACGACAGGTCTAATGATGGTTTTATATACTTTCCCCTTAAGTTTAACGGGCATTCTCGGATCGCACGTTGTTCCGGTGACCTGTCGCCATTTCATCCATCCTGCATTTATTCTATTCTTCACAGCCCGGTCAATTTCGCCGTCGTTCTGAATTGATGAGCCAAGGTACCGGAAGTCGGAGCAGACTGGTAGGGATACACCAGTTAAGGCTATAGGGGTGAAATTGGATGGACCACCAAAGTCGCAAAACAAATGCTCTGTCTTTGTTCTGCTTATCTTCAGTCCGACACTCTCCAATCTCTCCTGCCATTTTCCCAGCCTGCTCTGGACCTCAACGACTATCGACATAATGTTTTGCAATGTCTCTTCTTCTTCTCTTCATTAATGGCCTGTGTCCGTCATTTCAACAGCCAATTTTGCCAATGTCAAGTTGCAATGTCTCTTTTGTTGTCATAATAATAGAACAGTCAATTTAATTTTAATCAGTCGCTCGCTGTCAGCTGTCACTGCCTGCTGTTAGTCGCTTTTTCTCTCTCTTTTGCGTTAACGGTGGGGCCATGGTTCTTTTTATCGCGTTTATTTAGCGCGTAGCGCTCAAATTTGGCTTATTTTGTGGTGATGTGAGTTTCTATTAGTTTCGCCTTCTTTCACTGACACAATGGCATTAACAGTTGATGAAGTCAGTGCCCGCTACCCGATCCACTGGTTGGTCTGGAATGACCAGCATGAGGAGCTGCGAAGGGCTTTGGAAGCTAAACAGGTAAGCCTACAGATTCCTCTAAATACCAAATCAAACATTACGGCCTAAAGTGCCTAATGCCCAACTAAGCGTCATCAAATTGCGGTGCATATTCACATCATTGTTCTATTGAATTGTGTGTACTTATTTCATTTCGAAGATTAATCTAAACCAAATTAAAACAATGGGTTTTGGAGCTTTCTGCAGCAGTGCCTGTGACTGGTAGTATTTTGATAATTTCATTGAGATGTAAGGATCACCTGTATGTGTTTTGGAGACACAAAACGGCTAAGTATCTAAATAATAACTTACCTACTGACTTCTATGATTCATAATCTGTAGATGTGTTACTAAAGAACTACACGCCTATATAAAAACATGCACAAATATCTTCACAGAGTTGTGCATGTTTTATTGTGAATGTTTTTAATGGTTACTTTTTAGAGCTTGCGATATCACAACTTGTCTTGTAGACTCTATTCTAGTTTATCATAATGTAGAATCATTCTCTATTTCTGTGAGTACATATACCCATTGGTAAAAGATAGCAATAGTTTAGGGGTGTGTTGTTTCACTATCTCTAAGTACCATTACACAGCAGATAAAAATATTTCCATATAATTTTTTTACTAGTGAAATAAGTAAAATTCGCACTAAGCATTGTTTCATTTTAGACAGATTATTCAAGTACCTACTAATGCTATTTGTCTTGAGTGGTTTTAATGAGAAGCCAAATAAAGTAAAAAAATAATCCAGTTTGTTTAGAAGCCTTACAAATTGAATGTGAGTTTGCTTGCCAAAATTATGCTAGTACTAAATATGTTTTGAACTATAAGTATCTGCAATAGAGTTTGTTTTACCTATTTTATGTGATTTCAAAGGCTACTCTAGGATGAAAAAATAGGGTCACAACCTTATCCCCAAGATAGGATATAATATTAGACATCCTCTCACAAATCTTTTTTAAATAATATCTTCTTTCTTTCTTGCAATCTGCCCGTACAAGCATTTAGCTAGAGTCTCAGATATCTTGAAAATGATTAATTTATAAAGGCCTAAACACACAGAGAATGGGTACAGGTCAGCAGACTGCAACACACAGAATGCGTGCGTTGCTGTGGCGCGGAGGTGGTTCTCATACAAATTCCCGCGCGTGAGCGACCCGCCTTCTGTGTGTTTTGGACTTAAACTAAAGCTAAACCAATTCTAAGTCTCTTTTAACGCTTTCCATTGGGTTCTATCTTGTGCTACCCTTCTCTGTTGTCCAGCTGTAAGTTTAAGGTCGTCTACCTACCTCATCATCAACATCAACCTATATCGGTCCACTGCTGGACGTAGGTCTCTCCCAAGACGCGCCACTGAGCCCGGTCTTCGGCTCTTCTTATCCAGTGTTTGCCAGCTACATGTCTCAGATCGTCACCCCACCTAGCCGGAGAACGTCCTACACTACGCTTGCCTAAACGCGGTCTCCACTCGAGTATTAGTTTGCTCCAACGATCTACCTACCTACCTAATTGTCTACCTATTTAAATTTTCTATAACCATATGCTTACAGTATACAACAGAAGACCTGGAATTTAAGGACCCTCGAGGTCGAACTCCTCTGCTGTTGGCGGTAACACTCGGACTCATAGACACAGTGAGGGTGCTGCTCGATGCTGGTGCTGATATCAACTGCGAGAAGGATGGCTGGAGTGGTAAGGAAGCTTCGAGCACATGTTAGCCCGGTTCTATTGATGTTGGCTGAATAAATTCTACTAATATTATAAATGCGAAAGTTTCGATGTTTGGATACTTGTGTTTCAATCACGCTAAAACTACTGAACCAATTTGGATTAAACTTGTAATATATTTAGTTCGTAACGTGGAATAACACATAGGCTACTTTATATCCCGAAAAATTAACACGACTTACAGACTGGATTAACGTCACATTTTCAACACGAGAGGGCGACGTTACGTCAGTTGATTCAGTGATGTGATGACTGAGATTTATCAAAAAAAGAACCATGTGTCACTGCTAAAATGATACAGAAGCTGAATCGCGCTGACGAAAACACACGGCGCTAAATGACTTGCGCTTGCAAATGCACAAAACTTTGTTAAATATTTTAACAGATATTACTTTGAATGACTTGATTCTTAAGAATGGGTACACACGTAAGAAATCGCGGGTAACAGCTAGTCCTGAATATTTGTTTTAGCCGTCCAAGAAGCTACAGCGACAGGCGACATCAACCTCCTCTCTCTAGTGCTGTCGCGTCGGGACCACCAGCGGTACTTGTACCGGTCGCGAGGCATCCCGAATCTGTTGAACCAGCTGAGTCTCGCGCCAGACTTCTACGTTGAGATGAAGTGGCAGTTCACTAGCTGGAGTAAGTATGGCTTGTCGAAACATATATCTATAAATAAATAAATATAAATGATAAATATTTTTGGACATATGACACAACGCTCTCTAGTCCCTAACTAAGCAAAGCTTGTACTATGGGAACTAGATTGCTGATAGAATACTTATATAATTTTTTTTATTAATACATATTATACATCTCGTAGTAACACACAGACACAGAACAAACATCTACTCGTATATTTGCCACACACAAATGTTTGTTCTCCGTGGGGATCGAACCTACGACCCACAGCACGGAAGGCAGAGGTACTACCGACTGAGCCATGGCGCCTGTCGTGACCGTAAAATAACCGTGTAATTAATTTTTCAGTGCCCCTAATATCCCGCATGTGTCCGTCCGATACCTACAAAGTGTACAAACGTGGTGCGTATGTGCGAGTGGACACAACACTCCTGGGATTTGAGAACCGGAGTTGGGTGCGCGGTGATATCAGCTACATCTTCAAAGGACATGGTAAGTATGCCAGCAACAAGTACCACCGAAGCATGGAAGCTGTTAGATAAAAATACCATTACAAACAACCATAAACATTATCCTGAAAACATTTCCTCACGATTATTTTGTTCTAACTGGTACTTCAACTTCGCCCGCAACTTCGGCAACGCATGATTAGAAGTGCAATTTGCTAAGCGGAATCATCTAGGCGTGTCTGAAGAGTTCGCGTTGATTTCAGAGATAAAAAGTAGCCTATTTGTTAATCCAGGTCACAGACAATATATATTCCAAGTGTCATCCAAATCGGATCAGTAGTTTTTGCGTGAAAGTGGAACAAACATCCATACATCTATACATCGTTACAAACTCTCGCGTTTATAAAATTAATGAGGATGATTTCACCAGATGTGTCTTCCAAAGAATGATTTTGTTAACAGGAACAACAGCACAGTTCCTGGAACTGAACCACGCAGCTGGTACTATATCCATCGAATTGATCGATGGCACAGATCTCTGGGCCAACCCGACGCCGCGGGCGAAGACATTGCGAAGGCGACTCGAAGAACCACTAGCTATCAACTATCTGGACACTGACAAGATCAGCTTTGAACGGTCAGTTACAATACAACCTCCAAAGTCAAAGTCAAAAAGCTTTTATTCAATAAAATCTCACTGATCACTTTTAATCGTCATTAGGTTTTGTATGATTACATTTTTTATTGAATGAGTTGGAGTTAGTTCGTCTTATGCTTGTTTGTCTTCTAAATAATCAGATATTTTATATTATGCTTTGAAAATAAGTCTTCCTCTTATTACGTTTTTGAACTTGCCAATCGACAACTGAGAGACATCACTTTGTCAATACAGTATATTATTAACTAATCTGTGCATACTTTTAATTGGTCGTGTAATACTGAGCTACGGTAAAACCCGACTGAGTTTAAAAGCACTGTGTTTGTGTCTTGTAGAGCCACTATCAACTAACTGGACAATGTTATCGATTGTCTTGTTGCATTTATGTGGAACTTTTGGTGACTGTTTAGTTCCAATTAAATGGTGCGCTATGCTCCATCTGTACCTAAACTTACTAGTAGTTCGCCCCGAACTGAGATCTCGTGAGGGAATGTCTAGGTATCTCCTCGTACTAAAAATAAACCCCTAAATTTTGCAAATCGCATCAATACCGCCATTTAGCAAAGTACCAGTCTTACTTGAACTACAAAATCATTGAAACTCCAAGAAATGGTAGCTCACGTTATACTGGGTTTGCCAATTTTATAATTTTTACAACAACTCAAAAACTATTAGACCTAGAATCAAAATAAAAACGGTTTTAGAATGTCTAAACAAAACCCTATCATATGACACCCCACTTGATATTATTGTACTACTTTTTTTTTTTTTTTACTCCGTTTGGACCCTCATAACTTCACGACCCCTTGACCGATTTACTTCGTTTAACAAACCAGTAAAACTACTATCCGTATACCTACCAAATTCTGTGAAGATCGGATAAGCGGTTCAAAAGATCTCGTCGAACAAACATAGTACAAAGCATTTTCGTCCAAGTTGTCACTAAGATCTCGTTCGCTTCGCTCACTCCATCAATAATCATTTTTGGTACCAATTTTCGCAGAAACAAAAGTGGTATTTGGGGGTGGCGTCAAGACAAGACCGAAATTGTCAACGGTTACGATTGCAAGGTGTTTAGTGCGAACAATGTGGAGATTGTATCAAAGACGCGTTGCGAACATTTACCCGCCGGGGCCAAACGGACCCCATCCAGGCCTCAGCCCATCGCCGGCCTTTTGGGGTTAGACGAAACCAAGGACGACCTGCCTCTTTTGCAAGCTGATGATGACGTCAAGGTAAGGGGTGTAATAGACCCCAAAGTTTGTTTAGAATTTCGTGCTATAGAAATGATTTTTAAACTATTCTTCGATATAATATAATTAAAGAAAAACTAAGCGGAGATCGAATATCTGGGGTATAAAGAACCCCGCCAATTGTTACAGTTAGCAAGGTAAGATCATCTGGCTGGGGTGAGAGATACCCCACTTTTTGCTATACATTTCTATAGATAGCCATTTAAATTTGGACGTGCTTTGCGAGGAATACACACAGTCTGAGGCGACCTCATTAACATAAAATAGATCCGTTAATCACATAAAGAAACCTTCCAGGAGGAAGAATCCAGTAGTTCAGAGGAAGGCGGTTCATGCATCAAGTCTCAAGAACCGGTCACATGGCAGGACTACTTCTCCAGTGAACCCCTGAGTGTAGACATAGGCCGGCCTAAGGATATTACTACCAAGGTTCAGAAGTTCAAAGCGACTCTTAGTCTGTGCGAGGATTATCCTCTTCAGGTAAGCTGTTTTCAAGACTCTTATCCCACGAGTGGGGTCGGTACATGTTTGTAGTCACGCTGTCAAAAACAGGTGTCCAATGGGTGGTCTTATAGACACGCTATTAAAAAGCTCGTAGCTCGTAGGCGTAGCTTTCTTAGTTAACCTTCACCTTCACATTATCTAAGTTAAGCGACGTTCTGCGCGGTCACTATTTGGATAGGTGACTGTTAGTGGCATTTACATCTGAACGCTTAAGTGCTTCGGAGGGCACGTTAAACTGTCGGTCCCGGCTCTAGCAGTCGTTAAGCCACGACGGAGGCCTTAAGGCGGTTTAAAACTTCCGTCAACAGAGTTTGTCACTAACTCATTCGAGGTTGCTTGGTTTTAATTACAATAGGTGGGTTTATTGCTTAAAGTGATCTCTGCCAGACGTAATATTCCAAGTTTGTTATAATTCCAGTTGCAAGAACAGATAATGCCGATTTTGGATCTAATGACGGCGATAGCGTCCCCTCACTTCGCGAAGTTGAAGGATTTCATACAAATGCAACTACCTTCAGGATTCCCGATCAAAATAGGTGATTATAATTATACACTGAAAGATTAAAATGTATCGAATTGTTACTTTTTACATGTTAAAGTAGGCGTATCTTAACAAAATTACAGTGTATTTAAAATAAATGCTTCATTTCTAAAATAATACGCTAATATTCCAGAAATAACGCGTTAATATTCCAGAAATAACACGCTAATATTAAAAATATGACACCCTAATATTCCAAAAATAACATGCTAATCCAAAAATAACACGCTAATATTCCAAAAATAACATGCTAATCCAAAAATAACACGCCAATATTCCAAAAATAACGCCAATATTCCAAAAAAACACGCTTATGTTCCAGAAATCCCGCTACTCCACGTAATGAACGCGCGCGTAACATTCGGCAATATATTCGGCACCGAGACACCCGTCCCGAACGTCGAGACCATACAAGAGGGAGACAGACTGTCTTGCATCATCGACGACGACTGCTTCGATATCGGCAGGTAAGTCTTCTTCTTCTTTACCTGTATCAAAATCAAAATCAAAATTGTTTTTATTGTTAGATACAAGTTATATAACTAATAGGGTTGGGATCTCTTCTTTTAAGTTGATCTAACCTGTGTTAGAACTGTATGGCCTCTGTCCGTCATTTCGACAGACAATTTTGCCAGTGTCAAGTGAGATATTTGAGATAATATAAGGACTTTCAGGGAGACCTTTACCCAGCAGTGGGAACGAATATGTTGAAAAAAAATTGCTAAGCGTTTGACCAGCAAACCTAATGGTAAGTGTATCTGCAGCCTAATGTAATGCCACTTCTATGACCCTATGACCATGGCGAAGCAAAAAGGTGGCTATATGATTTTTACCCGACTACGGTGAAGCAAAAAAGAAGGTATATGAGTTTGACCAATATGTATGTATTTATTGAATCCTCTTATATTTTTTTTCGCTTCCAAAGCAACCTCCCACTTCCCTCCCCATTCAAGGTCAGAGCTATTAAACCGTGTCGGGACCTGTACTAACTCCTGGAGTTTTCAGGAGTGGTATGTTTGTATTTCACAGGGTAACTTATAATTTAAATATTTTTAAGACGTCAGTAAAACTATATTTCTTAGTAAAAAATCTACACCGTCGGCCATCATCGCTTAACATCAGGTGAGATTGCCAAAATTTTGCCTATAGAAAAGTTCTGTGTAATCTCGTCATAACCATGAAATGCTCCGATGAACGGTCTGCAGCTGTCTCTATTTGAATTGAACAGGTAATTAGCCATTCTTAATATTCAATGTCAAGCGTCACAGCTCAGTTGGTATAAGCTCTGCCTTCCGTGCTGTGGGTCGTGGGTTCGATCCCCACTAAGAACAAACATTTGTGTGTGGCAAATATGGATGTTTGTTTTATGTTTTGTCGTCTTGAGTGTTAATTATAAGTATGTATGTATAAAAAAAATTATATCAGCAATCTAGTTCCATAGTACAAGCTTTGCTTAGTTTGGGACTAGAGGGCGTTGTGTAATGTCCGAGAATATTTTTATCAAAAATTGTGTAGCACAGATTGCTAACTAACCATTACCGAGTTTGTATATTTGGTTCGGTCCTTACTGCGTGTTTCCACTAAAAACATGCACAATAAAACATTCACAACACAATCCATACAAACGATCAGTTTTTACAATCAAAAAAACCCTTAAAACCATCCGCACAAGATTCAAAATGTCAAGCATGCACAAGGTTTGGCGGTGGAAACGCAAATCGATATCTTCACAGAGTTGTGCATGTTTTATTGTGAATGTTTTTAGGTGGGAACAGTTAGCTAGATCAGCAGTCTGCAAGCAAGGAGTCAAAACCAAAGGTAAGTGACGCCAACTTCGTCCATTTTCGCCGTACTTAACGAATGCCTGTATATAACATGACGCTCCTAATAACTATAGGTACAGCACTGACTTGACTGTCTAAAGAAAAGAGTCTTTTCCGACTGTAAATGCACGCAAACGCACAAGGGAAGACATAGTTGATTATCATATCCATCATCATTCATATAGTCAGCTGCTAAAGTCTACAGTCAATGTAAAAATATCAAGAATTTTATTTATAATAGCTATGATAATCGTTAAAGCAAAAATTCCGAGTCATTAGTTTTTGTTCCAATTAATTCAGTAAATATAAAATACAAATGGATTTTCTTGGGTAATTAAATTTTAAAAACACCTTGTCAGCACTTTACTATGTATAAACAGATATTAAAATCATCCATATTTATAATAGATAGATAAAAACTTTATTGTACAAACAAAAGAGAAATTACATAGGTATAGACAATATATATGGAAATCTTTTGAAGCTGACAGAGAATCAACGCACAGCCTAAACCATAAGTCCTAGAGGTATGAAATTTGGAAGGTAGTATCCTTATATAGTGTAGGGGTGCACTAAGAAAGGAATTTTGAAAAGTCGCACCCTAAAGGGTCTAGAACGCGAGCAACGCCGCGGGCGACGACTAGTAAGAAACATAAAATAGAAAGTACAATTGGTGGCCTTATCGCTAAATACGACCTCTTCCAGACTTATTACGTAATTTATATTGACTGTAGGTAGGGGCTGCTATTTTCTTCATATACCCTCTCATCTACAAGTACATTGCACACTTTGCACGCCTCTTTTCTTATGTATTTATTTACTTCGTCACATCTTTTACATCTTTCTATGCCGTGATCACGAATAAATGTGACAATCGTAAACGTATCGTAACATTAACGTATCCGAGATACACTGCGCGGTGACACTACAACGTTCGGGAGTCGAGCTTGCGTTGACGCGCAATATAACTCGAATACGTTATGTTTACGTAAAACTTTGGTCTCGCGATCGTATCGCACAGCGCTGCGGTATGCGACATGCGACGCCGGACACATAATCGTATGGAAAACGTCTAGAATGGTGTCGTTTCGCCGCATACCGCAGCGTTGTGCGTTACGATTGCTTTACGCGGTATTTATTCGTGCTCTATGTTTATCACAAATTCTTCCAGATCATCATCAGATAAGTTACTTTTGTATATTCAGTTTGCTTTAACACAACTTTAACAACTTTAAATAAGCCTGTTCTGTTATAGCCGAAAGCACTGTAAAATGCTTCAAAAGTTATCTTAGCCAGGCAACTTTTGAGACACGAAATCTTTTTTAGTTTTTCTTGAAAAAAAAACACGCTTCTTATTCTTGGTTTTCTTCGATAGATTCCATTAAATTCTGTGCGAATTGCGTTAAGTTCTCTGGTCTCAGAGCAAGAGTTTTAATAAGCGTGAAGACATTCTCTCAGATCTAAATATTTATTTCTGCCAAGCAGTGATTTTGCCGTCCCTTTCTGAAATGACAAAGACAGCTATTATTTTAGCGCTGTCAAATAAGGTTACTTTAAAAAAATGTATTAACAGAATTGACATCAGAGGCTCGTCCGATGATATGGAGACTTTAGACAGACATGTTATATGATTTTTCATTTAATTCCGATCAATGAATTTTTAATAAAAAACCAGGCATAAAGAAGATGGAGGAAGGTAGGCACGCATGCCCTGACCCGTGCTGTTGTTACAGAGGTTACAAGGACGCGGCCTGTGATGATAGATTAGGATCAGAGGACGGCGAAGAGGGCTTATTGCAGTATGCCATCCAACAGAGCCTTATGGAGGCCGGCACGCACGACGAACAGGTAACACAATAATATAGTATGTAGTCCAGTGCCCAGACCACGAAAGCCTAACTTAATATTTTTAGATTAAGTACTCTTTGTTTTTCTGCAGTTTTCTTCTTCTTTTCTTGTGGCTGTTCGGTGGCTAGGGCTGCCACGAATTTGCCAATGTCAGTGTTTATTGGCGTTTACTGGTTTACTAATCTCTTAACAAAAGGCGGAGATCCGAGTAGGTAGGTTAAGAAAAATTACAGGTGAAAAAGGGAGACTCTATCTGCAGTTTTTAATCTTTCTTTATTATTGTTATTGTATTTCTTGATAAGTTCTTTGTTTTATTATTTATATGTGACAGTTGTATCTTACGCAGCGAATGTAAGATTTGTTCGTGATCACCCCACAGTGACCCTTCATTATTGAAACTTTGTCTATATCCAAGATGGTTGACACAGCTAGCATCAATTAATAGTGTGTTACGAATGTTGTTAGTAAACGTATTTTTTTGGCGTCGCACTTTTTGTGCAATTTTGCGTAAAAATTAGGGAAACATATATTTTGTAAATAGCGCAGGATCTGACATGCGGGTTAGGAATAAGGATCAGCAGGGTTAGGGATACAAAAGAAACATGTGTGCAATTCACACGTGGTAGAAGTGAAACATTCAAAAACCAATATGCAGTACTTATTCAGTTAGAAAAGGTTCTATGCTCATGTTGCCTAAATCAGAACTAGATGGCGCTGCTAAGTTTGGTCGGATCCAAGAACGCGCTATCGAAGTGTTTTGCGTTTTGTGGGGGTCGAACTGTCGCTATTTCGCTTCATCGACTTTCAAATCACGAACGGTGCTAAAGAAGTTTTCACTTCAAAAATAACAATATAAAAGAGTAAAAGTGGTTGGATTGTGTGAAAGAGGATATGAATGTGAGAGGAGTAGATTCAGAATTGACGAATGATAGGAGTGAGTGGAAGAAGAAAACATGTTGTGCCGACCCCACCTAGCGTGGGATAAGGGCAGGGAAATGATGATGATAAAAGAGTAAAAGTTATGTGTATGTTGTTACAGGTTGACGTATGGGAAGCGTTACGTGTTGCGCGGCCGAAGTCGCCGTCGCCGACCTCGCTTGTCGCCGGCCGCCAGGTGCAAGAGCTGCTGACACACGACGAGCGGCAACTGCAGCGGTGAGTGCACTGCCTTATACCCCCAACAATACGTAAGTGTTAATAATGGCCAAGTCCCGCGTTAAACGTTAAAAGAAATAAGATTAGTTGGGCTACTCTCGACCGATCTGAAATTGGATCCGGATTTTGACAGAAATCGTGTTATATTTCAGTACAATAATGACATGATTTTTGTCATAATCCGGATAGCGTACCAAGTTCCACGAATGCTGAAGTGATGGGCTCAGTTCAAGGCACGGCCTCAGAGAACGAACTCAGTAAGGCAATATATTGTTATAGGCAGTGGTTACCACCTAACACAGAAGGGCCCGTTGTATAAAATAAATGCTTTTTGCAGGCGTTGGCGTTTCTAGAGTAGACACGTGTGTGCTTTGTTCTTTTAGTGTTTTATGTGTGCCAAATAGTTTGATTAAATATACGATCATTCGTGCTCAAGCAGTATTTTTTTTGTGTTCTGTAGGTCAGATACATCACTTCTCATTATAATTTAGGATTATTAATTTACTTAAGATCACTGACACAATGTTATATATTTAAGAAGTAGACGAAAGCGAATCAACAAATATATATTTTTTTATCTCAACAAAGTATAAGTATTCTATTAGCAATCTAGTGCTCATAGTACAAGCTTTGCTTAGTTTGGGACTAGAAGACGTTGAAATGTACTAGAGTTTTTTCCCTATATCCCAATCACAGTCAAAGCGCGTTTTATTTACTTATTTATTGGAAAACCGACAGCACATACTCGTAACATAAATTAGGTTTAAAATTAACATCACTGTTTATTTTATTTATAAATAATGCTTATTTAGATACTAACAAAAGCTATCAACACGTAGGCTAGAAGCTAAAGGCTAGACATTCAACAGGGCGATTGAGGCATCCCTCGCGTCCCTATCTATCAACGACTCGTCTATTTCTGCGGCTTTACCTGTGCAACCTGATGAGCTGGATGCAGACCTCGAGGCTGCCTTGGCCCTGTCTGCTGAAGAACAGTGTGCGGTCAATGAAAGACTTGCGGAGGAACAGAAGGCGTTTGACGAAGCGCTGCGACTCTCGCTACTGGAAAAGTAACGGTGAGTCCATAAAATATGCTAAATATGAACGTTTGTATACTGTACTTGTATTGTACACACATTTACGCACCCTTAACCTCACATACCCACATTACCCACCCTTTCACACCATCACACCATACTGGAAACACACACCCTAACCTCACATACCCACCCTTATACACTATCGCACCAACCTAGAAACACACACACATATTTAAACACCCTTAACCTCACATACCCACCCTTTCACACCATCACACCATACTGGAAACACACACCCATTTACACACCCCTAACCTCACATACCCACCCTTTCACACCATCACACCATACTGGAAACACACACCCATTTACACACCCCTAACCTCACATACCCACCCTTATACACCATCACACCGTCCTGGAAACACACACCCATTTACACACCCCTAACCTCACATACCGACCCTTATACACCATCACACCGTCCTGGAAACACACACCCATTTACACACCTCTAACCTCACATACCCACCCTTTCACACCATCACACCATCCTGGAAACACACACCCACTTACACACCCTTAACCTCACATACCATCACAATAAATAGCGCTGACAAAAAATAAAAAGAAACAATGCTTGACAGCATAACTATGAATACAATTGTAATTTCAATTTAATCGAACGATGATGTAGTTTCCATAGTTTACTCGTTTTCTCAATTTCAGATATTATAATAACAACTTGGGAGTGAAACGTCCAACAAAATAATACTTGGACTTGATAAAATTCTGCATTTAAAAACTGAATTAGGACATGTATTTGTAATTTATAAATTGTACACAATTATGTTACAAATCAATCAAATAACTTCATCACAAAATATAAATAAGAAGGGGCTTTTTCACTTTAAAAAAAATTCTCTCTTTTAAGGTATCTATAAAGACTTCTTTACTAAAGTCCTTGATAGTGACCTTAGTCCTTCAAAGAGGCCATCTCTTTCGAGGACTTTTTTTTTAGGTGAAAAAGGTACACACCTAAGGATTCAGAATATTACAATATTATGAGAAGATGGTAATATTCATTTTCTAAGATCGTCTTTAGTATACGACGAAAGTATTATATTTATTGTTTATAAATAGGTTCTATATGAAATGAAATGGTTTATTTGCCAAAAATATGACATGTAATACCAGGAAATTGGATTGTGGATCCATAAGCATATGTAATACTAGCCGTCTCCCGCGGCGTTGCTCGCGTTAGAGCGTGACTTTTCAAAATTCCTTTCTTAATGCACCCCTACACTATATAAGGATGCTACCCTCCAAATTTCATACCTCTAGGACTTATAGTTTAGACTGTGCGTTGATTCTATGTCAGCTTCAAAACAGTTTTATATACAGGGTGTTACCAGACCACTTCCGAAAACGAAAGGGGGAGCTACAGCACACCAAAACCCAACCAAAAAAAAATCAGTTATCCTGAAAAATAATTATAGCCGGAGAAAACAATGTTTAAAGATTTGTATTTATTTCGCCAGCCCGCAATGTACGCATTCACGTAGGTAAGGTCGAGGCGTAGTACTATTATTTATTCTGTGTCGTAAGTGCCTACTAACGTAGGTAGGTACTAACGTAGGTCGCTCGCACGTCGCGTACTTGAATGACCCGCGATGAACTCTCAGCTGTTCATGCTGTAGTAGACGTAATCTGCGTGCTGCGTGTACATTGCTGCTTTATTTATTTTATTTGTTTTTTTGCTTTTTTAAATGAGATAATTAGGTAGATATGTCTTATTATGTTGTACTGTGTGTATGTAACTAAAAAAAAATTAAAAAGAGATAGTCAAGTAAATTTTTTTTTTCGCGATTTTTTTCGCTTAATGTTTTCAGTATCATGGTCTGATTGGAACCTCCAAGTTTTCGGAAGTGGTCTGGTAACACCCTGTATATTGGTTATAAAAAGAAGGATAATTTATGAGATCTGAATTATAAATGTGTCTCGTGGTTGGAGCTGCCAAATTACGGCGGTGTGTGTACTTAAATGGATTCACATTCCGATTCCTTAGTGATCTAATAATATATAATTATGCATAATAATAATTGAATGTATTTGTGTAATAATTAAACAGTATTTATTGAATTTTATAAAAATGTTATAATAATATTCTTTAGTGATTAACAGTGTGTAGTAGTTAGTCGTAATCCATTTATAAACATAACTGTACATAATGTAGTACCTATATAATGTATTTTCCTATAAAATACCCTTGTGTCTTACAAAATGCCTCTCAGGCTTATTTTACAGCTATTGAATACTGAATAGTACCTTTTAGGTCTTAAATTGTGTGTCTCACATTGAAAAATATCCATTAATTCAGTACTTACCACTACAAGAAGCAATTTGAAGCATCTTTTTTTTAATACAACTAAGTATCGAACAATCCGATGGCCAACCTGATGTTAAGTGGTAAACACTGCCTATAACGATGCATAGCCTCGCAAAGCACCTTATAATCTAGGGCCTAGATTATATTGTGCTAAAAAGCCGTTGGCCACAACACAAAGGCCTTCTAGGTTCACCTATAATATAGGTGAACCTAGAAGGCCTTTGTGTTCACCTAGATTATAGGTCCTATAATCTAGGTGAACACAAAGGCCTTCTCTTTAGTACGCTATTCTTTTCGGTATCTTGCGAGTCTTGTCCAGTGATTTCCAACACCTTGTACGATCATTTGACCATCGGGTTTAACTAACTTAAAATGCAACAACAGAATCGACTCCCATAGTCAGAGCTTTGCTTCGAACTAAAACACTTATAATGTAGTGACCTTTTTGAAAAGCTTTTACAATGGCCGAAGTGCTAGTGGCTAGGCTTGCTTATTCAATCTTCACCGGTTATCTAAGTTAAGCGACGTTCTGCGCGGTCACTATTTGGATGGGTGACCGCTAGTGGCATTTACATCTGAGCGCTTCGGAGGGCACGCTAAATTGTCGGTCCCGGCTCTAGCAGTCGTTAAGCCATGACGGAGGCCTTAAGGCGGCTTAAACACTCCGTCACCAGAGTTGGCCACTAACATATACAAGCTTGCTTGCTTGCTAATGTATGATGTAGGCACCAGTCATTAAGCATGTTGTACGGCTCTGTGGTGTCATCTTTTGAAACATTACTGTGTTAGAAGGTACACGATTCGGCCTAGTTTTTATATTTGGACTGATATTTATATTTTTTTATATTATTACAGTGTTGGTAACCCTGCTGGTTCCATGTATAGATGATCTCTGAAATATGGCTGAAAAAGAATCTGTAAAATAATTATTAGCTTGCTAAAAGTATTTTAGAAATCTGAGCATTAATTTAAAAGCTTACACTAAAGTTATCAACGTATTTTTATTAGAAGTGAAAGTGAGCAGATTTTTTTGCTATACTTTTATCAAATTATCAACAAAAGATGGCGCCACTCAATGCTGACAGTCCGTCCGAAGGAACGGAAAAGTGTATCTACACTAAGGAATTTTAATAATTTTAGACAAACTTTGTAATAAGTTTTGTAAATGTAATAGGTTTTGTGATAAATAAACTAATTAGTTTAGCCTCGTACATTCAGCATAGAACTTAACTCCATGAACCAGTATGTATATATAAGGCACTCACATAATAACGTTCACTATACATAAAACATATTTGATCGAGTGAGCGAAGCGAACGAGATCTTAGTGATAACTTGGACGAAAATGCTTTGTATGTTTGTATGTTTGTTCGACGAGATCTTTTGAACCGCTTATCCGATCTTCACAGAATTTGGTAGGTGTACGGATAGTACTTTTAAATTTTACTGGTTTGATAAATGAAGTAAATCGGTCGTGGAGATAGGAGGGTCCGAAGGGAGTAAAAAAAAAGTCGTACAATAATATCAAGTGGGGTGTCATATGATAGGGTTTTGTTTAGACATTCCAAAACCGTTTTTATTTTGATTCTAGGTCTAAAAGTTTTTGAGTTGTTGTAAAAATTATAAAATTGGCAAACCCAGTATAACGTGAGCTACCATTTCTTGGAGTTTCAATGATTTTGTAGTTCAAGTAAAACTGGTACATAGCTAGATGGCGATTTCGAAGCGATTTGCAAAGTTTGTTACAACCATTGGTCAATAAAAATTGTTTGGGTTTTATCAACCTCCGACCATCACGAGATCTCAGTTCGGGGCGAACTACTAGTTATCTCATATAAATAAACCCCATATACCTAATATACAATATTTAATCGAATATGTGTGAATAATTTCATTTAACTTGTAATAACTAATGTAAACTTATAACATAACTTTTTGTACGAACTTTTTTATTCAAAATAATCAGTTTTTAACTTAGCTAATGCACGCATTGAAAAATTATTTGCATTAGGCCGACTTGGCTGAGATGATAGCAAATATAGGTGCTAGGAAAGCTTTCTCCATTTACAATCACATCCAAGGCACTATGTCTCGTAAAATAGGGTTATTATTGATAAAAAGGTAAAAATCATTATGTTATATACATAATCAACATTACATGTAGCAGTTTGTGATTTTTGTAATATTAATTATTCGATTACAGAAGGCCTAGTACGAGTTTTCAGTGTATAGTGTGGGTGTGAAACGTCTGACACCCAGCACACCAGTGGGCGCTGATTTGTATGGATACACTGAGCGGACTCGCATGTCAAGCTTCTCAAAGAATCCGCTCAGTGTCTCCATACAAATCAGCGCACACTGGTGTGTACACACTATACACTGAACACTCGTACTAAGGATTCAGTGCTGCTAATACTAGTTTCCTATAACATAAACTAGATGGCAGCACAAATAGCGAAAAAACAGCGTTTTGTTGTATTCCTATTTATTTATATTGTTTTGTAATAAATGACTTATCTAACTGATAAATGTTAATTTACGATAAGTAGGTCAATTTTCGTTTAAAGAAAAACACTTGTTACACTGTATAATGTTAAATTTATGCTTTTAATGTTATTTAACTAATAAGAGTTTTAATCTGATGTAACCAAATTAGTTATATAGGTCTGGATAACTCTATTAATTGTGTAATTTATTTAGTTTTTGTTTAATGAAGTGATTATTTAAGATTTATTTATAAGAATAGGTAAATTATAAAACTTGTATATTGCATACGTCCCATTAATTTTAAATATTTATATTATTGTTTAGTATAACCAATATGGATGTAACTATATCAATTCAGTGACTATATTCTTGACAAGTATAAAATAATGTCATTATTATATGTGTATATTGATTATTTGTTATTGTTTTAATTATGACCCACTTTTTATTGTAGTATTTTTATCAGATCGTTTTTGGTCATTATAATTGGATAAATTATAACTGGAGGTTATTTCGTTGAACATAAGTCTTTATTTATTTTATTAGTTGGGATGGGTAGGTAAATAAATACACACAATGATTATCTATGTATTTAAAATTTAATTTTCATTACTTATATACAAATTACAACATTTACTATTTTAATAGTTATTAGTTAGATTATATTTACAACGTACACTTTAGAAGCGTCATTTTAATAAGTTAATGAATCAGGATAGTTTTGGAATAAACACGAGCTCTGTCGATAGTTCAATGACGGGGATAGAAGAAACGAACTAACTGAAACTGGGTAATATGACATGTAATATCAGACATGTCTGCAATAACTGCGACTTATTTGCAGATGGATTTGCAAAGATCCTGTCACAGTGTTTGCGGTTTTGTGAGCGTGATGTATGAATGTGTGTTTGAATTATATTTATTTTAATAATTTGTAATTTTTGTGATGTAAATTTTTTCGTGACTTTTTTATTGACAATTGCTATATTTTTATTTGATTTGTGTAATTTTTTATTTTTTTTGACCTGATTCTTTTATTAATTTTCCTTCTTCTTTAATTAATGTAATAGGTTACCCGTTTAATTAAAGTACAATAATAAATAAATAAATAAAATAAATAAATAAATGTCGTGTCATATTAACTAGTTGAAGTCAAACAAATGTCAAAAAACCGATACAAATTATTCAAAACTGAAATAAAACTAGAATATAATTTAAATGACCGATCATAATATCTAAACTATATCGGAATACGGATTTTGTTTCAGATTATTATGATTATTATACATATTTTTTTCACTTAAGAAACTTTTCCCTTCTGGGGAAAAAAAACTATCAATGAAAAATAAGATAGATTTTTTTTTAATAAACTTGTCCTTTCGTGAGAACAGAGACAAAAGATACCATAAGATATTTTAGGCGAAACTAAAAATGTAGATTGTATTTGACAGACTACACTCAGAGAACAGACAACACATAGAGTAGGTTCCTTACTAAATAGGTACTAGGCCGGTTGAGTATAAAACCGGTTTAAACCTGACAACCCTATTACAGGGCAGTTAAGAGTACTTTGACGGACATTCTACGTTTACACATACAACATTTATTATTTAGTTATATCGGAATAGAAAGTTGGAACTAACATTTAGATAGAACATTCACAACATTGTTTTCGATCCCCGTCTCTTACGGAATTATTATTATTGTACCTAATAATCTAAGATAAAAATTCCCAAGGAAAGTAACGAGAACAATTAAAATCATCGAAAACTTAAAACAATAACAAAATAAATAGCCATTTTATTTTGAAAAATAAACGTATACCAAATTCATTGTCCATGCGACTGACATGACCACTACCTATATTTTAATATCTAATACATCTTATATAACGAACGATGATATTTTACAGATTGTAATATATTAGAGCTTAGATATCTAGTTTGTGAAAATATCTTCTTATTGATTTTAAACATTTAATCTGAAGTCATATACGATATACGGAGTTAATTACGACTCTAACACTGACTTAATACTGGCTAAAATGAGAAATAACAACTGTATTATATCCACGAAATAAAATACTGATTTAAAAATAAAATTTTCAAACAGAAACATATTTTTTCTTTCTTTTCATAGTATTTTGGTCAAATCGACTATCACAACCGAATTCCTAAGGCCTGGATATTAAGTCTTTTAGCTATGTCCTGTTGGACGCCCGTTTTATACAGCTATAGAGCGAATATAATACAGTTGATACACAATACTCTATATAAATGTCATATTAAATAGGTGCAATAGAGATCATTACTGCCTACACTCATTTTAACCAGAGATAATTATAATATTAGGTATGTTGTTACATCTCTATAAATATATCGAGAGATGCAGTTATGACTATTTTAATAATAACAAGCTTGGGCAGGTGGGACTTGAAATTTCATTGGACTGATTTTTACCATAATTTGCTTCTCTACATTTTTATTATCTTTTCAAACTAAGTACATGAGTTCGATGTTCGATGAGTAATGTTCTTCTTCTTCTCTTCAGTAATGGCCTGTGTCCGTCATTTCGACAGACAATTTTGCCAATGTCAAGTGATATAATTGTAATAATATAAGTCAAGTCAAGTCATTTGTCAAGTCGGCTGTCGTTTGTTGTGAAAAGAAAATGGTGGATTTTCTGTTCAAAACCTAACACGAATTTTCACATTCAGAAAAACCACTTTACACACATTTATTCCAATGGCTCACACTTTATGTTACGACCTAAGTATTATTGGTTAAAATTCCACCAAAATTAAACAACAATACTCACAATAACTCAAGAAAAATTATTAAAATAAAAGTGCTATGTGTCGTTTCAAAAAATGTCAAAACTCGTATCCATGAGTAATGTTCTTAATTTCTCTCAAGTTACTCGTCTTCTTCTTCTCTTCATGTATGGCCTCTGTCCGTCATTTCGACAGACAATTTTGCCAATGTCAAGTGATATAATTGTAATAATATAATCCAAGTCATTTGTCAAGTCGGCTGTCGTTTATTTTGAAAAGAAAATGGTGGATTTTCTCTTCAAAACCTAACACGAATTTTCACATTCAGAAAAACCACTTTACACACATTTATTCCAATGGCTCACACTTTATGTTACGACCTAAGTATTATTGGTTAAAATTCCACCAAAATTAAACAACAATACTCACAATAACACAAGAAAAACTATTAAAATAAAAGTAATTATCTCCAAAATAACATTCCTAGTTATCAACTCAACAGCTGTCACATATCGATAACACTCGAGTGTTTTGTTTGGCGTATAGTATTATATGGTCTGTGGCTGTAGCATTCAAAGAACAGTATCCTAGAAAGTAAAATGCGTCTTCCGCAAAAACATACTCATTCGCTTCTTCAAGATAAAAACCAGCTGATTTAAATTTCAAATCCCAACTGCACCAGAGCCCACATACATAAATTAAATGCATTGCTATTCACCACATTCGCCGCGTCACTTTTCTAACTACAATAATAGGTACAGTCCATCTTTGTACAATGTCTATTGGACACGACAAGATTTCCATGGCTCGTGTTCTAATGGTAGAGTTCAAATTTGCGTGAGCGGGGAAAGTAGATTCTAAACACTTCAGTCTAAATCTGACAGATAACATTGCACATTTAAAAAAAAGTGTTTTTCTTTGCCGTGTCAATAAACATAGACTAAAGAGTTGCACATTTGGAACTAAGCGCCCACCTGTCGCGCGTGTCGTTCAATATCACAACTAAATAAAAATACCTACGCACATTTACACTGAAACTGTGCTCGATTTACCTACACGCACCATCTTATATTAGGATATGATTTTTGGAGCATCTGCGTTTGGTGCGACGTCTATGTGAACATTTTAACATTGTAAGGACTTGTACCGTAGTACAGAGCAATGACGTCACTAATAAGATTATTCCCGTATTGTATTTTGCGTCCGCATTTATTTCACGGATTTCCTGATTTTTCGGATTTTCTTTTCTAAACGGATCTAAAAGACACATCATACTGAACTTTTTAGTAATTATTATTCGGCTTACATATAGTTACACTTATCGATAAAAATATACTTTAGTATCTAGTCATGAAATAGTTATGATTATGAATACCGCACCAACAGCGGGAAAGACAAAGCCAATGACACACTGGTCGTGTTCCAATGAAGTGTCATTGTACTATGAACCATCGAAGACGTCACTTCAAAATCACCCTTGAACGAACGTTACTTTGTCTTTCCCGATGTAACAGACGCTCAAGGTGAGCTACATACAAGAATACAACAGCAATTCCAGTAGGAGTACAATAAAACACTGTGAACATATCCGTATCTACATAAGTTTAAAGCTCAATGAAATACCTACATTGGCATCATAAGAATGAGAAGGCATGTATGAGAATGCAGAACAGTTCACAGGCTTAGACTAGCCAATTCTGAAGATGCCAAGACAAACAAGAGATAGGTGAATGTTTGGCACCTGGAGGATCACTTGTCTGTTTGAAGGACCACAGTGAGGTCGCGACACGGGGGTCTAACAACATCGGACGGATCAATTCGTTTACCTTTCGGGGCTTAGTGAGATTTCTCTGATTTTAAACATAACAGATTTTGAATTAAACTAAAACAAAGATACCTAGGAAATCAATTTTAGAAAGATACAAGACATGACTTTGGTGCCTTTTGTTCAATCGACGGAGAAAGGAAGCAATGATTAAGTTACTAAACCTTTTGTCTTTTAAACATAGATATTTCTACTTTCTTAGCACATTTCCATTCTTTTCAGTCATAATGAGTAGAAAATAGTCACGTGACTTTAGGTCACTAGGACCTAAATTCGCGTCTGTAAGCATCCACCGCGTCACAATGGCTGGAGGCCGCTTGCATAATCAACAGGTGTCAAGAGGTGGTGCCTTGGCCGGAATGTGAATATATACATTGCAAAAGTTACGATTACTATCGTTAAACCTAAACATAAGTACCGATATCACACATAATTATTAGCAAATCTCAGGAATATTACTCTCACTTATTCCTTGGTACCTATATCTTAGGAATTCGATAGCAATTTGGTAATGATGGTTATAATTTTTGAATGTTTAATCCTGGTCATAGCACCACCTGTAAACATAACAGAATACGTGTCGTATTAGACCTATATAATCAACAAAGTGTTAGACATCATTTTGATATTGCACAAAAAGCTTACATTACATAAAAATTTACTTGAAAAACAATAAAACAGCTTTAAATAACAGTTGATAAATCTAACAGTAAGCAAAGTAGGTAGTCTGAACGAAGCATAAATTAATATGTTAAGTTATTTGATTATCTTGTTACATTCCGCTACGGTTGGTAACCATGCTACGGGTAGGTATTAGATGTTACAGAGGGAAAATAAGGAAGCTAGATAATACTATAAGGGTATGAATGTAAATGTAATAATGTAGCCGAGTATGAACATTCTACACGGTTACGAAGTGTATTAGACTCGACTAATGAGATTTTTTGTAATACCACAGTATGTTCAAGAAATCTCTGGTCTTGATCTTAATTACATTATTTTTGACCTACTCGTTACGTGTCATGTGTCAATGTATAAGTTCGTTATCAGCGCTTGGATTATTTGCTTATGCTTGTTCAGATATTCTTTCGTGTTCTACAATCATATTTTAATGTGTTCCAGCTTCCTTATCTTTACTCAATCAAGATAGTTGAATACTGATGTGAAACATGAAAGTACCGACTACCACCCACGTAAATTATACAATAAAAACAATTTATTCTTTTGATAAATATAAAATTACCTAGGTAGTAATTTTTGTTATAAATAGGAAAAGTTTTCGTTGGAAAGTTGCTAAGGTAACCACACCAAAGGATATGCTAAGCTAGGACTACATCGCATCTGAAGTGATGGCCAATCGCAAGCTTGCGTGTTTGCTCAGTCCTGCATTCCGGAATGCTAGTATCTACTTGTGATGGGTAATTAGCATACCGGAAGCGCTCGTGGCGTAACTTGCTTAATCAATCTTCACCAATTATCTAAGTTAAGCGACGTTCTGCGCGGTCACTATTTGGATATGTGACCGTTAGTAGCAATTACATCTGAGCGCTTCCGTGGCCACGTTGAACTGTCGGTCGTTTAGCCACGGCCTAAAAACTCCGTCACCAGAGTTGGCCACAGCTTGCTTGCTTATTCCGGATGTGATGTAGTCCCAGGCAAGTGAAGTGCCCCACTTCGCCCCCACTCCCCCCATCCCGGTCGCGCTCACTGCGGGCGCGCAGGCGGAGGCCCGCGCGGAGCCCTGTGTCAGTCGCCAGTCGCCGTTACTGTCGTCCAACTCCACGGACTCGTGTATTGCCCTTTCTGCGGGCTGGAAAGATAGAGGAATAGTACGTTAATATACTGCATTTGTCTTTTGATTTTAGGGACCAAGATCACATCAACGATACAATCACATAATTTACAAGATGGCTTCTTGTAAATTATGTGATTTGACCAGATTCTAGAGGTTCATAGAGAAAACTGTCTAATTGCAGCAATGATCTTTTATAATTGGAGACGTGTCATTGGTGTGCGTAATCGCTTTTAAGATATTCTTTTCAGACTTGAAAATAACCAGTAAGTAACCATTAGGCGTAATAACTTGAAGATATGTATTTTCGGAAAAGGAGTTGAGTAGGTACTTCTACACAGCACTGGTTGTTTACAAAGAGTTGTCAACTCTGGTCACTTAATTTCATTGCCCTATGGAACTTCAGTGGGGAGGGAAAAATCAAAAGGCGTTTCCACCAAGCTCATTTCCTCACACATCTTTGTTTGGTGGAAAATCAGCCTCTAAACTATTTATTACGTTGGTAATTAACTTTGGTAGTTTAGATTAAGGCTAGGTGCCTAAACCCTAGCACTCGTAAGTAATAATGACCGGATGTGAGCAATTTAAAGCCTAGATTGTAACGTAGGAATTTTCCCTGCACATTTAATACATGTCTGATATGCTAGGTACCTAGGCTAGGTAGGTAAGAAGTTGAGAACATTGTTGCTAAATGGTTAGTTGGTTTATTAATAGCTTCATTATAACCGCTATTAACAGAGTTGGCCATGGTATCGATTCTTCTTCTTCTTCTTCTCTTCGGTAATGGCCTGTGTCCGTCATTTCGACAGACAATTTTGCCAATGTCAAGTGTTAAAATTGTAATAAATAAGTCAAGTCAAGTCATTTGCGATTCGCTTCTTGCATTTTTCTAACGACAGCCGACTTGACAAATGACTTGACTTGACTTATTTACAATTATATCACTTGACATTGGCAAATTGTCTGTCGAAATGACGGACAGAGGCCATTAATGAAGAGAAGAAGAAGAACTAGGTAACCTAATTTGACAGCACTAAAAATGTTGCCGGCCCTTTCTCTTAAACTGAAACGTCAAGGACGGCTATAATTTTAGAGCTGTCAAATTAGGTTAGTTTAGAAAAATGCAACAAGCGAATCGATACAACTAACTCATGTACCATACGAACTTACCTACCTACCTACTCTAACACGAAAGTGAATTAGAAAAATCTGTAGGTACTCTACTATTCGCTGGAAAAAACTATTTAGGTACATGGTGAAACGTGGAGAGTGCTAAGTATAAATGTTAGTAGGTACATTCATAGAAGAAAAAGTAGGTCTAAGAAAGATGCATGGATTGTGTGAAAGATGATATGCATAGGAGAGGCTTAGAGAGGCGTGAACACTGAGATGACAGATGATAGGGGAGAATGGAAGAAAAGAAGATGTACCTACCCCACCTAGTGGGATAAGGGCAGAAAAAAGAAGACTGAGCTTTGTCAAAAACTTTTTAAATGACAATAATGGTCCTTATGGACACGAGTTTTGACATTTTTTGAAACGACACATAGCACTTTTATTTTAATAGTTTTTCTTGTGTTATTGTGAGTATTGTTGTTTAATTTTGGTGGAATTTTAACCAATAATACTTAGGTCGTAACATAAAGTGTGGGCCATTGGAATAAATGTGTGTAAAGTGGTTTTTCTGAATGTGAAAATTCGTGTTAGGTTTTGGAGAGAAAATCCACCATTTTCTTTTCAAAACAAACGACAGCCGACTTGACAACTGACTTGACTTGACTTATTTATTAAAATTTTAACACTTGACATTGGCAAAATTGTCTGTCGAAATGACGGACACAGGCCATTATTGAAGAGAAGAAGAATGGTCCTTATAGAAATTCCTTCCCCTAGACGCCATGTTGCATGTCTTGTGCAAATGCGTAACAAGACACACGCAAAGTTGACCTAATACTTCTTTTGAGTTATTTATTCACTATTGGACATGCACGTCCAATAGCAACATAACTTGAAGAGAAATGTTGTAGCATCAGCAACAGCAGTACATACGTACGTAGAAGAAAAAAAATATTAGGCCAATTTTTCAAAGTGTATTTCTATAGGTAGGTACTTAATTCAGGAATATTATCAAATCCAAACCATTTTAAAATCCTAGCTTGAGCAGCCTACAAGCCTGAGAATATAATTGCTATCTAACACGGCTGTGGTTCTTCCAAAGAAAACAGAATATAAGTGTTCTGTGGGTTGTTCCCACCAAGATTAGAGTAATTGCTGGCTGCAGAGTCCTACCATGGATTAATGGTCCAACGATTACAAACTCTACTTTTTATTTTTAAACTTTTATGCTTTGATCTCCAAAGTATCAACTGGGCAAGTCAGAATGAGGAAACGAAAAAGCTTATAGAAAGTGTCAAGTGCCAATCCATCTATACCATACCATCCCTTTGTAGTACCTAGGTCCATCAAAGGCAAGTCATTTATTTTAATATTATTATTTTATTTTATGACATCAATTTTCTCTTCCGTATAGCTGCCTTTTGCACATTATACGATATTTTTCTTGTGTCTTAAGAGAAATGTCCATAAGACATTCAATCGCTTGATTGCTTATATGAGACCGTACATAATTACAAGATATTTTTTCTTATTATTTATTTATTTAATACTTTATTGCACAAAATTATAAATTTGTTACAAAGGGTGGAGTTTATGCTGAAAGCATTGTCTGCCAGCCAACCCAAACGTGGTGGTGTAATGAGGAGGTTGGGGTGCGACATTGCAGAGAATAATATTTATCTTAAATAAAAATTAAGAGCTATATTATGTACCTACTACATAATTTAATATAATATGTCGGAATATAAATTTTTTCTTGTCTTGTGTTCGTGTCTTATAATGTGCAAAGGGCCTAAGCAATTAAATCTTCCCTTCCCGGCGCAAAAGGGGAAGTGTAACCCACTGCCTTACATTTTGGAAATTGATTACTGCGAGGGGAGATGACGTCAGTGTAGCATGACGTCACTCCCCGGAGATCGGCGGAGATCTTTCCACGTAGATGCAATTTATATGTTATACATTTCAAATTGCAGATTCGAATTTATCGATTATATTCTCGCAGTTTATTTCCTACCGGCCGCCATATTCATAATAGCTAGATAGTGTCATGTTTGTTATCAAAAGTTTATTTAACACTTTCAAAATGATAGGTATACCTACAATTTTGGGTTTCTGATAAAAACATTGGGAAAAACGATGGTTGACGTGGCACGCAGACTATCGTATTTTTTAAAAGACTGTTCTATGCATTTTTTCGTCTTCTTCAGCTTCTAAGATAGCGTTCTGTGCTTTGTGGATAGTGCTCTCGAACACGCTCTCTAGTGACACATAAATACATCACATTGTGAAATAGTGGTTCAAAAGTCGTACCAAAACACAGTTACGTTTGTAGAATGTTGATTGAGGTTGACTGCGATTCCGTCCCCAGAGGCTCATTCGTTCTAGGGAGAAAACAGTATTTTTAAAAGTTATAATAATTTCCCAACGCGTTATTTTTGTAAAATACAATGTAGAGTGATGTTGTGTGTAGGTAGGATGTGCAAATTAGGTAAAGGAAAGCAAAACACGGTTTCGGTCGAAATTATTCTAGTCTTTTTTATTACACCGTCACTTTCGTTCATATAAAATCCAGTCCATCCAAAGGTTGCCTGGAAGAGATCGCTCATAGCGATAAGGCCGCCCATTGTACTTCAGATAATAATAATGAACTCCGTGTTTATTTTATAATTTCTATAAAAGTGGTGTACAATAAAAAGTTTTCTATCTATCTATCTATTCTCAAAGATGTATACTAGTAAGAAAAACCTTTTATTCTGCGCCAGGAGTTGCCAGGGTAAAAATAAAAACCCTGCAAATCCGAAACGCGTTCTTGAATACGGCTGTAAGTGCTCTTGAAATACGGTCCGAGCTGCCGGGTTTTATGGGAATAGTTACTGTAACAATGTAACTTTAATTTCAGTTATTTGACGTTCGGTTCTAACGAGAGGTTTCAGTGTTGCAATGTACATTACATACCTACCTAAATATATGTAGGGTTGCAATAAAACTACTCCAGAAACTTCGAGGGTTAAAGTAGGCACTCTATACTCATCAATATGAACAACTTCTATGAAATCTATCTACACTAAACATCTACTAATGTGACATTGGTATGGATTCTTTTGTTGAGTTTTTTCTTCTTCTTCTTTTCTACCAATATGGCCTCTGTCCGTCATTTCGACAGATAATTTTGCCAGTGTCAAGTGAATATTTGAAATATGATCAGTCAAGTCATGTCATTCGTCTGTTGCATTTTTCTAAACTAACCTAGGGGGACACGAGTTTTGACATTTTTTGAAACGACACATAGCACTTTTATTTTAATAGTTTTTCTTGTGTTATTGTGAGTATTGTTGTTTAATTTTGGTGGAATTTTAACCAATAATACTTGGGTCGTAACATAAAGTGTGAGCCATTGGAATAAATGTGTGTAAAGTGGTTTTTCTGAATGTGAAAATTCGTGTTAGGTTTTGAAGAGAAAATCCACCATTTTCTTTTCAAAACAAACGACAGCCGACTTGACAAATGACTTGACTTGACTTATTTATTACAATTTTATCACTTGACATTGGCAAAATTGTCTGTCGAAATGACGGACACAGGCCATTACTGAAGAGAAGAAGAAGAACGAGCAGGAACGAGTTTTGTCGTTTTTTGGAACAATTTTAAAGAATTATACTTATGTCATAACATAAAGTGTGAGCCATTGGAATAAATGTGTGTAAAGTGGTTTCTCTGAATGTGAAAATTCGTTCCAGGTTTTGAAGAGAAAATCCACCATTTTCTCTTCAAAACAAACGACAGCCGACTTGACAAAGACTTGACTTGATTTATATTATTTAAAATTCACCACTTGACACTGTCAAAATTGTCTGTCGAAATGACGGACACAGGCCATATAGGTTTAAAAGAAGAAGAAGAACTAACCTAATTTGACAGCACTAAAAATGTTGCCATCCCTTTTTCATACACTGAAACGACAAAGACGCCTATAATTTTAGAGCTGTCAAATTAGGTTAGTTTAGAAAAATGCAACAAGATTATCGATACCAGTGAGCTTATTAGTTCCATAGGCTTAATTTATATACCTAATGCTTCTTACGCGATTTATTTTCCTTGAAAGTTTCCTTGTTTCGAAATAACGTACCTACTTACACCCAGCTAAGTAGGTATAAGAAAGAATAGCTCCTGAGGCTGACTGTCCATTAACAGTGTAGGCACTTTAGATTAAATCCCCACCCCCAGCCCCCTTAAGTGGCGGCTTAGCTCTTAAAAGTATACGTACCTACCTACCTACTTGCCTACCTCTTACCGCCAGAATTCGCAAGTTGCAATAGGGAAGGCCAAATGTCCAGAAAAAAGCATTGGAATGGTTTTAACAAGCTTTTACAGCCTGATATTATTATCATCGTCATCATAGCCTGTTGAAGTTCACTTCTGGACATAGGTTTCCATAGTATTCCAGAATGTGCGAACTTTGGCCATCTTCATCCATCAACTGGCAATGTCGTCGGTCCATCAGGTGGCCGTCTTACACGATTTCCAGTTCGTGGTCACCTCTAGAACCTTTACTCTCCATCGGCTTTATGTGTCTTATTTGGCCAGCCCATTGCCACTTCAACTTGCTAAATGTGACATAACTAGTTAGGAAGCTCTAGATCCGCTGATGATGATGACAATCTACCTTTAACTCAAACCGAAGTCACCAAAGTCCTTAGTTCCTTACGCGTATAAATAGCGCGCAGTTTCTGTGTTAATGTTTTTAATAAAACTCCTTTTATCGGCGACTATTAAATTTATCGCTGATAACAGATGGCTGGCTTTAAGGTGACTCATGCGGGTATGAAAACTGGTATAAGTACCTTACCTACCTAATGTTATGTACCTAGGTACACTTAAATGTCGGTTTTAGGTGAGAAGCAAGACTAGTATAGGTACGTTATTTCTTTATGTCGCTTAACACCGTGTTCACACCATGCCGCTGTCGGCATTATTGCCGCGGACTTATTGCCACAGGAACATCGCCTTTATTCTCAAGGGCATGAATTTGGGCCGGGAGCCGGGACAAGAGGCATGATCGTGTTCACACTATGCTCGTGCCCACTTCCCTGCCCAAGTCCCTGCCGACTGCGGCATAGTACGAACGCAACATAAGTTTCTAGAGAATGCATGGGTAAAAGATGAACTCTAACGCTGCTCTGTTTTTCCCTTAGGTATATGTTTTAGGTTTAGTTTAGAGGGCATCACGACACGACACAAATCGAAAAAAAAACCGCCACTAAAAGTGCTCTTTCCTCATCTCGTGTTCGTATCAAATTCTGTGCGCTTATCGTGTGATAGAAAAATACCGAAAAAACACCAGTTGGTGAAACTTATCCTCGGAAGCAGTACTGCCATAATATTCATGTTTGGAGTAGGTACCTAATAGCTTATATCAGTAGTTTTATAACAGCCTATGTTTACAAAAGTTACGTCGTGTCGTGTACCCTTTGTGCCTCACCTCAACGTGAACAAAACTTAGTCACAAATAACCTTGTAAAGGTTATATAAGCAATATTTTATGTGATGAATAAACTAGGTAGGTTAGGTACCTACTTACTCTAAGTATAAGGGCGACCAAACAACCCCAGTAAGGTACCTTAATCACATCAACCGATTTCGTCACTCACTTAAATCATTTTGTTCTACGTTAGTAATTTTAAAAGGTCGACTGTTGGCACATAGGTAGGTACCTAGTGGTATTTCACGCTAATGTCATAATAAAGTCAGGTTATACAGTGTGTCCGTAAAATGATGGCATGTCCAGAAACGGGGGTATTTATAGACGTAGTAAAGTTTTTATAATAGGGGTAAAACTGCACACAGGGGGTTAATTCTAAAGCGTACCTACTTGCAAAGAAAGACGTATATCTTTATTCTTCTCTTATATCTACAGACAGAAACAAAACACACGTTTTAGTTTTAAGTAAGTAAATACTTAAAAAATGATATTACTTAAATAGCTTTTTTCTAAATACCTAACTTAATACTGTTTAAGTTAGGTCATTAAAGTAGTTATTTGTGTAAAGCTTATGATAGTACCGAAAACCAAACTAGATGTCGCTAGTAAAGTTGTCCGTAGGCTGAATCGCGCTATCGAAACGTTTTGGTGAAATGTGGTGTTGCGGCTTATACATTGTGAAAATGTCTTCTAGTTATCTGTTCAATAAAGCAATTTTAAACTAATACTGGATTTGCATTCATTTGAAACTCTTCTTGAGAACGCGACCATTTACACTTACTCTACTCTATCTACCTAAACAACACTCTAGGATATTTTTCTAGTGTAGTAATATCAATAGGTAAATTCTTGATCACCCTGTATCACAGTTCCTAAGTACAGGCTCTAAATATCAGCTTTAGTCTATCGCAGTTTGAAAGGAATCTATTGTTTAGTGACTTGTAGGTACCTACGATTATAGTCTGTTCTGTTATTATTTACCTTAGTCTTTACTCCGAGTTTAAATATTTTGGAAAAAAAATGTTACATTTGTATGTATAATGACTATTTTCAATAAAATCTACAGTAGGTATCTACTCTAGCCAGATACAGCTACAAAAAAAAGAAAAAAACGGAAATGTTAAACGAACACAGAGTTATGAGTACTAGTTTGAAACTGCGCCCTATGCCATAACTGTTGCAGCAGCCGGTCACACACAAGCCAATTGATTCAATTGATGCCGACCCTGGGCTCACGATGCTTGATGCCAATTAATAGGTCCCCATACCACACCTACATATACATACCTACCTACTTACTGCCTATACCTAAACGTGGAGATCGATGTTTTTGAGACCCGAGGTTCGGAAGCTTTGAAATCAAAGTTTGGGGGCTGGCGAGAAAAAGGCATGCAAGATTAAGTTGTAGGCCTGAGTCTGTTGGTATACTAGACCAGACCAAGAGGCCTATCTGCGAATGAAGCGCGGATAATGATGATGGTCAGAAAGCTTGATATATAGGTATATCTATGGATACAAGATTCAATAAGTGTTATAATTTGACCTTAACATTAGGAAGCAGTTTGAAACTTATTCACCTTTTTGAGGTAATCTTAGGCCACTTTAGGCAGACACCATTAGACCCCTTATAGACTCCATTGCTTCTGAATGCCTCGCCTCACACATGAGATCTACCTACTACCGATTTTTTTGGTTTCGTCAAGACAAAAACATGATTGCGTAAACAAGCCACGTTCGAAGTTATTACCTAATTCATTAGCGACAAAAATCGGCACGAATTCTGTCAGATTACAAAAAAAGTGTTGGAAAAATGTAGAACTTAACAATTTTTTCCTCCACTTTGGTCGAGTGTTACATTTCCCCCTAACCGGCGTTTTTTTAAGTGAAAGGTACAGCTATTTACAAAAGTGGTTACGCAAAAATACATTAAGTAGGTACTGAATTACTACCTAGGTAATTGTATGTGCTCTCAATTTAATTAAATTTAAGTTTAGTCAAGCTAAATAGAATATATATTTTATAAAATATTTGTCGTTTATAATAAAAGAAATACCGTTTATTTATTCACAAAGAAAATTACAACTAATACAGTATTTACAAAATACACATGGAACAGTTGAGCTATCTACAAACCATAAAAGAATAAGTTCCAAGACTTCACAGAACAAAACAGAAAACAATTTGTAATAAGAAAAAGCGTTATTTGACGATGACGACGTTGGTTGTAAGAGGCACATAAAATATTATAATTAAATTACGAATCTATTCACGAGAATTAGTGTAGGTTTCTAATTATAAATAAGTAGGTACACGTGTTACGTCGAATTTCTTACAGCAGTGCTTACAAAAAAGGTAATTTCAAGAAAGTCCGAGAAAAACTGTATAGAATCAAGGAAGGCGTTCAATTTGTACACGCAGAGGGTGGCAACCGCCCCGTCTAACGAGGGGTGGTGCCACCCGCTGACCCAAAAAAAACGTGCGTACCGCCCTATGAGACCCACACTGTGGTCCTTCTGACAGCGTGACGAGTAAGCGACAGCGTGCAATTTATTTTTATGATACGTTTAGAATCAACTTCAAAGAAGCCTAGAGTCTAGGCTGATCTGTAATCCGATATTTGACATGTACCAAAGTTGCTTGAGCGCTGATGTCCATGTTTTTTCAAAATTATCTTTAGTTTAGTACAAGGTATAAAAAAATATTGCTACTGCAGATTGTACGGTACAATAGTTTTGAAAAAAAAAACAAGCTTCTACGTAAAGTAATAGTTTTCCAAGAATTTCATAAATAAGATATTTTATTTTAAAATATTAAGTATCTAAGTGTTCTGTAGTTGCTCAGACTGAGAGTCTCTAGTAGGTACATCACGTCGCATCTAACAGGATTAGGTTCTACGTGACTGATGAACGCTAGCAGCGTGCACGCGACTTTACTCACTAATTAATTAATTTGTTCCCTTTGTTTTATTCCTGAAAGGACTGTAATTAAGATTGATGCTAATAGTTCTTTGTGTTTGTAAGGAGCCGAGCGTGTTGAACATTTCATAATACAATTTTACTGGCAACAAAAATATATTATTACTTGCGTAGCACTTTCCTTCACGACGTTACTCAGTTTTTGTTTTTTAACTAACTTCAAAAAAGGAGCAGGTTCTCAATTCGGTGTTATTTTTTTTCTATATGTTTCTTACCTCATATCTCCGTCATATAAAAACCGATTTTTTTTATCAAGGGTAGACCTACATACTTCCAGATGAGATTGGTTCCATAATTTTGTATGCTACCGTAGCAAATATATTATGCAGGTACCGCTAGATACATTAAAAATACCTAATAGGTGTTTTTTTGCGTTGCGACCAAATACGCAAATGTCTAGTCACGGGCACGTCCGAACATGCCTACATTTTCTGTAAGTACCTATGTAGTTTGTTTTCCGTGACAAACTACTTACAGCAAACAATGACAATCACAGTAACCCGTACTCCTATCAGGACACTGCGTATCTTCACCATTTAACTTTCAGAGCACTGGCAAATCTGGCAATGCGCACAGAAAAGTAATTGCCTCATGACCGAATTTGAAACCGCTCTACCTAGTAAATCATTCTCAAAATGTAGGGTCCGAAAGAAATCTAAAATCCTCATTTGGCAGCTTCGGTCACACACAGCGAATACTCGCTACGAATGCCTACTCACCGCGAGTATTCACTGCGTGTGACCGAAGCTTCAGCCATGCACTGACGTCGAGTAAAATTAATCACTACCTACGCTTTTAAATTAATGAGTTTTGAGTAAAAATGTGTACAAGTAAAATATAATTACAAACATGAAAACAATTTCGCAAATTATATTGCACTCGAGTTTTCAAATTAGTGACGTCACGCCAACTGGAAACACTCACCCCAAATGCGACCCTGCACTGCCTCTTTGTAGGTCAGAACACGATGAGCGAAATTGAATCATATCTCTTAGGGAATACATGTTGTTTTCGACTGTTGCATCATTTATGTGTTACATCTTTGAGATCGATAGAGGAGATAGATGTGTGCGTGGGTCTTCAGCACTGCGTAAGAGCTTTTGTTGTAAATAGAGCTTTATGAAAGTGGGATAAAGTTCAAATGGATTGTTTTGTTTAAAAGTTCCAAAATATCATTGATTAGAATGCTAAACAGTGAGAGTTACATATTTGTTCTGATAATAGAGACAAAATCTGTAGAGCAATTACAAAACCATGGCATGGTTGCATGCCTTGACAGTAATTCTTACAGCGTCAATCAGCAATCAGCACACAGCCAGCAACAGTCAGTAAGCAATCTACCTATCAGTAGTAGGTACTTTTTATTTCAGCCCATAGATATCACAATTAACTAGTCAATATGTAACTTAAAACCTATTTAATCTGTGGTAAAAGCCTTATCAGTTCGTGGCACTTCTGTGCACTGCCACGCCATCTATAGCGTGATTCGTCTTTAGCGGGAGCGGAAACGGATGTCATTTATAATGTGCGGGCTATCTTATGGGAAAACTAGTGCTGGCCCGCGGCGTTACTCGCAATTACTATACATGACTTGTTTATTGGTTGTTTTCTAGCCAGGTTTATGCGGATGTATTGCACATGCGTGGAATTCTAAGGGGAAGGTTCTAATTTATATTATTTACTTACTTTATCATGTTAACATGAAATGCCTATAAAAAGTTGTCGACTAGAAACGACGAAGACGGCTATTATTTTAGCGCTGTCAAAATACGTTATTTTAGAAAAGTACAACAACAGAATTGACATCAATGGATTCTTCTGTAATGAGAACCTCTAAAAATAAGGAATACCTACCTAAGGATAAGTACTTGACTACTGTGTGTGTGTGTCGTACGATATCGTTGCAATGTAATTATCGTACGTATCGGTAACTTGTAACTGTTGTAAACAGTAATGATGCATCGTTCGTGATTACGATCTAGGTTAAGTGTTGGAGGAAAATTAATCACTCATACTAGGTAGGTATAGGTACGTTCCTAGTTCCCAGCTGTGCCGTGGCCAAAAGTCCCGATTTGCTATTATTGGAACCGAAAAAAATGAAATATTTCCAGCATAAAAGAACTGAAGAAAAAATACATTTCTGATGAAAGTTTCAGAAAAACTTTTGCTATTCAAAAAGAGCGCTTTGCATTTTCTAGCTTCTCAACGCTGGAAAAATATTAGGCAACATTCTTTACATTTTGTAAAACATGAAACCTCCATGTAGTAATAGGAATTCTTCAAGTAGCGCGGAGCGCGGGGTCGTCGACCGCGGCAGCGCGTTTCCATTCTACCACGTCACGTCACGTCTTGCGAGATGAGGTGAGACGCGGAAGGACAGATATTATATTTATACCAAGGATTTTTTGATGAAAAAATTGTGGATGCTTTCTTTCTTTCTTATATTATTTTTCCTTATTTTATTAATGTCCTTTTGTTTTTTCTGCAAAAAATGGTAGGCAGGTAGAGTGTTTGTTTTGTTAATATTTATTAGTAAGTAGATGCTTAGATAGGTAGGTACAGGGACCTACTTTCGAGTTAGCTCAATGAAATCAAACTCACTAGGCTAGGTATGGGTGTGTGTAGTGTACCTACTCTGCACGAAGGAAGTGCACCTAATTATTTTCATATTGGGTATATTGTATAGTTAAGTAGTCTAGGTAGGTACTGTAACAACATAACAAGTCAGTAGCCCGAGTTGAAGTCGATACAATGAGAAAATAAATAATGTAACGCGAAGTTAGAAAGTATTCGAAGTTGCAAAGGTCCTTATATAGTAAAGCCAATATTGCACGTTCCTCGGAACGAACCACTTCGCATCGAGCAATAACATAAATGGAAAATACTTGAAAGCATTCAAGTTGAACTTCTGTTGCGGTTGTACGGTAGCAAGCAACATCGGTATACAAAACTAACCAAACAATACTTAGATAGGTGTTTACTTATTTCATTCAGTCTACCTCTCTCAAGTAGAAGGGAATTATAATTTTATCATTTTTACCTTTAAGGAATCCGCGGTGATTCAAAATTACAATTACAAGACCGTAGGGTCTATCATAGGTCTATCTATCGTAGGGCCTTTTTGCAACACTGTATATTTAGGCACAATTCCTAAAACGTGTTTAGTTAAAATGTGCAATGTATTTTATTAAGTTTATTTATTAAGTTGCATTGCAAATAAACGTTTTGTATTTGTATTTGTATTATATCATGTTCTATCAGTCCTATGATCGAAAATACTTAGAAAGTATTGGAAAAATTAACAGAACAAACGCCCGGCTGTCTAGTGTCTAGTCTACATCCATGAAATAAAAAGCTTACGCTTAATTAAAATCGGAAAAAGCTAGTGCTCTCATGTCAAAAATTTAATTATAAATTTTCATGAACTGACCGTTAAAAGCAGGAACAGTTTATAAAGCTTTAGTCCATCATGTTTTACAGCGTTGACCACTGCGAGAGTTCGTTCGACGTGCATTTTGTCCGACCACAACCGCTGTCCGCAGCACTGGCCACTTGCATCGAATAAAATCACCAATGACGCATGGATGTGGCACTTGTAAAGAAATATCTCGGAGCCCTTTGTGTCCAATGTAATAAGTACTCTAACCAAAATTGCTCCTAATTATTAAAGTAGTCACATAGAGATCAGGTGCAAAAAGAACTGTCATGCATCCCGGATTTGTCCATAACATCTTCGACTTCATAACAACTTCATACCCACAAACATATAACATAATATAACAGTTAATATTATGTATTCTGTGCTGATCTGTTCAATTTTTATTTTATTTTATTCTTTGATTTTTTTTTAATTTCTAAGCACCTAATTTTGTTTTTTATTGTTTTCTTATTTGTGTTGTGTGCCAAATAAATGTTTCTCTATCTCTATCTTCATCATAATGCTATAGGTACGTAAACATTTACTTTACTTTAATTGATGTGATGTAGAGAATGTTCGCCAACTCGCCCCCGCCTACAGGCTTTGCTGCGATCATGTGTAAAAACTAATTTAGAGCAAAATAAAAGGTCTTTTAGTAAAGCAGTCTCACACACGGAACAGTATTTTCAGTTAATTTGTACTCATATTCTGTGAGTATGTACTGTACCTGGTCCAAAGCACCGTAAGCTTGTTTTAAAATAAAGGACATCAACGACCGACGATATTCCCAGGAGTTTCACTTCTACAGTGTCTTTTTCATGGTTTATTCCCATAACTACCCCGTCATCTGTGACTCTGGCCTGGCCACAGCTGCGGTTGGATCTACTTATAAAATGTATAGCGTTTCAGACGAATACGTGAAATTGTATTGAACAGGGACGTTCAGGAATTTATTAATATTTTTAAAAGCTTTGAGATCACGGACTTTTGAGATAAACTTTTTGTGACAATTAGGGACATTCCATTTTGTCACAAGTGGAAAAATTTAGCGTTAAAAAATGTTCATGGAAACGTTGGTAGTGATAGGTAAGGTACCTAACTACCTTACCTAACCTATCGCTACCGATAATGCTATGCAGAATATTGTTTATCTTCTATTGAAGTAGAAAATTCTTTTGGTTCATGGTAGGTAGGTACACGTCATATAGTCTGGAGGTCTTGGTAAGGTTTTAAAGAGCACATCACATTAAACACCAAATTTATTTAAATTGACTGTATGTTTATTTAATCAAGGGAGGCATGAGGAATCCTATTTATGCTTCGAGCATTTTATTTATGAAATAAACACAATTGGAAGTTGACATCAATCAATGTTATGAACCCGCATGCATAATATATTACTTACTGGAATAATAAACTACCTAATAGTAACATGTAGCTTCTTAACTACTAGAATTTGGTATTATAGATACCAATGCCAAACCAATACGTTATTTAACACTAAAGTTTTAGTTTAAATATATTATATATCTTGTTAGGTCTCACTCATCTATGAAGTAGATACTAGCTACCTGTCTTGTCTAGTATAGTTTTATGATATTTGGGGATGCATCAGACGCATGTCAAGTTACACATAGGTAGTGATTTTTCCAAGTAGGTATATCTGAACATCCCATAATTTGCCAATCAATCACTACTCTACTCATTAAAAGAGTAATTGAAACTAAACAAAATACAGCCATCTTGATTAGCTGATATTATGCTGAAAGCTAAGAGCACTCGACTCAGTAGCTTACCTACCTACTTAAAATTATTAATGCTAAGAGGATCCTCAACATTCTTAGTAGGTATTGAAATGTTGTCGATATCTTTGAATATTTTGTATGTAACTTTATCTCTACCTCTATACTTTTAGTGTAATAAAATGCAAAACAGTTTGTAAAAAAATATACCGGTGGTTAAATAAGCATTTCACCATTATTGCCATTAAAATGACTAATAACTTGTCGTAAAAACAGCATTATTATAATAATTGCAGCAAACGTGCCGGGCGTTGAAATGGAAATGAGAAAAAAGTGTTGCAACACGGGTGTTGAGACTTCGACGAGACACAACGCTGAGTATGACTACATATTTGGCAAATCATGGTAAGATTTGGTAACATTTAATCAAAATTACGTATCGTGGGATAGCATGGAAAACAACAAAATAAAAGTTCAGAATTTTTCTGTGGCTTGTTTGGCACACTTTGTGACACATCCATCAAAAAAGCATAACGCGAGTTGGCAGCCCCAACCAGCCCCATTATATAATCCCGTTTGCGTGCTCTTATTTTATTTGCTTCCAACTGGGTTAGGTAATAGGTCAAAAACCTTGGCTATAGATGTCGTAACAGTTTGTTTAACCTCGGTATGTAATTTTCAGACGACATTTCTATTTGCATTGACCCCGCTTTGCCTAAGATACGGTACTGGTTTAGTTACTTCCATTGATTGAATATCACATTTTATTTAAAACTTGTATAAAAAAGATACTACTTACTTACCAAAGTCTATTTTACAAATAAGCAGATATTTAAAACAAAAGACAAGAAACAACTGAACCTAAAACCAGCAACAAATATTTTAAGAGATCTCCCGTTTTAGTAAATAAAAGCCTTACAAAACTACAAAAACTCAAAAGCTTAAAAATCCCAGTCTGTAGATGTACGGTACGACCTAAAGTACGAGTGGTTACGTGCAGTACTAATGCAAGCAGTTAGCAACAACCTTGGGCCGTTGCGTTGAACTTATGGCGTATAAATATGTATGAATTCGGGCAAGGCTCGACTGCCACCCGGTCAGTTCAACCCAAGTCCTTTCACGTTTGTTTGTCTTCCCATTGCACGTTTTTTGGTTAACTCGATTGACATTATGGTTCTATATAGAAATACGATGAATTTAGGCACTATCACTCCTAAAATTTGTGCCTTTTCAACCAACGAAGTCTTAAAGACCGTGCCTATTTATATTGTGTGGCTGTGCTGTAGCATCGAGAAGGGGCGTAAAAATGCGCTTCTACTTGTACCCATACATAATATTTCAAATCGGTTTTAGTTCAGTGATTGGCTTAGCGCTGGTAGAAATAGCAAATAATTCAATCAATTCGTTATTAAGTATGTCGGGGGTGTGGTAATGATTTTGATTTCTTTTTATTTCAGTTGCAATCATCGTGCTATTCATGACTTCATCAGAAAAATCGTTCACTGTGTTATGTGCATAGTAACTTGGATTGAACAAACTATAAAAATATTCTATGGATAGAGCATAGCTTTATGCTACTTTCTAGGAAAAAGTAATGAATATTGCCGATATAAAATCTCTTTTTCCGTGAATATTGGAAATAAAATATTTATGTAGAGGGAGGGATTACTGTTCTGAGAATTCTGAAGTTGATTTGGTGCTACGTAATGAACTGTTGAATAAAGTAAGAAATTGATAAAAAATCTTATTGAATTATATTTTCTGCCGTATCAGTAATCCGTTTCTTGGAATAAAAATTATCTTTATTGTCTGGAACATTTTCTTGTTATTTTGTATAGGATTACATAGATTAGTTTTGGCTTTGGTACTAATCTTATTCCCAATTTTCTAGAGATAAACATAACTTTTATAAATTTTAATCGTGTTCTATGAAGAAAGTCGGAGGTTGTTGGTGTGATGATTTTAAAGGTCATATTAAAAAAACAGCCTCACTTCACCAGTTTACGCTAATTTATTAAACAAAATATTTTCTAAACCATAAATTGGTATAAACAAAACCGGTAAGTGCTTATTTGTAGAAACCTAATTAGCTAAGTTGTTTGATATTGTTAAACAAAATTTGATATGAGAACTGTTTACTTTATAACTCAATGAAACGCAATTAAGGCAATTAGCGAGAGAAGTTCGAGAGAATGTTTTCTTTATAAATAAGTACTTACCTGAAAATAGATAAGATCACTTAGGATAAATTCCTGTTTATATAAAATTTGCCAACAAATTTCCTAAATAGATAAATGCGAAAATTTAGATGTTTGCCACGTAACCACTAATTTCATTCGTTTTTCTTCTTCTTCTACTCTTCAATAATGGCCTGTGTCCGTCATTTCGACAAACAATTTTGCCAATGTCAGGTGTTAAAATTGTAATAAATAAGTCAAGTCAAGTCATTTGTCAAGTCGGCTGTCGTTTGTTTTGAAAAGAAAATGGTGGATTTTCTCTTCAAAACCTAACACGAATTTTCACATTCAGAAAAACCACTTTACACACATTTATTCCAATGGCTCAAACTTTATGTTACGACCTAAGTATTATTGGTTAAAATTCCACCAAAATTAAACAACAATACTCACAATAACACAACAAAAACTATTAAAATAAAAGTGCTGTGTCGTAAAGTCGCTCGAGTTATCAGTCATCACCAACACGTCTTATCAACTCTAAATGGAACGAAATCTCTTGATGATTACTATTTGCTACATAAAACAAGCGGATAACTTTTGTACAATGAAAGTAAAGAAAAACACAGAACATCTTCATAAAATATCATAGAAAATAAATAAAACAAAAGTGCCAGTACAAAACTCACAAATGGTGTACTTTAGACAACGTGAAATATAACTTTTTTACGTTCCTAACCATCAAAGAGATTATAAAAGAAAAATGTGCGCGGTCATCAAATGACTGCGGAGAAAAAAAGATAAAATAAGACCAGCCATCTGTGTTCAAATTAACGAGTGTAGGGTTCCGTATACTTATTTATATGATTACTGTACCATACCCTGGGAAGCCTAAACGTTGTTTTATTGGTAGATACTTTTAATGCACTTTATCTTGTAGTTATTGAAAAAACGATTGTCAAAACTATTTATATTTTTGTACTACGTTTTCGAGATTAAGTATCGCCGATTGATCACCGAAAACATTTTTATTATTGCTCATATCATAAGAATATCAGTAAAGGATTTCTATAGGTTTTCCGAATGAACCCTAAGCCCACCACCACCGGCTCTAATCCACCCACAGTGTGTGCGGTTTTAACGTCGTCACTGCGAGAATTAAAGCATTTATGACGTTAATTCTTGCGTAGTGTTTTTAAACATTGAAGTCGTAGGTATATAGAGAGCTTCTTCAATTTGAGCCAACTATCTCGTATGTTTGTAAATAAAAAGTAAAATTGCTATTTCGCTTTTCAAGACATTTTTTTTCTTTTCCTAAGAGTAAGTAGGTATAATAAACAAAATATGGGAGTCCTTTTTTCAAAAACGTACCAAAATTTTAACAAATTAAAATATTTTGTAAATATCTAGCTATTTTTTCTACCTACCTACTTCAAAGTACCTGTAAGGTGACTTCCTACATTTCATGATATAAATTGATAAGTGATAAGGATGAAAGAAACGACCACCCGAGTCCGCTGTAGCGTTTGAACTGATTTATTTATTAAGTGTAAAAATGTACATTGACTGTACATACAGTACAAATACGAAATTAAAACAGTTCAAACGCTACAGCGGACTCGGGTGGTCGTTTCTTTCATCCTTATCACTTATCAATTTATATCATGAAATGTAGGAAGTCACCTTACATTTCTTTGGTCCTTCGAGCCGGATAAATTATTATTTATGTATACTTCTTTACCTTACAGTACCTTTTCAAATATACTGCTCACGGTTACCCATATTTACCCTGTCCAAACTACTTTTTTGCCTACCTAATTAGTTAATTCTCAAAGTAATTAAGTACCTACTTTAATTGGATCGTATTTAAATAATGAGGTTTTAACTAATTTTTTTGTCGCATAATTTTCGAAACGGGAAAAATAACAACATCCCTTTTGACGTGACGCCGACCGGAACAATGGAAACGCGCTCCCCACAAAACACTACAAATTGCTTCTTAATCGCCGCCAATTCCGACCCTAACACCTCCGTATAACGTTTCAATTTCTTTGACACCTCGATAAATTGAACTTGTTTGTTTTGCCAAGTTATATTTCGGGTGTCGTAGCCTCTATTTCAAGTTGATAAGGGTTGTTTTTCGTTGTTGTAAGTGTAGTAGTTTGTGGTCGTCCGTGCATTCCTACGGTACACTTGCCTGCATAAGTGCCGAGGGTCGTTTAATTTAATTGATAAAAACAGGGGTGTGCGAGTGTACGACCTTGATCGATATAACTTGATTTACTGAACAAGTTAATAAGAACCTGCTTTTGCACGTTTTTACATCCACAGCAACATGCATCGTCAAGAAAAAGTACTACTTATAGAAGAAGTAGGTAGACCTGCGGGCCTAGGATGCGCACGCGAGATATTTGTCATGTCGTTCTGTCTTCACCGGTTATCTAAGTTAAGCTACGTTCTGCGCCGTCACTATTTGGTTGTGTGACCGTCAGTGGCATTTACATCTGAGCGCTTCCGTGCTTCGGAGGGCACGTTAAACTGTCGGTCCCGGCTCTAGCAGTCGTTGAGCCATGACGGAGGACTTAAGGCGGCCTAAAAACTGCGTCACCAGAGTTGGCCACTAACTCATACGAGCTTGCTTACTTGCATAATAAGATCGCGCCTAGGGATAAATAAATATTCTTGGACAGTTCACTTAACGCCCTCTAGTTCCAAACAAAGCTTGTAGTATGGGGACAATAGCTATGAGAACTAGATTGCTGATAGAATACTTAGTGGCCCAAAATTCGTGGGCACCGGGTTTTACTGGCGAATGGGAGGCCTTGTCCAATAGTGAAACCTCAATCTCATGGGCACAGAAAAGACCACACAAATCCGATACGGTTAGATATATATTTTAAAATTTTGTAGGTACCAGTGATTTCACTATTCGTAGGAGAAAAAGCTTGCTGGGTAAATAATACTGAGTTGAGCAAACCATGATCAATAATAATGGATCATTGTATGGGTAACCGGTACTAAGTATGTCATTTTATCTAAGTAGGCCCCACGACACGACACGACACGACACGACAAACATAGCTAAACCGCCTTCGTGAAATAGAAATATGCTTTGAACCTTCTTTGAACTTGAGAGCCTCTGAGCGTGACATGTTTTCGTAGAGCGTGCTACGACCGTAGCGCTCGTAGCGGTGGCGTAGCACACGTAGCATTTTAATACCTACATAGATGGCGCCATAAAACATTTTTTTGTCATTTTGCATGGAGAACAATAAATTTAGATACCTACCTACATACTAAGAGTAATTATAGGGGTACAACTTTTTTTATCACAAAAATATATTTTGTATATTTACTTTATAATATTTTATGGTATTTTCAAAGAAGAAAACGAGGTTCAAAGTGCAATCAGAATCACCATCAAATTTTTCTATTGATTGTACTGCTTTCACAGTCTATAATAATAGGTAATAACTCGACAATACCCGTCCCCTTTGTTCTCGTATTTGGTGACAGACAGACAAAAAGGTAGGTATAGTATTAATGATCTGTGGCAAAGCTTATTAAAAATGTTTCCTTCAAAGCGGAATAAATGAAAAAACTCTTGGAAGAATGATAAACAGAAAAAATCAAGTGACTGAATGTCCTATCGACATTTCTCTATGACACAAGAAAAATATCTATTAATGTGAATGTGCAAAAGGGTAGGTAACAAAAAAGTTTGCGTAGAATCTTGCGTGTTGCTATACTTAGGTACCTACCTACAGTGTCTATTTTGACTGATCCGATGCGGCAACACTGCATACCTATTACCTATCAGACAACAAAAAAGACTTGGCAAAAGGACAAGCCTCCAGTGCCAGAACAAAAAATAATAATTACCTACCAGACAACACGTGCTAAACTCGCGCGAATCAAGGCGTTTATTGAAGTGGCAAACACGCGCATATTTCTAAATTCCAACTCACTATGATCTGTATTACTAAGGTATGTACAGTCGCTGAAAGAATATTGCATCTTTTAAACACGGTCGCGGGAAATTTTCAACTGGACCCATTAAACCCATCAGCACTTGGCCCAGTTAGTGAGTTACTCATTTTGATTAGAATGTGGGCCCAGATGCAATACCTACTTAAAATTGACAACTGGGCCCCTCAATAGAGGGCCCATATAGTGATTTAGTCAAAAAACAGTAACTCTGACATTTTAAGCTATAGTATACCTATACTTAGTTGATTGTGGACAAGTCGAACATGGCATCAGGGAAAAAAAAGAGATGTGAATTATTAGACTATTGTAGGTTAGGTACGCCCGAAAGCTTCTAAACCTCTTTAAGTATAATAGAAGTTCAAGAAAAAGGAATTGTAAAGAAAGCCTTTGAAAACGTTAAAAAGAAAATGGAAGGCTTAGATCCCACGCTCACTGAACGGGAAAAAAATATGGAAAAAAATCAGGAGCTTAGGTATGAAAACATAAAAGAAATATTGTTTAGATATCTAATCATCGCCGAGCAAGTTTAGAAGATATTATTATTACTTATATTTGAGCCTAATAACGAATTTAAAACTAAACTTTATATCCTACTACTAACCCTATCTTTTGGAATATTTGGCGTTGCACTACAGGTCTTAGATTAATAACACTGTGTTATTATTCTAAGCTACAGGGTGCTTGAAAAAAAAAACAGCAATTCCACTGCACTTTTTTGACAATACGCACTTACTAATAGGTTCGTAGACAGTAGAGTAGGTAAGGTACCTACTAAGTACTGCTACCAGTTAATTTGAGTGTAAAAACCACGTCCGCTGTTTTTGCCGTAACTAACTGTTGAGCGAAGTTTAATGATCATCACGGGGTGTTGACCCTAGATAGAGATCATTGTTTCACAATGTGCTTGACCAGGAGCGATGCTGGTATTCTGCCGTGAGTCAAGGTAAAGTTCCACATTGAACTGGCGTTATTTAAATAGAAATTTGCAAGTTTCAAGTGAAATATTATCAGTCAAGTCGGCTGGTCGAAATGATGGACTGAGGCCATAAATAGAAGAAGACATCAATTTGAAATTGGCGGTTTCACTTATAGCAGCATGAATGAACGTCAATGACGTTTGTTCTGGAACACGAGTTTTGACATTTTTTGAAACGACACAGCACTTTTATTTTAATAGTTTTTCTTGTGTTATTGTGAGTATTATTGTTTAATTTTGGTGGAATTTTAACTAATAATACTTAGGTCGTAACATAAAGTGTGAGCCATTGGAATACATGTGTGTAAAGTTGTTTTTCTGAATGTGAAAAATCGTTTCAGGTTTTAAAGAGAAAATCCACCATTTTCTTTTCAAAACAAACGACAGCCGACTTGACGTAGACTTGACTTGACTTATATTATTTAAAATTCACCACTTAACACTGGGCAAAATTGTCTGTCGAAATGACGGACACAGGCCATAATAATATAGGTTTAAAAGAAGAAGAAGAAGAGTGCTGATGGAACATAGATGAATAATTTGGTAATCTGAGCAATGGAACTTCTCCACTCATTTTATAGAAACAAGGCCAATCCCCAACACATAACTCTTTTTCTAGGCGTACAACACCACACCACATAAGTATAAATTTTTACATAATTGTTTGAAGAAACTGGAGTCTGGAACGTAATGAGGCCTAACCCCCATCTTGAAAGATAAACTTTCTTTAGTTAGCTGTGTGGATCTATTAGTAAAGATTATCTTAAAACAAGGTATGGAAAGTGTGGAGTATACTGACGTCTCAACACTGTGGAAAGTGGCACTCAGAACTCATTGTCATTCATTTGTAGGGAGTCGTTTCGGTATTCAGCGAAATAGCTTTTGACAGCAGCCGCTACAAAGAGGATTCTACCAAATTGGGTTCAACCGAACTCCAATTATTATTATCCCATCCAATCACTCAACATTTCAATCACTTAGAATTTAGATAATGTACCTACATATACTCACCTAACTAGTGTAGGTAGGTAGTAAGTACGTGATTTATGTTATGGCCTACCTACCTAAATACTTGGAAATCCCTTGGAACCAAGACCATGGTCAGGACCAGGACCAAGGTATCTATACCTTCCTAACCTATCTAAATACATAGATGAAAACGCTATTCGAAAGAACTATTCTTCCATTTATGTTGTTTTAATTTAGAGTTAGACTGTTCGAATTCGAAACCATAAACACCGAGGAACCTATTACAAGTAAAGAACAATGTATTGCATTCAATTCAAAGTTACTCATCTTTTAAATTGAAAACACAGACAACGATTGAGTCATCAAAGTCACGAATCCCCAAATGATGTAACAACAATCAACTCCCCCTAAAAATAGAACGAAAATTTCAAAATACCTAATTGTAGCATGAATGGGATAGCGTGAGTCGCGAGGCAGTGACCTTGTGGACTACTCGCTGGCTCAGGCTATTGCACTACCTCCCCCCTTTCTCCGGCTCCGTCTCCCCCTCAGGCAAATTATTGAGCCCCCTGTACTTCCTTCCGACCGCGCCCGAAGTTTTCACTTGGTTGTGTTAGGTTATGCATGTTCCGGGTGATGTAATCTAAAGGTAGCCGGAGTTATTACTGATTTGATGCAGATTAGTTTAGTTAAAAAGCACTGGAGATCTCTCATATCCAATCGCCGCGGGTCAATTACAAATTTAATCAGGATAAAGTTCATCACTTGTGTATACCTACTGAAATCAATGTTAGAAATTAAAGTAGTCTAGCAAGGACAAGAGTCATCAGTCCTATCCAGATTATTCCTAGAGTCAGTACTAAGTGGACTGGAAGTCAGGCACAAGTTATTCGTAATGCTCTCAAATCTCCAAATTTCCTTCCAACAAGATAGTTGTCTCTATTGCATTTGGCAACGTTCAATTTACTTGTAATGTTGTATAAAACATGTTCCGTGAAGGCAGCTGATCTCAACAATATCTAGGCGTTTGAATTTATGTAAAACCTTCACAGAGCTTGATAGCTTGAGCCCTCCCGGTGGCAAGAATTAAGAGATTTCAACTCTATTAGCAGCAGCATAAGCTGCACAGCGGAGACGAGGAAAACCCGAACACGATATAAACTAAAAATATTATATCCCGAAAGGTAATCTTCAATTCCACGTACGAGATCATCCACGCGCAAAATATCATGTTCGCCGGTTCGATAGCGCTGATGTGATCATTTCCACCGGGTTGATAGTATTAGTGTTGACGTGTCCCACATCAGCCCATACCGGGACACGCGAAGCCGCGGCACGTTTTTGCGGCCTGATTTGAATTTATAAAACGGTCCGGGCAACAGCTGATCGTACTGCGTTGCCGCTCCGGCTCTGTGCGACGATGCCGCTCTGCAGCCTGCTAAGTCTCGAGGCGATCGACCGGGCACCCTCCCTCCTATATTTTCCAACATCACTGTACCCTTTGTAGGTGTCAAGACTGTTTTTGGGAGTAAATTTTCCGCATGTGCTCTATTGAGGTTAGCCGGTCGATAGCCGAGGAACAAACACATCTATACGAGGCTTTCTACTTTATGGATGTCTGACGATACAGCCGAGATGCCGAGATCGATTCGTAGATAAATGTTTGTATAGCTATACTTGCATAGGCAGTGAATAGAAGTTGGCTTGTATTCCGATGTTGAAAAGGCTTGCGTCGTTAGAGGGAGGCTGCTAATGATGCATCTGTTGCCAAAGGCACAGATCAAATAATAGTAGGTCCTTAAATACGTGCCAAAGATGGAGACTTAGTTCCTTTATCAGAGAGCAGACATTTTCAATTGTTGAATATTCTGTCTAACCTCTAGATGACCTTTGTAACATAAATCTCTTTCGGAATTCCGACCAAAAGCAATCTTTCATCTTCAAGATTTTGAATTTGAATATTATCATTAAAATCTGCAGTATTCCTTTACCAGTTGTCATTGTCACACATGCCTGGAGCGCCTTTGATCTCTGACCCTGCATAACTTGGGCCGAACACACGAACGTCATCCACGCCCGTTTCATGTTTGTACACAACTATATCGGCTTCAATTTTGATGGTAAATACAGAACGGTTGGAAGATGAACACGGCTGGTTGAATTGGATTATACAGATACAGTAGGTATACATAAGGTAGGTGTTATCAAAATCAACTAAACTGCACTCAATTGGGATTGTAGTTTAACTGTAAGTTTAATCAGTAAGCGTTCTTCAAATACAAGAGCAAACCCACGATTTGCAATTTACCTACTCAGCCAAGAAAATTATTCAAGTAAAAGGCAGTTATGATAAGACTTGAAGATGATATTTCGACACTCCCTACGTATCTTTGCCTAAGTGCCAGATACACACTTATACGTTTTATGCATTTTTGGCATCTACACATGTCAATCTATCATAATAAAATTTAAAAAAAATAAAAAGTCTACTCCAAGTACCTTTTTCTTGATCGTATAACTGTCCAACTTCATAATTTGCCCGATAGACAATGTTCTATCTGCCTCATACACACTTTGACGCGGGGAGGATGAGGTGCGGGTGGCGGGTAATTGCCTCTTCCACAGTTCTTGCGCGGACAGCGAGTACAATGCGTGTGCGATTCGAAAATATTTTATTGTCTCAACTATGACCAGTGAACATATATTTTTGATAAGTTCATATTTTATTTTGATTATCTACGTACAAATATGTAACTACGCACTTACATATTTATACATCGAGATTCAGTATGATCATAAAGTGTATATAGGCACTTACACAGTTATGCTTCGAAAAGATGTTAAATCATAATTCGGTAACTTACTTTTACATAGTTTTACATCGGAAAGATATTCAATTAAATTTGTAGACACCCATGCACTTACATAGTTCTGCGTTTGTTTCTTCATGTTATTTTAGTAAAATAAACAACTATTTTATTAATTTTTCAGACTAGTTGATATCCACGACTTTGTCCGCATGCGAACTTTCTACCAAAATATCTGTCACCAGCATAAATGATGAATTTTTTTTCATAGTATAGGCAAACAATTGACCACTATATCACCTGATGTTAAGCGATGATGCGGTCGACGGTGTAGCACATTTGCCGAGAAGATTTAAGATGCTATTCACTCTCCTCTTGAAAACATTCAAATTATATATAAGTATTCGGAAACACAGACGCTGCGCTAGCAAGAAGTTCCACTCCTTGGCGATCCTCAAGATGAAAGTTGAGGCAAAGCGCTTAATGCGGACAGGTGGCATGTCAACCATGTAGATATGGGTGCCGCGTTTCCGTATGCCTGGTGGTCTGATGATGGCGGAACTAGCTCATAGAGCTCCATCGCACACTCTCCAAAATGTATCCGGTAGAAAACCGAAAGACTGGCAACTTTTCGCCGATGCTCGAGGCTCAGGAGCTTAGCCTTTACCAGCGCAACATTACTTATGAGCCTCGTCTGTCTATGGTCCCTAAAGCCCCAAGCTGGTATTTAGCAGAGCCATCCCAAAGGTGAGAGCAGTACTCCATACACGATCGGATTTGCGCTTGGTACAAAATAAGAAGTTATCCCCGTGTGAAGAACTTCCTCACCTTCGACAAGATGGCTAGCTTTTTTGCAGCTACCTTGGCTTTGGACTCAATGAACGAGCCAAAATTTAGCTTAGGTGTGAGCGAGAAACCTATAGAGCTCAAGCTGGTTGGAGATCGGTACGGATACACCTTCGAAAGTAGGAGTTAGTTGAAGTTGACTCTTCTTTGCGGTGAACAGACCCGCCTGGGTTTTTGAAGCATTTAACTTGACAAGGTTGGCATCGCCCCAATCGTCAACTGCTTTTAGGGTTAAGTTCAATTGATCCACCATGGCCTCTCTGTGTGACTGGATTTGTGATTCACTGGATCGTGCCGCGGGTATGTATCTCTCAACAACTGGGCAATCATCTGCGTACCCAATGATACCGGGCCTAAGGAGATCATTAATGTGTAAAAGCAGGAAAAAGTGTTGCTGAGAGAACTGACCCCTGGGGTACTCCAGCATTAATTGCCAAGTGATCAGACGAGCAGCCGTCAACTACGTTCTTTCCTGCTGGTGTCACCGGCCACCGCGACAAAACACGACAAAGTCGTTTGGCGTTGCGTCTTTGACAGGTGGGTGGTCACTAACCACGGCTACAGCCTTCCACCATTGTGTCATCTTCTTTGCACCACCCAGGGGCCACGTGTAGGGTTTCATAGGATATCCTCCTACGGACATGGACGACTAGACGCCCAAAATATAACAACTCAAAAACTATTTGACCTAGAAGAAAAATTAAAACTGTTTTGGAATGTCTAAACAAAGCCCAATCATATGACACCCCACATGATATTTTTATATGCCTTAAATTTTTTTACTCCCTTAGGACCCTCATAACTTTACGACCCCTTAACCGATCTACTTCATTTAACAAACCAACATTTAAGAGCCAAAAATAAGCTTAATTTTGTAAGCAAGTGAGGGAATTAGGGCCTGGTGACCTGTAATACAGGTCACCTGGCCCTAATTGTCGAAACAGATGTAAAAGTATATTATAAGATTATATGTTTTCAACGTTAAAACATGTAAGTACCAATTAAACAGAATAGATCTACAAAGTATATCCGTGTAACAGGCAGTTACGATATTGCCGTTCTATTAAGCTCCCACGAAAAAGTATGTATGTGCCACATACGACGTTCTCAGAACCACGTAAAAATATGTACGTGTAATAAAATCTAAACCAGTAAATATTAAAATAAAACATAGTATCCATCTTAAACTTGATCTGCAGTAAGAGCCTCTCACCAATTTTCACAGCAATATCTCAAAAAGGGCTAAAGTTGTAGCAATTTCAACGTTTTCAAATCTTTAAAACGCTCTCCTGTAAAATTTGTGTTTTGCAGATACACAACTGTACGTAGGGAGTGTCGATTTGATCTAAAGCATCGCGGAGAGTGTATTTATCTCCGCACAACTTTTGCGTGCTCTGACTGAATTTTCTCCGAAGCATTTTAGATAACGAGAAGTCCAAGTTTGAGCTCTTGTACCAAGACAACAAATTCTGTTGATAAGTTCCCAGGGATAGTTCAACCCTGGGATGGCTTATCTTTGACGTCAGTCGTTCAGCGTACCTCCTACCTACTTTACTAGGATTACCTACTTATGGAAAGTAGCGAGGAACTTTGTGGGGGAAACTGGAATAATGAAGAAAATGGCTACCATCTAGGTTAGAGTATTATAAGATTAGGTAAGAACCTTGCCAGGGTACCTAAGGTAAGTAGATTGCAGGTTCACTCACACGTCTCACACTCTAGCTGACTGCATGGTAAAAATTGATTAGCTTGACACAAAATTTTGGGAATAATGGACAATTATTAACAAAAACTAATTATCTCACAGAACAGAACGTCTGCTGTTTAACAACAGTAGACCAGCAATTTCACAGAAAATATATTGGGTAGGTACCTATAATTAGGAATCCTATTTGTAGGTTACCTAATAAGTAGATGGATAGTTACTAAGAGCTGCTCACTCGTAGCTTAGAGGTTTCGTTTTCCGATAGGATTATCAAAGACCTGTAGGTAGGATTTCAAGATGAAATGGATGGTTTGAATATAGCCGATAATTTTATGTTCTATAGCATTCACACTCTAAAAATCAGAAAAATTTAATATCGCAAATTTACTTTTGATTTATGTAAGGTCGTAGGTAGGTACCTACAATAATTTAAACGGTAATTAATAGAGTAAACATGCAAGTAACGTGAAGAAGACCTAATAACGCTAACAGTTGTGCTACTTCGCTCATTAGTGTTAGCTGATCGAATCTGTGCCGTGTCGGCTAGATGGAGCGCGGCAAGCATAGCAACATATTTTTTTGCAAGTCCCAAGCCTATTTCATTACCATTTTGAAGTTCAACATTCCGGCGAATTTGAAAATATGAGTTGGAATGACTTTTTATGATGACCAAACTATTGAATTTAATATTTTATTGAAGTCGAAGTACATTTGATTAGAACATGGGCCCAGTTGACATGCAAAATACTCTTTTATTATTTGTCAACTGGCCCACTCGGGCACACTCGGGTCCAGTTAGCGAGTTACCCAAAATTACGATTCAAATGATTTTCTCCAACTCCATTATTTTGTGAACGCGACCGGACTTCTGCTTGTGATGTTAGCTCGGCAGTGGTTTTATCTTTATTTCCTTTCAAAACACTTTACCCCAATAACAAAACCCAATAGAGTTGGAGAGCTTTTTTAAACAAAGTTGGAAACAAACCAACCGTAGAACAGGGTTATGCGAAGTTCTGGGGAAAATCTATTTAGAAAACGCACGGGGATTCAATTTAGAAGGAAAATAAATGTGATTCGGAATCGCAGCGTAGTAGTAGAGTTGAATTACATAAAAAAACTGCACGATATTTTTTCCAAAAATGCCTACAGAAGTTTTCGCTGTAACCTTACTAAAACACTAGAGCCAAGAAGTATCTAGAAGCTGGAATAATAAGCTATTATTTTAATGTGTCTAGTGTCTATGTAAAAATTTAAAAACTCGAATTAAGGTCAAGAATGGTTGAGTTCAAACCCACACCGAGGATGAAAAAGATGCGCTGGTAGGTCCGTCATTAATGTTTTCTTTTTAACACGTAATTTACAAGAAACTAGAAATTAATGTTTTAATCTAAAATGAGTAATCTCTTAACTAAATAAGGTGGATATTTTTAATCTCCGCATCGAGTTCGCTTCAGTAACTTAATCTATCCCCAAGGTTTTAGTGATTGGCAATCACCGATGAGTACACACTTTTCTGCAGCACCCTTTGCCCCCATACCCCCTTCCTAGCTAGAGACAAAAATTAAATAAAAAGAGATTTAAAATTGCAACCATCTTAAACGGATTTTAAAAATGCTCTGTTGTGGTATTTTTGTAATTTCATACCTGCCATTTTTGAATAGGAAAACTCATTTTGCAAACCATTTTTACCAAGAAGTGCATAATTTTAACATTTCAGACGTCAGATTGTCAAAGCTAAACCAGCAATTTAGACCAATTTGGAAAATGACTGGAAAAGTACTAGTAATACGATCTCGGTCATTATTTTGTCAATATTTAAACATGATAATGATACCTAACCTTTGTATTTGAACAGTAGATTAACGGTAATTTAGTTAACAAGTTTGACATTAACCTATCTTTGGCCTAGATTAATGTTTTATGCCGGTTACCGCATGAGCTACAGACACATTTGGAGTTGCTGAATAACATATTTATTGACGTTGTATTAGAGGCAAATCCTATGATCGCACTTGATAGGTAAGTATAAATAGTACATTACTGCAGCGGCACGCAACAGAGGCAATGAGGGAAGAACGTGTAAATGTGGGCCGAGTCGAAGACGAGGCACACATACGTGAGTCCCTCATTGCCTAGTTGTGGCCAAGGCTTGTATAGTACTTTTCTCAAATAATGCGCGGAAATTAAAACTAGCTACAGTATCTAGGCAAAACTTTTTAGTTGAAAGTACAATTACTTTTCAAAACCAATAACGAACAACGAAGTTACAGTGTTAATTTGTTTTTATTTTTCAATAATCAGCTTTCTATTTGAACGCCTGTTCGAAATTTGAATAAAACTTTTGATAAGTTACCTCCTTGGTTGCCATGTTATGGAGTAAAAAATCGTTCCATTTTTAAATTACACGACAGATATGAGTTTTGTATGTAATTTATTTGGTCGCAAAACACGCCAGCAATGGATTTTCATACATTTATTGCCGGCCGCTGCTCGCATGTATTTGGCCAGTACCTACTGCATTTTCGATTTATCTCGATGAAGGTTGTCAAAATAATGCTTTAATATCCAAGCACGTTTGAGAAAAATCATTTCTCATAGGTACAGATAGAAAGATCTACAAAGATAACAACCGATCCAACTATAATGATTCTCTACAAACAGTTCGGAATATGAAATTACAATTTGCGCTATGACCTCTAAAGTATTAGAAACATTTCTCATATGCGTCTAAGCGGATCAAAGTATTACATCACAACAAAAGATATGTATCGATCGAGACCCAACTTTCCTTTGAACAATAGAGGACTTATAAGGAATCTACATACAAAGATGAAAATGAATGTGTTACCCACACGAAATGTATGTATAGGCACAGGTTACTACTTACTGCCTATTAAGTAGTATTGAACATGAATAACATAACAAGTAGGTAGAGAAGTATTATTTTACACGATATTTTTTTATCAGTAGACACCGCCGCCTAGAGGTATTTACATAGATGGTTTGTATAGTTGGTCTGGTTTTGTCTATAGAGCCTAATTTATATTCCGCCACCTATCCAAGGTTTACTTCGGTATGTTACATGACATCGCCCGCTTTAGTAGGTAATCCTGTTGAGGACAGTCAATCTTATCTTGAATCTAGAAATTGCTTTGTCCCCAACCTCTGTTGTGTTATCGCTATGTAGGTGCCTTGCCTACCTAATACATAATAGGTGCCTAACCTAATATGGGTAGAGGTAGTAGAGCTCTTTGTGAGAGCTCGTCCGGGGAAGTACTACCACCGTACCTATTTCTGCCGCCAAGCAGCGATGCTCGCATTGCTGTGTTCCAGTTTGAAGGGTAAGGGCGCTGGTATAATTACAGGCACATGAGACTTCAAGATCTTTACGTCTTAGAGTGATGGACGCAGTGCATTGCCTTACAGGGCACGTCCTCATTGGACTTGCTCTGTGAGGTAATGCATTGTTATAGACAGAAGTTACTACTTAACATCAGGTGAGCTATCATCTTGTTCCATTACATTTATCATTAAAAAAAAAAAAAAAAAAAATGGAGGTTGGGGATATGACTGAAGAACAGCTAAGCTGTTTTCGAGAAATTGTAGAGGCGAGAGATGTTTTCAAAAGAATTCTTCAACTTTCAGAACAAAACGACCTATAAAGGCTTTGAAAAATGTTGGCAACATTATTTTCCACGCTTGTGTAACGTTTCTAAAATTAATGTTTTTTGTATTTTCCTTTATTAACAAATACCTATCGATTCCATCAGCACTTTTCATCCACTTCCTTTTGTCATTGACCAAATGACACCTGCGTAGTTTAGTTATATCTGTCTAGCTTGTCACTTATATAAACAATTAATCAACGAAACGTCCTTCCTATATGGCATAAGGTGAAGTACCTACACTTTTAATTGAATGTGGGCCAAGTTAACAAATTTAAATTAAATTAATATTGTCAACTGGGCCCATTCGGACCATCAGCAGTGGGACCAGTTAGTAACCACGTTTTACGTAAAATCCTAACGAATTTGAACGTATCGATATTTTTTTAATTCCTTCCTAGTTAGTATGACGGTGTGTAACCAATTAATTTGCTTGTTGACGAAAATAGTTATTTTAATTAAAAAGCAAGGGCGAGTTGACCTTGGCAACTATTGGTTGGAAATATAGGCACGTGCTGAAATACACAGTGGGTTTTGATTGCGAGTTTATTTGCGCTCTTATCGGAAAACTACTAACTACAAAAGTAGGTAGGTAACTTAAATAAAGTTTTAGCTAATGAATAACGTAAAGTTCATTGATAGACCAATAGTGATTTAGAAAAATTACCCAATCTTATGAAACTATTTCACCAAGTAATGGGGAATTTTGAGGAATATCATTATTAATCAACACTTCTGTCGCTGACAGTACCTATTTCCCTTCATGTTTGTATTGAAACAAAATGAGACGAAACAGTAATAGAAATGTTATTAAAATGAAAGTTATTGTTTCGTCCCACTGGAACGAAACAATAACTGTAACGGTAACGGTAGTCCGGAACTAGAATAACTCTTCTTCTTCTCTTCAATAATGGCCTGGTCCGTCATTTCGACAGACAATTTTGCCAATGTCAAGTGTTAAAATTGTAATAAATAAGTCAAGTCTAAATCTACTCAAATAGCTCTATCCAATGAAGCAGTAGATTGGGTACACGAGTTTTGACATTTTTTGAAACGACACGTAGCATTTTTATTTCAATAGTTTTTCTTGTGTTATTGTGAGTATTGTTGTTTAATTTTGGTGGAATTTTAACCAATAATACTTAGGTCGTAACATAAAGTGTGAGCCATTGGAATAAATGTGTGTAAAGTGGTTTTTCTGAATGTGAAAATTCGTGTTAGGTTTTGAAGAGAAAATCCACCATTTTCTTTTCAAAACAAACGACAGCCGACTTGACAAATGACTTGACTTGACTTATTTATTACAATTTTAACACTTGACATTGGCAAAATTGTCTGTCGAAATGACGGACACAGGCCATTATTGAAGAGAAGAAGAAGCAGTAGATATATATATATATATTTTTTTTTAAAATTTTGTTCTGGTACTTGAGGCTTGTCCTTTTGCCAAGTCTTTTTTGGTTTTAACTTTTTGAGTAGGTAGATATTGCTTGTGAAAGGGTTGCAAGTGCTGCTCCGCTAATCCTATTTATTTATAATGGAAGTTATGCGTAACTCAGTTTACTCTGGCCATCGACGCTGGCGCCCCCACGCGCTGCACAAAACTAATGTTAAATCCATTAAGGTGATGAGTCCATTAGATTTATTATTACTTTAACAGACTTGTATAAAGCACAAGCGTCATGGCTCAGTCGGTAGCAGCTCTGCCTTCCGTGCTGTGGGTCGTCGGTTCGATCCCCACCGAGAACATATTTTGTGTGTTGTAAACATAGATGTTTGATCTGTGTCTAGGTGTTTCTGTTTTATAAGTATGTATTTACAAAAAAAATATGTATGTATGTATTCTATCAGTCATCTAGTTTCCATCGTACAAGCTTTGCTTAGTTTGGGACTAGAAGGCGTTGTGTTAAGTGTCCGTGAATATTTATTATTATTAAAGAAGATGACATTAATTCGTATGAGCGGCCACTAGGGAGAAAAATATTTTCGTTTTAAAGCGAAACCATTTTGTAGAGACCATATTCAGAGTACAAGATGTTTGAATGTTTACTGCAAGGAGTCAAAAGTAATACCTACTTGTACCTATTTGTTTATTTACCTTAGAGATTAAGAGCTTGAAAGTAATACCACAGAATATTAGTACAAGTAGTACACACTCATCTACCTATATTATACATAGACATTATTACACATACCTACAATATTCAGTGAATCAAAAACTCACTTTCGATTTTACTTTTCACGAAAACTAAGACTACGGGCTCACGGGCCTTATGCTCAGTTCAACCGGGATTTTACTCTAATAGAGATGATGACGTCATACCTCGGCCGAAAAGTTTCACCCACTGGTAAATCGGGTTTTTGACGTCATTTTGACGTAAACTATTATAATAAAATATCTGCTGAAGTGAGCATACAGGGAGCGTCAAAACGAAGAGAGGACGCACTGCGAGAACATAGTCGATGATTCAAGTGTTTACAGTGGGAAAAACGTTTTTGTAAGTGCGTATTTTGCCTTTGGAAGGCTCTGGGAAGGTTTAACTTGTACATAACATACCTACATAGGTATTAAAGTGTAGGGAACGTTGTGTGGGTAGCTGGTACGTATTTCTAATGACGCGCGACGCCAACGCGCAACGGATGGCTCGCAATCTTACGAGAATAATAGAAAAATTCTTTGAAAGCAAACATAAAAATGTTATTGGAAATTTCTACCCGAGCGTAGGTTTCAATAATAACATTACCTACCTACCTAATCCTAAGCACGCGTACCTATTTTTATTTTATTTTTAAGAGTTTCTTCCTCCGTAGAACGTTTTGTTAAAAATACCTAAATGTTATTATTTTTTATTTATTTAAGTTAGTACCTACCTAGGTACCTTTGTTTTAGAATAGATGACTCACAAAACTCTAGGTATATTTAACATCTAGGTAGAGGTAGGTAGGTAGAGTAGTACCCTAAAGTTTTTAATACGTACCTAGCAACTGAAGTAGTACTTAGGCTACCTAACTTAACCAACCTGTAGTTGGAAGCGTCCTAGGTCGACATGAATTACATAAACATTAACATAGGTATAGGTAGGTAAGGTACCTACTACTTAGTAAGTGTAAGCTCCGCCCTTTTTTCCAAACAAGACCTACTAATTAAATAAGTAGGTAAGTACCTAGTACTTAGTTTAACTACGTAGGTACCTATACCTGTCTACTTATATGTACCTAGTAACTTCGGTGGCTAAGTTTATGAAAAAACTAGGTAAGGTTTTATTAAACTGAAACAATGGCTTGTAATTCCTTTTCGGGGCATGCTTTTAATGTCACAGAATAAATAATAACGTCAAGGAATAGCGTTGTGTAAAAAGCCGGAACGCGATAAGTAGTTTTATAACTTTATCCGGACAATAAAAGTCGGATAAAGGAACAATCACAGTAAAATAAAGGTAAAAGTATAAGTACCTACTTAATTTTATCTTTTGTACGAATGAAAACATAGGAAAAAAAAGCGTCAACGAAGTGGATGCGAATCTTTACGTGATTTGCGATGTGGAAAACGGTGGAAACGCAATAACCTCTGAAATGTAAAAAAGTATATGTTTTTTTTATACAGGGTCTGATTTAACGTAGCTTTTTGCATCACCAAATCAGTTTTTTGTTTTTTAAATTTAATCCCTAAAGGGGCACCACACCAGCAGCAATGTAGGTAAGTATAGCTTGGTTTACCCATTGGAGCGCGTTCTATGGCCTTTGTTCAGGCCATGAATATGCATTGTCGCTTATGGCTCAAAGGTCGCGCAACTGAGGGCATTGAACCTCTTTTTACTGCCACTTTTAACGTAAGTTCCTACAAAGTAAGGCAATCGTGAGATTGCATAGCTGGGTACATTCTAGTGCACTAAAGTCTTGGTTTCATAAGATGCGGCTTCCGTCATAAAATGGACTACTACTTGTTGATATAAAAGACGATGACATGTATTGAGATAGGTTTAAGGGTGTGAGGTAAGTGGGGCATAATCATAATACCCCAAAAGGTTCCATTGTACGGTCTAAGTATTTTAAGAAATTTAAGCAGTTTGTTCAAGAACTGCAAGATAATGTTAACTTAGTAATTTAGCAACGGTAATTTTACCGTAAATAATTTGGTCGATAATCTCGACTGTAGTCGAGAACTCGGAACTACAGACCATTTTGAAGTTTTCTAATAATATTATTCCTGTTCCTTCATCAATATCATCAAATACTACGAAATATGAAAACAGTGGCACCACATGCAACCTAAGTATGTCATGAAACAAGTCAGACACTCTCCAGAGATCGACAACTGTCAAGTAACACAATATCGTGTAGTTGCAGTCATTTGTACTAAAACTAGGTTTTAAACTGAACAATTTGAACTGCTTCATAATCTGAACCTAAGTCAATGTACCGAATTCGGTAAGTAACCCAAATAAATGATGTAAGAGTTGAACGTACCGGACTCATTGTTAGACTTGAACCCGTGACCTCTAATTCACAGCCCGCTGGTTACAATTACTTCTGATTTGTTTGGAGATTGAACTAGCTTACCAGACACTAAGACAGACATGTCCGGCTTTTTCTATAACGGTGGCCGAAATTAAATAATACAGAATAGAATTGATGAACAACATGTTTGTCGCCGTCCCTTTCTCACAAACTGAAAAGACAAACACGGCTATAATTTTAGTCCTGTCAAATTCACAAACAACTTATTGACAAACTAGTGGTTTTCTGCAAAAAGTCGGTTTTCTATGAAATACTATCATCCCTAGTTGTCAGCACTAATAATTGTGGTCGTGGTTATATTAGAGAAGTTTAAAAAAAAAAGAACCGAATTATTTCCATCATCTACGATACTAATTAAAAATCAAGCCAATTACATAATGCAACACACATTACTTCATGAACACTACACAATGGTTTTTCACAAGGTCTATTGGCTGATGGTTTCGACAGAATAACAGCGCCTAACCACCTTTGGGTGGTGATGGTGAGGCATACGCTGAGTCGAAACTCGTTTGCTGCTGCAGCACACAAACACTTGCCAGCTTACCTAGCTACCTACTCAATCCACTCATCTCATTTTTCTTTCTGTGTAATTTTTGTTTCTTTGTAGTGTTGTTAGTTTAGTTCTGTAGGTGCATTTTGTGTGTTACTTTATAAGCAAATAAATGCCTGTCTATGTCTATGTCTATGTCTAATGCCACTGAGCCCGTATTCTGTGCATTTGTTTTGACTTTCGACTCGAGTATAGCACACGCAAAGGCATTCGCAAAGCGAGACATCTTGTTGGGATTTACACAATTCCCAAATCTTCCGCTAGAGGCGCTTATCCGGTTTTCATACTTAATTTCTCGCTTTGCGAATGCGTTTGCGTGTGCTATACTCGAGTCGAAAGTAAAACAAATGCACAGACTACGGGCTCTGGTAACTCGGCGTAACGTGAAGCCTGAAAAAACAAAACAAGCGAACAAAAACTTTGCGAAGATATCGTAAGCTCGTGCCCGAAATAATAGCTGTTACGTAACTTTAGATGAGAGAACCTTGAAAATTGTGGCTAAAATTATGTTCACAAATGACTTTTTATATCGACTGTACTGACCTGCGTTGTGCCACAGAATAACACAACAGTACAACTTAAGGTACGAATTTGGAAGAAAGTTTGAAATTAGCATAACAATGGAAGGTACGAATTGGCTATAACCCAAGGAACGAACGGAAGCTACATTGCGCAAGTTTAAAAACAAACCTACTTTATGCTAATGTTAGTTAGGTTAGGTTGGCGTTCTACTATCTTCTTCTTCTTAATATATAAAACTCTTTCGAAGCTGACTGACAATCAACGCACAGCGTAAACTATAAGTATTAGAGGTATGAAATTTTTAAAAAGTCGCACTCTAAAGTGTCTAGACCGCTAGCAAAGCCGCAGGCAACGGCTAGTTTAGAATAGAATAGAAAAAGTTTATTTTGTAGCACAACGAGAAACATATTTTATGAATTAATATTTAATAGATAATACACTTATAATGTCAAAAATCATGTCGATATCCCTATCTTGACCTAAGATGTTATTACACCATCCAGAATGATTTTCTTTCATCCATACAATTATGGACTCGTGTAAAGTCGTGTACCTACCGTGTATCTAAGAAATCTGACAAGTTAATCCGTTAAGTAGTCGAAATATTATCTTGAACGGATTAATGAGTTACTTCCCAGCTATGCTACGAATGACGCAAACTCGAAGTCGCATAAGTCTACGTTCTTGTTCTTCTCTTCAATAATGGCCTGTGTCCGTCATTTCGACAGACAATTTTGCCAATGTCAAGTGTTAAAATTGTAATAAATAAGTCAAGTCAAGTCATTTGTCAAGTCGGCTGTCGTTTGTTTTGAAAAGAAAATGGTGGATTTTCTCTTCAAAACCTAACACGAATTTTCACATTCATAAAGGCGAGGGTCTTAAGAAAGCCGAGAACGGTAATCACCAATACACACGTGTATCATACGACGTTTTTCAACACACTTGTGAATAAAATAACTATAATTTCAACAGTGAAAATGCGTTGTGAAAAATGTTTCGCTATGGCGGGAAAAATTAATCAGTTTTCCTATGCGCGCGCATTGCGATCGGCCACAGACTAAAGGGATGAGGTTTTTTTTTATTTATTTTCCGCGCTTAGGGCTTGCGCCTATTCTGCCACGTAAAAATGGGGAATTTAAAGTTTTCTTTTATTACAGAGAAAACAAATGTTATATTTGAGTGAAAGTTTTATTTATTAAACACGTACGAGTTAAAATTATCTATTTAAATAAGAAGTTGCATGAAATGAGCAAGCAATAGGAACATTCATTTATTTTTGTTCTATTGAACACGATCTTTTTTTTGAATAAAAACTTTTTTAGTAGCAAAGCTACTCAACCAATAAAATTTAAAAAAAAATCTATAACTCACTAGTGAGTTATAGCAATGAAAAAGTCACAGTTTGATTATGGGTATCATTATGTGCCTAATTGCGGTGACCATAGAGCCACTTTATGAGCAAGTGTGTTGAAAAAACTTTTAAAATAAAAGTGCTATGTGTCGTTTCAAAAAATGTCAAAACTCGTGTCCCATAGGTCTACGTTCGGAAACGTTCGATACAATATGTCAGGTTAGGTGAGATGACGTAAAATAAAACACGGCAGGATATTTACGTCATCCGATATTAAAAAGACGATTTGATTTCGTACATAACGTCCTACCTATTACGTAATTTGATTGCTCATTTGTTTACTCTGATTTTGTAAGCGCCCCAATTAGGTAGAGTATAACTAGGTAAAATAACCGATGTTTTTATAAGGCTTTGTTTTTTCTAGAAACCTTTTAAAAGCTTCCAATTAAATTCTAATAAACCCTTGTTAATTAGTTTTATTCGTAGAAACAGAACTCATCGAAATATTTGTTTTCTTAGAATTCATTTTGTTTTGTAGGTAAATGAATATACAGGGTGTTACCAGACCACTTCCGAAAACTTGGAGGTTCCAATCAGACCATGATACTGAAAACATTAAGCGAAAAAAATCGCGAAAAAAAAAATTGACTTTACTATCTCTTTTTAATTTTTTTTCTAGTTACATACACACAGTACAACATAATAAGACATATCTACCTAATTATCTCATTTAAAAAAGCAAAAAAAGAAATAAAATAAATAAAGCAGCAATGTACACGCAGCACGCAGATTACGTCTACTACAGCATGAACAGCTGAGAGTTCATCGCGGGTCATTCAAGTACGCGACGTGCGAGCGACCTACGTTAGTACCTACCTACGTTAGTAGGCACTTACGACACAGAATAAATAATAGTACTACTCCTCGACCTTACCTACGTGAATGCGTACATTGCGGGCTGGCGAAATAAATACAAATCTTTAAACATTGTTTTCTCCGGCTATAATTATTTTTCAGGATAACTGATTTTTTTTTGGTTGGGTTTTGGTGTGCTGTAGCTCCCCCTTTCGTTTTCGGAAGTGGTCTGGTAACACCCTGTATATTAGTAAATAAATTAATAATTATTATATTAGATTCACCTACTACCTGATCTATTAGTAATGGAGGATGTAAGAAAACAATATTGTTTTCTTTTATCTTCTTTTACGCTGGTGACATCGTCCATTACCGATAATGTAGGTAGCATGTAAAATAACCAGAGGATTCGATGGGTGAGATGTGATGAAGCGGTAATCTTGGATGTAACCCAAGATCCATTATATTTCACACTAGCCGTCGCCCTTGGCGTTGCTCGCGTTCTAGAGCCGTTAGAGTGTGACTTTTCTAAATTCCTTTTTCGTGCACCTCTGCACTATACAAGGGAGGACCCTCGAATTTCATACCTCTGGGTACTTATAGTGTAAGCTGTGCGTTGATTGTCAGTCAGCTTCAAAAGAGTTTTATCTTTTTAGAAGATTTCATAAGAGACTACGTGCAGATTTTGTTGTCAACTATGATACCAACTTGGATAGATCGTATCATAATATTATTTTCTCTCGTGAAATGTCCGTCCAACATCACACAATTTAATTAGAACCTGCACGGTGCAGTAAAATTTGTAACGCCTCAATAAAATCGGCTACCATCCTTTTCTATACCAACGAATGCTGTATGTCTATCTCACTCACACACTGCTCCCTAGATACAGCCTTCAGGCCAAGGGTTTGAGAGCTACATTGATTTTAACGTACCCGGGAATTGACGCGTTTCAGAGCACATTTTATATACGTACCTACATAGGATGCACATACGTACGTATGTTCCTACTAGCTGATACCCGCGACTTCGTACGCGTGCGAAACTTTTCACCAAAATATCTGTCAACCAGCATTGAACCTCGTGCCAAAGGCTGCTTTTGGTTTAGAGAGTTAAGCTGTATCTCAGAATCCACGTCTTTGATTTCAATAAAATATAGCCTATGTTTCAATCCGGAAAAAGGGCTTCCTAATGGTATAAGTTTCATTGAAATTGGTCCAGTACCTACCTAGTTAAGGCGTGATCCGCGAACAAACAAACAGACAAACAGATAAACAGACAAACTCGATTTTCGGAATCAGAATCGTTTATTTAGTAGATCTGCATATTTAGTTTATCCACATCTTTCATTTTACTTTTTCGCTTTTTTACAGTTTTATAATAGTACCTATAGATAGATAGATTGGACGTAGTATCTCTATCTAGGTATAGTTATGTTGGCTCAATTCAATCAGTGATCTATGTAAATGTAGGTAGGCTTGTATGGTGGACGTTTGATGTCCAAAGCGAAAGGGGAGGATGCGGCTTACTGCTTTAATGAAACACAGACTAATTTAGGGTTTTGCATACCTACCTACATTATTCATTATGTTGTAGACAGGACACAACATGACAGACAGGAACTGTCCGTAATTTAATTGAGTGGACATCAACGCGAAATGGAATTTTGTAACTCTCCCAACCATTATTTGTGCGTTTTGTAAATATTTGATCCGGGTGTGGGATTTGTGGTATCTTGGTAGGAGGTATTAGGTAACTAGTTAGGTAGTGTAGGTTAGGTACCTATTATGTTAGAGTTGCTTAGCCTATATTAGTTGACGAAAGTTTCGACTAAAATAAGCTCATAAAGACGGACAAAAAAAACAAGTTTCACGTGAATTCTACATTTTAATCGATCTCTAACGTTACATTCGTCGAAAGTATTCTAGCATACGACAACTGACTAGGACGAATTCTCTAGAATCGCTGACGTATTACAGGCACATGAGACTTCAAGATCTTTACGTTTCAGAGTGATGGACGCAGTGCATTGCCTTACAGGGCACGTCCTCATTGGACTTGCTCTGTGAGGTAGGTAATGCATTGTTATAGGCTGATGTTACTACTTAACATCAGGTGAGCTATCAACTTGTTACACTACTTTTATCATATTTAAAAAAAAACGTATTCAAATAATTTAAATAAGTACCTACTTTGAGATTGGAGGAGCAAGTAACCACCTTGACCTCAATTCTAACAAGGAGTTTTCGTGGAAACGTACCTAATAGGAAAGTTGTGCAAACATTATAAAAGTTCTTTTCAGATTAAATTACGTAGAACTCGATCCGATTTCCTTTTTTCCCAGATGAATAAACATTTTGATTAAAGTATCGTAATGGCATATTATATTCACTATACAGATTTTTGTACCTTTTACAGTGAATGTACCTACCTACTATGTGTGTTTGATTTGACGTATAAAACCAAAGAACATTTAATACGTAGTGTCTAAGTTAGGTCATTAAAGTAGTTATTTGTTATTTGCTTATGATAGTACCGTAAACCAAACTAGATGTCGCTAGTAAAGTTGTCCGCAGGCTGAAACGCGCTATCGAAGCGTTTTGGTGAAATTTGGTGTTGCGGCTTATTCATTATAAAAATCTCTTCTAATTATGTTCAATAATGCAATTTTGAACTAGTATTGGATTTGCATTCATTTGAAACTCCTCTTGAGAACGCGACCCTTTACACGTAGTCCCTACGTAAGAAGAAGCGGGACTCCCATTCTACCAAAATTACACACTGAAAATCTCGTTTTGTATGAAACGTGATTCAAATTTGCCCCCCCGTTTCATACATTGTTTGTTTTTCGAAAGCACTAGTCTAGTTCGAGAGTTTCGCCAGTGTGTATAAAACGACGTAAATATAATATATCATTCGACTGACACTAACTGCGCGGTTTTTTTTTTGCCCGAAACATTACGTCATCTCACCCCATAGCGAATGTCGAACGTTTCTGAACATTAAGCTTCTTTTTAATTCTGTGACGTGTGACCCAAACGTAAAGGCACTAGTACATAACTAAATAACACAGAACTAAGTTACATAGTAATACGCCCAATTAATTTTTAACACAAGTATGACTCATAATAATATAGTGCTTTATTGTAACTTTTTGATGTGCTTACGATCCAACGGCCGTATAATACGGTCGATTGAAGGAACTAGGCACGCAAATTGACATTTATTATGCCAGGGGTAGGCTAAGTTATTACTTATGTAGACGTACCTATATACCTACTGTGCCGTACACTGACGTGGATCTTTAAGACTGGCGGGGTGGTAAGCTCGCGAGCAACTGTGGCAAGCTTTTATTTTCTACAAGTAATTTTTAAGTTAAAAAAAATTCAAATTGTAATCTGTTCATAAACAGAGTTGAGATTTCAAACCTAAAAAAGAGAAATACAACCGATTTGATAACCTCCCCCTTTTTTTAAAGCCGTTTAAAAATATGAACGTTGCAGACTATCAAATTAATAATAATAAATAATAAATATTCACGGACACTTAACACAACGCCTTCTAGTCCCAAACTAAGCAAAGCTTGTACGATGGAAACTAGATGGCTGATAGAATACACACATACATTTATTTTTTGTAAATACATACTTATAATACATAGAAACATATTACATAGAATTAAAATATATTATGAGGCTTTCTTCACGCGATTGTACGTACGAAATCGATGAACCTATAAATAAATGCCATTATGGCTTAGGCACAGCTATAGAATCTGGAACACCAAATGTGCTTTCACACACGAATATTTTATAGCTCTCAATCTAGGTTTCATTTCTACACTGCTATTAAGTTATAACTTAGGATTTACCACAGTTAGGTAGGTAGGTACACCTACTCTCAGAATAAAAATGAGATTGAAAATAGCTACTTTGGCGCCTAGTAAGCCTACATTTTTGCTAATAAAAACCACAAGAGAATGGCTAGAAAAATGTAACCGAAGTAGTAAAAAAGTTTGATGAAGTGACAACTTTAGGTAGGTACCTAGATAGTGACAGTTAGTTACTGCTAGTTTTATAGATCTGTGCTGCTAGAAAGCCTCTGGGAACAGTTCAGATGGAAGTTCCTCTAGGGGTCAGTCATCTACAGGGCTACAGTCCAGACACGGGCACTGGACCAAACAAACTTGCTTATTAGTCTTTATGGAGTTGTAATTGCGTATCCCAACCAGGGATTACCTTTTGAAGTTTTCGAACTATTCTGATAGTAGGTCTACTTGTAAAGCTACATTTAAACTTCTGTATTCGTCGTATACATGACGGGCACTGAATTGAAACATGAATGTAAACTTCCTGGCTAAGTCTAACTTTGCTAATTTACTGTTCAGCTATTTTCGTTCTCTTTGATTACCAAACCCGCACTCTATCTACGTCAAAATAGAGTCGGTGGAAACGGCAACATTTAGAAATACAACTTGAATACCGCCCACTAAACATACCCTCGAAATAATAAACGATGTTGAAGCCTTAGATGATTCAGAGCTTGGCGGGCTGTTCAGCCTTTGTTTATAAATTCGGGGGTCAAAAGCTTTCCCGGGTCTCGAAAGTGGAAACTATGTGTGGGACACGCACACGCTGTCAAAAATCATAGCGTTACATAAACCAATACCCTTGTTTGATCTGAGTTCTGAACACACCTTAGGATTCTTTGAGCTGCGCATATGGATATTAGTTTAGACTACTTTAGACCTAGGAGCTACCTAGGTAGGTACTATTGTAGTGCGTAATAATGTCCTACTGTAGGATTCAATTACTTGTGTCAGCCAGCTACCGCTACAGCACAGATGTAGGGTGTAACTAATCTCAGAAGCTTATTATTTATTTTGATAAAAAGTACCTAAGTAAAGGCGCATCACGTAGGTAGGTTAGGTATAACGTATACCTAAGGTTAGTTGGGTATATTGCCCCTGGTATAAAATTTTACCGTGAAAGGTCACCAGTTAGAAATGTAAAAATGAAAGCCGTGGTCTATTCCCAGACTTTCCATTAACCATCCAATTCGGAATCAGACTTGGTATTCTATTTAATCCAATACAGTTGGCAACAGAGTGACCGACTAATCTATTTACACTGATGCGGTCTAGGAATAACCTAAGCGGTGGAGTTTTACTTATTTACTGCAAGCTCCATATGTAGGTAAGGTAAGGTACTCTACCTACATTAGGGTAAAAGTTCTGTGTAAAACAGTCATCTCATGCTTAAGTTTACATGTTCTATGTACACATAGATCTTTGCCCAAACGCAGGTAAACCTACCTAAAAGGTTTGGAAAGTGTATAAGATTGTAGAGTTATTCGGCACGTGATGAAAGAGACCAAGCAAGTTGACGTGTTGAGTTAATAGGTAACTAGATTTACTTCTTACCTATCTAATCAGATAAAATAAAAAGGACTCACTTGCTGAACAGCGGATGCCATAGCGAGAAGGCCGCAGGGTCGTGCGGGATCGGTGGCATCGGCGGCATCGGCAGGTGCGGCGGCATCAGGTGCGGCAGGTCGACCGCGCTCGTCGTGGAGCCCACCTCCGGCTCATCGCGGCGGCGTGACGGCGGCGCAGGCGCGGCGCGACGTGCCGCCGCCGTGTGCTGCTGCAGCTCCGTCAGCGACTTCACGCTGATGCGCGGCCGCGGCTCTACCGCGCGCCCCGCGCCCAAGAACTCGTGCGGCGGAGTGCGGCACGGCGCCGCACGCGGCACGTACGGCGGCAGTGCAGGAGTCGGCAGCGCGGCGCGCGAGTACCGCTGCGCGTGCTTCCCCGAGGACGCCTTGTGGTGCGCGTACGCCGCCGCCAACTCCGCCAAGTGCGAGTCCTTCGCTGCATCGTGCCGCTTGTGTCTCGCGTGCGCGTGCATCGCCTCCTGCCACATGAGCATCTGCATGCGGCTCTCGTAGTCGAGTGGCGGCGGCGGCGCTGCGGGCGCGGCGGGCGCGGTTGGCGGTAGCGCGGCGTACCGCGAGTGGTACGCGTGCTGCGGCGGCGCGGGGTAGCCGGCCGGATACCCCGACGAGCCGAGCGCCTTCAGGAATTCCGCGTTCTGCGAGCACGCAGCGAACGCCTCCAGCTGACTCACGTGGTTCAGGTAGGCGGGCAGCCAGCTCATCTGGTATGCTGCGGCGTTTGCAGCGTCGATGTCGTCGGCGAGGTGTCCGACGGTGGGATGCGGTCGCGGCGCCTCAGTCGGTTGCGGCGTGCCGGCGCTGGACGTGGCGGTGCGCTCGGAGCCAGTCGACTTGTTCTCGGAGTGGCGCGAGGCGGGTCTCCCGCTCTGCACCGGCGTCTCCTTCCCGCTCTCCTTGGAGGTGTCGTCCTCGGGTACCTTGTTGCCGTTCTCGGCCTGCGGCTTGGGTTGCGTCCCGTCGTGGTGAATGATCAGCTGCCTGATTTGTTCGAGCGACATGACCATCAGTTCAGGGTCTCCCATGCAGTTGGGATTCTGCAAGATTTCAGGCATGTTGAGTTGGAACCTTTCCATGAGCAGGGCGGGTATTTCCTTGCCGGGCGCGGCGATGATGTTGTTCAATCTGTCTCGCGGAACAAGCATGTGATCGGGCAAGTTAAAGTTTTTATTAGATTTTAATAATTCCAGTTGCTCGAGCGGCGGGAGCTGTTCTATTTCCGAGAGCTTTTTTTTCTGCTTGGCCTCGGCTAGCTTACTTTCCCCACACTTCTTTAGCAGATTGCAGATCTTATTCAGGTCGTGAGACTCCCTTCTGACTCTTTTTTCCAAGGGCTCGCCTAGATCCTTGTTTACGTTTCTTACGTCCTCCGAACAGCTAGACACGGTGGGACTGGCGGACTTTCTATGTTTGCCTAGATTTAGAGGTACGCACTGCTGGATCGTCACCTCAGATGTGTACATTTTGGGCGATGTGGATCCGTACAAGTTCTCGAGGAACATTCTACACTTGCTGGTAGGCGAGGGTGATATTGCGGGGATGCCAGACGGCTGCGGCGACTGCATCGAGTCAGAGTCGCGCGATGGCGCGCGCGGTATGTCTATCCGCCGAGGCGACGCGTACGAGCTCGATAGCCTTCGGTGGATACTTAGATCTTTAGGAAGGTTTTCGTCAATTTTATTCATCGCTTCAATCTCTGAATACGTTAAGATCTCGATCGGGCTCGACCGCCGAGAGGGAGGTGCCGGCGCCGGGGCCGGCTGCTTCTCGGGCTCGACTTCGAGGATCACGCTTAGGTCCGTCGGCTTTTCGACTTCCTCCTTCGGCTTCTCCGCTTTCAGGATCGCCAGCTCCGATGCATTTATCTTAAAATCTTCCATGTCACCCATCCCGGGCGCTAAAATATCGAGCTTGATATCTCCAAGATCGTGATCGTCGCTCTCCGGCTTCGGACGCGGTTCGTCGGTCCCCTCGGTGGTCACGTGGGGCGTCTCCTTCGGCGGCGGCGCGGCGCTGTCGACCGGCGCCGGCACCTCCGCGGGGGAGATGTCTTCGTAGTCCTCGTAATCAAAGGCGTCGGGCAGGTCGGGGATGCCATCCGCGTACAGGAGGTCGTCGGTCGCCGGCGCAGGCGGCGGCGGCGGCGGCTCGGGCGCCGGGACGGTCGCGGGGGCCGGCGTCGGCTCCGGCGCGAACACCTCGTCCGGCACGAAGGGGTCCACGTCGGTGGGGCGGCGCGCGAGGTGCAGCAGGCCCTGCGCGGCGCTGCGACTCGGCGACTCGAGCGACTCGAGCCGCTCGATCAGATCACCGACGGGCGCGTCACCCAGCAGGCCCCGCTCGAAGGCCGCCACCTCGGTGGAGAGCTGCGCCGACAGCCGGTCCAGTCGGCCGAGGATCTGGTTATCCTCGCAGCCCTTCTCGACGAGCGACTGCAGCAGCGACTCGCCGTGCACGTCCAGCGTCGGCAGGAAGTGCGCGTCGGGCTCGTCGAGCGCGGGCAGGTAGTGCGCCTCGCTGATCGACTCGAACAGGTCGTCCCGGAAGTCGTCCTCGTCGCCGGCGCCGGCTGGCTTGTCGCCGCCGAGGTCGAAGAGCTCGGCCGGCTCCTCCGGGGGAACGAACGCAAACCGCGACCCCTCCATGTCCAGCTCGGAGCCGCGCTGCTGGTTGAACTCGAGCTCGGCGACCGCCAGCAGGCTGTCCAGCGGCGTCGGCTCCGAGGGCGGCGGGGGCGGCGCCGTCGCGAGCGGCAGCGGGCTCGGCTCGGGCGGCGGTCGCGGGACCGCGATCCGGTGTTCCGGGATGTGCGACTCGAGGTCGGGCGCGAGGCCGCCGACAGCGGGCGCGGCGCGGGCGCGCCTCGCTCGTCGCCGGCGCCGGGAGTCGCGGGGGGCCGGGAGCGGCGGCGGCGGCCGGGTCGGCTGAGCGAGCTCGGCCCGGCGCCAGATCGCGTCGAAGGTGTCGGTGCGCGGGTAGGAGGCCCAGCCGGTGCGGGAGCGCGTCAGGTGCAGTCGGTTGCGCGGGTCGTAGTCCTCGCAGTAGACTCGCTGCACGGCGCCGTCTCGGCGATAGCTCGCCCACAGGAAGACGGGTCGGAGCCGGGGGGCGGGCGGGGCGGGCGGGGGCTGGGCGGGCCGGGTGCGCGCGGTGCGTCGGCGCCGCTCGGCCCCCGCGGCGGGGTGAGGCGCGGTGCGGCTGCGGGCGGCAGCGGCGTCGTCGGCGCGAGGGCGGGCGGCGCGAGGCTCGCCGCCGCCGCCGGGCGCCCGTGGAGACACTCCGGCGCTCCGCAACACGGGAACGGGCGACGACCGCGCGGACGCGGCCCCGAGGCGGACTGGCGGCGGCCGAGCGCGAGCCCCGCCCCGCGCGCCGCCTCCCCCCACCCCCGCCCCCGCCCCCGCCCCGCCAGTGGATCGATGAGCGCTGCACCGCGCCGCGCCGCTACCTGCACCCGCGCGTGTGTAAACACGGCCCGCGTCTCCCTACCCCCATCCGGTCCGGCATCGGCCCGGCCCCGGGGCGCACATCCGGCTCGGAGGCGGTGGTAAAGCCCTTGGAACCCGGGGGGTCACAGCCGTTGCGGTTCGTCAGTTAGCTGACCAAAAACGTAGAGAGTTTAGCGGTTCCGATCATGTTAACTTAAATCTACTTTTTTAACTGATCGAAAACAATAGTAGTACCTAGTTAGTAGTATGAATTTTTTCGTTCTAAAGGGAACCTAAGATAGTAGTATCATAATTGGTAGACCAAGTGTTTCGTTGAACCAACGAGTGACGCCCACCGACGACGTAGCTCCACATCCATTGCATTCCATGTAGCAGGCAGTCAGGTAGACGGGTCTGATCAATAACTTATTTCGATAGTGCTGCCCCCAGCGTAACAGCCGACAGCCCACACTAAAACCAAAACCACTGTGTGAGAAACACCTCGTTGGGATTTATGCGCTCTCCATCTCACGATCACGAACCACAACGAGAATTAGTTACATCTCGCTTTAATAGATGGCGTGATGATTTAACACGATCGCCATCTACCGATAGTTTCAATATTGGCTACAAATTTTTTCAAACACAAAAATTATTCAAAACGTGGAATTTTCACTTCATTATTATGTATCGCCTAACTAGGTAGCAGCTGTATCTAAATCTACTTTAGGTACCTACTGGCTTCGATAACCTAATTTTGGTAACAAAAGACAGAATGAGAGCAACGCACGCGAGCGATATTAAACCCTAAGTTCATGAAGTAACTGCTTTAAATAAAATAACAATACTAGTAACATACGCAACCGAAGACGGAACAGCAGTAAAGATAAAAGTCTGGTTGATGGGCTAAGTCAAAACGGATCTTAAAGCCAGCGAAATAAAGTTTAATATAAAGTAAGCAGCTGTTGAAATCCCCACACCCTACCCACCGCGCCAGCGTCGTTGGAGTCTACTTCACTGTACTGGAGTAGCGACCGGCCGATCGAACGAGACAGTACTGTATTGTACCAAAAGTGTTTCAGTTTTTATAATGGCAAAGAAATTTACCCCAGAACAAACATTACAACTGGTCACGTTATACCGAGATCACGAGTGCCTCTGGGACATACATTCCGAAGCATACAAAAACTCTCTTCTCAGAAACAGAGCGCTGCAGCAAATGTGTGCCGATCTAAACATCAAAGGCTTCACAGTGACTGATCTAAAAATCAAAATCAAAACTATTCGATCGACGTACTGCATAGAACTGGATAAAATTGAAAAGTCTGCGGCCACTAAAGTTCCTTACAAACCTAAAGTTGTATGGTTCGATGTGCTAAATTCATTCCTGAGAGATGTTACGATGAAGAAGAAGAGAGTAAGTGAACAATAAATTGCTGTTATTCTTCGTTCGTTCACGTTGGACTAAAGGACTCTTGTCTGTCCTGAAATTAGCCAATGAATGAACTGCAGAACATTGGTATCGATTCTCTTGTTGATTTTTTTTTCTAAACTAACCTAATTTAACAGCACTATAAATATTGCCGTCCCTTTCTCATAAACAGAAACGACAAAGACGGCTATAATTTTAGAGCTATCAAATTAGGTTAGTTCAGAGTGTGTACCATATGCATATTCATATCCTGGCAGGGTCGCCATGAGGGGAAGGGATTAGATGGAAACGAGTATTCCTTAGCGAGTCTCCTTTAATACTGAATACAAAATGAATATGAATGATTAAGCTTAGTTTCTATCGTAACACTACACCTCAAATGCAACAAGAGATTCTCTATCACGAGTGGGCCACTGTCCATGGACAACCGCAGTTGCATTGTAGGTACCTAGGTAGGTACTAGGTGTGAGTAAGGATTATTTTATTACTAAGTTAAAAACTATTACTAAGTTATTAGTAAAAAGTAAAATGCTTTTGAGAATTTATTGTGGTTCATATGCGTTTCCACTTGCTAAATCAAACTTAAACTTATCGAACAAGAGCGACATTTGAATATAGGTACCTACCTAATTAATTTGTAATTTCATTTTTAGATTATTATTGAGGATGGCGAATTTTCCGACAGCGTAAACGACAGCATACCCTTAAAACTGAACTATTCTGAAGACGGAACCTTCGAACTAGATGACAATGTAGATGCACAAGAAGATAGCTCAAAAGGCGATGAGCAAGACCCTCTTGTTAAATTCACTTACGGAATATTACTAGGCGACGCGCAACCTGAGCCAATTAAACGAAAGATATACCATATAGACTCCACAACAAACAGAGTGAAGTTAGTAGATGAAAACGAAGAGCCAGATATGAAAGCCAATACTGCACCAAAGCTAAGAAGAATAGCACCGAAGCCAGCACCGAAGCCAGCAACGAAGCCAGCACCGAAGCCTACTGAAAGCTATAATATACAGTCTAAAGATCACACATACCACACAAAAGTACACGAACGCAAGGATAGCAGTGTCAATGATAATGATAAGCAAGATGAATTTGATACATTTGCCAAGCATGTAGCGAACCAACTGCGGAAACTGTCAACTATCAAGTATATTATGGCTCAAGAGGAAATACAGTCTACTATTACGAAATTCTTAATGGATGATATTAATGGGTAGGCAAGATTGGGGTCATCAATGGTTGCATTTTTCTAAACTATCCTAATTTGATAGCACTAAAAATGTTTCCGTCCCTTTCTCATAAACTGAAAAGACGGCCATAATTTTAATACTGTCAATTTAGGTTAGTTTAGGAAAATGGACCAACGGAATCGACACCATTTTGAGGTCTACTTTTTACGTTTAATGTGATTTGTTTCATGTGTATTTTGTAAATATTGTAAATACTGTGCTATTAGTAATTTTCTTTGTGAATTATAATTCCAATTTTGAAGTCTAGCAAATATGTTACATGTAGGTACAAAATTAAACAAAATACCTTATGTAGGTACAATATGAGAACAATCAGATAGGTAAGAATGTTATTAATAAATTCGGTCTTAAATCAATCAAGTTATTTATTACCTACCTGATACCAATTAAACTAAACTATTTATATTTGACAATGAGCTTAAAATATGAAACAAGAATGTTCTTAGGTACCTTCATTAAGACCTATCTTTTTTTTTTTTTTTTAATGATTTATTTAATACTTTATTGCACAAAATTATAAATTTGTTACAAAGGGTGGACTTAATGCTGAAAGCATTGTCTGCCAGCCAACCCAAACGTGGTGGAGTAATGAGGTGGTTGGCGTGCGACATTACAGAAAAATCTTAAAAAATAAATAAAAAATATCTTAATTAAATATGATGAGCTTAATTCAATATATAAAAATATATATATATATATATATATATATATATAACTTATTAGTTATGTTATATATATATATATAACATAACTAATCGATAAAAGTAATGGAGCCAGCTGATAGCTCACGTGATGTTAAGTATTAATAACTTTTGCCTATAATGCATTACCTCACAGAACAAGTCCAATGAGGACGTGCCCTGTAAGGCTATGCACTGCGTCCATCACTCTGAGACGTAAAGATCTTGAAGTCTCATGTGCCTGTAATTACACCGGCGCCCTTACCCTTCAAACCGGAACACAGCAATGCGAGCATCGCTGCTTGGCGGCAGAAATAGGTACAATATTTAAATCTTTTTGTGTATATAAGACTAGATATTTTTTGGAATGTTATAATTTTTTTTTATACAGACATTTAGCGAGTATGAACATGATTTTCATAAAAACGGGAAATTTACCATAATTTGTAGGCTTGATTCATTCCCGATATTTCGGTGCAATTATTTAATTATGCGAAATACCCCATTTTTGTGTAAATTATAATTAAACACTGGTTTATTTTTGTTTATACCCATCACAACTTTGGAAACAGTACCAAATGTTTGTCATAATTTAAAAGTATCCTTTGCTTTGTAGAAACCATTGAAATAACACTGTATTTAGCTCATCTTCTTGTCCCTTATTTTATATTCGTGTAATGTTTTGAGTAGGTACAGAGAGCCAATGACGATGACGCTAGCAGTCACGGCAGACACGAGAGGGTAGGCCGACGTGTTACCCACCGGCACCGTTAGATCCAGTGTGTCTGTAAGCTGGAAAATAGTTTAAATGCAAACTTAGCATGGTCAGACAATGATTAGGTATATTTTTTCTATAATTGACTTATTAACTAAGTAATAAATCTATAAAAAGGATGGTCTGAAGGTCCCACAACTTTTTCAGAAGTTTTATTACAACTTTTAGATTAGTAAATGTGTATACACACCTCAGAAATAGGTACTTTTCTCCAACTACATTTTTCCATAGAGCTCCCGCTGCATAGAAACGTCATGGTGGAAGCCACCTTGTTACATTGGTCCAGTCTTTGGTCTGGGCAGCGCAAGTATAGCCTCGCAGACTCAATTTTATTGCTTGCAAAGCTAAAATCAAATTATAAAATTAACTCCTACCGGCATCATTAATCACTTTTTTTATATACTACTGTAGCTACAGATTAGAGACACATTAAACATCATAAAAAGGGTTTATAAAATACTAGCTTCCGCCCGAGACCTCGTTTGTTGCATCCCGTTGATTTTCCGGGATAACAAGAAGACTATGTGTTAATCCAGGTGAAGAACAATTGTATTCCAAGTTTCAACTAAATCGGATCAGTAGTTTTTGTGTGAAAGAGTAACAAACATACATACATCCATCTATACATCATTACAAACTTTTGTGTTTATAATATTAGTAGGAAGAAGGATTACTTTTGTACCTACCCTCCATATTCTGTAGAGCGATGGTATCTAGCATGGATGGGTAACCATGTATTGACCTGACCATCAATAACCTTGGCGATGATGTACACACTCATGGGCTGCGACTCTTCTGCTGGCAGTTCTATATTAACCCGATTCTTTGGTATTGCAGTCAGCTGGAATAGTATTTAATTAAATTAGTTTTAATTCATTTCAAAATTTAGAGTCAAAGCCAAAGTCAATTTCTTTATTCAGTAAAATTACACAGATCTATTTGAATCATCTTATGTACTAACAAAGGTATGTTTATGTAATTTAAGTTTTCATTAGTATGTACTACATTTATTTACCATCATCATCATCATCATCCACAGCCCTACTTCACCCACTGCAGCCTCTCTTTGTATGTGCTACTCCTCACGGTCCTGTGCTGATCTCATCCATTATTTACCATGACGCCTGTCAATTATAATAGCAAAAATACCTTTTGAACTCTCCGCAAGTCCCCCAGCTCATCAGGGTTGGCGAACACCCCCGCTGGAAGCATCTGGTCTAACCCCACTATGCAGTTCTCATACATATGCCTGTTCACATCGCTGTCAAATACTATCTTGTATTTTATGTTCCTGAAGAAAAAGAAATAGTATGCGAGTTGAATTTCTGTGCATAAAAAAATAATAATTATATTGTTTGCAACGGTTTCTAGATAGCTGAACTGTTTCATGTTTAGTTATTTTGTAAATACTGTGAATATTGTAAATACTGTATTGGTTGTAATTTTCTTGAAACTTACCTGTGAAAGCCTTCATTTACGAGATATTGCTCGAGTTTCACATCAAATCTACAATTATTTGCGGATAACCCAGCGACCAAACACAGCAACAGTAGCACTCGAAACATTATTTGTAGTCTCGTCTCTACTTGTTGGAGCCATGCATCAATCAATTGACAGGATAGCTTATCTATAGTTTTCTTTGAGTAAATCAAGCATTGCGAGCGTTTTTCTCTGATGAAAAACCTTCTACATTATATTATTCAGGACCGCTGTCTTTTTTTGTTTTGTTTTGGTTAGTTTTTTTTTATCAACACATCAACTTCAACTTCTTGATTTATGGCTTCTTCTTCTTCTTCTATTTATGGGTCTCTTTTGCTGAAGGCTGAAAATCAAACAGCTGACTGACTCTGTACCATAGAAAAAAATACTCTTCTCTGTACTAAGTACATACACTACCTAGTCACTGTTTTATTTTATTTCTATTCGATGCTGTAGGTACATTTACTGTTTACTACTCTTAAAATTTTTAAATCGTTAGATTCAAATCTATGTTTGACTGTGTGGGTAGGTACATAACGATTTCTTAATCAGCATACGTCTAATTAGGTTAGACGCCGCCGCCGCCGCCGCCAGGCAATGGCAGTAGCTTAGGATATTATTATGTCTTCTGTATTACTCTTCTTTCCACTGTCTGATGAGTAACCAACGACGACAGGGAGTCTGCACCACCTCGAGCCGCCGCCGAGACGCAGGCTGCCGTCTAGCTGGGGGACATAGTCGTAGAGTGACCATGATTTGTGGAATGCACGGGATAAAATAAAATAATAAGGTTAGATAAAGGTACTTACTATTATTGTATTAATTCAGTAATAAAAATGAAACAATAATAGACCATAATTTATTTCTTACTGCCATATTGCGAGTTTTACTTTTTTTTGTATTAAATAAATTACTAGGTAGGTCCAGTAATATTACTGTCAGAAATACGGTGCTATTAAGTAGGTAAGTAAAGTACATTAATTAAAACTCTGCACATCTTTTCGGACATAAAATAAGAAAAAAAAACCTTAGAAGAACCGCGGAATGTCTTACAAAGCCATAGCTGATTGTGACCCCACCGCTGATGCACACCGCAATCCAACAAGTGGAGGCGTTCGTCGTCGTCCGTCAGCCAGCCGGTCACCTCAGTATACGTATACGGTTACTGCAGCCTAGTTGTGTAACACGCATTAGTATTTTATAAAATATCGATCTATAACTTTTCACGTGTTTCACCGTTAAAATAACTTTAAAGTGACAGCTAAGCAAGGACATTTTTGAGGTTGGTGAGTTTTTAAGTGTGAAATTGGCATGCGTTGAGTAACGGCCCGCTCTGCTACAAGGTGTGTGTGGGACGCTGTTTGTTGTTTTCTAAATTGGTAAATTTTTTGTTACCTACCTACTTGATTTGTGAATACCTTACCTACTTAGTCCTGCCTGGCCTACTTAACTATGTTTTAGTTCTTGTTGACCTCTAACTCACGCTTACCTATCAGCGAATTTTTATAGTAAGTTAGGTACTTTTTATCATTTAATTTTTTTATGGGGAGGTAGGTAGGTGAGTTATACAAAGATTATTTAGATCAGTGAGTAATTTAAAGCTTCCTTGACTGAAAGTTAACAGACCGAAAACCATTAAGTTAATGCTAACATAATTAACTACCTAATTGTAGCTAAATGTTATTGTAAATGTATGCACCGAATACCTTCCTACGTACCTACGCCATTGTATAATGTTATCGTGACACTGAATAAAAAATATTAAATAGTTTAGGTACCTACTCACACATGGGTATAATACAATACCAGGTGGTTACAGAACTATAAGTAGGTACGTAGGTACTACGTCATTCGTTACCTATTATAATGTAAGAATGCATATTAAATGATAGTAACATTTGGCAATAACCAACGAAAGTATTTTATGCTATCCCCTGAGGCTATTACTTAGTGTTAAATAATTCAGGGTCTAAGTTACTATACTATACCTAGTACTTTTAGGTTAGTGTCTATAGCTTATGATCTCTGGATGGATAGTGTTCACAGTAAGTTGGTGAGACTCATCCAGAGGTTACGTATACCTGCTTAGAATCAAGGGATCAAGTTAGGTTTGTAGACATGCAGAAAATAAAACAAGACCACTTTTCTTGATCTGGTTCATTCAAGGTGAACCAGACAGACAGTGTAACATTTTAGGACATTTGAGAGATAGAACGCAGTTCAGACACAACACAATATACCTTCTGCCTATATCTACATACACAACCAGAAGGTTTACAAAGTACCTACCTAGTACCTACCTATGAAAGTTAAATAAAAACAAAAAATTGAATCTATCGCTAAACTACTAATAACAATAGGCAAGACAGTAAGTACCTACGAACTTACGAACAAGTTACCTACAAGACGAAATGTATTATTATACATACCTACTACCTGCAATGGGATGTAGGTATATTTTATGCGATGTGTGAGGCAGAAAGGGTCCCGTCTCAGCATCACACTAGTCTACTAATCTAATGTAGCTAGAGAGTACAGAGGAAGAACCATTCTGATGTATGTGATAGACTTACCCAAGTTTCTAACGACAGTGAGGCAATGTTGAGCTAGGACACTGGAATGCCGTGACCTACAAATTGGGCATAGCACGCGCGTTGTGTTCCTAAGTAGATAGATCTGGGTAGCTTAGGAACCTAACAGTAGATAAATATACCAACATAGGTACCTAAAGGGTTATTATTCTGTGACCTTACATAGGTATGTATCTATAAGCCAGTATAATAAACTAGGAATTACCTACCTAGAGATTAATTAGCAATTAAATTAATAATCAGAAATTATTGTCACGGCATCGACGACTTGTATTGTCTTACGAGTGTTGCTCATGTTACCTAGTTGTTTTTCTGAACGCATAGCCGTGTAAACGCTGTCATTCCAGTTATAGTAGGTAGATCCATACCTAGATATCTGGGTCGATTAAAACCATTGCGAAATGAACTTCTAGACATACAGTAGGTATCTAATCTAGGTAGGTACCTACCTACATATACCTACCCACCTTGATGCATCTGAGATGATTTTATACCTATCGCTATTATAGATTCTCTCGAATACAGGACCTAGGAATAGTAGGTAGGTACCTACATAATTATTTTTCTCTCGAATGCTAGTAACTAGCGCAACAAATTATAAATAGTTACGCCTAGTATTATATGATCTGTGGTTACGCATAATATAATTTTCACAAATGTTTTATACTGTTTTGCATTGCAGTGGCAAAATAGTGGACAAAATAAGGAATGCGTGGTAGGTAATACCACAGATCATACTAATACTAGGTACCTAATACCCAACAACACATTCAAATACGGGACACATCGAGCGGGACGTGTCTAGTAAATTTGAAACGTGTTGCCACCCTAACAATACGGACAGTCATAACTTTTTTGTCCGCCCGTTTTGCAATCTCGAGCATTATTTCGAATGTTTCCCAAAGTCACTGTAGCCCGTATCTCCGTATTCGCAACCGTACTCTAATGAATGACCTCGCATGCCCCCTGCCTAGTGCTTTTGTTTGATAAAATTAACATAATACTTAGGTAGGTACCTACCTGCCTAGGTATTATTTTTACAAAGTATGGGTTTTGCCTTAAACTTACTTTAAAGCTGCTAATTAATTCAAGTTTTAAGCCTCAACCTACTTTACTAGGTAGGGTAGGACTATACCTACTCAAAGTATGTACCTAGGTAGGTAAGGTACCGGGGGTCAATCGCGCTAAGTTGTAACAGCTCACCAGTTACTGTTACGTTATGGCCGATTTTCACAGTGTTTCAGAGAAATTGACTCCCAGGAGTTCTTTCAACTAGATTGATTCACAGTGTAAATCGGCCATAACGTAACAGTAACAGTAACTGGTGAGCTGTTACAACTTAGCGCGATTGACCCCCAGTACCACTAAATAGGTTGGTCAATATTATAATGCCAACGCAAATGATTCCAAGGATAGAAAGATGCTGGTTTTATAAAGTTACTTATTGTACAATCTATTGTAGGTACCGGATGTAAAAAGATACAGAGGAACAGTACGGCCGGCGGATCTAGACCGGTCTGAAGTTGCGCTTTCGGAAATTGTGCGCAGGTACAGGCGAGTACCTAAAACCTAAGTACCCTAAAAGTGACTACTGCGCAGCGTTCCGAACGAACTTAACGCCGGTCTAGATCCGCCGGCCGTACTGTACCTAGTTCCCGAAAATGGAAAATAGGGCATACCCATAACACACAAGAGAGATAGATTCACTCATTTATTATTCATTATACCGCGTGCACACTATGCCCATGCCGCTAAGTGAGAATAAAGGCGATGTTGCTGTGGCAATAAGTCCGCGGCATTGATGCCGCCATACATTCCGGCAGCGTCATGGGCATAGTGTGCACGCGGTATTAGGTAAATCTTGTAGCATTCTTGTCTTCCATCAGTTCCATCCCAGTTCTAGTCGAAGCCATGTCTTTCTAGTCTTTTATAGGCAATAGGTAAGTCTGTAAGTAGGTACCTAACGAGTAACGAAGGTTTTCTGGGTGACGCTCAAGATTTAGGTGACCACTAACCATGTTTGTTTACGAAGCTAAAAGTACATAGGTAAGCGGTTTCATAATATCTAATTTGTTTTTGCCTTGATACATACCTAGTAGACCTCGCTTGGAGCAAATTGATTTCATAATTGGATTTTCTCCGTGAAAAGTGATTTTCTATGAATAAGGCTGCGGCGTTTTTTTTATATTCATGATTTTGTGAGAACGGACGGGACAATAATGGGACTCGTGGCGGGCGATACGGGACAGCTAAACGGACAGCAGAAGAGTACAGAGCTTGTCCCGTAAACACGGGATGTGTGGCAACCCTACCAATTGCTCCGGCTTGATTAAAAAACACTTTAAAAAAAAATATAGACCGCATTCAATCGTAAAACTTTGCAATAAGTATGCCTAATGCCTATGCCTAACTATAGGTAGGTAATTATGTCCACGGTACCTACTTAGGTGTAGGTACCTACTTACTAAGTACATAAAAACGCCTGTTTGCTCAGTTACATAAATTACGACATTGAAACTTACAAGCTAAGGTTTAAAATTGATTGGTTTGGAAAACAATGGTTTAGTGCAGTGGCATCGTATTGAATTTTAATGTGGGTCTATAAGGTCATTTTTCAATAGGTAGGTAGTACCTACGTCATTGATTTATTTGAGTGAGGGGGGGGGGTGGTTAGAATATATAGACACGATTACACGACGTTGAGTTTCGGGACATCCTGTATATATCATATAGGTGTCCCGAAACTCGACGTCAAGCGGGCACGGGGTGAGAGGGGTTGCTATACCAGTGTAGGAAAAAAAAACATATCCGTTACTTCAGTTACGACAGGCAAATTTCTAAAAATGAGGAAAAAAAATCAGTGATTTTTTCATTAACGTGGTCCTAATAGACATTCCTGTGAGTTTTGTTGGATTTTTTATTTTATTTTTTCCAACACGTATAGCCTCCTCCCGCCACTCGCTTGACGTTTAGTTTCGGGAGAGCCTGTCCAAAACTCGGTACGTTAGGTATCTATCTACATGTTGGAAAAACCTAGTAGGTAGCTCTGATTGTGTTGTGAGACCTATAAATAAAGCAACCGGTAAAAGGTGGCGGAAGCAGGCCTTGCTTGAGGTCACTGTCGGAATTTTAACTCGACTACCTTGACGTAGTCGGGAAGTACTTATATGCGTCTTTCTTTTGACCGTGGGGCGGAAAAATTGGTACCTTGACTTATTGGGGCCTGTATTTCATCATTTCATCTACCAATAAGTCATTTGGATGGCTAAGGTTCCTCACATCATTTCACCCATGAATAAAAGCAGGCAATTGGTTGTAAACTCGACAGTGACAATTATGTAGGTACCTCCTTCAATCGTATTCCTCAAATCTGAGGGTCGTGACCACCTTCAGTCATTATCCTCATCTTAACGATGGTGCCTAGGTACGCCATTTTTTTCTACCCCCGGCTAGTTGTAGGGCATCGTAGATGGATGTGTCGAGTGTGGTGCTGATCTGGTAGAGGTATAGGTGAGTTTTTATAAAGGGCCATTATGGGTAAAATTGAAACTACTAACACAGGAAAAATGTATTAAAGCACGTAATACACTATTATTCATCTCTTCTGTGTATTCAAGAGCGGTTGAGTATAAATTTAGAATAAATAGATCTACATTTACCTACTCAGTGTCAGGATTCAGGATTGCATTTTGGAGCGGCTTGGCCTAGAATTTCAGTTTTTTGATTTTATTTAGGTAATAAATGCGGTTACGTTCAGGATGAGCCAAAAATAACATGTCAAGCCTGATTCCACTAGGTATGCTAAGTTAGGTAGGTAGGTACTACCTAGGTTTTTTACACCCTGCGTACCTATGCTCGTATGTCGATCTAATATCGTTACTCAAGCAAAAGATTTGAGCAGAACTTGTCATACAAAACCCATACTTCTTGAGTCCGGATCAGTAGGGCTACTCCCGACAACCGCCGTTCAAAATTAGATCCGGATTATGACAGATTTTGTGTCATTTTGTACTGGAAAATGACAGGACTTCCGTCAAAATCTATGAATCCGGATTAGAACTGTGGTCGAGAGTAACCCACCAGCGCTTGGTCAGTAAATCAACTCAGGGGCATTAGTTAAAACATTTGTATTATTTAAAGAAAATGTCACGACCAAGTTTTGTAATGAATAAAACATTATATCCGCCGTGATATAACTAGGTAGGTAGGTATTTTATCTAATTTAATAGCCTAATCCTAATTCATATAATATCCGGTATTATAATCTTAATAATATTCAGCTATCTAGACAAATTACCATTACTCACTTACCTAAACTAAACTTAATGAAAGTGGTTTCAGGTAAAAAAAATATTCTCTCATAAATACTTTATTATTACTTAAGTAGGTAATACTGTGTTAGTCGTAATTTTCATTGCGAATTAAAAACAATTTTTAGTTTAACTAAAAGTTATTTTAAATCGTGTCGGACCAAACCTTACCGATTTTACCGCACGAGACCCTAAAGCGCACCCTGTATTTTGTAAGTTTAAGTTATAGGCATAATAATATAATTAATAATAATAATAATAATAATAATTCTTTATTCAGGTAAAGTAAAGTAAACAAAAATGAGCGCTTATGAGCTAAAGACTACACATTACGCAGAATGTGTAGCCATCATAAACACTATGGGGAACCCTGAGCATCGGACAAGAAATTCTGTTTCCCGATACTCAGTGCCCACCCCTCTTATACTACAAACAAACTAATAAACAAAAAACTAACAAATAAATGATTACCTACAGCTAAGACAAGACAAGTGTGAAGGGAGAATTGGTTTGTGAGAATGTGTAAAGGGTGTGTGTATGGTGTGTAGGTGGGTTTCCTGATCCACGCCAGTCTCTTAAGAGTCTGGGTATCACAGGAGAAACCCACTTATGTATGTGTGTGAGGCTGAATGAGTGTATTATGGTGTAAATAAGGGTGATTGTTTAAGAGTGTTAGAGTAATTATGAGTAATTATGATAATTATGATATGATATAATTATGATTAATTATAGGATTTGTGTTATACGCATGCAAACTATTGTTAATAAATGTTTTATCCATGACACAACACGTAGGTCTGAGCATTGCATCGTATTAGAGAGAGTTCTATTTACACCTTGTATTGTATTTCGGTGTTTGAGACCTTCAAATAATAATACTATCAAACAAAACAAAATCACGTGCTCTTGTCACAGAATACCATTGTAGTTTGTTAGTGGCTTATACTGCGTCAATATTTCTTTCTATCACATTTACTAGGTATACCTACTGACCGACCTACAATAGCATCTAGTTTCAATAAAATTAAATAGAACAAGAAGATAGAGAATTTCGGGGAGACTTTAGAAGCAGGGAGACAACAAAAAAGTAGGAACATCTACCTACCTACATAGGTACACCCCACGGAATACAGAACAGTACACCCGAGTTTAGGGTAGGCTAAAACTAGAATAATTCACAATAACAAACAGTTTTTTATATATAATATGCTTACCTCGCCTCGGGTTATCGGGTTATTGTTCAATGAATGAATTGACTATACATTGACCTTAGATAATAATTATCTTCACTAGCGACCCCACACGCCTTCTGATCGTAAGGTCGCGGGTTCGAATCTACTCGAGGTGTTTACGAGTACGACTACTTCTACTTACCATAAGAATGATTTTAGCTTCTTTTGTCCTTAAAAAGTACTTCGTTTTCAAATTCAATTTATTCATAATAAAATACCTAACATTACAGATTACTCCAAGGCGTTATTCTATACACTAGCAAAAAACCATTGTAGGTAGGTAGGTAAAATAATACAAATAAAATAAACATTATACAATATTAGGTAGGTACCATACAAAAAGATATAACAATAAAAATCTATAGGCTATGTAAACATATTAGGTAGGTAGGTACCTAACCTACCCTTAATGTCAATATCCCGTTGGTGAAACGTTACAAATATATAAATAGGTAAGTGCCTTCTGGTAAGATCGGCGTAGTAGTAAGTATGGATAAATCACGTAACTAAGCAATTCGGCGATATTTTTAAATGATGGCAACATCGCCTTACGCGCCATTTTGCTATGCCCCTGTAATAGCAAAATGGCGCGTAAGGCGATGTTGCCATCATGTTAATATATCGCCGAATTGCTTAGCATCCGGACTTACTACTTCGCCGATCTTACCAGAAGGCACTATAAATAAATGTTACTATTTTCCCATTTCAGATCAAAATGGGGGGCATAAAAACCCTCATTCTCCTCCACCTGGTGTATTTAACCACCTGCATGGACCAGCTGCAGATCCTCTACGAATGGAAGGTTCTGGATTATCAGTTCGAAAGCCCTGACGCCAGGCAGCAAGCCCTGGCATCCAGGCGGTACATCCCGGAGAACAATCTGCCGATGGGTCTGGAGGTGTACGAGGATAGGCTGTTTATCACCGTGCCGAGGTGGAAGCCTGGGGTACCTTCGTCGTTGAACTACATCAATTTAAAAGGTGACTTGATAAAACAAAAGAAAAATATTGGCCGTGTTTGAGCCCTTACAACCCGCACTAAAAAAAAACAATCGAAAAAGTCGCGCAAAATTGTGCTTGTCAATCTCTTCGTATCATGTTAGTACCTATACCTACCTAGCAGCCAAGACAAACGGAGTCACACGCTAAATGCTACAAGCGCACTTGTTCGTCTACCTAATACCTACGTGCTAACTAATACCTATACCTACCTCAATGTCTAACTACCTACTGCTCAGCGACTAGAAAAACGCTAAAATTATTTCATTTTTTTTATCATGTAGGTACTTAAGTACCTAAGCGTTTGGCTTCCAGCACACCTGATGGTCAGTGGTGAAGCACGCTTAGTCATAATCCACCTATTCACTCTTTTCTTGAAAGTTCCTAAGTTATACCGATCAGGAAATAACAGGTACTAGAAGCTATACTTTTTAGAAATAGTTCAGGCCTCATTTTAATTTCTCAACGTGAACTTTTCTCATAATCACAAGTATTACCTTAGCTTCCTGATGGTTGACATTTTAGAGAAACCTATTGGCAAACAACAGTCGGTCGAAATATCACGGAACGAAGTGAAAGTCATACGAGTACTAATGGCTAATGCTTACTTATACGTAATCTATCACACTTAACTATACCTACACCTATTAGTGCTAACTATTAGGTAGACCTGGTACGTTTTCTTCACAGATACGATTATTAACAAATAACAAATTAGGTCTATAGGTACCTAGTGAAAACAAAAAGGCCAGTAACATTTGCTTATAAACATTACGTAGAACAACTTGCCTGTTATTTGTTTCTACTGTTCTAAAATGCGAATTTACATTTATTTCCAGATAACTCCACAACATCTCCAGTGCTAATCCCTTACCCGAGCTGGGCAGCACATACCTTCGACGGAGATTCCCCTCCAGAGATCATCTCTCCCTTTAGAGTCCGGGCAGATCGTTGCGGCCGCCTCTGGGTCCTCGACAACGGAAAGCTGGACAACGCTGACACAAACCAAACTGTCACCAAATACCCACCATCTCTTATCATCTACAACCTCAAAACTGACAACCTGATCAGAAGATACACCTTCCCTAAAGACCAAGTTAAAGAAGACTCTGGTTTCGCAAACATTGCTATCGAAGACTCTGATTGCGAGAAAACTTTCGCTTACTCAGCAGATTTGGGCAAACCTGGTCTAATAGTCTACTCTTGGGAGAAGAACGACTCCTGGAGAATCACTCACCACTACTTCCACCAAGATCCCCTGGCTTGCGATTACAATGTCAAAGGAATCAACTTCACATGGGAAGATGCTATTTTTGGGATTGGCTTATCAGCACCAAACGCGGATAATTTCTCCACGCTATACTTCCATCCCATGTCAAGTTTCAAGGAGTTTTCAGTCTCGACCGAGTACTTGAGGAACCAGACAGTTGCTGATGATAACTTCAACGCTTTTAAAGTTCTCGGAGACCGAGGACCGAACGCCCAATCTAGCGTCTCCTTCGTTGATCCTAAAACCGGTGTTTTTTTCTACTCCCTGGTGAATCTGAACGCTGTAGCCTGCTGGAAGACCTCCAACAAGGACTACACGATGAAAAATCAAGGTAGAATCTACATGAACGAGAACACAATGATCTATCCTTCTGATATCAAAGTGGATTATAACAATAACCTCTGGATTTTGTCAAACAGAATGCCTATTTGGAGGTACGGGAAATGGGACCTTAACGATGTGAACTTTAGGGTTTTCTCGGCTCCTGTAGTGGACGCCATCAGTCATACAGCCTGTGATATTACTCCTAGGACGGATATACTGGACAAGTTCTTGAAAGCGAACTCAACGTCGACTGGTGCGGCTGGGAAGGCTGTGCTCGCTGGTCCAATGACGTTTGTGACCATTTTCTTGTTGAGTTGGTTTATTTCTTTCGGAGTTTTGAATTAAGAGACTGTTGAGTGTGTGTGCTTGTGCTTGGGCTTTTCAGACATTTTGATTGAGTTTTAAGAAGCCATAAAAAGTGTATTTAAAAGCTAAGCTTTGTCGTAACATCACAATGTTACCGCTTTATTTATTGTGATTATATTTTTAACTTTTATTGATGAATGTACTTATTGTATGTGTGCCTTAAAAGTGATATTGTATTTAAGCTAACATACTTATAAATCTTTAAGTTAAATCTGTAAATACTTAGTGATATTAAAATGCTAAGCATCACAATTGTTTAATTTTATCACTGCAAAAATGACTAGTAGCGCCATCTAGTACAGCAACTGTTAAACTGAGCTACCGTGTTTACTACCAGATGCGATAGATGGCAGTCCTATTTCTGTTTCCCATAGGAAATGTGGAAACATCTGTCAACGGCCTACCTTTGGTCCTATCTACCTTCGCGCTTCAGTTTGGTCTCCGATTAGATAACTAATAGGTTTGGTTGAACTCCACTGTAGCTAACCATCGTCCATCATACAGAGAAGGAAATGTGTTAGTGTCTGCCTTTGTCGATGGATAAAAACAACCCCCCAGGAGTTTGGGGGCACGTCCAACATTGGGCTCACTACGTGTTTTTGATAAGAACGCTTCTTCAAAATCAAAAAACCACGACAGGGCTACAAACTCAACTCAACTCAACTGTGCTCACACACAACACAGCCTCGCCTTCTATGTCAAGAGCGCGGTTTACCGGTCAAAGCGTTTGATTTATTGATCAAATTATAGATCTGTTAGTACCGGCACTTGAGATAAGTGTCGGCAATTTGTTACTGCAATTACGTACCTTAGTTTGCATGTTGGTTTTAGTAGGTATACCTACCTTGTAGGTAGGTAATTCAATAACATTGCCACGCAGCCCCAATAAATTAGGATACCTAGATAGGTACTCACACAATCTATTCTAACTTGTATCAATACGTAAATTATTTATGGTTTGAAAATATCGTAGATTAGGTAAAGGCTTTGAATACCTAGACTCTTCGTAGTTGTGTTAGTGGCGTTCAAGAGAATGGGCGTTGCAGAATGGGATCCAAAAATTGCTGTAAAATACAATAGCTTAACAAAATGAGTATGGTAAGTACAAATCGTACAATTATTTATGAAAATATAGGTACCTACCTACTTACCTACTTTCGTAAAACGTGAATCTATCAATAAATTTATTATTCAGACATGGTAGGTAGTTACTCTCTGAACTTTTTTTCTTACCTATGTCCCTATGTCATTCATCTACACATCGCAGGCTGGAACTGGAACGAGCTTGATTCCCACCCTCTTCTAGGATTAGATTATACTCTGTCTTAACCTTTACCTTTACTTTAGTTACTTTTCTAATAAATAAATAACTAAATAACTACGATTTTTATGAGATTAGCCTCTTTATAAAAGCTCATTATTACAGCGAGATGAGAATATAGAGCAAACGGAAGGCGTCAAAAAAAAGTTGCTGAACTGCTTCAAAGGGGTAAAGTTGCTTCAGACGATGGTTATCATGATTTGCTTCGGCGTCGTTGTTCAGCAAGTAAGCATTTTGGCATTGCTTTCATTGAGGCTTAGAGAGCTTTTATGAATCCTAAACGTCGTCACCGCGTCGTCACAGACCGCTGGAGTAGGTACCTATAGTATTATATGATCTGTGCCGCTGGTAACAGGTATTTCTCCATAGATCTAATAAGTAGGTACTTATACTTACCTTTTCTAATTCGTTGACGACGTTGTGTTCGATAGGTACTAGTGCTCTACCAGCCTTTAGCATCAATCAAAAATCTAGCTTATAAACACCAGTGATCATTTCAATTAGCTAGAAATAACTAGCTTATTTATTTGTGCCTAAGAGCTTAAAGAAAAGGGCTTGAAGCATTTTTTGAGAGATATTAACAAGATGCTATTGGTTTTTCAGATAACAACGTGCATTAGAAAACTGATAGATGTGCCGGTAACAACGTACACTCACTTCGACTTCAATAAGACTATTTCTTACCCCAGCGTCACCTTCTGCAGAGAGCCTGCGTACAAGTATAATAAGATGCTAGTAAGTTTAACCAACCATTAAAAAACTTCAAGCTAACCTCCTGCTAAACAAGGCTTGTCTGCCTTTTCCTGTCTGGCTATCATCCCAATAAGCTCTGTCTCACGCCATTGCTAAATATGTGGTCATCCCCTGGGTTCAAACTAAAGTCTTAAGGTTAAACCTAAGTTTGTCTGGATGAGATCGCTTTTAGCAATTAGACCGCCCATTGTACTTGTCTGTTTTGTGTTATTTCCTGTACTTATGTAATTTCTCTTTGTGTACAATAAAATGTTTATCTATCTATATCTAAAGTCCTGATTGGAACATGCTGCCTATTTTTATCCTTAGCGGTTGTGTTGAACACAGATGTTGCAGAATTTCGAAAACTATTTAAAGGAAGGACGATGAACGCATCCGATCTCAAAAGTAGTGTTCCGCTTGCGTATAGAACCTTCTTTATTCTTTATTGTACAGTAATATAACACAGAAATAGAAGACAGAAATAGATAACATGTACATGTACAAAGGCGAGCTTAACCCTAAAAAGAGTTTTCTTACAGCAAACCTTTGAGGCTAGAGAGAGGTGACTATAGAGGTAGGTCTGTGTACATACATAAAGTTATAACCGAATAAAATATTAACTGAACTATGTTCCTTCTTGTTTCGTTCTCTAAGAGATTGTTTCAGGAGTACAATCTTTATTCCCATCCTCGTTACACCTCGGTTTGGATTAACTACAACTTCTCCATTAGCCTGGATGATCTGTGGGAGGATATCACGTACGACGACAAGGAGTTCTTCGTCCAGTATGGCTTGGATGGATCCCCTGACAGTAAGAATCACACTCAATGACTGAACACCAGATGGTGGATCCAATAGAGATTAATTGGGCTAGTTTTTGGGCGAGAATTCGGCGTTCATCTGAGCCCGTAGTCTGAGTTTAGCTTTATTGATCGAAACGCATATCGAGAAGCGACTTGCGAGTTATTTTGTATGAAAATCGGATAAGCGCCTCTAGCGGGAGATTTGCAAACTATTTTTTTTCATACAGAAACAAAACTCACGACTTTGGTAATTTTTTAGATGTGGAGGTAACACCAACAGTTGGGTTCCTCTACGGCCGTTGCCACACCCTGCATCCGCAGACCAAGGGCATTCACGCTAGTAAAGCAAACGGATACTCCGTCACGCTCAAACACGCCGCTGAAGACATGGAAGCGGTGGAGGGCCTGCATCCTCCAGGGTACCATGTCTTTGTGCATTATACTAGGGAACCATTCACAGGTATTCTTATAAGACCAGTTTTGGGTGTTTCTATGTATCATAAGTACCTATGTATTTACAAAAAAAAAAAAAAATATGTATGTGTTCTATCAGCCATCTAGTTTTCATCGTACAAGCTTTGCATAGTTTGGGACTAGAAGGTGTTGTGTTAAGTGTCCGTGAATATTTATTTATTTATTTATAAAATCAAACATGCGGCTAACGGTTGCTGCCAGGCTAGTGAAGGATAGTCTTTCTTCTATAGTTTAAACAATTTACAGAAGTTGAAGTTTACAACGGTGGCTTAGTTCAATACCTGTACGTAAGCGCTGGAGAGAACATGGACTTGAAGCTTACTGTCGATGAGTATCTGAAGATTAGCGACGAAGATGACCTTTGCACCTACGAGGATGATTATAGTGCTAATCTTGTGAGTACCTACACCTACTAAAAGCAAGACAGCTCGTATGAGTTAGTGGCCAACTCTGGTGACGGAGTTTTTATGCCGCCTTAAGGCCTCCGTCGTGGCTTAACGAGTGCTAGAGCCAGGACCGAAAGTTTAACGTACCCTCCGAAGCATGGAAGCGCCACGAGCGGTTCTAGAAAGTTATTTTTTGTAAAAGCTTATTACGAAAACTAAGCTGTGTACTAGATCAACTTATGTATCTATCTATTGATTCATGTGTCCTAAAGTGACGGTGTACTTGTAAAATTTAGAAACTGAGAGGTTTTGTCAATACAAATAGACACATTTCACCACATTTTCATTCTAGTGCACAGCGCAATGTGTCTGGGATAAAGTAGGTGAAACAGCAGGCTGCTCCGGACCCTGGATGACCAGCGATCTCCCGAGATGCAGCAACTACACGTTGATGAGGAATCTTATCGCTTCGTATATGAAGTAAGTAACTTACCCTTGGCTGATCGACTTTATCCTAGTTTACTCAAAGCTCTGGCATCGCTCGTGAGAGTCACTACTAACTAAAGATTTGAGGATTCAGCAGTGCCTTTTATATTCATCTGGGCTTTGAAATCTCTTCTTAGTTTCTTATTTTGATATTCTTCTAGCACGTACCATACTCACAATTGTGACTCCTGTCCTCGATTCTGCAAGTCCTACTTATATAACTCCTTCGTGACGGACCGCAAGGCCATGTACGCCTGGGATGCCGCCGAGAAAGCGTGGCGTTTGACTTCAGCTGACGCGGCTCTGCAGACTCAGGTATCCTTCCTTTTACTGATCTCCCACTGAGAAAAACAATCAAAGGTCTCTTGTGATTGTACCCAATCCAACTCGATTTGTACTACCTTCAGCAACTGTCCAAATTATGTCTTAAATATTTTTAACGTTCAATGGAACATTCTTGACACTGCAGACTTTCTGGTCCTTGTACAGAATTATGGTGGATGGCTTAAACTAAAGGCCCATACCCAGCAGTCTACTCAGTGATATTTTGCATTTAGTATTCGGCCATGACAGCATTTTCTATGGTGTATTAGAAGTTATTTCTTCTAGCACAGGTATGCTATGAGCATTTCCTCAAGATCATTGCTTCTTTTGTCTTACATGGATTTTCTAATGTTTTTTCATGGTATTTGTCCGCAGCTCTACATTTACTTCAACAGCATGATGGTGTCCGTGTATGAGGAGCGATACAATTACGACTGGAACCTTTTCATAGCTGATCTTGGAGGAAGTGTTGTGAGTATTTTAAGAATGCCCCCTAGTCATGGCGGGGTTTTTATAACTCTTTGCATACAGCGAATGGTCTCGTATGTTTGTATGGTTAATTTCTCTGAGTCGCAGGGGATTAGATGCGAATAAGATGATGAGGGGGTTAAAGAACGATAGAGCGTGGAAGAAGAGATGAGGTGAGGATGATGATAGTGATTATGAAGCTAAAAGCACGATCAGCTGATTAGCTCGTCAGAGCTTCGATATTGAAGAGTTTTTCTAAAATAGTTTCCATCTAATTGTATTTGTAGGCCAATCCACCAGACTCAGCTACGTCATCGCATACCTGCGAGTCGATTTAAAAGTCTGTTTGCACATCTAGGTGCAGCAGCAAAGTTCAGGTGTTTTATTTCAAACATCTTCAATGTCTTCAACTTTTAGTACCCGTAATACATTCGTTACTGGTGAAGCAAGGAGCCAAACAGTGATGGTTAGTTCAAAGCGCTTCAAAACAGTTTGGTAATTTGCGGTCTCCTGAAGCCTACTCCATCTAAACATTGTCCCAGGCACTACAGTGTCCCGCATAGGTTGCCTCCTGACGCTGTATAAATCATCTTACATAGATGTAAAGGCCTGAAGGTGAAGTGAACCAAAATGATTTCTTACTTCAGGAATTACAGTCTTTACAAAACGGTTTCAAGTTTTCAGGAAACATCGGTGAATAAGAGCATACGTGGGCCATTGATTACACCAGTTGGCTCTCTGCCAAACGTGACGGCTCAGCTGCTGTTTCCTTATGGATAAAAATATAGAGCTATTTTTGGGGGAATTTCACATCCTTTGGATACATTGACTCGGTGTGAACTATTTTAGACAGGATGGCATCATGGCCAGGTCAACGTGTCTATTTTGAGTCACATAAAGCTTTTCAAATAACTTACAGTACCGTCGTAAAGTTTTTCTTGTGGCTAAGATGTTAATAGTGCTAAGGATGAATGTGATGATGTGGTGTTAATGAAGAAATCGTTATAGTCTAAGCCAACATGCTGGTAGAAGTCAAGGCACAATGTGGCACATATTGTGAGGAAACAGCGGCGATCCGGAGGCGAAGCTCAAAGACTATGAGTAGAATATTCAAAAAGTAATCATGTGGCATTCGTTTATATTGGGACGTAGGTGCCTATACCTATCCTTAGACATTCGTCAGAGTCTGAAATGTTACGAAAGCATGAAAATACAGTCACAAACGTATTCCACTTTCATAAAACCTTAGGGTAATGAAAAGTGCTCTACCAAAATTGAAGTTGAATATTTTCCAGGGGTTCCTCTTGGGCCTCTCTGTCATCGGACTGTTGAAGATCATCGGTAAGGTCTGGGAGCAGGTGCTGAGACCGAACATCAAGTGCTGGCGCAGCAGCAAGGTCAGCGCTGGCGGCTCCGCCGTCACTGCTGATGTGGCCGCTGCGAAGTACCCTGATGTCGTGAAAGATGATAACTGGAGAGGCAACTGATCGAATACAGCTAATATTAGTAGTAGGTACTTACATAAATAAATAAATATTGAGCATCTTTCTCGACTCTATATTGAAATGGGCTCTAACATTATATCGGGTTAGTCTCATAATCCCCTTTGAGCTGTCTCTTGAAAGTAGGAAAATGACGAGCAGCGGGATCGATTCCTACGACGAGATGAAATTAAGTTATTAAGTAAAATATTTTGTTTCTAAGTCAATAATATTTTCATTTTCATTATCAGAAGATCTAAAATAAAGGACTTCAAAGCATATATTTTTGGTTCAGAAGCCTCGGTGGGTGAATCCGTTCGCACATTTCGAACTTGACCGGAATCTGTTTTAGCGATTTTTAACATTTAGTCTAGCGACTTTGATTAATAGGGGTTGGCAACACTGCTTTGTAGGCAAGTGCTTAAGTTTTCAATAAATATCTCAATCGTTTTAAAACTACTCTTCTATCTTATTGGATATCTTTTCACACGCTTCTTATAACTATAATTTAAAATTCAAATAAATATTTTGCTGTATAGGTATTTTGATTTACGAGTAGGTATGCAAATGTTTCAGCGTAACGTTAGTGGTTCTAGGAATAATAAATAAATCTACCTTTCTAAATAATATGACCACCAGCCAAGTTAGTGGGGAAAACGCCAACATTTTTTTGAAGATTGTCATAATCCCCACTGGTGGGGACAACTTAGTGGGGATTATGACAATAAACCGATTGATTGTGTGCTTGGACGAATGTGTTCATTTCTTCTCCGTCGTTCTCATTGCCCGCGCTGCTGCCGGTTTATATTAGGTAATATCCATTTCGGACCATCTATGCACGAATTTTCTAGCCACATCGTACCTGTTCTACGTTGTGTATTGTGCTTGCTTGAAAAAATATAAATTGGTATAGTATAGAGACTATAAGCGTTGGCCAAACAAATGAAGAACTACTAATCTTCTATCGACGGCGAGCTAGTTGGCAATAATTGCAGTTGCAATACGGTGACGCACGCGCCGATAGTTTGACTGTAGACAAAAGCTTAGCGATTTTTTTTCGGTATTGTATTTAATTTAACTTATTTTTTTTATAAAATAATCTCAGCTGATCTGGTTTCATCATCGTCATCATCAACCTGTATCGGTCCACTGCTGGATGTAGGTCTCTGCCAATGGCTGGTATAGGTGTTGGGCAAGCCTACTCCATCTAGAACTATCTCCCACCCAGGCACTGCAGCGTCTCATTTCATGGATAAAAAGTGGCCCTGACGTTGTATAAATCATCTGGATAAGATGCAGCGGCCTGATTATTATTATTGGACGACCACTGCTGAACTGGAAGATTTCATCAACTGGATATGACTGTTTTCTTCGAAATGGTAATTAGGTTACGGGCACAATGCCTAAATCTGGCAACTGGCAACTGACAAGAGCCCGAAATCTCATTTATGAGACGGTTTGGTTGTGGTGACGTCACGGGGTATTATTAGCAAATTGACTCACCTTAGGGTAGCGATGAATGATTAGGAATTTCTGCGTGAAGCGTAACGTGAGCAATGAGAGTTCGAAGCTACCGGTACTATCCTGATGACGTGAGTAAAATTGATAGACACAAAACCACACCTTTTTATAAAAGTTAGCGGAGAATCACGGATTACCTAGTATACTTTGAAAAGCTTCGTTCAATTTGGAAGTGGTTAAGAAAGTGTTAATTTGTTTTATTTTTTACTATGGTTTAATTATAGATTTTTTTTCTGATTTACAAAAAGATTTGCAGACTCAAACAAAGTTAAAGTAAAAATAGAAAAATCATAAAAAATTTGGAGGCGCCGGGTATCGATCCCGGTACCTCTCGCATGCTAAGCGAGCGCTCTACCATCTGAGCTACGCCCCCCGATAGACAATGAGGCCAAATATTAGATAACTAAGTAATGTTATGTAGGGAATAAGGAGAATGGAGAATGAGGTTTCAAGCTATTGCTGATATTACATGAGTCAAGCCTCTGATAAAAGTTACGTATATTGTTATTTAATTCTAGTATTTATAATTAATCTATTTTTCACTTTATAAAGTCAGAGAGGTTTTAATCAATCTAGCCAAAATATAATTGCGATTAAGTTGGTAATTATGTTAATGTAATAAAAACTATTTAACTTATGATTATCCCAAAAACACAATCATATTTTCAATACATATTATTATGAGAACTAGTCCTCAGAAGGCAGTAGTGCTGGTACAGCAGAAGCTCATAAAATGATCTCAACTGATATTTTTAATGATCTAAGCAATTTAAATAGCTATATCATATTTTGCTTAACATTTTTTTACCTGACTGTACTCAATGGCTTCCTTAATTTGATGTTGTCCGAATCGTCACAACAAAAATTATTAAAATCAAAAGTGACAATTGGGACAATTGTGTCCGTATATTTTGTCCGAATCGTCACTAAGTCTAAAAATCACAGCTGAATGCCAATAGATTGTATTTTAATTATTCGACGACAAACCCAAGAAAACAGGTGATTTTCATTCTATATTCAGAAGGTCGACCGCTGTATAAGTTTATACTGGGTGTTACCATCTCAACTAGTTCTTAGCTTTGTCACAGATCATGATATGTAATACTAAGTATTCTCTGTATTTGTTCAAATGTTTATGAAAAATGAGATGCTAGCAGTTTCAATAGCTTTCAATCAACCTTGCTTTGCATAGGTTTCTAATAAAAAAGGCACAAAAATGAATAACTCAATTCTATTCATTTATTTATTTATCTCCATACTTAGAAAGGTCAAAAATTACAATATTTACTTACTTATAGGTTAACTATTATGGAACCGATTATTTTTTAATTCATAAGAACTAATGAGTAAGGGTTCGGTGGTTTTTAATAGAGTAATGTAATCGCTTTTCGATAAAACGCTTAAATTAAATTAAAAAAAGAATTTTTTCAAGTTGTCACCCTGTATAAAATCCGTGGTATTTAAAGGGGCACCGAGCGGCGCTGGAGACAGTCCAGATGTGGATTATGAGTGGGAACCATTCAGAACGCTCTTGAAACGTTTGGCCAATTATTCAATGCTAAACATTGTAAAATAAATAAAAATAATATAAATAAGTAAATATTCTTGAACGTTTCACAACGCCCTCTATTTCCAAACTATGCAAAGCTATGGAAACTAGATTGCTGATAGACGGCTTACAACAAATAAATGCATGAACTGAAATTATTATCGTTCTATCGTAAAAACTATACGCAGCAGAATAAATAAAACTTACGGTTATATTCGGTACAATAACTATAATGATAGATGGAGGTTTTGATATTTTCTGGCAACACAGAATCCTTGTGAAAGAATCTTCCTCCTCCAGAATATGATGTATTGTGTCTGCTAGATATATATCACTTCCTAGGTAGGCAAAAAGCTCGGCTCTATCAGATTTTGTGTACCTACATCACGACTTTTTTCCTGAAGACCGAAGTCTTCTGGAAAAAATAGCCTAAATGAATCAAATCGATCAAGTTTTCTTTTTTTAAATTCTGAGAGTGATGAGTGATGACTGTCATTCAGTATGTATTATTGGACATTTCTTTTTATTATTTTTAATTATGTTTTTAAAATATTTAACAGTGAGATGAGTAATGATAATCATGCGAATATTTCATTGCTATCACTTACGCTTGATCGAGCAAACTGATCTTCCATTATCGATATGACTCTATTCAGAATCTTCTCCAATCAAACATATACTTTAATCTCATGTAGCTACAGCTTACTTTCAAATCGCAGGGTGTAGAACAATTATGATTATTAAAATTAGTATTTACGTCGCAGACGATAAGATTCTAAATGGTTTGTGGGTTCGTGCACCTGGTTGAGAATAGACTTGGCAGGCGGCTTCGCGAAGATATTGGATCTCTGACGTTAGCCAGTACCTGGTGACTCATAGGTTTGACAGGTCAGTTAACTAGACCTGTCTTCTGGTTATCTGGATCAATTCAGCTTTTAAGGTGCGAGAGGGTACGTGACCTAAAACAACGCTAACACATTCTAGAATACTTCGTGCCATTTCTGAGATTTTTAAAATAGCTTTTTTATCTTGGAAAAAAATGTTTGCTACGATGACGTAACAAGCAATTCCCAACGAAATCATTTTGCCGTAGCAATAATTTTTGCTAACTACCTATACGCGTATTTAAAAATATTTAGATAAGTATTTTTTTTCTATGATATTTATTTTGCAAGGGAAAATATCGGGTGTACTGAATAGAAAGCATGTAACGTAAAATAAAAATAAAATCACTGTGATTTTGCGTTTGTGTTTTATGAAAAATCCTTCTGCCTAATTTTGTAAAGCTAAGAATTCACTTGCGTTGCGACCAGCCAATTACAAAAGGACCATTTTTTTTGTAAATATACTCTTATAATACATAGTAACACCCAGACATAGAACCAACTTCTAAGCTTTCCACACACAAATGTTTGTTCTTAGTGGGGATCGAACCCACGACCCACAACTAACTAAATAAATAATAAACTAGGCTTGCCACAACGACAATCGAACAAACGAAACCAGATCTAAATAGATCTTGCGCCCTGCCGGCTATTTCAGCTACACTATAAATAGAAACAAAGATCGCACTGGATGTGGGTCGAGATTCCTTTTGACTTTCTGTTCGTTTGCTCATTCGCACGTGTGTACCCCGCATAATCTTATCATCATAATTAGCCTTGAGAAATACTAATAATAAACAAGAATTTGCATGTTATGTACCTACCTATATGATTTATATAGAACCAGGGGCCACTTTTTAAAATATATTCCAGAAATCCCCATCAGTGAGGATACCTATGCATCTGCGAATGGGACATCCAGTGCCTGACAAGTTTTATATGGAGAAAGCCCAGCACCTATACCATGCTCCCAGCCTAGCAGAAGTCTACTGCTATAGTCCAAAGATTTTAGAATTATTTTGGTCTTCCCCATCCATCGTCTACCACAAGAATGTCATCGGTCCATCGGGGGCCTTCCCACACCCGTCCTTCAGTAGTTTCAGTTCGTTAGCTGCCATCTTATTGTGCTGTGTTGTGCTGAGGTGCTGCAACATTTTCCTGTTTATTTTTTAAATCAAAAACTTGTTCATAAACAATACTAAGTGTCATTTTCATAAAAAAAAATTATATTCACAAAAAAATTGTTAGGAATATGTAGGAAATTGGATGTTTCCAAAGATACGAGTATACTATTCTTCTATCTTAAACACAACAATAAAGTAAACAACCACTCACACTCTCACGCACACCTTCGCACCTAAATGTTATCTTTACCACTATTGCCATAGTTTTTCATTATTTACGGTCTATTTTCTATTTATAGACAACTAGCCGTCGCCCGCGGCGTTGCTCGCGTTCTACCCTTTAGAGTGTGACTTTTCAAAATTCCTTTCTTAGTGCACTCCTACACTATATAAGGATACTACCCTCCAAATTTCATACCTCTAGGACTTATAGTTGAGGCTGTGCGTTGATTCTCAGTCAGCTTCAAAAGAGTTTTATATATATTGATCAATTGTAATGGTGCAAACATAACTAACCAGTTACGTCTGCACCATTAATGGGGCAAATCAATGGTGCAAACGTAACCGCGAGACATAGAACGATAATTACAAGCTAAGCAATGTTTATTTTCATCAAATTTCCACAGCCTCTGTATAAAATGATTCATTTCGATAAGATTTTTATTTTAGTTCGCCGTCGTCGTGAGATCAGCAAGGCCATCAGCAAAACGGATACAAGACGGAGTTATTGCTGTGACAGACAGACAGGTAGACAGGGATTGATTATTAAAGTAATTAGAATAATAACGAAATACTAAAATATTTTACAAGCGTTCTTTTGAGGTTCACTGAAAAAAGTAGCGCACACAAATTGCACCATGTTTTTATTGAGTTGCAGTCGCGTCTTTGGTTTTAGTCTCCATGGTAAAAACATCTCTAGACGTATAATGAAATCTCATACAATATTACAAGCCTGTAGGTTACAGAATACATTATAGTGACTATGTATGGAAAATACTGGGAAGTAATGGCTAATTCCACTAATCCCTGTTGACAATGGGATTATTGCTCTCGGTTAGGATTCCATGACATGTAATCGGACGCTGTCGAGCAGCAAGTGTGAAAAAAGCCAATACATACGGCTTAGAATATTCTATTTGGTAATCTGAGACCTACCGGGTAGATAGATAGGTAGTATACAATACTACAAACAGGCGTAAAATAATTATTTCCCATGGCTAGGCGCAGTATGTTTTTATTCGGACTCTTTTTGGCTCTACCAGCTCTACAAAAATATGTAAGTACGTATTCAGTATTACATATTTAGGCGTTGTAAAGAAATAGATATAGACACCAATGGCAATAACTTATACCTTTTTTTAAAATTAAAATTGTGTGTGAAAATGCGAAGACTTCATAATACAACTAACTATAGCCAGTTGCCGCTGGGTGGGCCGCTGCCTTTGAGATGTAAACTGCCTCAGAGCGTTGTTGTTCATGTTCTGTCTAGATTTTAGTTTTCAAAACAGTAATCGATCTCCTGATATACAGTAACCAGCAAAAGTCTCGCCCACGTAACCCACGGAAAGCGTTCAAAATGTGCGCCAAACTGCGATCCCCACGGTACCCTGCCAAGAATGTACGATTGTTCAGTTGTTGCCACCACTGTGTTTATTTTAGCTGAGGGAAAATAGATTTTTGTTTTTTCCTAGCGAACAGCTGACTCAATTGAACGAATAAACCTACTTCTTAATGCATCATGAATAAAACCGCTCGGTACTGGTATTTTTCTACGGTATTTTTTGAACCGAAAGAACGAAATCAAGCTAAATGAACTGGTTTAAGAAATACCTACTACATCTATTCTGTCCTATAGCACTTCTATTGATGTTACTTTTGAGTCATTACTTCTTTAAACTCAGTAGTGTTCAGTAGTCCCGTAAATATTATATATCACCAGATGATAGAGTTATGCAGAGAGCTAATTGTAGTGGACACGACTGGTTAGTCGTGCTGGGCCATAAAGCCACCTTTGAGCAAGCATTAACGACTGTATTTAAAGTTAAGGGCAATTGTTTTATAGTTATAGCTCTGTCTCTGGTCAAGTTTTTATACACTGGAGCGGACATTCGTTATAGACGTCGTCGACGCACTGTTGCGTGGTAACATAGTTTGATATGTTACGGCCAACAGATAAATTATCGGCTGTTCACTTGGACAACTAATATTAGTCTGTTGGCTTATCGCTGTCCACTTGGACAACCAATGGTTCGTCTGTTGGCTGATGTAATATGTTTTGTTTAGAAAAACCTTACCAACATCATATAAAAGCATTTTGTCTACATGAATGAGTACATGTATTCAATACACCATTCACAGTTCACCTGTAGGTACGTACGTAACACAAAATGAGGTATCAATTCACAGAAACATCTAGTGAGTGAATGCCAATATTGTTATGATGAGAATTTCAGGTATGCAGTTGCGAATGCCAAGCGCTGATGAAGGGGAGCGAGATACGTAACCGTGCTGATTTATACAAGGGATCTAGTAATAATCAGGTCTGTGTAATAACCCGTATCTAGATGATTTATACAGCGCAGGATCAAGAGCCACTTTTTAACCGACTTCAAAAAAAAAAGGTTCTCAATTAGTTTGCTATGTTTTTTTAGTGTTTGAACTCCGTCATTTATGAAACGATTTCAAAATTTATTTTTTTATCTGAAACGGAGATTCAGTCCCATAATTTTTTTTATCAAAATCGGCTCAGTAATTTGATTCCGTCATCCACGTACACGAAATTGCGTATTTTGCTTTCATGTGACTTTTCAGTGGTGTTTACGATCAATAAAACAATTCCAATAAACAATTCATCTGATGATGAAGCCATCAAATTGAAGTCGGTTTTTCTAGTTTTTAAACTTATAAATATACCCATGCTTTTATAAACGGGAGGCTACAGTGCCTGGGACATGATTGAGATGAAGTAGGTTTCCCCAGCTCCTGCGCCATAATCTCAACAAATACCAATGCAAATGTATTTATTTCTTAATAAATATTTTATTTATTTATTTATTTATTTTATTTATTTATTATTGTACTTTAATTAAACGGGTAACCTATTACATTAATTAAAGAAGAAGGAAAATTAATAAAAGAATCAGGTCAAAAAAAAAATTACACAAATCAAATAAAAATATAGCAATAGTCAATAAAAAATTTACATCACAAAAATTACAAATTATTAAAATAAATATAATTCAAACACACATTCATACATCACGCTCACAAAACCGCAAACACTGTGACAGGATCTTTGCAAATCCATCTGCAAATAAGTCGCAGTCAGGATTAGCGTTCAGGAGAGCGTTGAGCGCAGCGAGAATGCGCGGGATAGGTGATGCGGCTCGTGCGGCGGTGCGACACGCAGGCACGGCAAACAACTTGTGATTCCGACCCCGACAGTAGTTATTCGGTACAAAAAATCGACACGATATGTTCGAAATCAAGGTAGAACCCTGTCTTCTGTGTTAGTTTTGTAAAAACTGTGTTACAGAAGAAAGTGTGCTCCCCAATAATGATCACACTTGTTTACGAAAACGAGTAGAAAAAAAAGTATGACTTGACCCAAAAAAAAAAAAAAATAGTAGGTATAATAAATTAGCTAGCAGGGTGTTGCAAGTGTAGCAACTCCAGATACAAATTAGGAACTATGATATATTTACTAATTAAGTCTAGTTATGTAGGTAAACATATTATATAGTTATGTAGGTAACATTCAACTGTATCTACAGGAACTTGCAGAGCTATCCAGCCTGCGGGTTTCTTTGACAATTTGAAAGCACTGGCATTGCGTACTACAATTTAAGGTGCCTTCTGGTAAGATCGGCCTAATATTAAGTCCGGATAAATCACGTAACTAAGCAATTATCATATAAAAATATCGCAGAATTGCTTGGCATCCGGACTTACTATTACGCCGATCTTACCATCAGAAGGCAAGGCTGATACTATGTTTTTTTAGATTGCAAAAATCATAGACTACCGGTATCAAATCCACGACCTAAGAATTGAAAGGGTACTCTAGATGCCACCGTAAAAGTTTGTTTCAAAAACAAATTGTTTAGTTAGGCATCGGCTCGATGAATGGATGAGAAGTATTCTTTATCGACAAGCGTTTAATGTCTGTAGAGATTTAGTGCTGAGATAAATGTAGCAATAGACCATCCTTTGACTTCAATCTCGCCTGATGGTAAGTGACGATCTACATGACTGTATTTTTACGACATCTCTGTGCATCTGTGATAGAAATTAATAGATAATCATTTATTTAATTCCACGTATTACTAATGCTCTCATTAGTTGATGTAAATATATTGAAATATCCCTGAGTTCTCAAGACGGGTCGTTGGTTTGATGACCATCATCGTAAATAAACACGGCGCGCAAAAAAAGATTTTAATAATAAATTAGACAAGGTTACTTATTAAAATGTTTTTATGCAAAAATAAATAAATAAATATTCACGGACACTTAACACAACGCCTTCTAGTCCCAAACTAAGCAAAGCTTGTACGATGGAAACTAGATGGCTGATAGAATACATACATACATTTTTTAATATTTTTTGTGATGGAATAAGCAGATGACTCTTCTGATGCTAAGTTTCCTCTACCTAAAATAACATGACTCCATGAGCCCATGGGTAAAAGTCGGTGGGGCAGGCTCTGAGAGGCTCTTGCCTTGACCACAATTCGTTCTGAATTCAAACAATTTTTTACAGACCGTAATGACCAATCGGTTTATGGCTGTGACCGTGATTGCTTGAGTTAGCCCTCACTTTGGTATTGCAAAAAGAATATCTTAGTAAATAATTCAATTAGAAAAAAAATAAAGCTAGCTTGTGATCGCGGGAGTTTTAGCTAGCAGATAGGCTACCTATATCAAAAAATGAAACGCGATGACCCTATTTGTCCAGCTAGATTGAGAAACAACCAACTAAAAACATGTAACCTCAGGGTAGGTAATGCATCAATAATGTCTCTGACGCTGCAGATATCAAGCCTGCGTGAGCGTGACTCTGGCACAAAAAAAAATTGACATACGAGACATTGACCTTGCTCTGTGAGGTAATGCATTGTTATAGGCAGAAGTTACTACTTAACATCAGGTGAGTTATCAGCTTGTTCCATTACTACAATCATAAAAAAAAAAAAAAAACTTAGCCCTATGGGCCCGGTGGTATAGCTAGTCAATGTAAAACGGCCAAAGTATCCTTCTAACATGTTAGTAATACAAAGGCGCTGGGGCATTTTAGGTCCCGATTTGCATAGGTAAATTTAGTTAGTTTTTAGATTAGTTTTGTTATTTATAACTTCTGTTGGTTTTATCATAATCTATTAAGCAACAGCAGCATCACGAAAACCAAAAATAAGTAATTATTTTGACGTAAACACCTGTAATTACGATAAACAACATTGAAAAAGACTCATTTTTCGAAGTAAAATGGCTAATAACTAAAGATTCCCGCTGCTTTATAATAACATTGTTACATTTTTTAAAACTGAGCCCGTAGTCTGTGCTTTTGTTTTACTTTCGACTCGATTATAGCACACGCAAACGCATTCGCAAAGCGAGAAATTTTGTATGAAACCCGGATAAGCGCCTCTAGCGGAAGATTTTGGAATTATGCAATTCCCAACAAAATTTCTCGCTTTGCGAATGCGTTTGCGTGTGCTATAATCGAGTCGAAAGTAAAACAAATGCACAGACTACGGGCTCTGCATTGTAAGTATATTGTAGTTCCATCATTGCAAGTTTTAAAAAAATGTGGGACCTGGGCCCATCTTATTTGCCCGAGACCCTTAAGTCGCTTTATACCTCTAGCTATGCTTTGCTACAATTCATACCTATATCTGTTGAAAAGTAGTGCCAACATCTAACCTAATATAAAATGGATTTACAAACCAAAGCCATCTTGGGAGAGGCCTACATCCAGCAGTGGACCAATATGGATTGATGATGATGATAATATGTAGTTGTAGTTATTTATAATACTTATTTAGAAAGAAAACCCCAAGGACCACCACGTTCCTGCCATGACTGTGACTAGACACTGTAGGTAGGTAGTAGGTAGGTAGCTATGCTTTGCTACAATTCAATATTAGGTACAACATTCAACCTTCGACGACAAATAGGTTTACACGTACGCGATACGTGGCTGTCCAGTGAATCACGGCTATTTTACTCCAGCAACTAAAAATAGCTTATTATTTTGAGAGCAATCACATCACCATCTTATGGGGTAATACAAAGTTTGAATATGTAATGTTGACAATTATTCCGTTAGGATGTGTTATGTTTATGTAGTTATCGCAAGGTGCATTTTGTTTTCAATTTTCACGAAACCTTGCTAAAGAGGTTCTAAAAATTCAGTAAAGCGTTAGTATTCATGGACATTTCACCCAACGTTAGTTCCAAACTAAGCAAAGCTAAACAAGAAACTAGATTATTGATAGAATATTTTTTTTTTGTAAATAATTGCATACTTATACTAGCCGTCGCCCGCGGCGTTGCTCGCGTTCTACCCTTTAGAGTGTGACGTTTCAAAATTCCTTTCTTAGTGCACCCCTACACTATATAAGGATACTACCCTCCAAATTTCATACCTCTAGGACTTATGGTTTAGGCTGTGCGTTGATTATAAGTCAGCTTCAAAAGAGTTTTATATATGTTGATAATGATAATGATAATGATAATACATACATAGTAACACCCAAAATGGAACAAACATCTATTTTTGACACACAAATGATATATTCCAGAAATCTCCACCAAGAAATCCCTACCAGTGGGGAATAAGTATGTGGTCTTTCTCTTTGTCAAAGTTATACCAAACTTTTTGAATAGTATGACATAGAAACACTGACCTGTGACACTGACAGATAAATAGTGGCGCAAACTCACCGGAAAACTGTTTTACGTGATATTGCTAAAGGACACGAGTTTTGACATTTTTTGAAACGACACATAGCACTTTTATTTTAATAGTTTTTCTTGTGTTATTGTGAGTATTGTTGTTTAATTTTGGTGGAATTTTAACCAATAATACTTAGGTCGTAACATAAAGTGTAAGCCATTGGAATAAATGTGTGTAAAGTGGTTTTTCTGAATGTGAAAATTCGTGTTAGGTTTTGAAGAGAAAATCCACCATTTTCTTTTCAAAACAAACGACAGCCGACTTGACAACTTGACTTGACTTATTTATACAATTTTAACACTTGACATTGGCAAAATTGTCTGTCGAAATGACGGACACAGGCCATTACTGAAGAGAAGAAGAAGCTAAATTCTTCAAAAATCCTATTCAAAGAAAATCGAATCATAAAATAGCGTACAAAACACTTCATTCAGAAACTGTATCATGGACATAATTTGTAGATTTAAAAAAGTTATTTGACATGTTTTGATATTTGCCAGAATATAATAATAATTATGTAATTTATACGATGAATTTCAACTCTGACAACTAACTTTCTTCCTTCTCATCTCAGTCGTAGTAACAGCTGTAGGGAATCTCAAGATTTGAATGAAACTAAAATAACAAATAACATGAAATATGGAACTTTATTTTCTAACGCGAGCGAAGTCGCGGTCAGATGCTGGTTTAGTATGCAGAGCAATGCAAAGTCTCAGAATATTGAAACCTGGTAATCTGAGTGCAAAGTGTGCAAAGTATTCATCTCGTAGCCTCGTAGCGCTCTCGTAGCACTAGTGTAGACCTTTGAATGGTAGCGCGTAGCAGTGTCTACGCAACCCGTAGCCTCTCGTAGACCCATATTTTTTATTGTCTCGTAAATCCTATTTTAATGTTAATTTTTTTGTAAATGATCGGCGTAGCAGTGTCTACGAAACTTGTAACTTAGCGTAAACTATGGCGTAGCAAAGTTAAATGGACCTGATACGAAGTGTTATTGTGATTATGTTTGTTTTTATATTTGAATACATTACATAATATAATCGCTTTATTGCAAATAATCAACACTTGAATTAATATTTTTTTGAAATATGTACGTATTCAATTTATAATTTTAAAAGCTTACATTATAATTATTTATCGTGTAAGCTCAGATCAAAAGGGTATATATTTACAAAATATTATTTCATTATATAAATATACCAGGAACAAAATCTTTTCCATGAAATGTTGTAAATAAACAAAATAAGCGTTCCGTAAGTACATACATACATATTTCTGGAAATTGGAATATAAACACAATTTACTGACAGATCATCACATTTATAATTACAATCAACATATATTTTCAATGTTAAAATTAGATTCATTTTAAAACACATAAAGAAGCTTGATATTTTGAAATAGTCGTCGGTATTTTCAGATATCTCTGAAAAATGTATCGGTTTCGCATCATTGATTTACAAGACATCAATAATTGATTTAATGGCTTAAATCACGGAAACGAGCCGCAATAAAGTAAAAGAAGGCTCTTCAGTCATCAATCAGTCAGTCAGAGATCAAACAGCCAACTAACGTAAACTAACTTCACATCGACCATTTCAATTACATCAATAACCGTATTCAGAGCTCGTTCCAGGTTTTATTTTGTAAACATTCGTCTGGAGCTGCTGGAGCGAGGATGCAGAGCTTTCTCCGCGAACTGAAATGCATGAATTAAATTTTTGATTATAGTTTTGTGTGTCGGACGGCGCGCGTGCCGCCCTAGTGAAAGCTAAGCTCGGCTGAAAGTGTAGCTGCGCCCGGCTAGCATCCGCCTAAAATGGGGTGATCGAGCGCGATGGTATCGTATTGCGGGTATAAAAAGAAACTTAGCGCCCCGCCGCCGGTCAGAACGGCTTCCAACGTGAGTACGCACGCACGCGTCGGACGTGCCGCGAGTGCAGCGCGAGTGCAGCGTGACGCGGACGCGACCGCCTATCGTGATTGGATTGATTGTGAAGTGTCAGCTCGGAGAGAGCTTCCTGGTGTTTGGTTAATGGTTCATTGGACAGTTGCTTGCAGAACGCACTGGTGGTCGGATCTATTGGTAATGCTGGCTTACAAGTTGAATTCCTAAATGCAATTGAAACAAGTGATAGCTTTCAATTAATGTGAAACAAACAGTTTGAAGTGCCTAAAGCTTTTTGTTGAATTTCAAATCGCGTTTATTTTGTAAAAGTTTGATAAGCGCTGACCTCCTGTCAGATTCTGTTTAATTTTAGATTGAAGCTTATGATTTCAATTTATACAAGTGAATACAATTAATAGATTGAAAGAAAACAAACAACCGAAGCTTATCAATAGTAAATCAAAGTAAAGTTTAAACAAACGGTAGCCATTATATATGTCAAAGTAAACTCAGCTTATAAATAAAGCAAGTGAACAGTAAAGCCCACTGACCCATCAACCAGCACCATAAAAGACAATAAACAATCCAGCGCGGTAATCGGTTGGCGCGCGTCCAGCGTCCAGGCATCCGTGACGTAACATCCGCGAAGGGCCGAGCCGCTCGGGATAGCTAATAAAAACGCAAGCATAGAGTATTACGCAAACGTGCTGGCAGCGTTCCCGGGCGGCGCGACTCGGGTTTCACCCGCAAATAGCCCACGCGGCACGGCGCCTGATCGCGCTCCACCACGCTCACTCGCCGCGCAGCGCCTGACCACCGGTGTTCTTACAGGAAGGCTCAAGGGCAACGTTCTCGTGTCTCGACTAGCCCAAAAGTCTCGTTAGCCCTCCGAAAATGCCGAAGCCCGTCGCCCAAGTAGGGGATGACCCCGATCCGACCCCGTACCTGTTCGTCTCCCTGGAGACGAAGCGTGCGGACCAGAGCAAACCCTACGATGGCAAGAAGGCATGCTGGGTGCCTGACGACAAGGAGGGCTTTGTGCAAGGCGAGATCAAGGCCACCAAGGGTGACCTTGTGACCGTCAACCTTCCCGGAGGCGAGGTAAACTTCACTAACCAGATAACATAGTTTGTAAGCTTCAGGTAGATCTATGTACCAGCAGGGACCTTGATTAACGAAACACATTAATCATGACTGATGATATATTGATAAGATAGGCTGCAGTGATGCACCTGTTAATAATGATTTAATGATTGATGAATGGCGCCTTCAGATACTCAAGCATATATTTAGTTCTGGGGATGAAATGACATAATAATATGATAGTAATGAATGATGATGATGAGAATATGATGATAGTTAACATACCTGGTTGAATTCTTCGTTAGTTTTTTATGAATTCAGGTATTGTTTATACTTAGGATTAAATGAGCTGTCAGCGTTTTAGTGATCATCATTCAATGATGAATGCAGATAGTGAATGACATTTTGGTATGCTGCTAACACCTACAAGTTCAATGAACTAAAGATTAATTACCACAATGGTAACTCTACCGTAATTGATGGTCCTGCGCGAATAACCGTGTACCTTATTACCTTTATCTTGAATGAGCAGGAAAAGACCTTAAAAAAGGATCTCATCTCTCAAGTGAACCCTCCGAAATTCGAGAAAGTCGAAGACATGGCTGACTTGACGTACCTTAACGACGCTGCCGTCCTGCACAACCTCCGACAACGATACTATGCGAGACTTATCTACGTAAGTAGGCGCCTAGGCGCCTTTACCCTAACTACTCTCTAATCTAATCATTTTTCCCGCAGACAAAAGACTTCAAGAAGGACCTTGTAGGTCAAGTGAACCCACCTAAGTACGAGAAATGCGAGGATATGTCCAACTTGACATACCTCAACGACGCTTCAGTTTTGTATAACTTGAAGCAGAGATATTACCATCAGCTGATTTACGTAAGTCGGCGGGCGCTGGGTCCAGCCTTGCGGAGTGCCCTGCATGCTTCACCTCCCCGATCTCTCAACGCGACAGACACATTTCTCGATACTATTGGATACACACCAAGTACTAAAGTGCAATAGATGCCCGTGAACGGCGCAATTAATGTTGGATTAATATCTTATTTGATTATAAATAGAGCCATTGGCATGCCGTCTGAGGCTATTTCAGTGCATTTTATTTATCGTGTAGGTATTTTTGAACCGATCCATCAAGAAGTTTCTCCGTCTAAAGACTAATTGGCCAACATTGTGGGCAGAGATTCAAATAAGATTTATTTGTGATTCGTTTGACTCATAGTTAGAAGTCAACGCTTCTTAGAATAGTATTGTCGAAGGTGAGACCAATTATTATTGATAAGAAATGTGTCTTTCGATCCATATCCCACTTCCATCTTGTAACTAAACAGGAGTTTGTCCTCGAAGCCGAACTTGAACCCTTTTACATAGGACAAGTCGGTGCAATGGATCCAGCGGCGTCCAGAGGAGTTCCAACGTTTTTTTTTTCGATTGTTTTCTTTTTGGAACAATTTTTTTCTTTGTTTTAGAAATAGTTTTGTGTTGTGTTCAGAGTTTACTTCCTCATCGTGGAAACAGGAAGCACGACTTTTTTCTTGGTTTGTTGTAGAGCAAAAAGGTATCATTACAATACCCTGCTCTTCTGCAATTTGTTTTTTTTTTTGAAGATTCTATTTTCAAATAACTATGTATGTGAAACTTTTATCCTGATTAGGCAAAACTCTTTGTATGGAATTCGACTTTTGAATCATACAAAATATCGCTGATTCACCGAAAATTAGTTGAAATTGAAGTTTTATACGATTTCTGTTCCGTGGATTGCCGTACCATTTACCAAGAGTTTTGCCTAAAATATTTTCAAAAACACAGAGCTACCAGTATCGATACAATACTCTCTTTGTGTTTGTGTGTTTGTTTAGATGTAAGCTATCATTCCTTTCCTTATTACATTCAATTATCCTACTCCAATTTAAAAAAAATATTCAAGACTTCTTGATTTATCTTCCCTCTCTACCTAATCCTTACCTTTTATTTATCAACAGACTCAAAATTTCCAACTATAAAAAACTTTTTTTCTCTGTTTTAACATTTTCACATCCTAGTTTCACTTCCATATTGTCGACCTTACAAACCATGATTTAGTTGTGTGGTTATTGCTATAAAGATCCCTAGTTTACATGACTCATGCACCTCGTGCGTCTTGAACACCTCTAGTGACGCTTTTCTTTCCCCATTTTACCCCTAAAGACCCCAGTCTATCTGTCCAGGCATCCCTACAAAGATTTTCCCAAATTCTCGTAAGCTCCTTTGGAGTAAAATATTTTTTTATTTCCATAGTTTTCAAAACCCATAAACCAAGAAATTGAAATATCCATTTACGCGTTCTACTCTCCTTGTTGGTCATAAGACCAACTCCAGTCTTCTATGTGGCTATCATCCCTCCAAAAATTTCCAATTCCTCCTTCTCAATAAACCTCTTTCCAGTGAAACTCTTTGCACGTTTTAATCTCCTTGTTGACCCTACAGACGTACTCCGGTCTCTTCTGTGTGGCTATCAACCCTTACAAGAGGTTCCCGGTGTACACGACACGATGCGCCAGGCTGTACAGAGGCAAGCGTCGTTCGGAAGTTCCCCCTCACATCTTCGCTATTTCCGACGGTGCATACGTCAACATGTTGACCAACCACGAGAATCAATCTATGTTGATTACGTAAGTTACTCTGTTTGTCTGTACTTTAAATAAGCTCATCAAACAAAATGTATACTCTACAGTCTTAACCATTTTCATAGGCTTCATCTCTATAAAGACTATGAAATAATTGTTTCTTTAGGTGTATGTCTCTAAGCTGATAAAAACCAAAGTTATAAAAAGTAATACAGTATCTATAGTTATTAGAGTAAAAGTCTCAGCTAAAACTGATTGAAGACGTTGAAATAACTAAATTAATATAGCCAAAATGTGCCTGCATTATCTTTGTTACGAGAATTACATGATATACCTAAAGAATTCCATGTCTTTTAAGACTCCTAAGAAGATGTTCGCAGAAGGAACCTTCGTATATCATCTAAAAAATGACTTTCACTTTCCAGCGGAGAGTCTGGTGCCGGAAAGACTGAGAACACGAAGAAGGTAATTGCGTACTTCGCCACCGTTGGTGCTTCCACCAAGAAGGACCCCGACTCCGAGAAGAAGGGATCCCTGGAAGACCAGGTCGTGCAGACTAACCCTGTTCTTGAAGCCTTTGGTAACGCCAAGACAGTTCGTAACGACAACTCTTCCCGATTCGTAAGTACCTATATTTCTATCTTTTTATATTTTTTCATAATAATAATATAGTAGCAGATATGACTTTGAAATTACTTTGAAGTAATCAATTGGTCAAATGACATCGTAAAACTTGTTGGGAATCACTGGACAAGACTCGCAAGGGACCAAAAAGAATAGCTTAATAAAGAGGAGGCCTATACTCAGCAGTCAGCAGTGGGTGCAAACGGACTGAAATGATGAATCAATTTGTAACATTGCAATTATTTAACAATCTACCAATAAGCGAGTAAATTTTAAATAGCCAATATAATATTGAAGAAGTCGCAACACAGCTTTGCGTACTTTTCTTAGTTTTTAGAATTCGTTGGGAGATGTTTGATGATGGTATATTAAACACTTTGATTTCTTCCTTCTCCAGGGTAAATTCATCCGTATCCACTTCGGACCCTCCGGTAAACTGGCTGGAGCTGATATCGAGACCTGTAAGTACATGCTTTGAGTCTATCTCAACGCCAGCACAAATTGCCCATTTTATTTTCAGTCAAAAAAAACTTGATTCATACTTAGCTCAAAAAAGTTGAATTCTTTTATTATTATTTGACAGCAGGGGATACTGATATGATACCTGCACCATTTATGATTATTATAATGATTATGTAGTATTGATTCATACAACCTACTTGTATTATATCAATATAGCGAGATTGATTTATTGATTTTTTTATTTATTTTATTTGTAATGAGAATGATTAATGTATACCTACACAATACCAATTCATACGCCTGTAAAGGCAGATTTTAGTGAAATTTTAACTAGTTGACGATCTTTACCAACCTTAAATTTATTGAATGGAATAAATGATTTGATTTGATTTGAGCAAACTGAATATTGATGTAATCATTCTCAATAGCTTACTTCTCTAACTCAGGTTGTTTTACTTTTTCCTTCTAGACCTGCTTGAGAAGGCTCGTGTCATCTCCCAGCAGTCACTTGAGCGTTCTTACCACATCTTCTACCAGATGATGTCCGGCGCCGTCCCCGGATTAAAGGGTGCGTATTCATCTTCACATAAAAGTATTTGGTCTCAACAGGGCTGAATATATTTATGAAAAAATAGTCTTATTTCTAGATCTTTGCCTGGACTGTGTGTAATCTCAGTTCTTAAATCGTTGTCTTTACTTATTGACCGGAACCGACATCCGAATAACCCCTTGTGCTTTGAGCACTTTAGCACAAAGCATTATTATTATAATAAGCAAAGGGGTTATTCATAAATCACTTTTTACAGATTTCTAAGGCCACATTGTTATCAAGCATGGGATTCAGTTGAGCATAAACTTAGGTTAACTAAAAAACGTCTAAGGGCGATGAACGTTATTACCAACAGGATGTTAAAGAATTCCAGATTATTCACCTGAAATATTAAGAAATGTGTATTTACTTTCACTATGACAATATTGTCACATTGCAACACTATACAAAATATTTAGGTACCTAACTAACATACATCTCAATACCTATCTAGAGAAATGTTTGCTGTCAAACGACATCAATGACTATTACATCGTTGCGCAAGGAAAGACTACAATTCCTGGCGTTGATGATGCTGAGGAATGTACTCTTACTGATGTAAGTTCAGCCCCCGAGAACAAAAGGCTGGGAGAGTTATGCGTAGTGCGCGTCAACTGCCTCCGTAAGCAACCGGCCGGCAGCTGACGCATCTCGTCGTATACCGACAGAGATGGTTTTTTACCCCATAGATACCTAGTCTAAAACTACTAGACTATGGAGTTGGCATGATTTTAGTTCATCAGTGTTAACACCAGTTCAACTGTCACTGTGATTGGTGTTGTTTTATAGCCATCTGCGTCTTGTCAAACGACATCAATGACTACCACATCGTTGCGCAAGGCAAGACTGTCATTCCCGGTGTTGACGACGGCGAGGAAATGAAACTTACCGACGTGAGTCCAGAAATCGACTACTGGCTCTCATTTCATTCTCTATCTATTTCTCACTCTCTAAGTTTCTTTTTCATACGGCTAATCGCTTGCTGCTTCGAGCCGAGGCCCACCTCGGCCGTGCATGTGTATGTCAGAAGATTTTGGTATTTGCAGAGATAACGATGCTAAGCAACCGCATCACGGACTATCCCCTCATAAGTCAAGGGAAGACACGGATACCTGGAGTGAACGATGCTCTGGAGCTCGAACTGACGGTCGTAAGTCACGGACTGGCATGGAGAGTGCGCGTTGCTTCAGATATCCGTGAAACATGTCGATGCAACAAAATATCTGACACACACGTCACTGCCCGCTCCCTGCAAGAGTTCCGAAGGGCTTTATGCACAGGTTTTACATCCCGGAGACCACGTTTTGCACCAGCACTACCCCAAACTAACTCACGTACTCAATACAGGCAGGATCGTCGACAGTACTATACTATAGGGTCCAGTATCGCGAACTGTTATTTAATTTGGTGATTTCGTCAACAGAGACCTGTCTGTTGTCCAACGACATCTACGATTACTATAACGTCTCTCAGGGTAAGGTTACCATTCCCAGCATGGATGACGGTGAAGAATCCACGTTGACCGACGTAAGTGATACATTGCCCGCGACTTGCCCGTGTTGTCCCTGATAGTGTTTCTTCCAAATTGCATCACTTCGATGTACTCGTACAAACTCTGTATTGGAATTACAGAACTATTGAATGTATGAAAATTCCCAGTTTACAGTCAGCGTTTTCTACAAATGTTCACGGAATGAAATGTAGAACACGGCGTATTTACATTGTTTGTTACCTCCCTAGTTCAAAATGTCCTATCCAATAGACGAATCAAAAACCAAAACGGGAAAGTAAAATGTATCCATTTAACAGTTTTTACTTCTGAGACAGTATTTAACTGTTGATAGATAGAAAATTACCTACCTTTATGTTTCTACCCAATTTTTTGCAAAAATAGTTTTGTATAATGAAGTCAGGAGCGAAGAGTACGCATAATTACAAAACAGCAAACCTGTGCACCAAACCTTGGAGCTAAAATGTGCTTGCTTTCGCACCGTACGCTTTCTCTATTACCTATATTGTTTTCAGACAATCTAATGTTTTGAACTGGTCAAAATTAACTAAGTGTATAGATTTTTGATTAAAAAACAACGCCTATGGACCCGTTTAAAACCTTCGATTAAATTGTAGCTTTTTTTGAATTTAAACTCTGATTTTGTACCTAGTATAATATGGAGAAATGTAAGTAAAAAAGCAGAGTTTTCATTTAAAAATGTATCTTTAGCTATAAGATCATTCATTTCTTTGTTATATATATAAAAAATGGGTTATTTTTGTTAAACATTTCAATATAATATGTAACCCGTTATCTTATTTATTTCCAGTTTTTTCTACTTTGATTTTAAATTCTATTTATTTTTCTAAATAATTTCTTATTCTAAATTTGCTATCTAAATCAAATTATTCTTTATTTTATGTAATTCTTTATAAATTCTAATCATTGGTGGCATTAATTCTTCCTCCCTATATTTTTTCCAATATCTAATGTGTTTTACGGCACTGTAGCAAGCCTTCGACATCCTGGGTTTCACCCAAGAGGAGAAGGACAACGTCTACAAGATCACCGCCTCCGTCATGCACATGGGAGGCATGAAGTTCAAGCAGAGGGGTCGCGAGGAACAGGCTGAAGCCGACGGTATTGAGGTAAATATCTCAAGTACCCACGGCACAATCAGCTAAGGAGTTGTGCCTTGGGTCCGGAAGGCTAAAAAAACATTTTTTTCTATACTCGAAAAAAATACCTCGTCTCAGTAAAATCTGTCGATTTCTTCTGGTTTCAAACATTGGTCTTTGATCTCTTGTAAAAAAACACATCTGTTAGGTCAACGTGAAAATTATCCTTACCAAAGTATTGATTTTCCTTTTAACTTTACAGGATGGTGAGAGGGTTGCCAAGCTTCTCGGTATCGACTGCCAGGACTTGTACAAGAACTTGTTGAAGCCCCGCATCAAGGTCGGAAACGAGTTCGTCACCCAGGGTCGTAACAAGGACCAGGTCGCCAACTCCGTCGGAGCTCTCTGCAAGGGTGTGTTCGATCGTCTCTTCAAGTGGCTCGTCAAGAAGTGTAACGAGACCCTAGACACCAAGCAGAAGAGGCAGCACTTCATCGGTGTGCTGGATATTGCTGGTTTCGAGATCTTCGACGTGAGTATCTGGGGAAATGGGACTTGCACTTGATTACCAGATAAGCCGATCCACTGATGTTTAGATTGACACATTGTTTGAATCATACGGAATTCTTTCAGTTTAATTTTGTCTATCGTCAACTCACCTTACTTTATTGCAAAAGTTATTAGACAACATTAAGGATCGGCTTTGCAGTGTTTTTAGTTTTGAATTGACATAGTAAATATTTTTACTTTTCTATACTTAGATCAAAATAATATAAAAGCAAATCACTTAGGTATCTATTTCCTACAGTACAAAATGATTGATTTATACTCAATGATCACAAATGTCTCTTGTGAGTACCTACCTAAATCATTATTAAAATTGCATCAATTGAAATCATCTTCAATAGATGTAAAGGCCTACCTAAATCATTATTAAAATTGGCTAGTAGTTATGATGATATTAAGATTATTTGAATAAACACACCCAAATGAAAAATATACTATGTCAAGTTCATTTAATTTAGTATTAATAATTATGATAATAATTTTGTTTTACTTTTCAGATCCTTATATTTTAAGTATTATAAGTACATTTTGCAGGGTTAAAAGTGAAATATTTTACACTTTCGAGCAGTGTAAAGATAATATCACTATGCCATGTTAATCCCCATTTATTTTCTTAGTTCAATGGCTTTGAACAACTTTGCATTAACTTCACGAATGAGAAACTCCAACAATTCTTCAACCATCACATGTTTGTGTTGGAGCAAGAGGAGTACACGAGAGAAGGCATCCACTGGGAGTTCATTGATTTCGGAATGGACTTGCTGGCCTGCATAGATCTTATCGAGAAGGTATACCGGAAGTGCAACACTCTCGGTTGTACTTGGGCCATCTTGTAGTCGTACTGTCTATAGATACGTGTTAGTTTTCAGCTAAATACTTGTTCCGCTACTAATAGACATAACGCTCCGTAACGATATATATAGCTAACTATCTCGATTATTTTCGTCAAAAGTACAACGGTTTCGAGCAAATCTGCATCAACTTCACCAATGAGAAGCTGCAGCAATTCTTTAACCACCACATGTTCGTACTCGAACAAGAGGAGTACAAGAGGGAAGGCATCAACTGGACCTTCATTGATTTCGGAATGGACTTGCTCGCTTGTATCGATCTGATCGAGAAGGTAATAGTCGATGGAGTGAAAGCACCCGTCGACGCCTGGAGCAGTCCTGACGGAGTCGTAGCATCTTCGTGGTACTCTGAGCCAGAAATGACGGGCTTGTCGTACTTTTGTTACTAGAAAGTGGTTCCATCGACTCGTGGAGTAGTATTGACGGGGCTTGGTTTTTCCACGTCCATCGTACTCTGAGCCAATAGAGACAGGCTCTTGTACGTTCGGTTAATGGGTCAACAGATCCGTCCGCATCCTAATAGATTGTTGTTAGGGACCAACTACGGAACAGAATCCGTAGCCGCTATTTCGTTTGTCCTTACTCACCATTACCCCGATTATCCCTGCAGTTCAACGGTTTTGAGCAACTCTGCATTAACTTCACAAACGAGAAACTGCAGCAGTTCTTTAACCATCACATGTTCGTGTTGGAGCAAGAAGAATACCAACGCGAAGGCATCGAATGGACTTTCATTGATTTTGGCATGGATCTCCAAAATTGCATTGACCTTATTGAAAAGGTAGATGGCGTATAAGCAACGATGAACGCTTGCCTCACGCCATCGGGCCCTCGAATAAAGTCGCGCATTTTACTGATCTGATTTTACCCAACATAGTAATACCAGCGACTTTATTCGAGTGACTTGATCAATGCTCTAGCGCTCTATGTGTTTTTTGTGTGATTTTTACTGTGTGTATCTTTCTGTTTTAGTTTTAAGTAGGTACTGTAACCAACCTCCACCGACACACTCGAACTATCAACGCTTGATGAGACAATCAACTATTTTTTCATGTTCCGGGCGCAGATGAACGGGTTTAATCAGCTCTGTATTAACTTTACAAACGAGAGATTGCAACAGTACTTTAACCATTTCATGTTCGTACTAGAACAGGAGGAATATGAGAGAGAAGGGATTCAATGGGAATTTATCGATTTTGGTATGGATCTTCAACCAACGATAGACTTGATAGAAAAGGTATTAGTTATAGCTTGAAGGTGTAGGCGCAACTAGCAGGGCTTTGAGCTATGAGTCATCGCCTGCGAAATGCAAATGCAAAAGTAAATATAGCTGCCATTCCCTAATCCCGGTAATGTGTAAGCAAATATATAGCTTGAACCACCTCCACGCGCAAACCAAAAGCAAGCGAAGCTATTGCATACTGGTCTTGATTCCATAGAACTAGAAGGCTGCTGCAATCCAAACATACCTAGTACACTGGCCCCGTAATAGGAATTGCACATGCATCTTGGAATACCTACTCACTATGTTATGATTTAATCTTTGCCTTGAATACTGTGGATTCGTTGGTATGTTATTTAGAACTCGCAACACTAAACTCCATACACTTACCTTCTATATGTACCTATGCATGTGGAAGGCAATTTGAATGGAATGGCAGTGCTGTGAGTGAGGTAACTCCCAACGACTTTGCTCTGTTCGTGGTGAAGATCCCGAATATTTTTGTTTTAATTTTGCATTCTATAACAATGGCAGACTAAGTTGTCATGAAAAATAATGCTTATGAAAGAAAGAATAAAGTTTTGATATTTTTGTTCAAATATATGGCAGGTCAAATAAGGCTTTTTATCAGGGTATGTTAAAATAGGCTTTCTAATACACAAGTCAAATTTATCAAGTTACCGCACCTACAAGTTTGTACATAATACTTTCAAATGCATGTTTGTGGCTTCAGAAAAATAATGCATAACTCCTACACCATGAAATCACCACAACATTTCCTAGAGTTTTTATATAGTTACAAATAAAGATACAAAATATTTAAATTACAAATTCTATATTGAATAAAACCTATAAAAGAAAAGTTAGTATACTTAATACAAACATTGCAATATTCATTTTAGTTTTTAGTCAGTAAAAATCATGTTTACCATCGAGTATATCATTCAAATACTTTTTGTCATTTTCTTTTACACAATTTGGTTCAAAATATATTTTAAATATTAAAATACCTTTTTAGAGAGCATCAGTTCCATCGTCATGATCATCACGTGAGTATAATTACTTCTTGTTCTAACCGCGTCGGTCCGTTTCCAGCCCATGGGTATTCTCTCCATCCTTGAGGAAGAGTCTATGTTCCCCAAAGCCACCGATCAAACCTTCGTTGAGAAGTTGAACAACAACCACTTGGGCAAGTCTGCTCCATTCTTGAAGCCAAAGCCCCCCAAGCCCGGTTGCCAGGCCGCCCACTTCGCCATCGGCCATTACGCCGGTAACGTAAGTATCTGACTCACTACATTCTATATAGTTACTAAGTAAACCATTTTCGATGTCTAATATCATCTTTAATTCACAGAATTGAAGTTTGAATATGAATTCATTTAATTTATCAATAGAATCAATAAATGTATGCATCTATGTTGAGCAACTAGGTAGGTACACCTAGTTTTTCGTTACAATAACACCTACATTACTCCTAAACAGGTCGGTTACAACATCAGTGGATGGCTTGAGAAGAACAAGGACCCCCTTAACGACACCGTTGTTGACCAGTTCAAGAAGGGACAGAACAAGTTGCTTGTTGAGATCTTCGCTGACCACCCTGGTCAGTCCGGAGATGCTAACGCAGCCAAGGGTATGTACCTCTTCACTTTGATCATTGATTCCTGTATACCATTTATTATTATTTTAATTATTGGGAAAGTTATTGATTTTACAGTATATTTACTTAGTCTTGTCAAAATTATGGACTCCACGAAAGGTATCATGAGCTGTATACTTCTTCTGTAAACATACATCAACACACCACCAACACATCGATACATCGATGTGGATTTTACTATCATCTTAGATGTACAATAGCGCACCAGGCAGCCAGGCTTACAGATACTTCAAAGTCTGACACATCGATCGATACAAAACTAAACACCATCATCTAAAGCTCGAGTTATTTTGCTGAAAGTTCACAGCAATTTAAACTTTATACTGACACTTTGTTTCAATATACTAGGCGCTGGTGGCAAGCGCGCTAAGGGGTCTGCCTTCCAGACCGTATCCTCACTATACAGGGTAAACTGGATTAAATACAATGTCCATGATTTGCTTCTGTGCCTCCTACGTGGCTTCACTATCTTCGTCTATCTACATGCTTAGGCTGGCATCTATCGAATGGACGCATCGACTTGTACATTATCATTCGAGGTCTGTCACTTTAGGGCCAGCCTCACACGCTTTCTCATTAATGTCATGTTCGTCAATGTATTACAGCACAGCTCATGTCGCCAGCAAGTTGCAAGTGTAATCTCATCGAGTCTGTCCCGGCATCTCCGCCACATGTAGCTCTGTGATTGTCTTGTACTAATATGCGCATGTTAATGTAATCCATAGGAGGTCGCGGTAAGAAGGGAGGTGGTTTCGCCACTGTGTCTTCCGCTTACAAGGTATATTATATCGAGATGTAATCATGTTTTAGATGGTTTTGTTTTTGATCACCGTTGATGTTACAGCTACTTGGGTGTAGCTCTACATCGAGAAAGTTAACTTTTGTTTTTTTTGGAATAAGAGGGGTTAAAATCACCTTCTCCCATGATCATACATTTTAATTAGTCAATTTTGATAATTCACTGTCACTCATTAGTAGACGCACCATACTGACCTAGTGTGTCATTTTTATATCCAGTATAATCTGCAGTTAAGTAGAACCACATTACGTTACTGCATTGTCAGATGAGCAAAACTAACAAACGTTTTTTTGTGGAAATGTGTTTTATGTTTTAACCAATACGTGTGTTTTATATTTATCATGAATCCATCAAAATACTTCCTATTTCATCACATTTATATTTTCAAAACTACGTACTAAAATCTAAAACCATCCTTGCTTCTTAAACAAAAAAAGTCAAAATTCAAAGCAATTGCCATTATAAGAGTTAAATTATTATCTATCATACCATAATGCTTGCTTTCAACCTCGCAAAAAACAGGTTTTAACATTTTGTCTTACCTTCAGGAACAACTTAACAACCTGATGACCACTCTGAGATCCACCCAGCCTCACTTCGTACGTTGTATCATCCCCAACGAGTTGAAACAGCCTGGTGAGTATTCTCTTTACAAACTTGCTTTGTTTGTAGCAAATTGTATTCTGCTCTGCTAACGAAAACAAAACTATTCTGTAAGAATCATGAGATCTATAAAATTTCAATTTAGTCAAACCCATTTCAACCTGTGTTCAAAAAAAGTTTCATTTCATTTTCATTTATTTATTTAATTAGGACGAAGAAGAAGTTTCTTCGCTAAACGGGCTAAACCTGTATAATGTGAGAAATTTTGACATCAAAAAAGCTGTATACAACAGTTGTTTAACATAGTATAGTTTTAAACTCTCTTGTTTTTGACGCAGCATTAACCTCGCCAGGTTTCTCCTTCCTCATACAATTGGTCTCCCTACAGGTCTCATCGACTCTCACCTTGTCATGCACCAGCTGACCTGTAACGGTGTGTTGGAAGGCATTCGTATTTGCCGTAAAGGTTTCCCCAACAGGATGGTCTACCCCGACTTCAAGCTCCGGTAAGTTCCAAATACCAACTCCAGCCAAATCTATTTCTACACGTGCCGAAGTGTTCTAAGAATATTTAAATATCGAGTCATCAAACAGATTATTTATTATATCAAAAGATTACTTACCTACTTTTATTTTGATACGATCATTATTTTCGGCTCACGAGTCTAAACAAAATTCTTACGCCTCTGGAATATTCAGGGCCGATTTTATTTATTGCACTGCTGACGTCATGTTACTCATCTCATGCAAATCTGAGTAACAGTCTAAAATTAAATGATGACTCTTCACACATCCACTTACAGGTTCCACGACTTAGTTTAGACCTATGATAATTATTACTATTGAATTTCACTTTGAAGATTAAATTGGAGAACAGTTGCTGATACTTTTACTATTTGATGAACAGTTACATGATTCTTGCACCAGCCATCATGACTGCAGAAAAAGAACCTAAAGTAGCCGCCGCTAAGTGTCTGGAGTCGGTTCAGCTCGATCCTGAGAGCTATCGTATTGGCCACACTAAGGCAAGATGGGACCCTATCCCCTCTTGGGGTGATAGCATGTCGTATTATCAAAGAATGCACCGGACCAACGATATTTCTCTAAAGATCAGAGATCGTTCTCAAACCCCATGCACCCGTATCGATATATTATTTTGAATTCATAGAATTTTTGAACCCTGAACGAAATTCCGACCCCGTTTAAAAATGTGCTAAAACACATGTACACCAAACATATCCAGTTGTATCTTATTCCTGACATGTGTTAGCTAGGCTTGTAAGTTTGAGATATTTTATAAACCCTTTTCATGGAACCCCGGTAGCCCTATTACATTGATGTACCTGAAAGCGATGTATCGAACCTATCTTGCACTTAGACCATTCCCTCATTGTGTGTCCATATTTGATAAATAGTTACAAGATCCTGGCCCCTCAAGCTGTGGAGAAGGAATCCGATCCTAAGAAGGTCGCCCAAGTTATCCTGGAAGCCACTGGTTTGGATCCCGAATCGTACCGTCTCGGTCACACCAAGGCATGTCATGATACCCTTAGTAGTTAGTGTTGGCGGCAGGTGATCCCAACGCACACAGCGGATTGCTAGACTTTTCTACATGCTTGTCGAATTATATCATCACCTTTTGAGACTGGTGTCACATGTAGTTTGACTTAGAACTAATTAGTGTTACGCTTACCCTAGGGAGTCCAATGTACTAGACTCCCTGTTTGATTCCTCTTCCGTACCCTATCTATCTACATCATCACGCACACCTCATTTACTATTTGAATGCTCCTTGAACGCAGATACAAAATTCTGTGCCCGAACCTGGTCAAAGATCCCATTACACCTGAGAAAGCCACTGAGAAAATTCTCGAGCATACCGGCTTGGATGCGGAGTCTTTCCGTCTCGGAAAGACGAAGGTAGACATGCATGCCACACGTACACGTCCATCTAAACTTCTTCCTTACTTTCTATGCATGTTTCTGTAACTCGCTATCTCTTATCTTCCTATCTACGAGTGTTTTATAAATGTCTCCTTGAGATATACCAATCTTAAATGCTTCATTAACTTTAGATCTTAATTATTTATGTTGGTTTATTTGTTACGCAAAATGAAATTTGGAATGAAATTGTTAATTTCGTTGACACGGACATTTTTAAACGTCGTACATGTGCGAGCAGGTGTTCTTCCGTGCCGGAGTCCTGGGTCAAATGGAAGAGCTTCGTGACGATAGGCTGTCCAAGATCGTATCTTGGCTCCAGGCCTACATCCGTGGTTACCTGTCCCGTAAGGAGTACAAGAAGCTGCAGGAGCAGAGGTATGAACTGTTCTATTACAAGAGCTCTGGTAATCCTCTGATGTTTTCGGTGCTTACGAATATATATTTGACAGGTTGGCTCTCCAAGTTGTCCAGCGCAACTTGCGCAAGTACCTGCAGCTCCGCACCTGGCCCTGGTGGAAGATGTGGCAGAAGGTCAAGCCCCTCCTCAACGTCACTCGCGTCGAGGATGAGCTCGCGGTGAGTGCCCATTGCTAACTATCGCGGTTATCGGTTTGATCGAGCACTCTGACCCACTGCCGTGTAAGCGCGTGATTCAGAACCGCAAATAGAACCGACCGCGCCCACCTGTCGGTTACGCGACACCAAAGCACCTGCTGCGCCATTTCTGGAATAGTGCGTCCGCCCGCGCCCCGCTCCAGCGCGCGGGGGCGGCCCCGGCGCTGGAGTTCTCCAGCGGAAGGCTCAGTAGTGGAGCGTTCGGCGGCGCGCGCACCTCTCCTAACTCGAACGAACCGAATCTTGCATTCCTTTTTTTGTATTTATGTTTTAATAAACAAACCGACCATGGCGACAGTTCATATATCGGAGTGGGACGGGATCGATGAAAGTGAAAAATTATTCCAGAAACTCGAGGAGAAGGCACAGAAGGCCCAGGAAGCTTTCGAGAAGGAGGAGAAGCTCCGCAAGGAGGTCCAGGCTATCGCTGCCAAGCTGCAGGAGGAGAAGAACTCCCTCCTCGCCAAGCTCGAGGGAGAACAGGGCTCTCTGTCCGAAACCCAGGAGCGTGCTTCGAAGCTCAACGCCCAGAAGGTCGACCTCGAGAACCAACTCAGGGTGAGTAATAACTTTATTATCACACTTAAATACTTACTTTTAGTGATAAATACCTAGTTCCCATTTAATTTAACGACAGCTGTAAACGACGAAATCGCTTTCCGGGATGTGACAGATATCAACTAGCAGATAATAAATTTAGGTTGTGAAAATGTTTCGGTCTTAGAATTTCGGCTAATGAACCTGCCTAATTAAAAACAAGATGAAATCTTGTTGAAAAGATAAACATCTTTTGCAACATTGAGTGAAGGCATACCGTGTAGTGATTCACCTCACAGCAGGTTACTTGCTCTTGTTCTTTAAATAAACATCGAATTTGTTTATACGGGAAATAGTTTAGAGTTTTAAAAATATACCGCGGGTCTGCAACTTGCATGAATTTATTGCAAATCGTTCATTGATGTTAGGTGTCGATGGACATGAACCAGATCTAAACAATTAAACATGCCTGCGCCTACGTAAGCTTATACAGCAGTCGTTGCTAACATATTTAACTCTTTAGGACACCCAAGACCGCCTTACCCAGGAGGAAGATGCCCGCAACCAGCTGTTCCAGGCTAAGAAGAAGCTCGAACAGGAGGTATCTGGCCTCAAGAAGGACATTGAAGACCTGGAACTTAACAGCCAGAAGTCCGAACAGGACAAGGCTACCAAGGACCACCAGATCCGCAACTTGAACGACGAGATCGCCCACCAGGACGAGCTCATCAACAAGCTGAACAAGGAGAAGAAGCTCCAGGGAGAGACCACCCAGAAGACCGCCGAGGAGCTCCAGGCTGCCGAGGACAAGGTCAACCACCTCAACAAGGTCAAGCAGAAGCTCGAGCAGACCCTCGACGAGCTCGAGGACTCTCTTGAACGCGAAAAGAAGCTGCGCGCCGACGTCGAGAAGCAGAGGAGGAAGGTCGAGGGAGACCTCAAGCTTACCCAGGAGGCAGTCTCCGATCTCGAGCGCAACAAAAAGGAGCTCGAACAGACCATCCAGCGCAAGGACAAGGAGATCAGCTCACTCACCGCCAAGCTCGAGGACGAACAGTCCCTCGTCAGCAAGCTCCAGAAGCAGATCAAGGAGCTGCAGGGACGCATCGAGGAGTTGGAGGAGGAAGTCGAGTCGGAGCGCCAGGCGCGCGCCAAGGCCGAGAAGCAGCGCGCGGACCTCGCGCGCGAGCTTGAGGAGCTCGGCGAACGTCTGGAGGAGGCTGGTGGTGCTACATCTGCTCAGATCGAGCTCAACAAGAAGCGCGAGGCTGAGCTCAGCAAGCTGCGCCGTGACCTCGAGGAGGCCAACATCCAGCACGAGTCCACCCTCGCCAACCTGCGCAAGAAGCACAACGATGCCGTCGGCGAGATGGGCGAGCAACTCGACCAGCTCAACAAACTCAAGGCCAAGTGAGTATTTTTATCGACTACTAATAATAATTTATAGCACTTCGATAAATTCACGTTTAACTACCGCGTCTGCGGTTTTTATAGACCGATCTGTTTCCCAAAATAAGTTTAGATATTTTTTATTGACTTGAATGCAAAATCCAGGGCAGAGCACGACCGTGCGTCCTGCTACAGCGAGCTTAACAACACCCGCGCGGCTGTCGATCAAGTAGCCAGGGAGAAGGTAACATGTCATCCTTAGAGGCATGGTACCGCACGGGGTGACCCTGCATGATGGAACCTTTGTATCCGAGACATTCCACACACTCGACATTACGACATTCGATTCAGCTAGGCCTCGATTGTCCTACATTAAATATTAAAATGTCTCATCTATCCATCCAGGGCTGAGAAAGAGCGCTCTCAATACTTTAGCGAAGTCAATGACCTTCGCGCCGGAGTCGACCACTTGTCCAACGAGAAGGTAGACAGAGATGTTATGTAATGTTTGCAGACTTGCAGACAACGCTTCGCAGCTTATGACAAATAATGAAGATCTAATTGAAAACAAAACACATCGAAACACTTAACAAATCCCATAAAAAATTTAAACCTTAATAACAACAAACATTGATTAATACACCATTTATGCAATAAGACGAAAGCTAAAACTGCTTTGAAATTGAGTGAACTAATGAAGATTTAACTTTGAAAATAATCATTAAATATTATGCATGAAATCAGTAACCAACATTGAATTATAAATCAATAATTTGAACTTAACCCTAATAAATAGGTAATACTTTCCAACAAAAGTAGGTTAGTCAATACCTAACTCTATGTAAAACACACTAAGTACACGACTAACAATTTTTTTGTTTTAAACTCTACTGTAATCTATACCGACTTACCTACCAACTGGTTCAACGAACATTACTAGAACTTCTAAACTTAACATAAGAAAATGCTAATATTGTAAAGAATTATGAATAATACCCAGGTCATGTTTCAATAAATACATATTAAAACAAAAGCATCCGCTAAATGATAATTTTACCACAGGCTGCTCAAGAGAAGATCGTCAAGCAACTGCAGCACCAGCTCAACGAGGTGCAGTCCAAGGCTGATGAAGCCAACCGCACCCTCAACGACCTGGATGCCGCCAAGAAGAAGCTGTCCATCGAGAACTCCGACCTGCTCCGCCAGCTGGAGGAGGCCGAGTCCCAGGTGTCTCAGCTCTCCAAGATCAAGGTGTCTCTCACCACCCAGCTCGAAGACACCAAGAGGCTCGCCGACGAGGAAGCAAGGGTATGTATATTACCAAAGAATAATAAAATGTTCTACCGCTAAATATTATTCAATTTTCACATATGTTTTTTTGTCAATAGGAACGCGCTACCCTTCTTGGCAAGTTCCGCAACTTGGAACACGACCTCGACAACATCCGCGAACAAGTGGAGGAGGAGGCCGAAGGCAAGGCTGACCTGCAACGCCAGCTCTCAAAGGCCAACGCCGAGTCTCAGCTGTGGCGCTCCAAGTACGAGTCCGAGGGCGTCGCCCGCTCCGAGGAACTCGAGGAGGCCAAGCGCAAGCTCCAAGCCCGCCTCGCCGAAGCCGAGGAGACCATCGAGTCCCTCAACCAGAAGGTCGTTGCCCTCGAGAAGACCAAGCAGCGTCTCGCCACCGAGGTCGAGGACCTGCAGCTCGAGGTCGACCGTGCCACCGCCATCGCCAACGCTGCCGAGAAGAAGCAGAAAGCCTTCGACAAGATCATCGGAGAATGGAAGCTCAAGGTCGACGACCTTGCCGCCGAACTCGACGCCAGCCAAAAGGAATGCCGCAACTACTCCACCGAACTGTTCCGTCTCAAGGGAGCCTACGAAGAAGGCCAGGAACAACTCGAGGCCGTGCGCCGCGAGAACAAGAACCTCGCCGACGAGGTCAAGGATCTGCTGGACCAGATCGGAGAAGGTGGCCGCAACATCCACGAGATCGAGAAGGCCAGGAAACGTCTAGAGGCCGAGAAGGACGAGCTTCAGGCCGCCCTCGAGGAGGCCGAGGCTGCCCTCGAACAGGAAGAGAACAAGGTCCTGCGCGCACAGCTCGAGCTGTCACAGGTCAGGCAAGAGATCGACAGGCGCATCCAGGAGAAGGAAGAAGAATTCGAAAACACCCGCAAGAACCACCAGCGTGCCCTCGACTCCATGCAGGCTTCCCTCGAAGCCGAGGCTAAGGGCAAGGCTGAGGCTCTGCGTATGAAGAAGAAGCTCGAGGCTGACATCAACGAGCTCGAAATCGCCCTCGACCACGCCAACAAGGCCAACGCCGAAGCACAGAAGAACATCAAACGCTACCAGGCCCAGATCAAGGACCTTCAGACCGCCCTCGAAGAGGAACAGCGCGCCCGCGACGATGCCCGCGAACAGCTCGGCATCTCCGAACGCCGCGCCAACGCCCTTCAGAACGAACTGGAAGAATCCCGCACGCTACTGGAACAGGCCGACCGCGCGCGCCGCCAAGCCGAGCAAGAGTTGGGCGACGCTCACGAGCAGCTCAACGAGCTCTCTGCCCAGAGCGCTTCCCTTTCCGCCGCCAAGAGGAAACTCGAGTCCGAGCTGCAGACCCTGCATTCCGACCTCGACGAGCTCCTCAACGAGGCTAAGAACTCCGAAGAAAAGGCCAAGAAGGCCATGGTTGACGCTGCCCGTCTCGCCGACGAGCTGCGCGCCGAGCAGGACCACGCCCAGACCCAGGAGAAACTCCGCAAGGCCCTCGAGCAACAGATCAAGGAACTGCAGATCAGGTTGGACGAGGCCGAGGCTAACGCGCTCAAGGGAGGCAAGAAAGCCATCCAGAAGCTCGAACAGAGAGTCAGAGAGCTCGAAAACGAGCTTGACGGCGAACAGAGGAGACACGCTGACGCACAGAAGAACCTCCGTAAATCCGAAAGGCGCATCAAGGAGCTCAGCTTCCAGGCCGAGGAGGACCGCAAGAACCACGAACGCATGCAAGACTTGGTCGACAAGCTGCAGCAGAAGATCAAGACCTACAAGAGGCAGATCGAGGAGGCGGAAGAGATCGCCGCACTCAACTTGGCTAAGTTCCGCAAGGCACAGCAAGAACTCGAGGAGGCAGAGGAGCGGGCCGACCTCGCCGAGCAAGCCATCAGCAAGTTCCGCGGAAAGGGACGCGCGGGATCCACAGCGAGAGGAGTCAGTCCGGCGGTGAGTTCATCTCCTTAACCCAAGCTCATGCCCACAACGCAATCAAAGCTAAATCAGGATGCATCCCGAACCAAAATTCTGAAACTGAGCCTATAATTTGGTACTAGACCATTGACTCATAATAATTGGTTCCTATGGTCCTATGAATTTGTTTTGGTTACTTTTGTGTGATAAAGCTTTTCTATATCGTTTAAATTACGCTGTAGACACTAAAGTTAATTTCTTTCGTTCAGGCGTCCGTTAAAGGGCGTCCATAAATCAGCACTGGAGATTTATGTAAGTTTGCAACGATGTGTTGCACGCTCCCCAGTCCCCACAGCACATGGGACTGTGCGATCCTCTAGAAATAGTACCTGGACAATACCCCGTACATATTGTTATCTAGCAAAATATTTTTCCGCGTTTCCGATATTTATGCATCCATTCGGCATGACTAGCATGACATCCTGCACGTGGTGGATACACTAGAGGGTAGACAGTTGAAGTGATACATTGCTTTTATTTCCAGCCCCAGCGCACGCGCCCCGCCCTTAGCGACGGCTTCGGCACCTTCCCACCAAGGTTCGACCTGGCGCCTGAAGATTTCTAAACGTTCCAAACCAAAAACAAACGGACTGTACAGATTTTTCGTTAATGTAACTTTTTATACATAACAGTCGTTAACGTGTTACGAAGCGTGAAACGAGAAACTGTAAAAATTTTTGTAAGCCATAAAAAATATATACACTGTTAGGTATCTAATCTTTTTACGAAAGGATATTTTGTAACTTGTTGATATTTATTATTTATATTATTTATTATTACCGTGGAGTACGTATCGAGTGTAGGTGGATGTGAGAGACGCTCGCGGCGCCGTGCTTGAGCCTCCGAGACACGCCCCGCACCCCCGCACCGCGGCACCTCGCGCTCCTCTCACCATCTACCTTTTGACATCTAATAAAGCGATATCGTTGTCATAAAATACTTTAAAAATGAAGTTTTCTTTTATAAAACCCTGAAAATTATTAGGTAGGCTAAAAATATAAAGGACTATAGGTACTTAAATAGGTACCTATCTAGGTTTCTGATTAAATAACTGGCAAGGGTTTGATGATAATCCACATTTAGATGGACAAAACAAGGATTCGAAGTTTTTAGTCAACTTTTATCAAAATAGACTCTTGTCTCTAATTCCTCACTGATAACAGGCGTCAAAGCTACCGGTCAAACTTGTAGTTTCTATAAGCTTTCGTATCCAGATTGCTTGTATGAGGTCTCATAAAAGAGCTCACTCAGTGGCACATCAAAATCCTTGATACGTCTATCGGAGACGTCTTAGTAGAATCGTAGAATATAGCAGGAATGAGCAGTCTATATTCCAATAACATGCGCATTGCGCGTGCACTCGTATTGCGCCCGTCTGGATCGAACAACGTTTCGGCCTAATATAACACCGATTACAGGCCTATTACCTACTTCAATATACTTAGAAGCCGAGGAACAGGAGCCAGAAAAAATTTATGAAGTTGTAAAAAAATCATAGCCCCGCAGGAAGTAAGGAGGCTCTAACTGAACAAACTGGCTTCATCCCGTAGGGCCTCGGTTTCTGACGACCACGCTCTATTGTAACCTTGCTTAGCGCGTAGGTTGATGAATTTCTAAAATAAACATAGCCCCAGGAAGTGAGGAGGTCCTCACTGAACAGTGTCAACCACGGAGGATTAGTGATAATAACCACACACTTAGACATAGACATAGACATACATTTATTTACTAACATGGCACACAACATACAAAACACTTTTGTAATATCTATTTATTTCAAATCAAACGCACGCACTCGTGAGATTGCGGACACTTTCAGGTACTTCATAGTCCAATCTACAAAAATCTAGGTTTGCAGATGTGAAGGGTTGGAATTTGTCTTGAAACTGCTGCCAAGTGCAGCCCTGGAGCGGGCACAGTTCCGTCTCCTTTTCGTTAATGAAGAACTGGACACGATGGGTTTGGATGCCAGATTCCTTGCAACTGAAATAAACGATGTTAGTTTCGAGGAAAATCGGTAAAGGGCTATTTTGGAACATCCAAATTGTAAAATAAAAAAAAACACATAACCTAGGTGGATAGACAAGACACCAATAAGTAGTTTGGGGTTATTCCCATCGAGCCCACCGGCTGAACCACTGGTGGGGCGGATGGGAAACAAAGGTCTACATTGGTTCACGTAGAGATATTACAAAAAATACTTACACATTTTCATTAGATAATTAGAAATCCAAATTGATAAAAACTCACCTATTCAATACAAAAATCAAGTTTTGCGCATAAACTCCAATTTCACTCATTCTAAACAGCCGACTGGAGTTCCTAGCAGAGGCTTGCAATGGACATGCGTCCTTGAACATGCCCAGTGCACACCACACCGTATTTACAATCGTCAAGTGGGTGAAGTATGACGTCACCTTTCTAGCATGACCTCTGACTGCAGCTTCAAAGACCTCGTATAGGTTTTTCAAAGTTGGTCCTCCGAGTTTCACGTTCACCTGTATCGACAATAACTCTAATTTATCCCTGGTTTTTCCACGTTTTTGCATCGAGCTGGCATACAAGTATCATAAAGGATATTCAGTAAGAATGTGACGACTTAAAAGCAAAATTCAGGCATCTATTTATACCTACTCTTAGTTAACTCACCCAAGAGCCATATCCTTTCCCATGATAGTATTTAAAATCGTCGTAATACTCCAGCACTTCCAGGTCGTGGTTTGAGAAGGCGGCACACCAAGGAGATTGGTAAGTCTTCGTCCAGGAGCGTTCGTATCGACAGATTTCATAAATCGTGTAGATTTCAGTTGCAATCAGTTTGGTGATGAGTCCAAGACGCTGCTGGACGGTATTAACGACCTAAAAATTCGAAACTTAAGCAGTTTTTTACAGTTTACTCATCATATTTTAGTGTGACTGTGTAGACAATGCCACATATGTATGTATGTGCTGTTTATTCTCAACGTCAAGGCGAGAATCTCCAAGACTTATATATACTTACATCAATAACATCTGCAGATTGAAAGAATTCGTTTATCTTGTCCTTATACTTCTGACTGTTTAGCAGTTGGCTATGTCTTTTGCATGTTGCATCACCCTGGAAGACGTCAGTATTGAATTAAGAAAACTTTATTATTGGATCATTTTGTGTCCACAAACTACAACTGTCTCAAATAATTTATTTACACCTGCATAAAATTTCACTAAGTATTAGCTTTATGTTAAAACCAATGACTTGAAATAGCTTTTGAGGTTTTTGGATCGATGACTCTATAGGCTCATCAAGTTACTAGTAAACTTTAGGGTCAAGCTCTAAATGTGTTACTTCCTACAGTTTTTAATTATTTATAGGTAGGTGTACTCTGTTTTTCTGGAATTTTATACGACACTACCTTTGGAATACTTACCGCAACTATATCATCTCTTATCGTTATTTCATCAACAGCTAGAGTCAAGTTCGTTCCACTAGTCAAACCATCTATAAAAGCTCTAGCACTGCTGGTGGTGGTCGTGTCTTCTTTGAAAGATCTGAAGTAGTAGTTGTCTTCATCACCTTGGAGGAGGTTAGGATATTTATCCCGGATTCTCTTGGCTATGCCAAATAATTCTTCATACCCTGCGGTTGTTAGAAGCGACTGGGAGACTTCTAGAGACGCATTCCAAGTCCATTTACTGAAGTTTTCAATATCCTATTAAAGATTTGGGAAAAATAATTAGTTGGATGCTTGTTTAGCCTCACGCACTTAAATACTTACGAGTATAATCACCAGACACCGGTGGATGGAGAAAGCGTAGAATCATTCTGTCTGGAAATCCAGGTCGAGCAGTGGACATCTCCAAGCTCATTATCATGATGATGAAGCTAAAAGTCTGAAGCAACAGCTTCATTGTTATTCAAAGTGAATTAGCTATTCTACCATCTTTGTCTACCTGTGCACACAAATGACCCCTACCGGCCTCATGGCTGGCTACGATCTCATCTTTCAATTTAATTATTTTTAAAATTTTGTTCAATAGTCGCATATGGGGACTTCTGTTGCCGTGCCGGTTCAAGGTCCAAATGCTGATCGCTTCACAATCTGCAAAGAGTTGGTTTTCTTTTATTATGCACTTATCAGCATTTATATCATTGTCTTTCATGAACTTACTTGGCGGTACCTCGTAGTCTCTAATATCTCCTCTCACGGCGTCGTACGGCGTTTTGCTGGAATACAATTGGTACGGACAATGTGCATTCCAGTAGCATGCGCGTGCGCACGTGGTTATACAAACCAGCACCAACAACTGCAGTGTTGATGACATCGCGTCTGACTATCCGAACTACCAGGCGTACTAGAGACCCTCGGCGAGCCAATTGACTGCTCTAAGATGGAACGGTTGAAAATGATAGTCAGGTTCTTGTTGACAAATATGCGCTGACGTTTTGAAAATATTTATAAGCTACTGCCCGCGGCCGCGCTCGACGGCAGATCGGTGATCACTGTCGCATCTGAATATAATTTGAATCTCAAGGTCTTTTTCACTGTCTTATGACGATTAATACAAGCATTAATTATAAAAATAACCTAGTTATGTACTTTATGCAAAACAAAGCCAGTTTGCCAACACTGGATAGGAAGGCCTACGGCACAGCACGATGACAAATAAAACAAATAGCTACAAATGTGTATACTTATATTTAAGTATTTTTAACATCACAAAATCAAATTATTTTCTACATAAGATCACATTCACACATTATTCTATTCATCAGCTCCACATTTTTAGCAAAGCCACTGGGGCGGCCACCAGGGCCATAGCCCCTCTAGTAGCAAGAGATCCATTCTCCTCAGGTTCCGGATCCGGAACCCTGTAGTCCATGCTGCAGAAGTCCAGGTCAGCTGCCGAGAACCGTTGGAATCTGTCTCGGAACTCCTGCCAGGAGCAGCCTTCGAGCGGGCACAGTTCGGTCTCCTTCTCATTGATGAAGAACTGAACGCGGTGGGTCTGGTTTCCATCTGGATCTTGGCACCTGGTAAAAGGAAGGAGTAGTAGGTACCAAAATAAGTTTTTTTTTTTTTGAGTTGAGATGGCGAAGATTTTCTCACCTGTTCAAAACAGCTATGAGGTTGACCGCAAGACTGCCAATCGAGCTGGTTCTCCAGACGCGACTGGGGTTTCTGAACGAAGCCTGCAGCTGATTTGGGTCCTTGAAGATGCCCATCGCACACCAAACCATCTCCAGCATCGTATCGTGTGTAAAGTAAGAGGTGATCTTCCTACCCTGGTCCTGGGTTGCAGCTTCGAAGTTATCGTATAAGTCCTTCAAAGGTGGACCTCCTAGATTTACGTTGACCTACATCAGAAAAGTAATTTGATGAATCAGAGAAAGGATTACAGTAAATTAATTTAAAGAAATTGAGAAAAAGCAGAAGAAGTGTAAATTGTAAAGACCCTTTAGGAATCAGTGGCCCAGAGAACCTATTTCCTGATTAACAAAGTGGATGAGGATCCCTCTATTTACTTACCCAAGAGCCATACCCGTTCCTATAGTAATGCCTGAGGTCGTCTCTATACTCCAGCACCACTAGATCGGAGCTGGTGAACGCGGCGCACCACGGTGACTGGTAGATGGCAGTCCACGACCGATCGAACCGACAAATCTCATAAAGCGCGTAGATGTTGCCCGGAGTCAGTTGGGTCGTGATGCCTAGGCGTGCCTGGACGTTATTTTGGACCTGGAAATAAAAATGAAAAACCTCAAAGAGGGGAAGTTGGTGGGTGGTGAAGGCTCCAAGCCGTCACTATTTGGATGGGTGACCGTTAGTGGCATTTACATCTGAGCGCTTCCGTGCTTCGGAGGGCACGTTAAACTGTCGGTCCCGGCTCTAGCAGTCGTTAAGTCCCGACGGAGGCCTTAAGGCGACCTAAAAACTCCGTCACCAGAGTTGGCCACACTCATACGAGCTTTTATTTTTATCGTGGGCATCCTTATATCATGGTAGATAGCGGCACGGTTTAATAGCGCTGACTTTAATTGCGCAGAATTTTTTGATCTGTTTGACTGCGCCAAGAACTTCTTCACAATCCCCTCCACTTTGGACCCTGACGGGACTGTATTTAAGTATGTGAACAATGACTGAGAGCTGTACTTACACTAATAAATTCTGCAGTTTTGTAGTACTCATCCATTTGATCATTCAGCAATTGGCTCGTCTTGACTTCCTGCTGATATCTGTCACAGTTCTGATACGGCTAGAAGGTAAGTTTTATTCATAAGTACATTTACATAAAATGTTACGAATAACATTGCTGGTTGTCAACTGCAAAAAACTATGAGCGAAGATTATTTAGTCCCTCTTGTGCACGCGGCTACTTGTTAGGTAAGTGAGAGAGAAAGAGAGAAATATTCGTCCGCGCGCAATAAAACTCAAAAGACGCTACGAATTTATATCGTTTTAAATCCATCGTAAAGAGCGGCTCAAGTCTTCTCGATTTAACATTTTTACTATAGAACTTTAGTGGTTATGAACATAAGTTTGACTCGTATAGGCGACCAAGAAATTGGTTTACCACTTTTGATGACATCTCCCAGTAACATAATTATTCGCAAAGGAAAAAATAAACAGGAATGACAGATTCTGACGTAGCAGTTATTAATCTGTCAAGCGAAAATAGCCCTTGATGTTTTGTACGTGCAAATGATATTCAGCCTTAGAGTGGTAAACCAATTTCTTGGTCGCCTATACATAAGCCAAGTCAAAGTATCTGGAAAACAGCCACGAAAACCTAGGGGTCTACTAAATAAAATCCAGTTTTCTTGGTCTAAAAATGGCTCTACCCTAAAAACAAATTACCTACCCGTATAACATCATCCCGTTCTCTAACACTGCCAATTGGCAACGTCAAGTTTGTTCCTTCAGAAAGTCCGTGAGCGAATGCAATAGCACTGGTGATTGTCCTCTGCTCATTGGTAGGCCTGAAGTAGTAGTCCTCCTCAGACCCTTGCAGGAGATGCGGATACCTCTCGCGGATCCTCGTGGCTATGTCGTACAGTTCCTCGTAGCCTGCAGCGGTGAGGAAGGATTGGGAGACATCTAAGGTGCTGTTCCACGCCCACTTCCTGAAGTTATCGACATCCTGGTAAATAAAATCGTCATATTTTATTTGTCATTATATACACGGAAGATTATATACCTATTGGTTTTAAATACCATCTTTGAGTAACGCTATCGGTGAAATAAAAATACATAGTAAAAATATTACGTATTGTGAAGGTTTTTACAAAGGTTCATTTATACAAGATGATTCAAAACCACTCTAAAAACCCCAGTGGTAAATGATTTGATACCTGTGTACACAGCTGCCCTCTACCAGCTACATGGCTGGCCACGACCTCGTCCTTCAACGAAGCGATGTACTTTATATCTTCCGTTACGCTGTTCCCTGGGTTTCTGTTGCCATGACGGTTCAAAGTCCAAATGCTGACTGCTTCGCAATCTAAAAATAAAGGTAGATAATTCAGCTAAACTTAAAGCCTGTGTTATGTCTACTATCATTCCAAAGAGATCTAGAAGGGATGTCACGTGCCTGAGGGCCTAGTACGAGTTTTGGTGTGTAAATCTGGTGCAAAACGTCTGACGCCCGGCACACCAGTGGGCGCTGATTTGTATGGAGACACTGAGCGGATTCATTGAGAAGCTTGGTCTACAACAAGCCCACCCGTACTTGCATGTCGAGCTTCTCAAACAATCCGCTCAGTGTCTTCACACAAATAAGCGCCCACTAGTGTGCTGGGCGTCAGACGTTTCACACCCACACTATACACTGAAAACTCGTACAGGCCCTTTGTTGACCGTTTTTCAGCCGAATGTTGGGATACTTAGATAAAAACCATTAGCTAAGTAATGTAGACTTCCGGGAGGATATTGCAACTTTGGAGAAAATGCAACTCTACCTACTTCAAACAACTCCCCGTTGCCCTAGCGACATCTATGAAACGATAGAAGGATCATTTCTTTACCGTTTCATAGATGTCGCTTAGATGTTAGGGCTGGCAACGGAGAATTATTTAAAGTTGTTGCAATATCCTCCCGGCACGAGGAGTGGCGTGGTTTTGAAATAGGGCATGAAATCTAATAGGTTTATAATTTGACTAGCAGTCGCCCGCGGCGTTGCTCGCGTTCTAGACCTTTTAGAGTGTGACTTTTCAAATTTCCTTTCTCAGTGCACCACTACATTATATAAGGATACTACCCTCCAAATTTCATACCTTTAGGACTTAAAGTTTAGGCTGTGCGTTGATTGTCAGTCAGCTTCAAAAGAGTTTTATGTTATTGATAATAATAATAAATAAATATTCACGGACACTTAACACAGCGCCTTCTAGGCCCAAACTAAGCAAAGCTTATACGATGGAAACTAGATGGCTGATAGAATACATACATACATTTTTTTTTCTTTCTAAATACATACTTATAATACATAGAAACACCCAGACACAGAACAAACATCTATGTTTACAACACACAAATATTTGTTCTCGGTGGGGATCGAACCCACGACCCACAGCACGAAAGGCAGAGCTACTACCGACTGAGCCATGACGCCTGTCGTATTTAAGAAGATATTGCATTATACTATAATTGAAAAAAACTTACTCTGTGGTATAGCAAAGTCTCGGATATCCCCTCTGACTGCATCATAAGGTGTCTTCGTGGAGTGCAAGTTATAAACGCACTGGCTGTTCCAGTAGCAAGATTGTACATAGGCCACCACACAGAATACCAGCAGTACAGACTTCATGTCGGTATTTCTTTGACTGAAGGCACTGTCGACACTACCTCTACCTATTTATCCCCACTTGATAGTAGGTAAAGTGATGTTCATAGTGGATTGAAGACTCATGTTAATCAAAACAAGGTTTTATCGTGTCTGTTGGTTATGCATGACTTATTACAAAACACATGTAAAAAGAATTGATTAAGATAAACAGCCGGTTATGTAAAGTCACTGTTAATATACATACCTACCTAGGTAACACATTGCTTCACGACATCTTGACACGCACGACACGCAAAACAACAGCTCTGGCAAATCCGGTTCTGAGATACTGTGTGAGGATTTTTTGTTTGATGTAAAAAAGCATCGTTGATTCCAAAAATTCAAAGTAAATATGAACTAAAAAAGCATTGTAATGCGCCCTTACTTTCAGATCACAGGAAATCTAATTTTGATAGATAGATATGCGTATCGATCGCAATCTACTTAGGTACTAAGATAAGAGGTATCTTAGTTGTCTGGCCGCTGTGTGTCTGTGACGTGATATCCACGCCTCCAGCTCATGGACTTCTATTGGTTGATGTTAAAAAGTATAGGTCTTTAGTTTTTTGATTACTTATAAAACCCTAGTTCATTTATTGATCGAGTGTGCGAAGCGAACGAAGATCTTAGTGACAACTTGGGCAAAAATGCTTTGAGGTTTGTATGTTTGTTCGACGAGATCTTTTGAACCGCTTATCCAATCTTCACAGAATTTGGTAGGTATACGGATAGTACTCTTAAGTTTTACTAGTTTAAAAAAAAAATTAAATCGGTCAAGGGGTTGGAAAGTTATGAGGTTCCAAAGGGAGTAAAAAAAAATATCAAGTGGGGTGTCATATGATATTTTTGTACGACATTTTTTTTATTCCGTTTGGACCCTCGTTTCTTTACAACCTCTTGACCGACCACGAGATCTCAGTTCGGGGCGAACTACTAGTTTATTTGTACGGCGTTGGAACGTTCAATTAAGTTACAGTGCAAGGCCCGACTACAAGCACTGCTTGTTCTAAGCCTGTTGAATCGGCGATTGATAAAAGAAAGAAGGGCTTATTCCCATCGAGCCCGAAGCCAAGTGGTTTTTGTCGGCCTACACTGCTGAGATTTTTTTATTCTATAAAATAGCAATAACAACTCAAGTAGACCATTGTGAGAACCACGTTTAGTTCTCACAATCACTATTCAGAGACTAAAACAAACACTTATCCAATTACCATACCATGAACAGAATTACCGACGACGCGACGCCAAGAAATTATAGAAAACCGTGTAAAATGATCCTTGTGATGTCAATAAATAAACTGCCTTTTGGCTTGGCACACAATAGCTTGAAGGGCTTATAGGAATCTCCTATGTCATAGAGAATAATGCCCCTGTGCTACATAATAACACGGTTGTGTGTGTCTACTATGATGACGTCACTAGTTCAGAATACTAGGTATCTGGGCACCTAGGTATTCCTATAAAAATGGGTATAAAGGTCGGTCGCACGCATCGCAAAACATCTCCTCCTGTAGGTAGGAAAATAGATACACATTCATAAAATACTTATTTTTATTCAAGCCTCTATATCATTTTCAGTATGAAAAACCACGAAATTATATTTTACTAGCTGATACCCGCGACTTTACGTTTTTTTTTTTTTTTTATACGCGTGCTAAACTTTGCACCAAAATATATGTCAACCAGTTTACGATGAACCTCGTAGCACATGGCAGCTTTTGGTTTAGAGAGTTCAAGCTGAATGGTATAAGTTTCATTAAAATTGATCCGGTAGTTCCGCGAACAATCAAACAGACAAACTCGGTTTTCGGAATCATAATCGTTTATTTAGTGGATCTGATTTAGTTTATCCATATCTTTAATTTTAATTTTTAGCTTTTCTACAGTTTTATAATAGGTAGTATAGATATGACTTTTATTTCTGTAATAAAGACGGCTGAGTAGGTAATAAATCATTCTTTATTGCTATTACAACTACCTATTGATAAGTACTGAAGGTAATTAGTTACGCATAGATTATCAACTACTATCGACATTTTAAAAAAAATACTCTTTTCATTGTCAAGTCAAGAAGACAAAGTAGTATGAAAACTTTGGGAACATCGACGTACGGTGGGCGTACCAAACCAACTTTACCTTGCCTTACCTTGCCGATTTATACGTAGAAAGTGAGAGTGTGTGTTATACCGCGTGCACACTATGCCCATGCCGCTGCCGGCATGAATGCCGCGATTAATTCCGGACTTATTGCCACAGCAACATCGCCTTTATTCTTTACCGCGTTCACACAATGCCCATGCCGCTGCCGGCATGAATGCCGCGATTAATCCCGGACTTATTGCCACAGCAACATCACCAAGTTCATGCCCTAGCTCCCTAGTGAGAATAGAGGCGATGTTGCTGTGGCAATAAGTCCGCGGCATGAATGCCGGCAGCGGCAATGGCATAGTGTGAACGCGGTATATGCCCATGCCGCTGCTGGCATTAATGCCACGATTGATTCCGAACTTATTGCCACAGCAACATCACCAAGTTGCTGTGGCAATAAGTCCGCGGCATTCATGCCGGCAGCGGCAGGGACATAGTGTGCACGCGGTATTTAGTTTAGAGTCGCATTGAGAGCGCGGTAGCCGCTTTTATGAAACAGCTAAAGTTTGTAGCTAAACAAACCAAAGCCCATACTAAAAGTTTTAATTGCAAGAAACATGGAAACCACTTATTTAAAACCCAAACAGCCTCACTGACAATTACAATAAAACAATTATATTTGCCGTTTCGTTCAAAAACGTGTAATTATCGAATTGATAAAAGGGATGAACAACATTTGACCTATTCTTTAGCCTCCATTGATTGGATTAGTTTTTCAGAAAATGTTTTTAGTGGTATTAGTTATATTTTACGTATTGAGAAGTATGAAAAGTTAAGTTCAACAAGAAGTCAAACATTGTTAAAAATAGGGAATAGCTGTCACATCCTACTTAACCTACTAATATTATAAATGTGATATTCTTGGAGGTATAAGAAGTAACATAGGATACTTTTTATCCCGGAAAATTAACGGGATCCAATCGGACGCGAACGAAGTCGCGGGCGGAAGCTAGTATAAAAAAATAATGTATTCAAAAATTCAAAAATTTTAAGCTGCCGCGTAATTTACACAGGGGTTCTTTGTTAGACTTGACTTTGAAAGGAACCCTAACATGTGCAGTAGCTAGTATGAAAGAATTTTGAAGCATACCACCTCTTTGACACATTTCAATGAAAATCTCTACCCTTGAGTCACGACGCTAGAGCCCGAGTTTTTTTAAACATAAGTACCTAAGTACAGACAAAAATCATATGTACCCTCCTTTTTGCTTCGCCGTAGTCCAGTAAAAAACAGTTGCCGCCTTCTGAAATCTGTAATAAAACGTTCTATGCTCACTCATGTTTACCTCTATCCACTTTGTCCCGGGCAGTCGTACGTAGTCGTATCACAAAACAATTAATACTGGGACAAAGACTAGTCTGAAATGGGTTTTTTGATAAAAAACGCAAACACTTCTGCAAGCTTGTCTTTGACGGCTTTAAAGCTTGTCGGGTTTTGGTCTCCGGACGGTTTGCGAGGAGATAGTAAACTATTGTACAACTGGGGGTCAATCGCGCTAAATTGACACGGCCGACCAACAGACGCTGCACAGGGCACGTCACAGGTACATCCCAGCTACGCACCTATCCATAATTTCCAGTTATCGGTATTGCGACAGCCCATAACAGCTGGCGGTCGCTGGCCGGTTGCCGTGGTCCAGCGGTCGTTCAGCCGTTAAATATGTAATTCTTTTTTCTTTACAATTTCGCAAAACCGGTCAATCCATTCCATCATTTTGCAGTGTCCAACCCTAGTTTTGACGGCTGACAGTGACAATAGTAAGAAAATGTCGAATGTGTACGTAGAACATAATGCGTATTCTGTGGTAATGTATGTTTCGTCTCGATTTTGTAAACAAACAATTTCATCAAACTCTTTTTCTATTTCTACATAACTTTAGGAGGTGGTTTGTAAAACTTGATGATTTCCTATTAGAACCAGAAAAGAAAAAGCCTGTGTAACGTTATTACCTACATATTTTAACAATATAAATTGTTTTGTGAAATGCTACCCATCTAACAAATTGTTTTTCTCTACAGGAATGTAACTACCACTAAATACTCTTGTGTCAGTGCAAATTTGGTGGTATAGGTTATCTACCGTACATGCTAAATAGAAATAGGTAGCAAGAAATAGCACCCAACATCCTAACCTAACTGATGGAAATAAATACACAAAAACAATGTTGGAAGGTGTACCTCTCCCTATCTCCAGCTGAGACAGGACAAACTTGACTATGACGATGTAAGTATACAAAGCATCTACCTATATTTCTTAGTAGTTAGGCACTAGAACATTTCAATGTTTTTTGCAAATCGTTCGGGTGTAAAAACAGTTTTTAATTTTTCTATTTTCTACAGACAAATCAATCCCTTTTTATATTAGTAATAATATAGAGTTATTATGAATGAAATATAGCTAGGTACAACAAGATCATATTCAAGAAAACTTACCTATATTATTTTGTTTCAGTACCACCATCGGCTAAGAGTTTTCAAACAAGTGATGTGACTAGTACTTACACAAACTTTGCTAGTTTTTTCATATTTTTGTTAACCGTCTAGTAAAGTAAGCTTAGATATAGGTTTTATAACTGAATTAAACAACATTGATTATTATTTAATATTTTATTTCAAGAGTTTTAGTCTTACTACCCCGGTCACAAACATTGAATAGATACATTGTATGTATTGCTAGTATTATATTAGCTCACAGTGGTAGCTTGCCTTGCAAAATGGATGGGCATCACTTTATACTCTGTAGTAAGTGTAATTCACAACCTCAAGCATGTTAGGTTACGTGTCTAAGATGGGTGTCTTCAATCTGCATCCAAAGAAGCTGAAATAAATAAAATTCATTTATCATAAACTTACATAACAAAATTATAGTAGGATATACTGGTAATATAATAATATATGGAATATGTAGCCCTTCAGAAATATCATACCATGAGGTATGGGTATAGTTAGTTTGAACTCGGTTTGATCGGTGAATAGCTTAATACAATTTTTAAACGGAGTAAGTTGTAAAGATAGGTAACTGTCTAATTTGGTTGATTAGTAGTAAGGAAGTATTTAATATTATTAATTCTGTAAGTACCTGGATGTCTATAACTTCCTCAAGGTTTTCTTCTGTTCACTCTTCTATGAGTTGATTCATTTCATCATGAGCTCACCCAAAAGGATTGGCACTGCTTTATTCCTATAGGATGTAGGTCTGTATACTTCTGCATCTCAAGCTTGTTATTGCCCGTCGACATGAATGTCTTATTTATACATTACAAGACCTGAAATAAAGAAAAGTTTAATCAGCAGGAAATACTTATACAACATTGAGCTTATCACCTATTTACCCATAGTTTATTGTAGAACGATAGATGGATAATTCTATATCTTATAAAATAGTTTTTAGATGAAGGTGGGTAAGTATCTATAGGATTCCCTCTCATCATGCTGTAATGGGAAAGTCAATAGTGGCCGTTTTGAACATGGCCATTGCCACTGTGACTAAAAATATTGTCTAGGCAAGTAAACTCAAGGTTACCTAGGTAGATGTAAAATCTCAGAAATTATAGTTATTTATGTACCTAGATACTTTAGACTTATCTACTGTCTACTTGTGGAGTATGGAGTGGAACCAAACGGTAAATCGTCTAGCCTAGAGTGAGAGTTTTGCTGACTTCACAGATGAGAATTTTCATAGGTTAAACACAACATTCTTACCTTTGCAGCCTTGTTTGAAGTATCAACATGTGATGTGGTACGATTCGCAAGTGAGGAGTAAACTTTGTAAACATTTGATGAGGCAAGTAGTCCTAAATGGTCCAATACAGTGTAGGTATCTTCTCGACAAATTGCTGATCACTCCGCACTTTAGATAGATATGTATCTTGCATTCTTGGCTTGGACAACACATCCAATTCATTTGCCCTCGCTAGTAAATCCATGCAAGTGCATTTTTAAATTATTTCCAAGGCATTTCAGTCACAAATAATTCTAAAACACTGCTAACGTAGCAGCGACGGCTCTCAAAAAGCACCGCCCGGTGTACTTTTTCCAAGCACGCTAGTCAAACGATAATCCGCCATCTTAAGCGTAGAAACAACGAGCGTCTAACCGATCAATTGCGGTCAGAAAATTAGGGAAATACAATATCCTGTGAAAATCGGCCGTAGCGTAAGAGCAACCGAAGCCGCTGGCGGTTACAACTTAGCGCGATTGACCCCCTGGTACACTGTGCTGTCGTTTATGTTTCTTTTGGGTTTGTGCATAGTTTTATTATGACTCTACAAATAAAAGACACTAGTCGGTGTCGAATCCATATTTTATTCGGATGTCGTCGCTTTTTTTCAAAACGGTGTCGTGTGGACAATTTTTATTATGTAAAATACAAAAAAAAGCCGAAAACACAAAAAAAACATTTTTTGGTCGGAATACTCGTTTCGATCAAAATTATGTTTATGCTGAACCTTATGCAATGTTATTGCACACAACATGATGTTTGTGGTTCATATTCAATTTCAGAAATGTTGAAATGTGCGAGCGAGAATGTTTGACGGTGGTCAGAGCCCAGAGTCTGTGCATTTGTTTTGACTTTCGACTCGAGGATAGCACACGCAAACGCATTCGCAAAGCGAGACATTTTGTTGGGAATTGCACAATTCCCAAATCTCCCGGTAGAGGCGCTTATCCGGTTTTCATACAAAATTTCTCGCTTTGCGAATGCGTTTGCGTGTGCTATAATCGAGTCGAAAGTCAAAACAAATGCACAGACTCGGGGCTCAGTCGATATTAAAATCTACACAGTCTAGATGAGATCAACCAGTCAGAACCTCACTCATAAACTACTCTGTCACAGGAATCTACCTCCTGATCCAAGTGGTCGACTTGTTCCTCATCTGGGGAGATCTGCCTCTCATGACTGGCTCAGCATTTCTGCTCTTCACGAACCTGGCTCAGGCAGCCAAGATCTTTAACCTCCTAAGTCGGAAGCAGGTCATCCAGAGGATCATTGCTGATGCTGATCGTGTGCTCTCTGGAGTGGAGAGTGAGGAAGCTAAGGAGATTGTTAAAAGGTGATGTCCATGATGGTGGAAATATGTAATTTCCTGTCACCGATGGACACCGTTTGCGAAACTTAATAATGAAGCTGACAACGTTCAATCTATAGTACATTTTAACAGGTGTAACCGGGAGACCAGCTCGCAGTTGATACTATACTTCGCCCTGACCGTGACTACGATCATGGGCTGGGCTACCAGCGCTGAAAAGAACCAACTGCCTCTGCGAGCTTGGTAATACTGCTAACCATGCCAAAAACATAGTACAATACGGAGCTCTATACCCACCTCTCAGTCACAATCTCTTCTTCTATCTATCTATACCTACCTACTATTATAAAACTATAAAAAAACAAAAAACTAAAATTAAAGATATGGATAAACGAAATATGCAGATCCACTAAATAAACGATTCTGATTCTGAAAAACGAGTTTGTCTATGTTTGTTTGTTCGCGGATCACGCCTTAACTACTGGCCCAATTTCAACGAAACTTATACCATTCAGAAGACCTTTTTTCGGATTGAAACATAGGCTATATTTTATTGAAATCAAAGACGTCTATTCTAAAATACAGCTTGAACTCTCTGAACCAGCCTATACATACTTGTAGTATTGCTGGACATTGTTAAAAACCCACAGAAATATGAAACTGCGGAACAGAGGCAGGAGCGGTTACTCACAAGACGTAAAGATCTTGTAGCACCTTTATGCCCTCTGTTAAACGTTGCTAAGCATGGCTCCAGGTATCAAGCGGTTAAACTTTTCAACTCACTGCCTACGGAATTGAAAACTGTGGAGAGTCCCCTTCAATTTAGAAATAAAATTAAGAATTTGTTGCTCCAAGGAGTCTTTTACTCCACAGAGGATTTTTTGACAAACACTTTTCATTAATGTATTATTCATAAATATCATAATCTTATTTTAATTCTATTTATTAATTTGACTTTATTTTATCTAATTTTCATTTATTACAATTGTTATTATTATATCAAATCAACTTTAACTTTATTGCATGAACTTTACCTTTTATCTTATGTACCTACTTAATTTCAAATACGATTGTGAATAATTGTGATTGAATAAATAAATGAAATGAAATGAAAACCAAAAGCTGCCATTTGCTACGAAGTTCATCGTATGCTGGTTGGTTTTGGTGGAAAGTTTCGCATGTGTACGAAGTCGCGGGTATCAGCTAGTTCTCTATATTTGCATCAGTTGAGTGTATAAAAAGAATCAAAGTGCTTTCCAGGTACCCATACGACACCTCAAAGTCACCAGCCTTCGAGCTGACGTACATCCATCAAGTAACAGCTCTCTTCTTAGCAGCACACCTCAACGTGGCCAAAGACACGCTGGTGACCACCCTCATAGCTCAGTGCAGGTGTCGCCTGCAACTGCTAAGCCTGTCGCTTAACACCTTGTGTCAGGACCTGCAAGTGTCAAAGAACACGGTACTAATAAACCCAAATCCAAAACCCATGCATGATAGATTCTTACCACAGCTGGCTGCCCAGTATGGTCTTCTACGTGATTAATATTACACCAAAATAAACCCACACCTTCTCTTTAAAGGCCTAATCGAGGTGCCACAGAAGGCTAGCAAGCAAGCAAGCAAGCAAGCTCGTATGAGTTAGTGGCCACTCTGGCGACGGAGTTTTTAGGCTTAAGGCTTTCTCACTCTGTAATTTATGTATCTCAGTATTGGTGTATTTCTAGCATATGCTGACTTCCGAGCAAGAGAACATCATCTGGATGCGTCTGCGAGCCTGTGTGGTGGAACACCAGATGGCGCTTCAGGCGGTAGTAGATCTGCAGGACAGCTTTTCCGAGCCGACCTTCGCGCAGTTCACAGTGTCGCTCATCATCATCTGCGTCACTGCATTTCAATTAGTTTCGGTATAAGTATAACAGTTTGTAGCCCTGCGTTAGACTGAGACTATATTTCTTAGCCTAGTCGCAAACCTGGTGGAATCACACGCAATTCCGTACCGTCATAGTCAAAAGAAATGTTTAAACTAATACTAAGCTCGGGTCAACACGCAAAGTTACACCAGGTTCTTTTTCAAGTTGCTGCCTTGTTTAATTTCGTTTTTTTTTCAGCAAACTGGAAACATAGTGCGCTTGATATCGATGGGCACGTATCTAATGACCATGAGCTTCCAAGTATTCGTTTACTGCTATCAAGGCACCCAGCTGTCGGAAGAGGTACAGAAACGCTTTGAAATACACATTTATAGTTGGAGCTACTGAATAACTTACTTGCTAAAATCGTGATAAAAACCTTTTAGTGAATTTCTGTGATTATACTTATAGCATTAAATTACTAGCAAAGCTACAATAGGAAACTTCTAAAATTGAGTAGCAGGAGCAATGTGTCAGTATTGGTCCTGAAGCTTTTCTTTTAGCTTACGCTTTATCTGTCACAGGAATTGAGACTTTATTCACAGAGAAAACTACAACTAATACAGTATTTACAATATTCACAATATTTACAAAGTATACATGAAACAGTTGAGCTGTCTACAAATCGTTGCAAATGATTTATAGATAGCTCAATTGGTCCAAATCAGTACCAATCAGAAGCGTGCCCTTGGGCAAGCAATGCATTGCATTCCAGCCAGTGTCTTGACACTGACTGCATTGCCGCGTTGAATAGCAATGCTGATACGCTGGCCCAGATAATCTGTCACATGTTGTTCTAGAGTTCAGAAGTAGCAGGGGCAGTATACCAGTGCCCGTGGTACTCCTGCTCGGTGGGGCTTCGGCGGTCTCTGCTCGTGGTGATGGTGCGCACGCGTCGCATCGCCAAAATCACTGCCGGAGGCTTCACTACACTCAGCCTCGCTACTTTTATGGCTGTGAGTAAATACGTTGAATCGTAATATGTATAACCTGATAGCTCTCTTCTATGTGACATGAAGTTTGATGCTTCTGCCGATAGTAAAACCGAAAAATGTGTAAGGTTCTTAAATTATGATGGAATATAGACCTCACGTCTTGGTAAAGGAATAATCTATCAACATATAGGTTTACTGATTATGTTTCATGTTGTACTTGAAAAAAGCACGTTTTCAACTGTAAAATCTATGAAATTTTATATTTTATGTGAAACCCGAGCGAATGATAATAATTCTGCTTTTACACGATGAAAAAAGCCTCTAGCCGTTACCCTTTACACGTACTTCTAGGTACAAAGGATTTAATTAGAGCCTAGCCAGATTACGAAGCCATAAGAGCATGAATCTAATCTCACATGTAGGTACCTCTACGTACGTTCATAGTACAGTGAATATTTATCTCGTTTCAGATTATCAAAGCATCGTATTCCCTATTTACACTACTGAAACAAGTTGAAGAAAAAAAATAGAGAATTTCAATATCAAAGTGATGCAATCAAAAAAACATTTTTTTAGTATAATTTTAAGGTGTAATGTAATAGTACATTATGGTACTAGTGTGGTACATTGGTGATTACCGCCGAGGTGCCATTGAGACCCGAGCCGTAGGCGAGGGTCTTAAGAGAGCCGAGGACGGTAATCACCAATACACACGTGTATCATACGACGTTTTTCAACACACTTGTGAATAAAATAACTATAATTTCAACAGTGAAAACGAGTTTTGAAAAATGTTTCGCTATGGCGGGAAAAATTTCCTATGCGCGCGCATTGCGATCGGCCACAGACTAAAGAATGGGATGAGGTTTTTTTTTTATTTTCCGCACATAGGGTTTGCGTATATTCTGCCACGTACAAAATGGGGAATTTAAAGTTTTCTTTTATTACAGAGAAAACAAAAGTTATATTTGAGTGAAAGTTTTATTTATTAAACACGTACGAGTTAAAATTATCTATTTAAATAAGAAGTTGCATGAAATGAGCAAGCAATAGGAACATTAATTTATTTGTTCTATTGGACACGATCTTTTTTAGAATAAAAACTTTTTTAAGAACAAAGCAACTCAACCAAAAAAATTCAAAAAAAAAAATCTATAACTCACTAGTGAGTTATAGCAATGAAAAAGTCATAGTTTGATTATGGGTGTCATTATGTGCCTAATTGCAGTGACCATAGAGCCACTTTATGAGCAAGTGTGTTGAAAAGTAGCTTTTACAATTCACAAGTTCTTTAGCCAATAAAAACTGAATCTTTCGAAATGCATTTCATGTAATTGCATCTTAATTTTATTTCCACTGTCTACCCAATATGTATGTTCTAACCTTCTGAGGCTTACCATATTAGAGATCAGCCATGTTACAAATCATTGATCTATAGGTAGGTATACTTATATCGATGTTTCAAATATTTGGACTGAAATGAAACCAATAAGTATCAAAGTACTGAAATTGTCGATCTTCTTTTGTCTCTGTATGTCATCTAACTACGTCACCAGGAAATACCGGGCATTGCATTGTTGTTATTTCGCTTCCCGTGCGTCCACTCCACACCGCTGCGCGCTCAAATGCCGTGCTGTGTTTGGACTTTGGACACACCTGAATTACTGTTTGGTAATCAGAGTTTATTATCTGTTTCAGATTAACAAAGTATGACCATAGATAATAAGCAAGCCATTTTGTACGTTTATCTGATTCAATCACAAATTTTCCCTTATCTTTCTACTTTTTCTTACCTTCTAATTTGTTATTATTGAAATAGCACATACATTTACAATTGAGTAAATATGAAGGATTAATATCCTTACAGTAGGTGTACAGTATCCACATGACTAGCGGCGATATGGCCCGCATGTTTCAACGCTATCTGATGAGGCGTCAGTTCAGTTACAAGGACAACGTTGACCATTCACTTTATTTTTCAAACCAGTAAAACTTAAGAGTATTAACCGTATACCTACCAAATTCTGTGAAGATCGGATAAGCGGTTCAAAAGATCTCGACGAACAAACATACAAAGCATTTTTGCCCAAGTTGTCACGAGATCTCAGTTCGGGGCGAACTACTAGTATATACGGTACTAGCCGTCGCCCGCGGCTTTGCTCGCGTTCTAGACCCTTTAGAGTGCGACTTTTCAAAATTCCTTTCTTAGTGCGCCCCTACACTATATAAGGAACCTACCTACCTACCTTCCAAATTTCATACCTCTAGGACTTATAGTTTAGGCTGTGCGTTGATTCTCTGTCAGCTTCAAAAGAGTTTTATATATATTGATGATGATGATGATGATGATGATGATAAATTGCTTTCTAAGAACTATGGGTAGATATTCTTATACTCAATTCGCAATAAAATAGAAACACCGACTGGCCTACTTACAGTAATAAGGAACATCGTTCGACCATTAGTTTCAGCGTCTTCAGCTGATCAGCTGGATGCTGGAGGCGGGTTGATTGGTCAAATCAGTGGAGATCACAGCGCGAGGCGTGGCGCACTGATGTTTATTTATCTGTTGTGACTTTTAAAGACTAGTGTACATCGTATATGGTGGAAGAGAAAAATATTTTTTGAAATGCACCCAATCTTCATGTCACTCTAACACGTCACCAGAGTTGGCCACTAACTCATATACAAACTTACTATCCCTCCTTTGGGCAAAAGACCCATCTCTCCAGAGTCAAAAACATTGATAGTTTCTAAATAATGATAGATAATTATGCGTAGTAGGTACTAAAGCAAGCTACTCGTTTCGTCAAAATGAAGGCATTTTGTACCAGTTTTTGAACTATTATCTGCGGTAATGCATGCAGTCGACAAAACTGCACTTTGGTTCATCGGCTCCAAAATAATCTTGGGTGCCTGAGAACGGGAGGCGACGATCGGGCCGGCCGAGAAGACGTTGGCGGGACTAAACTCGACGTTCACATGAGAGACTGGTGCAACAACGCCAGCGACCGGGACCAGTGGAAAACTTTGGGGGAGACCTTTGCCCAGCCGTGGGACACAATAGGTTAAATAAAAAAAAAACAACTGATTTGTAAGTAGTACATCAGTGCAGTCCAAACCTAACACCAAAAAAAGCACTATCGGCAATATCGCACTTGTTGCGGTGGGCGTGTCCGCTCCGCCCACTTGCCGAGCCTCCGCTGGCGATGCCGTCACAACCTCGCAGCCTCCGAGAGAGGTACCCGTGCTCCGTAACCTCCTCAGAAGATGTCCTCGTTACTCAAGTTCGACATGCGGGTGTTGTCGCCGGAGCGCTGACGATTACTTAACCAGGTTAGTCGAATTAGCAGACAGTTATTATTTTAAGTTATCAAAAATACGTCTAGTACGAGACCATGAATCTACAGATTTTTATTCACTCGTGAAAATTTATATTTTCCAATCGCTAACAAAAAATAAAAAATCTACGACAATGTGTAATTTTTTGAAAAAATAAAAAAAGAACAAATTGCCCTCGAAAACATTCTCTACCTACACAACAATTTTTTTACGATTGAAATCAAATTAAAAAAGCACGTGACAAAAAGACCCGATGGTAAAATCTAACTTCAAACCTAATTTTTCATACAAAATATAAAATAACTTTTTAAAGAGAGCGATAAAATACTGAGACAGGTACAGTACTCTACCATTCCTTAAATTTCCTTACCTTTTTAAGAAACGACAATTATAACTTACCGTCGCTGTTTCTGATGTTAAGCTTCGAACCCGCATCTTTTGAACGTTTAGCGCACTCACGCATTAGTTCCGTTTCCTCCAGCGAGGATGACAGAAATAATACGACCTCTTATTCTTTCAAGTACTTATATTTTCAAAAATAGAGTCTTAATTCAGTTTGGATGTAGCTCTGGCTGGATACAAAACTTTTTTTGTAAAACACTTTGACAGTGGCTCAAATAAGTTTTGAAAGAAAAAGGTTGAACAAGGTCACGTGTTTTTTAAAGCTACGCCTAAACTGGCGAGAACCTTTTTTTTATTTGTTTTATCTACTAAACTAACTTATTTTAAGTTACCAGCCGACTATCAATTAGTCTTTGTTAAATTTTTCGTTGTACCTACGTGAGCTCTCAGCATATTTTCTTTACCTAACCCATTAAATTATATCCCCAATATTAACATGAAGTTTCATCAGGAACTCAATAACCCCTCTGCAAGTGAGAAGTAGACGGATGGCGACCGCATGTTATCAAACTCAAAACTCACAAACTTTGATACACTCTGTAACAATATTATCCGTATCTTTGGGCGATCGACACGTGTTTGTCTATGCTAAGGTATTTGGTTCTTTAGAAGTAGCAACAGTATAGAAATTGCACAACCTACATAGTGTAACGTACAATGGTTACCGGGCTCTAGTATTTCAACACCGAGTAATCGCTCTGTGGTTTCAAGCGCAAAATTCAAACGCGTGAGAAACTTCTTTATTTGAAATTTTCAGTTGTGTCAAAAAAACGAACGGAAAGCAAAATGTACTTAGATCTCTTTAAGTTCATTTGTTTTTACGCACAAATCAAAGTATACATAAGTTTGTTAGGTTAGTTATAAGTCGTCAGTGGGGGTTGGAGTTTTTTAGTAATCCAAAGATGTAGTAGATTATGAAGCTTTGGCACTAACGCATATGTAAGTAAATCATAATATCGTGTTAGGCACATGATAATTAATGCATACGATCTCGTTTCTTGAATCTTGAATTGGCTTGAAAAATTATTTTGGCGCCCAACGTGGTGTTTAAGAATTGCGATTTTTAATAGAGAAGCTTCTCGAAAATTGACTGAATAAGTACTGCATTTGATTCTAGTTCTTATCGATAGTCACTTTACTAACTTAATACGTGGTGACGTTTCCTGTTCTCTAGTGATTGTAAAATGTCAACTTGGAATTAAAAAGATAACCTAAAATAAAACGAAAGACATCTCAAAACGTGACGAGCGTTACTAAACAAACTCTCAGTTATCCATTAAAAGCCAAATAATCACATTAACTCAAACTCGAAGCGAGAAAACGAATCAAACCAACAATACGAGTAATGTCTTTGACAGATTCAACTCATCTTTTAAAGTGGGAAGTTGATTTCGTAACTTTTTCGATTGTCTGCTGTGTAGCAGTGGAAAATTCTGGAAGCAAACAGTAGGCTTCCGTTTCTTCAGCTTTGTTCATTAGTAAAATTTTAGCAAGGCTCTTGAAAATATAATGAACTGCTTTCGTTGCCCAGTACAAAAGCGACGTGGCTACAGATATACGAAAACAAGAAGCTTTTGACAGCAAAAAACGCGCTGAAATGGGATAATGTCACTATTTAGTCACAGAATACCTATGATTTAGTATGAAAACAGTTCAGAAAACCTGCCAGTCTTAAACCCTGGCAGGTTTTTATAAAATAACGATTGCCCCCCAGGACTCATTTTTAGGTAACTATAGTGTACTGGTAAAATGAGATTATTGTGATGCAGTGATTGTGTTTGATGTGAAATTAAGTTTATGTATGTTTTCATGTACATGGCCAGTGTGCGGTGCTTATTTGTTAGAAAAGGTTCCATGCTTAAGTTTACCTAATATCAGAACTAGATGGCGCTGCTAAAATTGTCCGCATCCTAGACCGCGCTATCGAAGCGTTTTGACTTTTGTGGGGGTCTATCCGTATGTGAAAATAAATTGGCTTGCTTCTATTATACCTACTTGTTTTATTACATACCTACCTTGATTTGGAACTTATACAGATTGAAAAAATTTAATAAAAACATGTTGGAGGTTTTTTTTAATGACAGTACCTAGTAGACAAAGACGCATACGGCCCACTTGATGGTAAGCGGTCACCGTCGCCTAGAAACACCGACAACACTAGTCAATGGCGATTTCGAAAAATAGACATTCGATATTTTTATGTCCTAGCTAAGATAAAGCAGCCCATTCTTCAATGGCGAGATAATAACGATTATGGAAAACTAATAATCCAAAAACATTTTAGTTCAATGATAGTTACAACCAGATTGTCGGATTTGTCGGCTCGTCAAAGGGACTGAGGTATGCTCATGCATAGCGAGGCCTCCCATGCCTGACATTGCCGAAATGAGACATGAATAGGGTTAAATTATATTATAATAGGCATTGTAAATCTACGAATACCGGCATACAGCTAAAATTATAAAGGAAAAAATGAGGAATTACAATTTACATTTTTTTTTATTTTGTCACATCCTATCAGAATAACAACAATAATTTAACACGCTTGTGGTTAGGCTTGCTTAGTCAATCTTCACCGAATATCTAAGTTAAGCGACGTTCTGCGCGGTCACTATTTGGATGGGTGACCGTTAGTGGCAATTACACTGATCGCTTCGTTAAACTGTCACCAGAGTTGGCCACTAGCTCATACGAGCTTGCTTGCTTATTTATCACGCGATGAGTTAGTGATTGTTTCATTCACTATGTTTAATTTTACATCTCAATGGTCAGCACTTCCGTCTTATTCCATCTTGAAGTCGTCTACTTACAAAGCTTTTCATACTTACAACACTGCGCAAAAAATGTACACCGATTGTGTTAGTTAAATAAAAATCACACAACACAATCGAAATCACAAATAGGAAACGGGACAAGAAGTAGCAAATATTTGTCGAACTCAAAGCAATTAACTGGGAAATTCCACGAATTCGCGGAGAAAAACCGTTTTTGTGAGCGTTCCACTACATACATCTATAAAATGTATTTAAACTATACGTAGAGGACCCTAAAAATACTACGCAGTATTTGCCTACGAAAAGTAAAACTAAGTCAAACTTTTTTAATTTATTTCTATTTTTTTTAAAGGTACTAAGCCAATCTTGAGAGATTGCGCTTCTTAAAACAGAACGACGCTGAAGTGAAAAGAGTAAACACTCTTGATTGACTTTTTAGAATAGAAATAATTATTCAATTTGTATTTAGAATCCGACCATCTTTTGTTTGATTTTCATTTTGTTGAAAATTGGAAAAGTTACAAAATCTAACAAAAAAGTCGTTTGTGTTTTAACTTTGAATGATGTTTAAAAAAGAGAAATAATTTTGTACTTACATACTAATTAAAAGCAAAGTTATTGGTTTATGTTAGGAGTGAGATGGTCAAAAAAAAGGATGTGCCCATTAGATACCTCACCATATTTTTTGTTGTAAATGTTTACCTATGGTACCTATTTCTTTTTTACGCAAGGGGTTTTTTAATATGTCAATAGGTACAAATAACTTTTACAGATTACGTAATAAACGACACTGTTTAACTTTAAGCCGTTTCGAATGAATGATAGGGAAATTCTCACATTTTATGGCCTATAACATGTGAGTGTCCCATAAAGGGCACACAAAGCTTACAAAATACCCCTTACGTATGGACTTTGCATTTTAACGTTTCAATTTTGTTACTTTTACTTACTTGGTGAACATATTTGATTTTTTAACCAATTTTTAACCCAGGGTATAAACGTAGGCTTTACTATTGTAGATCTACAAATGAATCCCATGTTCCCATCATTCAATAAAACCGAGGCGACGACGTAGAACTCTAGAGCTAACTTCCGAGAGGAGCGAGTGAACTGTGACTGAATTCTTAGTGCACCGAGGGATTTAAACTCGTACAAGACAAAGACAGCTTTATTCCCTTAGAAGAAAACTTTACTTTTCACACCTTGTGCATGGTACCAAGAAGCCAGGCTTTACCTCTAATTCGTCGTGTGGGAATAAGATCTGCACTGTCGTCCCGCGTATTGTGCATTGTCCCCTGCTGACCTCACCCTATACCCCTACTAGATTAATCAATCTACACACAACCTGCAAAGAAGCGGTATTTCTTACAATTTAACCAACTACCACTAACGAGATGTCTATTTTCATTACCTCAGTTCAGACGCACGAAAAGACCAATACGGTAGGTACCTTATCGCTAATTGGCAAATAAAATGGGTAATCCGTACGATAAAACCGTTCTAAGCGTGTGTTTAGGAAACGGGAAACAATCTTTGTAGAGATGTGATAGAGAACAGCAACATTTTTATGTTTGTGCTTCTAATCGTGCCAACTTCAAACTGAGACCATTTTTGGCACCTTGGATTAAGCTGTAGGTAGTTGTATTTATTAAAATAAACCTTAATTATAACTGAAACGATTAGGTTAAACTACACACTAGCTAAAGTGTTTGTTATTTGTAGTTTGTAACGATTTGTAGATAGCTCAACTGTTTCGTGTGTATTTTGTAAATATTGTAAATACTGTAACAGTGTTAATTTTCTTTGTGAATAAATTACAGAGTTCAGAGTTATAAAAAATGACTTGATGCTCTTTTAGGTGCTTAGGTTTTATCGATTTAGTATTAGAAATAAGTTTCTACGACTTCAAAAATCTAATCTTCCACGAACTCAAATACCAAAATCGTACTTTTCATTATTTTTATTTGCAAAGCAATCTGTTTCGATGGTCATGTTTGCCGTCCGAAGTCGACTGTTGACAACCCCTGGAACCCCTCAGCAAACACCGCAAATTGTGCGTGCAGACGGACTGAGCTCTGCTTCATTTCTAAATGGTTTTAAAAGCGTCCAGCTTTAAAATTCCAGTAAAAAGTCCAGTAAAAAATTAGACTTGAAATAGTAAGTATGTAGTAGTAAGTAGCATTTTTCTTTACTTATAAGTGGTGTACAATAAAGAATATTCTATCTATCTATCTATCTATCTATCTATCTAAGTGTACTTTTAAGACAGTTTCAAGTATGAGTTTATTGTTTTGCTCCTCACATTATTTTCTGATTAGACGGGGTTGGATGGTGATGACAAAATTCCAAATGATCCTTGTGATTTTAGCGAATAAAAAAATAAACCGAATTTAGAACCTCCTTTTTTGAAGTCGGGTAAAAAGAGTTTGATTTCATTAATTTGGGGCTCTTACGCTTAAACCGGTACACTCCTACATGTTTATGAATTCCAGCGTTAATCTAAAGGTTGCTGCAGACGATTGTCCATGGAGCCAAGGGTCCCATAGGTGGACCATCGTCCGCATCGCCAGTTGGCAACCCCTATCATTTGAATCAATGTCATTTCCATTTAATTTGTGGTATGACAAGGTAGCTTGGGTTTAGAGTATAGTATGTTCCAGGGGGAGAGTCCAGGGCCGGAGCGGCGCCTCGGGGAGAGCGAGACAGAGATGCCCCCGTCAGACGCGCCGCCCGCGCCCTCTGCGCCCCCTCCTGACCCGCCAGCTGCACCCACACTTGTAAGTTGTTTTATATAGTATCCCTGTAGAAGCACACATTAGAGAATCTAAGGGGCTTGAGAGAGCTAAGAGGCTCAAGCCTCCTCTCCACCCTCCAAAACTTTCGGGTCTACCATGGGTGGACCAGGATTAGAAAACCCTAGATACCCTAAGATATTTTGTAATGGTCCAGCGAACCAACGTACCGTTGGGACGCCGATAAGAATAATTAATTGTAAACCCCACGTACCCACGTATGAGGAAGTGTGATGGGCCTTAATTTTCCCATACTTCCAACACGCTGCTAAACGTCGGACACATGCAGGTAAAAATAATTAAAAGGATGTAATCTCAACAGCAGCCTCCAAAGAGCCGCTCTCTCGTGGTGTCCCTGACGCCGCCGCGGGAGCGCGAGACCTGGGCGAAGAAGGCGGAGTTCCTGCTGGCTGTGGTCGGGTTTGCTGTAGATCTTGGCAACGTCTGGCGCTTCCCTTACATCTGCTATCAGAACGGTGGTGGTGAGTGCTCGTATACCATCAATTACAGCAGTACACTCTTAGTAGGGCTTTTTGTGAAAGGCTTCATCAGCACATATCACCGAAGGTGCATCGTACATTGCTGTAATCCATTGTATGGGTACCAGTGTAACTCAGACACATAAGTCTGCAGTTTACGCCTCAGAGTGCCATGATGAACGCAGTCCAGTAGCACAAAAGACATTTACTAAATAGGTTGTGACATGCAGAGGTAGCCGATCAACATTACCCTTGAATTCATAAACGATGGAAAGACTCCAGGTGTTGTGCTCGGCGAATGTTGGTTGATGGTTAACTTGTTTGGCACCTCTGTAATTTTAGTGGTAAGTTGAGCATCTGCTCTGCATCTGCTGTTTCCAAGAGCATCTGCTGTTACAGCAGTTTTCTTATACAAAATTCTGTGTAGGTGCCTTCCTGATACCGTACTGCGTGATGTTGTTATTCGGTGGACTTCCCCTCTTCTTCATGGAGCTGGCGCTAGGGCAGTACCATCGCTGCGGCTGCCTCACGCTGTGGAAACGGATATGCCCTGCTTTGAAAGGTAAGATTTTCGTCAAGTGCTTACAACCAATAAAGAATAAAGGTGTTCGAATGGTAACCACCAGTAGGCTAGGCCGATAACGCTGTTGGCAATCGATCCGACGACTATACCACACTTCTGTCAATCGAGGAGGACCGCGGAAAGAAGTCAAAACCATGATAATTTCAAACTACTTAACTTAGTCCAAAATACGAAATGCTTCACTTTTAACACAGCCGTTTTAAAATTGGAAATAATTAACAAAATAACAAGCTGATTCGTTCCAATTTTTTTTTAAATAGGTACCTACTTATAAATATTTAAAATCGTCATTCATCTTTCTTGTGAATTCGAGACATTAATTTTACCGCAATTACTGTCTTTGATTGAGTGGTTATTTTCTTCTCATTCTTGAATGTCGTCTAACAGTATTCGGGTAAGTGATTGTGGCGACACCAACAACTGTTCCCGCGGGACTTCGGCTCTTTCTGTTTACTTTGGGCTCTTAATGTATTGGTTATCCATTACCATCGGCGGTATTCACAATCCTGTGGGATATTTCAGCATCCAATCGAACACAATAATGACAATCTTGGTATTCACAATTAAAAGAACCTTTTAGATTTTTTTTGTAGGGAAATATCTGTGTTCATTGCTACCGATTCCTATTATTATTGTGTGTATATTGTCGAAATTGTAAGGGAAAAATGTAGCGTAGAGGTTCTACGGCGTAGCAATAATAGACCTACGACGTAGCAAAACCATATAATACATACTTACTAGGAATGCATGCTAGAAATTAATAGCAGCTACAGAAATTATAACAGATCACTGTTACCAGTGAGAGATACGTAATGTTATTAAACTTGATCAACTATGAAGAATGAAGAAGAAAAATTAGTTTTAAACTAAGTACATTACTAGACACTTAGCGGTGGCCGCAACAGTCAAGACCTTAGGGTAACTATTACTGTACTCCTGAAATGTCAAGTTGAGGCGCAAGTACACAACCTAATCTGTGTCACGTTTGACCCTTCGCCCTAGCAAACACAAAACATGTCCGTACGCGTGGCAACCCTGGGTAGTAAAGTTCAATATAAAAGTTAATATGTAGTAACATTGTAGTAGGTAGGAGTACCAATAGATCTACCGTGGAAGTATATACGTATCTACTAAGTGCTAAGATACGTCGAGAGCATATAGGCATTTCATGATCTAGTTTTAACCGTTTCCCTGTATATCTTTTCTTTTACCGTTCGAGAATAAAAATTCAATGGTTTATGACCAGATTCGAACCCACGATCTCAATAAACGTAAGTTCCATGTAACCCCACTATCTATAGACAGTGTAGGTCTCTTCTGTCTTATAAATATACAGCAGGCAATGCTTTTAACGCCGAGACAAATAGTGCTGGTGAGTGGATGAAGGTTCTAGTTAAAATGTATGAAAGGACGGTCAGTATAAACTGTTTGTTCTAGACGTGTGCTCTTTGAAAGGTTTTGCAAAGAGGTCAATTCATTCGACACGCATTCTTTCACGATGACAAAAGAGGCTGGAAAAAAGACGTGATTTTATTTACATGTCAAACTGAGACTTTGTTTTACGGAACACATCGCTAAATTCTGCACAATGAGCACATTAAAACCAACTCAATAACAAAGAAAATACTACCTGTCAAAACTCAAGCATTGATTTTTAACAGTGAATGCTAGGCTGTCAAATGAATTACAGTTTACAAGTTCGTGTGAGGGATATAGGTGTTCGTTGGTTAATAGTGATCAAAAGGCATACTGTAAAAATGGCAAGCGTTTTTGATTTTCACTATTATTTCACTTGGAGATACGGCTGGTACATTAAGTAGGCCATGACATTGATTCGCCGTGAGCTGCCGTCAATGAAGTGAACTTCTAATATTTGCGCCGCAGATCAGCTCTCCCGACGACCCAAGGCTACTGCTTTTTGCACGGTATTTACGAGCGTTATTGAAGAAAGACTAAATATTGTAAATCATTGCTAGCTAAATAAAAAACTATACCTACATAAGTAAATAGACAGGTAGGTATACAAACTTTATAAATTTTAAAAAAAAGTTGTTTTTAGAAATGCTGTTGCAAATAATAAAATTGCTTTTAATTATATTTTTTGACAAGCCTCAAATGATCTTTAAAATATGAAAAAAAACTACCTAGGTACACTTTTAATTAATATTAAAATCGATTATTTGTTGCATACAAAACTAAAAGGAGCTACAAAAAATATCCATGTGTAAGAAATCTAAAAGATATTCCAAGAAAAATGTTGACTTAGCCAATTGATCACGGATTTTCAAGAAAGAGCGACCTAAGTTATGATTTGACCAATCACAGCTATCGAGTCACCCCTCGACACCTTTAGCAACGATATCGTAGACAAGAATATTCACAAAAGTTTTAGTCAAGTTTATTGAAAGCCGAAAGTTGAGGCGTGCTGGTCGAAGGACAGATAAGTAGGACAAAAGAAGCCTCGTAATATCTGTGGTAATATTAATACACAGAACACTGTGGACCTCTACCGCGTAGTAGATTTACTGACAAGGTTTTTTTTTAATATTTAATAGATGGCAATATTGAGAAACTTTTATTACTTTCAAAAGAATTTGTAATTCTGCATCAAACAATATTGGATTGCGAGCTACGATGTATTTCTCTCGTAGCATATTTTTCAAAAAATGCGTAGACCCTCTACGGTGACGTAGACTGCGTAGCGAGTTATAATAATACATGTTATTATACTTTCTTATCAGTAATCACTCACACGTCCGCATGTATTGCCATTATCACTCAGAATGTTGCCATTCCATATTTATGGCGCGGAAGTCGAGCCAGTTTCTCGTCTGTATCTCTTTACGCGATCTTTGTAACTTCATCATCATCAGCAAAGTATTAGTCCACTGCACGTAGGTGTCTTAATGCGCCACTGAGCCCATTGTTCCAAAACTTTCATTTGTAGATATATTCATATTCATTCTAGCAACAGTAAACCCGTTTCCAGTGGAGATTTTTGAAAAAAGATTTAAAAATGTGAAATCGTCTGAAACTATGTACTTACCTAATGATGATCGGATGGAACTTATAATACTTACAAAGGTACTCGTAACATACAGACAGACATTTTTTTATTCTGGTAACTCATGAGCAAGACTGGAAATAGTCACAGCGTTTGAAGTAACTTTTGTGTTCACATGACGTAATAAAAAATGCGATTGCATGCGTACATATGGAATCGAACCTTATTGGCACATTTGCCACTCTGAGTTATCATTGCACGCCATCTGACGTCGCCTAAACTAATTACAGACGCGATGCGATATCATTTGATTACCGCTAGAGAGCGCTGATTTGATTTCCAACATGGCGCTTTGGATACGTCAAAGTTGGCGCGAAGTTTTGCGATAATTAATTTGATTTGGACTGTGCGATGATTTATTGTGAGTTAATAAATGGATAAATGTTGTTTTATTGCTTTGAGGATTTGTGTGGATGTTTCATTGAGGGTGCTACGACGGTTTAAATCAAATTGATGAGTCTTTTGTTACTTCCGGTTGTACTGACTCTTTAGGTTACGAACCTCTTTTCATTTCAAAAGAGGAGCGTTACTTTATTTACAGAGTTGCTATTCTACCTATTTTATGAAGAAGTAACATTTTGTATAAAATAACGCATTATTATTCAGCAGCTCAGCCAGCATGCTGCTAAATTTTTATTAATTCCACCAAGAAAAATGTCTTCGACGAGCTAGATGGAAAAAAGATTACGTTCCAAAATTTTCCCCAGGTGTAGGCTACGCAATCTGCATGATCGACATCTACATGGGTATGTACTACAACACCATCATCGGCTGGGCGGTCTACTACCTGATAGCATCTCTGGCGTCCATCAACTCCGAGCTGCCTTGGACCAGCTGCAACAATGAATGGAACACCCCTCTCTGCTCTCCTGTTACCGCACCGCAGATCAATCCGAATGCTTCGACACCGGCGAAGGAATTCTTTGAGTAAGTGAACCTTTAGATTGGAAGATGGTGCTTTAGCGTTTTTACTGTCATGCCTCGGAGTACTGGGATTTCAGGATTGAGACAGTTGCTATACCCTGATGGGATTTTTTTGGGGGGAATCGGAAACCATCAAAACTTACGAACACCATACTATTACGACCATACAGAAAGATTTCTCGACCAGACCTTGTCCAAGTGACGAAATCAAGTCTGCCAGTTTGAGCAAGTCACTTGCCTGTTGCATCAGTAGGTGTAAAAAGATACTATGAACTGTTTTTAAAAGGAGTTTTCCCCCAGACGGAATGTCTTGGAGCAGCAAAGGTCGAACGGATTGGACGACATGGGTCCGATCAAGCCGTCTCTCGCACTTTGTGTATTCGGAGTCTTCGTCCTTGTGTACTTCTCACTGTGGAAGGGCGTCAGGAGTGCTGGGAAGGTAAGGGATCATCTTTTCACAGCAATGACCATTGATGGCAGACATTAGTTTGTGCTCCAGACCTTCAAGAATGTCCGTAATGTCCATGAAATTTAGAGTCGCAGACGTGTGGACAATGGCATCTTTCACTATCACACAGTTGAATAAAAGTGGTAGTCATTTGTTACCTCATTGATACCAGGGTACAGTAGCTTCTCCAGTTCAAATTATGGTTAAAAAAGCAGCTTCTTTTCCTAGGTGGTGTGGGTAACAGCTCTGGCTCCGTACGTGGTACTGCTTATTCTACTCGCGAGAGGAGTGACTCTGCCAGGCGCTACAGAAGGCATTCGATACTATCTTACTCCAGAATGGCACAAGCTGAAGAATTCAAAGGTAAAACCAGATCCTACTCTAAGAAAGTCATCATGACTTCATTCTTTATTGAATGACGTGTTTTAGTCACATTATATTGTCTGTTAACAAGGCCGTCTTATTTTTCTACAGCGTTCTCCTGAAGATGTTTCATTTACAGCTGCATCAAAACAAAAACAGTCAGCCTCTATTGTCATTTGAGTTACATTGCGCGGCGACACAGTATTCTCATTGCAACGCACAAGAAGACCGCGCAGTGCAGCTTAAATATTCAGTCTTACATCATCACTACATTATATAACCTCCAGGTATGGATAGACGCAGCATCTCAAATCTTCTTCTCCCTGGGCCCTGGGTTCGGCACGCTACTGGCGTTATCCAGTTACAACAAGTTCAACAACAACTGCTACCGGGATGCTCTCATCACGTCGTCCATCAACTGCCTCACCAGCTTTCTGGCGGGATTCGTCATCTTCTCTGTTTTAGGGTATGTTTAGTTCCTCTTTTTAGCGTTGCAGGTTCTTAGCCACCTCTACTTCTAAAGAGGTTCCAACACTGTAGAGATTGCAGGAAATTGGTGGTGGTGGATGGAGACGGTCCAAAATATTTTTTCCTGGAAATAGGTTAGCACTATGTTTTAGCAGTGGACTTCATTTAGCTGGTACAATAATGATTTCCACTGATTCGTCCAAGACTGGTTCATTTAACGGCACATAGTACTCACCAGTCTACCAAAATAGAAGACTAGTCTGAAACTATAAAACTGTTTCTGAGTTTGGCTTCTTTAGGCCAAGCTGCTGATAACGAAAGCATAGTTACATCTCTAAGCTGTTCTCCAATGGGCCAGGTACATGGCACACGTGCAAAACAAGAGCATCGAGGAAGTGGGTCTGGAAGGTCCAGGTCTCGTGTTCATCGTGTACCCGGAGGCCATAGCCACTATGACCGGCTCCGTGTTCTGGGCGATTATATTCTTCCTGATGCTGATTACCCTGGGATTGGACAGCACTTTTGGAGGTAAACTTTTTTCTACAACTAAGCAGACAAACAAGCGTGCGGCTCGTCTTATGGCGGTTACCGTAGCCCGTGGACGTCTCCAGCACCAGAAGTGGTGAACCCTTGAAGAGTTTTAATTAAAAAATAATTTTATTTGTTGTCGCTAGGGTAAACCTCAACAGGAATATCGTTCCACAACCTGAGTGTTCGCAGACAGAAAATCCTGTGAAAGCACCCTGGCTCTAGGCTCTATCCTCTAGGGTGTGCGGAAATAATTCTTGTTTGCTTACACAATAGGAACCCATAAAAAAATATTGATTTCCATAACTGCGGTCAAGACCAAGACAAGATCAAGACACGAAAATTATTTGGACGCTTTTTACACTCTTGATATAAAATATGGGAATGCATCAACCGTCGAAATTGGTCGATAGATTCCAATACGTTGTTAAAAACATGTACGTAGGTACGTATATAAAAAGACTGGAGTCATCAGAATCAGAAATCTGCCTAGTGCCTACAAAAGTACCTACCTCAAAACGTAGTATATACCTAGTTCCATCAAAATGCATGGTAAATGACACATCCATAATTCATAGAGCAGTTAACTCGAAGCACGACATGAGTTTAGGGGAAATTAATAAATTCATGCTGTGGCTTTTATGCGAAAAATAAAAAGAATGGCGAGAAAAACAAAGGCTGCTTCTTTTTTCCAAAGGTATAGGTCCGACACGGTTTAATAGCTCTGATATTAAATGCGCTAAAGTTGACTACTTTCCCACTTCCCCATCTTTCAAGGTCAGAGCTATTAAACCGTGTCAGTCAGGACTTTCTACACACACTATTTTCAAGAAAAATAGTACATTATGGTACAAGTGTGGTACATTGGTGATTACCTTCGAGGTGCCATTGAGACCCGAGCCGTAGGCGAGGGTCTTAAGAAAGCCGAGAACGGTAATCACCAATACACACGTGTATCATACGACGTTTTTCAACACACTTGTGAATAAAATAACAATAAAATAACTATAATTTCAACAGTGAAAACGCGTTGTGAAAAATGTTTCGCTATGGCGGGAAAAAATAATCAGTTTTCCTATGCGCGCGCATTGCGATCGGCCACAGACTAAAGGGATGAGGTTTTTTTTTTATTTATTTTCCGCGCTTAGGGTTTGCGCCTATTCTGCCACGTAAAAATGGGGAATTTAAAGTTTTCTTTTATTACAGAGAAAACAAAAGTTATATTTGAGTGAAAGTTTTATTTATTAAACACGTACGAGTTAAAATTATCTATTTAAATAAGAAGTTGCATGAAATGAGCAAGCAATAGGAACATTCATTTATTTGTTCTATTGAACACGATCTTTTTTTTGAATAAAAACTTTTTTAGTAACAAAGCTACTCAACCAATAAAATTTAAAAAAAAAATCTATAACTCACTTGTGAGTTATAGCAATGAAAAAGTCACAGTTTGATTATGGGTGTCATTATGTGCCTAATTGCGGTGACCATAGAGCCACTTTATGAGCAAGTGTGTTGAAAATTAAATTATTAAATCCACTGTACACACTAAAAAAAATATTAAATCCACTGTACACACTACACACTATATAGTGGCTACAGTATAGGAGCTCCTAATGTTGATTTCGTCAATAGGTCTAGAAGCAGTGACCACAGCTTTGTGTGACGAGTACCCGCGAGCACTGGGCAGACATCGAGAGATCTTCGTAGTGTTTCTACTGTTGTTCATTTACATCTGCGCGTTGCCTACGACGACATACGTAAGTATCAATCACCGTGTTATCCATTTCAACTTGTACTTTGAACTTCGTCGTTCCAAACTTAATCTTCGCAGTTTCAATAACAGAAGAGTAAATTTTTAAAACTTGCAAGCTATGCATAATATAACCATCGTATTAGCCTGTAGTTAGAAGGCTTGTATAGAAGACTTTCCGAGTTGGAAAGATTTTTGGCCTTTTCAAAGAACAATACTATACCCAGCAGTGGGTGCATGCAGGCTGAATAGATAGATAGATAGAAAGAACAATGAACATATTACATAATTTCACTAGAGCTATTAGACCCAAATGCCATTTTATTTGGTAAGTATAAAGATCACCGGGCACGTTGAATGAAATAACCCACTTGAAAATTTTGAGATGAGTCAGTAGTTTTTACTATTATTAATCCTAAAACTGACTAGTTTTCTTACAGTGTCCCGCGTATAAAAACAGATAAGAAAGGATTACAACGTATAGTACAGGGTGTGACGCGTCAGCACAAAATGTTATTGCTTCCGATAGCCGGATATGGGGACATGAGACCCTTTATGACAAAAGAAAACTAACCGCTTCGGCTAGGCTTCATTATTATAACGATTTCGGACAAAACAGTTTGAACAATTTCGTCGTATGATTGAAATGCGTATCTTATCTACAACAGCTGTAACTATAATCTTTAGATAAACTTTTACTTACAATCTTGTCAGGTTTCCTCATTATGTTCTATGTCTGGGTGTTACTATGTATTATAAGTATGCATTCACAAAAAATATGTAAATAAGTTTTTTATCAGCAATCTAGTTCTCATAGTACAAGCTTTGCCTATAGTTTAGGAATAGACGGCGTGGTGTGGTATGTCCAAGGATATTTATTCGTTTATTAGCGTAGGTCTTATTATTTTTAAATGATACTTTGGGTTAGTATACCGTTGATTTGACGTATTCTTACCATTTTGTTCAATTTTGTACCTAATCCCTAGTTTGTAGGTTACCATTGTTAGAACAAAAATCCCCAGCATTCACACCCCTAACAACATACGGGGTAGAAACGGGTATAGTCAGGTCATCCCCTAAGTGGGCCATGAATAATGCAGCGGAATACATTTACACCTCAGATAGGACGCGTGATTTATCCGATGATGTGCGGTTTCAGAACGCTATTTATTTACGAGAGTTCATTGGGAATGCTGATTTTGGAATAACTTTAGTGAAGGTTTTTATTGTTGGCCTGTATTGATGTGTTTAGTGTAGGGTCACAAAATATTTGTAAATCATTCCTACTAGGTACTTGCTTGCTACATATTTATGCGTTGCGAAGTTTTATATTGTAGCCTTGGACGAATATTCGTCCAATGATTTAACCCTAAAGTCTTAGACTCGTAGACAGAAAACTACAACATTTCTCAAAACTTTTATAGAGTAGGTATTCTGTAAAAGATAATGGGATTGAATTATTTTTTTCACTTTCCACTTAGGGTGGAGTATACCTAGTGGATCTCCTGAACGTGTACGGTCCAGGACTGGCGATCCTGTTCGTGGTGTTCGCGGAAGCAGCTGGCGTGTTCTGGGTGTACGGCGTCGACCGCTTCTCCGAGGATGTGAGGACCATGCTGGGACACACGCCAGGCTGGTTCTGGCGGGTCTGCTGGGCTTACATAAGGTACCTGTATTGTATTGTGAAATCTTAGCTTATAACTGCGACATAGTTTGTTGCTACGACATCACTTGTTTCCACAATGTAGCATCTCTACGGCGTAGCTTATCTCTACGACGTAGCTTAACATTATTTTGTACCGATGAAGCTTATACGACGTAGTTTCTCTCTACGATATAGCCGATGTCTAGATAGACATCGTACCGTAGAGATCTACGGTGTAGCTGACGTAGCTTGCGCCTACGACGTAGTTTCTCTCTACGATATAGCCGATGTCTATCTCTACAGCGTAGCTTACGTAGCTCTCACTACGATGCGGCCTGCGTAGCTTTGCTACGACGAAGCTTATTTCTACGACGTAGCCTAGTATCCATGGCTTAGTTTATCTCTACGACGTAGCTTCTCTGTAGCCGGCGTAGTTGATGTCTACGATGTAGCCAACATAGTTTGACCCTACGACATAGCTTCGTCGTAGGCAACGTGGACACTGGACAAGTCCAATTCTACTGTTTGTTTCGTCTCCAGTCCGGTGTTCCTGCTGGTTCTGTTCGTGTTCTCGTTGCTGGCACACGAGGAGATGCTGGGCGGAGAGTATGAGTACCCGGCGTGGTCGATCACGGTCGGCTGGGTCATGACAGGGACGACAGTATCCTGCATCCCACTCTACATTATTTACAAGCTGATTATTACTCCGGGGAGTTTTATGACGGTAAGTTATTACCTACCAAATTTTTTTGAATCATACACGATGCATAAAAACAAAGTGAATTTAAAACACAGTAATGCAAAGCTTTTCTAAATTGTTGTATGCTAATATGATACAGCTGGTCCAAATATCGTATTTACAGAAGGGCGACAGTCCTACATGGCAAATGGTTTTATCCCGTTTTTTTTTCATATTCATTTATTCATTTGTATTATACAGGTTATAGCATATAACAGCAAAATGAACCTCTGTGCTTCGCCTAGCGGCGTACAAACATTACATATTATACCTTTCAATCAAAAAGCTAAATTGAAATCCTCGTCAATTTCTTCAACAGCGTATCAGAACAGTCCAACAGCCAGAGGAGACCACAGTGCCACCAGCGGACGCGACGTGCAGCCTGTGACCGGAGCGAGCGGTCCACTGGGACAAGCCACCTACTGTCGAGTGGCTGGTCTAAACTATCTAAACTTGTATTATAACCCTGATCGGAAGTTGTGTCCTGATGAAGATTTGTATAATTTTGACGAAAGTTGTATACTAGTGATACTAAATTCACTAAAACAGATTTTTGTCGAGTAGATACTGCTACCTCTAGGTATAAGAATTTTAATGAAGAAATTAAATTTTATCAGTAGATTGCTTCTGTAGTCTTAATATAGGTAGAGAAAATGTGCGTCAACGATACTAGTTTGTATATACTCAAAGATATTGCTGTCTGACTATAAAACGTATATTGGACTTGTAGATATACTTAATAGGTACTTAATATTAATTTTACCGCTGAATTTACATTGTAATTTATGGGATTTAAAGTTTATAAAACTTATTACTAAGCGAACCTCTTTGTAAATAATGTCCATGATAATACTTACTTATACTTTAGTTTAATACTACTTAACATTATGAATATTTTTGCGTTTCCGGGCAATAAATGCAAAAATATATCATAGTTTTTTCTCTCTTTTACTAGATAATAAGAAAATGTGTATAATAATAATAAAAAACGTTGTTTCATGGGATCACAAGCATAGAATACGTAGTGATGCCGATTTATCTTATTCTCACTGGTATCTTAATAACATATCAGTGATTTTAATCTTATCTCGCTAAAATATCATAAAAATAGTCAAACGTAGGTTATTTTAGTTATTCAAATTGTTGATCTCTTAACTGATATAATAACTTTCGTAGTTATATTTCATCTAGTAGTTTTAAATAAAGGTAGTGCTTAATATTTAATGACATTTAAAATATTCATAATAATTAATGTTAAAGCGACTTCTTAGATGTTTTATGAATATCGAAATATCGTAGCGTTTTGAATCTCGAGTAGATAGTAGGAAATATTTCATATTACTCCATTTACTAATAACTTAGCGTGTTCAAAAGTAATACAAATAGTGCGTAATATACTCCAAGTTTGGAGGTTATGTAGGTGTTTTTTATAAAAAAAAAGTTTAAAAAATTGTTCATATACCCACGGATAATTAGACTTGTTACGTTATACAATTTATTTTTGTAAATTATTTTTAGTCATTGTTTTCGACGGTTGTATAAAAGTAGTTGTTTAAAACATGTAACCGATTAGAAATTATATTCATTATCCATATTATATCAGCAAATGTATAGCTAGGTCCTGTGCCAGCCATCGCAGGTCTTACTAGCCATTTGTTTTAACCAATACAAGTGTTTTATTTGTGCATCCTGTAGGCAATATTCTTCTGGGTCTATGCAAACGGGATGCATTTAAACAACCCGTCGTGGATTTTGCCACTGACTAGCAATCTAAGATGAATCCGTTTGCATAGGCCCGTGTCTCATCCGCGTTTTGTAGGTACTCTTCGAGTTTGGACGCTTAGACCCTTTTGCATATAGGATATTCAAATTCAAATTGTTTATTTCACATAGATGTTACCATAACAGTGGGCCCAAAACGATAACTCTATTACTTGAAGAATGTTACATAGAAAATTTACAGAACAAATAACAATACTATAAAGTGTATTGTTTATTCGGGTATTAGGTACGCATGCGAAGTCACGGATAGAAGCTATATAGGTGCATTATAGCAAGCAATAGACAATCAGCAGTTACATATTAGAAACTAACCAAAGAAAGAGATTGTGATATCTCAAAGGAGTATTTTTTTTCTGTGACTCAAAGCCTACCCGATGGTTTTGGCTTTTGAAATATCAAAGATGACATTCAAAATTACGTAAGATCACTAAAATGATTCATAAAATCTAAAAAAATCATTAAAACAAAATAGAAAAATTCACGTGTAGCAGACAGAATCCATGATAAAGGGATTTGAAGATGTTTAGGATAGGAAGACGAAGTGGTATAAGACTCCCATCGCGTGTATGGCGGGCAAAACTGTGAGCTTCAACACAAACTGCGTAAGTACCAGTTCTTCTGAGGGTACCAGGTGATAGGTATTTGTAGTAAGAATCCGTCTTGATAAGCACTGCCGTCCCGCAGTGTCTCCGCAGCAGTGTGAACGTACCGGCTTTACTCACCTAGTGTGCTTAGCTCTGGGGGCAATGTAGCTTTATCTAAGTTACGTAGGTGGTCTCTGATATCTTTTAAACAAGAGTTCGAATATGGGATAAGTACTATTTATGTAAGGAGACCAGCAACGAACAAGAAACATCTTCCACCAGATAGCTAAGCCTAGTTCGTGGTCCCCGATTAGAACCTGCTCTGTCTCTACATGTGTGATTATTTGGTGTTAGGGTGACTGGAAACTTATATTTAATTTTGCCATCAGAACCTATGCGACACCCACGTTGAACAGCTTGCACGATGGCTGAGCTGCAACGGCGAGGTGTGGGGCGTAGGGCCCACCGCGGTGTTCGCCAGCGCCGCCGCTCTCTTTCTCTTCAACGAGCTGGAGGCCACGCTGTTCGTGGTGGGCGACCAGGCCAATGTCTCCATGTTGGAGAAGACTTTGGTTGTAAGAATCTTGAAACCATTTTCATTATATTCTCTAAAATCCATCCAAGTTTCTAGGTAAATGTGATAAATTTTGAACATATTCAGAATCTTAGCACTCGGTTGGAGCCTGATTTTAACGTAAGTTTCTCCATGTATAAAGGAGAAACATTGGTTGACTTGCATTCTCATAGAACCCTCGTCATTTGATGTGGCAATTTATCGACTCTCATGTAAACTGCTTGATTCTAGTCAACCATGGTGCTGGGGATGCTCGCGCTGATGATTCATCTCTGGGTCTGTTCCATGCGCTTCTTCCAGTACTATCTGGACACCCTCATTAAAGATGTGAGTTCAACACCAATTTCCTACAATCCGAAGAGCAGCATTATTGTCAATAATAATCTCCGCATGACAGGGCACTGGACAAGTGTATCATCGAGGTTGGAGCTGGTTTGATCAGTGCAGAAATCTCTAACAGGCAAACATTTAACTGTATTTTTTTAATCTGTTTTAAAAGGAGTACTTATAAACATATTGCAGAGTCCAAGCATGCTTCTCGAGATGACAACAGCTGGCCTCCTCGGTGGCTCCTCGGAGATGGTAGCACTCGGTCCCCTCACGCGGTTCCTGCGCACCCAGCAGCCTCAGATCCACATCACACTGTGCTGGTTCCTCTCGCTGTGCTACGCAGACTACGTGCGAAAAAACTACTGCCAGCGGTTCAATATGCCGTACCTGGAGCAGTGGTTGGTAGACATTGATAAACCCCAGGGTCCTCTTTATCATAGCGTACCCAATACAAGCTTCAGAAACTAAAACTTTTCCATGTAGTTTTTCAGTGGCTCTCGGTTCTATAGAAAGTCACTTCTCTGTAACAAATCTGCGACTAATCTTTGCATATTTCTGTTCCATTCGTCACCTGCAATTACTGGAACCGGAGGTCCTTTCGAGTATCGCAAGTTTTTGTTAAACAAACAAGCTTATTTGTAATGTGTGCGTTGGTGGCGGCAGGCAGGCCGAGCTGCAGACGCGCGCGGCGCGGACGGCGCACTGCACCATGCGACGGGTGCGCAGCTTCGTCGGCTGCGTACATCGCCGCCTCACTGGCTTCGCGCCGGAACCTGACCCGAACACGTAACAATTACTCGTACTAACTTGACCAAACCCTCACAACTTATGTCACTTCATTCTCATCATCTTGTCGTGAAATATAGTTCAGGATAATAGAGCTCTTTTCAACTGTACCTACAGTTTTAGTCTCCATCTGTGCAAATAAGTCTGTTGCAAGACTCCCTTATCCTAAACTAAATCATGACATCGCCATCGCATTCAGCCTATAGTATTTCATAGGAACTTCCTAGAGGTACCTTCAGGCGTAACGTTGTTTACTAGAGTGGGAGCGCATCGCCCAAGAGGGAGGACACTTCGTTGGAAATCAGTGGGTCGCCCTCCTGTGTGTCCGTGGAGGGATGCGGGCGAGGCGGCCCGCTGGCCCGCGGGGAAGGCGGCCAGGGCAAGGAGCTGTGTGTCCGGCTACTCTCGCAGTCAAGCGAGACCACTGTCGACGCTATTGAGAAACTCAGAAATTATATCCAGGTAACCTTCGTTTAAGGTAGGGCAAGACCTGAATAAGATTAGGACAGGACCGTATGAGGAGTGGCACGGATAAAGGCTTATACAGTAGTGGGTGAAGTCGGCGTGGATGACCTTCAACTGACCTGATAGTGGAAATTTCAAATGCTTTTGACCAGCAGTGCGACAGTGTAGGCTGACAAGTAGGCTACCTTCGTTTCCCCAGATACAAAAACCTAGAGCAGCGTTTGAGGAGGCTTACGATGATGAAGTAAATGAAAGCTTCATTAAAGTGGCTGAAAGTATCTAATAACAGTAGGTTCAGCAACTCTTTGCCAGTTGGCACAGGTCCACCAACATCAACTTTTCGTAATTTCGCAGACCACTCGATGTGCGTGCAGCCGTTCGCAGAACCCAGGGTTCGCTAGTTCTACCTCTACCACCCCGAAGGAGACAGAGTCTTGAGGATTTCCCCTGGAGGAGCATGGCCTTGCTGCCCCAAGAGTGACAACCTCAAGCCATTGCTGTTTTTATCAAATTGTACGAAACAAACCCACTACTTACATAATGTCTTTGAAAATAAATTATTTGAGTTGTCAGATGCTGTGCTTTGAATCGATAAACACTCTGGTCAAAGAAATGCGCTCATAGCGTTAGATACCTAAAAACGTGCCTACACATACCATACATACATCTTTTTTTGCATTCTCGTGACTAGTCTGAAAATAGAAGTTATCATGAAAACAAAGATAGGGCCGATGTCTATCCTATATGCCTGTAGTCTGATTTTTTATTTGCATGAACAGCAAAGTCGGAAAAATAAAACTTCCTTTTAAGTAGAGTTGAAACAAGGAGTTTTAAAGCATGGGTCTCTGAAATCATGGTTTAGGCACAGATTCAGTCAAATTGATTAGACAAAATTGACAGGTAACGTCATAGCGAAGTCTTGAATATGGTGACATAGAAATTTTTGTGTGTAAATAAAAAACCCAAATTCAAACCAAATGCTGCCGTTGGATTGACTGAGTTCTGCGATGTTGCAGACATTCGGCAAATTCTTTCACGAGGAAGGATTTGAAGTATGTGCAACCAGTTCTTCATGAAACACTCGTAGATTTAAAACAAACTTCCTGTTGTGCTCTTAAATTACCTTTACCTTTATTTACTCCCTCGACCTACGAAACATGTTGGGAGCAGAAGCACCTTTATTAATAAAACCAAGCTCACAATGTATTAAAACACGACACTTGGTTATCTGAGATCACATCCAAAGTAGTTACTGCCCGTTGCCTTGTCCGTAGCAAAGCGCATTGAAAGGTCGTAAAGTCGATCTATGTTCCAGCTTGTTGAATGGGCAAAATGTGGGGAGAGCTACATCACTGTGACGCCGACGGTGCTTTGGGGGGTGGGAGCGGCGGCGCTGGCGCAGCGGATTTTAACATCTTTGTTCAGGTAATGGTTCTCAGAATCTAACTACTGTAGAACTATCTAGTAAAGCAGAATTCAGTACGCAGCTTATATTTTGCTCATGGTATCAGCCACGCACGAGTAGTAGTATCCTGATCTTCTGTAAACGATCTTTTTGACAGGAGGTTCATTTTCCGAAGAGTGCCAATGTGGGAGCAAATACTGCAGGTGAGTTGCTTATATTTGACTGTTCTATTCATAGTGAATTCACTAAATAACCGTGCGGTTTTTTCCGCAGAATTTACTGTTCATTTGGATGGTGATCTACAGCCTTCATTTCTGGGTGGTCCTGGTGAAGATTGTCAAAATGTTCATCGAATATTGTTATGAGGATGTGAGTTCTTGCTTCAAACAGCCAATTGAATGCTTGGTTTCAAAATCTTCAAATCTATGACATTTTTCGTTATTATGGTCCTGAGAAGATTGTAGACGGATCTATTAGAAAAGCCCAGACATCAGTTTTAGTCATGTTCTTCTGTGCAGGCCTTCCTCGACCTTCGGCCCCAGCTCATGCCCCTATCCCCTGAAGTCATGAGCAGTCAGAAGGTGATGCAGCAGTGGGTGATATGGATGTGCGGAGCGGCGCCTCTGGCGATCTACATTCACACGCGACCGCGACCGGAACCACCACCGCTGATGATATGGTCTGTTCCACCTCCTGTTCTAGACTTGAGCGATGAAGATGACGAGATTCCCGAGCCGCAACCGTATGGCCGATGAGCAAATAAATGTAGTTTCCGGAAGTCCATTCATTTCATTTGAGAGACAGCAGTCAGAGACGAGATATTACGTACCGTAACCAACATTAACATAAGTTCTTTTTAAGGTATTAGGTGCTATTCGATCAGGAGGTAGTACCACTCAACTTGCAGTTTAAATCTTTTCTTTCGTAATATTCAGACGAGATATTACGTACCGTAACCAACATTAACATAAGTTCTTTTTAAGGTATTAGGTGCTATTCGATCAGGAGGTAGTACCACTCAACTTGCAGTTTAAATCTTTTCTTTCGTAATATTCGATTCTATCTCCAGGATCACCACAAACCCCTGGCAGCGTCGCGAGATGGGTCCTTACGGGTACTACCTCAACCGGCCTCTGTCCGAGCAGCAGCCCACCACCGCCGGACCTCAGCAAGCCCTGCCTCTGCGGAGAGCCTTCAGCGACTCCAACATACTCATCAAAGAACCGCCCAAGAGGAAGCGACACTCCAAATCTATATGAGCGATTGTATAAGACCAGTATCCGATAGTTACGTGATTACTTAGTTTTGGAAGTGGTTTTATGCTGTGGTTTTGGGAAATTAAATGTTATCGTGCTGAAAACTTGTTTTAGTTTTACTTATGTTGGAAAATAACTAGCCAAGTAGTGGCATAGCGAGACACTCAGGTGGGATAGCATGGAACTGCAGAATCCGGCCTTTTCGAAATATATCCGAAACGAAAGAGTGCTATGGCCTGTAAATGCTATGGCTATCTGAAACCTTCGGGTATATAAAAACTACCCTAAACTAGGGAAACAAACTATACCCATTGCACCTATCCGTTACTGACGGTGAACCTCCTTTTGCAGTTTACTCAGCATAAAACCTTACCTCTTTCTTAGAGCAAGGAGACCGACTATGCAGTTTGACAGTAAAAACCATCACCAGCCAGTATCTTCCCCTCAATTTACTAATCCAAAACTAGATGTCACTGAAAAATTATGAAAAAAACTGGATCGCGCTGACGAAAACGCACGCGGGTGGTATAAAAGGCGTAGGATGTTGTCAGTGAGGCATACTAACCTTGCGTAGGGTACACCGCGATCAAGAAGGCGGTTGCTCCGGACTGACTCCGACTATAGCACTGCGGTCGGAGCGAGTCGGTCTGTGACTTTCCTTCGGGATGGTCGTGCGTGAAATTTTTGCTAGTGGGACATGCGTGCTGCGCAGTCCTTAGAAATCTTTAAATCCTCGCCTTTTACATTATTTAGGTACTCTATCCTCGCTATCCTGCTTTATACAAGCACACGGTCAGTTAACTCCACATAGCACACAATACTTGCCTAAGCAGCGTTTGGCGAAAGATACGTTACCGTCCAAGTTATTCAGCCCGCTCTTTTAGGATAAGAGCAAGTCACAGCGGTCGAACCAAGTGATCATGACGTAGGCTATTCTGATTAATTCAAAAAGCAAGATCGGTAATTTTCAAACAAGATTTTAACTATCAAGTTCGAAATCTCAGAAACATTGTCAAATTGAATTTGACCTTTAGACTACCCTCTTTGCAGTAAAATGTTTATTAAAATTGTTGATAGCGCCGCTTGCCCCAAAATAAGAGAAAGATGAACAGAATATTGATTTAATTTCATTAGACAGTACTAACCAACAACAATCCAACAGGACACGCTTCGGCGGTAACTGTTTGGAAAGAAACATACATTCAGATATAAAAACCTATAGGCACATCATTTGTAGATTGGTTCACATCACACTGCATTGATAACGTGAAGAAGCGTACTGACGTCAATACAGTTTGAACTATTGGCTTGATACTGAAGCACGTCATGCAGTGTAGTTTGACTCTCAGCTTATAAAAATACTAACTAATTTTCCTGCTATGTGTCTCCGGTAGCAACTTTCTTCTTTACGTCAAAACTTTTCAGTGGATCGTTCTTGCGTGCCTGAGAACAAACATTGGAGAGTTAGCTTCAATCGTGTTGCAAAGCACCAATCCTATCTATCTTTCAATATTCCAGCTATCATATACCATGTGCACACTCAGCCGCAGTCGGCAGGGAACTGAGCTGGGAAGTGGGCATGTGCATAGTCTACGCACGATCATGCCACTGTCCCGGCATGTTAATGTCCTTGCTCCCTAAAGAATAAAGGCGATGTTGCTGTGGCAATAAGCCCGGAATTAATGCCGGCAGCGGCATGGGCTCACCTGGTACTTATGTCTCTTGTTACTTCCAAACGTCTGTTTCTTCTTCTTCGCGGGAACAGGTGCAGCCTCCTGATCCTCTTCCACCGTATCCTCACTCCTCAAGGCAGCCGGCAGCAGGTACTCTGGCACATTGGACAGATGCTGTTGTACCCTCACTGTATGGAGCGCCCGGTCTCGTCTCAGAGCTGCTAGATCCGATGGATTCTCTTCGAAGTAACCCTGGAGGAATAGGCTGGTTATATGGGTCGGAGAGCATACCTTCGTGGTGGTACGAAGGGGTAGTCAGTGAGAAGATTAGTCGTTCATCATTGTGCATTCATAAATGCTATGTAAGTTGTGTTCATCATTAGATATATACCTAGAATCGAGTTAAAAGATTTTTTTGCGATTTTTAGTATTTTTAACTTGAGAACGTTTTTGTCCCTTGGCTCTCTTCTTCTCGGTCGTATCTGTCTTGGCAGAAGCGCTCGTGGCGTAGCTTGCTTAGTCAATGGTCACAGATTATCGATGTTAAGCAACGTTCTACGGGGTCACTATTTGGATGGGTGACCGTTAGTGGCATTTACATCTGGTGGGTTACTCTCGAACACAGTTCCAATCCGGATTCACGGAATTTGACAGATCTCGTGTCATTTTGTACTGAAGAATGACAGGACTTCTGTCAAAATCTATGGATCCGGATTGGAACTGTGTTCGAGAGTAACCCACCTGAGCGCTTCCGTGCTTCGGAGGGCACGTGAAACTGTCCCGGCTCTAGCACTCGTTAAGCCATGACGGAGGCCTTAAAACTCCGTCACTAGAGATGGCGACTAACTAATACGAACAACCGAGAATTAGTGATAGTTTTACCTGTAGTTTCTTGCAGTTGATAAGTTCCTGTTTGATCTCCTTGAGCCTCGCCTCGCGCACGGCGATGCGTGTGACGGCGCGCCACGCGTCGCGCGACCGATACCGGAAACCTTCCACTTCCTCTAACGCAAACTCGTATTTCCTAAACACCAAAAATCAATTAAAGTTTTTAAACCACTGGTTTTTTAATACAGAGTCCTGAGTCTATCTCGGTGTTGTGTTTTCTTGCTATTTTTGGCATTCGGAAACGGATTCGCAAAGTGAAAAATTTTGTATGAAAACCGGATAAGCGCCTCTAGCAGGAGATTTGGGAACTGTTTCTGCGAGTCTATAGACGTCAGATAGACTCGCAGAAACATTTCCCAAATCTTCTGCTAGAGGCGCTTATCCGCGCGTTTCCGAATGCCAAAAATAGCAAGAAAACACAACACCGAGATAGACTCAGGGCTCTGGTCAATAGCGTGTTGCGTGCGCAAAACCTGTGCCATTTCGATTCGCTATCTTCGATTATTCGATATCGACGATAACATGGTTTCTGAATCAATCAAAAACCAGCTCAACAGATGCCATACAAAACCTACCCTTTTGTATGTACACTAGCCGTCTCCCGCGGCGTTGCTCGCGTTAGAGTGTGACTTTTCAAAATTCCTTTCTTAGTGCACCCCTACACTATATAAGGATACTACCCTCCAAATTTCATACCTCTAGGACTTATAGTTTAGGCTGTGCGTTGATTCTCTGTCAGCTTCAAAAGAGTTTTATATATATTGATGATTGATGATTGATAACGAACGTGGTACTCTTTGGAAAGTATTTGCTGCTTTTGTACTGCATATATAAGAAGGATTTACAAAAATAACTTACTGTAGTACTTTCTGTCCTCCAAATCCTTTCGACAAGTGTGCTTCAATTGCATCCATGAGCGGTTTTTCGCGTATTGATACAAATGTCAACACTGATCCCTGAAAAACGAAAAGTGAAACTACTAGTCCAAGAGTAAGAGCTGTTTTGTTGAGTAGGCGGTGGCGCAGTAGTACTATTAGGAACACTTACGTCCCAGATTGATAGACATTATACATACAGGGTAGTATTGAAGGGTAAGGGCGCCGGTGTAATTACGGGCACATGAGCCTTCAAGATCTTTACGTCTCGAAGTGATGGACGCAGTGCATTGCCTTACAGGGCACGTCCTCATTGGACTTGCTCTGTGAGGTAATGCATTGTTATAGGCAGAAGTTACCACTTAACATCAGGTGAGCTATCAGCTTGTTCCATTACTTTTATCATAAAAAAAAAGTATTTGGCAATTTAGTTAGAAGCCAGGTGAAGGTTTAATAAACGCCTACGCCTCGCTAGAATATAGAAGCTAGGCCCAGTGAAGTTGGTAGATACTTTGTTTTGAGTTTCAAACAGAGGTAGCGTACCTGGTTGTTTCCCCTCGCAGTCCGTCCAGCTCTGTGCACATACGAGTTGACCTCGAGAGGCGCGTCGAAGTTGATGACATTAGCGACGTGCTGAAAGTCTATCCCACGCGACACGCCCGACTCTTTATCCCTCTTCCGTTTTGATGATTGCTAAAATATCAAACGTTTTATACAGCCCGTGCTGGCATTGGTGCACTAACGGCCTGACACAGTCTTTTATTAGATGGATTGACAATATAGTCTACGTATCACAGGAAGTGGCTTGATGTAGAAAGCTTAAACTCACAGGAAAATGGGTACTGGGCTTCTTCAAGCTGATTATGATGATATTGCTGTTGATGTCTACCACTCCTGGAGTATAGTGAGATCATACCTTTTTCTTTTTACTCCTTTCTTCAATAGGCAGTATTCCTCCATCAGGTTTCTCCAGCGCCTTTTCGTCTGAGGCTACGATGATCTGGTACCGGCCCCGATTGAACTGATCGACTGAGAGACATCTGACGGCTGCTGGTAGCTCGGAGTTCAAGACACAAGAGCCGATTTTAAACTGCTCTAGGTAGAGTTTTAATCTGAAAGTTTAAAGTTATCAACATCATCATCAACTTTTATGGCTGAACATAGTCATCTCTTAAGACGCGCCACTGAGCCTTCATCTGTTTTTTTTATCCTATGTTTGCTGTTACATTTCCAAGTTAAATACAAAAACTGTAGGCATGTGCTATGTAATGTCTATGTGCTTCTGACTATCTTTTTTTTTCTTTATAAATTCTTAAACCAATTCTTTTTATTATACATTTTTTTCCATAGAAAATAAGAAAAGTTTTATGATATTCAATGAGAACTTTTAAATTAGGACTTACTTATAACACCTATCCACAGTTCTGACAAATATAATAGTCTTCCCTCTGATCAAGTTTAGTTTCAACAATGCATACAATATAGCTGCTTTATCATCCTCTTCAGCAAATAAATGGTAATGCTGCATTTGTGATGATGGAGCCAGTTCTGGTTCCTCCAGTTTGAGGGTCACGGGGTTGCGGAGAGCTATTTTCTTTAGGCTCAACACGTCTTCGGATAAGGTGGCCGATGCTAGGACTGCTTGGTATATTTTAGGCATATGGCTGAAAAAATATTTGACCCATACATGAAATGTAAAAGTGTGTGACACTAAAACTAACTACATACATATAAGATACACCTATGTACCTACAACCATACTTCTGGCAAAATAAATAATTTATAATTTCTAGAAACTTTCAGATCCGTCATAAATAGTCTTAAGTCAATGAAGGACAATAAAATGTGTACTAATATCCCATATTGAGATCACGCAAAAAGGGCCCATCTGTGGCCTAGTTGCAGAAACAAGTCTGCCGAAGAAGAAACAAGAAGGAGAGATCCCATATTGAGGTATATTGTTCAGTTTAGTTAGATAGGTATTTACCTCAGCAACTCCTTGATTTCATCTTCATAACCAAAAGAGAAAATCAAATCAGCTTCATCAATGACCATCACAGCCAGGTCATCCTTCAACCTCATGTTATTATCTTTCAGATGCACCAGGGCCCTTGACGGAGTCGACACAACTATATCTGGTTTGTCGGAGAGGAGCGACTTTTGAATGTGTGTGTCTGCGCTTGATGAAATGTCAATGCATCGAACTTCACGAGCACATTTGATTGTGAGGTCACCGATAACCGAAGCAATCTGTTGAGAATAAATAAAAAACTCATATTTTACTGTGACACTGGTTACAAATAAAAGGTTAAAAAAAAGTTTAAAAAAGGTAAAAAGGTTAAGAAAAAAAAGACTAACCTGACCACATAACTCTTTACTTGGAGATAATATCAATGCTCTAATACTCTGGCATGCGGTGGTATTCTTGAGGTTCAATATCTTCTGTATAACAGGTATTGCGAATGCTGCAGTCTTGCCGGAGCCAGTGCGGGCCCTCATTAGTACATCTTTGCCTTCAAGGAGCAAGGGTATAGCCGTTTCTTGTATCACTGTGGGTTCTGACCAAGCTAGTTGTGAAATCGCCTGAAATACGTGAGCTATTGTAACAGGTGAACAAGAACTTGATAAAACGGGAAGTATTCTAATAACATACCTTCAGAATGCGATCGTCCAATTCCATCTCGTGAAACCTAACCTTTTTTTCTTCCCCCATGGTTTCAGATTCTTAGATTATTTCAATAGAGAAAAACTCTAAAATCAGTATTTAGGTAGGTGTGGTATTACTTTTAGATAGAACCGCCGCGAATTTAAAAGTTGAGCTGTATGTAATTTCAGGTTTTTTATTTCTACGCAGCGTGCCATGCCATTTGTGCCAATGTTGTTGAAAACCAAAGAAAACATGTCAATTGTCAAATTTTGTCAAATGTCACAAAAACACGCTATAAAAAAAAACTCTTGGGAATGAACGACACCGAACACCTATATTGATGAACGAACAAAGTTAAAGGGTTTCCAGCATAAACCAACTACCATTACTCAAGGGTGAAACTTACAGTGTAGGTAGCCACCATTTTCACTTATGAGGCAGCTGATAGAGCTAAATAATAAACTGTCATGCAGCGCTTGTTATATAAAAATGACTGTAACTTTGCTGGCTTCATCTCATCGATTTCCTTTTTAGACTTTCAGTGGAAGTGAGTAGCGAGATAAATACATGTCACAGAAATAAATCAAGGTTAAAGTAACTAACGAATTTGGGTAATGTGTGTGTATGTTTTTGATTTGACATCACCACTTAAAATAAATTTGTCTGTGGACATAACCTACTTACATTTTTTGCTTTTGCAACACTGACAAACGAATGAAATGAGTGACTGAGTTTCTTTTTTTCTTTGTATTTCCACTAAGTAGCTAGATAGTGATGTTAAAATATGTTTACCCGTTTTTTTATATCGATATATGGTTACAATATTTATATTTATATATTTATCATTTAGTTTGAAGGAACCAATAAATTCATGCGGATTGCTTTGCTATTTAGTGATGTTGTAATAAACTGTGATGTAACATGCCGGTAATTGTCACACATTTTACAGAATAAGATTATTTACAAGTGATTATTGTAGGTAATGTACATCTAAAATACAACAAATACACTAAGTGCGCTGTTAGCGTTGCCTATTCTATAAATAAACCCATTTAAATGTCAGCCCAAAATGTCAATCAATCAGTGACGATCAGTTTGTAACAGTTTGTAGGTACCTACTGCACTTAGTCAAAATTCGATCAATTGCGATATCTCGTTCATCGATATCGACATTACAGTACCTATCGTAGTTAGTGCATCCTTACTGCGTGCATTATTATTTTATTTTATTATCTTCATCACTTCAAGAAAACACAGCTAAATAAACCCAGTTTACTTACTGTATCTTGATGGGATAATTTATGATTTAACATCAAAGTTTATTTAAAACTTGACCGTGAATCTAGTTTCCGAAACAACATGGTTAGCCCGGGGTTAACCGCAATGATCGTGACAGATCGCAGTTCATTGCCTTATGTAAAACTTGAAATGGTGTTTCTTCCGTGAGTGGCCGACCGAATTATTCAGTGACTTATGCGCGGATAGTGTTTGTGGATCTATAGTGTGGTGTATGGTTCGTCGATATGTCGAATTCAACGGCGCAAGTGTTGATGAAGAAGGGAAAGAGAGGAGCAGCTGCGTACATACACGCGGACTGCGCTAGCGGGTCTCCGCAGCACTTGGGGCCAGTGCTGGACGTGCTGCTGAACCCCAGCAAGGCAATCGACGAGTGGGAGACCATTGACTGGTGCCGCTGGTTGCTGGCCGGCGGGAGGACCCCCGACGAATTCGCAACTGTCGGTGAGTTTGCAATAACTGTATTTTGCAGCTTCTCTCTTTGTAGGTTATACAACTGTTTATTGAGCCTCTAGAGACATCGGTACAGGATTATTGGCGGTATATTTGCAAATGATAAATATTGCAATCCCTAAGTATGCTTTGGCCTTCCATTGTTTATGTCAAGGTGATCTGTGTTTACTTTGCTGCTGTATTTGTGTTTTACTTTGTCTGTTGTTTATGGCTTTGAAGCTGATGAATAATTTGATGTTTTAGAACACAGTGAGTATTCTACTTCATCATACAAAGATTCATTTGTACAAGAAGCCAGTTTGGTTGTGATAACAAAGGTTATATTGGTTTTACTTGTTCTTATCTCTCTCTCTCTCTCTTCCTGGCTATTGGTCTCACATGGTGGTGATAATTAATAATAATTAATAGTGGGGTCAGCCTTCTTCACATTCTTCCTCCACTTCGCCCTATCCATAATATTATGTTTTGTTTTGTCACATTTTCCTTGTTCTTATCTAAATTATATGTAGGTACTTAATTGTAGTACATTATTCACAATGTGTTTTTCTGCATTGTTTTTTCTTCCGTACTATTGTCACATAATGGGAATCCATTCAAACAAATTGTAATGATCAAAATATTGGATAGCTATACTAGGTAAGTACTGCGCAACAGACTAGCAATGAACAAGCATGAACTAATAAAGATTTGTAAGGGAGCTCCTGTTACCACTGAAGAACTGCCTAGAGCCTATAAAAGACATGTAGTTGACCTTCATTTGAATCCAATGTTGATGTTTATTCATTTGTGTTGTGACTCAGTTCAGTGTTATTGTTTACTGGTCGATACCAACTTGGTTTTTATTTATAAGGACTAAGGGCTATAGCACTAAAAACAAAGACTCAAGCATAAAGATTTTCTGAAATGCTCAAAAATCTATGTTTGAGTACTTTGTGGGTATCTGTCTTCTAGACCGTCTTGCTTCATCATTGGCTTCATTTTTGCTTAGCATCAGGTGAGATTGAATTCAAAAGATGGTCTAAACCGTCTAATTTGTAGTGGGTGAATGAGATCTGCACAGACGTCCCGTGTGGGGGTGTATTGTGCATTAGTGATGTGATGGTCTATTCAACACAAAAAATAAAAAAAATTGTCAGCATATGAGCTAATGCTGTGGCAGATCCAGGATTGGTCTGTGAGGGGCTTTACATAGTTATTATGACTTTGAGTTTTCCCTGACATAACCTGATCCACCCTTGGGTAGACCCAGAGCCCCCTTAGTACTGATCTGATATTGTGTATCATCGCTATATTGTTGGTCATGCTTAGTATGAACGCCCTAGTTAGTTATTTCCCCTGAAGAGAGGACAAAATGCAGTTTCATGAATGAAGAGATTAAATTGCTGAACTTTCATGGACAAATCAATAGTAGTGCTTGTGCCTGCAGGCTGGCAAAAAGTTTTTATAGATTGTGATCATTCGACACCTCCTTGGTGCTAAGAGAAAATCCGTTCACCTGGTTTTTAGGTCACACATAGAACTCGGTCTGTTAGATTCTCATAGTAGACTAAGACAAAGAGGTGGTCAAATAAAAATATCACTTGCCTACCAATAATCGGTAGTTATTAACACTGCATAACGCCATCTATCATAACTATTAAGCATTAAAAATGCGCTGTCAACGACGCGCGAGAGGTCAGTAGGGCGACGACAGCATCGGCATTTGAATTTTTCGCCACCTGCCACGACACGACGCACACGCCTTGCATGACCTGAATACAGACCAATTGCAAATTCATTACCATACAGTGGAGTGAAACAAGTAATTTTGGAGCAGCAACCTGCCGCGATATTTCCTTTCTCCCCACTCTGAGCTCAATTATATTACGATGCTCAAAAACTTGTGACTCTGATAATGGGAATCTGTCACCAAATCGATGCCTGAGGCGATTTATACTTTAAGCGTTGTTGTACCATTTGATAATCACATTGCAATTGAATAGTATCATGCCATCATCATCAAGAGATGTCGGCAAGTTGCTGTATTAGATTATTAATTATTATGTTTACATATTAAACCTTAATCAGATATGGTACCTACCTACCAGGAAAATTGTTTTTATTGAAGGAATGTGGTACATCCATATTTAGCATCGGACCGTTTAGGTATGCTGATCTCTCAATAATCATAGAATGAATCAGCCTTAAACAACATGTGCAAATATTTTTTAATTACATATTCCGTTTCTTGGCAAAATACTGTAGTATTCAACAATGCATGTTTACTGCAGAAGAAATAAATAGTTTTGGTTGGTAGAGTCATAAACATCATATTATATTATATCACGTAGAAAAAGTCTACTGCTCGACTTAGGTAGGTACTAGGTACCTACTACTTAGGTTTATTTTTTATTTTATGATATAAGTAATGGAACAAGCTGATAGCTCACCTGATGTTAAGTAGTAACTTCTGCCTATAACAATGCATTACCTCACAGAGCAAGTCCAATGAGGACGTGCCCTGTAAGGCAATGCACTGCGTCCATCACACTGAGACGTAAAGATCTTGAAGTCTCATGTGCCTGTAATTACACCGGCGCCCTTACCCTTCAAACCGGAACACAGCAATGCGAGCATCGCTATGTACTAGGTATAGGTACCCGCTACCTACCTAGATTTATATTCATGGACATTTCTCACAACACTATCTAATCCCAAACTAAGCAGATGTTGTACTGTTTCCAGAAAGAGTTTTAAGCATTCTAGTTCCTCACATGCTAATGTGGTCATTCTCAGTAAATAGGATGGGGTGGACGTTCTTCGCGTCGTCGCGTCTTCAGGTCTTCCGGTTCGTGAAGTACCTATCGAACTAATTGAGTCAGGAGCCTGGACTACGTATCTGGCAACACCTTCAGATTCTTATGGAAGTTTGGCTATACCTGCTGAGAACAGTCTGTCGACGTTTATTTGGAAGGCATGCTTTCTCCATGGCACAGGACCGTGAGGAGTGGCAAAAACAAAGGGAGGCCTATACTCAGCAGTGGGTGAAGTCGGGCTGTGGATGATGATGATGCTTTCTGCGTTTTTCTGAGAATGTCGTACTTCCTTCAAAGGTAAATGTTTGTCGCACAAAATAACAAGGTCGTTGACTCCACGTTTTAAAATACACTTAAAGTCTACGCGAATACTATAATTTCGCCACTAATCGATTCTGTCATAAGAATGCAGATTTCGTTATTTATAGACGTGATAAAACATGGAAAAGTCTTCGAACCAATGTTCAAAATGGTCTATAAAAATTTGCAGTGGAATATAAGCGGGCTTTGCTTACGTGATCCTGGGCGCGTTTTACCTTCCTATTTCCTCCTAGTACACCTAGTTTTTCATAAAACGAAAGAAGCCACCAAAGCCTATAGAACCAAAAATACCATTTTAGGGCTTGCAACAGTCTGATCATCTACCTAAAGCACACATAGAAAGAACCAATGACACGAATAAAGTAATCATAAGATCCATCGTGTATCGAATATGAATAGAGGCTGCATGAGTCACCCTTGCTTGGTACCTTTTTGGTGCTCAGAGCACTGGCTGGGGTAACCCACCCGTTTTAAGACGAGGTCGCAGTCATAGCGAGTGCATTGACTCGGCTGCGTTTTGTATCGGCGGTGCTATTCACCGTCCGTGGCGTGCGTCGACCCGACCAGCTGATCACGGACACGTGCCATCCCAGCCCTATGTTTCTTTGTTTCTGGAATACCTAGGAAAAACTAGCCGCTTATAGTTCCACCCAATTAGGTAGTATCGAAGTAGTTATTAAGGACAATAATGTTTCATGCAACATTGCTGTCCTTTGAGAAACGCATCTCGTAATCGTAGCGTGTCGGATCACGTACATTTTGAGAAGTAATAACTTGTTTATAAGGAGTTTAATAGGTTTTATAATAAATAATGTCGATTGTTTTAGTACTAGAGGTGCCTATTAAACTCCTTCAACAGCTCAGTTGCTCATAGCGTCATTGGAAGTTCTTACTTTTAACAATCTCACCACTCATGGACAGAAATTACGTAGTATCCGTCGTTGATGAGTAATTCCATGAATTTCAAATAAAATTTAAACAGACTTGTTGATAATTTCAGAAAAAAATTCTGCCCAATAATTAATGACAAAGTATTTTATTATCCTTATCAGCGAAAACCAGTTCCTCAACTGTTTCAATGTTGGTTCAGCGGCCAAACTGGATTTTAAAACTCCGTCAGGAAATATCGCCAATAAAACTAGGCCGTCGTCGCCGCCGCCGCCGCCCTGAAGTCAGACGCCTGACGACAGATCATTCTAGGTATAATTTAATTCGAATCTAATGTTGTAAATACGAAAATTGGGTATGATAAGACAATAGTGAGGTACTTTACTACCTACCATAGTAACCCCTTACAATGCAACTTAAATTTGTCACACTTGGTTGTTCTACACAAGTAGTTATCGATAAGAAGTAGGAAAAGGTTGGCTAAGCGATTAGCCTGGGGCAGAAGCATCTAGGTAATAAACAGTAACCTGTTTCATAAAACATGTAACGTAGATAATATTAATGATTTTGTTATTATCAATATTAATTAACTGGCTCCAGGAAGCCCTCATTTACTCAAAATAAGTATCAGATGAAATGAAATTAGAGTAGCTATAGTTTAACCAGTTACCACTCACACTGGGCTGGTAACATGCAGACGCTGTTTGGTTTTTAATCATCAGTCAAAGACCCTGGTTGCAGAACTAATGAGAAAAACGAACCACAAGGAAAAAAATCCAGCAACAATATTAAAATGCCCAATAGGGATCACGAAGAAAGACTAAGGGTAAAATCGCCCTCCACCTGATGGGCATTTTGAAGACCGCGAAAATTCATTAGAAACCATCGTCCTTTCATCGAACAGTGGTTTTGGCACTAATAGTGATGGCCCTACTACTAGAAGGGACAGAAAAGTCTCATCAGAAAAAAGACTGGAGGGAGGTGTAGAATTTCTAATAGAACAGGGCAATAATCTCTAAGCTCATCGTCACAGCATAGATGCCGTGTCTGCGCACGCGACTCGTAATTATTGATGCGTTTCAGCCATTACGTAATGTGTTTACTACCTGCTAATTGGCTGGTTAGCTAACTGTGGACTGCCGGCGATCGTGGCATTGGAAAGTTTACCCTACCTATTCGGATTTGCTGAACTTGATTGACTTTTATGCGACGTCTCTCAATTTGAGTCTTGAAATTTAAAACATAGAAACTGTGCATTTAGCATAAGAGCTACAGTAAATATTAGCGTTACAATTGGCGGTCCTAACGCGCACATTTCTTCCAGACAAACGACTAATTAACCGTAGAAACTTAAGTCTAATATAAAATTAATCGAAAAGTACAACCAAAGCTGTAACACAGACAACGGCGATGGATGATCTGGACTTTCCAAAACTCCCGAACTAGTGTCACACTAGTCTAGTTGATTGTTTAGTTTCTAAGCATGATCATCGATATATATAAATCTAGGCTAGGTGCATAATGGCATGATCACCGAGACGCGTGCAGGAATCTAAAGCAGTCACCTTATTTTTTTCTGTAAATCACATTGAAAAGGCAAAGTTCTTGAGGCTACTCAATAGGTAGAGCAGCATTCCTAATGGAGTTTCTCAATAAAATTAGCACCTACCTAGTCTAAAATAGCCCCATCACTGCCTTTAAATAAATCGCGTGTGTGGCTTCTTTTTGAACCGATGCCAGTTTCACTAGATATTATATCCTCTGTGACACGGTGGTATTGCGATTTGCGATATAGGTACTGTACGAGTGAATACACTAATTACACTGATATTATATCTTCAAGCCTTCACCTGTACTGTCGTTCAATGGATTTATAAAGATACCTAGATCAAAATCAAATGCGCATTGGTGTAAATACGGTTTTGCTAGCATAGAGCTAGGCGGTAATGGTCAGTAATATAAAAAGTCATACCTATAGATATCTGTCTGTCTGTGTCGATAGTAAAACCCTAGGAACATCAGATTACGTAAAATTACAGGCACGTGAGTCTAGTCAAGTCTCACGCAATGCAGCAAAGCTTCCCACACCTCAGGTGGTAATCAAACTGGGGTATGGGAGTTAGAGCCCAATCATTAGGTCTCTCATTTCGTCTACCTATCTGTTATTTTCAACCGTTTCGCAGCGGCCATCGTGAAAGAACAGGAATGGTTTCAGTTAGTTTAACCACTAGGTTGGCGGATTTTAGCATCCTTGTGATTGGTTCTTTCCTCATCACCCCGCGGTTATTAACCAGCTTGTTCGAAGCCACGCTAGTTCTTCACTTAATTTGCTAACAGCGAAATGATTACTCAGATCCAGAGCCACGAAATGCCAACGAACTTTGTAATTATCATCTTTAGCTTTTCAATTGTATGTTGTGGTTTTAAGAGATAATTGTGGTTGGTTTTCTTTGCTCCATCCTTAGATAAGATGCTTATTTACTGTTTACTCAGATGCTCAACAAAGATCTGAAAGTCTTTGGCTTGGCAGTTGCTACGGCAGGTGAATGACTGGGTAGTTCCGTTTGACAACTAGAGATGTTTGTTGCATTGCAGGTGTAATCGTGATGGTAATATGGATTTGCGTACACCCGTCTGTGATATCATGATAACCTATCTAATAAATAAACCTGAACGCTCATAGGTATACTTGTCGAGTTTCGAAATTAGTTTTACCATGATGATATGGCTCGTCATTTACAAGTAAATCGTTTCGTATAGCAGAATATTTTTTGCCTTCGAAAACATACATAGTTCAGGTTCAGATCAATGTTCGATAACAAGAATTAAAATCTTCTATCTGTTCAATACAATAAGAATAAAGATTAATCATCTAAAATTAATCATTTTGATTTGATTCAAGGATGACTTAGCACCTCGCGCTGACGTTCTCATATCAACAAATTCACGTTTATCCAATTCAATATTTGATGACTCATTCCAAATATAGAGATGCTTTTTTTGAACATCAGTGTTCCGTCGAATTAGCAATTTCAATATTCTAGATTTTACGCTATTCTTCTTTGCAGTCTCCGATACTTATATGCGATTTTCTCTACATAGGTCTATAGTTTCGCTGTCTTTAGTTTCCTTATGCAGTTTTAAGTTTACTTGGCATGAGGTTTTATTGTAGTCTGGCTGCATAGTTGCTTATTGCTTTCTCCATGACATTGACTTAACTGGCTGCCTGCCAGGATCATTACGATATGCACCTACATACCTACCTAGCAACTGGGAAGTCGGAGATTTTATTCAGAATTCTCTTTCCGTTTAAGGGTTTCATCGAGTGGCGGGGGGGGGGGGGGGGCTGTCAAGTCCTCAATCTATTTCGTGATACAAATCTTCTTACTACTTTTTGGAAGCAATAGATCTTACTATGCTAGTTGTAAAGCCTATTTTACTTCCGCATCACAGCGTAGCGTCAGATACACTAATGACCATATCAAACAGAGCAGCTTACGTCCACGCTGCTTGGTTTACCGGCACGTGCATTTGTTTATTTTCATCATTAGTCTTGAACCAGTATGTTTTCAACTTGGGCGCGTCTGAAGTGATATATTCGGATGGCTTTATTTAGAGTTTTTTATCTTAACTGCGTCCTCGTAGACTTGGTTCTTTACTAGTTATTAAATGTACCATATATATTTGTTATGTGTTTGCAGTTTCTCTGCCTAACCGATTGCTAAACAAAGTAGCTGTACCTGTGGGCTCGTAATCGTAACTAAACTACTTAAGAGGGCACAGCCATAACTGCCTGAAAACGTGTTTCTACATTTTGGGTCAGGAAAGGCCTCATTGCAATGCGGCTTTGTGCAAAGCTCATCCCACTGCAATGCAGTCCTATGCAATGTTTAGTAGAAATCCGTGAACCATTGCCAAAATCGCTTCGCATTAGGTTGGGAGTTTTCAAATGTCTGTAAAATTAACTTGTTTCCTATTATTACAGTACGGAGCTACGACAAACACGACAAATGCGGCCTCGTGTGGATACCGCGCGTGGTCGCGTACCGCTGCCGTACGTGCGGCATCTCGCCGTGCATGTCGATATGTCGCGAGTGCTTCCACCGCGGCGATCATTCCACGCACGACTTCAACATGTTCCTGTCGCAGGCGGGAGGCGCTTGCGATTGTGGCGACAAGTCTGTCATGAAAGAAGATGGGTACGTAACACAGTCGATATCTTTAAAGCTGATAGAAACCAAAGTAATGTTAGGACCGCTGACAGTCCAAACAATATACCATGATAAAAAGTAGTAAAAGTGACATAACTCGCAGATGGATGGCTAGCTAGGTTGTTTTGTGGAAATGATGCATATTACCACACTTTATTGTCCGTACAAAAATTACACGGCCGCGCATAATCTGTCTCACAGTAGAAGTTACACGTCACAAGTAGGTCGGTCTGTCGTCTCAGATCTCCCGAACTAATAGGTCCAGAGAGTTTGATTCGTTGTCCTGCAAAGGCAGTTCCTATTACGCAGGTTCGATTGAATAAACTATCGATTCAAGGTACACCTAACCGTTGGTAAGCCATAACAGAAACCGTTGGTTGACCTGCTTCACAGAGTTCATCTTATTTGACGACTGCTACTTTTATTGCCAACGTTTCGCGTCTCTTGATCTGTACTGAAGTAACCTTTGCTTGGTATAGCTTTGGTTGCCTAGAAAATATTTAATGCCAGCTTCAATCGCATATCCCAGATTCCTTACCTCTCAAATGGAAGATTACGTACACACGCTGTGTCTTAAAGGAAGTCAAATGATCAATTATGCTATGCAAATAAAATCAAGACGGGTTTATTTGGTTCTACACAATAAAGCTAAGGCTTACTCACTTGGCTCGTTTTGCTGCGGGGGCGGCGGTGACGTCAATACGACCTCAAATAACAAGACTCATACTCGGGCCTACGCTACTGATAAATATGGAACGGAAGACAAGCAAAACAAACTGAAGTTCAACGCGGTTCGGATGTTATTTGCACACGGCAACTTGATTTATCATGATAGAGCAAAACGGAACTAGAACTAAATGGATGGTCTTAGGCAAGGTGAAGGTGTTGGGTGAAATCACAAGCAAGATTACCTTTCGTGTCAGGGTGAGACTGTAATGCAATACCATGTGAACCTTGGCATACTTGCGGCCATGTGCTTGCGCCTGTCATAACATGTAGCCCTATAAGCTGACGCGACCATCTGTCAGTATATTCCTAGCTTTCACTAAATTCTTATGAATTTGTTTTGTACGAGCTGGAGTATTCAGATGTCCTTTCGTTACGTCGTATTAATGGTTATTTAACATGACGTGTAGTTTACTTTCCCGACTTGAGACGGATACTAAAACGATTGGTCTACTCGTATGTATATAACCTTGCGTGATCTATGCCAATTTTAAGGTTCTAAGAAATCTAGGTCACCCTTTAGTGCATTTTAAGTACCCGCTGAAACGATCATAAGAAATACTAGGTACCTAATTAATTATATCTATTCGGTTAGATGACGTGGTTGTTAGCAATTACAATTTCTATAAGAACTGAACTGAACACGGTGATAGTGATAATGATAATGATGATGACAATGACAATGAGACCAATAAAATTTACAAAAATGAAAACTCTCGGCGCTGAAAATCTAGGTCCTTTTTATCCTTGCTGTTCATCATCAGATCCTTAAGTACCTATGTATTTCAGTTTATCAAATCCGAATGTTTTGACATTGAACTAATCTTTTTTCTCAATACAGGATCAAAAAAATATCAGGCCTTAATTCGGTAATGCTGAAACATGACTTATCAGAAACTGATAGATAACAACAAACGAAAACAATAGATGCACGTTTGAACTTGACCTAGAACAGACCTCGTGCCAAACGTCTGCCAAGGTGACCCCTTATGCGGGCGGCTCTGTCGCAACAAAACTGGTACAAAACAGTAAACTAGGTACCCACTACCTACCTAACTGTTTGTTTGAACAATGATAACGTGCTGTTTTGATAGCTGAATGCTAGTTGATAGTCTGAATGGTATGATCAATGCGTCGTGATGACAATCACTGGTGCTTTGCAGATGTAAGATCAGACGGATATATTGATGAAGCTGGCTTGATTGAAAAGATTATGTAGTCCTTTGCATTATTTCTCTGAAGAATGTTGATACATGAGGATATAATGTTGTAAAACTATACTCAGTACTCATATTTATTGGTTTCACTATGGTTTCTTGGCGGTTATGAATCTCTGATAAAATTATTCCATTGTAAAACGCTCTAGGATCCAGCAATTTTGGCAATTATCTCCAGATTTTTTACGATACACGTTCTCATCTCAGACAAAACTCATCTGCAGACTTGTTTAGAAAAAACTAAATGGTTCACTTCGCGTGTCCCTAATCCCAATACTCAACCAGCTGTCCTTGAATTCTTGGTTAGACGATGCAGACCAGAAAAACTTCCCTGCTTTTGCCGAAGGGCTCACTAATTCTTACGCACACAAAATGATCAATCCCCGTTTCTTAAAGTTCTTCCTGACCTTGCTCATATGCCTTAGACCAGGCGACCTTGGCCACTACCAGTGACGTCACAAACCGGTCACGTCATCTTGAAAACCTTTATTGCCGGTGATATTGTTTTTATTGCGCCGGCGGCACTGGGATGCTTTGTTTATGTGCCAAAAAAAGTTATGGAAAGAGTCTATGCTATATTTAGCTTTATGGTTTAGGTATGTACTCTTGTGTGAAAAATGATTTAGATGAGATGATTGGGACATAAAGGGATAAAGCTGTCTTGGGTGGGATGTAATGTTTTTTTAGAAATTGCGTTGGGGAACTGAGACGAGAGCATAAAGAAGTCCATCAGGTTTTGATCGGAAAAGTAGTATTGTAACTAGGGGTCTACCCTTGGTAGACCGTTCATTCACACTGTGTGATGTCATCTTTGCAGTATGACTCTAGCACGTCACTCTGAGTCAGCAAAAGGACACCGAAACTAGAAAAGCTAGAAGAACTTGCGAGGATAGGTTATCCGTCGGCTTAGTTTGACCTTGTCAATTCTGAATTCTACACCTCGCTGTAGCTATATCAGCATTTTGATACTGGTATTTCGACAAATCCGTATTCATAAGAGATCCATCTTCTTTCAGATTTTGCAGCAATCACGGCAACAAATGTCCACGGCCAGGCATAGCTCCGGCCGAGCTGATGTGCGTCGCTGAAGCCATGATGCCTCGTCTCATCTTGAGGCTGCTGCAGCATTTTAGAGAGAACAGGTAAATAATCTATCCATTCCTCGTGTCCCTTGTTGTAATCCCTAGGCAAAGTAGACATTCTCCCTTCAAACTCTTGATACATAACTACTCCTTGAAATACTTTGAGAATGTCTAAAGGGGGATAGTTATAGTCAGTAGTAGTCGTCTGGTCCGTATTCCGATTTACTGATCCGGGCTCAAGCATAGATGTTTATATGAGAATCTCTACTCAAATCTATGTTTTAGTAACGATTTCATTATCAGAATACGAGCTTTAGGATACCTATGATATTCCCTGATCATTAATTGAAGGCATTCCACGTTACATCCATATCAGATCATCTTTTACGACGTGACTGAGTCACAAAAATGTATAATTTTTGTGCGACAGTAAAAAGGGCTTATCATGATCGATATCCTGATACCGTGGAAAGATCAAAACCATTAGAAGACGTTCAAGGGTACATTTAACTCGTTTATTGTACTCTGTTCTGTATCCAATGGTAAGGCGATTACTGATTCCTTACAACCGCTGCTGTCATTGTCATTCATAATGGTCCACTTAAGTTATTTATAGAACGAAACTGAAGCGTTTGGAACTTAGCCTGATGGAAACACTAGATTTACGAATTACATAGTAGGTAAGTAAAAGTATTTTGCGCTAAGCAATGATGAAAACCGGACACGACATAATTACGATTGAGAAATAGGACTTCGTATCCATAACAGTGTGATGAGTGAAGCGTGTTCATATGAAAACAATGCAACATTATGGATAATATTCTAAACCAGTAGGTAGTTGTTACAATAAGGATGCATGCAAACACGACGCCGCTGTTTGCAATTATGGATGTCTCGTACGATAAATGTACGAGTATTACTTATGTTGAATAGCATGCGACCGTTCGTAATATTTCCATAGGTGACCATTTTGGGTACCTTCGAAAGAAGTTACTATCCACCACATATCTCCTACTTTCTACCTTTCCAGCAGCGGCACTCAAACCACATCAGACAGCTACCGGATAGCGGTGCAGGAATGTGAGGGCTACGTTCAGATGCTGATGGAGTTCAACAATATGGGTGACCTGATGCGGTCGGCCATGACCAAGGCCCTTATAAACCCGCAGGTATGCAAAAGTAAACTTTACCTAAGACTTTACCTAATCATCTATCTAAATATCTTTTACTAAAACTTTTACCTTAACTCTTTTGAAGCTAACTGACAATCATCGCACAGCCTAAACTATAAGTCCTAGAGGTATGAAATTTGGAGCGTAGTGTCCTTATATAGTGTAGGGGTGCACTAAGAAAGGAATTTTGAAAAGTCGCACCCTAAAGGGTCTAAAATTAGGATCAAAGATTTTATTGCCCAAATAATGCGTATGCTGCTACCACGCGAGCAAAGCCGCGGGCGACAGCTAGTCACCCATATAGTGTGAACTAGCCGTCGCCCGCGGCGTTGCTCGCGTCCTAGACCCTTTAGGGTACCCTCCAAATTTCATACCTCTAGGACTTATGGTTTAGGCTGTGCGTTGATTCTCTGTCAGCTTCAAAAGAGTTTTATAATATTGATGATGATTGATGATGATGATGATGATGATGATGATGTTCACTGCAGCCAGTTTTGCCCATTCACCATTAGAGGTTCAATATGGAGTGTTTATATCCAGATGTACCGGAACCTCATAGAGCCTCCGTTCCCCATGACGGAGTATGGCTACTACATGCGCGAGTCCAACAAGTGGTACGAAAAGGCTATAGAGATGTTCCCAGCCCCGGAGCCGCCAGACGAGTGAGTTACTTTACTTTTTACTATATTATTTATATCTGAAGATCACGGCCGGAGGTCTTATTTCCTGAACGAACGGTATTTTCAGTTTTCTTTATCTTATCTACTGACTTTTCCCGCAATGTTCACAATGTCAAACCCTCGAGTTCATAAACGACGTAGAGTTTCTTTTAGCGACGGATTTAGGCGCACTAGACGAATTCTGGTACGGTAGACTGTCAGCCTCTGTTTATGAATTTAGGGGTAAATTAATAGGCATTATTCAGTAAAATCACAAATTCATACAAGCAAGCAACTTCGCAAAGCAAAATTGGCTTGCTTACAAATTCATCAAAATGTCTTGTACTTGAAGAATACACGCCAAATCTTGTGCTTGTTTCCTTGCCTCGAAATAGCAATTTGAAGTATCACGTTCCCTTAGGTTTGGATATCTAACTAAATCAGGATGGTCAAAGCCCCCTATGTCCAAAAAATTCAGCATATTATTACCAATTTCGGCATTAGAAGCACACTATGGAGTACTAGTGTTGTTACCAACTGACTGTAATCGAATTATACTTTGTTCACAGATACCGTGACTTGCCCGCGCTAGCTCCACGATTGACACACAACACTCTTTTGGACGAGTTCATATTCTGGACGTTCAAATATGAGTTCCCGCAGAATATAGTCTGTTTCCTTCTCAATATGCTGCCAGATCAAGACTATAAGGTAATATTTTGATGATATAAAATCGGGTTCATAGATCTATATGTCCCCCGGTTCTAGCAGTCGATACACCATTTATATGAGGCGTAAAAAAACAGTCAACAAAATCTACTGTTGTAACAATCTTTACTTTATAGCGACTGAATTAAGAAACTAAAATGATAACTTTTAATTGATCGAGCGAGCGAAGCGAATGAATATCTTAGTGTCAACTTCGGCGACTCAGCGTTGTATTGTATGCCATTGTTAACATAATAATAGCTCATAGATAGATAGAAAATTCTTATTGCACAACTTAAAAGTAGTGTATACAGGCGAACTTAATGCTAAAACAGGATTCTCTACCAACTTTTCGATAATGGGAATACATTTTCTTGTCAACAGGAGCACCTAACCCGGACATTCGTGATGCACTACGCGCGAATACCGCTCGTCCTAGAATCAGCCGCCGACCCCGACACGCTGTCCAACCGAGTGGTGCACATGTCCGTCCAACTATTCTCCAACGAGGCATTAGCGTTGCGCTGCGTCCAACAGCTGCATCTCCTACACGTGATGGTGCTCTCACTGCGACTAATGATGGGAAAGATCCTAGTACAGAACACGTTGCACGACCCCGATATGAACTTCCATTACGTGATAGATTGCACGCGCAGGGTCATGAAGGAGCATTGCTACTGGCCTCTGGTGTCGGATTTCAATAACGTGCTCTCGCATAAGAGTGTGGCGTTATTGTTTTTGCAAGACGATGCGTTGGTCGATATGTGGTTTCAGTTTTTGTCGTTTTTGCAAGGTGAGTTGCACGATTGTTGTGTATCATAGCGCGTTTATACCGCGTTCACACTCGTCTCATACCGCCGCCGGCATTATTGATTAATTCCGGAGTTATTGCCACAGCAACATCGCCTTTATTCTTTAGGGATCAATAATGCCGGCAGCTGCATGAGTTGAGTGTGAACGCGATATCAGATGATGCTCTTTTGTCTGGTTTTAACAGCTCAGTCGGTACTCGAGGTAGGTGGTTAGCGTGGTAGGTGGTGGGTTCGATCCCCATCGAGAACAAAGATTGATGTAACTAACATCGATGTTTGATCTCTGTCTGGGTAACCTTATGTTTTATTTTTGGTATTTATTTACTGATCTACTTTTGCATTCGGTGCGTTTAACAGATGAGTAGACAAAGAGATGGGTACAAAACAATTAAAACATTTCTAGTTCCATAGTACAAGCTCTGCTTAGTTTGGAACTAGAAAACTAGTTTGTATCTAACTTTTTTCAATACTAGTCAAGCAATCTTTCAAATCAATAATCTTCATACAGTTATCTTGGTTTCATATGTGTGTTCAATTGTAATTTGTATATATCACAGGCATGAACGTTAACATCCGTGAAACCGGCGGGCACATCGAGTTCGAGCCCTCCTCGTACTACGCCGCCTTCTCGTGTGAGCTCGAAGCCGCGGCTTATCCAATGTGGTCCGTCCTGAGCCACCTCACCGAGCCACAACACGCGCCTCTAGCCAGGCGCATGTTAACGGCCGCACTCACACATCTACAGGACTGGCTCGACGCTGTACACTTCACTGCGCCCACTGTACCGCCCGTAAGTCACTATGATCACTAATAAATGTAACAATCGTAATGCTAGCGAATTTGAGATACACTGCGCGGTGACGGTACAACGTTCGCCATCGACACCCCCAAGGAATATCATGGTATCTCACTTTTTACCATTTTACAGGAGAGCACGTGAAAGTTTAAAAAAATCTCAAAATCTTTGTGTGAAACTGAGCTTCAAAATAACTTGGTGATTCATCTACAGGGTTAGGAGTATGTAATGGTGTATATCTATCAATTGAAAAACCCCTGTATAGTGTATTTCCATGACATACGATGTTTTTTTTCTAAATTTTACTATGTAATTTTCATTGAAAAACATGGTAACTAGACATACACTAATAACTGGACTAAAAATGAGGGTAGATTCATAAATTTTATCTTTATAAAAATTTATTTGAAAACATTGTAACTCGATTTGACATCTTTTTCACGGGAGAACAATGTTTTGGCACTTAAATATACTTTGCGTAACTCAAAATGCCATTTTATTCACTGCGAGAAATGTAAAATGATGCTTAGTTACAATGTTTTAACGAATACTAACTTTGAAACCCAAAGGGTTAGAGATACAGGAGTGAGAGTATAACATAGTTTTTTTTTATTTTGAACACGAATATGAATGTAACTCAAAATTGGCAAAAAGTGAGTTACCATGTTATTCCTTGGGGGTGTCTTATGATCGTCTGTTAACGTGCAATATGACTCGAATACGTAATGCGGCGACCGCCTGTCAGATTTGTTCGTGATTAGCCTACAGTACCGTTTGCAGTCTAAGTTCAACCCGTGAGTCATTGTATTAGAGGTTCAGCGTACTCAGTACTAACAAGTTCGACAATTGATAAAGATTTAGCGACGGTGTCAGAGTTACACTGCGCCTAGAGCCAGGGTGGTCGCGCACCGTCCGATTTCAGAGGAATTTCTTGTCGCAAACATTCAGGTTGTGAAACTATCATCCTGCTGAGGTTTTCCCTAGTGACTACAATGTGGAGTACTTCAAAAAGGATGTTTTAATATACTTTGAAGTCAAAGGGTCGACAACGCGCGTGTGGTATCTCTGGTGTTGCAGGCGTTCATAGGCTACGGTAACCACTTACAATTAGGTGGGCTGTACGCTTGTCTACTTAGTTGTATATAAAAACTGGCAACGCAAGAAAGCGTATTTTCAAGATCTCCTTAGTTTGGGCCTAGAGGCTTGAAATGTCCAAGTATACTTATGTATGTTAGGACCAAGTATATGATTGGTGTGTCCCCTAACAGACGGAGGTGATGCACGCGTCGTTCCACTTCCCCCTGCACCGGTACCTGGCGGCGTTCCTCTGCTGCGGCACGCGCTGCATGGGCCTGCGTGCGGCCGACGTGCTGCCCGCCACAGACCTGCTGGCGCTGCTGGCCTTGCATCCCCTAAGAGTGCAGGTTAGTCTCATTACACTAACATGTGTCCAACTCTTTTAACAATTTTTTTTATACTACTAAGTAGGCAAACAAGCGTACGGCCCGCCTGCTGGGAAGCAGTTACCGTAGCCTATGGACGCCTGCAACACCAGAGGTATCACATGCGCGTTGCCGACCCATGAAGAATTTTAAAACACCCTTTTGGTGTTTTGAAAACTAGGTTCTCGATAACATCCTGCATGATGAGGCCTGCTAGATACCTTTTACTAGTAGTTTTAATAGTAACTATTAGGTGGTGTTGTCTTCTTCCGTCTGATTAATCTTATTTTTAGATATTTAGTAACGTGACCTCCATATCCAGTACCTTGTCGCTTTATAAATTAGGAAATAATTTACAAAATCACTATTTTATTCATTAAAATTATTCTACAATTATTGATATTTGAGTATGAGAAAGCAGTTTTTATATCTAGTTGATTACGGGCGTGAATTCCGTGAGTTCTGGTTCGTATATTTCTGCTGGAGGCGGTTCTGCCTTCACGTGCTTTGAGTAGTCGTATGTGAGGAGTTTGATGGCTATGAAGCCTCCAGATCCGCGGCCGCCGCGATGGATTATACCAGCTCCACTGGCTAGAGCACCACCTGGGAAAAAAAACAACTTTCAAATATGCAATAAACAAAATTGCCCAATATATAAATACATAATTATGCAGTTATAATTCGATACCTACCTTCTGTTCACTACGAGTTATTGTTTTAGAACAAAAGAAAGATCTGAAGACATTTTTAAAGGACATTTACAAACGGCTTCAACCAGCTAGTTTTACTAATGAACAATATTACTAATAGTATAATTACTTGATGTCATTCTGCTGTGTATATAATGCTCTTAGAACATCATATAAAGGGTCTTCAGAAGAATGGTCAATATGGCCATACATGTTTCTATAGCTCACAATCTCTGTTTAATCATCAAATCAGCCTGTAGAAGTCCACTGCTAACCATAGGCCGCCATAGAGCTCCAGAAACAACTATTTTGAATCTTCTCATTCATCTTGGTTTTGCTACGGATTTTCTAGTTTCACCTAACGAAACTCCTAGCAAAGCTCACTTCATAGTCCGCTCAGCTTTTATACAAGACCGCAATAATTAACGACCACGTCACAGGCGTATAAATAAAGTTACCTTTAGATGGCAGCACGGGCTGGACATCCACAAATGGTACGGTGCTCTGCGCCGCGTCAGCGTCGAAGTCGGTGTGAGTGAACTCGATGTATTGGTCGTGGGTGGAGTCCACTGGGAGGGGCGAGTGGCTGCGTGTGGGAATATCCGGCCTGTAGAGATCTAGTCTCTTTCTGAAATCGTAATATCACAGCTGTTTATCATAGGAGTAGATGAATCGTGATCTAAGATTACGTAACATTTCTTGCTTCACTTGTCAGAGATTAAAAATGGTGGACGAGTGGCTTAGCCCTAAAACCATGGGCACCAAACAGCTGCTGGAATACTTTATATTCTTGTTTGCAAGTATTTTCAATTTAGATATAGAACAAGCAATTTGTGTGGCGTAATGCCACACAAATTCTTGTCAATTTCAAATCCAAAACAGTGATTTCATTTGATTACGGGTAGACGTTTGATGACTCAGAACAAAGTTGGGGAAATTAAAACAATGGTAGACAGAAAGGTGGGAACCACACTACAACCTACTGATTAGAAGACAGCTACTGGAAAATTAGCTATAAGGTCTAAATGCTAGATTTCATTTTCCAAACTGGAACTTCCATATCATAACAATATTACGTCCTCAACATAACAACACTTTGTGACAGCTTGATGATACTTTCAGCTGTGAAACTTTAAGTTACCTGGGACTGTCGAAAGTTCCCTCAGTATTGTCGTTACTGATCCACTGACTCTTGTTGGGCGCTAGACGTCCCGTCGTGTAGTTGAACGGCGTCGATCTGATCTCGAAGTGGAGGTGAGCTCCTATCATGCGGAATCTGAAACGTAACAATGGCTTTTTTAGTACTTCTTTACGGCATACGGTTATCAATCTTGCACAAGTCAATTACGTATACAAATACAAGTCAGTACGAGAAATAATGACAATGGCTTACGTATAGACAATACAAGTTCTTACCTAACACCTGTCAGTATATGTCCAGACGGCGACTCCAGCTCGTCCAAGTCGATCGCTCTCCTCTCATACGTCAAAGTGTGATAATCCACTCCATCTACAACCTCTGAATCTGCTGGGTCGAACTTCTGTACCGGCAGCCAATCCCCAGCAGTGACAGAACCTCTTTCACCAAGCACTCCATGATGGATCTGCAGGTGGAATACTTTTCCGTACTTGACTAGGCGAACTCCAGTTACAACCCTGGAAAATTATGCAGTTTGAAGTCCCCGAATGATCATGGTTAGGGTTGGATATGGACTCCCACACACCCATGCTGTTAGGTCTACGAATGTGGAGATGTCGCTGTGTGGTACTGTACAAAATGGTTCTTGATGGTCTATCAAAATACTGGTTCCAATCGATGATGCTAAAACTTGCTACTATCTTAGTCAAGCTGTTTTCAACGTATAAAGCAGAATATTTTCTAACAAAAGCCCCAAGCAATTTATCCGTTGTCAAATGCTTGCAGTTTGTTAATCACTACTATGAGCCCGTCAGTAAACCCTTAGTTGCGCCACTGACTTGCCCTTCTCGATATCTGCTACAGCTTCTTTCATGCTGAAGAAGCGTTGGCTGTGGTACTCATCCTCCTCGCAAAGACAGATGCAGTACGTACAATGGGAGAGGAACCTCCACCAAGAGTCGACCTTCGGAGAAAAATGCCATTAATTTAATCCTACTCCAATACTTCCCATCACTATAGAACTTCCTAAACCCTAAAAGGAATATATCCTAGTCAACAAAAACAGCAATGGGTGTGCGAGAGTCCCTCGGAAAAGGGGCTAACTTGTTGTTGTTGACGTCAGATGTCGCCTCCCACAGACTGAAGTAGCGGTTTGCTAGTGGGGAATCCTCCTCGCACAGACACATGCAGTAGGAGCAGTGCCAGAACAGCCAGCGCCACCAGGAGTCCACCTGCAGATATTCTCATTAAAACTGCAAACTAAAGTTTATCATTGAAGGCATTATCAACCGGTCATGTCTGACGCGAGCTCGGATTCTGAAAACGCTAAAAAAGTATCATTTAAACGTATTTAATGCGTTTTATATTTGAACTGTAAGATCTCATATCTCCATTTGTTATGACGTCCTTTCCAATCCTACGCAGTATTATGTATCAATTCGGTAGTCCCGCTGACCTGTTTTGATGACATTTTGGGACGTCTCTTTGTCTTCTCCAAAAGATACAAAAATAAATTAGGCGTGAGAGTTTTAATGGATATCTGTATCGTGTTTTCCCAGATTGGTTTAGTTTATCAACTGACCCCATTCGTGATTTGTATTGGCGAAGATAAGCTCTGGCAGTCACAAAAGATGTCTTGTACACAAATACAAGCCATCATTATCTCGTATTAAACAGTTGGTGACTGTCTATAATAATAAAACCAAATCAGACATATCGAATGCAAAGTGTTGTGTATTCGATGTGGATTCCGAATATTCCGAAATAGGCGTGGTAAATGTTGGTCAGTTTACCTTGGTTGTTCCTCGCATGCAACTGCCAACGTTTCCCATAGTCCTTTTGTTTTCGAATTCAATCCAATCGTATCGTCTGTTACTGCTTTCGAGCTGAAAGGAAAAAGCGACATTATCATCTTGAAGTTATCAACTGTTCTTTTCAAAAAGTTTCTCTGTGTGAACCCTTCAAGCCGTAAAAGTTCATTTTGTCTAACACGACGATGATGAAGCCTCAGAAAGATAAATATTTTCATTAATTAAAAACGCGTCTTCACGATGAGAAGATTAATTAATTGTCCTATTTAATTGCAAACACAGAACGGAAAACATCACTTTTAATCATCGCACTTTATTGCCTTGAGAAGCAACAGTTGAGGCGTACAATTCCTTAGGGTCAACATGGTCAGCGTCTTATAAGGTCAACGTCTTATGTATCAGTAGTACTATTAAAATGAGTCTCGTACATCTAAGCTTTTAATACTTTCAATGCAGAGGATTAATTTCATAGTTTGTATCACTTACCGCTGGGCACACCCACATATCGCTGTCCACATAGTTGCAGTTTATAATCCTTCCGCTGCAAACTCTTTGCTCCCTGCAGAACTGGTCCTTGAAGCACCCATAGTTCTTCGTCAGAGTGTAGAAAGCGCAGTTCTCCTTGCACGTACCGTCCGGGTTCATGTCCACTTCGTTCTCGATGTAGCCTTGGAGGAAGCGGGTCACTTGGTTGTAGGTTAGACCTGGAATACACAATAATTATACTAGTAGTTCGCCCCGAACTGAGATCTCGTGATGGTCGGAGGTTAATAAAACCCAAACAATTTTTATTGACCAATGGTTGTAATAAACTTTGCAAATCGCTTCGAAATCGCCGTCTAGCTATGTACCAGTCTTACTTGAACTACAAAATCATTGAAACTCCAAGAAGTGGTAGCTCACGTTATACTGGGCTTGCCAATTTTATAATTTTTACAACAACTCAAAAACTATTAGACCTAGAATCAAAATAAAAACGGTTTTGGAATGTCTAAACAAAACCCTATCATATGACATCCCACTTGATATTATTGTACGACTTTTTTTTTTTACTCCCTTTGGACCCTCATTACTTCACGACCCCCTGACCGATTTACTTCATTTAACAAACCAGTAAAACTTAAGAGTACTATCCGTATACCTACCAAGTGAAAGAGTAACAAACATCCATACATGTAAACTTTCACATTTAGTAGGATAGTAGGACTAGGAAATTCTTTTACCTTCTTCGTGCATTGGTGGATCGCATCTGTACAGATCTCTGCTGGCCATCGTGAGGGCAGCCCGCGCCGCGGTGGCTGCCTGGCCGGTTCTCTCACTGTACCTCTGTCTCGTTAGACTCGCTTCTTGTGTGTAGTTTCCTGAAAATAATGCTCATCATGTAGAAATTTTTTTGGTGCAGCTTTTAAACCTCAAATACGAAGGTCAAGTTTGTAATTTATGCTTGTACATAGTTCTATTGTATTGATCTACTCCTGCCCTTGTCCTATTGATCTACTTGTATCTACGTCGGTCCCCAAAGCATCCTCCCTGAACAATGACCATTTTACAATTTGATTTGCTTCATTCATTGAAATAACACCGAGAAGTTTTCCATCATTCTCTGTGTTACGTGATAATATTATTGTAAACTATTGTATACGTAATTCTGCTGATAATCATTGCAGTTTACATGAATCACCGCACTCAGTACTTCCGATTGAGTTCAATGTTAACTTATCGCATCCTACATAGCTGAGCCTCTTCCTTCATTTATGTCGTGATTCAATGTTCCTACCGTAATGAATATGGTAGGGTGACTGACTGACATTATACTGATTCGAGAATTGAACCTCTGATCGTAAAACATACCAGTATCATCCAGTATTCTGTTTATGATGAAGGTACAAAAATGGTATCTGCGAGTAAGCTGTCCTCCCACTAGGCAATGACCCTTGGTCTACCTTTTCACGATATCAAGTCATATTAATAGCATTTAGAAGTAGATCCAGAACCAATACACGTCAAACAGCTGGTGTTGGTGTTGACCAATCTACTTTAATGTCTTCACGCGTTGTTAACCGCTCTTGCTTTGTTATTACAATTATCATAGCTTTATTTCACTCAATCCTGTTCGTAACGTACTTTTAGCAACACCACCGGTCTCTTGAACGGCACGTTTTTTTTTTCGATCGTTTTTGTGCACAAAAAAGCGTGACAAAATTCGCTGGTGCGACTTGAACTTAGTGATTCATGACCTACTTTGACTAAACTGTAATATTTATTTTCCTAGATAAAGCTTTGAGACAAAGACGTGCAATTGTGACGCACTTTACGAGATAATCATTACGCTACTTCGTGATGAATTAAACAAATACTTTATAAGTAAATCATGCCCATTTGTAGACCTTAATTCCTAACGCGGCAGCAATGTATAGGTACGTGTACATAAGTACTGTATAGTATACACTGTTGACGTATGTTTCATTGACATAAAATTTACCATTTGAACTTCCTTATTGACATGAAAGTAGTTCACTCCAAAACGTTGTAAACAATTCGTTTTCCCAAGGTATTTTCCATTCTATTGTTATTATTTGCTTATTTTATCCTTCAATGTGTTAGGATTTCTTTTACCCCAGAATATTCAGAAGTTTACGCTCATAGTTCATAGACCTATACTATGAGGATACTTTCGTCAATCACGAAGTTTGATTACCTTAACTTTTGTCATCATCATCCACAGCCCGGCTTCAATCACTGCTGGGTATAGGCCTTCCTTTGTTTGTGCCGTCCATCATGGACCTGTGCTATTCTCATCCGTTTTAACAATATCGTCTACCCCTCTCGCTACTTTTATAAGACAATTAAAAGTGGATGTTTGTTTAAATAAAGTCATGACCTGTAATCCGTACGCATGGTAGACAATACATATCCTTATTTATATTGACGTAGGTACCTTTTCCGTATATCCTGAGCAGCATCCACGAGAACTGCATCATGGCGTATCCTTTGATCTCCGTCAGTGCTATCGTGTTGTACATATCGTAGATCAGCTGATGTGGTGACATCTCCAGCTCGCATACGTCATTACCCTGGTCCTGGAAAATGTGTAAAACGCTTTACAACTGTCAATATGTGGAGTTTTTTTTATTGCTAGATATTGTTTTGTCTTTGTTGGGTGGTGGTTTTTAGCGCGCTGAGTTAATTGCCTGGTTTTTTATACTGTTCGTAATTATACCAATTACGCTATATTTAGTTAATGTAGCGAAACTTAATCTATATAAAAATGGTTGCAAATGGGGTATGTTGAATATTAGCATAGATAATAATTAAGGTCAAGTCTGCTAGAGTCTGTTTACTTATTGATAAATCGAATTATAAGTCTAAACATTCATAAAAAAAGTTTTCTGACCTTCGGATAGATAAAGATCGTATTCCACACAACTGTTTAACTTTTGTTGTATTACATTTTGAAATACACCACAGCTAATTTACTTTTTTTACATACTGTTACATGTAGAATGGAGATAAGGGCGTTTATTTAATTAAATTAAGACAAAGCATAATTTTATGTAAATTGTATTCAGGAAAGGAGTTTTCACAAAACTCTTTTCCAAGTGATCAAACAGGAAAATCGAACTCACCAGTATCAAACCAGTTTTAATTTAACCATTTACCGAAAGAAGTTAACTGTAAAAGCGATTGGAATAGTAGATAGCTTGCAAAACAATAACAATGGCAGCAGGGCATCGTATAGACAATATTCAATTCTGTCACGTTTGACGACGAATGTTTATAAAACATTGCACGATTATATTGAGAAAACGTTACTGACGGAAACTGATTACATTAATAAGGTCGGCTCATCATTATTCTTAATAAGATTAACTGGAATCATATAACAAGAAAAATACCACTGAAGCGAAAGTCTAACGTCAGCGCGGTGAGGCAACGTGCCCTGTCGACCACAACGAGAACATGCAAGCAATATTAACTATCGCCTATTACCCCTTCTAAATACAATGCATATTCCCATTTATGTATTGGAACTACTAAAGAAGTGTCATGTCAAATTAACAAATACACAATAGGGCACTTCTTTGTTGTTGTCCGAGGCGAATAACCCTGACTCAGATTGCTCATTCGACGTAAATAAACCTGAGATTACGTTTGCGGCCTACCTGTAATGCGGTCCTAAACAAGTCACCGTGCTCCATCAGATCGTGGAGTTTCCTCACAGCGTGTACGACCGAGGACTTGGGGTCCATTAGGATGGACTCCGCCATGTCCAGCCAGTCGCGCACCGGGGCCGGCACTCCCCCCGGAGTCGCCTGCCTCTTGATAAACTCCACGAAGTTCGTGTACAGGCCGTTGATGACCTGCAGCCTCTCAGACGCTTTCAGCCACAGCCAAGAGTCGAACACCGGCCGGGTAACCGATGGCAGGGACTCGATCTGATCGTTGATACTGACAAACGCCTTTGTCAGTTCCACATCGCCGCCGAAGCCGTTGTCCCTCCATGCTGGATCGGTCACGTTCCTCCACAGATCGTTCTCTAGGCTGTAGAAGTAATCGCGTAAATTGTCCACGGGATTCAGATCCTTCGCGAGGCCGAGAGCCAACAGCGCGAACAGCGCCGCTAACCTCATAGTGAATTCGTGAGATGTGAACTGTGTGCGACGGCCGGAGGCGCACTGGCGGACGCGGCGCGAGGGGCGAGCGAGTGGGGTCGCCCTAGTGATGCACACGTATCGATTCTATGACCTGTCGATGGTTACGGATTGTTATTCTGACTAGAAGCCTTTACTGCCCTATTTTGATTTGAAATTTCGTTACAAACTAATTCCTTTGTATATGGAAGAACCTTTAGCTGATTGCTAAATGTAACTTAAAAATTGCTAAGTTCTCCGAAATTTGTGCAATCAATGAATGTGTTTCCCTGATAAAAAGAGCAACTAATGTCGCGTTTACTGATCAAAAGAATTTGACAAATAGATAGAGATAGAGAAATATTTAAAAAATCGGAAAAATCTGAATTTCTATTTAGATTTGTCAGCTGTTTCGTATCGATAACGGCCTCTTGCCATGTCGGGCATCCCTATCAACCAGTATGTCAGTACAGTTAACTCAGCCAAACAATTATACGTTGCAAGTGTCACAGCACTTATACCGACGGAACAGAATGTTTATTGCCCTGTTTCGTTTGTCCGTATTTCTACACGTGTGTTTATTATTATTATTCGCGGTGTCAGCTGTCGACTCCCGCGCAATGTGGCTCTTCAACGCTTTTATGCGTTTGTGGTTTTTTTACCTTTGTGTTTTTTTTAGCTGGAAGCTCGACAATACTTGACATTGTATCTCTTTACGTACGAAACCAATATCGTTTATTTTATCGATGCTATTCTATCGATGTTCATAAATAATGCATATCCGTCCTTAGTCCTCGCCTTATTAACTCGTGAAAGCATTCGATGCCTATTAGGATCCTTTGGAGGTATTAGTAATGACTGTTCTTTCGACCTTAGTACATTGCAATAAGATTGTTATTGCAAAGTTTTCAGTAGAATCAGGTGCGGTAGTACGTATGGTCGCAAAGGGATATGATGCGTTTCGAGTTCGCCTGCTTGATTGTTACGTAATTGAGGGTCATAACCTGGATGTACATAGTTGTTTGTGTATCTGTTATTGTAAGAGAGCGTTTGCCATCTGGTGACATCGATAGAAACTGTTATACAATCTGTGAGGTCGTGTGACGTCGCTTGGGACAACACCAGGCGATCCTACTTACCTATAGGAAGTCAAGGAACCTCATTATACAAATAGAACCAAGTCCTTCCAAGACACGTATATCGTATATTACACGGATGTCCAAAGTAGCCTATTGAATTGTATTCAACACGAAATTGCTCTTATCACTACACTAGTAGGAGTTAGTGATAATATCACCTTACCTGTGTACAGGAAGCAAGGAACGGGATATTAGCATGACTCATTCGAAAACATTCAGTAAGCAAAAGCACACAAAGCCTTCACGCTCTGACTCAACTCTTTCTCGACAGATCGCAAAACCGGTATCCAAGATTCGCGTACTAACTTTATATGAATCTGTGGTCATCGAGAGTGGTATTATTAGCGTGGCAAAAACTGCCTATTTGTGGTTTATCGGGGCTATTGACAAACGAGTTTTTTTTGTACCAGAATGAGCATGCGAATGAAGTTTTCTGTAGAATAATCGTCAGTCTACCGATCTCTAATAATCTAATAATGAGCATACCCCCTTTGCCTTAACGAATTGGTTAGGGTGCGCTACGAGTGCACCCAAATTTGAAATGTTATTAATTCTAGCTGGGTACATTTATGTTTCGCATGCACATTATGTACCTACCTATACCTAGCTGTTTATGTAGCTTACTAATTTATTGACAGGCGTCATGGCTCAGTCGGTAGTAGCTCTGCCTTCCGTGCTGTGGGTCGTGGGTTCGATCCCCACCGAAAACAAACATTTGTGTGTTGTAAACATAGATGTTTGTTCTGTGTCTGGGTGTTTCTATGTATTATAAGTATGTATTTACAAAAAAAAAAAAAAAGTATGTATGTATTCTATCAGCCATCTAGTTTCCATCGTACAAGCTTTGCTTAGTTTGGGACTAGAAGGCGTTGTGTTAAGTGTCCGAGAATATTTATTTTTAATTATATTTATTTATAAGGCAATAAACTATTTTTCTTCCTTGTTTCTTTCTTTCTTTCATTTCTCACCATACTTCTTGGACTTGATCGATATCTTAATTTGATTAAAAAAGTACCGTTTTGGCGGAACAGCACCTACAGTCGGACTAGGTCAAAGCGACATAAAAATATTGTTATGCACTAGACTGAGTACTAGCATTCATCATCATCATCATCATCATCATCAGCCTATATCGGTCCACTGCTGGACGTAGGTCTCTCCCAAGACGCGCCACTGAGCCCGGTCTTCGGCTCTTCTCATCCAGTTTTTGCCAGCTACATGTCTCAGATCGTCACCCCACCTAGCCGGAGATACTAGCATTACATACTAGTAATACTAGATAGTAAGATAGTACATTAGATAAACTCATAGGTAAATTTAAATGTTTTGTTAAGTTATGGTAGTAGGTAGGTAACTAAATTTTTTTTGTCAATTTCTGAAAATAGAAAGCTGTAAATTCCACTGTTTGACCCTACCTCCTCAGTCCTCAGCTAGGGTATACATACTGGTTCGAGGGTTGGGAAAAATCCAGATCATTCAGCGCCCTCCAGTGGTATAGCTTTGATGAATTTTAAGTTAGACTTAAGTTACTAATTGATCGGTGGTTTGGAAGAAATCGCATGTGCACGATGAGGCCGCCAATTTTAGGGCTAGTTACTGTTGCGTGCTGTAGCTTATGCTAAGTGACAGATCATATAATACTATACTAGGCTAAGGCCGGAATACTGAAACGTTACTCAAATTTATGCACCACTTAAAATTTCTCTGCCTTTGTTTGAGATTACTCATTTGTAAGAGATGGCAATAATTTAAGCGTGAACTTTATTTAAGTGGCGTTTGAGTATTCGGTCGTATATCTATTTAAACAGACGCTGTATACGCCTGGTTATTGCGTCGGTGAACTCGAGTCTAAGTGCACTATCCTTGCATGTCACGTCTGGCGTGAGGGGGAGATGTGTTATTGATCTGGTCTCCCTACCTTCGTTCATCCACCCCTCAAGTGTATTGTCTGTCGTATTCTGTTCACGAACTCAGTATATCCTAACCTATAAATACATAAACTACATGACGTTGTAAAATAACTACTTATTGAGATTATTATGGCTTGAAAGGTGTTTTTTTAACAGACTTCAAATAAGAAGAAGGTTCTCAATTTGGTAGTTTTTTTAATGTTTGTTACCTCATAACTCCGTTATGAAGCGATTTGAAAAATTCGTTTTTTATCTGAAAGAGTATATACTTACTTCCAGATTGGTCCGTAAATTTGTTATCAAAATCGGTTCAGTAGTTTGGGAGTTAAATAGGAATAACTGGAAAATACACGTCATCCACGTACACGACATCATCTGATGATGATGAAGCTGTATCAAATTGAAGTAGATTTTTTCAAGTTTTTAAAATTATAAATTACTAGGTGCCGCCCGCGACTTCGTTCGCGTCCCGTTGGATCCCGTTGATTTTTCGGGATAAAAAGTAGCCTATGTGTTAATCCAGGTCACGGACAATATATATTCCAAGTTTCATCCAAATCGGATCAGTAGTTTTTACGTGAAAGAGTAACAAACATCCATCCATCCATCCATCCATACATACTTACAAACTTTCGCGTTTATAATATTAGTATGACTTATAAATACAACTCATCCGGCTCTACTTTATATGATCTGTGACCCGGTACAAACATACAACCGGTTATTGTTCGGTATCTGTTTCAAAGTATCAAAGTACCTACATTATAGTTATCAGTAAAAACTTGTACATGAGAACCGGTACTATTGTTATTGCAATCGTAACGTAACACTGCCACTGATATCGTTTCGCAGAAGCACTACGTTATTGTCTGAATGGGTAACTCATTATTCATCATCATCATCACTTCCCTGGGGGTCAATCGCGCTAAGTTGTAACAGCTCACCAGTTACTGTTACTGTTACGTTATGGCCGATTTTCACAGTGTTTCAGAGAGATTGACTCCCAGGAGTTCTTTCAACTAGATTGTTGATTCACAGTGCCCTTATTCCACCCTAAGTAGGGTTGGCACAAAATGTTTTCTTCCACTCACTCCTATCATTCGTCAATCTACTTCTCTCACATTCATATCTGTCACACAATCTAACCACTTCTTCTTCGGCCTTCCTCTGCTTGGTGGATCCCCGGATGTAATGTTTATTCTGTGTCCTCGTTACTACTAGGGAGGACAGCTAGGAACTAAAAGTTCCAGGACCAGGATAGACCTAAATAACTAGATCAAGCCCCCCCACACAATAAACTTGAAGTAAGCTTGGAATTTTTACGCTTGAGCAACGCTGTGTTTTATCAAGCTAAAAATTTTAAAAATTACAGAAATATGTTTTTAAAAACACAAAATACGGTGTAACTAATTATATCTAGCTTATACCGGGTGTACTACCAGGATATGATGAGTTCATTAGTTATGTGTACAATGTTATCAAAACGCAACTAATTTTAGTTCGTCCTAGACAAATAAACCATTCCGTTTAGCATAAAATCTACTTGTTTCTAACTGTTTGTTTAGAATCAAAATGAATATAATTGCGACTTTAAAAATTATTCGCTACACCTACTTTGCTTAGTTTGGGACTAGAGGGTTTTGTGTGACAATGTCAAAGAATATTTATTTATCGTTGCATAACTAAAATCGGATTTTTAGATCATTGTTATCTCTTAATCTCTTAATAATAAAATTTTTGTGTTTACAAATAAACCACAATCCTATATTCTTAAATTCGAAAGTAAAATACCTACTTATTAGAAATTTGAAGTATTATTTGATCAATAAAAAATAAGTGTAAAGGTAGTGCTACAACTTTAACATTTACGGCTATAATACTGTCATTTTAGGTACATAATCAGTAATAACTACAGATAATGCACCATATTACGCACGGGATTTAACAGGATGGGGTGTGAGAGGTCTTTGTTCACTGGCTGAACGCGCTAATCGGATGTCAAGAGACGCTTATCAAGGACAAACCAGCTTGAGCCGACCTGTCTGCGGCCCAATCAAAGTTACTTGACCCTATGTGATGTGACTCATATTTTAACAGTTCATGTAGATATTTACCGTTATATTCATGGTCATAATGTAAAATTATCACTGAAGTGTTTTGAACTTTGGAACGAAATAGGATCTGGATAACAGATTCTATTTCGTTCCAAAGTTCAAAACAGTTTTGCTTGCAGATCGTTTTGAACAATTGGTTATTTTGAAATTATAGCTCAGGTCACAGAACGAGCTGTGTTAACGCTAAGTTTAGTGGTGGAGTGGTGGAACCGAAGTACCTAGCTAGGAAAGAAAAGACACCGTGGCTTCGTGGACCAAACCGTCGTTTAATTATTATTTATATTATAGTAATACCCGGAATTATTTGAAATATATCTAACTAATTATCTAATTTAAACCATAACGAACGATAATTCTAACCCTATCTACTCATGAATTTGTAACTTTTTACTATAAAAAACAATAAAACTAAGCTGATGATAAATTTCTAAATAACTGATAAAGCGTCGTAAATACTAGTTACTGAACAAATTGCATGTCTTCAAATGTTCGACAGCGGAATTCGTCGAAAAAAGAAACCCAGAACCGTTGAATCACTGTGGCTTGTACCAGTCATTCATTGTAAACTTAATGTGGGTATGCCCCATTGTAAGTTTATGCTAATTCCGTCTGCTACGTCATCTATCAGTACAAACAACTGTGGCGTTGGTACTTGAAGTATTGAGTACAAACCTGTAGGTCTTCTACGAGTATATTCAGCAACCCTCGTCCCAGCAGCTTCTTGTGCGGCGGAACTATGAGAGCATGAATGCGCTCCATGAGCCCCGGCAGCGCTGTCGGCTCGTGCGACACGCACCACTCCGCGAAGTTCTGCAGCGTACTCCGCTCCAACTCCTCCTGAAGCCCCACGTACTCCCGCATAAGCCTATCGGCTGACGCTACCCTGGCTAACAGATCTGACATCTCTTGCAACCTAAGCTCGACCCTAGTACCCCTACCGCTGTTCTTTACCAGATACAGCGCTACTTGCTCGGCCTTCTCCACGGTTAGTTCCACCCTCTTTATAGCGCGGGTGACCGCTGCTAAACGCTCTAAAACTTCCCTTTCCCGTCGTCGAATGACCGGTAACGCGACCCCGGCGGATACATTGAACGGTTTCGCTATAAGGTCCCAGGAGGCTAGGACCTCCTCTCCTATATCTTTGCCTAGCTTTAACACGTCTATGACATCGTCGACGAGCGCGTGTGCGGTAACCGCCAGCGCGTATAGGAACACGAATCGCACGCGTCGGACCTTCATGGCGGACTTGCGCTCACTGACATTGCGTGCTCGAGGTCGCAGTGTGCCCTATGTGAGAAAAAAAAACTACCACAAACCATTGTTCATCTCTATGCTCCCGTTGAATTTGTTTGTATAAGAATAACGGCGCGGATACATGTTGATTGAATAAGACGATGCCATATGACGGAAAATAACATTGATATTGATTTTAGCTTATACTTACCGTTCGTGCTGTATAATAATTATGAATCATACTGTACACAAGGCAACAAGATACTATTTTGTCGAATTGTTATAAATCGTGCATATTGCGACAGTGAATAATTTTATAATATCGTTCTAAAAAAATATTTATGGACATTTCACACAACGCCTTGTAGTGCCAAACTAAGCAAAACTTGTACTATGGGAACTAGATAGGAGATAGAATACTTAAATACTTTCTTGATCATGAATGAATGTTTATTTCGTGTAAAGTTTGAACTGAAACTGTGCAAAGCTTACGGAGTTGGCAACACAAACCGCAGCTTGCCCCCACTTTGTTGTCAGTCAACACGTTTCTTTGACACTTTCTATTTCTTTGGGTAGGTACGTTTTATTGGCTATGGCTGAGGGTTGGACATGAAGGGTGGTTTTAAATTCCTGCATATTTTAACAAAACTATGCTAATTATGCAACAGGTTGAAAAGTACCTGGCTGTGATAAATTGAATTCAAGGTCTAACTTCGATTCCGTCAAAGTTTCGTAAGATATACATTGTGGTCACAAGTTTCAAAATAAGTAGTTTTTTTATTATTTTGAGTGTGCTACGTACTGCTCTCATGCATCAGCAAACTCGTGCAATGTTATACGCGCAAGAAGAGTAGCGTGTTATTATAACATTTGGAATTATAATAAAAATGATTGTTTATAAAAATACGTGTCTCGTGTTACATTGTTTGTTGTTATCGATGTCCGGGGAATTACCCGACTTGTTTTGGTATGTCGCTGTTTGTCAATATCTGTTACAATTCAGAGAAAAGAATCTTTCCAACATTTTTCACAGATGTGTGCGTGTAAACATAGTGAATGTAATAGCGCGTGCACACTATGCCCGGCATGAATGCCGCGATTAATTCCGGAATTATTGCCACAGCAACATCGCCTTTATTCTCACCAAGGAGCTAGGGCATGAACTTGGCGATGTTGCTGTGGCAATAATTCCGGAATTAATCGCGGCAATAATTCGGGCAGCGGCATGGGCATGTGTGAACGCGGTGTAGGAATAAAGGCGATGTTGCTGTGGCAATCATTCCGGAATTAATCGCGGCATTCATGCCGGCAGCGGCAATGGCATAGTGTGAACGCGGTATAAGAAAAGATGGTGTGCTTCGCTACGCATTATCTTCTCAATCAATTCATTTATTTGCATAAAAATATGGTAAATGAAGTACGCGAATGTCAAAGTATAAAATAGTTTCACATATCTTTTTACCAATAAATAATAAATGAGCGTGCCAAAACTTAGGTCATATTTTTTTTTTCTAAATTATTTAGTTGACGCAGGTATCTCGGAATAACCAAGTAGAGATTAAAAGCTACCCTAAAAATACTGATTAAGGATTGTATTTTACCACTTCAATACCCTGATACAGCCGGTGATCGTACAAACTGGAGGAATATGGGGGAGACATATGCCCAGCAGTGGCACAGTATGGGTTTACAAAAAAATACTCTGATACACCTATCTTCAGCTAGCGTTGGAATGTATTCCTTATAGTTGTAGAATTGTACAGTTAATCTAGCCACAAATGACATCATCGCGTGAACAGAAGCGACAAAAGACACGTTTCGTACTAACCTCTAATAACGTGCCTACGTCATTTTTGTGATACGAATTGGCAATGCTAGCTCGCATTAAAATCTTTGCACGTTTATACCAACTTAGCTATGAAGACCATTAAGCAAACTCATCACCATTTTTTATTGCTCATCTGTTATCTCCTCTACATGTTACTGTGCTATTTCTACTACTCTCGAAGCGCTCGTGGCGCAGCTTGCTTAACCAATCATAACCGATTATCTAAATTAAGCCACGTTCTATGCGGTCACTATTTGGATGGGTGACCGTTAGTGGCATTTACATCTGAGCGCTTCCGTGCTTCGGAGGGCACGTTAAACTGTCGTTCCCGGCTCTAGCAGTCGTTAAGCCACGACGGAGGCCTTAAGGCGGCCTAAAAACTCCGTCACCAGAGTTGGCCACTAGCTCATACGAGCTCGCTTTTACTACTTTTTACCTTTATTTTGTAGTGTGTTCTCCTTGTACCCTTATTTGTCACAAATAAATTTATTTTATTCTTATTCATCCAGGATATTTTATAAAAAAAAATCTCTTTGTCCACAGAGTCTATTCTACGAGATTCTGGCCGGAGTATGGGTCCGCAACGGTCTCCAGATCAAGGGCCAGGCGATGACGTACATTCAGGCGAACTTCTGCAACTCCATGGTCGACATGGACATCTACTGGCTGCAGGTCTGCGCGGCGCATTTACCAGCAGACCAGTTCCTGGACATGTGCATCGATATGTGAGTGGGAGTAGCGTTTTGCGATACTTGGCGTCGTTATTAATGCATTTTACTAGTAGTAACCGCGACATCTAGCCTTGTTTTATGTTTTTGTAAAGGATAAAATAAAATCTTGGACATATCACTCAACGCTCTCTAGTCCCAAACTTAGACTTATGAGAACTATCAAAAGATTATTCTTATTGACATTTGAACACAGCATTGTGACGTGTCAGCTCTATTGTATGTTCGTGGGCGGTGTAACTCCAAAAGTCTATACAAACCATAGATTTTGGAGTATACCATTGATATCATATATTCCACAAAATCTATAAAACTTATGTAGGTATATAATACATATACCTACATACGTACTTCTTTAAGTATTAAGTTATGTATTAAGTTCTACCTATGTTGTTTTCTTTTTGTTGTGCTGATATGTATGGTGTGTCCGAAATAAATGTATTTTCTTTCTTTCTTTCTTCTTTATGTGATTATTTTGATGTTCGTCTCAGGTTCGGCGTCAGAGAATGGCTGAGTATGCTGCCGATGTCACCGGCGCAAGCGGCGGAGCAGGACGCTATGGTGGAAGGTCTCCTGACCTTCCTGGCTATCCTCGTCTCTTCTAGGACTAATCTTGGTTAGTTTTACAAGTGACAGGTGCCTACGGTGCCTGGAGAGAGCTTATTTCATTAGATCATAATTTCTGTTTTTTGTTGGATGCAGAAATCGGTGCACCCGTTTCCAAGATGTGAAAATATTTATCGGCTTAATTCTTTAAGTGTTATGAGGCATAGTAAAATTGCAGTCTGAAACATTTGGCTCATGTCAAACCATTCAGGTTTAACAAAGTAGAGTTGTGAAATCTGAATGAATACACATTGATAGATCATAAATCATTACAAACAAAGACCTAGTTATTTTTAAAATCTAAGCGTTTTAGTTTCCGAGATCGCTAGTACCCCCCCCCCCCGGGCCCTGAATATGCGGAGTATTTAAACTGCACGCGGGATTGACAGGTTAGAATGTGGGTCGCGCCACCCCCATGCCAAACTGAACATTCCTGGGTCAAGCCGCCCCCTTAATGCACTTACGTATGTAAACCACTTACAAGAAATAAATGAATTGAAATTCTCTTGATGACTGGCAATGATGAAGAGAATCTATGAATTTAATCAGGGTTTTTAATTTTTTGTAAAACTAGCCGTCGCCCGCGGCGTTGCTCGCGTTCTAGACCCTTTAGAGTGTGACTTTTCAAAATTCCTTTCTTAGTGCGCCCCTACACTATATAAGGAACCTACCCTCCAAATTTCATACCTCTAGGACTTATAGTTTAGGCTGTGCGTTGATTCTCTGTCAGCTTCAAAGGAGTTTTATATATATTGATGATGATGATGATGATTGATTGACATGTGTACTTATCTCGGTTTGCAATCACGGCAATAACTGCTAGTAGATAGGTTTATCTATAATGATTGTTACAGGCAACGACGAACTGACTCAATCCAGACTGGAAGTGAGTACATTACTCGCAGCCGGAGACAAAACACACTCGCAACTTTTAGAACTGATGCCGGAACGATCCGGGAACGCACATACTAGGAACTTCGAGCAAGTCCTTAAGGAGGTAACTATTAAAATATAAATAAATATTCTCGAACACTTAACACAACGCCTTCTAGTCCCAAACTAAGCAAAGCTTGTACTATGGAAACTAGATGGCTGATAGAATACATACATACATTTTTTTTTGTAAATACATACTTATAACACATAGAAACACCCAGACACAGAACAAACATCTATGTTTACAACACACAAGTGTTTGTTCTCGGTGGGGATCGAACCCACGACCCACAGCACCGAGGGCAGAGCTACTACCGACTGAGCCATGACGCCTGTCATGTATTACTTTTGTAGATGATAGGTTATTTCTTCTAGATACAAAAGAAGAATGAACTTCCGACTTTGATGTCATAATCGTGTATTTGCTACAGGCCGTCGCCCGCGGCGTTGCTCGCGTGCTAGACTCTTTAGAGTGTGACTCTTCAAAATTCCTTTCTTAGTGCACCCCTACACTATATAAAGATACTACCCTCTAGCAATTCATACCTTTAGGGCTTATAGTTTAGGTCAGCTTCAAAAGAGTTTTATATATTTAGAAGAAGAAGATGGAAAGACTGATTCTAGATTACGTTGAAAGTTACTGTTGGCAGATTATCTTTATCTGAAGTTATGCTATTACTTTTGTAGCAGTAAGTTTTCAAAAGTATAGAAGGGAAAAGAAGATAATTTCTTTACTCAGGTTTTTTACTTCAGGAGATACTCGTAGTTAGAGTAACTAATTGTTTAAATAGCAAAAATGCAGTACTATTAAATTTACCAGATTTTTCAATATGTACCTACTTATTTTACACCTAGATATAAATTAAGAAGAAAAAAAGAAAGAAAAATATTTATTTTGTTATTTTTAAAATTTACAATGTTATAGGTAAAAGTGAAACTTAAAATAAAATTAAAATAAAATAACAAAAATGGCCACCACTCAGCGTGGTGCCAGGGCAGGATATGCCCAGGCGCTGGTTTTCAGCGGCGCCAGTTTCGTTTCAAAGACGTTTCAAAGTTTCTGATTTTTTAGTTTGGTTAGCATTTAATTTATCAAAAATACTCTAATCTCTTTTACTGAATAAGTGTTGAATTTTGAATATGTTGTCAACAGTTATCAACGTACCGTCCGCCGCCGAAAGGCTCCGAGAACCTAGAGCAAGGTCTATTCGTGCCGCGGCCGGTAGTGTGGGAGCAGTACTACGACCCGCTACATGTGCTGCGCCGCGCCGTGCACAGGCGGGACTTCCACGCGAGCATGGAGAGATATACTGCATTGTGAGTGCTGATACTACTTTATTTTTAACCAACTTCAAAAAAGGAGGAGGTTCTCAATTCGGTTGCCTTTTTTTATTTTTGTTACCTCATAACTCCGTCATTTATGAATTGATTTGAAAAATTCCCATAAATTTTGTCAGAATTGGTTGTGTAGTTTGGGAGTTAAATAGGAATAACTGGAAAAAACACGTTATCCACGTACACGACATTGCGTATTTTGATTTTCCTATGACATTTCAATGGTATTTATGATCAACTAGCCGTCGCCCGCGGCGTTGCTCGCGTTCTAGACCCTTTAGGGTGCGACTTTTCAAAATTCCTTTCTTAGTGCACCCCTACACTATATAACGATACTACCCTCCAAATTTCATACCTCTAGGACTTATAGTTTAGGCTGTGCGTTGATTCTCTGTCAGCTTCAAAAGAGTTTTATATATATTGATGATTGATAGAACAAACCCAATGAAGTATCATCATCATCATCATCATCATCATCGTCTGATGATGAAGCTGAATCAAATTGAAGTCGGTTTTTTCAAGTTGTTAAGTATTTTATCTTCCAGAACGATGTTGATCTTATTTTTAATGGGCATTTGAGGTATTGTGACCAGTCCGGAGTGATGTTAGACTTCGGTTGTAGCTATACCATGTGACAAACATTGGGAGAATGATGATGATGTGGGCGATGGACAAACTGTGTTGTTCTACAACAGTTACTTTATTGCAGCATGCGTGAGAAGCAGAAGGCAGCCGGCGTGACCCCCACGACATCAGGCGCTGCACTGTGGCCCCCGCTGCGCCTGTCTCCGGCACCAGAGGGGGGCGCTGGCGACCCTCGCGCCATCTGCTCCTCGGGAGTACTACACGGCGCTATAGCAGCGGTCTTACATCGGGGGGTCCATCGGAGAGGGGACACCCATGCTCCCCACGCGCCCCCTGATCACGTGCTAGCTCTGGCTGTGTATTTATTAAGAGTGGCTTGTGACACGCACGCGGAGAATGCAGAACCAGAGATGGTAAGTTAACTTTACTACTTAAGAGTACTACTTAGCCATGGCAGTAGTGCTACGTGGGGGGATCATCAGAGGAGGTTCGTGAGAATGTATGAATGTTTGTTACTCTTTCACGCAAAAACTACTGATCCGATTTGGATGAAACTTGGAATAATATGTATATTCGCCGTGACGTAGTTTACTTTTTGTCCCGGAAAATCAACGGGATCCAAAGGGACGCGAGCGAAGTCGCGGACGAAAGCTAGTAATAACATAAAAATTGTCATAAAAAAAATTGGAATGAATATAACAAGTAATATATGTATATAGTAATCTTTACTTAGTTTGCGACTAGAAAGCGTCGTGTAAAATGTCCGTGAATATTTCGGAGTTTAGTCTAGATGAGTAGTTTTTGCAATAAACAAGAACAAACAACCATACATCGCCACAAACTATCTCGTTTATAATATTATATGAGTGTATGTCCAGGCGTGCATGGTGGTAGCCGAGCGGTGCGGTCGCGGCAGCAGTAGCACAGCTCGCGTGTCGGGAGTGCCGCTACTGCGTGCACTATGCGGTGACGTGTGCCGCAATGCGCGCACGCTATTGGCCAGCGTGCCGAGGCCCCGCCCACCGCCGCCAGCGCCGCCTGCTGACGACACGCATCCTGCACATCGAGATCCTACCGCTTCTGATAGTAAATATACATCTAAATCATCATCAATATAAACTCTTTTGAAGCTGACTTAGAATCAACGCACAGCCTAAAGTCCTAGAGGTATGAAATTTGGAGGGTAGGATCCTTATATAGTGTAGGGGTGCACTAAGAAAGGAATTTTGAAACGTCACACTCTAAAAGGTAGAACGCGAGCAACGCCGCGGGCGACGGCTAGTTGTTCATATAGCTACGCTTTTGTCGCAAGTAACTGTCATTTATTTTCCTATAGAGTCATCTAGTACTTTTGTACGTTCGTGACGTAACTTGCTTAGTCAATCTTCACTAATTATCGCGACGTTCTACTCAAATTCTTTCAGTTTGACCCGTGATCATGGCTCGAGCAACTGCCAAAAAACACATTAAGTAAATACCACGTCTATAGTTAACGATATTTATTTGTATTAACCAGGTGACACGGAATGGGAGCCATCAGAATCGGAATCCTCAAGGCTACCATCACTGACGAAGTCTGTGCTGTTACCCGGGTCTACTACCAGCACAGCATTGGCTGTACCACACTCGTTACAGGTTAGTTTTACCCCACAAGTGATAAATAGGTACGATACTACCCCAATTAGGAAGGAACATTTTACTGGGGATGTCGAAAGTGAAATAAAATATCGATATATCGATGTATCGAGGAAAAGATATATCGAATTAAAAATAAATATCGATATTTATTTATGTAATATGAATAAATACTTTAATAGATACGTGGAAGTTCTTAGGTCACATCTCTATAGTGGTATAGTTTTGTCCCATTCTACCCCCGGGGGTATGGGTGGTCCGAAGTGGATATATCGATACTTTCTCAACAATCCTACATTTTATCAATGGTAAATTTTTACAGCTTGCGAGAACAGACTCAACGCCAGACGATCAATCCGACAACGGCGGTGACACGCCACAGATTAGAGCGTTAGAGGTACGTCTTATACTAGTAGTTCGCCGCGAACTGAGATCTCGTGATGTTCCCGATAGCTGATAGCTCACCTGATGTTAAGTGGTAACTTCTGCCTATAACAATGCATTACCTCACAGAGCAAGTCCAATGAGGACGTGCCCTGTAAGGCAATGCACTGCGTCCATCACTCTGAGACGTAAAGATGTTGAAGTCTCATGTGCGTGTAATTACACCGGCGCCCTTACCCTTCAAACCGGAACACAGCAATGCGAGCATCGCTGCTTGGCGGCAGAAATAGGTACGGTGCTAGTACTGAACCAGGACGAGCTCTCACAAGGAGCTCTACTACTACTCATCCTTTCAATAATAGGCGCCACTTTCACACTTCCATTTCTGGTGATCTAGATTCAAGGTGATATCAAGTAATGTTTATTGCAGGCTGCAATCGTCGACAGTCAAGCGTTGGCGTTACAAACATTTGACACAGAAATGAGTCTCGCACTAACTTCTGACTTGGACACACCGCCCATACCCATAGATTATGGTAAGTTATATTTTGTAGTCACATTGTGGATAAAAACAAAATAAAATCAACTCATTGGAAAAAAAAGTCCCAACCGAGCCCCGAGTCTGTGCATTTGTTTTGATTTTCGACTCGATTATAGCACACGCAAACACATTCGCAAAGCGAGAAATTTTGTATGAAAACTGGATAAGCGCCTCTAGCGGGAGATTTGGGAATTGTGTGATTCCCAACAAAATGACTCGCTTTGCGAATGCGTTTGCGTGTGCTATACTCGAGTCGAAAGTCAAAATAAATGCACAGACTCGGGGCTTTGGTCACAAATGCTTAATTGACATAAGGTTTTGAGGAGAACACGGTAGGATGTGTGTCCTCCTACGAAAAGGGAAGATCTTCTTTGCCGAGCGACCTTTGGCTCGGGCTCCGAGAACCAATGGATGATATTCGGTAGTATTACTTATGTTCAAACTCCGTGATAACTTCGTTTGCGCGATCTAGGATAGTTCTCGTGTAGCGAGATAGATGGCGCTACAGGTTATCAAATTTATGTAACTATGGCCGGAATACTGAAACGTCACTCAAATTTAAGCACCACTTAAAATTGCTCTGCCTCTGTTTGACATTACTCATTTGTAAGAAATGGCATTAATTTAAGCGTGAACTTAATTTAAGTGGCGTTTGACTATTCGGTTATAAGTCTGTCAATAAATACCTATTGTAGACATGGAAGGAGCGGACTGGAGCGTGTCAGTTCGTAGTGCGTCTCCGGGCAGCACGGAAGCTGCGCCAGCACTGCTGGGGCCGGCCAGCCTCCCCGCCATCAGCGATGCTGATCACGCTGAACCATCCACCAGCAATCAGGTACTCAGCACCAACTAGTAGTAACTCCTATACCTAGATAAATAGATAGAAAGCTCCTTATAAGGGAATTATAGAATAAACACCCGAGTTCATTGTTCTTACGTGAAGTATAATGAGCGGCCTTATCGCTATGAGCGATCTGTTCTAGGAAAACGTAACTGGTTTTCAAGCAATTCCTTGCAATTTTTTTCTTACTCAAGATCTCTTGATATGTTTGCCTGAATTCTCTTGATAGTCGCTAATAATTTAAAATGATTTAGATGCAAGTATTTTTTTTTAAAGTTACGTGTTATTAATGTCGTAGACAACCTTCTTCTTCTTTTTTACTGTCTTTTGATTGTCATAGATAGACTAAGGGCCGGTTTTTTGGTCCCTAGTTAACTCAACTAATTGTCAAATTTGGATCAAATTTGACTATTAGTTGAGTTAACTAGGGATCAAAAAACCGGTCCTAAAGCGGTCGGGCCTGAACAAATACTTACCATTCCTATATTTGGTCGATTTCATACTAAAATGTGTTTGTTATATCCAGATGCAAGTATCAAGTCCTAGCGAGGAGTCGTACCCGGTGAACGAGTCCATAATATCGCTATTGTTAAAACTGCACTCGCAGCTGTCGGGCCGACTCGACGCGTTCTCACTGGAGGAGCCAGCGCCGCCGCCAGAACAAGGAGGTACAAACACTACTAATATACTACGGAGCCGTGCTGGACGAGTGGGATTGCACCTCGACTTTCGATCCGTAGGTCGTGGGTTCAAATCCCGGCCGTGTAAAATATTTATCTTTGTTCTTTATTTGTTGTTATTGATGAATATATTTGTTAGGTGACGGTCCGTACTACATCGGCGAAGTGTTACGGAAGCTGGCGGCGCTGGACGAGCGCTGCGCCGAGGCCATCTCGCACGTGCGCATGTCGCTGTGGCCGCACCAGCGCGAGCGGCAAGCTGAACAGAAGGCTAGGTATACATTACCAACTCATGAGCCCCGTCTTCGCACGGCTACTTCACTTCAATTTCAGTCGATTATCTAAGTTAAGCGACGTTCTGTGCGCTCACTATTTGGATGGGTGACCGCTAGTGTTAATTACATCTGAGCGCTTCCGTGCTTTTAAGAGCACGTTAAGCTGTCTCTGCTCTGGCAGTCGTTAAGCCACGACGGAGGCCTTAAGGCGGCCTGGAAACTCCGTTACTAGAGTTGACCACTAACTACAATTACTTACTTGCGCGTAAATACAGTTTTTCAACACATTTTTAGCACGTTTTAGTTTTAACACGTGTTTTGTAAGTGGTTGTAAAGATAGTGTGAAGTTAGATTACACTTAATGTGAACTGCAAATGACTGTCTTGTGTGGTATAGCAGTGACATCGAATTCATATATTGTATGAGTGGATGGTTCCATACACCCTGATGTAAATACATACTTAAAATACATAGTAACACCCAGACATAGAACAAACATCTATGTTTTCTACGCAGAAACATGTATTCTTAGAGGGATCGAATCCACGACTCGCAGCACGGAAGGCAGAGCTCTTACCGACTGAGCTGTGACGCAAAACGTCTCAGTATTGACCGCTATAGCTCACGTTTGGTTCCAGAGAGCGCCGCGAGAAAGAGGAGCGTTCTCGGCGCGCTCGCGAGCGACAGCAGCAAGTAATGCGCGAGTTCGCACGCAAGCAGCAGGAGTTCATGTCCAGCATGCAGGCCATGGACGCACAGCCCATGCACTGGGACGACGAGGAAACTGAACGCTGCTACACCTGCGCTATATGCAACACCTGTGCACCCTCAGAACCACACGACCCACAGGTAACAACGAAAAAAATTGGCTGTTACCTATCCAAGTTGGATTCGTTAGTCGTGATCTGTAACACGTGTGCTGTGTTCTGTAGACATTAACTGTCTCCTGAGATTTTGTGGTATCTACACCGAAAAAATAGGGCGTTGTTAATCCGAGTGATTCATCAGTTGTACGCGTAAGGTGATCGTTTTGTAATGTCTTCTTGACGCAAATAAATTATTCATTCATTCATTCGCAGGGGCTGGTAGTACTGCTGCAGTCTACCTCCGTGCTGGCACATCGGCCTAGCGCACGCACTGAAGGTATGCAACTTGCTTTTATATGTACTTGTGTATTTTTATTAATAATTTTAAATTTTTACAACATGCCTTGAATGAAATTATCATATCTTGGACGTACGTAAACTTATTCTAACTCTTAGGCCACGTCCGCACAGACGGCTAGTACAGACTTGCATTCTGGGTATTTCCTAGGACACTGTACACGGTCGCCGTACAGAGAGATGGGAAACCAACACGTTTGTTTACTTTGACACACGCTAAGCGACTAGCTAGACGCGAAGCGCGCAGTGCGGCTGGACGCGAACGTTTTAGACTCTAGGCTCTAAGCAAGCCGCTTGCCTGCGCGGACGTGCCCTTAAATAATGACGGTTGACTAACTTACAAGAGTGGAGCCGTGCATCGTACGTTGTTGTAAAATACTGTACTTTATATCCCTGGCTCGCTGGTACACCGAGCTGGTTTCCACAGTCCTTCCGTCCGTGGCCGTCTCTCTCCGCTTTCCCCCCGACCCCCTCGTCTCCCGCCATCACGTACGGATGAAATTGACAGGTCGGGGATATTGACACTGACAGTTACCTAACCACTCGTGCACATGAGACAGGGTAACGCATCTACTGAATAGATGCAAACAGTACAGTTGTGAACCCAGCTAGGTATATAATGAGTGTACATTATATATAATGTGTGTACAGAGGAGGCAGGCGCGGGCTCAGGCGACCGGCTGGCGCTATGCGAGGCGTCGCGCGCGCGGCTGGCGGCGCGACGTGCACGCGCGGCCGGCGCGCACCACTACCGCGTGCACGAACAGCTGCACGCGCACTTCGGCACGCAGGCGCCGCTACTCGCCATGAGCCTCGGACAGGAGGGTCAGTACAGTGTACTCTGTACGCGACTTCTAACACATCATCGAGACGCGTACCTACTATATAAAGATGATTAGAGGTTACTTTAATGTAAATAGGTACTATAAGAAGGTGACTTTGTGTAAGGATTAAACGAATGCGAATAAAGCAATGGGTGCACAAGGCAGACAATGCTCGCGGTACATTTTTAACAAATTTTCAGACCGAAAATTGAATTTTTAATTTTATAGCTTATTTTCCACTTTTCATTTGTAAAACTTATTAGGATCAAAATGATGTTTATGTTGAACCTTGTACAACATTGTTGTTTGTTTGCAGATGCAATTAGAATGATGTAATATAAGTGTTATTGTAACTCCCTCCAGGTGGGGTCCACGTGAACTCGTGCGGGCACCACCTGCACTTGCGCTGCTTGCACGCGTACCTGCGCACCATCCACGGCGGCGGTGCCGGCCGCGCCGCGCCGGGCGTGGAGCGCGGCGAGTACCTGTGTCCCGTCTGCCGGCAGCTCGCCAACGCAGCGCTGCCTCTCGCGCCGCGCCCGCACCGCCAGCCGAGACCCGCCAGCACCGAGCCGGATACAAGCGCCGCTAATGTCACACATATGCTGGCGAAGGAACATCCCGCGCCGGTGAGTGTCACGTCACTAGATTGTCGGTTACTAGTTACACAATCAGAAGAACACTTTCACTCAAAAATAGGCATTTGGGGTGCATTGTAAAATAAGGTGTCGGTGTAGGATGATTTTTCATATTTTCCGCGTAATTTATCCAATCAGATAACGCTATAACTATATATTGATCCCTGTGTCAGTATAAGATGATATAATTTTACATAATTTATTCTACCAGATATGCGAATGCTCACCTAATGCCTCTGTTCCGGCTCGCGGTCCACGCTCCCTAATGAGAATAAAGGCGATGTTGCTGTGGCAATAACACCGGCAGCGGCATAAGTATAGTGTGAACGCGGCATTTAACTATATTTAATCCTCAGGAACCGAGCAAGCTCTCTGAAGCGATGGGCAAGGCCATGGAGGACATAACAGCATGCGCTGGCGGCAAACTAAAGCAGCGATACGGCTCGTCGCCGGCCGCCATCTTCGCATTCGTCGCGTCACTTGTGCGAACTAACCTGGAGTGCGAGCTAGTACAGCGGGGAGGGAATCTACTCGCATCCACCCCTCATCGATACAAGCCTAGGAATGAATGTATAGGTAACTACTTCACTAAGTTATTTTTTTTTTTGTTTATTATTATAAAGCTTTTTATATTCACATCTCAAGTCACAGGCGTCATTGCTAAGCCGGTAGTGGCTCTGCTTTCCGTGCTATGGGTCGTGGGTTCGATCACCACCGAGAACAAACATCCATACATTGTTACAAACTTACAGGTTTACAATATTAGTAAAATTTTGTTGTATCAGACTAAAGCTTACATATATGTTGTTCCCAGTTCCCCTAATGGTGGTAGCAGGCGCGCACACCCGGGTGCTCTGCAGCGCGAGCGACAATCTCGGCACAATGTGTGCGCTGGAGACCTGGGAGCAGCTGCACCCTCGGCCTTCGCCGTCGGGGCCCGCGTGTACACCAGGGCAGGCCTCCGTCCCGCACGGCTCGCCGGTGCCGGCGCAGGAGCAGGACCGACCTGTACCGCTCATGCTGAAGGACCCCTCAGCATTGCTCATGCAGTTCCTGCTACTGGCACCGCCGCATCCGCCGTACTTGGACATGCGTGAGTCTATTTGTCATTAATCAGAGCTACGGCAGACGCTAAGCCATGACGGGATACCTCATGCCATCTATAAACTCAAGGATCTGTGCATGGAAAGGTTGGTAGGATGCTAGGTTCGGTAAGAAACTGTTCAATTGTTAGTTCTGGCTCTAACAGTCAATAAGCCATGACTGACTTTCAAGCTATCTGAAAACTTTTGGATCGGTGCATCAAAAAGTACCTCTTCTATTGAGTAGGTGTTAATTCTGGCTATAGCAGTCACTTAGCTATGACGAAAAGAGACTAAGCCATCAGAAAACCATAAGAAAACTTGGATTGGTGCATGTAAAAGTCATTGAATGTCGGTTCTCGCTATAACAGTCGTTAAGCCATGACGAAAAACCTTCAATCTAAAACTTCTAGGATCTGAGCATCACTAGGTTTATCAGCTGTTTGTTCCTGCTAAAAACAATCTTAAAGCTAAAACAAAAGTTTCAGAGAACCACACCATCATAAAAACCAGTTTCAAACCGCATAATTCATTACACTAAAGAAGATATAACTTTTGCAGAAGACTTCACGTGCATAGTCCAGTCCCTCTACGCCCTGACGTACTACCAGATAGTCTGTCAGTTCTGTGCTGCCGCGACCGCTGAAGGACGTGCAGCGCTTGCCTCGCCGGCGAGCACGTCCCGACCCGAACCCGCTGCTCTCCGTCCTGCTGCCAAGTTGTTGCTATCAGCACTCGCTGGCTCTGATCTCTTTACTGAGGATGGACCGCCCGGGGATAAGCCGGAGAACCCTGATCTGTTGGAAATGGAGAAGCAGGTATGAATGTGCCACTTGTCTGTGATCCTAACAGTCCTAACAGTAGCTATTATATTGAATGGACCAAGGAAGTAAAGAATATAATTCTTACCTGCTAAACAGGCGTCATGGCTCAGTCGGTAGTAGCTCTGCCTTCCGTGCTGTGGGTCGTGGGTTCGATCCCCACCGAGAACAAACATTTGTGTGTTAAACATAGATGTGTGTTATTTGTCTGTTTTTTTGTAAATACATATTAATAAATTTTTTTGTATTTACATAAAAAAAAAATGTATGTATGTATTCTATCAGTCATCTAGTTTCCATCGTACAAGCTTTGCTTAGTTTGGGACTAGAAGGCGTTGTGTTAAGTGTCCGTTAATATTTATTTATTATTTATTTAAACAAAGAAATAGGCATTTCCAAAAAATATTTTGTAACTATTAGCACGTTTCGTAAAACACGTTGTGTTCACTGTTTTTAGAAACTACGCTGTGAATGATTTTTCTACACCATGATGTTATTTAAGATTTATGGGTATATTTCAATTTGTGAACCAACTAATAAAAAATTAGAAAATTACTATGTATTTGTATTTATAACTATTGACTATACAAGTCAATATATATAGACATATAATATATATAGACTATCTAAGAAGGTGTCACTAGGTAAAACTTGTCGATTTCAACTGGTTTCCAATATGTATCCTGGAGAAATTAGAAATTCTTTATTTTGCTAGAAGTATGATTGTATAATGTACATTGGTAGATGTTACAGTTGTAGAGAGCCTAGGAGCATTGCAATGCTCGTGTACCACGGATAAAAGTGAATAAGAATAAAAGAGTGTATATTTCCAGTTACAAGCCCTACTGCTGCCGTTCCTGAGGATATGTGCGTTACTCCGACATCATCTGTACGGCGTGGAGCTTCCCGATATACAAACTCCGAGGCAGGAGTTTGTGCGACTCGCTTACTACTTGGAACTCGTTACAGAGGTCAGTACAATATTATACTCTATTCTATATTATATCTATACTAATATTATAAAGAGGAAAGATTTGTATGTATGTTTGTAACGAATTGGCTCAAAAAGTACTGATCCGATTTGGATGAAACTTGGAATATATATTGTCCGTGACCTGGATTAACACATTGGCTATTTTTTATCCCGGAAAATCAAGGGGATCCAACGGGACGCGAACGAGGTCGCGAGCGGAAGCTAGTCTAAAAAAATAATGTTATGTTAGATTAATGAATAACACTGTTGATGGTATACCAGGGCATGGAGTGGAGCGAGTGGAGCGCAGGCCGAGCCTTGCCAGCCTGGGCCGGCGCCGCCGCCTGGGGCTGGGCGCGGCAGCTAGGCGCCGCCGCCGCCAGGTCGCAGCTAGCGGTATTATACACTTACCTAACTACTCACACGCTCAATTCGCCTAGCGTACAGCCTAAATCTGCTTCTGCCTCTACATAGTCTACGGGTTACCTAATTGGTCTGAGGCATGCATGCCGATCCAGAAATCGTTACTCAAGCATAGATTTGAGTAGAAATTTCCATCCACAAATCTAAGCTCTGTCCGGATCAGTGCTTCAGCAGTAAATCAGCATCCGGGCCTCAGATGTCAAAAATATGATGACGGAAAGTTTGTGTAACACTAAGGCCTTCGGCACACTTGACGGAAATTCCGTCGCCGAACTTCCGCGGGAGTCAATGCACTACCATACGATCGTCCGCGTAGTGTGCCCGCTATTTGTAATTTATATGCAATAACATGACATGTATTGACGTTCCGTCAGGAAAGGTTCGCGACGGAAATTGTGCCGAAGGCCTTACAGTGTTCGATTATTGCAGGTCCGTCGTCTGCTAGTATCGTTGCACGTGGAGTGGGGCCAGCCCTCTCTACTAGCACTCCCGCGTGACTACGACCGTCTGTTCACGTACTACCACGAGCGCGTGTGCCTGCAGTGCGGCGCCGTGCCCAAGGAGGCCTCCGTGTGCCTGCTGTGCGGGACCCTCGTCTGCCTCAAGCAGCCCTGCTGTCGGACCCATCATGTCGCAGAGGCCGTACAGGTTACTTATTTGATATTTACCTGTTTTAGATGATGATGTTATGTTGTCATTATATTGATGACTGAAGCTATGCAGGTTACTCTAAAGTTATAAATAAATATCCTTGGACATTACACACAACTTCCTCTAGTCCCAAACTAAGCAGAGCTTGTACTATGGAAACTAGATTGCTGATAGAATACTTGTTTGTAACTTTTTTGTAAATATGTTTACATTGGTGACCTCAACCTATACGGGTAGAATTGGTGATCTCGATGTTTCCTAAGACACTACATTCAACATTAAATCTGGTTTCATGTGATTATTCAATTCGTGATCCACGCCGCACGGATAAAATTGATGACTGAGTGATAAAATCTCAATTTGATATTCATAAAAGACCCCAATCTCTATTTCAATTACTTAATTGAATGCAACTCTTCAAAACTGGTGACCCCAAATTGACGTCACCACTAATAACTACTTATTAGTCACTGTTAGAACCTACACGTTTTCTTACTTCTAAACTCCTAATTTATCTATAAAACGTGACTTCCGTATCATAAGTATTACTAAGTAACCTCGAGTGGTACATTGCAGCACGCGATGGAATGCGGCGGTGGCACCGGCATCTTCCTAGTGGTGACGTCCACGTACATTATCGTGATCCGAGGCCGCAGGGCCTGCCTCTGGGGCTCGCTATATCTCGACGACTACGATGAGGAGGACAGAGATCTCAAGTAAGTCTACAACTGATAAATATATTAAAAAATGGTGGGTTAAAAATAAATGTCGTTGATGATAATCGAATCCACAACATATTACAACGAATAAAGCCAAGCTTAAAGCTACTAATTACTGTAAAATAGTGAAGCGCAGCCCCCCAAGTACCGTTCTTGTCGATCGTATAATTTGACATTTAGAATCGTCAAAATTAGTTTTATCGACAGTTGCGGGTACGTTACCAACTTAGTCGATCGGTAGACAAATTCGTAAAATTTTAACGAATTGGCAATGGTGTATGTTTACTATGTTTTGACTCTGACAAACGAAAGTGTACCTTATTTTGACGATCGTAAGGCATCGTTAAAATTTGTCGACAAGAGATCCGCACTACCATGGAACGATACGATTCGATACGTTTATCGACTTTAGCGATCGATAAAAACGGTACTTGCACTGCTGTTGGTATTGTGTGTTGACGATTGTCGTTATTTACAGACGTGGCAAGCCGTTGTACCTGTCTCAAGATCGTCTACAACTACTACAGGATCAATGGCTCGCACATCGCTTCGACCACACCAAGCGGACTTGGGTCTGGCATCGCGACTCGCTCTGAACACAACACCATCTAATAACTAGGGGAATTTTACTAAAACTAGATAAAGAAATAGCTTTCTTGATTTATACGGAACATGGCGGTCGCTGTATTCTGTGCGTAAAATGCGTGACTAAAAACTTCTCAAAAAATGCTAAAATGTTACTTTTAAATTATTTTCTTGGTTTATGACGAGAATGCTGAATTACTTTAAATTCTAGCTAAATCCATAAATCATAATGTTCTCGCACAGAATTGAGAAAAAAAATATAGTATATCAAGGAGTAGAAAAAATACAAGAGGAAACTCTTATTAAATTTTTACGTAATCTTTGAACAAATAAAAAATTGTAATCTTGCCTTGATTCCTTCAAACTGTTTTGAGGCGAGACTGCCGTAAAATAATCTAATAATGAAGCGCAATGCTGATGCATACTTGCATATGTGGTTAAACCCTTTGAGTGAGAAAACAGCCCGAATAAAGAATTATTTGTGTTAATGGGTGTTCCTAGGGCTGTGAATATGTATCATTATTCTTTTTAGATGGTATAATTCTGTTTTATTCTTCACACCAGTGTTCAACACTAATGGGCCGCTATCGGTTTTTGCCAGATATAAATGCTTAGTTTAGGATTGTTGACGATGTATGGCCTAGGGGGTAGTCCAGGCAAGGTACGTGAAAACATTGAAGATTATTGCATAGCTTATGCTGTAATCTGAAATAATGAAGTCAATTAGGAAACTTAATGTCGGGTGTATCTACAGTCTTGCACTATAAGCTTGATTCCACCTTGATTCTCAATGCAAATTCGATTTTTTTATAAACTTGTCCTCCATGATAACAGAAATGTAAATTGAAACCGTACGTTGAGTCAACACGTTGTCGTGACGAAATGAACCCATTATATTAAATATTTTTTTTATATGCTTAGTACATGCCCTACACATAACGATAGCTTCTGATTTTGAATTTGTGAAACCTTTTCCGCTTACCGCGTTTTTTAACGTATAAATTGTTGTCTTACCTACTAGCAGCTAGGGAATAAACTAAAAACAAATAGGGATCGGTTAAATACGAAAAACTGAAACCATTTTGTAACATAGTAAAACTCTTATTCACCCCGCATTTAACGACATTAGCCTCTAATAAAGAGTGATATAGGTTTTTGCACGTTCCATACAAAACGTAGACTAGTATGGACACGATAAGGAAGGAGGCGTAGGCCCGTATGCCGAAACAGAAATCGTTACTCAAACATACATTTGAGTTGAGATTTTCGTACAAAAAACTATGCTCGAGTTCTAAATCAGTATACGGGTCATAGCTTGACATGTCACCATCTAGCCAAGATTTACGTATAATGCAGGGTGCGTACACACGGTAGTTTTTAAATAACATAAAAATGTATCGTGTGCAATTTCTCATGTATATTTTATTTTATTATTAATTTTAAGTTTAAAAGTACATTTTCGTTCGCTGTTTCATAAAATTTAATGCGAGTTATATTTTAGTTTAACAATAATGTCGATTACTTGTAATGTAGCTAAAACAACGAAAATTGTTTGTAATCAAAATTCTGGTAAATTTATTTTTTACAACGGAATCTGCAAAACGAAATTATAGTTTGTAGCAGTTGTTTTTTTATATAAATAATTATAGTTAGGCAGTAAAATAGTTTAATATCATTATTAATTGTGTGATTTATTAGTAAATTCATTTACCCCCTCTTCGTCACTGAACCCATGTTAATTTTACCTTGATGTACACACTGCTTCCTCTTGAACTTTTGTCAATTGCACCAATCGCGATAAATGTACTTGTTAAAAACTATGTATTTTATTATTGTATATATTATATTCTATCAATAAAGTTGTTGATGATTTCAACCTGTGTTTTATATTTATACATTTAGTTCTGAATGTTTTTTCGCGACCAATGTGCATCAGAGCAGCAAACATATTTTGCGCGTTAGATGCCGCGCTTTTTTTGGACAAAGTAGGAAATCCGGAATCTTATACCTACCTACAAAAATGTGCAATCAATTCTTCCGAAGCAGGTAGCTTAGGTATGTATACCCACCGAGACGGTAGTTACGAGGGACTGGGTTTGATTTGTAGGTACCAGAGGTCTGCCAGGAGATAAATAAAAACGTGTTAGTTTTGTTAAAAGTTTTATTGTACATCAACTATGATTTGTTTAGAGGTAGAACATCCTACGCTTAAATTAAACGGCTAACGTGTTTACAATAATAATAAAATAGTTTTTTTTATCGCCACTATAATATCGTTCTTAGGCGGAGTGAGTAACCAAAGAGTAAAATAATATTTTCCAAAAATCATTTTGAACAAGTATAGAGGACATAGTTGCATCAAATATCATTGCTTTATGTAAATTAGTACAATAGGCTCAAGATTTAACTCTCCATGGATTTCCTTCTAGAGGATAACCAGAGGCAAATCCAGGAAATCCCTTTTTTATTAATGGATTGCGGAAAATACGCCAAATATACACAATTATAAATATCTTGAAGTATCAATGAAAATATTTGAGGCATCTATATCGTATCTAACGTTTCTAATCCTCAAAAAAAAAGATTTTTATCACAGTAAATAATAAATACTATCAAACAATAAGATGGCAACTTAAATTATGCACCGCGGTATATCTAAATTAAAGTATATTAAACCGTCGCGTTCACTGACCATCGAACAGCTAACTTTTATACAGTTTTATAAATTTCTGGACCATTTCGTCGTCTAGTCTAGACAAGAGTCTAGGGCGTACATTCTAACACGAAACTCATGAACAGTACGCCTCAAGCACGTGTATATTTTGACAGGTTTCCATTACAATAGCAAGTTTAGTACAATACTTTTAAGTTAATCCTGATTTTAGAATACCGCCCTAGAGAAACTAAGTAGTTGAAAACTAAAGCTAAAGTCAAAGTGTCACATTTCACATGCAAAATATTTTCAACTCTACTTCAATGCATTTAAGATTGTTTGCCGATCGGTTGAAAAACGTTAGCTGCTTAGCCTGCCTTGCTCACTCAAGGGCAAGGGAACAGAACCATTGCAGAACGAACTCACGGGTTTTCACTAGTTATGTATCTAAATAAAATTAAAATGTTACTAAATTATGTTAAACTAAACAGTAACATGCAATGCTAGATTGGAAAGCCCTATTTTTATGCCTCCTTTTGGAAGTCACAAGGCTCTGATCTGATCTATTGTGTGAAATTTCGGTATTTTTAAAGGTTTCAAAACATTGTCTCATGTTATTTACTCGCTTGCATGTTTCTTCAACATAAAGTAATTTTAAAAACAAAAAGATAATTATGTAACGCACCAATTAATTTAATTAGTCGCGTGTTTACGAATACTTAAAATTAAAATGAAGTGTAAATAATATTTTATAAATAAGTATATGTACTCAATTTATAATAAATTTCAGCAAAATACACAGAAAAAATATACCAAAATAAAAATATAAGTAGTTTCACTAATCAATAAATAAGGAATGTAATTTTTCAAAACCGAATTAAAATCTATGATTTTTTGCTATAAATATAATATGGAATGAATAATTGCACGTTGCAATTATTCATTGCAAGATCAAATTGGATTTATGAAATAAAAGATGATTTTAGAAAATGGCGCTACTTCCGATATTTTTAAATATCTATCAAATTACAAATGAATCTTTCTAATAAATAGTGCAAGAGCGAGCCCTATGTAAAATATAAAAAGCAGACCAAATGCTCACACCTGACTATGAGTACGTACAAATGAAATGTAACTTCCCGGTATACTTTTTATTTACATCTTACTGCAAGACCACAGATTTCCAAAAATATACTCATAAAAATCATAGTCATTGTGTGAACACTTTGGGATCACGCTCTCATCGGATTCAGCACACTGAACATTTACAAAAGTGTTAAAATGTTACAATACATCATCTCACAGGTTATCGCCCGTAATAAAATATTACCTTATCTATATACACGCTATATTATGTATGTAGGTACAACTTCTAAAAAACTTTGAACACATTTTCAATAAGATATGGGACAGTTTTTACAATCTAAGTGTTCAATGCCATCTCTCGCTTGTATGGCACAACTCAATACAATACTATTTTGCACCTAGCTATCATGAAACTTTAATATAAGCCTCCCCGGAGGAAACATCCAACTCTGCGGTGGGATCATATTTAACTGTTTAAAAGACTTGTTCATCACGCATTATAGTTTACTATGTTTTTTTTTAATGATGAATGTGAATATAACACTAAAGATGTAACAAGCGTGATCCGTTGATTTCGACGTTTGATCCGGGCGACTTAAAGTTGTTTAGTATTTAGTAAAGCGGAACTTAAATTTAAATACCGATAGGCCAATGTTACACTTTACTAAAAAGCTTTTTTTACGTATATAAGTGCGATTTTTTGTTACATTAATATTATATTCTCGTTAAATTATAAATTCGTAACAACTAACTCATATAATAATTATGAACTAAATGTATATTATGCACAGTTAAAACTAAAACGTTAGCACACTATTAATATGTATAACTTTTAATAATATACTCTATACTGGTCGTTCTCTGAGATCTTTTCGTCACCAATCCGGCTCCAATACTGTATCGTGATTTATAAAGTTCTTTCTAATAATCCCTTACTTCGTATTTAGTCAATAGATCATAATTGTACATAGCTAATGTAATTTCTAGTTGTCTAATAAAAACCGGATACTTTAGTAAATCCAGGTGTAGTTTAAAATAATATTGCTCTGGAGCTTAGTTATATCCAAACTATACCTACAAACTGATTAAAAACCGCTCAAGTCAACGCTAGTCACAATAAATCTTAAACTATACAAAATAAACTAGCTCTTATAATAATTAACTAGGCGGTTTTAGTATGCATTGAATCGCCCGACCTCGTACGAGGGGACATTTAATGTAGGCGTTTTTGTTGCTTTGTAAAACAAGCCTTATATCTGTGTCACTTAGAAGCAACTCCTAAGTTCATGCCTAACTTAATATATGACCCCACTTAGCGCTGAAATATTCAGCAAGTATGGACTAAAAAGTAAGGCGATTTACGAACTGTTAGAGCAAAAAATTCGTTAGCACTTGTGTTCATATTACTGGAAGCACGCTGGAAGCTTATAAGAGCTGTATAGAGTATACATGGGATTGAAACCTACTCACAATATAAAACCACGTTTGCACTTGAGTCGCACAGTCAATCCTCTCAGTGTGAAGTGAAAGCTGAAATAAGTCTATGAACTATTTCTGCAGTTCTTTGTATTGGTTGATTCTAGCAATGTTCGGCTTTGGTGGAAACACACCTTTAATGTAAGACTGGCCATTGATGTGATAACAGTAATGTATAAATTGGCAGATATGTCGCTCTCATAAGTACCAGCTCAACCTAGCTCTAGAATACTATAGTTAGAACCTAGAATAATATATTGTATAAAGAACACACTTGGGCCGAACGGCCGAGTACAATTCATATGCAAAAGATTGAATGTTGTAACATATTATTGATTAGTTACAAAATTTAATCATAAAATTGCATTCACTAAGTTATTTCAACAATTTCGAACCATCTAGCTATACATTTATCTCACTCCAATCCTGATCAGTTGTTTGATCAAATAATCATTCTCAGTATAAACAAATATCTACAAACGTCTTCGAAAATCATAACGTATAAACATAAACCCTGATCAAAAAAATAAACGTGTATATAAAATATCTGTTTTTTGTATCTATGAACTCTATTTTAGCTATAGAAAAATATGAAGTAGCTTAATGCTACGAAGAACTATGAACCACTCAACATGTTTCGATACTTTCACAACAATTTAACTGTTCGAGATAAGTACGTGACACGAACAGACGCGTGTATCAACGGACCAACGGGCGGAAACACGCGTTCAGTTAATTCCAACCTTGAATCTAATATCATAAGACTCAAAATCATAAGTTACCGCACAGTCCAGTACGTATCGCCGGTATTCATTCATAACCGGGGGGCACATTGTAAACCACCATGCACTTTGTAGTTACCGCTTGCTTACAGCTTCGTACTGACGGTCTAACTACGACTTCAACCGCTATGTATATTCATTGATACATTTCAACATATCATCAAGTATATGTTGCGGAGTACAAAAGACTATTAAAACACGTATTCAGAAACAATCCTCAAGTCTGATTCAAACATCTCAGTGCAAAAACTGTCAAAAATCTTATCTTGAGCATAATTTCTGAATATAGGCGTCGAAGCTTCTAGCATGACCATCGCGTCGACTGGTTACGTCAGCCGTTGGTTACGTACGTGCATCGTGGCTTCAGTAGGCTAGTACCGACGGCACGTTGTTATAATATCTCCGCGTGCCAGTAGGGCGGGGGGTCGCAGGGCTGCTCGTAGGGCTCCGCGGGACAGTCGCAGTCGTCGATGCGCTGTACCACGAAGTTGCCGTAGTCGTCGGTGAGAGAGCTGTGCCGTAGGGCGCCGCAAACATGTCGCCTGCAGCCTTCAGACCATGAACGCTCTGTACATACAAATAACATAGATAGTTTTTTAGACCGCCCATTGTACCTACCTCCTACAACTTGACTGTATTACCAATTTTGGTATTTTTGTTTGTTATTTTGTTTACATATAAGTGGTGTACAATAAAGAATATTCTATCTATCTGTCTATAGGTTTTATCATGCACGATAAAGCTTATTATAAGATTACTAGCTGTCATTGATGCTGATGAGTTGGGATATATAATGATGACTTGAGGAAATTCAATAGTTATTTATTGGTAAACATATTTACAGGTCAAACAGATAATATTAAGTGCTAAAAAGGTGTATTAACTTACCTCTGCTAATGTCAACATCGTTCATCAGCTCCTCATTCATAAGAGCTGTGAGTGCATCATCTGTTTGCGAATCTGTAATGAGTGCAGAAAATTAGTATTTAGTAAACTAATTCTAGCTACAACTACAACTTGCCAACAGTGATGTGATGTGATGTGATGTGATACAGGTTCTAATTCGTAGTGGGGGAATGAGATTTGCACTGAGGTTCTGCGTTGGGGTGTATTGTGCATTGTCCCCCTACTGACCTCAACCCAACCAGCCCAAATCCTTAAAGTAACGGAGAAGGACTTTGGGTTGACGGCAGCAATCTTCCAGCATCCTCGATGGTATTTCCACCAGTTACATGAGTATACTTTCATGAGTGATAATAAAGTACGTCATATTGAGTTATACAAAACAGTAATATAGAGTTGACTGCTGGACATCTAGGTATTTCTCATGCAGCGCACCTGATCCAGATCTTCTGTCTTTAATCCCAATCCAACGCCTGCATCACCCATCACTCCATCTTAGTAAAAGTTGCTATAGTACATCATCATCCAGTGCCTGCCACCCTAAGCCATCCATAGCGAAGCAGAGCTACAAATGACTTACCGATTTCATCCTTAATAACGAGCTCCTGCTTGAGAGGATGGGGCGTGGGTTCCGTCGGCGTGGCGGGGGGCGTGGGCGCCGCGTCTGGCCCGCCCGCCAGCGCCGCCTCGCCGCTACTGTTAGAACTGCACTCCGGACTGTACGGCGCCATCTGACAAAACACATCACTATTGTAAAACGTGTATAAATTAATATCAACTAATGATACCTATAGGTATAGAAACATGTGATAATCGTAAACGTATCGCGGTATCGTATCTGAGTTACACAGCGCAGTGTCGGCAATGCTCCGCGGTTGGGATGGCGGCGTTCACGCTCAGTGTAACTCAAATATTTCAAGTTATGTAGCACAATGTCAGACTTGTTCATGCTTATACTCCAGGACTAGATGCCTTATTGTGAATCTCAAATATTAATAAACACCAAAACTTTGGTAGCTTATTTTACAACATTCACAAAATGTAGACTTTTTAATTTATTTAATATGTTATAAATTTCAAATAATCTCAATACAAGCTATCCTGAGTTGAATGTGAGCCTCAAACCCCCAAAAAGACCCCGTTCTACTCAAGTGTGGACTAGGATTAACCTGGGACCTGGGTCAAGCCCCTCGCAAATGGAAATCGTGGATACTATCCTGTATTTACATTCTAAAGAACTTGAGTGAATCTAGGGTTGAAAAACAGTTAATACAAAATTCTTGTTTTTGCATAATAGAACCCACGCACTTTGTAATTGTACTTGTTATTATTTGTCTTGTGTATCCTTATATCCAGTGTAACCTTAAAGAAACATTAATTATGTTTTAGAATAGGCAATGATACCTTCAAGCTTCGACGGCGTCTCGGGGTGACCTCAGCCATTTTATAGCTGGTGTCCATGGCCCAGTACGAGCCCTTGCCAGGGTCATCCTTACTCCTCGGTACTTTCATGAAGCATTTGTTCAGAGATAAATTGTGTCGTATCGAGTTCTGAAAGCAGACAAAATGATTTGTTTGTTCTATATTTGCTGGGAAGCTCAAGTTTATAGGCTTTGATGAGTTCTCTTTTTCTTACCATCCAACCTTTTCCCGCTTCTTTATAATAAGGGAATGCATTGCAAATGTATGTGTAGATCTCATTCAGGGTCATCTTTCCTTTGGAAGAGCTGCTGATTGCCAGTCGGATCATACTCGCATAGCTGCAATGAATTCACCATAGAATTATTCTTACTGGACAGAGTGGGGATTAATAAAGGATTTATTTCAAAAACATAGTAGGTACTCAAATAAAGCTACAAGTAAACTAGTTTCCAACCCACAGTTTTTTTATCATCGCGAACAAAGAAATGAAGACTAGGGATTTTATTCTTTGTGTGCATTGGCAATAAGATGCACAGAATATTATATAGGTACAAATATTAATAAAATTATGAGCAACAAAAGTGTTGTGTACCTACTAAACCACAATAAAATTAGCATATCAGCCACATTACTCAGTGGTAAAGGGTCACCTCCAGCCCACGAGATGACGCATTCTGTGCATAATTGGAAGGCGTACAGCATCCAAGCGAAGGAAAAATTATTTTACCTGTACGCGGGTTTCGCATGTTTTATTTTGTTCGCGTTCTCCTTCTGTTCTTCCTTGTTATTGTTCTCCTGCGTGAGCGCCAGCGGCTGCACGTCCTCGTACAGGAACCGCGGGATCGGGCCCAGCGGGCTGTGTCGCGGCGGCCCCGGGCTGTACGCAGGCAGCCACTCCACTCCTGGAGACTCGCTCATTTTCCCACCGAACACCAGCACTGACCTACACTGCGAGCTACCATCCCCTCATCGGGAACTGAAACCAAGGCACTTCCTCTTTTAGCTGGGCGTGTTACTCGTCACAACGCACGGAGACGATCCTCATTGTGGAGCATCGAGGATCCTTGAAATGACGACCTATGCAAAATCGCCTATCACCATGCCGTTCAACACGTTTCTTACCAATACAAAACTATATAAGCATCAAAATTTGTTGCAAATCTAAAGGAAACACAGGTAAAAACTCAATAAAACGAAAGAAAATTAGAAATTCTATGCAAATTGAAATTATTATGACATTTGATGCACCTACTACAACAAGGAAAATGGCGGATCTGAATTCTGATAGGTTGCGTTCAGAATTTTTTAATGTGGTTATTTTTAGAAAAAATAAACGAATGTACAGTATGTACTTAGATGTACAATAGTTTACTTAAATATAAAAAACAATAAAACTCGTCAATTATGTAGGTATATGTACATTACAATCGTACATACATTATTATTTTTTTGTATCATGGTCTAATTTGTCGTTCAGAAATAAATAAAATATGTGGGTAAGTTATAATATGGCAACATCATCTTCATATTATTATCATTTTTTTTGCTGCATTGACGACGAAAAAAAAAAACCAAATGTGCTACCAGCTGAGCATATTTTTGAGCTAGATGTAGCGTTATGTAGGTACTCTTGGGATCATTATCTCCTATCATTATGGATGATGGATGGTTAGGTAGATGATGGCATGGATTTGGGGAGACGAATATAAATTATCCAATCGACGTCAAAAGATTGAAGAATTAATTGGTCCTTTGCATAAGATACACGCTCAGATACGCGTTGCGCGCTTGCAAATAAACGATTTGAATTTGAAAATATCTAAACTCGATGTCGTCTTGAAAGGACCTTTAGATTTTAGATTTTAAAGGATATGAAAAAAACTTGGACGGAATTTCTAGACATAACGTTGGCAGTATTTTTTGCTATATTTAGTTCACTCCCGTCACTCATCACTTCATTTTGTTCATTCATGTCACGCACTCATCTAACAGAAAAAAAAACACTCATCTCATCATTCATTCAGCCAGTTTGAATAAAATGCTTTGAGGGGTTGGATGTGTTTCTCGGTATCACATTTTTAACGGTTTGTTGACATTGTTCTAAAAACTAATGTCGATTGTGTGTGAACATTGTTTTGCAAAGTGTGAATAGCCAAAAAAAACTATAACAATGGCTAGTCAGCCAGAAGTTGGGGTTTCCGACTTCGTATTGCTCGATAACTTGACAACCGAAAAGTTTATCGAGAATTTGAAATTGAGGTATGTACCTACATAAGTTTATTTACATTTTTCTTACAACATCCGTGTGTCCAGCTAGCTTCGTATAGATCTACTTTTCTTAGATAGGTACCTACCTACGTCTTACGTCTTATGGTTAGATGGTCTTGGTCGGTAAAAAGTATGCTTGAGATTTTGATTTAGGACCACCTCGAAGTATTGAAGTTCGTTACGAAGCTGGTCTTGGATGCAGGTCAATTGAAACCATCTGTTGCAATTTATATTGCACCTGTTAACTTTGTATTAAGTACTATTCCAATGTAAAAAAAGGCTTCGATAAACAAGGCAATAAAATTGTTTAGGTACATGCTACCTAATGATAGAAAACCTGTTTCTGTAGGTATAAACTTATCCAAGTTTGTAAGTACAACCTTGATGTTTGCACCTGTTCATATACTTGCCCGTCTCACTCTAAAGAAAATGTACCTCTACTCTTTCTGGTTGCTTAAAAAATACTCAGTTTCCTAACATGAAGTATCCAAGAGTAACAAATCTTCTGAACCACACTAGGGCTCATATTTGCACTAAAAAGTCAGACGAGAAGAGTCGAAAGAGAGTTACAAAGACTTTGATTCGACATAGATTTTAGTACATGTTTTTATCTGTTTAAAAATATGAACAGTTTGTACTGTTAATAAAAACAAAATAATCCATTTTGGTAGCATAATTTATGCAACCTTCCGCATGTTTTGATAGTAATCAATAGTTATGACATCACTCAATGACTCACCATCTTGATGAAGTCAGTACTTGGTCATGTATTATTTACATTTGTAGGAATATAATTGCTTTTAGAAACATTTAACGGTTTGTTATTAAAACCTACATTGTGCTTTGAAAAAAAAAAATCTCAGACAATCTCCTAAATGCTTAGAGGTAAAAGCCATCAAAATCTATGAACCCTAGGTACCTATAGTATCAGTCATAATATTAGCTCAAATTTTTTAATGACTGATATTGATATCTGAAAATTTTTTCATCATCATCATCATAATCATCAACACTGTTGGGTGTAAGTTGTCTCCCTCAGACTTCACTCAAACATCACCAGGGAATTCCATCTAGATTTTTCACTGTACTGTATTAATATCATATCGCACACACTACCTAGGTATTTGAAATATCAACCAATCAAGGTACAAGACAATAATGTTTGAAAGACTTATTCAAGCAGACACTGATGTCACCACTCTAGGTGTGAGTGTAGTCCTTTCATTAGTTTTCCTTAAGCTATTGTTTAAGGCACTTATGTCAATTTATTGACTTCTTGTGTGTTGTTCACTTGTTTTCAAGAATATTCAATGGTAGTATTATACCTACTTCATACAGTCACACATACCATAGTACCTACTTGTGTATGTACCTAATCTACCTGCCAAGGACTTGGTACTTGGGTACCGAATCATTCTGATGATGGGAGAAGTGAGGCCATTCTCACTAGTTGTTTCTCAGTACTTGTGAAACCATCCCAATTTATCGTGCCAAATCCTCCGCGCGTCATGATTGTGTGTCATTATTTTTTGCTCTTCAATATTCTATCCATCTTGCTAAATTATTCTATTAATAGCCAAAACACGCCATACACGATTACTTTCATCGTTTGTCATTGCTTACTGATCTCTTCCTTCCACTATCTTCCGCGTCAGAGTTCCTTGTCTTTAATTTTTGCCTTACACCATATCAATCAGTAGGTACAATTTATATTTTCATGTGTAAGCGGGAGCTTCTCTACATTTTGTCATTTGAACCATACCTTTCCAAATTATTCGTCACAGCCGTCGGCAAATACAAAAGCGTTTCTCTCGAAGCTGAACTTAAGACATCAACCACTAATTTAAGCAGCATTTCGCCATTCAATTCCCTGCCATGTACGAACATGAACAGTCGTAAAACCAGTCGTTTTCCCCAGCCGATGCCGCACCAAGATCAAAGGTACTACATACTAATACAATGGGGGCCCGTAGGTGTGGGACTGTAAAGGGTTTTACTTGTAATGAAGCTGTGGTTGAAAACCGCTAGACTGAGAGAAGTAGAAATCAAGATTGAATACATCTCGTAACCGCCCAAGACATAAAGACTGTTAGGGGCAAACTATTTGGATGTCTCTACTAGTTAAGGTCTCGTCTTATGTTACCAAAGGCGTCATGGCTCAGTCGGTAGTAGCTCTGCCTTCCGTGCTGTGGGTCGTGGGTTCGATCCCCACAGAGAACAAATATTTGTGTGTTGTAAACATAGATGTTTGTTCTGTGTCTGGGTGTTTCTAAGTATTATAAGTATGTATTTACAAAAAAAAATGTATGTATGTATTCTATCAGCCATCTAGTTTCCATCGTACAAGCTTTGCTTAATTTGGGACTAGAAGGCGTTGTGTTAAGTGTCCGACAATATATATTAAAAAAAAGAAGCATAGAAAATGTTGCAGTCTTGTCGACAACCGGTAGGTAAGGCAAGCCTTGCTTGACCCTCAGACAAGCTAGAAAGAACTTCAACATTTATACCTACTTGCCCGGATTCAATGTTAATACATACTCACATAACCAACCAGCATCAGCATAGCAAAATATTTACCAGGTAGATGCATACTCTCGAAAACGAGTTTGGGAATCGCCATGCGACGGCAACCGCCAACGACCTACATGACAGTTACCCGCGTATGATCAGATTACACAGAGAACCTGGGCCCTTGAAGCTAAGCCTTTCATGAGGAATTGACTTGATTAGCTAGTTCTAGTACGATAGGTACTAATGGGTTTGAAGCTTACAACATGTAAAGTGGGTCACCTAAAAACGAGGTCAACCGAGAAAACTAGGAATTTTCAAGAAAAGAGTGAATAGGTGGGTTTTAGCTAAGCGTGCTCCACTTTAGGCTGCAGCTACACTTACCATCAGGTGTGCTGGCAGCCGAAAGCTTAGAAAAAAAAACGCAAACATTCGTGAAGTTTTGTAACTGCGAGTAAATACAGCCATTTTATGGGATACATAGTATAGGAGGAAGGAGGCACTTCATCACTTCGTATCCTGTCCAATGCACGTAATTGCATGCACAGCAAAATAGGTCGCATACCGTTTATTAATAGTTCGCATTGCAGCGTGCCCGCGGCATGCTAGTCTTGCATAAATTCATGCATTTTATGAATGGCCATTTTTTTCTACCTGGCGGATTATCAAGGAGTTTTTACGTTATCACTTAGTAGTGTGATAGCAAGAAATTTCTAAGCAAGTAATAAAGGCTCTGCTTATAAACCTTCCGCGTTGCGTATCCTGCTTTGTTACCTTTTCTCCAGGGACTTCTAGTATCGGTTAGCGTCGTCATTATTTGGATAGGGTTTTTGAGAATTTTCCCCTACCTAACGGTTTCGTATAATTGGCTATAAGTTATAATATAACCCATCGGAAACTCCGTGATGGGCCGAAACTCGTCGCCATTTACCAGATGCACAATAGTTCGTCACAGGAAAACTCAAGGTAGAGTGAATGCGAACAGTGAACACCTTCCCGATAACATCGCGTTTATTACTTTTCATATAACAATGCATAGATAACGCGAAAATATATTATTGTTTATCGCATAAGTGCAGTCGTATCGATTAGCAAGCGATTATTACCTAAATACACATAGCTAGGTAATACCAGAAAAGATTTCCTGTTTAAATACTATTGTTGATTCAGTATTTGAGTGTTTCTTTTGCAGCATAAGCTATTTGTGCTTTTATATGGCGAAATATGTCTTAAATTATATGTAATGTATTGACCAAAACTACAGTAGGTATTGTCCTTATTACCCACATTAATATATTTCCTGGTTACACCATCCTTGAAAACTAAAATAGTCCGCCTTACGTTGAGTGAAAACACTAATTGGGTGGTACAATACAACGTACCTACTACAGAATGCCTTATACCTACAAGGATTTGGTGTGGCGTGGCGTGAATGGCAAAGTCGACAACGACCCAATTAGAGCACCGTCAGGTTTCAGTATTTTTACGGTTTGGGGACCTCATTTGGACGATATTTTCGTGCTCTGTTTCCTTTGAAAAGGTCAGCTCGTCTCATCATGTGCCGTAATAAAATGTACCTACCTAGGTATTGTCTTTTATCTACTACACTACAGGGAGGTGTGCAAATTAGGTACACTCAAGTACCCACCTATTTGTCTGTAGATATCATTGGACGTTCCCCTGCAAAGGCCTCTGTTTATGTTTTGAGCTAGACGTTGTCCGTACTAGAGCTGCGATGCAAATTTGTTTGAACAGTGTTGGTGTTTATCCTTCATAGCTATAAAATAAAATGGAGAGCTGAACAAGATACATTTCTGGCGACATTTGGTCGCAGGCGTCGTCTATTGTAGAAAGAGATTACTCGTAATTACGACAAAGGAAATGGTAGCCCACCACAGCGTTCCTAACACAAGATAACGGTGGTGGATCTCATTAGAACGTCTTCTTTTCAATAGGCATATGAATAACTGAAGAGTTTCGATAAGATAAGAGCTGTTGTATTGATTAGCACCAATGCTATTTGGAACTCGTTGTAGGTAGGAGATATCTTAATATGTTGAGTAGGTTTTATAAAACTTATCTTCAGGCATTTTCTTATGTTTTTCTATGTTATTATGATATTGGTTCTTCCTGGCTAACGTTACCACCCTTATACCTACCATATTTCAAACCTTTTCGCCTGATATGATACAGTACTATCTAAAAGTACTTTTTTCATTATCACCGCATGGTTTGGTTTGGATCCATATCTGAAGCCCGTTGGCTGAAAAAATGTCCCAAAAAAAAAAACATTTATCAGGAATTGAATGTGACTAAAACCTCACATTCTCCAAGTGTAACTTTGATAATATCCTCGTTAGACTCGTCATAATGAACAGTAAGTGCTGTAGGTATTAGCTGCCATTAGCGGGGTCGATGACCTACTCGGGTCACGCTCTGTAGTAGTGCGAAATTAAGCCCCAGACGTCTGTCTTGACTTAGGTGTTGTCTTTGCCAGCCAAGCGTTCATTTCTTATGGTATCTTTATTGTACTCTTCCGAAAGATTATGAACACCTCTAATGATTTGAAATACCTACCTTCACCAATCATTCATTATCATTTATTTCATTTGAGCACGTATTAAAAGATTATCATACGTATTGTGTTTTTAGTTCCTGAAAGTAACGAAAAAAGAAGCTATAATAACCGGCTGTATATTTTCGCGCATATACGACTTCAGACAGTGAACTCTTGAGGCTCTACCATCGATGAAACTTCTAAAGCCTCAAGTAAGCAATTTTGAACAAAACTACAAACAAAACTCGCGTTCGTGCATGCGCGGTATGTTTTAGGTTTGGTAGGTAAGTAGGTATAGTTCAAATTCGTTCACAACTATGTTACTTCTTCCGTGTTGTTCACACTCAACTCAATGCACTCGAATGAAGCTCTGAAACTCCTAAAATTCATTTACTATAGTGAGTTTTCGCCCTTCAATACAAAACTCAGTGTAGCGAAAGTCCCTATTTTGGACATTCCAACTTCACGTTGAAAACCTCTTTACCAATAAAGCAAGCTCGTATGAGTTAGTGGTCAACTCTGGTGACGGAGTTTTTAGGCCGCCTTAAGGCCTCCGTCATGGCTTAACGACTGCTAGAGCCGGGACCGACAGTTTACCGTGCCCTCCGAAACACGGAAGCGCTCAGATGTAAAGCCACTAACGGTGACCCATCCAAATAGTGATCGCACAGAACGTCGCTTAACTTAGATAATCGATGAAGATTGACTAAGCAAGCCCAGCCACGAGTGCTTCTTTACCAATGTTTGAATGAGACAACAATAACGTGTCATGTAGTTTTGATCAGGAAATGCTGATAGCATTCCCACAGTAAAATTGTACGTCTTGGGAAACTGGCTGGGAACTTTCTGTTACATAAACCAGTATTTCATAACCGCATGATTGTATTGTACCAACCAACTGATTGTTACGACGAGCAGAACCTAATAGGTAGATGGATATTTCGCTTGGTTGAAAGTTATGATCATCAGTTATAGTAGGTAGTTTGTTTAATTTAGTTTACTATTTACAAATCAACCTACCTACGACCTTTCCACGAATAGTGTGTATGTCACGTTGACCTGAAGTGTTTCTGCAAGTCTTATTTTGGTGGATTGATTCATAAGCGTCACTGCATCACCTCCGTATCCGTACCTCCTTAGGATGAGGTCATCTCTTCTGTTTATTTTATTTATTGAACTGTATAAAAAGTTAATGCCTGATATTATTGAGACGACCTTGTGGATTTCAAAAGATTAAGATATTTGCTGGATACTATTTCTGGTCCGGATTAACCCAAATTTATAATAGCAGCAAGGTTGAGTGTTGGTCGCTGCTTTTACGAATTTAGGACACCGTGAAATGTTTCTTATGCTCTTTGGGATTGTTTTACAATAGCTCAGTGACTATTCTATTGCATTCATTCTATTGATGGACCAGGTCCCAGCCTATCAATGGAATGAAAATATTAAAATAAAATTAATCTTGACATACATGCAGCTTGAACCTCTTGATAACAGCGAAAGTCTTCAACCAGCCTTCGAACTTCGTACACAGAGCATACGCTTGGTCATGGTATCTTTATTAGGCGTTCGTTGGTAGGTACCTTTCGTGTAATTGTGCCATAGTCATTGAAACCAATCAGATATTGAGGGCACCTATTGGGCTTGGAAAGGTTCTGTTCTGACGATGGGTTTTTGATAGAATGATTGGTGTTAAGATAAATCCACTATGTGTAGAAGGTTTTAAAAACAATTGATCACGTGAATGGCTCAAAGCTTTTAGTAGGACAACTTAATTCCAACTCATCACTTCAAGAATGCTTTGGAAGCTTCAATGGGTGGCATTTATTTATAACTCTTTTCGGCATCTCTTACGACATCACTACGGATTCACACATACACCATCACATTGAGCACCTACACCATCGTGAATCGGTGCGTATGACGCTGTAAATAGAACGGAGGTGTTTGACACCATTGAATTGTATGAGAAATTGCTTGGAGTCGTGGCATATCAAAGTTTTACAGTCGGAATGACAAATTGGAAACAATTTCAGAGTTGAAAATTGGAAAAATATTTTTTCATTAATTTCGTCCTCTAGAGTTATTAGTTTCGTATTTATTTTTCTTCGTAATATCCATGGTTATTCCTACAGTTTGTTATGATTGATTTTTAGCCTGTTTTGTCCGATTGTAGATCAAGGGCTTCCTTTTCCAGTGTTTTATGGCTGAGCTTATAGCTGCAAAGTGGTCTGAATCACTCCGATTATAATGCACCTGCCTATGGGTACTTTTATACCTGCTCCAGCTTTAAGACATCTTTTAAGATCGGTACTTCAATAGCACGGTCAGCTCTATCGCTATTTACCTCACGTCAACTCCTATCTATTCTAGTACTCCATCAACTTCCCGCCTGCATACGCCGTTTCCATGACATGGCTTATCCATCGGAAGTGATGTCCGTGCCCACCATTCATCGTTATTCGGCGTCTTCGAAAAGGTAGGTTATTTCCGGCTGTAGGAAAGCAGTTATCATTCTACTTAATATTTAAATCGATAAAGGTTTTGTCCTTTGATCCTGGGACAGATAGCACGGGCGAGCAGGGCGAGCATTTGGTTTGAACTTTTCAGTAATAAAAATATGGCGCTATCAAGCGTGCGGAAGAGGCCAAATTCTTAAGACAAAGATTGATTAGTAGGGTCACGGAATGTCAATGGATGACTATGGCTTAAGATATGGTTCTGAAACTCTAGGCTGTTCATAAAAACTGAGAACGCTAAAACAATTGCCATTCAAACGTTGCTACATCGCAACTAGAACTATCTAAATCGTTTCACTTTTCGGAGGACGGTGTCAATGTAGACATCCATATGTGCCGAAGTTCCATGTGTGTGTGTGCCGGTGACCTGTAAGTAATAGCATATTACGGTTGGTGTAATTCAAGCCACGTGCCGCGGCAGTCTTGTTGTGTCAACAATGATGCTCAAAGTGTGCTTTCGAGGTTGGACATGTGCGATATCATATTATACTGAGCCTCTTTTGGGGAGTTGTGTTTTGATTTGTACCTACTAAATTGCTTTACCGTGAACAACTTTTGTGTGTGTCATATGGCAGTTTATATCCTAGAGCCTGGGAGTGATTATGTTCAACATTGTTCCTCTTTTTCAGCATAAAACAAACGCTTTGCTATTTGCTTGAGTTCTCAAGATCCCTTTGCTCAAGCTCGCCTTTGTACATATCTTTAGTTTTAACTTGTTTGCTCATATTTTTCTGTGTGCAATAAATAATTTAAGAATTTAAGATCCCTCTCTATTTCTCACTAACACTTAAAGAAAATGACCACACCAATAACCACATTAAACGTTTAATTTTGTCTTCGGCGACACCATTAAATTCATGCATAATTGGCTTCGTATAACGAAGGTCAATTAATACAGTCTTACTGTGCCTTTGAGATGATACATCTACATCATCATCCACAGCTTGATCTCCCTCACTGCTGAAGATAAGGCTTTCTTTGTTTGTGCAGCTCGCTACAGTATAATATCACCATCCATATTAAACTTATTGAACAAATTTGCACTGCCGGCTAATTAAAATGTACTTACTTCATCAGCTTCTAATATCAGTCCACTGGTAGACGTAGATCTCTCTCATGATGCCACTGAGCCCGGTCTTTGGCTTTTCTCATCCAGTGTTTGCCAGCTACAGTTACGTTTCGCAGACCATTGCAGCCCCCCTTGCTTGCCTAAACGCAATCACAAAATACCTAAAGTCTACATACAATGGCTGGTCGATTATCATGATCCAGTCATAGAGGATTACGTCATTACCACTAACGTGAATCACATTCATGGTCTTATTTACCGTGTATCTCATTTACGTATGTCTTGGGTTAATTTTACACATAAATACGTATGTTTTGTTTAATAAATTAGGCCACAGTTATAGGGAATGGTATTCTGAGTGATATGACTATGCGGTGGTTCTTGGAATTGTATTATTAGTGAATTTGAGCGGTCTAAGTGTCTACCAAAAGGAGCTAGACTTGTCTTGTGAGTTCAATGATGTAAACTCTTTAGTTTCGTCAAGATGGTTATCTTCTTCGCAAACATTGCAATCACAATCGTTTTGTATCGATAAAATAATATCGAAACAACTTACATACTATAATCTAACTTTCACAAAAATTATATTACTGCTTACTACTTCGTGCTTGCTAATCATTTACCAATTATTAGTTACGAATAGTGCTATAGCCCTTGGGAACAGTAAGGCAACCTATATTATTTATTCCTTATGGGCTAGCCACTCCGTACTTTCATGTTTAGAAGGTTGAATTTGGCTACCGGGCGGTCTCCCGAGTGGCCGTAGCTAATTACTTTGGCATGCAAACGCCCTGCAATGACACGCTTTCTCACATGACATTAGCAGCACATTCGTATGCCACCTGCGTCCTGTGACGTTGCTCATACTAGAAGGGCAAGACTATTGGACGCAGTGGGCCAGTTCCATGGTTTTGGTGTTTACAAATTAATATATATATATCTTGTTCTCTAAAAGCACGAAGTTCTTGAAGGCGTACGGACTACAAATATCTGTAGAAATGTGAACACACTGAACGCTCTGGATTGGAACACTTGCTCAAATAAAGTATTTAGGTGTCAGTTTGTATGTAGATTACTGAGATCTAGCACCAGATCTCGAGAGCGTTTATCTTTATTTTCACTCTCCTGTATTGTACCTAGGGCCTCCAGCGATATCATCTTTTGAGCAAATTCTCTGTCGTGTCCTTACAGACTGACCATCATCAACATCATTGACTGATGTAATTAATACAATAATGAACGGACAAACCAAGTGTCTTGGCGCTCAAAAGTGAGGAGGCCTGACCCCAAATAAATAGGAGCAGGGTTAGACAAAGAGAAGAGAACAGGGCATTAATGCGATCCGTGTACTATGTTGTCACTCTTCAAGGTCGCAAGATGGCTGGAACCCTTGCTCAAACCAAACATCACAGAACACAGTTTGCGACAGCATGTGCCGTCACCGAATAAGGGTGTGGTAGGTGGTGCTAGTTGGACATTGATGAATTTCCTCGCATTGTTCGACCAATCGGAAGGTTTTTTCCTCTGCATTGCTATATGCATCAAAAATACATAGGTATTTAATAATGCATCTAATAATCAAATTCTAATTTCAAAATAGTGTTATATGTATACGTCATTGCGGTCTGGCTGGACCACACTTGTACTATTCTAAACAGTTACCGTAACAGGTAGGTAAAGAGATATTTTATCTCCATGGGTACATTTCGTTGGTACCATGGCGTGGAAGAAGTTTGAAAAATACTATCGGGAAAGTAAATATCTTGGTTCATTTAGGTTTAAAAGTCACTATATTTCAACAATTATTATCATGCTTTAGTTAGGCCATATTATTAAACAAATATAAAAATATTTAACCATACAACAATATCGACAGCTCTGTTACTATCAGTAGATAGTTACCTACTGATAAGATACGATAACGTCATGATAGCAAATACTTGTTGTTATCGCTAAGCCAATATGTATTTACAGCAGACTGAGGTGTTGTGTGAGTCATACAAATGCACCTTTACTGAGTTTGTGGTGAAGAGAAGCTAAACTTATATCTTCGGTCATACTACATAAATGTTCCATTTCTTGTAGACAAATAGGCATACGGCCCACCCGATGGTAAGCGGTCACCGTCACCTAGAAACGCCGACAAGATTAGGAGCATTGTCGGTGCGTTGCCTACCCTGAAGGACTCCTAAGGACATTTTTGAATCGATTCATGCTCTACGTATGTGGAAAAACATCGGGAGGCTTCTATTGCGCGTATATGTATTAGCTGCCATAACTAATAAATACGGTCATAGCATACCTACTTGTAAATTAGAAAACAATTTTAAAATATCGTATCAATTTCTTGAAATATTTTTGCGTGTTTTGGTTTATTTGTGAGAAGCTGTAATGCTATCATCTATTAGGCAATGTTCATCAATCTATTTTATTATTTTCGATCTCAGTAATAAAATAAACAGGTTTTTATCACAAACAATGACACAGCGATGGTCAATGAATCATCCAACTGAGTCATTCCTATGATTATTCTATTGTATGCTAAGTTAAAGGACTCTATCTTCCTAAGGTCAACATTAATGGGTCATTACAATCCTTATTAGTAAGGTAGAGAGATCAGGCATTAAAATGGGACTCTACCAATCCCCACTGGTAGGGATTTCTTAGTGGGGATTTCTGGAATATATCCCATAGTCTTAGCTTCAAGCCTCGTCTACATGTGTTATAGTAAATGTACTAAATGTACTTACCTAATATACCTACTGTACCTAATGTACCTATGTACAGTTTTATCATCTAATACCAAAACTAGTTCCTATATGAATTTAGTTCTATACACTATGCAAAATAAACGTTTTTAATTCTTTTTTTTATTTTTATGGTTGTTGAGTCTTTAACCTATTTGCTCGACTCAATTTTTGCTAATAGATTACTAAAATTCAATATTCTGAGTGCTGATAATACACTAATATTCTGTGATGATACGCACAAGACATACATCCCATATAGGTAGACTCAAGGTCGATGTCCACACATTTTATTTGACAGTATACTCACTTTTGGTAGTCACAAACGTGACTGCTGCAAGCCTAGGCCATCGAGACTGCTTGAATACTAACTAAGTACCTATTTACTCAAATTGAACAGTTGAAATCAACTTGGAGACGACGACATTGCAAGCAACCTCATTATCATTTCCCCAGCAGTGCAATTAGCGAACTGGTAGAAATGTACAAATCCCTCGACCTCGGCTCGATCTTGAACCAGAAACGCTGGTGCAGAATAACTAGCAGTGGTGCTGAGGCTTGCGAGGTGACGTCAGCGCGCGCGCAGCTCCGATACTTTCCTTGTAGAGTTGCGTTTGTATTGCCAAGTTGTCTGGCAAATGGTTAGCACAACTTGAGTCAAGTGAACTTGCCTCTACAACTTTCCTATCATTAGATAATCAGCCATAGGAATTATTTATTATCCTTTCTTTTCAAAAAATTTTCGCATTATATGACTAGCCGACGCCCGCGCCGTTGCTCCCGTTCTACCCTTTGGAGTGTGACGTTTCAAAATTCCTTTCTTAGTGCACCCCTACACTATATAAGGATACTGCCCTCCAAATTTCATACTTCTAGGACTTACTTATAGTTTAGGCTCTGCGTTAATTCTCTGTCAGCTTCAAAAGAGTTTTATATATAAATTGATGATGATTTTTCATGTACCTACACAGTTTTGATAATGGTGCCAAGATATGATACATATTTCTTGCATAAACAATCATCCATCCGTTGAAAAAGATAACTTACCTACTCTAAGATATGGTAAACTACACTCAAGTATACTCATCACTTAAGATAAAATCTCCGATTAAATCTTCACAGGTAGACTTGCCAAGTGTAAACGGAGCACAAGCTTCGATATGGTATGGACTGGTTATGTAGTAAGATGCGTCATCGGTGTGCTTGAGACAGCTTTTTGTGCGAATAAAATGTATAGTAGTGCTAAGCTGAACGAACACAATGTCAATGTTATCAGGCCTGATAATGTCAAGTATTTCCGTCGCTCCTTGACAGACTGTTGACCTCTCTTCAAATGGAGTGTTTGTTGGGCTGCTGGTTTACCTCCTACTGGTTAGATATCAGGTGGTCATGGTGACTTTTTGGTCACGCAACGAAAAAATATTGAAGAAAAACGGGGCGTATCAGTTTAACGGCATTGTATGTGACTGGAGTCCATACTCCAAGGTCTGATGATGACTAGCAATGATGTGAAGGATCTAAAGAGATTTTCTTGATCGGGGTTTTTAAACTTTAAACACGCTAATCTTTAAAAAAAATGTAACTAGGTTTAAAATCTGGTATAAGGTATCTTTAGCTTGTTTGAAATATAATTGACTTTTGAATACTTCCTCCTATACCCGATACCATCGCGCAGTTCTCCACACCTAGGTACGTGCATAATATCGGAAACAAGCTCATTGTATCATATCAGATGGTAGGATATTGTTTAGTCACGGACGATGCTTACTCCATGGGGTCGCTGAACCCATAACCCCATGAAGTTATGATATTTGACACGCAACTCTCATTCCCCGAAAAGGGGTTCCGAAAACCCCATTTAGGAAATTACAAAGTCAAATAGTGTTCCGAGTAATTGTGAATCTCAGGGAATATGAACTACGATTGTTAGATTAAGCAGCCCAACCCGATCAAACTATCGATCAGAAAGTGCAGATATTCTGATCGAACGATAGTTCGGTCTGCGAGTGGTATTGTCGCGCGTCGTCGCCGCCACCGTGTCGAAAGATTGTGAACAATATCCAATCGGCCGTGGCGATGCGTTAAATGCACTAATCGACCGCAATGGACGTAACTAATTCAATCGTCACTGATTTAATGCTTGTCTGATGAATGACAGTCGCTAAAGCCTTTCAGTCACATCTATGGTATCTTGGTGTATAGGTATTGTCCTTAGCTCGTCAATGAAGTTTTGCTCTGTTAAAGTTGGCCACTGCTTACGCACTGGTTCTAGCTTGACTGTGTACTTGTTCCTATATATGCCTGGTGCCGGTGCTGCAGTCAAACGAGCGAAAGCTGGCAAATGTATACAATAACTCGACGATAGTTAACACATACAACAGTGTACAATTGCTTGGTAGTTCAGCTTGGTACTGAAGTCGATGTTTCCTTGTTCCAGATTTCAGCACAACAAAATCTACACGTACATCGGCGAGGTCCTGGTATCCGTGAACCCGTACAAGACCCTGGATATCTATGGCGCGCAGCACATGGCCCAGTACCGGGGGAGGGAGATGTTTGAAGTCAGCCCCCATGTTTATACAGTTGCTGACGCATGCCAGAGGGTTCTTCGACAGCAGGTAACATTCACACATCAATCATCTTGCCAATTATTGATCGTAGACGCTTTCAATGGAGTAGAAGTATCAAATTATAGCCAGCGAGGTTTCTCTTCATCGTAGTCTGGATGAATCTGATCCTGGATAAACCATAAATAGAAACTAAATTCTAGAGTCAATAGAGTCGATTTTACTTTTGCATAGCGGCGGCTACAAAAATGTTATCGGGCTGATAACTGAATTAATTCACAATGAGTTTGAACATTTGATTAAAAATAATAAATTGTTTCAAGTAGGTAAAAGTTACAATCAATTGAATATTGTTCATTCTGCGCTGGTAATTATTAAGTTGACTAAGTTTAGTACGACCAGGTACGACTGTCTGAGTTGAGTTGAGTTTCGAGATCATCATGCACATACATCATAAACCTATTTCTTTATAAAATGTTGCAAGGATCGTCCCCTACGTCTCTTCAGAACCAGGCTTCCACTTGACACTATTCCTTTCTCGTTAGAGTGAGACAGGCTTCGACTCTATCAACCCGCATGTAACTGCCTTGTGCGTTTGGAAAAATCATAGCTTATCCACTGCTTCACAAAAGTTATAGGCCTTTCTTTGTGACGTTAACGGTCGTATATTGTTCTGTAGAATTTTGATAATATTCAAAATAAATACTTAGCCGTTTTCTCCTTGATGGCACCAAAATACCCAAGAGATGAGATAAGGCACTCGTAAAATGAGCTTCACAATCGCCCAAGACGTCGTCGTCGGTAACATTACCGTGAACAGTCCATTGTTCCACTTTGAAGAGGAAATGTAAAAGCGTTTTATGTGCTTTATTGTCTTCGCTTTGAGCTCGCCGACTCCTAATTTGCGAATACCTTAAAAGAACGCATAAAATGCGCTCTAGACGAAGTTAGTGTTCCACGTTGCTATATCGGGTCGGGATGTGCGTTGTAGCGACTTAGCGAGCTTGTACATTTGACATTTCACAGAAGAATCTGGAAAAATCCAACTCCCTGTAGAAGGGTAAAAACTTTACTTTTCCTTTAGACAGTAGGCAGCTAAAGTTATCTCCATGGAGGAGGGTACAAACGTTACCTTTCCTTCAGATTGTAGGAAGCCAAACGAATTTCCTACGGCAACGATGTCATCCACCCATCGGGCTGTTGATATGCAAAGGCCCTAGGCCCATCGGTCACAAAGACGTTCAGTCGTTCATGTTTGTATAATATTTCAGGGAAGAGATACATGCGTGCTCATATCGGGAGAGTCTGGCGCGGGCAAAACAGAAGCCTCCAAGTTTATCATGAGGTACATAGCTGCTAACACGACACAAGTGCACAGGGAATATATTGACAGGTAAATAACTAGCATATTTTTCCTTTTATTTTTTAGGGTCTTTGACGAATGGTTTCATGAATCTGGCTTAGGTTCAAATCACTTCCATTATAAGTGGAAATAAGTAATGTTCCTTCTTCACTAAAGTAAGTTGGTGGTGGTTTACTGGATATTGTTTTGTCAAGACAAAGAAGTTGATGGCCCGATTCTTTATGCTTCTTTACCCGAAGACGACGCCACGGGTTTTTATTACTAAAAAGTTCAGTAAATTCAGTTTCATGTGACTTGTAATTAGTGCTGTCACGCTATTCCCTCACAGACCTTCACCTGTAGAATATTGTGCTTATTTTAAGTAATTTGTAGGTTATTTAGGTAAACCTATAAACCTTTTAGTAGAATCATTACTTAAAGGTTTTACGATATAAGGTCACGCATTTTCCGGTACGGATATTACAACAGCCCGCACAGCTGATTACATTATTTATTGATTAATCGCCTTCAGTAACGTTTTCGTCCCAACTGTATAAAAACGGGTCTTAGATATATTTCGAAAAAAAAACACTTCTTGCAGATAAATTATAGGTCGACCACATTATATCGAGGCGAAGTTTTTTTATTGAATCGCACTATTCCGTTGAAAAATACACCATAGTATTGACACTAATAGTTTTATCTCTTTGCTTTGACTACAGAATTACCTCATAATACTAAACATGTTTTCAGGGTAAAAAACGTATTGATCCAATCAAATTCCATCCTCGAAACGTTCGGCAACGCCAAAACGACGCGTAACGATAACTCGTCGCGGTTCGGCAAATACATGGACATCCACTTTGACTACAAAGGGGATCCTGTCGGGGGACACATCAGTAACTACCTGCTGGAGAAGAGCAGGGTGGTTAGCTTGCAGCCGGGGGAACGGAACTTCCATGCTTTCTATCAGGTATGGATTCGCATCATGGTTTTTTGGGTAGTCAGTCATGCTAGTCATCATTACTCTTCTCTTCTTAGTAGTAGTAGAAGCGCTCGCGGCGTAGCTTGCTTAGTCAATCTTTACCAATTATCTAAGTTAAGCGACGTTCTGCGCGGTCACTATTTGGATGGGTGACCGTTAGTGGCATTTACATCTGAGCGCTTCCGTCGTTCGGAGAGCACTTTAAACTGTCGGTCTACTAAACTGACTCAAGCAATCGTTAAGCCACGGCGGAGGCCTTAAGGCGGCCTAAAAACTCCGTCACCAGAGCTGGCCACTAACTCATAAGAGCTTACTTGCTTAGGTAGCCGTTTAGTGTGCTTTTCTACCAGAGCGAAACTAAGCTACGTTGCTAAGATGTGTTTGGAATCCACCAATAGGGATGGATTGTTTTCATATTAAACGATTTTTATTGGTGGATGTCAAACACATACCTAACACCGTAGCTTAGCTTAGCTCTAGTGGAAAAGTACCCTTACTTTTTCATCTTCTCAAAAAAAAAAAATTATAATCTACTCGTGTCTCCGATAAGTTTCTTGTGTTAATTTGTACAATTTAAAAAATATATTATATAATAACAGGTTTTAGTATTTTTTTGTTTAATAGCATCAAAAAATGTAGGTATCAGGTACACTCAAGGCTATAAATGTTGATGCAACTGTCTATAACAAACGATAAGCCAGTCGGCGGCGTAGAAAGCAGTGTTTACAAACATAGCACGTGGAGACAATGCCTTCCTACATAACATACTAACAGTACAGTACGTTTGGTACAGTCCTATACAGTAGATTAACGAAATATCAATTGAATAATTTATAACTTTAATAACTGAAAAAAACCGACTTCAATTTGATACAGCTTTATCACCAGATGATGATGATGGTATTTCATTGGGTTTGTTCTATTGATCATAAACACCATTGAAAGGTCACAGGAAAGAAAAATACGCAATGTCGTGTACGTGGATGACGTGTTTTTTTCAGTTATTCCTATTTAAAAGTTAATTAGAAAACAGTATTAAAAACGTGCTATACGAAATGGGTATTGAAATATATTTATTTGCTCGTATGTGTATCAATTGGTAGGTGTAGGAACCTTCGTCATATCCTAATAATATAATTTGCGTAAACATTGTACCTACTAATTCACTAACAATGAATTAACTTTTCCTTATTATTTGTTTATTTATTTATTAGGATTGCCAAAGAATAACACAACTTAAAAACTAAACTCGAACAGAACGAGATCAGGGCTTGTGGTTATCCACTAAAGGCAACCACAGATAACGGAGGAGTATTTTGGATATAAAACATCGAGTTATGGTTCTAACTCGATGATATAAAATTATTTTTCTCATCAATTACCGAGAGATACGTAGTTCCACCAACCTCGAAAGCAGGCAAGATAGGTACTTAATTATGACTGTTGTTCCCGTCTTAAGTCTGTGGCGCAGCCACAATATCTTAATATAACTTATACGTATTTATTATAAACATATAATTATTTATCTTACAAACTAAATACACAATACAAAAACATTCACAACACAAACATGCATTACATAAATTACAAAACAAATACCACTTACCTGTTACGAGAATATCGTAATGAAGAGTCGTCGCGCCATCCCCGGTCGTGTCGGATCGTATCAACGCGCCTCAACGGTCACAGCCATGCCGAGAACAATAGGACTGCTATGCGCGAGCGCCGGCCGCCGCGTCGCCGGAACCGCCGCTCGCCCCTCAGTCTGCCACACGCTCTCGCGGCAGACGCACGCTCGCTTGCTCCAAAATCTTGCCTACCTTTTTCTCGCGCTATTACGCTTACGAATATTGTTTCCTTGCTTGTTTGTATATTTGCATTTATATAATATTGTAGTGTCGATTAGACGGTGTGTGTTCTACAAACCCATCGTTTTATTTGCCATCCTTCAAGACAAGCTACAGTTGGATAGGCAGGTAGCACTACAGTTGGTGACCCCTCAACATTGGACACGGCACGGAGGATCATAAAAACCGTAAGCTAGTGGAATTATATTTCAAAAATGTCTACCAGTGACAACGCATCAAGAAAAAATACCGAAGATGGCGGCTCGCAATCCGAAAAAAGGGCCTTTACACCATCCGATATTTTTCGTGTCGGAGTACGACTTCCACCATTCTGGCCAGACGAACCCGCCGTTTGGTTCGCACAAATAGAATGTAGTTTTGCACTCTCCGGCGTTAAGGATGATGATACGAAATACCACTACGTAAGCGCGCAACTAGAGCATCGTTATGCCGCAGAGGTAAAAGATATTTTAGTCAATCCTCCAGCGAAAGGCAAGTACGAAAAGCTGAAAAGCGAGCTAATTAAGAGATTGTCTGCGTCACGGGAAAAGGAATTAACCCAGCTGCTCATGCATGAAGAGTTAGGAGATAGACGTCCTTCCGCGTTCCTCCGACACCTGCAACATCTAGCTGGCCCGAATATACCAGACGACTTCATCAAAACCGTATGGACAAGCCGTTTGCCTGGTAACATACAGATCGTTGTAGCATCACAGCCTGAATCTTCGCTTACAGCGCTTGCAGATCTAGCAGACAAGGTGCACGATCTCGTACCTACAAAACCGCAAGTGGCCTCAACGGATGCAGTTCCTGGTTCCATGATTGAGAAGCTATCCAGAGAAATCGCTGAGCTCAGCCGTCAGGTACAAGCCCTTTCATCAAAGGATTCTAGGTCCAGATCGAGAGAACGCGGCCAGCGTGAAAGGAGCAACACACGTTCTCAGTCCAATTACAGGAAATTCCCTACGTGCATTTTCCATCATAGATATGGCGACAAGGCGCGGAGATGTTTGAAGCCCTGTGATTACCAGCCAGGATCGGGAAACGCCAGAGGCAGTCATCAATAGCGACACATGATTGCCCCAATTCATCCGGTCGCTTATTTATCACGGACAGAAGAACAAAAATACAGTTTCTGGTCGACACAGGTAGTGACCTCTGTGTTTTTCCTCGCTCTGCTCTCAAACAAAGGCGACCACGAACAACAGATTTTGATCTTTTCGCAGCTAACGGAACACCCATCGCTATATATGGATTCCAGTACATGGAGCTTGACCTTGGCCTTCGCCGCGCTTTTACCTGGCGCTTTACAGTAGCGGACGTCACCAAGGCTATCATCGGCGTCGACTTCTTATCTTTCTACGATTTAATGGTAGACTGCCGAAACAAACGCCTCATCGACAACAGGACTACTCTGTCAGCAAGCGCAGTTCCAGTCCCTTCATCCGATGCCATATCCTCGGTGAAGACAACGACAGGTGAGTCGAAGTACCTGGATCTTCTTCGGGACTTCCCAGAGATAACTCGCCCAGCAGGCACACATCGGATCATTCGTCACAACACGGTTCATCATATTAGGACCTCGACCGGACCGCCAGTGTACTGCACGCCAAGAAGACTCGCTCCAGACAAGCTGAAGATCGCCAAACAAGAGTTTGAAGAAATGTTGAAGAATGGGACAGCGAGACCATCAGAAAGCCCATGGTCGTCCCCGCTTCACCTCGCTCCCAAGAAAGACAACGGATGGCGACCATGTGGTGATTACCGGATGCTGAACGCCCGAACAATCCCCGACCGCTATCCCATCCGTCACATTCAAGATTTTACACAAAGTATAACTGGTTGCAAGATATTTTCAACTGTAGACCTGGTTAAAGCATACAACCAGATACCGGTCAATCCTGAAGATATCCCCAAAACAGCAATCACTACGCCATTTGGGATGTATGAGTTCCCTTTTATGACCTTTGGCCTCCGCAACGCTGGACAAACATTCCAGAGATTTGTCGATGAAATGACTAGGGACCTGGACTTCTGTTTTTCATACCTGGATGATTTTTTGATTTTCTCTCCGGATGAAGAGACTCATTTTCATCACCTGCGTCTCCTTTTCTCAAGGCTGAAAGAATATGGAATGGTCATAAACACATCCAAATGCGTCTTCGGGGTAGAAGAAGTAACTTTCCTCGGCTGTAGCGTCTCCTCCTCTGGAATCAAGCCATTGGATAGCAAGATCCAAGCCATTAAGGATTTTCCCGTCCCGAAGACCGTGAAGGAGCTGAGAAGGTTCCTTGGGATGATAAACTTCTATCGTAGGTTCATCCAACACGCGGCCAAGTCGCAATCACCGCTGCATAACCTGCTCACCGGATCTGTAAAAGGCTCCCATCCTGTAGATATCACCGGAGAAGCCCTACAAGCATTCGAAGACTGCAAGGAAGGCCTATGCCGCGCAGCACTCCTAGCACATCCGGACATGGAAGCAAAGTTAGCGCTGGTCACGGATGCCTCGGACACTGCAATCGGCGGGGTTCTACAGCAGCAACGCGACGGTCAATGGCAGCCTCTAGCCTTTTTCAGCCGCAAATTGAGCCCATCGCAGAGAAAATACTCGCCTTACGATAGGGAACTGCTCGCCATTTACGAAGCCATAAAACACTTCCGTCACCTCGTGGAAGCAAGACACTTCACTGTATTTACAGATCACAAGCCAATCTGCTTCGCGTTCCACGGGCACAAGGAGAACTGTTCACCACGTCAGTTTCGCCATTTCGACTTTATCGCTCAATTCACCACAGATATCCAACATATATCGGGGAAGGACAACGTAGTAGCCGATACGCTCTCCAGAATAGAAGAAATAGTCCAACCCATCGAGTTGAGTCAGCTAGCAAAGTCACAGAACAGCGATCCAGAACTGAAACAACTTTTAGAAGGAGGGACATCACTGAAGCTCGTCAAAGTAACCGTTCCTGGAACAAAACTGGAAGTTTACTGCGATGACAGCACACCAACTCCACGACCCTATGTACCTAAAGAGCTCAGAAGGCAAGTCTACGACAGCCTCCATTCACTCAGCCATCCCGGCGCTAATGCCTCCGCAAAATTAGTGGCACAGCGTTATGTGTGGCCTGGCATCAACAAAGATTGTCGCGAGTGGACTAAGCTCTGTCACGCCTGTCAACGCACGAAGATCACACGGCATGTATCACCACCGGTGGGAACCTTCAAGCTTCCAAGCGCTAGATTCAGCTACGTACATATAGACCTCGTTGGACCCTTACCACTCTCTGATGGATACCGTTACTGTCTTACCGCTGTCGACAGGTTCACACGATGGCCGGAGGCAATACCCTTGCAAGACATCACAGCTGAAACAGTCGCCAAAACCTTCGTCTCCAGCTGGATCTCACGCTACGGTTGTCCATCCCAAATAGTAACAGACCGCGGAAAGCAGTTCGAGTCCGCACTGATGAAGCAGCTTTCAGAACTTGCTGGATTTCAACGCAACAGGACTACCGCGTACCATCCTGCAAGCAACGGCATGGTCGAGCGAATGCACAGACAGCTCAAGGCGGCCATAATGTGCCACGAAAGCCCGAATTGGACAGAGAGCTTACCTTTAGTACTCCTGGGAATGAGAAGCGCCTTCAAAGAGGACATCCAAGCATCACCCGCTGAGCTCCTCTACGGTGAAACCCTCAGACTGCCCGGAGAATTTTTGCAGCCGTGCACAACATTTCACACGACCAGCGACTTCACTGAGTTTACAACGCGACTTCGTTCCATCATGAACAACATCCGTCCTCAGCCAGCAGCAAGACACAGCAGACGGAACATTTTTATCTTCAAAGACTTACCATCTGCTACTCACGTTTACGTCCGCGATGATACCGTGAGAGGATCTCTTCAGCCGGCTTACACAGGACCATACGAAGTGCTGCAACGAGGCGCCAAAGTCTTCAAGCTGCGAATAAAAGGAAAAGAACAAACAGTATCAATAGAGAGACTGAAACCAGCGTACGTACTTACCTCTGATGCGCGTCCAGGTCCTCGTCCAGATGCTCGTCCAGATCCTCGTCCAGATGCTCGTCCGCTAGAAAAAAAGATAAACACTCCATCTCCTGTTCCTGAAAGCAAAGATGCAAACGTTAAAACTACGCGCTCAGGGAGAACAGTGAGATTTCCTGACTACTATCGCCCATCCTAGGATGGTCTCCGGGGGGGAGTCATGTGGCGCAGCCACAATATCTTAATATAACTTATACGTATTTATTATAAACATATAATTATTTATCTTACAAACTAAATACACAATACAAAAACATTCACAACACAAACATGCATTACATAAATTACAAAACAAATACCACTTACCTGTTACGAGAATATCGTAATGAAGAGTCGTCGCGCCATCCCCGGTCGTGTCGGATCGTATCAACGCGCCTCAACGGTCACAGCCATGCCGAGAACAATAGGACTGCTATGCGCGAGCGCCGGCCGCCGCGTCGCCGGAACCGCCGCTCGCCCCTCAGTCTGCCACACGCTCTCGCGGCAGACGCACGCTCGCTTGCTCCAAAATCTTGCCTACCTTTTTCTCGCGCTATTACGCTTACGAATATTGTTTCCTTGCTTGTTTGTATATTTGCATTTATATAATATTGTAGTGTCGATTAGACGGTGTGTGTTCTACAAACCCATCGTTTTATTTGCCATCCTTCAAGACAAGCTACAGTTGGATAGGCAGGTAGCACTACAAGTCGTATAATAAGACAGTCTCGTCTTACTCGTAAGACACTCTGAACTTAGAAATTACACAGTCCTAGTTCTAAATATATTTTAGAGGCAAGAAGCTTGTATCATGCAAATGGGCCTTTATATGTTGTCCAACCAGGAAACACAACACTGTAAACCAACTAACAATATTGGAAATGTATTATCAATGTCTGTTATTTCAATAAATTTTCATTTCATTTCATTTCATTTCATTTCATTTCATATGCTAGACATCTGCCCACTAACAGTAAAAAAATCAATAACATCATCAAATGATTTCAGCTTCTCAGTTCAAACAACCACCAAACGAAGAAGTTCGGTCTGGCTTCCAGCGCTAACTACAAAATCCTAGGCAGCGAACGAACAACAGCACAGGACAGCAAGCTACACGTACAAACGAATAGTGCCTTCAACGCTCTGGGATTCCCCCCTCAAGTGGTGGATGATATTTGGAGTGTGGTAGCTGGGGTTATACTCTTGGTGAGTTTTATGACGACTGCTGTCTTCTTAATCATAAGGCAGTACGAAAATATACTGTCTTATGATTAAGACTGTTTAGTAATAAGTTTTAGTCGCAAGGAAGTCTAGTCTATATCATATAAGACATTTTAAACTTGACGACTGCTGTTTTAACCATAAGGCAGTCCAGTCTTAATAGTCTGAATCATAAGACAGTATAGTTTTAGTCACAAAGAAGTCTAATTTATGTCGTAAGACATTTTAAACTTAGTCGTAAATCAGTCTAAGCCTAGACGTAAGATAATTTTAGTCCACGGCTAAATTCAGTGATCAGTCGTAAGACAGTCTTGTCTGTCAAAGTCCAAATGTCTAAACACTGTTCCAAAAACCACACATATGTATTTAGACAGGTGCCATTATTTTCCCAGTGTTTCTAAAATTAATATCTCTACCCAGGGAGAGTTGAACTTCACCGAATCCGCAGACGGTCAGCTGACGATTGGCGGTCCCCTCAAACAGTGCGTGAACGCATTCGGCGTGTCGGAACAATCGTTCCGCAGCGCCATGATCAGTCGAGTTCTATCAGCGGGCGGCGATCTCGTCAGCAAGGAGCATTCGCTGGTCGACGCTAACTACACGAGACTCGCGTTGGCGAAGGCGGCGTACGATCGACTCTTCACTTGGATTGTTCAACAGGTAATACCTATTCTACGAGGGGAGGTCAAAAAGTCCGCGGAATAGCGGGGAAGGGGTAATAAATTAAACATGTTATTATTTTTCCTTTTCAATATATTCTCCCTTAAGCCTAATACATTTCTCAGATCGGTCGAAAAGTTTGTTTATATATTCTAAAAAAAATGTTTTCTCAAGGCCTTCAAAATAGGCTGAAATTGCCGACTTAACTTCTTCATCGTCGGTAAATTTTTTTCCTCGGAGTTCTTTTTTCAATTTTGGAAACAAATAATAATCAGAAAGAGCTAAATCTGGACTATAGGGAGGGTGGTTTAGTGTTCCGTAGCCACATTTTTGCAAGGCAGCCATTGCAACATGGCTCTTGTGAACGGGTGCGTTGTCGTGCAAAAGCAACACCCCTCGAGTCCACTTTCCTCTTCGTTTTTCCTTTATGGCATCTTTTAATTTTTCCAGTAGAGTTGCATAGCATCCCCCTGTAATATTGAGTCCTTTTTCTTTGTAGTCGACTAACAAAATACCCTCCGAATCCCAAAAAACAGTGGCCATGATCTTACCGGCCGATTGTGACACCTTAAATTTCTTAGGGGGTGCTGCGCCTTTTTTCTGCCACTGCATTGACTCCTGCTTTGATTCAGGCTCATAGTGATGAACCCAAGTTTCATCCCCAGTAACAATCCGGCTCAAAATATCTTCCTTGTTCTCGCCACAGAGCTCCAAAAACTCGCGTGAACACTCGACGCGCTGCTGTTTTTGAACCGCTGAGAGCATTCTCGGCACCCATCTTGCGCTGACCTTAGACATGCCAAGATGGTCGTGGACGATATTTAAAATGGTTGTAGATGATACTACAACCATTTCTGCGAGTTGTTTTTTCTTTAGCCGAGCATCTTCGAGAACAAGTTTTTCGACTTTTTCGATGATGTTTGAAGATGTGGCCTCGATCGGTCGACCTGGGCGGTTGTCCTCTTCAATTGACTCTCTGCCTTGCTTGAACAAACCATGCCACTTATAAATCATGGTTTTTCCAGGGCAAGAGTTCCCATAAACAGATGACATTTCTTCGAAAATATTTTGAGATGTTTTTCCTTGCTTAGTAAGGAACTTTATAACGGCACGAAACTCTATTTTATCCATGTTTGGCGATTTTTTCACGATTGAACTGCTAATATAGTGATAACTAAAATGTTAATGACCCGTTTTGTCTAAAATTTTGTATTTATACCTGAATTGAGTACCTGGAGAGTACCAGGTAAAAAAAGTTCCCCCCACCCCCTTCTAACCCTTCCATTCCGCGGACTTTTTGACCTCCCCTCGTATCTATCTATTTAGCCTGTATGCACACACTGCTGGGTATAGCTTCTTTAGTACGCCAGTCTCTCCGGTCCTGCGCGAGTCTTCTCCACGAATACCGAATAAAATAAATAAATATTCTTCGACATTACACACAACGTCTAGTCCCAAACTAAGCAAAGCTTGTATTATGGGAACTAGATTGCTGATAGAATAGTTATATACCTACATATTTTTTTTGTAAATACATACTAATACACATAGTAACACCCAGACATAGAATAAACATCTATGTTTGCCACACACAAATGTTTGTTCTGGGTGGGGATCGAACCCACGACCCACAGCACGGATTTTTATTATTAAAAAAAATCTCAATTCGGTTGTATGTATGTTTGATACCTCATTCCGTCATATATGAACCGATTTCAAAAATTGTTCATTTATTTCAAAGGACATACTTCCAGGTTTATCTCATAATTTTTTTATCAAAATCGGTTCAGTAGTTTGGCTTTTAAATAAGAATAACTAGAAAAAACATCTAATCCACGTACACCACATTACGTATTTTGTTTTCCTGTGACTTTTCGTAATGAACATAGATTTTTGTAGTCTATAAACCGATAAAATGGTCAAACTCTACCCTATTCTAATGAGCGTTAAAGTCTATATTCGCTTGCAGATAAACAAAGCGATCGACGTACCACAAGGCACATACAAGAACACACTGATCGGAGTATTGGATATCTACGGCTTCGAGATCTTCGAGACGAACAGCTTCGAGCAGTTCTGCATTAATTATTGTAACGAGAAACTGCAACAGCTGTTTATTGGTGAGTTTTTGGACTTGTCTTTGACTACCTCCTTCACAAATCCGTCTAACGTTGAAGATACGAAGTTAAATCACAATGCAATAGCTGAACGGATTCAAAAATAACAATATCATCAATATATATAAAACTCTTTTGAAGCTGACAGAGAATCAACGCACAGTCTAAACTATTAAGTCCTAGAGGTATGAAATTTGAAGGGTAGTATCCTTATATAGTGTAGGGGTGCACTATGAAAGGAATTTTGAAAAGTCACACTCTAACGCGAGTAGGCCGCGGGAGACGGCTAGTTTGTTATTATAATAATAGGTAGACTAGACTATCCTACTAATATTATAAATGTCAAAGTTTAGATGTTTGTGTTTTAATCACGCTGCAACTGTTGGCCCGGTCTGGATGTAACCTGGATTAATACAGGCTACTTTTGATCCCGTAAAATTTATAGGATCAAACGGGATGCGGACGAAGTCGCAGACGGAAGCTAGTCTGCTATCATAAACAATACATTTTTAATAATTTTTAGCTCCCTGCGAAACGAGTAGTTATTTATAATCAAAGTGTTATTTATGTTTCCCAGAGCTGGTGTTAAAGCAGGAACAGGAGGAGTACGCTCGCGAGGGCATCCAGTGGACGGCGGTGCAGTACTTCAACAACAGAGTCATATGCGAGCTCGTGGACGCGCCGCATCAGGGACTTATTGCTATCATGGACGAGGCCTGCCTTAACCCCACCAAGGTACAACACATTTAATTATCTAGATTATTTATACAGTGACAAGGGGCCACTTTACCCTTGCCCTAATGAACTGGACGGTGGCTTACCCTTAGTAGTACAAAAAAAAACATGACGTGTTCAATTCACACGTGGTAAAAATGAAACCTTCAAAAACCAATATGCAGTACTTATTTAGTTAGAAAAGGTTTTATGCTAATGTTGCCTAAATCAGAACTAGATGGCGCTGCTAAGTTTGGTCGGATCCTAGAACGCGCTATCGAAGTGTTTTGTTGGGGTCGAACTGTCGCTTTTTCGTTTCATCGACTTTCAAATCACAACGATGCTAAAGAAGTTTTCACTTCAATATATCTAAGATAATGATAATTATATCCTACTAAAAGTATACGCGAAAGTTTGTATGGATGTTTTTTCTCTTTCACGCAATAAAAGTACTGTTCGATATTCTTTTTAATACTACTAGCCAACAACTACTATTACTACTATTAGGCCAACAAGCGTACGGCCCGCCTGCAACACCAGAGGTATCACATGCGCGTTGCTGACCCTTGAAGAATTTTAATTTGGATGAAACTTGGAATATATATTGTCCGTGACTAACACATTGGCTACTTTTTATCCTGGAAAATCAACGGGATCCAACAGGACGCGAGCGAAGCAGCGGCCGGAAGCCAGTTTGTTTATAAATGTAGTTATTGTACGTAGATATCCGACGAGCAGTTACTGGAAGCGATGGACAAGCGACTGAACGGACACAAGCACTACACCTCGCGACAGCTGGCACCCACTGACAAGAAGATGAAACATGGCGTCGACTTCAGAATAACGTGAGCTAACATTACACTGAGGAGTATTTTGTAAATACATACTTATAACACATAGTAACATCCAGATATAGAACAAACATAGTATGTTTGCAACACACAAATGTTTGTTCTGTGAGGATCGAACTCACGACCCACAGCACGGAAGGCTGAGCTTTTGAGTTACTAAGAAAGGCTCAGAGAGAGTAAGAGAGACAGAGTCAGTAAATCTTTCAAAGGGCAATGTGTACGCTTCTTTAACAAAATCCCAAGTGATGTGTCTCAGTTGTCGATTGGCAAATTCAAAAACGTAATAAAATAAAATAAGACTTCTTTTAAAAGCATGTAACTAAAAAATATCTGATTATTTAGAAGACAAAAAAGCTTGGGACGAACTAGCTTCAACCGTTAGTGGCATTTACATCTGAACGCTTCCGTGCTTCGGAGGGCTCATTAAACTGTAGGTCCCGGCTCTAGCAGTCGTTAAGCCACGACGGAGGCCTTAAGGCGGCCTAAAAACTCCGTCACCAGAGTTAGCCACTCATACGAGCTTGCTTGTTCCACCAGGCACTACGCAGGTGAAGTGACGTACTGCATATCCGGGTTCATGGACAAGAACAAGGACTCGCTGTGGCAGGATCTGAAGCGGCTCCTGCACTCCTCCACCGTGCGCTCGCTGCACGACATGTGGCCTGAAGGCGGCACCAACATACAGAAGGTTAATAATTACATACTTTAAAAAAACACATTTAGCATAATATTATAGACTAGCTGACGCCCGCGGCTTTGCACGCGTGGTAGCAGCATACCTACGCATTATTTGGTTAAAATCTTTGTTCCTAATTTTAGATCTTTTAGGGTGCGCCTTTCGAAATTCCTTTCTTAGTGCACCCCTACACTATGTAAGGATACTACGCTTCAAATTATAGTTAAATGCAAAAAAGAAACAATTATATGCAATTAAAATCCAGCCAAAGGTGGTCTGGAAGAAATCGTCCATAGCGATAAGACCGCCCATTGTACCTACCTCATAATTTTAATCGGTGAGTAGACCTCTCGAAGACATAGACGATGTACACATACGTACACGTTAGATACATCACTCCGACGTGCAAAACTTTTCGAGTCACGGTGGGCATCCTAGGCACCACACTAAAGCATTAAAGGAAAAGTTAGTTGCAGTGACTCCTGCATGTTACTTGCAGACATCAAAGCGTCCTCCGTCTGCGGCGTCGTTGTTCAAGAACTCCATGTCGTCGTTAGTAGCGGGCCTGCAGACCAAGGAGCCCTTCTACGTGCGCTGCGTCAAACCCAACGCATTGCAGTCGCCGCACAACTGGGATGAACAACTTGTAAGTTATCCTACTCCTATTTAATATTATAAACGCGAAAGTTTGTGTGGATGTATATATGTACGTATGTATGTATGTATGTTTGTTACTCTTTCACGTAAAAACTACTGATCCGATTTTGGATGAAACTTGGAATATATATTGTCCGTGACCTGGATTAACACATAGGCTACTTTTTATCCCGAAAAATTAACGGGATCCAACGGGACGCGAACGAAGTTGCGGGCTGCACCTAGTACCTTTATATTTCATCGAGATTAATACGTATAAGGATAAATTTGCCCGTTCCTCATTGCTTGTCTTTCTGCAAGTTAGGTTTTAATAGTAGTAGAGTTTCTTGTGAAAGAGCTCGTCTGTGGAAGTACTACCAACGTACCTATTTCTGCCACCAAGCAGTGTTGCTCACATTGTTGTGTTTTGGTTTGAAGGCACGTTCTCAGTGGATGTGCTCAGTGAGGCAATACATCGTTATATGCAGTGGTTACTACTTAACATCAGGTGGGACATCGGCTTGTTTAATCAATGACAACAAAAAATATTCTGTAATCCACCACAAAGAGAGCGGTCCATCTTTTGCCGTCGCAAAACTTACCGTAACTCCTTGCAATACAGCCCAACCTTACTCACAGGTTCACCACCTTGAATCCAAATAAAAAAAAACCCTCTTATACAACCTTTTTGATTTGTAAGTCCATATTTTGGATTGAATATTTAGTCATAGCAATAGTAACCGTAACCCCCGCTAATAGAAGCGATTATCCCCCGCAGGTCCGGCACCAGGTGTCGTACCTGGGCCTGGTGGAGAACGTGCGCGTGCGGCGCGCCGGGTTCGCGAGCCGACAGCGGTACGATCGCTTCCTCAAGCGGTACAAGATGCTCAGCCAGTACACGTGGCCCAACTTCCGGGGGAATAACGATAAGGAGGCCGTTATGGTGCTGCTGAAGGATTTGAACGTCACCGATGTGCAGTTTGGACATACTAAGCTGTTTATTAGGTGAGTGATACGAACCACGATTTTCACTACTGTGTATTGGTTTTAAAACTTTTTTTTTTATAGTCCCTTCTGGTAAGTTCGGCGTAAGTGGAAGTTCGGATAAATCACGTAACTAAACAATTATCATATAAAAATATCGCAGAATTGCTTGACATCCGGACTTCCACTTACGCCGATCTTACCAGAAGGCACGTTATATATTTTTTATTTAATTACAGGGTTCGATCTCTGAGCGATTATATTACCCTAATATATACAAATTATACAACCTAACTTATCAACTAAAAACAACCTCGTATATACAAAAAATAAAACAAAACTTAATCTCTAACTAAACCTACTTTTGCTGACCTATAGCATCTTGTCTTCATCCAAAAACGGACTAGACGTAACGTCTACGTCTAGTCCGTTTTTGGATTCATTCATTCATTCGTTCATGACATGTTTTCTAAATCAACTAATAAATCAATTATGCGATGTTATAACATGTACATGTATGTCCGTCTACAGGAGTGCCAAAACGTTGCACAGTTTAGAAGCATCTCGTGCTGAACTGATTCCATCGATAGTGGTACTGCTGCAGAAGCTGTGGCGCGGTACTCTCGCACGCATGAGATACAAGAAGATGAAGGCTGCTCTCACTATTTATAACGCTTGGAAGTGAGTATTCAAAATTACAATCTAAAAAAGAGAGTGAATATATCAGACATGGTTATAAGCATTTTAATAAGGATCATCAGCTGGGAACCTCAATTTTGAAGGGATTTTTAGGCATCATTTTTTGCAGTTTTAAATATTTCACAGATGAATGCTAAAACTGGAGTCTATACTCCTAGGTCTGATAATGAGCAATACCTTGAAGAGAATCTTTAGAGTTTTTCCAAATTTTGAACAAAACTTTTATAAAACCATGGCTGAAATATAAAATAAAATAGTATATTGACGCCCTACATAATTCGGACTGGAGCCTTCACTAGGTGTTAGGTACGACAGGCGAATTAAACTGTGCATTCATTATCATCATCATCATCAATATATATAAAACTCTTTTGAAGCTGACAGAGAATCAACGCACAGCCTAAACTATAAGTCCTAGAAGTATGAAATTTGGAGGGTAGTATCCTTATATAGTGTAGGGGTGCACTAAGAAAGGAATTTTGAAACGTCACACTCTAAAGGGTAGAACGCGAGCGACGCCGCGGGCGACGGCTAGTTATAAATAAATAAAGAAAAATATTCATTGACATGTCATGTTACACAACACCCCTCTAGTCCCAAACCAAGCAAAGCTTGTACTATGGGAACTAGATTGCTAATAGAATACTTATACATATACATTTTTTTGTAAATACATACTATAATACATAGTAACACCAATAATGAATAGTAAATATGAATGTTTATTTGCAGACGGTACTGCGTACGTCGTTACATCGCGTCATTACAAACAGAGCTGCAGAGAAACAGAAATGTGATCAAACAATGGCCCACCCCGCCGAAGCGGCTTAATGTACGACTTATACAGGTAACTTATTCATTATTATTTATGTCTAGAATAATCATTATAGTACACTAGCGGGTGACCGCTACTTCGTCTGCGTAGGATTAGAAGTGCAATTTGCTATGCGAAATATTCCAGGTGTTTCTGAAGAGTTTGCGTCCCGTTGATTTTACGTGATAAAAGTTAGCCTACGTGTTAATCTAGGTCACGTTTGTGCGTGAAGAAGGAACAAACATACATACATACGAGTACATACATATAACCATATATCCTAACAAACTTTCGCGTTTATAATATTAATAGGATTATATTTTTAGTTTCTTTCTAGGAAGTATGTTTTATTTGGTAATGCGAAGAGTGTTATTACCCCAGGGTGCATACCGCCGCTGGCGCGCCTACCTGACGCTGAAGCCGATCCCCCGCGCGCAGTGGCCGCAGCTGAAGATGAAGATATGCTGTGCGTCCGCACTCACCTCACGCCGCGCCAGCTGGGGGGCCGCCAGGCAGTGGCTGGGGGACTACCTGGCCGACAACAAGTATAACGCTAAAGCTGGTGAGTTTGCAACTTAGGAAGGCAAGAGAACATTCACATATATTTCCAAATTCATTGTGAAAGAAGAACGAAGGAAACAAAACTTGTTAATTTTTTCCCAAGGTAGAAAAATGAGGGGTATATTCATATTGATATAAACCTGAATTAACTAAAATGATTGCTAAATCTGTTTTCATCTCTTTTCGTTCTCATGCACGTGACAATAATAGAGCATTTTGTAAAGCCGCGATAAAATTACAGTTGAATATGAATAAAGGGGTTAAAATGCCCCTATGGCAAATATGGGGTGTCACCGGATATTTTTTTGGAAACCTCTGTTTAAATGTTTTTATGACTTCTAAAAGGCGGTCTTATCGCGAAAAGCGCAATTTCTTCCAGGCAACCTTTTTACATATTATTGTCATAAAGTCAAAAGCATTTATTTGTAAAATACACTTCATTGTACTCAAATTCAAATCGTTTATTGCACTTATGTTGTTATAAAGATACTACTACTACTATTTTTACTCCTTCCGTCATAGTACCCACACTGTATATACAACTAGCCGTCTCCCGCGGCGTTGCTCGCGTTAGAATGTGACTTTTCAAAATTCCTTTCTTAGTGCACCCCTACACTATATAAGGAACCTACCCTCCAAATTTCATACCTCTAGGACTTATAGTTTAGGCTGTGCGTTGATTCTCTGTCAGCTTCAAAAGAGTTTTATATATATTGATTGATACCATTATATATTATTCCAGCGGTATACCAATCAGCGATATCATGTCTGCAGAAGTCTCATCAGATAGGTCGGCCGCTGTTCTCGTGTCGCGTGCACAAGTTCAACAGATACAACAAGCTCGCTGAACGATGCTTACTCATCACCGAGTCGCACCTCTTCAAACTAGACGCTGCTACATTCAAACCGCTTAAGAAACCCACTGTGATCACCGAGGTATGTTGATTATATCTCACTAGGTGCCGCCCGCGACTTCGTTCGCGTCTCGTTGGATCACGTTGATTTTTCCGGATAAAAAGTAGCGTATGTGTTAATCCAGGTCACGGACAATATATATTCCAAGTTTCATCCAAATCGGATCAGTAGTTTTTACGTGAAAGAGTAACAAACAAACATCCATCGATACTTACAAACTTTCGCGTTTATAATATTAGTAGGATGGTGCGTGCACACTCAGCCGCAGTCGGCAGGGAAGTGGGCATGAGCATAGTGTGAACACGATCATGCCTCTGTCCCGGCTCCCTGCCCAAGTACAAAGCCCAAGTAAAAAAACTCTTACCTACATAAGTTATGGATCTCCATTGTCTAGTATCTGAAATATATTTTAATTTGTTTTTTAGGTCGGAGCTATCCGTATAATGAGCAACGAAGCCCAACTAGTGGTGATCAGCGTGCCCGCTTCGAAGAACGACTTTGTAATAGGACTAGTGGCGCCACCTGTACCCACCGGACAATCTAACGACTTAGTGGGCGAGCTTGTTGGGGTACTCGTCAATAGGTTCAGTATGTAAGTACAATTTAGATCAATTAAGTCTAGGAAATTCCGTCTGCGAAGCTCTAAATTTTTAGGTTGAACTACGGGGAATATTTGGTACTTTTCTTTTATGCAATCAGTTTAATTTCCCTTTGTACAATCAGTTGGACATTAATTACGTTTCTCATGTATAGTCTGTAGAAGTGCTACGTGTCTCGCTCAAAGATTTGAAGCGCTCGTAGCTAGGCTTGCTTAGTCAATTTTCACTGATTATTATTTATCTAAGCTCCTCCGTGCTTCGGAGGGCACGTTAAATTATTGTCCCCGCCTCTAGCAGTCGTTAAGCCGCGTCGAAGGCCTTAAGGTGGCCTAAAAACTCCGACAACAGAGTTGGCCACTAACTCATACGAGCTTGCTTGCTTTATTGGTAGTAGCTAGGGCGTAAGCCCGTGCATAAACATCTGTCAGATTATACAACCCAGCACCCATAAATGTTACCATAACATTCGAGACTACTGTTACAGGTTGTCAGGTTCGGAGTTACCAGTGGAAGTAGAGAGTGGTGCTACAACACGCTGCACTCTGGGCGGCAAGGCGCGTGCGCTGCAAGTGCCGAGCGCCGCGCTGCCGTCAGCGGCGCCATTCACACACAGCCATAACGTTATCACGTACCATCCCGCATCCGCCATGGCATAGACACATCCAGACAAACTACTAAACATAAGAAATACCACGGAGAGATAACATAGTAAATAGTGGTCGTGGGGCAACGCAGCTCTTCGCCTTGACACTACTGCTCGGCTCGGCCGGAGAAACCCGAAGTAGCCGTTTGGGTTAGCCGGAGAAACCTGAAGTAGCCGCTCGGGTTAGCCGGAGAAACCTGAAGTAGCCACTCGGGATAGCCGGAAAAACCCGAAGTAGCCGCTCGGGTTATCCGGAGAAACCCCAACTAGCCGCTCGGGTTATCCGGAGAAACCCCAAGTAGCCGCTCGGGTTATCCGGAGAAACCAAAAGTAGCCGCTCGGTACAGGCGGAAACACCCGAAGCTGGCGCTTGGAAAGTGTAAGCAATATTGTTACGTATACGTACGTGCGTTATTATTAAAAATGGGCGTAGAAAAAAATATATACTTAAAGCACCTCTTTTACAGTAAATCTTAGGCCTCTTACTTGGACTTTAGACAGTATTTCATAAACATTTAGAAATTATAATATGAAATTTTAAGATAAATGAGATATTATCGAAAAATAAGTTTCGTAAATTTCGTAATATACTTAGTGTGCCTTTACCACAGTAATTCGTGTGCCTAAAAACCGTACTAGATTATGGATTAAAACTAAGTAATTAGTGTTGGCTATGGATGTAGTTATTTATTAAACGCACAAAACTTATGTAAAAGCAATATTTCGATCGTTTAATTTTTATGCATTTTTTTAATGGTTGTAATTATTTTAATTAAGATTACGATAGAATCTATGGATTTCTATTTACTTATTTAATTATATTCAGTCAATTTAAGGTGATAATAATAATTTAAACAATGTACTTTATTAGATTTAACTTATTCTACTTATAAAAGCTATTATTTTTGTTATTTTTGCATTTTAAAATGTTATGTTTAGATAATAGAAATAAAGTTATATACTTTGCTTTAAATAACAAACCCTGATTCAGTTATATGGCAACAATGATAATACAAATTAATATTTTCAGTAGGTTAAGGACTTTTAAATGTACTCAAACTAATGTTTTATTATTACGCTTTTCAAAAGTGAATAAAACGATCCGTCTAACTTACAGATAACTTCAATAGTGTATCAGAATGTGATTTATTGCTAGGAATTCTGTTGTTTTATTCAACTAATATAGCTTTTTTTGGCAGCACTAAAATATACATAACCATTCTTTTTTTAGTAAAACAAAGACTGCTGTCAAATCAAGTTAACTTACGCCCGAATACTAATAACGCTGCTACTTGGATTAAGTGAGGCGATTTTAGTGACGTTTAAGTATTTGGGCGTTAGGAATTTTCGGAACGAAATAGACACAGTTTGTGTACATAATAATACGTACAAAGACACCGTGATTTGTATATAATATAGTATTTATTTTTAGGTCAGTATTAGTTATGTACGATACAGCGAAGTAGCGTTACGTTGGTTGTAGTTATTTTATGTAAAATGTTATTTTGTGATTCTGACGTGCCTTGACGTGGTGCCATTATCATTGTAATCTAATGAATAAATTAATTAAACAGTAAAGTTTGTTTAGTTTCGTTATATTAATACCCCAACTAGAATCAGCTAGTTTAAAAGAAGATTCTGAATGGTTATTGTGATTTTACTGAATCTTTGACTCTAGGTCTGGGTTAGTCTCATAATCCCCTTTGAGCCGTCCCATTCAAGGGGATTATGAGTGTTTTTTACCTATTTCCGTATGCTTACTAGGTATTTATAGGTTATAACTGAAAAACGGCTACAAGGTATTTTATGTAATGGTTGCTGTATGCAGGTAATCTTCATAGTCCTAGTTGGTCCTAGTCGTAAGTCGGTGGTGTGGTGTTAAGGTGGTGGTCTACCTACACTACACACACAAGGCTCTTGCTATGTAGAGTATGTCTTCTTCTTTTTCTCTTCATTAATGGTCTCTGTCCGTCATTTCGACAGACAATTTTGCCAATGTCAAGTGATATAATTTTCTTATTCTATACCTATATGGCCTCTGTCCGTCATTTCGACAGACAATTTTGCCATTGTCAAGTGATAAATTTGAAATAATATATGTCTAGTCAAGTCTTCGTCTAGTCGGCTGTCGTTTGTTTTGAAGAGAAAATGGTGGATTTTCTTTTCAAAACCTGAAACGAATTTTCACACTCAGAGAAACTACTTACGAACTAAGTATTGTTGGTTAAAATTCCACCAAAATTAAATAATAATACTCACAATAACACAAGAAAAACTATTAAAATAAAAGTGCTGTTGTTTCAAAAAATGACAAAACTCGAATCTAGCGTATGTCTTCTTCTTCTCTTCATTAATGGCCTGTGTCCGTCATTTCGACAGACAATTTTGCCAATGTCAAGTGTTAAAATTGTAATAAATAAGTCAAGTCAAGTCATTAGTCAAGTCGGCTGTCGTTTGTTTTGAAAAGAAAATGGTGGATTTTCTCTTCAAAACCTAACACGAATTTTCACATTCATAAAAACCACTTTAATGGCTCTAAGTCAGTTTATCAAAAATGCCAAATCATGTCAATGTCACATGTCACTCTCCAGTGACCTGTGTCATGTCATCATGTAAGTCAAAAATTTCAAATAAATAACCTTAGTGAGTTATTTTATTTTACGTAAAAATTCAAATTGACTCCAAATACGTGTAATTCCTGATGGTAATCTGTTTGCAAAAAAACTATGCCAGTCTAAGAATATATGTAAAGACTATATTATTCATATTTCATTCAATATTTTCAGTGTAATGTGAGTTAGGTTATACCAGCGGTATCGATTACAAAAATGTCTTTTCCGGGCGACGAATTGCTCGGAAACCCTGAATATGAAAGAAGGAATGTAGCCCAAGGCTATGGCTGGCGACAGGCATATGAAGACGGTGAGCTCAATTAAATATTCCAGTATTTAGAGACGTTGACGTGGAGACTAGGCTAAGAGGACCTACAGAGGTGTTGGGCAAGCCTACTTCATCTAAATAAGGTCCTAGGCACTGTAGTGTCTCGTTCATCGAAGCAGTGTAAAAAGCGGCCCCTGACGCTGTTTAAATCATCTGGATAAGATAAGGTCTGGCGTGGAATCAAGGTGGTAGAACTTGATCAATAATATTGCATCATATAGCAAATGTCTGAATAACTATATGTATCTAAGCCAGTATCACTGTTTGTCAGTAACCATTGCTATGAGATGAACACAAGGGGCTAACTAATGTAGAGAAATTACAGTTATTAACTTATTTGCCCGAGGCCAGTTAGCCCTATCACTGTTTGTCTAACTTAACTTTTGCTGGGATTGCAATAGTTAAGCATTGTTGCAATTTTTATCTTTCAATAATAAATAATGCAAGTATTTCTAAGCCACATTGACCAATGTCAAAACAATGGTTATTATAATGTAAAGTTGATGAAGAAATCATTAATATGACTTATTACCTGTAACACATGGTCATAGTAACCACTAGTCAATATGTTGATGAAATAAGGCACAAACTATGATGACAAACTTGTTTATGGCATTTTCCAATATTCAATTTACCTCTGGTTTTTCCTCACTAAATGTATTCTACCATAGCAATGAGTTATTTAACAAATTTTACCTATTTCTTTGACGCTGACCGCAATGTAAATGTTACGTGGGGCTTAATATTGTAATACATATATTGTCCTAAAGCACAGAACATTGATTTATACCTTTAGGCTTGTATGCCGTTACAGAAATCCTTACTCAAGCATAGATTTGAGTACAGATTTTCATACAAAAACCTGTGCTTGAGTCCGGACCAGTCCGGGCCTTAGTTGCAGTTCCCCTATGGGGTACCTACCTAGGGCCTCGGAGAAGAAAAAATGAAGATAAAGCTTTATCTTAACTTATCCTTAGGGTTTCTCAGTAACAGTACTGATTCATAATTTCCTACAAGTACAATTACAATCACTATATTCACACACAGCCAAGCATTCAATAATGGACACTTGCTAAATTGACAGCAAGTTAAATGTGTCGATATGTCCCAATTGATCTCTAAAGCAATTGATACAATCGTGAGGTTGTTCCACTTTCAGTCATTCTTGATTCATTGGTGAGACATGCTGTTTTTGATCCGTGAGTTTAAAAAAAAATGAAAATTTTTCTTTGACCGGTATTTCATAAAATATGTTGTGTTCTCAGCTGACCACGATTTAATAATACCCTGTAATGGTCCGTAAATATCCGCATGGTTACAAAAGAATAAAAGGCAACTATGTTTGTGTACTATCTCTGGAAACTCTTAAGTTGCCATTTCCCGATCGCAAAAAGCCCCGAAAACGTCCTTCTAAGTACTATCTAGGTATCTAGGAAAAACTATAGGTACTAAATACGTAGGTACTATAAAACGTAGTTGTGTTGGATTTCAGTTCTATCTTACCTTATTAAGCTCTCGCGTAGTCTCCGATTTGTCGAATTTCGCTGTGTCAACAATATTCTCGAATGTTGCAAGACCTACCTAGGTTCCACTTGCAATTTTAGCTCTTTCTAGGTAGATATAGTTTCATGTCTCGACCGTTACTTACCTAAACCTCACTCAGTGGTGACGTAGATTCTCTGTAAGGTGGACTGTTGCGTTATCGGCGGACATTCAGTTTTTTTATTAACTTCACTGCGTCTGTATTTAGAACATTGCTAAGTGATGCCAGGTCAGTTTGATTTGTTCAATTTGTAATTTAACTCATTGACCAACAGCCAACCTACTATAATAAATTGCTGTAAAAATAAAAAGTTCTTGGTAGAGTTCAATCCGTAGGACTCAATCGAGATAGCTTCGGGAGATTTTATCAAATTGTTACGTAATTAACAATCCGAATTCGTAAAAAATAAGCAAGAACGAGAAATTTTAAAATTCTTTACAATACTGTGTAATAATATTATCTTTGGATCAAATAAAGGCTTTAAAAAGGAGAGCTGTTGCTTAATAAATTTGTTAATTATTTCTGTGAGTAAGGTTCAGATTTTTTTGTCCATATTGTGTACACATTCTTGTAAAGGTTTCCAAGGCCATGGTTAGCTTACCAATTAATACCGATCTGAAAAACTCCGTAGAAATGTTACCCGGCGATTTGGAAACAACAATGGGTTGTTACATCATCCAATTTCAGGCCGTCGCCATCCGCTCAATGTTATATACAAACTGTGTATACATACAACCGGGGAAGAATAAAAGACACTATACAATGTACCTACCTAACATGTTGTTAGCTGTAATTGCTTAAAATTGGCTTAGATTTATAAGCTTTTATTGCAGTTGTCGTCAATATTACATGCAGTCTATTTCTCTATTTTGCAACGAAACACGAGCTACGTAAACTTACCAGTAGTTGTATATTCCAGGGGGTATCAAAGCCGGTGCGAGTCGTGCGGCGTCCCTCGCGTACTATGCTCTCTCCCGTCGCAAGGTCGCTGAAGACGGCGCCGCCAGACTCGCACGCGTGCTCTCAGCACTCGACCTGACAGCGCTGGGTGTCGGCAGCACCCTGGGGGTCGGAGTCTATGTTTTAGCCGGAGATGTGGCGAAGAACTATGCTGGGCCAGCGGTTATACTGTCGTTTCTGCTTGCTGCTGTGGCCAGTGTGTTTGCAGGTCAGTAGTATAAAAGTCAGCCTCTCTGCAGTTCCTAGAGCTTGCCCAGGCGCTGTCAGCCCTTGACCTGACAGCCCTAGGTGTTCACAGCACCCTGGAAGTTGATGTGTATGTGCCGGCGGATGTGAGTGATGTATATGTGCATACTGTAATTTCTGCTTGTTGCTGTGGACATCAATGTGTTTGCAGGTGTGTTTGTCAAATTTTAGATACTAGAACAAATAGCGATTATTTTTAGTGATTAAAGTTGCTCTGCACGGGCAACTTTTGTCTCTTACATCAAGTCTACGAGTTTGTATGAAAGTGCGATATGCGCTGATCAAAAAGCTACTCGTACTTATTAGATTTGAAAGTTTTTCATCACCATAATACCACAAATCATATAAAGTACTATGGATTATCTAACTTCTGTTTCCAGGACTGTGTTACGCGGAGTTTGGTGCCAGAGTACCGAAAGCTGGTTCTGCGTATGTGTACAGCTACGTGTGTGTGGGAGAGTTCATCGCTTTCATCATCGGCTGGAATCTTATACTAGAGTACATTATAGGTATGTATGTAGCACAACATCGTATGGAGTGGGGTTTACTTTGCATAACGATAAACGAAGATTGGGCTAGTTAGCGACATTTGTGTTACTGCTTGACTGCCAATGCATGCAGCCTCTGGTGGTATATGGTTGTTATTTTATGCAAAAACTGAGCGCAAAAAGATATGATTCCGGCCAGGATCGAACTGGCGGCCTTCTGCGTGTAAAGCAGATGTGATAACCACTACACCACGGAACCAATTGTAGAGGATTGCGAAATTTAGAGTTCGGTGAAACAAGACAACAAGACTAGAAACTTTTCAAATTAAAACTTCAATTATTTTTTTTACTCAAAAGAACGGTATTTTTTTATCAAAGCCTGTATTAAAACTACTCGAAGTTACTCCTACGATTAAAAATATGTAAGCAATTGCTTGTAACATTAAAAAGTCAAGTAAAAAATAAAAGTTCCTTATATTTGCGAAAAACAGTTTGATTTTCTAAGGCATTTTTTTAATTCAGCTTATTTTTCCAGGTGCAGCATCAGTAGTAAAAGCACTGAGTGAATACCTGGACTCGTTGCTCGACAAGGCGATATCGACGCACCTGGCGGCTGCAATGCCGCTGGACACGCCACACTTGGCTCGCTACCCGGATCTGTTCGCGTTTACAGTTATCATGCTGTTCTCTGGTAATCATTATGAAGAACTTTGTTTTTCAAATGCCAGCATATGGGCAATACCTATAATGGGCATTATCTAATGTAAGTGTATATTTTTGTTGACAGTGGCACTTGCTTTTGGAGTAAAGGAGTCGACGAAGTTCAACAACTTTTGTACGGGAGTTAATTTGTGCGTCGTATTATTCGTCATTGTATCTGGATGCTTCAAAGGTAACATAACCACGTCCGAAGGAAGGAAATCACCAAGTTAAAAGTGTCAGAAGTTTACAAAACTCAAAAATACGATGTTGTAATTTAGTACCCTTATATCATAATGTATGTTAAACATTTTGCGAAAGGCAATTATCCCCTAAGATATTAAACTTATGGGATCCACGCGTAATAATTTTTTGCACATCAGCATCCAATTTCAATGATTTTTTGCAAATATCATTGAAATTGGAACAGAGCTATTCGATATAGTAATCAGGTGTAAGCAAAAAAAATTGAGCATTATTTTTTAGTCCGATTTTTTTTGGTACATTTTGATTTTTAGGTAAATATGGTTTTAAAGTTTTTAAATGTGTTTTGTCAGCTGACACTAAGAACTGGCGGATCCCAGCTTCGGAAGTTCCGCAGCACGACGCCAAGAACTACGGCACCGGCGGCTTCGCGCCCTACGGCGTCGCCGGCATCATCAAGGGAGCCGCCGTCTGCTTCTATGGATTTATTGGTATGTTTATAGGAAAAGCATAGAAATAATCTACTTGCTTCTAATTCCCATTAATAAATCTAGATTACGTTCTAAAATTTTTACAGTAAAACTTATACCGCCTTCTTTTTCTTTGTACAAATATAACAAATCATTCAAAATTTTAATTTAATGTGAGCAACACTGCCGGTAGAAATAGGTGGTAATACTTCCCTGGACGAGTTATTCCACAAAGAGCTCTACAACACCTTAAATTAGATCTATATCGAAAAAAAAAAAAGAATTAGAATTTCACTGTCCTACTAATATTGTTAGTGTCAAAGTTTAGATGTTTGTGTTTCAATAACAATTTGGATGAATCTTAGAAGATATTATAATTCTGGATTAACAGAGGCTTTGTACTCCTGAAAATCCAGCAGGATCAAACGGAACTCGGACAAAGTTGCGAGCGAAAGCTAGTTAAAACATAATGCAGTGTGTGAATATTAGTTATTAGTGTCCTGTGGTTAGGGTTCGACTGCGTGGCGACGGCGGGCGAGGAGGCGCGGCGGCCGCAGAAGGCGATTCCGTTCGCGGTGGTCGCCTCGCTGCTCGTCGTGTTCCTCGCCTACTGCGGCGTCTCCTCCGTGCTCACGCTCATGCTGCCCTACTACATGCAGGTAACCAACCAAGCTCCTGTGAGTTGTAGGCCGCCTTATGGCCTCCATCCTGGCTTAGCCGGAACAGTTTAACGTGCCCTCCGAAGCAAGGGAGCGCTCAGATGTAAATGCCACTAGCGGTCACCCATCCAAATAGGGAGAGCTAGGAGCATTGTCTACCAGTCTTCCTAGGCGGGCAAAAATAATTGGTGTATCTTGTGGTATTGTTAGGTATTGTTGGACAGACGTCATGACTGAGTCGGTAGTAGCTCTGCCTTCCATGCTGTGGGTCGCGGGTTCGATCCCCACCGAGAACAAACATTTGTATGTGGCAAACATGGATGTTTGTTCCTTGCCTGGGTGATACTATGCATCATAAGTATGTATTTACAAAAAAAATATAATTAGTCTATCAGCAGTCTAGTTCCCATAGTACAAGCTTTGCTTAGTTTGGGACTAGAGAGCGTTGTTTGATTAGTCCGAGAAATATATATTTATAATAATAGTTTGTTGTTTCAGGATGAGAAGGCCCCGTTTCCACACGTGTACGACCAGCTCGGCTGGACGTGGGCCAAGTACGCCGTCAGCGCGGGCGCTGTCTGCGCACTCTGCTCCAGGTAACTACATAACTATCAACGCGACAGTCGCAACTTCGAACCCCGGTCACCGTAACTTTTTAACCTACTTAAAAAAGAAGAAGTTCTCAATTCGGTTGATTTTTTTTATGTTTATTACTTGAGAACTCCATCATTTATGAATCGATTTGTAAAATTCTTTTTTTATCTTAAAGGCTACATATTATGTAGCCTTTAAGATAAAAAAAGAAAAATATATTCTTTTTAAAATTTATTTTTCATATTTTTTTTATCAAAACCGGTTCAGAAGTTTGGCAGATAAATAAGAATAACTGTAAAAAACACTTCATCCACATACACGGCATTGCGTATTTTTCTTTCTTATGACTTTCTGTGGTGTTTACGATTAATAGAACAGTCCCAATGAACTGGCATCATCACCATCATCATCATCATTTAATTATGAAGACGTATCAAATTGAAGTTAGTTATTCAAGTTTTTAAACCTAAATGTGTTATATCCCAGTCTCCTAGGCGCAGTGTTTCCACTCCCGCGTATAATCTACGCGATGGCGTCTGACGGCTTGCTGTTCAAGTTCATGGGAACTGTCAGTGAACGCTTCCAAACCCCCATGGTCGGCACCATTATTGCTGGACTCTTTACCGGTGAGTTATGACGTTCGTGACGTATGAACTTAGTAGACATACCTCTGACTACCCCCCAGTTAAAGCATTCATGGTCCGTATGGACGACGACCTTGTTAGAAAGTAAAGTTGATTTTAAATGTATGTAAGTAAGTATTCTATCAGCAATCTAGTTCCCGTAGTATAAGCTCTGCTTAGTTTGGGACTAGAAGGCGTTGTGTGAAATGTCTAAAGATATTTATTTATCTATGCATGACAGTGTTTGAAGTTAAAAAAAGTCAAAAATAAGTTTTTGTGTTAAAAATTCTTGTAAATAGTTAGCGAGGTAATCAGAAGCATGACCATAAATTGCAAATACTCTATTTAGCTAGATTTCAATAGTATATTTCATTCTTTGCTATTTTTAGTCTGTCTTGTAAACTAAATATAGTTTTTCGTATTTGTACTTTATGTGACAGGCGTCATGGCTCAGTCGGTAGTAGCTCTGCCTTCCGTGCTGTGGGTCGTGGGTTCGATCCCCACCGAGAACAAACATTTGTGTGTTATAAACATAGGTGTTTGTTCTGTGTCTGGGTGTTTCTATGTATTATAAGTATGTATTTACAAAAAAAAATATGTATGTATGTATTCTATCAGCCATCTAGTTTCCATCGTACAAGCTTTGCTTAGTTTGGGACTAGAAGGCGTTGTGTTAAGTGTCCGTGAATATATTTATTTATGTATTTATATTTATTTATAACTGAAATATGATACATTTCCAGGTATATTAGCGATGTTATTTGAGTTGGAACAGCTGATTCACATGATGTCTATCGGAACTCTCCTCGCCTACTCGATGGTCGCTTCATGCGTACTGTTACTCAGGTATTATAATTCAATTCATTTATTTGTCTTTCGATATTTTACAATGCTTTTAAAAGCACTAACAAAATACATTTTTCAAAAAAAATAAAAACAGTAACCAATAATAATAGTAAAAGTTGTATTAGATAAGGCACTCGCTTTCTAACGCCCCTGCCGGCATTCGCAGAGGCCGCTCAGGGGATAATTGGTTCAAAATTTCAGAAATCCCGTTCACAGAGGGAACACGCATGAGCCTTTATGTGTACTCTTTGAACAAGATTTTTTTTTCCTTTAGTTATACGCCGCTATTTGAAACTAGGACAGTTGTTATTATTATTTTCGTCTGCAACGAGATTATAGTCGACTATCACAATATAAAAATGTATTCTTGCAGATACGAAAAGACTAAAAGTAAGACAGTGGAGCCACTGAACCTCTCAGTGAGTACCACGGCCCGACAGCTGATGAACATGGATAAACATGAACTGCCTACTAGACTCAGCTCCGGGATCGTATCTATACTTGTTACTGCATATGGTAAGACATCAACTACTCTACCTAGTACCTGCAGGCCTAGGATGCGCACGCGAGATATTTTGTCATGTCGTTCTGTCAAAATGTAAGCATTTTGCACGAGTTTTTGAACTATTGCATTATCTGTGGTACCTAATGTTGTCGAGAAAACGCGCCTAAATGTACACTTATGACACTTCTTAGTCGTCGTACCTCTCTGAGGACGAGATAATAGTCATGCAGAAATGTCAAAAGTTGAAGATTCACGGCGCGTTTTGTCGACAACATTGCCACAGATGATGCAAAAATTCAAAAACTCGTGCAAAATGCTTACATTTTGACAGAACGACATGACAAATATCTCGCGTGCGCATCCTAGGCCCGCTGGTTTACACTTTGTTAAGTATCAAGCGCGAGTGACAAGTGCAAGTGTTAAGCGATCGCGATAACGCATCCGCTGTTAAGTGATGAGTGCAGGTAACAAGTGCAAGTGCGAAGTGGAGTGATTAGAAGCCGTGTCTATTTGTACTGTTAAGTATCTTCCCCGCACACCCGCGCTCTCCCCGCACTCGGAGCGTCGCCCGCACTTGGTGCGCGCAGTACGTATACGGCCAATTTTTTGAGCAATAAAATTGCACAAAAACACGAATGGATCAATCTGGAGTAATAAATATCAAAATCAAACGTTCTGAATACACTTAAAACTTGACACCAAAAAACACGTTAACTATCCACTTATTACTTCGCACTTGCACTTAACAAAGTGTAAATCAGCTTTATGTGAAGTAGTATTAAGCAGCAAGTATTTCATGTAGGTTACAACATATTTCACTCAAGGTTGTCTTGTAGAGATCGTGATAAGACCGCCCATTGTATATTATACAGTTAAGTTTACTGTATGTTTAGTTCTAAGTAGTACTATGCAATAAAGTATTTTTTACTAGTTTGCGCTTGCGATTTCGTTCGCGTCCCGTTGGATTTGGATCTCGTTGATTTTCCGGGATAAAAAGTAGCCTATGTGTAAGTCCAGGTCACGGACAATATATATTCCTAGTTTCGTCCAAATCGGATCAGTACTTTTTGCATGAAAAAGGAACAAACATTCATACATACAAACTTTCGCGTTTATAATATTAATTAAGTATAACATTGTGTTTCCAGGCGTATGGTGCTTCATAACGATGTACATAATAAACTCCCACTCGGCCGCTATACAAGCGCGGCACTCAGGTACACTCGTGGCACTGACAGTTAGCTCCACTCTGGTTTTAACCACGCTCTATGTTATCTCACGGCAACCTGTCTCTGAGAAGAAACTCGCTTTTTCGGTGAGTTTTTTTTCTCTTACCCTTATATAGTGTAGGGCTGCACGAAGAAAGGAATTTCGAAACGTCACACTCTAAAGGGTAGAACGCGAGCAACGCCGCGGGCGACGGCTAGTAATAGTACAGAATGACAGCCAGCCATAGCATAACGTAATGTTTGTTGCAGGTGCCGCTGGTGCCGTGGCTGCCGGGCCTGAGCATCCTCATCAACGTGTATCTGATGCTGAACCTCGACTACATGACGTGGCTTCGCTTCGCCGTGTGGATCGCTGCCGGTATGTCTCACTCTCTCACTCGTACATTATCACGTATCGATACAATCGCCTGTCTCAATCACATTTCTTGTACTCAGATCACATACATTGCATACAGGGTCTAACAAAATATACGCATTATCCGACTAATATTGTAAATGTCAAAGTTTAGATGTTTAGATGTTTGTGTTTCAAACACACTGCAATGGCTGGTCCGATTTGGATGAAACTTGGAATATATATAATTCGTAACATGGATTAAAACATAGGCTACTTTTTATCCCGTAAAATCAACGGGGCGCGAACTCATCAGAAACGCCTAGAAGATGTAATTTTTGCATAGTAAATTGCACTTCTAATCCTGCGCTGACGACAACCAAATAGCATTACAAATAACCGGCATTATTTACTTTATTTTCTCTTAAACTATCCCAGATCGCCTCCACTGTCTTTTTCTCATACATTATCAAAGTTTCAACAATAAATACTGTCCTGTGTTACAAGTCAATACCGCTGATGTCTTTTTATAAAAGAAAAAAATTCATAAAAAGCAGAATACTTTTTTTCATTTCAATAACAAAATCTATCGCAAAGGTTTCAACAGTTCAGTGTATTAATTCAAAAAAACATAGTTGAGAGAGGAATTGCCATGTTCCGCACTCGCCTCGACCATCTTTACCGGGTTATACTTCGCCATGGTTTTCATAAGGTGCCTGTACACCACGCGGTGGACATTGTTCGCCCACAAGTGGTCCAAATGGTTGAAGTCGGGATCCTCCACTATCAACCAATCTATAACATTGTTCAATTCATCGTGTAACTTCTGCACGTCCGCGATAGTTGACACACGGTCGTTCTCACCACTCACCAACATGACCGGCATCGTCACCTTCCCCAAGTCGTATACCGGAGGTTCAGGAGTTCCGTACTTTTCCAAATTCTTCTTCTCGCCGTAATCGTAATTCGCGAACTGCCTCCTCGTACCGATCTGTGAGAAGTGGATCAGGTTCTTCTTCGAGGTGCCCGCCGGGAAGTGACCTATCATAACCGGGAAGAAGGTCGATTCAATAGCGTCAACGTTCGGCCCTATCAGCGGACTCACGATCCACCGGAAGCAGAGGTCGTAGCCGATTCCCAGCTGCGTGCAGAGCACGTTCACGATCGCCTTCGAAATGGAGAAGTAACCGCTGATTTCCGTCACGAAGCTCGGCAAAATTGTATTTAAAAACGTGCCTAGTTGGATCAATGCGCGCATCGGACCGATCGTGTTCTCCAAGTACGCGACCGGCGCTAGACACACGCAAGCTTTGATCTTTTCATTGTATTCGGGGTGCATTGACGTCAAGACGAAGCTCATTGACGTGCCTTCCGAGAACCCGATGAGGGTTAACTGGGTCTGGTTGGTCGACTCCAACACGTAGTCGATGTTCGCGCGAAGATCGTAGATTGCTAGCTCGTGGACGCTGTAGTTCCAGAACTGGAGGTCCTTGTCCGGGTTGAGGGTTTTGTGCTTCCTCGAGTACCGACAGCCTCGCACGTTGAGCAACCACACGTCGTATCCTGCAGCCGCGAGCATTACGGCGAGGGAGTTATTCCCTCTGAGGATCCAACCGTCTGCCGTGTCGAATACCCCATGAGCTAGCAGCACCACTCTGCTCTTGTCCCCTGGCATATTGAAAGTGGTCAGTGTGTAATTGTCTTCTGTGTTGATTTGATGCTTCGTGGCTGGGTAGCCATTTTTCTGGGATAATTGTATAAAGTCTATCAAGCCGTCTTCCGGAATATTTCTTAGAGTGACGTTGAACGGCGGTAGGGTTGATATCGCTTGGTGAATTAGCAGTAAAAATATCGCTGGATAAAATACCATCTTGGTGTTAATCCAAGGATTGACGTTAACTTTCTGGTATACTTTAGTGCTCCAGTTTAGGCGCCACTGGCTATTCTAATTAATAGATTGAAAAACAGCAGTTTATATAAATTGTTTATCTTAAAAGCTTAGACCTTCGATCGCGCGAATTTGAACTCTACTACGGTTGTATACGTCACAATGGTTTTACCTAGACCTCGATGAGGTTTTGGGATGTGCCCGCATTGTGTCAAGGTATGCCTTAAACTAATTCAACTATAGAGATAACATGATTAGGCATTAACTATGCTATGCCTAATAATGAATGATATATTCACTCATTACTCGGGGTGACGTCACGAACGTCGAGTACGAACATACGGTCCTTACAATTTTTTTGCGTTAAAAATATACAGAGAGTAAACTAGTCCCCGGAAGTATAGTGAACTTGTGGTGTATTGAGCAATAAGCCTGTGTAACTGTTATCTAGCACCAGACCTTTGTGATAGTGGAGTTATCGCAAGCGGGATTTTTTCTATATCGCGAACAGTGAGTCTAATTACCCTCTATTGAACAATAATAGTGGTGTTTAACAATTAACCCTAGTTTCGTGTAATCCTGACAGGTTTTTTTGTCGCATGTGCTCTGCGCGTGCGTACACTTTAACCGTCTTGAAGGAACTGAAAATCCTGTAAGATCGAACATTATTAATACTAAAAGTTCATCGATTCACTCCTGCACTGCCATCTATCTGCGGCTCGTGGAACTAAGCACTGCTGCCATCTACTCTCGATCCCCTGGAACTTACTTGTAGGCTAGTCTGCCTTTTCCTAATAATTGTCGCTCACAACCATTCTTCGCAAAATGGTAAAGTGCGTAGCTTGTGGGAAATTCTTGGGATCGAAAGAGGGCGTTAGTTGTCCTAAATGCAAGTCTAGAAGTCACAATGAATGCGTCCGAGTACCAATCGGTGTCATGGTTGATTATTCTTGGAGATGTGGCGACTGCCAATCTAAGGCTCCCAAGGGGCGCGATCCATCTACGCCTGTCCACCGTGAAAGCTACCTGGAACAGACGCATGTCCGTGTGGATCTAACTGAGTCCGTTCTGCCTTTGAGTGTGAGTCATGATGATAGTGAGACATCGAGCGACGTTAGTTCTGACGCAGTGCGCGCACTTAGAAAAGAGATGCGGTCTGAATTTGCCAACATACAAAAGATTATGGCTTCGGAATTCCAATCGTCAAGGGATAGCATACGTTCGTTTCTGGACGAAATGCGCGAGTTAAAGTTAGAGCTGTCCGCAGTTCGCTCAAACTTCAATGAGCGGATGGATGCGTTTGATGCGCGTCTACTTGCCCTGGAAATAGCCCGAGACAACCCCGTGAGGTCGAGCGAGACAAGCTCTCTGGAACAGGCCCTCGTGGAAGTGAAGCAGCAGCTGAACGAGCGTGAACAGGAATATCTCCTTAATGATGTGGTTATTACTGGGTTCCCTGAGCGACGAGGTGAAAATTCGGGCCACCTAGTATCCTTACTGGGTACCAAAATGGGTATAAGTTTGGATGAGCGCGACATTGTGTTTGCCGAGAGGGAGGGGGCTCCCCGCCGCGCCGTGGATGCCTCGCCTACACCAGTGCGTGCTCGTCGTATCATAGTCCGCTTTGCCAGGCGCGCCACCCGGGATGAATACCTATTATCCGCTCGCGTCCGACGCGGCCTGACTACGACTGAGCTGGATGTGGAGGGGGCACCAACCCGCATCTACGTTAATGAACGCCTCACCAAACAGAACGGGCAAATATTTGCCCGGGCCAGGGAGGAGTGTAGAACGCGGTCATGGAAGTACTGCTGGTCGAAGGATGGGCGCATTTACGTCCGTAAGGAACACGGGACTCCATACTCCCGTGTCAGACACGAAGCGGACCTGGATCAAATTTTTACCAAAAGCTCTGTTTGAAAAAGTTAATTAATATAACTGCGCTTTTATTTTATTTTACTTTTTTAGCTTATTATACATTTAGTGCTTTTTTATTACTTATCGATGTTCAAGTGATTGTTCAAATACATATTACCAGTTTCATGTCAGTTTATCTAGATAAATTATTTGTAAATCAAGTTATTTTGTTGCTTCGCAGTAATTGCGATTATTTAGTAACGCCTTGCATGGGTGTGGAACGCCGCCATGTAACTCACTTAATACCTAAACTAAGCGTCATACATATTATGCTACACTATACCACTATTATATTTCTTTATATTGCCACAACATGTAAAATTATTTATCTATACCTGCTTTACTTACGTATTACCTATCACATCATATTTAAATTAAAGAATATCTTATATTTAGCTTATGTTAATTTAACAACCAGCATTATCATTTATTTATATCCCCCTAGTATATATACACGTAACCATAGAGAAAACACTGTTTTTAAAAATGGCTAACACCAAATTTCTCAAGGTTGGTCTTCATAATGCTGGTTCTCTGGGCACAGGTCATGATAATTTTATTGTAGCTATGGAAAGGTATTCAGTCGACATTATGGCTATCAACGAGACGTGGATCAGAGAGGGTGAGACAGGACGTGCCCCTTCAGTACCCAACTACCGCCTCAGGTACATTCCGCGGCCGACTAGCACGCGTGACGGTCGTGGTGGCGGCGTTGGTTTTTATATAAAGCGCGGAGTTAACGTGCGTACGTGTTCTCATCCCATTAACTCGAACATAGATCAAATGTGGCTTAAGCTAACGGTCAAATCCTCAAAGCTAATTATAGGCACGGCGTACCGCCCGCAATGGGTAAATGTCAATGATTTCTTCGAGGCCTTGATGGATTCGGTAGCAACTTTTGCTTACTGTGATAATTTGATAATTTTAGGCGACTTTAACATTGACATGTTGATGCCCAATGACTCAAAAACTTTAATTTTTAAGGAGTTTTTGGCTGATACTGAGCTTACACAAGTGGTAGATAAGCCCACTCACTTCACTGATCATAGCCAAACGCTTATTGATGTGATATGTACTAATGTGCGTACGCGTGACGTGTCTGTTGAACTTGTAGGATCAGATATTGGTCACGCTTTTATCATATGTGAATTTATTTTTAAAAAACCTAAAATAGCACCCAAGACTATTGTTTACAGACCTATGAAAGATATCTGTCTCGACCTGTTCACTAGTGATTTAGAGTCTATCCAGTGGAACCTCATTCGATACGCTAATCATGTCGATGATATGGTTAACGATTTTAACTCAGTAATTACTTTATTATTTGATTTGCATGCCCCAGTAAAAACACGAGTTATTAAAGAACTGCCCAGCCCATGGTTAACTGACAATGTTAGGCTGATGATGCGTCTTCGTGATGCAGCGCTTGCCAGGCACCGAGACACTAAAATGGAAACCCATAAACTCTATTATAAAGATCTTAAAAAACAGGTTATAGTGGCATTATACTTTGAAAAAAAAGCGTTTTTTGAGCAAAACATCAATTGTAATAATTGCAACTCTAAGGTGCTGTGGAAAAACCTAAAATCGAAAATATTACCGCCTAAATCTATGGATCTCCCTTTACATTTCGATAATCCTAACATGATTAATGACCATTTCTTAAATGTACCCGATAGCTCTTGCATTAAAATATCCGACCTAACTTTTTTTGAATTCCATAAGTACTGTTCTTCCACGTTCTCTTTAAAGCCTACCAATTCTGCAACAGTGTTAAAGTTCCTAAGGCATATAAAATCAAATGCCTCCGGCATGGACAAAATATCGCTAGACATGATATCGCTTACACTTCCTCAAAGCTTGGATACCATCACAGCTATCGTAAATAAGTCTATTGTTTCGGCAGTTTTCCCCATGGCATGGAAAAATGCAGTTGTAAAGCCCATACCTAAAATCCCGAACCCCCAAGAACTAAAAGATTTGCGACCAATAAGTCTTCTGCCATGCCTTTCTAAGGTCCTTGAGAAGGTAGTCTGTTCCCAAATGACTGAATATCTGGAAACGCATCAAATTCTACCAGAGCTGCAATCAGGGTTCAGAAAGAATAGAGGCACAAATACTGCACTACTAGACGTAACTGACAATATCCTAGCTGCGCAAGATGCAGGCATGGGTACCATCTTAGTACTTCTCGATTTTTCACGTGCATTTGATTCTATAGATACATCTCTCCTTCTATCAAAGCTTAACTACTATGGTTTCGAAGCAAGTGCGATAAGATGGTTTGATTCCTATCTGAGTAATCGGGCTCAATCCGTACAGATCAATAAGGACAATGGTGTGACTGTGGCTTCTGAGATGCGTGAAGTTTTTAGAGGCGTGCCCCAAGGCTCAATACTTGGCCCAGTTCTATTTATTCTTTACAGTGCTGATATCACCAATTGCATCCAGCATTGTAAGTTCCACGTGTACGCTGATGATATCCAAATTTACTTATCTTTTAAACCAGAGGACCTAAGGTCTGCTGAGATTAAAATCACTCAAGACCTTGAAAGAGTCCAGGCGTGGGCCATGTCTAACTCCCTACTGCTCAATGCCAAAAAGACCAAATATATGATAGTTGGAACTAAAACTCAGGCTCTGAGGATATCAAATTTGAATCCTAAATTGTCGATTGGTGGAGAGGTCATCGAACGTGTTCTAGAAGCCAGAAACCTGGGCCTGATCCTGGATGAGCAGCTGCGGTTTGAGCGTCATGTGTCGGAAATGGTTCGAAATAGTTTCTATCGATTAAAAGTCCTATACAAAATCAGAAACTTTTTGAGCACAAACCTTCGTATTATGCTTGTTGACTCACTTGTGCTCTCTAAGTTCAACTACGTTGACTGTGTATACGGTCCCCGACTTCTTGCCAAAACATCGCGTCGTATACAGATCGTTCAGAATGCCTGCGCTCGATTCTGTTTCGATGTCCCACCGCGTAGCCACATCACGCCATTCCTGAATCAGCACAACATACTAAAAATGGAAAGTAGGAGGGCTTTGCATCTCGCCACTTTGATGTTTGAAGTGGTGAAGTCACAGAAGCCTCAATACCTCTTCTCGAAATTTGTGTGGGCTCGTGACTACAACAGGTACACTGCCCGTACGTCTTCGTTGCTGCTACAAACTCCTCGACATGGTTCTGCTGCTTTTCGTGGCAGTTTTAGGTTCTGTGCCACGAAGTGCTGGAATTCTCTTCCCCCTCCATTACGTGCACTTCGGTGTAAGTCTACTTTTAGGTTAAAATTCAAAAAATTCTTACTGGACTTGCAAAAGTCTATTCAGTGAATCGTCTTTCCAAGGTAAACAACTCATTTTCCACACTATACACACATATATATATATATAAAGGCCCTTCACTGAATTCTGGACTTCCACTAGCCGAATTGATGTTTTTGTTTGGTGTTAACCCTGCACCGTGGTACGGGCTTGCAGAGAGTCATTAGCAGGTTGGCAGAAATACAGACATTTGTTGTATTCCCACTCCCACACATACATACAATCCATTCATGCACATCTCACACATACATACAACCCATTCATGCACATCTCACACGCGGGGCACTCCTGTGATGCCCAGACTCTTAAGAGACTGGTAGTAGCAGGAGCCCCCAAACACACACCCATTCATCCCCTGCTCATCACTTAGGCACACACACACGCAAACACCCTCACAGATCTAAGCTCCCTGGAGGGTTTATTATCAGGTATTATTTATTATAGTTGTTTACTTATTTTCTCTCTGTTATATTTTTTATTTATTTATTTCTTTTTACTATCTAGATATTTCAACATACTTTTTTAGGATTACTTTTGTACTTCCTACCTACATTTCTATTTTTATTATATTTTAGTTTATAATTTAAAAGTTCGTGCGTCACCGAAGCCTTGTGCTGAAAACCAGCGCTGAGACTCGTTCTCAGCACATGCTGAGCACAGAGCTTTTCATACAGGCCTGTACATGGCAGCGTTCCACTCCCATTGCGTAGGTACGTTATACTTACCTTCTGGTAATTAATAGCAGTGAATGTTATATATTTTTTTGTCTTATAATAATGTACCTACCTACTTACCTATTCAATATCTTACTCCGGCCATGTACACTTTTGTGTGAATAAATGTTTTTGTATTTGTATTTGTATTTGTATTTGTCATTAAGTTATGTATGATACCTATCCATCAGCTAATGATGGTGATCAAATCGACACTCATTATGTCATTGCATTTCCATTGAACGTTGATTTTATGGATGAACTTAAAACGGTCTGCGTTACAGAGGCCAACACATAATTATATTAAACACAACAATGACGTCACGCTAGAAGTTGTGCGTCAAAACTCACGTACGTGCTGATCGAAAGTTGGTCAGACGAACATATTCTGTCACTAGAAAAATAAAAAGAAGCCCATTCGAAGAAGTATGTAGCTCACCTGATCTTAAGCGGTTTAATCTGCCCATTTTAAGTTTATTGAGGACGTACCCAGATTCCATTGAGGATCATATGAACCATATAGCACACCGAGCTTTGATATCTGGGATATAAGTATTAGAGACAATAATTTGTAATTTATATAATGGGTTTTCGTACCTTACAATAAAACGGTTAAATACTATCTAAAATGACGAACTTATAGTTGTTTTAACCCTCCGGTTCATTACCACTAAATCTTAAAATGCCTGATGTCGGTACCACACAATCTCACAATGACTGAAACCAATAAGGACTAAATTTAAAAAGGCTAGACAGTTAAAATAAAATGTCTGTAAAGGTAAATTGCATATAAGCATGAGAATACAAACCATCCACCGCTTCTTCGACATTCTTCAATATAGTTAATACATTTAGCTATGTACAATCTGCACAACGCCTTCATGAACTGAACTTCTTCAAAACATGTAGCACTTGTGGCACTACCACTATATAAGACGACCGACCCATCACGAAATCTAAATGGTTGAAATCCGCGCGTTTCAGAACTATATTCTTTACAACATTCGGCAACTGTTTCCTAAGTAACCTCACGTCTTCCAGCGTAGAAATCCGGTCATTCTTCGCTGTAAAAAGCACCACTTTCGTCGACACTTTGTTTAAAGGAAACACAGGGGGTTCCCTAGTTCCATACACGGCTATATTTCTCTCTGCACCGTAATCGTAGTCGGCGAAGGATCTGCTGGTCCCGATCTGCGCGAAGTGATTCAGATTCTTCCTGGAAGTCCCCGCGGGGAAATGTCCCATCAAGATGGGTAAAAATTCCGGTTCAAGTTCTTTTTCATTGTAACCGGTTATGGGAAATATCCCCAGCATCACGCAAACGTTGTAGCCTATCGTCGTGGTACACATATTGGCTAGGAACGATCGGATCGGGGAGTTGAATCCGACTATTTCCTCACTCCGCGTTCTCCGTAGACCTTCATTGATATGAGGAGCGAGAGCTATGACCGTCGATAGATATTGCTTGGCGTTGTGAAGGTAGCACACGGGCGCTATAGCTACGAACACGTTTATCCTCTCGTTGTACTCTGGTTTAGTCGCTCCTAGAACTAAAGTCGATGTCGTCCCCTCCGAGTAGCCGATAATACTGATTTTTGCTTCCGTTCGTTGTTGAATGAAATCTATCGCAGCCGGCAGGTCTACTTCCCCGAACTCCGTCATACTGAAGTCCCAGAAAGCGGAGTCCGTGTCAGGGTTGAGGGTTACATGTCTCCGGGAGTATCTGTTCCCTCTGTGGTTGATCGCCCACACGTCGTATCCCGTTTTAGCTAGGATGATCCCTAGGGAATGGTTGCCTCGTAGGATGAAATCATCGCTGGTGTCGATGGCTCCGTGGATTAGCAGGACAGGTCTGTTCCTGTCTCCTACCATACGGAACAGCTTGAGGATGTATCCATCGCTGGTGGTGATGTCGTGCTCTTCAGTTGTTTGTCCGTATTTGGTGGCGAGGCCGGTGAAGTTCAGTCGGCCATCTTCGGGGAGACTTAATTCCGCGAATGTACTAATTGCTTCGTAGAGGAAAATCAATGTCAGTGATTTGAAGATCATTTTAAGGGTTCGAAGGCTAAACTTAGAATGAAACGGTTCAGCAGACGCCGAAGTCTTATATGCCGTTTTTGTTTTTTTATATTGGCTTTTGCCGCCTTCTAAGGTTCGATGACGCATGGAGAATCTCGCAAATTTTCCTACAAATAGTAACTGGGTTCCTACCTGCCTTATTTTTACAAAAGTGCAATATTACCGAAACAAGTTTTGAATTGGTTTTATCTGGAAATGCGCATCTTCTATATTTAGTTTGGTGACATATTGGCGGCGAAATATCTGTTTAGTTATCTTTTTAGCAGATTTTTAGTTGGCCTTGACCTTTAGGGTCTTCAAAGTTATACATTTTCGCTAGAGGTCGTGGGTTCAATTCCTGTCAATCATGTTTTTTTCAATCACGATACCTTCCTGTTTTCGTTATCATACGTTCTTAAAAAAATATACATAGCCCTTCACGTGACTCCGGTGCCGATACCGATGCATAAAAAAACTTATGACTACCTATTAGGTACCATAAAGCTTTGTAAAATCGACCGAACTTCGGAGGACCGGTTCTGGTTTATTATTAGTTTTAATTCGTGTCAGTAAACCTCGGTGGCAGACGAAAAATTCGATGACGTTAGTAACAAAATATAATAATCGGGTTCGTCCTTTTGAATTTGTATATTGCAAAGTATTAAAAAAAAACTCTCCACAACAGCTTCCAACATCCAAAATTGAGTTTGTCTGTTTGTTTGTTCGCGGATCACGCCTTAACTACTGACCATTTCAATTAAACTTTTACCATTCAGAAGCCCTTTTTCCGGATTGAAACATAGGCTATATTTTATTGAAATCAAAGGTGTGGATTCTTAGATACAGCTTGAACTTTCTAAACCAAAAGCAGCCATTTGCTACGAGGTTCATCGTATGCTGGTGACAGATATATTGGTCGAAAGTTTCGACGTACGAAGTCGCGGGTATTAGCTGGTTATTATCATAATTTCGTATTTCAGGACTTATAATATACTTTACGTACGGAGCCTGGCATAGTTCTGAACGACGTCGCACAATCGACTCTGTCCAACTCGCAGATCTACATAACGACAGTCAGACGGGGCTGCTGGCGCATACCTCACTCTCTCACGCACTCGGCTGACCCTCGCTGTTAGAAAGAGACGGTGTATCCACCATCAGCGGAGTCGTCAGTCCTAGTGGAACAGTCGTCTCTTTCGTGTCGAACATTTAGACGAGAGGCTTCAGCGCGAGTAAAATATGTTACAATTGTTATTGTAAAAGTATTTTTAATGTACTTATTTTTGTTGAACAGTATTTGTATGGATCTAGTTGTAGTAGTAAATGCAGTAGTATGTAGTTCGATCATGTTGTAGCGGCTGAACCGATTTTGATGAAGCTTGAATAATATACTAGGACTAGAAAGATGTTTCGGCTACTTTTACATGTCTTCCATAGAAAAGTAGCGAAAAAATGCTAACGACTTCAATACGGTTTCATCGTCGCTTACCATCAGGTGAGATTGTGGCCAAAGGACATTCTATCTCATATAAAAAAAGTGTTTTACATGGGATTGCATCTGTATTAATATTATTTCAATTTGTAGGCACAATGATGATTATTATCTAATTGATACATTTGGCTTACTGAATCAAAATTTAAAAGATATTTCTATGGACTTCATCATAATAAATTAAAGTGTTTTTTGGCGTTATAGTTTTGTTTACTTGAAAAATTGTGATATTTTTATCATTCGGTTCCTAGATATTTGCTATGGTTTAATCTTGTTAGTTTGGCTTTTTTTGTCAGAATATTCTCATGTTACCCTTGACAAGTTTTTTTTGACGTTCTGTTTTTGACTTTTTCTGTCTTATTCCAGAACGAAGACTAAAGAAAGTCAAGGTTTACTTTGACCTAAACCTTGACGTTTAAACCTTGACTTTCTTTAGTCTTCGTTCTGGAATAAGACCGTTTAAGTTTTTTTAGTTTTAAATGCAATAAAAATTAGAACATTTTAAGAATCTCTACAAATGGTTCCTTATAATCACCGCCAAAGTTATTTATTTTTTTATCATTTAGTTTACATATTTTTCATCATTTATATTATATTATTTAAATGAGTGTAAAGAGAGCATCTTTCCAATTTTAATGTTTTGTGATTGGTTGTATTTATCTAAAAATAATGCAAATTATAGGATAATAAAAATAATGTCTAGATAAATAACAATGTATTTGATATGCGTGTGTATTAGTATATACAGTATTAAAAGGATTTGGCTGTGAGACAGCATTCTTTTAACTTTTTACTTTTAAGATACTTACATAAGGATAACTTGCACCAAAAGATTAATCATAATTAGGTAGGTACAGTTAAAACTTGCCTTACCGCTAAGCCGTACGGATGGACATAATTTTTTTATTTTACTGCCATGTACCAACCAAAATTTTTAATTTTCATTACCATTAGGCTTCGCGTTCGCGGTAAGGCAGTTAATTTGGCAAGCGCCAATTAGGTACTTAGTTGATTTTAGATAATTAAGCAAAATACTCTTAACAGTTTTGTTAAACTTTTTTCTATATCCCTTACCAATATCCCAAGAGTATATCGACTGCACAGATGCAGATCAGTGACTAAACAGATGTGAGTATCGAAGAAATTTTGGTTCTGAGACCTAGCTTTTTTTTGGAACCCTAGTGCATTTAAACTCATAACTGCCTTAGAAAAATTGGGACATACCCATCGAGAAGTGTTTTTGTCTCGTACTATTTAAAAATTCAATGTCGTTTTTAAGCTTAGCTTTTGCATTTTATGTACTTACATTTAAAATAGTTTAAGTAGATGCGTTGAAATAAATGAATTAAATGTATTTGTGTTATTTTTTATTCGCTAAAACATTTATTAAATTATCTACGACTTCTCAATTAAATCACAGTTTGTTAATATCTACATCTAATTAATAATAACTTATTCTGACAAACAAAATCAAATATCTTAATTATACAATATATATAAAACTCTTTTGAAGCTGACAGAGAATCAACGCACAGCCTAAACGATAAGTCCTATAGGTATGAAATTTGGAGGGTAGGTTCCTTATATAGTGTAGGGGTGCACTAAGAAAGGAATTTAGAAACGTCACACTCTAAAGGGTAGAATGCGAGCAACGCCGCGGGAGACGGCTAGTACAAAATATTTATGGATGGTCGGCATTAACTGCAATAATGGATGGCTAAAAAAACCATAGCTCTTAAAGACAATCATATTTGACTTCAGTGACCGCTAAAGCGGGTTCGACACCAGCAAAGTTGAATGTGGCATTATAAGTAAATTTTAAAAATGGTATAGGGCTGGTGCAGACCGGATGCGTATACGGAGACGTGCACGTACCACTGAGTTGTAATGTATGAAATTGTATGAGACAGGACACACTGCTTCATACAGTTTCATACATTACAACTCAGTGGTACGTGCACGTCACGTCTTCGTATACACATCCGGTCTGCTCCAGCCTACAATCTTGCTCAAATTATAATTGGCTAAAATATCACTAAACTAACTAAAATATCACAATCACACAACATATCACATCTTAACAATACCTATTAAGTAATTATAAAATTGGCATAGTCATTCTCACGATAAATTAAATAGAATGTCAAAGTTTACGTATAACGAACAAAATAAGATTATTTTTAAGTACCTACCTTGTGATGGTATTTCATTTAAATTCGGATAGAACAACCCTGTAATAGGTACTAAATATTCGCTCTTAAGGTAGTGCGAAAGATTTGTACCAACTGGGTCTTATATGCACTTGAAGTTTATTCACAAGTAATTTAAATATAGTTTTTATGGGATAGGTTCAATAAAATGTATTCCTCAGTCCCGGTAGACATCGTATCAGATCTCTTCATCTAGATTTTTGAGGATAATTTATGTAGTTTGATCAAAGAATCACGAAATCAAGCGATTGTGATTAGGCGGAATACCTATTAAATAAATGCATAAAAAAAATTACGGACAAAATATCTCGTCGCAAAATCTATCGTCTCTCATACATAAACTAAAATAAAAAGGTAACTTATTAGCCGCAGACGAAAGTTAACCAACAAAACAGACGGTTAAACTAGTCTAGTAATTTTTTTTTTGATATTCTTGTGTTATCAGTAACTGTCGAATTGTAGGTGAACATAGTCATACGGCATTTAATAAGACAAGTACAAATTAAGTTATGACACCATTTCGCATTACTCGAGCGATTCTTACTATGTACAGCCAAGTCAACTTCAAACACACAAACAGTAGAGCTACTCTTAACCACCGCCGTTCTAAACTGGACCCGAATTTTGATAGAAATCGAGACATTTTTTATTGAAAAATGACTGGAACTGTGGTCGAGGGTAACCCGACAGATTAAAACGGACTTTTGCCTCATTTTAGCTATCAATTCGTACGGTACACTTGCTTTACGATATCTATGGCAAATATTATGTTGATAACCTAAAAATCCTCTTCAACGTTAACCACTTTACCGATGGTTAAAGAAACCAGTTGTTTAAGATTGTTGAACTTAGACCTACACTTAAAATTATAGTTGAAAATCTATTCTCTCAAAGTCTTGAACGTTTCTTTTCATTTGTACGAGAAATTACTAAGAAAGTAGGACGCATTGTGTTAGAATTTAGTGACGTGTGACTTCTCCTCTATGATGTAGCCGTTGGTAGGTAATGTTACCTTCTGGTTGAGCGAGCTATTTCGGATTCCATAGATGAAGTAGATAAGGTACCCTGAAAGAAAACAGATGATTAGGTTGTGGGTAAGAAAACGTAGTCCATGCAACGGACCCAGTGTGGGAAGTCACTAGGACCCAGTGGATGCAGAAGACGTAAAATGGTTCATCCTGAAATATCAATCGTACTTATTTCGCCGCAGTGTTGCTGGCATTGTTGTGTTCCGGTTTGAAGGGTATGTGTGTTGGTGCCATTACACGCAAATGAGACTTAACACCGACATGTCGAGTGATGGGCGCATTGCAATCACAGAGCACGTCCTCAGTGGATGTGCTTAGTGAGGCAATGCATCAGGTCATCGGCTTGTTCCATCATTTACTTGTGTAAAAAAAATATCCATACCTATTCATAAAAAGTAGATTTTTTCAAGCTAAGTAATTAAAGTTCCTAGGATTTTTGGTTGAAAAAACCGTTTAAAACACATCCCCATGAAACCACACCAATTTTGTTGACTGAAATAAATGAGGGTAAGGTAGGTATTCTAGGTTTTTAAATTTGGCAAATGGAAAGAAAGATATTGTGGGTTAGTCTACGTAGTAGTGATGTCTTACCGATCACGAGCCAGATGATGAAGCGCACCCAGGTCTGGTAGTCCAGCTGCGCCATCAGGTACACATTCATGCAGACGCTCAGGTACGGCACCAGCGGAACTAGCGGGACCTGTCACATAACCAATATTTTATTGAAATAGATAGTAATTATTAAGTATTTTCCTACTATCTTAATATTATCTAAAACTAAAACAAACTAAGCTAGTACCCCTTCACCAGGATTTCTTCATGTTAACATAATAGAGTCATACGTCAAATAAAATTGAGCTGAAACAAAGCTTTGTGACATACACGTAACTTCGGTAGACATTATAATCTCTTGATAGATTTTGGAAATTAAGAATATTAGAGTATTTGTTTATTAAAGACTAGCCGACGCCCGCGGCGTTGCTTGCGTTCTACCCTTTAGAGTGTGAAGAGTTCATTCCTGAATTAGAATGTTAAGTTCGGTATTGATTGATTGTTTTGAATTCTGTTTATTTCCCGACCTGTAAGGTTGGCAAGCAGAAAATGCTTATATCAATAAGCCCACCTAATTGTACATTTGTTTATTTTGTGCAATAATTAGTTAAATAAAGCTCATTTACTGAATCGAAACACAAGCAGGATATTTCGACAGACTCTAGTGTTAAAAATGTAAGCTCGAGTCACTCTTGTGTTTATTTTGAGCATACGAGCTATGACTTCACCAAACACCTACTTATTGCAGTCAAGCAGTTACTAATAAGTTAATAACACATAAAGTCTACGTTACCTTGAAAGTTAGATTCTTGGTGCTGTTCCGAGGCTGCCTGCACAGCACGGCCAGCAACGCGACCAGCACGGCCAGCAAGGCGGCCGTCACGACGCCCGCCTCCCATTGCAGCGCCACGCACGTCGCCAGCGCAGTCATAACTGTAACATTTATCAAAATCACACCTGTTCTAAATCGCCGGTCTTTCAGACCCCTCAAAAAGTTTGATGAAAATTACAAAAATCACATTCATGGATGAATCATTCAAACTACGTCACCCAAGGTACCATAGGCTTTGGTAACAGAATCAAACCTACTTTATTATTTGGAATCACAGCTCTATTGACTCTATTGGTTAGTGCTTAGATTGTGGCTTGTGGTAGGTGAGAATAATCTCCGGCTAGGTGGGGTGACGATCTGCGAAATGTAGCTGGTAAACACTGGATGAGAAGATCCAAAGACCGGGCTCAGTGGTGCGTCTTGGGAGAGACCTACGTCCAGCAGTGGATCGATATAGGTTGATGATGATGAGGAATAATCTGCGATATGTAAATAACAATGAAACCAAGTACCAACCATGCAGCTTAAACTTACATAATATAACGATGGTGCATTTAGCAATGGTGGAAGAAAGTTGCGTGGGGTACTTGAGACCGAGCAGGTTGAAGGTCTGTCGGGCCACGGACGCCGGGGTCTCTGGGACCGGCTTACTGTCTCCGTTCAGGTGCAGGGGAGACTCTTCTTCATACCTTGAATTAACAAAAAATTATAGAAAAACAGCCAAAAGTAACATTTTAGCTGTAAGTTTGTTTGTTACTTCAAGACGTGGTCGAGTGGACAAGTTCATCAAAGTTTCAATCATCAGGGTTAGGTACAATTATTAGGTTTTATATTTTTTATTTTATTTTGATACTTGCACAAAATTATAAATTTGTTACAAACAGCCATTTAGACTTGACTTTGATACATCTACGTTCGTTTGAACAAGATAAATAAACGTTGAATAACGAAAAATAAATGATTTGAATTTGATCAAGGCCACCCGCATTTTGCTGCAGTTTTTATTACAAAATAATCACTCTTAACCTAAAACCTTTGATAAAATTCGTTCCTATTATTAAATCCAAGGTCATACAGAGGGGGAGTTATGGTGTTCTATAGCGAATATTACCTGAGGATGAGAACGCTGGTAGCGACGATGGTGTATGCCAGGAGTGTTCCTATGGACATCATGTCGATCAGCTGATTCAGGTTGAAGATGGCCGCCATTATAGCTAGAAAAAAATGTGTATTAAAGCATAAATATATCTATGTCTATGAAGATTTGCTACTTATTTGGTGCGGCCCCTAGAAGACTGCTACAATTCCATATAACACCCATTGCTACAAGCAAGCTCGTATGAGTAAGTAGCCAACTCTGTTGACGGAGTTTTTAGGCCGCCTTAAGGCCTCCGACGTGGCTTAACAACTGCTAGAGCCGGGACAGTTTAACGTGCCCTCTGAAGCACGGAAGCGCTCAGATGTAAATGGCACTAACAGTCCCCCATTCAAATAGTGACCGCGCAGAACGTCGCTTAACTTAGATAATCAATGAAGATTTACCAAGCTACGCCACGAGCGCTTCCTATTACTGATACAAGGCCTTTTATGTATTACCTGCCAAAAGTCCGCTCAAGAACGTAGCCAGCAATGGAGTCTTGGTCCTCTTACAAATAGAAGCTAGAGGTCTGAACAGTACTCCATCAGTTCCCATGGCGTACAACACCCTGGGCAGAGGGAACATGGCTCCGAGCAGGCTGGTGCAAAGTGCGAAGATGGCTCCAATGGTGACGATCCACTTGATGACCGGGAGACCTGTCACCGTGAACACGTGGGGAAATGGTGCATCTGCGTCCTGGATACACATAGATTAATGGTTATTAGTGAGGAAAAAAGAATTGAACACAAAGAAAATTACGACTTATACAGTATTTACAATATTTACGAAATACAAATCATCATCATTATAACTTCAGCCCGTTTGCACCCACTGCTGAATATAGGCCTCCTATTTATTACGCCATTCTTTTTGGTCCCTCACAAAATACAAATGATTTATAAATAAAAAAGTCATTTATTTACTTTTAATATAAATATAAATATTAAAAGTAAATAGGTAAGCCTTTTAATTTATTTTATTTATTTAAATGTCTAAAAGATTTGAGACGAGTTTAAAAACCGTTTAGTTTAAGCCAAGGACTGCCGGAAGACAGATAGACTTGAATTGACAATCACCTCGTCTCATACAAAGGTCACCAATAAGCTAGTTGCATGCAGGAAATTAAGAAACAAAAACTTGATGCCTACTTCACTTCTAGGGGTCACTAATCATAATCACGAGTTGTTAACAATTTTTGGTTTTACGTTTTGTATTTATTTAATACTTTATTGCATAAAATTATAAATTTGTTACAAAGGGTAGACTTAATGCTGAAAGCATTGTCTGCCAGCCGACCCAAGGGACTGAAAGTCACGTGTATTTTTTAGTAAAGTAAAGTAACTAAGTCGTTAGAATTTTCATTAAAAAAATACACTTGTTAATATTTTGTAATTTCAAGCAAAATAAACGTAAGTATTTATTTAACTTCATTTCCTCCTTTCGACCCTCTGAAGTAGTAAACACAGTGCATGTGTACACAACAAAATGGCTGCCTCAAGACTGCCCTTATTTATTATTCATTCATTCAATACAGACTATAGATAGTTACATAGCTATGAAGGTAGGTATTAGATATCTAGTACACCCTCAACGATCCTGGGTGTTGACTGCGAGTTATTTATACACACACAAGTGGTGTGTCTTGGTAGTAAGTATTGTGAATGTACCGTTTGTATTGATAGAAAATAACGGATGTTTGGCTACTCTCTTCAAACATCAACAAAAAATTTAATCAACATTCGCAAAAGCATTCCACCTAGGTAGGTACCTAGGTACGACTTTTGTTTTTCAAAATATTTTTTTCAACTTCAACTTCTTGGTTTATCGCTTTTGCAACTTGCTGTTACAATTCTGCGTGTCCAACTTTTTTCTAATTAGACATTCCTCTAAAATCTGCAGTGTATTTAGTAAAATTTAGTATATGTGGTAAAAGAATAAATTGAATTGAATAAAAATAAAAAAACCCCAACGCTTCCGATTGGTACTGATTTGGCCCAGGGAGCTATCCATAAATCGTTTGGAACGGTTTGTAGATAGCTCAACTGTTTCATGTTTCTTTTGTAAATATTGTGAATATTGTAAATATTGTATTAGTTCTTTGCGAATAAATTATGTATAGACAGTTAAAACCCCTCACCTGTAAATAATACGGCAGCATCATTGTAAGAACCGTTGCTATTGTGAAGTACGATACGAAGATCACCACCAATGAGAGTACGATCGACAACGGTATATCTCTCTTGGGATTCTTAGCCTCTTCTCCCGTGGTAGCAACGCAGTCGAACCCCACGAAGCCGAAGAAGCATTTGGCAGCTCCGGCCATGACGCCGGCGACGCCCCACGGCATGAAGCCTCCAGCGCCGGCCTTGTCTTGGTACTCCTCGGGGACGTCCTTCAGTTCTATGAACCAGTTTGCTGGGTCGCCTTGAAAGTTAATTAAAAAATCTATACTCACTAATATTATTTGTTTGCCTTGAATTCTTCGAAACTACTTGACCGGTTTGAAAAATTCTTTCACCGTTGGGAAGCTACACTATCCCCGAGTGACATAGGCTGTATAATATTTTCAAAAGAATTAGGGATCCTTACTAAAACTGTAATAATGTTACCCAAGGTGTCAAAAAATGAGTCAGGTACTACATGATGCTCAAGAAAGTAAGATGGACGGTTGGTCCTAGAATCCTTGAGGGGTAATCAGAGGCATAGACTACGGTACCTAATAGTATGGGCTAGGATCCCGTCCAATAACGAGGAGGATTATACCTACAGATAAGGTGTAAAATGACTATTCCGAAAAACTTAAAATGCTGCATGTTTCAAAACTTGCAGTTAAGTATCCTTATTTATTTTTATAGTTTGTTACGAAAGTATGATTAGAGCAAGACATCTTATTTATTATAATTTTTTACGTAAATTATTTGACACCCTGTATGTTTCACATTATTGCTTCGTGCTTGCCTAATAAAATGCATCGTAAAACAGATTACCTTACATTACCTAGGGACATAGGTACACCAGGTACATAGCACTACAGCTAATCATAAAAAATCCTTCAGTAAACGAATCGTGATGAATCAAAAGACAATAACAAAGCTAAGATAAATAAACACATAAAGTATCTTCAGATAGAACTACATCTAGGTACACGTGTACGCTAATATGGCGCGTAAAATAACAACTCCAGAAAACTACAAGCGATTTCGTTGGCAAAAAGACTGATCAAAGGTACCTAGGTACCTTTGATCAGTCTTTTCAAAATGGAAGCAGATTTTCAGACTAAAATATCATAGGACTCTTGCCCGTATTTGCTTATTTACAGCTCAAACGCTGATTCGGACTCAAGCATAGATTTTTGTATGAAAATCTATACTCCAATACTTAATACAATTACTTAATTACAATATTTGAGAAACGATTTCTGTTGATACGGGCCTTAGTTTTAATCTACATAAATGTACAAGTAATTTAAGATATGTTTTTGATTTTCTTGTAATCCCTAGGTTAAGGTGTGCAATAAAGTATTTTCTATCTATCTATCTATCTACGATGATGATGATGATATGAAAGTAAGAACTTACTCTTGATAGCGCCGGCGATGACGACCACAATGACAGTGATGAGATTGAGAGCTGTGAATACGTTGTTCAGTTTGGTTGACTCCTTCACGCCCGCGCTCAGGAGTACTGTAAAACAATCGTTATGAAATCACCAGTGTACAAAACTTCAAGTAAGAGATGTAATACAAGGTTTACGCAAATAACTAACTTCAATAAAAGAAGCATGTTTTGCAACCACGCGTATACCACAGACCTAACTTGTAGCCGCCAGGATCGCTTATAAATGCGTCCCAACAATAATACGGGTCCATACATAATTACTTAGTAGGTAGGTACATGCCGGTCAAAATCATATTCCCCTGCTTCTTGTTTCTCCGTAGTGGGGTAAATAATTGAGAATTGACAATCAGTTTACAAAAGAAAAAGAAAAATTCTTACACGTAATCAGCATGACCAGAGCAAACGCAAAAAAGTCAGGAAAATCCGCCATAAACGAAATATTCATTGGCGCGATCTCCGTCATTGTCTTCGCCATGGTGTTATTCGTCAGACTGTCGATGTACAGCGCCATTCCTTTCGCCACACTGGCGGTTCCGATGACGTACTCGAGGATGAGGTTCCATCCGATGGTGAATGCGATGAACTCTCCGACGCTGACGTAACTGTACACGTATGCTGAACCGGCTTTTGGCACTCGAGCTGCGAATTCAGCGTAGCAGAGGCCTAAGAAAAACAGAGGAAGGCGTTAAAGTGTAAAAAAAAAAAAAAAACTCGAACTCGATATCCGTTCTTATTATACGACTTTGCCACACTCACGTTTGACTAGATTTGTGCTAAGCAATTGGCTAACCCAACCTGTTCCTTCAGTTATTACAAAACCATAGTAAAATACTCGGTATCATCGAGAGACAAATCTCTACCGAGACAGATCCCTTATTTAGTTAAGTATATACCTAAGTTTTGAACTAAGGCAGCATAGGTAAGGCATTTATTATTTATTCAGATTTTTTATCCACACTGACCATTTTGTCCCAGAGGTTGTTTGGACGATAAGAACCATCAGAACCACCCATCAGGAATTATTTGCAAAAATTGAAAACGTAAGCTACTTTCTAAAATTTCGCGATCAAAACAGGTCTTTTTTATAGCTCATTTGACTTTATTTCCCCAACGTGTCGACTTTGTTACAACATAAATGAATTGGTCAATACGTATACCTAATTATTTACACTATAAAAATCCATTTAGAGCCTGTAAACTGCGTAGTAATCATCAGTGACTATCATTCAAAAGAAATGGTTGGAGAGCTGTACTTGAACGAACTAGCTAAGGTGATTATATACTAGCCAAGGCCTAGCCTACGAGACCTATAACCATACGAATAAGAGCAGCTGTCTGGCGACTTTCTTTAGCAGTTTCTCTGCTAATACAGATATTAAACAGGTAGGTAGGTAGATAGGTAATCTGATGGTCAAAAGTATACCTACATAATGTTAGTCTAATAAATATATCCGGCATCTCTTCTCAAATCTATGCTTGAGTAAGGATTTGTCTATCAGAATACGGGCAACTAGTCTGGAACAAATGTTTCGAGGTACAGATCTTACTCTTGTATTCTGCCATAGAAAAATAAAAGGAATCAAAGCCGCGGCGAGATTTCCTGTCATGCACTGCACAAAAGTCATAAGAACATTTACCTACATACCTACCAGCCTAGTTTTAAGAAAAGTAACTATAATTACGTAAGTAGTCTTAAAAACGTGTTAAAAATTACGTCAGCCGAAGCTAGTACTAATCAACCGAATAAATTGTGATAAAGTTGGAATTTTTTACCTAGATGCGGCATTTACTTATAATCTAGATAATAGATATAAGTATTCATAGATATTTTACAAAACGCAATCTAGCCCAAAACTAAACAAAGTTTGTATTATTAAAATATACTTTTCTAGTTCTGGTTAGACTTTACAGGAGAGATAAACTGTACCTACCTCTAAGACAAGATCTTCTAATCAACGATTTGTTTCGCGCTGGGAATACCTTCTATGTATTAAAGTTGTTGAGATTCCTTTTTGTTCTTTCTTATTGTATCTTATTTATTTATTTAATAGTCGCATAAATAATTTATTTTTTACATTGATACCTAACCAAGATTTATTTGTAACAAGTTGTTTGCAAATTTTACAATAAAAACAAATGGAATAAGTGGTTAAAACATGTTGATATTTACAATGGCAAAACGGCCTCGAGTCGATGCTCGTCTGTTGTGGCAGCAGACACTGGTATTCTACCGAAACCTACGTAAACCATGTGAGAGCCTAGCCCAATGCACATTGAATTATAAAAACGAAGGATTGTTGGATTATATCATCATGTCAATAGATTCACGTTGATTTGTAATGCACGTGTCATCAATTAGACCATATATACGCGAACCATAATATAGACATGACGTCTATTTATAGAAGGCGCTGAGCGACTATCTTCTTGGCCATGACAGGCGCCATGGCTCAGTCGGTAGTAGCTCTGCCTTCCGTGCTGTGGGTCGTGGGTTCGATCCCCACCGAGAATAAACATTTGTGTGTTGTAAACATAGATGTTTGTTCTGTGTCTGGGTGTTTCTATGTATTATAAGTATGCATTTACCAAAAAAAAAATGTATGTATGTATTCTATCAGCCATCTAGTTTCCATAGTACAAGCTTTGCTTAGTTTGGGACTAGAAGGCGTTGTGTTAAGTGTCCGAAAATATTTATTATTTATTATTTATTCTACCACAGTTCTACAGAGCAAGATTCGATTACAATGATAAAGATCAGCGGATGAATAGATGATGCATGTGATTTCCAGGTAACTTTCTGGCACCATGGTAACACTGATAGCGCATGTGACGCATCGTACGCAGCTGCAACATTGTGTGAACACTAATCAGTCTTTTGAGATACTGTTGCCTAGAGGAAGTAACTGTCTTCAGAGCAAACAATGTAAAGTAATCGTATGAGTTTATGATTGATGCCTCGTCTCTATCTTGCAATCAATAGATACCTACTACTTGACTTGCGTGGTGCCAGACCTTGCTTGCGTTCAGCTGCTGAACACTTGGTCCGTATAGTCTTGTATTGGGCTGAAAATAGTGCTGATAATGCCATAGTAAGAACTCAGCGGACGCCATAGAGTCTTCTATTCAATGTCTTTCGTCACCAGTCTACCAACTTACCAGCAAAAGCGCTTGCAATAGCCGCAACCAAGAAACTTAGGGTGACCGCTGGTCCTGCGACAGTCTTGGCGACCGCGCCGGCCAGCACGTAGACCCCCAGACCCAGGGTGCTACCGATGCCGAGTGCTGTGAGGTCTGTGAGGCCCAGACATCGCGCTAGAGGGGTTGACGTGTCATCGCTTTGGAGTTGCTTGCAGCGGCGAAGCGCTGAGAATAGTCGAGCGAAGCCCATCTGTGGAAGAATATTTTCTAATCTTTACTAGAATGAAACACTTTGTAAGTTTAACTAACACATAAGCATGTGATGGATGGTAGAAACAACTGAACAAGGAAGGTATATTTTACCGTGAGATTTGGCTTATATAGGTCAAAAACAAAACTAGGTGACCTGAAAAGACTGAGTTTAGTAACTTAAAATGAAAAATACGAATATGAACAGTGAAACTATAAAAAATCTTGAGATTACCGATTGTAGCTAGTTTATTTTGCAGTCTCTTTTCTAGATAACGTTATATTTCTGAAATCTTTATAAATATTGAGCTGTCTGGCGATTGCTTTGTTTGTCATGATAATATGCTCACATTTTGTCATTATTTTTCCTTTTGTCATTCGACACAACCAAGATCATTGTACGCGACAAAAACCCAAATCCAACAGTTAAAAAGTAAAGTAAAAATTCTTTATTTGCAAAAAACTGTTGCTGGTCCAACTACTGTGTCAGAAATAAGTGAGATCAACTCTCAACAACGTAGGTATAAGTTTTCAAAACCAACTGATTTTACAGAATAAACCAGCTGATATATCTTGAATTCTGAAGGTGCTTGACCAGATTTCGTAACGATTTGTTTACGAAACCTAATCCCTCTTTCGTGCTATACCTCATCAAGCCAATCAGGGTTCATGATGATAATACTTAATCATTTCAATCGATAAAGTGCTTCAGGGTCTTTCTTATAGCCGCACTCAGAAACATCACTGAAATATAAGTATTAATTAAAATTAGCGATGTTCGTCATTGCTCCTAAGAGATTTCAATAGACTAATCATTTACTGTCTCTTCAACCGACTAATCATTGGTTATCATTGACTAATGATTAAGTACGTCTCTGAGTGCGGCTGTTAGTTGCCAATGAACAACAATTTATCTTCAGCGTGTAGCACCAATTGTTTACTTTGTTTCTCTTGTTTTGTTTTTATATTCTGCTGGGTATGATGCAAAAAAATTTACACCACAATTTGTCTCTCAAGGCACTGATCATAATTATAATGCTCAAGGCTATCTTTTGGTAAGTAAGTATATTTTTTTTATCGTGTTCTCATGCGTAGTGTTATTGTTGTCTTTTGTTAAATAATAAGTTTTATCTTTCGGTGTTTTTGTTTCGTAAATAATTAGCCTAGCCTAGCACGGCTAAAAATTAAGGCATGTCATTATAATTACGTCATTTAGTTTATGACCATCATCACAAGATGATGGTAAATCTCTGGTAAATTATCAGTCACGACGCGACGTTTTGACCGTGACGGTAAGCAGGGTCATCATGACGACATGTCATCATGACAGTTCAAGAGGAAACTTAGTTTTCCTCTTCTGATAAGTATACCCTGTAGTGGTATCGATTTTGTTGTTACATTTTTCTAAACTAACCTTATTTGACAGCTCTAAAATTAATTATAGCTGTCTTTGTCGTTTCATTTATGAGAAAGGTACGGCAACATTTTTAGTGCTGTCAAATTGGGTTAGTTTAGAAAAATGCAACAAGCGAATCGTCACCATTGTTTGTTCTGTTAGAAAAGTTAACCAAGATGAAAGTAAACGCAATTCTACCTTCTTAAAAATCCGTCCAAAAACACACAAAAGAAAGACTGGCTTTTGGTTTTGAAACCCATTTTTTTTTCCATGGAAAAGACATGAACGCGCTCGTTGTGTTAGGTTCCATTTTGGACTATATAATACAAACTTTGTCATAAAAAAAATTTATACATTATCGCTTATCGATAGTATCATTTTATCTGTTGCCTTCAAATCATTGTTATTATGTAGAATAGAAATACAATACACTGATCGCGTATTTAAGTAGGCTTCGAGTACGTAATATTCTGTGGTTCGATGGATACATATGGGATTTTTGTTGACTGTCCGCGGTCGTGATGTGTTTGTAGTTAAACGAAACGTCACGTAAACGTAAGTATTATCCTCAAGTCGTAAAGTATTTTACCCGACGACAAAACAATGTACAAGTTAGTCATGTACTTATTCATGAATAATTATCCATTCAAATAATATACTACCTACGCCACAAATCATTTCATCTAGCAACCACGCTAAGTGGTGTCATCCCATACTGCCACGGTTTCGAACGATCACGCTCTGTTATGATGAGAAGAAGTTTCAAAAGCTTTTAATCTTGAAAACTGTTAACTTTCCATTTTAGTTTTGACACATCAATATCAACATTTTTATCTCTAAAATCGTTCGAGTTTCAGACGTGCTGTTGTTAATTGTAAGTAGGTACATATTATATTATGTGACCATATTATTATGGGTAGCTAGCTAGTAGATACCCTTCACTATTTACAATTTACAAGTGCCTGGGTGTTTCTATGTATTATAAGTAGGTATGTATTTACAAAAAAAAAAAATGTATGTATTCTATCAGCCATCTAGTTTCCATCGTACAAGCTTTGCTTAGTTTGCGACTAGAAGGTGTTAAATGTCCGTGAATGTTTATTATTATTATTATTTGGGAGACGTCTTCTATATCCTGTATGACTAGATGTTTTTCTAAGCCAGTACCTAAATCCTTATAAAGAATAATATTAGATTCTTTTTTAGTACCTAATAAACTAAAAAACCAGTTAAACAAGCACCCAACCGTACAATCTTGATAATAATAAGTAGTTGTTGAAAAAACTCACCACGATTTATAAATTAAAAACTCAGCCACAGTTTTTAAGACGAGATGATAAGTACAGACTCACTAAGTGACTAGCTCTAAAGTTCTCTAAACAATGATAGTTACAATTAAACGCTCGTCACCTCCACTGTTTGCACCTTATCTATACGATCCTAGAGCCGAGGCTTGTCTTTCTCCTACAGGATGTCCTGAAATAAGTCCTGGAAAATACTTTTCATTTTATAAAGAAAACTCAAATAAAAAAAATAAAAAAAAGTATTTACAAAGAAAATGAGATAGGGATACTTACTTACTTACATCCGCCTAGGTACCTGATTAAAATATTTTTTTCTTAGGATTGTTTTATAAAGAAAACTCAAGATTATGTTTGAGTAAACTAAACTTGAACCATGATTATCGTGTTAGTTATACTTACCTACTGTTTATTATGTAGGTATCTGCCGTGTTCACTGTGTTCAGTCACCTTGTATGAAAGTGGCTGTAAAATTAACAGTACCTAGGTACTTACTTCTATCTACCTACCTAAGTACCTACTACCTCAAAATACAAAATTCAGTTTTGTAGCTTTCCAACCAACTTTTTAGGTAGGTATTCATACACATAGACACGAGTGGCGTTTGAGGGCGAAGGCTTATGCCCAGAAGTGGGCCACTACAAGCTGCCTATGATGATGATTCATACACATTCTTAAAATTGTTTAAAGTACCATAAGGTGTCGATTCTGTTGTTTCATGTTATTGTGACAACTAGCCGCAAAAGCCACAAACCAAGAAGTTGAAGTTTGCGACACCAGAATTGGCACCAATGTTTGAATCTAAAGCAATCCAAATCTGTTACCTATGACTATTTGCAAATTACGTAAGTGGCCAATTCGTTTTGGTCTAGCAAATCTAATTTGAATGCAATAGTAATAGAATGGATTAATTAATTTGTTTTGAAAGTACTGTCAACGCCAAGAGTTATTTAGGTACCTATTAAAAACAAAAAAAATCTTCAAAAAGTATCTTTGGTCGAAAGTTACGATGATATTTTTTTAACATGTTTTGTTAGATAATATTTATTAAATTTAGACTTTTAAACTTTTAACTGCCTTTAAATACTTTAAATACTTACCTAGTTAGGTATAAGTTTGTAAAACATAAGAATAAATAAATAAATCAGAAAGAGCTTTGAATATGAATTTCAGTTGTGTGAAATATTTGCACACAATTCAGTAGGTAATTTCTAATTCTGACTGTACCTACTATAGGTAAGTCCCTAGGTAATGACGTTACGCAAGGATAACTTCGAGTTCATGGTTAAGTTCAAAGTGCTTACATATTTGAGGCAATTCTAATCCTATGAATGGTGATGACCACAACTCATAATTAATATCATCATCATCATCATCATCAATATATATAAAACTCTTTTGAAGCTGACAGAGAATCAACGCACAGCCTAAACCATAAGTCCTAGAGGTATGAAATTTAGAGGGTAGTATCCTTATATAGTGTAGAGGTGCACTAAGAAAGGAATTTTGAAACGTCACACTCTAAAGGGTAGAACGCGAGCAACGCCGCGGGCGACGGCTAGTATTATATAAAACTCTTTTGAAGCTGACTTAAAATCAACGCACAGCCTAAACTATAAGTCCTAGATGTATGAAATTTGGTGCACTAAGAAAGGAATTTTGAAACGTCACACTCTAAAGGGTAGAACGCGAGCATCGCCGCGGGCGATGACTAGTTAATTAGGTACTATTCAGCTAAGTATATATCCACATTATTATTTTTGTAGGAACACATTACCTACCACATTTTTTTTTATATAAACTCCGAAAAAGTTCCTAAACCAACCGGTGACCTACCTCTATAGGTTCCTATAGGTTCATCGACAAACCGACCAAAATCATAACCCTCCTTTTTGCTTTGCCGTAGTTGGATAAAAAGAACACAGTAACTAGTATAAATCAAAGGACGTCAATACTTATTGCGGATTCATACAAAATCACAAACAAGCCGGTTATCATTGTTAGCGGAGGCTTTGAAGGAATTAGCGACGAGGACAACGACCGCAACGCCCGGCAGACATTTCTGTCTGCATTATTACAGCGCGTGAAAAAATAGGTACCTACCTTACCTACCTAGACCTATCTATTGAAAGGAAAATAACTACTATTATATGATCTGTTCAATTTTTATTTTATTTTTATTCTTTTATTATTGTTTTCTTATTGTGTACCTAATTATTATTTTACTGTGTTGTACCTGTGTTGTGTGCCAAATAAATGTTTCTCTATCTCTCTCTATCTCTATCTCTACCTAAAAACGTAACTATGTTTTCAATACTTACCTACCTATTAATGGCGTTTTTCCAATACCTATGGTAATTGCGCACCCTACATTTACAATAACAATAGGTAATCATTTTAAAGTAGGTATGAGATTTATGTCATAGCTTGTAATGGTTTTTTATTTCGGTAATAAAAAATTAGAAGAGGTGTTTTCAAAAATGTATACCTTTAATAGGTTTGGCCTGTATGTAAGAAATAAATAAATACCTACTTGCCTCGACCTACATACACTTAAGTAGGTAGGTAATGTTTTTCCTCAGTGTGATCTTCAAAAAACTGCATAATAATATCCATAACATCATCTTTAGCTAAAGTAACCTTCAAAGTTTAAATCAGTGTAAATTATAATTCCTAAATAGGTAGGTTTTGTTTATAGAAATGATAGCATTCATTAATATTCAGAAAACCTATACACTTCATTTGGCTTTGAATATATGTAAGTAGGTCTAGGCAGCTAAGTAGGTGCTAACAGCATAACTAGTCGTCTATCTAAATTGTTATGTATAGCTTGCTCTTACACCGATGTATAAAAATGAGTTTGGCTTAGAAAATGCTTTCTAAATTATCTCTAAATTATTTCTATATACATTTGTGGTCTTGTTAGATTAGAGGCACAGTAAAGAGTAAGGGCACAGATCATATAAACGTAAAGGTAAGGGCAGGTACTTATTTATACTTACGTATATTATACGTAGGAAAGATACATAGGCGTTAATTACGGTACTACTTACTTGTTACCATTGTATCTAAACTTTAATGTGCTTATAATACCAGCAACAGTTTTCTCAAATAAAGAATTTTTACTTTTTACTTTTTTTTTTTAATTAAAAAAAAATCTAATTAGTTACTTGGCCATCAGTAGTTATTACTAGTTGTAGTAACAGGTTGAACACTTGAATGTTTACTAAAATCTTGATTTGAATAAAACCACGATAAATAAATGGTTTTACCTACATTTTAGAAAATGGTGATTGTAAATTGACACTCTTGAGGATAATGTTGTTTTAACGACCTCGATAAATACGTGTAATGCAGTTGAAGGCTCAATTGTACGTTATAAAGGGTGAAATAATACGACTCCCAAATATACCTATCGATATAACTTCTTCTATGGAACCAACTAACAGAAAATATGTTACGAGATATTAGAAGAACGAAAAAATATTTAAAGTTGTTAATTTCATAAATGAATAAGTTTTCAGGAGTGCTCTAATTACACCCGGTATAAGTAGAATATATATAAATAACTGAATAGGTAGTTTATACAAAATGATATTTATCACGTCTTGTTATGTAAGGTAAGATCGTGCCAACTGACATAGTTTAGTTATTTATCTACTTAGTAGCGTGCGGGTGATTTGAATTCAATCAAGCAGATAATGGATACCTTGACTTTCAAGTGGACTTCACCACTATACTATGTACTGTGATGGACCAGTGGACGCGTAGCTTTATTGTGAAGGTCACAAAAAGTCGGTGGATACCTTTATTTTTGGAATTTTTTACAATTCACTGTCTCTTCTCGTAAATTAAACAAAACAATATCATACTGATCGTTTTAATGGTCTTCGTGTAAACAGGTTCCGAATTAGGACGCGAAACTAAGGACTTCGGAGACCTAAGTAATAAGCTGGTAAGTTATTTGATCAAAATATAACAACTTAAGTAAATGCTTTTTAATTTTTTAACGGAAAATAAAAGGCATGCAGGCCTACAGGTCTACGGAAGTGGTGTCCAAACAAGGTGGCAAATTCTGCAGGCGTGGTGAAAGTGCCGGCAGAATTTGCTGTCTAGAATCATAATGCATCGCATAATACCATCAGAATTTCGTAATGTGTTGCATCAATGTTATTGCTATAAGTTGGTTGGTATCGAATATTGAAAATACCTAACGTGGATCCTAGAATAGGTTCTAAGTAAAGAGCTTCGGGCGTTTTGTCCGGTATAATTACCTACACTTGACAACTTGGTTAAAATTAGCTCTGTACTAACTTAACAGTTTGATATAACTTACTTTAGTTAGTAAGATATTGAAGTGAGATATAACCATTACAAGTAGGTACAGCGGTCCCTTGTTTAGGGCGACCTTCACGGTAAGTGGTTGCTTTGGTAAAACTATGGCGGAAGCGACAATGGAGCGCTGCTTGGAGCAGAAAAGAATGATAAATCATTTCTGAAAACAGCTTCGGTGACCAAACTCTTTATACATCTTTAGGGCCAGTGGCGTTCACCGTACAGAGCCCGCGTAGTCTGAGTTTTGCTATGTTGATTTGCAACAAGCGAGAATCGAGAAACTTACAGTTTTTGTATGGAGAAAAATAGTTTGCAAATCTCCCGTTAGAGGCGCTTATCGGGTTTTCATACAAAATATTTCGCAAGTCGCTTCTCGATATGCGTTTCCATCAACAAAACAAAACTCAGAATACGGGCTCTGGTCTTCAGCGAAGGTATGAAAAGTCTTGGCTGTCACTAGCCACTGGTGTCTGTGGCTGTGTCCGGAAGCCCTTGGGTCATCAAACTGTATAGCCAGTGTGTCTTCGTCTTGTTCATAATTATTAGCCTTCCATTCACTTGCCAATCACATTTTCACTGCAGTTAGTTGAGGATCATATTCATTATTCAATAGGTAGATTTTGCCTTAGCAAGTAGTTACCTATGCTTTCTTATAATTTGCAAAACACGAAGAGTGTCTGAGAAAAGGCGGATGAGAAAGGATGTACCAATGTACATGGATATACACATCTCATGACTTTATCATGCAGACAATAGACGCACTATAATAAATAGAAGAATGTGTAGTGTACGCAATGTAGTGATGTTTGAAAAATATATCTAGATATCCAACTCTTCAATGGTTCATAGATAAGTTACAGTCCAAATAATTTGTAGCGGTTTGCTATTGTAATATTTGAAAAGTAACTGTTATGTATTTTGTAAGGAATTAACTGTAAAATACGAGACACATTTCCCATCCAATGATTATAAAAACTGGTCGTTGTAGTATATTAAAGTATCTTTGTGCTCACCTACTCTTAAAATGTCACCGATTGAAACCTATTTGCGCAAAAAAAGGCCAAAACGACGCGCCAAATCGCAACTTTCTGCGCGTCTGGAATTCTGGATTATTACTGAAAACTGTTTGTTTTGTCCAAGGTTTTGTCAAAATATTTGCGCATTGCGCCAGATGTAGATAAGCAGGTACCTAAATAAAATGACAATTGTTATATTGGTGGCCGAAAAAATAACGCAAATGGTTATTATAGGTAGGTAATGACCAAAGTTCTGTAGATAGAGAGAGATCTCTTCTAACTGTAATGACTAAAAGGAGTTTTTTTTAGTATTCTGGAGTGAATGAATGAAAAAAGAATGTGTAACACTTCCTTATTGCGAAAGTAGCCTCGTGCTCGGCCCGGAAGCGGCCTGGTGTAGAAAAACATTAGCTTCCGCTCTTGCATTGTTTGGAAAACTCAACCTCGCGTTCTTATCAGTTGTCGCTACTTTTTCAAAGTCATAAGGCATTGAGAATTTTTTTTTTAGATTTTGTTTTGATTCAGTCTATATTTTAAGTTAAGTAGTTTAAGTACTTAGTTAAGTTTTAAGTACTAGTTCAGCTACTGACTGTTTGCTCTCGGACCGGATCAAACTACACCACTTTTCAGTCATTATGTTACAATAATTCACAATAGCACAGCACAGCTGAATAAAGAAATAAGGAACGTAGGTACCTAACTAAGTATTTAAGAACTTACCTAATGGAGATAATAAAATATCGGTTCTAGTTGTAGGTGTAGTTCTAGTTATCTAGTTCATTCATTATTAATTTCGCAATGAGAATCGACTAAGTAGTCGTTGATAAAACACGTAACGCTGTCGTGTGAGTAGAGTGGCATCACACCGACGCGATTTAACGTCATGCACTGAACAAGACAATCATTTTTTCATGAAAAGTGACATTATGCCGTGGCTAGGACTTTTTACGTGAAAGATAACAGAGTAACAAGACTTTGGATGTAGAGCTTAAAACGCTGCAGCCTTTGGCCGCTGTGTTGCGCTACCTTTATCGACAGCACTTCAATTATTACCGATGTTATTTATAGTTTCGATATTGGACCTTGAATTTGTTCTTATTAAAAACGCCGCACATTCTTATGACACTGGGTTGATTAAAAAAAAATAAGCAGGTAAATGTAAATTAAGTAGGTAGATAGGTACTTATTATACTCGTACGAGGTAATTAGATAGATGCACGTAATTCGTGCGTCCGAGATTATAGAAGAATGGGAGAACAAACTTTTTCTGTACGTCACGACACGACACACAATAGTGTCGACTTTTCAGCGTTTATGGATAAGGATAAATAAACATTATTGTGGTTATCACGCATGATGGTAGGTAGATATGGCTGTGCAAAACAGCATAATAATTATATTATCCAAAGAGTAGGTTTCAAGGGTTTCCTTCCCCATGGTCAGCCATGGTGTCAAGGAATCAGCGGTAGCAACAGTATACGAGCCAACGCTCCTCAATACAGTAATGAACATCAATTGAATGTTCCAATGAACCAGCCCCTCCGGTTATATCCCGATAAAAGGATTTCAGAACATTGCAATAAAATGCCAATAAACTTAGCAATAAACCTGATCAGAAACCTCAATTTACATATTTTACAAGTTTTATGAGCAAAGCAAAGTAGGCTCCAAAACCGTTATTTTACGATATGAAATCGTATCACTAACTCAAACATCCTGATGGCGCTCTCACCAAATACATGTTTGTATTGTTTTAATGTTTGAACCTTGTGTGATGGTATTCACTAAAAGTAGGCTTTTATTTTCGGTATGCGTATGAGTTGACGGCCAACGGGGAAATGGAGTTTCTAGTAACATAGCGATGCTTGAAGACGTTCGCGTCTTCGGAAAACATGTCCCTCGTGTCATTCGTGGATACATTGAATAATACAAAGATTAGTGATGAGATGAGGTAGTCTGAGGATGGAGAAGCCTGAAAGTCTTCCTGGAAATCTCCGGGGGAGCTCTACGCCAGCCACGCCTAGTAGGTACCGGTTTCAAGCTCATATTGTTAGTTGTTAGCAGAGGTGATCATAACTGGCTGCTACATCATCTCTGTAAGCGGTGACCAATAATTGGCTGGTACATTTGATCGTAAACATATTGGCAGAGCAATTTCCAATGGATGTTCAATATTGATAGTAATGTGTTATAGGAACCGGGCTATCCAATGCTGTTCTCAACTTAGTAATAGGAGCTAGGAATGGAATGTTGTCTAGTAAGTATTGCAGCAAATTAGGTATCTATTCCGGGCTTGGATATGAAGCGTTATTCAATACTTTTACGGGTCTGACTAGCAAGTGCAGACTAGTAGGTAGGCATCTTACAAGGGTGATAAGAAAAATTCATCTACGTACCTAAAACTTGTTTGCAAAAAAATATATCAACCAAGCTAGTCTGAGCTGCAACGTTCTTTGCGTTAACTATGGGGCGGTAACTTTCTTAATAAGGCATAATAAATATTTTTTATTAAAATTCGTGGAAAATTCTAGGTTCCTTTAGAAGTGTCATGTTTTGGACATAACGTGCTCTACTTTCACAATCTATTACTGTTTACTGCTAAGAAGGTAAGTGACAGTCATGTGGAAAAACCATTAGCACTCGAAACGGCTCGAATAATTAGTTAACAATCAACCTACTTCGATACCATCAGATCAGGGAAAAAAATTATCGTACTTTGAGGTAGTGGTAGGTAATGTTCTACATAACATGACTGTGTTTTTCCTCTCTCTGGGGTTACTGTTATTTCTATGGTTCTGCGTGCAATTTCTAGGGGTTTTTCTTAAATAAATCTAAGCACGTGACTGCCACCAAACCTGGATGGTAAGTAGATGATAAGTGTGCTGCAGTCTAAACTGGAGCATGGCTATGCGTTCAACTGTACCCTCTTTTCTTGAAAATTCCTAGTTTCATCACGAAAAACGAACGGGGTGTTGTAATTTTGACCGCGTTGTGTATGTTTTTTTTATTATGATTAAAACACGATTTGGGCTTACAGTAGGTACCCAACCCACAGGACCAAAGCGCCTAAACCTTATTGAACTTTGTTTGTATGCGTCCTCGTAGCTCTGATAGTAAGGCTCCGAATCGAATACCTACAGTGTTTTTAGAAAGGTGATTTGTCTGAGATAGTTAGCCATGTTTGGTGAAAATTGATGAAGCTGTTTCCAAGTTATGAGGATATCCATCAGCTCTGATAACTAATTTTAAGGAATCTCAGGCATAATTGCTGTTTGAAACATTTGGTTCATCTCAAAATATGTAGGTAGGTACTGGAGTGACTGGAGTCTACACTCCAAGGTCTGATGATGACCGACCAAGATGAAGAGGGTCTAAGAAGATTTTCATGGTCAAGAGATTTGATAAAGCTTGATGATTCCAATGAACGTTGCTCTACTGTAATGCACCTATACCTATCACATCAGTCTCACCTTTTCAATTAGGTATGTAGTAGAAATTAAATTGAGAAGTCTATTAGAAGTTGGATAGTAGGTAGTTAATAACCAGTTGTCTAGCAAAAGGTCGGAATTACAGATAGTAGGTATATTTCAAAAAATTAAGGGTAGACTAGATATTCTAGATTTTTCGCTTAGATCTATCGATCAATAGAGCCAAGATAGTTCTGTGATTTATTCATATAATAGCATAATTGACGGAATCAATAGATATGAAAGCATCCAGCAGGCTGATAATATACGTATGATGATGATAGATAATATGAATACCTATCTCCTAATATTATAATAGATCACAAAAAAAGCCGTTGTATTTTGCAGGCCAATACAAATTCCAGCAATTTTGGTTTCTCTAGCTTAAAATAATAAAAACAAAATACCTTATTTTTATTGTCTCCTTGTCCTATGGTCAAAATAATCCTGCACAAGTCAACACACACTGAAACTTATAAAACTAAAGAAGTGGTAAACTCGTATTTTATACAGCGCGCGCGTTCATTCTTTCGTTGACGGATAGTGCGACCGACGCGTGCGCAGCCGAAGGAACCACTAACTGTTCAGAATGAGAAGCCGAAGGTGAAGAGAATGGTCGCACTGGGTCAAAGCACGATGCGTTTTTGTTATCCTGTGTTGTGGCCACTTGTGGCTGGTGGAATATCTCAGTAGGTATTTTTGTTTGATGAATTAGGTAACTGCCTAGGTACTAGCTTCGACTGTCAAAAAATAACTAGCTTTTGAAGGCAGTTTAGCACGCGTTAACCCAATATATCAGAGCCAAGTTGCATTAAAATTGGATGAGCTTTTACGTCGGATTTAATAAATAGGCGCAAATCTTTTACAAATTATTTTGTAAAATTTTATTTTTTGGTAAAATAAAAATAAAGTAAAATTCAAAAATAATGTAGGTACGTACCTACATATCCGCAGGCTGAGTGGACATACTTGGGACACTGGCAGTCTGATCCACCTTGACCCTGATAAGTATCACATCAACAAATGCTTTCAAGAAACAAGGCTTTTTGCATTTATTCATCCGTAAAAATGATGTAAATGTCACCATGATTTGTTTTTTAAACTTGAAGTTATTACCTCGTACGTTGTCGGTACATACCAGCTGTTTCAACAAGAACTATGCAAACATTTAGTTAAAAGTATAATTATGAGACTAGGTAATTAAGATTTCAATTAATTTCTTGTTAGATAAATTTAACATACTGAATATATCATAGCTATGTCACAATCACGAGGTCCCGTCACGGTTTACTAGCGCTCGGCGAATGTGGAGGAATGTTACCTATGCGTATAGTATTATATGATCTGTGCCTATCCACAGCCAAACCGCTTTAAACCTTGACTTCTGCATCAAGGTCTGAGCTATTACCTAGACTAGAACTCAAATAAATGACATGGATTAAGACTATTACCTATACTCTACAGTGCAAAAAAAGATTTGCCACTTTTAAAAACTCAGGAGCTCAGGCATATTTAACTCTAGTTAAGTTATAGAAATAATTCAGCAAACCCTGCTGTACAACGCCATTCTAAATATATCAGGCGTTAAAATAAGGAAAGCATTGATACTAACAACGATGTTTATTGAGAGATGTCTCGAAGATGACTTAAAACATGACCTAATGAAGATAGCAGTTTGTTGATGAAAAAAGCATGAACAAGATTCTACGACCTATCTTTCAATATTGTCATTTCAAACTTCAATCAATTGATTGCTTATCTAAGATTGATATCGATAACATAGTAAATTCATGAATAACATGTACATTGTACATTAGCTACCTAGGTAAACTGTTATGTTTCGTGCCTACTTCTGTAGTGAATTGTAATCGTATCCTAGAAGTATAGTAAGTTGAAGTTCCCGTTTGAATTCAGATTCTAGGTACCAACTAAACTAGAAACCTCTCAATACACATTTAGTTGAATCAATAGACATTAGTGTTGATAATAAGCAAAATTATATTAATCAAATGATACAGTCATATCTGATAAGCGTTCACATTCCATCAGCAAATACATTTTACTACACGATTTCGCACCGGTGTATTGTGCTAAAAACTCATAACACAGTGAAAAAGTCTAAAAAAAAAGCAGTTTTTATAAAAGTGGTCCAAAAATAGAACCTTGTGATACACCTAACTTTAACTTCAGCAGTGAAGTGTTGTGTCATTCTGAAGAATGTGTTCAGATACGTCATTATTGTCTGAAAGAACTTTCATTTGAAAAGGAAATCAAATGTAAATAGGTAGGTACATTAGTTTTAGGTAAATCAAAAGTGTTAAGTACTGTATCAAAAGCTTGGGCAACGTGTCTGGTAAATGATGCTAAGACATGCGTTAATTTTAAATGTAAAAGCCAAAGTGAATGAATACAATAAAGATGACATGATACAATTGATACATTCAGATTATTTCAGATAGGATATAGATAGGTAAAATACCTAGATGTGACGTAAGTTGCATGCATCAAATGCGTCTGTACCGTAAAGCGGTGATTCAACGGTAGGTACTTATGTAGCTAAGGAGGACAATGCGTGCTGATTCGAGTCCAAACGCAGGGCATTTCCACTTTGACAATTTCGATTAGGTACCTAAGTACTTACTCTGGTTGTATAGAATGGTAATGGTACACAAGAAGAATAATAATTGGAAAGTAAAAAGAAAATGCAGGTTTGTGTAATCTTTACACTAAAGACCTATTATAGGTAATCTTACTGTTGTCTAGCTAGAGGATTAAGGGTAATCCTATCGCTTATTAAATACTATCAGAAACAAATGTTTTAGTGTTGACTGTAGTTTTTTTACACCCCCCAGCAATGACTAATAGATAAATTGATAATGGTTTCTTTCTTGGTTTTACAATGATCTGCTTGGACGTGGCTATGAGCATGACTCAATTTAAACGTATCTATAAATTAGAAAGACCTGAAAATACCACTACATCATGTTGTCTTGAGTAAACAAAAACTGATGAAATCTTAACCGAAAGTCCAACCCATTATTTGCTTTCAACTCTTCAGATCTCCGCTATCAAAACATATTTCAGGAGTCTATCCATTGACGCAGTATCTCGCTTAAACAAGTGAAAAGATCTTCCGATTATTTTTTTATCTTATCAACCACCTCAGTGTTATCTATGTTTAGTAACTCGACGGCAAGCACGGCGTATAGTAGTACCCATTGTTTTTGGATATGGTTATGTGATAAATTCTTCTAGTTTCATGATCTGGGAGAGATTTACGGTGAGTACTAAGTGGGTATTTATTTTTAGTAATATTCCTAGTGAAGTCGTCACGTAGTCTGTAGTCTGAAGGGTTAGTTGAGTAGATACTTAGTGGATAGATAAAGTAGGTAGGTAGTTTGTATCACATGGCTGCGTAGAGTCAACATGGATTTTCTATGTGTTGATAGCCGAGATTTGTTCAGGAAAAGCCTGAGGAATGTTAATTACTTCAGGTAGGTACTTACCTACCTATTACGTGACATAGGTAATTATTTTACTCTGAACATTAAACCTAACGACTATGCCATGATCTCTACGTCTGCATATAAATGTACCTAGGTACTGGTAAGTCTGAATGTATATGAAAACTTTTGCAATTGTGCACAAATTGAAAAACTGATATATCTTGGTTCTCTATTTCTAGTGATTATGGATTTCGTAAAGTTTTTGTTAGCTGTGTTGTGGTATTGTGACTGACAAGTGAAGCTGAAGGCTGGGGTTTTAAAGTGTTTTTAATTCATATTGCTTTATTAAAGACTCGGAGATTAGGTACCTACTGACATTTACAGATGATCCATGCACCTTTAGCAAGCAGATGTAGGTTCTTCGAATTTAACCTTTGTATTTTTAAACATTGACTAAATGAGTAACGAACATGAATGACTACTAACGGCATACACATAGAATTATGTCAAACTCTAAAAGGAATCTGTTTCGTCGTAATTTTGTAAGATTATCGTAGAACTCTCTGAAATTTCTAAGACAGGTTTTCTGCTAGCGAATCGCACCATTCGATATCAAATTATTGTGTAATGCATCGGAATGTAACGTTAACCTAACCAGGAGATAAGGCCAGATTACTGCTACTTAGTTGCTGAAACAGTTCCCAAAGAGATATCTAGGTAACTGTTAGGAAAAACGAATATTACAGTTTCAATAGAAATTAGACCAGTGGCAATGCCGATTCTTTGACCTAGGCTTATGATAGTTGTCTAAGCTTAGTTAAGGCGGTTAAGGTCAGACAGAACACACATGAAATAAGATGAGCTGAATTTCACTCGTAGAATATACTCACGTGAAGTTCCTGCACCCGACCGTCAAGGTCAAGACAATAAAAAATAATAAAACACCATCATCGCCCTCATAACGAAACTGGATTTATCGAAAAACCATGTCCCTAACTCGTGTTTTGTGCTAAACTAGGGTTTTACATATTACGAAACATGTTTCCTTCACCGAGGCCTAACTATAGACTTTTGGTAAACCAACATAAGTTCTGCTCGAGAACTGAATAGGTATGATGATCTAAGAACTTGTTTTTCAGGTATACCGCAAGCAGTCCAAATGCGCAGCTCGCCCTGACAAATGGCCTGCGGGACGTGGCGGGGATTCCGCAAAACCGCACTGAGGAGGAAGGCCTATAACCCTGGATCAGTTGAAGATACTCTTTTGAGAAGGTGAATATAAATATACTCCTATGCTCACTAAAGAGGTAACTTCTGTTACCTTCTGCGACAATCATCATATGACTATGTGCACATGATTGCAGGTAGGCACGGTTGTAGAACTTCCCCAGACTCTTTTGCAAACTGCTCGATTGAGAAGCTAAACTACAGCAAGACAATATTTCTACCAGCATGTAACAGTATGTTGTATTTCAGATGTCTATCTCGCTGGGACCTGACAGCGCTGGGTGTGGGCAGCACGTTAGGAGTGGGCGTGTACGTGCTGATCGGGCACGTGGCCGTCAGCCTCGCAGGGCCTTCCATCGTGCTGTCGTTTTTAGTCGCAGGCGTTGCTGCTCTGCTTGCAGGTAAAGAATGGGACTAATTGATTTACAAGCCAATCAAAATCAGAAGGAACATAAGGATTTTGTAAAAATTGTCGTAATAGTAGTAAAAATCCCTGGAGAATCTCTGTGAATGGTAATCCCTCATAAATAGGAGGTATCTGAGAGCAACCTGCTATATTTTGGGAAATGCGGCCGTGGACCAACGGCGACCTAAGAATCTAAGTAGCACATGTTGTTCATGATTGTACGACCAAATAGTTGGCCAGCCTTCAAAAAATTGTTATCAATTGAGAAAAAAATAAATGACTCCTATTGGAATGCTTTGGCTAGGATAGAGCCAGCTTATCAGTCAATCGTTATCATGTAAAGTTGAATCATTCGAATTAATGGTAATAGGTACAATAAAGCTAAGTATTTCGTTTTATTATATTTGCATTGTTTGATTTGTAGTATCAACTAACCTGAACCTCTGAGTTGGATAGGTATTTAACTTACCTACTATTTTGTGAAATATTTCTCTATAATAACTTTAAGTTAGGACAAAATCTTTATGCTAAAAGCACCATCAAAAAGTTCAAGCGAATCGATGCCTATCCATTATGAATAATTTTATTGGAATGACGGTTTCAGGTCTTTGCTTTGCGGAGTTCAGCACGAGGATACCAAAGGCAGGAGCAGCCTACAACTACACGTACCTAGCTCTCGGGGAGATGGTGGCGTTTCTCATAGGATGGTGCAATATTCTAGAATGTGTGTTTGGTAAGTGCTAAGAGGGAATTTAGAAGATTTAGATAGCCCATCTTGGGTTAGACCAAGAAGTGTTGCCTATAAAACTGCTTTATTTCCGAGCATAATATCCTGCTTGACGAGAATACCTATACGATTCTAGGTTCAGCCAGCGTGGCCAAAGGTCTGAGCATACACATGGACGCCATCTTCAACGGCAGCATAACCAGTTGGTTCTCTACCACAGTGCCCATCTCAGTGCCGTTCATGTCAACGTATTTTGACTTCATAGCGTTCTTCGTCGTCCTTGTTATGGGAGGTAAGAGACAGTATGTGACTGCCAGAAGCTTGGTGAGTCGTTAGTAGCCATTTTGTTATTATAGACTGTGACTTCCAAAAGCTGAGGCATAACTTTTTACTTTGTTCCCTACTCACACTCTACATTTTGACCTTCTGTCTTAGTAAAGAAGATAGTACCTATCCATGGAAAGTTTGTTTGTATCATTCTGTTTTTGGTTACCGACTCAGACCCATCTAGGTAGACATCGACCTATAGGTTTTTATCGCGGGCTAAGTTTACCAAGACTAAAAATGGGTTCTGTTTAGGCTGCCTAGTAACTAGGTATAAACTCTTATTTACAAATGTCATTGTTTGCAGCTGTATTATCATTTGGCGTGCGCGAAGTGTCGTTGGTAAACAATCTGTTTTCCGCGGTCAACATGGCTGTGATTGTCTTCATTGTTGCACTGGGAGCCTTCAAAGGTTAGTCTCATTATTAGAGTACCTATCAAACTTTATCCAGGATCTAAGGGCACTTTAGTCGTGAATATGTCACACTGGAGAAAAACTGGCTATCCCATCATTAAACCACTGTGCAAGTTAGAGTTCTACTGAAAGTTTTTTAATGGTAACAGAGACTGTCGTTGGGTTTTACGACCATTCAAGTATTCTTACGCTTGCATCATTTCGGTATACTTATGCTAAGATTAATTTGGACGGATTTTTCAGCGGATTCCGGTAACTGGAGTATACCATTGGAAAGCGTGCCCGCAGACCACGGGATGGGAGGTTTCTTTCCCTTTGGCGTATGGGGGACCCTGAGGGGAGCTGCCGTCTGTTTCTACGGGTTCGTGGGATTCGACAGCATTTGCGCTGCTGGTGAGGAGGTGAGAACATTCTTTGTAGAAAGCCTTTTGTTTACGGCCAAGTTTTCTCTTACTATAGGCTCGAGAGCTTTAACTATTGTCACGTTTTTTGGGGAATTTCTAATTATAGTGAAACATAGCATTACAATAGCAAGCCACCTATAGAACCTATAGTTTAAGCTCTGCCTAAGATCATACTTAATACGATTTTATGTACCTATTCAAAGACTTTTGAATGGTTTCAGGCACGAACGCCAAGGCATGTGATTCCCCTGACGATCGTGTTAGTGATCTTGGTGACGCTGCTGTGCTACTCCAGCGTCGCTATCGTGATTACCATGATGGTGCCATATTATCTGCAGGTGAGCAACAAAATCATCGTCTTTGTGCCCACATTCTGCGAATCTTGCTTTATTTCCCTCTATATTAGCTGTTATCCTCAGACTGTCATCTATAAACTCACTACTATACACAAATTCACAGAATACTTTCTTAAAATATGGTATACTGTCGCGTGTATTCGACACCCATGCAGAAGATTCTGTGGCTGCCATTCTATAAATATCTAGGAAATAGCAGGTACAGTATGTATTGCAGTTGTCTTGTAATTCCAGAGTCCGTACGCTGCTTTATCAGACGCATTTGTATTCGTGGGATGGAACTGGGCCAGGTGGATAGTCTGCCTTGGATCACTCTTCGGATTGTATGCAAGGTAATGTCATTTTTACTTTATTTGCGGCACAGTGCGAATTTAGGCGTCGTTTCTTTTAAATTGTTCAAATGAAATGGCACCGACTTTTTAAGCACCAATGTTATTCATAAGTAACTAAACTAAAGTTATTTGTCTATCTACTGTTTCAGTCTCTTTGGAGCCATGTTTCCTCTACCCCGCCTGCTGTACTCAATGTCATCGGACGGTCTCCTCGTGAAATGTTTCAACAAGCTCACAGAGTTACGCAAGTCGCCTATGATTGCAACCTTAATCCCTACAGTTTTTATTGGTAAGTTCTGGTTTTGTACTTATGTTTTGTCTGTTAAGAGGCTGCTGAGAGGCTGGGCTGCTGAGAGGCTGGTTATTTATCACAAGAAAATGGGCTCGATTAGTGATTATAATTGGTACATTTCCTCTCGTGTCTGTAGAAAAAACTGCTTTATTACCCACGAAAACGATAATAAAAAAAATATGCAATTACTTTTTATGAGTCTCAACTTTTTTTTTGTAATTTCAGCAATCCTAGCCGGTTTATTCGACGTGAAGTTCTTAGTAGCGACGATGTGCACCGGAACACTGTTTTCGTACACCGCTGTGGCTGCTAGCGTTATTGTAATGAGGTCAGTTCTCATTCTTTGTTACTTTCATCAGAGAAACAGTCTTCTGCTAAATGTCAAAGTAAAAATCAGATTGTACCCTACTCAAGATTAGATTTTTGTACGTAGGAGATATGAGGGGATGTCTTGCCTTGAGACTGCCAGTCGTGAGCCTATATTATCATCATATCAAGTACTAGGTTCCGCCCGCGACTTCGTTGGTATCTCGTTGGATCCTGTTGATTGTTAATCCAGTTAATCCAGGTCACGGACAATATATAATCCGAGTTTCATCCAAATTGGATCAATAGTTTTTGGGTGAAAGTGTAACAAACATTACATCCTTACAAACTTTCGTATTTATAATATTAGTAGGATTTGATAAGGTTAGGAATTCATAAACACATTTTATGTAAACGAAAACATTCTGTCAAGAGAATAGTTAAGATAACCAGTTGTTGAAAACCACCTACCACATCACCACAGTTGATCAACTGGGTGAAACTGAACAGACCTACTTTAATATTGGATCATTTCAGGTATCGTTCAGACTATACCCCTGGAGGTGCCAAATACTTCCGCCAACTATTCGGCCTCGGAAGGTCACCGACCCTGACATCAGCGAGGATCATATACGTGTCCCTAATAATATTTAGTAAGTACAACTATTTACACCTTCATGATACGAGTTTACCTTGATTTTATAGATTCTAATCTAAAGGATTGTGTTTCAGTATGTACAGGCATCGCAGCAGCTCTAGTACTGACTCACGCAGAGAGTTCGTTGATCCCGGCGTCAGTACTGCACGGCGTTGCACTGGCACTGGTGCTTGTAATGTCACTGCAGCCGCAGGTGAAAGAGGAACTACCATTCAAGGTAATAGTGATGAGGTAGAGTACTTCAACGTGTAAGTCCCGAATTATTGTATTCAACTTTTTTGTACCTAAGAGTAGAGATGCGCTTCTTAGGTTTTTGGGCAGATTTCTACTAAGTGACCAATATGCTGAAAATGAACATATTTTTGTTCCAGACGCCTATTGTCCCGCTAATGCCGTGTCTAAGCATATACTTCAACATTCACTTGATGGTCATCATCAGTGGAGACACTTGGATACGGGCTGGAGTCTGGATTGCTTTGGGTACGCTGCAGTTTCTTGATTTTGATTTTTATGACCACATACATAATGATCACGTTTCAATATCTTACAGGAGTTATAATCTACTTGATGAAATTCTGCTGTTGCAAACGAGAAGAAAGCCATATAAAAGAAAACATAACCATCGTTCATACAAGTGAGAATGGAAAAGGCCCAGTGCAGATTATAGTTGAGTCCCCAACACCTCCCGATACTATAGCTAGAACTAGTAACTACGGAGGAGACACGATACTGGAAGAAGACGAAATACAAGAAGATATACAACAAAATGTCGATGGAAATATCGTACCACTCAAAACAGAAGAGATCATACTACACCAAGCGTACATCGAAGACAGCGATGAAAAAGAAGCCAAAATCATCGACTTACTCGATCAGATGTTGCAAGCTGAAGAGGACACATACGGAGAAGTTAACAGCCTGAAGGAAGTTAAGGAGGACGACGCGGTTGCAACATCACAAGAAACTGCGGTGCATAGAAAATCACTCAGCGAATTATCTGACGCGGGATCGGACGCATCATTGGGTAACCCGGGGTTATCTAAATATGATGTTATTGTACAAGTTCATAGAGAAGATTTGCCCAAGCTGAACGAAGAGGAGGAGAAAAGCGAGCGAGAAGAAGAAAACGACAGAGAAGATATTATTGACCATGAGGACGATGAACAAGTGACAGCGTTCAACGACAGCGATTCACGAACCGACGAATCCGGGTACTCGGATACCATCGACAGAAATACATTAATAGAATCTTTGGAAGAATCTAAGGAGGACTTACCTAATATCCCAGTGCCTCCACCTCTACCCGATCCATTTATATTAAGCGCAAACTTTAAAAAGTCTTACACCATCGCATCTAAACATTCAACTCCCTCGCCGTACATCCCACCTGTAGACTATGACGATGAACAAGGTCACCGAGAAAGCATTAAATCCAACAGTACTACCGGTGAAGATAACATTACTTTTGGAAGCGATCGACAAGTGCATTTCATGTCAAAGCTCAACAACCTATTTCAAACTAAAATTACAACCAGCGACGATGAGGAACCCAGAAGACGGTCGCATTCCACCGGCAACGCAGTAGAAGTAGACTTTCCACCGAATAACCAACGACCATTGATGTTCATGGCGCTGCAGAACGAGATAACTTCCAAAGAAGCAGCAATGAACTTGCGACCAGTGAACGCAGAGGAAAAACCGGAGCCAGAGGAGGAAGACTTCTGTTTGACTCGACAAGATTTGAAGAATAAACTAGAGGGTATATTCGCTGCTGGCGGTCCACAACTGCTGAAGCCGAGGCTAATGAAATCCAACCCACCTACGCCGGAAGACTCGTACCAAACAGATGCTTCAAGCACCGAAAGTATACCGAAACTACCCAAAATGGATAAAAACGATACATTAAAAAGACAAAAGGACAAGTTCAGTGCAGTGCTTAATTCGTTTAGGCTAAGTATTAAAGACGATGACGTATGAAAATATATTTAAGACAGTTTGAAAGTGATTTCGAGTGTTAGTCCATTAAGTGCCTTATTTATATCGTGTGCAAGTTATGCCTTGCCCACATGACTATTGTGTATTTTTAAGTCCTCCTAATTTAGATAGAAAAACCGTATCACAATTATATTTACCAGAAAAACGATAATTCTGTATGACACAGAATAAGTGTGTCTATTAATAATAGCACTGACCAGCGGGCCTAGCATGCGCACGCGAGATATTTGTCATGTCGTTCTGTCAAAATGTAAGCATTTTGCACTAGTTTTTGAACTTTTGCATTATCTGTGGTAATGTTGTCGACAAAACGCGCCTTGTTATTGTACACTTTTGACACTTCTTAGTCGTCGTATCTGTCTGAGGACGAGATAATAGTCATGCAGAAATGTCAAAAGTTGAATATTCAAGGCGCGTTTTGTCGACAACATTACCACAGATAATGCCAAAATTCAAAAACTAGTGCAAAATGCTTACATTTTGACAGAACGACATGACAAATATCTCGCGTGCGCATGCTAGGCCCGCAGATAACATAGTTGTACCTAGTCATTATTAAACGAACACATATTATTTTCTCAATAAAATCCTTGACTGAAATTAAAAATGTGAATTATTGCTAAGACAAACTAAACTAGACTAGACTTTATGCGTCGTTCAAATTTTAAGGGGCGAACAAGCAAAGTAAAAATCACACTACAGAAAATGCAAAATTTAGTACAATCAAAGAATAAAATAAATAAAAATATACACGCGTACAAATCACTTAGTCTCACAGTTGTATAGTTCTTCTAAAACATTTTGCAGTTGCATCTCCTTCGCACACCCCGTTAGTAGCTCGTCTATTATTTTTTCTGAAACGCTGAAAAAGAATCAAAAAATTTTTTTTTTAAAGATGCTACAAAAAACCTAATGTTTTATAATCTCTAAAGGGTCTTTAAATACCTAATTCCTATAGAACCAAACTCAGGGATTCGAGTTCGGACATTTTTTGAAACGTTACATAGCACTTTTATTTTAGTTGTTTTTCTTGCGTGAGTGAGTATTTTTGTTTAATTTTGGTGTAATTTTAACCAATAATACTCGAGGTAGTATCATAAAGTATGAGCCATTGGAATAAATGTGTGTAAAGTGGTTTCCCTGAATAATAGAAATCGTTTCCAAGTTCTGAAGGGAAAATCCACCATTTTGTCTTCAAAACAAACGACAGCTGACTTGACTGATATTATTTCAAATATATCACGTGACACTAGCAAAATTGTCTGTCAAAATGACGGACAGAGGCCATAAATAAAAGAAGAAGATCCAAACTCACCTGTTAATCATCTCCCAAGGCTTGCCGACAGCGCTGTTAGCGTACATAGAACTGGCCAGCATATGCTGAACGAATTTAGTTCGGTACTGGAACAAGTTGTCGGCCGTTTTGTCAGGAATGTTGAAGGTCATTCTGAACCGTTCAGGGTCCTGTGATGACGGCTTCGGGTACATCGGCTTGGGGATCTTTTTTTGGATAGTTTCTTCTAGTATCTGGTAGAGAAACCAATTAGGTAGATTAGGTATTTAATTTTGTCTATCAATACTCAATTTTAAAACTATTCGAGTGTGATTCTAAATTTAAATTAAAGTAAAATTCAAGAGAAAGTGTAGGAGTTAGTGGCCAGCTCTGGTGAAGGAGTATTTAGGCCGCCTAAGGCCTCCGTCGTGGCTTAACGAATACTAGACCCGAAACCAACAGTTTAACGTGCCCTCCGAAGCACGGAAGCGCTCAGATGTAAATGCCACTAACGGTCACCCAACCAAATAGAGACCGCACAGAACGTTGCTTTAATCGGTAAGCAAGCATTTTATATAGCGCGATTGCCGTGGCCGTGCCTACTGTTTGACATTGCACTGCGTTCATCGATCTATGACCTCCCTTAATGCCTACATTCGCAACCAACCAATCGCAACACAGCAAATATCACTGCTTGGGCATTAGAAGTAGGTACAGTGGTACTTTCCATTGTACAATATTGTGATGTATACATACAATATTGTGATGTACAATAACTTACTCGTAGCAGTTGAGGTGTGCTCGGTTGGCGAGGACTTCCACCGTTGACGCAGAGCAGCTGAGCGTTCTTCGCACCAGATACTTTCTCGTTTCTACACCTAGATATAAAAAAATACACATAAGTACAAAGCAAGCTCGTAAGAGTTAGTGGCCAACTCTGTTGACGGAGGTTTTAGGCCGCTTTAAGGCCTCCGTTATGGCAGAGCCGATAAATATAAGTACAATGCATAGGAGATAAGTATCAAATCTTAAAGACTTTATTTGCTTCAGTGTACCTATATGTACATAAACATCTTAGGAACTACTTCAAAGTGGCACACATTACCCGCTGCTGGGATGCAAATGGTTTCTTAAACTAAGTAGGTTTTACCACAAGTATGATATACTTCTCTCGTTAGCAATTCAGCAATAACAAAGGTTCGTATGACATCAGATGGACATTAAGGGAGGGTCGGACCCTCAGGCGCGACGTCTAGACGCAACGTGACACAACTCTCATTTTTCATGTCATGGCGTAAACATGAGTGTGATACCATGTTTATTTTAAATCGCCATTAATAGAACATTCATCGTAATTATTTTAAGAGTAACTGACGGAATCAGTAAACGGTAAACGGTTACCTCTACTTATACATACATTACAGTGCACTTCCACTGAGAACTTGCGTTAAGCCGCGCCTCATGTGTCTATTGTTGCGTTCACACTATGCCGCAGTCGGTAGGGACTTGTGCAGGGAAGTGGGCACGAGCATAGTGTGAACACGAACATGCCTCTGTCCCGGCTCCCGGCCCAAGTTGATGTCCTAGCTCCCCAATGAGAATAAAGACGATGTTGCCGTGGTAATAATGCCGGCAGCGGCATGGGCATAGTGTGAACGCGGTATACAATTGCACCGGCCGGCACTTATACCCTTTAAACCGGAGCATAGCAATGCGAGCATCATAGTGCTGCGAAGAAAATAGGCGGTGTTAGTACTCATCGCCTGACAAACTCTTACAAGGGACCTACTGTAACTTCTAGTAACATTCTACAATCCCTGTCCTTCTACTAAGCATCCTTTCTATCTGGATACAAGTGGTACAACACGAGTGAAGTAACTGGCGAAAATTGTTTAATAGGTGCAAATGCATCCAGAAAAAACCAAGAAGATAATGTAAGTTTGATTGAGTCGACCTCGCGTGGAGTACCGTTGATGTCACTGCATTTGAACTAGTTTAGACAATCGTCTTTATGGCTCTGTTTATCAGACGGATCAGTGTTTTGATAAATCCGAAAGGTCGCGCTAGTGTCAAAGGCAATGTCAGTTTAGTTGGCACACGCACACGTTTTACTAACACTGGTATAGAGAAATATAAAAAAATGTCTGGTACCTATTTAGAACAATAATGGATAACTGGATGCAATAATAACGCAAAATGTATGAATAGCATCTTAGTAGACTAGGTACCTATCTAAAATGACATTGTACACGTACACAGCATGCAAGAAGCAGTGAGCCGCAATTTTTTTTCTGATATAACCTTTTAGAAAAAAATATATGGAAGTTCTGAGAAAACGGTTCCTCCTATACACCACCACAGATAATATAATACTATACAATACTAAACGAATAAAGACAGTAGGGCTTAGTTAAATCTAGAATCCTAATATGAAGACTGCATCAATACAACACTACTTATAAAAAAAATTCGAGTTCTAGGCCAAAACAAAATAGTATCTCTACAAACTTTCAAGAAAGTAAACCTTAGGCACATAATTAACTCCGTGCCACCATTCTAGGCCATGAAAATCAAAACGACTTTAAAAGATAACAGGAAATAGAGACACCTAGATGGTAGATACCGTCACGGAAGCCGTGAATAGAAATGACGGTATAGCATCGATCCCCTGACCTCGACCCTGGCGGAATGGAGGGATGTGGTGGCTTGGGGTCTTGGGACGGGCTGGTACTGATGTAATGTCACCACGCTTTCGATATTCAATAAAAACTATTTGTTTAGCTGTTGAGGTTACTTCTGCGTTGAAAAGACGTTTTGCTAACCAAAGAAATAGGGATGTCACGCGATCAGTACAGTTCAAACTAGTAGTTCGCCCCGAACTGACCGATTTACTTGATTTAACAAACCAGTAAAACTTAAAAGTACTATCCGTATACCTATCAAATTTTATGAAGATCGGATGAGCGATTCAAAAGATCTCGTCGAACAAACATACAAACATACAAAGCATTTACGTCCAAGTTGTCACTAAGATCTCGTTTGCTTCGCTCACTCGATCAATAAATGTGACATCTCTTCAAATCGTTCATGAAATACCATTAGACCGTTTGTAAGGTACGTAATCGTACGTCTTTTAAAGAGTGAGACCACTTTTCAAATGAAATCAATTTGATTTTGTCAGGCAACCTCAAGTATCAACAGGTCAACCAATAGTAACTTCGAGTTGCATTGCAATTCGATGCACGAACGAACATAGTTTACCTTTTGCTGATACCACTACAAATTCATTTATTTACCAAAAGAGAAGTTACATCTCTACTCCTTGTGCTTGTACAACTACACGGTTGGTACCACGATATCACGCATAGCTTTCATAATTACATTTACATTTAAATAGATTAAATCGATTAGGTACTACCTATAAGTAGTATAAGTAGATTAATAGAAGGGTGTGTGTAGTAATTCCATTGATGGTATAACCGAAGTTGCAAGGTACACAGCGATAAATTCCTGTCTGTTGCATTTGACAAATTGATGGAGACACTAGTGCTGGCTTAGCACGCTATTGTGGCTTGGGCAAATGGGGCACGGATATTTATGACCCAGCGTCATACACCGTTTTAAAGATTACTCGCCAACTGCATTTTATAATAGGTAATGAAGTAGATTTTAGAAAAAAAAGATCTAAAATAAAATTCACAAAGCCCAACTTGGCTACAACTCTTGAAATACCTAATAGAATTTAGTTTTTATTACAATTATATAAACTATATTTATTTTTCACACGTTTAAATGAGATCTCTCTGAGATCTCTATAAAATATCAGATTATTTAGAAGACAAACAAGCTTGGGACGAACTAGCTCCAACTCATCCAATAAAAAAAAAATGTAATCATACAAAACGTAATGACGATTCAAAGTGATCAGTGAGATTTTATTGAATAAAAGCTTTTTGACTTTTGACTTTTCTGTCCTTTTGAAAGTTTATACTTGAGCCTCGATTTCTACTTGAGCTTTGTTGACGACAACGACGTCTATCCCGTTGACCGCTGCACCGGAAAAGTCAAAAGATTCTTTTAGCCGCTAGCAATACTGACATAGTAGGTACTATTTTATTATGATCTGTGGTACTACCCAGCCCCGAGTGAGCTAATTGTACGTGACACCTAGCCTAGGGGCTCATAAACTTAGACAGTATATTGAGTTTATACTCCTTTGTGCCACATTCGTATACAATTATAATTTGTTATTCCACTGCTCTACGTATTGCGTCATTTAACTAATCATTTGTTGGGGAACCTATATCATCATTTTCCTGCTCTTTATCCCACGTTAAGTTGGGTTCGGCACAATATGTTTTCTTCTCCCACTCACTCGTATCATTCGTCAACTCTCAATCTCCTCCTCTTACATTCACATCATCTTTCACACAATCCAACCACTTTTTCTTCAGCCTTCCTTTACTTGCGTACCCAGCCACACTCATATTCATAACTCTTTTCGTGATATGACTTTCGTTTTGTTGGGGAACCTATAATACGGGACTTAATCAACGTTTTAGTTAGCGCACATTAACTTCCTTAAACTTTTAAGTGATACACATAGTCGCGTTGAACTAGCTTAGTTTAGAAGATATAACAAATTGCAGTGATTGGTTTTACAAGGCAGGATGGAGGGCAAGAGATCCCAAGGTTGCATTGTAAGAGCATTCGGTCATAGTGAAGTCTGTGACCTGTGATAAATTTGATAGTCTGATCATATTGTTGGAGAGCGACCTTTTTTTTTTTTTTATACAATATATGTACCTTTTTTTTATACATATATTGTATAAAAAAAAAAAAAAAAAAACTTTGTATTCATTTTAAGTCATAAAAATTAACCTGACTTGTTAAAAATTATAGACCTTGTTTCAGACTTTCACTTCACGCCCATGAGTTGAGTTTGAATACATAAAATTATAGTGTTCACACTGAACCTGTAATTATGGATATGGAAAAGCTTTTCCGTCGCAAATTACCACCTTCAAATAGAAATCTTCGATATTGTAGATCACTGCCACAAATATCAACTTATAATTACTCTACAAATCAGAGAAGGCAAATCTTTCAAATATAAGGTCTGTCTGTAGTTTACCTACACCGACTTCGTTATCAATTTTGCACCAAAGTGTTTTATTTCTCAGCCATGTTAGAAAAGTGATAAGTTTGCCATCCAAATCCATAGTTCGGGGAGAATTTTTTCACTACATGATACCATCACTATAATAATAGTGTATTTTACGAATTCAGTCGACGCTGCACTAAACAATGGATGCACATAACCCTCCCAGCATGGCAGTGATACCGTAATACTACGTGCGTGACGAGGTGACGACGCTTTGATCTATATCACTCTATATCGAGATTGTAAGGTGGTACCTTGACCGGTATGGACTGGTGATGGTGAGTGTCGTGTGTACGTGAAAAGATCTATTGTTAATTAAAACAAAGATTTATTAATCAGTATGTCGTAGGCTGCAGAGAGATGAGTCCAAGACAAGAATGGCAGGATCAAAGAGAGATCTATAACCAGCATTAAACCAAGTCAGGCTGAGATTGATTTTAAAACTCGTTGGCAAAGGGATAAAATGAAGAAGGAAGCAATCTATTCTACAGGCAGACGCAACTTCGTAGTAAATGTTAATCAAGAGATTTGGAGAAAAAACAATTTGGATTTTTTAAAGAACAGCTAAAAACAGAGGACTAAGGATTACCAAACCAATGTTACACGTATCGCGTCACAGAGATGATAAGATAATCCAAAAAACAATGTGGCAACTTGCAAGCAAACATTTCACGGAACAGGGCTGAACAAATAATTCCAAATATATGTGCTGGCTGATAAATTGATTGATACGGGCTTTGAGAGGCTACTGGTGCTGTGGACTTGCGCAATTGTATCGAAATAGGACAAATAGTACAGACAGGAATCTTTACGTAGTTCAGCAGGAATCATAAGAGCTATATTCATTGGTAAAATCTTATAGACCAGTCACTCTAATGACGGTTTAAAAAAATAAAATTGAAGATACATTTCAGCAGAAAAGAGAATTTGGTATACCTAATGTTGGTATCAAGATGGGTGGTGAGGAAATGAGAAGACTTCTTAATGTGAATTTGGTATAATGCAAGGCTTTGGTTTTACAAATATCTTCCAGTCTTCTGTTCGTGAGCGAACGAGTGAACGGGAGCGAGTTGTGCGTTGAACAATGATCAAGCTTCTTCATCCTTGAGAAAACGAATGGAAGTATAATAATATTATGTTATGCACTTTTAATTACTTGTGAAACAGACAAGTTATCAGTTTTAGTTCCATCCCCAAATAACGCTTATCATATCTGAGGAGTCGTTTTTATCAAATTTATCTTGAAGTAGGTATTTCGAAATATTATCGGATTATAATCCAAGCTTATTGTAATTCAATTCATAAAAAAATTATAAATGTTTATTTCATTGATAACTGAAACTACTGGTCAGCACTACTATTGTCTCATGTCAGTTACTACAAGTTAGAAGAAAAAATCGAAATATCCTGCATAAGAGACGCAATGTAACCACTTTTTGAATACCTCTTGGTCACACACCTATACAATACAATCCTGTGTAACATTTGCTACAAAGGATTTTTTTCAATATCAACATTTTTTGAGAAGATATAGACGATCTCGAGAATCTACTTTTTATAAATAAACTTTGACTGGATTTTTGGAGCGAAGTTTGTTGTGCTACATGGTTTTGGGCGATTTTCAACAAAGTTTTCCTTGAATTTCCAAAAAAAAAAAAAAATTATTTTTAAACTTATTACAGTAGACAGCAGCACCTAAATTAGGAAAAAGCCCGCAACGAACAAGTTCTCAATGACTCAACACCATGGTCATTCGACCATAACGAAATGATAAATTGATGGTGATCAAAGATCATTTAAATATACCTCCAGCAAAGTACAAGCACCTACAGTTGAAGACTTCCGAAACAAACACCAAATCGAGTAGTCACCGACCAATAACTAAACATGCAGTTTTCTTAGAAACGGATAATGTTATATGACGACCGTTTATTATGTAGATGAGATTACAGATACTGAAATGAATATACTTTCATACAAAAGAAACCCTACAGATATATTTAAAATTCCTGGAAAAGATCGCTATTAAGCGATAAGGCTGCCCATTGTACATTTAATGCAATCAGTTTTGCTTTTAATTTGTGCTTCGGAGTTTTCACATGCACATTTACAATAGTTTTCATTAATTAATTTTTATTCAAAGCCTACTTTCTAGTCTAGAATGTCTCTAATTCTAGTTCCCTATACCAACGTAAGAGGTTGGTTGGGACTTGGGACATTTGGGTTATTAGAACAAAACATTTTGACGGACGCAAATCTTTTAGGAAACCGCAGGACCAACCCAACGGTAAGTAATGAGTTCAAGTAATTAGTCACATAGCCTTATTTGGTGTCACGTGGGTAGGACATGGCTTATCACCTAAACGATGTGCAAAATAATTCATTCACTGAATATCTCAGGTGATTCTGCACCTGATTCATGAATTTGATGCAGATATCTGCTCATCTCACAGGGTTTTTCCGATAATAATTATGGTGTCTCAAACTTCCGAACCGCAGTAATCTTACCAATAAACCTGTTGGTTTGTGAAAAAAAAAAAAACAATTCGAACCAATCGCACCATCATCAGCACTAATAAATGTGACAATCGTAAACGTATAGTAACGGTAGCGTATTTGATATACACTGCGCGGTGACGCTATAACATTCAGCAGTCGAGCTGGCGTTGACGCGCAATATGACTCGAACACGTTAGGTCTACGTAACTGTCGTATTTGTTCGTGCTCACCCCTCAGGTGCAATTAGTCATAGAGCCAAATATGAAGCACGTGGGACGAACACGTTGGAACATCCACCTGTTTTCGTCTCTTTCCTTTCCCTATTTTTAGTGCGAGAGGCGACGAGTTTGCGCCCGGTGCCGGGAACATGGGCCCGTATAAAGGTGTAACATTTGTGTGATTTTCGATTAGTAATACAAACGATGAAGAATTTCACAAAAGAGTCTAATGAGCCAGTGACCGATACGCAGACGTTATTTGATAGTTACCCTAAAAAGATAGCTCTACCTACAAAAGTAGAGGGCATGGCCGGCTACAAACCAGACGATTTTACTTATTACGATCTACGTCACAGTAACATTCAGATTAGATTGCAGATGTATACACGATACAAATTAAGATGTTTGTTCTGTGTCTGGGTGTTTCTATGTATTATAAGTATGTATTTACAAAAAAAAAAATATGTACCTATGTATTCTATCAGCCATCTAGTTTCCATAGTACAAGCTTTGCTTAGTTTGGGACTAGAAGGCGTTGTGTTAAGTGTCCGTGAATATTTATATTTATTAAACGCATAAGCAAGAGCTTTGCAACTATACTCCGATCTGAAAGTTAAATTCAACTCCCTATATTCTTAAAAGACTTGAAATATAGTGGAACAAGCCGTCGCCCGCGGCGTTGCTCGCGTTCCAGATAGACCCTTTAGAGTGTGACTTTTAAAAATTCCTTTCTAAGTGCACCCCTACCACTACATAAGAATACTACCTCCCAAATTTCATACCTCTAGGACTTATGGTTTAGGCTGTGCGTTGATTCTAAGTCAGCTTCAAAAGAGTTTTATATATTTAGAGAAGATAATGAACAAGTCTTCATGGGAGCATTCGTGTTATTATATAGCAAAAAGGACATTGAAAACATTGACAAAAGCTTTGCCCGTGCCAAACAGGTTTCCGAAACGCCCCACTTGTAAGGTCACCCGTGGACTGGAAAAAGCTTTGTTTTAGGGAATGTGTTGAGGTTATTGGTTAGCCTTTTGTAGACCAGGCACTTATATAGTTAAAATTTTGAAAAGCCTATGTACCTAAGTGACTAACGGCCGAATACTCAAACGCTACTTATATTAAGTTCATGCTTAAATTATTGCTATCTCTTAGATACAAGATACGTTTATTTGCATAATAAGTGTTTACAAATAATTGGTCTTAGCTTAAGGTATGAGACACTTTTAAACTTATTGACCCATTGACCTCTTTCGGGTATCGCAAAATGTTTTTTTGATGCTACAAATGAGTAATGTTAAACAAAGGCAGAGCAATTTTAAGTGGTATTTAAGGAGTGACGTTTCAGTATTCGGCCCACAGTCTTAATTTTGGTTGGCATATTGCAAAGAAAACTGGCTAGCCATGTAAGTGTAAGTTCCAAAAACCGAAGAATCCTGAAAATGTATTCTATGACTTACACAGATCCATCTCCGCTGCACAGCTGTTTCAGCAGCTTGGTGACTTCGCAGCGCGCTGGAGACGTTCTTGAAGACTGGAACGAAATGACAAACATCAATAAAATTGAAATGGGCTCCATCATGTAGATTTCCATCCATCCAATCCATTCCAATCCAATCCATTCCAATCCATCATTTAGGTTGGCTGGCAGACAATGCTTTCAGCATTAAGTCCATCCTTTGTAACAAATTTATAATTTAGCAATAAATAATAATGTTTTGGATTTTTCGTTCGGAAAATTTATATGCGCATTAACACGAGCTTTACGGTGAAGGAAAACATCGTGAGGAAACCCGCGGCTTAGTCAGCTCCGCACGTATTGACCTTGTCATTCCTGTGGATATGGCGGACTAGGCTGAGAGGATGGTATAGGTGCTGGGCAAGCCTACTCCATCTAAACATTGTCCCAGGCACTACAGTGGCCCGTTGAGTGTAGGCATAGGTTGCCTCCTGACGCTGTATAAATCATCTTCAATAGATGTAAAGGCCTATTATTATCATTTGTAAAGAACATCATGAATGCCAGGTTGAAGACAAATCAAACTGCCCGGGAACTTTGTTGTGTGAAATGAAGTGTCAAATGTTGAAATGTGAAATGAGCTCTAAGGGAGATACTATAATTTAGTTCCGCTAATTAATTTCCTCTTTTTTGAAGCGCTCGTGGCGCTTGCTTATTCAATCGTCACTTATTATCTAAGCAACGTTCTGCGCGGTCAATATTTGGATGGGTGACCGGTAGTGGCATTTACATCTGAGCGCTTCCGTGCTTTAGAGGGCAAGTCAAACTGTTCCGGCTCTAGTAGTCGTTAAGCTACGACGGAGGCCTAAAAACTCAGTCACCAGAGTTGGCCACTAACTCATACGAGCTTGTTTGCTTTTTTTAATTTCCTCTTTAGCGTTAGTTCAGCAGAATAGATCATTCATCACAGTAGGTTTGGTTTATCAAACCGGAACGAGCATGCAAAAAAAAAACAATGCAATCAATTTTACACGATAAATTTTAATGATAACTTGTGACTCGAACTCTACCTACCTGTATACTTTTCCTTACACCTTATCTTTTATCAGACAAATGCCAAATACTGATATCATGGTCAAGTTCAAAACCGTAATTTCTATTCGCCAAAACACGAGGACGATTCTAGTGAATGCAGTGATTACGTCACTGCCGATAACACACCGCCTTCGAGTCAACTCACCCCACTAACTATTCAGGCATCTGTGACTGCGCACACAAACTGCATAATCTGTGGTAACTCTATACAAACTATTTGCTCAACTGTGATGATACTGTTTACTGCACTGTGCTGATACCGCAAAAGTTCAACATATTCTGTGGTCGGATCAAGAGCCTTACAATGTCGTCAGTCATCTGTGGCAGTTCCGTAGTAACTGTAATAAGGTCTGTGGTGATTTGATACAAGCTATGGAGTAAACTGTGGTGTTATAGAAGTAACAAGGCTGGAGGGAACTACATCCAGTCCGCGGTTCGCCTCACACGAGAGTGCACGTACAATTTGTTTGTTTGAAAATTAATAGAAGCGACAATATTATGGTGAGTGTTTGTAAACTTGCTTGATTTGGAACGGCGATGTTGTAGGAATTAATATCTTGTTTCAATGTTACCTAGGTATATGAAAGTATGGAGAAAAGTTTTCTACTGAAAACCATTCATTAAATTCATTTATTTCTTAGATGTATATTTTGTTATTATTTTATGGTACATACCTACTTAGATACATGTCACATGGGTTAGTATAATTACTACAATACTTATTGAGATCATTTAGGTATGCCTACATTAATTTCATATTTCACTTCAGTGAAAGGATTAGGTAATTTGAAATCCTTTGAGCTCCAATCTATTAGTACAGACTATTTACTCGATCGGAAGATTTCATATTGTTAACTGATTAAGTTAATGTACCAGCTATAGATAAATCTTTCCATTCGGACTAAATAAACATCACAGTTGTTTTACATGTGTAATGTAACTATTTTCCGCATAATTAGGTACCTAATTTAGTAATAAGTAGAACAAATTATAGCAGAGATTTTCCACAAGGATAATCACTTTTAAAACAAAAGCAGGTCATTAAGAATGTTTCATTTAAGGTAGTTTGGTAGGATTTTCTTTAGTTATTTTTATTAAGATGGGTACCTAGGTTATTTTTATAGAATTTGTATTTTTTTAAATTACTCACCGACTGAGTTTCATAGAACGACAACTCAACACGAGTCAACATGATATTTTGTTACTAACCATTGGTTTAATCAATTAAACATTTTATTCACGGTTGGATATTAGAAAGAATACGAATATGTGCTATATAAATTAATTAAAATATATAATACATAATTATTAAAAGTTACTGAGCCTTTGAGAACTAAACTAAAAATTCTTAATTTCAACTTATCATCGTCATAATTGACTGTTGCACGTAGATCGCTTACGTTTGGACTTTGGGCCAGTTTGAGCCAATGAGACCGATTTTCAAGTTATAGAAAATAGATTATATACTAAATTAGATCCAAACAAATCATAAGGATAACTTTGTATAATCTTTGACTACCTACATGATTTACCATCATCATCATCTCCTTACCCTTTTCCCACTTTATGTAGGACCCTACATAAAGTGGGTACATAAAGTGGGCACAACATGTGTTTTTCTTCCATGCTCTTCTATCAGCCGTCATCTCAGTTGTCACTCCTTTCTTACCCATATCATTTTTCACGCAGTCCATCCATCTTTTCTTTGGCCTACCTCTACTCTTATATCCATCTACATTCACATGATTTACCACGTGACGAAATCTAAACCAATTAATGCCTAAACCGTATTATGTTCTACTATGAAATCTTACGCGAACCTACGTTATATTACACACATCATACGTTATACCTACACAGTCGATGTATTCCAAATTTACTCGCAACTTCTAAACAAAATCTAAAAATTTTACTCATCTCTAAACAGCATGAAAAGAATTTCACTCATAGGCATAACATCATGAATTTTTCAGCAATTTGTGATTCAAAATCTAAATTCAGAGATGTAATCTAGACTTTACTGCCTAGCGACTAGCATCTGTTTATATTCACGATGATCAGATGCATTGCATACTTTACACGCTAGTTTGCTAGACTAGTACAGATTGTCCAAGGACAATATACTGTCGTTTCAAACGGTGAACGAAAACATTGCTTCACTGAAATGTCACTATCAAATGATATCTGCATAGTAAAGGAACCCAGACTAGTCATTATATTTCAAATAGTTCAGTAAAGGTACTTTTTGACAAAATTAGTCATCACAACCGGATACGTATTTATTCATCCTTTTTCGGCATCACATAGCTAAATTTGCAGTCATTCCCGTTCGTCCCACTGGTGTGGAATCTAATTTAAAAACCCAACCTTTAAAGATTAGACTCTATTTATTACCTGTAAATTTTTCCAATACCTGATAGAATAACTGGAAAAATTTATTCATGCGTAATAATAAATTTTATGATATAGCGTCTAATCGTACGCTTTAACATAATCTGATAAAACAAACTCCTGAATGATAATAGATAGCATTGCAGATGTCGACAATCAGAATAATAAGTTGAATTACTTAGGTACTCAAAGACGAGAGAGACCTAAATTATAAAACAGAAATTTTATGTCTATGTAAACTTGCTTATAATAATTTTGTGTAATTGGTTGGGGACTGCTAGTTAATACATAAATCAATACAACAAACAGTTGATGGAATAATCTGCAACAATTTAGAATGAACAGAAGCTGAAAACCATTTCTGAAAACACGATGCAATTAAGTAAGTACTCTAATTTGAGATCCTATGCAAAATATGTGTAAAGAGGAGAATTAAGAATCTCTGATACAAGTGTCAGTCCCACTGCCGAAGGTCAGGCAGTAAACTCTGGAGCTATAACAATAATGAGTTCGGAAATAGCAAACGAATACGCAAATAACTCATTGTTTACGAGTCGCAAATCCTACCAAATCGTCGACTTTAACATCTGCACCGATACCGAATATCATCTTAAATCCTGGCTAAATGAATTGCATGTTACATTTTAGTTGTAATAATAAATTGTAACAATATTACTACTTTTTTAATCAAATGTGCATGATTAAAAAATTCAGCAATTTATTTTTGGCGTATCGTGTAATATGTAAATTTTCGTCAAAAAGAAGTACAAGTAACTCATATTATCATAGCGAATTGAATTCTTGTATTCCTCACTCTACGGTTGATTGTTATATGTATGAGTTTATGTAAACAGTAAATATTTGTTGTACAATCTCTACCGCTACTGTCTCTACTTCATAATATTGCTATTTTGTTTCGATTAGAGGGTTGAAAGACAATATCAAATGAAAAAGCAAAAACATATGGTAATTTTTGATATTTTATGTAAATTGCTCAATCCAAAACATGTTATTAGTGTTTTCGTAAAATTTCATGTTCCAGATACTGTAAATAATGTGTTTCCACGTGGAGAGCATGAGACGAATAAAAACTAGGTTGATGATGTTGACGGCTGTTTAAATAATATAGTTATTTTAGGTGTAGTCTGGATTGGACACAACAATAAATTAAATCTAGGGCAAATTCAAACTGGAAAGAAACTTTGAACATGAATCAAGAACTTTGAACAATGATTAGGCACGACCGAACAATATTTTAGTTGCGAGACATTTACGACTAGATTCTAAAACATTGTGTGATCGCAATAATATCTAGTTAGTACAAATGTATCTAGAATATAATTATTTACGAAGCTGAAGACATTTCCAACTAAAACAAACTTCCAGATCTAAGGAAATAGACAATCTGCCGTCGATCTATTTCTGCACATCCACGTGAACGCAAAACCAATTCTTATGTTTATTTTTACATCCCACAACATAATCTTTATTGTTTTTAAGAGAATCTACCTTAGAATAGTTTTGAGAATGTCTATTTATACAGAATCATTGAGTAATCTTCGCAATGTGTTTATTGAGCAGTTGAGCTCGCTAGTAGTAAGTACGCAATTCGTTCAATTGATTTGAACGGAAGATACGATCTTTATTGGGTGTATAGCGTCACATATATGGCGTTGATTCTCTATTTACATTTCACATGACCTACAGTTCAATATCAGTTGCCTTGTTTTACAATATTTTGAAGTAAATCATATTTTTTTGCTTTATTTCCAAGAGTTAAGAAAATGATTGAGCGGTTTCATAAATAATTACGGTATCATTTCTTATATTTTTTGAGATAGTGTCATCGAACGTGAGTCAGGTCTTCACGACAAATTCACGATACTATTACGTTTAGTCATCCGTACAAATCTGCTGGATTTTGTATTTGAGCGTGTTGTGAGTGACCCACCTAATAGCTAAAGGCTTGCTGCAGCTGAATAACTATCTGATGCCAATCTGCTCTCTATACTCCATAACCATTACTTTCATTTAATATAATGTCATCATAATGACTTCTTTATTTTCTTTTATGAAGACAAATTTCTCTAAGATAGGTATCATTACTTCTGTCCGATTTACGAGTTTATCAATTTAGTTCCAGTCTCTACCTATTATTCACATACCGATACAAGACGTAATAAATTGCCGCTCCAGTGCCAACTTCACGCATGACTTTGACTTTACATTGTGTATTTTTCAGAGTTTCTGAAGTGCGTCTATAAATGTTTCAGTTTTGTCTCTAGGGTCGTGTGTAAGATTAGGCACAGTGTCTACTAAACCGTCAACAAGTTCTGCGCTTTCTCCGCCCTTTCTTCCATCTATTACAAAATGTCATACAGCATATAAAATGTCATCTTGTGTTCAGCTTCATTCTAATAAGTAGCGATGAAATCATGCATGTATTTGTGCGCTTTATTGCACTTGTTTATATTATTTTCATTGTCAGTTTACGAGTATCTTCTAATATGTTGGCTTCTCGTTCAAAAGCTATTTTGAATGAACTACTCATAGAACCATTTTACCGTAGAGCAAGTCACGAGGCCCTCAAGTATGAACAAGAGAAAAACAAATATGCAGGTATACTTTTATGTAGTCATTACCACTATCGGTGTTCAGAGAATATGACAAGGTGTGATCCAATCATCAGCACTAATTAGTCAGCAGAATAAAGCCAACTGAGTACCTTACACTATCTACATAAATATAAACAAACGGAGATAAAATAGGACTCACTGTGTAGGTGTAGTGGAGCTATACCAAGAACTAGTAAGATTCTCTGAAATTTATTTGAAAACCTTGAAGAGACAGGTCATAAAAACATTTAGGATGAATTTAAAAATAGTGAAAGTTCTTCAGTCATCACAATAAGAGTCGTATCCATTAAGAATATAAATATACTTACTGGTAGGGATGAGACAAGATGAAATAAAAAATGTTAAATGTAAACGTACAAAACGCAATTTTTCGAGTAAACAGAATTATTTAGTAACTAAAAAGAGCAACAGGACGAAGACAGATCAGACACTGCTGAGACACTGACCGATTTTAAGCAGAAAGTTGTAACAACAAAGGAAACAATATAAAGTCAAGAGTCTGGTCTAGTAAAATATAAAAATCTAGTGTGCATTTTGTATATATGGATAGTAAGTATTCACTAAATTTCAACAGAAAGCTGTTACAACGAAAGAAAGGCAGTACGAAGAAAGCGTAAAGCAAAAACAAAATGAAAACCTAAAATAGTGTCCCATTACTGTGGAGCATCCCGTCACTAGTGAAATTCGTAATTCTGGAGAGCGAGGTCGGTATTACAATGGCGCCCACGCGCGAACTATTTAAGTTTTTGGGGTTATCGCGACCGACACAATCTCCAATATTGCAAGACTGCAAATAAATGAAATGAATAATGCTCATTGCGTGCAACTATATTTATGAGGGCTTGGAGTTGTAATGATGACGAATCGATGTCGAAGATTTAACTTTCCTAGAGTAAATATTCATTATCAACTGCTAGCTGTTTGTTAAATTGGTGGGTTCTTAAGAAAATAAATTCTCAAAATTCAACTAACCAAAAGCCTGTTTGGTTGAGATGTTGGCATCTGTATTTCATCAGAACTAAAATTTTGTGAGTGTCATTATCAGGATTAAACTTTTTAGATTTCCAAAATGCAATCAACCAAAAGCTCATGTCTTCACCTTTATGATCGTGCATGATAGTTTAGGTAGATATGACGTCGTCGTCAGAATTGAACTCATTACACAGTTGACCTGCAGACCCTGCGGCAAGCACGCTCACTGCGGAAGCCGTATGTAAAGTTCAAGATACTCAAAAGCTCGTTTCGCCTTGACTTGACTACAGTAATGTGATATCAGGAAAAATGCGTACCGATATAAACCTATTCAGCTAAGTAATTGATGTTAGAGCTCACATAGTGTTGAATCCCCTGCTGTGGCATGGCGTAGAAGGCAATCGTTGTCTTACTATATGTGGCTGTAGTAGTAGTTTGTCTATTGAACAGACAGATGTAGGTATAGAGATGTATGTGTGTGTATATGCAAGTTGAAAGTTACTAGACTCATGGGCATCGTCGTTGCAACAAACTTTGGAATATTTACATACTCGTGCTTGCATGTAGCGTAAATCATACAAGCGTTTACTAGACCGAGTTTAACTTACTTGCCGGCTACCTCATTGAAAGCTGTTTTACACGCATGGAAGTTTTTTCGATCAAGTGCCACAGAGTACGACACCCACTCAAAGATCCGACAATTTATTAAACTTGATACACGCAACCGGCCGCTATCTTTACAACAGCTAACCAATAAGTGGTGATATCTGATAAAATAGTAACCCTGATATTCTAAGCGGTTACTCATCGTAACAAAACATGCTGAAATTAAATCGGCGTAATTTTCAACGTTGATGCCGTGAGATTTTAGAGTCAAAGCCTAGAAGTCAGAGTTGTAAAATTGTTTAAGCAGACTACACGGCAACTGGTGATCTTGATATGTTTGTTTCGTAAGAGCAGTTCTATTAGAACGTAGGTGTGGATTTATTTTAGGAAGCGATATATTGAAAATTTTCAGAATAACGTGTTAGGTGAGATGATTCGTAAAATTATATATTTTTCGCCTCTACTGCCAAGTTGTAGGTACACTAGATTATTATGAACATTGAAACACAATTTTGAACAGTCAAGCAAGCAAAGTTTATGTGTAAGCTTTGCCTATATTAAGTTTAATTACTAAATGAGTCGAAACTCGAATTCTATGTTAAGAAATTGGATCACAACATTATAGCTGTGATATTTTTAAAACCTCAAGGTTTTTGAGGGTGACCTCAAAAATTCACAAAATACGACCCATAAAACGTATGGCCCATATTTGAGACACGAAATCACTTTGATAAACAATACTAAACCAAAATATTGTCGCAGTCGCAACAGACAAGTTTACGAAGCTAATAAATTGACGACATTTATGACTTGTACCTTCTGTATCTAATTTATAAAGAGCCATTAGCCTGAATGAAAATAACAAAGTAGACGTGAATACTTGTAGATAGGAGGAAAACTGTCAATTAGATGCCTAACCTACATGATTCAGCTGACAGCTAATGTATTAATACCCTATAGGTACCTTGACGTTAATATTTGTACCTATTAGTGGTATTCGTACGAATACGCCACAATAGAGGTAAATATTTCAAATCTAGAATGAATACTATCTAAGTAGTATGCAGAAGTTATAACTGAAGTTAATGAAATATATAGAGTCATCATAGCTTTCCTTATTATTTGTTAACTTGTGATTTTTGTCATATACATCAGTCATCAAACTGCGGATATTTCTGACACAATATTTCTATATTATTATCAAATAATTCAGACATTTTTAATATTTAGCTGGCCCTGCCCTTCGGTCGTTGTCACTCGTCCAAATATGTTTCAACACATTGAAACGAAACAAGGAAAGTGAACAGCCCTTGAGGTATTTAGCTATTCTTAAAATACCTGGCAGTCTAACAAGAGCTTTTAGGCATTTAGTCAAAAGGACAGTACAAGAATACTTCTCAATTTTGAAATTCGCAGAATGATAACCTTGGGGCTCCCTTGGGGGGTAATACTTTCACTTCTTTTTATCTAAGTATATTTTGGCACTTGCTTCGTTTCAGAGAATAGGTAATTACTGAAATTCCATACGTGTGTGTTGCCAGCCCATGCAAGGAATACTAATTTACTAGTACTGTAGAACACTATTCCAACGGCTATATGTATAATATTAAAACTTAAACTTGAACACCTAAATAGCAGCTGACTATCCGAACTTCTTTTAAACCAAACAGTATTTGTAATCTGTGGGCAATAAGTTCAAGCATGCTTACAGCCTTGGCCTTGCCAGCGTCGCCCTACTTATGACGTGGGCGCAAGTTGTAAACATTTCGCGATAAAATGTCTTCAATGCTTTCTCGTCTCAGCTCAACGAATTTTGAAACTAGCGTCTGTACAATTAATATGAGTCTGAGTATGTTTTACATATTGGCCTCAAAGACATCTTCGTGGTTACCATCTGTTCACTGGTTTACCGCTATAATATGTAATGAAGAAACCAAAGGCCTTAAGAGTAAACCATAAGCAAATCATTATCAGTAGCTATTTGAAACGTAAGCGATTTGAAACCTCATAAAAGAGGACATATTGGCCATCATCCAGGACAGATTGCCTTCAAGATTTCCCAAATAGGACAATGGCACTAAAACTACAACGCTTGGCACGCACAGCATATTGTTCTCAACACCTTGTGATCACCAGCGGCCTGACTTCCGAATACGATGGTGACATGGCCGACACTGACTCACTACAGTACAGGGTCAAGAGGTCAAACTATTTATGGAGTATTTTTTGGAAATTATTTACGCTTTCTCAATGCTTTAGCTTGCAGTACATAAAAAGATTTTACGTGATTTTTTGAAACTCAAAATTAGCAATATTTTTTTAAAAATTTATATCTTTTCGGTTTTATTATATCGTATGTGGTTATATAAAACAGCCAACAGTCTTGTAACTGTATCAAGCTCTAGAACCTCCCTGATAACTTCTGCCTGGCCTCGATGACTGTTCATAGCGAGGCGGCCAAACCTTGATTCACCATCGCGAAACGGCCACCATGCCACTAAAGGCATGGCATGTCTAATATTTGTTTTCATTAATTCTATGGGTTGATATATCATGTTATCGCGTTGGTATTCGCAGAATACCATACTGCAACTTATTTAGACATTTTTATGTCTGTGTATATTAAAGGACAATAATTGAAAACTGGTAGCAATGAGTCTCATGCATATAAATGCTAAGAGCCAAAGTCTTGAGTGATTTTTTTTAATTTAATATTAAATTGCACTTAATATAATATGCAGATATTTCATTAGTATGTATGTAGATATATCTACTTACTTAGATATTTGATTTAATTAATAGTTATAGGTATGTAGGTATAAAAAAAAAAGAAAAATTCAGGTACACCTTGACATTATGGGATACCGAAAGACAAATGTTTCTCATTTACAAATATTGATCCTGACGAGACGTCTAACCCAAAACTGTGACTACCACTTCTCGTTGGTATTTACAAGAACCAAACATTATTTGCAAAGATGTTTAGCTTACTACTATAAGCCAATCAATGCCAAGGTCAAAGATCAAGCTAAGAAAAGCAGACTCCTTGTTACTGCGAATCAGGACATCTTACGTGATAAAGATCTCTGAAGCAAGGTCTGAGAGAGCTTTCATTTAATCTGCTTTATGACCAATTAGTGTCCTGCTGCGTGAACACGCAAAACAATTACGTATATTGTATGGGCACTAGGCTGGATAATAGAACTGACTTTACAGATCTTGAAATAATGGCAGAAGTGGCTCATTTGTCTCGGACAAGAGCAAAGTATTTTATTCATACTTGCAGTGCTAATTTGGACGGGGAAGAAATAGCTAACTTTTAAGATTAGAATTTAGCTAAATAGAATTTAAACATAACCAGCATCCCATACCTTTGGACATTGAAAGCTACGAGTACCTTGCATCACAGCGCATCACAATATATTCGGATTATAATCGGCTCCGATATCGAGGCTTAGTATGAAAGAACCCAGAGGTGCATTTTAATCCCACCTGTCTGTAAGAACAGCTGGCCCCTCAGATTACAAGTACTTACTCTTATACTTATGCCTGTAGGTACGTCTTAAAACTTTTTCAAGTGGCCAACCCACACTCGTGAAGTGGCTACTTACATGATGTGTCAGATTTGATACACCCACCGCGATTATGTAGGCGAGAACATCCCAATTTTGGTAAGAAGGAAATTAAACTTGTTCGGGGAATTTCATAAACAGTTTCATAGTAATTGAGAGGTTGGTAACACTGTAGCTATATTGAAGTGGCAACATTGGGTGCATTGTAATTAGCTTTTAATTGTATTTACTTTAGTGGGGGGTATGTTTTAGGAGCTAGTAGCCTACCCTGACGGAGCACTCTAACCGCTTTATAGTCTCGGTCAAGGCTTTGCGAATGTTATAGTTGAGGAAATCATCTTATCATACTTTCTGATTCTGAAGCAAGGCGCTTAGGTAACAAATACCATTAGCGGTGAAAGAAATGTTAGTAGCATTACCAGCGAAGTGTACCAATAGTAAAATTAAACTTTTCAAGTAGACTATGAAATATCATCTGACAATGAAGAGCAATCAAAGAGATTGGTTCCATTCAATTGACAAAGATGATGTTATTGAAAGCTGTGCTTCAATGAATATCAAACCAAATAAACAATTTAAAACAGCGTGTCTAGTGTTGGGACAGACAGGTAGACGGATTGATTGCATCCTGCTAAAAACTCTCAATAGACAGATACCGGAAATAATTTGTATGCGATACCTACAAATATAATAAGTGATACATTCGAACGCACATCGCCTTATAGGGATGTAAATGGGCCGAAGCACAGTATTGCTAATATAGCACAGTTACAGTAGTACAAGTAAATATTACCATAAAAATTTAATTCAAAATCACCAGGCAAATCTATTAGGCTTGTTTACGTGGTGTTAGATTCAACGGATCCGCATGAGTTTTTATTTACTCTGCTACGGGATTGCGGATATTTCAATTATCGATTTCTAAATTAGCACACGCTCGATAAGATCTGTCAACTATATACAATACATACTTAATGCCACAAACGTTTCAGTTCAAGGTAATTTTACAATTATATTATTTCGATTCGATCTGAGTAAGCAAGCTGTGTCCACCGTCAGCTGTACAGAACCACCGAATGGGGTATGACATCATAATGTTATCGAATGATGGTTATCGATGCCGGTGCCTGCATCGGAGGTGAATTGCAGATTAGATTGGAACTTATTCTTTTTGTTAGTGTATTGTGAACGTTTCGCGCAGGTTATTGTTATTAGATATAGTTTTAGATTTTTGTTCTGAAATAAGTTGTTTCAAAGGCTATGTCTTCCTCTACTTCGTATAATTTTACAGTAGGTAGTAATTTCACATCATACCTACGGAACGGAGTATTTATTGCAAATTTAAGTTTTCACTCTTCCTTTTGCTCAGTTCTTCTAAATGTATTTGATTTACCAAGTTTATAAGGCAATTGAAAATTATCCTCGTATCTCGTATGATAATATTCAGATATTTTTACTTTGAAAAGGTAATCATTATTGACGACGTGCATTTGTTTTGTTACAGTCTACCAAAGAGGACGCGCCTGCTGTGTGCAACAGCTGCAACCAAGTCATCTCAGGAAGAGTGAGTACAAATACAAACATAGTTTTACATTAATATGCGTACTGTTGTTTCTAGTTTTTATGTAGTTTTGAACTCTAGTTACCGCATTTAGAGTCTAAAGTCAGTCTTATCTACTCCTCTAAATAAATATATATCGAAATATATTGGCTGGTGACTTTATCTCCACTACTTTATATGCTTAAATTTCATGAACGATGTTCTTGAAGCGGATTCAAAAGCTGTTCAAGGGGAATGCTGGTTGACACAGTTCAACCTCTCTTTATGAATTCGGGGGTAATAGTATCTATGTGCTCTACATCACCCACATCTCCTATAGCAGCAATAAAACATTTGATTACTTCCTTTCCGTTTATAATATAAAAACACAGATTCTTAGCTGCTGTAGAAGAGAAATTCACAAAACTAATATTTTAAGTATCGATAAGAAACATTTCAAAAGTTTGCATTTGGGTTAACAATAAATACCTGTTTCTACTAGATGATAAAAAAGAACTCGTTAGTAGAATAGTGTTGAAGTCATATAGACAGTATTTGACTACATTGCAATGATAAGCAGCTATAAACTCAAAATAAATGATAATTTCGTTGTAAATATTTCTATTGCCAAGTAAATTGTTTACAATAATAGGTACCACACTTTATCGATATCTGATAGATTTATTCGTAACGGACCAAACACAGTCATTCAATTAGTGTCGTGTGCAATTTATCGTGAAGACAACTAAATATCTTGTAAATACCTAACAGGTACGAATGATAAAGGAATATCTTTTTCTGAAGTTAGAGGAATTAAGTCATTTTACTATTATACCGCGTGCACACTATGCCCATGCCGCTGCCGGCATTAATGCCGCGGACTTATTGCCACAGCAACATCGCCTTTACTCTCACTAGGGAGTTAAGGCATGAATTTGGGCCGGGAGACGGGACACGAACATGCCTCTGTCCCGGCAGCGGCATGGGCATAGTGTGCACGCGCGGTATTATACCTAAAAGATGAACTTTTCATGTTCCATCTGAAGATTTTTTCATGGTTCTAGTTCAGTTAAATAATGCATGAAGATACAGCAGCTAAGCCCTTCGGCTAGATTTGTGTAATGATTTGTTGTACTAATAAGTTTAACTACAGACCACAACCCACTGAGCTTACAAACAGTGTAATTTCAAAGAAATAATGAACAAATTAAAGATCTAAAGACCACACGAATCATAAGAAAACATTTGAAAGGATACTCCAATCAGATGTACAACATTTAAAGACAAAGAAGGTACCTTTACCACGAATGACAAAAAAAAAACAAAAAAAGATTTAGAAATATCATCGCGATACCAACATAGCTTTTAAATTGAACGAAGCAGCAAATTCAAACAAAAGCGCGTCAGATCTATTTGCAGCGAACAGGAATAACAGTGGTGATGACGACACTCCTTAGAACACCCGTTTCCCGAATGTCTGTTGTCACTTCGCTAATATTCCGTTCAAGTTGCCAGTTCATAATGTTACGAACACGAGAGACGAGAAAAAAATAAACTCCTGGGTCGGCTGGCGTACTCAAGAAGCACTAAGGCATAATACCCATTCCGAACAACGTGTCGATCGCATTGGTAGTATTGGTATACGTGTTGTATCAACTTGTATCACGGATAGGACCACTGAACCGAGTGAAGTGAGTCATATTATCTTCACCTCTGGTTATATTTTGCCTGCTAATAGCGTTGACGACCTTGACCGCGGCTTGACATGCTTCCCGTATGCGGTTTTGCGCTCAACTTTTTATTGGTTTGTGAGAGTCAATTGTTTTGGTTCGTTCTGTGGTTTTGTGCATTTAAAATTTGTAATAGATGTGTTTAAAATGAAGGACTCTTCTTAATTAAAGGCTCGTAATTGTTACCTACTAAATCTTAGATTGGATGGTGGATGGCACAAACTTGGGGAGGCCTATGCCCAGCAGAGGGTAAGGTCGGGCTGTGGATGATGATGATGATGAAATCTTAGATTTGAGTATTCTCATACAAAGCTGCAAAAAATGAGTCCAGCGGGCCTAGGATGCGCACGCGAGATATTTGTCATGTAGTTCTGTCAAAATGTAAGTGTCTGTGGTAATGATGTCGAGAAACCGCGCCTAAACGCCAATACGGACCTTAGTAAGACTTTTTTCAATGATGGAACAAGAGTTAGGTACATCTTACTTCCGCCGTTCAGCAAATTAAAAGTGAATCATTATTTAAGTAACAATAAGCTCATTCTTGTGTTACCCCAAAAGCCTGAGAAATTCACACACAAAAGTGCAAATGAATTCAACAAATCTTAACTCAATCATTTTTCCACAGATAGTGACAGCACTGAACAAGAAATGGCACCCAGAGCACTTCACGTGCAACACGTGCCGCAAGCCGATAGACGGCGCCAAGTTCCACCAGCACGAGGGCGGCGTGCACTGCGTGCCGTGCTTCGCCCAGCATCACAGCCCGCGCTGCCACGGCTGCGGAGACCCCATCACTGATGTGAGTACTGAACTAAACGTACAGTCCAATTCAAGTGACTAGAGCCAGAGAAGATGCTCGGTGGTCAAAATATATCACAGGAGGTGGGACCAAGGGTCCAGAAAGAATGGCGTTATATAGCGGCCTATACGTACTTTACTCAGCAGTGGGTACAAACACGCTTACTATGTACTTAATTGCAAAAAATTGTATGGTTCGTTTCTTGGGACACGTCTCAATTAACTTTGTTATTCAATAAACCAATGTATTCTTTACCATAGACACCATAGGTATTCTTCAAGACGATCTTTGAAGGGATAAGTTACTGATTGCTACAGGACTAGATATTTTCAACCCAACAACACTCCGAGTACATGAGAATGCATGAGGGCTGTTTGAAAATACTTGCTAAAACGCAGACGCAAAACAGTTTTTGTTTCGTCCAGAGCGTAATGAGAAACTCATTCTTTATGCGTAGTTGACTATAAGATATCTTTAGGTAAGCATTACTAATCCAAAACCTTGGACCTAGGACCGCCAATCTAACGATAGCACAAAATACACCTAAGTACTACGATAGAAATGAAATTGGGCAGATAAGTACAGCCAACAGGAGATATAGACGAGGAAGTACTAAAATAGTTACATTGATAAACACCAAATTGGCTGAAAAGACATTTTTACTCGTAGCGATTAACACCAGGAAAGTCGTGGATGATCAAAGGACAACCAACGCCTCTACGACGTAAGCTTTGTTCTAACCAAGATTAGAATATAATCTAATCAGTATAAATTATAAACTCTTGTGGCTAGTAAAAATAATTCTGCAAAGTACGATAAACCATCCTTTATTAGAACAGTGTAGAGAAGAAATATTAGTGATCAAAATTGTATATAACAGTCATCATACACATCATGGTAAATTAAGTAAGCAATCTCGTATAAAGGCCGCCTTAAGGCCTCCGTCATGGCTTAACGACTGCTAGAACCGGGACCGACAGTTTAACGTGCCCTCCGAAGCAAGAACGCGCTCAGATAAAAAACCATAGGTCATACTGAAATGAACCTTGGAGAGTGGCTAGAAGAAAGAAGCCACTTCATGGTGTACGAGTATTAATAGGTACAGTTTCTTAATGTAGTTCTTAAAAAAACATTAGAGAACCAGAACATACTAAGTGTTATATCAGACCATTACCACAACTCTTAAGTATCCTTAGGCGATATCAAATGACAATGAATTGTCTATAATAACGTGTTTGCAGCAACTTATTACTATCCTATCCACATCCATTAGCTAAGATGAATATATACAAGGTTTGTCAATAATTACGATAAACATTATGCTATACCCTATATATACATGTATGTCAAAATGCTTGTATCTATGTTTTTACACTTGAGTGAAAAATTTCAGAATTAATAGCCCATTCGACATGAATACATTGAACACGTGAGACGAGACAACGTTTTGTCTATGGAAGAGCATACAAAAACTCAGTGGTTTTACAAAAGAAACCGTTGGAACTCAATGTCCAAGATCTGCGAAAAGTGAATAAGTACGAGATGGTGGATGATAGAAGAAACTAAAAAACCTGTAAATCTAGACTTAAATAAAGTTCAATACAGTCTTGACGGCACTAGGATTCCTTGTCATAAAACTAGAGACTAAAATTTATGACAAGGAATCTTAGTGCCGAATTACTAAATTAAAAACTACTAATACTATGGATAGGTACCCCAAATATTTGCTGAGATACATACAAAAATTATCTAACTGTCCGACTACAATTTTTTAACTGTCCGACTACAATTTTTTAACTGTCCGACTACAAGTTCTTAACTGTCCGACTACAAGTTTTTAACTGTCCGACTACAAGTTTTTAACTGTCCGACTACAAGTTTTTAACTGTCCGACTACAATTTTTCATGGAAAACAATCAGCTACCTTAGGAAGTTGTTGAAACACTAATAAAAACACTCCCGTTTTACTAATACAAACACAGCACCGCCACACATACAAATTAGCGTCTCTCAATAAAGTTGTTTTCCTAACGAGACGCGCGCGCCTGTGTTTACTTCATAATTAGTGACTCACGGTTTACACGATACTTGTTTGCTTTTGTATTGTTTTATTAGTACCTACTTAAATATATTTTTCTGTTCTAAAAAATATTTGACATCAATGCTTCTGTTGGTTCTAGGTAACTAAATAAAAATAAAAACTACTAGGTACGGTTGCACAATAAATCTTCTATTAGGTTGGCTCTACAAGCCATCATCATCATCATCATCACTCGCAGCCAGGCTTCACCTACAGCTGGGTCTAGGCCTCACTTTGTTTATGCCATCACGGTCCACGGTCCAATCTCATCCGTTAGGTCGGCTTATGTTGTAAATGCAATGTTTGGACGAGCTTTTATCAACCCCCCTAGACAGTCCCAAGATAGATATTTTCATTCTATTCTAGAGATATCTACTAGGCATGAGAATAAGAGTCGAGAGCTTATTTAACTTTTCATTTCAATTATATTTTGTATTATTAAGATAATATTAGTGTCACAGTGAGTCAGCCGACCTTTACCATACATGGAGTGTATGTGTATCACTGTGCGAAATGATTTAATTGGGCCTAAAGTGGAGCTATTGTGAGATGCCTTCATGAAGGTCAGGCTGAGGTCCCAAATAGGAATCCCTTTGTCGAAGCGCTTCCTGTCAAAGTCAGGGCACAATGAAAATGTCAGTACCGGTAACCCATCCAAATTTTGACCGCGCAAAACGTTGCTTAATCTCAGTAAAGAACCAAGCTACCTAGTTCCTTCTGTGATACAATGGGATATAATAGGCTTTTACATCTATTGAAGATGATTTATACAGCGTCAGGAGGCAACCTACGCCTACACTTAACGGGACACTGTAGTGCCTGGGACAATGTTTAGATGGAGTAGGCTTGCCCAGCACATATACCATCTTCTCAACCTAGTCAGCCATATCCACAGGAAAGACAAGGTCAATACGTGCGGAGCTGACTAAGGCCAAGGTTTCCTTACGATGTTTTCCTTCACCGTAAAGCTCGTGTTAATGTGCATATAAATTTTCCGAAACGAAAAATCCATTGATGCACGGCCGGGATTCGAACCCACGACTAAAAATCGAAAATCGAGGTGCAATCCCACTCGGCCAACACGGCTTTTGGCTTACAATGGGATACCTTGTATAAAACACCATTGTCCGTGGTGACATCATCGCGGAGAAAAAACAAGCGACTCATCGCCGTAATTACGCGGCCGAGACGCAACGGTATTTGTTTTAGAAAACTGCCAGCCGGGATGAACGTGCCGTTTGATTTACTATGCAGTCGTAAGAAACATGAATTTATGAAACCCTATTTAAATTGTTGCGGCAATAGGCTCGCTATGTCGCACACACCTATGAAATATGTACGTGGGTACGTGCTAAATGTGACTAGTTACTCCACTAAATATCCTCAAAGCTAACAAGGTGTTAAAGAATCTGAGGGAGCGTAATATCCCGTGGAACTCCTCGGTACTGTATCTAGGACATACAGGTTTTGGTTGCGAGGAACTGACGCTTAGATCTAGTTTTTAAGACGTTTGAAAGAGTTCCTAATTTTCTTGAGCAAATGCGTACTGAGATTCTTTGACATCAGTTTGAGCCTAAATGAAATCATTGAATAATGGATTTGTTATGTTTATTTCAGCGCGTGATCCAAGCTCTGGGCGTGTCATGGCACGCGAACCACTTCGTCTGCGGCGTGTGCAGGAAGGAGCTCGGAGGAGGTGGCTTCATGGAACAGGTATGGTTCCAGTTTTCTGACAATTCTATAAAAGGTCTTGGGATTTTGGCCAGTCTAAGAGTTAGTCAAAGCGGAATCCCTCCTTGGTTCTATGATAAACCAGTCAAATCTGCTAGTGTTGACGGAACGGGACTAGGGATTTTGGGGTCGCTCTTCGATGAGATGGTCAGACCTCAAAAATCCATCACACAATAAACCATGACTATAACCAGATACCAATGGAGACGCATCACTAGAAACCGCTAACCATGAGCTCTGCATAACCACGACACCATCATGATTATCCGATTAAAAATGAGCTTAATATTTGTATGTTCCAGGCTGGTCGGCCATACTGCTCCGGTTGCTACGCGGATAAGTTCGCGGCGCGCTGCGCGGGTTGCCGCCAGCCTATCGTCGACAAAGCCATCATCGCACTGGACGCCAAGTGGCATCGCGACTGCTTCACATGCACGGTACGTACTATAATACATCTTATTGTTTGCAGAATGTTCTATGAGAAAGCTTATTTTGGATGACCTATAAGGCGATGTAAGGCGACGTACCTATGGTCCTAGTTACCGCTGGAGTGACAGAATAAAGCCTCGACTCTAGCCCCTTTATTCATATTCAACTGTCATTTTAGCGCGGCTTTAAAAAGTACTCTGTTATTGTCCATTGCATGACAACGAAAAGATGACAGCAGATCTAGCAATCATTTTAGTTAGCTCAGCTTTAGAAGACCAATATGAATATACCTCCAAGCCTTAACCCAGCTCCACGAAACACTGGAAAAATTGAGGATCGATAAACCGGATGGCAACGACTTCGCGTTATACAACTGAATGACGAAAGCCGAAGATTTATGTCCAGAAGTAGGATGCAATAGGCTGGAACTTTCTCATGACTTTGTAACAAACATCATACAAAAAGCCCTATAGAATCCAGCTGTAAAATTATTGCCAGTTATTCAAGGGATAGTTACGCAGTACTGGTTTAAAACTCATTCAACAGATTCTATGAATCATTTAATTTTACCTACAATTTAATAATAAATAACTCGATGTAATTATATTTACAGAAATGCACCAACCCAGTGACCGATTCTACCTTCTCCGTGATGGACAACAAACCGCTGTGCGGCAAGTGCGCCTAAACATACAAACATGCTATTTATTTAGGTATACATCTACCCAACGAGTAGATTTAACACTTAAGGATTACTTTATAAACATCACGAGTTTCAAGCAGTTATTGCAAAGTCACAAAAATACCTATTTTTTAATACAGATTTTGAACTTTAGGACTGTAATGTTTACACTGGGTATGCTATTCTCTTAGTCACCTAAAGTGTATCCTTTGAAATACCCTGCCATTATAGGGAGGAAAAGCTAGTGTGGTGAAAGGACGGTGCTCTCCAAGAGCTCTTCATGATACAATTACATTTCAAAATGTTACTATCCGTTATGAATAGTTATAGAATCCACCAAAGTGTGCCTATTTCTAAGTAAGAAGCATAATTATGACATTATTATTTTAAGTTAAAAATGTCTTGTGCTACTTTTTAGCTACTTATTTGTTTGTGCCCATGAAAGTACAAACTGTCCCATCAGAGAATATTATTAATGACACATCAGGGATAAAAACCATGTTTTAAACTAAAAAATGTGCTATTATTTAAGCTTACCTTCATTATTTTACAATTTTATAATCACCTTTGTATAAACAATTTGATTATCACACTTTTAAAGTTGCACAGTAAAATGCTTCTGATTTGTTGTAAATAATTGTATTATATTGTAAGCTGTGATGCATTTGAGATTTTGGTTATAAACAGGTTATATAAAATTGCTAGGTTTGTATGCTTACACGAAATACAAATATTTTGTTTTATTTATAGACGTGTGTTTTCTTACAATTATCTACTACCTATTTAATTTGTTCGTTTTATTCGTCTTTTTCATAGCATTACTCAAATAATGGTAAGTATCACTGTTATTATAATGAGACCAAATTCAGTAGGTAATGTATAGTATAACCATGCCAAAATTCATTGCACAATAATGCCGTTTATCTATGAACTAATTGTTACATAGATTCAACACAATAACAATAGTGAAACTCACCTTATTCCTGTCCCTGTCACTCCTGCCGCCATCTCTATCTTCCCTCGCGCTATTTCCAGGAGGATCCGTCACATTTGGCACTTCCTTGTCAGTTGTAGCCGTCTCCTTCCCACTGTCAAAGTCCTTGTGGCTGTCAAAATCTCTGCCGCTGTCAAAGTCCTTGAAACTGCTAAAGTCCTTCGTGCTATCGTTGGTTTTGCTGTGACAGTTGCCGGTGCTGTCACCTTGGGCGTCTTTAGCGCTGATTTTTTCGCAATTTTTATCATTTTTGTCAATCTTGTAATTGGTGGGGTTCTTGTCGAAGTTTTTGCCGACACTCATGTCCTTTTTAGCGCATTTTATTTTAGACACCGGAGTGACCTGGACGCTGCCTTCAGTGTCCTGTGGATCGCTTTTAATGCTGCTGAGTGCTTTTATGATTTGGTTCTGCTGGGGGCTGCTGCGACGGATCTTGGCTTTAGGGCTCAGAGGGCGGAGCCTCTGACGCGGAGTGCTCGTTACTGACTTTCTGTAAACGATATTAACCTTACAATGGTAATTGGTAACATAAGTAGTACCTACTCAATTTTAGAGAAATTGTTTTGTATGGAGTTAAGGTGGGATTAGGTTAGTGCAAGTTTGATATAAGTTCGTGGCATTTTTTTGAACATTAAAAAATTGCTATGTCGAATTTTAGTGCCATAGTTGCTCAAAACTCGTCGATAAACACATGGGCTACTTTTTATCCTAGAAAATAAGGAGGATCAAACGGGACGCGGACGAAGTCGCGTGCATAAGCTAGTAAGTTATAATGTAATGGTACCTGGGCGTGTTAGTAAAGTTAGTCCTGGCAGTCCTCGGCGTGTTGTTGGCGGGACGGCGACGTGGCGTGGCGGGCTGAGGACTCGGCTCGCGGCTCATGCGACTCGATGTACACTAATATAATAACAAACAACTATTTATTACCACTCAAAAAGGTTAGAGAGTAGCTCTACACTAACTGAAAAATAATAAGATTAAAGTATTGAAGTTACACTGCGCGGTAACCGCAGCGTGACTGCGAGTCGTTGCTGAGTTACCGCGCAGTGTAACTCTACTACTACTTAGTTTTCCATTTGAATTATAAGCGTATAAAATGAATATGTACGCTCGAAAGTTGGAAAGGAATCTTTAAGATTAATTTTTTGACAGATTTATACTAAAATGTCTAAATTTAGTAAGTAAAAAAAATGCTTTTAGTATTGAATAAACTAGCAGTATACGAGTGTATATGACCACCATGAACATTTTTGTTCAATGCAGTTTCCATAAAATAAATAATTCATTATATAATTAGTATTTTTTGTAAGTGTTTCGTTAAGTAACGATTTGTCGTTCTACAAAAGATGTGTTGGTTAGTGTGTACTTGATGATAAGTACTAGCAAGCAAGCTCGGAAGAGTTAGTGGCCAATTCTGTTGACAGAGTTTTTAGGCCGCCTTAAGGCCTCCGTCGTGGCTTAACGACTGCTGGAGCCGGGACCGTTTAACGTGCTATCCCAAGCACGGAAGCGCTCAGATATAAGTACTAGTGAGTGAAATAAATATTCACGGACATTTCACACAACGCCTTCTAGTCCCAAACTAAGCAAAGCTTGTACTATGGAAACTAGATGGCTGATAGAATACATCATACTAATATTATAAATGTTAATGTAAGTTTGTTTGTTACGCTTTCACGCGAAAACCATTCAACCGATCATCATGAAACTTTGTACACATATTCTTGGAGGTATTAGAAGTAACATAGGATACTTTTTATCCCGGAAAATTAACAGGATCCAATGGGACGCGAACGAAGTCGCGGGCGGAAGCTAGTGTATAAATAAGTAGGTTACCGTCTCCACAGCCTCCACCATGGTAGTGATGTCAGTATCTTTAGTAGGACGTGTACGATTGCGCTGTGCTGTCGGGTTACCGCGCATCAACGGACGACGGTTACTGAACAATGTTATATCATTATTCATCTGCTTATTCACTATTAACTGATATTTTCTATCCTACCAATATTATAAACGGCAAAGTTTGCAAGTATGGATGGATCGATGTTTGTTACTCTTTCACGTAAAAACTACTGATCCGATTTGGATGAAAATTGGAATATATTATATTGTCCGTGGCCTGGATTAACACATAGGCTACTTTTTATCCTGAAAAATTAACGGGAACCAAAGGGACGCTAACGAAGTCTCGGGCGGCACCTAGTACTATTATAAAACTGTAAAAAAGCCAAAAAAACTGAAATTAAAGATATGGGTAAACTAAATAATGCAGATCTACTAAGTAAACGATTCTGATTCCGAAAATCGAGTTATCTGTTTGTTTGTTCGCGGATCACGCTTTAACTATTGGATCAATTTCAATGAAACTTATACCATTCAGGAGCGTCCTTCCGGATTAAAACATAGGCTATATCTTATTGAAATGAAAGACGTGGAGTCTTAGATCCAGCTTGAACTTCCTAAACCAAATTCAGCCATTTGCTCGTATGCATCGGATGCTGGTGACAGATATTTTTGCGGCAAGTGTGCAAAAATTTCCGCTAAAATATCGTACAAAGTCGCAGGTAACAGCTAGTAATGTATATATTTACCGTGGAGATCGACTGGGACTCTTAGTCTTGCCTTCGTGCTTAGCGTGCGGCTTGATGCTGGCGCCGCTCGGCGGGACACGGATCTTGGACGTGCCGCTACTGTTGCATACAAACAATGGAAACACTTTGTTTACTGACAAAAACATAGCATTTAAGGCGAAGGATAAAGACAGACAACCTTCTCGCTCGCACATTTCAAGATTTTTGAAGATTTAATATAAGTAAATGTAATTATGTGAAATTGCAGAGCTTCAGGGTCGAGAGAATAACAATGCAAAGGTTCAGTAAAGATATCACATTGATCCAAACAAGTTTTCCGACCAAAAAACTTGTACCAATGCGATAAATTAAAGTGCACATTTTTTGGTTACAAAACTCAGGCGTCATTGCTCAGTCGGTAGTAGCTCTGCCTTCCGTGCTGTGGGTCGTGGGTTCGATCCCCACCGAGAACAAACATTTGTGTCTTGTAAACATAAATGTTTGTTCTGTGTCTGGGTGTTTCTATGTATTATAAGTACGTATTTACCAAAAAAAATGTATGTATGTATTCTATCAGCCATCTAGTTTCCATCGTACAAGCTTTGCTTAGTTTGGGACTAGAAGGCGTTGTGTTAAATGTCCGTGAGTATTTATTTATTTATATCTTCAAAAATGTTGAAATGTGCGAGCAGAAGGTTGTCTGACTTTACCCTTCGCCTTAACTCTGTTATTTTATATTTTCTACTCCTACTAGAGGGGACAATTATGTTTTTCAGCAATAACATTCAGGATGTTGTTATTGCTCCCGCGCAGTCTACTTAGCAGAGATGCTGTTTTTTTGCGCCAGATGGCGTCGAAGGAGAAAATATAAAATCACTGAACTTATTTATGAAAAATCCCAATCAACAATGCTGTGTGCAAAAAGGTTCAGTAAAAACATGACTTTGATCTAAACAAGTTTTTCGACCGAAAAACAAATTTTATTGTTTTATCTTACTTTTCCACTTTTCGTATGGAGAAGAGTCTACTAAAGGATCCAACGAGATTATAATAGTCGGAGGTTTTGTTTGTAAAATGAGCTTATCGAATTACCTGGACGCCAGATCCTTCCCCGGCTTGCCGTTCAGGTTTATGCGTAGAGTATCCAACGAATACATTGACAAGCGAGCTTCTGTATCTGTCACTAAGGAAATAAGTACTTTTTATAAAACTGCTACTTTTAATTAAGGTGCCTTCTGGTAAGGTCGGAGTTTTTTTTTTTTTTTTTTATGGTAAAAGTAATGGAACAAGCTGATAGCTCACCTGATGTTAAGTAGAACTTTTGCCTATAACAATGCATTACCTCACAGAGCAAGTCCAATGAGGGCGTGCCCTGTAAGGCAATGCACTGCGTTCATCACTCTGAGACGTAAAGATGTTGAAGTCTCATGTGCCTGTAATTACACTGGCGCCCTTACCCTTCAAACGGGAACACAGCAATGCGAGCATCGCTGCTTGGCGGCAGAAATAGGTGCGGTGCTAGTACTGAACCCGGACGAGCTCTCACAAAGAGCTCTACTACTATTACTATTATTATAATAAGTCCGGATAAATCACGTAATAAAGCAATTATCATTTAAAAATATCGCCGAATTGCTTGGCATCCGGACTTACTATTACGCCGATCTCACCAGAAGGCACTATAATTACTTTTTTATAAAAATAAAGTAATTTTTGAAGTTCTGATCTTCCAACTAACAACGTTAAAAGTTAAAGTTTAAACGTTAAACGAAGGAGGAATAGAAAGAGACAGCGTTTAACGCTCCTGGGGAGAGGGAATAGAAAGAGACAGAGCGAGAGTGATCACATCCGGAGACCCCACAAAACGCAAATGGCACTCGAAGTATAACTTCTTCCACGCGGAGAGACTCCACGCGCTATTTGTTTTTATAGTGAAGTATTCTTATTTCTTCTTCAATCTGCCTAAACTCTCGAGGTCCGTAAGTTACAAGCAAAGTGTTAGATAAAGTAATAAAGGAAATATCCTTAATCCGTAAGTAGTACATATATCTGTAGCCTCCAACGCTGCGCTAATTAAATTAGACTCTATTGCGTCTTATTAGATACTATCTATAAATACATACTGGATTTGGTAGATTTCGATGGAGCATGCATTCTCCTCTTTCCCTTGTATTTAGTCTTTCTTGAAGTCGATCTACTCTGTAACACGATAAAATGATAAATTATGATAAATAACCTCAATATTTATATTATTATTTATTAATGTAAATCTAAGACCAGCTTCCGCTCGCGACTTCGTTCGCGTCAAGTTTGATCTCGTTGATTTTCTAGGATAAAAAGTAGCCTATGTGTTAATCCAGGTCATGGACTGTATTCCAAGTTTCATCCAAATCAAACCCAATAGTTTTTGCGTAAAAGAGGAACAAATATCCATACAAACTTGCGGTTTTATAATAATATTAATTAATAGGGTTGTTACCGTATTGTCCGTGGTGCTCAGAAAGTCCGTAACTCGCAGAGAATGCTCGCACACTGCTTCGTCTAGTTTGTCGCAGGAGGCTAGCATTTCCTGGAAAAAATAAAAAAAAAACTCGTTCCGATACGATTGCAATCGTCACAGTTTTGGCGCATTCCCCATTGACAGTGTTTGCGTTACGTAAACGTAACGTATTCGAGTAACATTGCGCGTCAACGTCAGTCCGACTGCCGAACGCTGTAGGGTCACCGCGCTGTGCATCTCGGATACGCCACCGTTAAAGGGTTAGTTTCATAATCCCCTTTAAAGCCTCATAATCCCTCTGATTTCGAAATTTCAAAATCAAGGGCTTTATGAGTCTGAAGAGGCCTTTTAAGGCCAATTTACACCGTTATAGCTATAATTAGCGACTGTAACAGTCACATTAATTCATCCCGAGGTCTGTATTGCTCAGTATTATATCAGCAATCTAGGTCCCATAGTATAAGCTTTGCTTAGCTCGGGACTAGAGGACCGTTGTGTGAAATGCCCATGAATATGTTGAATATGTATGTGTTTAGGCTGTGCGTTGATTCTCTGTCAGCTTCAAAAGAGTTTTATATATTGATATTGATTAACGTACCCTATACTCTAGGTCCTAGGGCACGCAGGATCGGTACTACTCTCAGTAAAAGTACCGAGAATTACCGGTACCGGTAATGGTCATGCAGTACCGGTACTTGTAGTGAGAATAGTACCGGTAGTGCATGTCCTACTAGTATAGTATAATATACTGACGTCGTTGTATACAGTAGCGGCTCGCTGCAGGCCGGCGGGCGGCGCCACGCTGGCGGCGAGCGCCCCGGCGGCGCGCGCGCCCTGCGCCAGCGCGTGCAGCAGCGCCGCGCTCTCACGCACGCACGCCGTCGTGTCTACCGACTTGTGGAACACCTGACAATAACTATACATTATTAACCAACTTCAAGGGAGCGCTGCTCCTTTTCTTCTTCTATTTATGGCATGTGTGATTTCAACAGACAATTTAGCAAAAATCTCCTTTCCTTGCGCCTTGTCTTGAAGTTGCAAGCTCGGATGAGTTACTGACCAACTCTAGTGACGGAGTTTTTAGGCCGTTTTAAGACCTCCGTCGTGGCTTAACGACTGCTAGAGCCGCGCCCGACAGTTTAACGTGCCCTCCGAAGCACGGAAGCGCTCAGATGTAAATACCATTAGCGGTCACCCATCCAAGTAGTAACAGCACCGAACGTCGCTTAACTAAGATAATCGATGAAGATTGAGTAAGCAAGGCTAGCCGCGAGCGCTGCAGTTATATAGTTACCTGGAATGCTTGCAGTAAGTTCTGATGCAGGCTGGCGACGCGCACCATCTGTGCGTGGAAGTACGTGTGCTTCGCGAACGGAAGGGAATGTAAACTGTTTCGCTTCAAGTCTTCCATCTGTAGAACACATTCATTGAGTATTTGAAAGTTAACAGTTTTAGGTAGTGTTTTTTTTTTTTTTTTTTTTTTTTTTTTTTTTTATAAATTGGCGTCGCACAGTGTTTGTGCATTTGCCATTATACGTTTAAAATTAGGGAAACAATATTATATAATAAAAAAGCGCGGGATCTGGCATGCGGGTTAGGAAGGATCAGTAGGGTTAGGGATACAAAAAAAAAAAAAAAAAACAAAGGTAGAAAATATATACAAAAGGGAAATATGTATAAAATTAAATTTCTAAGTTATTCATATACATAAAAGATGATAAACAATGATATATACAAGGGTCAAGGGTAGCTAAAAGGATATTAACACTAGTAGGAAGGGGAATACGACATGCAACGAGATCTTGGAGGAGTTTTCTGTGATTATATTGGGAACAAGCAAAAAATATATGATTAGCGTCACCGAATTCATCTCCACAAACGCAGGATGGGTCAGGCTTCACTTTTATTCGTGCAAGGTGTGCTGGGGTACACAAGTGCCCAGGTAAAGTGTTAGCATACATTTTTTAGTGTAAGGACTTCCACAATAAAAATGTAATAGGCCTAATAGATATGAAGGATATAAGCTGAAATTACAGTGATAATAAAACCAATGAGGCGCTTTGTTGCTTGAGTAATCGCTGCAAAGTTTTTTTATAGTCCTTTGAACCCAAGTTTCTTCCGTAAATTTCCAGGAAAAATGTCTTCGGGACTTCGACATCTACAAAAATCCAGTGATTTTAACCATGGCTTTAACTATGTCGTCAATCGAATATGCTGTCTCAGCTTTTAGGTGGTCGCCATTCGAGAACCCTTGTAAGCTGCTAGGGGGTTCAAGCCTCCAAAAAGTTCTAGATCTACCTAAGTGTAGACTAGGATTTGGCAGGGAAAACTCTAAGATGGCTCGATCAAGGCCCTCCAAGTCCAAAATCCTGAATCCGTCAATGAATCGTGTTGAATCTTGCACTTTTTTTCTATTCTTCTTGCGTGTCAATGACTGGACAACCACTAAACTAGGTTCGAATAGAACTTCGCTTCGCCCATCGTCTATGGCATTTATATTCCTTGTCCAAGTGGTAGAGCACAAGGGGCAAACGAGCAAATGGGACATCGAATTCTAAACTGAACTCTATCACACATGCAACTTGATCTAAAATTGTACAACACCTGTCTTTGCAGCTGATACATGTAGATCCTGTTGAACCGTGCACTGAATTCTGCGGAACGACGACACATACGAGACACTTCCTCCCTTTCTATCGTCATCACATCCTGTCGCTCCAGGGTAGCCCTGCAAGATAGATACCAGAGAGATAACTAACTAACTCTGACAATGTGTAGCGCCATCTAGCGAGCCACATGAGAACTATCCTAGATCGCGCATACGAAGTTATCACAGAGTTTGAACATAAATAATACTACCGAATATCATCCATTGCTTCTCGGAGCCCGAGCCAAAAGTCACACGGCAAGGAAGATCTTCCCTTTTCGTAGGACACACATCCTACTGTGTTCTCCTAATTTTTTTAATCATATTGCGCGTCAATGTCAGCTCAACTGGCGAACGTTGTAGCGTCACCGCGCAGTGTATCTCGAATACGATACGATACGATCGTCAGATTTATACTAAATCGGTCGCCATGTTCAATGAGAATACTTACATGATGGATATTATTTCGTCATTAATTTTGAGTCGAAGATCTTTGACCTTAGCGCAGTAGATGCTGCTTTCAATAACATTCGACACGTTTTCTGCAGACGCTGAAAAGGCGTAAAATAAATAGCATTTTATAAGGTTTAATCTGCACCGAGGTATAGATAGTATAGATGAGTGGAGTGCAAGGACAAAATCACTAATAATATTATGCACCTGATAAATGTATACCATGAAAGCCACAGTAAACCCAGTATACCATTAAGATCTTATTTAAACCGAAACAGACGAATAAGGTATTAACAGACGAATGAGATATTAACTTACGAATGAGGTATTAACTGACGAATGAGGTATTAACTGACGAATGCGGTATTAACAGACGAATGAGATATTAACTTACGACTGAGGTATTAACTTACGAATGAGGTATTAACTGACGAATGAGGTATTAACTGACGAATGAGGCATTAACTTACGCATGAGGTATTAACTTACGATCTCCTTTCTCATACAACGGCTGAGGAGAAGCATTCTCGCTGTTTCTTTCCCGCACCGTGCACGGACTGCCCATGGAATCGTTGAGCGTTTCGTCTTCCGGACCTGATTGTACTATTCAATTTATCATCATTTTACAAAAATGACAATATAAAAAAAAAACAACAAAGCTCTGTTTGACATAACCTGTTAGGTAAGAGACAGCAATAATTTTAACAGCTGAATAAAGTTACGCAATGATTATAAGTAAGTAAAATGTTGTTTATCACCTGAGGGTCCTGAGGGATCATCCTTATCATCATCAAAGATGTGGAACATGTCACAATCTTCTTTCTCTGTATCATCAGCAAATGTCACCGAATGCTGAACCTCCTCTTTCTGATGAAAGTCACCTTCTCCTTGGTTAGGCTGTTCCTGCCAAAAATACTATCATAAAAGCCACATAGGTATTATTAGGTATACTTTCTATTATATTTGTGACCGGCGTCACAGCAGTTGTTTGCTTTGCCTTCCGTGCTGTGGGTTGTGGGCTCGAACACCACAAAGAATCACCTCCTCATCACACCACCACGTTTGGGTTGGCTGGCAGACAATGCTTTCAGCATTAAGTCCACCCTTTGTAACAAATTTATAATATTGTGCAATAAAGTATTAAATAAATACCTAAATAAAAGAACAAATTGCGTGTGGCAAACATAGATGTTTGTTCTATGTATTATTTATAAGTAAAATGCATGTAAGTATTTTACCAGCAATCTAGTTCCCATAGTACAAGCTTTGCTTAGTTTGGAACTAGCGAGTGTTGTGTGATATGTCCAAGAATATTATTATTTACTTATGAGCTAGTAAGTTTGTTACTAACAATTTTTGGTTCATGTTCAACCTCTTTCCTAGCTTTTTGAAGTTCGGCTTCCATCAACTCTTTCAGGCACGATTCAGGCAACTGATGCAGAAACTGGTATGGATCATCTGAAATTGTTATACGAGTATGTAGTATTATTATATTGTAGGTATAATACAGGTTGTCTCAATAGGAGTGTCAAGGAGTATTCGAAACATGCCGTTAGAGTTCCAGAGATGTCTAAGAATTTAGTCAGTGACATGTCTAAATAGGTACTAAGTAATGCCTATAACAATGCACTGCCTAACCAAGCACGAGTACCTAATGTGCAATAATGTGCATGTCTGTAATTGGCACACATTTTATAAAACACGGTCTTCAAAAGTGATTGTTGTAATGTACACTATGTGCGCTGTTGGCGTTGCCTATTGAATAAATAAATAAATGTGTCCTGTATCCATCACTCTGAGTAGGTACCGATTTAACAAAGCAATTTCTGCTACAATTCTTAATGTAAGTTACACCTTTAGCATACTTAAATACCTTGAGATACCACCTTGACGACATCCTGTTCCTTTACAAACTCCTCCCAGACCCTCTGCTCCTGGTCTTTCAGCCGCTGCCTCCGACTGGTCCTCCATGTGCGCTCCAGCTCACCACTCTCAATGTACTGGAATCACACACACACACCCTAATCAGCTGAAGGTGATGCATAGGACGGCCTCATTCCATGGACTGACAACATTGCTAAGGGGAAGCTACAATATGCCTAGTGACTACAGTATGGGGCACTTCAAAAAGGGAGTTTTAAAATTCTTCAAGGGTCGGCAACGCGCGTGTGGCACCTCTGGTTTTGCAGGCGTCCATAGGCTACGGTAACCGCTTCCCATCAGGCGGGCCGTACGCTTGTATGTCTACTTTGTTGTATAAAAAATAAAGCTGGTCGATGGTTAGGTACGACCACACTCAGCTCATGCCGCTGCCGGCATTATTGCCACAGCAACATCGCCTTCATTCTTATTATGGCGCATGAACCACAGAAAAGTATTAGGTACTATCACAAGAACATGAACATGGGCATGAGCCGAGATGAGGCATGATCGCATTTAGATTAGGCTCATGCATACTTCCCCGCCCACTGCAGCTGAGTGTAAACGGAACAACAGAGTTAGGACAGATGTAAGTAAATAACTAGCATAAAAAGTAGGTTCAGCAGCCTAGTGCTTGTCCTAAAATAGGCGTTTTCATGGCGGGTAGCGATCTCTTCCAGAAATAGGTAAAGTTAGGTACCTACCTGAAGATCTGTCACTTCAACTCTAGTTTCTGGCATAAAAGAGAATCCTCTTACACAAGTCTCCATTTCATGCAGAGTTTAGTGCTTGTTATTTTATTGCAGTCGTGGGAACTTTATCCGCTGAAAATAAATTGTAAATCTGACAAAACTAAAGCAGATAATAGCAGTTTTTTTGACTTTTTTGACAATATGTAAAAAAAAGAAATAGGTAAGTTTTTTGCTTGCTTGACTTGACAGTTGCTTCTAAACAAACAAAACTTTCTTGGTTTAAGAGGTCAACCAATTAACTTTTTTAAAGAATTGTTAGGTTCTGAGTGAAACTAGAACCCTTTAAAATGTAAATTAAAATAAATATTTTTAACTAAGTCACACAATACTACAAACACACCCGGTACACAATATGTAGCTGTACTATATATTTTTTTTGATTACAAAACGTGGTTGCTCAGCAACGCTTGTTAGCAAAAACAAATAGGTAACAAAACAAACTATTGATGTGTTGTGCTATTGACCTTGTCCAATATAATGCCAAATTAGAACATACCATTGAGGAAGTATTACTAGCGTATAGAGAAGCTATACCAAACCAAAAACGTGTCGCAACTTGAGGCGAGCAAGCCCCGCCCAAAGACAAGTATTTGCTGCAGCGCTAAAAGATTAGATGTCGTCTAACCATACTATCAAAACATGCAGCGCTAGATCGCTAATAGAGTATAGTTTTCTCGCGACCAAAACGTCGTAAGCGCCATGAATTTCGGGGCGCTTACGCGTTTCGTTCAACATAGTGTAACAAAATGTCGCTCTCATAGATTTTTTCACCGCAGAAGGGACACTTCAGACAGCTTTTGTACATACAAAACTGAATTTTAATGCAGTACCTATGAATATTATATTTCAAAACGTGAAAAAATGTACAGTAAATTAAAATGAATTGTTAAGCGTTTAAAATCATTGGTTTTAAAATAAATTGGTATTTTATACAAAAAGTAGGTACATACCTACATAGGTACCTATTTGCACTAACTAGACCCCACACCTTATCTCACTCTGCCATAGCATTAAAGAAATATAGGTATAGTAAAGCTTTATAATGACGATTTCAAAAGATAGCTACAGTACCTACTACATATTACTGATCAGACAGACGGCATAGGCCGAGTAATATGAGTTCAAAATAATTAGTTAAACCTTAGTCACCAACCCTTAGTAGGTATCCTAAACATCCCATCTGTACGATGCACTTTTCATAATCTATGATTTTCAAACAAAATGTCCGTACAGTAGAAAATAATCTACAAAAATTAATTTTGGTTACTTCTAGTTAATATTCTGTTTACTTACGATGATAAGTCACGCCACTATCTTTTTTTTTCACAGTCGATTGGTTTTTACACGTTTTTAAAACGCAAGACGGCATTTTGAATTACTTTTTATTCGCATGCGGTCACGATGGTTGTTGGCGAGCGACTAAATGAGTTGTTGCCGGTCGGCAACAAATCATGGCGCAAACTTGTTGTTCGCGGCGTCTGTTCCATACGCTAGTAATATTAATTCAATGAGAACATACAAACTAAACCAATTTTATTACCTACCTATTTTTCAACATAATTTATTTATTTATTAGTGCATTTTATACGAATAAATAAGTGTTTTTATGAACAAAGACTCCGCTTTCGATTTGAGCGCCATGCGCTAATTACGGCTGCAACTATGTGTATTATTTATTTAGTGCATGCTATAAATCATTATTGATAATAGGTCTGTAATCTATTACGATCTATTGGACTGTGTAGAGTGCAAGTTATAATGTTACTCAGCGCTCGACCTTACTACGACATGGGCGCGCCGCCACTACCCTCTGCGCCTGTGCATCCAGCGCGACACTTTCCCCAATGGAGCAGAACTGCCATCCTCACACTATCCGGCGTGGAAGATGATGGTACACATGAGGTTTGTATTTAGTTCCGTTAGTTGGTAGTAATATACCAGTACTCCCGAGCACGCTAAACACTCCTCATCAGCGCTCTCTAGTAGGTAGAACACTCTGGAACACTGAGATTTTCACAAAAAATCTTTAAATAGCAAATTAGTAGAACTTCCAGGTATAATAGTACCTTCTTACGGCCATGGAGATGACGGTGGATATGCAAACCAACGATGACGATGATGACGATGATTATGATGCTGACATTGCCAGAGAAAAGCTAAGACTGACTGATAGGTAAAGTCTAATCTTCACATTCCTCTGAAACGTGAACATGCACATTTCTCCGACATATAATACCATTTGATTACCGGCGCAATCAAGCAAATGGTATCATCTTAAAGTAGCACGACCGATACCTATGGCGATTGCACTGGCCAACAACGATGACGATGATAATGCAATGATGCCCACCGTGTAGGAGAGAGGCTAAGACTGACTGATAGGTAAAGCCCGGTCTTTACACCCCTCCGAAACAGTAGGCATTTTACATAGTTCTTCATTCTTGAGTGTCTTCAGAAATTCTTGATAGCTTTTATTCTAAACGAACATAAATTATTACCTATACCTAGGTATTTATTTCTTAAATCTTGACCATCGTAAGTAATTGACACTGTAGCAAATTATCAGCTGTTAGGACACAAATACGTAGGTAAGACATAAATATGGCACTAAGTTCTTATAATACTACAAAATGAAACTATGTACCAAATAGAAACATAGTAGGGTACCTACGTTGTACGAACCGGTAACGGTAAGACAAGTATTAAATTACGATGTTAACCTTTTGCTGGCCTCAAATTATTTTTTACGATGTGTCTTTGTGAAAATTTACCTCTGTAATAGACTCACATTTGCAGACGTCTCCCCTTCGGCTGTTTTACTTGTGAAAAATCAATGCGTGCCTATTATTCAATTAGCTAGTACAAACTAACATGCCCACCAGTGGCACACTCTTTTAGCCAAACTTGTTTATTGACCCATAACGAATTAATTATTAGAGCCGCTATTTGAATAATTCCTAATTCCATGTGAAACCCTAGAAAATGAGCCTTATCAGGTCCCAAAATTGATGTATACTTACCCCACTTTCAATTTTAATCAATAGCGGTGCCTAACAACATTTCACTTCGTACTGTTTCGTAGGTAATGTGGGCATTTAGATAAGGTTAAAGAACCAATGCAGGTAATTGGTTAAGCTCTATGAATAATTTACCTACTAAAGCGGAAAAGGTCGCACTGTTTCAGGAATTTCCACGTATTTTCCTACAAACCACGTTTCTGTCTGTTGGTAAATCAATACTTGCTTAATGTTGTCTTTCACTTTGTAAGCTATCGTTAAATATGTATGGGTCACAGTAAAAGTAGAGCAGAAATACATTCATCTTTCGAAATTAAGCTATTATCAGATACTCCGATGACACGGACGGACATAAACCATCGGAGGATTTGGCGCAGAGCCATGGCTGGATAGTGACAGAGACGCCGTGAGTCAGCGGTACGCGGAACCTGTGTGCGGCGGCGCGATCGATAGACACTGCACCCCTCTTGCCCTCCCCTCCTTGGCTCGCCCTGCACCTGCCCCACAAAACGAGTCTGGGCTCATCGTCTGACACAAGACAAAAAATGAGAAAACCCTTGTAAATTAATCGGAAAATTGTAAAGTGTTTTTCTTAGTCAATTTCACTATAAACTGACGTACCAGTTTATTAGTTCAAGGTCGTTGGGTTGTCGACCTTTGTCTACAGTAGAATCATCTACCTCGTACAATATCTACCTATCTAAGTATTTAATTGTATAAGGTGTTTATTTGGTATTAAAGCAGTGTATTTTTAATTATTACGCGTAAACAAGGTCGTATTTTGTCGAGATCGCCGTGCAAATGCTGGATCTCTATCATTGGTCGGACGCGCGTGCTCCGAGGTGGTATACAACAAAGGAGGTTACGTTAATTGCAAAATTCACTTAACTTTGTTGCTCTGATTTGGGACTAAAATAAAGTGCAGTTATGGCATCGAAAGTGCTCGTGCCTGCTGCGGCTCCACCGCCGTTTACGAAGCTACAAGTGAGTATATATAGATAGACGCACTTATCTTAATATTCCTCAGACATTTCAGTATTTATCTGAAATGCTTTTACCAGAGTCGATCATCACATCCTGATGATTTTGAATTTTGGCTCTAAGGCCTTTTATTGATGTTGATATTCACCATGGAGTACAAAGAGATCGACCAAGTACAAAGAAAACATTAATCGGTCATCGACTAGGAAAACTCATTGAATTTAAACAGATAAGTTTCCTACCACTCACCTGGCCCTAGGAAAACCAATAGTTTTTACTGATACAACATGCAATGAACACATTGTGTTTTCGAATGAAGGTATACGATCGTCACTGTTTTTGGAATTTGCGCATTACATTTTTGGATGGATGTTTGAATTGAACACAGTTTTTTTTTACAAACTTCTATCAAGTTTTTTAATGGAAAAGAAAGTGACCGTTTTTCAACCAAAATAATCAATCAAATATGGGCTAAGATTAATGCATACCTAATTCGTGCAACATTCTGAAATACTGATGATAATTATGCGTGCAACGTCTGATAACAACGTAGGTTCTCTGCTTTAATTTTGCACTCTCTTTAGGTAAAGAAATCTCCACTGGAGCCAGCTGGCTTTATAATAAGCGGTGACCCCGCAGCAAGGGTTGCGCATCTGGAGCATAGCGTGCGCTTTCTGCAGGAACAGCATCGGTTGATGCTAAACGGCCTTCACGCTGAGATTGAGGCTTTGAGAGAGAGGAACCGAGGTAAGAAATGGGCTAGCTTACACTAGTATCGGTCCGGCTGGTAGTATCTTCTTCAGTATGTAGATGTAGGTATCGTATCAAACCACAGTAAACAAATAATTATATGAGGATGGAGAAGTGCAGAATCCACCAAATCATTGTAATCGGCGAATAGTATTTAAAATCAAATACTTTCGAGGGAAAAAAGTAGAAGCAGTATAATGATTTCAGAAATTACGTATTTAGATGCTTGCTTTTCAACAAGCACAAAATATACAAAATGACTAGTCGAAGACATTGCACTGTTTTTTCCATCCACTTCACAAAAACAAACAATTTCAAACCAATATTGTGTAGGTACTTGTCTTTTGAACAAAAGCTAGCAGTAACTAGTTTCCAAGTAGGTTAATCTAGCCCCTGGTTCAGTCCAGTCATTTGAGTAGCTAAACTCAGCTTGTTTTTGTCGTTGACCTCAGTGTGAACGTGAGAATGCATTTTAGTGACAGATTTACGTACGTCTGCCATAGCATAGTGTAGGTTTACTTGCGTAATGATACTTACAATGAGTCATTTGTTTTACACATGAGCCAACCAAAACCGCTAAAGTAACTCCATGATGTGAACAGATTTTTTTTATTACAGGTTAACAACGCCTTTCATTTAAATTTTTGCAACAAATTAAATCACTATTTCAGATTTGCAGTTCCAGTTGATCTTCAACAAGGAATCAAAAGAATCGTCTCTAAAACCAACTTCGCCACCAAATGAAGAAAACCTCGAAAACAATGAGGTGATTAACTTATATTAATATAATTTAGTTTCTGAAAATATATATCAAACGAGTGTAGATACTAAATTTCTTAAAGCAATTAAAATTCTTTAGGTTGCTGATTGATACGCTTGCTTATAATAAATGCAACGCTGCTCTGTTATGCGTGTTTTGAAGAACGTTGCAAATTGCAAATAATGTTGTGTGTTCAATTGCACAATAAAAACATTGTTCAGTTCAATTCCAGACTTTATTAATTTTTGCAGGAAATAAAGTCATTGAAAAGCGAAGTTAGTCGTTTGGAGAAAGAAGCAGAAGCAGCTAAAATTGAAGCTCAAACAGCTGAATCCCATGTTGTACAACTTCAGGGGTTAGTCGAGGTGCAAGCTGAGTGCGTATCACATATTATATTGTCTTTTAAAAATTAATTGATATTTTTTCTTAAAGTAATTTAAATGTCTTGTCTCTTTGCTGGTAGGTCTTTTAGGCCTCAAGGTTATTCAAATTTGCCAAAGGTTCGACGTCAAGCAAATTTTCGAAGGTTTATGGCTATAAATTATCACAAACTCTTAGTATCAAACCAGAGATTACCATTAAAGATCCAAAGAAACATTGACTAAAATTTTTCAGAAAAATACGAGAGATTAAAACCACACCAAAGTGCGCAAACTGTGAGGAGAATGCAGCTAGCGGCACCACTACTTCGGGAGGCGAGGATAGCGCAGAGTCCCGTGCAGAGCTGCGAGCCCGCCTGGCGGATGCTGAGAAACTCGTGCGCCGTCTGCGGGCTGAAGCCGAACGCAGGCGCAGAGAGGTACCCTAACCGAGCCTCATTATCCAAAAGTAGACTTTCGAACTACACTGGTACTTCCGTTTAGACCTTGCTTAAACTTGCTTAAAGAGTTTGTATTTGAGCAACTGTGTTAACTAGTTTAGATGGTGAAACCACGTTTAAGGTGATTGATGTTTGTCTCAGCTCTAGTTACTTCTTTACTAAACCTACTGATCAAAGTCATTAGGTTTAGAAAGTCCCGTATAAATTACCCATTCCTCTTATAAATGTAAGTTGTCACGCCCCGCAATTGCAAATACATCCACATCCACAATACCTAACCCATGTTCTAAGGTTTGGTTGATAGATCATGGTATTAGGGGATACAATTCATTACCTACGCTGAAAGAAAAGGCAGGATTAGTGAATGTCGGGGTGATATTGATACAATTGGAGAACAAGTTGAGCAGAGCACGGGTACCTTGTGTTCCTTGCATATGACATGATATAGCACTGTGTATTCCTATGGAGGTGATGGCGTGCGCGGCGGCGGCGAGCAGCGCGGGCGGCGCGGTCACTAACCTCTTGTTTGACGGCGCGGCCGCACGACACGCACACGTACGTCCCGCACCGCAACGCACAGGCTGCCGATGTGATCTCACCTTTTCTACTTCTGGCACACCTCAACTGACAGCTTCAGCTTACAAGGCGCATTATTTTTATACCCAAAGTCTTAGAATGGCGCTGGAGAATCTGATCTAATGAAAATTTGGTGTGCTTCTGTCTGGCTGAAGTGAGCACTGGAATATAAGTTTATTTATGTAGAATTCGGTGAAACCACGTCGGTAGCCGCAGAGCAGTCGAGCGTTGACGCGGACGGGACAACGCGTGACATCATACTTTCGATTAAGCTCTCGTAAACTTATTACACGTATAATGTAACTAGAATACAACCGATGCATGGTTTAGTTTTGATTTCTGTTCTGTCCCGTCTTCGTAAACCTGCGTTTTCATTTACACAGCCTATTGTTTGCTTGGTTTAGTAGTATAGCACCTAACTACTTATATTTACGTAAGTTAAGAACACTTATTTGCATCCATTGTATTGTATGTAGGTTGACCAGGCACCGATGCAGCTTTTTATTTTATCAAAAGCTCAACAACACCCTTTTCTTAATAAAGTTATTCATAAAAATAACTCTGTTGGTTTTATACTATCTTGTTTGAAAAATCTTAATTCTTTAAGATTTGTTAACAAGCAACGTTTATTTTTCGATAACTTGCTATTTAGGCTCGTATTCTGTTAAATAAATCCTTAGTCCGTTAATTTAAGTGTTGCTTACAGCCGATTCCTCATGTTGTTACTTTCCAAAAAAACAAGCATCAATATAATGGATTGAAAGAGCAAATTGCTTTATATCTTTCTGAATTACCAATTTTTGTACTTACATATAAAATAATAAAACTTGTCGCACTCAGTTGCAGTGTATGAAAAACTCACTGCACGCGAGTTTGCGCGCGACCGGACTCGACGCGTACGGATTTCAAAACAACTACCACTTCCCGCCCGTGCACCACACGCCCGACTTTTGGCGGGAGCCAATTAGAGAGTGAGAATGTTTAATTATCTCTTGTCATTTTTAATGTATTATACCTACCTACTTTATCACTTTTACATACATAACTAAATATTAGTTTATTAAGTAGTTATTAGTAAACTGAGGGGCAGAGAAACAAACAACTTCTAGGCCGGATATTGTTTCAAACAAACAGGAAGTTACAAAGTAAGTCAATATCGCAACTCTCAAGGAGGGAAATTCAAAACCAAACTCAACCACACAAACTAAACTAACCACGAGCGAAGAAATCTAAAAATAGTGTTGCACCGGAGCGCGATGTCTGAGATCAAATTGAGAGATTATTTATTAGGCGCTGTGGGTCGTGGGTTCGATCCCCAGTGAGAACAAACATTTGTGTGTGGCGCACATAGATGTTTGTTCTATGTACGCCTAGGTGTTAGTAAGTATCTTAGGTATAAGACAAGTAGGTATGTCTTTATATACAAGTAGGTACGAAAAAAATTATATACCTAAGTATTCTATCAGCAGTCTAGTTCCCATAGTACAAGCTTTGCTTAGTTTGTGTCTAGAAGGCGTTGTGTGATATGTCCATTGATATTTATTTATCCGGACCCTATAGTGATGTTATGTGTTATTGCAGAGAGTTGAGTTTGTCCCGCGGGCGCGGATCGCGGCGCGGCGCGGCAGCGCTGCCCGAGCTGGCGGCGGCGCGGCCACACGTGCACCGCTCCACTGTCTATGCCAATAGTGAGTTCATTACTTAACATAGCCCGTGGTCGTGCGTTTTAAGTGGATTTGCGACAACAAATCGAGAAACTCGCAGTTTTTGTTTAGATAAAAATTGTTTGCAAATCTCCCGCTAGAGGCGCTTATCGGATTTTCATACAAAGTATCTCGCAAGTCGCTTCTCGATATGCGTATCGATCAACAAAACAAAACTCTGACTACAGAGCCCTGAGTCTCTGTAATTGCAAGAAAACAGTTTGCCTAGCGAGCAATGCCTAGCGAGCAGTCGTGTGCTAAAGAACGTGCTCGAAGGTTCGTATAAGTCACCGGAGTCTAATTCCAATACAACTAAAAATCGAATGCTCGTAACTACGTATCGAACGGAAGTCGCTAGACAGTTTTGTATGATTGCCGACTTGGTTTTTAAAAACATCGTCTATCTCTATCTTTCGCGTATCTTCCATCTTATTCTATCATTTTTATCATGTATTGTTCATTCATTTGTCTATGGAATCGGCTTTTGAATCTGTCAGTGTCAGTCAAATCCCACGTTAGCTTGTCAAAGTCACTGTGAGTTCGCTCCGCCCACTCTCCTATTGGTTGACGAACTATTGTTTGATCTCTGATTGGTTGGTTCCATTGTTTTGTTATTTTTATTTTTTTTGTAGGGATGGTCGATGTTGACGACAAAAACATCGATATTTTTTCAAATATCGAATTTATAATAAAAAAATAATTAATAATCTCTGTAAATAATTTTGTTTTATTGAATCAAGGTATTTGATTAAAATCACCCTTGGACATTTGTTTACTTTAATATACGTGATTAGGCAGAAGGCGATTACAGAAATTCTCACTTACATAGCTAGTTACGCTACTCATATATGATGTGTACATTATTTTGACTCTTGGGTACTAAGCGGAGTCGGGGTGCTCTGTGTCGATTCTGTCACTCATTTCAACTTATCCTACGTAAGGATATATCTGAATAGCCCAGTCAAATATAATAAAACGCGCTCTCCGCCATATATCTCGAAAACGATACAACGTATGAAATTTTTATTGAAACAAAAGTTGTAGGCAAGTTAATCCTCTACAATATTGACCATACATACAAGTAGCCTTGAAGTAGCCAAAAACTCATAGGAAACGAGATATTTGCAAAGGTCGATTTAGTGACCTTTCACATTGAGATTTTAATGGACGCGGCCACCCTACCATTTAAGTAGGTTTTGAGACAACTTTTAGGATGTCAAGATACAAGTTTATAGCTGGGTATCTCAAATTCCGAGATTCTTACCTACCTAATTTTGACTAATTTGGCTGGACTAGAAGTGCAATTGTCCATATTGTTACCCTAACTATTTCTTAAACGAAGAAATAAGGATCCCTCGAAAGTATTATGATAATTAAAAAACACCAATCTACTGTGATACATATCTGCCCTGTAAATTGAAATTGAAAAATTTAAATCGATACAAAGATTTTATAAATATCGATCATTCAATCACTAGTTTGTTGTGGTGTTGTGTCGTGTTCTGGAAGTGCAAACTCAAGTTCACAAGTTACTCAAGTAAATTGATAGATTCAAAAGCTGTATTATGAGATGAATAATTAAGAAGTTACATCTAGTGGTATCTATTTCTCAATTGTGAATTCAGCAAATCAACAAGCCCGTCTCAATACAAAACTAAATGTAGTTTTGTACCGCCCAAGTAGCCGATGTTATTATTGCTTTGGATGTACTACCTTATTCAATTACAATTCCCTAATATACACGTAAGTGCCATTCAGTATGTTTTGGTTGTATGTATAGGTTATAGCGACCGACCCAATGTGCTTGTATTTACTGTAAAAAACAATAGGTAAAATCAAGCCTCAACCTAGGTACGTACATGGTTATAGAATTCATGTGCATTCATTGAACACAATTGTTGTACAAGACTACCTACAAAATTATTTGCTTTTGTTATTTATAGGTACTCACTGACCTAAACTTTATTGTTTTGTTATAGGTAAGCGGCTTACTATTGTGAAGGTTAAATGATGGATGCAAGGATAGAAGCTGGATATTATGTTGCTTGATGCTCCATAATAATGTACCTACCACAGTCACTTTCAAAAGATCTTGCTCCGCTGCCCCAGTGATCCAAAATGTGTCTTGTTCTCCGATGAGATTTTATTACCTACCTACCTATTAAAATAAAATAAATTAATTGCATTTTATAACAAGTTTTATTATAGGTAAAAAAAAACACAAATCACTGAGTATATGATATATGTTTCAGTAGGTAGGTACCTAAAGAAACATATATCATAGAAGATGCTACAGTAAAATGCCAAGATAGATAGAAATACAAGTTCTTTCTTCAGAAGTTTCATTCTTGTAGCTAAGCATAGATACAGCTGACAACTTTGACCATCATCATTCGCCAACTTTTAGACTTCTTGATGGTGATGAGTTGGATGCATAAGCATTTGAAACTTTTGCTGCTTTGTCCTGTGACTGCAGTTCATTGTTCTGTAAAAAGAAAATATTAAGATTTTACTACATAATTCTTTATTGACTTTCTATAACTAGGGTACCATTTATCTCAAAAAAGTAGGTAGGTTCAAGACAAAAGCTTAGTTAATTATTTTACAAAAAGTTTAAAAACATCCCCGCTGTAAATGGGTTATTGTAAAAGGACCTTTACTAATCAATCTAGATCCTAGATAGTTCTTAAATCATGTTTACATAGAGTTTACCGTTGTTGCCATTCAATTCTGGTCAAGTTTCATGTAGGTATGACTGATCAAGGGGAATGCTGCTTGGTTGTGTAGGTATATATCCAGTACCTATTTGTCTTTTTTCTCTTCTTAGGCACAAATGTTGCATTAATCTGTAAAATACAGAAACATTTAGATGCTGTTGCTAATATATAGGTCTTGTGAGGTCTTATTTGCTTTCTGTACTGTGTGAAGCTGTGATTGAAGGTACCTATAAACTTTCAACCATAATCCACAGCTACACACAGTAGGGTAGATACCTACACACAAAGACTAGACAATAGGAATTAGTATAGGTAAGTCGTGGCACCTAGAACCTTTTAGTGTGCAAAAGTACCAAGGATTCTTGTGGTTTTATTGAATAAAATATTTATGACTTTGACAACCAATTTGATACATAAATGCTTACCTTTCTTTAATTGTTATATGGTTGTGTTTCCTTTTCCCAAAAATGGCTATCTATCTATGCAGTGTTGTGTGGGAAGATTCTGATAAATATCCAATATTGTGTCCTTTTATTTTTCTTAGACACAAATATTGCAGTAACCTGTAAAATACAGAAAGATTAGACGCTGTTGTTTCCTATTGTATCCAGTCATAAGAGACATTACTAAAGTAGGTCCTGTGATGTCTTTGCTTTTCTAATAGTTTTTACACTACTGTGTGAAGATGGGCATTATGCTTGAAGGTATGAACTAATGTTGGGCACCTACAAAATACTACTAGACAATAGGAATCGGTAAGGTAGGTATAAGTCATAGCATCTAGAATCATCTAGTAGGTAGGTACCTATGTGCTAGTATTTAAGTCGATTCTAAAATATGATTCTTGTGATTCTATTGAATAAGACTAGGTATACCTAATTATAAAAATACCTTCATTGTTTATGAGTTCATTTCTTCATCAATGGCTATCCATTTATTAGGTACGTAGGGTTGTGTGGGAGGTCTTAGAAGGCACAACAAGCTTGGGCATTGATGGCCAACTCTTCTCATAGGAATGAGAAGATATCCTTGGTCAGCGGGTTTCCGGGAAGTCTTCTTTTGATAAAAAAAATCACTTCACGGAGACTGGCTCGCATTTCATGTAGTTTACGAGCCCATTCGTCTTTCACCATCCTCCATGCACTTTATTATCTTGCAGAAACACTTACTATTTATCACAAAAACTTATATAAACAATCCAAAATGTGTTACAAAAACTGATGCGCGAGTAGTGTTCTATCGAATCCTTGCTATTTCACTACCTTAGACCCAAGTGAGAGTAGCAACGCATCGCAAGTCGAAAAATTGCCTTCGGAAATAGCAAACACTAGCACACAGACTCGCGTATTTTTGCAAAACCGTTGATTACGTGACCGCACTCGACGGGGAGCACCGCAAAGTAACATTCGGATTCAGACAGACTCGCAGAAACAGTTCCCAAATCTCCGCCTAGAGGCGCTTATCCGGTTTTCATACAAAATTTTTCACTTTGCGAATCCGTTTCCGAATGCCAAAAATAGCAAGAAAACACAACACCGACACAGACTCAGGGCTCAGAGCCCCGAGTATAGTACACTCGTGACTCGAGTATAGTAGGTACACGCAAACGCATTCGCAAAGCGAGATTTTTTTTTAAGAATTGCACGATCCCCCAATCTCCCGCTAGAGGCGCTTATCCCGTTGTCATACACTCGCTGCTCCCACGACAAGCAAGCAAAGCAAGCTCGTAAACTGGAAAAGAGCGTTATATTTACGCCACATTTTTTCAACTTCTGCGGATGTTATAGTTTTTTACTAACTTGTGCCTTGTTTCTGTTCCAAAAATAAATTATTCTTATTACATAGGTACCTACTATATTATTAAGTGGGCTCGATGGGATTTTTTTCACCGGATTCACCGGTCCGGTGGGATCGATGGGAATAACCCTTCTTTCCAGTCCTTTTGGTACTTACCTTGTGAATGTTGGTAGTGGTTAGTCAGATACACAACCAAACATTGCATGTTTTCTATAATAGTCTATATCAAACTTTCAGATCACACATCACGACCGAGAGCGAACGGTTTCGATAAGAACAAAAAGCCACAACCACCTCCGAACGAAGTCAGCAATGGCAGAAGTCTTGAACAAGAACAACCAGGTACCTAATTACTATTTATGAAATTCTATAAAATACCTACTAGATCACTTTGAAGGTAAAGGTGAGCGTCCATCTAACCTAATCGCGCACATCGTACCAATGATTGGTGAACGAGAAAGTATTTATTACCCACTTAAAAACTATTGAAGAAAATGAAGACCTACAATTTTGTTTGTTTATTTTTTTTTATTATGATTTTCAGAAAGCCGACTAGATCCGAATTATACGCACTTTTTACCGAACATAAACACGTGTAATGTGGACCCTAACGTCACGTTTCCAGAGTTGAAAATCGTTGTTACTAAAATGATACCGCACGGTAACGGTGAGGTTCAATTGGTATTTTTTTTTTCCTAACTTAATAATACTAAAAATTATAACCGCCAGATCCGAAACTAATTCATAAAGTAGGTTGTCTTTGGTTTTAATAATGGGACTAACACCTGTCATAAAAATACTAAAAATACACTTACAATAGCATGGTATTTTTAAAGCTTATCTCTCGTGTGTGTGATTTCGTTCTGACGTTCTGTAAAGTACTGACAAAACAATTTGAGAGTTATGTGGCTCAGTACCTCTATCACGAACAAATCTGACAGTCGCCGCGTTAGCGTATTCGAGTTATATTGCGCGTCAATGCCAGCTCGACTACCAACCGTTGTAGTGACACCGCGCAGTGTATCTCGGATACGTTAGCGTTACGATACGTTTGCGATTGTCATATTTATTGGTGATAAAGGCACTAGTAATTTTAGTTGTCACTGTACCAAAGATTTGTAACGTAGCAAAGCAGTGAGCGAAGGAAAATATTCACTAACATAACTTGCATATTTTTTTTATCTAAATCAGTGTTTGTTGATGAATTTATCCACCGGTTAGATAACAGAGCTCTGGTGGAAGGTCTGAGATATTGCTATGAGGAAAATATTCACAAACATAACTTTTCTTTTATTTTAATTAGTTTTTGTTTATGAATTCATCCACCGCGTAGCTAACAATTTTGGTGGAAGGTCTGAGACATTGCTATGATCTCAATTAATTGAATGGTGTTGTTTCAGTGAGCAGCACGGTGCAGCCGACAGACAACGGTCGCGCGAGGCAGCGGCGTCCACACAGGAAGCACGCCGCAGACCACACGTAACTCGCTCTCACAAATCTAGCTATTCAATGAATTTAGTGCATATGCATACCCACTTTATGTAGTACATACTTGAAAATGTAGTACATGCTAGAAATGTAGACCAGTTCCGATGGGGGCTACCTATCAAATCTAAGGGAAGATCTAAAGGGCTTGGCAATGAAAAAAAGCGCAGCGTGGCGTACTGAAACCTCTCACTACCCTGGTTTTTATCCTACCCAGGCGATAAAGGGGATAGTTAGTAATAAGCGCAAAGAACAAGCACATGTTTTGTGAAGACTATTTCTTAAAATGTTGCAAATTGTTTGAGCTATGAACAAATAAGAAGAGACACTTTAAGATGACTTGTTTGGTAGCCCTTACTTGTTATGTAAACTTGACATTATTAATATGTCGTTAATGATACGCAGTGTAAAAGTTTACAGCGGCACGATTGAACATAATCGCATAGTAAGGACGATAAAATCATACCGTAACTAACCCTAGGTGCTCTATCACCCGGGTGATTTGCAGGCTTGTTCACCCGCGGCTAGCTCGCCACGAGGATAGCTCTAACTAGTCAAGAGAGTTTACGTAGGTAGTCAACCAGATGGCACCAAAGTATTATTGGGAAAAAGAGTACACAAATAAATAGTGTTACACTTTTAGATGTGAAGTAAAACAAATGTAGTTGACTAGACATTTTATTTAATCAAATAGTGATATACTTTGTTATTTAAAATATTTACCTACTACTCAATATTTAGTAACTTGTAGATATACTTAGATATACTACATACATAATAATATACCCTATCTAAAACAGAACGAAGAGTTTCAGAAATAAATATTAAACAACTGATTTTATCGTCGTAACATGCACATTAGTGGATGTACAAAAATAGGCCTTACGCCAACGCAATAAAGAAATGTAACTAGACGACTAGATATTTTTTCTCAAATAGTTACGCCTTAATATCTCGTAGGCACGCCTTTTTGATAGTTTCGTCTCATATTTTTCATTAGTACAACAATCGTATTACCTAGATCGATTATAAATTTTTTGATTTATAGTGCCTCCATTTTGATTCCAAGTTTGACGTAGAATTGGCTTTTCTCTATGCCCTTGTAAGAGTAAAGTGAAGTTTTCGATTCCAATAAATTACTGCCAATATTAGCATTTTTAAATAATCGTATAAGGTCGGATTAATTGCGGTACGATTGTACCTACAGCATGCGACCATGTCATTACACGTTGTGTAAGTAAATACACAGAGCATTGTCATTGGCATTACTGTAGGTTTTCACCCAACACAATCCTTACAAACGATTTTTTATATTGTGCTAGCGTTTCCACCAAAGAACCTGTGAGGATTGCATGTAAAGATCTAACGATTTGTTGTGTTTTGCGTGTCTAGACGGATAACAAAAAATCGTGTGTTTTGTTATCCAGTTCTTTGGGACTAGAAAGCGTTGTGTTAAATGTCCATGAATATTTAGCTAGATCGGTAAACATCTACATTCTACAGCTTGTAAGTGTTGCGAGATTTGTACAACACAACACAATCCATCCATACAAGAAAATTGTACTTACAAACAGAGCGGCGGAAACTCAAATCGATATCTTGTGTTGATATTTTATTACCTACAAACCTACAGATATACTGCCCGATGCAAATGACATGTCTAAGTAATTGACTCCACAAGTGGTAATGATGTGACGTATACTGTTGTTCAATAAATCCGCACTAAACTAAGAACTCCAATAAACGTAAAGCAATAAAGTAGTTTTAACTTCGTCATTCGCTAACAAGTGATTATACAAATCGAAATGAGACTGAACGGTTTGCTGTTTCAAATCGTCCATGTAGAGTAGATAATATTAAGGTAGGCGTTATTGTTATTATAAATTTGAAATAGCAAATCAGAAAACCCGTTTTATTAAAATAAGTTGCGGGTTAGATCGTACCGCTTCAGTGAACGCCGACCTTTACGCTATATTTGTGAGAGTGAAAAGTATTATAGTTAATATGCTATATTCGTAGCCTTATCCAGTAATAATCTTAAATTTATTATCTTTTATTAAATATTATAATGATTATTGATATAATAAAATATTTATTGCAAAATGAAATTTTGTTTGTTATTGAAATATTTTAATTAGTGAAACATTTTTTTACAGTTGATACGTAGGAAAACAAATAAGTTACTAAAACATAACTTTTTAAAATACACAACAGTCATTAGCACATACATGGACTAATAATATATTAATCGAGTACTACCAACAAAACAAACACCGCACACATTCAAATAAAAAACTCAATACACACTAACACTTATTATTATTACGATCTACCGATGACTGTACTGCACATAGATCTAAATAAATTCTCATTTGTAAGTTGGCAACACTGAGAAGAACATTTAATTTCAGTTATGTTACGTACATTGAGATAAAGTCCACAAATCAGCATGTACTACTTCCATTCCAAGCTCATTATTACTAGAAACAATCTTATCTAAACTTGTTGCTTCGAAATTAAATGTTATTCCTACGAGAGCAAGGATCATTTTGTAACATGACATGCATAGTAAAAACACCTCCAAAGGCCTCTGAGGCCTCAGCAAAATAAATGTAACAATCGTAAACCTATGGTAACGTATTCGAGATACACTGCGCGGTGACGCTACAACGTTCGGCAGTCGAGCTGAGTTTGACGCGCAATACGACTCGAATACATTAGGATTATGTAACACGGGGTCAGATTTATTTATACTCATCCCACTGGTTAGACGGTGTCTACACACCTTCCGTTTCAACCACCTATGCAGCGACTTTCAGAGCCCGTAGTCGTGAGTTTTGTTATGTTGATTTGCGACAAGCGAGAATCGAGATAGGTACTTGCAGTTTTTGTATGGAGAAAATATATTGCAAATCCCCCGCTAGAGGCGCTTATCGGGTTTTCATACAAAATATCTCGCAAGTCGCTCCTCGATATGCGTTTCGATCAACAAAACAAAACTCAAGACTACGGACTCTGAAGTATCACTAATCTACCAGCTCTGGCGTTTGGTCTACTCTCAAAACTCAAAGCCTTCCATTCCGTGTCGTAGTCTGCAGCCGTAACTTTTTATAAGGCTGCGATCCGATTAGGTATTAGTTCGCGGATGACTGATTGCCTTCCATGTTTTCAAATCGCGTACATTACACCTCCCAACTAACTTGCTACCTACATCAGTAAATGATAGTTAGATCCTACCAGCATTAGTCGTACATTTCCGCGACCTCCGGCATTTCCGCCGCGAACCTCTGTAAGCCGTCGTCCTCTGGTGCATGTTCCGGCAGACCGCGCAGTTCTTGTCGTTGGTTAAAGTTGAAGTGCTTGATGAAGAAGGCGTGATCCTGCCTCCAGCTCATGTTGCCGAGCAGCCAGAGCATGCTCGTCTTCAGACAGGGCTCCTGAAAGATAACATCATCATCATCCACAGCTGGACTACGCATTGCTGGGCATAGGCCTCCCCAAATTTGTGGCATCCACTGCGGACACAAATGTTTGTTTTCAGTGGGGATCGAGCCCACGAACCACGGTAGTAGCACGGATGGCAGAGCTACTACCGTCAGTCAGTCTGTGCAATACCTTCACAAGGTCCAAGAAGTCCTTTTCCCGTCCTTCTTCCTCCTGTAAGAATCCCAGGAACCTGTAGTAGACGGCGCCGTGCTCCATGTTGGCGAGCGTACGGATCGCGTACACTAGGTCGCAGCAGGACGGCACCACGCATGAACTACAACATAACAATATATACATTTTACTAAATATTAGCAAGCAAGCTCATATGAGTTAGTGGCCAACTCTGGTGACGGAGTTTTTAGGCCGTCTTAAGGCCTCCGTCGTGGCTTAACGACTGCTAGAGCCGGGACCGAGAGCTTAACGTGCCCTCCGAAGCGCTCAAATGTAAATGCCACTAACGGTCATCCATCCAAATACCAACGCCGATATAATTAGTAAAGATTGACAAAGCAAGCTTACTTTGAAATAGTAACTCACGTGAGATGTTCCTTCATCATGGCGGGGAAGTGGTACTGTATCTGCGACTGCAGCAATCCCTCTGGGTCGGAGAACTGAGGGTGACACGACAGGATGAACATCAGCCGATATGCACAGAAGTGATACGCCTTGCCCGCTGAATGGACCATCAGGTCTAGATGTTTCTTGCTAGAAAAATAACACAGTAATATTACACCGTTTTGCTTGAATTGCATGTCTTAGAACGACAGATAATTGGCACTTGGACAGTGCCAATTATCTGTCGTTCTAAGACATGACAATAATTAACAATAATTATTGTTATTAACAATAATTTCAAATACAAAACATTATTATAGGTGTACAAAAAGATTCATTGAATGACCTATAAATCTTAAATTCATAGGTTCAATGAACCTTTTCGTAGGGCACAAATTCCTACAACATTCTCATCAAGGAGTATGTTACCTAAGTTCATCTCCCATAGCGTGTGCATAGAGTGTGAGTGCCGACCGTGCCGCATGCACGCGTTCATCATCATGTGCGCGCAGCATGGCGCACAGCTGGCCCACCGCGCCGGCCGCCGCCACCAGCTTGCTGGCCTGCACACCCGAGCCCGAGAGGTTGCCCAGCGTCCATGCACAGGTTATCTGGGTCAATAAGTAATTAATGGTTAAAACTTACATACCTAATTAGTTAACTTCATAGCAGTTATTGGTAGGAAAAATTAAAAACGAAGGAACAGACTCGGCGTTCATAGATGCCATTTATCAAACGAAAAACACATTATATCGCGAAATAACATACCTCTAGGAGCTAATTATTCTATGATATCGGGTATTCAAGGTAGCGTAGCCATTCTGTACACCAATTCTCTGACATTTTTTTTTGTTCTATTTTGATCTGAGATCAGTTTTCAGACTATGAGCAATTCTCTGACATAATACCAGTAAAAATATAGGTTGAAAATACTCACAGCCAGCTCAATGTTATGGGAGTCCAATGCAGCAACAATGTAAGCCCCAGCCACTCTGATGATGGCGAGGCAGCCGCGCTGGTCTGCCAGGGCGAGGTTACAAAGGCATGCAGCTGCTTCCACTTGACGATTCACGTCTAGACCTGGAGGGTACCACCACATTCACAACTGAGATTTTGAAGTTCTGGTTAAAATCTTATTGTACCTCACTGAGGTACTTTAATTTGTGAAATATTACCATAATATTCTGTGATACTACTGAGTATTATTTTTATTTTATTCAGTTGTGGGACAACTACTCACAATAATAAATAAATATTCTTGGACATTATCTAGTCCCAAACTAAGCAAAGCTTGTACTATGGGAACTAGATTGCTGATAGAATACTTATATTTTTATTAATAAATACTTATAACACCCAGACACAGAACAAACATCTAGGTTTGACACACAGAAATGTTTGTTCTAGATGGGGATCGAACCCACAACCCACAGCACGGAAGGCAGAGCTACTACCGACTGAGCCATAACACCTGTCAATTTCTTTGCATAAAGGTTTGCTCAATGTGTAACATGAAATATTATTTGTAACATGTGGGGTCAGATGAAATGAAACTGTGTCTTATAACTTTGTGGGGTGTATATTAATAGATTTACTGTTAGCTTACCTGCATGCCCCAGTATCTTATTCTTGAACCATCGAATTGGCCATTTAAGGATAGCTTGGAATCCAATATTCACTTTAAGAGGACCGGGATGAACCCGAGACATAGTGGAGTAACAATTATTTAATTTGAGTCATAGGTATAAAAATAAATTGAAACATGCTTAATAGATAAACTTACAAGGTTGAAGAATACAGAAGGCAGGTAGGTATTTCTTTAGTAAAGTAAAAATGATGTGTTTAAACTTACATAATAAATATTCTGACAATAAAGTCTATTACCAAATGTTTATTTCAGATATTAAAATAAGGGCTTGTTTCACCATCTCTCAGGAATATGAAATCCATCAAAGAAACATAATAATTTTTGTTTTTGACAAATCTAAAATAGATATGGAAATATTTTCAACTAATTGACATAATCGTGAGATGGTGAAATGAAATAGGCCTTTACATCTATTGAAGATGATTTATACAGCGTCAGGAGGCAACCTATGCCTACACTTAACAGGACACTGTAGTGCCTGGGACAATGTTTACATGGAGTAGGCTTGCCCAGCACCTATACCATCCTCTCAGCCTAGTCAGCCATATCCACAGGAAAGACAAGGCTCTAGGAATGAAATATTGATCACTTATTCAGTACCTAGTATGTAAATAAATGAATACCTGAGATCTCCCGCACTAGTCCCCTTAAAGCACCTTCTGTGGTCAGCACCAGCTCAATATTCTTCTCATTACCGCTGAGTACATTCTTCAATATCCGCAGGTCGTTGACATTCACCTCCGCCTTGTTCTTCAACTTATTGGCAAGAGCCGGTAGATCCACATCTGCTAATCTGTAGAACAGTTTTAAAATGGCAGGGCTATTTATTGGTAATTTATTGGTCCCATACTTGTATTTGACTTTGAGACAATCGTTTCTTGCAAGGGTGGAGGAAATGGTCTGTAGGTTTAAAAGTAGGTAGGTTTGTAGTTTGTCACCAAATACTTTCATTTTTATCGTGCATTTTTAGTCTGACACTTGCATGATCAAGTTAGGTAGGTATGTCCTCTAACTTTTTATAAGATAGACCGCTAGTCTACTGTCATGTGGGTAATTATTGTAAAATAGTTACTCACTGTACATCAGCTATCGATCGGCGTAAATCGCTTTCTTCCTCTTTCAGCTTTCTCCGATTGAGTTTCATTTCATAGCGTTGTGATTGGCGAATTGCTTCCACCGGCACATCACCCATGGCAAATTTCTTTCACACAGGAAATAAAAACAAATAGGTATAGGTAGGTTCAACCACTACGAGCACACTGGGTGCCCCGCCCGCAGCAACACGAACGGCACAAACGAGAAAAGAAAAGAAAGAACAAGAAGGAACCTCGAATACAAGTCGTGGAGAAAAACAGATATCGGTGTTCGGTGAGAAAAACTCAAAGAAAAACTTTGGAAAAACTGACAAACAAACAGATTATTAAACAAAGAAGACGAAGCGAAGACGACCAAAAGACGACCACAAGGACCACAAGCAAGCAATCAAGCAAATCGTAGAAACAGACAGATGAATAATGTTGCCATCTCAAGATTGGAAAAATTAGAAAAATATGAAGATAGGCTGAAATAATTTTGGAAACGTGGATTTCAAAAAATGTAAAAAACCTCACGCTTGAGTTTGTTTTATTTTAGCATACGATACGAGCCAAATACTGCAAAAATAAAAAAAGCAAGTATATAATATTAGGTAGTAGGCAACAATACGTCTTCGCCGGAATACTCACATCGTTTCCCTTCTATACAACACTCTCTATAGTCCTTCCACTCCCCTCTATCTGAAGGAACGCTTCTAGTTTCTCGATTGCAAGAATTCTCGAACCCTTCGTTCCTCAGAAAACCTCCGTCTCAAAACACCCGTGCATAGAACTAGTTTCTATGCAAATTCGTTTTCCGTCCAAGCTGTCCGCTTATGGAATTCATTGCCGATTTTCATTAGGCCTTCATTAGCTGTATTTAAAGCTAAGCTCAAAAACTTTTACCTGACTGAAGATTAATACCAATCGTTCATCTGATTCGTCATAGTTTTATAAAGTAGGTAAATATTTTTAAAGTGTTTACCTATAAGTATGTATATATTCGTGTTTATCTGTATATAGTAATATTATCTTAGTAAGTAGGTATAATCATAGTATTTTTTATTTTATGTTAATTTCGTTATTACCCACCTACGTGTATAAAATATTTTCTTATCAAATAGTACACCCTAGCCGACCTTCCCATTTATACGCTCCACTCCATCCAAAGGTTGTCTAGAAGAAATCGCTCCCTAGCGATAAGACTGCCCATTGTACGTAATGTAATGTAATTTAGTCTGTCTCGCATATTAGTTTGTAAGGTGTACCTACGTACAATAAAGTATTTTAATTCATTCATTCAATAATAGATAGGTACTACCGGGTACCAACAATCAGCCGATCGAAAACTAGCGAATGATACCAAGCCAAAGTAAGCGAACGGAAGCAACGGTGGCGGCGAGCAAGCGTGGTGCGGCTCCCACTGGTGAAGCCTCTTGCTAGCTGTCACTTGCTTTAGTTCGGCCAAACTGTACCAGGCCTTAATAATAAATAAGCAACAGTACGATATTTTTCACCCTGCCTATAATCATATTATGGACCGACCGATCGGTTTTTTAAATACGATAAACCTATGTACTAACTAATTAACATTTTACCGCTAGATCTAACAATAATGACAAGTTATTTAGTTGGCAACTAATTAGGTTAGTTTAGTTTGACACTGACACTGACCAATTGATGATGACAGTTTGATGACAGTCATTTCAATATGACACTTTCAGACTTCCTTGCTGCCCCATTGCCCCGCTGACATCGCTGACGATTGCTGACGACCAACCCGTGACCATTGTGACCAACTCCGTTGAAGGTAAAAGTAATGGCACTGAACGGCCAACCTATCGAAATAGGGCCAGCGAACCCTATCGACACCCTATGGATGATGGCATGTTCGTTCATGGTGAAACTGGCGAAATCAAAGCCTCTAACTAAGATTGTTTCTTACCCGCACTTCCTAAACCAAAATAAGCGGAGTGTGATACTACACTCACCTAATCCTACCTATTCATTTTCATAAATCTTGTTTTCTCTCAGATAAACAATAATAAACATGAATCGTATATCCTAGCGCACTAGGAGCTGCGGGTGAAATATTGACTCAGTTTAGTAGCGACTACTATAATTAATTTAATTTTATGATTACTTATGTAACGGCTGTAAGGAATATCAAGGAAGTAAGCAGGTATAAATGAAATTAACCACTCAACATCAAACTTTTATTTGAAATAGGTACCTACTTAGGTAGGTATTTTTAAAACTAGATAAAATACATACATTTTATAGGTAGGATAATAATAATTTACGTACCTATACTTAACTTTAGAGTAGTTATAAAATTTAAACGGGGAGAGCAAGACAGTAGATAGAGACAAATAAATAATATTTTTACTCATAATTTTATATAATAAATAGGTACTTACCTACCTACTTACTATACATTAGGTAATTTAGGTATATGTATAGGTACTTAGATATTTAACTAGTATTATTTACATATAAACTCAAGATACCTAGTACATACAAGCAGTCATTAATTTAATAAAAACAAAAAAAAATGCTATTTTTATCTATCTACTGTCCTGGCTCAGAGCTCTCTCTGTCCATATTTTTTTAAACTTCTTACTTATAAAATACGTTATGTAGGTATAAGTACTTAGGTTTAGGTACCTATCTACTTCTTAGGGTAAAAACCTATAGTTAAATTATGAATTAAGTACCTATTCTGAGATACGTTTATGTACAACCATCACTTTATGTCTTGATTTCTTGTATTTACACATTGTACCTTACTATGTAGGTACTACCTAGGTAGATATATCAATACATATGTACAGAGATCCAGAAAAATGTTATATATATATCAAAGCTATTTACAATTTTGACTAGATTTGTGAATAATGTTGAGTAAAGATATGTAGGTAGGTCTATGTACAGTAAAGCGATCAACTTTTATTTATTATCTTAAAAATAATGATAAAATGACGTCACACGTCGATAACAGCCTTAAAAAGAGTTCAAAGTTTTTCACATTTAGTAAATTCATTTAACCGAACCACATTATACGTACAATAACATTTCACACCACAACAGGCTTTCGTTCCCTCACTCTGCATGAGCAACTTTTCTTCTTGACACCTGTGTAATTATTCTTTGTGAAAACTTCATTCAAAGACTTGGAGGAATGTCTGTGCTATAACATTTCAGTTCTTTCGTTTGAAACACCTTTCTCATGGTTGATTACATTATTGCAATTTGCTTTCGTATCTTTTTTATCGTCTTTGAGTCTTTTATCTTCCGGTTTCTTGTTATTGAGGTCTTTGACTTCTTGCTTCTTATCAGTAGGCTTTTTATCTTCTGGTTTGTGGTTGTTCTTGTCGTGCGGAGGTATAGTTTGTCCGTTGATGAGTTTAAAGTCAGTTGGATCTGTTTGTGTTTCTTTGTCTGCGCACGGGGACTCTGTAACATTACACAAAATATTAATTATCTAATACAATGAGCAGAATCCAATGGATTTGGTACGACTGCTGGGCAAAGGTTCACCACATGACTTCCAGTTCTTGCCAAGTTTCATTCAACCATCTTTACAAATTCGTCGAGTTCGTCTTGCCAACGCTTTCTAGGTAGGTAGGTGAGATTGTAGTCAAACGGTTGCCTATATTGTATAAAAAAAAAAAAAAGGTAGGTATACCTACCTATAATCGTCGATAGTAATAAGCCCAATGCAGTAAAAGCCTCTTAGCTATATTAGTTTAGTTACTGATGTAAAAAGTCCAGCGTTAGTAGACTGGGTTACTTACTCTTGGCGAGGGCATTGGGTATTGCGTTGTGTGTTGTCGGCGCGACAGGCTTGCGACTGTACCGCACCGGCATTATGCTCTGCCGCACGTTCCGCTCTGGACGCACCAGGATTATGTACAACTGGAATATATACAATCATATTAATATCCTATGCCTTCCAAATGCCATCATCATTATTATCAACATATATCGGTCCACTGCTGGACGTAGGTCACTCTCAAGACGCGCCATTGAGCCCGGTCTTCGTCTCTTCTCATCCAGTGTTTGCCAGCTACATCGCAGATCCCAAATACATACATCCAAACATATCATAGTCAAGCTGATCTAAATAAAGTCAAGGTTTTCTATTCTGCCGTCAACTAAATACACACTCCCATTACAAGGGAGTGACCATCCAATGTGTTCCTGTTTGAGGGCATTTCTGCCTTCACACCGCATATTCTCCGAACAAATATCTACCAGCCACCTAAAATTTTGCTCTAAAAAGAAGAAGCAGTGAAACATCTTACTTTAGGAGAGAAGAGGCAGACGAGCGTAACGCTGGCGCTGAGCGAGATGGTGACGGCCATGCTGGTGACCCGCAGCGGCACGTGACTCGCGGTGCCGAAGTACAGCGGCACGAACGCCAGCCAGATCACGCACGTCGTGTACATCGTGAACCCTGCACCAACATCAACATCTACAGCCAGAAAAGGCATACAAATTCTCGCAAGTTTAAGTTTTTATGCCTATGATTAGGAAATTAGCCAAGTGCTTCTAATTCAATACCTGTAAGCAGGCTGTAAAATAGTTCTCAAGGCTGCGAATGAATGGCACACTGAATGGTCCGATCACGGCTAATCCTGGCAGATAATGATTGATGCTAGCCCCTATTCATGAGCGGTATTACTTACCTCATCAATCTACTTAACTGGCTACTGTAAGCATCATCAAATTGATGACCCATTTAAAACGTGTAGATAGAATCATACCACTCATACCTATGAGTTTTCTTTACACAAACGTAGAATCCCTGAACTCATATTATGCGCTAAAAATACAAAATTTCAGCCTATACCTTGACTCCACGGTAGATTTTGATTTCAAAACACGGTGGGCGTGACGCGTTGGTGTAGCTGCCTGTACCACCACCACCATGTCAGTATGTACTTCGAAAGCTTCAGCAGTGCAAGTACCGTTCTTGTCGATCGCTTATTTTGACATTTAGAATCGTCAAAATTCGCTAAAAATGGTTTTATCGACAGTAGCAAGTACGTTACCTAACTTTGTCGATCAGTAGACAAATTCGTTAAAATTTAACGAATTTACCGATAACCCTAGCATGGAACTTTTGAATGACATTTGAAATCGTCTATTTTGTCGATTTACGCGATTGTTTTATCGACTTTGAAAATGGTCTCGGTAAAGGTCGGAGTGCTCAAATAAAATGGATTTTGGTCTTATAATGATTTTGGAAGAGGAGCAGAGGGCAGCCTAGTTATTATTAGACGTCGTTTGAGTGATGTCAATCCTCCTATGGAGCCTATGAATTCCCGGGTAAATGGCTCTTGCCCTCATACAGTGCATGGAAAATGATGTAAGGCGGACGCGATCTCACGGTTTACCCGTGCATATTGTTATAAGTATCCTGAGTAATTATTACCTAGATCTTGCCTGACAATATTGCTACTTACATACAGTACATTACCTATTTAGTATACCTACCTATGTGTATGTGTAACTCTCTACTCTCTACTACACAGCAAACACACACACACACAACCAACACGCAGAATCAGTAGGTATTGCCAGTAGTCAACTCACAGAGTACCTACTCAAAAAAATTACCAAAGCGAAAAGTGGCTAAGTTGATTAATGTAAACGCTTGACAACCGAAAACCGATTGATTTTGACAAGATGTTTGGTTTATTTCACTTCCTTTTTCCTTTCCTGAGTCTGTCGCAAATTACCCGGTAGTTTTCGATACCCGTAAATTATCCACTAGACGTCAAAATTACCCGAAATCGGGTAAAATACCTTAGCTGGCAATGGTGCATGTTTACTATGTTTTGATTCTGACAAACGAAAGTGGTTGACAGTGACATTGACAGATAAACTAGTAAATCATGGCAGCAGTGAACGAATGATTTCGATAAACTCTGACGATCGCAAGGCATCGTTAAAATTTGTCGACAAGAGATCCGTACTCGCATGGAACGATACGATTCGATACGTTTATCGACTTTAGCGATCGAAAACTAAGCGATCGATAAGAACCGTACTTGCACTGCTGGTCTCTATTATGGCCCAGTTCAAAGCCTTCATTTACATTATTATGTAGCAAAGCTAAAGCTAATCACCGTCCCCGACGGTACATTTCCACTAAAAACGAAATGTCCGCAAATGGGAACAAATGAAATCTGTGACCCGAAACTGTAATTACTTCGCCGGGAATTTGTGGGCTATTAACTAAATGATACTAAGGGGAAATACATTGTCACTTTGTTAATTTCTCTAGCAACGTAGCTTGAGAGATTAGCCTAGTAATTAAAACGATCAATAACAAAACACCACGATTCGTGGTAACACAACAGCCATTTTAATTAGGTTAGTAGACGTTTTCAATTGAATGAATGAAAACATCACAACAAACTAAATATACACGCTTATTTACTTGTGTAGATTTTTGTAAATATAATAAACAAACTTATAGCATTAGGGGTTTCGCGGTAGGCTCACTTTATAAGATAAGTAGGTACTCTGAATAGAGAAAGTTCACGATACTGAGTGCTTTCGCTCCATTTATCTTGAGTAGTTACATGACAGATAACTGCATTCGGTAAGTTAACACACGGCCACTAAGTACTAAAGTTTATGACCGAATTAAGTTAAATTAGTTTCCAAGTTAAGTTTCGTGTTTGACGTCAAGTTGGAACTGTGTGTGACGACGAGATGAATAAGTTAATGGATTAGTTTGTACGTTCTATGCTCATTCTATTAGTTAATTATTGCTACTAGATATCTAGGTGCCTAAGTATTTATCTAGTTAAATTATTGAATCGTTTAGAATTCGCTGTAAGAAAAAGTAACGGAACAAACATGGCCATCCTGATGTCTATGTTAAATACCATGGGTACTATACAAATAGTATATTTTGCTCAAAAACGTAGATGAAAAGACTATGTACTTCTTCTTCTCTTCCATAATGGCCTGTGTCCGTCATTTCGACAGACAATTTTGCCAATGTCAAGTATTAAAATTGTAATAAATAAGTCAAGTCAAGTCATTTGTCAAGTCAGCTGTCGTTTGTTTTGAAAAGAAAATGGTGGATTTTCTCTTCAAAACCTAACACGAATTTTCACATTCAGAAAAACCACTCTACACACATTTATTCCAATGGCTCACACTTTATGTTACGACCTAAGTATTATTGGTTAAAATTCCACCAAAATTAAACAACAATACTCACAATAACACAAGAAAAACTATTAAAATAAAAGTGCTATGTGTCGTTTCAAAAAATGTCAAAACTCGTGTCCGACTATGTACTTGATTTTACGTGAAATCATTTAAACACAGGCAAACGCCAAAAAGCTTTCTAGTATTATCTATTCGAATGTCTTGTGATATGCCAGTATCAAAAACTAGTACCGTAATAACATTATACGGATCAGAAATCTCCCGATTATGCAAATATGTTCCGCAGTGAGAATAGAATAAGCATCAAGCTTTGAAAGCACAAAATTTTCGGACCTAAGTATTCAACCTAGGTATCCTAAACCAAGTCTAAATCCTAATTCGATACCTAAAATCTCGTTTAGGCAGTCGGTATGGTGCTTCACTATCTAATTCTCTACCAATCGGGTGCTAGAGCCCATTCTATTCAAATTGCAAATGGATTTGCTGTAAGTTTGCTTTGTGCCACGGATCCTACTCATCAAAGGGTTATTCGTAGCTAAGGATTAGAGTGGCGTGGAACTCAGTTTAACTAGAATTTAGTGCACATCAAGAGTACTGTATCAATAGCTCAAAAGCTACAGGATTTGGATACTCAATTACACTAAATGGGTACTTTCAATGGCACTTTCGGCACGATTGTACAAATGCAGAGTCGTAGAGCGTTGCTACGACGTAGCGCCTACGACGTAGAGCTACGACAATGTGACGGAGCTCAGCGTAGCGCTTATGGTAGTTTTACGAATGACTTTCTAAGCAACACAACACTACTGCAAAAACAAAAACAGGGCATGGTACATTTTGATGAAATAATACCTAGCTGATTTTGTTTCACTAACGAAAATGTATTTCTGCTTGGCTACACGGCCTTTTTTTGTAGACCTTGAAGGACAGCAGGATCTACAACACAAGTCTCTGCGACTTAGTGTAGATCCTGTGTCAACACTGTGTGTTACAATCAACATAAAACAAGACGATGTACCTAATAAGTAACAATAAAACTAGTTATTATGTAACCTAACTTAACAAACTAACATTGTAATTACTTTTACATTTCTAAATTAATTTTATTACTGTACCTACTTGTGCGTGAATGGAAATAAATTATTATTATTTATTATTACACTACACTAACTATGTATGTAGGTATAATAAAAAAAAGGTCAAAAGTTTAACTTTGAAGCGGTTTTTTCAGTTATTAAAAATGTTTTACGTACGTATAAAACATTATTATATTTCTCACATTTATCTTACTAGTAAATAAGTAAACTAAATAGATAAAAATGCAAGATATTGAATGAATGCACGAGAGTCGACGATTTAATCAGAGTAAGTCCTCGGAAGGTCTGAGCGATTTCAATCAACCACTAGCGATCATATTACGAGAACTGAGGTCCCTGGTTGAATTCTTATCCTATTCAATCTTCAAGAACACCAGTCAATCTAGCAAGTATGCAAATACCAATGATTTGGTTCGCTAAATACGTTTAGGCGCTTTGGTCCGGTAAGTACTGTAAGCCTAAATTGTAACCTAAATAAATAAATATAAAATACATTATTTATGATTGTGATTTTATTTTTTCTAGTTGGTAATCGATAGGATATCTAAGTACCTAGGTAACCTAATTTTGTGAAATACCTCACGCGGTACGAATCGTAACTATACCGTTCAAATACTTTTATTACAACTAAGAAGTATAAATAAAATAAAAAATAAATAAATATTCACGGACACTTAACACAACGCCTTCTAGACCCACCCAAACTAAGCAAAGCTTGTACTAGGGAAACTAGATGCCTGATAGAATACATACATACATTTTATTTTGTAAATACATACTTATAATACATAGAAACACCCAGACACAGAACAAACAACATCTATGTTTATAACACACAAATGTTTGTTCTCGGTGGGGATCGAACCCACGACCCACAGCTACACAGATACATGTTTTTATTTTATTTTTTTTAAATGGGAAAATCATTTACTGACAATATCACGCGTCGCTTCGACTAAACACCCTAGTAACTTTGAATACCAAGAGACTTAATAGGTTTTTGTTTTAAAAAATTAAAATAGGTAATAAAGTACCTAACTCAAAGGTAATTAAACATTCATACCTTCCCTGTATAGAGTAGGTATGTTTCTTAGAGCTTAAAACCGTAAAATATGGTCTATTACAGTTGTGGTTTGCTTGTATTGACATGTGGTCTAGTATCCAATTTCCAGCTCCTAGATTATGAATGCCTGCTGGTAAAGGGCTTTGTCTGTGGCGTTGTGTACCGCCAATCGTGATTGCTTACCAAGCTTGATGATTGGACAGAACTAATTAGTTTACTTTGGTTTAGGAGTAAAACACAGTATTTTATATTCCATTCAAATGTGTGCCATTTTGGATAGACTTGTTTTGGTATTATGATGATAGTGCTAGAACTAAACTATACCTACCTAAAAAATATTTTTTATAAGTTTTCTCGATGAATGTAATAACCACTTGAGAAAATAAATTCTCTGCAAACCTATTACCTTTTAAAACTAGCGCGATTAACCACCACTGTAGTAACAGTACATGTAAAACATGTACGTCCCTAGTGGACGGGGTCTGTGAGGTATGCACGATGAAAAGTGTTGAAGCACTCTTTTACAAAGGACATAAGCACCTACGGCTCTTTTTTTCACTGTTCATTTGTTTCGTATGATGCCATCTCAGCAAATAAACGTCTGCCTTTGTCGATGTCAGTGGAAGTATCACCTACTTGTGAAGTCATACAGTGTTCTGGTTCTCGGATGTTTTGCATAACACATCTGGTAACAAAATCTTTCGTCGTCCCAAAGCTCTCAGTAAATTTTCCTCATCGCATACGGAAAACAAAAAGTTCCCACGTGTACGTGTTCATATTTTACAAGCCTACTACGTTAAGGCCTATTCAAACCTACGCGGTATTCGCTGCCGCTGTGGGTAGAGAAAACCGAGTGGGTATGCGGTAATATTATCGCGCCGCGTCGACTGGCAAAATCTGTTTCGCCCAAAGCGAAACCCGTGCGGTACCTATGCACTTCTACCCACAGCGGCAGCGAATAGGTACCGCTCAGGTGGGTTACTCTCGAACACAGTTCCAATCCGGATACATAGATTTTGACAGAAGTCCTGTCTTTTTTCAGTACAAAATGACACGAAATCTGTCAAAATTCGGATCCAATTTGGAACGGCGGTGGTCAAGAGTAGCCCTACTAGTCACTCCAGCCGCGGAACTTCATACGAAATACCTGAGCGAAATACGCGCGGTATGTACAGCGGCAGCGAATACCGCATAGGTTTGAATATACCTTTATACAATATATTTAACGGGTTCATTTCCACTGTCCTATTTTTACGGGTTTTTTCATCTAGAGAAAAATTCCTTCCTAAACCAGAAGCGTCGATGATAAAGTTTTAAGGCAGTCCAATGGTCTCTGTTAAGTATTGTTTGGATGGGACCAACTGTTTAATGCAATGTGCTCTCCAAAGAACTCAAAATTAAATGCCAGTAGCTATTACGCCTAAGTACAGTGGAGTCTAATGGCCTTATTTATCTTTTAAAGCTGCGCTAGTTAAAATGGCTGCTAAATCTGTCATCCTTTTTACTGCCATGTAGGTACAAACGACAATGACGGAGCATTTTTGAAAGGCACGCTAAAATTACAGAGCAATGTAAATAAAGGGGTACCTAAGCATAGTTCCGAACGGCAACCACGAACTTGAGGACAAAACGGGACTGATTTTTTAAATTCGGAATAGCAGTAGATGGATAACACTCACAATTGTTCTTTGTGGCAATAGGGGAGGCCTATTGCCTATGTCTAGCAATGGACGTCTACAGGCTGATGTAATGATTAATGATTAAGTAATGATGATGAATAAAGCATGGTTTTGTAGTGTGTTATGTCACGCGCTTCTCGGATTTAGCACTACACAAGAACACTCTAACCTAACCTATATTTTTTTCCATAATCTAAGCTGCATCTGTGCCTCGAGCTCTATTGAGGGAAATCCAATATTGTAATAGAGATTGTCTCGTTCATAGAAATTGAATTTTAAAATTACAGCTGCGTCCTTGCTGTATATTTTGTTTTGGGGACATCGCAAATGAGACGTGAAATCATCCACCCTTTTTTGCAATTTTCTATTTTGTATAAGTAACGCCTTGAGGGTAAGGAGTATCAGATGTAAATATTTTGGCTGTAGAAATCTAGAGGTAAAAGAAAAGAAAACAAAAATTCAGGGTCTTCTATTTCGTAGATATTTTCCGCCGTTTGGTAAAGTCTATTTAATCAAAAACTACAATAGTCTACGTTATACATTATAACGAGATATAACTGATATTTTTACTACTTATAACATTCAAGTACTTCTATTTTTGAAAGGATTTATTAAAATGTTTTCATAGTGCCTAACTCAGAAAAGAGCTTAGTGTCCAGGACAAGTTCTCCATAGTTGTTTGCTTACTAATGCTCACCTACATCATCTCAGCCTTAATAATTAGGTGATTATTTTTAAAAAAATCTGGCACTGGCAAAACTGCCTAACGTCCTACCTAACTACCTAGACAGAGCTAGCGTTTAGTATTCCAAAATGAATTTTGAACAAAATATAATGGCTAGCTTTTGGCATTGCAAATATGAAATTCAGAAACTGAGAGCATGTTTTTTTTTTCTATCTAGCCAACGCCTTTTGTTTTCCAAATACGAGTGTGAATTTACAATTTGGTTCAATTTACAATTATTATTGTTTGGAGACTTTTACTTATGATGATGATGATGATGATGTCTTCCTGGCCGGTTTCGGCTACGGCGACATTGTTGCTGCTTGATGCCTATGATGGGATCTAAGGTGACTTGAATAGCCAGTAAACTTTTACTAACGACCCATTCAAAAAAAAAATTAATTAAAAAAAAAACCAGCTCACCGATATGCTTGCTCTCATTGAATGCCTCGGGTATCTTCCTGGTGAGTACAGCATACACGGTGCACACGAGGATCAGCACAATGGGGTAAAAGAACGCGATCATATAGGACGCGTCCACGTACGAGTCGCACACCAACATGTTGTCCTCGCGGGTCGGGTAGTGGAACATCGCCTTGGCCGGTGCCACTATCATCCACACCACTACGATTAGTACCTGTTGATATTACAATCTTATATTTGAGTTGCTATTCAGAGACGTACGTCAAATGATAATGAACGCATAAGCCGTTTGACAAACGCCGGCACCGGCACGGCACCGATAATGGACTACCAGGGCAATACAAGACACGTCCACACTACTGCCGCCGTCACACCACGCCGTTCACGTGATTCTTATTGCCCTGGTAGTGCATTACCGGTGCCATGCCGGCATTGGTGGACAATCGGCCTTAAGTCTACTGACCTCTTACCAATGAGTATTGAGGAACACAGACCCCGTAAATCTTAAGTAATACGTAATACCTATACGTATATATAGTGTATTTTAATCTAAAATAAATAATACTTAATATGATACCAGTGAAGTTCCAGCTAGTAATAGCTTTCTCCTGGTTTTTGAATAAATACTATATAAATCTAAAAAATCTCGTGCATAAATCGCACCCCCACTAAGAATATTTTTTCGTGTGAAAACTACTATTGCAAATATCAATAAAATTCGTTAGAACATGTAGGTACAAAAAAAAATAACAGCTACATAATGCTCTAGATTTTGCAATTAACAAACGCGAGTCAATTCTAGTGTATTTAGTATATTGCCTAATACACACGTACATCGTGTATCGGTTCAACTTGAATAAAAAAGTCGATAAAGTAAATATTTCATAGCTTTGTACGTAAATTACGTTTTTGTTCAACAAAATAATGGTTTACCATCCATGAAAAGCTCCAATAAACATTTTTGCTCGATTTAGTGCCCTTTGTAAGGCGGATTAGCTTTCCTCGAACAAAGCCTACCGATGTGTTGGTACAAATTACGTTCGGTGTTGAGCCTACCTTTCTACAATATTTTACCTTTTATCAGACAGAGGGCTAAAGTACCATTTTCTAGAATATTTTTATTGTTTTGATCCTAGGTACTAATGAAATTGTGTTCGTATTATTTGTAGGTTCTAACAGAAACACAATTATTATGATTACTTTTCATATACATTTAGGGGTTGACGTACCTAGTATGTATTTAGTCTTTATTTCTATTTTGTGTCTAAATTATAAGGTATGGTATGTTGTCCCAAGTCTCCTTGTATAACATACATAAATAATGTAACGTATTTTAGCTAACTCTTATGAAGATTTATGAACGACATTATTGTAATCTGGCTCTTTTTGCCTGATAATAAGATTCTTGTACAGCTACCCTTACTTAATAAGATTTTATCCGTTCTTGTATTTATATTCTGTGGTTGGTTCTTGTCGGTTTCTTTGACCTCCATGATAAATATTATTACTTTCTTCAAATTACTTTCTTATCTTCTGATTATTATGGATTATTTACGCCAATTTTGTTTGTCCTTCGTGATGTTTGTCCTGAGGGATTTGGCAGTGACAGCCTGAGTACGGATAATATAAATAAGAATAAAAACAGAAATAATTGGACCATGTTGTTGTTGTAAGTAGGTAATAAATTTGTTATCATATAGATAAAAAAAATCCATGGGAATATTACGCGATCAATGTTAAAACGGTTTAGACGCTCATTTCAAAATGTCTTTTAGCTAATGACGTGTTTTAAAACCAGTTATCGACATCTAACTAATGAAGTAGGTATGTCAAATACCTATTCAGTATAATACCTGTATAGAGATGAGTCCAGCGCAGATGGCGAGCTGCGAGCTCGGTGAGATGAGGATGGGTCGCTTGGCGGAGTGTTTGCTCGCGTTGAAGATGCGGGAGATCCGGTTTGTCTTCGTCAGCAGCGCCGCGTATACCACCGTGAAGCAGAATCCTGTGCCAAACCTAAGAAGGAATCAAAAATTACGCTCATATTGTATTTAGTGTACCTGTTATCTATGTACTTAATTATTTTTCATTTCACCAAATGTGAAAATAACATTTAGACCAAGTTACATGCAAAAAGAGGAATAGAGAAAACCTTGTGACGATTCAAAGTGATCAGTGAAATTTTATTGAATTCTGACTTTGGCTTGTAATGTAAGTGGAAAAAGACGGACCTAATTTACCCCTAAATTGTATTCAAATGCAATCAAAAAGTTTCCATAATAACGTTGAAAAATCTAGAAGTTAAGAAACCACAAACAAATCACGGAGGTGATTTAATATTAATAGAATCCCGCGAGCCATCGTTTATTCTCGTAGCAGCGGAAAATTGTCGATTCGGTACGTACGTGATGTTCCACAGATTCTGAGCACGTGACTGCACCGATCGTCTGCATTGTCATCTAAATGTACCAGGGATAGACTTCAAGAGATAAAGGCCTCTATAATATTATAATGTACCAAATGAAATGTAACACATGCAGTGTTTAGTTTGGGCTCCTTTCAAGAACTATGGACTATAATGTGACACGACGAGACTGAATCTTCAAACATAAAATGTAAAGTTATGATCGACCACTAACTGTTGCCAGTCTGTTTGAAGTACCGATTCACATAATTATCAAAAATATCAGTATTTTTTATACTACTCCACAAGCTTAAATCAAGACTCTTCAGACTCTAGAATCTAGAGTCTTAAATGTAACAACAACACTAGGTACTGTTTATGCAATTTCAGTAGTACGATACGTCTCTGCCATCTAACTACGTGTCCAAATACACATATTTCTCATCCATTGTCCTGGAGAGTAACCCGAACGCGTGGTCAAGTGAACACCCTCGTAGATTCATGCGCACAGTATAATGAAGTCTTACATGGCACCAGCGATTTATGCGATAGAAATCGGCGAGTGATTTAAGAACCGGCTTTGGAACGAGGATAGTTTATTGGGAAATGGATAGGGACTTGGATTCGTCCCGACAAGTCCGACAAGGTAAGGTTTTGTCCTATACCCAGAGACATGACAATGAAGTCTGGAATATTGTTGTCCCCGACGGTACTAACTGCCAATATTCAAGAATAGTGGCCCCGATGTGCTCCCCATCGCGGTGTATAAATCTACCGTAGATATTGCAAACCGGTATCTGGGTACCGAAAGATACCTAACCTAATTAATTTGCCCTGTTTTTAATAAAAATTTTACGCATTTAAACTTTATTACAAGCTAAATAAATGGCTTTACAAGCTTTATTCATATTTTGTTTTGAAGGCTAACATGGCCGCTAAATCTGCTGACTACGTATGTTGCTTGATATTCGAATAAAAAAATATAGAGCCTCTATAATATAGAGGTCAGCATATATAGACTGGCAAGAATTGAAACAAACAAAGCAAACAAGACTTACAAGCAACGAGCACATCCCTAAAGTGGTGTCCCATCCCTAGAAGACGGCCATTTTTTTCAATTCCATTGCCTTCGAACATTCTCAAGTTACGCACGAAGAAAACATAAAATAAATTAATTTGCCTGTAAAACTAATGGTATAATCATAATAATATACATATAATAAAACTACACGTTTTAACTTATTTACCAAAGACAGGCAGGAGGCACAATCATCTCCATCTCGAGCCGGATTTTCCAGACTTCGAAGACAAAACGTGGCAAGGCGTGGGCGCTGGTACCCCGTTGTTGGAAGAAAAGGAGACGACAAGCACCATCAGCAACAAGTTGATCACCTCACCAACGGCCCTGGCGCGCACACCAACCAACCACATCATCAAACAGTCCACAACGCAACGTCATCATCGCCCCGAACTCGGCGAAAGTCATCCTGCACACGTGGCGAGGCATAAGAACTGGGTGAGCTCGTTCCAATTCCAAATCCTCTCACATCCCGGTACCTCGTACACGTCGTCCGTCATTCGTAACCACAATTTCCTAACCACAAATTGTGCCAAGTCATCGATTTTTCGATCATAATTCATCGTAAAAATCACCCCTATACGTCCCGTTTTCAGGCATAATTATCCTGAAATCAGGTCCTGATCCTCCAATCATTATTATTGGAGAGATCGTTACTAAATTCAGTAGCCTTAACCTATCCTACTTCTATATATTTCTTTGATCATTATTATCAAAGTTACATTATATTTCAGTAGAAAGTAGGCATAAACATATCCTATTTTGTACAAAAATTTCATAAATCTGTGTCCATAAACAGATACATCTTCGTTGTCAAATATTTCTGACAATGGATCAAGTTCTATAATTGAATATCAACAACTTCATACATTGTACCAAAAATAATAAGCCCATCCACGTAAAAAGGTCATTTCTTCATCTCACATCTCATAATTTTACATTTCAGTTCACCTGTCGCGCGGCGGCCATTTTGTGTGTTGCCACGTGCGGTCATTGACACGGCTCAGCTGACTGCGGCTGCAAGGGCCTGGAGCTTGCTTGAGGGTTATCTGCTTTCACTGCACACGCACGCTTGCAAATTTAAGTATATTTTTTCTAATCCTGAGTCATTACACTTTGATTAACCACGCTACATAATTGCAACTCGCACAACTTTCTTCAGGTTATTATAGCATCTGCTCCCACAAATACCTACAAGTAAACTTCTGCTTTGCATTTCTCAATTTTTATTTGCTCGAATACAAATAAAGATTGAAGAATTTGTCTTTGCACTGCATTGTTTCTGGTCTATTTGTAAATAAACATGTCGCTGAAGGAGCTAAAAATTAAACGCAGTTCATACAAATCAAAGTTTACTCAATTTAAAAACTATTTAAATGTTTTAATTACTTGCAACAAGCCTAGCAGTGTACAACTTGCAGAACTAAACGCAAGATTAGCTAAAATTGATGAATGTTACACCGAATATGATTCCTTACAACTTGAAATAGAAAGCTTGACCGAAATTTCAGATTCTGAGCGTGAAGTGCAGTACTCAGACAGAGAGAAGTTTGAGTCCGAGTACTTCTTAACGGTTGCCAAGGCTAGGGACTGGTTGAACGGGCATACTTCTGCGGAGCCTCAACTCGACCAATCGTCGAGCAAGTCATCGGTGGAAGGTACCGTCCTCTCAGGCAAACCACAGCTAAAGTTACCGACTATTCTCTTACCTACCTTCTCTGGACAGTCTGATAAATGGTTAGAATTTCATGACACATTCATCTCTCTCATTCATGGAAACGATAATATTCCAAAAATCAATAAGTTTCATTATCTGCGTTCATCATTAAAAGATAAAGCTGCAAATGTAATCAATTCTTTAGACTTTTCTTCAAACAATTATGATGTGGCTTGGGACCTGTTGTGTGATAGGTACCACAACAATAAACTTCTCATTACTAATCACATTCAGGCGATATTCAACATAGACACTATACACAGGGAGTCATCCCTCTCATTACGAAACATGATTGACACCGTCAACAAAAATCTTAGGTCATTAAATACCTTAAAGATTGATACACAAAATTGGGATCTACTTCTTATTCATATTGCTACAAACAAGCTAGACCCAATTACTGATAGGAAGTGGAAGGAAGAAATAAACAAAACAAAAGATCTTCCAACTTTAAAAGATTTTCTTGATTTCATAAAAGGTCGCGCTGAGCTGTTAGAGACTATTAACAATCCAAATCATAATGAAATCAAGCGCAGACATAGTGAGCCAGTCAGTGCTCGACCACGATCATTCGTGGCAAACTTCAGACCTTCTGTCAATGCTACTTCGACATTCAGTTGTCCTTTGTGTAAAGGTGATCATGCTATACATGTATGTCCCTCATTTAGGTCACTGTCCATCCAGGGAAAACTAGATAAAGTTAACAAACTTAAACTATGTGTCAATTGCTTGCGCCGTGGACACGACGTAAGAACCTGCTGGATGGGTTCATGTAGAATATGTTCAAAAAAACATAACACAAGTTTACACAGATCTGAACACACATCTTCCAACCCAGCACCTGACACCTCTGTGTCAGGAGGCGACAAAAAATGTGTAGTTTTAGCTGCTCAGGAGAACAAGATCACAGAAACACCAACTTCACATCATGAAACGGTCTTGTCTTCAACCCATCACAGCTGTGTTCTATTGTCTACAGCACTAGTCAATGTGGTTGATTACAAGGGTGACACACACACAGTGCGTGCAATGCTAGACAATGGCAGCACCGCAAGCTTTATAACTGAAAACCTCAGCAAGACTCTAAAGTTGCCGATTCACTCAACATCTATAAATGTCGAAGGTCTTAACCGTGGAGCAACTCCTATCACAAGTCGGTCTAAAGTTGTCATTCATTCACGAACTGATCTTGAGTACTCCTTAAAAATTGACTGTTTCATTATTAAGCAGATCACACACATGATTCCATCCGAACACTTTGACACAAATCCACTAAACATACCAGCTAACATTAAACTAGCCGATCCAACATTCAACTCACCATCTGAAATTGATATGCTGCTAAGTGCAGACGTATTTTGGTCAATACTAAGCAATGAACAAATCTCATTAGGCAAAGATAAGCCAATTTTGAATAACACAAAATTAGGATGGTTAGTTTCAGGTTCATTGACCTTTAATAGGCACAATTCAATTCATAAATCTTTTCATTGTAGCATTGTAGAAACTGATATTCAGAGTCAGCTTAACCGATTCTTTGAACTTGAATCTGTTCCTTCAGTTCCTCAAATATCAAAAGAAGAACATGAATGTGAGCAACACTTCAAGAACACGACGACGCGTCAAGAGGACGGTCGCTTCGTGGTACAAATACCGTTAACTAAGTCCCCAGAAGTTTTAGGAAATAGCTACGATCAAGCTGTCACTAGATACCACTCATTAGAAAGAAAGTTTATCCGAGACCCTAAATTTAAAATCCAGTACTGTGCCTTTATGCAGGAATACATAGACCTAGGTCATATGTCACTTAATGAAAACATTAACGCAGATCCACATTCTTATTATTTGCCTCATCATGGGGTCATCAGAGAATCTAGCCTCACTACAAAATTAAGAGTAGTTTTTGATGCTTCCGCTAAAACCACATCTGGAATCTCATTCAACAATATCCAACAGGTAGGTCCAGTTGTACAGGATGATCTGATAAATATTCTTATTCGCTTTAGACAACATAAATATGTAGTCACATCAGATTGTGAAAAAATGTACCGATGCTGCTTGGTGAAGGAAGATCAAAGATGCCTTCAGCAAATTCTTTGGCGCTCTGATCCCTCTCAAAAATTAAACTCATACAAACTAAACACAATCACATATGGTACAGCTGCAGCACCTTACTTAGCAACACGATGTCTAGTCCAATTAGGCAAAGAGTGTAATGAACCCTTAGTAAATGAAACCATAATCCATGATTTTTTTGTAGATGATTTAATCACTGGCAATGATTCGGAAGCTACATTATTAGAAACATGTCATGGCGTCATCGATCAGTTAAAAACTGGTAATTTTCATTTGCGAAAATGGCGCTCAAATAGTTCATCAATCCTGGAAGCCATAAAAGAGGATGTTAACAAAGATAAATTATTGAAACTGATCAATGACGATCATGCTAAAACGTTAGGTATACGATGGTCATGCGAGCAAGATACATTAAACTTTGCTGTAAACCCAGTGTGCCCTAAGAGTAAACTAACTAAGCGGCTAATACTTTCAGTAATAGGGCAGGTTTTTGATCCCTTAGGCCTTGTAAATCCATGTATATTAAATGGAAAATTAATTTTACAGAAGCTATGGGCTGAGACCAAAGACTGGGATGAAGCCCTTCCATCTGAAATACAGAAGGGTTGGTCAGTTTTCTTAGATTCAATTGTACATTTAGGCAATGTAACAATTCCGCGGCGAGTACTGTGTGACTCCCCAGTAGAAGTAGAAATTCACGCCTTCAGCGACGCCTCTCAGCTAGCATATTCAGCGTGTATATACCTTAGGTCAATATCAGCATCTGGTCAGGCCACGGTACATCTCATAACAGCGAAAAGTAGAGTATCACCTCTCAAAGGCATGACCACACCAAGACTGGAACTATGTGGCGCATTGTTAGCCGTTAGGTTAGCAGTAAAAACAAAAAACGCTTTAAGAATCAAAATAAATAAGTGTCAATTTTGGTGTGACTCTACCATAGTACTGGGATGGATCAGAACCAAAAAATCTAATTTAAAAACATTTGTTTTTAACAGAATTCATGAAATAACTGAAAATTCTGATCCACAGCATTGGAGATACATACCAACAGACATGAACCCTGCAGATATCGGATCTAGAGGGTGCAATGCAACTCAATTACAAAACTCAAACCTTTGGTGGTCTGGGCCACAATTTTTAACACAACATCAAACACAGTGGCCGACACAGCCAAATTACACTCACAATATTGACTTACCAGAAACCAAAATTGTATGTAATCTTACAACTGAATCAAATGACTTTACAACTCGTTTTTCTCATTTAGGTAAGTTACAACGTGTAACAGCATATTCGCTTCGCTTTGCTCATAATTCTAAAAATCCTCATAATAAGTATAAATCCTATCTAAAGGTAGCTGAATTGAACGCAGCTACTTTTGCCTTATGTAGAATCATTCAAGAAGAGAAGTTCCCAAGTGAACTTTCAGCTTTGCTTGATAAGAAGGAAATTCATCATAAATCGTCATTAATTAGTCTAAATCCTTTTTTATCAAGTGAAAACTTAATTCGTGTAGGTGGCAGATTATCGAACTCCAACTACAGTTATGAAACAAAGCATCCTATCTTACTTCACTCATCACATCACATCACAAAACTAATATTTCAACATTACCACAGAATACTAATGCATGCGGGTCCCCAGCTGCTTCTTGCAACGATGAGACATAAATTCTGGACAATCGGTGGTCGTAATCTCGCTAGAAAAATAACACGAGAGTGTGTTACATGTTGTAGATTCGCAGGAAGGTCAATACAGCCTATCATGGCTAACTTGCCTAAAGAGAGAGTGGAATCAGACTATCCATTCAGTAACACTGCAGTAGATTACGCCGGGCCTATTGTTCTGGCTGACAGAAAAGGTAGAGGTTGCAAACTAATAAAATCATACATTTGTGTATTTGTCTGTCTAGCTGTGAGGGCGGTCCACATCGAACTGGTAACTGAAATGACAACTCAAGCCTATCTGGCTGCATTAAGTAGATTTATAGCTCGCAGAGGTAGGCCCACAACTATTTACTCAGATAACGGTACTAACTTTGTCGGAGCATATAGCGAACTTTCAAAATTCTTAAAATCAAATTGTAATGACATAGGTGCGTGTGCGGCTGAACAATCAATCAAGTTCCGATTTGCACCTGCTTATAGCCCCCATTTTAATGGCTTAGCTGAGAGCTCTGTCAAATCCATAAAACATCATTTATATAGAGTCCTTTCACTAGCTCATTTAACTTACGAAGAAATGAACACCACCCTTGTTCTAATCGAGGGAATCCTCAATTCCCGACCGATCACTGCTCTTTCATCTGATCCAAATGATCTTATCCCACTAACTCCTGCTCACTTCCTATTGGGACGAACAATAAACCATTTGCCTTCTCCACAGGATCATCTCACAGACGAGAACCGCATAAACTTATTACAAAGATACCAACGAGCAAGAGCTTTATCAACTCATTTCTGGCAAAGATTCTATAAAGAATACATTTCAGAGCTCCAGCAGCGCCACAAATGGAGAACAGATGGAGGCCAGCTTCACCTTGGAGATCTAGTTCTGGTCAAAGATGATCGTCTTCAACCAAACCGATGGCTAATGGGAAGAATTACAAACCTGCACCCAGGATTGGATGGAAAATCAAGAGTAGCTGACTTGATGACCACAGGAGGAGTTATTCGACGCGCCTACAATCGCTTATGCCCCCTCCCAGTGGAAAATCAAGATAAATCATAGACCATCTCAACGCTGAATACATTAACCTTGGACCATCAATGCTCCAACCCGGGGAACTTGGCAAGAATTGAAACAAACAAAGCAAACAAGACTTACAAGCAACGAGCACATCCCTAAAGTGGTGTCCCATCCCTAGAAGACGGCCATTTTTTTCAATTCCATTGCCTTCGAACATTCTCAAGTTACGCACGAAGAAAACATAAAATAAATTAATTTGCCTGTAAAACTAATGGTATAATCATAATAATATACATATAATAAAACTACACGTTTTAACTTATTTACCAAAGACAGGCAGGAGGCACAATCATCTCCATAGACTCTATATAAACAGAAGATTATAAATGCTGTCCTCACCGGACACATTTGGCAGGCAATATATGAATGGAATGAAAACACAAATCACTTTTAGAAACAAATCAGATGTTTTATTCCCAAAGAGATGACTAGGATTTATTTGACCCTTGTTTCTGTGGCTCGTTGTTTGAAACCCCATGTGGCATTTGTCACATTTTATTTTATGACGTCGTGTACTCTGCTGCGCATGTCATGTTTCTGATCTTGGTAGACTGTTATGGTTATATGTAGGTACATGCTATCGTTGACATCAAGATAGATGACAATGAAAATATTCAATCCTTGTAATTTTCATTTTACGAGCAAGTGAAGATTTCACTGGAAACAAGAATTTTTTAATCGTTTATGATGTGTCATGTCTTTTTAAGCAAATGCTTGCAGGGTAGATTTGGCAGTTCCGACCAACAGAGATGGAAGTCCCCACGAAATAGCCATTTTTCTGCCCCACGTAGCAGCAAATAGCATAACTGAGATTTATTTGATCCCGAGTACGTGACTCGTGTCGAACACCTGTGTGATTTTTATCCGGGTCAGTTGTGACAATCGTACCTACTGCCTCGCGTTTGTTTCTGTCAGTTCTTATAACCGTTTCTCTCAGAGTATAGAAGGTCAAGTCCGTCTGAACCGAGGGATCCTATACTCAGATCAAGCTAAAAATTAGGCAGGAAATGCTGAATGTCTGAGTAATCATCAATTTTGTAGAGAATAAGTAGAAGTATGTAGTTGTGATGTGCATACAATTACGGACGCCAGCCTAGGTTAAGCTTTTTAAAAAAAACCAAAACTGATGAGAAATTACAAAAACCCACACGTTTGAAACTATTTCGTCTTTTAATCTTCATTGATAATCTCCGGAAGTGTAATCAATTTGTTATTTTTACGTAACTCCATGAAAAATCTTAACTATTATAGTCGACGGATAAAAATAAATAACTTGTAGGTACCTCTGTACTATCTAATCTACGTCACTGACCGACCGGACGAACTAGCTTCGTTTAAAATTACAAAGCAAAGTGGATTCTTTACAGCAGAGTTCATCCTGGATGCTTTGAAATAACCATAACTCTGCCAGCAGGCGCGGGCCACGGGCTTCCGTTATTGTATTCCGATATCCAGAAGAGGTATAATGAGCTGGCTATAAACCGGCAAAGTGAGAGTCTAACTTGCGTAGTAAAGGTTTCGTATCATAATAATAAGCAAAGAGGCAACAACAAGATGGAATGGATGCCCTTAAATAATTTAGACAAAATAAAATAGATTTTTTTTGAACACAAACACCAAATATAGAAACATCTTGCAAGGATACAGTCGATAGACAGACGGGCTAACGAAATAGCGCGGCGTAAGCTATACGCTATGCGTGTGGAATATAGAATCCGGGAATTTTTAGACGACGGTACCCTTTGAATAGAACCGTAATTTTAAGGGTTTTCGATACTTCTCATATCCGAGTATCTTTAAGGGATACTTTCTTTCGAATCCTAGATTTGGTAGCTTAAATAAATTTACCACCTAAATTCTCCTAACGAAGCCAGTTAGAGGAATTAAGACTAGTTTGTGTTAGAACATGCTGAGATTAGTCTAGTTTGTCATAGTTTTGCGTTGATTGAGTTGTGTTAAGGTCGCTTCGTCTCTGATCCCTGATTACACGCTGGATAAGCATCTAAAGCTCAAAATAATAGCGATCGGTTAGTGAACGTTTTTGTTAAGTGAGCGATACGTGACCGCGATCTAAAGTACCACTTAGGGACGTTTTAGAAAAAGGTTTGGAGTACTGAAGTCTTTTTAAAAGTTTAAAAGTCAAGGGAATACTCGTAAGACTCATTATTGATCTCTTAAGTTTGAAAATAAAAAAACTCCTAAAAACTTTTAATATTATACGTGGTCTTGTTCATTAGTGGTCATTGGGGGCTTCACTAATTGCTCCATTAGCAAAATTGGCCGATTAATTTCTGCCGATTGTTATTTTATGCAAATAAATAACAGAATATTTGAAGAGCCCCTTATAATGATAGTTATCTTGCTGAAAGAAAACCAGATAAAAACATGACAAGTCAGAGATATTTAGAAAAATTGGTACGTAAATATTACAAAATGCTAGCGAAACCGCAAGTTACGGCTGTCGATATTAAATATAGATCGAACAAACACACGATATTCGCGATCTGCGGTGGAAATACTTGGAAAGCGACGTTTCAGAAATCAGAACACATTCGACGGTTGGCTGTCCACCGATGCAAATTGGGCAACTTCCAGAACGATTGGTACTAAGGTAGATATATCGATATCAATAATCTTAAAACAGCTACGAACACTATGAGAGTTTGATTATTTATTGCTTGATAAAATAGCAGTTTTCGCTCTCGTTTTTGTCCCTAATAACTTTCCCCCAAAGCAACCAGACCGAACCTACATCTTTTTCTTGTTTGAACTTCTATTTACAGAAATAGAGCTGTTCTAATAATTTCTAGGAGTCTAGGAGTTCCCGATACTGAGACCACAACTCACGAAGCCTATATATATATTAGCCTATTTCTATTCACGTTTTATTAAATTGCGGCGGTACCAAAAATATTTGTGCACCTCGCTAGGCTTAGATTCTGGTTCAAAAGTTTTGTTTCACAGATAAATCTGTCGATCGTTTGGGGTTTGCTTGTCACTGAATTGGATTGCCAATCAGTGGTAACTGTCTCGCTGTTTCAATAAAATGGGAAATTGGAAAATTCTGTTCGTATCCAATATTTGCTCTGTCAGAAGATGTATAATACCAGTAGCAAGTAAAGTTGGACACAATATCACGTGATGCTGTGACGATATTTCAGAACCTGCTTTTACTCGATGAGTACTCAACGTTTTTTATTTATAATCTTTTATTTTCTGCGTGTAGTTTGCTTCAAACAGTAGCTTGTTCGACACATCCATCCCGCACGTATATAAGGCTAAGGCACAAGATGAGTTAATAGTTTTGTGCACACGGCGGGCGGCGGCGGCGAGGCGACGTAATGGCGTCCTGATTGAACCAGGCGTGTGATGGATGGAGTTATTTTATGAGGATTTCTGATTAAGGAAACTCGGAGCAAATGCCATGGAATAATCTGATTGATAGGAACATCGCTGAGCATCGTTCATTATCCCTGTAATTTGACTGGATAGTAGTGATTGCTACTAATGGTTTCATCGTCTGGTATAATATTATGATCTAGTTTCATTTTCTTCTAATACTTAGTACCTAAGAAAACACTTTGAAGTGAGCTGTGTATGATATTTTTGCATCTTTTCGGTCCTTGGGATGAAAGCTTACAAATAGTTTAAGATTCATGCCAAAACTCTGGAGTATTTTCTATTCAAATCTAAAAGAACTTAAACAAGAGACCTCTAAATAAAGCAGATAATGCCATAGTTAGAGAAACACTACATATAATTTTTGAATCATTCTCTACTATTATTGGGTACTAACCTCTGGATAGAGCAGAGTATGTCTGTAGGCCTGAAGACGAGTGCGAATGTGACGAGGTAGCACATGAGTATCCCGGCGAGCAGCACGTACGACAACTCGCGTCCACTCGCGCGCACCACCGGCGTGCTGCTGTGGCGGAACCACACGCCGCATACAAACCTGTGCCGGTCACATCATATTACAACAATTACAGGCCTTTGCAAAAGAGAACGTTTTGTACCGACCTAGAAGAAAGAAGACTTGATCATCAACCTATATCAGTCCACTGCTGGACGTAGGTATCTCCCAAGACGCGCCACTGAGCCGGTCTTCGGCTCTTCTCATCCAGTGTTTGCCAGCTACATGTCTCATATTGTCACCTCACCTAGCCGGAGGGCGTCGTACACTACGTTTATCAAAACGTGATCTCAACTCGAGTGCTAGTTTGCTCCAACGATTGTCGGTTCTGCGGCAAACATGGCCGGCCTACTGCCATTTCAGCTTGCTAATTCTCGGGTTGTCCGTCGGAAAACCTCGTTCCGGATTTCATTTTTCAGAGAAATTTCCTCTCCCTAGCTCGGTGAGCGACTTTCAGCTTGCGGAGCATCCTAAGAAGATGGTTGACTTACGCAGTGATGAGTATTCCAAGGGAGGAGAAGGCCATGGCGCCGATGGCCCAGGCGGAGTCGGCGCGGAGGTACGCCTCGGGCACGCGGCGGCAGTGCGTGCGCGCGGGCGCCGGGAGCGTGCCGCGCGGGCACTCCACGCACGCCGTCTCCAACAACGGAGAACGAACCTGCACATGCAACATTTATTTATAATAACTAGTAGTTCGCCCCGAACTGAGATCTCGTGATGGTCGGAGGTTGATAAAACCCAAACAATTTTTATTGACTAATGGTTGTAATAAACTTTGCAAATCGCTTCGAAATCGCCGTCTAGCTATGTACCAGTCTTACTTGAACTACAAAATTATTGAAACTCCAAGAGAAATGGTAGCTCACGTTATCCTGGGTTTGCCAATTTTATAATTTTTACAACAACTCAAAAACTATCAAACCTAGAATCAAAATAAAAACGGTTTTGGAATGTCTAAACAAAACCCTATCATAGTATGACACCCCACTTGATATTATTGTACGACTTTTTTTTTTTTTACTCCCTTTGGACCCTCATAACTTTACGACCCCTTGACCGATTTACTTCATTTAACAAACCAGTAAAACTTAAGAGTACTATCCGTATACCTACCAAATTTTATGAAGATCGAATGAGCGGTTTTTAAAATCTCGGCGAACAAACATACAAAGCATTTTTGTCTAAGTTATCAGCCTCAACCTAGAGAATTCACCAGGCATCTGCCATTTGTGTCAACTCCTGGACATAGACTCTGCAGGGCTTTCTACATCTACCAACTTTCAGAGATCTTTACAATGCTGTTGGTCAATTGAATGGAAGGCTCTCCGATGCTAATTATCAGTAGTTTGTCGAGCTATATAGCTGACATATCCACTTGCTAAAGTTATGTTGGTGATTCGAAATTAGACTCATTCAAAGCCAAATCTAAAACTAAAACGTTTGAATACTTGAAATTCAGCGTTGATTTTTGTTATTAACCGACTTCAAAAAAGAAGGAGGTTCTCAATTCAGTTGTTTTTTTTTTCTTTTCTTTTTGTTCCTTAACTTTGATTTGATATTCAATTTGAATCGATTTGAGCATTCGAAAAGTAATCTGGAAGGTATACCTCATACTGCGTGCAGTTGAAGCAGTGCCAGCAGCAGCTCTCTCCCTCCACGTACTGCTTCGCCTGTCCTAGCTCGCACTCTGCGCTGCACACCGACTCCGGCGGACGCGGAGACTCCCATTTGAATTGGATCTCTGATACGCGTAAGATAAGGTCCAAGTTTGAATGCTTGTGAGGTCTAGTTACTGGATGGGTATAGGTAAGTACGAATACCTGGATGCTAAAACTATGGAAACCACTTACTAGATACGGTTCAGTTGGATCACGGTGGTTAAGTCTAAGTAACTGTTTGTTAGTCGAATTATATCTCTGGTGTGAAGTTCAAGTTAGTGATTTACTGCGCGGATTTGTTCTGGATGTTCGAATTGGATCTTTGATGGTATGCGCGTTAGGTTCAAGTTACTGTGAGACTAGTCATTGGACGAAGGCGGTAGAGATTTGAAGAGCAAATGCAACTATGAATACTAATGGTCCGAAGAATTTAGAGTATGAGCTACGCTATTCAACAAATATATTATAATATTCAGTCAAATAAATCTTTCGCTCTAGTTTTAGTAGTTTGAGTCTGAGCATACAATAGGAACCAACATAATATTACTACGTATTCATAAAACACGTGAATGCTATGCTATGTTTTAGTCTTAACTCATAAACTAGCTCAAAAAATATTTCGAAATAGGCGATAAGCCAGTTTGCAAAGTCAAATAAAAATGACCATAGAGAGTATGTGAATAGTGAAGTAAGATTAAATCCAACCAATGCCTGCTCTGCAAAACAATAGGCGAAGGTTTGTTGTGACATTTCGAAGAACACTGCGTGGTGTCTTTGTTTGTCTATCATTTTCCAGAGCCAGCCCTGTTCTTTTCTCTTCCACTCACTTTCTAAACTAAGCTGCAGTTCGCCATCTAAGTACTGGCCCACATTGATCCAATCGTACACTCCCTTGGACACCTGCTTGAAGTGGAGGATGTTGTACCGCGCTGGGCCATCACCGTTGCTGTCAAAGTGGAACTCATCTCCGCTCAGACCTGCGAGGGAAGATAGATTCACTTAAATCACTCAATTATAATCGCTTAAATAATAAGCTATGCATAAAAACACACACAAATCTAAAGATGTTGGTCAAAAACCAGCAAAGCTAATGTGGAACTGGGTTGGTCGAAGTGGTTATTACCGTATGGAAGTCAAACGATGGGCCCATATATCCAATAGAATCAGTAGTGCAAAGATATTGATTTGCCCAGCAATGGTACAGCACAAACAAGTACCTACCTAAGCGGTAAAAATAAAACCACATTATTTTTCAATCACAAAAATACTATCTTCCAGACTATTGAACGTCTGCACATCATCGTAGCCTACCATTCTGTCTCAAAGCACATTGAATTCTATTAGAAAGATAATTAAGTTGGCATTCATTACTCAGTAACAAATTGTCCGCTAAGAAACTCTCAGGGCAAAGGTCCCCAACTCGTAAGTGTCCGTTTCGTAGACAACTAATCCACGTCAAAGTTCAGACAGCTATCCGTGGTTAGGCAAGAGTCGTGATCGTAGTTGTACCTACTTACTGTATCAGCGCCCTTATTTATCAACTTACCCAAGTTTCCGAAACAGTTTGTCTAACATCCGGGCGCTTGTGTGATTGCTTCATAAATCTCTAACGTGCCCTTGTGATGGCCTTCAGGAGTTTGCCGAACGCCAATAAGTAAATCGCGGGAGTGATAGACAACAATATGAGCGGATCACGGTCTGATTACGTTATAGATACTATGTATTGTGTAGCGGCCGTGATCGAGTTAATTTTTTTTGGGCGTGTATCAAAATATGAGTGTCGATGTGAAACTTACAAACTAGGCAAATTACCTGACGTGCGTATATTGTAAGTATTTTACAAAAGTACGTTCAAGTTAAATGACAGTAATGTTTACCTATCCTTTGTAAGTCAAATGAATTGCGCCTGGCTCCCTGAAACCGAGTTAATCGCTTTGGTCTTTACCTACCCCACTTTAGACATTATCAAGAATCTAGAGTCCCTAAAGATTGTGAGAGGTCATTTTGATGTCAGCCGAAGATACGTCATAGAAAAGGCAATTTAGTTGTGAATTTAATTGAAACAGTTGTGTAAATAGGACATATTTCTGAAACTTACCGGTGAAGTTGACCTTCCGAAGGTATCTCAGGAGGTCAGCGCCGCTGGCCGGCCGCATGGCGTCGCACAGTCCCGTTCTACCACCGCAGACTGCTGCGTGCATATCGCTACGGACACAGATCATAGATGCAATGGACAAAGAATCAACAATTGTCTGTGCTGTGCTGAATGAACAAAAAGTGTATCAGAAAAATGTTTAGAACCCCAGTAGGAACATAGACTTGCCAAGTTACAGAAGCTAATGTAAAATGAGTTACTCAGAAGTTGGATTTCAGTTTCATCCTGTTGGTAAATAAAATGTGCCCTATTTTTCTTTCACAGAGCACGACTACTTGTATACAGGGTGTACCAGACCACTTCCGAAAATGAAAGGGGGAGCTACAGCACACCAAAACCCAACCAAAAAAAAATCAGTTATCCTGAAAAATAATTATAGCCGGAGAAAACAATGTTTAAAGATTTGTCTTTATTTCGCCAGCCCTTAATGTAAGCATTCACGTAGGTAAGGTCGAGGCGTAGTACTATTATTTATTCTGTGTCATAAGTGCCTACTAACGTAGGTAGGTACTAACGTAGGTCGCTCGCACGTCGCGTACTTGAATGACCCGCGATGAACTCTCAGCTGTTCATGCTGTAGTAGACGTAATCTGCGTGCTGCGTGTACATTGCTGCTTTATTTATTTTATTTGTTTTTTTGCTTCTTTAAATGAGATAATTAGGTAGATATGTCTTATTATGTTGTACTGTGTGTATGTAACTAGAAAAAAATTAAAAAGAGATAGTCAAGTCAATTTTTTTTTTCGCGATTTTTTTCGCTTAATGTTTTCAGTACCATGGTCTGATTGGGAACTCCAAGTTTTCGGAAGTGGTCTGGTAACACCCTGTATAAAACTACTTTACAAGAACTCGTTTAATAAATCGTCGTTTGTTTGAAATCAAAGGCCAACTTGAGGTAAACATTGATATTGGCTAGACAAGTTGTACTTTATTAGTTTATTTAGGTACGTTTTTACTCTATGTTCTTGACCGATATTGACTGAAATGACGGCTTTTGTGTGGCTTGCTGTGCTCGCGCGACGTCTTCGCTGCTTCGAACTCGCCCGCCAATAGCCAGTGTGATAGAGCACTTATGTAACGTAGGTATAGTTGGAAGTATGTTATGCACAATTTTAGCACGCCATTAATTATTGGACTTCATTTTTCATGGAACAATGTACACGTCACGATAAGTTACGACCCGCTGGTTTTGAATAGCGAAACATGAACGAAAATATTTTGTTTGAATGTATAAAACGTTGTTTTATGAATGTTTCTGATATATAATTTTATACCTCATGTACGTTTTTACTTCACACTCGCGTTGCTGACTTTTTATTTTAAAACACCTTTGTTTTAGCTTTTCTTCCTTTCCTTCTGTAGTTTCTTCTGTGCTTCACATCCATCCATCGACTATTCTACTACCCTATTTATTGGCAGTGAACGTGTCGCCTAGCTACTCGCGTCACAGAACACGAGAGGCACAGATGCCGATAAAGTGTAGCAAAACGTGGAATACCCTAGAGTGGATTTTTAAGAAAACGCTGGTTGGTTTCTCAAAGAGGTCGGAGGCTGCATGAAAGGAATGGACGCCCATTGAATGCAACCAGGCAACCAGGTCGTGTTCGACATGCAAGCCTTTGAGGGAGTGTGTTGTGAGGTACGGCTTGTTGGCCTTTTTGAAAGGGCTAATTTGTATTGAAAATACGTCTTTTGAATAAAATAAAGAAACAAGTATTCGACATTTAATTAGTGACTGCGAGTAAGTATGTACATAATTATACTGAAATAAATAGCAATCAAAGTAAGGTAAAGTGCTTGTGGCTATGAGTTCATGTGTGCTTATTTTATTAGATTATTTTTATTATAATAATTATTATTTTATTTTAATACAATTATTAAATTATACAGGTCAATTCCTCGATACTCTTGACTCTACTCGTAACAACCACATTTGATATTATTGCTGGCTTTTCTCGGATAATTTTCGTTAAGAAAATACTTTGGTAAAAACGATGTGCTCTCAATACATTTCATTATTATTCTTTGTGTATCGAAATAATCGCTACGACATCGTGTCTTGAGTTACACAATTTGTATGTGAAAAGAATAATGTTGTTTATTCTGTTTAGTGTTCATTGTATTCATTGATATTTATTTTATTCATGCTTGTCTTTTAATCTAGGGAGTTTGTAACTTGACTTGGAAATCTTTTGAGATTTCTTGAAAGTTTTCACACAAAACCTCTATACGCTCGCTCTAAATATAGTCTACGTATGTATTATACAGCAAAATATCTTACTTAGCTGCAATTTTTTATTTAAAAAAAAAATTGTAAGTGGGTGGTATAATACTTCGGTACTCTGCATAAATTAGATACAGTATTTTTATCTCACTGTAGCTTAGATGCGGCTTTACTTATTTAAAATTCGTACCAAAATCCAGAAAATGTAGAATTCTTGTAAAAAACCTCTGCTCTCAAGAGCGTTCTTTTCATTCAAACGTCTGACCCCTGCATTCATCTTAATCCTGGACTACTTGAGCTCAGTTCAAGGCTACACAAAACAGTTTTCCACACGGATCTGTAGATTTCTGTACATATTTTATAGGCCGTACCTTTTTCTGTCAAGCCTCCATTGAGACCCTTTACGACGATTGACGATTGTCGAAGCTTAAAGTTGGACAAAAAATTACTGTGAGGTTGGACTGCTCGTATATTATTTAGGTATATCACGCAGTGAATACCTAAACATTTTTTCTACAGCCACTGGAGACTAAAGGTTTCTAAAAAGCAGCTACGAACCGGGAAAAAAACTACCTATATCATGAAGATCGCGCCAAGTCGAACCAGACTAGGAAACCTATGGAGGAGAACAATTTTACTGTCAAGTATTTTTTTCAGCTACGAACACTAAAATGTTCCACTTTTGGTGCTAACTGTACCTCAATAAAACTTGAAATCAAAACAGAGCACTATCGCTTTCAACCGTCCAACCATTCAGAAGCCTGTAATCAGTGAAATGTACAAACCCTGTCGAGATCGCGGTGAGAGCAGCGAGCCATTGAAACCTGCAATGATTGCTTCCTCGAGCGCGTGCCTAGTGGCCGGCGAAAGGCCTATTGAGCTCAACTCTATTCAAATAGAGTTCGAGGAAAGAGTCCGACCATAGTGTTGATTTTCCAGATAATTGTAGTCGGATATAACGATTGCATCTAAAGTGAAAACAAATCGGAAAATGAAATGAATCGGAATGCTATTGTATATTTTGCAGTCGCTATATGACAGGGGCAGAGTTACTAAAAAAATAAACAACTTTTTTTTAAAACCACATCGCGGCAGTGATCGTTTTCAAAACATTTGTGAGAAAACACGTAAAAGTTCAAAGTACCGTATGTTTTGTTGAAAACCAAAGCAAGAAGAAGCTCGTTTGACTTCAAAGTCGACTCACGTGTTTTGTATGTAAAGAATATTTGATTCTCTATGTCTCAACGTATTCGGTTCAAAATCGTAGAGCGGCTGAAATGGTGGGTAAACTGCCTTGCCAGCTTCATAATTTTGCGGTTCCCGGATGAAATGCTTAACTTAAGAAATTTAATTTAATTTGTGAAATGCGAAAATGTTGTTAGTTTTGAAATTGAAACTCGAGAGCTCAATATGGGGTTAGCGGCTTGCGGAAGCCAGGATTTGCTTCATTCGCATTAACTATTCTAATCCAGAATGAGCATTACGCGATGCTAACGCTAAGAGATGTCTGGATTATGCCAGCTTTTAACAGGCTTTGAAATACATATTCCACTAACTTTTTGTGTAAATAATTTAAGAGTTTAAAAAACTAAGGGAAACCGATTTCATATTTGACAGCCTTCCGGTGGTTTATTAGGATTATTCTAGTGACCGTAAACACCTTCCGATAACAGAATACTCAATTACATTTACGTGGGTGATATTTTTCCAGTTGTTTTAGTACTCAGGTAAAAGCCAAACTACTAAACCGATTTTGGTGACATTGAGATGATTTATGAGACTAATCTGGAATTCTTTTCAGATAAAATAAGAAATTTTCAAAACGGTTTATATAAGGTAACAAAAATAGCCAAATTGAGAACACCCTCCTGTTTTTGAAGTCGGTTAATAAAAGGTAAACCTCTAAAACTGCCACTTTACACTACAAAGGTAGATCTCAAACCCTGTAGTTAATCTGCTGTAAGTAGGGTCGATGATCCTATTCGGTAACTCGTGTTCACGGGCTCGCAAAACACACGTCGGTTGTCGTCTTGTCATCAATCAGGCCTGTCGATGTGCCAACCCTAAGCCGCTAGGGTTTTTGCTGAGTGACGCGTGGAGTTGTAGGCTAGGGCTGTGCTCCGTTTGAATTTGTCGGTGGTTTTGTAAGGAATGAAACGATGTGAGAACTAAGAAGTAAGGTGTTAGGAAAGTTGAATTGTTGCGATATTTTGAACAAGTTTCACGGTTTTCTTAAAAAAAATGTGTTCTGAGAAAATACCTTCAATCAATTTACTCAGTTTCTGTTTAGTTTACCCTTTATATTATTTTATAAGCTTTTGTTACGAATTTCTGCGTAATTTTTGTAGGTCATGGCCTCAAAGGAAAGTAAATGATATTCACCATAGCTCCCTATCGACCCTATAATCAGATCCCATGTAAATGAAGTGGCTAGGCCATTTCAATTAGTAAATTCGCACCCAAGGATATGAGACGGACACAGACAAAAATTACCCGTAGATCAACTTTGATATGCGTGTTACTTTTTAGCTAGCTTCACGTCAACTTACTTATAATGTGTATTGAGATCAGTGACGTCAGCACTTTCTTCTAGACACCAACGTCACGCTGAGGTCGATTAAGATAAGCCATATTCACCTCTTGACTTTACATAGAAATGTGAGAACCTCAAATAGAAACTTTAATGGGAGGGTTTTAGGTGTGAAATTCAGATGAATAAGATGGATCTTGGCTGTCTAACATACTAAGCCATATTGCTTTGGTAGTACGAGTAATTCTGTTCTTCCATTTACCTAAGCTAATCAAAGACAGCGCTGTGAAAATGCTGCTGACTCTTTCTCATAAATTGAAACAAGAAAGGCGCCTAGCGCTGTAGAGAATATGCAACAATCGTCGACGTCAACTATTGCTAACGACACAGATCATACTACACTAGTACTAACGAGTGCAAATTAATCAACTTCAACTTCTTGGTTTATAGAGTACAAATCTACATAAGGTGTCAAGACGATAAGTCACGTGACTTTGACTTTTTATATTCTCTAGCGAGCGACTATAGAGTTGCATTTTTCACGAGTTTTGACATTTTTTGAAACGACACATAGCACTTTTATTTTAATAGTTTTTCTTGTGTTATTGTGAGTATTGTTGTTTAATTTTGGTGGAATTTTAACCAATAATACTTAGGTCGTAACATAAAGTGTGAGCCATTGGAATAAATGTGTGTAAAGTGGTTTTTCTGAATGTGAAAATTCGTGTTAGCTTTTGAAGAGAAAATCCACCATTTATGTTTCAAAACAAAAGACAGCCGACTTGACAAATGTATTGACTTGACTTATTTATTACAATTTTAACACTTGACATTGGCAAATTTGTCTGTCGAAATGACGGACACAGGCCATTATTGAAGAGAAGAAGAAGAAGAAGAGTTGCAATTTGGCTAGAGGGGCAGATTAGCCCACTGAACATTGAGTGATAAGAGTACACTGTGACAAGCCCGGGGCACACCAAGGCGCGAAGTACAGAATTAATTCAATTGTATTGTCCCTAGTTATAATCCGCCGGTGGCCGTTAACGTGCTTTTATTAGTAAATCCGATTATTTTGATCGTTGTTCAAGCGAATTATTAATTTGTATCATCTACCGGAAATTAGATTTTGGAGGAGACCTTTGGGATGTACGTTATTTATTACTCACTAGCTGTCGCCCGCGGCTTTGCTCACGTGGTAGCAGCATACGCATTATTTGGTTAAAATCTTTGATCCTAGTTTTAGACCCTTCAGAGAACGACTTTTCAAAATTCCTTTCGTAGTGCACCCCTACGCTATATAAGGATACTACCCTCCAAATTTCATACCTCTACAGTCTACATATAGGACTTACCACTTAAAGTTTAGGTTGTGCATTGATTGTTAGTCAGCTTATTTAGAAGAAGCAGATTACTAAGATCGTTTATTGGGCTTTGTTTTGAAACTACGGATTATTTACTCATGATACTATGTACCTAAACACGTGCTTTTATTCATGGCTAATAATAAGACGGCTTTTGGTATTTTTGAACTATTATAGTTCAAAATATGCACCATAGCAACTGTTTCTCAGCGTTTTGGGCTCCTATAGGCTCCACAGCAGTTTCTATTCTACTGCCATCGATAAACATACCAACCATATTAGAGTAGTAGTAGAACTCTTTGTGAGAGTTCGTCCGGGTTCAGTACTACCACCGTACCTATTTCTGCCGCCAAGCAGCGATGCTCGCACACTGCTGTGTTCCGGTTTGAAGGGTAAGGGCGCCGGTGTAATTACAGGCACATGAGACTTCAAGATCTTTAAGTCGCAGAGTGATGGACGCAGTGCATTGCCTTACAGGGCACGTTATCATTGGACTTGCTCTGTGAGGTAATGCATTGTTATAGGCAGAAGTTACCACTTAACATCAGGTGAGCTATCAGATTGTTCCATTACTTTTATCATAAAAAAAAATTACATCGATAAACACGATCACACTTTACCCACATAAATAATAAAGATTACCATGTTTACTCTAGCGGACAATAATGGATAAGGCTGTAGCAAAAAAACACTTCTACATTTATAGGTACTTATATATTAATACCTCTTGCTGGAACCTTCGTAAATATAACCGCGTGGGAGGACCTAAAGCACTTCACCCTACTTGTCGAGAAAGGCCTCGCAATATTTTTGCAGATGTTATAATTTTATTTACTTGCGTAGGTACCTAATATATATAAGGTGACCTAGGTGCTTTGTTATAAGCCGCAGGGGTAGAGGGACGCAATCTCTTAACTCACAAAGAGCTCCATTATTCTTGTGTTATCTAAATAGGTACAAATGCCTTGAATATAATCATGTCAAAAATGAGTCAAAATCAGTACTTAAGTAGATAAATACGTCATCACGCTGGTTGGGAGTCAACTGTATGACATTTTTACTTCACATAATGGGCATCGCATTTGTGGGAGTAATCCATCACAACTCCTGTTAGAGAAGACAGGAAAGAAGCCAATTTCTATTTATCTAAATAAAACGAAATACTTCGTTTCAAACTAGCATAACCCGTTCGGTCCCAGTTTTAGTTATAGGTTAGGGTATAATTGGGTAGCTTGCAGGTACCTGGTTATCCAATAAGGGAGAGTTATGTATGATCCCATTATTATATGATTTAGGAAGCCAGGGCTGAGCAGGGTATAAAAATGAGGGTCAGGAAAACCCCAGATATATCTAAAAAGCAATAACTATAGCTATAACCCATAGGTACTTAGTAGTTTTTCAGCACGATGAATGTGATCCAAGAAAAAAACAATTGAGATTGTATAGGTAGTAAATATTGCAAAACTTCTATATAAGGATGCTTCTCTTGTGCTATTGAGTTTGTAAACTGGCGAATTATTCTACGTCACAATTTATTTATCATCATCCGAATACTCCTTAAGGATCAACTTCGCGCAGGCTCTGGAGCATCAACTCGCTCAAACAAATCCTGACTTATAGTGGAAGTAACGGGCGGTCCCCAGTGGCTCAGGGCTGTGCCCTAGCAAATCAGTTTGTTATGAGTTTCATAAATCTACATTTTTGCTTCTTTCCTATCTTTAAATGGATTTTAGGGGATGCGGAAATTTGCGGCACAAATCATGTTTTCGGTTGCCAGAAGGATAATGATAATAAGTCACATTTTTTGTTTAAAACCTGAGTTTTTAACCCGATCAAAAGTTTTCTTTTTTTGTTATGTTACGTACGACCAACAACATTTCCTTCCAAAGCACGGAATGAGATTTTATAAACGTTGTTACAAATAAGGGACTTTTTCTTCCAAACTATGCGCGAGTTGAATGTATTTTGTGTAGACATTTTTGACAGGATTCAAGTGAACTCGTAAATTTTATTTACTTGTGAACCGAGATGAGATGATGCAAACTTGTCCCGTTGCAATGCATGAGTTCAAGCTTCCGTGCAGTTATAAGCACTTTCCTAACTTTCAAACTAAACTATTTTCGTAAATAGATCTCTTATTTCATACACAGTATTTCATGTAGCATAAATATCCCAGCAGTCTATGGCGTATTGCTGAGAGCTTGGTGACTTATGTACTAAGATCTGTTTAGTTAGTAGTGCGTATTTGTTTTTTAGCTGTTATTAAACCAAACTTGTATTGTATTATTTGTATTTGTAAACTATGAACTGGACAAATAACGGCTGCATCGAAGTCACGCACATCACATGCAATCTATCACACGGAAGTTGAATTTCAATGAGATTTCATAATTATGATGACCCTTGACCGCTGGACCTTCATTTCTGTGCCTAGTATGCATATAGATGACGGTATACGGGAAAGTTTGACTTACCGGATCGAGTAAGCGAAAGCCATGACAGCATCGCTGACGAACTGCAGCTGCCTCTCAAACTCCGTGTTGTGGAAGCTCAACTCTTCAGACCCAGAGCAATGCTTGTCGTAGTTCCCGTTGTAAGGCGTGCGGGGACTGCCAAGGTACCGGCATTGGAAGTGATCCTCCCAGAACTCTGCAAAAAGACCAAATTAACCAATGCTCTAGTTTTTTTTATCTGCATGAGATTACATGGTGGAGCTTTGATTCACTGCTGTGCAAAAGGATACGCTTATTCATTTAGTCTGCCACCGCACTTGAGTTATCAAGCCAAATATAAGCTCTATCAAAATGAAGTGGAAAACGTAAGTCTCATATAATCGACCTCCGGCTTCGTAATCCATTGCTGGCCGCTTAGCATACGCTACGTACCACTCCATCAAAGTCAAATATGCATTTTATGCCACATTCTGCAATATTTTTTCAAGCTAAATCTTCAATTTACCTACGTACATATTTATAAACAAGTAATGATTTACTATACAGTATTATACTTGTTTACTAAAACAGTAAAGCACGCACCAATAATGATTTTAATATTGTCGTAAACTAGGTCGGTGACAAAGAGCAACTGGAATCCGAAGTCGTCGCAATTCTACCAATAGTATCCATTTTGTACGTGATCTAAGCGTAATGAGATCGTAGGACCGTGTTCTGCTCTTATTTTGTACTCACCTACTTTGTATAGGTACAAAGTAGGTGAGTCAAAGACGCTCGTCGAATGCAGCTAGCCTAAAGTAGGCTTGTTCTCGTTTGATCTTTTACTTTATGTGTCAACGATATTTATTGTAATAGATAGGAAACTAGCGATAGCCCATTTTATAATTTCAAGGTTTTAAAAAGGTCGTCTTTGATAATAAATTCAAAACTAAATAAATACTTATTCCAAAGATTTCGCTGATTTTACGAAAATAAGAAAATTTAATTGTTAGTTATTATTTTAGAATATAACCTTGATGAATGAATTCTGTCACCTTTGTAGGTAAGATGAATATTTTGATTACATTTCTAAAACTAAAGCAATTTTCAAGTTGGTTCAGTAATTTAGATTACGACTGTTTCTAACTAATTGTATTTTGAACATAAATAAAATGTTGTAAGTAAATCTTACGCAACTGCCACCTAATTCAGGCGATGCTAATGTTTCACTCTAAATTATGTATTTTAGTGGTGTTTTCGTTGTTTTAACGAGTTCATTGCGTGAAATAACTTTACTTTGTAGATAATTATTTATATCAGTTGTATTTTATTAGTAAGGCAGGCAAAATTTACCACCTATAGAAAGGTATTGTTCATAAAGTTTGTAACTAATCTGGCAACTTGTGCGCTAAAAAGTAGCGTTTGTAAACCTGTTTCGAGTCATGTACTAAGAGGACTATTATGCCATCGGAAGCACGGAGAACGTGGTCAGAGCCCGTAGTCAGAGTTTTGTTATGTTGATTTGCGACAAGCGAGAATCGAGAAACTCGCAGTTTTTGTATGGAGAAAAATAGTTTGCAAATCTCTCGCTAGAGGCGCTTATCGGGTTTTCATACAAAATATCTCGCAAGTCGCTTCTCGATATGCGTTTCGAAGGACATAACAAAACTCAGACTACGGGCTCAGGTGTGAATAATTCTATAGCGGTCAAACCAAGAGACCAGCGTTTTGCAAGCTGTATCCTACAGGCTTTTTAGTCTAGTTTAGGTATCTGAGGCTTCTTTTATTTGCCTATAATGTATCTACTTACTACTAAATTTAAGCGTTTAGATTGCTTAGTGTAGTTATGTAGGTAGGTATTTTTAATAATTTTATGTCCAATAATTTTACTTTACCTACTTACTTTACAACCTGTAAAGTATACTTACCAACAAACCACGGGTTCCTCTTATTATTCTTCACATTCAACCCCAAAAAGTATTCCTGGAAGCCCTCGACATCGTTAGCTTGGGGCTGGACGCTGATGGTGCCTTCCACGGCGCGTTCGTTCCCCTCGGAGACCAGAGACCTGGCGCTCCAGCCGTCGGAGCCAACCCAGCTGAAGAGGGAGGTGGCGTTCCCTCGTTCGACTGCCCGCATCACGCCGGCTACCTCTTGGTCTGAGGCGAAGATGATGGCTCCTGGTGAAAAAAATATGAGGAAAGTGCTGGTGAAGAAGTCCAAGTTACCCAGGTACTGCATAAGGGTCCCGTGAAACAGAGGAAAAATTACCCCCTGTGCCGTACAAATACTCCTTAGTTGTTGCAAAGGCCCATCGTTATCAAGCTAAGCTGATATTTTCGATACTTGTCTAAATCTGAATCCAGATATTTCGACGAGGTTTCAATTTTTGAGTATTGTTCTGAAGGTTTGTGGTACCTTAGTAACTAAAAAGTAGGTAAGTAATTATTTTATGTTCTGTTACTTACCCTGATAACTAGAAAATTCTTCTAAATAACTTTTGAATTTACCAATTTTAAACAATTTATGGAAAATTAATAGCAAACTAAAGAATTTATTTGAAGAAAAATTTCGAACCAGTTCTCGCATAAATAACAATAGGCGACTGAAATTAAACTTATTAATTTTAAATTTCGAATTTGGAGCTCAGATCTAAATAGGTTTTACAATGTTCGAACTTTTTTCACAAAACATTTGAAGGTTTTATGCTAATTGATTTTATACATTCTGTATTTTACAACAAGCCCGTGACTTTGTCCGCGTGTGACTAACGCGTATCGTAAGTACATCATCTAGATTTATGAGGAAAAGTAAGGTAACCAGGTTTTGTTTGACCCACCTGCCGTTATATCTGCTATTAGAAAATATAGAGTGCATCCAACGAGGACGTGCTCTAAATGACATTGTGTGGCTAAACTATTGATATAAAAGTTACGTAACGAAGACAGTAAGGCAAGTAAAAATAATCTCATGAAATCTGTTGCCTTGAAGAGGAAATTCATTGATGCTGTCACTTCCTTCTGATGGAGCTAAGCGGATTACGCACAGTACGCACAACTGATAAACAGCCCAATTTACAAGATCACATAGAAATTATAATGTTTGTTTACTTTTTTGGCTTTTACGATACTTTTGAAGCAATCGTTATTTTTCTATGAAAAATAATAGGCCCTAGAAAAACATATGGTGGTTGTTCATCGCTTAACATCAGGTGGACCATCTGCTTGTTCCGTCACTTTACTTAGGCTTTTACATCCATTGAAGATGATTTACCACTGTGAGTACTTTCATTTACAACGCAACGCCATGGTTTTTTCTACCAGTCGTAACAGTCACAACCAACAAATTGACGATACCTCACAAACTAGCTACCAAAAATAAGATGAATCCTACTATTTAAAAGTAAAAAAATAAACAGCAAAGGAGGTTTCCACTCTTTCTTTGCCAAGACCTCTCAAATTAAAGTCTTTGAGGTAACATTCCGAAAAACGAGACCCGCGACAGAATGAAGAAGAGATTAAGATTTACTTTGTAGTTTTAGTTTTAGTATACGCCTACCTACTTGTTGATTATTTGTACTAAGTGTGTCCAAATAAATGGAAGTATTCTCTTTCTTTCTTTCCACAGCTAGTTCAAATGTCTCGATTCTGCAAACTCACTGAGGCAATTATGCAGGGCTTCTACTCTAAATAATGAACAACGAAGATTTGATAGTCACGCTTGTGTTACTCTGCGCAGTGTCGCTGTCATTTCGCCGTAATCACACAAGGCGAACGCGCAGTGTATAACAGACGTCACTAGTATCACTACATTCGGAGTAGAGGCTAGAAATGTTTTCTGAATATCATTCTGTGATTATATCAGAATGTCGCTATCATTTGTCGCGTTGCTTGAAATTCTTTTGCACAACAGTTTGGTCAGCAAAAAGCAATCTAACAAAGAGGCTTCCACGGATCTGCTGACGATAGGCGTGATTGGCTGCGCCTATGTCAATATTGTAGGGTTGATAGTTGTTGCATATTTTTTGATGCGCATACACTAAGTGACGCTTTACCACCTTGTAAGTACAATAATTAAAAAAAAATGACAACACAGATTAGCATTCATTTTAGTCGTATATATTAGGAATATATAATTTTTTTTTAAATTTATTATATATTTATTTATTGTTTTAAAAATACATAATAACATATTTTGTACTATAGCACTAAGGAAACCACAAGGTTTATATGAATAATGCTACATGAGTCTTAGCGTCGATAGCCTTACGTTAGGTAGGTAGTTACTAGATTAGATAGGTAGGTAGGTAGCTATAAGTATATAATCTGTGGTTCAGCTTTAGAAGAACAATTATGAATATGCCCTGGAAGAGAATGTAACCTATTTTTTATGTAAAATGAAGCGTTTTTATTCATTCATTCATTCATTCTTAGGTATAAGGGTACCTATGAATGGCCAGAGCCTCAGAGCCAGATCTAGGATGTGTGAGAAATGCGTTCTTAGTAAGTACGAATACTCAATGTCGTGTTAGCTGCGGCTAAAACGGCAGTTTGTCTCCGAGAATAGACCACAATGGATGGAGTTTCCACAACAATTCTAGCTGTGTCATGGAAAGCACACGTGACGTGATGCATGAGCATAATGAATGGAACCGCTTTAAGTACTTGTATCAATCCTCCTCCTTCGTAGTTAGTACTCATTGTTGATCGTGGCTAAAAACTTAAATTGTACAGTTTCTTAAGCTTCAACTTTCTTCCACTTTCTTACGCTCTCTTAGCTTACAGATTCATAGTAAAATTGTTAAAAAATTGTTATCCTCACTACCCAAAGGTTAGCTGGTAGAGAATGCTATTTTAGCATTAAGTTCGCCTGTATACACTACTTTAAGTTGTGCAATAAAGAATTTTCTATCTATCTATCTATGTATCTATCATAGTAGTTTTGTATAAAAAAATTACAAAAATAAGCTATTTACCAATAAGCTAGTAAGTCATTAACCATAAGGCCAAAAAGCCATTAGGTTTATTACAAAAATAAACCATCTCTTTCATCTATCACGCAAAGGAAGTAGAGAAATCCATTAAAGTATTATATCAGTTCAAAACACAGCTGTAGATATTTTGATCACGTGCAACTGATGCAAGTAGGTACCCATGTGCGGCAATTTATGCTATCATATGAGCACTGAACTAACTTTTATCCCTTCCAATATGACTTCTAAATCTTCAAATATCGGTTATTGGCAACCCTGGACGTGGAGTGGCCACGAGCTGGCAGCTTGCCCATCAATGCCTTTGCGTTGCCTAACTGTGAAGCAGCATCTTAAGCGACCTTAATGTTTGAACTTGCACTCGGTTTGAAGCTCTATTTCAAGGTTATTATAATTTAAGTTAGCAAAAGCCGCTCTTTTATCTTGTATGATTAAAATAAATAACGAAAAATTACGACGAAGATAATACTAAGCTTTAAGATAGGCTTTTGCTATGATACTGATACTTTATTATAGTTATATAAAGCTACATTACCACTCACTGACTCACTCACTGATTGACATGCCCTGAGAGACAGAAGGAGTGGAGCTACACCACAATGATGTTCTACGAAAATGTGTATAAACACCAAACGAGTAGAGGAAAATTATAGCGGTTCTCGAAATCCAAGATGGCGCCGGTGTTGATTTGCGCGTTCGCAAACTATGACAGATAGAGGGCGTCCGAGCGTGTCATCCGACTGATTGTAGGTTGGGATTTTGGGAATTGGTAAAAAAAAAAAAAAAAACAAGATGGCGGCCGCGCAATTTCGATTTGAATTTTTCGACTTTTTAGGGTTGTCTTTGGCGGATTACTTTGTTTTACGAAACTCGCAAGTTGGCAACACCGAGTACGGGGGTGGGTAGCCTATATCCTTGAGATTTAGGAAAAATTATGACTTTTGAAAAATCCAAGATGGCGGAGGCTGTGGCGGCCATTTTGTAAAAGTCATGGTTTTTGCTAAATTTTCGAATCCATTTTTAGGGTAGATGGCAACATTTTAGGGGGTCGAGTTGTACCAAGCGGTTGTGTGATTCGATGAGGAGTGTTGCTTGGTTTAGAAATTTTCCCCATTTTTCAGGTAATTTCCGAGATTTTCCCCAAAAACATGAAAAGTAGAAATAATGACATTTTGAATAAAGACTTGGGCTGCATAGGAGCGTTGGCCTCCCCCAAATGACATTTGACCATTTTCGTAACTTTTGGTTGGCAACCCCGAGAGACTTGCAACTTTTTAGTTTTTGGGACTTTTTGACTTTGGCGGATTAATTTGTTCTACGAAACTCAAAAGCTGGCAACACCGAGTATGCAGAACGATAGCCTATATCCTTGAGATTTCAGAAAAATTATGACTTTTCAAAAAACCAACATGGCGGACGGCGTGGCGGCCATTTTGTAAAAAGTTTGCGATTTTCGAAAAAAACACGATTTTCAAACCGGAATATCGGGTAGTTGGCAACCCCCTACCTGGATGAATTGTATGGACCGGTTGTGCAGTTGGTAGAGGAGTGTTGCCTGGTTGAAAAAAATTCCCCATTTTTAGGGTAGTTTCCCCGCTATCTCTCGGGAACGTGAAAAGTAGAAATAACGACATTTTGAATTAAAATTTCCACTAGCCGGCAAGATTGGGCCCACCTAAATGACATTTGATCATTTTCGTTCCCCGCAGCTGGCAACCCCGCATGCTATAGGAGTTTGAATTTTTCAGTCAGACCCGACTTTGGCGACTTACTTTGTTCTACCAAGTTTAAGGTATGACTACCGTTTTTTCACTGACAGGTAGCTTGTATCCTGTATATTTCAGAAAAAATATGACATATTAGAAATTCAAAATGGCCGCCGTGTCATTTCCGTTTTTCGAAACTTTAACCGATTGACTTCGTTTCAACGGCGTATCCGAAGGAGATTGAGGGGTTTGAATGGAATTTTACACTTTTTTAAATTTTAAATGCGTTTTTATTGCAATTAGGGGTGGGCATTCCAAGATGGCGGCCATGTAGATTTTTTTTGCGAAACTTTAACCGATTGACTTCGTTCCAACGGGGTATCCGAATGAGATTGAGGGGTTTTTGATAAAAATACGGCATAAAAAAAAGACGCGAGCTGCTTGCAGCTCGCGCGCAACGCAACCACTAGTTATACTATATAAAGCTACATTACCACTCACTCACTGACATGCTAGAAAAGGCAGAAGGAGTGGAGCTACACCATAATGATGTTCTACGAAAATGTGTATCAACACCAAACGAGTAGAGGAAAATTATAGCGGTTCTCGAAATCCAAGATGGCGCCGGTGTTGATTTGCGCGTTCGCAAACTATGACAGATAGAGGGCGTCCGAGCGTGTCATCCGACTGATTGTAGGTTGGGATTTAGGGAATTGGTAAAAAAAAAAAAAAAAACAAGATGGCGGCCGCGCAATTTTGATTTGAATTTTTCGACTTTTTAGGGTCGTCTTTGGCGGATTACTTTGTTTTACGAAACTCGCAAGTTGGCAACACCGAGTACGGGGGTGGGTAGCTTATATCCTTGAGATTTCAGAAAAATTATGACTTTACAAAAATCCAAGATGGCGGAGGCTGTGGCGGCCATTTTGTAAAAGTCATGGTTTTTACACTTTTTTCCAATCCATTTTTAGGATAGATGGCAACATTTTAGGGGGTCGAGTTGTACCGAGCGGTTGTGTGATTCGATGAGGAGTGTTGCTTGGTTTAAAATTTTTCCCCATTTTTTGGGTAATTTCCGAGATTTTCCCCAAAAACATGAAAAGTAGAAATAATGACATTTTGAATAGAGACTTGGGCTGCATAGGAGCGTTGGCCTCCCCCGAATGACATTTGACCATTTTCGTAACTTTTGGTTGGCAAACCCGAGAGACTTGCAACTTTTTAGTTTTTGGGACTTTTTGACTTTGGCGGATTAATTTGTTCTACGAAACTCAAAAGCTGGCAACACCGATTATGCAGAACGATAGCCTATATCCTTGAGATTTCAGAAAAATTATGACTTTTCAAAAATCCAAGATGGCGGACGGCGTGGCGGCCATTTTGTAAAAAAGTTGCGATTTTCGAAAAAATCACGATTTTCAAACCGAAATATCGGGTAGTTGGCAACCCCCTACCTGGATGAATTGTAAGGACCGGTTGTGCAGTTGGTAAAGGAGTGTTGCCTGGTTGAAAATTTTTCCCCATTTTTAGGGTAGTTTCCCCGCTATCTCTCGGGAACGTGAAAAGTAGAAATAACGACATTTTGAATTAAAATTTCCACTAGCTGGTAAGATTGGGCCCACCCAAATGACATTTGATCATTTTCGTTCCCCGCAGCTGGCAACCCCGCATGCTATAGGAGTTTGAATTTTTCAGTCAGACCCGACTTTGGCGACTTACTTTGTTCTACCAAGTTTAAGGTATGACTACCGTTCTTTCACTGACAGGTAGCTTGTATCCTGTATATTTCAGAAAAATTATGACATTTTAGAAATTCAAAATGGCCGCCGTGTCATTTCCTGTTTTCGAAACTTTAACCGATTGACTTCGTTTCAACGGGGTATCCGAAGGAGATTGAGGGGTTTGAATGGAATTTTACACTTTTTTAAATTTTAAATGCGTTTTTACTGCAATAAAAGGTTGGTATTCCAAGATGGCGGCCATGTAGATTTTTTTTGCGAAACTTTAACCGATTGACTTCGTTCCAACGGGGTATCCGAATGAGATTGAGGGGTTTTTGATAAAAATACGGCATAAAAAAAAGACGCGAGCTGCTTGCAGCTCGCGCGCAACGCAACCACTAGTTATACTATATAAAGCTACATTACCACTCACTCATTGACATGCCCTGAGAGACAGAAGGAGTGGAGCTACACCACAATAATGTTCTACGAAAATGTGTATCAACACCGATTGAGTAGAGGAAAATTATAGCGGTTCTCGAAATCCAAGGTGGCGCCGGTGTTGATTTGCGCGTTCGCAAACTATGACAGATAGAGGGCGTCCGAGCGTGTCATCCGACTGATTGTAGGTTGGGATTTTGGGATTTGGTGAAAAAAAAAAAAAAAAGCAAGATGGCGGCCGCGCAATTTCGGTTTGAATTTTTCGACTTTTTGGGGTTGTCTTTGGCGGATTACTTTGTTTTACGAAACTCGCAAGTTGGCAACACTGAGTATAGGGGTGGGTAGCCTATATCCTTGAGATTTAGGAAAAATTATGACTTTACAAAAATCCAAGATGGCGGAGGCTGTGGCGGCCATTTTGTAAAAGTCATGGTTTTTGCTAAATTTTCAAAACCATTTTTAGGGTAGATGGCAACAATTTAGGGGGTTAAGTTGTAGCGAGCGGTTGTGTGATTCAATGAGGAGTGTTGCTTGGTTTAGAAATTTTCCCCATTTTGCGGGTAATTTCCGAGATTTTCCCCAAAAACATGAAAAGTAGAAATAATGACATTTTGAATAGAGACTTGGGCTGCATAGGAGCGTTGGCCTCCCCCGAATGACATTTGACCATTTTCGTAACTTTTGGTTGGCAACCCCGAGAGACTTGCAACTTTTTAGTTTTTGGGACTTTTTGACTTTGGCGGATTAATTTGTTCTACGAAACTCAAAAGCTGGCAACACCGATTATGCAGAACGATAGCCTATATCCTTGAGATTTCAGAAAAATTATGACTTTTCAAAAATCCAAGATGGCGGACGGCGTGGCGGCCATTTTGTAAAAAAGTTGCGATTTTCGAAAAAATCACGATTTTCAAACCGAAATATCGGGTAGTTGGCAACCCCCTACCTGGATGAATTGTAAGGACCGGTTGTGCAGTTGGCAGAGGAGTGTTGCCTGGTTGAAAAATTTTCTCCATTTTTAGGGTAGTTTCCCCGCTATCTCTCGGGAACGTGAAAAGTAGAAATAACGACATTTTGAATTAAAATTTCCACTAGCTGGCAAGATTGGGCCCACCCAAATGACATTTGATAATTTTCGTTCTCCGCAGCTGGCAACCCCGCATGCTATAGGAGTTTGAATTTTTCAGTCAGACCCGACTTTGGCGACTTACTTTGTTCTACCAAGTTTAAGGTATGACTACCGTTCTTTCACTGACAGGTAGCTTGTATCCTGTATATTTCAGAAAAATTATGACATTTCAGAAATTCAAAATGGCCGCCGTGTCGTTTCCGGTTTTCGAAACTTTAACCGATTTACTTCGTTTCAACGGGGTATCCGAAGGAGATTGAGTGGTTTAAATGGAATTTTTAACTTTTTTTCAATTTTGCTGCATTTTTACTGCAATAAGGGGTTGATATTCCAAGATGGCGGCCATGTAGATTTTTTTGCGAAACTTTAATCGATTGACTTCGTTCCGACGGGGTATCCGAATGAGATTGAGGGGTTTTTGATAAAAATACGGCTTAAAAAAAAGACGCGAGCTGCTTGCAGCTCGCGCGCAACGCAACCACTAGTCTAGTCTTATAATCTTACTAGCCGTCGCTCGCGACGTTGCTCGCGTTCTACCCTTTAGAGTGTGACGTTTCAAAATTCCTTTCTTAGTGCACTCATACACTATATAAGGATACTACCCTCCAAATTTCATACCTCTAGGATTTATAGTGCTGTGCGTTGATTCTCTGTGAGCTTCAAAAGAGTTTTATATATATATTCAAGATAACTCTATTGCGATAGCTCAGACAAGTATCTTAAAACTCTGGTTATTACCAATCTATTTTATATACTTTTTCTCCAATTATCGATAGCAGTTATAGTAGTTTGATGTTGAAGATGAGAAACGTCCAATAAAGAAAACCTCGTCAAACACACCAGCATAGGAAGGAAACAAGAGCATGTATCCCACTAATCAAATACTCCAACCTCCAATCTGTTGACAGGCTGGGAGAGGGGGGAGGAGTGAAAGAGGGGGGGGGGTGTATGGACGCGCATTGGCGTGCTAAAGGACAATCACTGGTATCGGCGACGGATCCAATTTCTGTAGCCACTTCAGCGAAAAATTGTCGTTCGCAGCTGCGTATCGGCCGCGCCAGACGCAATTTCTCACTGTGCCGTGAACTGATAAATAATAACCGAATTTTCCCTCCGAAAGCATCTTGGTAATGGTTTTGTATGGCGTGGCCGATTGTCAACACGTTTTCGGATCGTGGAGATTGATAAAGGCAGCTCTCAAATGACCGCATCCGGGTTCGGGAACGTAATAAGTTACTCTCTGTACTACCTGAATAGTTACTGTTGGCAACAAATTGAAGTTCAAACAAATTGAAGTGAAGTAGATTGAAAAGTACTTACTTAAAGAATAATAACTTGACATCTTTTATAGGATTTTAGTAATCTACTTCATTTCATTATTTTACTACGAGTAAATCGTTTTGTTAAAAATTCTGTTGTAAACCGAAAACATAAAATTACGCGATAAAACCTCGCTGAATCAAACTTGTCACAATAAAGTAATTTTAATCGCTTTTCCTTGTACAAATTTTAGCGAAATTCAATTCTTGACCCAAAAATACCAGGAGAGTTGTTGAAGATTTGTCGAGCTATTGTCTCTGCCTCATGTGCCATTATGTAAAGCTATTATTGGAAGGCGCCGATCGTTTAAATCGGTTTTACGAGGCCCTTTACTGCGATCAAGTCAATAAACCCGAGCGATTGCCATTACATTGACTAACGAGGTCCCGGAGACGAAGAAAAATCACTTTTTTAAACGTTGAGGAATTGAAAAGCTGCAAATGAATTAGCATACTAATTATTTACAAAAGGAATTTATCTTTCGAAACTTTATTTGATCCTACTATACATAATATAGATTTCCTCCAAACTTTTAGGTCAACTGTCAACTGTCTAAGCTCAACTGATACGTTTTTCAACCGTCACTCACCGTTATTGTATAAGCGTAGTTAATTGTTTTTCATTTAGATGAAGCAATATTTCTTTAGTAGTTAGTTACTAAAGAAATATTGCTTATCAGATAATCCTGGTAAGTGATAGGTAGGTGCATACTCTCACCTCTGGCTCTCGGCTTCGTCAGTAGCTTCTGCACGATGTCGTCGTATGCCCTCGCGTCCGCCACCCCTGAGTCCTTCACCAGCTTTTCCTTCACCGCGATGCAGATCCCGTTCTTTGCCAGTAATGCTTCTAGCTCTTCAAAAGCCTGTGAATTTCCATCTTATATAGAAGGCAAAATGCACTGTGAGAAATGCATTTTAAGGTCGTTAACCGCGGTACGTGATGTTACTTATTCAACTCAACTTAGTAAAGTTGAAAAAGTTTTTGAAAAAGTCCAAATACCTAAAGTAGTACATAAGTATAATGATTATAAGAATGCTATAAAGTCCTTTTTATCAACTCTCGTTTTTCTACGTCCCACAAAAAAAGAAAAAAAGCCCTACAATTCGTATTAACTTATGTTTTGTAAACTTTTTTAATAGAAAAGAAATATAACTTCAGCTATATAGGCAGTAGAAGTTAACTTTGCGTCTTTGAGCGATAAATGAAAAGACGAACTCCTCTCTTATAAAACTGTTCCTAATTTCATAACAGCTCGCAAAAATACCTTGAGTTATATTAAATTTAGGGCCGAACTTGAAGGGTCTTCAAAGAAATTTGAGTGCTCACTGAGTTAGCGGAAAGTTAGGAGCAATAGCAAGTTTTAACGGAAATATTGAATTTCTTGTTTACAACCCGCAAATAACGAGTTGGAACATCGTCGCTACAAACTTTTAGATAAAGTTTCTTTATCATTTAATAGAATAGGTAAATAGTAGGTATAATAGCTATTTCATACATTATCATAAATTATCCATAAATTATTAATCTTTTGTATTTTATGCTTGGCCAGTTCAGTAAGTTCTCATTTTCCACTACTACAATATGTACAATAAATAATGTACATTGTACAATAAATAATAATTTTCCTCGATCATATTATTTGCTAAGTACTTTAGTGGTTTGTAAATTTGTCAAGTGCGCAAGTATAAATGCATAATATTAAGCATTGTACGTACACATGAACGAACAAACAATAGAATTGTTAAGTGGTAATAGTTAAAGTGAAACATTGCAGAGTTAAGAGTCAACGGCGTTAATTGTAATGCGCCACCTCCCATCTGTATAATTTTATCCCATTATTTGGCTATAATGCCATTAAACGACTATAGCTGTTATTTCTACGCGATACAGTTGAAATTGGGATACATAAAATCGTATGGTGATAGTCTGAAAGCCAGCGATTATATTTTTGTACTAATCAAGAAAAATAACATTACACTGTTCCGCTGAAGAAATACACAAGACTCCAATAAGAATGATGACCAAGCACAAGGTAACAAGTAAGAAGGACGTCCACATCTAAGATAGGTATACCGAATAGGAGCGAGCGAGAGAAAAAGCTATGTTACGGCTTTGTTAGTTTTTTAACTATGTGTTTGAACTATATTTTTTTTGTACTATTTATCTATTTAAATCAGGCCGATTGAAGGCTCGCTACACAAACAGACGTCTTTCAATATATTGTTAGCCTGGTCGGATGCTTCTGGCCACGTGGTTCGACCGCATGGTTCGATCAATCTTAGGGCCGCGTAGTTCGACTCCATAGTCGAACCATTGGTCGGTCTAGGAGAGTTTATGATACGTAAACTTTTTAAAATTACATACAATAACGAGGAAACTGATATCCCAACTCCTGAACTACGTGCAATGTGCAGCCATTTATTTTATCTTGTGGTATTGTATCTGACGGCTGGGTATTGTTTGATCGGCTCGTACAGCTGGATTAGAAGTCAGGAATGTTTGTTGAATGGTTTGTGGCTAAACTGGCATTGTTTTGAAGCTTTTGGTGAATGTATTCAATGAACAATGAGCACACATTGCGTAAATGAACATCATAAACTGTGCTCGATGTTCAGTCAGAGAGCAATGCAGTAGAGTCATCTACTTATCTAAAACCATTATTTCTTTGCAGGTTCAAAGGACAAATAATCTTTTATGAACCTTGTTTTTATGAGCTATAGCTAAGCATTTGGCTGCCAGCACACCTGATAGCAAGTGTAGCTACAGCGCAAGGTGGAACATGCTTAGCCATAATCTACCTAGTCACGTTTTTGTTCAAAACTTCTACGTTACATCTTTCAGGAAATACTGTTGATGATAGAGAGTTATTTGCATCTCTTCTAATACGTTCACGAATGGTTTTAAAAAAGATTACTTTTTAACTTATTTCGAACTAGCCAAAACCATCAGTTCCACTGAACCAAAAACTGGAACAATTTTTTCCCTAGTCAAGATACGAGTAACATTATACAGTTATGTAGAGTCGAGAAAACCTATAGGTGATACAAGAACTGAGTTCCTAACATTTACCTTGATGCCGTAGCTGGACTCCTCGTAGATGATGGAGACGTACCGCCAGCCGAGCTGCTTGACAATCTCCACCATAGCGCGCACCTGGTGCAGGTCGGAGGGGATGGTGCGCGTGAAGTACTCGAACCGTGCCTTGTTCGACAGCTCTGGAGACGTTGAGAAGAATGACACCTGGTGGAACAAGGGTTCTGTGAGCTGGTGGTATGTCTATAGGGCTTAATCAGAGGCATTTGCTTTTAATGCCTTTTAAGTGTAGAAGCAATTGGAAAATGGGAGGATGGTTTGAATTTTTCTACCTGCTACGGGATGCCATACAGGAGTACCAGGCGTCATAGTATGAAATCTAGTCTATTGTGTCTGGTTGCATATTACACGGAAGAATTTCAAGAGAGGTATAGAAGCGTTATGTTTTAACATTCGACACAGGACCGAAAAGGCTGGCATATGAAAGAGGCCTATAGGTAAGTGATACCGGGCTTAGATGATGATGATGTTGGACATTTTAACCATTAGATACAGAAGGTGAAAATATAATGCCTAACCTGTGGTATTCTAAACAGCCGCAGAAGGTTAGCGACCTGCACCGAGGTGACGGAGGAGGCGGCGCCCACCACGCCCGAGATGACCTTCCGCAGCGCCCGCGCCGACGCGTTGCACAGGTACTCGGCGTCGTCAATGTTACTGATCGATCCTGACAAATCACTTATATCAATCTAGAAAATCATATTAAATAATAATTTTGGTGCTCAAACGAAACGTTATTAGTTTGGTTTAGTTAATTGAAAATATTTCTATAGAAACACGTGGAAAAAATTAGCATTATCACGGCATTATTAATTTGTAATGACATTTTAGTTTGTTAAGTTACATTTAGTTAGGTGTTATAGTTTTAATTTTAAAACCACCTACTACTAAAAAATAATGTAAAAGAACAAAAAGTAGAGCGAGGTACCTAGCTTCAATTTATTACTACCGAGACTAAAATTAAAGAAACTATGTGCAGCAAAAGCTGCAATATATTTCGATAGTCTAGGTAATATACTGCAACTGTTAATTGTCTTCATTTCGAAAAAGAAAATGTTTCATTTTCCTCCGCACGGGATAATGTAATAAAGCGGGAGCTATGAAAAATGCAATCAAGACACTCCAGTCTTAATTCTCGAAAGTTCGGAAAAATCTCGCACCTTTTTCTATTTCATAAATGCGAATTTGATTTTAATTTAAACTTATCCCATTAAACTTTTTTAAGTTACAAAATTGCTAATCTATCTTATCATCTTATCTTAATTCTGATATCGATCCCTCCCCGTATGATGATACTGAACAGACCCAAATATTTTATTCTCTATCTGTGTTTTGTCATTAGGTTATTTTAAGTCCAGAGACTGTCTGGTAGAGATCGCTTTTAGCGATAAGACCGCCTATCGTACTCAATAGCTTGAATTGTTTCTCCTTATATTTTATAACTTTGTGTACAATAAAGAGTTGACCTACCTATCTATCTTTATGTTGTATTATACTGATCGTGGGCCTTAGACCAGTATTCTTTCTATAACTAGAACTTACCTTTGATAAAATCCACAGCCATTTCCAGCCCATACGTGTCCTTATCACAGTCATCCAGTATATGAGCTCCTATCACAACCCCTGGTATCAGCCTGAGCTTGTTATTTATGTAATCTAACGTGTAGAGCATAGTCTCCAACGCCTGGACCCCTCCTTGCGGCATCACGGGCCCACACGTCATGTTATCTGACCTTTCATGCACCATCATTAGACCACCTAAGACTAGATCACCTTCGATCACCGCCTCCCTTTTAATCGGCCAATGCGTATGTTTCTTATCTTTAAGTTCTCCTACTTGGTCGTTCGCCATCCAGTCATCCTTCGCATCCTTGACTGGTGGGAGGTCAAAGGTGTCTATAAAATGTTGGGGGAATAGTTCAGGGGGTCTATCAGCAAAGAGTTCGTAAGAGCTATCGATATCCAGGTCTTTGTGTTTATGCCTGTGGTGGTGCCTCGGTCTTCTGACTTCCGGGAAGTTGGAGAAGTAGTCTCCTTGGTGTCTCATTTCTGTTTGCTGAGCAATGACAATGAGCAGGAGGACAGACCACCAGCGCTCCGCACGCATGGTAGAAGAGGGTTCATGCCATCGCCCAATGCTTCGCCCATGACTTCACGGACATTTTAATCTGGAACAAGAGAAAAAAGTTTATTATAAAATCTAGTTTAGGTATTAGTCAATCGCCTGAAAATTTGCAAAGAAATTAACGCTTTGATAATAAAAATTCTTGTTTAATTCTAAAGTAAAATGTCATTTATAGGTGTCGGATCACGTAACAATACAATATTTCCAAATAAAAGTTGCGATAAATAATTGTTCACTCAACTTCTGACTGTTATTACCTCCCAAGGATCTTATTTTGTGGCTCTAACTTGATATGACGTCTAATGGACAAACGACCTTATCACCTTCTGCTAGAGTTCAAGGTTTTATATACACCTGTCAAGAGCAGATTATGGAAAAAAAGCTCATGCCTATAGTCCCTAGGTAGCGTAAGTTGAATTAAGGTTATACGACTTGGGGTGCTAGGCCGGGTAACCTCCACGCGGTGCACCCTGGAAACACCATGAAACACGCCCGCAGAGTACTGTGGACGTGTTTCATGGTGGCCAGTAACCCGGCACGGTGGGCCTCTCCGCGTGTCCCTCTGATAAGCAGAGGGCACTGCGTGATGAGGCAGGGTAGACTTCGGTCTACCCAGGTGGGTCCGGGCCCCCTTGTTTGGTGGCCCGGACGACGGGGGCCTTAGGCCCCCGAGCGGGGAAGAGCGCGCGGGACGACGCGGAACTGTCCCGCGCGCGACGCATGGTGGCGAATGGCGGGACCGCATTAGAGCACCGGCCCCGCATAGCAGACATTCGCCACCAGCGGACGGGAACGGCCGAGCCGCTTGCCGTTCCCAGGCCCCACCCTGCAAGGGGAGGGGCGTGCGGGCCCCGCTGTAATGGCGGGCTTCGTCGGCGGGGGACTGGACGTAAAGGCTCTGCCGGTTTCCCAGTCCCCCCCACTAAGACGACGCAGGAGCGCCGCTGGGTTTTTAGTGGGTATACCGGCCTTGTGAGGGGGCCGGAGAGTCCCACATACCCCCCTTCATGCTCTCTAGTGGAGGGGGGATGCGTCATGCATTTTCCCAGCGCAAAAAAAAAAAAAAAAAAAAAAAAAAAAAGGTTATACGACTTACTCCAAAAATGTAATAAGCTTTGGCAGTAAAGATGATCTCTGATATAACGTACTATTATTTATTATGTGCCTTTGGTTGTGACCACTGACCTGCGTTGTGCCACAGAATAACACAACAGTACTACTTAAGGTACGAATCGGGACAAAAATTTGAAATTAGCATAACAATGGAAGGTGCGAATCAGCTATCACCCATTGACTTTAGTATAGTTGCGACTCAAGCAGATTTTTTTTTAATGCGATAGCTTTTTGTTGGCCACAATCTCACCTGATGGTAAGTGACCAAATTTTATTTCGATTTATTTTGTCCATAGATTTAGTTATTACAGTTTTCGCATTTGACTTGAGAGTTAATAAAAACTTTATTTATAAAACATCCCTTTAAAATGTGGGTTGCAATTTGTGGTTGTCGCCGGCAACATTGGCAATATGGTTTGTGGGTGCGGTTGCGTATTGGTGACGCTACGAAGTCACTCTCACTCAATTTATTTTTTAATCAGACGAATATTATACACATGAGAGCAAAAAATCAGGATTATCTATAAACTTGAATATCTTGGAAACTATAAATGCTAGCTTAGTGAAATAATAATAAATCTTTTCTAAATACATAATATATAAAATTCTTTTGAATCTGACGGACAATCAACGCACAGCCTAAACTATAAGTCCTAGAGGTATACAATTTGGAGGGTAGTATTTTTATATAGTGTAGGTATGGGTGCACTAAGAAATAAGTTTTGAAAAGTCGCACCCTAAAGGGTCTTAAATTAGGATCAAAGATTTTAACCAAATAATTAGCTTTTAACTGCTACTATAATTAATTGCTTAATAAATACAACCATTTAACTGAATATTTACATAAACTTCAATCGAGACCAATTAGAGACAATCCGATCAACATTATGTTTACTAAATAAACTGGTTTAATACGAATTTATTCTGGAAATTTCCGAAACACTCGTATTTACCCTATTTTGCTTTGAGTTCCAATAAAGATATCTGTCAAAGCTGACAAGCCTATAAACAAACTCACTTTTAAGTTATGGTAAAGAAAGTTACAAGGCCAATTAAAACTTGCTTTACGCTGTAGTTCATTTTATTCAAATATACTAACATTACCTATTGTTAGTTAGTTAGTAGCACAAGTTTTAACAACCCTAAAATTACTTTTTTGTTATTGATAGGTTGTCAATAACGTTGGACTATCCTTTCAATTATGTATATTTGGGTTAGGTAAATTACTTATAAATAAATAATTATTAAAACTACTAAAAAAATACCGCACGAATTCAAGAAGGTAAAACGAACTGGAATTAATAGGAATTCGAGCCACACTGCTCGTCAACCACAACGGGTATTTACCGGGTATATACATATATACCCTATGCAACCGGGATATACCCAAATGAGTACATTGGGTATATACCCACCACCCGCATCTCTAACCACAACTCGACCCCCAAAATTTCCAGCGACACCACGCAGTATATGATAATACGTTAGATACCGTTACTATGCGATTGCTAATTGTTAGTTGTAAGTAAGAGAATATAATTCGTGCTTAGCCCGATGTATCAACAGCGTTGTGTGCAAGGGTACCCGGATGTGTGGCCTTATCGCTGCCCTACTTGCTACGTATCAACAAAAGGAGCATATTACTTTTAAATAACAAAGAGATGACGTCATGAATGGTAGAGTAAAACCGTTTTAGCTAAAGAATTTATGCAGCGTTCAATGTAAAAAAAATACTTTCAATTCGTTGTATGTCTTACCGTATGACTGTGCATTGATTTTGAACAAAAAAAATGTCACAGTTAAATACCTATACTTACTTACCGCTACCTATATCTGACTACAAGAAGAAGCTGTAGAATATTTCAATAGACGTTATGAAAAAAGCCGTCCAAAATTAGCTACATTTAATTAAAAGAGTTCAACCTCAAAATACTGGCACAACCTCATCCATTCAATATTTAGAAATACAGAAATGGATGAGGTTAAGCTCAGTCGTCGAAAACAATAGGATAAACTTGCAAATTACACTCAGATCTCCAGTTCTCCATCCTAATTGCACTGAGATCTCATGCGATGTAGCCATCAGGTATTCAGCACGTCATTAGTGCTCGAAATAGGACGCCTCAATTTGGGCCGCGTGTCCCATTTCTTGTTTTTTCGCCTTTTGGGAGCTCTCATGACATGAACATTTACAAGCACTAATTGAGCTGGACAAGTGGAATATTTTTAATTGAAAAGAATAATTAAATTGCATTATTTTAGCTATTTTTATACAGCTATAAATGATGGAACAAGCTGATAGTCAATCTTATGTTAAATGGTAACCACTGCCTATAGCGAAACTACTAAAAAAAGAAGAAGAAGTTACTGATTTGAAAGTACCGTCAAAACCCAGACAAAATTATGCCGCGTGTGTTCTAATTCTACCAACACATAATTTTTTATCTAAATACCTACAAAATCCAAAATAAACCGTGCATAAAATTAAAAATGCTCTGCTAAAAGCGATGCCAGCTTCCGAGGGCTGAAAACATAAATTCTTCATAATCTGCACGCATTAATTACCGAAAAGAGCGGGAAACGGCCGGAAATATCAAGACTTAAAGTTGGTTCATGCTACACCGAGCCGGGGCTGGGACGTGTCCGAGTTGTCAGACTAGTTTCGACTTTACTTGTAAGATGATAAAGCTTAATATTGGACTTCGTAAGATATAACACCAAGGCCCAGAACAGGGTCACTTGTATTTCACGAGAATCGATATTCAGCTCTATAACATACAGATATAGTTTGAAATTCAACGGACACGCTCCGGCTCCAGCACGGTGTAGTATAAAACCTTTTGCTTCGCTTCACTCACTTCATTTCATATTGTTGCTTAATCAAATATGCACTTTGTGAACATCACTTTAGATTTCAATTGGCGTACCATGATGAATACTTTCCATTTCAATTTTACTTGCGTTTTTTATGTATGACATAATATGTTGTGTTTCTTTTTCTATCATTGTTTATGATTTGATTCTAAGTCCACTTTTTTTCCCATCCGGCCCACCAGTGGGCTGGCCGGTGGGCTCGATTGGAATAAGCCAGTAAAATCATGATGACTACGTCTTGTATGAAGCAAGTGAAACTTCTGTAGCTACGTTTACTTTTCTGTGCGTATTCGTGAAAAAATATTTATTTAAAAAACCCAGATTTTTCCGTTAAGGGACTACGGATCGGTTGGAAAGATATATCAAATTTTTCGTGTAAAAATAATGTTGGTTTTTATAAGCGCGAAGCTTTAAATTATATGGCTAAGTGTAAGCCCCGTTCATTTTTCATATTGAAATTTAATAAGCAATTTAGACTACGTACTTAAAGAAGTCTGCTTATGTAAGACTGGCTTTCTGTCAACTGTAATATCTATATCAGTTTTTGAATACACAATAAGTGGAAGTCTCGCCAAATAATTTAATAAAGGGAATAAAATTACCGATCTGATTTTGTCACCGCAAAGTAAATAAAATAGGCTATTCTATAGTGATCCCCAGGTAAGGTAGAATCTCGCTTTAGTTACGTTGTGCCTACTTACCCATTTGATAAAGTCTTAGTCTGATAATGAAACCGTAGCGAATTGAAATCAATTTCTCTAATTTATAAACGTATAGATAAATAGATAGATAGAAAACTCGTTTTTGTACACCACTTTTACAGAAATTATAAAATAAACACAGAGTTCATTATTCTTATGTAAAGTACAATAGGCGGCCTTATCGCTATGAGCGATCTCTTCCAGGCAACTTTTGGATGGACTGGATTTTATATGAACGAAAGTGACGGTGTAATAAAGACTACATTTAATTAATTTCATCAACTATTTTTTTTTTGACAAAGTATTATGTATTACATAAAGAAAATAAACAATTAACAAAATAAAGAAAATAAACAGTATTAACCCGCTTATAGCGACCAAAAATTAGATGAGACTGGCACGGGGTCGTAAAAAGTGGTACCAAAGAAGAGAGGCCTATATCCAGCAGTGGGTGAAGTCAGGTTTTTTAATGATGATGATGATGACTGTATTGACAAAATACATATGAAACAGTTGAGCTATCTACGAACCGTTGCCAACTGTACAGATCTCGTTGAGAGCGAACCCCAAATAGTGCAATATTCGGTACAGTCAGTGCCGGCGTGGGCGTGTCGAACAAAAAACGTATTTCGCAGCCAAATTGAAAAGCTTTCCCCAATATTTGTTGGTAAATAACGAGAGTGCTTACAAAATGTCGGCGTGTGAAAAGGTGCCTTGATTTATGTTAGACCTTGGGTTTTGAATTCAGTGGCCATTTTGATTATAAATTCAAACTTTTGTTTATTCAATCACCTTTGTTTATCGGTTATTTTCCGTTGCTAAAATTTCTAGTAAATTGTTTCTTGAATGTGAGTAACATCAATGGGCTAAGCCATCGATCTTATCAGTGGATAAAATAGGTAGTCAAATATATAATTCAAGTCATTGTTTTCACTTCGAAGTAGGTAGGATTAGGTACTAATTTACTATAGTATTATAATATGATTTGTAGTTTAGGTAAGTGTTACCGTCAAAAAAATAATGGAAATCGATCCCAAAAAATATCTGTTGAAATGTAATTATATTTTTGCAATCGTTGCCAGAATTTTAATTTAAACTTTTCTTCAAAGAATTAATGACTTAAGTACTAAAAGTAGTTATTCTTGTTTAAAAAGTTGCAGATTTGTAAACATCTTAAAGCCTATGGGTTTTTAACTATAGCCTCTAAGAGGCTTTACGTTATACAAACAGTGACAACTGTTTCGACGTACATTACTGCAGACTACTTACGCTTGTTTGCTGCCTAAGCACGTAAGCACCACTACATTAGCGTCAATGTATAGCACACTACGCACAGCTATAATGGCGAGCCTCGAATTCCAGAACTAAATTCTAGTTAGAGAGAATGCAGTGTGATATAATATGTTATTAAGTATCTGCAGTGAATTGGTTTTGTGAGGAATTGCAGTACTGAATAAATGAAATGAAATAAGTTGAGAGACTGAGTTAATTATTTAACATCAGACTTTTTTTCCCTTTTCAGGAACCAAATCTGAGTTTATAATTTTTTTGACAAGTTTTTTTTATGAAAAACATGTTCAAATTGTTGTTTTGTTGAATCTTATTTTTCATTTTAAATATGTATGGGTTTGAGACATTGGAAACAAAAAGACATTCAAACTGAACAAATCACCGACCGAATACACAACACGACAGACAAATAAACAAAACTCCTTGAAGATGGGAACAACGGAGAATCAGGACTTAGTTTGGGTCAGCCTTCACATTACAGTACTCATTAACCTTTTCTGAATTTTATCAAACGACCTCTTCCCATTCTCAAGGATTTGGAGTGGTATTATTGTCGTGAGTTATTTTAAGATGGAATACTTTATTGTACCTTACAAATTAATATGCGAGACAGCTTATACAGAAAAAAAGATTAAACTATTACGTACAATGGGCGGTCTTGTCGCTATGGAGCGATTTGCGTCATGGCTCAGTCGGTAGTAGCTCTGCCTTCCGTGCTGTGGGTCGTGGGTTCGATCCCCACAGAGAACAAACATTTGTGTGTTGTAAACATAGATGTTTATTCTGTGTCTGGGTATTTCTATGTATTAAAAGTATGTATTTACAAAAAAAAATGTATGTATGTATTCTATCAGCCATGTAGTTTCCATCGTACAAGCTTTGCTTAGTTTGAGACTAGAAGGCGTTGTGATAAGTGTCCGTGATTTTTTTTTTGTTTATTTATTTATTATTTCTTCCCGGCAACCTCTACACAACAACGCCTTTAAGACGCCTTCTTGTTTTTTTCCTTTTTCCTCTGCGTGTTTATTGATTCGTTTTCTCTACATTAAAACATTGAAAATGTGATTGAGTACGCGGATATACACTCCAAACCTAAGAAGGTGTAGGCCACTTGGTTAATTAACTAAATTAAGGTTGGAGGGGTCCGGAGTTCGTTAATCAGTTTCCGAGAACGGAGTTTGTCAACACAAAGTTGAGGGAAAGTGATACAAAAGACCTCTATGTGGGTTCCGTTAGAGCTTGGTTTTATTAGAAGCTATTTAATTACGGACGTAATGTAGCGGAACTATTTGACCACAATCTCACCTGATGTTAAACGATGATGTGGACGACGATGTAGCACGCTTACTTAGAAGATACCTATTCACTCTATTCTTGAAAACTTCCAAGTTTTAGTCATATAAAGTATATAATTACAGTGGCCTCGCGACGATCATAGTAAGAAGCACCAGGCAGGTGGGCGGACGATATTTTAAAAGTGGCCGGAGCATATTGGATTCGATTGGCGCAGGATTGGAAAGAATGGCGCGGAGGAATACATAATTATCTGTGCCTTTACCCAACAGTGGGTGAGCATAGGCTAATTATTGGATAGATAGATTGATAATAACAGTAATATATAACTGCATCTGCAAGTACTGGCCACAAATATCCACACGATAAAAATGATCTAAAAAATTACATAACTATTGTTTCAGGTAGAAAACCTTTCAGGTAATTGATGGATGTGCTTTGTGTAATAATGCATTTGATACCTATAATAGCACAGATTATTATAATTCTATAGTTATACCTATATTATATACATATAGTGTGTCATAATATGATGATCAACACTAGATGGATGGATAACACTGTAGAGTCTTTGTATCGTTATAAATCATAACCCTCCTTTTTGCTTCACTGCAGTCGGGTAAAAAGTCTTAAAAATTTGGAATAATCGTGTCTTTCATAGGTATAAAAAAATCTCAGCTTTTTATAAATTACTTTTATCGTTGTCGGATAAAACTGAAAAAAACTCTGTAATTTGCGTATTTATCACAAGAACTGAAACAATAAATCCTTCAAAACTAAAAGCTCGTTTAGGCTGAAATTTGAAGATACCAAACCAAATTACAATTGCGCACTAATAATTTGAGTCTCATTCCCGTAAGTACCTGTAAACGTTACATAACGCTTAAATAACTTATTTATTTTGCGTGAGGGTGTGTACGAGTATAACCACAGAGTACATGTGTGAAACTTTCAGCAATTTATATTAATAAGAACATTGTACAAAAGAAATACTTAAGAAATTTTCTTTGTGATTAAACACAAAGAATATTACAACTAATACAGTATTTGCAATATTTACAAAATACACATGAAACAGTTGAGCTATCTACAAACCGTTGCAAACGATTTATAGACAGCTCAACTGGACAAATCAAAAAAAAATTGTAGCTTAGAATAAAATACGCTGATAGATTTATGAAAGCTACGCCGTAGCTCTATGCCGTAGATGCTCTACGCCGTAGACGCTCTACGCTGTAGACACCCTACGCCGTAGACATCCTACGCCTTAGGCACTAAATCTACTAATCTAAACAAGATTAGTTTAGAATTATACCCATATTGTGTCGTTTATCTCAAGCGAGTTAGCCTTGTATTTCTATTACGTCAGTATTTCGTACGAAGATTAATAACTCAAAGTCATTATGAAAGTAATCATTACAAAATGATTAATACAGATTGGCCACTTAAGTTTTCGATCAATCATAACTCCACGTCTAAAGTAATAAGAGTTAATCCACTTTGGGTAATTTAATTACGTTTAAGTTGGTGCCGTATTTTACTTAATATTTATTCACGCTTGTTAGAAGGGACGGGAGTTTCAAGTCGGAAATGTTTTAACCGATTTTTACTCTAAATAACGCAATATAAATGAAAATTACATTAGGTATCTATATTTAGTTGATCCTGAATTACTATTGTTTGGAAGTTTTCAAGAATAAAGTGAATAGGTATCTCTAAAGTAAACGCACTGCATCGTCGACGGCATCATCGCTTAACATCATGTGAGTGGTCAAACAGTTACCTATATACTTAGTATAAAAAATGTAGCAGTAACTATAAAAGATGTTTTTTTTCAATGGGAGGTCAATGCTTTTAAAAAACTGTGACAAACTTTTGATGGTGGTCTCTTCGTTTCCAGTTCGTAGTCGCATTCGAGACTCTTTGTTACACAAAATAATGATAATAACGATACGGCTACAGTTTTAAATGGATAATAAATAAATTAATTCAGTTTAATTAATATAAGTGCGAAATCAATTATAATCAATCCGCACACCTCTACCGCAATTACCTACATCAAATATATCAATGAACATCCCTAATTCCCTATCTATTAGACTTGCCACAGTCTAGATATAGAGAGGCTAGGTCACTTTACACATTTGTTTTCTAAAATACAAGAAAATAAATTAAAAATATATATTGATTAATTCAAGTCAGTGTTTTGATGTTTAGAAAATTGTTCTTCTTAAAACTTTTCCTTTTGTTGCGGACCAAACTAATGGCAAGAAACACTAAGATAAAAAATAAATGCATAATATTGACTAAAAATGGATTATTTTACAATGATTTGTGAAATCATGTTTAAACCGATGACAGTTTCAAAAATTTATAAAATAAATAGTTAAGTAGTCACTTTTTGTTTTCGAATATCAGACGTTAAATAGTTGCATTCAAAATCATTAGTACATCTAAAAGTATTCCACAATTTTTTTTTTTATTTCATTGAATGAGTTAACTGAATTCAACCAAGCTGTGATCACCCATGGGTAACCACGTGGCGGTGGCAGATTTGCGGTAACAGCTCTGAGTGAGGCTGATCCAATTAGCAAAGCCCTTTCAATACATTTACTAACCACTGTCGCTGTGCCTCCAGTGTCAGAGAGTATTAATAAGAGCGCTTGTAGCTCGCTTTTATCTCCTTATTATTATATAACTACCTTTTTTGTCTGCGTAAGACTACTGAATAATTCATAGAAAAATAATCCGTTGAAATTCTTCACAAGTTTTGTAAAAATGACATATCAGTATAATTCACCCCTTGGGGGGCAATCGTTGTCTCATAAAAACCTGCCAAGTTTAAGCCTGGTATTATTTCTAAACTTTTTTCACACGTATTCTGTCACTAAATAGTGACATTAGCGCGTTTCAACGCGTTTTTTGCCGTCAAAAGCTTCTTGTTTTCGTATATCTGTAGCCACACACATTATGGTGGGCAGCGAAAGCAGTTCAGAGCTTACAATACGAGAGCTGATAGTCAGATAAATACCCACGGTATAAGTAGCAAGGCAAAGATTGAACTAGGGCTGAAATCAACAAATGTATACCTAGGTGGTGTGTGGCCGTGTTGGCCGAGTGGGATTGCACCTCGACTTTCGATCCAAAGGTCGTGGGTTCAAATCCCGGCCGAGCATCAATGGATTTTTCGTTCGGAAAATTTATATGCGCATTAACACGAGCTTTACGGTGAAGGAAAACATCGTGGGGAAACCCGCGCCTTAGTCAGCTCCGCACGTATTGACCTTGTCTTTCCTGTGGATATGGCTGACTAGGCTGAGAGCATGGTATAGGTGCTAGGCAAGCCTACTCCATCTAAACAGTGTCCCGTTAAGTGTAGGCATAGGCTCGTAAATCATCTTCAATAGATGTAAAGGCCTATTATTACCTAGGTGGTGTAGATCACGATCTAAGCGAACGAGAATGAACTACACTATTTGTAGATTCTATCCTCCATCCGTACGTTTTCTCATAAAGGGTGGAGTTCATAATTAAGCAGGTTCGTCGTCGGTACATTTTTTGGTGCGCTCTTAAAAGCCATGGGTCGAAATTACCATAAATTCCGGTAACCGGGAATTAATTTACCGCTTGCAAGCCCTAAAGTTTTAGGGTTCCGTGATAAAGTTAACGGGACTTTGGCAAGTAAGCTCGTAAGGTGAATTTTAAATTAGTATGCTGACAAGAACATTCACGGTTGGAAACTACAAGTGTTTGTTCGTGTGTGGTGGTTTGCAAACTGTTGTGTTCCACACACAACAGTTATTAGAGAGAACTTATTATTGGAAAATGTGAAAGAAGTTTCTGATCGCGTCTTTTCTGAAAAACTTGACTAACAAGAATAAGGATCTAAGCCTGAACGTTACTATGGAAATGAGTAACAGGTTTCTGATCCTCTTCTGAGTACCTTGAGTACCAAGAAAAATAATGTCTGCTTTGTTTCAAAGTTACAGTTCTCAGCCTATTTACAGCAAAAGACGTAGTATTCGCTGGTGAATATTAAAGAAGATAGAACACTAGGAAGAAACTAGGTAAAGAAATTCGTTCTATGCAACTAAAACGACTAACTAAACCAAATCAAAGGCTTTAAATCGACTCGGAGCAAATCAGTGCCAAGTTACTTTGTTGTATTGTAGTCCATACACAAATCCAACGGCTAAGTATATCACCTGAACTATAGCTAGCTGCACGCGCACAAATGAACATATATCTGACTCAGTTCCGCCTATGTTAAGTGCAGGATAAGCGAATAGGCGTATTCTTCAGACACGCAGCAACCATAGTTACAAACTTTCCTTCGTTATTCGAACCACAAAGGCGTCGGAGCTCAACAAATGCAAAATCTCACAGAAACCCGAAGAAACTTCTTGAAGTTGTACAATGTCCTTCCGCGTGAACGATATTACAATTTGTTACAGAAATTGGAAGTTTGAGTTCGGCTTTGAGGGGAATAAGCGTTTGCGGACAAGTGGGCTGGAACACACGGAGAGAAAATTATACTAAAAACCCACTTTTTCCAACAAAAATACGTGTAAATCCCACGATGACAGACCGTTTCATAAAACCGACAAAGCGACTTTAGTAATATAATTTTGTATTTACAAGTAAAACCCTAGTAAAAGCGAGTAAAGTGACTTTTGTAATATCAAGTAAGTAGTGTACTAACGACACGGACTTTTACAAATAGTTTTGTAATTACTGCAAGTCTCTAGCTTAGGTCTAGGTCTTTAGGTCTTAAGGTTTTACTAATCATTTTGTAGTTTCAACTAATATTTATGTGATTCCTAGTATTCTCTCAGTGATTCCTACTTATCGTTTTGTAATTTCTGCAAGCCTACTGTAATGCCTTCCTGTGTTTTTACTAATCATTTTGTAGTTTCAACAAATATTTATGTGATTCCTAGTATTCTTTCAGTGGTTCCTACTTATCATTTTGTAATTTATGCAAGCCTACTGTAATGCCTTCCTGTGTTTTTACTAATCATTTTGTAGTTTCAACAAATATTTATGTGATTCCTAGTATTCTTTCAGTGATTCCTACTTATCGTTTTGTAATTTCTGCAAGCCTACTGTAATGCCTTCCTGTGTTTTTACTAATCCTTTTGTAGTTTCAACAAATATTTATGTGATTCCTAGTATTCTTTCAATGATTCCTACTTATCGTTTTGTAATTTCTGCAAAATAAGATGATGACTAAAAATCTCACTGGCCGCATATTGTAGATCAATAGCCTAAGTATTTTGTTGAACTACTATGTTGTGCTTTGCACTTTCTAGTTTCTTCAAGTATTTTAACACCAAAATACTTGAAGAAACTAGAAAGTACAAAGCACAACATAATAGTAGTTTAAAAAATACTTAGGCTATTGATCTACAATATGCGCCAGTGAGATTTTTAGTCATCATCTTATTTTGCAGAAATTAATCAACTGAAAATAGGAATCACTGAAAAAAAATACTAGAAATCACATGGGTATTTATGGAAACAAATACTAGGACACAATGGTTGGTAGCTTCGGTAAAACGTTATACACAGTAAAGAATTACCAGTATTGAGGTAGGTAGGTCATATTATATAAAAATAAAAAGTATAATACCTAATTAATAAACGAGTTTTTATTGTTTGCCTTGTACATACATCCAGGTAAATGTAGGTGCTTATTTTGATAATATAACTAATTAATAAACGAGTTAGTAGGCCTCAAACGCACTTGCGGTTAACCGCGGGGGCGGCTAACCACGCGGTTCCAGTTTAATATGCAACCGCAACTGCTGTACGCAGCGGTTGCACTGCGGTTGTATATTAAAACTGGAACCGCGCGGTTAGCCGCGCCCGCGGTTAACCGCAAGTGCGTTTGAAGCATAATTTATTTCTTCGCCTTATACATACATAAAGGTATAATTAGACTGCGACCGCTGTGCCGCTCCTGAGGTACGCGCGGCGAGGTGAGGGCCGACGACGCTTGACGGCAGCGATTGGACGGAGCTTGAAGTATTGGCCGCTCCGTCCAATCGCTGCCGTCAACGCTCAGCGTTCGTCGGCCTCCACCTCGCCGCGAGTACCTCAGGAGCGGCACAGCGGTCGCGGTTAAACTATAAGTTATACATTATTATTTTACATAGGTATAATTTTAATTAACTCTATGTAAGTCCTTATTTATTCATAATATACAGGGTGAATTTTTGAGACGGGACAGTAAGGGCAGGTAAAATGACCATTTTCTTGCCTGTCCTTACTGTCCCATCTCAAAAATTCACCCTTTATGTTGTATGAGTATATTTCTCAACATAATTATTATAATTTCTTATCCTACATATAATAAGTAAATGACAGAACATTTTTTTTTCTTTTTACATCGCCGACGCCGCCACTTTGGTAAATTCTACACATTCTTATCCTACTTATGGAAATGACAGTACATACTCGTATTTCGCCGACAATGGACGAGCTCACCAGAGGTTTATTAATGAATTGGGGCTTGTCGGAGTACACTAACACATTTACCTAACTAAGTACCTATTCAGAATTTTGCTGCCAGAGTAATTAGAACGCAATCTGCATTTAGCAGTTGCATTCCAGTTATCTTCCACAAGATGCCATGGTTCGAGGGAGTTACGTAGCCAGTTGAGCTTTTCAGCTGTGGTTTCATCAGGATCTGTAACAAAATTCATATATTATGTAAGTTCTTTAAAAAAAAGACAAGTATCACGGCTCAGTTGGTAGTAGCTCTGTCTTCTGCGCCGGAGGCCGTGGGTTCGATCCCCACCGAGAACAAAATATGTGTGTAGTAAACATAAATGTTTGTTCTCTTTCTGGGTGTTATATTGTATTCTAAGTATGTATTGATAAACATTTATATAAGTAAATATATATAATGTATATAAGTATTATATCAGCTATCTGGTTCCCATAGTACAAGCTCTGCTTAGTTTGAAGCTAGATAGTGTTAGGTGGATTGTCCAAAATATTTATTTATTTATTGTTTGGGAAATCAGAATTCAGGTAAAAGATAAAATATAAACCGTTACATTAATAACCAGAGATAAATATGTAAAACAGTATGCTTAAAAAGTGTGACTAAATGAAAGGACAGTGACTCAAAATGACTATACTTCATCACTGTGTGACATAGACATACTTAGTATCAACAAAAGCTGCTCGTCTATAAATAAATAAATAAGCTTACCTATGTCAGCAGTGATTAGTGCGGTTGCAGGATCAGAAACTGTTGATGAAGCCCTTGAAGAGGAGCGGGAACGAGTTTCTAGTATTCCTCGTTCTCTCAATATGCGACGTCGTGCAGTGCTTCTACCAATACTGGTAAGAGATGTGTCCAATTCATTTGCATCAAGCAGAGAAAATGAGACAATATCCTCATACTCGTGAACCTGAAAACAATATCAAGCACTTAATATTGTAAAAAATCGTGGCACTCCGGGAATAAAAAACCGACAGAAGTGAAAACAATAAACGCACCCCTTGATTTGAAATATTGTAACGCTGTTCTGGTATGTCTAAAGATTCCACTTCACGTTTCCAGTTTTCTAAATTTGCCCGAAACCTGGCCCTGTCACCCGGTATAGGTAGCAACTGCATTATATCATCATGCGATAATAATCTTAGTGTTCCACCATCAATTTTTCCATCTATAAAGAAATATAAAACGAGTCGGATTTAGCAAAAGTAATGATAGTGTGTAGAGAAAGTGGTACATAGGTAAGCGATTTTCAAAATGGCGACCTAAGACCATGACCAATGATAAAAAAAAATAGTTTGAAGATGTGTAAAAACGTGGCCCGGAGCGAGCCGCCCCAGGCAGGCTATACAGGTTTAATGATATAGAAATCGCAAATAGGTCGGTATACTATACTACTAGATGAAGGGTGGAAGAGAGGGTTGAAAAAATTCTGAATAGGTACTATACCTCTAAATGTGTAAGTGTACTCCGACAAGCCCCAATTCATTAATAAATCTCTGGTGAGCTCGTCCATTGTCGGCGGCGGCGGCGGTGGCGGTGAACGGCGAGGATGGCGTCGTTATTAGACACAGTATTTCTTCACGTGCTTGCTACACTCATGCACACTCATGTAGCACGAAAAATATGGCGGTGGTGGCGGGGCGGCGGCGTCGGCGACACTTATCACTTTCTGTCACAGAATACCATTACTCTTTCACGCTTTCTGTACGCACACAACACAATCGAAGTTCTCCGTAATGTAGCAAAACCAGTTTCACTTACCAGGAGTATGTACGCTCAGTTCCGCGGTTCAAACGAAATGAACGAGATAAAATTACCCTGCGACCACACCCAAGTCAGTTACAAAATTGTTGTCGGAATTACAAAAAACAAACTAAAACTTACATTTGTGTTTTTAAATTTACAAAACGAATTGTCAAAAACATTTTGTATTGTTCAAATTACTAGTTCATTTGTAGAAATTAATAATGACTTGTTATGCGCCCGCCGAACCAGGTTAGCCAACTGAATGAAGTGCTAAAATTACAAAAATATGTTACTATATTTTACAAAATAATGTAAAACCAAGTAAATGTGTGTGTTTTTGACAATACGTTTTTTTAAAATAACAAAACGATTTGTCAAAAACAATTGTATTGTTTAAATTACTACACTCATTGTTGAAATTATTAAGGGCTTGCTATTGACGTGTATGAATTGTAGGGGAAACTGGGGTAGGGGTGTCCACTTTGAAACAACATCATGTTTTTTTTCGATTCGATACATCAGAACCGTACATCGATGTCATTCGATGTATTGGGTGAAAACATCGATATTTTGTAAGCATCGAGTACTTTTTAGGGTTCCGTACCCAAAGGGTAAAAACGGAACCCTATTACTATGATTTTGCTGTCCTATGTGTCCGCTGTGATTTGCATGATTTGCGGTTTAACTTGAATAAGAATATAATTATAGAAGACGTATAAGTTTTAAGAAATAACAACTGTGTGAATCCGATTCATATACGGGGGAAAATGGGGGTGATGGTGATCCATCATCAAATAAATTAGACACGTGTCTGTGCATTGCTTTTTTCAATTGAACTGCCGGCAAGATACTTTGAGACATTTCAAGCCCAACACCCTCCCTCATATAATCTGTCGTCAGTCCTCTTTTTCTACCTGAAAAAAAATGGTCAGTGTACCTATAGTTTATATATCAGAAAAACCTGATGTTATGCATTTTGTACCATTTTCTAAGACTGCCTAAGTTGCCTGCTCGTCTAAAATAAATCGTCGGAATAAATAGATGACACGATATAAACTTTAAAAAGTGGGGCATCTATCCCAGTCTACCCTTTCTTTACAATTTAAATAGTTTGATTTATTATCAGCAGCTTTCCCCACAGATGAACCTAGTTTTGGAGTAAATAATTGTTGTAGACCGGAAGGCAAAACGTAGGGCGCCCACCCACTCGATGGACCGACGACATTGTTAAGATCGCGGGAAATCGGTGGATGGAAAGGGCTCAGAACCGTTCTTCCTGGAAATGTATAGGGGATGCCTATGTCCTGCAGTGGACTTCTACAGGCTGATGATGATGATGATGATAATGAAGTGTTGTAGGTACGAGTAAGTAGGTAGGTACTTACTCAGGTGGGAAGGGAAGGGACACACCATCCAAGTAGATAGAAGAAAAATTTAGAACGTTTTGAGTTACCTACCTACTTACGTGTCTTACTTATCATCACTTTTTTGAGGAGAATTCGTTTTTCTTAGCGCGTGCACACTATGCCCGGCATGAATGCCGCGATTAATTCCGGAATTATTGCCACAGCAACATCGCCAAGTTCATGCCCTAGCTCTTTGGTGAGAATAAAGGCGATGTTAAAGGCGAAGGACCGGAGGCGCGGCAGTGGCAGAGTATACCTACCATCTGCTTGGCACGTTGTCACGTTGAGTAATTTAGTAGGTAGGTACTTATAAAGTCAGGTGCAGCAACCAGTAAAATCAAGACATTTATTATGTACCTAGATATACGAAATCAGATTTTTCTGGTACCTATGCAACAGTAGGTACAGTACCTAGTATTAGTGGTATTATGCAGGTAGCTAGGTACCTATCTATAATTCCAGGTATACTAGCTGGGAACTAGGTACATTGTGTTGCTAAAATTACAAAACTGTTTATTAGGATTAAGTATTGCACCAAACGTCAGACATTAGTCATTCATTTATTGTTGTATTTACAAAACCTACTACTAGAAAATAGTATTGTACAAATTGTGTTTTGTCGAAATAACTAATAGACTAGTAATTGATAGTATTGTTGGAATTACTGAACGGTTTATTAGAAAACACTATTGTATTGCTGCGATTACAAAATCAACATTTACTAAAACCGGTTTGTTGCGATTACTTCATGACCATTGTTTAAATGACTAAACACCAGTTAAAAATACTAAATTTTACTTAGAAATACTTAAAAAACTATTACTAAATGAATTTGTAATTACGACACAAAATTTTCTCTCAGTGCACCGATTGAACGAGTTCTGTTCAGACTCCATACTAGCTTAGTTTAGTTAGGTGTGTACCCACGCACGACCCACACATGACACAGTAGACATTATGACATAGACACACAGCGGGGAAGACAAAGCTATATCGATTAAACTTTGAAGCCTGCGAATTTCAGTAGTAGTAGAGCTCTTTGTGAGAGCTCGTCCGGGGAAGTACTAGCACCGTACCTATTTCTGCCGCCAAGCAGCGATGCTCGCATTGCTGTGTTCCGGTTTGAAGGGTAAGGGCGCCGGTGTAATTACAGGCACATGAGACTTCAACACCTTTACGTCTCAGAGTGATGGACGCAGTGCATTGTCTTACAGGGCACGTCCTCATTGGACTTGCTCTGTGAGGTAATGCATTGTTATAGGCAGAAGTTAATACTTAACATCAGGTAAGCTATCAGCTTGTTCCATTACTTTTATCATAAAAAAAAAAATGTGTCAAACAGGTACTCTCAGTCTTCAGGTTGTTTGTCTGGTCGCCTAATGCACATGAAACCTTATAGATCAACGCTTACAGCATTGTAACTTACATTTAGAAGTAGGTAACTGATATTCACTGACTTGAAATGAGATTATTGAAATAACTAATCTCATAAATCTCATCCATTACGAGATCATCTGAGACACAAATCAAAGTGAAATAGTGAAGAAGCTTGGGCTAAGTTCTAACCAGTAAATCATAGGAAACACTGTTATTAAGTTTTGAATGATCATTGTTATTTTACTAAATAAAATTTATGAGTTTTTCGATCCTGCAGCGATTATCAATGGACATTATGAGGTGAGCGCATGATACCTGAGGTCAATATGTTGATCACCTCTATAATAGTATGTGCCTATAAACGAACCAACACCTATTTATACTTGGCCCCTTGGCCCATACCTTTCAAATGGAAACAGACCGTTCAGCACCAGAGAATTAAGGAGAAATCAAGTTTACGAACATCTCACAAAAAACTTTAATCAGAAAACTTCAGTTCATTTATCATTAGGATACAATAAACACAATTTTCAGAAGTGGAGCGCACAATTAATTTCTAGAACATCTTTGGTGGTAGCTTTCTAATTATAAGAATTGAACCATAAACCTATTCAGAGTAAACGAGATTTTGAAGTACCTAAAACGTATATTATTATATGATCTGTGCCAAAACTTATTTAAATCTCGAGTGAAAAGTAAAGACACACTTTGACACTCAAGCAAACGTTCTATTCATGAACGTTCATAGAATTTTACGTTCCATTTATATTTTTGTGTCATTTTGATCATTTTGTCATCCAACCATTTATGAAATACGTTACGTTATACGTTTTTTTTTTTTTTTTTTAATGATTAAAGTAATGGAACAAGCTGATAGCTCACCTGATGTTAAGTGGTAACATCTGCCTATAACAATGCATTACCACACAGAGCAAGTCCAATGAGGACGTGCCCTGTAAGGCAATGCACTGCGTCCATCACTCTGAGACGTAAAGATCTTGAAGTCTTATGTGCCTGTGATTATACGTATGTTTTACGCCCGTTTACGTTTACGTTTACGTATACTAAAAGTTCACGTAAACTTTTGTATAGATATTTGAACAGAGCCTCTAGCGGCAAGCTTACATTTTGTACATAATTGATTTTCCATACAAAAATATAGTTTGCGTGAACCATGTCAAAAGTACACACCAGAGGGCAGGACCAATCACCTCAAGCATGATCGTAAGCAGTGCAGTCTTAAGCGAGGGTTGCTTATTGTCTTGAAATACCTACAAATGGTTTCTTAAGTACTGTGTAAGTAGTGTGCCTTATACAATGCATTGCTTTGGTTCGTAATGGCCCTATCGTGGTTTATGAAAAACGTAATTAATGTATTTATTCTGTTTCTCTCAAGATCTCTTCGTCTCTCCGAATAAAAGACTTTTGTAGAGAATGGTTTAAAAGTGGTTAGAAATATTGATATAAAAATAAATTATACAGGGTGTTACCAGACCACTTCCGAAAACTTGGAGGTTCCAATCAGACCATGATACTGAAAACATTAAGCGAAAAAAATCGCGAAAAAAAAAATTGACTTGACTATCTCTTTTTAATTTTTTTTCTAGTTACATACACACAGTACAGCATAATAAGACATATCTACCTAATTATCTCATTTAAAAAAGCAAAAAAACAAATAAAATAAATAAAGCAGCAATGTACCTGCAGCACGCAGATTACGTCTACTACAGCATGAACAGCTGAGAGTTCATCGCGGGTCATTCAAGTACGCGACGTGCGAGCGACCTACGTTAGTACCTACCTACGTTAGTAGGCACTTAAGAAACAGAATAAATAATAGTACTACGCCTCGACCTTGCCTACGTGAATGCGTACATTGCGGGCTGGCGAAATAAATACAAATCTTTAAACATTGTTTTCTCCGGCTATAATTATTTTTCAGGATAACTGATTTTTTTTTTGGTTGGGTTTTGGTGTGCTGTAGCTCCCCCTTTCGTTTTCGGAAGTGGTCTGGTAACACCCTGTATATCAAAATTATTAATCGTAAGCTTATCTAGTGTTTTTCTTTATGAGATGAAGCAGACGGACCTCTTCTTATAAAGTTACCTCTACCCATGCATTACCACACAGCGCACGTGCCCTGAGAATTGAACCTGTTTCCTTTACTTGCCATTCCACTTTAATAAACAGGTAGATACCACCTAATAAACACGATGAACCATCCTGTTAGATATAGATAGATGGATAACACGTTTATTTATCTCTGAAGCACACATCAAAGTTTACAGCATAAACAGGAAGCAAATACTATAGCGTAAGTAATAACTAAAACTAAAATCTTCTAAATATATAAAACTCTTTTGAAGCTGACAGAGAATCAGCGCACAGCCTAAACTATAAGTCCTAGAGGTATGAAATTTGGAGGGTAGAATCCTTATATTGCACAAACATTTGTGTGTTGTAAAACATAGATGTTTGTTCTGTGTCTGGGTGTTTCTATGTATTATAAGTATGTATTTACAAAAAAAATAAAAGATGTATGTATGTATTCTATCAGCCATCTAGTTTCCATCGTACAAGCTTTGCTTAGTTTGGGACTAGAAGGCGTTGTGTTAAGTGTCCGTGAATATTTATATTTATTATTATTATTTATATAGGTAGGGGTGCACTAAGATAGGAATTGTGAACCGTCACACTCTAAAGGGTAGAACGCGAGCAACGCCGCGGGCGACGGCTAGTAAACTATATAACAATACATTCTGCCTGTGTTTTTCGGACCTGTTACATTACCTCTGCCTATGTGTTCATAGCGCACGTCCCTGAGACCTTCTAATAAAGGCATTGTACTTACATAATCTTTAATTTCACTTAACATCAGGTGAGATTGTGGTCGAACGGTTGCTTATATTGTATAAAAAGAAAAAAAAAAAACTTCGATAGGTAATTCTTACCTATCATAAAATACGACACTGCTAATGTTCTTACCTCGGGGTTCTTCTGTCCCTCAAAGGTTAACGAATAGCGATGATGGAATATAATCCACGCCCATCGTTTATCATACCCTAATGGCAAGGGTCTGCGGGTCTCAAACGTTTAGAGCTTGACCCCTCTTCACCCTTGAATGTTTGAGAATAGTTCAATTGGTAGTTATTCCCTACCATGCACTTATCCAAACTTTTTTTAAATTATTGTATAAATTAGTTTATATCAATCAAACTAGATCCCCACATTGTACGAAGGCAATGAATGAATTGTTATAGGCAGAGGTACTTGGCAAAAAGTGGGCCATCAGATTGTTCCATTATTTTTATTCTCATAAAAAAGACATCTATACAATTCGGATGACATTTAGAGATGTGATATCTCGTAGTCCTGAAAATTGTAACAGCTCGTAAGAAAACAGCTTAAAGAATCGACGCTCGAGGCATCAAGTTAATACTGAAAGTCGATTAAAGTTTGAGAGCCGCTGGCAGTAGAGCTATTACTCATAGTCTCTACAGCGCACTGAATCATTTATTTAGTAACTTAAATGTTAAATACTTGATATTAATTAAAATGGCGCTGATAGGTTCATTCAATGATTTAATATTTAAGTTTTAAATATTATGTATTTCAGACAGCAGGTTAATTATTTCGAAAACTTTAGTGGTAAATCTTTTTAATCCTGTTCAAAAGCTTACGTAGAGAACACTGTGTTCATCTTTATTTTTCATTAGTCTTCCCTGTAGGTAGGTACCTAGTTTTTGCGTAAAAAGTTCATCAGAGTCCCTAATTAAATAAATAAATAGTTTCTTTATTGTGGACTAAAAGTTGCAAGAACAAGTGCAAGAGCTACAGTAAAATTAGCCTTAAAATTGGCAATCTTATCACCCACTGCGAGTTATTCCATACAATCGACTAATTATACCTAACTTCCTAAGTCCTAAGTAGATGTACTCAGTGAGGCAATGCGTCGTTACAGGCAGTGGTTAGCACTTATAATTAGGTGGATCATCGGTTTGTTCCATCATTAAGTTGAATAAAAAAGGGTAGCCATTTTTAATTACAATCACCATAACCTTAAGAAATAAATCCATCTTTAACCAGTTCAACTTCATAAGATTACAGTTGAAAGCCATCTTCAGAAGCTATTAAGCCACGGTTCCCTTAAAAGCCTCCAAAAAACCTATAAAAAGATCTCATCAATGACAAAGGAATGTCATTACCTTTTTTTACTGATATTATGTGCTTAAAAATATCCCCGATAGGTCCCACTTGGTGGTAAGGGATAGTGGATCTTATAATAAGGTACGCAAGGCTTAGAATGGTTTGAGCATGAACGCACTGGTAGTCATGATCGGTGGTAATGGTCACCACCTTTGGCTCTAGGATCTCAAGTAGTAAGTACCTATAGCACTTTTTTTTAGACTTATTGCGAGGAACTTGGCTTAAATTCGTCTAATATGATGTAAATTTGTTGTAAATAAAATAACCACCTAATGCTAAGTGGTAATCTCTGCCTATGAGACAGCAAGTCCACTAAAGACGTGTTGCATTGCACTGCGTCCATATCTGAGTATCTTCCTGAATGGCACCGGCACCCGTAACCTTCAAACCGGAACACAGTAACGCGAGTATCACTACTTCAAAACATAATGTTTTTACTGATCAAATGTGTATTGACTGACTAAGAATACCTTCTAGTCTAACCACTTCAGGCTCCGTATCGCAAGCTCTGAACTGCTTTCGCTGCTCAGCATAATGTCAAGTGACGTGGCGACAAATATACGGAAAGAAGAAGCTTTTGACGGCAAAAAACGCGCTGAAATGCTCTAATGTCACTATTTAGTCACAGAATACCTATGATTTAGTATGAAAATAGTTCAGAAAACCTGCCAGGCAGCACACCGATCGCGCCGCAGATGGTTACCTAGATTTAGTTCTAGACACACGAAACCTCCATCGGACGACACTAAGCCTGTCTAAGTACCTACGCGTTGGCACTAAAACTAAGCTTTCCAACCTAGATCGCTATTAAAGATAGACTGCCTAGCTGTCTAGGAATCTAGGTAAACTACTTTTAAAACCTTATTCGATATACGAATGATTTTTAGTAATATCATAAACACTCATTTGACAGGCGTTACAGTTGAATCGGTTATAGCTCTGCCTTCCGTGCTGTGGGTCGTGGGTTCAATCCTCACCAAGAATAAACATTTGTGTGTGGCACACATAGATGTTTGATCTATGTCTGGATATTTCATAAGTACTCCTACAAAACAATGTATTTAATTAGTATTTTATCAACAATCTAGTTCTTATAGTACAAGCTTTGCTTAGTTTGAGACTAGAGGGTGTTGTGTGAAATGTTGCCTCACCGAGCATGTCCATTGAGAACGTGCCTACAATATTACAATCGCCAAGTTGCTGTGGCGAGTGGCCCGGTTACAGAAGCCCTTTAAGTAAGTAAGTAGGTTCGTATGAGTTTAGTGACCAACTCTGGTGGCGGAATTTTTAGGCCGTCTTAGGCCTTCGTCATTTATGGAAAAGCCTTATGATAAAAGCATTTACAGCTAGCCAAACTGCTCTGGTTACTTCAGAAGTTTTTGATTGAACACCTGGAATTCCTTCCTTTATAGTTGTAGCACTAAGCTAGACAGGACTTTTTATATTTTCCTGTTGGTCGGGACAATTAATTAGCTGAATGTTTCTCAGAGCAAAGTAAAGCTAAAACAATTTCGGTTGTAATTGTCGTCTGGCTTCTTGTCCTGACAAACTGTCCAAGTAACTAAACCTAGTTTTTATCCTATAAAAATAATGTTTTCTAGATACAATAAATGATCACTCATTTTTGATGAACGAAGGACAATATCGTAAGCCTCTAGTCCTTTTAAATAAATAAATAAGCCTTAGTAGGCGTTCTAAAATAGCTAGAAAATAGAAAACGTCGAAATTTAGTAGGTACTAGTAGGTCACATACATTTTTGTTTAAAAGTTATATTTTCATACATTTTGATTTATCGATTTAGCTGGGGCTCCAGGGACCTACTACACTATAAAATGGCTGTCAGTTTGAGTTATACATCGCTGCAACACTTCGCGGTAGAGTCCGAGGTCGGGTAGAGTCGTTGTGGCCACGCAGTGCAACTCAAAACGACGATACCGTCTAACGTTTATCGTTACAAACCTTCTTAATCTCTGACATGATTTTTATCGCTAACTCTGTCAATTTGAAAGAGATTTAACTTTTACTGGATTAGGTAGGACCGTCGAAAAATATACGATTGTCTACATAAAGGAAAGGACCTTAGTAAATTTGAATTGACGCAGTTAGGATCAGAAGATAAGGTGAATCGGCAGTGAATCGCCCCCAATGTGGATTTATGGTTTTGTTCCGTTCTCAGTCTTAACTGATCGAGCGAAGCGAGCGAGATTTTGCGGGTTAATCTCATAATCCCCTTTGATCCGTCCCCTTCAAGGGGATTATGAGATTTTTTGGCTCATAATCCCCTTGATTTCAAAATTTTAAAATCTCCTCAGTCTCAAAATCCCTTTTGGGCAAAATACACCGTAATAGCTCGAGACAAAGTCAAAGTGCTTTTAAACGATAAAATGTCACTGGTGATTTTGAATCACTTTGTAATTTAATTTTACTTGCACGTCGATTTTGTGTTGTACATTTGTCGTAGGATAACTTTCTATTGATTACGTAGCTTAGCTATCGTCTCATCTGCTTGTTATTGTACTAGCACACTGTGTGCATCTTTAAAGCCAAAATTGGCTATTCAAGTCACATTAGAGCCCATCATAGGTATCAAGCAGCACTCATGTCACCGAAGCCGAAACCGGCCGGGAAGAAACTATCTATCATCATCATTGTACTAGCATCTGTGAACTTAACATTGAAAAAGCAATGCAAGCTTGGCAGTAGAAATAATGGCCTACAATGGCATCGCCTAACGAATTCTTTTACAAAGAGCTCCCTTATTAACAGTTTAATTTGAAACTTTTTCAGACCTAGTACTTAACTAGACTAGGTAAACATAAACAGGTAGTCAGTGGGTGCTCGCAGCAAATAAAAGTTTTAATTTAAAAGTTGGTATGTCGAGCTACGCTATTGCTTACACAAGGGATGGTGTGACTTACAATGTTACTGTAAAATTTCTAAATAACTAGTTACATAATAATATGGAAGAGTTTAGACCATAACCCAGTCGCGGTAGACCCCGGAGAAGATGGCGGGATGATCTTGATAGCTATAAAACATGACTGGCTCACTGTGGCCTAAGATAGAGAAGTGTGGAAAAAAGAGAGGGATGTCTTTGCTCTACAGTGGGATGATACAGGCTAAAATAAAATTAATAAAACTAGTTATATCCACTTCATCATCCAAGGCGCTACAGCCACAGATAGGTCTTGGTCTATTCTACTCTCCAGCCCCCAAATGCAATTGCATTACTGGTTTTTGTAGCGTCTATATTCATCTGAGTTTTAGGGTTTTTTACCTGAATGCTGACAGTACCAAGTCTTTTTAAGTCTGATGTTTTGTATTTGAAAAGACTCTTTGATACTTTAGTATACGCCATCCTATATAATGATCAAGTCACGGGAGATAACCGAAAATTTTGGAAAATCAGCGCAAATTTATATATGGATTATTTGAATCAGTTTCTTAAAATTGGACAAAAGTTCCAGAAATTCCCTACGCAGGGGACTCACGCTGGGGAAAACTGGAATGAGCCAAAATATCATGTTAGTAGATGACGTGTTTCTTACTTCTATTTTAAACATGTCTCAGGTAGCAGCATCCCTATTAGGTATACATGAGTACTTATGGCCAAAATAGAACCCTAGAACTTGAAATTGGGAAAAAAATTAAGACTCCTTTTTTTAGCATTTAGACTCTATGAAAAGTTGGTCCATTATCCGTGAAAGGTGAAGTGAACTCCGACAATGTAATAAACCACTTAGAGAAGATTCAAAAACTTCTCTTTCTCGTTAGGAGCCCTTCAGTATCTTGAGGACCTAGATATTAAAGGATGTTAAACTACACCATTTAAGACCTATTTAGTTTCAGACAGCACTTGTAAGTTTTCAACTTCAATCTTCACTCATAATTTCGCAATATAAGTTCTTAATTAGTTTTATCAAATCTTATCTCTCGAAACTCAGAACAAAAGTGACCTGATTCGCTAAAGGTTTATGCGCACTAGAGCACCGCGTACAGCAGGAGCAAAGTTACAAAATTAATGATCAACTGAACGGTCAACCTTGGTGTAACAAACATGCGTAGGTACATATTACTTACCATAAAAAGTAAATATTCTTTTATTTTATTTTGTTTCATGGGAATATCTAAAGAGGATAGTCAGTAGTATGTCTTACATACATGTTACGAGTATAATTATTTGTAGCTTCCCACATTTAATAAAAAAACGTTTGATCCTTTGCTTTCTCAACCAATAATAAATAACGTGACTCACATCGTGCCAAAAAAACATTTCTTTTTGTTCGCCTCAAATTATTGCTAAATGTAGTTGAATTGATGGCAAATGGTGGACCCAATCGCTGTAGTTGAGTAATGCCTGTTGGATCCGTTGACCGTGACACATTAACCTGGTAAAACCAAGGAGTTCTTAATACGTCTTAGAATTGCGTAATTTATAGCGGTTGTTGGTGTTGCAAACTCATTCGATGTTGTTATTTGTAACTAACAGTTGTTAAAAATGCAAATGGGTTATTTAATGTTAAGCAGCTATTTCTTATTACAAATGCATTACTTCTCGTTCCAAAACTTAATGAAAGGTATGATCAAGATTTACATTTCTAATAACACAAGTTTTAATTTCACTTCTATAAAGTCATGATAAGCTTTTCATTATTTTTTTGTAATAAGGAGCATGCAAATTACGTTCCGCTTCAGTGGACGTGAGCCCTAAGGCTGAGGATAAAGGGACGTTAATCTTCAAAAACTGAACAACTCCCTAAAGTAATACCGAAGTTTCGGTGGTATTTTAATCGCGTTGGGAATTCGTTAACGAATTCACAAACTTTTACACTTCTATTTTAAGTCGTGTCTCAGGAAAATGTCAAGCTTATTTTTAAAATATCTCATTAAGTATACGAAAAACTTGAGACTGCAGTTATTCCAAGTTTTCAAAAACTTTGCATTTCATTGTAAGAAGAATCATGAAATAATCTTTTTTGTTCCGCATAGTCGAAGAAAAACAGAACAAGATTTGAATCTTAAGTTTACTTTTAACTCAGATAATACTTTTTCAAGACATTTTAAAGTTTTTCGCTGTGATTTTTCTTTATTTTACTACGGTGAAACTTACGTTTATTTAATGTGAGTGTAAGCATTGAGGCAGATATTAGGTAACTTAAAATACTGGGGAAAGGATCTAATCGTGTGTAAAGTACAAATTGGAAGCTTTGAAGGTTAGATTAGATAGTTCGATGTATCTATTGGTTAAAATGGTTTCAGATCAAAAGAACTACGGAATTTACTTTTAAACTCGCTATTTTATATTAGTTTTAAATTCTGTTTGTGGTTGGTTTACTGTTATTTTGTATCGCCAATCGGAATGTGGAATAATATCAAAATAAATAAATAAAGTACTTGAATAAAATAAGTAAATTTAATTAAATTGACGCCTTGAATAGATTGGTGGGAACTAGCAAACCAGCTTAAATCCTTGAAGGAAATGTGGGAGACCTTTGATCAGCAGTGGATCAGTAAAAAATACCCATAAATAGATTTTAATAAGTATTCAATTTGAAAAACTTCTGACGGTAACTATACTTTAGCTATTAATAATATGCCAAAAATCAAAGACGTAATAAGTATGTAACATAGTTCAACATAAAAGTAACATAAAATATAAAATACGTCTCAGAAAAATTGATGTCTCCAATTTGGCTCAATTTGTACAACAAAGTAGAGATTATAATATTATCAAATTATGTAATTCTGTATAGAAGCCCCGGTTATGTAATTTCACTATAATATGGCTAATATCAAATGATCAAACGCCGGAGACTAATGGAGAATAAAGGGATAATCAATTTTAGTGGAAAGATGAATATCAAAATTCAGGAATATATTTTTGTAATTATACTATGGCGAAGCTAAATCCAAACTTAATAAAACAAAAACGTTCCTATCAGTTAAACTGTATAATTTTTTTTATAAAATAGTAAAACAATATTTGGTCCTATGAAACATATTTTTTTGACTGAAAATAAAGGTATTTCAACAATTTTCAGTCAAGATGGCTTTATAATTTTTTTTGGGGACCAATTCTCTAATTTATTTAGAGAATTTAGAAAAAATATCATTACGAAATTATTGGGATACCATAAAAATCAAAAAGGCTGCCATTTTGTGAATTTTATTAACATTCTAATAAAACGAAAACTAAGTAATTATTTTTACTAGATTTTACTTATCAGTATTATACTTCTCTGGTTGTGTAAAAAATTTCGATTACATCAAATCTTTGATATTGACGTGGGTCAGATATATCTAAGCTACCTTCAAAGCGTACAGGGTGAATAAGCTATCGCTTGAAAAGCAAGGTACAGTCTGTTGCACTTCAGTCAGTATATCATTCAGAGTTTATTCACGCCCTGTATAAGGAAATTCAAATTATTATTATCCTGAATTATGCGGGAGTTGGGACCTCCGCTGTCAGTTGCAGGAAACACTTCTTATTTCTGTGTTGTATTCAAAGTTCAAATGCATGTTCCTTGAAAGCGGTGTTTTATTTTTATTAAGATAAGTTTTTTACGTTGTAAGGTTTAAGTATACGGAAATACTGACTACGTTGTAGCAATAGTCCCGTTAAGTGTAGGCATAGGTTGCCTTCTGACGCTGAATAAATCATCTTCAATAGATGTAAAGGCCTATTATTACTATTATTGTAGCAATAGGTACATGCATGCACGATAATTATATTTTAGCACAGTAATTATTACTTTATGATAGTAAATCTGACCAGAAACGTGGAATACTGGGGCGTCATGCAGACGTCGTCGCGGGCCGTAAGCAAGCAAGCTCGTATGAGTTAGTAGCCAACTCTGGTGACGGAGTTTTTAGGCCGCCTTAAGACCTCCGTCATGGCTTAACGACTGCTAGAGCCGGGACCAACAGTTTAACGTGCCCTCCGAAGCACGGAAGCGAACAGCTGTTATTGCTACTAGCGATCACCCATCCAAATAGCGACCGAGCAGAACATCGCTTAACTTAGATAATCGGTGAAGACAGTCTAAGCAAGCCTAGTCACGAGCGCTTCGTCGCGGGCCGTAAATCGGGAAGACTGACTCTTAAGAAAACTTAACTATTTACCTAGCAGTAGGTGCAGTTAAGTTAAGGACCATGATGATAAGAGATCACCCATAAACATCTAGTTAAAAATAGATGCAAATATCAAAATGATGTATTGAGATCGAGCGATCAAATAGAATGTTGCATGTGGGGTCAAGTACAAACTCCCCAAACAAGTAATGTATCATGTCGTTCCCGACGGAGTCGGTTGATTTATCGAAATTTTCGCGCGAAATTTCCTTTGTCTGTTTGGTTCGGTAATGATATTCGACGATTCCTTTGTGATCTGTTTACCCGGACGGTGTATTATATCTTCTGTCACATACTCGAGGTACATGCCGGAGGTTTGTAGAATACCAGCGACGATATTGCATTTTATGAGAAAACCGAGCTAAGTACCTATAGGTACAATCTTTTAAAATATTTGCCTTCCGTGTTTTAAGTCTGTATATTCCTCAGTTATTGTACTCAAAATACAAACAAGACCGAACGGCTTCTCTTTAGAGAGTAGGAGTAATTGGTAAGGGAATATTTACAGATCTCACTTGTACTGAAGAGTCCTCAAAACGTTGTTTTAAGCTGAAAGGTAAACGGTAGAAAACCTTGTTATGTTTGAACGGAACCCTAATTTTGACAACCTCTTTGGCTCAGTGGCTGGCTGAGAAGAAAGTGGAACGGGTTCGATTCCCGCAGCAGTTTTTGCATGATCTGCTATTTTTTTTTTTCGGTTTTATGGGCTGTTTTGGTGCCTATTACGTTCCTTTCATATACGAATGACGCAGATTTTTAAGTGTTATTTTTCTCATTTTTTTTATTTTTTTTATCATAAATGCAATGGGACAAGCTGATAGCTCACCTGATGTTAAGTAGTAACTTTTGCCTATAACAATGCATTACCTCACAGAGCAAGTCCAATGACTACGTGCCCTGTAAGGCAATGCACTGCTTCCATCACTCTGAGACGTAAAGATCTTGAAGTCTCATGTGCGTGTAATTACACCGGCGCCCTTACCCTTCAAACCGGAACACAGCCATGCGAGCATCGCTGCTTGGCGGCAGGAATAGGTACGGTGGTAGTACTGAACCCGGACGAGCTCTCACAAAGAGCTCTACTACTACTAGCATTACAATACGCTTACAAAGCCTTAAATGTAGGCATGGGCTGCCTCCTGACGCTCTATATATCATCTTCAATAGATGAAAAGGCCTAAGTAGTACAAAGCCTAAAAATCACATTTTCCGAGAACATGGATAGACCAAAATCTGCTTTGTTTTTCCTCTTCAACTGAAAATGTCTAGTTTCACTCGCTAATGTTAATTATTGCCAGAACACGGGCTAGTAATGTACGTACCACATAAATCATGTGCACAGAGCTTAAATGATTTATACATTTTGTTTTGCTCAGAAGCCTGAGCACGAACAAATGAAAATCGTAAACGTATCGTGCAGTAGCGTGTCTGGCATACACTGCGCAGTGACGCTACAACATTCGGCAGTAGAGTTGGCGTTGACTCGCAATATAACTCGAATACGCGCTAAGGTTGTGACTGTCATTTGTTCGTGCTTAACCTACAGTTTGTTCAGTTGCTAGCGACTCTACAATTATTATTAAAATTAATTGTACAGGAATAATAAAGCAATTATTTTCTACTGTACTTTTAAAAAGAACCAGGATTTTTTGCAGTTTTTTGTGGAGTTTTTATTCTGATGACTTTGTTTTATCCACAGAAGCAAAATATGGGTGTTATTTTAAGTCCTTACTGTGTAGTTCCTTCCCTTTCATGCAAATATCTCTCTATTGTTCGTAGCCTTGTAGTAAGTTTTTATTTTCAACGCGTTTTTTGTAAAAAGAATGAAGGAATTAAATGGTTCCCAGCCATTCGTGGAAAACGATGAAAAATAAAAAAAAACCAAATATTTCCCAGATCGTCCGAGGTTTTTTTATCAAACGCTGCATTTTTTGAATTTTCGTATGGAAAAAAGTGACGGAACCCACAGAAACTTTATTTTTTGTGACAAATCAAAGCCTATTGCATAGGTACGAGAACCATTAGCTAAAAACGAATTCAAACGGTGAAGCAAAGAAGATTAATTGATGCAGGTCTGTATTTGTATAGCTGAATTTATTGTTATAACTACGTTTGGCTGTCTTCACTACCCACCGATCATCATCATCATCATCATCATCATCAACCTATATTGGTCCACTGCTGGACGTAGGTCTCTCCCAAGACGCGCCACTGAGCCCGGTCTTCGGCTCTTCTCATCCGGTGTTTGCCAGCTACATGTCTCAGATCGTCGCCCCACCTAGCCGGAGGGCGTCCTACACTACGCTTGCCTAAACGCGGTCTCCACTCGAGTATTAGTTTGCTCCAACGATTGTCGGTTCTGCGGCAAACATGGCCGGCCCACTGCCACTTCAGCTTACTAATCCTCTGAGCTATGTCGAACACCTTGGTTCTCTGTCGGATAACCTCGTTCCGGATTCTATCCTTCAGAGAAATTCCGAGCATAGCTCTCTCCATAGCTCGCTGAGCGACTTTCAGCTTGTGGACCAACCCTACTGTCAGTGTCCACGTTTCGGCAGCATAGGTCATGACAGTCATGACCCACCGATACGATATCTGAACGATATCGGAGAGGGAGAGGTAATCCCGACTCATCCCACTTCCCATCTCATCTCACTAATATCATCATCATCAATCATCAATATATAATATAAAACTCTTTTTCAACACACTTGCTCATAAAGTGGCTCTATGGTCACCGCAATTAGGCACATAATGACACCCATAATCAAACTGTGACTTTTTCATTGCTATAACTCACAAGTGAGTTATAGATTTTTTTTAAAAATTTTATTGGTCGTGTATCTTTGTTACTAAAAAAGTTTTTATTCAAAAAAAAAGATCGTGTTCAATAGAACAAATAAATGAATGTTCCTATTTCATGCAACTTCTTATTTAAATAGATAATTTTAACTCGTACGTGTTTAATAAATAAAACTTTCACTCAAATATAACTTTTGTTTTCTCTGTAACAAAAGAAAACTTTAAATTCCCCATTTTTTACGTGGCAGAATAGGCGCAAACCCTAAGCGCGGAAAATAAATAAAAAAAAAACCTCATCCCTTTAGTCTGTGGCCGATCGCAATGCGCGCGCATAGGAAAACTGATTAATTTTTCCCGCCATAGCGAAATATTTTTCACAACGCGTTTTCACTGTTGAAATTATAGTTATTTTATTCACAAGTGTGTTGAAAAACGTCGTATGATACACGTGTGTACTGATGATTACCGTTCTCGGCTTTCTTAAGACCCTCGCCTACGGCTCGGGTCTCAATGGCACCTCGGCGGTAATCACCAATGATACACACTAGTACCATAATGTACTATTGAAGCTGACAGAGAATCAACGCACAGCCTAACTATAAGTCCTAGAGGTATGAAATTTGGAGGGTAGTATCCTTATAGGTATATGGTGTAGGGGTGAACTAAGAAAGGAATTTTGAAACGTCACACTCTTAAGGGTAGAACGCGAGCAACGCCGCGAGCGACGGCTAGTTATATTCTAAATGTCAAAATTTAGATGTTTGGATATTAGTGGTTCAATTACGCTGCAACTGCTTTTCCGATTTGAACAAAACTTGGAATATATATTGTTCGTAACCTGGATTAACAAATAGGCTACTTGTTATCACGGAAAATCAACAGAATCAAACGGGACGCGAATGTAGCCACGGGCTGATGTTAGTTTAGGGGTAGACACTTTCAAACCGTGCCGGCGCCGACATTTTTTTCGAGCAACCTAAATATCGGTAGCGTATATCGGTGTCGGCTAGTGTGCAAACGCCCGTTAGACATGCTCGAATGCAGTGGTTGTTACTATCAGTCTAGCTAAAAAAAACAAAAAATAAGAACATACGACGCTAACGCGGGCAACCCTGTCGCACGCATTTTTTGGTACCAGTGGTGTTTTAACAGTCGTGTTTGCACAAGTAAAAGCTTGTCGCAAACCCGTCGTGGGATACGTATTAAGCTACTTTTAGCTAATGGAACGCTCTTGACGATGTCTGCCTCCATATCGCAAGCTCTGAACTGCTTTCGCTGCCCAGCATAATGTCAAGCGACGTGGCTACAGATATAAGAAAACAAGACGCTTTTGACGGCAAAAAGCGCGCTGAAACGCGCTAATGTCACTATTTAGTTACAGAATACCTATGAATTAGTATGAAAACAATTCAGAAAACTTGCCAGATTTAGCCTGGCAGGTTTTTATGAGATAACGATTGCCCCCCAATCAGAAGCACGAAGCACGAAGCAATGCTGACATTTCGCAGTAGTTCCATAATCTATTGTGTACCTTCACAGAAGCTAAGTAGTACAAAAGTTCAATGACCCATCTAGTGTTTTGTCATGACATGTCTTTGCAGTGAACTCGAGTACCCTTTGGATAATTATTCACCTACACGTGTCAGAAGCCATTACAATATTTCAATTAAAGTCACGTGGCAATTAACTTCGAACCTAGAACATTGATTAAAGTGATAAAATTTTTCAATTTTATTTTAATTTGAAAACTTGATAAATTGGCAACCCTGGATGTGAATCAATGTGACAACCTAACGACTAAAGTATTTGTAGTAAAAACGTTTGGTGCCGTAATAGAATTAATTGAAAATGGACGACCCTTATTTTTCACGACTTTTTAGATTAGCTATAAAATTATTAGTATGGCTATTGAAACTTTCATGGTATTAAAAAGAGATATAAAACTAACTACCATGTAGTGTGTGTGTACATGAACTAACTGACCGGTTAGTTTCGTAATTTTTTGTGAAAATTATATAGTGCATACAAAATTTTACATAAATGACCATCTGACTATCTAATAATCTATTAGTCTTTGGTGCACACAGCCCTTAGTAGAATCCTTGAATTACCTACTACATTCTTCTTCTTCTCTTCTTCTTTTTCTCTTCAGTAATGGCCTGTGTCCGTCATTTCGACAGACAATTTTGCCAATGTCAAGTGTTAAAATTGTAATAAATAAGTCAAGTCAAGTCATTTGTCAAGTCGGCTGTCGTTTGTTTTGAAAAGAAAATGGTGGATTTTCTCTTCAAAACCTAACACGAATTTTCACATTCAGAAAAACCACTTTACACACATTTATTCCAATGGCTCACACTTTATGTTACGACCTAAGGATTATTGGTTAAAATTCCACCAAAATTAAACAACAATACTCACAATAACACAAGAAAAACTATTAAAATAAAAGTGCTATGTGTCGTTTCAAAAAATGTCAAAACTCGTGTCCTACGTCCTACCTACTACATTATAGTTTGAGAATCGAATACTATGACATTACATAATGAGTCGTAAATGGTAAACAAAATATGATAGTTCCAATTTTAAATAGTAACAGACTTCATGACCGTCAGATTACGGCCACCGTTTTTGAAAGCTTTATATATAGAACAGAGTTCAAAAGTCCAAGACAAATACAGAAATGCAGAATTGAATAGAGCAAAAACTAAGTTTTGCAAACTTTTCTTTACGGGATTTTGTGAACTGTAGGAAAAATCTTGCTTGGAAACTTCGAGGACATTTCTCTGCGGAATAAATAATAGAATAGCAAAGAAAATAAACAGTTTGTAGAACTAACTAAATAATGATTGGCACGCTTCCGATTGGTACTGATTTTGTATTTAGTAAATATTGTAAATACTGTATTAGTTGTAATATTCTTTGTGAATAACTTCTTTAATAAAGATTACCTCTGTTGATAACCTTTGTGGTACAAGTTATCATTATCATTCTAGTTGCTGGACGTCCACTGCTGGACATACCTCCCCATAGATTTTCAGGAAATGATTCACAATTTTACATCATTCACCATATTAACCGTAGAATTAGATAAAGTATAACTGTACGCCCGATGGCATGAATAGGCTGTTGAATTTTTCTAACAGGAAGATTCCTTTTACACGGTTTTACAATAGATTATTCTTATTTTTATTTCCGTGATTCCCGTCTGCTGTCCAACTCGTCTCCCGTTTCTTAGCCACAATTCGAGAAACTCTATCTCCCAGCAGCTGTTGCCAGTTCAATGAGCCATAATATATGGTCCACGTATTAGGTATTTCATCTTCAACTTCATAAAAAGCAAGCTCGTATGAGTTAGTGGCCAACTCTGGTGACGAAGTTTTTAGGCCGCCTTAAGGCCTCCGTCATGGCTTTACGACTGCTAGAGTTGGAACTGACAGTTTAACGTGCCCTCCGAAGCACGGAAGCGCTCAGATGTAAATGCCCATCTAAATCGCGACCGAGCAGAACGTCGCTTAACTTAGGTCATCGGTGAAGATAGACTAAGCAAGCCTAGCCACGAGCGCTTCCAACTCAATCAAAATCGAGAGCTCAACTTCATGAACTGATAGCTCACCTGATGTTAAGTGGTAACTTCTGCCTATAACAATGCATTACCTCACAGAGCAAGTCCAATGAGGACGTGCCCTGTAAGGCTTGGCATGGTTTATAAATACGGAGGTCAGTCTACCAGTGGACTTGTGATCATAGGTTGGATCTGTTGGTTTTGAATTGGTGACTGTTAAATAAATACCAAATTCATTTAAACTTACACGGATTAAGTGATGTTCTTAGTCGTTGGCTTACCTTCACCGGTACGCTTCAGTAGGCCCTAAGTAAACAGAGCTCTAATTTCCGAGGGATTCTCAGACTACCCTCTAATTATACTGGTAAGCAAACAGTACCTCTAGCATTAGTTTTAATAAAAAAAAACAATTCTGTTCAAAATATAGTTAGCCAAGTATATTTTGTGAAAAATGGTAGTTGATTTAAACTATACTAAAACTATGGTAAGTACAAAACTTTTTTCTTCGTCCCTAAATTACACGATATTTGTCGTTTTTTCAAGTTGGTAAATATTTACCGAATTAATTTTTTATTATGTATGTCAGTTTACATTTCTAAACGAATGCCCTTGTTGTTCTTACTTTTATAGTTGCGTTTAAAGATTTCCAAAAATATTTCTAAAGATTCTTATAACTGGGGGGCAATCGTTGTTTCTGAGCTGTTTTCGTACAAAATCATAAAGTATTCTGTGACTAAATAGTGACATTAGCTCGTGTCAGCGCGTTTTTTGCCATCAAAACCATCTTGTTTTCGTATATCTGTGGGCACGTCACTTGACATTATGCTGGGCAGCGAAAGCAGTTCAGAGCTTGCGATATGGGGGAGAAATATGAAAAAAAACTATTATTTCCCTTCGGCCGTCTACGAAACCGTAGCTTCGTAACCAGTTACGAACTAAACATAATTCTTTTGACAAATTTTTGTAGGTAATTTTTATAAAAATAAAATGAACTAAAAGTTTTAATCCAATATGTTAATTGGCTCTCAGCCTCTCAGGGCACGTTACTGTATGCGAAGTGGTAGAGCTGCGACAAAGTTTCAAAGAGCTTGAAGGGCTCTTGTCTGTCAGCGCGATGCACCACGTCAAGTGAGTTTCAACATCATAGTATTTACATCTCCTTTATAGTACCAGTCAGTTGTATAGTGTTTAAAAGTATCTGGTTACGAACGTAACATGATACGAGTTGGTTGTAGTTGATTGGGACTGTTCTATTGGTCGTAAACACAAAGTCACAGGAAAGCAAAATATTCAATGTCGTGTACGCGAATGAATACTAAACCGATTTTGATAAAAAAAATATGATATAAACTTGTAATTTTTAAATTTATTTATTGTTTTAAAATTACGTCATGTATCCTTTCAGATTAAAAAAGAAGTCGGTAAAAAATAAGATATTTACCCGATATTTAGGCACAGTTGCGAACTTAACAAAAGATTTTGGAAGAGGGTTAACTGGTACGTCTTACTTTATATTTTTTGGTTTAAAATACTTAATCTCAATACAAATAAATGGTTGTACCGTAGCTTAATTTTGTTTTTTTTTTGTTTTTATTTATGATAAAAGTAATGGAACAAGCTGATAGCTCACCTTATGTTAAGTAGTAACTTCTACCTATAACAAAGCATTACCTAGCAGAGCAAGGCCAATGGGGACGTGCCCTGTAAGGCAATGCACTGCGTCCATCACTCTGAGACGTAAAGATCTCGAAGTCTCATGTGCCTGTAATTACACCGGCGCCCTTACCCTTCAAACCGGAACACAGGAATGCGAGCATCGCTGCTTGGCGGCAGAAATAGGTACGGTATTAGTACTTCCCCGGAGGAGCTCTCACAAAGAGCTCTACTACTACTAAATAATTAATAATATCTAGGGCATACGTGGAGCCTCAAAATGGCAGTGCATAATGTTTCAAACACACAGCATGTTCATAGCGCTCCAACCTCACAACTTTATCTCCAGCACTTTGTTGGCTTGACGAGACCTAAACTTGAGCCATTGAGAGCTTACTGGGTATCTCCTGCGGAATATGACGAACGGTTATTTCTGACATTTTGAATTTTAATGTGCGAACTCCTTTAAATGTCCTTTATTATACTGATAGAGGCTGCGCAGTGTAACTCAAATGGTTCAAGCACATTTTCGTGGTAGATGCCCTGGGTGCTGGAATAATACTAGATGTATAACGTACCACTTGAGCTGACTAGACTTGAGTTGATCTAATTATTATAGTCTGGAATAACATACAGTCTTAGAGGGCAACTTTGTATCGAGTCAAAGTTAGTTAGTTCTTCCTACGGTTTTGCTTGCATTATACTTGTATTTAAAGTTGCGTAAAGAGTATAAAATGTTATACCTAAGATTCATTTTGTTTTCGAAGAATGTTATTGACTCATTTTAACATCACCGTGCTAAAAAATAATCTGGTCATTATTTTTTAGCAGTTCACTTCAGTGAAAAGTATGAATGACCGTCCAGTGACTGAAATATGGCTTGTGATCAATTTGCGGTAAACCGAAGAACTACTTATCCGTTTCGCTTGACATAACCCTCAGGAAGGTTCAAAAGTTGGCTGAGTAAGTCAATCCAATCTTTGGTTTATGCCAAAGGGAAAAGTCGGTAGTGTTTTTACTCATAGTCATTGATATTCTCGAGTCTGTCATAGATATTCTTCATAGGCAGGCAATTTCTGACCTTTTCTAGTTTCTGCTGTGTCAAGGATCGATCCGAAAATAGAAAAGCTATTTCTCTTGAATTTCAATAGTCTAGACAGACTAAGGGTTAAACCGCAGACCTGCTCGAAGTTACAAAATTGATTTACTAACTCTTTAACACGTAATTTTTTTAATTTATAACTTGGACTTTTTTTTATGATAAAAGTAATGGAACAAGCTGATAGCTCAGCTGATTTTAAGTAGCAACTTCTGCCTATAACAATGTATTACCTCACAGAGCAAGCCAATGAGGACGTGCCCTGTAAGGAAATGCACTGCGTCCATCACTCTGAGACGTAAAGATCTTGAAGTCTCATGTGCCTGTAATTACACCGTAACTTGGGGGTTTTCAAAGATTTTTAAAAACAGGACAACATTGAACGGAAACTACTTCATAACCTTTGGTACGCAACGCGAGTCTACGCGATACACAATAATTTTCCTATTTCAGTTTAATGGGTAATCTATAAACTTACCAGAGTTTATGTTCAGCTCTTTCTTTTAGTGGTAATAATGATTATGTCTACTACTCGTACCTGGAACAACATAAATAAAACATTATTCTAAGTTCAGGGAATAAGAAAATATAAGCAAACTCCAGGCCCAAATGAAAACGAGTTCATAGCATCGCACAACACTTGATACCGTATTCACAAAGATAACGCATTAATAAGCGCACGATAGTGCTTCAGAATAAAAATAATTCTATCCTGTATTGTTTATTGTAGGTATATACAAACATTCTTAGATAAAATCAGCTAGAAATAGGCTTATAACCCCAGGCGCGGGAGACAACTTCTCAGATCTTTTAGTACCTTCCTAGTCAAGATACCTTTGTAGATACCTCAGTCAATGTTAAATTTTAATTTAAGCATTAGTCAAAAAGTAAAAAAAAATGCTTAACTGATGAATGACGCTATCAACCAGCCGTTCGTAGGAAAGAAGGTGAGTATTTTCAATCGCCAATGATTAAACATTAGCTGTGCTTTCAATAGCAAGTCGTAAAGTCACGAGTTGACCCTACCCTTCTATAAACGAGCGATACAATCCCAATTCTGGTGCTCCTTTGAGAATAAGGGGCCAGTATCAATATCCACCGCATTAACATAGAAATAGGTTGTGAATAGGCTTCTGGTTCGGAGTGTGACCGCACACGGATAATAGTGTTACTGGTAGGTACGGTCTACAAACGTACCTATTTACCAATCTGTGTGTTACATACATACCAATGAATATAGGTGTCGACACGGCTTAATATCTCTGAATATTATAGTTCAGATTTTTAACAACTTTGCTAAACAATGAATTAGGTAAATGAATGTATTATCAAATCTACTGGGCCCCGGACAAGTTTATTGCATAAACTAAGCTAAGTTCCTACCTACCTACTTACATAATATTATCTATGCTTAATGTATCTACCTAGAATTATAATATTATTGTGTGATTCTATTATGTGTACCTAATGTAATGGATCTTGATATCTAAATAAAACTAATTTATTTTGAATTATCGTTAGGTACGAGTAGCTACAATTATTAAGAATTTAAAGAATGAAAATAAAAAATGTACCGCCACAGATTCGAACCTGCCCTCTTACATCTCACCAGTCTGCAAAAGGAGTTTTAAGTATTACGTGATAATACCACAATTACTAAACCTAGTTGTTTACGAACAAGTAAAAGTATTCAATTTACAAAACAAAACACCTCCTTTCGACTACTATTTACTCTGTGGTCGGATGGAAAAAGTTCTAAGTGCACTTGTAAAGAGATTATGAGTTCCTAGTTGAGCGGGTTGGGTAGAACTATACGGGGTGTAACTAAGGGGATTAACGATAGTGGGCAGGTGACCTCAATACCTATTGATTGAACTACTAATACGTAGGTATTTTCAGTATTATTCAGTCGACAATTGATAATTAAATGTTTTTGCGTAAATTTTCAATTATAAAGAAGAAAGAGAGAACGAAAATATATTTATTTGCAAACACTTACACTAGTAGGTACAATCACAGATCAAATAATACTAGTAATACTAGGTACAATAAAGCCTAGTGTTGCAAACCGGACCCTGATTCAGAAATTAGGTTCAAACTATTTAAGGTTGTGTTTTTTTTTTAAATTAGTGTAACAGTATATAATTAGTATTTTTGATATCTGTTAGAAACGTCGTTTGAATTGCATGATGAAAAAAAATACTGCTGAAAAATCCACATAAAGTTTGATATATTAATGGATATTACTTTATCGCATTTTGATATATTTAGTACATGTTACGCAGTAGGTATTTTTAAAATTTATCATAGCCATTAAACGGGCAATGTTTATACATGCGTATGTATAATAGCTTGCCCTCTTTCGATTTATTAGGACTGTGAATATTTATTGAAACGAACTTAAAGCGAAATCCAGCGGTGAATTTTTCAAAGGGTTAAGGTGAGTATAACCCTTTATTGGATTTTTTATGAGGCGAGGTTTAATGTTTATTTATCTCCATTTACACAAAACTTATGTAGGTAGATAAAAAAACACCCTATGTGATTGTCACATACATTAAATATATGTATTTAATTTATGTGACAGTCACACAGTGATTTAAGTGGGCATCCTAGTATGCTACAGCGGTGAGACCACTTTTCAATTTTGCCTCGTGGCACGTCACAGCTCACGGGAAGTTCCTATTTCACGGAGGAAATGAGTTCAAACGTTTTGGGGTGGTTTGAAATCTTTGCACGAATAAGTAGCAAAGTTGTGCTCAATCTTGTTCTTCATGACTTATATTTAAAGCCATTTTACAATATGTAATGAAACGGAGACATAAATTAAGTTGCTCATTCAATTAGTAACTTATGTCTCTGCAACTAATTTATGTCTCTCATCAAGTCTACAGGTTTGAAGGAAAGGCAAAAAAAAAACTAAGGCATTTGTGGGCACCGGCTCTAAGTCAAAAGTAAAGTTAGCTACGATTGCTAATCCTGGTCATGGCAGCACATTACAACTTTCAAAATTAGAGAAATCTGATAACTAATAATTCGTACTTAGTATTGTAACAGTTACTATCTGCCGAATATTAGGTAAGTATCCTCAAGGTTATTTCAAATTAACCAACTTGTATGTGGAACCTTTCCCGGCTTAGATGGAAAGGATCGTAATCGCCCACAAGGGTCTATATCTACATATTAAGTAGTAATTGAATGGCAACGCTACTCGCTGAAGTTATGTTCTAGGTTTTCTTTATATAGCTAGGAACAATAATTCTTAGATCCATTATTGTTGGTAAAATATAACGTTTTGCACATACAGGATTTTTTTTTTTACGATGTAGGTATTTATAGAACGTGTACCTACTCGATATTTTTTTTATTTTTTTTTAATGATCTATAGCTAATCATTTGGCTGCCAGCACACCTGGTGGTAAGTGTAGCTGCAGCCTAGGGTGGAGCACGCTTAGCTATAATCCACCTATTCACTCTTTTCTTCAAAATTACTAGGAATTATTAATTTGTTTGAGATTTACGTATTCTGTGTTTAGATAGATAGATACATAATACTTTATTGTACACAAGGATAAGTTACGTACAAATCTTAAAACTAACTTTGTATAGTACAATCGTCACTAAGTCACAATGGGCGGCTTTATCGCTGAAAGCGATTTCTTGAGTGTAGGTATAACAATTGTTTGAGTCCTCAAAGCCAATAAATACAGCTCTTGATGGGAATCAGCCTCGTACACCGTTGTGGTGGTTTAACTGTAAAAGCAATCAAAACTGTCAGCATCAAACGTGTGCTCTGAGCACGAACAAATGTGACAATCGTTAGCATATCCAAGATACACTGCGCGGTGACGCTACAACGTTCGGCAGACGAGCTGACGTCGACACGCAATATGACTCGAATAAGTTAGGTTTACGTAACGCGGCGACTGTCAGATTTGTTCATGCTTACCCCACGTTTGGGTTTACGCATCCATCTTAAGCTAGAAAAAAAGATAAAATTATTCTTCTTTTACTGTCGACTGAGCCATGACAGGCGTCATGGCTCAGTCGGTAGTAGCTCTGCCTTCCGTGCTGTGGCTCGTGGGTTCGATCCCCACCGAGAACAAACATTTGTGTGTTGTAAACATAGATGTTTGTTCTGTGTCTGGGTGTTTCTATGTATTATAAGTATGTATTTACAAAAAAAATGTATGTATGTATTCTATCAGCCATCTAGTTTCCATCGTACAAGCTTTGCTTAGTTTGGGGCTAGAAGGTGTTGTGTTAAGTGTCCGTGAATATTTATTTATTTATTTATTTATTTACTAAATAAATAGGAAGAGAAAAAGTTTATTGAAATAAATAAACAAAACGTGAAAATGTAGCATGTGGTTTGTAAATCCTGCATCAAGAATTCAGGGCATCATTTTCAGGGCACTCTAATCTACTTCTGCTGTCGCATCAGAAGCCACGCAATTTGGACGTAAACGAATTACATCATTATTTTGTAAAGCCTACCTAACTAATAGACCTTTAAGTTTAATGAGTAACTTTTGACAGATGCTGTACAGAAAATTGAGTTACATCGAAATGCTTTGTAGGCCTTTTCTGCCATCCTGCAATGGACTCACGACATTTTAGTACCCGCAGACTTCTAAAGAATAATAATTATTACAGTTTATTTTTTGAAGCGCTCGTGGCTAGGCTTGCTTAGTTAATCTTCACCGATTATCTAAGTTAAGCGACCTTCTGCGCGGTCACTATTTGGATGGGTGACTGCTAGTGACATTGACATGAGCGGTTCCGTGCTTCGGAGGGCACGTTAAACTGTCGGTCCCAGCTCTAGCAGTCGCTAAGCCATGTCAGAGGCCTTAAGGCGGCCTAAAAACTCCGTCACCAGAGTTGACCACTAACTCACACGAGCTTGCTGGCTTGTAGTTTTTTTTTTTGGGTTAGATGACTTAATCTAGATTAACTTTTTGTTAGACGTTACCAGAATAGTTTTACTGAATAAATCTGTATTAGTTTTGATATTGACCTTACTCAAGTTATCTTGTCCAAAGGATCTCATTGCGATGGTAGTAGGTACACTGGGAATAGTTGCTTCTAAAATACAGAAACAAAACAGAGAGTGTTTCCGCTCGGCCGCCTAATGCGTTCCTTATTATTTTCCTCAAGAACCTCCAGGGATGCCGCTCATATTACCCGTGTCAATATTTAAGGCTACTGCTGTTATAGCCAATAGAGGACAGCTTCATCAGTTTTCTCACCAAATGACATTCTACAATTATTATTGTCAGAAAATAGATGACGGTGAAAATTGTAGAGTTGTCGCGTGACTTCTCGCCCGGATTCCTATTTTGACAGAGTGTTTAATTTATTAAGGCAAGAGTCATTCTTTTGCAACTTGGAATGCCTATATGACTTTTAGCTTCTAGGTGATTTGTTCTTTCTTTTTTAGCGTTGCTAGAACTATTATTGACGAATGCCATTGAAATACTACCTATCGTTAATATCATCATGTTTCGATTTTCTTTTCATTAGTGATTCAGTTCTTTGTTCAGCTCAACAATATTAAACTTAAAGTCTCTGTGGGTAGTCTTTTCTGCATTTTCTTTTTGCTTGTTTAAATAACTGTTTAGAAATATAAATATGCATGCACCAGCTGTTTTACCAAACTGTGGTGCTGATTAAGTAGTTACCGCGCAACAGTGAGTTGACGACGTCTGTGACGAATGTCCGCTCCAGTGTAATTGGCCCACAGAGGGGGATTAAAGGGGGTTGTTCCAAAAAAGGTGTTATGAAGGAGCTTTGTCACACTTGCAGGATATTATTTTGGATGTAGCACTAGGGATTATATTATCTGTGCCAGTTTTTTGGGCCTCAAATTATGCGACAATATTTTTTTACGGTGTTATAGAGCGAAAGAATGTACGTTAGGTCCGTATGCTCCGACTCCGACGCAGTGGCCGCGTAGCCTAACAGCGACTCTCCACCGAAAATATTGTATGTGGACGAGTAGCTTACGTCCTCGGTGGGAGTATGAAAGCCATTTCTATGTTGAAAACAATCAGTGTATAGGGTAGTAAATTTAACGTAACTTTTTATATGATCGTAAAGTAAATGTTATGCCACACTTACTCGTATGTAGCATGTGGCACAAACGACGCCGGACCAAGTCCATATTCTTTTATGAGATGAAAGTTACTGAATTATCAGATGGTTCACCTGATGTTTTACGGTTAATCTTGCGTATAAAAACTGCATTACCTTACAGAGGACGTGCTTAGATTCACAGCGGTCAATATCCCTCTTAGAGAATCAAAAGATGCAGTGTCATACTTACCAGTCTGCTACAGATAGTCGCACCCGAAATCAAACTTCAACTCAAACTCGAAGTTAAACTCGAACTCGAAGTTAAACTCGAACTTTAAGTGTAACTAAAACTCCAAAATACTCAAAGAGTATAAACCCTGTTCCATATGAAAGCAAATATAGAACTTGCCAACGATTCAGAATTGTTCAAAATTATCTTCCGGTTATTTCCGCGCACCTGTTTCAAAACCCCGAAACGTTCCAATAGCAAACTTTAAACCTGAATATAAGTTCAACTAATACGGTTATAGCGAGAACAAAAGCATGTTAGTTAATTTAATAACTTTACAAATTGTATGAATTCGCTGTAGACATTGGGTTACTCTCAAAACTGCCTTTGAGCTGTCCCCTTTATGGGGATTTCGACACTAGAAGTCTCCAATTCCCCTTTGATTTTAAAAAAATTGTATCAAGGTATTTTTGACAAAGACTAGATCCTGGCACTCTCCAAAAAAGTCGATCAATCGGGGCCTACACTAAAAAATACAAAGCAAAAAATCAATGACTTTCTGTGACAACAATTTGAAATTGAATTAAAACCTGCAAATTATATTGATTCGAATTAAAATAAATTTTGCGGGCTTGTTTACCTAATCTTCCCTTTTACCTGTAAATCTCATACAGGTCAATAATAAATAAGCTGGTTTACTGACAAACATTAAACAACTCCTTGGTCGCACTTTTCAACATTTTTGAACATACAAAATCACTGAAATTTGTTGTAAGTATGTTAAATATTTATCATTTTGATCCAAACAAGTTTTCCAAACGAAAAGTCGAAAATAAGTTAAAAACACTAAAAAACATTGTTTAGTATAATTATTGTAATAAATGAGCGTGCTGTATAAATCTTAGCTCGACTGACTAAATTGACGGAAGAAAAACGTGTTCTGAATTCAAAATCTATTTTTTTTTACAATGTTCTTTACTTTGTTAAAATGAGTTCCAACATTTTCAGGTTGTTTGTAATAATTTACATATTTTAGACTTATTTTTGTCAATCTAATCAAGGTTTTTTGATTTTTATATAAATAAGATTTTATAGAATTTTATTTCCAACTAGCCGTCTCCAGCGGCGTTGCTCGCGTTAGAGTGTGACTTTTCAAAATTCCTTTCTTAGTGCGCCCCTACACTATATAAGGAACCTACCCTCCAAATTTCATACCTCTAGGACTTAAGTTTAGGCTGTGCGTGGATTCTATGTCAGCTTCAAAAGAGTTTTATATATATTGATATATTGATTGATGTAATCAGCAATCAAAGGTTTTGGCCAATCTGGCCAATCCTTATACCTTGCCAGTAACCATAAGCTTTTTCAAGTTATCAATACAAAAGATAAATCACGGCGTAACAATTCCAAACTAACATCGAGTTTATTAATAACAGGCTTAGAGTTTATATTGCCTAAATCATTAAACGGATAAATTAATAATTATAAACTTTCCGGCTACATAATCGCTAGCGTCGTGTTAGTTGTCAAACACACACACAGTTTGGTAAAACAAGGTATTACATAATGTAGAGGAGATTGACTACCACTCTAATTACAGGTACATGAGACTTCAACATCTTTACGTCTCAGAGTGATGGACGCAGGGCATTGTCTTACAGGGCACGTCCTCATTGAACTTGCTCCGTGAGGTAATGCATCGTTATAGGCAGAAGTTACCACTTAACATCAGGTGAGCTATCAGCTTGTTCCATGACTTTTATCATAAAAAAAACAAAACTATTAGAAGCTAAAAATACACGAAATCGGAAGTTCTATCGGTACTTTGTGTGTCTCAATCAGTCATCTTGCTATTCTGGCCGCAGATGTCATTTGCAATATTACTTATCAAAGGTTATGTTCAATATCTTAACTGCGTGATAGATTTATTGTGGCATTTTGGCCCTTATTCTCTATGCGATAGAGTATAAGGAGATGGCTTTTATAGCAAAGTGCCATTATATCGCTCCAATCAACAATATTGTTCTACTGCTCAAGTTTTGAGTGTCGTGCTGACATAGTAAGATATTCCGGTAGCGCAATGTTGTTGCAAATAAATAATATATAATATATAGATAATATATAGGTACAGTGTGTATGGACATTTCACAGTCCGTTCTGGTCCAGACAGCAAGGCTGATAGAGTAGTGAATGTTAATAATATAATTAAATATTAGGTATATGTGTTAAAAATAGATAAGATTAAGTAAATAATTTGTATTAGTTGGACATCATCATCATCATCATCATTTCAGCCCGTTTGCACCCACTGCTGAGTATAGGCCTCCTCTTTATTACGCCATTTATTAGTTGGACATGCCAAAGTTATATTATTATGTAACAAGCTGGGTAATAAATGGAATGAAATGAATGCAATTCCAAAGTTGTTACTTTTGTGCATATGTGGGAACCGCACAAATACAATAGTATTACAACAGAAAGTGGTTACTTACAGGTACCTAAGAGGTAATTTATAAAAATTACTAAATAACTGAATCGAAATAAAATAAAATAATTTATATATAATGATATTTACATTGGTCTTATTAATTTTGTTCATTTATTTAGCCGTTTCAGAAAGTATATGAGTAAAAGCGTATTTTGTAATTATTTACTTCAGTACTAGTTAATTATTTAAAGTTTTGACGAGTTTGTAGATGAAACTGTACAAAAATTATACTATGCCTTTTAATCTCAATTATGCCAACACACGACAAATGAACTATCATGTGCCTACCATTTAATTAATACTGATTTTGGTAGCGTTGCCGAGCTCGCCACGGCCGTGGAGTGCTTCTAATCTAAATATCTACAGGATGTTAGTTAATGATTTAATCGACTTTTTTAAAATAAAACAAAAAGTTAAGTAAACAAGTACCTACTACTACTAACTAAGAAGTACATATTATTACTATTTTGCTACTTTTTATTATTTTTATTATAATTTTTATTTAAATCAAAATATGATATTTATTTTGACAGTTTTTATTTATAAAAGGCTTAAAATCCTTGGTAAAAATACCTTTCAAAACTGTACTATTATACTCATGAGGAAATATAATAAATAACTAGCCGTCGCCCGCGGCGTTGCTCGCGTTCTAGACCCTTTAGGGTGCGACTTTTTAAAATTCCTTTCTTAGTGCACCCCTACACTACATAAGGATACTACCCTCCAAATTTCATACCTCTAGGACTTATACTTTAGGCTGTGCGTTGATTCTCTGTCAGCTTCAAAAGAGTTTTATATATATTGATGATGATGATGACTAGCCGTCTCCCGCGGCGTTGCTCGCGTTAGAGTGTGACTTTTCCAAATTCCTTTCTTAGTGCACCCCTACATTATATAAGGATACTACCCTGCAAATTTCATACCTCTAGGACTTATAGTTTAGGCTGTGCGTTGATTCTATGTCAGCTTCAAAAGAGTTTTATATATATTGATGATGATGATGATGATTGATGATGATTGATATTTTCAATGTTATTGATATTCTCATGTGTAGACCGTAGCTGTTCATGCATGATACTTGGGTTCATATGCAGATAAAATTAAATATATAGGAAACACCTAAGGCAGTCGAAACTCAATAAAACAGGTCTTTTTTAAAAATCTCTACTCAAATCTTCTTTAGTCATGTGTCTTGTTTGATCTTAGATCACAAAGGAGCAGGTGACAATATTTTATGACTCAAATAGTAATAAAACAAGAACATTGTGACACAATAAACCTTTAGAGGGATATGAAACAAATTCAATCGTATTTTATGAGATTTGGAGAAGATGAATGAGGGTAGCTGCCATAGAGCAAGAACCACTATCTATAGACAACCATTTAACTCCTACGAAATTTAGTTAGGTTAACCTAATTATTACACACCAGCCGTTGCCTTCAGCGTTGCTCGCGTTCAAGACCCTTTAGAGTGTGACTTTTCCAAATTCCTTTCTTAGTGCACCCCTACACTATGTACGGACAATACCCCAATACAATTTCATACCTTTAGGACTTATAGTTTAGGCTGTGCGTTGTCAGTCAGCTTTATAAGAGTTTTATATATTTAGAAGATAGATAGATGAAACCTCGGTTTTAGAATTGATCTCTGAATCTAATTCCACTCACTGACTAGAAGATACAGTGAAGGAGAAAAGATACGTATAAAAAACGAGAAATCAAAGTGATTACTGCCATAGAGTAAAATAGGCTAAAAGGTCGCTTAACATTTTCATAAGTAAAATTGTTAGCTAGAGATGACAGCTACACTACGTGTCAGTAAAAACTCTCTTCTGAATCCGGCGCAGTGTAACTCTACATTTTAGATTACTCACCACCACTCACCAGTGTGTAAATCATTACGATTAAGTGGATTCTGTCTGGAAATAATAATAAAAAAAATCATAAATTTTCAGACCTCATGTATCATAACCTAAAATCTCATAAACGAAAGAGTCTATAACTGTTATTTTATTACTCTATGGTTTGGGATAGTTTATTATTGTCATATCTATTAAATCACGGTAGTTTTATGGCGTCGATAATGTTTATGGGAGCTTTATGTGAGGTCGGTGGCGTAGGTAGTATCTACATTACGGAAATGACGTGTAATTTTGTTAACAAGATGGCGTCTCTTTACAAAATGGCGCTCAACGACTGGTGTTCATGTTTAATCCTAGATTAATAGTGAGATTTTATATATCCTTTAAGACGTTTTAAATGTTGGTGTTTCGGCGTATCGGCAAAATTTAAATGTAAATAAATGAAAAATAAATAACGTCTGACTTTACTTCTGACTCTAGGCACTTACGTCTTAAGTCTTACGCAGGACTTACGTATGACTTTAGGCAACTCATGGGGTTGGACCGATATTGCAGCGCGTCAGGCATGTACCTGGAGGCGCGAGTCAACTCCTTTAATGCCATCCAAAGGAATCGTATCGCAAAGTTTATGTCCAGGGTCGGCAAGTGTAAAAATGCGATAATAACAAGCCTGTCGGATAGGCTCCTTCTGACAGGAGTCTATAGACGGTGGGTGCAACTAGCATCGTAGGTACCTAAGGTACATTTATATGGTAAGTACCTACCTATTCTTAGTTTTTAGTTTTATAAAGTTGTATATCATTTTGTACCTATTACTGGATCTCGTGTCTGAAATAAAAGATTATTATTATTATTATTATTTACCCAACCACAATTATTTTCGTGTCGTATTTGTTATATCAATACCTATTTGTAATCACAAGAGCACAGCCACACAACAACAATTTCACTAGAATCAGATCAGGCGTGAGTTGAATTTTTCACAGAAAGGACGACCCTCCTAAATTACTATCTGGAAAAAGGTTGAGGACACCTTCGGAAAATAGAACCATTTAAAAAGATTGCACCACCTCTGGTCCTTCGGTTCCGGCTTCTATCAAATCTCTTTTGATAGTTAAACGTGCCCTATCCTAGCCGAAACCTCAATAACATAACCAAATTAGCTTTTATATTTTACAATCTTTTTACACATGCTCATATTCCTCATGCATAAATAAACAGTAGAATTGTTCAGTTTCTGGTTAAGTTATTTATTTTTATTTTTTCGATTTTACAGTACAAAGGAAACAGAATAATGAGTATAGCACTTATATACGTGCTAACATTACGTATCTACCTACCTAGGTAAAGTATGAACTACAAAATGTAAAGGCTGGTAAAAGTAACTAGCGATTACTTTAATTGGTTTGTCACTGCTGGTTATTCATTATTATTCAACTATTAAATCCATAATATGCATATTTTTATAAAACATCCATTATGTGTTAGTACTTTAAGACTTTTCAAAATTACAGCTCCATTCAAACTTTTAATAAGCTATTTATTAAGAAGTAGTCAAAACTTTAACTTCAAACTTCACCATCAAAATTATTGGTTTCGCGAAAATGAACAACTTTTGTTAAAATTAACTTATAACTTGGAGTTCATTAACGTCACACGAGGCATAACATGTCTCTAGCAAATAATTACACAAGCTCTTTTAACATAAATTAACATAATTGATTTGAAAATTAGCCCAGTTCCGATACTGAAACTTTAAGCGATAACCTACCATCTGTATCTAGTTAGGTTTGGTATCTTGTAATTAACTTTATTTGACAAGCTATTTTTGTAATATAACGTTACAAGTTTTGAGGTATTGACGTAATTATTGATGTTTTTTATAGAAATTTTGAAAACCTATCTTTGGACACCTTGTATTACTATACAAGGTGTCCAAAGATAGGTTTTCAAAATTTCTAGCTAGCTTTAAGTTGTCACTATACGTGCACGGAATTGTTATTATTACTGTACGTACCAACGTATTTAATTTAATGGTCACATCCTAGTCGAAAACAGATAAATTCCACGCGATGTGGTTGACAGCTGGGCGACATTCGTTTTTGCGTTATCTCTCCTAATTACATTTTATCGAACGATTTCACGAATGGGCCCTTGAGACCACACTCCATGCAAATTCCAATTTTAGAAGTCACGAATTTAGCGAAAGCCAGCTTCATTTTTTAAAGTCGAGATAAAAAGTTTAATAACAAACGATTTGAGGGTTAAAAATTCAGCCAGTGTTTAATTTAGAAAATAGCAAAATAAGCTTTTTCTGAAAAATATTCAAAACTTATTCGCTGACTAGATTTTTCTCTAGAACTGAAAACCTCTTTAAAAACCGCCACCAGACCTCACATAATCCGTACAGTTGTAAAGTAACATGCTTTAATCAGGGTTCGATCGGGGCGCGCCGGTAAGTAGGCCGGGGCGCGTCTGTTTACTGAAACACAATTTGAATTGTATTTTGTTTGAATCTACCCAATTTCTACCGAGTTTAAACCAAGAGTAGTAGTAGAGCTCTTTGTGAGAGCTCGTCCGGGTTCAGTACTAGCACCGTACCTATTTCTGCCGCCAAGCAGCGATGCTCGCATTGCTGTGTTCCGGTTTGAAGGGTAAGGGCGCCGGTGTAATTACACGCACATGAGACTTCAACATCTTTACGTCTCAGAGTGATGGACGCAGTGCATTGCCTTACAGGGCACGTCCTCATTGGACTTTCTCTGTGACGTAATGCATTGTTATAGGCAGAAGTTACTACTTAACATCAGGTGAGCTATCAGCTTGTTCCATTACTTATATCATAAAAAAAAAATAGCTTGGCAATGACTTTTCACACGGTCACCGATACTACATCTACACGATATCAGATGAGAGATTACTTTCTTACGTAATACCAGATGCTTTCACACCTCAGAATAATGAAGTGTTGTTTGTGCCCTGTTTTTAGAAAGCCCGATATTGCAAGCGACGACTTCTGCGGGTTGCGGGACATGTCGCGTGTCAATCTCATGCGACTTAGTGTGCCACGCCACGACAGTCTCCTGACAGCATTTTGGCAGTGAGGACGCGTTTGTTCCAGAATTATCCGTGACTATGGTACTCAGTAAGCTCTCGGTCTATGTCGCAAAATGTCCCTCAACATTGTCGCCGAAGTTACACTTAAATGTACCGTGACTCGAGTAAATACATGGTTTTATTCTGTGATATAGAGGACACGACGACAACGATATTTTTGCTCGATCACCATGTTAATATCGATTATTAATGATAATAATAATTATTAATTATCCAATCGGTACTGATTTGTACCAGTTGAGCTATCTATAAATCGTTTGCAACGGTTTGTAGATAGCTCTACTGTTTCACGTGTATTTTGTAAATATTGTAAATACTGTACCTATTAGTTGTAATTTTCTTTGTGAATAAAAGATGTTTTTTTATGTTAGTATCGTGTCGGTATCGGTCAGTATGCAAGCGCTCAATAGCCGGTTCCGGTTTTTATTGGACGGCAAAAGTTTTCTCTTAGAAAACGAATGGAATCTGAATCAACAATTAAATACTTTGGGAAAATTAGATCAGCTAAGAAAGGAATGGCGTACAGTACAAGATAATAGGATCCCATGTCCGATTGGTAGAATGGTCAAAGAATTTCCCATTAAATTGATAGGACATATACAATGCATTTTCTTATTGTTTTCTAACAAACGGCATCCGTCATAGCATGACCGTTTTCTATGGCTGCCAATTGATGACTGGCCCAATAAAAAGACAACAAACTAAACAAAAAAGTAAGTTGTGCGTGCCACGTCTGATACTGACTGATAATAACAAGACAGAAAACGCCATTTTACTGAATAATGTAAACGCGTACTTATTGACTTGCTAAATAACAAAACCACATCATCATATCATCATATCATATTCTTATCTACTTACGATTGTGATATTACATTGACGGTATTTTAGAGGCTTTGGGATGGTATGGGACAAGGAAATCGGCTTACATCAAAGTGTCCTTTCAATAAACCAGAACTTTGATTATAAAGTGAAGAGCTTCGGAATCATGTGCTTGACCCTTTTTAACTGGCTGTAAAACTGAATTACAAATAGGAATTTACTGATTCGAGCTGATATTGATCGTACATGAGGTGGTTAGATGAGCAAAGAATTGTGTTATGTGGCGGGACGTAGGAAGAGAATTTTTTTTTTCAAATTCAAATTCAAATCGTATATTGCACTTATGTTGTTATAGAGATGTTGTACAAAAGGTAGTGTATCAAACATAAACCCTGTTAGGGCACAGCAATTTGTTCAGGTACAGATAGGCACTAGGTGGCATATTGATGTAATATCTAGTTTTAAATATTTTAATAATTCTCATCTAGAAACTCGTGCAATGAATAAAAACTGTTTTTTATTAAATACTTTTTTAACATATTTTTGAATTTTATTTGTACATTCTCGTTTTTGATGTCATTTGGGATTTTATTATAGATTTTCACACACATTGCATAAGGCCCGGAATGTATCATTTATTTTATCATGTATTTTAGTTCAAAATTGGAACAACTGGGTTAGTAATAGTACCTACTAATAATAATATAGCTATATAAACAAATGTGCTTGGATATTTCACAAAACGCCTTCTAGCAAAGCACCAGATTGCCGATAGAATAATTATAATATACTTTTTTTGTAAATATATACTAACACCCAGGCATACAACAAACATCTATGTTTGCCACACACGGATGTTTGTTTTTAGTGGGCATTAAACCAACAATCCACAGCAGGCAGAGCACATACCTACCAACGAGCCGACTCATTTGCATAGTAGGCTCGTTGGGATTTTTTTTCCCCTCGGCCTCACCAGTGGGCCAGCGGGTGGGCTCGATGGGAATAACCTCAACTGAGCTGTCACGCCTGTGCTAAAGAAAAGCATTCCGGGACATTTTAATTTAATTTTTCATAAGTAACATAACCTAACTCGAAAGCTAGTATGAATAAAATAAGAGGAGTCTAGATATTATAACATTACCAAAATACCTCTATAAGATCTTTCTTCCGTAATTTGAGGCTTTGCTCGCGCCTGACTCGCTGATTTCCATCATTTGAAAATTACAAAGACAAGCAGAAAGAGAAAATATTGATAGAGTTTATTAAATATTGACGAGACAGGTCGAGTGAAAGCTGTGTGCGGAGACTGCGGTGACGTCAGCACTTTCAAAGTACGGGCATCGTCGTGGTAGAAACCCATTTAATTTTCGAGTATTTGAGAACTACCTGGATACTGGAATAAAGTTGAAATTGGCGTAAATTTCGTTTTGCGGGTAGTTAGAAAGTTTATCTAGTTACCAGTCCGCGTCAGTTGACTTTGTCAGACTTTCGAGTTGGTGTTTAATTTGTTTACCTAGATATTTTTAAGTCCTTTTTAGGGGTCAAGGTACCTAGATAGGTATTACGAGGTAAGTATTTTATTTGACATCGTATTCATGGCAGTCACCTACAGTTTTTGGGTTAGAAACATAAGAGTGCTGAATCCTTTCAAGGCAGGAATGTAGATACTATCCGAGATCTTTAGCTCACATTCTGCAGACAGACACAGAGTAGATACTTTATTTTTTAAAAGCAATATCTTTTATCTAAGACAAACAAAAACACGAAGACTGCGTAAACAAAGTCACGGGCTAATGCCAGTTAGTTATAATCCGAGGTTTAACTTCCGCTCGTAAAACATCTATTCATTCAATTTTCCACAAGACAGCTTGTTGGTAAAAAGGAGATATTACTAAATCTAAAGATACGCTATAAAAAGCAGTAAGATGAACAGACTAAAGGATTTACTTAATTTGATGACCAAGCGTTCTTTCCATCTGCAACTTTACTAGCGATTCTGAACCATAACCCGTTGAGATAAGGCCGCGTTAGTGCTATGGTAATTTGGATCCTTTTCGGGTTTACGATTGTTCTGAATTTCTCGTACAAAGGAATCGTTTCGGGGATTGTTTTGTTTTATGATTGCGTGTGAAACATTACCCTCTTTTAGCTTTGTCGTGATCGGCTATAAATGTTAACGAATACATTTTTGGGTTCGGGACTGCTCATTGAAATATATTTGAGTGAACATCCCTGAATCACACCTCAATTGCATTAGGAGATGATGCGTGAAAGCGTCAATTCGTTTTATAAATAGGTAGTACTTGACAGCTCAGTCGGTAATAGCTGTGCCTTCCGAGCTGTGGATCGTGGGTTCGATCCCCACGAAGGAAAACCATTTGTGTGTGGCAAATATAGAGGTTTGCTCTGTTTGGGTGTAACTATGTATTAAAAGTATGTATTTAGAAAAACAAATAAGCAAATTATAATTATTCTATCAGAAATCTGATTCCCATGATAGCTCTGCTTAGTTTGGGACTAGAAGCCGTTGTGTAAAATGCCCATGGATAGTAATTATTTATCACTTATGGGTTTTTTATTGGAAATATTTTATGTAGATAATTGACATGAAGGTTTTGTAATTTGCGCTGTGCGCCGTGTGTGCTCAATGTTTGGTATTTTTCATTATTTCGATTATAATAGTGAACTACACACTAGTCAATACACTGAATGTTTCCGTGGGAAACGCCATGTGTTCTGCAGGAGACAGATCCCATTGGATGAATATTGTGCAGAATACGGACCTACATATAGGTCACGACCCTCAACTATCAGAATTTCGATGTAAGAAGGATAAGCAAACTCAGCAATATTCTAGGTCTGTTTCTGGGTCGTCCATTTTTGAGGCTTACCGAATAAATAGTAACCAATAAATAGGTTTTAATCTCCAAGGTTTTCTCTTTGAAGTTGTTTTTTATCGACTCAAAAGAAAAAACCCTTAGCTTATTCCAGAAGTGTCTAACACCACCGGCTGTTATAAATACCCACACAAGAATCACACGCGCTAAATATAACCTTAGTAACATATAAAACAACGTTACATTCACTGATATTATAGTCTAAAAGCGTGTATTCCCCTAAAAGCCTCCTTAACAACCTTTGTGGACATAAAAATTGCGACACACCACATCAAGTGAAAATCGTATACTGTTATACATTCTGTGTGTGTGTGTATGTGTGGTGTTTAGAGATGTGACATCCGGCACGCAATCTCTTTGACTCTTGTGACTGGTCCGACCTTTCTAAAGTGGATGTGGTGAGCGTTTGATGACCCAACATGACCTTTTCACCATTTTATGGATCAGTATAAAAAAAAATCTGTTCGATTGCTTGTTTATCCTCTTGGATCTCGTTGAGCTGACTCGTCATCGAGGGTAATTAGTCTGCTCAGCCTAAAACGATTAACGTTTTCTTCTTCTTCTTCTATTTACGGCCTCTGTCCGTCATTTCCGCAGACAATTTTGCCAGTGTCAAGTGAGATATAAATAATATCAGTCAAGTCATTCGTCAAGTCGGCTGTCGTTTGTTTCAAAGGCAAAATGGTGGTTTTTTCCTTCAGCACTTGGAAACGAATTTTATCATTTAGGGAAACACCTTTACACACATTTATTCCAATGGCTCACACTTTGTGTTACGACCTCAAGTATTATTGGTTGAAATTTCACCGAAATTAAACAACAATGGTCACACAATAACACAAGAATAACCATTAAAATAAAAGTGACACTTCTAACCATGACAAAACTAGAATCGACTAACGTATTCCGAAAATTTTCTGTCTTTGGACAAAACCACAGAGAGACAAAGTCACATTTGATCCCATAAAGCCAATTTACAAGTTTGATTATGTACTTTGCATATAGGTAATAATCACTCATATGATTCGGTGAGTTGGTACACCCCCAGATTTGTGATTCTTCACGTCATCTCCAACCCTAGCGGGATAAAAGATAAAGGATATTTGTCTGTCGTCAGTTATCCTACTAATGTATGAACAAACAGAAGCCCTTCTGCGGCTTATCGCGTACGGGTAAGGGTTACAAAGAGTGAATGAAGCAGTGAATGAAAGTTCAGATAGGGGGTTAAATTGCTTGGCTTTTATCTCCGTTTCACCAGAGACCGCGAAATGGAATCAAAGATATTATTAAAGATACAGTGGATATTAAAATTATTTTCCTTGAGATTTAATTTAAATTATTTAGTTTTAGCATACATATAAAATTGGTGCTGAATAAATTAATGCGCCTGGTTATTCTCAACTATTTTTAAAAACAAGTAGCAAAGGCAAAAATTAATTTTTTTGAGCATTTTTTTACACAGACAAGACCCTTAAGTTCACATAAGCGTTTTTATAATATTAGAGTGAAATAAACAAATAAAAATACATATTAAATTACTTATAAACGGTTAAAACTCAAACCAAAACCCGAGCGAAAACAAACCAATACAAATAGACCTCTGTTGACTACGATCGATCACAGACCCCCATTTATAGCCATCCCTAGACCTTATTGTGGGACAGTTTGATCGTAATACCAATAGCAATGTCAACATAGCTATCATAATAACAGTACTGCAGCACGTGTATTAATATTTATTTACCACTAAGCTGACTATACAAACATTGACTCAGTTGTGACAACATGTAGATTTACCTCTTTGCAACCAAGGTTTAGTTAGCTATGACAGCTGCCTGCTTCCCTTTTCGCAAGGTGGTGGAAGCCTTGGTTTTACTAGTAAAGACGTTTTAAGGTGAGCTTTCTGATTTTGCTGCACTCTTAGTGTAAAGTTAAAAATGAATGAAATAAAGATAAGTACTAGCATTGTTTTAAAAGGTAAATACTTTTTTAAAATTTAGTTTAACTGTTTGACCCATATTTTTCATAACATTTAGGTTATTGCCGGTCACGTTTTTTGTTTAGTTTTTTTTTTCATCCATAAATATCCGGATAATTGTCTTTTAATCTTTAATATTCCCTTTATTATGATAGTTTTCCCCATGTCACTCCCAAAAACTCTATTCAAACGAATAAAAAATGTCTCTATCTGGGAGACCTTTTCGCTAAACTTATCTCGTCAAAACCATCCGGGCTTCGTGATGTCACGTCGAAAAACTGCCATTCTAAACCGATAACTATTATTGAGGTCAGAAGACTGCTCTTTGTGTAGCATTATAATACCAAAGGCATAAGCTGTAGCGATTTATATTTGAGATTTAGTTTCACATAGTTCTAAGATAAAAATCGCCACAGCTTACGTTAGCTTGGTCTCCTTACTTTCTGTTTTCACACCACACGGCTCGGCAAACTTACCGAGGTTAGAAAAATAATGGAACTCTAATGGATCGTTACTAAAAATAGAGTCTGAAAATAGCCACGCAAAGTCAAACAAGGGGTCATCCGCACAAGTTTTTAACGTTTTTGGTTAAACATAATCAAAAATTTACACTGGGTCACCGAAAAATACACCTTTTTACTCAACAGGCAACTAGTACCTACTTATGGTGTCTATCACTAATATTATGTATACTTCTAAGTGTTTTTGGTAAATAAAAAAAATTTTAAAAACGGCAAATCCGTGTATTCAGATTCGATACACTCATTTCCTTACGTTAATTCTATAGGGTATTATCGCGAACATTTTTAAATCAATAAACTAGATTACACCCCAACTAGGTACAATTTTTAGTGCAAATAAAAACGAGATGGTTTGAAACAAACACGCTATCTTCACGAATAACAATAAGGCTGTATCAGTCGTAAATACGTACAATACGCATTGCAGACACTTTCATAGCTTGCGTTTTATTAAGCTAACCGTTTCAGTGAACGAACAGAAATTGATAGTAATCTTTACCAAGAATCCTTTCATCACACTGGTTATTTTACAATCATATTATTGATTTTGCATAAAAAAGATGAATACAATAAACCTCGTGCGAGCGCAAATTGTGCGTGATCGCAATTCACGGGTTAGTTCCGCACGGTAAAGACGGCAGTTGACACACTTGAAGGGTGTTACGAGTTCTAACAGATGCCATTCGGACTGAGTAGTTAATGTGTCAAAATATTTACACTGATTGATCGATTGATCAATAAAGAATATCGGAATCCATACTTTTTCAAAACTAAACTTGAATATTTGAGACTTTTCTCGAGAATTTTTATAAATGATTTTGAAGTACATTTTGAAGTATAAATTATGTAGGTACTTCAAAATAGTTTTCAATTACTAAATTTGAGTTCAACCTTCATGTTTATGATTTTGCGCTTTGGCATTTGACTACAAGGATGATCCCTAGAGGAAGTTGGGGTTAACCCCTAGTCATCTGTTTCAAATTACCTACACAGTAAACTCGGGAAAAATGGCTTCATGTTTAAAAGTCATTAGGTACGGAAATACCTTTATTTTTATAATAATTGTAGCAAATGGCAAGAGGCTTTAGCAAAATGCACGCGGCGATGGCAGCTCGCCAAATTAATGTAGATAAGTAATTAATTTGGGAATTTGTTTCAAAGAGCTCGCTCACTTGTCTTGAGAATAAGTTATTGTTATGATTAAGTGAGAAAAAAATTATATTCTTTTCTTTCTTATAATCTTTTAGAGAAAAAACCCAAGACGTAGGATCTTAAATTTGCTATGGATTTCTATGGATAAAACGCAACGAAGCTATCTTTCCCATAGCTCATTAGTAGGTAGTTTTATATAGGGTTTGTCTACTAAAAGTTGATAATTTGGTCCACTGACTTGTTTTTTGGAAATCCTGAATTGTGGTGGTGATAGTGAGAGAAGATACTTACTAAGAAATCTGAGAAAATGTTTATTATCCTTGTAAAATTAGGATTATTGATTTTTCATCCCACCATCTCGGAAAGAGTATTTTTAATCTTCAATATCTGAGTGGAAAAGCCGTTTTTATTCTCTAGAGGATAAAGTAAATTGAATTTAGAACATCGTGTGCACTAAGTTTGTGAATTAAAAAAAACATTAAACCTATTTACTACTACCTCTAAGGTGCCGAATATATCATACAACTTTTTTTTAATTTGTTAAAAACTCAGACTCGGAACCTTCTTGGTGTTCTTTTTTCAATTTGCTTTGTACGCGGTTCTTTACGCGGCATTTTTTCACGTCATTGTTAAACCTTATATTAAAAACAAGAAACTTGAAAACAAGTGAAAAAACTAAAATGAGTGATTCTAGCGACGAGGAAGTTTGTTTGACGCCAACAGAATTGACTGAAAGTGTTAATAATGCGCAAATTAGTCATTTCCTCGCTGAGGTGGAATGAAAAGTTACGTGTTGCACTCGAGTGCAAAGATTTTTCACCTCGTGCTCTTTTGATTCCCTCGCTAACGCTCAGGATTCTAATTTTGAATCACTCGCTGCGCTCGTGATTCAATTTTAGAATCCTTCGATTGCTCGGTCATCAAAATTGAACACGCGGTTAAGAAGCAACTTTGCACTCTGGTATAACAAATAACTATTAACCTACATTTCATTATTTAAAAAAACCATTTTCCTGCCTCTCGTTCATGTAAAATCTTTGATGTTTCGGTAATGTTTGCCAACAAACAAGAACGCGAACAATGATCAAGTTTTTCCAATTCATTACAATCGAGAGGTTTCCAGGTTTCTCGTGAAAGGTTCCAAATAAATTACTTCAAGTTTCCGATCCTTCACACTTTTCGGCAGAATGAGAACGAAAATAAATTATCGGTTACCTAAATAGATGGGTGTAATTTTTCATGGCGAGAGTGATGCAGAAACTTTTAAATTCTGCCTACTTTTCCCGTTTATTACAAGTATTTGTGGCAACTTGTGAGGAAAGAGTTATTTCGACAATTTCTCAGTTGCGCTCGTGAAAGTCTTAGGAGCTTAGACTGAAATAATGATGATGTTATTCATTTAAAAGTGATTGCGATGTTGAAACCTTTTCAAACTAAATCAATGACACAGTAAATGCTAATAAGCATTCAGCTATGACTTTGACTAATTAGTCTGAAATGGTTGAAACAAAAGCCACAAACCAAGAAGTTGAAATTGAAGGGAGCTCCGTTTCTGCTCTGTGGTGAAGTGGCGTATACGATTAGTTTTGACGGTTTTGATTAACAGATGAATTAAAGACATTGATCTATGACTGTAGACAGACAAAAGACACAAGACTAACTGAATATTATTGTGTAAAGAAGTTCGAAAAACAATAAACACAAAGTTGTTTTCTTCAAGCGAATGGATGTGCCAAAGAAAAATAAAGTGCAGACGAAGATCCTCATAGCGGAATCGATCTCACTGAAGCACAATTGAAACGAGAGAGGGTTAATGTTAATGGAAAAATTAAGTTTGAAAGAAAATACCTGCGGTGGCAAACTTTTAACTCGACGATGGTTTATTTAGAAGCGTCTCACCATGAGTTGTTGGGTTGAGTTGGAAGAAGTCTGCTGACAAAGTTATCTTTCATACATTTTTAGGTCAATAATATCCCGTAACCTTTCAAAATTTTATGCGGCTTTGGTATGTCCTAGGGTTCATTCTTCTTGGACGTAAAAGTGTTAAATGCTTGTACCGACATTTCTACCCTAACACAGTAATGCGAGCTTCACTGCTTGGGAGATAGGTACCGGTAGTACTTCCCCGAACAAACTCTATCACAAAGTGGTACAACTGGGGTTCGAATTAATTGACCCCATGCTGGCTGGTCCCCGATGTAGATTACCAAATAGTATGTATGCGCTAAATAAATGCCGGTTGTAACGTTGCCGGTACAATTACGAGCCCACGTTTTCACCTTCAAATCTTATGAAGTAATTTATTAACGTAGACGTTAACCCAAATTTCCTGCCGTCAAGTGTAATCTCCTCCAATAAACCTTTAAAGTTGGATTATGTCGATCAAATGCTCGGAGATCGCTTCTCACCGAACATCTTAGGTTTTAGTGAAAAATGAGTTTTATGATGTGGGTTGTAGATAGAAAATGTAAAAATGTAAGAAACAAAATTTCATCTTAATTTATAAAATTTTTGCATATCATGCAAACAATATTTTTTTCTTGGGAACCTTGTAATCAACGAAGATTTTGTAGTGACGTTTGTGTTATACTGCGCAGTGACGCTGTTACTTTTCAAGAGCCCGCGTCATTGCAAACTCCAAAAACCAAAAAGAACAACTAACTAGAAACTTTTTACAAAGACATTGGAGAAAAAGCGACGGAAGTGCTTCCAAATATTAATTTTTCCATTCTAGCAAATTTTTACCTGTATGATGGTAGAAGCCCATAGCCCACCTGATGTTACAACCATTGCCTATAACAATACATTACCTCACAGAGCAAGTCCATTGAGGACGTTTATTAAAGACTACTTTTTAATTCTCCTAATATGCTTCTTCAAGTTGCTGATATTGATGATAAATAATAAATTAATAATTAATAATAAATAAATATCCTTTCAGATTTCACACAACGCCCTCTAGTCCCAAACCACCCAAACTAAGGAATGGGTACTACGGGAACTAGATTGCTGATAGAATTCATAATATTATAATTTTTTGTTTGTAAATAGCTAAAGACTTCTAATACCGTAGGTAATGATACTCTTAAAGGCAAGTTTGTTTGTTTGTGAAGTCCTCAGCGCTTGCCAGTGAAACCTAGGACGTAAGATATAACTAGGTACCCGAACTCTTTCACAACAAAACGAACCTCAGTTTGGGGCAAGTGTTTAAGTGCTTTTAGAGCCAGCAGCTTTCAATAGTTCGGCAGACACGTAGCAGTTACACAACAGTTTTGAGGTTTTTATTTAGAATGAAGAAAATGAGACTTTTTCTATCCTTTTTGAAATTGCTTTCTTGTTCGTCTATCTGGGTCGTACGTGTTATTCCACGTGTGATAAAGAAACACGGAAGCCTCGACGACAATCTTATTCATTTTTGTATTTTTTGCGTACAGTTTTGCAAATTGTGAAACTTTTTGGACCTCTGACGGGTTTCAATTGTTTTTATAGACAAAAATATTTGTCGTGCATCAGTTTTTCGATTTATAGTACCATTTTATAGATTATAGTGTGCAGTATAGGCCCCGACACGGTTTAATAGCTTTTGTCGATTGCGGACGAGTATAATGTACATCGTTTTTTATCCTATTTTATTCTCTCTATCTCTTTTGCTGCGAAAAGTGTTCATCCACTTCTCCATTCAAGGTCAAAGCTGCTAAACCGTGTTGGGACGTGTGCAGGTAGATACAGTTACTATACCAAAACAGGCTTTTTGTTTTCAGTCAGCTGCCTGAGAGTAATCTTTGGTACCCAACTGCAAACCTTTGGGGCTACCTATAAAGCACCAAGTGAATTTATACTTATGTTTTCTTCACGCAAAATAATAAAAAAAAGCTGCCGTAATAAGCTATCTAAAATTCCTATGTTCATAAAAGCTCAAAAAGCTGCTGAGTAGTGTACAACACTTAAAATTAATGCTTTATCCACCAATAAACCTAGACCCTCATTCGCCGTGAGTTTAAATGGCTAGTCGGCGTGTCGTGTGTCAGGTTACGCTGGTTTGCGGCTCCATTGAAGCTTAATGATCAGGTAAAGGATCTGAGCTTGCATTTTCCATACAATCTGGAAGAAATATGCCGATGGGGCAATTTTATATCTATCTATGTGATGTCTTTAATTTTTATAGAAAGTCGATGCGTTTAATGAGCCGTCCTCTGAGGACGTGCATATTACTCTGAGACATAAATAATGTTGATAAATAAAATTCCACTAATATTATAAAAGCGAAAGATTAGATGTATGGATGTTTGTATTGCAATCAGACCAAAACTACTGAACCAATTTTAATGAAAATTGGAAGTTATTTTTTCGGGATTACTGGCGCTACATTTTTCGACACGAGAGGGCGACGTCACGTCAGTTACTTGTAAGTTGCATAAAGTTTCATGCAATTACAGACACTGACTTAAGTAATATCTGTGTATTACATAGTTTCTAGTTAATCTGCAAGTGCTTAACTAAACATTATTCATTCCTTAAGGCAAGTAATAGGCTCTATTGTGATCCGTGGTCCGTAATAAGTGGGGTAATTCGATCTTCGCTAATTTGGGTGTTGGATAATCGAGGAGTTTGGTCTTTATTGTGGCCTCTCAACTACGAGAAACAAAGGGACGGTGTCTGTCTATAAATGTATGTTTTTTAAAGATATTTATTGTCCGATGTTCATCTGTTTCCTCGTAGCGGGACACGATGGTAAAATATCAACGCTATCTGATACAAAAATAAACTCCATCGCGCACGATCATAAAATATATAACCCTCATAAAAATAGAAAGATTTGGCCGAAAGCACAAGCAAATGCTAAATGTGTAGGATCAAAAATGTGTCGCGTTTACATCAAGGTAGCTCCTTCTTCTTCTATACCTATTATGGCCGCTATCCGTCATTTCGATAGACAATTTTGCCAGTGTCAAGTGAAATTTTTGAAAAAATATAAGAGTCATTCGTCAATTCGGCTGTCGTGTGTTTTGAAGAGAAAATGCTGGATTTTTATGTCTCTGTGTGAAGGACACAGTGCGTTGCTTCACTGGGTACGTCCTCAATTGACTTAATCTGTGATGTATTGTATTGTAAACGAGGTTTGGCAGAGGTAACCGCTCAAATCAGGACATAATAACAATCATACTTGTTTGAAAAAACTCAATTAGAATTCTCAATCACCGATTTTGAATTCTTCTTCTTCTCTTCAATAATGGCCTGTGTCCGTCATTTCGACAGACAATTTTGCCAATGTCAAGTGTTAAAATTGTAATAAATAAGTCAAGTCAAGTCATTTGTCAAGTCGTCTGTTGTTTGTTTTGAAACGAAAATGGTGGATTTTCTCTTCAAAACCTAACACGAATTTTCACATTCAGAAAAACCACTTTACACACATTTATTCCAATGGCTCACACTTTATGTTACGACGTCAAGTATTATTGGTTAAAATTCCACTAAAATTAAACAACAATACTCACAATAACACAAGAAAAACTATTAAAATAAAAGTGCTATGTGTCGTTTCAAAAAATGTCAAAACTCGTGTCCCGATTTTGAATTAATTTTGTAGTCATGATGCTTGAGTTTATACTGACATCTAAAAATACGAAGCACTCTCGAGACAAGATAAAACAATAAAGTCACTTGAGATTACGTGTCAACTTTAACTAGCTGACAATTAAAATGCGAAAACAAATTCAACTTTATCATTTGTTTGAAACTTCCCGGAAGAGGGCAATTTAGGCTAAATTGTATTTATTTTTCCTCAACTGTAAAAAATCTTTTTTTCGGTTATTAATAAACTCAGCATAGGGTTCGAATAGTTACACCGTGTTTTGTCTCTCATGTTGAATCTTCTTGTCAAAGTTCGCGGTTAGTCTAGTCACAGATTATATAATACTATACCTATTATTAGTCTAGTCTAGTATAGTATTATATGATCTGTGAAGTGGTCTAGTTATCATAAGATAATTATTTTAATCAAATATCGATTATTAATATGTATGAAAGTAATTGCTAATATTTTAGAATATACTAATGTACTCAACGTTTTAATTTAATGTAGTTCATGCGTCTCCACCCTGTATAAAAATACCTTGTTTTGAGTCAGTCAGGAAGTTTGTATATTTATTTTATAAAAAATAAAATTATTTTATGAAAAATAAAATATCACAGAATTGGTATTTAATAAAGATATTACCAAAATTCATTATTTTTATTAGATTTTGTTAAAAAATAAGGAACAAGGAAAATGTCAAATATTTTATAAACAGTTTGTGGAATTTTTATTAATCTCGATTCTGAGGAAATTGTTTTTTTGCGACGAAATATTTTTACTTTACCATCGCTTTTATTAGATTTACAAGTTTTTTTTTTAAATCTTTATTTATTTAATGAGAGTTTGTTCACATTTGAACATGCCACCCTTATAGACGTCCGTCATTGTTGTGAGGTGTGTGAGCTTACCGCTCATCAACGAGATTCATTTTCCTTTTGGGAGGCAAAAGTTTAGATTCAAAGAGTTGCAAAACACAACGTTCAACAAAAAAATTATATAACTTTCTTGTTCCGGAAAAAGATGTCAGATCCATCACTCACTTGCGGGTTTCTTTATAATGTTTTCCGAGCACTGACATTGCGAACATAATATCAAAAAAAAAAAATAGATGCTCAATCAGGTTTGAACCTACAACCGGATTTAAAACCACTGCTACTCCATGGCTGTGAATACCATTTTTTCAGGCAGTGGATAAACAATAATCATTAAATTTCGTCAGCTTTCCGCCAGTCAGCGACCGTTATTGACGAGTATTGACGCAAATAACTGTAATTTGTCTTTTTCAGCATCAATCGCTTTTGTTTTTGGCATAAATATATTTATTCGCGTTGAAGCGTATAGCTTTATGGTTTTATTCATATTAGTCTCTTTATTCATATGAACGCAGTGCAATGCCTCACAAGGCACGCCCTTGATAGTTATCAAGTGAACTTTAATCTTTTTGGAAAATCACCAAACCACAGATCATATAATACTACACCCAATTTAGTTATCCTACTAATATTATAAACGCGATGGTTGTAAGGATGTATGTATGGATGTATGTTTGTTCCTTTCAAAACTACTATTCTGATTAAGATGAAACTTGAAATATATATTATCCGTCACCTGGATTAACAAATAGACTACCTACTTTTTATCTCGGAAAAATTCCATCAACAGAGTTTGCTACTAACTCATACGAGATTGATATTGCTATCTTGAATAATCAATGGGATCCAACGGGACGCGGTCGAAAGCTAGTATTTTACAAAATATATTGATATACTTAGACGCATTTCGACAGAAAAGAGGCTGACTCTGGTTAAACATCCTGCAGGATTTTACGTTAAACTTATTCATTATTTATTTAGTTGGAAGTGCTTCCTGAAACTTTTGGCGGTCGGGCTACGATCCAAATTACTAAGCTCAGCCCAATACCACTATGATCCTGCTCACGATGTAGATTGAATCTTATTTCCTTGTGTCTAGGTTCAATATTGGATAGGTGAGATAATCTTATTAAAAAGATATAAAAATAATTAACTTCCCTTTTTGTGTAAAGAAATCTACGAGACAGAAGAAAACATGTTCAACTTGTAAAATAAATTTTTTTATGCAAATATCACATTTTATTCTAATCAGAATTGAACCTACAACCTACGTCACAGAAGGTAGAATCTTTATGAGCTAAGCTGTGATGCAAAAAAAAGCCTATTTTACAAATCGTTGCATTAAGTTTTGCCACTGACACTAAAGTTACATTGCCTGGTAACACAGCAAGGCTCTACTTAAAGCATGAGGTGGCCGCGCAGTCTAACTCAAACATCAGAAGAGAAACTCAAGGCTGTAGTAAGTTCTCTGTATATTCTTGGAATGGCCGACGAATTATCACAAGTTATTAGTAGAATGAGCCCACAAGTGCTTTATTACTCCACTCAGTTCTTGAGGAGTTTCGCGAATGTCAGAACTCGGGGATGAGTCAATCATTAGCAGGATTTTCGGAGTGGTTTGATTTATGTACTAGATTATTCTCCAAAGGCGTTGGGGCATTTCAGGTCCCAATTCACATGCATTCAGTTAATTTTGAGATTAACTTTGTTATTTATAGTTTTTGTTACTTTATCACTATCTATTTTGAAGCTAGCAGTCGCGAAAACATAAAATAAAGTAATTATTTTGACGTTAACACCTGTAAATACGATAAACAACATTGAAAAAGACGCATTTTTCGAAGTAAAATGTCTAATAACGAATGATTCCCGCTGCTTTATAACAACATTGTTACATTACAAAAAACTGCATTGTAAGTGTATTGTAACAAAAAAAGTTCCATCATTGCAAGTAAAAAAAAATGGGACCTGGGCACCATCCAATTTGCCCCAGACCCTTTTGTTTGCTTAGATATTCATTTGGTTTTTACTTTCATCATCATTATCAACTTATTGTTTCACGGCTGGACGTAGGTCTATAGAAAATTATATTATGAATGATTCTTATAAAAACCAACCAACACTCCATAAAACAAAATATTTTATCAGAAAATAAATTACGTGTTACAAAAGAAGGCAACGTAACACCTGTGCTTCCTATTACGGGATAGAAAAACGTATATTGGAAAAAAACCGTAGATACCTGTTTTTATACGTACTATGTACATAAGAGTACCTATCTGGTTAGCTGTTTTATACCCTTATGAAAAAAAAAATATTCACGGTCACTTAACACAACGCCTTCTAATCCCAAAATAAGCAAAGCTTGTACGATGGAAACTAGATGTCTGATAGAATACATACATACATTTTGTACATACATAAATTGTGTATAAGCATTAAACACTTTAATATCTTGATTTAAAGATTTTTCTAATAAAACATCCTTATAAAAAACTCAAAATAGGACTGCAGACTGAAGAATTTCCGATCAATGCAGTATTTACTACTATATTAATATTAAGTACATACATAAAGTATCTATTTCCTATAAGAAGTCTTTAGAGATAGTCTAAATGCCTACTTTGTTAGCGTACAGGCAATGCCTGCAAATTTTAATGGCCCTGCGGGGCTCACGTAATGACTACAAGTAATAAATATAAATATAAATATTCACGGACACTTAACACAACGCCTTCTAGTCCCATACTAAGCAAAGCTTGTACGATGGAAACTAGATGGCACTAGAACTAGAATACATACATTTTTTATTTTTTTTTGTTAATACATACTTATAATACATAGAAACACCCAGACACAAGCAAGTACAAGTTCTTAATGGGTAGGTAGTACAATAATTGTACTACCTACCCATTAAGAATTTGTACTACACAGGAAACAATATATTATATACTATTTTATTATTAAAAATTGTAAATCATTTCAAATTCTCTTGCATTTCAAAATTTAGTTAGAAAAATGGTGTAGAGCTCTTCTGAAAAAAAAAAATTTTTAAAAATCGACTACTAAAGCTATAACACAAAATGTATATAAAGTCTATGTAATACAATTTCAGTATGCTAAAACCCTTCTTGTTCCATAATTTATGAAAAATGTTGATTGCGTGCATGTTACTCCGGTACAAGCCTCACGTATCACGTATTCAGATGAGCCTATTACAGGTTTAGGCAGCCATTTTGCAGCGAAAAAAATTTAAAAAAAATTTAAACGCCATTTTACATAGCGCTCTCTGGTCTCAAACTAGATTGCTGATATACACTTAAATATACATAATACATAATACATAATACATAATACATAATACATAATACATAATACATAATACATAATACATAATACATAATACATAATACATAATACATAATACATAATACATAATACATAATACATAATACATAATACATAATACATAATACATAATACATAATACATAATACATAATACATAATACATAATACATATATACATAATATATAATACTTAAATGTATATTTTTTTGTAAACACACCCAGACAAAATAGTAGCACTCAGACATAGAACAAACATCTATGTTTGCCACACACAAAATGTTCTCAAAGGGATCGAACCTACGACCACACAATTCATTCAATTGAAGTTGAATCTGCTTGTCAATGCAAAAGACAAAACACCGTGTAACTATACCAAGCTTACATCGAGTTTATTAATAGCAAGGTTTTATTTTCCCCTCGTTGTTCTAAAGTACTAAAGTTGTTCTAAATGATAGTGCACGCTTGCACTCTTTGATTTAAATGCAAATTTTGTAGTATAAGGTAAACGTCTATTTTACACATTAAAGAGCGGGTTAGATATTGCGAGTTTCTTTAGCTCTCTATATATCTTTAAAGCTACATCTAAGTGATTTAAGTGACTTGTTTTTACAATTTTTTTGGTTTTATTTTACTAAAAATATATTAAAACGACAATAGTTTTTTTTACCCATAACACACAAAAATGTTTATACTTGCAAATATAGGTTTTTGTAATAAAAACTGAGGTTTTATTAATATCAGTATATTGTCATTGTTTAGCAAGATTTTCGCAATAAACGCAAACTATGAATTACTGCTACGCATTGCTACGAATTTCGTAGGCTTGCTACATCTGCTACGAATTGCGTAGACGTCTACGTATTTCGCTACGAATTTCTGTAGGCTTGCTACGAGATTCATACGATATTAAACCGGAAACGTCGTCGCGCGGAATCAAGGCCTGAAGTTTATTGAATATTTCGCACAAGACTCAAGGTGCTTATATACTATGCTTATATATGTAAAGTTTTTTTTATATTGTTTCAGCCGGTATTATTCGCGAAATCTTAAATGAAATGAAATCCCGACTGGGAGAATCTCTAATTCTGAAATTTACCACTTGATACACAAAGTTTATTCGTTAGTTTTCTTTTAAAAGTAAGAATAAACGAAGCCTTAATTCATTTTACTGGAGCAAGAAGCTTTTATTTGCACTGTTCAAACTGAAACTGCCGGCGTTCGAGGAAGTCGGAACAAAACCTTTCTAATTATATTTTGTAAAATAATATTTGAACCGCATGAATGGCACTAAAGTTACAAACTCTTAACAGCTCAGGGCTCTAAGTCTGTGCATTTGTTTTGACTATTATTCGCAAAGCGAGCAGTTTTGTATGAAAACCGGATAAGCGCCTCTAGCGGGAGATTCGGGAATTGTGCAATTCCCAACAAAATTTCTCGCTTTGCAAATGCGTTTGCGTGTGCTATACTCGAGTCGAAAGTCAAAACAAATGCACAGAATCAGGGCTCTTAGTCCGAAGTTGGAGTTGTTCTGTTGATCGAAACGCATATCGAGAATAAATACTTTTTATATTTTATAATGCATATAATTGTTTAAAAAAATATATCATATGCTTTCAAATGTTTCAAAGCTTGTTGTTATTTGGCGCACGTGTGATATTCACCAATCTTCACAAGAATATCTGAAATGATAATATTTTTGATAAAATACCGGAAACACTAAAAAAAGATCACAAACATTCCTATAAGTGGATCCTTGCGAATTAACATTAACCATGAGAATAGTAATGTTGAGTACAGCTCGTTGTAGTATGAACACACAGTGCCGCCAACTTTAATTTTGTTCAGACTTTTTTATACAATTTACTTACAGATGACCATTGAATCTGAAGTTAGGCTCATAGCAGTAAATTCTAAACACGCGTGTTATACTATAAGAAACAGAAAAATGTATAAAAATATTATATTATTAATGTAGTTCCTATAGTACAAGCTTTGCTTAGTTTGGAACTAGCGTTGTGTGAATATCCATGAATGTTTATTTATATTTTCAAAGCACAATGTGCCATATGTTTCAACTAAGTAGATTCTTATGTAACTATATGCCATAGCTTAGTCTCAGGTTATTACTCTGATAATTTTGGGCATCCATTTATAGGCTTTATTTATTTTGTCAAATGGACGATTTCTGTTTCATTTCATGTTAAATATTTTTATAGGATCCGTGTTTAGAGCTTGTTTGAGTGTGTCAAAGAAATATATTTTATGGGTTGGGACCGCAAACACTTAGTAAAATATATAAAAAAGTGTCTTATACACAAGGAATTCTACGATTTCCAAAAACTTAAGAAAATCCACGATTAATCTCCCAAATGACGTAGATAAAACTTGAAAATTAACTTGACCAACCAAAAACTAAAAAAATCAAATGATGCGGACTGTGTGCTGTGATGATGATTGTGTCTAAACCGCTCTTCTTTTTTACACTTCTTTCGTTACACGGCTTATTCAACCAAAGTCGTCAATTCCATTTTAATTTATTTATTCAAGAAACTTACTCAAACTCATGTGAAAAAATAAATAAAATAAATCAGATACAGTGATGAATACAATTTTAAAAGTCATCAGCTACAATAATCTCGGTAGGTACGTAGGTTCAAGTTTAATCTAAGTGCTGTGGGTCGTGGGTTCGATCCCCACTGAGAACAAACATTTAATTTTGTGTGTGACAAACATAGGTGTTTGTTCTATGTCTGGGTGTTACTAAAGTATGTAAGGATTTACAAAAAAATTTAGATATATAAGTATTATACATCAGCAATCTAGTTCCCATAGTACAAGCTTTGCTTAGTTTGGGACTAGAGGGCGCTGTGTGGTATGTCCAAGAATATTTATTTATTTTTTATTTTATTCTTCAGTAGCAGCTGACAAAGCAATAGAGTCCAATTCAAAAGGTACATCACTTTTCAATCCCAGGTCTGACGTCTCAGTCCGTTGCAATTATTCACATTTTTACCATCACAAAGCGAAGGATGCAAATCCACATTTTTCAACTTTCCACATGCACTAATGAAACCCGGTGTGACGTCAGCCTAGCAAGTAATTGGAGAATGTGAAAAATGGTTGCAGTTTTAGGGTTCTGTGGATAAATCAATGATGATTTATTGTAAACTAACACTAACTTGCTACTCGTATTGCGTGTGAGAGATGAATTTATATCGAGTAGACTGCAAAGTAGATGTCGAATACTTTTAATTAATAATTTTGATTTCAATGAAAAAAAAATAAACGAAACTCAACACGCCAAGTTACCATAGATTTTTATAGCAAAGCGACATCCTGAGACGAGCGGGATCCGAACCAACGACCTTCCCCTTTAAATTTTTATTTTTACCTTGGAAGTCAACTCAAAGTTGTGTAGATATTTTTTTATGAAAAATATTGCTGTAATTTTAAAATAAAAAGAAAAGTAGAGGCTCGATACTGCGTGATGTGTGCGCGTGAAGCGCTCGCGGCTAGGCGTGCTTAGTCAATCTTCACCGATTATCTAAGTTAATCGACGTTCTGTGCGGTCATTATTTGGATGGGCGACCGTTAGTGGCATTTATATCTGAACCCTTCCGTGCTTCGGAGGGCACGTTAAACAGTCGGTCCCGGCTCTAGCAGTCGTTAAGCCATGACGGAGGCCTCAAGGCGGGCTGAAAACTCCGTCAGCAGAGTTGTCCACTAACTCATACGAGCATGCTGGCTTGCTTGCTGCGTGATGCAAAAGCAATTCTAACAAATCCATAAAATAACCACATATTTTTTTCTCTTTTTTTTTTTTTAAATACAATATATGCAACCGTTTGACCACAATCTCACCTGATGTGCGGAATAGTTCACTATTCCGCACGCGCACACCTGTCCTTTGCAAATTGTTGTATGTTGACGTTCGAGACCGGCCAATTATTGTAGCGCAGCTTTGCATTTACAAAACACGCTCAAAAGTAACTTTTTCACAACAATTACTATTTTTAATTACTGTGGAAATCACGAGTGCCAACTTCTAGTACCTCACAGTTTTTTGTGACTTTAATTTCAAGGTTGGTTTCTACTTTTATGTAACTTAACATCATGTAGTAAGATAGATTTACAAAGGGAAATTAATTATTATCAAAGAGCTAGTCTTTGTGCCCGGTGTAGCATATTTGCCCGAAAGAACCCTATTGCCCTATTCACTCTCCTTTATAATATCTAAAGAAAATATCTATAGGTAAGTATTCGGAAACAAAGAAGCCGAATTAGTGGGATTTCAATGTCAATTGATAACCATAAACAAAATAATAACGTACTTACATTACATTACATAAGAATATTTCTGTTAGCATCTGAAAGTACAACTATGGTAACCCCGACCCTGAACAAATATTTGCAGATTATGCTAACTCTTGTCCCGCAGAATCAAACCTCGGGTTTGATCCCCGGCCAGTTACATAGACCATAGAAAATTTAATAGATTAACCCTTTACAGGGTGAATACTGCGGGTAGGTCCACCCTGTAGTTTTCTTTGTTTAAATTGCAAGTTACGAGTGCTATATCAAAGAGTGTGCCCGCCCGCCGTCTACGAGTAAATGAAATGTTACTACAAAGGAAAAGGCCTATTTTGCAATGTTAGCGTTTATGTATGTTTTTTTTCGCGCAACCATTGCATTTATCTAAGAACACAAACACAGTTTACAGTTTAGTTTTACGAATTTATTTAGAACTAGCTGTCGCCCGCGGCGGTGCTCGCGTTTTAGACCCTTTAGGGTGCGACTTTTCACAATTCCTTTCTTAGTGCACTTCTACACTATATAAGGATACTACCTTCCAAATTTCATACCTCTAGGACTTATGGTTTAGGCTGTGCGTTGATTCTCTGTCAGCTTCAAAAGAGTTTTATATATATTGATGATGATTCTTCTAAAAAAAGTTACGCCCTTCTCGCTTTCATATTTCGTTTGGAAAACTTGCCTGGATCCTAATGGTATTTATGCTGAACTGTGTGCAATGTGATTGCACACAACACGGTTGTTTGCGATTTTTCATAAACAACTTTAATTATTTTACATCTTTAGAAATGTTGAATTGTGCGAGAGAGAACTTTATTGACGCCCTTTAGAAAAATCCAGGTTAAACAAGATATAAAGCTTCAGCAATGCAAAAATGAATGCAAAATCAAATGTTATGTAGTTAGTGTAAAAATGTGCTACGTGCATTGGGTTCCGTGACTGTAATTATAGAAACCAAAGAAAAACAGCACAACAATATATTTTCTTGAGTGTTTAGTTTTTAAGTACACGGTAACTACTTGATTTACGAACCTGGATAAAAAACTGTACTGATTAAGCGAATTTTAAATAAAATAGACTTTTGTAAGTTTTAAGTTATTTAGTATGTTCTTTAATTTATTCTGCAATTTTTGAAACATGACCTAATTACGTGAACAATATTAATTTTATCGCTTAAGTGTAAAATGCTGTTTATTTTAATGCATTATATAGTGTTTGTTGTTGCAAAGTAGAGTTTTTATAGCTAGAGTAATACAGCTTGATAACTCTTAAATTAAAAAAAGTAACATTGTTAATTAAGTTCATATTTTGATCCATAAACTGATGTCCCAAATACAGCCAATGAGCTACAAAAATAATATGTCGTTGATGACAGCTATAGAATCTAAACTGCCTATTTAGGCAGGTCGCTCATTGGTAAGTCAAGGTGAACCCTCTTGTTCGTGTGGGCGACAGGCCTTATTATATAGTTCCATGAAGCTATCCGTCTAACAAAGAATAGAACACGTCATAAATGTATGCCAGAACATATCATTTATTCATAAACAATTACATACATATTAGGATCGTATGTAAAACTAGACGTCGCCTGCGGCGTTGCTCATGTTCTACCCTTTAGAGTGTGACGTTTCAAAATTCCTTTCTTAGTGCACCTCTACACTATATAAGGATACTACCCTCCAAATTTCATACCTCTAGGACTTATAGTTTAGGCTGTGCGTTGATTCTAAATCAGCTTCAAAAGAGTTTTATGTATATTGATGATGATGATGATAACATTTTCTAAAACAACCAAAACACACACAAAAATAAAGAAGAACACACAAACATAAAAATATTCTATTGGAAGGATTATGACCTGTGATTTTTCGTTTAGAAATGTCATTTTTATAATTTTTTTCTAACTATTCACAGACAGTATCAAAATTGTGACAACTAATCACAAAAGTCATAGCTCAAGTTGAAGTTGAACTATTCTCTTGGCCTCAATCTCCACGCTTTTGCAAATGCGCCTGCAGCCTAAGTCGCCGCGGCGGAAGGCATTATGTGTCGAAATAGAGCGATTAGTGTTGAGTTACGGCGCAGCTTGCCGCAGACAAAATATGAATAGCTGTCGTTAATCAAAGAGAACAATAACCAGCAGTTTGTACTGTTTCTTTACTTGTAACTGATCTTTTGACTTTCGACCTGAAGATGAAATAAAATGTAATATATTCGGACATTTCACACAATGCTTTCTAGTCCCAAACTAAGCAAAGCTTGTACTATGGAAACTAGATTGCTGATATAATACTTACGTGCATGGGAGGTTGCGACTAGAGGAAGTTGTGTAAATGGTCCAAGAGTATTTATTTATATATCCACAGCTCAATTTTGTCCACTCCTGCACAAAGGGCTCTGTTTGTTTGTACGTTTCGTCCACTGCTGCTGCGCAAAGACCTCTCTTTGTTTGTGCCTCCATGGCCCTGCCCCAGTCTCATCCAGATAACCCATTACAACTTCATAACAATGACAATTACATACCAAAATGATTTCGACTAAGTTTTTGGGTCACCGTGTCTCCAGCTGTTTCAATATTTACCGGGAGAAGTTGCTCGAACTGGGTCACGTTTCGACACGTCGTCGCAACTTAAACGTTCAAACGAAAGTGCTATTTACCTAGTGCTTGCCATATTTACAGGAATTTCAGGTTAAACTATGTTGTGGACAAAGTCACAGTGAGTTTTAATACACTGCATACGGTAATTTTACCACTTTTTTTATTGTGTCATAAAAAAAAGCACATCGCACCAACGTATCAATTTTAAACGAGCTCAACATCAAATCCAGACTTTCTACCGAATGTCTTCGTAGAATCTTTGAGTTTTTCGATCACATTGCCAGGATAGGAGGTGATAATCGTAGTGAGTGAAACAAGTTTTCACCTAACGATATGACATCATCCCTATTAGTAAAATCTCTACGGAATTGAGCATACGAGCTGGCGTGTGTTAGTGCATCGAGTGTGTGATTCACTCGTAGTACTGGATATTTATACATTGAATCGTCCTACAATTAATATTCTTATATACAAACCTTCTATGTAAAAACCTTTGTATGTACTCTAGAATTTGGTATAGTAGCTGTATGCTATTCTATCACAATCCGTCACGAAATAATACAAGACGTAAGCACTCAGTTAATGTATCGAAACCCACAATTTATGCAAATGAAATCAATCTGCTCTGGTTGTGTTACACCGCGGCAAATTGACAATTTCTGGGTAACGCGAGCTGGTAGCTGGGAGATAGAAGACACAGCTGACGCTTGAATATGTAAACAGCTTGTTCACTTTACATTTTACTACATAGTTTACTATAGAACTAGTATTAGATATCACTATCTCTACGGGCCGTTTCAGAGAATTAGTTATGTAAGATACTTTGACCATTAAGCTGTCTTTAATGGTTTATAGATACTTTGATTATGTAGATATAAAGCAGGGTAAAAAGGTATGTGGGCTAGCCAGAGCAAAATACTGACAAGTGAAGTGTACGACCACCCACGACGCAATATCATTTGAAAATCTAGTTTCAATTAGTATTGAGGTTTTTAATAAAATTAATAAGAATTATTATTTTATTTATTTCAAAGAACCTCAAAGATATTTATATCAAAATTGTTAAATTAAAATTTGCAAGAAATTATGAAATCACTTTTAAAATGTGACTTGCAAAGTTTGCGATTTGTTTTGTTCATAATAATTATTTGAAACGAAGTTTTACAAAACCAGATAGGTACCTAATTAAATTATAATTCTATATGTGCCATGATAAATAGTAAGAACTTAAATTATAGGAAAACTTATAAGTTTTTGCAAAAGGAGTTGAAAGACAGAGTAGAAAACCTACAGACCAACAGTAACCTGGGATATTTTGAACGTATTTAATTACAAATATTTGTAGTCTATCGTTCTCCCGTTGATGGTCTCCAAATGTCAGTTATAAGATAAATTTTGCTTTTATGTATTAACTAGCCGTCGCCCGCGGCGTTGCTCGCGTTCTAGACCCTTTAGAGTGCGACTTTTCAAAATTCCTTTCTTAGTGCGCCCCTACACTATATAAGGATACTACCCTCCAAATTTCATACCTCTAGGACTTACAGTTTAGGCTGTGCGTTGATTCTCTGTCAGCTTCAAAAGAGTTTTATATATATTGATGATTGATGATGATGATGATGATGATAACAATTTCACATCGTATTTTGATTGCATTGACAACCAGATTCAAATTCGATCGAGCTAAGATTAGGAGGTAGGCGTCGATAGTAACGACACAGTTTATAACTAGAAGCTATTATCGTTCTCAATTGTTGTTTTTTATTGTATTTTGTTTCAAAATAAACTATTATGATTTGATTTTGAATGAACCGTTGCGCATTCTTTAAAACTGTTGCTCTGTAAGTTGTCTGCTCTGTTGAGACGTACTTTAGAACTCTTCAGTTTCATCGTTTTAGCTTGTAATTTGCACACTCACAATAAACTTTTGTAATGAATTTGAACGCGCTTTTCGTATTCAAATATTTTATTAAACAGCGTATCATTTTACATTTTGTGTTCTAATAATATTCTGCTCGATGTACGCTGAAACTTGAGTAAGAACATCTAAGTTTGTACCTATTTATAAATTAATAAATATTATTGGATATATTACACAACGCTCTCTAGTTCCAAACTAAGCAAAGCTTGTACTATGAGAACTAGATTGCTGATAGAATATTCATATACATTTTGTTTTGTTAATACACACTTATACTTATGACATGTAGTAACACCCAAACCCAGATCAAACATCTATGTTTGCCACACTCAAGTGTTGGTTATCGGGGAGGATCGAACCCACAACCCACAGCACGGAAGGCAACTACCGACTGAGCAGTGACAGTCATGACGTGTGTGTGTTTATCATAAACACAAGATTTCATTGGTTTTTTTTATCAAAATCTTATAAAGTCTAAAGAATTTGTTAAATGAAATACTATATAATAAACTAGCCGTCTCCCGCGGCGTTGCTCGCGTTAGAGTGTGACTTTTCAAAATTCCTTTCTCAGTGCGCCCCTACACTATATACGGAACCTACCTTACAAATTTCATACCTCTAGGACTTATAGTTTAGGCTGTGCGTTGATTCTCTGTCAGCTTCAAAAGAGTTTTATATATATTGATGATTTTATTTCAAAAGGTTCTGTGGGAACACGTTTTAATCAAAGAATTTCCAAAGTAATCGAACAGAGAAGTATGTTACACCTATCACAGGGAATTAAAGATCCTCTACTTGACCGGTTCCTCCTCATTGCTATTCAAGGAGTACCTTAGTACCACCACCGCTTCAGAGCCTTTTGTCCCGAGGGTAGTAAAAGTGTGGGTCTAGCACAAATATCTTAAGTCGATATTTATTTAGGGCGATTTGTAATCGTAAAGATTTCTTAGATGCTTAGGAAAATCGATTAGTAGTAAGGATTTTAGTCAACAAGGCTCGTCTGAAGAATTTTGCCGCCAAGTAGTAGCTATGACAGGCGTCATGGCTCAGTTGGCAGTAGCTCTGCCTTCCGTGCTGTGGGTCGTTTGTTCGATCCCCACCAAGAACAAACATTTGTGTGTTGCAAACATAGATGTTTGTTCTGTGTCTGGGTGTTACTATGTATTATAAGTATGTATTTACAAAAAATATATTATTATATATATCTAAGTATTCTATCAGCAATCTAATTCCCATAGTACAAGCTTTGCTTAGTTTAAGACTAGAGAGCGTTGTGTTAAAATGTCCATGAATATTTATTTATTTATGAATGCTGGTGCTATGCAGGGTTATAGCTGATTCGTACCTTCCATTGTAATGCTAATTTCAAATTTTCGTCCCGATTCGTACCTTAAGTAGTACTGTTATTCTGTGGCACAACGCAGATCAGTACAGTCGAAATAAAAAGCCATTTGTGAAGATAAAAACGTTTCTTAAGCCCAAGGTTTTATGAAGATAGATGTATGTACATTGTACAACCAACAATAGCAACAGTTTAAAGACTGGTTTAAAGGAACAAACCGATTAGTAGGTAAATAGTTGTCTAGTATAGTTTTTTCAGGCACATGGGACATCTTTACACTTTACACAAAATGTCGCAGTGGATTACCTCGCAAGGCGCGTCTTCAACGGACTTTTCTGTGAGGTAATGTATTGTTATAACCAGAGGTTTCAAGCAAGCGCTCGTGGCGTAGCTTGAATAGTCAATCTTCACCGATTATCTAAGTTAAGCGACGTTCAACGCGGTCACTATTTGGATGTGTGACTGCTAGTGGTATTTACATCTGAGCTCTGCCGTGCTTCTGAGGGCACGTTAAACTGTCGGTCCCGGGTACAGCAGTCGTTAAGCCATGACGGAGGCCTTAAGGCGGCCTAAAAACTCCGTCACCAGGGTTGGCCAATAACTCATAAAAGCTTGCTTACTTACCAGAGGTATCTTCTTAACATCAGGTGAGTACAAATAGCTTGTTCAATCACCTTATCTTATATTTTAGTGTTATATAAAAAATCTTCAATTTCTCTTAAGAGGCTTTCTATAGCTAGTGAATATGCCTTCGAATTAATATTCCGTACGAGTATGCCCTTCGAAATAAGTTTTTTCTTGTAAATGGCTTGTCAATTGAATAGTCGGCGGTTGAGCTGAAAAATTGAGTTATTGCTAAGTAAGTAGAGGCATTTTGGAAGAATTTGGTGGTTTTTAAGGTTCATTTGATAATTATATATCTTGTTTTGCTCTAAAATTAAATGCTTACCTATTAATTTTCGTTTAGTGTTGACATTCAATTTTGATTAAGTTAGTATTTTTTTATGTTTGTGCATTTGCATGACTTCTAATGGTAAGATGTGCTGGGACCTATTACTATGTTATTAGGCTCATTCCAGTTTGCCCCTGCGTGAATTTCACCACCATTCTAACACCTTCATTCTGGCAAATAAATTACTTTTATTACTTTTTCCTTAGTTTCTAGTAATTTATAAGACAATTTTAATTTTAATTAAAAGGTGTAGATTAGAATATTTGATTTTACATTCTTGTGTTCCAAAATAAAAAATGTGTCATACAGATTCGGATTCTGTTTACGTTTCTACTGAAATCTACATACGAGTGAATACGAGAACCGTAGCTCAACGCTACGCCGTAGGTGTGCTACGGCGTAGCGCTACAAAGGCTTCAACCTTATGTAGGTATAATGACATGAATAATTTATTGCCGTCAATATTTTTTTCTATAACTTAGTAGAGAAAAAAATATTTAGTGATTTTTACATTGACACTATATTCAAAACATATAACCTTTAGTATGCAGGAACGCAGATCTACCCGAAATATAACAGATATTCTATTATGTCTGAATTTAATTCATACTAGAACTTAACTTTTGGTACTTCAATTTACACTCGGGTATTACCATTTTTTTTGGTAAGCCTTGGTTTTCAAATGAGGAAGCATGTTGTAAGTGTAGTCGAAGCCACTAGTGTCACTGCTATGGATATGTCAGAATTGTTAATTTAGAGGATGTTTCTGGTTTGTCTGCGGTTTTAGTCCAGGTTTTAACTAATTAATTTGTGAAACTATAGCGACATTCTGGCAATTACGAGACAAATATCTCCCTCAGATATTTACTGTGCATTTGTATGTAAATTCTTTTGGAAGGTTGACATTTCGGCTGCTTGATTTTTTTTTTAATGTTTGTTACCTCAGAACTCCTCTGTTTATAAGCAGATTTGAAAAAATCTTATTTGAAATAGGTTTTTTAATTTTCAGATTTTTTCTATAGACATCAAAATCGATGAGTACTTCGTTTGGTTTTTAAATCAAAATAAATGAAACAAGTCATTTGAGTTAGTGAAATTGCACTATACATTCCTATTACTACTATTATTTATTTTTGGTCTCAAAATTGTTTACTCAATTATCCCTGCAAGGTTGTAAAATGAACTTGTTAATTGAGGTTTAGGGCGTGGTCGGTCAATATGTCAAAGTATTCCTCAGAAGTATTAAACGTAATTTCATTCTTCTGTAGCTAAACCTATAAATGTAGGAAATACAAATACGTATGTATGTACGTAGTCAATCAAACTTCGTCTTTTTGTTTTATAGGGTAAAAACCGCAATGATGACAACCCTGAGCCACAATTCTGAGGGAAATGAATAATGAATGAGCTACGAAATGGCATTATACTACGTGTTACGTATTTGTTTCAGAGTGCGTGAGCGAAATTCTACAGGGTGTTTGGAAATAACTTAATAAAATTGATATCAGTATGTACCTAATTAGCTATAGTATATAGATGCTGAGCCATAGTAGATTAATAGGTTTAAATATAAGAATCATTTAGTATGTGAGACGTTTATCCAACTTGAAATTGTCCAAGGCACTACAGTATCCCGTTAAAAGTAGGCATAGCTTGCCTCCTGACGCTCTATAAATGATCTATCATCTTCATCGTAAAGGCTTATTATAGTAATGTAAGACGATTTTAAATGATCCGTGTCATCCTACTCAATCATTGATTTTTTGATTTTTTTTAGTGAACAGGTTGAAGTTGTAATTTTTGTGTCCACCAACAAAACCAATAATAATCGCGACGCTATCAAATCTGTGTTTACAAGGATCTATATAAAAAAATTAAAGTAAATACTAAGAATATTTACACAAGTTTTAAAACTATTCCGTACTATAGAAATATAATAAAAATACCGTTTGTGCAACTGTAAATACATTCTATGCACCACTTTTCTTACAAAATCTTTTAACCACTAGTGTGCCTCGATTCAATGCACAATGTAAAATGTATTATGTCTCGCGTGGAACCACGTTCAAGTAACAAAGGTTAAAAGACGCAAACATTTTATTTATGCCGAAAAATATTAAGTTTATGTTTTGCTCAATATGGGCCCTGTAGCACGATCATCATAATTTACATGAACGCTGGAGGCTTGGTACTGCTATAAATTGCAAAGAGCCTTCCTGCTTACACTGCTTACAGCCAGTGATTATCCAAAATGAACGAGCATTCTACTGAAAATATATTTTACCCTTAATTTAGAAACCCTCGATCGCAAGCTATGAACTGCTTTCACTTCCCAGCATAATGTCAAGCGATGTGACCACAGATAAACAAAAAGAAGCTTTTGAAAGGCAAAAAACGCGCTGAAACTAATGTCACTATTTAATTACAATATCTATGATTTAGGCCGTGCTCACTTTGGACACGATTTCATCCGAATTTGATTCGCACGAATGATCTCAACCTTCCAAGGACTATGGGAGCGCTCACACTGCATGCGATCAATCGTACGTATACGTACGTTTACTTACGACGTCCGAATACAATCCGAGCTTGGCCGATGCACTGCCTATTTGAAGGAGAAAAACGTATCCAGTGTGAGCACTTAATTTGTATGAACAGTACTCGTACGTTTTCGTACGAACAAATTCGTGTCCAAAATGAGCACGGCTTTAGTATGAGAGCAGTTCAGAAAACATGCCAGACTGGTAGGTTTTTATGAGACAACGATTGCACCGCAGATAACATCGCGATGACTTTAGTAGTTTGTGGCTTATGAAACACCTATAACACTATAAGCATGTTCGGTGCGTTGCTTACCCTGAAGGACTCTAAGGACATTTTCAGGGCCCATTTATGTTTTCAATTTAATGTAGGGCTATTTGTTTTCGATTTGCCGTAATTTTACTACAGTCTGTGTTTTTTTACTAAAAAAAATTTGAGTGTTTTATATGAAAATACGATGAACGTACTTTGGGGTCGAGTTCGAGTATTTTTTCATTAAAAACCCCGAAAATGATTCTCGATTTTCAAAAAACCTCATCAGCAATGTGTAGTATTTTTGCAACCTGTATAATGTGTATCCGTTTTGTAATATTTTTGCACCCTGTATGGTATAAGCCAAGCTTAGATAAGCTTATTAAGATAAACAGAGATTCCGATAGCCTTGGTTCTTAAGATGTAGTGGCCTTCGGCTGTAATGGAAGATACACTGACTGCTTCGACCGTACTTATCACTAAGCTACTGCTGCGGATTTACTCGGGTCCTAAGGACCTTTGACCCACATTTTTTTATTTTTTTTTATTTTATTTTTTTTAACAAACAGCCTAGGTGCTGATTAGGTATCATTGATTAAGATTAGGTATGATACTGGTCCAATGGTTACATAATATTGCACTAGCTAGCGCCCGCGGCTTTGCTCGCGTGGTAGTAGCATACGAATGATTTGGTTAAAATCTTTGATCCTAATTTTAGATCCTTTAGGATGCGACTTTTCAAAATTCCTTTCTTGGTGCACCCTTACACTATACAGGGTGTTACCAGACCACTTCCGAAAACAAAAGGGGGAGCTACAGCACACCAAAACCCAACCAAAAAAAAATCAGTTATCCTGAAAAATAATTATAGCCGGAGAAAACAATGTTTAAAGATTTGTATTTATTTCGCCAGCCCGCAATGTACGCATTCACGTAGGTAAGGTCGAGGCGTAGTACTATTATTTATTCTGTGTCGTAAGTGCCTACTAACGTAGGTAGGTACTAACGTAGGTCGCTCGCACGTCGCGTACTTGAATGACCCGCGATGAACTCTCAGCTGTTCATGCTGTAGTAGACGTAATCTGCGTGCTGCGTGTACATTGCTGCTTTATTTATTTTATTTGTTTTTTTGCTTTTTTAAATGAGATAATTAGGTAGATATGTCTTATTATGTTGTACTGTGTGTATGTAACTAGAAAAAAATTTAAAAAGAGATAGTCAAGTCAATTTTTTTTTTTCGCGATTTTTTTCGCTTAATGTTTTCAGTATCATGGTCTGATTGGAACCTCCAAGTTTTCGGAAGTGGTCTGGTAACACCCTGTATAATGGATACTACCCTCCAAATTTCATACCCCTAGGACTTATAGTTTAGGCTGTGCGTTGATTGTCAGTCATTTTCAAAAGAGTTTAATAATATTTAGAATTAAGAAAATCTAAAAGTGTATAAATTGACTGTCACTAAACCGGTGACAGTTTTTAATTAAAATGTCACCTGTTAGTTGACAGTTTGCTACTACAGCGGACATCATAAAACCGACACCATTTATTGAGTCTTTATTGCACAGAATAATTAAATGTACAATTAAGTGTGCATAATGCTATAAGCCTTTTCTGCCTGCCAACCTTACAGGTCGGGAGAATGGTTGGAGTGCTTAAGAAATAAACTGTATTTACTAATATTAAACCTAATAAACCCTATTCATAATAGAAAACAACTACATATTTGTTCGAAGTACCTACTGTAAATATATGGCTAAACTAACTCTTCTGATAACTATATAATAAAAGTTACTTATAATCTACTTGTTACTTAACCTAGGTTACAATTTACTCACACCCGCGTCGTACTCTCCCAGGTTATAATTGGAAAAGTTCTAAAAGCTGTTTGTATTCAAGTTTTATTTAATTTGTATGAATGTAAAATTATGTAAATTGAAGGGACCTCATTGAGTGCCCTGAAGAATAGCCGGGTACGAAGAATAGACCTTCCAAGTAAAACAATGTTTTTGAGATAATTAGGTACCCTTTCTTATAACTAAAAGGTACTAATAAGTATAATTAATCAATGAAGCAGATGGTATTGCAGTTTAAATAATTATTATGTCGCGCTAAAATAGTTAAATTTCACTATTAGTAAAAAATAATATTATTCATTTATTTTGCTAAGCTATTTTGCATTTCGGTTTCTACAATATTCGAGTTTTTATAAATAACCCGGATTTTTATCTCTTGACTGTACCTACATACATTATCTAAAAGTGAATATGCTTAGTGTTTTGACATAAAAATATACCCACAAATCTAAACTTTAGATGTACATCGACTTAATCAAAATCTCTTGTAATTGTAGAATCATGCATTACTTACCTTTTATATAACACGATGGCACATAACCGCGAACAGCAAAAAGAACAAAGCACTGGCACAAAAGAACACGCGCTAAATTAAAAAAAAAACACTAAAGTATCTTACAAGTCAGTCACTGATCTTACAAGTGTCTAGTAATTCGAAAAAGTTCTAGAAACCACCTTCAAGTGGAACTAGAAATAAGAGTTACACAAAAGTTCAAAAACATCTAGTTGTGAGTGTAACAGTCTCGAAGTTGCGTCTCGTAAGTTCGCAAGGAAAGGGCGCTGGTAGGTCCGCTCGCGTCGGCCGTCAACTCACTACTGAGAACTCTGGGCTAAGGGATTGTAACGCATTCTACCAAGTAGTGCAGTGGGGTGGGGAGCTGGCATACTGACTGGGTACCTACTACTGAGTAGGGTTCGTTACAAAAAGAAGTGGAGCTGTGATTGGTAAACTGTTACGATCAGCGTACACAATTTTCTATGGAGTTTATAAGATGTTTTGATGCGGCATTTTTTATGGCTTACGACCCACCAGTGGTGAGCGCTTAACGTCGCCTATTGACACCTGCAACACTAGAGACATTGTTAAGATTTGATTTCTGTAATGAGGTTAATTCGTTTTGTCGAATACTCTGTAGCATAGAGTTCGCATATTGCGATGTTTTTGTTACTTGTTACTATGAATTTTTCTTATCTCAGCTTATGATAGAGAATATTTTAATATTATTAGTATAAAACGTAGATATTTAACTAAAACTTAAGACATTACCTTATTACAAAAACACGGCACGCTGTAAATTAAAATACTCATGAATTAATTTTTTCTAGGAAAAAATCAAGGTCACTATGATCAAGCTAATTAAATCTAACTTGATATATTTACACACTTAAAATTCCTGAAACTTAAGTATTCGTGCGCAAATAGTAATTAGTCAAGAAAACTACCGTGAATAATGAAAATAATAAATAACTAAAGTGCCAAGATGTTAGTCTAGACATTAATAAATTATGTTTCTTAGTTTGCATTTAACGTAAAATCAAGTGAAGTTAATGTTATCGTGTTTTCGCCTTTAAGTATAATTAATTGTAAACAGTAGCAAGCTTTGTGTTGCAGCTGTGTCGAAATAAAAAAGCTCCAAATTGAAACTTCTTCCTCTTTGAAGTCATATTTTATTTTTATTTTTATGATAAAGTAACGGAACAAGCTGATAGCTCACCTGATGTTAAGTGGTAGCTTCTGCCTATAAAAATGTATTACCTCACAGAGCAAGTCCAATGAGGACGTGCCCTGTAAGGCAATGCACTGCGTCCATCACTCTGAGACGTAAATATCTTGAAATCTCATGTGCCTGTAATTACACCAGCGCTCTTACCCTCTTACAACTTTTGGTTATTTGAATATTTTGTTTTTTTAATCCGGTTTTTTTGTTTTGGTACTTTTAAACGTATAATATAAAGCCAGATTTTTTGTAAAATGAGGACATTAACACAATAAAAACGTCGTAGTATTTTTTTTTTATTTCGACGTTTTTTAGATTATATTTCTGTGAACACCCGGCGTCCAAAATATAGTTGAAAAACATCTCCAGACGTTTCCAGAGACACGCACAAAATAATATTTTGGTAAGCAGAGATTTTCTAAAACTACACTGGCTTTCATTTTCTGTATAACGAATCACGATATTTGAACGTTTTCTCTAGATTGTAAAATATCAAAAAGTGTGGGGCTGGATTAATCAACCCTGCATACTGCATATACTATGAGACATTTTGCCCCATAACATGACACGCAACACTCAATCCACGTGATGCTGTATGCACAATATGTCCCGAAACATTTTCCGTGACGCGCCGACATAAACATTGAAACGAGTAGTGTGGCCAAATGTTTCGCAGCGTGTTGATCCATTTGTCCCTTAGTGTAAACAGGACTTTAGGGTTCAACCCATCTATCTCTCTGGCAACGTTTACTATAACCAAATCAGTCATCACGGCCAAAGATAACGTAGTTTGAAGCTGGCACAAGCTTTGCGAGCTCAAGTGCGTCATATAACGGACAAGTAATCCGAAAAACTCAACTTTCGAAGTCTACTCGAGCCTCCGCTGACATTATTACGTACGAGCACTGAATACAATATTTCGATATCTCGCGGATCGTAAATTACTTCTCAAAGACATGACCTGTCATGACCATGTAATATGACATGGCATGACATGACATACCTAATGTCATGTTGTATATATTTAAATCTCTCTTTTTTATAAAATAGGTTTTAGCTTATTAATTATTTAGTACATGTAATATAACGTGAGCTGAGCATGACGTATAGCTTGCTCAATGTTTCATTAAACGTGCTATTTGAAAGTTTGAATTGATTTACATCGGGAGAGATTCTTTCGTTTCCATAATTTAATAAAAATGTTTTCATCCCACCATCTCGGAAAGAGTATTTTTAATCTTCAATATCTGAGTGGAAAAGCCGTATTTATTCTCTAGAGGATAAAGTAAATTGAATTTAGAACATCGTGTGCACTAAGTTTGTGAATTAAAAAAAACATTAAACCTATTTACTGCTACCTCTATGGTGCCGAATATATCATACAACTTTTTTTTAATTTGTTAAAAACTCAGACTCGAAACCTTCTTGGTGTTCTTTTTTCAATTTGCTTTGTACGCGGTTCTTTACGCGGCATTTTTTCACGTCATTGTTAAACCTTATATTAAAAACAAGAAACTTGAAAACAAGTGAAAAAACTAAAATGAGTGATTCTAGCGACGAGGAAGTTTGTTTGACGCCAACAGAATTGACTGAAACTGTTAATAATGCGCAAATTAGTCATTTCCTCGCTGAGGTGGAATGAAAAGTTACGTGTTGCACTCGAGTGCAAAGATTTTTCACCTCGTGCTCTTTTGATTCCCTCGCTAACGCTCAGGATTCTAATTTTGAATCACTCGCTGCGCTCGTGATTCAATTTTAGAATCCTTCGGTTGCTCGGTCATCAAAATTGAACACGCGGTTAAAAAGCAACTTTGCACTCTTGTATAACAAATAACTATTACCATCCCGAGATATTCCTAAATATAGTCATGGTAGATAAGTCGAGTATTTAATCTCTGTTGAACAGAGTTGGTTCATCATTTTATGCGAAATTAAATTATGCGATATATCTCACTGTACGTGATATTACGTATAAATCATTGAAGTCTGGAAATAGCTGTACACAACATTGGAATAAATATGTTGCGTATTTCATTCGTAAGCGGCATAATTCATCGTAAACATTGCACAGGTGATATTTGTAATCTTCTTCTTCTAAATATATAAAACTCTTTTGAAGCTGAATGACAATCAACGCACAGCCTAAACTATAAGTCCTAGAGGTATGAAATTCGGAGGGCAGTATCCTTATATAGTGTAGGGGTGCACTAAAAAAGGAATTTTGAAAAATCACACTCTAAATGGTTTAGAACGCGAGCAACGCCGCGGACGACGACTAGTCACTATATAAAATATATTTGTGATATTTTACCCAACGTATAATAGCAAGTTCAAAAGGTACGCGTTTAAAAAAAAAACTAGTAATGACACCATACACAATAGATGTCAATATTACTTCTCAAAATCATAAGTACTGTTAAATTTTTTAACGGTCACCCATCCAAATAATAGGTAAAACCTCGCAACGAGCACTTTAAACATAAAACAGAAACACAAACAAGTATCAAAACTCTTTATGGTGACACGCGATCTGTTTGTCTTGTCGTAAACAAGTGTATAAAGTGTTACCATAATAGTCTCTGTAAACGGGCAATTTACCGGCAATTAAAATTGCCCGGCGAGTCAACTAGTCACCGACTCAGTTCTAATTTTCAGAAAGAATGTTCCAAGTCTTGGCCTGAAATCATGTAAATAAATACTTATTGTTAAAAACCATGGGTTTTAGCAAAATAAACGTCACTTGTATGATTTTTCTATTATGGATTTGCGAATGTGTTCATTTATATGCGAAACAAACTTTTCATCTCTTTTCAACTTGACTGACAATCAACGCACAGCCTAAACTATAAGTCCTAGAGGTATGAAATTTGGAGGGTAGTATCCTTATATAGTGTAAGGGTGCACTAAGAAATGAATTTTGAAAAGTCGCATCCTAAAGGGTAGAACGCGAGCAACGCCGCGGGCGAGGGCTAGTTAAAGGTACCTAGGGGTGTTCAACGTTTACTACTTTTGAACTAACTTCGAGGGTTTCCCGAATGTCCGTGACCACGATTAGTGCCAGCAGTAATTAGACCACGTAGTAAATGCAGTTGAAACGTGGAACATAAAGGTAAAAAGTAAGCGAGTTCTTATCGCTTATTTTATAAGTTGCTTTTTAGTAATTATTGTGTGGTGTTTGAAACGGTAAATTACAAAATAAGCTGGATTTTTTTCTTTTTAGGCACATGAGACTTCAACATCTTTACGTCTCAGAGTGATGGACGCGGTGCATTGCCTTACAGGGCACGTCCTCATTGGACTTGCTCTGTGAGGTAATGCATTGTTATAGGCAGAAGTTACTACTTAACATCAGGTAAGCTATCAGCTTGTTCCATTACTTTTAGGATAAAAAAAAAACTTTTTTGTATTTTTTTTATTTAAGTCATTAATTTAGTTTCGGTGCCGGTACAAATGAACCTAGTTTAGTAATAAACTCGGATTAATGTACAACTTAACTGCACCGACTGAAACTCAAATAACTATACCTAGTAAAAACGTTAGTTCTTATATATAGTGGAGATCGAACCCACTCTCAGTACTTTAATGTTGTTGTAGTTTGTGATTTAATTGTGATTGTAATAAATAATTTTAGAAAAGTACTAGGAGAGTAAAGTAAGTAGGCTCGGAGTCAGTGGCCAACTCTTGTAACGACTGCTAGAGCCGGGACTGTAACGTTTAACCTCCGAAGCACCAAAGCGCTCAGGGGGTCAATCGCGCTAAGTGGTAACAGCTCACCAGTTACTGTTACTGTTACGTAATGGCCGATTTTCACAGTGTTTCAGAAAGATTGACTCCCAGGAGTTCTTTCAACTAGATTGATTCACAGTGTAAATCGGCCATAACGTAACAGTAACAGTAACTGGTGAGCTGTTACAACTTAGCGCGATTTACCTCCTGATGTAATTACCACTAACGGTCACCCATTCAAACAGTGACCGCGCAGAACATCACTTGACTTAGATAATCGGTGAAGATTGACGAAGCAAGCCTAGCCACGAGCGCTTGCTTTTTATCGAGTCAGGAAGTTGAGTAGTTGCTAATTTGTTCTTCTTGATCCATCGCATTGGGCGAGAAAACTTATTCGTCGAGGTAACCAGTTTCCAGTTGGAATCTTACACCATTTTTCTCAGAGACTGCTATCGCATTTTCCCGTTAAAGCCTCATAATAAGTGTTTTATTTCCTGCCTCCTCGTTAGGAGAACAATAAAACAACAGCAGGTGGTAGCGAACCTTATTGTAGTACTAAAAGGTTTACCGTAATAAAGGTGAACTGGCTGTAAATAGATAATTAATCAACTGAAGAAGTTTTCTTATATTAAACTTTTTTTTTTGTTGTTTTTGGCTGTCTGTAAATCAACGCAACAACTACTTAGTGGCTTGATGTAGCAATAAATAAAAACAAGAGCAAAAATTCCGAGAAAATAAAAACATAAATACGGTGGAAACTATAGAGTATTTTTTTTTATTAACTTATTTATTGTTTTAAAATACACATAACTTATTTTGTACTAATAGCATTAAGGAAACCACAAGGTTTATAGGGATAATGCTACATGAGTCTTAGCGTCAATAGCCTTACATAAGGTACAATACCTACTAGATTAGATAGGTTAATAATTAAAGGTTGTGTTTTATAGACAGTTTAAGTAATACGCTCTTATTAAACTAAAGATATTTTTTAATTGTATTATGAGCATAATTTTACTTGGTTCATGGTTACCAATATATTTTCTTTTTACATTTTTTTTCTCACTGTGGTCGCCCTAAAAAGTGCTGGCGGGACGACCTCGACACCTGTGATAGGAGTTAGTGAAAGCAGGCCCGGGAGAGAGAAAAGTGGAATATGTTTTGGGAGACCTTTGCCCAGCAGTGAGACGAAATAGGTTAAAAAATAAAATAAAAAATATATATTTTAATTTAAAAATTAAAGTTTTTATTTTACTCAGAAATATTTATACAGAAAACCTTTGTGTGCAGTGAACTTCATCAAAACCCATAAAATATGTTTTTCCTAAAAGGGTCTTCATAATTTAAACTGAATAACCTCTAAAATCGAAAGCTCCAATATTTCCGGTATTCGGTCAAGCTTGTGTAAACAAATTCCGTAAATACCAAACGACATTTTTGGTTTCAGCCGTAAATTGCTTGCACAATAGGCATTTTCCTTTTTCAAAGGGATTAAACGGTGAAATATATATGGTAAAGGGTTACTGGATTTAAGATTTGGTATTTTACAGTGTTGTGGAATACCACACGCCGTCACACTTAAATAAGAGCTTGCCCCGTTCGTAGAACGAAATAGTATACCAATAAAATTCAGGCAAATTTTGGCATTTACATCTGAGCGCTTCCGTGCTTCGAAGGGCACGTTAAATTGTCGGTCCCGGCTCTAGCCGTCATTAAGCCACGACGGAGGCTTTAAGGCGGCCTAAACTCCGTCACTAGAGTTGACCACTAACTTATACGAGCTTGCCTGCTTTTTTAGGGTCATCTTTGAGCTGTTCAGGGTTCAACGGCGCTAATTTCGAAATTCTACACAAAAAGCGTTGTAATTTCATAGAGTTTTTTTGCTAAGCCAAATTCCGAACTCAAAAATTTTTTCAAACTTCCGTTTAGACTTGTCTGTAATGTCTCATTCCTGTTATACCCTGCGTGTTCTTCTTTATAGAATCATCTGCTTAAGTCTCGAATCACGCGTCCAAAGACACGCTCCCCATTATTTTATTATCCAAGCCAATCCTTACCAAACGTCATTAGAAATATTTCTAGTTTTCCACTTTCCATGCGCACGCTCTAGTACGTGAGCCACATACCGAGAGGTAGAGGGCTGGATAAACCAACTTTATGGTCCTTTGTACCTCAAATTACTACTTTTTCTGGTTATCACAATGTAGGTAGATTTACGCTCTTGATTATATACACTTTGCGATCATTCATTACAATGTCTATTGTATGTATTGTATTTCTTTCGCTATGAGCAATGATCTTTACATCTAAAATCATTGATACTGAGATATAAATAAATAGATAACTGTATTTCTATTTGGTTCTTCATTTGAACTCTAGTTACCAAATCTTTGAACTATGTTGATACAGAAATATAATCCTAATTAGGTATTACGTAGTGCCTATTTTGGAATCTCATGATTACGCTATGCATCAGTTATATCTCAGTCTTAACTTGTCAGACTTGTCAATATAAAAGATAGATTTTAATACGAATTACGTTGCGCAGATGAATCAAGTATAAGACGTAGATTCAAACTTGGAATATACTATTAAAAAGTATCGCATTTTCCAGGCATCTTGTCCATAAAAGAAAACCTAATCCAGACTTTTAAAAATGAAATACGATAGTAGCTAGCAATCTAAATAAAATATTACGTTAGAATCCTACCCCTAGGTAGGTACCACTTGGAACTAACAGGTACTACATATTATAGTAGTGTACTGAATAGGACATTATTTAGACCTGACTTTGTTTAGAATAAAATTATGCAAATGGCCTATCAATTACGGTCGTGCGACCGTGTTCTGAAGGGATCGCTGTTACTGGAGGCTGTATTTCAAAAATTTTGTGCCTTTATGGCTAGTGGGGGAAAATAAATCAGTTGAAATCGACCAGCGAAACCGCACTTTGGAATAACAAAACGATGAATTTCTACTCACCATTTCTGTGGCTTTTAAAACATTAATCGCTAAAACACTTTAAGCTATAACCATAATATTGGAACTATTATTTCATCACAAAATACCCCCAAAATCTTATTTAGTAAGTAGTTTGACCTGCACTGCAGACTGGCATTAAGCAATTGACACCAAACCAGTTATCATCAACTTATATAGGTCAACTGCTGGACGCACTTACAAAGTCTCACTCGAACCCCGCAAAATACTGAAGTTATTATTTGTAAGAACCAAACTAAAACCAATTTACAACGCCTTAAAATACAAAAAAACTTTATTTTAATAAATCATTTTAGTAATTCTAGACCTAAAAAGTAATAATTTATTGCCAGAAGGAAGTTTCTCAAATCTGCGCGTTATAAAATACTCAGCAAATCTAATGAAAATAATTACCTCCTTTTTCCTCTTTTTCGTTAACACTTCTTTTAATTCTCAGTGGAACAAATAGCAGTACTTATGGCAATATAAATCTCTCCGGCCTCGTCTCAACTTTGGTATTAAGCTCTTTTGTAATCGTGTGAACCTTACCTATGAGCAAGCAAGCGCGTATGAGTTAGTGGCCAACTCTGGTGACGGAGTTTTTAGGCCGTCTTAAGGCCTCCGTCGTGGCTTAACGACTGCTAGATCCGGGACCGACAGTTTAACGTGCTCTTCGAAGCACGGAAGTGCTCAGATGTAAATGCCACTAACGCGGTCCACCCATGGTTTTATATAAATTCAATTAGGAATAAACTAGCGAGTGGTTTTAGATGTACGTTAAAAACAGTGTAGACTTAACATCAGCTTTTTCCATCGTTTATTGTATAAAATAAACGAATATTGTAAAAGGTTTTGATTTCCAATTAGTGTTAGGTACGCTTTTGTTTGGCTGTAAATTTTTGTTGTATTATTTATCACAAATTCGATGCGCGCTCATTTTTTGATAATCCTCCTAAAGAAGCTACTACGACTTAGATCTAAGGCATTTGAAGTCTTAGACATGTAAACCGACTTACCAACAAAGCAACAACCTCAATTTAAATATACAAAGTGGATAGATTAATTAATCCTCAAGAGCGGAGTAGCTGATGAGCACCGGATTAATTTGCTCAGCTGATAGGATTCCAAACTTTAGGATTTGTTGACGGAATCCCGCCATGTTTACACACTTCGCTCCGGAAATCTGATTTACTGCGTTTTTGTGAAGTTGATCCATGGTTCTCGATTCCGTTATAAAATATGTCTTTATGCTTTGACTGCGCAAACACAGCGTCTTCTTCTTCTTCTTTTATTGCTATGGCTGTTCGGTGGCTAGGGCTGCCACGAATTTGCCAATGTCAGTGTTTTTTGGCGTTTACTGGTTTACTAATCTTTTAACAAAAGGCGGAGATCTGAGTAGGTAGGTTAAGAAAAATGACCGGTGAAGAAGGGAGACTCTAAAAAGTTGATTTGTCAAAATAGATACGTACGGCATATAAATAATTAGGTAGGTAAATATAAATAATTACACAGCGTCTTGTCGCTCCGTCTAGTCGTCGCGACTCTATGTTTTTGTCACAGCGACGCTGTCACAGCGTCAAAACGCTGTAGTTACGCGGTCACTCATTGAGTTTTAAAAAAGTCTTTGATCAGTTTTCAAGAATTTAAGCTTTTTTGTATTGATAATTTTTATTAAACTCGATACTTCTAAGATGAAAGTAACCGTTCTAGTATAAAACAAGTTGATCGCACTTATTGGAAAATATAATCGAATATATACTTCACTTCAAAGCAAAGCTTACATACGTAAAAAGGCAATAACTTCTAACATTTCCGCGGAACGCAAAGCGTACGGCACAGAATACACTTACACGTGAACAGTATAAGTACTACAGACGCTTGACAACTAACTACTCTCTTGATGGAGAAGATTATAGAAATTGTCACGTGACTTTTGGTTCGGACATGTCATTTTCATACGTTTCGATTACTTTTCTATTTTCTAGTGAGTTTGGAATATCAACTTACTTAGGGCTCTTTGATAGTAATTGTAGAGAACATTTAAAACTTGCTAAGTCATCAAGGGTGAAAAAAAATGGAGTCAGTTTAAACAATTTTTATTTAAATACAAATTATACATAAGAAAAGAGAACGTTGGGTGTGAAACCTACAAAAAACTGTGAAGAGCTAAGAACCTATCAATAAATTATGATAATTTTTTTCCTGTACATAAGAGTCGGTGTTAGTAGGAAAAATATTATGTCTCTACCTACAAACTCTACAGTTAACACGCAAAATTCATCAGTCGAATATAAAATTGATATGACCGTTTCTACTGTTAACTTATTTATTGAACTGTGATCCAGGTAAAGTTTCCCACATCTGGATAATGATATCTTTTACTCAAATACTGAAAGGGATGAAAAGGAGGAAAACGCAGAAACAATGACTTACGTTTACCAACGCTTTTTATCACGGTTTTTGATTTATCAAAGGGTTAGGAGAATATTTAAAAAATAATACAATTTTCATTGTTTTTTATATTATCCATACTAACATCTGTCCACACTGAAAGACCGAAAAGGTTGATTCAACATTATTTCAACCGATATTTAGGGTTAATATAGCCCCTACACTAATGATATTTTAAATCAACTATTATTTGTCAAACCAAATACCACGCGTCGGTTGTTTAATCATAATTTAATGTTAGCTCAACTTTTATAAGAGTTTAGTTAACATTAAAGGAACCAACAATTAGAAATTCAACTATTGAGATTTTCAGTGCATAGAGAAAACCTTATCAGAATTACATTATTAGAAATGCAATTGCTGTTAATGTGACCAATTAATTTATAGTAGGTACTTTAACTGTAGTTCTTCTTCTTAGTTGGACTCTCGTGGTAGAGTGGTCGTGGTTATCAAGGGTTCGCGGTAGTCGCGGCTCGAAGTATCCTACCACGTAATAACTGCTAAATAACAGTCCAGGGCCTCTACTGTGAATAATGATTACCGAAGATTCGGTAGTGACGTTTGTGCTACACTGCGCAGTAACGCTGTGACTTTGAAAGAGCCTGGACCATCGCTCGAGGCGACCGCGCAGTATAACACAAACGTCACTACCGAATATTCGTTAATCAATTTTCGGAATAGAGGCCCTTTCGGACTTTTCGATTCAGATTAAGGTTCATTTATATTTTTCCATTAGATACAATTGGTAGTACACTTGGAAAAGTCATAGTCTGGTTACAATATTTTGAATATTAATCTGTTAACAAACAGGTTACATAAAAAAAAAACATAAAGTGATTTTTTTAGAGACCAAAAATACCTACAGAATACAAGTATTATTTTCACAGCCATGAATTAATTTACCCAAGTCCCGGAGAGTCGAGGTGTGGAAATAAATTATAGGTGTGAGTGAGGTATAGGTGAACTGACGTTCGGGCTCAAAAAAAACGCTGACCTTTTTAGTGTGACTTTTTTTATTCAAAAACAAGTTCAAATTTAGAAGTGTGATTGGAGATTTCATTTACTGACCAATAGGTACGTCTTCTTGTATGCTTTAGTCATGGGGAACTAGCACTTAGAAATCTTAGAATCGCTTCGTGTATCTAAATAAATAAAAAAAAAATTAATGCTCCTTCAAACAAAAAATTTGAATGCTCCTCCCTTGTGATTTCACTTATTAAAAACCTAATTGATGTAAAGGACATTAAAATTGCGAGTCTGGGTGGGTACTTTGATAGTTAGGTACTTATACCTAATTACAACGTTATTGTGATAAAGATGAAATTTTATCTACTTATTTGTATAAAATAGTGGTAAACGCCTGAACGGAGTATTTAAGAAACAGCAGTGAATAAAGTAATTTGTTGTAAAAAAAAAAAGAAACGTCCGTCATTGAACGGTCAACGGTTTTTAAATACATTCAAAAGGAACATCTATCGAGAATTGGGCCCAAACGAGTGCTTGGAATAAAACAATTTGCCATAATAGTTGGGACCGTAATAATGTAATGTAATATTACCTGTATACCTCTCGGCTATTGTAATGGCACTTATTATCAAGCTGACCACGTAGTTTCAACCTATTGGCACATTGGTCCCAGTGCTAACACCTGCTTGATCTATGTTTTTTCTTATAATTACTTTGTCCCAACTATGCTAGATAAAAGGCTCAATAAGAATTTTATTAGTTTAATGAAGGACTTATTATAATTCTTCATATTTCATACTTTTTTTTCATCTTAGTTTCTTAACTGGCTTTAATGTAAAAAACATATTTTTATATTGAATCATTTCATATCAATCCAAATACAAATCCTGTACATACGGAATCAAATAAGTTGAGTAAAATACATTTTAATTCATACAATAACAAATTAAGTAACATTTCTGAGGCCGGAATTATCTTCTCCTCCATTGAATTCAAGTGCCATGGCAACGGCTGGAAGCTGATACTGTAATTTGGGTCACGAAATAACAATTAGACAATTACAAATTAAAACGTTCCCTTTCTTTGTTTATCTTATAATTTAATCTGTTGAGAACTCTCGAGAAATCCTCATTTAAAAGGTTTTTGAGAATTTCCAAAAATACAAAAACCAGACTGTTCCTAAATTTCACATTTTTTTACGCGTTAGATTATCTATGGACCCAAAGTGAATTGATATTTGACAATCGCTACAGAATAAAAAAGTAGTTAAATTGTACGGAAATGACATTTTAGAATGAAAAGTCACGTGACCATATCTATACACCTTTGACGTTTTGTATTCTCTAGCGCAAGGAATCTAGCGGTTGTAGAATGTCAAACCATGAATGCTACTTGTAGGTGTACATTATTATGTAAACTCTGTGTTTTATTTTATATACCTTGTTCTAGCTTTGTAGGTATGCTCAACCCTTGACAATTAATATTTTCATTATGTTATTTTTTTATTAATAAAACTTTGGACACGAATATAAATTACTAGCCGTCGCCCGCGGCGTTGCTCGCGTTCTACCCTTTAGAGTGTGACGTTTCAAAATTCCTCTTTTAGTGCACCCCTACACTATATAAGGATACTACCCTCCAAATTTCATACCTCTAGGACTTATAGTTTAGGCTGTGCGTTGATTCTCTGTCAGCTTCAAAAGAGTTTTATATATATTGATTGATGATTGATGATGAGTGATTGATTGATTATCATCATTAAACAGTTAATAAAGTTACTAAGCTCGATGTCCAGAGCAAGTAGCTGATAACTTGAGCCCTAAGTTATCAAACAACAAAGTCTTTGTGATTTATGAGAGCCTTCCTAAATAGGTATTTCCTTTCTTCACGGACATTCGAGAACATAATATTATAAAAAAAACTTCTTGGAAACGGATAATCTTTTAATCGTCAAATAGATCTTCACTTAAGAATAAAATTTCGAAGAAGGGAGAGGATTAAGGATGTTTGACCTGCTATCATCATTGTACTAGCCTAAAGAAGGATTCTGCATACCTAACTCTCTAGCTAGCTCACTAGGTAGTCAGGCATTTCATAGGATGTCTGTAAACAATATTTATATCAATAAAATAATTAGTTATTTATTTATAACTTAATTTAATAATGTTTGACATTCTTGTTGAAAAAATATGAAGAAGACCTTTTATCTAAATGCAGACCTCTTAGTGATGTAGACACAGGCTGATTTGATGTGAAATATTTGACGAAAAAATAAATAAATACTCTGACGTCGGTTGAGCCTACGAATCGCTCTTTGGAGCATCGCACCGCGAAATTGAAGTCCGCGGGACTTTCTTTTAGCAACAGTGTACGTAGCTGACTAACGGCAGAATACTCAAACGCTACTTATATTAAGTTCATGCTAAAATTATTGCCATCTCTTACAAATAAGTAATGTCATGAGTAATGTCAAACAGAGGTAGATCAATTTTAAGTGGTGTTTAAATTGGTTTGACGTTTCAGTATTTGGTCCTAAGCATGCCGATGTCGTCAGCGACTGAATTCCAGCATCCATCAAGAATATAACTATTATTCATCCGTAAACAAAATTGTTTACCAAGAATGCTAAAGCTCAAAAGAAAGTAGACTTCTGGAAGATTTCTGTTTTTGATTATAAAAACTAAAACTAATTTTATAGTTTAGTTTTTCTCTAAAACATTGTATTTTACTAGCAACAAATAACCGTAAAAATTAAACCACAGTGTTATTATAGCTTCTTAACATAACACCACTTATTTATGTTGATACCGTGCTTCTGAAGCATTTCGCGGAGCTTAAAGTCTTGTTTTCTATGTTTGTGTTTAACACAAAACTGCTGTCCGTTTTATAGCGGTACTAAATGACGGATAGCTTCTCTATCATGTTGGTATCCTACTGTCGCTAGAGAATAAAGATCAAAACTCTATGGAAAATAACGTAACTTTTCGTTCAGAAATGTAATTTTCATACATTCTGATTAGTATTTTTTTTTATTATTTAGCGTTCGGAAACAAAATATCAAACATAACAATTTATAAAAAGTAGAGAACTAGGTGAAAAAATTTGTTTGGCATATTCTACCACAGCATCTTATTCTGTCGCCAAGCAAGCTATTTTCCGGCCTGAAGAAGTATGGATGCCGGTGCTATTACCAGCCCTGATGTATTTTTTTCCAGATTATTCGATAAAATGCAATGCTACTCGTACATCATCACCACCATCATCAGCCCTTATCAGTCTACTGCTGAACGTAGGTTCAGTACGTACGTACGTCGTACTCGTTCAAGGTTAATGCTATAAGTAATGCAGTTATAAACAGTTGGATATCAGTTGGGCAGCAAGCATTCGTCCGTTTCGTTAATGATTATAAGATTTGTCCCTGCTTGAAATGCTTTGTAATATAGCGTTCATTCCCGTTTGCCCATCTGAACTGAACGAATGGGAAGTTTTCAAAATAACTTTCCATTCTGGACGACCCAATGGGACAAACGGGAATGAACGTAGTCTAGCGGTTGATTTTATTTAGAAATAAATCTGGTTGTGCCCTTATTCAAAGGCTTTGTGGAAACATCGAGAAATAGATTAACCGTTATAATGCGGCAGGACAAGTTTGCATGTTTTGCAAATATTGTTCCGCGTCTGGCTACTAGCGTTTATTATTACTGATACCCACGATACAGAGAAACCCATATGGTCAGTAATGTGATTGTAAAGTTAATATGACGCATTACGCGACCGTAGTCGCGGCGACCAACTTGGGTCAGTGACGCTTCAATATTCGGACGGTCGCTTACTGCGCCAAAGAAGCTCTAAACAGACAAATTGATATTAAAATGTGGTTTACAGATCAGCCCCCCGATCGTAAGCCTATAGCAAATTGTCAAGTGACGTGGCTACAGATATACCTACGAAAAAAAACGGCGAAAGACGTGAAACACGCTAATGTCACTATTTAGTAACAGAAAACCTAGGATTTAGTAAGAAAACTGTTCAGAAAACCTGCTAGATTAAAAGCTGGCAGATTTTTATGAGCCAACAATAGAACCGCAGTCGTCAGCCGCTCGCAGGCTAAAGCACGAACGCGCTAAACAGCAATTTCTCAACGGAAGAGAAGACTCAAATAATTTCTGTCTCAAAAAACAAAAGAACGCAGAAAGATCTTTTGTCTTTGGAAAAAATGTGGTCGCTGAGTGCGCGTGTAACAAGTAGGTAATGATAACTTCATGTGTGGTACCACTAAAGGTGTGAAAGGCATTCAAGGTATTTCTTTCATTGTGGAATTAGAATTCCACCCTTGACATGAATTTTTATAGTTTTTTAAATGCCTTACTAGTGGAAATGGCGCCGGAGTTGGCACTAGAGTTTTATCACAGTAATTATTTACATTGTTTGAATTATTACACAAAATAACGCAAAGAACAAAGTTTTTATTCGTTAAATGTTTTGATTGCAAAAAACTATAGCGCGCTTATTTACTTAAGTTCACAATTTTCCTATAAGTAAATGTGGCCTAAAATCCTACAGCGGTATTTCATGACTTTTCAGCCAGAACCAAAGCCGATTTTTTTGAATTAAGACGTTGTCTAATTAGTCCAAATCTACACTTACGAGCAATAAATCAGAGTATGAAAGGTCAGATCAGAATCAGAGAAAAAAATAGTCGGTAAGTGTTTATGGTCAACAGCAGACACATTTTTAAATCTAGACTAATAATTGGGTTTGTTAAAAACGTTTCCCTATACTGTTTGTTTATGTTCGATTTTTTTTTATTTCATATCAGCTTTTTTCTAAGTTATTTATGTTTTATTGTAGTCACCAAAATGTTTAGCTCTTGAGTGTAAAATAAAATTATGCTACATTTTAATCACTTTCAATGAAATGCTCGATCATCAAGGGAATTGGCAAATTTACTTCAAATGTAAATTAATTAGGCACCCAAATTAATTTATTCTAAAAAACGCTAATTTTAAACTTTAAATGTATTCTTGGCGTGTGGGTAGGCCTAATAAAATAGGAAAATGCTGGGTGTAAAAAAACTCGGGGGAAAAAAACTTCGTTTATTTAAAAAAATAATATCCAGTGTACAAGCACGTTATAGGCAGTGGTTACCACTTCACTTGTTCTATCACTAAGTTGTATAAAAAAACTCAATAGATAGGTTGATTAAAATGTCGTTGAGTATGCGTAGGTACATGCATATAAATATTGTATATGACATGTCGTATATATAAGAATTCTCAAGTAATTGTTTCGCATCTTACACCTTGCAGCAAAAGTAAATCTCTAAGGTAGGAGGGGGGAGGTTAATTAACGAACATACTTTATTTCAGGAGGTGTTTGTCGCGCAAAGCTGGATTAGCAACCCCCGTGTTTGGGGTAAATTTGCTTTGTCATACTTTATAACCACATTTTGGCTACTGAAGTCTGTATATAAGGCGCTAAGAACCGTCAAAAAAGTTTTCGCTCGCACATATAACATAAATCTATTTATGAAAAATTGCAAACCTTTGTAATTTAGTTTATCAAATAAATCAGTTTGATCAAAACAAGTTTTTAAAAGAAAAGGTAAAAAAAGTTGAAACTAAAAGTACATTTTTAAGGTTGCTTGACGGTTCTAAACGATGCTAATTTTGTTTTTGTTTTTGGTCCTCAAATAGGCTTTAAGACGTCAGTTACCATAAAAGACTCACTCATAAAAATATTGAAACTTTTTCATTTTATTCCACACCGAAGCTTTCTCATTGTTCACAAAAATGAATATTTTTCATATTTTTTCCCATCAATGGCTACATTTTTCAGAAACCGATGAAAGTAATGGAGTAGTTTCAGTTTTCATGATCCGTTGGACAACAAAAGAGGAGATTGTGTTTGCTTCCGTGATGACACGAATATCGATTTTCATGTTGAAAGATTGGCTTAGTTTTTTAAAAAGCTTACAGAGAATAGTGCCATTATTTAGTTCCTGTGAAGAAAAATACTGTGAGACTCGGCTTTGTTAGCTGAATCCGACCATGCTGAAATTTAGGTGGTGAAAAAGTCAAAAAGTTCAGTTTATTTTGACAACGCGTGAATAATCTAGAATACCTAGGTGAAAGAAGAGCACCGGCATTCTTGTCAACAAAATCGAAAGCGATTATAAAAAGTACATTGAAATTAACTGATAACAAAAAAAAATTAAAGCGATTGACAAAAATATTACCAAAATATTTGCATTATGTGAATTTTCTTGACTCAAACATCAAATACAGTATGTCATTGTTACAGTCACACAATTCTCAGTGTCGGGTGGTCGGGTACAACGAGAGCAGTATTCTCTAACTATCAGCGGTAATTGTCATAGCAATATTGCTGTGAAATCTAACTTGGCTGAATATTGCTACGACATCCCGGAGCATGGGACTCTATTCTCAAATCAGAAATGAATGAAAAAACAACAGGTTTGGCGTAATGAAACAATTGTTATGCACAGTTTTTTTTTTATTTAAAATCAATTTTAAAGTTATGAGTCTAAATAAGTCGGTACGCCCTAGTAAAAGTACAAAAATAAATAAAATATTGATGAGCATTTCGCACAACGCCATCTAGTTACAAACTAAGCAAAGCTATTTATTATAATTATTATAAATAGTGGTGGGTTTGCACGGTGGCGTGATTTTTTTTATACTACTGTGTGCGTCGCCTAAACACGTATACAATACTAGCCGTCGCCCGCGGCGTTGCTCGCGTTCTACCCTTTAGAGTGTGACGTTTCAAAATTCCTTTCTTAGTGCACCCCTACACTATATAAGTATACTACTTTCCAAATTTCATACCTCTAGGTATTATAGGTTAGGCTGTGCGTTGATTCTAAGTCAGCTTCAAAAGAGTTTTATATATTTAGAAGATAGAAGATAAAATCTCTGTAATCTATCGTTTGAGTTTTAAATCAACTTGGCGCATTTCACAAAACGACAAAACCACAGATAATACTATACTAATAGACAAAACTTTAGAATAGACCCCCTATCCCGTCCGACCCCACTAAGTAAACACATTCCGTGTTGCATTACCCAAATGCTTATTATTATGTTACGGAGCCACCAGCATTGCTACAGATTCTATACAACATACTTGAGATAAAAGGGTCTGTGTCGGGTTGCATAGCGTCTTAAGTTGCACGGTTAGCATACAGACATATTGCCTCTCGAATATATTACATGTTTTTTTTATGTAATAATAGGCATTTTACATCTATTGAAGATGATTTATACAGCGTCAGGAGGCAACCTATGCCTACACTTAACGGGACACTGTAGTGCCTGGGACAATGTTTAGATGGAGTAGCACCTATACCATCCTCTCAGCCTAGTTAGCCATATCCACAGGAAAGACAAGGTCAATACGTGCGGAGCTGACTAAGCCAAGGGTTTCCTCACGATGTTTTCCTTCACCGTTAACCTTCATCATATAAATTTTCTGAAACGAAAAATCCATTGATGCACGGCCTTATAATTACGTTTTTTAATATATGTAATAAACAATACACATGGGCGTGTGTCGTTTGTTTTTTTGTCAAACTTCGCTGACGCACCGCCGCCGTGTGTCTAGATCAGACGCAGTTTGGACCCATAGTATTGGTGAATACATCCTTAGGCGCGTTTAGCATGCACGGTGAACTAAATGTTTTTTTGTCAAACTTGGCTGACGCACCGCCGCCGTGTGTCTAGATCAGACGCAGTTTGGACCCATAGTATTGGTGAATACATCCTTAGGCGCGTTTAGCATGCACGGTGAACTAAATGTTTTTTTGTCAAACTTGGCTGACGCACCGCCGCCGTGTGTCTAGATCAGACGCAGTTTGGACCCATAGTATTGGTGAATACATCCTTAGGCGCGTTTAGCATGCACGGTGAACTAAATGTTTAAAGGAATTACCTTATTTGAGGCTATTGCACCTAGCGGGATATCGGGTGGATGCAGGTTGCGGCGTAATAACGACGTGTAACACAACTTGTTTTTCACACAGTTTATTGAGGCAAGCACAATAGCACAGAGATAGAAGGAGAAAAGAGTGAAAAGTCTTAGGCACAGGATTACTATTCTATCACTAAATTATGAACTATAAACGCGTATAGGTACATAAAAATAGCATAAAAAGCAAGCGGCGAGAGGATGCGCAAGCGACGTGCATTCGGCGTCTCGGTAAGGCTCTGACTGGCGGGCCGTGCGCGGTGCGGGGCGGGAGCGCGGTTGAAGCTTTTGTATTCGCAGGAGCGAGTTCCCACGACACTCCAACGACACGCCGCGGAGCCTATTTCCATAGGACGGCGACCAGCCGATATTTACGATGCATTATGTTGTGTGAATGTACTAGTATGTATGGTGATGTATGAAAGTGCTGTTTAGATGTAGATAGTAAATATAAGTAAATATATAAATAATCATATTTTATGTAGGTTTAAATTAAATCTAGGTAGATAGATAGAAAATAATAGATACCCTATGTAAATACGATGAATGAATGATGAAGAATGTTAACCTACCTATAGGCTAAGTAGATAGCAATAATAAAATATTATATCTACGCAGAAATGTGGGAGAAGCCCACATCACTCCCCCCTTGAGACCCGGTTAGGGGCGATAAAAATCTGGGAATCGAACCTGTCGACCAGAACGTGTAGTTTTAGGTACGACAGTGGTAGGAGTTGGAATAGACGGAACACTATCAGGTAACTTAGGTGGCGGTAAGTCGACTTTATTCCGACTGTCATCCTTAGTCATGTCGGTAAGTACAAAGGCTGGTTTTAAACGATCTATTGTTACAGTTACCGATTTTCCTTTGACGAGGAGTTTAAAAACTTTATCGCCTCTTTCTAAAACCTTATGAGGGCCTGTATACGCTGGTTGAAAAGGAGCACGCAAAGCATCTTCGCGAAGGAAAACTTGCTCTGCAGTTGCGAGCTCTTTAAAAACAAAGATTTTGTGCTTGCTATGGCGAGAAGCATAGACAGGTTTCAGTTTCTCGGCGATGGAGCGTAAGCGCGCTGTAAAATCTGACAAATCAGATATACAGTCTGTGCTCGGGTCGAAAAATTCGCCGGGAAGTCTGAGTGGCTCGCCATAAAGCAATTCAGCTGAGGAGGTTTGCAGGTCTTCCTTGAAAGCACTGCGGATACCGAGAAGCACCAAAGGAAGAACCTCTGACCAGTTGTGATCGGCATGACAGGTAATGGACGCTTTTAACTGTCTATGAAAACGTTCCACAAGCCCATTGCATGCCGGGTGGTAAGCGGTCGTGCGTCTGTGCTGGAATCCTGAGGTTTTTGCCAGGTATTGGAACAGCGTGGACTCAAACTGCCGTCCACGGTCTGTGACAATATCTGTTGGCACACCAAATCTGGAGATCCAGCCGGAGATGAGAGCCTTGCCTACTGTTTCGGCGGTCATGTCAGGTATGGGCATGACCTCGGGCCACCGAGTGAAGCGGTCAATAGCCGTGAGGCAGTACTTGTATCCGTGTGAAACAGGAAGGGGGCCTATGAGGTCGATGTGAACGTTTTTGAAACGGGCGCGAGGTAAGTCGAAAGTGCCTAGTGGCGCAGACACGTGTCGACTAACCTTTGCACGCTGACACGACAAGCAAGTGCGGGCCCAGTCCCTGCAGTCCTTTCGAACTCCAGGCCATACGAATCGTTCAGCTACCAACTTGGCAGTTGCTGATGGACCAGGGTGACTAAGGGAATGGAGGCTTTGAAATACCTGTTTCCGGAAGCATTTTGTGACGAAAGGCCTGGGAGCCGATGTGCTGATATCACAGTACAAAGGTGCTCGACTACCAGGGTAATTCATCTTTTTGAGCCGGAGAGATGAGCCGTTATCAGCAATATAATGAGCCAACTCTGGGTCATTCTCTTGGGCTGTGCTGAGATCAGTGAGACATATTGGAGCGTCCAGTTCGTCGACTCGAGATAAGGTGTCGGCCACGACATTATCTTTGCCAGAAATATGCCTTATATCGGTCGTGAACTGGGCAATATAGTCCAGATGTCGAAACTGTCTGGACGAACAGTTATTCTTTCGCTCGTGAAAGGCATAACTGATTGGCTTATGGTCTGTGTAGACCGTGAAATGTCTCGCTTCAAGCATGTAGCGAAAGTATTTGATCGCTTCGTAGATTGCTAGAAGCTCGCGATCATACGGAGAATACTTCGTTTGCGATGACTTTAGCTTCCTGGAAAAGAATGCAAGTGGCTGCCACTCGTCGTTTTGGAGCTGCTGTAATACAGCGCCCATGGCCGTGTCTGATGCATCTGTAACCAATGCTAGCTTGGCTTGACAGTTTGGATGAGCCAAAAGAGCAGCATTGGAGAGGCTTTCTTTGGTATCTGAGAAAGCCTTCAGAGCATCGCCGGTTAAGTTGATGGGCGTGGAACCTTTGACTGCCCCGACAAGGAGAGCATTAAGGGGTGCTTGGATTTGGGCGGCATTAGGCAAGAAGCGCCTGTAAAAATTAGCCATACCCAGAAACCGTCTAAGAGACCTAACATCCTTGGGTGGGGGAAAGTCACGAATGGCCTGCACTTTCGTGTCAAGTGGTTTGGTTCCGCTCTCCGAAATCCGATAACCTAGAAAAGTTACCTCGGGAGCTCCAAATATGCACTTAGACACGTTGATGACCATGCCATAGTCCCGAAGTCTAGTAAAAACTTGGCGTAGATGGTTTTCGTGCTCCTCTTTATTCCTGCTATAAACTAAAAAGTCATCTAAATAACAATACACAAAGTCCAGTCCGCGCATCATTTCGTCTACGAAACGTTGGAACGTTTGTCCAGCATTTCGTAGACCAAATGTCATGAAAGGAAACTCAAACATATCGAACGGTGTGGTGATTGCTGTTTTCGGTATGTCCTCGGCGCAGACTGGTATTTGGTTGTACGCTTTTACGAGATCGATGGTGCTGTATACACGGCAACCAGCGATGTTGTGAGTAAAGTCGTGTATATGGCGAATAGGATACATGTCCGGGATGGTCCTAGCGTTCAATTTCCTATAGTCGCCGCATGGACGCCACCCATTTTCCTTTTTAGCAACAAGGTGCAAGGGGGACGACCACGGACTTTCGGAAGGCCTAGCTGTGCCATTTGCTAACATGGCTTCAAACTCGGCTCTGGCTATTTTTAATTTGTCAGGAGCTAAACGCCTAGGTGCGCATGAGACAGGGGGACCTGGTGCGGTACGTATGTGGTGTTGTGTGTTATGAGGTATTGCGCGTTGTGTACCGGCTGGTCGCGTGATATCTGAAAAATCTCGCGACAGTAGAAGGTGATAACGCGAATCGCCAGTGAGAACCTTCACGGAATAAATATTTTTAGAATTTATAGCCAGTGAAGCTGGAGTGCATAGATGAGTAGTGCTATCCATTAATTTCTTATTTTTACAGTCTACTACTAAATCATAAAAACACAAAAAGTCTACACCAATAATAGGTTTGGTAACGTCTGCCACCACAAAACGCCACGGGTAAGTCCGTCGAAGTCCAAGGTCCAGGTTGAGGTGCGCGTAGCCGTAGGTGTCAATTGGTGTCCCATTGGCTGCGGTAAGTTTGTAGCTCGTTGGTGCACGGCGCTCTTGGAGATGAGATCGTGGGAAGACGCAGAGGTCGCTACCGGTATCGACCAAAAACTGAGTCCTCGTGCAGCGATCAGTAACAAAGAGGCGACCTGGAATGTCGGGGCAATCTTCTGTCGCCATTACTGATGATTGCCCATGGCATTTTCCGACTTGTTGAAGTCGCACGGCTTGTTACAGTTGCGTGCCCTCGCCTTGTAGATGGCGTGGTACCAGCAAATGGGATATTGGCGGTAGTTCGAAGCCGATCGAGTCCTGCTGCGCGATGATGAACGGCGGCGGTGCTGGTTGTCAGAATGATCAGGGCGGCGCGAACGGGATTCACGCGTGTGTTCGTCGAGCTTCACTGCGAGGCGCTCCACCATTTTGCGTAGCTCAGCTATTTCACCAGAGGTGCTGCTGACAGGTTCTGATCCGCTGCCGGACGCGGCAGCTGCAGCGACGTTACCCGGTGCGGAGATTTCTTGAATCCGGTCTGCCAGGTCTGCCAGCTGTTCCAGGTCCTCAGTGGGTTGGGACGCCAATACCGTCTGGATGCTGCGTGGGAGGCGGTTGCTCCAGATTGTGCGCAGAAACTCCTCCGGAACGCTCGGTCCTGCCAGATCTCGCAAGTGGCGCAAGAATTGTGACGCTTTTCTGTCACCCAGCTCTTCATGGGTTAACAGCTGCTTGACCTTTTTCTCGTGAGAGGCAGAGAGTCGCCGTATCAGCTCATTTTTTATTTTCACATACCGATTCTGGGATGGAGGTTTGACGATAATGTCCTTAACGGCTTTGGCGTGGACGATATCAAGTTTCGTTATGACATTGTTGAATTTGACAGTGTCCTCGGTAATACCAAAATTGTCAAATTGGCCTTCCAGTATCGCGAACCATATTTCGGGGTCATCCGGAGAAAAGGGTGGCACCTTCAGATTAAATTTTTGAAAATCGGACGACATTGACGATTGTCGTTCGGGTGCAATGGACCTGCGCATTTTCATTGGAATGCGGTGGGTAACTCCACTTTGTGAGGCTACTGAATCACTACTATCACTTTCAGCCTGATTAATTGCACTCTCAGCCTGTTGGTTTTCACTCATCTTGCTGTTCTCGAGGGGTCACCAGTAAAGGAATTACCTTATTTGAGGCTATTGCACCTAGCGGGATATCGGGTGGATGCAGGTTGCGGCGTAATAACGACGTGTAACACAACTTGTTTTTCACACAGTTTATTGAGGCAAGCACAATAGCACAGAGATAGAAGGAGAAAAGAGTGAAAAGTCTTAGGCACAGGATTACTATTCTATCACTAAATTATGAACTATAAACGCGTATAGGTACATAAAAATAGCATAAAAAGCAAGCGGCGAGAGGATGCGCAAGCGACGTGCATTCGGCGTCTCGGTAAGGCTCTGACTGGCGGGCCGTGCGCGGTGCGGGGCGGGAGCGCGGTTGAAGCTTTTGTATTCGCAGGAGCGAGTTCCCACGACACTCCAACGACACGCCGCGGAGCCTATTTCCATAGGACGGCGACCAGCCGATATTTACGATGCATTATGTTGTGTGAATGTACTAGTATGTATGGTGATGTATGAAAGTGCTGTTTAGATGTAGATAGTAAATATAAGTAAATATATAAATAATCATATTTTATGTAGGTTTAAATTAAATCTAGGTAGATAGATAGAAAATAATAGATACCCTATGTAAATACGATGAATGAATGATGAAGAATGTTAACCTACCTATAGGCTAAGTAGATAGCAATAATAAAATATTATATCTACGCAGAAATGTGGGAGAAGCCCACATGTTTTTTTGTCAAACTTGGCTGACGCACCGCCGCCGTGTGTCTAGATCAGACGCAGTTTGGACCCATAGTATTGGTGAATACATCCTTAGGCGCGTTTAGCATGCACGGTGAACTAAATGTTTTTTTGTCAAACTTGGCTGACGCACCGCCGCCGTGTGTCTAGATCAGACGCAGTTTGGACCCATAGTATTGGTGAATACATCCTTAGGCGCGTTTAGCATGCACGGTGAACTAAATGTTTTTTTGTCAAACTTGGCTGACGCACCGCCGCCGTGTGTCTAGATCAGACGCAGTTTGGACCCATAGTATTGGTGAATACATCCTTAGGCGCGTTTAGCATGCACGGTGAACTAAATGTTTTTTTGTCAAACTTGGCTGACGCACCGCCGCCGTGTGTCTAGATCAGACGCAGTTTGGACCCATAGTATTGGTGAATACATCCTTAGGCGCGTTTAGCATGCACGGTGAACTAAATGTTTTTTTGTCAAACTTGGCTGACGCACCGCCGCCGTGTGTCTAGATCAGACGCAGTTTGGACCCATAGTATTGGTGAATACATCCTTAGGCGCGTTTAGCATGCACGGTGAACTAAATGTTTAAAGGAATTACCTTATTTGAGGCTATTGCACCTAGCGGGATATCGGGTGGATGCAGGTTGCGGCGTAATAACGACGTGTAACACAACTTGTTTTTCACACAGTTTATTGAGGCAAGCACAATAGCACAGAGATAGAAGGAGAAAAGAGTGAAAAGTCTTAGGCACAGGATTACTATTCTATCACTAAATTATGAACTATAAACGCGTATAGGTACATAAAAATAGCATAAAAAGCAAGCGGCGAGAGGATGCGCAAGCGACGTGCATTCGGCGTCTCGGTAAGGCTCTGACTGGCGGGCCGTGCGCGGTGCGGGGCGGGAGCGCGGTTGAAGCTTTTGTATTCGCAGGAGCGAGTTCCCACGACACTCCAACGACACGCCGCGGAGCCTATTTCCATAGGACGGCGACCAGCCGATATTTACGATGCATTATGTTGTGTGAATGTACTAGTATGTATGGTGATGTATGAAAGTGCTGTTTAGATGTAGATAGTAAATATAAGTAAATATATAAATAATCATATTTTATGTAGGTTTAAATTAAATCTAGGTAGATAGATAGAAAATAATAGATACCCTATGTAAATACGATGAATGAATGATGAAGAATGTTAACCTACCTATAGGCTAAGTAGATAGCAATAATAAAATATTATATCTACGCAGAAATGTGGGAGAAGCCCACATGTTTTTTTGTCAAACTTGGCTGACGCACCGCCGCCGTGTGTCTAGATCAGACGCAGTTTGGACCCATAGTATTGGTGAATACATCCTTAGGCGCGTTTAGCATGCACGGTGAACTAAATGTTTTTTTGTCAAACTTGGCTGACGCACCGCCGCCGTGTGTCTAGATCAGACGCAGTTTGGACCCATAGTATTGGTGAATACATCCTTAGGCGCGTTTAGCATGCACGGTGAACTAAATTGAACCATCACGCTCGGATCGGTGACGATGAATCGGATTTACTCGGCTCCACTTGTTATCAAGCGCGCCCCTCAAAAACTTATCCTGAAATTCTTATACCAAGACTGAGTGTGGTATGGTTAAAACTTACATAACCCAAGCCTAAACCACCCCTTTGGTTCAGTTTTGTTTGAAAGAGTATCAGTCGTAGGACATTTATTAAACATACTTCCCGTAGATTTAAAGTTTGTCGATACCTAACTTACCGATGAGTAAAAATTGCTAAATCTCTAGCCATTTTTAAAGCTACTCGTACTTCTATAAAACTCTGAGAAAGTGTATATCTCTCGAGATCTGACTGATTTATTTCCATTCAGAAGATTTATTTTGCTTTGTAAATCTTGGGTTTCTTTAAAAGCGACGGCCGGCATTTTAAAAACGTAATTAATAAATATAACGAATTAAAATTTGAGAAAAAAATTTATTTCTATTCTGAAGCATTTTAAAAAGGACAGGCAGACTTTTTAGTAGGTAAGTAATTAATGTACAATAATAATCTGAAATGGCTCAAAAACGTTTTAGCCTAAGAGCCAGTGAACCACAGACCTTCGTTATTTTATAAAGGCTGAAAGTTGGTCAGTGCAAGCTCCCAACACAGGTAAGAACCGATGGACCATCATGAAGTTCATTAAAATAAGTTGTAATATAATATGTCAGCTCTAAACTCTCTCAGTGGCGCAACTGGGAGAGACCTAAGTCCAGCAGTGGACAGATATAGGTTGATGATGACGATGATGAAACTCTCAAAACAAGTAAAGTAAGTAGACGGTCAATGGTTCTTAGAAGCTGACGGCTCAGATCTCAGACATACTTTGAGGCAGTACAAGAACGAAATAGGTAAATCCGCGATTTGCATATTCAGTAAGATAAACCGTTGAGAAAATACACGCTGTTCTGCGTGAAACCGGGTTTTAAAATACGACTCCTTTATGACAACTAGGTAATACTAGTCGTGAGAAGCTTACGTTTCAGGTTAAAATAAAATAAAAAATATTCACGGACACTTAACACAACGCCTTCTAGTCCCAAACTAAGCAAAGCTTGTACGATGGAAACTAGATGGCTGATAGAATACATACATACATATTTTTTCTTTTTTTTGTAAATACATACTCATAACATAGAAACACCCAGACACAGAACAAACATCTATGTTTACAACACACAAAATTGTTTGTTCTCGGTGGGGATCAAACCCACAACCCACAGCACGGAAGGCAGAGCTACTACCGACTGAGCCATGACGCCTGTCAAAAAAGGTTATTTGAAAAATACTAAGAAACAAAAAAAGAAAAGTTTTAAACGTTCTTCTACCCATTTTTCTAGGCTATAGTCGTGAGGAACTAGCACCTAGAATCAACTAGGTGGTTTATAAGACGATTCTACTTAAATGATTGTGATTTTATTGGAAAAAGAGTTTTGAGTTTGATAAGACTGAGTTTCTTCAAATGAGATGATAAGCTCTACGATGAAATTTTTTTTTACAGCTTATTTTTAAATGTAAATACTAAATTAATAATAATTATAAAAGGTACTCTTTCACTAGAGAGCATAATTACATATAGAAAAAAAAAGCAAAATAAAATCGAGATAAAAAAAAACACAGTAGAGTTTGCCTTCTAAACTAAGGTGAAACGTTCTTACGAGGATAAAACATTTTCTTTTGAAATTGATGAATTGAATCTACTTACCTATTGATGGAAATAACGTACGTGAGCGAATGCTAATTTTATTCACGGTTTTTATATTGATACAAAGCTTTTCAATAAAAACAGAGTAAAAATTTTAAGTAAGTATTTGCAGTTATTTTACGGTGTTGATGATGATTGCTGCCGTGAGCCGACGGCGTTGCCGCCGGTGTGTCGAATTGACATTACATAATGTCATGACTACAGTAAGATGTCCCCTGCCTTCCATGTTGCCACTATAGAATGCAGGGAACGTCTTAGTGAACAGTCTGTAAGTATAATTACAGACCCGTGTAATTACAGGCACATGAGACTTCAACATCTTTAAGTCTCAGAGTGATGGACGCAGTGCATTGCCTTACAGGGCATGTCCTCATTGGACTTGTTCTGTGAGGTAATGCATTGTTATAGGCAGAAGTTACTACTTAACGTCAGGTGAGCTATCAGCTTGTTCCATTACTTTTATCATAAAAAAAAAGATGTCCCCTGCCTTCCATGTTGGCACTATAAACCTCTTAGTGAACAGTCTGTAAGTATTATTAGTCTGACGTCGACAACTGAACCACTTAAAAAACTTGCTCTAAAAAAGTGGAAAACTGAGTAATAAACAAATTTTTACCAACACCTGTACTGTGATAAATCTTGGATATTAGTCTGCTAGTGGACGGTGTTTATTCTGTTAACTTATTGCTTTGCCTCTAAAGTAGGCTGCGTTGTAGGCACCCATTTGTTATTTGTTTTTTTACCGCAGATTTTTTTATTTTTTTTTATGATAAAAATAATGGAACAAGCTGATAGCTCACCTGATGTTAAGTGGTAATTTCTGCCTATAACAATGCATTACCTCACAGAGCAAGTCCAATGAGGACGTGCCCTGTAAGGCAATGCACTGCGTCCATCACTCTGAGACGCTGATACGGTGGTAGTACTTCCCCGGACGAGCTCTCACAAATGACCCATATTTTAACCTAAAAGTTAAAAGTGGCCTATTTACCGAGTTAAAAAAGACGTGATCTTATGCGACGTCATGACAGATCGCGTAAGAGGTGGCGGGACGAGCTTGACGACTTTGACAAGGATTGGTGAATTAGGGCTCAAGATAATGGATACTGGCGGAACTGAGAGGCATTTGCCCAACAGTGGCACATTATGGACTAACAGTAATAGTAAGCGATCTCGCAGACTGGACCGCTTCGTATCAAATACTAGCCGTCGCCCGCGGCGTTGCTCGCGTTCTACCCTTTAGAGTGTGACGTTTCAAAATTCCTTTTTAGTGCACCCCTACACTATATAAGGATACTACCCTCCAAATTTCATACCTCTAGGACTTGTAGTTTAGGCTGTGCGTTGATTCTCTGTCAGCTTTAAATGAGTTTTATATATATTGATGATGATTCATATGTTCAGTTAGTAAGGTTTTTTTTGTACAATATATAGGCAAGTGTTTAACCACAGTCTCACCTGATGTTAAGCGATGATGTGGTCGACGATGTAGCACGGTTACTTATAAGATACCTATTCACTTTACTCTTGAAAACATCCAAATTGTTAGTCATTCGAGAACACAGACGCCGGCAACGAGAATAAAATGTGCGAGTACTTTAACAGTGGAACTGTATTAAATGCCTTTCACTAAAAAGGCGATTCCTCAAACTCGCCTGTTCTATCTAATTAAAGATCTGTCTCCCTTCATTTCCCCAAAAATAGCATAAAAACTGAGAACGCCTTCTATCGCAGGAAATGAAAAGTGAAGCCTGTCGAAATATCAGCGTTTTTATCACGCTCCATTAAATTCTGTGAAAATCATCAAACGCTTGTCTGTCTTCAATCTCAATTCTTTCGCGTTTGTTTTGTTGCGTTTTGTTTGTCACAATATTCATTTTTATTTTTAGAATTTTTGTGTGTATTGGAACTGGTGATCTATTACTTTATTTACGACCGCAAGGGACGTTTGTTAGACGAGCGGCTATTATTTGTCAAATATAAACTATTTTACTGCGTTATAATAACAACCCATTTAGATACACAGATTATAGCTGAAAATCAGTGTTGCTCTCGAGCAATATTACACTGAGCTATAGGTAACCTGTTTGTCTACTGCAACACACACAATACGTACACACGTCCGAGAGACACAGGCAGCTAGTGTTGTTGTATTGTTTTATTGCTTTATAGTTTATATTTTAGTTTTAGTTATTACTTATGCAATAGTATTGCTTCCTGTTTATGTTATTAACTTTGATGTGTGTGTTTTAGTGGCAAATAAACGTATTATCTATCTATCTATCATACACCTGGACTTGTAAATTAACTTGCTAATCTTGTCAAAAGAACGACGAATTATATTTTATTGTAATCCGGTCTTATAGGTACCTAGGTACCTAAGTAGTGGTCTATTTGTAGCAGTAGCTTAGTTCCAATCAAAATCGGCAGTAATCTAGACTCTACATTATTTCAGTGAGACAAGAGTGAATTTCTTTTCTAGAACTCTAGATAAATAAAATTCTAAGAGAAAAACAAAATCTTCAAAAGCGTTCAACGCTGAAGAGCTTACATCAATCGGTAACGTTTCGAAGCGGAATAGGTACTTGTCTTACTTCATACGGTTTCCGATCGAGACGACGTATCGACGCTTACGAGTTTGATCTAGTATGTACGTATTCAATCGCTTCTTAGCTGTTCACCAATACAGTGAAGGTTATCAAAGTCAAAAATCTTTTATTCAGTAAAATCACAAGGATTCTAGTCTAGATTTTTAAGTTTAAATAGTAGAAAAAACAATTTCAATTTGACGTTTCGGCTTCGGATGGCAGTTCGTTGGGATTATTATATTGAAACATCACTGAAAAATCAGAGGAAAGCAAAATACGCAATGTCGTGTACGTGGATGACGTGTTTTTCCACTTATTCTCATTTAAGAGCCAAACTACTGAACCAATTTTGATATAATTTATATGGGGCTCATCTGGAAGGAATCTTTTATCCTTTTAGATAGAAAAATTTCAAAACAGTTTTTAAATGACGGAGTTCTGAAGTAAAAAACATAAAACTGAGTTGAAACTTCTTCCTTTTTTGAAGTCGATTAAAAACTGTTATGTGAAGTTATCAAAGTGTGGTTAGGTTGATGTACAAACATCGAAAGAGTTCTTTGTAGTACGGGTTGACCCTAACTAAAGCCTAAGTTCAAGTGCTTGAGTGCTTTTATGTCTTGCTATACCAAAAACAACGAGCGGTTTCTTAAAGTAACACCCTGTAGGTTGAGATAAATTTATAACAGTGCATAACCACAGACTAATAGTTTCTGCATCAACTATAATCACACTACTTTTTAACCGACTTCAAAAAGGAGGAGGTTCTCAATTTTTTTTATTTATGTTTGTTACCTAAGAACTGCGTCATTTACCGATTTGACATTATGTGATTCATCAGTGGTGAATGAGTTACCGTCATCATCAACATCGGTCGTAAGGTACTCACATTGAATTGTTTTCTAGTTATTAAACGTATTTTTATGTCATTAGTAGAGATAGGTTACTAAGGAAATTCGGTAGTTGAACCAAAATTTGCAAAAATTCTCTGCTGAAGCTTTTTGCTCTTAAGTTATTCATCCAATGCGGAACGTAGGTGATTGTAAGCTTTTGTAATTTAAGCCAAAAGCGCAGTGTATCCGTATTTATTTACATGCCGCTTTGTACACATTGGGCTTGGATGTGGCGAGCAATATTTTTCTATCGCATGCTCTGTTGCAAGTTGCATAGAACTGTTATGTGTCTAGACGTTGAAATGTGATGTACTTTTTATTTTATTTTATACATATTTTATTGTATAAAATAAAATAAATACGTATTTATTTATTTATTAAATACGAGCTTGTTACAACTAAACGATGGAACAAGCCCGTGGTCCACCTGATGTTAAGTGGTCACCAGTGCCTACAACGACAAACTAAAATAACATAATAGCAAAACATATAATCAAATTATAACCAGGTAGGTATACAGTTTCATAACCAAATTTTGAAAGATGTCAAAACAGGCATGGTTGGTACTAAAAAATTAAAATTAGACTAAAATCTGTAGACTTGAGGATCTGATACACAGAGTCGTAGAATCACCATCTCATAAGGTTCTAAATAAACTTTTTTTTACAGAGTGCTAGATTAAGCTAGATTATGAATTTCCTCTAGTGCTCGGTGAGGTTAATTTTTTATATAAATTTTATTTTACTCAAAAGTTTATTCCACATATTTATGGGTCCACAAGTTGAATAGTCCCGGCTCCTTAGCTCCCACTATGCTGGCACAGGCTCTAGGCATTGTAGCGGCTGCATAAATAACTAGCAGGAAAACGTCACGAGTACGTACAAAATAAAACGATAAAGGTGATAGTTGACTGGCACACACCAAGCGAGACAAACGAACTTAATTTTTATGGATAAATCACGAATAAATAAAGTACCTTGCAAATGTGCACCGAAAGAACCAATCGCTCTGCCAATAATTGTTATTCAATGAATACTACATGGTACATGAATAGATGCATTTGTTTGGGTAAATTTTGGTTATTTGGAGAGGTTTGGTAAAGAAGTGATGTTGTGACGAGAAATTGGAGAGCGCTGTTTGCGGTCGAGAATGTTTCCGATAAGTGCACGGTCATCTTAAAAGGAATTTCGGGACGCCAATGTTTTTTTTCTCCCTGCGGCACTTTAAAATAAAACCTACTTATATTCTATATGGGAATTTCTGCCAGACTTGAAAATGTCTTCTTTCAGAACTTACCTTCATTTGAAGTCATAGGTCAAAATCAAATCAAAATCAAAAAATCGTTTATTTCGGAACAAAAGAGCACAGGAAACAAAAACCAGTTGGTAACGATGATAGCTGCAGTAGTTATAGAAAACTGTGTCGCAGCTACCAACGCCCACCTCCTTGACATAGGCAAAGATGTTCCCTTATGACAGGGGAATTTTAACATAAAAATAAAGTATAATAAATAAATGTAGAAGTTAAACAAACAAAAAAGAAAAAATTTTATGTTTTTTAAAACTAAAGATGCTATTTACTATATTGGGAATTTATCAGAGTGCAATTATTCAGATTGTGGTACGCCTGTATCCCAATTTACTGCTCAGGAACTGATCCGAACTCAAATATTCATTTTAGTATTACAATCTACTCACATCTATGCTTGAGTAACAATTTCTGTATCAAAATACAAGCCTTAAATCATAATCCCGCACGTCAACTATCCTTCTCTAAAGACTCCCCCAGGATAGAACGTGAATGCCCCGCCAGTATGCACTCAGGTTTCATTCCCAGATATATTTTTGTCTCACAATAGGATTGCTATTGAGCACAAAGCCACTCAAATTGGTACGTCTGTGACTTACGACAAAATGCCATGAAGTTTTTATCTTTAGAACAGTGTATGCCACAGTAAAGACTTTGCAAACAGTAGCGACAGTTTTTTTTTGGTTGCAAAAATATTGTGCACGCTGTGGTTTCCTGTAATTGAAAAAGCACTAGATAATAATATAAGACATGATTATGTAAGAGCTTTCGTTTATTTTATATAGTTCATTATAGGCAGTAGTTACCAATTAACATCAGATGGGCCACCGGCTTGTTCAATCATTTATTTGTATAAAAAAACCTTTTATTGGAAATCCTCCACAAATAAAATAAAAATATGCAGGAGCTAAAACTACCAACCAAAAAAAAGTTATAAGAACAAAGAGTGTTATAAGTTCTTAGCCCTTTCTTTCCTCAACTAAAGCAGGGCATGTCTCTATCATTTTATGGTAACAAGAGTTCCAACGTCCTCGTCATCCACATAAAGACACTCCGTATCAGTAGTACTACTGAGTCCAACTATTAGTACTAGTCTGCAATTATACAACTCAACATTGCAAGATCACGGTCAATAAAGGAGATTTTTTTTCAGTTTATGTTTCTTGACGCCAGTCGCCCTCTAGTTTTTAATATCAGTACTATAAGCACAGGTTCAGCAGTTTGTATACTCATACTGTGCCTACGCCGACCTATGTCCATCGTCAAAGGCTATTCGATGAAAAGAGCCGATAGTACCGCTTTGTCTCTCTATCTGCGGAACAAACGGAAGATACCTAACGACCTCTGCCGGAAATATTCGAAGCGTGGTATTTGCAATCAAATACATTTATGTTTACAACTCCCAAACTTTTTTTAATTTTTTTTTTCTTAAAATTCTCAAACTTCGAGCATTTGCTAGATATATACGAGTAGTATGTATATTGTATAGGTGAAGTTAGGTATTTCATAGGTAGTATATACATACATTTAGAGATCTACGATACTCCTGAATTTATGGTGAGGTTGCTAGACTGATGACAAAATGTGATGTAATGTATTTTTTTTTGTTTGTTTTATAGTCTATCTAATCATAGACTAAAAGGCTTACCTGGATGGTAAGCGGTCACCGTCGCCTCGGAACCTCTATAACACTATGAGCGTTGCCAGATTTGATTTTAGTCTAGCACCTGTGTAAGTACCATTCAAATTTTCTCTTTCACAGTAATTTGTATGTTGATTCGTCCATGCTTTAGTGTATGCAAGTATTAATGAAATCGCATTGCTTTTATGATATTGTAAGGGTCTATTGAATCTCCCAAGTGTGTTCATGCTCTTCAAACCACTGCTAAAAAATAAGTTATTATATCTGAATCACTGGCTTTTCAATTTCTATCAAATAAACATCGAGCATTTTTCAAGTTCGTCGATTTTTCTTTCGATATTGCGTTGCAAAATTCCAACTGTCAGAATCACTCTTCAATTACCTAGAAACAAAGAATGACCCATGCATTTCCGCAACATTACATTGCATCTGCGATAAACTCTATTCTGACTAACTAAGACCTAAATTTGTGCAGCAAATAGCAAAGCAAGTTGGTAGATAGAAAACCGTACTGGATATTTAGATATTTGATCTGCTATAACCATTTGTATTGCAATGGCAGAAAATCCACTTTAGCTTGATTAAGTGCTTGAAAAATTGAATGTAGCTCGTGGTTTGAAATAGAAAATCACAAAATTTACGAAATGAAAATGAATAACACATTTCAATCAATGCACATTTCAAACGTCAAATATTTGAACTTTACAAGTCATTTCAATAGAGTCAATTGCAATAGAGTAAGTTCAATGTTAAAAAAAGGGATAGAATATACATAAAGAATGATAAATGAATGTGAAAGAAGTATATTCATAGTTGATGAATGATAGGAGTGAGAGGAAGAAGAAAACATGTTGTGCGAACCCTACTTAGCGTACGGAAACGACGATGTCACGAACCAAAAAATATTTCAATAGACTTTGGACCTACATATCCGGCTGCCAAATCAGTTATTCAATGGAATACGTAGGTGTTTATGACTATGACGAAATGATGTGCAAAAAACCTACCAGGTTTATCCAAGTTATTTATCAAATAAAATAATTATTCTAAAATTCATTATCAATGTTATTTCATTATGTGCAAAATACGTTATCACGCCTAAATCATTCATGAGGCAAGCAACTAATAATGCCAACTAGCGTCCTGGGCAACTTTTACAGAACTTATCTATAGAAATAATCTTTACGTAATTTTCGTAAAAATATTGATATTAATAATTGATTGTACATGATAGTAGGCATTATAAGGATGACGAATATGAAATACATAGTTGCACGTGTTTTGGTTTACGATAAGATGTATGTATGAATGAAATACATACACGCTAAGTTAACTGCGCTTAAAATATATGAGAACTAGCCGTCGCCCGCGGCGTTGCTCGCGTTATACCCTTTAGGATGCGACTTTTCAAAATTCATTTCTTAGTGCACCCCTACACTATATAAGGATACTATCCTCCAAATTTCATACCTCTAGGACTTATAGTTTAGGCTGTGCATTGATTCTCTGTCAGCTTCAAAAGAGTTTTATATATATTGATGATGATGATGATGATGATAAAAAAAACTAGTTGGAAGTACTGACTTTACTGCGAAAACAATTTGGTAACTTATGACATACTTATAGCCAACCAAATGCTCTCCTAATATAATGAAAAGATAGAATGATTGCAAAGTAATTGTAATTACAGGCACATGAGACTTCAACATCTTTACGTCTCAGAGTGATGGACGCAGTGCACTGCCTTACAGGGCACGTCCTCTTTGGACTTGCTCTGTGAGGTAATGCATTGTTATAGGCAGAAGTTATCACTTAACATCAGGTGAGCTATCAGCTTGTTCCACTACAGTTACCATAAAAAAAACTAAAAAAAAAAACTATGTATTTAATTTAGAACTAGAGTAGTACTCTAGTGTTGTTATTGATTGTTCTTTCTGATTTTATGGAGGTTAGCATTAATATTAAGGATCTATTACCATGGGTCTTATCCTTGTATCAGATAGCGTTGATATCTTACTGTCGGCTCCCGTACTATAATATCAATTTCGTTTAAGTATTTTATGGTTTATAATTATTGCTTTCTGTGACGTCACAAAATAGGCGTGACTAATACCTATTCATACGCTTGTAAAAGCAGATTCCAGTGATATTTTACGTATGTTTAAGACCTGAAATTTATTGAATAAATGATTTAAGATTATAAAACGCTTTTGGATCAAAAAGTCGGTTTCGGCAGTGGCTTTTTATTAGCCGGTCGACTCACAACACTAAAAAAACTTTCAACAATTTTAATTAAACCCAGTATTTGGTATTTTCTGAACAAATACCATCTACCTAAGACAATGGACTGCGAAGCATTTTGTTGCAATTGCACAATGCTGGCAAAAGTTTTACGTTTGTAACTTTTGTTGCTTAAAAGGAGAGTATTGTTTCATGAATGAAAACCACTTAATTGCAGCACGAGACAAGAATGTAACAAAACAGTAACCGCATGAATATTGAACAGTACAATAAAGAGTATTATTGCTCAAAAGCAATTGCAAATTACTTTGGAATGGATTAGGATAGTCAAAGTGTTTTGCTGATAGAATACTTATATTTTTTTTTTTTTTGTTAATACATACATACTTATCATCATCATCATCAACCTATATCAGTCGACTACTGGACGTAGGTCTCTACCAATGCATACATACTTATATTACACTATTATTATTAATTTGACGGTGTGTCGTCTATGTAGGGATTCCAAAAAAAATGTATTATCTGAATGAGTGAGTCAGAGATTAGTCATAGGATTGCTTAGTCCTTCCGATAAACTTTTTATTTTTTATTATATTATTTTTAATTTTATTGCCATTTGTCACAAGTTAATCTTGATTATCGAAGAAATGAGTTATTCATCTATTTATTTTTGGAATTAGTTTTGTAATGGTTAGGTAAATACTGCTTGCTCATTACTTATGTAAAGAGCGTAATGCTTGTAACATTTTTATGACGAATATAATTTCTATAGACTTTCCAGTATTTGCACCTATATAGATACTGCGAGTACATACCGATAACAAAAACAAATAGCAGATTTTTTATAGCTGTTTGAGGTTCACATTAATATAGTTTTTCATTTGTGCTTGGAACTGAAAGCAGTCGCTCGAAAATTGTGTTGCATTTTTTTTTTTTTTAATTATGATAAAATTATTGGAACAAGCTGATAGCTCATCTGATGTTAAGTAGTAACTTCTGTCTATAACAATGCATTACCTCACAGAGCAAGTCCAATGAGGATGTGCCCTGTAAGGCAATGCACTGCGTCCATCACTCTGAGACGTAAAGATGTTGAAGTGTCATGTGCCTGTAATTACACCGGCGCCCTTACCCTTCAAACCGGAACACAGCAATGCGAGCATCGCTGCTTGGCGGCAGAAATAGGTACGGTGCTAGTACTGAACCCGGACGAGATCTCACAAAGAGCTCTACTACTACTATGTACAAAATTGAAATCTCTTTCCTACATCATAATGTTTATTTTCGCAAATCTTTTCCGTTACCGAAGCTAACAAAATACGTGCCAAACAAACACCTAACAAGTTACAAGCAGATGTGGAAGTTACAAAGGAGTGATAACGACGCCATGTTATTCCCTAACTTTTAAGCCCATTAAAAAGACTTGGAGAATTACCCACGAGCAAAGTTTCCGGATCTCATTTTGAGTGAAGAATTTTCAAGAGTTTACAGTGAAATTGGTTTAAACTGTACCACAGAGTATACCAGTGAGGTATATAAGCTGTTTAGCCATACGATTTAAAGACCTAATTAATAAAGGCCTACGCAGACTGAGAGAGGTTTGAGGTTTGTTCCCATCGAGCCCGTTGACTGGCTCACGAATTGGGCCAGGTGGAATAATCCCAACGGACTCAACCACTCCACGCAGTATCTTGAACAAATTAGAACAGTTTGTTCCGAAGTTCGTATCTTTGACCTTGAGGAACTTCTCTACAATTACAATCTGACTCAGATCAATATCTATTGGTTAAAGTCCGAAGACCCCTTATTCAGAACAAAGGCGTTAGTAATATGTTATTTTAGCTTGTCTCTGAAATCTGGCTAAAATTAAAGCTTCGAATGAACAAAGTGTTATATTATAATTCATTTATTGTTCGTGTATTTTGAATTAAATGAAAACTTAGTCATTGTTTAATATTGTCATGTCATTGCATGGTAAATAGTTTCGTCTGTTTATAAAAGTACCAAAAATATTTTGTTAGTATAATAGGAGCGTCACTATTGCGTTGTTATGTACCTTAGTTCACCTAGGTGTCTTAGCCTGGGTGAATTAAGTCGACGGCACCTAAACTTCTTCACAAATAAGGGTGTGTTATCTTGCAAATGATTAAAACTGCGGTGACTAATTAATACTAATAATTGCAAAATATCGTTGATACTAGATATCTTTAGCCGATTATTTTTATAATCAGTTATTTTATTGTGAACTAAATACAGTCTGGAGATAACTGTAATAAAACACGTGTTTCTACTTCCTGTAGCTTTTTCCATTGAACTAAAAAGTAGTTGTTGATCAAAAGTTGTGAACAAAACGGCTGAGTCGTGCAAATCTGTAGCAAAACGTTTGTGTGGTCCATCATATTGGTGGTAGTGTGAAAATAAACTATCACACACTTGGTAACTAGCGTAGTCATTCTTGTTAGCCTCTATCTCCTATACAGAGTGATGAAGACACCCCTCTATAAGGGCCAAATCTTAACGGCTATAGTTATAGAAAGAGCTCGATTTTTATAAAAATAAGAACAAAAATGTTTCATTTTTCGAGAAAATATTTTTGGATTTATTTAACACAATAATGTTTGTAACCTAATATAGGTAAATAACCTGCTGTATGTTGGTCAATTTAATTATATATTGTGTGTTCACACAATTACAATTAATAATCTCTGGCACCTGCACGGTACGTGTTTGATTCTAGATAGTAGTACTGATGTGGAATGATTAAGTAAATAGAAGAAATCAATCACAACTTTCGGGATTTGTTTTTATCTGAATAATAAATCTACGCAATTTATTGTTTTATTTATTTTTGATTGCTCGTTGCTGATTGCTTGAGCTTGCTTTTGTACCTTAAGATCTTGCTAGGCAGAGAAATTATGATATTTAATATCTTGAAGCCGGAACTCAGCAATGCTAGAATTCCTGTTTGGCGATAAATATTTGTAGGAATCGTTACAAAGTTCTTTTGAAAAAGAAAGTCCCACTATTGGTAGGACGAATCCAAAAAGATAACTGTTATTTTATTTGTGAGTATTTGGTGGGACCAAATTCATAATATTAAATTAATTTAATAATTAAATCAAATTAATAATAAAAATAAAAAATAAAAATCATAACATTGCGGGCTTGGTAATGGCGTGGCGTGGGTCTGGTGATGGAACTAGGAGGTGGATATTGGAACTTTTCAGTAGCTTCTAAAATAAACTTCTGTTTAGGCTCCTATAATTTGTTTCGACGAGTCCAATAGATTGGGTTTAGTAACGCAAGCGTGTTTTTAAGCTTTTTAAACTACATATTATAATATAAATAGTTTTATTTGGATTTGAGAATTGTCAGATTTTTTTATTATTATAATCCATATTTATTTAGTAGGTACATAATGTATGTACCTACAGCCTTTTCTAATTATTATTTTTTTGCGACAACAATCAGCTCTTATCACTGATAAAAATATAATATCAATCAGGTACCAAATAGGTATAATAATAATTATTATCTGGTTTCCGATAATCACAGTTTATAGGCGACTACACTTAGACACAGTTTTCATTTTATGGTACAGTGGCGACAGGAACTGTTGGAAATCCTTCTTTATTATCACTACCTATTTAACATACAGTTTATAAAAAAAAAGGTTTTAATCCTTCGAAAAGTGCTGTTGGAAATACTTGACATAATATATTTTTAAAAAAATTGTTAAAACAAAAAATTACCATGAAGTACAAAGGACTTTTGTTAGTACAATTCATTTTCAACTCTGTGATAGCTATTCAAAGTGAACTGAGAGAAGACTATTTAGTAGATTTTAGAAGTGCGTACGACCAGGATCTGTACGAAAGTGTACTAGATTCGGAACTATGTGAACAGCAACTAAACTTTTTGGTGAACAGTAGTGTTAGACTGAAGTGTAAGTAATCTTCTAGAAAAAAAAAATGCAGATAACTATGAAACTAAATACTACGTTAGAACAGTTAGGTAGTCTGTAAATTGTTCTTGTAGATAACCTGCTGGCACTTGAAGATATTGATAACGATTACAATGATCATCTTTTCAATGCGATGATTTGTTTACGGCGTTTATAATATTTTTGTAATGGCCGCTAAAAACCATTTACTAGCGAAAACGAACTTTTTCACTTAAAATACATTAATTTTATCAGTATGTTAGCAGATTCAAATATTAATAAATCTGTGTGCAATCGTCTTATCTTTATATTGGCTTTTTTAAAATTCACTCGCATAATTATTATTATTAAAAAATAAGGTTATCGTTGTTTTGAACGTACCTTCCTACTTATGATCGTGATCATCTCATAAGCAACGTGAAATAGCAACTTTAGTGGTCACAAATAGTTTGCAATGAATACAGCATGAAATCTAGTGGTTTTAATTCCAGTCCTAGACGCCAGTGCGAAGATCCCAAGCGGTATAATGACGGGTAACGTCAATGACCTCGGCGACTACTACCAATGCCTTGGCATCGATGAGTTCGTCAACAACATGGAGATTCAAGGCAAATACTGCGCTATCACAGTACCCTTGGACCAGGAGGACGTTATAAGCATCCCTGATATACCAAGCCTCCCAGAATTTACTTTTCCTCCTCTGGTGATACCAACGACAGAAGGCGCAACCACTGATGTATTCCCAGAAGAAGATGCAGAGGTTGAAGAAACTGTTAGAGATGCAAGACAGTATGATGTTATGAGGAGATACGCTATGGGTATTTCTGGACTTGGAGAACCTGTTGAAAATAGGTGAGCGAATGTCATAAAAGCTAAGGTTTTTATTGAAATCAGAGCTAGTTTTAATAGTATGATTTTTTCAATTTCACCAATGAGTAGGATTCAAAGTGAGGGAATGAAACCAGTAGAAAGAAAATAGCGAAAACTTAGACTAAGTCATCGGTGATTAACCATAAAAATAATAATATACTTTTGAGTACACTCAAAATCTCCAACTCTAGTATCGACGCATGCTGATGACGTGATGATAATATACATAACTAGCCGTTGCCCGCGGCATTGCTCGCGTTCTACCCTTTAGAGTGTGACGTTTCAAAATTCCTTTCTTAGTGCACCCCTACACTATAAGGATACTACCCTCCAAATTTCATACCTCTAGGACTTATAGTTTAGGCTGTGCGTTGATTCTCTATCAGCTTCAAAAGAGTTTTATATATATTGATGATGATGATGATGATGATGATTATAAGAAAACAGTCGAATTAATAGCTAGTAAATTCAATTACCTTGCCTTGATACTTATCAGCGTAACCGTAATGAAGCGACGTCACTATCGACGATATTGATTCATTTTTAATCTTTATAGCAAGTCCGTGTCTCATTCAGAAAGATAATGTGAACGCATTCAAATCTATGTTCATGATAGTGCAATAATCTAGATAAACATTATATATATTTTGAGGTTATTTGATAACCTACATAATGGTTACAAGAGATTTTAGTGCCAAATAGGTATCTAGACTATCTAGCTAATACCTTTAACAGAAATAAATAAAATCTTAAAATAAGCAGGCATAAACTAGCTAGACAAATAAGTACAGATAAAAGAAAACAATCTCATAACTCATCCTGCTTTGTATAAAACCACATTTGCTTTGCTTGCAGGATATCCCCTCTGGTTATCACTCAGACCATGGGAGGAACCTTGGGTATTTGCGTCCCCAAAGTCTGCACTCCCACTGAAGCAGTCAACTTCATTCAAAACCGGATTCCGTTTGTTAATTTCACTTACAACGAGTTCTTCTGCAGACTTCCCAACGACAAACTTTTTTCACCAGCTGATTACGTTGCTACGTGGGTACTCCTTTAATTTTTTAGTTATTTTTCGTATTTCTTTTCTTTTTATTTTGTTTTATGTCATCTACTAAGTCCTTCAACTTTGTGAGTAACGTAAGCTTTGTGGTTTGGTCTTAATTGTTTTGGTTTTTTATTGCAGTGTCCTCTTCTCTCTGATTGCTTGCCTAGTCATCATCAGTACCACTTACGATTTGACTCACATATTTTTACTCAAGAGAGGTATGTTTTTATTTATACTTTTTACTTGTTGAAGGCATTTCAGTGAGCTTATGACTTAGAACTAAACCACTTATTTTTTTATTGCAGACCCAAAATCAGCCAACGTCTTATACCGTTGCTTCTCCGTCTACACTAACACGCGGAGGTTCTTGACCTTCAACACCATCCCTGGAGCCTTGGAGTGCGTTGATGGAATTCGTTCCATCTCTATGTTGTGGGTCGTCATTGGACATACGTATTCATTCACACTTATGGGCTTTATCCATAATGCAGCGGATACTGTGACGGTAAGAATAATAAAGATCTCTATAAAATTAGTTTTTGCTGAATGTGTGTAATATTTTTTAATTATGTGTACCATTATGAAGGCTTTAATATTTTATTTTTATTTGTAGTGGTTGACAAAGTTTTCGAGTACATGGATCAACTCAGCTCCAATAACCGTGGACACATTCTTCTGCTTGAGTGGAATTCTAGCAGTTTATACTACGGTTGGAAAGATTAGCAAAGGTATGTATTCGTGTAGGCACACTAAAATTATTGTCAACATTTGCAATAAAATTTCTTATTTTATATTATTAATAATAAGTACCTACTGTATTATCAATAATAGTAGCAGGTACCAATTCAGGATATAAAAAGTATATACCTATGTTTTTTTTGTTTTATCATTTCTTATACTCTAACCTAATTTCTTTCTTCTTCACAGCCCGCTTTATCCGCACCATCCATTTGTTTTACATCAACCGTCTTCTTCGGATGTTTCCTATCCTTGCTGCTGTAGTGCTTCTCCAGGCTTCACTCTTCAATCACTTCTCCGATGGTCCCTTCTGGATGAACGTGTCGCAACAGGCGCAAAACTGCAGGACTTGGTGGTGGTCTGCCCTATTGCATGTGCAGAATTATGTCAATGCTACGGAAATCGTGAGTGAAATTCAAGGATAAACTTTTTAATCAATATGATTTTATGTTTTTCTGATAAATTGTTCTTTTTCTATATTTTTAATGAGTATAATCAGCTTTTTCTTTGTTTCTAGTGTATTCCCCAAACCTGGTATCTCTCCGTGGACGTCCAGCTTTACTTTTTCTGTCCCATCATCATCATCTGGCTCTTCGGACGAGAAATGATTGCATGGATCGCTCTAACGAGTATTGTCATTATTTCTCTGATTTCGTCATCCATCTACAGTTTTCACTATAATTTTTCTGCTGGGCTTTTCAGCCCTGGGTAAGTAATTAGATTTTTTTTTAAATTAGTGTAGTATTTATTAGTTTTTATGCCTGATGGGCTAAACATGAGCAGAGCAGTATCCTTATTGTCCACCAAATGTGTTTGTTACTTTTTATTTTAACTATTCTTAAGTCAGTTTCTTATAACAAAAATGACGTAATCTTTTACAGTCGTATTGGTGAGTTCAGAGACTACGCGACTATTTACTACATCAACACCTTGACGCGTGCTCCTCCGTTCTTTGTCGGAATGGTCTATGGCTACCTCCTACATCTTTGCAAAGATAAACGATTAAAAATTTCCAAAGTAAGTCTATTTTTATTTATTTTATCCTTTTATATTTTATCTCAAATCTTTATGGCTTTTGGCTATAATTTCAAACGTTAAGCTCTGCACAGCTTAACTAAACTAATCTTTAGTTCTTTTCATCTATATTGAGCACAACATTTTTTATTTACAGGTAAACGTGATTCTACTCTGGATCCTCTCATTTGCCATGATGGCGTTCTGCATCTTCTCCGTCTACCCGGTGATGCAGTTTGACCACACGGCACAGGTCTTTGATAATATCCTCAATGCCTACATGCGAGCTATCTGGGCTTGTGCTCTCGGTTGGCTGATCTTCGCCTGCGTCCACGGTTATGGAGGTGTGTATTTCATCATCGTTTTATTGTCCATCCACTTTAGTTCTTAGCACAACCACCAACTATTTTATTATCTACGGTTTCTTTTTATTCCATAGCTTTGATGGTATTGACGTTAAACAATATAGGTAGAAGCTAAAATTATCTAGATAGGTAACCCACCAACTCCACCAAGACATTAAAGTGTTACGTGTTGATTTACATAGGTATCTACTACATAAAGTATGTTCTATGAAAATTTCGCAAGAAGCTTGCAAATAACAATTTTATGAGAATGCATTGCATTGGCTTTACCCCTGCAGCTTCTAATAACTAACTAATTTATATCAAAGGACCGGTAAAATTGCAGCAGTTATTCACAACTTTTGATACAAACCACTGCGCTGGTTGTAAATTAGGTTACATGGAAGCCGAGTGAGTCGCTATTTTGCAGGAAGGATGCAAGTGAATTTACAATTGTTCACAGCCGTGAGTCACGAAATTTTCTTCCTCAAAATGCCAGATTTATTTAATTTATTACACCAAGTTTATATATTCGGCAGCTTTTATCGTATCTGTTAATTAATAAAACAAAAGTTATACTGTTGGACTGGGATTGAACGCATTTTACATTTTAAAGTAATTGCCAATATGCCATGAAGATAAATTATTGTCATTATTTGTAGCAAGCACATCGTGTTTGATTTGGTTAAAGTGGAATTACACAATCAGATATTGCAATCGCTTCTTTTATTACAAAATATTATTCACATGGGTTGAATCGCCACGTCAGGTAGCTTTGATATTAAAAGTCATCGTGTCTAATAGTATAACCTAAAACGTGTGCCTAACACATTTTGGTGACGTTCTTTTGATACTATTGATAAAAATAAAAACTAGAGTGCAAATTGACACTGAAATTTTCGGTTTACGCAAAAAATCGTCACTTTGTATGTGTATAAAAAAAGTTTTTTTGATATTGTTCATTCAGTTACTTTATCTCTTTCCAAACAGTCACATTACATCAAAACATGTCTACTGTGACGTAATAGGTGTTGTAGGAAGCCTTTTTTGATGATAATTCTTCTTCCCCAGGTCCTATCAACTGGTTCCTGTCCCTGCAGATGTGGAAACTGCCGGCTCGCTTGTCTTTCGCGACTTACATGGTTCACGTTTCTATTATGATGACAGCCAACGGGAGCTGGGTGAAGTCGCATTACTTTACTGATGGAGACAATGTTAGTATTACATCTATGCTAATTCTGGTGGTCATTACTTACCACTAAGATTACGCCAAAATCTGGCAATGCTATCAAAACTGAACTTTATAATCTCTGCTCGCTTCGCTCACTATAACTTACATTAAAAGGATGGATGGTTTCATAGCCACGACTCCCATATTTTTAATACAAGATAACATGATATTTTTTTATTTATTTACCTATATTCCACAAGTATTATTTATTTAAAATTCTTTGTCCATAGATATACCGGTTCTTCAGTGATGTCACGCTCACCTTTACCGTGGCTTTCATTCTATGCATCACTATTGATGCACCCTTCTCTACACTGCAAAAACTGCTCTTAGGTACTTATATTTTTTGCTTTTTTTTTTTAAACTCTTTGCACTATTCTGCATTGGAAATTTATTTATTTCTATTAACAGCACAAGAAAAGACGATGTGTTATAACTGCCTTTTGTTTCAGGTGGAGGTAAAAGGCCGCAGAAGCCAAGAGTTGAATCTCGCGAAGCACCAGTGGAGGACCAACCGCCCATTATTAAAACTAGGTTATAAACTTACTACAAAAACCGATAAATTAAGATTAGGTAGTGGTTCTTTGAGATAGGTACATTACGCGGCCGTCTCGTGCATTGTGCGTGGCCTCTTTCGGGATCTTCGCGTCGTACCGAAGTGTAACTCGCGACGATAAATCAAATCTTTGTGTATCATAGTAGGTAATAAGTTGAGACTACGCTAATTTTAAACGTGTTACGAATAAACTGTTTGGTATGTATGGTGCTACTTCGCTAAATGCGAAGCAACCACGTACAAATGAAGCAATGCATTCGTAAACCGATAATAATACTTGCGTTAATAACAAACTAGTAGGTAGATTAAGTAGTTTAAAATCAAGACTGATTGGTTTAAGAATGTAACCTCATAGATAATACGAATATAATATTCCCTCTAAGGATACCTAATTTAGCTTTCGTGGGACGAATGCGACATTATTTTGGTGATCCGTCAGGATTCACGGGGTAAAAAATCATTTATTTTAAAATAACAATTCCTGTTTGCCCCATTGTTAGGACGAAACAAAATGGGACGAATCGAAATAAACGTGACGTAATTATTTAATAATACATAATATTATAGACAGAATATTAGCACAAAGTATGTACTTATTTACAAAAAAATGTATGCGTAATGCGTATTCTATCTATCAATCTACATTCCATAGTATAAGCTTGGCTTAGTTTGGGACTAGAAGGTGCTATGTGGAATGTCTTGATGTAATGTGTAATGATCTTGATACGGTATGAAAACATATAAAAAGAGATTACTTTTGAGAAATCATAAAAATTAGAAAATAGTAAAAAATATAATAATATACAGAGATGAGCATAGTTCTGTCGGGTTAGTTTTACAACATTTTGAGATAGGTACCTCATAATATTATGTATTCGTATGTAATAATTTATTGATATAATATTTAGTTGTTTCAAATAAAAAAAATGACATAAAAAACTGTTGTTTACTATTCTTAATTAAGAACCTTATATCTTTCAATTTTATTCTTTATTAGAATTTATGATCTGATGTGACCAAATTGCCCAAACTCCCCTTTCGCTAGTTAACAATACGAACTTCCTATGAATCTACTGCAAAATACAGATTGTATGCATTAAAAACAAACCAAGTGGTCCAACGGGACGCGAACTCTTCAGGAACGCCTAGAAGATTTCGCATAGCAAATTGCACTTCTAATCCTGCGCAAAAGAATATTATCTTGAGTAGGAGTCAGGTCGTCCCGTCAGCTCGTGTTGATTCTATCCAATCTGCATCTAAATATTAGCTTATTTCATCAGATTGCTGAACAAATATAACTACTGTCGCACACAAATCTAAATTATCTAAACAACGCGACACGAAAATAAACCTTACCCTTCAGTAAAAAGATTCATTTTATAATACAGAATAGAATAGAAGGTGTGAAGAACGGTGATATAAAATAATTTTGAAGTAGGTAATGTTTAAATTTTATCAAGTGATGGAACCAAGTGCAGCAAGATGGACGAAGAACAAATCTATGAGAAATGCTCCGTCAAATGCCCCGAGGAAGAACCAATAAAAAGTAACGTATATTTTTCATTTTATTTTACCTTGCGATTCGCTCAATAATAGTCCCAGTCTCTTGATCTAATTTCTATTTGTAATGTTCATAGTTTTATTTATTTAAGTTTACTTATGCAGACGACTTTAGTACGTACTTATCCTTAGATTTGCTCCAATAAGATACTCTCGAGCCTGTAAACCAAGCAAGCTCGTATGGATTAATGGGCAACTCTGATGACGGAGTTTTTAGGCCGCCTTAAGACCTGCGCCTTAAGCCTTTTAAAACTCAGCAATTGATGTTACAAATTAACTAGCATAAAAATGTACCATATTTTTTAATATTACCATGGTGAAGTCCCGTTCCATTTCCCATCGACGAAGCCCCTCGTAAACCTTTGTTTGCTATCGTTCGGTCAGTTTGTACACACTTTTATAACAAACAAGACCACACTATCATAAGTCAGAAGCCACTTTTATGAATCCAAGATAGAGAAAACTACAGTAAGGAGACTTACGAGTCCTCTTCATTACCAGCGTGTGTCGCGACAGGATTAATGCACCTAGACAGTGCTTTAAAACAAAGAGCACGTCACTGCAAAATTACCTCTACTTCTTTTTACTTAGGTTTATTTTTATTTAGTAAACTCTAGCACCATCGGTTTCTATTGTGGGTACATTTTAAATTTAGTAGTGGTAGAGCCATTTGTGACACGAGTTCGTCCAAGGAATCGTCATCATCGTAAATTTTTCTACTGCCAAGCAGTGATGCCCGCATATTTTTCAGGCAAATGACATGTAACCTTTAGTTCATTTGAGATAAATTCCTATGAAAGTTTTGTGTTGTTATTTCAGAGTATGGCTTCGGGATCCGACACGTGCAGATAGTTTGCATGTGTGTGTGCGTGATTGCACTCTTCATTGCCAGATCCAGCTTAGGAGTGGCTATCCTGGCCATGACAGATCTGACCCGACTCAATGACAGTAATGTTGAGGTAAGAATATAACTCATAATATTGAATCTCTAAATCTGTGGGATTATGTATCAGGAACTGTCAGTAGCTCAGTACAAACTTCAGCCCACCCCACAGCCAAGTAAAACAGACCTTCGCATCTAACAACATGATTTATACAGCGTCGGGGGGACTTTTTACCCATGCCCAGAGTGAATTGTCGGCTTCATCGTCACTTACCATCAGCTGAGATTGTGGCCAAAGGACATTGTATTTCATAGAAAAAATACCCTGCAATGGGGATATAGCTTAACATAATGTAGGCTTGCCCACCTTCTCTTAGTCTAGTCAACCACAGCAAGGACAAGCGATTTTTGAATGTCAACTTGGTTAGAAAAGCATACGTGTTTTTGTCAGCGTCAGCTCTGACAAAAAACACGTATGTGATTGTGAAAATATTCCACGTTATATTGTTTGATTTACCAAAGACACGTCTGGCAAATACGAATATTTACAAAGTTTAATTATAAATAGTACACAGCGTCAACAGTAGCTTATCAGTGTAAAGACGCAATTCATTTTATGTAACGTTATGTATCAGTTGACGCTTCTTTTTCTCTTTCATGTAGAGTTAATCCCTAGCTTATAGGTACATGATGCTGGTGTATTTTTAGAGAACCATTACAATACGGTATCTAAATATTTTTATAGCATAAAGTATTTGAACGGTAACGAGTTGGCACAAGACTTGCCAAATGTTTAGTGTATCTTACTACTATTAAAATTATTAGCTTCACGCATTTTATGAGACCCTGCGACGAGGGTATCATTGTCATTGATTAATAGACTCTATTGCCTACTCTTTAGAGTTCTACATGATATTTTGTGGCACACTTTCGTGCCAATCTTTTGTGGTCTTGTTTTTCTCTACTTTTTACTTCCCTCTTCGCATTTTTTCAGATCTTCGAATGGGACAAGAAAACCCAAGGTCTGATACTGTCGTCGTTTTTCTGGGGCTACATGGCAATGCAGATACCTGCCGGTATCCTGGCGAAGAAGTATGGAGGAAAGCTGATCCTCCTCGTGGCACTCCTCGCGAATGGACTGATCTGCTTGATTCTACCTACTGTGGCAAGATTTGTAAGTTTGTTAATTAGCCTAGTGTTTGTCGACCTTAAATAGCTCTTCTAGTTTTGCCAGTTACTTAGTGACCTTGAAAATAAAACGACTTTCAGAATACAAATATCTCTGTTTTGACTTCTAAGCATATCATTTTGGTCTTCCGGAAGAGCATTTGTGATCCATCTTTTGATTTTAATCATTTTGTGGGCCATACTTTGTCTTTAGAAAAATACTGTGTGCTGAAAGAAAAGCTGGACTTTTGTATTTCAGGGTTGGCCATGCGTCTGCGTGAGTCGAGTTGTGATGGGTCTGACCCAAGCCTGCTTGTTTCCAGCAAGTCATACATTGTTGGGGCAATGGTTACCCACGAGTGAAAGAACAGCTCTCTCAGGAATCGTTTATGGAGGTAAGCACGTTTTCTGCTTACACAGTATGAACGCTTATTTGACAGGGTCTGCCTATGGAAGAGAAAACGTCATCTAGCGTTCAACTAAGGAACACGTTACATATTTCGTCTTCTGTTTGGTTGACAGATGTTTCTGGTGCTCACTGTTAAACTTTCTCAAACAATACTTTAGATACTAGCCAATTTGATGTTCAATTTTTAAAAGAGGGTACAGGATTCTGGATACTTAGGTCACATTTGGTTGCAGGTACTCAAATTGGAACAATAATAGGTATGCCTATATCAGGGGTGCTCTCTGAAACCGCGCTGGGCTGGAAAATGATCTTTTACACGATAGCTGGTTTGATGTTTGTGACTGCAGCCGTGTGGTACTGGTTTACGGCCAGCTCTCCTGCAGAGCACAAACTCATTAGTGCGAAGGAACGGGAGTATATTGAGATGGAACTTAATGCTTCATCTTCTAAGGTAGAGTGAATCTTTTGGCTGTAGCACTCTTCTTGAACAAGTTGTAGTCGTTCTGACAGAAAAGAGACTGTAGAGTAGCTTGCGATACGAATATGCTCTTGTTGATCATCTTCGAGATCCACAGAATAAATTGATAAAGAATGTAAAGCTAGTAACTTCTTTCAGAGTATACGCGCAACTCCTTGGAAGCACATGCTGACGACTGTTCCTCTATGGGCTATCACTGTGACTCATATTGGAAGTACTGTTGCCTTTACCCTGTTCTTTGTGGAACTGCCCACATACTTGGAACGGGCTATGGAGATTTCATTGAAGAATGTAAGCATAGCAACTGCGCGAGAAGAACCTGTAGACTCACGAGCTGCAACACGTGCTAAGGAATTAACTTCACGTGAGGTTTGGGTTGTAGGTAGACAGTCTAGAAGCAATCACTCTCTGCAATAGGTCCATTTATCAAACCTCTCTCGCTATCTTTTGTTAAATCTGTATTGTGCTTTGAGCTCTGGTGAACATTAAAGTTTTTCCAGAGTGTATTTTACATTAATATTGTCATAGTGATAAGTAATGTCTTTCTCAGAGTGCAATTCTGTCCGGGATGCCGTACGTTGGTATGTGGGTCGGCAACATCTTCTCTTCCAACATCTGCGAAAAGATTTTCAATAGAGGACTGATTTCAATGGTGACGTGTAGAAAGATCTTCAATTCTATTGGTAAGAGAAATAATTAATGAACTGTTCTTGCGAAGCGTAATTCGATGAACCATAGCATGTTTCTGAGATGGTATAGACGTACATGCCTACTCCATCTAAACCATATACTGATACTACAGCATTGCGTTCGTAGAGGCATGGATAATGTCGTCCATTGGCGCTTTATAAAATCTTTTGACTAGATATGCAAGAGGTTTGTTCTTGCTAAATAAGAGGACGACTGTTTAATGACTGGAAGTCAGATACTTTGTTTACTGTTTCAGCAATGTTCGGCACGGCCTGTGGTCTTACCATCCTATCCTTTCTACATCCTGAACACAAGAAGCTTGCAGTGTGCATCCTCATTATTTCAATGACTTTGTTTGGGTTCATGACCGCTGGGTTTATGGTATGTTTATGTATTTGGTTATCATGATTTATGCGTAGATTGATCTCAAACGGCGAAGGAAAACATCGTAAGGAAACTAATTAGAAGATGAGTGGTAACAATGTCAATATTCATTCATCTGTGGCTTTCAGCGTCGTTGCAAACCAAGACATTTTAGGGAAAGCTTAGGTTCACCATCTCGAGATTATAGTTTTTTATTTGGGACCACTGGGACAGATCACTGCGATCTTGAATTCTGCCAATAAATAACCACTAGATATCTGTATTAAATTTTTCAGGTGAACCACTTAGACCTGTCTCCTCAATTCGCCGGTGTGATGCTCTCTCTGACTAACTTCGCGGGCAACATCGGTAGCATCTTCACGCCGGTAGCCACTAGTTTCATCCTCAAAGACGACCCGGTACGTTCTGTCATCTTTCATCTTTATCTTTTATTGGACTTCAGTTTTTGAAGCAGGCAGTTTTTTTATCTTTTCTTCAATATCATGACAGTTTATACTGAAATCACAACGTTTTATTTATTTAAGTTAATTGTTTATGAGTAGAGCATAGTTGAGATTCTTGTACCCTGGATTTCTACATTAGTCTCCATGAAAAAACATTATTTCTAAGGTAGGTACATCTGCATGGTATAGACTTTCATTTATCGAACTAGCACCTGTTGCATTTCATGATTTATTATCCGCTGCGCCAGAGATTGGAAAATCTCAAATTTCCAATACCGCTATATTCTGCCGCAGGGTACTTTGTAATCGACTCCCGCTTTCGTAATTTCGACCCTACGGCAATCAATTATGGCACGGGATTTATAGAGGACTAGCCGTCGCCCGCGGTGTTGCTCGCGTTCTACCCTTTAGAGTGCGACGTTTCAAAATTCCTTTCTTAGTGCACCCCTACACAATATAAAGATACTACCCTCCAAATTTCATATCTCTAGGATTTATGGTTGAGGCTGTGCGTTGATTCTCTGTCAGCTTCAAGAGTTTTATATATATTGATTTGATGATTGATATTTTTTTTTTATTGTATGTACTTGCAGTCTGATATAAGTCGATGGCGCCTAGTATTCCTCCTCACAGCTGGTATCGTGACTGGCTGTAACATCGTCTACTTGTTCCTCGGCAGCGCCACTAGACAACCTTGGGATAGCGCTGATTACGACGACAAGCTAAAAGCTAATGCAGGTACGACTTCGGTAGCGGTTTTAATTCAATAACAAGTGGTTACATACTTTGTACATTAATCTATGCAAATAATTTGTATTTTTTCTGTCTATATTTTATAGAATTTATATTTTCAGGTGAGGTCCAACCCGTTTTGTACACGAACCAAGATAAAGAAGATGAAGCAAAACGTTCTAGTGTTTAATTTAGTTTTTCAAATATATTTGTTTGAATAAAATTCAAATTCATTTATTTCTCAGATGTCAAGATCCATATTTTGTTAGTTCACGGTACAGGTATTATATATTAGATAGCTAGTAGTATTAAAGTTAGAGTTAATACCGTTGTTATACTTACCTACTTAGTATTACTGAAGAAATATTTATTTCAATAAATTCTTATCAAAGATTTATTTTAATTATATTAAAATGGTTCTTATTAAAATGCAAGCTTTAAATATTTTTTGAAGACTTTATATAATTTTTAAAGGTAATTATTTACAGCCAGCTACAATTCAGTCTAGATAAATCCGAGTCATTACCATCGTAAAATGTTATTAGCTATTGAAATTAGTATAAAGATCTACATAAACTCTTCCAAAAGTTACAAAGCCTTTATATTTTTGGTCTATCTTATAAAAAGTTAGAGGAGACATTAGGCATGTTTACCGTAATTAGGACATTATGTCTAGGTACTCTAATTTTTTATAAGATAGGGGTTAGTCAACAGCTGCCAATAATAGTTAGACAGTCTTATTGTTAATCAACTTTATGTTGCTGATTACACCCAGTCCCTATCTAACTAAAATATATAATGCTCTTCGTCAAAACAGTAAAATTCAATAAATATCAGGGAACACTTTAAACCACATTGAGCCAGCGACAATGTCAAGTCTATGCCAAGCCAACTAACTGAAATAACTGGCTTTTAGAGATAGCTTTGTGTAAGATGAAGGAATTATAAAGTTTACCTAAGGGATCCTTTACACGAGCCGTCCTCAACAGCCACTAGTGGCCGTGACAACCGTTGCAGTAGCGCCATTGGGTACTGCAGAAAAAGCTGAATTTCAGTACCTACTTGTGGTAACTGTGGCTTATCTGGCTTGTCATCAAATTATTTGAGAACAAGTCACTGTGGTTGGGGAGAGTAGTAGACACTTTATTACAGAGAGCTCACAAGTGACGAGCCTACAAAAATCACTTTTTTTTTGTGGTGTGTGCTTTTAGTTTACTTGCATAATGTGGTGTGATAAGTGCATACATTGAAATTACTAGAAACAGGTTATTAAAACGGTTTATAGTTTATTGACGGCCACGGGTGGTTGCCGCAAGTAGCTCGTGTGCAAGAGCCTTTATGTAAAATAATGAAGATACACTTTTTACAAAGAAGGTCGACGTAACAAAGGAGTTAGAACATTATTATAATTATTTCAGATTATTATGAAGCTTCAAGCTGTTTCTAAATTGTAAAATCTTAATAATATTTAAATAATCTTCTAAATAAAGTGTGTGTCAGATGCAGCGTTGTGTAAATTAGAATTAATATTTTAGGCCTAGAATTCTATACACAATAGAATTCTTTTCTATTGTGTTTTTGATAGACCAATCACGATAAAGTAGATATTTTAATAACTTGAAAGGTAGGTAGGTACTTTGTACCTACCTTGTATTGTAGGTATTTGAAGAATTAAAAATTATACTCGATAAAAACCCTTCTTCCAACTTCTAGAAGGACTGAATCACAAACAAAAACCTAGTTTACTTATACGCAGTGACATCTATCACTCTGAGACGTAAAGGTGCTAAATCTCATGTGCTTTTAATTGCACCTGAACCCCTTCTGAACCCATAACTCTACAGACAACCACAAATACGAGCGTCACTGTTTGGCGGCACAAATAGGTACGGTGATAGTAAAATAACTATGTAAAACATTTCCACAAAGAGCTCTCCTAATTACCTACAACATTATCTTCGTTTGTTTAATTATTGAAGTGAAAACTTCTTTAGCATCGTTGTGATTTGAAAGTCAATGAAACGAAAAAGCGACAGTAAAAAGAGACAGACACACATTCATAAGATTTAATGTGGGAGAAAATGAGATAGGAAACATTATACAGGGTGTTACCAGACCACTTCCGAAAACTTGGAGGTTCCAATCAGACCATGATACTGAAAACATTAAGCGAAAAAAATCGCGAAAAAAAAAATTTACTTGACTATCTCTTTTTTTTTTTTTCTAGTTACATACACACAGTACAACATAATAAGACATATCTACCTAATTATCTCATTTAAAAAAGCAAAAAAACAAATAAAATAAATAAAGCAGCAATGTACACGCAGCACGCAGATTACGTCTACTACAGCATGAACAGCTGAGCTGAGAGTTCATCGCGGGTCATTCAAGTACGCGACGTGCGAGCGACCTACGTTAGTACCTACCTACGTTAGTAGGCACTTACGACACAGAATAAATAATAGTACTACGCCTCGACCTTACCTACGTGAATGCGTACATTGCAGGCTGGCGAAATAAATACAAATCTTTAAACATTGTTTTCTCCGGCTATAATAATTTTTTAGGATAACTGATTTTTTTTTGGTTGGGTTTTGGTGTGCTGTAGCTCCCCCTTTCGTTTTCGGAAGTGGTCTGGTAACACCCTGTATAATGTTTCTTATGATCGTGTTTTTTGTTTTTATATATTTTGTGCCTGTAAGTTATGAACCGTAATCGATGTAGTTATACTTACATTATTGTTTTTTTTTTACTGTTAGAACGACCTTGATCTTGAAGCCAAAATTTTTGAAGGTTTCACTTACCACGTGTGTGCACACATGTTTTTTTTTACATTTCACACCGAGACAGTCGTTCTATTGTTTGATGGAAGTTAAAAATACAACTATTTGTTGTTACTCACTGATGTATCTACTTAGTTCCTCGTTTATCACGTGAAGCAATTCACTTTGGCATTGCCTTATAACTTTGACCTCTACAATCGACATGAAAACAAGCCGTAGACTGTAGGTATTTAAGGTTGATAATTGTATAGCAATATATACCATTGTCTCAATGTGAATATTTACTGAACAAATACATAATATACTGAGGGATTTGAGGGTGTTTGTAATGTAACTCTTCGTGATAAAGATCGGTCTGAAAGATGTGAGGCATTTTTAATATTGTTTTCCACAATTTAGACGCAATATAGTTAAATTTTTCTTCTAAAAGTGTTTATAAGAAATATAAATGAGTATGTAAATATTATTCAAAATGGACGTTGAATATTTGAGATATGAATTTGAAGATGGACATTCAGGGGTTATCACAAAACATGGTGAGTTCAATGACATTTTGGCAAAGACAATGCGTTTTGGTTCTACATTTTGGTTTTCCATAGACAAAATGCAAAAGTTTAAAAACAGAGCAACAAACAACACCGTGCCTAGCAATAAACTGCTGAAGTGGCTAGATGTGCAAGTTCAATTCTCTGATCAGAAAAAAAAGTAAAAGTATGTACCTTAGAAAGGTGATATGTTATCCATCAGAGTAAAATAACTCATGACAATATCTCAAGAGTACCTATTCTTAAAAGAGAGAAAGAAGACCTTCAGTCTCAGAAAGGGTTCCTCCTCTTTTGTCAATTCGGGTGTTAAAAAGATAAAATTGACCAGGTCTTCGAATCGGAGTGCGTTTCATCCAAATGGCGTACATGTTTGCTAGTGCTGTTGTGATGGGGTTCATCCGCGGCAGCATTGGTGTTGCTGTGCTCGCGATGAACGACGAGACACGACGAGGAGATACTTACATTCAGGTAACACCTTGTTTTACTATCCATGATACCCTTAGTATGGTATCTTAGATTGTTAAGTACTCAAGTATTAGTTATTGTCATCATCATCATCATCAATCTATATCAGTCCACTGCTGGACGTAGGTTTCTCCCAAGCCGCGACACTGAGACCGGTCTTCGGCTCTTCTCATCCAGGGTTTGCCAGCTACATTTCGTAGATCGTTGCCCCACCTTGCCGGACTTTCTTGTGTTTTATCCATATCTGGGTTCGTAAAAGGCTGCCTTTCTTGTTTGTGGCAGTATTTCTTTCTTCTTCAGTTTGGTAAATAAGATTATTTAATTATTTTTTTTAGGAGTTACTACTTTACATCAGGTGAGCTATCAGGTTGTTCCATTACTTATATCATAAAAAAAAAAAAATTACTTACTGGAGAGCGTACGATTTTCTCCTACGAGATTTAATCCGCCACAAGCCTTGGTGCACTAGCCGCCATGGTAATTGTCCTTATCTAAATCTACAGATTCACCAATGGGATAGGCGGATCCAAGGCGCGATCTTGTCTTCGTTCTTCTTCGGGTACGCGCTGATGCTACTTCCAGCTGAGCTGTACTTCCGGCGGATTGGCGGGAAGCTAGTCTTTACTGCAATGCTGGCAATCAATGGAGCACTTTGTGTGGCTATGCCCACTATTGTTAATAGAGTAGGTATCGGTTGAAGTAGTAATCTATGACAGAAAGCGAGAAATATCTAGTAAGAGCGTAAAGTTTGATGATGTGCTGGATTTAGCAGTCCATCAAACGCTGATCTGATGAATCTGAGCATTCGATATGAAATATCTAGCTGACAGGTCTTTTACAGGTAGTGTAGATATGAATACTCCTCTATTTTATTTTTTTGAGGTTTACCTAAGTTTTTTCTACTTTCTATGATCTAAAACTTTTCAGGGTGGTTGGGTGGCTGTATGCAACGCGATGCTATTCATGGGCACAGCGCACGCAGGATTCAACGCTGTAAACCAATCACTTCTCGAGAACTGGCTGACACCGAGCGAAAGGAAGCCTTTCAGTTTTCTGATCTATGGGGGTAAGCTCTGTTATTTTCTTTCATCAGTCACAGTGGTTTTCTGAACTGCTTATTCTGTTCTTCTATACGTTGTATTATTTGGTGAATTTTATTTAAAGAAGTTTTGGAATCCAATAGATTCTTCGTAAAATAATCTGAGTTTTTGTCTTTCCAGGAATGCAACTAGGTATCATCCTAGGCTTACCTCTCTCGGGTTTTTTTTCCTGGATGCGTCTTGGTTGGGAGCTGGTGTACTACGCCCTGGCTATGCTCGCTTTGTCCATGGCGATTATATATGGGATCTTAACTGCTTCTACCCCTGATAAGCATGAGGCTATTGGGGATAAGGAGAAAGAGTTTATTACTGAAGCTCAGAGTTTTTACAGCAAGGTATGGTGGAACGCAAAAGTAGATTTTTGATTTCTAGATTGATGCTTTCTAGTGTCATCACACCAGAAACGTTTAAGCGTGTAAAAGATACATCACGCTTAATAAGATATTTATCATTAATAACACTCGAAATGCCACTAGTGGTGTGAGTAAAAAGCTATCATCTTCATTTTAGTTCACCCCATTTTTGCCCCCATTGAATATAAAGAGAATAGGTTCTTCTGTTTCACGCTCGTTTTTTTTGTCAATTGCGAGTCTCATCCGTTAAGTCCTAGCTTTTTCGAGCTCTTTCTGTCAATATGATCAGCGAGTGGCTGGGGTACAAATCTACAAGCATCATTTCGGTTATAATTCTGTGACCGTCCTCAACCATCTTATCAATCTCTGCCACAGGTCATTGACGTTTTTGTGATAATGTTCCGTGTCAATAACAAAAAGTGCCTAGATTTGTATAACGCTTAACTAATGCCAATGACCCTAGAAAACCGTGCTCAATTATAGTCTTCGTAATTAATGTTTTATCCGGTTTTTGCTCTCTATCTTCTTCTACTACAACCTTGACTCTCTTAGCAACTACCTTAGTTACGAATAATTATGTTTTTTTTTCAGAAAGTGCTGAAGAGGCCTTGGCGGCAGATCCTGAGATCCCAACAATTTTGGGCGGTGGCTAGCGCTCATGCAGCCAGCAACGCGGTTTTCATCTTCTACCTAGTCGAAGTGCCTGCTTACTTGAAACTCTTCAATGGTTCATTGAAAGACGTAAGTATTGTTATTTACTATTTGTGTCAAATGCTGTGACCTGTAATTATTGTCGCGTATCTATATCATGCAACACTAAAACTGTAAGCGCTCCACAAAACACGACGTGCAGCTCTTGGACTAAAGTACTTTGTGTTCTCTTCAAAGTATCCATCACTGCGGCCAGGCAGATAAATATCAAGCGACCAGTTTATTATTCAGTTATCGCGTACGCCTATGTTCATGGTTTAGTTGCCTCCAGCCTCTTCTATATTCTGAGCCTCTAGCTAAACAATTTTGAATCTTTCTATTCCTGTGTGGTTTCCAGAGTGCTTGGTACACGACGCTTTCATTCATGGCGATGTGGTTGATGAACCTGATGACTGCTCCTACCCTCGGGTGGATCTCCAACCTTAGGCTTGTCAGCTACATTTTTAATGTCACCAACTTTAGAAAATTCATTAACGCTTTAGGTAAACGCAATTTCTTAATCTATTTTTCTAAAAAGTTTATCATTGTCTGTGTTTCACTATGGTTTAGTGTTATGTGTACTACTATGTATACTTGTTCCACTTGGGTACATGGGTACCGCATTGTGCAACAAAACTACACGCAGAACTGGTACAATTTAGTTTTACGAGTCCCAAATGGGACATTTGCAATACGAAAAATAAATTACATTTACATTTCAATTTACATTGCGTAGTATTACGGTAGTTAGTTCTTTGCAGTTATGTTTTCACTACCGCGCAATGTCTTATCCCTTTACAAAGTATCTATTTACAGGTGCATTTGGTATAGTGATGGGCCTGACGTTACTATCGAGTCTAACTCCTGAATGGAAACAATCGGCTGTTATGTTATTGACGGCTACATTAGCTCTACTGGGAATACAGTTTTCTGGATTTTTGGTGAGTTTTTATGCTTATTCACCGCTTTTAGGGTAACTATGCTGAGCATTTCCACTGAGTACGTAACCAGTGAGGCTATCCGCTGTGCTCTAAGACGTTTAAAACGTACCTAAAGGTGTCAAGTCTCATGTAATTTTCTCGAATTGTTTTGGATGAAAAAGAATGGAACTTTCAGAGCAGCTACAAGGACATGAGTGAGAATCACTCTGGAAGCCTCATGACGCTGGGCTGCCTCGTAAGCAGCTTCGTGGGAGCCATGGTGCCTTTCATCACTGGCCTTATCATTGGTGATGATGTGGTAAGCACGTTAATATTTAGCAGTATGCGTTGACGTGGTGCTTGTAGTGAGCTCTTGGTGACAGAGTTCGTCCAGATAAATACTACGACCGTATCCACCTAATACTGAAGCGGTCGTGGCTAGGCTTGCTTTAGTTAATCTTCACTGATTATTTGAGTTAAGCTGCGTTCTGCACGGTCACTACTTGGATCGGTGACCGCTAGTGCCATTTACATTGAGCGCTTCCGTGCTTCTGAGGGCACGTTAAACTGTCGGTCCCGGCTCTAACAGTCGTTAAGCTACGACGGAGGCTTTAAGACGTCCTAAAAACTCCATCACCAGAGTTGGCCACTAACTCATACGAGCTTACTTGCTTGCTAACATGTGCCGTCAATCAGTGTTCATTTGAACGTGTACCTTACCTTTGCACTAGAACACAGACACAGGCTACAACTATGCGTGGAAGCTTAGCAAGGTTGTAGGCATGATAAAGATTTTCTAAATTAGTAGGTACCTTTTTTTTTTACGTGAAGTAATCCATCATTGTGATTTGACCTATTGCTTGTTAGAGCAGTAGGTTATGTCAGACTGTACTGACTAAAACCTCACGGTCCGTCGGGCACTTTTACCGGGGGACGCGAGTGCGCGTTAGCATTCTTCCGCGATAAATTACTAGGTACCTAGACGACAGTTAAAATCGTCTTAGCTTCTTATACCCACTAAGATAAATTCTCGCTGCATATACTGGTATTTTTTTCTCTCGTAAACTTGTAATGATATTTTTTTCTGTAGACGAGCCTGAAGCGCTGGAGGGCGGTGTTCATATCACTGGCCAGCTTCTACATCCTCTGCAACATAGTATACACGGTGCTGGGCAGCAACCAGCGCCAGCATTGGGACCGGAGTGGCCATAGGAAGAACCTTTTGCATTATAATGGGATTATTGGTAATTTTAGTCAAAAAATTGTCATATAATTGTTATTTTTTTTCTGTGGAGATCCATTAGAAATGTCTTAAGTTTAATAGCGCATTGCCTTATTGAGCACATTCGTGCAGTAGCACCTTCTCCACCCGGCAAGTCACAGGTCACAGCACATCGTTTTATAAAAAAAATATTGCAAAAAAAAAACATTGGCTTAGGATTATTTTACGAGTGTCGGTCGTTCGTATGCCAATCAGTGCGTTACGTAAACGTAACGTATGCGAGTCGTATTGCACGTCAACGCCAGCTCGACTGCCGAACGATGTAGCGTCAACGCGCAGTGTATCTCGTATACGCTACCTTTACGTTTACCACTGCTACATTAAATCAAATGAAGCCTTTTATAATTAATGGTTTTATATTTTAGATGCCAGTCAAGTTCAATTGGAAGAGTTCACTGACACCCAACTAATTCAAGAGAAAAAACTGAAAGATGATACGGCTCTGTAACGACTTGAAAATAAAATGATTCTTTAGCATTTTTTTATTGTTTACTTTATCCTAACTTAATAAATTTAGTTCAATAAAAGCTTTAGTTTTTTAGAGACAATTTCGCTAAGCTGATTACGAGTTTTGAAATATTGAATTTACTTGAATAACTTTCTGGCAATGAGTTTCACAGATTTTCAATTTAGGTAAAACTAAAAAAATAGTAATATAAATGTTGAAGTTTGTTATTTACCAAAATGGTGTTGCCTCTAAATACTCTGAAGACATTTCCGTTTTAAAAATTAAACTATGGTAATGAGATTGCACTATTTACTTGCTTAGTGACGATATCAGCTGAGTAAATAATTACTAAATTACTATATAAATTATATCTGAAAACTAGACTAATATCTGCACCCACCTTGGCTTTTTAGTTTTGCTTATATTAGTATGTAATACATAAGTATGCAGTACAAGATACAAGATGGTCCTCCTACCATCTTGTATCTTGTACTTTATACAACTATCACTTTAAGACTTATTCACCTTTTTCAGGTATCGCAAATAATGTTTTAGGCATTACTTAAACTTAATTATTAACACAAACTTAATTATTAAATTTAGGTAACTTTAGGCAGGTACTAAATTAAAACATTTTCTCTTACGCCCTCTATTCCCAAACTAAACAAAGCTTATACTTATTATACTATAGGAAGTAGATTGTTGATAGAATACTTAACTTGTATAACTTTACAAACTATTCACTTAATTTGTTTACTATTTACTTTAAACCAGTAAAACTTAAAAGCACTACCAAATTCTGTGAAGATTGGATGAACAGTTCGAACGTTCTTGTCGAACAAACATACAAAAAAATTTTGCCCGAGCTGTCACTAAGATCTACGTTCGCTTCGCTCACTCGATCAATAAAAAGTTATTCACCTGATACTGACGGAACGGAAATATTATTGTTTCAAATAACTTGACAGAGGTGCTAGTTGCCAGCACGAATACGGTATGATGACGGTCGTATTGGCCGGGACACAGGCTGCTTCAAAATTAGTATAGAATTATAGAACCCGAGGTGGTTTATTCATTCGAAGTGTGGCTAATAACATTTACCCCATATACCATGGAGCTTATATAACAACTATTGTTCCTGCTGTCAGTAGGTATGCAATTAAATAAATAAATATTCACAGACACTTAACACAACGCCTTCTAGTCCCAAACTAAGCAAAGCTTGTACAATCGAAACTAGATGGCTGAAAGAATACATACATAATTTTTTTTTTATAATACATAGAAACTGAATAAACTGTTTTTTGACCAAACATAGCGAACAACAAATTCAATAGTAGATTTTTGGTCAAATTCGTGTTCAAATTATTTAGAATCTTCGGTAAAATGATTCCTTCGTGCGTGTATACAGCGTGTTTCGTATCAATATACAGCAAAATAATCACCTTGTATACTTTTGTATAAATATTAATTAAAACATACAAACTGAAGTTAACAAGATAAAAGTAGGGGAAACTGCCAGCGCCAGCTATCTTTAATCAGAGGCTACACAATTCCCAGCTTAGTTTTATTGCACGCCGCCGCCATGGGGGAAAAGGTGTTGTATGAAACCGTGTCCAAGAGTGACAAGCAACAGCAGAATGGGGGTGAGTGAACTTTGACATTTTGAATAATACTCATTTTACCGCACTGTAGTACTTTTGAAAATGTTATTTGTAGCTAAGTTAACAATAATAACGATTTACTATTTCTATGGTAAACAGATAACTAAAATCTATTCCCCACATGACTCTCTGGACTCCTGACAGCTTATTGTACTCTTAGATGTCTCCAAAAATAGCCTAATGGCTATCACTCTAATATGGCTCTGACCACCCCTTCTGACTCTCTTAAAGATGTACCACATCTTTAGAAGAGTCAAAAGGTACCAACTAAGGTAGGGGCTAAGTACCTATTTAGATATATTCTAAGGGATTTACTGTACATGGAGACCACCAGCCGTGTGTCCATTTATTGTTTTTTGATTTTTCAGAATCTCTGCCAAACCCTCCAAAAGGCATCGGAATCAGACATATTCAATGCTTATTACTCTTCATCAGCTTAACCTGTGGGTATACCATGAGAGCAAACCTCAGTGTGTCCATGGTAGCCATGACCAGCCATATTGACAACGTTGCCAATACTTCAGACATTGTAAATACTGACTTGACAAAAAATGATAGTAATTATGACATTGAAAAGATCAGCAAGTGGAGTATTTATCGTGTAAGTATTATATCCCGACCTTTCCTACCAAGGACTCTAAAAGAGAAGGTTTTTATTGACACTTTGAGTTACACTACGTAGCTTGCACTGCGACAATTTTGACTGCAAAGCATTGTTGCGCAGTGAATCAAAACTTTCGTTCGTAAATATTAATCCTACTCCTACTCTATTATAAACGCGAATATTTGTAAAGATGCATGGATTTATGGATGGATGTTTGTTACTCTTTCACACAAAAACTACTAAACCGATTTGGATGAAACTTAGAAATAATATATTGTCCGTGACCTGGATTCATACTTAAGCTACTTTTTATCCCGGAAAATCAACGGGATCCAGCGGGACGCGAAGTCGCGAGCGGAAGCTAGTAACTAATAATAACTATTTTACGTGCGTCGTAGTTATTATTCATTACCCAAGTGTTTTTATTTGCGAAGTGTTCTTGTTCTAATCCAGCCTGTCACAGTTTCTCAGAATTAGGCCACTTGTCACCTATTGTTTAGAAACGTTGATTTATTTGTTTTATACGTAATACTTTAGTTGGTACAAAATTATCTTGCCATTCGTAATGTGAAGGTAAAAATAAAATTTTACCAGATCTAACCAGTTATTGCGGCAATATCCACCGCGCCTAACAGCTGCCAATCTGTTCCATCTTATGTAATTTTTCAGAAATATGATTGGAACCAGTCAACTCAAGAGATGATAGTGTTTTCATTCTTCGTGGGCTACACCTCGATGCAGGTCCCGATGGGCTTGCTCGCGCAGAACTTGGGGGGGAAGAAGCCTATCTTGCTGGCTTTGGCTGTCAACGGAGTCTTGTCACTGGTGACTCCGTGGCTTCCGGTCATGGTACGCTTAATTTCTTTATTTAAAAAATAGGGAGAAAAAAGCAGCCCCTCATATCGCAAGCTCTGAACTGCTTTAGCTGCCAGCATAATGTGAAGCGATTTGGCCAAAGATATTCGAAAATCTCGACTCACTGCTGGGCGACCAACACTTCTCTTTCCAGTCTTTGGTATCCATTATGTTACTACCGTACTCCACCTATCGTCATCGCGCTTTGCGTTGTGCCTTTAGAAGCTACTAGGGCAATGTGTACGCTTTTTTAACAAAATCCCAAGTGATGTGTCTCAGTTGTCGATTGGCCAATTCAAAAACGTAATAAAACGAAGACTATAAAAAAGCTTACTATAATATATCTGATTATTTAGAAGACAAACAAGCTTGGGATGAACTAGCTCCAACTCATCCAATACAAAAAAATTGTAATCATACCTAATCATACAAAACGTAATGACAATTCAAAGTGATCAGTGTGATTTTATTGAATAAAAGCTTTTTGACTTTAGATAAAAAAATTATTACTCATACCATTTTCAGGGAGGCTGGTTAGCAATGTGTGGATGTAGATTAATCCAAGGAATGACGCAGGCAGCGTTCTACCCAAGCATTCACACGCTGCTCGCTAAATGGGCGCCGCTTAGCGAAAGGGGCAGACTTAGCACTTATATTTATAGCGGTAAGATAACCATTTAACCCCCAAATAACAAACTAACTAATTGATCGAGTGAGAGAAGCGAACGAAGATCTTAGTGACAACTTGGCCAAAAATGCTTTGTATGTTTGTATGTTTGTTCGTCGAGATCTTTTGAACCGCTTATCCGATCTTCACAGAATTTGATAAGTATACGGAAAGTACTCTTAAATTTTACTGGTTTGAAAAATAAAGTAAAGCAAGCAAGTGGGGTGTCATATGATAGGGATTTGCTTAGAAATTCCAAAACCGGTCCTATTTTTATTCTAGGTTAAATAATATTTGAGTTGTTGTAAAAGTTGTTATTTATCAGCCGAAGGCCGTTATATGATAGTTTTTACACTTTGTTGGAATGTCTAAGCAAAGCCCTATCATATGACACCTCATGTGATATTTTTGTACGACATTTTTTTTTATTCCGTTTGGACTCTCGTATCTTTACAACCTCTTGACCGAACACGAGATCTCAGTTCGGGGCGAACTACTAATGATAGCTGAGGGGTCATCTCCACAAGCGAGAGGATCTCGGCGATATTATCGTCGTGCCACGTATATACACTCAGAACGTGCCTGCACAAGATGATGTTATCACAGCGATCGTATGTATACAAATACATGATATCATCGCAATTCATTCGCTCGTGGAGGTAGCGCCTAAGGGATGCTCGCAAACCATACTCGACCAATTGGTCAAAGGATAGAGTTGAGAATACAATGAGATTGCAAGATACCGAAAGTAGTGGGATAAGAAAAGGCCTGTGTAGCAGTGAGTCTTTTTCTTGTATGTTCTATCAATAGGTCTACGAGGGTGTCTTATTCTCTCGTTGTTCTACTGTTTCTTTTTATGAAAATAGTATGAGTAGAAATAATCAATGACTGAAATGAAGCTTGTATTGTAAATACAGTACCTACACTCAACGCTTTAAGTACATATAACCCTTCACGTGTAAACTAGCTTTTAACCAAGACTTTGCTTAACTGAAATGTAAATAAAAACCTCGGTTAATTGGATATTCTCAAAATGTTATTTCAAAGAGCATTCAGAGTCTTCTTGTGAGAGCCGTACTAAATCCTTTTAGCACACACGTTTTCTGCCATCGGTCTTAATCAAAGAGTTGTTTATTCAGCGAGCTACGAGAAACATTTTCTTTTTCAACTTTAGTTCGTCCTTACATTTTATTAGATCAAGACGCTAAGCTAGAAGTTGTTTACGAGCTAAAATCCACTCGCTACTTTGCGTGTATTTCTGTAAAATATCCAATTTAGTGGCAAAAAACCACTAAAGACTCATAGATACTCCAAACGCTAGGAGACTTTGTTATATTATAATACAACCCTTGGCCACAGGCAAAATATCTAGCGAGTTTTTAGGCCGCCTTAAGGCCTTCGTCGTGACTTAACGACTGCTAGAGCCAGGACCGACAGTTTAACGTGCCCTCAGAAGCACGGAAGGGCTCAGGGTGTAAATGCCACTAACGGTCACCCATCCAAATAGTGACCGCGCAGAACGTCGCTTAACTTAGATAATTGGTGAAGATTGACTAAGCAAGCCTAGCGACGAGCGCTTCATGCTAAGTAACATGTATAGTTACAACTCAACTGCGTAACACTGCTGTCACGATATAATGCAGTGTAAACTACGCAGTGTAAGTGTAACTGAATATGATCCTGCAAGAAAACACAGTTGTAAGATGTGGTAGAATAAGCAAATAAATAAATTTTGAAAACCAAAGTTTATTTAAGAGGACAAAGTTGCACGCAAGAGCTAGTAGAGTCATTCAAACAAAACACATCAAAAGTATTTCCCTGTCTGCATAAGCTTCCCGCGGTGAAACTTTAATTAAAATTTCATTACTCTGAACGCTAAGAAGAATATTGCTGGTGTCTGAGGGATTCCTTTCCACAGAGTATGGTAAAAATACACTCTCCTTAAACGGTGGTGATCTTCGTGGAGATTATATTCCTGGTTTTATAGATGACGCGGAATTTTTGCTTTCGACTATAGTTTCAGGGTTTATTGAGGACTAGCCGTCGCCCACGGCGTTGCTCGCGTTCTACCCTTTAGAGTGTGACGTTTTAAAATTCCTTTCTTAGTGCACCCCTACACTATATAAGGATACTACCTTCCAAATTTCATACCTCTAGGACTTATAGTTTAGGCTGTGCGTTGATTCTAAGTCAGCTTCAAAAAAGTTTTATATATATTGATGATGATGATTGATTGATTGATGATTGATGATTATTATTGTGTGGTTAGGACTACCATATTGTGTCTCGTTTTCCAGTTATTTGTAACCCAAAGCTTAGTTTCATTTCTTACAAAATGTTTGCTGACCTCAATGTTAATATCCAATAAAAAAATGATACCTTGTATTTTGCCAGCCAGATGTGTCTACGAGCTACTTGTAACTACGACATTCATACTCTGCGATAAGAACAACAATTCACCAACTAAATTTACGTCCTCACGGTACGTGTGAATGAACCTTTGCATGGGATTATTTCCTGGAAAGTTTAATGAATAAACACAACTCTGAATTACGATGAATAAACCCTCTTTCAAATGGCGAGCTACATTACTGCCTTTTTAAAATTAATAGAAGTAAATTTTTTCGGTAATTTTTTTCTCAGCTCTCAGCCTTTTTTTGCTTCGTTCAGTGTTTCATTCTTTTCATCACTCTGCCTCTTACTAACTCCGATAGAATGAGGTTTTTGACACCATGAGAATACTATCGATTGACAGCGATTACGTGAGTGGTAACCATCATTTTCGACAGCTATTAATGGATTACAATCGAGTTTTCAAGCCAAAATCTACAATTTAATATTAAAGGAGTGTTGGAAGCCCCTCGAAGAAGCCTGGATTATGTGACGTCACTTGTTTACGCACTCCTTTATAAGGCGAGGCGCGAGGAGTGACCGGGCAGTCTTGGTCGGACCTTCGTCCGATGCACACGTCTTTTTTACGCTCTAGGGTTGTTAATTATTGTGCGAGGTTAACTGATTGGTCGGTAACGATGATCAGTTACGTTGTTAGTTAGATTGTTTAACTAGTCAACGCTGTTTTGTTGGTTAAATGTAAACTGTGAGGTTAATTGTGTAAACTGATGATTTCTCGTCATTTTTAGTGCCTTATCCTGATTTCTATGAGCATTTTTACGATAAATGGAAGTTAACTATTTGTCGACTGTTAAAGTTATGTGTTTTTGAGTCATGTACTACTTCTTATGTTTTTTTTTATTTGGAACCGCTTCTGGTTCCTAAAATCAGAAGTGGGATTGCTCTCAAGCCCATATGGTCAAATGAATTTTATTTTTATGTACCCGCAGTAAAAATGTGAAGAGAAATCATCAATTTTATGGTTTTCATAGCGTTTTATGGATGTAAAACGCTTTGGCCGTTCACTAATGTTGTTTAGAAATGGATTATTTGATCCATTCCCAAGTGAGTGAAAACAGGTCGCGTGAAGTGTCATCTATGTTTCACTATCGGAGGTGATGGCAACAGATGTGCGTGCCATTGTGGCTGCCAGCTCGATCATCATGTCTACATGCCGCAGTCACGCCTGCGTGCACTGTCCCTAGCAGTGCAAGTGCCGGTTGCAGAGTTCGCGACCCCAGAGTTTCGGTGCCAGCTTGCGATGCTAGCACAACGTGTGAGCCTCTTTTGAGAGTGCTGTGTCGTCGTTGGACGTCACTGAACGCCTCATTGGAACGTTGAGCGTTAACCAAGGTTAGATCCAACCATTATTATGTTCCGATCTTTTGATTAGGTTGCGTGATATCGATTCTTAGTAAAAAGAGGTTAAATAAGCTTGTAGAATTGAATGCTGGAAGTACAGCGAGTGCTTATTCCGATTATTTAATTGTCTGAAAGGCTTACAGTGCATTTAACATTTTAAAAGAGTTGAAATCATTGTGTTCACGCAGAATCGATATCGCAACAGTTTTAAAAGTGTGCCGACGGTTATGCCACGTGTGTGGATAATACCAGGCTCTTATTTTGGGCCCTGTCATTGCCAAAAGATCTTTGCGAAGATTTACTGATCGAAAACGATCGATTACTATTGAAAGGTCAAGACTTATTTTTCCGAATGTTTATTGTGTGTATGTCTGTCTGAGAACTTCTTCGAAGTGCTTATTTGGTTTTGTGTTTTTCAAGTGTATCGATTTGTTTTTTTAGTGTACCCTACGTCTTCCTTCTGCAAACAGTTACGGGATTGGCTGCGTATACGCCATCAGATTATTTATCTCGTTTGCAAAATTTAAGGAGGTCACATGTTTATGGATAAACATGCTCATGAGTGGGTATGATCAGCATTGGTCAGGTAAGCCGAACGTGTCCAAATTCTTAGATGAGGCACTGATGGTTTTTATACGTGCTTTTGTTGTTAGCAGGATACAAGTTCATGCTACAAGCGTACGCGCTTGGGTTGGTAGCGTGGTTCTGCAGCACTTCTGGTTCACGCGCTCTTAGTGGTGTCTGGCCTACACGTTGCTGCTGGGTGCTTGTGCTGTGCCCTGGCACCTGTGTCGCGCGCTTCTCTCTCCGTGTCCTGGCGCTGGTGCAACGCGGCTCCTGCATGCGAGGGCCGTACCGTGTGGTGAAGGTTCTCCCACATGGACGCTACGAGCTGCAGCTCCTGGCTGGCTCTTATGGGAAGTCGACCCAAGCGGCGGCGGAGTACATGGTGCCGTGGCGGGGAGAGTGGACTCCTGATGTTTGTGCTGCCTTTTTTGAGGGTGAGTCGGAGTTTGGCATCAGGTGCCTGACTCGACTCGAAAGAAAGTGCCTCACGTTGTGCCTCCTTTCTTTGAAGGGTGCTTCTAGCCTCGCCTCACGTTGTGCTTCTTGGCTTGATTCACCCTGGTTGAGCTGTGCCTCACGTTGTGCCTCCAGCTCAGTGGTAGTTATTCTTATGTTAAGTAATGCTTCACGTCGTGCCTCTGGCTTTGCATAAGATTAACATGGCTTCGCGTTATGCTCAGTTATGCGTCACGTAGTGCCTCTTGCTTTGCATATAGCGTAGTTGGTTCATAACTTAGTCATTGGTCGCTACTTTGACTCTGTTATGGAGATCTAGTGGTAACTAGATCCCTTTCTTATTACTTTTCTATTTGAAACATTTTATTTTGCTTAAACATGATGTTTCTGTGTACCTATGTGTGTCTGTGTGTTTTGAGCAGACGCAGTTACTGATGACGAGAAGTTCACAGTGGCTACTACTCAGTCGCTTCTGGCGGTTGACCGGCAGTCGCCTGTAGTCGCTCAGCCGGCTGCTAGCGATATCCAGCAGCCCGGTACGTCAGGAAGCGCTGAGAGGTCGCCGCAAGCCGACGACGCGAACGGCGCCGCAGAGCCGTTTGCCGGCGTCTCACCCCACGAAGAGGACCAGCCAGGAGAAACTCTATGCATGAGGTCGAGTCTCAACAGCCCGCGACGAGAGCTATCCTGCTCAAAGGAGGGACTGTCCATGCCGTTACTGGACTAAACTAACAGAGACAAAAGAGCCCGAGGACGGACTCCTGTCAGGAGAGGCCGTAAAGGAGTGTTGGAAGCCCCTCGAAGAAGCCTGGATTATGTGACGTCACTTGTTTACGCACTCCTTTATAAGGCGAGGCGCGAGGAGTGACCGGGCAGTCTTGGTCGGACCTTCGTCCGATGCACACGTCTTTTTTACGCTCTAGGGTTGTTAATTATTGTGCGAGGTTAACTGATTGGTCGGTAACGATGATCAGTTACGTTGTTAGTTAGATTGTTTAACTAGTCAACGCTGTTTTGTTGGTTAAATGTAAACTGTGAGGTTAATTGTGTAAACTGATGATTTCTCGTCATTTTTAGTGCCTTATCCTGATTTCTATGAGCATTTTTACGATAAATGGAAGTTAACTATTTGTCGACTGTTAAAGTTATGTGTTTTTGAGTCATGTACTACTTCTTATGTTTTTTTTTATTTGGAACCGCTTCTGGTTCCTAAAAATATATAAAATCTTTGTAAATTACGCAAAAAGGGATCTAGCGTGTACATTGCTTAGTTTGAAGGCAGCTTTATTACAGCACATCCAAAACAAACACGAGTAACCGCAATGTAATGAACATCTTATTAGCAGGAATATTCCCATCGTCAACAGAAAAGCTTTATTTAATAAAGTGAATGAGATTTCATTAAACGCGGAAGTTGTTGGAAACAAAGTAACAAGCTGTTGTTTAATCTTGTTCATTAAAAAACAAATTAAAAGTGAGAAGAGCGTAAAAGCCCGCGCCGCTTAGAATGACACTTCAATGTGTTTATTACTTAGATAGAATGAGGAAAATAATGTAGAAAATGCGCTCTTGCCGTCGCTTGCTTAGTCAATTTTCAGCGTTTATATAAGTTAAGCGACGTTCTGCGCGGTCACTATTTAGATGGTTGACAGTTAGTAGCATTTACATCTGAATGATTTTGGGAGGGCACGGCTTTAGCAGTGGTTAAGCCACAGCGGAGGCCTTAAATCGGCCTAAAAACTCCGTCGCCAGAGTTGGCCATTAGCTGTATGGTGCACAAATGGTTTGTATTAATTGGCATGTGCATTATTGTGCATTGTACATTTTATGCAGTCATCATCATCATCATCATACGGTCAGACAAGCCGATCAAGATTAAGTAACAAATTCTTGTTGCTTTGCGTTGTGTAGCTTAATTTTTTTTCTTTGACAAATTCAATGTGTCTTTTAAAACAGTTAACTGATTCCAGGTTCGCAATTCGGAACAATAGTGATCTTCCAAATCTCCGGAGTCTTCGCTGGGAGCCCCACCTTCGGCTGGCCAGTCACTTTCTGGTTCTGTGGCATTATCAGCCTGGTCAGCTTCGGTCTCTTGGGGTGGCTTGGCGCAGCATCTCCTCATGAGCATCCGAGGATCACTATTGAGGAGATGACGCATATTTTACAAGGGGGAAGTGCTGATGTAGTTAACAAGGTACACTTTATTAAGTAGGTAGTCTCTCTAGTAGTAGTACGCCACGGACGAGGAGCGACGTTCTATTTAAACCTAGTCTAGAAGTTTTTTGTCCAGACTATTGACACGCAAGAAGAAAAACTCTTGGGGGAATTATGGTTCTTTTAGGTAGGTATTTTCTCGTTTCCTTCAAAAAAAGCTATTTCTTTTACTCCTTTTCAACTGAGTTTCCATTGATTGTATATTATTTGGTGCATGTAACGACTTTCAAACTGTTTAATTTCCAGAAACGTAGGACCCCATGGAAGCACATATTGACCAGCAAAGCTGTGTGGTCCCTGTTCGTGGTGCAGGCTGGCAGCACATCAGGCTACATACTATTATTTACGCAGATTCCAACCTACATGAGTCATGTCCTTGGAGTTGACATAAAAAATGTAAGAATAGAAAAAAAAAACACCTAATTTATTACCAACATGCTAGTAGTTTCCAGTTAATCTAATCTAGGTGCCATAATGTGAAGTGACGTCATATATTATAAATATAATATTCACGGACACTTAACACAACGCCTTCTAGTCCCAAACTAAGCAAAGCTTGTACTATGGGAACTAGATGGCTGATAGAATACACACATACATTTTTTTTGTAAATACATACTTATAATACATAGAAACACCCAGACACAGAACATGACAGAACATATGTGACAAAACCACATAGATTTTAGGAACATTTTGAAACTATAGTGTTGTTTTTGAAATTGTTCGCAGAATGGAATCCTATCCTCGCTTCCGTACTTGGCCATGTACTTCGGAAGTCTCTTTTTCGGATGGTTAGCCGATTTCTTGATCAACAAGAAGTTACTAACAGTTCTCAATCTAAGGAGGATTGCGAATACCATAGGTCAGTTTCCCTAATATCATTTCCAATTGTCTTCTTACTATATATGTGACCGCATGTAATGAACGGGCTTAATGGTAGGTACCTAACAGGTTGTATTTTTTCAGGATTGGTGGTATCTGGGATGCTCCTGATAGGTTTCAGCTACGTCACCAGCACGACTCCAGCAGTGATCATGCTTGTCCTTACGCTGGGATTGCATTCAGCTGCACATCTCGGATTTAATGTAAGTTTTGCATCAAAGAGCTTGTTTCTATCTTACTAAGTAGGTACTAAGGCAGACATGAAACAGCTCAGGTGTAAATGTCACTAGCGGCTACTCATCCAAATGATGACCACGCAGAACGTTGTTACACAGATGGTCGAATACTCAAACGCAACTCAAACGCCACTCAATTTAAGTCACGCTTAAGTTATTGCCATCTCTTACAATTCATGAGTAATGTCAAACAGAGGCAGAGCAATTTTAAGTGGTGCTCAAATTTGAATGACGTTTCAGTATTCCAGCCAGGAAGAGTTGTATATTGATGTGTGACTGTGAAATGGTTTACTTTCAGATTAACCATATTGATTTGGCTCCGAACTTCGCCGGCAACATCATGGCTTTTGGTAACATGATGGCTAATCTGACGAGTCTCCTCGCACCGGTGATTGTATCCAACATTGTGAAGGACGATACGGTGAGCAATGGCTTTACTCTGTAATATGTATGATAGAAAATCCTTGTTATTCTTAGTAGGTATAGTAATATAATGTCTTTGATCTCTATGCTAGCGAAATAACAAAAATAGTCACCACTATTTTTCCCTGTCAGCAGTCGCAGGGGTCGCTGAGGGGATAATTGGACGAAAAATCCAGAAATCCCTTGCGCAGGGGGAACACGCAAGGGAAACTGGAATGAGTCCACTCAGCATGGTGCCATAGCAGAGTTTGTGTATTTTGAAATCAACAAACGAACAACACAAGCATTCATTAAAACGTGACTCAATCAACTTAATAACGACGTGCAGTTCATTTCCAACATTTCTCTTGAAAAATATGCTCAGGGTAACCATAAACGAATCTGACAATCGCAATTGTATCGTAACAGTAGCATATCCTAGTTACATCGCGCGGCAGCCAAAGATCGACTTGCAAAGTACTGCCGTGACACCACGCAGTGTATTTCTGAAAACTGATTGGACTCGATTTCTGGATTTTACGAATGTTTTTCAGAGAAACCAACACAGATGGCAGATTGTGTTTCTGATGTCGGCTGGACTGCAGTTCGCGACAAACACGATATTCGTGATATTTGGAAAGGCTGACGTGCAACCTTGGAACTTTTACGGGGAAGATGGAGATGGTATGAACACATTATTACAGTGCCGTCTGGTAAGATCGGCGTAATAGTAAGTCCGGATGCTAAGCAAGTCGGCGATATTTTTAAATGATAATTGCTTAGTGAACGTGATTTATCCGGACTTAATATTACACCGATCTTACCAGAAGTCACCCTATTTACTTTTCAAAAAACAATCCGCAAAAAAACCTCGGCTAGTTCCCGGTTGCTTTGCAAGTAATTCGTGATTTTAAAAGTATAATTAATACTACGTAAGTAGGTATATACTAAATCACGAAATTCTTTCATTACCACCCCCGACCCCTTCTCTAAATTTATTCAAATTCTCTCCATCAAAGAGAGAAGAGAAGAGATCGCTATCGGGCGATAAGGCCGCCCATTGTACATTCAATGCAACTAGTTTTGTTTTATTTCATAAGAATAATTATGTTTAGGTGTTCTTTATGTACAACTAGCTTCCGCTCGCGACTTCGTTAATGTTTCATAACTTGCACCATCATCGATTGCTTCTTGTAATTTTGTGTATCATTTCAATCTGTTAAGGGTGGATTTTACCAACTTGTAATAAAGCTGGCGATCGGGTTGTTCCATCATTTAGTTGTGTTGTGTATCTATAATAAAAATTCTATACGACTGTGAAATTTGAATTTGGTAAAACCTGGTGTTAGAAAACCACAATCCCAAGTGATTATTATTAAAAAATAAGAAAACAGTAATCATGGGCTATCATGATCTTCAAGCAGTTGGTACAAAACAAATTTTTAATATTAGGTTTATCTTTTATTTTTCAGAAATCGAAAAAGCAGATATAAAAGCTCTGCAGAAGAAAAACTCAATCAAACAAGAAAACATGTAATTTATAGATAAATGTGACTTAATATCTATTACGAAATTTGCAACTGTTTAATAAGTACCTATACCTAAGGAAAATAAAAGATTTATAAGAGTAATGGTTTTTTTTACTCGTGTTAAAAGCTTAAGGTTTTCTGAATAAAATAAAAATAATGGAACGTGACATTGTGACAGAATGGCAGTCTTTAAAATAAATTGTCTGTGAAGCAGTTGCAAATTATATCGTCACTGGTACATAACAGAGAGCTTGAGGAGTTGGATGCAAAAAATCTCCATTTACAACGATATTTTTATAAAAAGACGCGATAATCTTAGAACCAAAAGAAAACGAGAGCAAGATAGCAATCGTTGTTTCATAAAAACCAGGTTTTCTGAACTGTTTTCTACTAAATCATGGGTATTCTGTGACTAAATAGTGACATTAGCGCGTTTCAGCGCATTTTTTGCCGTCAAAAGCTTCTTGTTTTCGTATATCTGTGGTCACGTCGCTGGACATTATGCTGGGCAGCGAAACCAGTTCAGAGCGTGCGATATGGGGGCAATTATTATTTTATTTAGGTACATGAGCCAAGTACTAATGCATTTTTTTTAACTTATTTATTGTTTTAAAAATACATAATAACTTATTTTGTCACTAAGGAAACCACAAGGTTTATAGGAATAATGCTACATGACTCTTAGCGTCGATAGCCTATATAGCATTTAGCTACCTATACACAGTCATGGGTACCTACTTATAAACGGTGAATAAGTACTTACGTCATGATTAATATGATTATGTAATTTGCTACTTCTGTACCAAAAATAAGCCTTATTTATTTAAGTAGATAAACTTTTATATAAATGTAGATACCTAAGGTAGATTTTGCGGCTAAATTATCACATACTTGTACGTACTTATTGTAATTGTGATAGTAAAGTTTAATTATGATAGTAATACGGCCAAAGAGTAGAGAACAGAGTGTGCATTCAAACTACCTACCTACAAGAAATATTTTGGTTTTCAATTAAAACTATCCTTATTAAATAACGCTTCAAACGTGAATTACATTATTTTTAGGCACATATTTTTTTATTTATCCTTGGTAAAGTTTTTGTATTAATTCATTTAGTCCATTTTTGCTAAAGATATCATTAACAAAATCAAACTTAAAAAATAAAAAGCAATTACCTGCTTGTATACTAGAACGTAGATTTCGACGAGGCATATAATTTTTAATGTGCTTAAATTCTTGCAATTTAAGTCGTTAAAAGGTTGGCTAATAAACATTTTGTTCAAAGACTTGTCCCATCTACTCAGAATATTTTATTTGTCTATGACCTGGCAAAAAGTTTTGCACGATGTGTGCATTACACGATAGCGTAAAGCATTTCATTATAATATTATTATAATTAAGTACACTTGTATTTTATGAATTTACAACGTTTTGTAATAAAAACTTGTAATGCCGACCACCGAAAGTTGTAATATGGATCAATACAGTCAAGTACCGACAAACGAAAAAACTGGTAAGTAATGTTCGAACCAATTTGTATTAAATTGTGTTCAGAGACGCTTTTTTGAATTATCGGTCTTATTTCTATGGAGATAAAGCTTGTACTGGTTCAAACCTGTGCATCTCAAATAGAGCATGCAAACCGATAATCGATAATTTATCGGTAATCCGCTCATTTTTTCCACCGATAATTATCGAAAAATTTCAATAAAAATACCGATAACCAACAAATTCTCAAAGCTTCTATGTAATCAGCAATAAGAATAATAACGAAGTAATAGAATGACTGATTTATTTGTTGAAATACTTGATTTATTTATTAATAAGTTTACTTTATTACTTTAAGGTTTTTTGTCTTCAGACATGTAGGCCCAGTTTCCACCAAAGCGGAGAGAAGAGGAGACGAGGAGACTCCTCTCCTCTCCGCTTTGGTAGAAACTGGGCCTTAGGGATGTGTGATGAGAAGACCTGACGGAGTTTCCCAAAAGCTGCCCAGTCTATTTGTATTGTTTGTCCATGGTCAAGCTGAATATTATTTTTCTTGGTCTGTTGGATACATGTTTTACTTGTGTTTTTTTTCTTATCTTTATCTCTTACTGTGTTTTAAATAAGCCGTATAACATTGAGAATGAATGATTGAACCATCAGAATAGTGAGCTAGAGAATACTACAAACTTAACTTGCTTGATAAACAGTTTACGTCAAATTGCAGAAATAACCAACAACCCAGCAAGGTACGGCTATGGAATACGGCACGTCCAAATGGCAATCACCTTCATCTGTCTCAGCACGTGTTTCTTAGCGCGAGGATATCTTGGGGTTACTATTGTAGCTATGACCAGTCAACACGCTGCTAAGAGTACGGGAAACATGACTAAAGTTTTAACTTTTAGTGAAACTGAAGCTGGTCATCAAAATGTCGTATATGATACTGGAATTAGTATAGAAAAGAATCTGAACAGTACTATTGAAACAGGTGAAGATGAGTGGACTATTTATAGGGTAAGTAAAAAAGTAAGAAGAGAAAGTGCAAATAAAATAGGCTCCCTCAAACTCGTCAGGCATTCTTATCTCTTGGTACCAACTCAAAATCGTAACTTGTCTGAAGAGGATAGTAAAAGAAAATGTTAAATAGTAATAGCACTAATCACAAATTCTGCAATAGTTAGAATTGTAATAGATTTTAAAATACCTTTAATTACGATACAATTTTTTTTCTAGACCTACGACTGGACAAAACCGGTTCAAGAGACAGTATTATCTTCATTTTTCTTGGGCTACTGCTTGATGGCGTTTCCGAACGCTTACATCAGTCAGCGATGGGGAGGCAAGGTCCCGCTGCAGATATCATTGCTCATCAATGGCTTAGTATCTATACTGACTCCGTGGTTTACTTTATGGGTGAGAGATGAACCTGAGGGCCTAGTACGAGTTTTCAGTTTATAGTGTGGGTGTGAAACGTCTGAGGCCCAGCACAGTAGTGGGCGCTGATTTGTATGGAGACACTAAGCGGATTCTTTGAGAAGCTCGACATGCGAGTACGGGCTTGGTACCAAGCTTCTCAAAAAATCCGCTCAGTGTCTCCATACAAATCAACGCCTACTGGTGTAGTGGGCGTCAAGCGTTTCACACTAGATTTACACACCAAAACTCGTACTAGGCCCTCTGCGTACTTATTATTTCTTTACGGTCCCATCCTAGGCACTTTTCATCTATCCAAGATCTTTTCAGTTATGCTTATTCAAACATTGTTGGGAAATAATAATATAAGCATATTTTCCAACATATTCATGATTACTGTGAGGAACTGCTGGCTGTGTTACGAGATTCCTCTTGATTGTTTACCATCATTTTTGAATAGAACATAATTTATCTCATTTGAAAGACTTGGATCTAAGCTTTAAGAATTGGAAAGTGAAGTTGCAATACGTGCTATAAGATGTCGATTAGATCTGTTATTTTTTTGATTCTAATATTTAAGGGTGGATGGAAAGCATTGTCTGCGTGCCGAGTGATGCAAGGTCTTGCTCAAGCTGGCACGTACCCTGGGATCCAAACACTGCTGGCCAAGTGGGTACCTATGAGTGAACGAGCCACTATGAGCGGCTATGTTTATACTGGTAAAAATAACTTTATTGAAAATATGTTTTAGGTAAGAGAGTCTACGTAAATATTTCTACGGTTTTTCGTACGCTTGTGAACTCACAATGACTGATTATTTAATTTCTTTGTTTGATCAATAGAGATAAAATAACAATTTTGCGTAGGTAAGTAAATATTTAGCAATGCGCATACCGTTTGCTCTCGGGGTACTTAATGCGTAGAGCGACCGAGTTGCGGTATTTTCTTTCGACTTTTCATAAGCTTTTCACATAGTTACTGACCTTGAAAGTGTGATGTGTCAATTTCTCACGGTATCAAAAGCATGACACATAATGCTTTTTCAGACATCTTAAGACCTGAAAATCTGTGTTTATTTACGGCATCAACTTGTCATGATAAGCTCTGCGGAAAGTGAAATGCCTTTCGACCAAACCACTAACTAAAATAAATGCTATATGATTGATCAAATAAAAAACACTTGTTTGAAAAAAATACCACCTCAGGTCTTTACTAGTTCAAATATGTAGTACAAATATTTGTATCAATTTGTTCCCGTCAGCTGCTTCAGAGATCCGGCTCGTAAGGACCAATGTTCCCGATATGATGTTATGAGTGGACTGTATTTATTAGGGTTCCGGGATCGGCTGATGGTATGCCGACGATGGTGGTGGTAATAAGAACGCGAGATTACTGAATACAACAAAAGGTCCGGGTCAGGTAGGCTCGAGCAGAGCGACAGCGTAACTATCACTCGTGGAGCGCGGACAGCAAGTGAGCACGATGTTAGGGGAGCGTCCACAAATATATAATAGTCAAGCCGTCGCCCCCGCTTCCAAGCGTACGCGGCGGGGGGCCCTTTAGATCTTTATTAATACAATACTATTCATAATTATACAATACAGAGATATTCCTTACCCATTAAATCTAATGTTTTTACAGTTCTGTCTTTAGTCGGCGCAATTACAGAGGTCGGTTTATGACGGGTGTATCGGCACGCTAACAATATATTCGTGAGATTCCAGTGTCCCCTTTGTGAGTCGCTGTCATAAACCTTTGCACGTGTTCGCAAGTTCTCTGAAGTAAACGTACAATCTAACAACCTAATCGCCTGCTATTGGTTCGTTTGTCTTGTGTTACTAGCCGGGCCCAACTTTCCCACGTACCTACAATCTCTAGGTACGTGGCCTACTCGTTCTGAGGCTAACTAGCTAGGACCGACTCTCACATGACTATTGAACTAACATCTAAACGTATCTAATCTGTACATAGGTTTCCTGTCCCTACTTAGACTTAACTACCTAGCTAGGTAAGGCGTACAAGTTCCTGGCCTGACCCAGCGTTTTAACTCTGTTCTAGGGACCTACCTACCTACTCCAGTCTCTCAGTAAAACACTAGACAATGAATCGTATAATTTCAGCTTAACCTACCTGACCAATAACTATTCTACAAGCTTAGGGCTACTAGGTACTCTTATATCTAACTTATATCTATTCTGTCGTGCACATTCTCCCGCCATCGCGCTCTCGCGATTCTAAGGTAGCACGACAGCCTTCTTCGTGGTACGCCGTAGGGTGTGTCCGGCGCTGGTCATGACGTCCTCCGCCCGGGTCTCGCCGTCTTGCCGTAGATCCGATGCCGCGATCCGTCCTCTTGGCCCCGCATCGCTGAGTGGGTTCTTGTCGCAGACGATGGCGAGGTCGACCTTTGGCGAGTTGCCAGCAGTGTGGAGCTCCCGCCAGTGCTGAACGGCGGGTAGGTACTCGCGCAGCCACCGGCGCCAGAACTCGTCTGTCATCTGTCGTGCGCTCCGCCAGTGTCGCCGCGCATACTCGTCGTCGTCGTCGTCGTCGTCGTCGTCGGCGAACACCCCTGGTGCCGGAACGTGGTCGATGTCCCTCAATCAGTTGGACGTCGAAACTGAGGGCCTCTGGACCGTCCGGTGTCACGCCCACATGACTGTGCGAGCGTGAGTTTGCTGCGGTTTCAACTTTGGCCAGTAGGGTGACCAAAGTGTCTTCTATCGGGCCCATTCCATGAAGCGTTGCTAGGGCGGCCTCCTTGTCGAGGCGCACCATACGCTCCCGAGCGCTACCTGTGCCTTCTGGCACTACTGGTGGGATGTACCGCCACTTGAGGGAGCGTTCGTTGTCTTCCTCTTCTATGACCGCAAGTTTCCTCACCTGTAGCTCGCGATCGGTAGCCTCGAAGCCAGTGGCGCTGTGGGTTGACGTCTCTCGTGGGCAGCCGCGCCGCACGATGTAGCGGCGTAGCACGATAGCGGAGTCGCTCCCGCCGATGGAGACCGTAGGATCCTCGGAGTGAGCCGTGACTGCGCTAGTCGTCGTCTTGTCGTTCGGTGCCCAATCTTCCAAGCAGGCTTGTCGATGCACAACGTGCACCTTCCTGTTGTCTCTCTCAGCTTGTTCTATGGACACAAAACTAGTTAGGTGACAGTCCATAAAACGATACCTTTCGATTATTGCAGCTTCTACCGGGTCCTTGTGGTTGATGTATCGTGCGTTCTCGCTCTTTGTGAAGAGAGCCGCGCATGGTGATGGCGAAGTCCCAGGTATGACCGATGTCATACGTTCCTCATTGGGCGTCTCTTTCACTCCTGTGTCACCATGTTGCATGCATCTCAAAGCGTCTCTGTCCTGGGGCAAAGTTCTTACCTGCATAAACATTTCTTTTATGCCACTTGACATCAATGCGTACTGTCCAAAACGCATCACCACATCTGGTAGTGACTGCAACAGGTCTGGCCCTGTAAACAACGTGTCACTCAGACTTATTTCGGCTAACTTCGCCGTGGGGTCAACCATCTTTGTCTTCGGTTCGGCTCGGTTCATTATAGCAAAATGAGACCGGCACCATGTCTTTCCATTAGTGCTTGGTGACTCAGCACGCCCCATGTAATCGGCAACAAGTAGGTTATTAACGCGTCCGTTGTACTTAGCTTTCCGTTCGCTTTCTTGATCAAGCTTGCTTTCTAAGTCCAATAACCTCTTCAGTGCGTTGTCGTGCGGAGTCATCTGGTCGTTCCGGCTCCGGAGTCCAGTCCCAAATTGTCCGTCAGGTATACACCGGCTTTTCTTTCCTAAAAGTCGGACGGCCCTTTGTTCGGGGTAACTCACCGGTTTTATCTCCTGTTTCGTTAGAGACTCTAACCCGACCAAATCCTTCATGTTCTCTTGGAATTCGTCAGTTTGTCGCACCTCCGCTGATACAAATCCGCAAAATGCTTCCTCCTTGGATACGGTATCTGTATATCTGCAGCCGTGTAGCACCCATCCTAGGTGAGTGAGTGAGGCAACGGGCTGATCACTTCGTCCTTCTCTTACCTTGTCGGCCATAATAAGCTTCCAGTTATTTTGCCCGATTATAACTTTAGGCCGGACGTTCGCGTAAGTCAAGTCATTCTTGATTGGGCCTAGGTGATCGCAATCTTCTAAATCCTTTTCCGATATTGTCTGGACGATGAAGTTCAACTGTTCCACAGTTTGCGCGTCACGCAACACGTACTCGCGCCCTTTGTTTCTGCTGCGTATTGTTACATTAACTGTCTTACTGTCTTTATGCTCGGCTTCTCCACCATTTGCGTCCTTTATCCACAGCGTATTCGTTGGCCCATCAACGCCCAAAAGCTCAGCGATAGACTTTTCTATAAACGTACATGTACTACCGTCATCTAGGAGTGCATAAGTACTTATTACGGCGCTTGGACTTACCAGTTCTATCGGTGCAATCTTTAAATACGTATGGCGCTGATTTCTACGACGATGTGCCTCTTCTTTCGTAGAGGTGCATGCCGAGATCTCTTTGTAAGTCGGCACGGATTCAGGTAGCTCAGGTGCGTGTAGAAGTGAGTGGTGGTTCTTACCGCATTTACAAGCCTTTGCCTTGCAATTGGTCCAGCGATGTTTTTCCTTCAAGCACAAAAAACAAACGCGATGTTTTCTTGCCATGGCCCACTTCGCACTTACGTCAGCTTGGGTGAAGTTAGGACAGTCAAATAACTTGTGTACCTGTTTACAGTCGGGGCAGTCACCGTTGGCAGACTGGACGGCGGCGTAAGCTCCTTCTACCTTTTTCTTGGCCCTCTGACCTCCAGCATTCTCCTCGGAGATCGCCTCAGGCAAGGCGTACGCGCCGCATTTGTCTGCCTCTTCATTTAGAAAGGCAGACATCCTTTTTAGCTCTGGAACGTCGTCTTGACCTTTCATCGCCGCGTAGTCATACCATTTGTTCTTCAGAATAGCCGTTAGCTTGTCTAGTACGCATCTTACCATTTCCGGACTATGTAAGTACGCCTCACGCCCCAGAGCTTCTACAGTGGCCACTGCGTTCGCTACTCGTCCTGCGAAGACGCATACTTCCCTTGCGTCATCGCTTACCTTCGGCAGATGGCGTAGTTTTTCCATCTCGGCTAACACCAACGCTTCCGGCCGCCCGAACCGTCTCTCGAGAGCCTCCATGACGGCTCTTGGATCGGGCTGGCCTACTAGCAGGCTGCTTACAGCCTCATACGCAGCGCCTTTTAGGCTCTTACGTATGCGCGCTACGTTCTCTGACTTCGAGAACACTGACTCACTATCTCTAAATGCTGCTTTGAATGCTAACCACCTACTCACCTGCCCATTGTAGACGGGAAGCTCTTGTAGGTACCTTGGCGGGTCCCTCCTTGTCGCGATCTGCGATAGCGCCGCTGTCAGCTCCTCTAAGCCAACGACGGACCGTCGCACGGTGGGCGGCTCGGCCCGACCAGGTTGATTCACGACCCGGTCCTCCCGTACTTCTTGGTCCATCTTGACAGAAGACGCCTCCTCAGGGATACCCGCATGGCCAGCAGGTAGCAACAGCCGGTCCTCCGGTCGTTGCTGCAGCCATCTTGAGATGCGAACTGAAGCAGACACTGACTGGTCTTCTTCGTCCACCTCACTGGAGTCCTCTTCTTCCGCTCGCTTGAGAGCAAGCTCAGCTCGCTCCTCAGCGGCTCTGGCGGCGGCTTTGGCGCCCTCAGCACGTATAGCCGCCAGATGCTCACGAGCCTCCCACACTCTCTTAGAGGTTTTTGACCTATTGGAACGCAACTGCGTGCGCGTAGGCCTATGCTCGGCCCGCACAACTCTCTCAGCAGTTGACTCCGCAGTCGGGATCTCTAATCTTGTGGCGGCCCCGGTGCTTCCGCTTCCATCCGTGGTGATTTCTGCCGCGGTCTCGGTCACACTAACCTCCCGTGATCGCGCGTCGTCGCGACCGTGTTGGCTTCTAGTAACCGGCATTCTCAAATCTTGAATGGCTGCTTCAGCGATCCGATTCGTTAGGATCACTGTTCCCGACAGCTGCTTCAGAGATCCGGCTTCGTAAGGACCAATGTTCCCGTCAGCTGCTTCAGAGATCCGGCTCGTAAGGACCAATGTTCCCGATATGATGTTATGAGTGGACTGTATTTATTAGGGTTCCGGGATCGGCTGATGGTATGCCGACGATGGTGGTGGTAATAAGAACGCGAGATTACTGAATACAACAAAAGGTCCGGGTCAGGTAGGCTCGAGCAGAGCGACGGCGTAACTATCACTCGTGGAGCGCGGACAGCAAGTGAGCACGATGTTAGGGGAGCGTCCACAAATATATAATAGTCAAGCCGTCGCCCCCGCTTCCAAGCGTACGCGGCGGGGGGCCCTTTAGATCTTTATTAATACAATACTATTCATAATTATACAATACAGAGATATTCCTTACCCATTAAATCTAATGTTTTTACAGTTCTGTCTTTAGTCGGCGCAATTACAGAGGTCGGTTTATGACGGGTGTATCGGCACGCTAACAATATATTCGTGAGATTCCAGTGTCCCCTTTGTGAGTCGCTGTCATAAACCTTTGCACGTGTTCGCAAGTTCTCTGAAGTAAACGTACAATCTAACAACCTAATCGCCTGCTATTGGTTCGTTTGTCTTGTGTTACTAGCCGGGCCCAACTTTCCCACGTACCTACAATCTCTAGGTACGTGGCCTACTCGTTCTGAGGCTAACTAGCTAGGACCGACTCTCACATGACTATTGAACTAACATCTAAACGTATCTAATCTGTACATAGGTTTCCTGTCCCTACTTAGACTTAACTACCTAGCTAGGTAAGGCGTACAAGTTCCTGGCCTGACCCAGCGTTTTAACTCTGTTCTAGGGACCTACCTACCTACTCCAGTCTCTCAGTAAAACACTAGACAATGAATCGTATAATTTCAGCTTAACCTACCTGACCAATAACTATTCTACAAGCTTAGGGCTACTAGGTACTCTTATATCTAACTTATATCTATTCTGTCGTGCACACAATTGCAGGAGCTACAATAGGCAATATCATTGGTTTCCAATTCGCTGGAGTATTGGCCGATTCATCCTGGGGCTGGCCATCTACCTACTGGGTTATTGGAGTCCTGTGCATCATTTGTTTTGTATTTCTCACCGTCTTTGGAGCCGCAACCCCATTGGTGCACAAGACTATTTCAAAAGAAGAGAAGAGTTATATAACTGGTCAGATAGATGGTATTGTTCAGGCAAGTAACCTTATTAACATTTCTGGTTTTAACTTACAAATACTATGGTTTTCTAAACAAAGCTTATTTCACAGCACTAATAAAGAGATTGCCGTCCCTTTCTTATAAACGGAAACGACAAAGAGCTGTCAAATTAGGTTAGTTTAGTAAAATGCATCAAACAAAACCAGCACCAACAGGTGAACCTCGAATAGCTTAGAATCTGCTGTCATTCGAATGATAATGGTATCGATGTGTTACACACGTTAGTTGCCTGACTGATTGATAATCTACACACAGTTCAACTATCAGTTTGAATCGTTGGTTGCTGCTGAACCTTTTCAAAATAACTCGTCATAAAACTTCTGCAGTGGTCTACATTTACAGAGAAGGAGACCAGCACCATGGAAAGCTATCATCACCTCAATACCAGTTTGGGCCAACTTTCTTACGCACGCAGGCGCAGGAGCCGCGTACGTCTTTATACTCACACAGGTTCCTTCGTTCATTCACTACATCCTTGAGGTTGATGTTAAGAATGTAAGTTTAATCATCAACATCATCATTCAATCTAATATGTAAAATTATCATTGGTTTTTTCAATGTGGTCGAACCAAACCCTTTCTAAGTTTAGTTATCAATTTTGTTAATTTCATATCTTTGATGCTCTCTTGTTTAAATCATCTACAACCATTTTCTAATTCTTTTTGGTTCAAAATATTATTGTTATTTCAGAGTGGTCTTCTTTCATCTCTACCGTATGTGTTCAGTTTCTTCTCATCCATTGCTATCGGTCTCTTCTCCGACTACTTGACTAACAGAAACATTCTCAGCGTCAAAATGGCTCGAAGAGTCTTCAACTCAATCTGTAAGTTTATCGTTTTTACTTGTACCAGCACAATAGTTGTTTTAACTTTTTCCCTTTGTTTAATTAAATTTGTTTTATTGATCTTCTTTTAAAACCCTTATTGGAACTCTCATCTACTTAACATCCTCTTTTCAGTTTTTCTTTATGTGACTTTCTTCTTTTTTCCAGCACAAATAGGAGTGGCAGTAGCATTGATCTGTGCCTCATTTGCCACCAGCACCACCTTGGCCGTCATCTGCTTTATAGGCGCATTGAGTTGTTACATGGCACTCCATTCTGGATGGATGGTAAGTTCCTCAACCATCATGATTAATAGAATACACTACTTATTAGTTTGCAAACAATTTACTAAAAGCTTTGCCTAATAGTTGTTGTTGTATGGGGTGGTAAACTTAAACTGTATGATGGTGATGAAAACTAAACATACAAATGTGTTTCAGCTAAACCACATCGACATGTCTCCGAACTACAGCGGGACCCTGATGGGAATCGGTAACACCCTCATGAACGTCGTTGTGATAATCATGCCGGTGCTCGTCTCCAATATCGTTGTTGATGTGGTAACTATTCTTATTTATTCCATTTGAGAAAATATAGAAAATCTATAGACAATTTTAAAAAAATTTCATGATTTAAAAAGATAATTTGGATTAGTGAATGAAATTGGAGTAAATTATGAATCAGAATAATTCGTTCTATGATATAACGTAAGCAAAGACAAGACCAGCAGTGAGTCAAGCAATGGTACAATTAATCGTGGTGTGTTTATTTAATGTGCTTAGATATAATTTTTGCAAACTACGTTCCAATTACAATGATAAGTTTATTCATATTTAATTAATTATTTAATAAAGTTATGCAACGTAACAGAAAGGTTAAATAAATGAATATCTGATTATGCAACACGTTACATTTACATTTACACGTTACATTTACATTTAGGGAGGACTTTAATTTGCATTTGAATCCACTTTCTCGAATTTTCCTGTGCAAGTATTTATTATTTCAAATGGAAAACTGAATTCAAAGACAGTGAAATGGAAATGTGGGCACCGACTTTTAGTTTTATTAGAAGTTTGTTTACCCACTGCTGGAATTGCTTATTCAGCTACAAAGCGCTGCTTGATCGAGTTTCAAATGCCTTGCGAACGGAAATAAGAAATCACGAAAGAAAATAGCACAGCGATTGAATGGAAATAGAAAGATGAAACATTTTTTTTTGTTACGATCTCTATGACTATCAGAGACCGCAGATTGAGTCTCATTCTCTAAACTTTAATCTAAAATCGAGCTTGCACTTTTTATATAAGAAAAATGGTTTTCGATTCACCCGATAGTGCTTAGTGCTTATCATCATTTCATGCAAAACATCTTCAATTTTCAAGAATCGAACCTTCTATACAGTCTGCAAATTCTTCTCTGTGCTACTTTCTGATATTATTGTAATTTATACTACACCTCATTAATATCTCCACGATAAAAACAGAAAGTGTGCAGGGAAAGTCGCAGTAAATAGTCAGTAATTATTATTTTACTTCTAAGCCAGTAAACAAAAGGCTGCACTTAATCCACGATCCATTATCTTTGAGCCACTGATTGTGAGACACTAATAGGTTTCCCTTTGAAAGTTCCCAAGAGCCCTTTCTGAGGACAATCTAAGAACTTCCTATTGCTCTGCAGCTGGTCCACTACATGAATTCATCATCATAATTATCCAATCAGAAGATGCTAATGCTAGCTAGAGTATGGACTGGATACCTAAAAGCTGAAAAAAGTTGTTGTAAAAAGTATTTTCTATCAGTTTTTTGCGACACTAGATTTTTTTTATAACTATGGTTAGGATGGTGTTGTTACAGCTATAACTTTCTTCATCAAGTTAATTGCATTACCACACAAAGTACGCCCTTCGAGTAAATCAACATTGTTTTTTGTATAATTTGAATTCCAGACTAATAAGTAGGTATTGCTGGTAAACCTTGAAAAGCTAATCAACCTACCTACTTAATTACCTAACTAATACAAGCTACCTAAGTAAATGGAATGCACTTTGCTAGATCCTACTTATAGCTACCTACTTACCTATCTAATGTAAGGCTATCGACGCTAAGACTCATGTAGCATTATTCATAATAAACCTTGTGGTTTCCTTAGTGCTATAGTACAAAAAAAGTTATTATGTATTTTTAAAACAATAAATAAATTTAAAAAAAAAATAACACACTAATTCGTTCAAGTTGTAAACCCAGCATCGGACCTTATTTTGACGCACTAGTACCATGACATGTGATGACTTAGATGGATTAGACATATTACCTCATAACTTTATCGGTTTTATCAACAAACAAAGATTTACTGATAAAAATACTATCTGCAAAATGACGGATATCGACATTGTGTTACCTTCGAGTGGACTATCTGTTCCTCTCAACTGATCAGATAATCGGGAAACAAAGGCTTGTTTTGGTTCCTGAGGGAAATGTGGGATGTTGAAATAGATTGAAGGAATTAAAAGTTATACAGCTACTGTTTGATTTTTTTAATTTAAAATTATTAATATTGGGACGAATGGAAGATTTTAGCGCAAAGTTCGCCCAGCATGTCCCACTGCTGTGCGAACTTTGTGCTGGGAGCGCAGTGGGACACAATTTGGTTGAATAACAAAAAATTCTGAGTAAATAGACGAATAAAATGTTCTTGGACCTAACACATAAATAATATTATCTTAGGAATTTAGAGGTGGCAATTCTGATGTTGCAGCAAAACGTAACGATGTAACTGCTTAGTGCATACATAACTAACCAGTTACGTCTGCACCATTAATGGGACAAATGAATGGTGCAAACGTAACCGCGAGGAAATCAGCTACGAAAATAAAATTTTACGTGGAACCTAGAATCATCTTGTTTATAGGTATAAGGCAATTCTAAATGATCCTTGTGATTTTTCTGAGTAAAAAAAACTTCAAACACTAAAACCCGACAACTGGAAATCAATTAAACAAGAAAATATTCTCTCCTTTTTGCTTCGCCGCGTAGTAAAAAATACTTTGTTTATTTACAGAGAAACCCAGCTCAATGGCGAGTCATGTTTTGCATTGTGGCAGGCATGACGTTCTTGACCAACATCGTCTTCGTCATTTTTCTGTCGGTGGAGGTCCAGCCGTGGGATGAAGGTCGAATTGATGGTAATCTTTTTATATTTGTGACTTATTAACGGCGGTTTAAATTAATGGAGTTTTTTTATTAAGAACATAATTTAGTTAGTTTGCAACTTTCGAGGGAATTGTATCTATGCTTTAGTTTCACTTTTCTAAACTAACCTAATTTGACAGCTCTAAAGTTATAGCCGTTTTCGTCATTTCAGTTTGAAACCAAGAAGTTGAAGTTGTACTAGAATAATGAAACAAGAGAATCGATACCAATTTATAATGTAGATAACTTTCATCAGTTATGTTTTGTCTGTAAAGTTGAAGTAATATTACACTTGAACAATAAGATTGAGTAAACTAGTTGGAGATGGTTTATACCTAGTCACGGGTACAAGCGGCCTATGATGATGATGAAATTATTCGTGAGTGGATATAACTCAAGATTTTTTTTTCAGAAGCTGAAACCGAAGACACAAAATCAAATGAGAAGAATAAACCGCAATAAATACCGTCTAGTTGACAAGATACTATATTTAGCCAATGGTTTTTGTTACTTTAATAAAAATAGATTGTAAGTTATCGAAATAAAGAATTAGAAACTGTAGAATTTTATTTAAATAGTAGATAGTGTTCTAAATACATATCTTCCAAAACAAGTTTCTGTAGTTCATAAAGTACGTTCCTATTCACGTAATTATCTGACACTATTACTACATTTACATTTTTATTTGAGTTACCTAAGCCACAGATCATAAAAATACTATACTAGTAGGTACCTAAGTAAATACGACTAGCTATAGAAATAATCATATTGAAATTTGATTACATGAGTAATGATATAATCTACTTCTGATCGTACTCTGAAAAAGACTTACAAGTAAGTGTGTACCTTGATGAGATTAGCACAGAACCGTAAAAAGTATCGCACATAGCAGAGAAGCCCAGTAGTGTGGAAACTCGGGCTGTAGATGATGATGATGATGAAGATAAACAGACTAATTTATTGGTTAAGTATATTATACGACTCCACAGGGCACTACAATATTGAAATATCTACAAAAGTATTTGTTTGCTATAACATTTACCTACAAAATAAGGCAGACTGTTTGTTCAAGAAGTAATGTTCAGTGCAGTGCTAATAAGTTGGTGTTAGGATTGATTGACTAAAGTTCAAATAGCTACATTATCTGCTAATGGCAATATCACCGATATCCAATCCATTAGGATAATCGCATGTAACAAATAACACCGTCATATTGGCAGCTTAAAGTACTTGTATTATAGGTTAGGTAAAAAATTGCATAAAAAAATCTAGTGTGTGAAAACAATCCTTTTTTTTAAAACATAAGTAAGTCAATGGTTTGATTATACAACATCTAAACTAAATATACATAATAATATTTAAAAAAAAAAACAAAACAAATGAACAGGGTTAATAAATCTAAACCCACCGAAAGAAAACAGCAGCGGTAAACTTAATTGTTTTGTGATAACAACATTACATTAATAAATGAGGAACCTCACATTTACTGAAGTTGCTCTGAGCGAGCAAATTAGTGCAGATAACGACTTGAGAGAGTGCTGATTCAATTATGAACATCAAAGAGATTGAAGCGACTGGAGAAGTCACGGAAAGTAACGGTGGTGAAGTGAAAACCTTTGATAATAAAGAATTTAAAGGTAATAGCAATATTGTTGCTTTAAAAGCGATCATTCTGTAATGTAAATTCAAGTGGATATCATTGCAGATTCCGATTTTATGACAACTTTAAGGAAATTGCTATTTTGATTTTGGGAAGCGAATTTTGTAAAACAAATAATGTATTTACTTGTGATTATAAAGATAATTCTTGCAAAATTAATGATTGGGTAAGTTGCTGGATAAAATGTTGATGATATTATTCAACTGGAAAGTACTGGGTAAAGGAGATGCGACTCCGTAATACTTTGTAGGTAGCTGTTTTTTATTTCATTAGTTCAGGAAATTAATTTAATACGTATTGCACATCTTGTAAGAATTGTGTAGGTATTTGGTGGTTAATATAATAATAATAGGCCTTTAAATCTATTGAAGATAATTTATACAGAGTCAGGAGGCAACGTATGCCTACACTCAATGGGACACTGTAGTGCCTGGGACAATGTTTTAGATGGTTAACATAAGAAACCCAAAGAAAACGAAGATTTTAACAAAAAACTAGATAAAATATAAACAAGGCCTAAAACCATTTGGTTATTTCAGTATCAGCATGGGGATACCGACATCAGCAAAGCCTCATCCTCTTCTGTACTCTCACCATCGCGTACAGCATGCGAGCTTGCATGGGAGTAGCTCTGGTAGCTATGACGCACCATGAGCTGAAGCTTAACAGCAGTGATGTCAATTATGTGGTCAATGCTAGTGTCATAGATGTAGATATTAAGGACTTTAAGGTGGGAGGGTTCTTCAATGCTCTCATGTTGATGCCACCGGTAAGTTAGAAAAGGGTGAGTTTGTATTGCGTTGCACAAGTTTCATAGTAGAACCTGGGTCATATAGGTTAAGCACGGTTTCCTCCTACTCTTAGGCCTGTACGTACATCTAATACAGATGATTTATACAGCGTCAGGAGGCAACCTATGCCTACACTTAACGGGACACTGTTGTGCCTGGGACAGTGTTTAGATGGAGTAGGCTTGCCCAGCACCTATACCATCCTCTCAGCCTAGTCAGCCATATCCACAGGAAAGACAAGGTGCTGACTAAGCCGCGGGTTACCTATTCATCAATCATCAATAATAAAACTCTTGTGAAGCTGACAAACAAATTGACTCGACACGTGTTTTAGAATTTTCAAAAAATTTCAAAACTGTTTGTACGCTGCTACCACGCGAGCAAAGCCGCGGGCGCCAGCTAGTTAATAATAAGCTATTTAATAAATATGTCTTTCCCACTCACAGTACCCTACGTTCAATTGGAACAAGAAGGTGCAAGATACTTTGATTGCGTCATTCTTCTGGGGCTACATGGTGCTGCAAATCCCAGCGGGTCAGATGGCGCATAGGTTCGGTTCAAGACGCCTGCTCTGTGGAGCTATGTTTATAAACTGTGCTGTGTCGATATTGCTACCTTTAGCTGCATATTATGTAAGTTCTATTCATCGTTATGCTTCAAGATACAGTTCCAACAAATTCAAAGATATCCAGTGGTATCATCCACATCTCAAAAATTTCAGGGTGGTTTGATCTGTACAGTAATATTCAGAATGCTGCAAGGTCTTAGTCAAGCCTGTATCTTTCCTGGAATGCATTCTTTCTTCGGAAAATGGGCTCCCCTGGAAGAACGTGGTAGACTGACAGCTTTGACCTACGGAGGTAAGGTAGTTTCTTTAGTAATTTTATGATCTTACGCTATCATTACCTATCTATAGGTACTTTTTGCTTCACTATGCTTAGTTTTATTTGTTCATCAATAATACTTTGTAACACATCATCCATCAATGTCATTCCATTGGATTTTTTTTCAGGACAAGCTTTGGGGACAGTGCTAGGACTACCTATCACTGGATTTATATCAGGTACCTTTCTCGGCTGGCCTGGTATCTTCCGGTTCTACGGAATCCTCTCTGGGATCATAGGCGTAGTGCTGTTGTTTTTCATGGCTGATACACCAGCTAAGCATCCAACAATTTCTCAAGCTGAGAGACAATATATTGAGGACGGGTTAGGAGTCAAGAAGGGAAGTGAAACGGTATGTAAAGTAGTACCAATTTATTGAACTTGGATCTTCAGCGTTCTTTTTTAAAGATGGTTTCACATGGTTACAGAAACATATGCGAGTGCCATGGTCTTCTATTCTACGCTCTAAAGGGTTGTATGCAATTATTGTGGCACACATTGGACAGACTTGGGGTCAGCTAATTCTGTACTCAGAAGTCCCAGCGTTCATGGATAAGATCATGGGCGTGAATATCAAAGCTGTAAGTATTTAAATTCAAGTATTAAATCCATTAAATACATTCAGTAGGTAGAAAGCTTACTTTATTTGTCTTTTCAGAACGGACTATTGACTGCTCTTCCATTCATGGTAATGTGGTTCACCAATTTCTTCTTCAGTTGGTTAACGGATATGCTTATTGTCAAAAAAATTTTGAGCGTCACCAATACTAGAAAACTGGCCAATTCTATGGGTAAATATATTGTACTTGTGTCTATTTCTTATTGATCTACTTTTATATGATTTATCGATTCTTGTACTTGTATTTGTTTGATAGCATCAGATTCTTACTCTTCAATGTTTTTACTATCTTTAATCCTTAGTTAGTAATAGAGTTTTAGTTAGTGTTACGTGTAATTAAACAATCAAAATTCTTCCTGATTTTCAAGATTCAGTAACTATCAGTAATGTTTTCTCGTCTCACCGCTATCCTTGACTATAGATACTTTATCAGTGTAAATAATAAATTTAACTGATTTCTAATATCATTATGATTTATTTATCTTGATAAATCTGAGACACGGGTTTTCTTGATAACAGCGTCATGTTTGTTTACGCGAAACGACGTCAATGCTGTAAAAAATATGCTGCGTAATTCTCCTTAGCGTGACCACGGTTGATAAGAATACCTGTACGAAGCAGTTATAAGCCTACATGCGCATTTGGCGGCCTTCCGACAAGCGCCTAGCCGTCGAGGATCGAATATGAAACATTTATTTCAATTGAGATCTCGTTTAACAGATGCTATTATTTTTAGGTCATTCATATTTTATAAGAAAAGCAATACTGAGTAGGTATGTGCTTCTATTGCATAGTTTGCACTTATCTCAATAACGCATACCTTCACGTTGTAATTGGAGCATTTGGATCGCGAAATACATCGCGCTGCTATTTGCCACTCCTTGAGTGTACACATACTCACAAATCTACAAGTTATAGTAAGGTAGAGCAATGTTATGATCGATTCTCACAATCTCTTGTTGATCATAAGACCATCAACAGTATGACTTTATGCTAAATAACGTAAAAAAATGGTTTTAGGGTGCATACCAACGGCACTAGGTCTCATAATCCTAGCATTTGTACCGAAGAATATCTACGTGGTTGAAACAATCCTGGTTATAATATGCGCTTTCAAGATCTCGGCACACATGGGATTCCAGGTAAAAATTTGAAACCATCCACTAAATAATGACAATATAAATTGTAAAAATATGGATTCATTGTAGGTAAGCATCCTGATAGTCGTCTTGCATATCTTTACTTTTTGTTGGAGAGGAGTCTTCCCTGCTAAATGTTTTTAAAACCCCAAAAGTATTTTTTCCTACAATTTTTTTTTAGTTTTTAGAAAATGGAATTTGGGCATTTTTAATCTAGCTTATAATGTCTAATATCTTTTTCTTTATTCAGGTGAACCACATCGACATCTCTCCCAACTTCGCCGGAACTATGATGAGTCTCAGTAACTTCGTGTCTAACGCTGTTTCTTCTTTGGCACCTATTTTAGCTGGGTTTATCCTGACTGATGTCGTAAGTACTTATTGACTTTTTGCAATCACTATTACATAACAATTTTAGATTAGAATATTTTCTTGTTTCATACTTTTTAGACTGTAATTTTTTAGAGTAGCCTTATATCTTATATTCAGTTCTCTTAATGTACTTAATTTTACAGAACGACGAACGTCTCTGGCGGCAAGTATTCTTCGTAGCAGCTGGATTCTACTTCTTTACCAACCTCTTTTACGTTATATTTGGAACGTGTGAGATTGCTGAATGGAACGACGCTGATTTCAATGAAGCTAACAAAAAAACTGATGAAGAAGCCAGTATACCAATGATCACGAAAGAAGAGAAAGAATCTAAACTTGTGCTGTGAATAGAATTAGTCGAGAGATCAAGAAATTGTATATAATACCTCAAGATGAAATAGTGTCTGTACTATAGATCGTTATCCTAGTGGTCAAGATATGAAGAGATAACATAAAAACAAATAAAACGATAATTATAAATTATGCATAATGTGATAATAATGATATAAGAGGTTATTTTTTTATAAGATTTATAAACGTAAGTATACCTACATGAATTATAGATAACACTTATAAAATACTAACGAATTAGAAATAATGTATTTAATAGTTAGGAGTCAGAAGCTGCAAACATGCTACCATTTAGTTTTTTAACCTATGATTCTAGCAGAATGCTAAATTTTCTTAAGATAATGATATTTTGATCTAAACAAATCACTGAACATCAATAACCTTGCTTTTAAAAATATTTTCTCATAGTTTTGTTTTTGGAAACTACGGCGTACGCCTACAAGGCAAAACAAAAAGGCCTTTAAAATAACTTAAAAGTTGTTACTTATTTATCCTTAATAATACCTAGATATCTCTATACCTAGAGGCTGTTCATAATTTATGTTTATGCAATGAAAGGCGTCTCTAATAATGTGTTGCTAATAAGTTTTTAGTTTTTATTAACAGTACGTTGGTTTTATTAAACTAGCATTCATGGTTTCTAAGATACTCAAGTTTTTATAGATAATCCGGATTTTTGGTCTTCACTGTATTTAGGCTTGAAGATATTGTGGGTTTTAAATAAACCAGAAACGCAATTGGCAAAACTTTTATGGATAGTTTTATTCCCGAAAATAGCTCATATAAAACCCTTTTTACCCTTTTCAAGATTTGGATTTGTCGATCGTTTGCAACAGCTTGCCGATAAGTAGTTCAAGCTAGTTCAAGTTGCTATATTTTTTAATGGTTATTTAGATCAGTCAGCAGTCAGCAGTTTTTGTTACTTTGTTAGTATACCTATTAATAACTTAGGCTGGAAACAAGGAGTCCGATTATTTTCTCAAATTTTGCCCAATATTTGAGGAGAGTCAGCCACTCCTTCTTCCTCTGTAATCTTTTTGCGTATGTTAAATTCTAAGCACATATACCTAGGTTTTTCCTGATGGATGATTTGCCCAATGGCTCTAAAAACGAAAACCAGTAAAAAGATTAATTTCCTTCGGTTCAGGAATTTCATTAGAACTTAGGGCCGTATTCTGATAAAGAAATCGTTACTGAAATCTTGCTCATAAACGTAATTTACAAAAGTTTAGCAGACGTTTAAAAAAAATTAGCAAATCCTGGCCAAAATACAAAAGTTAAAGGGGCTTACGTAATACTTACTCGTAACAGGAATACTTTTTTGAAAGAGACGACACGGTTATAAATAAATAAATAAATAAATATTCATGGACACTTAACACAACGCCCTCTAGTCCCAAACTAAGCAAAGCTTGTACGATGGAAACTAGATGGCTGATAGAATACATACATACATTTTTTTTGTAAATACATACTCGTACTTATAATACATAGAAACACCCAGACACAGAACAAACATCTATGTTTATAACACACAAATGTTTGTTCTCGTTACCTAGTTCTTATTGTAAATCGGTACGTAGATAGGTATGTAACTAGCCCGAACCGATGTGAAACCCAAGACACATAATGTGTCTTAGAAGTGTGCCAAAAGACCATAGCAATTATAAGAGGTAAGTTTCAATCATAGTCATGGTAATATATCTCAAGAGGGTTTGATAGAAATCAGCTTAGCTTCAAGATAAGTAGACAATCTCAGACCTATCAGCAAAAGCAATGATATCTATTACTTTCATCTGGCTTCACCTGTAACCAAATAGCAATAGGTATTGCTAGTAAGAATACTTTAAAATACATCATACTTAAGTATTTTTTTTTTAATGATAAATGTAATGGAACAAGCTGATAGCTCACCTGATGTTAAGTAGTAACTTCTGCCTATAACAATGCATTACCTCACAGAGCAAGTCCAATCCAAATGACGTGCCTTGTAAGGCAATGCACTGCGTCCATCACTCTGAGACGTAAAGATGTTGAAGTCTCATGTGCCTGTAATTACACCGGCGCCCTTACCCTTCAAACCGGAACACAGCAATGCGAGCATCGCTGCTTGGCGGCAGAAATAGGTACGGTGCTAGTACTGAACCCGGACGAGCTCTCAACAAAATATTATGAAAAGAAATAGTTCAGCACGGCAGTTTTGATTCATCCGGAAAGCCGTTTTGAAACGATATCGGAAATGAAGGAGATTCCAAACTCGACATTTGAAATCTCGTTTGAAACTTTCTAATGTCTTTTCGAATGAATCCTAATAATAACCCTGCACCTGCAGATCTTGCCTCAAACACTTATAAATGTATTGTCAAGGCATCACAAATAGTATCTAAACTAAACGGAGCTCGATGAGTACTATGGCCGGAATACTGAAACGTCACTCAAATTTAAGCACCACTTAAAATTGCTCTGCCTCTGTTTGACATTACTTAGTAAGAGATGGTAATAATTTAAGCGTTGAACTTAATTTAATTTGGCGTTTGAGTATTCGGCCATATGAGTAGGTAAGCTGTTGAATACCAATATGAACATGTAATTTGCCAAGAATTACATTTGTCTTTACCTAATCGTTTTTAAGAGTCGAACATTTTGAACAGACAAACCATTATTTTGTTTTCCCTGAGTATGTAAAACAACTTGTGTTTATACTGATTTCTAGTTCAAGTACATAAAGATAGGATTAAAATGAGATAAATACAAGTACAGAGACCGAAATGTACATTTGAAGAAAATTTTCCGAACACTACATTTAAAGTTTTTACTGAAGTTTTTAAAATTTCTATATGTAATTGAGTGGTTCAGTGGCGGTTTCTATTATGCCTAAGTTAGTTAAATAAGCACAATGAGTTCAGAAAAAGAAATCGATGTGATTGCATTGAAACCAAGTGAGTACTGTATAATTATTTCAGGTCTAACCACCACCACTGTAACAATTTTACAACCCATTCGACATTCTGCGAGATTATTTACAATAAGGATTTTTTTCAAAGTGACTAATTCTGGTGCAGGTGGTTTTTTTATGACTGCAGCGTTATTTAACAATATTGTGGAATTTTGTCATTTTGCAAAAATATGTAACGGGGACATATTATGGCGTTCCCCTGATTTAACTCATGTCCCAAAAGGAGCATCAGTAACCTTTTCTGCAAATAAATTTATTTTTATTAATATATTATTATAGAATGAGCCAAATGTAATCTCTGAGCGGGTCTCTGACTATCTACTCACGGCTTCTAATCACTTCACTTCGCACTTGTTACTTGCACTCATCACTTAACAGCGTATGCGTTTACACGCTGATTTTACTTATCGCTTAGCACTTGCACTTGTCACTCGCGCTTGATACTTGACAAAGTTTAAACCAGGCATAAGACTAAGTATTAACTATGATCTTTTCTCCATGTAGCACTGTTATTTTTCAGAATCATGCTTTGGCATCAGACACCTGCAGACAGTGCTGCTCTTCTTCGCCATGAGTCTGCTGTACGGTATGCGAGTCAACATGAGCATGGGCATCGTCGCCATGACGGATGCGGACAATGACGACGTACGACACTTATATCACCTTCTATTCTCTTTTGCCTCATCATCATCATTTCCCTGCCCTTATTCCACGCTAGGTGGGGTCGGCACAAAAGTGTTCTTCTTTCACTCACTCCTATCATTTGTCAACTCTGAATCTACTCCTCTCACATTCATATCATCTTTTACACAGTCTAACCACTTCTTCATCGGCCTTCTTCTACTTGCGCACCCAGCCACACCCTCTCATTTCTCTTTTTCTTTACTCTTTTTTTAATCTTAGTTCTTTTTTATTTGTTTTGCGACAAGTTTGAGAAAAATAAAACATTTTTATTTCTTTCCTTCTTCCATCTTTCTTTTTGTCTTCTGTACTTTGAATCATGGTTGGCCTGGTCCATGATAAGGTAATACGTATAGTTTTGAATCCTGACGTAGTGAATTCCTCGCGTCTGATATTGGCTTATCTAAGTAAATAAAACAGAGACATGTTAATCTCTGAATCACTTTTCGCAAGTGGACGATGATGATGGATAGTGTCAAGATTATAGGTTTTTCGTTGGTCACTCTATCGTCAACCTTATCTTATTGTCAAAACATTACACTTAAGTATGACGCGGGTAAAATAGTTCAGAGTGAAGCTTGGGGTCATGTTTTTTTATTAATGTTTCAGAAAATTAATTAAAAATTAAAAAAGCTTTTGAAATACTTTAAAAAAAATAAAATAAGAAGGATCAATACTGTACTTGTGAGATATAAACGTGAACTTATTTCATTTACTTTCCAGTCGTTCGATTGGAGTATTCAGACGCAAAGCATTGTGCTATCCTCTTTCTTCTGGGGCTACGTAGTCCTGCAGATCCCGGCCGGGGAGCTGGCAGCCAAATTCGGAGGCAGCGTGCTGATCGCTATCTCTGTTGGCGTTAATGCTGCTGTGTCGCTGCTGGTTCCTCTAGCAGCGTACTATGTGAGTATACATACGCAATACGCATACAGTACCTCTATCACGAAAAATTATGACAGTCGCCGCGTTAGCGTATTCAAGTTATATTGCGCGTCAATGCTAGCTCAACTGCCAACCGTTGTAGTGTCATCGCGCAGTGTATCTCGGATACGCTAGCGTTACAATACGTTTGCGATTGCGATTGCAGTTCGCTGGATTTTGTGTACCTATATAGCGACAGTTTATGACAGATACACTTGGAAGTAGTTACACGGTGTTTTGTTTTTTTTTGACAAGCGGATTTAAGCTTGCATCTAGATTTTTAACAGCTAGTGTTTAGTGCCAGAGAGTGAATGTGCCTAAAACTGATAGCCACGTCTGGCTGTGGTAGGTTTTTGGTGACCTCCATAAAAACTTCATTCTGGCTATACTTAGCTATGTTAGAAGTTGATGTTTTCGGATAGCCTTAAACCGTAGTTATAAATGGTTCATAAAAACATAGAATAATTAGCATATTGTTTAGGGTGGATGGCAAGCCGTATGTGCCTGTCGTGTTGTGCAAGGTCTATCACAAGGATTCGCGTTTCCTTCCGTCCACAATCTGATTGGCAAGTGGATTCCTTTGGAAGAGAAGAGTCGACTGGGGACTATAATTTACGCAGGTAAGCGTAGTCTTAACTTTACTAGTAGTAGTAATAACTTTACTTTTTTTTTCTTTTTCAATCTTCTCATTCATCGTTCTTCCAGGTGCTTATCTTGGCTCAGCCACCCAACTGGTAGCATCAGGCTTCATAGCGCAGTACTGGGGCTGGCCCGCCATCTTCTACGTCAACGGTACCATAGGCGCACTTTGGACGGTTCTGTATGTGTTCCTTGGCTCTAAAAGCCCGGCGAGCTCGGGCATGATCAGTGAAAGTGAAAAAAAATATATTCAGACGTCTTTGGGGCATGTTGGAGAACAAAAGGTACGTTTAACAGTAAACGATATTATTTTTATAGTAATAATACTAACTTATTGTTCACAGCGTTATTAAGGGGCCAATTATTTTATTAGTTGGGTTTCAGTGCCAGAAAAACAAATAACTAGATTTCTCATAAAAACGTTTGCCTACCATAAAGGTTAATTTACAAAGTTTACTGAAGACTCAAGTATCTATCATCATAACCACTTATAATCGATTTCAGAAACTGAAAACCCCCTTCGGTATACTCTTCACATCGCTTCCGTTCATAGCGCTGATCGTGACACACTGCTGCCAGGCTTGGGGCTTTTGGACTCTAATGACGGAGATGCCGTCCTACTTCAAACAAGTGCTTGGTGTGGATATCAAGGCTGTGAATATCTCAAACTATCTTTTTTGAATGCATGGTTGCATGCGTAGACCTTAGCCAGTTTTCCCACTGCGTGATACCACCTGTGGACACCACCGTTCTGACTATCAGATTTCATACATTTTGTAGTAACGTAATGTCGCTTAAGCACACTGTTTGCATAGTAATTTAATAAATTCCATAGAGTATTGCCAATTGGAAGTGCAAAGGAGCCAAGAGTCAGTAATATAATATTTTTGAATATGATTAGAAAAAAAAAGGATGTTGATAATTTCTTTTCAGAACGGTGTAATGTCTGCGATCCCCTACTTGGCCATGTTCATATTGAGCTTCATCTTCGGCTTTACATCAGACTGGGTTCTGGCGAAAGGTTATTTCTCACTCACGGTTGCGAGAAAGCTGTGCAATTCTGCTGGTAAGTGATCACTTCATTAGCGTTTGTTGGTTACATGGAACTTTTAATAATGAAACCGAGACAGGAAAAACATGTTACCAATTATTTATAACGCCTCCAGTACTTACTTGGATACTTTAAAAGCTGTCTGCCGCCAGATTTAGTGGAAAAGCAGTCTAAAGGGTGAAATAAAAGGGATTTTAGCGTCAAAACCTTTATGTTGCAATACCCAACGTTAAAAAACAAAGTAAGTTACAATGTGGCAGGCTCTGTGTTGCAATGGAATATTGTTATATTGTACTATCACCAAACGTGCATATGCCATATACCTTCTGATCCTTTTAAACCCATAGATAGACACTTTATGTATACCTTTCTGATAGCACCTACCGTCTGTTACAGGCATGTTCGGACCGGCTATAGCTCTCATTGGCTTGTCGTACTCCCCGGCTGGTAACGTGACGATGGCCGTCGTACTCCTTGCGATCGTGGTTGGACTGAACGCTGGGCATATTACTGGTTTCATGGTAAGGGAACATTCATTTCTTCTACTTCTTCTATACCTATATGGCCTCTGTCCGTCATTTCGACAAACAATTTTTACAGTGTCATGTGATGAATTTGAAATACTTTAAGTCAAGTCAAGTCTTTGTCAAGTCGGCTGTCGTTAGTTTTGAAGAGAAAATGGTACATTTTCTCTTCTAATTATGTTTATTAATTACGTTAATTATGTTTGACAGTTGGTACATATCGACATGGCTCCAAACTTTGCGGGCACTATGATGGGTATCACCAACAGCTGCGCCAACGTGATCTCCATCATAGCTCCGTTGGCAGCCGGAGCCATTCTCAAAGATGAGGTAAAGTCAAATACTTTCACTAGTTATAAAGCCACGGCTACTGGCACATTTTTTTTCTTCATATAATTATTGCAATAATAGGTTATGTAGGTACAACACCTCATAATATCTTTCAGAATAATATTGCTTTATACTGATTCTAACGCCCAGATTCATAGCAAAATAAGATCACATCAGGGGTATTTGGGAAGTCCCTATTTACATAGTCCCTAGTTACATACGATGAAGAAGGCTGGCATCATTTTCTAAACCAGTTCACCTTTTCCCCAATTTCTCAGAAAAGAGCTGAACGATGATAATTTCTTTTTCAACACACTTGCTCATAAAGTGGCTCTATGGTCACTGCAATTAGGCACATAATGACACCCATAATCAAACTGTGACTTTTTCATTGCTATAACTCACTAGTGAGTTATAGATTTTTTTTTTAATTTTTTTGGTTGAGTTGCTTTGTTCTTAAAAAAGTTTTTATTCAAAAAAAAGATCGTGTTCAATAGAACAAATAAATTAATGTTCCTATTGCTTGCTCATTTCATGCAACTTCTTATTTAAATAAATAATTTTAACTCGTACGTGTTTAATAAATAAAACTTTCACTCAAATATAACTTTTGTTTTCTCTGTAATAAAAGAAAACTTTAAATTCCCCATTTTGTACGTGGCAGAATATACGCAAACCCTATGCGCGGAAAATAAAAAAAAACCTCATCCCTTTAGTCTGTGGCCGATCGCAATGCGCGCGCATAGGAAAACTGATTAATTTTTCCCGCCATAGCGAAACATTTTTCACAACTCGTTTTCACTGTTGAAATTATAGTTATTTTATTCACAAGTGTGTTGAAAAACGTCGTATGATACACGTGTGTATTGATGATTACCGTCCTCGGCTCTTTTAAGACCCTCGCCTACGGCTCGGGTCTCAATGGCACCTCGGCGGTAATCACCAATGTACCACACTAGTACCATAATGTACTATTCCAGACTGATCCAGGAGATTGGAGGAAGGTCTTCTACGTGTGTTCAGCGTTGTTCGCAGCTGGAAACTTGATCTTCTTGTTGTTCGGCACGAGCAAGCGGCAAGTGTGGAATGATTGTGAAACTGAGAACGAAAATGGTAAGAACAGTAGAAAATCTTGCTTTTTTTATGAGTTATTTAGGAGCTAAGCAACGTTAAAAAAAATTGCTTTTTTATGACGTATAGCTAAGCATTTTGCTGCCAGCAAACCTGCAGTGCAAGTACGGCTCTTATCGATCGCTTAGTTGTCGATCGCTAAAGTCGGTAAACGTATCGAATCGTATCGTTCCATGCGAGTACGGATCTCTTGTCGATAAATTTTAACGATGCCTTACGATCGTCAGAGTTTATCGAAATCATTCGTTCACTGCTGCCATGATTTACTAGTTTATCTGTCAATGTCACTGTCAATCACTTTCGTTTGTCAGAATCAAAACATAGTAAACATGCACCATTGCCAGCTAAGGTATTTTACCCGATTTCGGGTAATTTTGACGTCTAGTGGATAATTTACGGGTATCGAAAACTACCGGGTAATTTGCGACAGACTCAGGAAAGGAAAAAGGAAGTGAAATAAACCAAACATCTTGTCAAAATCAATCGGTTTTCGGTTGTCAAGCGTTTACATTAACCAACTTAGCCACTTCTCGCTTTGGTAATTTTTTTGAGTAGGTACTCTGTGAGTTGACTATTGGCAATACCTACTGATTCTGCGTGTTGGTTGTGTGTGTGTGTGTGTTTGCTGTGTAGAGAGTAGAGAGTTACACATACACATAGGTAGGTATACTAAATAGGTTATGTACTGTATGTAAGTAGCAATATTGTCAGGCAAGATCTAGGTAATAATTACTCAGGATACTTATAACAATATGCACGGGTAAACCGTGAGATCGCGTCCGCCTTACATCATTTTCCATGCACTGTATGAGGGCAAGAGCCATTTACCCGGGAATTCATAGGCTCCATAGCAGGATTGACATCACTCAAACGACGTCTAATAATAACTAGGCTGCCCTCTGCCCCTCTTCCAAAATCATTATAAGACCAAAATCCATTTTATTTGAGCACTCCGACCTTTACCGAGACCATTTTCAAAGTCGATAAAACAATCGCGTAAATCGACAAAATAGACGATTTCAAATGTCATTCAAAAGTTCCATGCTAGGGTTATCGGTAAATTCGTTAAATTTTAACGAATTTGTCTACTGATCGACAAAGTTAGGTAACGTACTTGCTACTGTCGATAAAACCATTTTTAGCGAATTTTGACGATTCTAAATGTCAAAATAAGCGATCGACAAGAACGGTACTTGCACTGCTGATGATAAGTGTAGCTGCAGTGCAAGGTAGAACATGCTTAGCCATAACCCATACATTCTTTTTTTGAAAATTCTTACGTTATATCGATCAGGAAATATGTGATCTGATATAAGTGTAGTTGTAGGTACCTCTTCGAAAAGTTATATTTTTGGCAAAAAATCAAGTACCTATATTAATGACTCTGATTTTAAGAGCTTATACTTATCAACCGCATCATTGTCACCAGAGGACGTGCCTTGTGTAACATTACACTGCGTTTCACTCTGAATACATAAAAGTGTGGTAGTTTTACTTCAGACGAGTCCTTTAAAGACTCGTACTGTACTACACGTATAAGAATACTTCACTGTAATTATGTAAATTGAAAAAAAAAATCATATTCGTCTTTTGTTTGCAAGTTCCATTTGTTGTCCGACACGTCAAAACTATAAACAAGTTTTTCTTTAGAAAATAAACCTTATTGTTACAGCAAAAAGGTCGGAAGCGAATCTTGAAAAAGCGGCGTGAGTGGCGCTTCGGAAATATGAACCTGAAAAACTGAACTTTGAATGTAATTACCATTCAGGGTAAACTTTTAAATTAATAAATAACTAAATTAATACGATACTTTGTTTTATTACACTATACGGTCTTAGATGATTTTTTTCACACCCGTTTGAAATTATAATAATTATGAAGTTGAAATGTAATGAGAAAAATGAGTGTGAAAATTAAATATTTCATATGAAATATTGATTTTTATTTTTTTTGTATAAAAATGTGGAGCGTCACGGGCCTAAAAATGAACGTTTTAAATAAAAAGACATTGTAGGAAATAACGTAACTTGTGAAGTTATATTATTGGTCGTAGCGTAGGTAATCATAGCACACTTTCAAATTGACTATGAAGATGCTCTCAAGGCCGTAGGTTTTCAGAAAAGTAATTTCAAAGCACATTTCATATTCCAAGACAGACTCGAACAAATGGCGCAAAGTTCTACCTACAGCTCCGTGATATCCATTGCGGAGTTATTTATTGCTCCTCGTATTTGGCACGGGTGAGAGCCAGCGATGGAATGAAAATAGCAATGTAGTAAAGAACGCTTTAGCTTACTATCCGTATTTTGTGGAAATGAATTTTCTTTGAGAGATTGTTTTTAGGGGTGACATTTTGACAAATAGGTTGAAAGCTTTTGTTTCTTGAATAACGGTGACATTTATTTGACAGTCGTTACAAATAAACAAGACTTGAAGTCGAAGCCTAGAACTAAGACTAGGACACAAGAATTGGGTCAAGGCGTGTTGCGGTGCTCTGGATTAGATATTCAATCTATTCAACCTCTTTTTTGCTCGTAAACAAAATCTGTAAAACCGAATATTTCTGTTTCGTGCGTAATAAAATAAAGTGCTTTTCTGTATTATTTTTTATAAATATTGCATGCTATTTAGTAGAATATGGTAGTAACCAATGTAAAACCTTGACATCCCCTATCCACCCATATTGGCAATAAATGAATTATGAATTATATTTTCTGGGCATTTGTGAATTATTTTATATGATTGAGTATTGTAAAAAGTTGTTTTAATTTGGTCGATAATAACAAAATTGAACCAAATGGAAGTACCTAAACTATCAAACCTACTATGTACATAACATGAAATTTGTAAAACATTGAGTCGTAAAAATGGTTCACGTATGCAAAATTATTAGTTTGATGATCATGTTAACTCGGGAAACGCAAAAAAATTAAACTTTGTATTGTTAAAAAAGCCAAAAAAGGATTTAAAAAGTTCGCTGTATGAGGTTGCATTTTTTTAGATATGCCTCTGACTCCCTTCTTATTATTATTGAACCACAGGGGTTTTCGGTTTCAGTATAAAATTTACTGTATACTTCATTTAACAAACCAGTAAAACTTAAGAGTACTATCCGTATACCTACCAAATTTTATAAAGAACAGATGAGCGGTTTAAAAGATCTCGTCGAACAAACATACAAAGCATTTTTGTCCAAGTTGTCACTAAGATCTCGTTCGCTTCGCTTACTCGATCAATTATAGCAATTGAAAAAAATCTTATAAATCTGTAAAATGTTCTAGGAAACTTAGTAGATACTACTAATGAAGAAAAAAAATATGATGGAGCTAACAATATAAGGTAATAGAATAAAAACGAAGCCTTACAGTTGCAAAATTTTTAGTTCAAAATTTTTAGGTAGGTATGTGTTAGAAGTGAGACGTCATAATATTATTATTTTGAACTGGCAAGATTATGGAAAAAACTATTATATTCTTACACTAACTTATACACTTATTTACTTTTGTAACGGACTCTTTTCAATTTTTTTCTTATAATAAATTCTAATTTTGGAGATTTGCGCAAGCATGGATATTTAAGCAGATAAAAATAAGCTTAAAATCTTCATAAGTACGAGTCTTATTTGAGGATTTTCCCATCGCACCACCTAGTTTTAGGGTTCCTTATCTCTATTGAAAAAGATGTGTTATTTTGCCACTATCTGTCAAGACTTTGTGGTCAAAAATGGTCCTTTAACTTTTAGAGCGTAAGCAAAGTAGGTAAATGAAGTATGAAAATGTAAATTGCAAAAGGTATATCTTATGGTAGGTAGGTACTTAGATACTTTCAATATAATAAAATTTCTGAACTGAAATTAACAGTACCAGTAATAATCTGTAACAATTTCGTAGAAAGTTCTAAAATTGACGAATTTAAACATTTACTTTACGACTTTCGACTTTAATCCCTAAACATTAACATGAAATTCTATGAGTATTGAGAAAGGCCTTTATCGAAAAATGAAAGCTTTTTGACAGTATGGAAGGAACCTTCAGAGCACGTCATCCTTACTATTTACCAAATTTTTTGAACTTTTGACAATATCAGATAATCACCAGATCATTATGTCAAAAAAACTCGCGATAACATCGATTACTCGAACGCAGTGAGTAATATAATATCAAACTATAATATTGTTTAACATGCGATAGTGGAAGTGATGGGTTTTAAAGAAATAAGTGTAATGGAAAACCTGAAACCGAGTAAGTAAACCAGTTTTTACTAGACTAATTATTTGGCCTAAATTGATGACGTGACTAAAACGGCTATATACATTCGACTTTCTGCCCAAACAAGTCATCAAAGTCACGAAGCAGATAAAATATAAGTTTTTACCTAATGTCAATACCTGTATTTATTTTGTTTTCTTGGAATTTGACGGGTTTCCACCGCCCAGCACAAAAATTTGAAAAAGACATCAAGATTCCTAACTAACAAATCTAAACTAATTGACAACAATGTTATTCTAGAAGCGGTTCTGGGTGTCCGGCACATCCAGGCAGTGATGTTGTTCCTCTGCCTAGTGCTGGCTTACGGAATGAGAGTTAACATGAGCTTGGCCATCGTCGCGATGACCGACAGTGACAACGAACATGTAAGCATTAGTGAAACATTAGTTTTGTTCAAAAACAAGGAAAGTTTTTATTCATAGTTTATTTAATTTTATTTAGAATTAACATTTTCAGCATTTCGATTGGAGTAAGCAGACTCAAAGCGTGATCCTCTCTTCATTCTTCTGGGGCTACATCGTTCTGCAAGTGCCTGGTGGAGTGATGGCAGCTAGGTTTGGAGGATCCAATCTGATCACAATTAGCATTGCAATCAACGCTGTTATATGTGTTCTGATCCCTTTCGCAGCCGACTATGTGAGTTGGAAGTAATTTATGTAGCTTCTTGAAAACTGCCATAAAACCTGCTATAGTGTTATTCCTTATCCAGGGAGGATGGAAGCTGGTTTGTGCATGCAGAATGATACAAGGCCTATCACAGGCCTTTATTGTTCCTTCCGTCCACACTCTCATCGGTAAATGGGTGCCGGTTGAGGAGAAGGGCCGGTTTGGAGGATTTATATACTCTGGTCAGTGTGTACCTTACTGTTGAGTAAAACAGTTGTTTGCAAGGAGAGCATTTTTCTAACTTGACGTTCAAATGTATTTATGTTCTAGGGACACAGCTAGGCAACGCTATCCAGTTCTTAACGTCAGGTTTTATCGCCGACATCTGGGGCTGGCCGGCCATATTCTACGTGAACGCTATTTGTGGAGCTGTTTGGATTATCTTATACATCATCCTTGGATCTGATTCTCCGCAAAAGTCCAAGATGGTCAGTGCAGAAGAGAAATTGTATATCCAGACTTCACTTGGACAAGTTGGAATGCAAAAGGTTTGATGAAAATCAAAAGTATTGAAATTAATATCTCTATTTTGACATCTTCTGTTTTACAAGTACCTAGAGCGAGTGGAGAAAGCTGGCACAAAACGCGTAGGTACAATTCATTCCCCAGTAAACTTTAATTAAATAAATAAATTCCCCAGTGATGGGAAGTTATGAAATATTTATCTAGCCTGTTAAATAGTATGACCCAGATGGAAAGTTAATTTTTTTTAACAGTGTATGTTATTTTGTGTAGAAACTAAGGATACCCTGGAAAGCAATATGGACCTCTGTTCCTTTTATATCTCTGATCGTAGTGCATTGCGCCCAGAACTGGGGATACTGGACCCTTATGACAGAGGTACCGTCCTATATGAAGGAAATCCTTGAAGTTGACATAAAAGCGGTAAGCAAAACAGTATTTAGAAGTGGACCTTTTAGATACACCTTAATTTCACTTTTGTAAGTCATCAAACAGGCCAAGATACTTCTAAATCAAAACAAAAACTAGTTTTTTCTTGTGTAATATGTTCTTAAAATATTTCAGAACGGTGTAATGTCAGCAATTCCGTATTTAACAATGTACTTGCTGTGTTTCCCGTTCGGATACATGTCGGACTATCTACCAAATAAAGGATGGTTCAGCGTTACAACTACGAGGAAGCTTTCTAACTCAATCGGTATGATCTCTTAGTGTTTTGTCTCGTATTAATATGACTATAACTATTACTACTAGTCCATACTGTCCCATTGTTGGGCCAAGGCCTCCCCCAATTTGCCAGTCCCTCTCATAGGCGTGTAACTCGTTCCTCCACCTCATACGCGGTCTACCGCGATCCTACGCTGCTGCGACGCCTCGCTATGTCTCATGTCTCGTATTAGTTCAAATCTTTTTTTTTATTCGTTGATCTACCTGCTGTGTAAGAGCAGAAGCCCTTATTTTGTATATAGTTTCTTGTGATATTATCCTGCCTTTTAGTTTCTTAGAAATATATTTTTTGTAGGTTTCTTTGGACCAGCAATCGCACTGATAGGGTTGTCGTATGTACCAGCTGGCAACGTCGCAGTCGCCGTGACTCTCCTCACTGTGGTGGTTGGTCTCAATGTTGGCCACATCACTGGCATAATGGTTGTACAAACATTTTATTTTATCTCTCATAATATCCGCAGTTGTTAGGTACAAAAAAATATTGTTTAGCAAAATGAGGATTCTAATTCTGCCAAACTAAAATTTTTCAATGTATCCACGAATTTATTGTCAAGGGGATCAAAATGTTTGTGACTGTTGGTTTGTTTTTGTTAGTTGGTGCACCTGGATATGTCTCCAAACTTTGCGGGCACGTTGATGGCCATCACCAACTGCAGCGCCAACATTGTCTCCATCATCGCGCCGCTGGTCGCCGGTGCTGTACTCAAAAATGAGGTTTGTATGATAGACAATACGTTATGGAAACTTGTAGACAAATCAAAAGAGATCTTAGACTCAACTGGCTTAATAAATTGAAGTAAAATATTCTTATTTTCCAGTCAGACCCCAACGAATGGCGCAAGGTGTTCTACATAGCGTCGATGATATACATTGCCGGAAATATTATCTTCCTTATATTCGGCACCAGCGAAACGCAGAAATGGAACGATCCTGAACCTGATTCAGGTAAGACCGCGTGTGTATAAAAACACTGCTGATTTTTTTTTAAACCAAAGAGATCCACCGCCTGACGGGACGTCAAAATCTAAGAACTTTTTTAGAACTTTGTAAAATCACTATAAAAAGGCATTTAACAAGTATTATAATAGCCATTAGTATTAAAAAATTACGCCTGCTTATTACCATGCGGAATCATCTAGAAGGCGAAATAAGAGGAAAACATAATTTACAATCGACTTTATAGTCGACTTTAACTAGGCGATTCTAGGTGCCTGTTCTTCGCGACTAGAGCCTAGAATAAAATAAAGCCAGCTTTAAACTATTTTCTTTTTCAGAACAAGCGGCCAGCGATCCGGAGAAAAAAGAATAGAAGATAAACCGGTCGGGAAACATCGTTAAGAAATAAATTGAACTGCGAAACTAGTCAAATAGCGGTGGCGGGTCTACTCCGCTAAACAATGAACGTGACGAAGACGTTACATTTACACTGCAGCTTGCTAGGCGACATCGAGGTGCATTGACGGTTTTCAAACATTGACTAAATTCATCGTTTAATTTACTTTGTGACACTCATATGACACTAATTTATATAATATACAAAATAAAGGGTCTATTGTCATTATCCCCACCAGCCAGAATAGTGGGGAAAACGCCATCAATTTTTTGAAGGTTGTCATAATCCTCACTAGTGAGGACAGCTTAGTGGGTATTATGACAATAAATAAAATAAATAAATAAATATTAACGGACACTTAACACAACGCCTTCTAGTCCCAAACTAAGCAAAGCTTGTACGATGGAAACTAGGTGGCTGATAGAATACATACATACATTTTTTTTTTTTGTAAATACATACATACTTATAAAAAATAAATAAATAAGTTTTAAAAGTAAAGTCCACTAAACTTTTGCTGTTGACTTTAAGGGTGTTTTGTTTAATTCCAAATATGCTAGGTTACGTCCATGCTTAGAATTAAGTACCTACTTGTTTTGTAGTAGATTTAGAAATATACCTACCTGCAAATATTTTGACATAATGCGGGTCAGAAGGGTCTGAGATCAAATAAACTAGGTAGGTACAGCCAATTATTACGTGGTTATACGATGTTTGAATATGGCCTACTCAGTGCATGCGACCTCAGAACTTTTTTTGCATTACCTATAGATATCTACATAGTCGAGACTTGGCAACATTACGGCGGCTAAAGTATTTCTATTGAGAACGTGTAATCTTTATTCGTATGACTTTAATTACAATAGCTGATAATAACTGTTTTTACGGACTATTTTCCAGTGAGTTTACATTGCTAGAGAGCCTGTTAGGTACTTACATGTGAGCGAAAATTTTAATGAATTTTAGATTACATACTCTTTTGGACTAGATAACGTCAAGAACTAATGATCTTAAAGATTATCTAACTTGTTCAATAGTCGATCAATCATCACAAGTGGCGCTCGTAACAGTTTACAACAATACCTAAAGATTATTCTGATTTTGGTTCTAAAAGTCCGCTGCGAAAAATCCACTGTTTGTCTTATCATTAGTTCAAGGAGACGTTCAAATCACGTCAAAACTCAACATAGATGTCATTCTTCAATTGTTTCACATCGAACAAGTTTATTACTCGATTTTACTGGTCGTGTTGCAAAATAAACTAAGTACACACCTACTTACTACTTCTATAATAGCCGTGACTTTGAAACTAACAATACCTATTGCGTTACGTTCATTGCCAGCGAGTAAAACGTATACCGCAGATGGTAGGCGAGAAAAAGGCGCAAGCGGACGTCCGCAAAAATCAATAAAAATAATTATTTTTATTTATATTTAGAGATAGCAATAAATAACTAAAGTAAAACTAAGAGAGATACTAGTTTTAAAATCAGTGTAGTGTTAAACTATTTTGTGTTAAATTATTATTAAAATGGATGCAAAAGATGAAACTGCAGAAGCCAAAAAACCTCGTAAGTAGTACTTTTTAAACAAACTGGTTATGCATGGAATCCTTAAAACATCGACGCGTTTTCAAACTACTGACATAGTGCCGTTGAAATAAAGTGCTAAATCGCTTGTTGCAAGGCATTTGAGGAAAAAGCTGTTTTGATTTCTACACCATTTTTAGTCTTACTAACAATTGTTGTCCAGAAGTAACTATCCGTTACCATTTTTTATGGTACTGAAGATTTTAGAAAAATGTACCTACCTGTAAAGTAGTAGTCAGAGGCACGTCTTGGGTACAAACATAATTAGCAGCATAATTAAAATTATGCGTTACGGTAAGTATGTTAAAATTAATAATAAGTAATTAGGTATGCGTCTCTCCTATAAAACGTAATTCTTGTAATTCTTTATTGTACACTAAAATAACACATAAACAGAAGAGAGAAATAGATAACATGTACAAAGGCGAGCTTAACCCTAAAAAGACGTCTGTTTAAATAATTTTATTTCTGCTCGTAGTAATCAATTTCAAGGTTCCTTGAAGTCCAAAAACATTGAGAACATGAGCTCGTAGCTTTTATTATTTTGCTCTGTTATTTCATACTAGCATAAACTTGGGCATGAACTTAGGCCGGGAGCCGGGACAGGGGCATTATCGTGTTCACACTATGCTCGTGCCCACTTCCCTGCACAAGTCCCTGCCGACTGCGGCATAGTGTGAACGCAACATTAGGTTTATTAAAAAAGTAACACATTTATTCACAAAGAAAATTACAACTAATACAGTATTTACAATATTTAAAAAATACACATGAAACAGTTGAGCCATCTACAAACCGTTGCAAATGATTTATAGATAGCTCAACTGGTCCAAATCAGAAAGTTATAAAATGCAAACTAAATATTTGATTCATCATATTCACAGATAGTATTCTAGTTCCGGGTCACCCTGTATAACTTATATCTCACACTGTAACGGCTTTACGTAACTTTACTTGATTAAGTGACATATCTCACGATATGCTATCGATCGATATTATTTTGACAAGAAACAAAACAGGCTTTTTCATCTTATCTAGATGATTCACACATCGTCGACGTGACGTCAGGGCCACTCATGGCTCATTCCAGTTTTCGCCTGCGTGAATCCCCTGCATAGAGGATTTCTGAAACTTTTGTCCAATAATCCCCTTAGCGACCCCAGCGACCGGCAGGGGAAAACTGATTCGAAACGTGCATCGTCGATACATAGCACCTTGTAATCGCGTTGCAAAATCGATACAAACGCATAATTACTAAAAGTATACCGTCACATTTGTATCACTCGTATCGTGTTATACGTGTTGTAGTTGCAAGTTCCACAAACGTGCGTTTGCAGTGTTGTGAACAGTCGCAGTGTATGATAACCTCAGAGTTTTGAAAGTTCCACTTTCCCAATAAAATGATTTTGTAACCTTTTTGACGTCATCAATGTCTCTAGATTACCTATTAGTTAGTGTTGGGTTTTATTGGATTAATTATTATTATTATTTGCTGCTACACACTAGATTAAATTATGACTAACTATACTCTTGCTGCTCAAGCTTACTAGCTTCGGCCCGTGACTTCGTTCGCGTCCTGTGGGATCCCGTTATTTTTCCGGGATAAAAAGTAGCCTATGTGTTAATCCAGGTCATGGACAATATATTTCAAGTTTCATCCAATCGGATGAGTAGTTTTTGCGTGAAAGGAAAGAGTAACAAACGTCCATCCATACATACAAAATTTCGTACAACAAGATGCATTTTAAACAGTTTAGTAATAAGTAATCTTTATTCCTTTCTTCTTTTTCTTTCTTTATTTGGCTCATTCCAGTTTTCCCCGGCATCAGTAATTTTTCCTTACTTTCTCTTTATCAGTTTTGAGAACGGCCTTTTATACCATTTATTTCATTTGCCCAGGTGCCGTGTTAGGAATCCGGCATGTCCAGGTTCTGATGCTGTTCCTCGCGATGACCCTGAACTTCGCCATGAGGGTCAACATGAGCATGGCTATTGTCGCCATGACGGATAAGAATAGCGAAGACGTAAGTTAGGTACATGGTCTTCATGTTGGCTATCAAACATATCATAAGATAGTGTTTATATTAGACAGATGGTTTGATTTTATCGATGTTACAAGGGAGTGCCAAAATATTTGAAACTATCAACAATGCGTAGAAAAAAGGACGTGAGACAAGCATCTTTCAAAAGATTATTTAGACTTTTCAAGTCAAGCATGAGTACGCCTAAACAGAAACACCAAGTCGTCTAAAATGAATTAAAAAATATTTCGTACAAAAGTTGACGCTCACACCTATATTACCTTCGTACATAAAGCCTACCTATACAGTTTCAAGAGCACTGTTTATTAGCTCCGTTTTAACAAATACAGGCCTTCGACTGGAGTATCCAGAAGCAGAGTGTGATCCTCTCCTCATTCTTCTGGGGCTATGTAGTCCTGCAGATCCCGGGTGGAGAGCTGGCTGCACGGTTCGGAGGCTCGGTGCTCATCACGCTGAGTGTTGGCATCAACTCTGCCGTATCACTGCTGATTCCTATCGCAGGACATTATGTAAGTTACGAATAAGGGACAACGCAAATACAGTTGATATACGAAACTACGAAAAGCGACAGCCAAAACCTGGTGCTGAGAGATGCACAGGACCGAGCAGGATATCGAAAATTATCGGCTGATAACAATAAAGAAACCTTCATTTTGTACCATTTTGTTTTGGGAAAAAGTGGAAGGTATAGCTAACATCAAAGTATCGAAGAAGAACAATCTCACGGAAAGTATTGTTTACTTTCAGGGTGGTTGGCAGTTGATCTGCGCGTGCCGAGTGCTCCAGGGTCTGTCCCAAGGGTTCCTTTACCCATCTGTCCACAATCTTATCGGGAAGTGGGTGCCTTTGGAGGAGAAGAGTCGACTTGGAACATTGATATACGGAGGTTTGTGTTAAATGTAAAATATAGATAGCTTACATTATTGCAATCAACTTTTAATGGGTTTTGAGATAACCAATCAGATACAGATTACAGATTTTAGATAAAACCGATGCACAGAGGGAATGAAACTTTTACAAACTTCTTCCGAGGTACCTTTTCTCTCCTAAAATAAATCTTCTGGAATTATAAAATTCGCAATTTTTATTATATTAGTTTTACCCTTAGTTTTATCTGTCAAAAAATTCAAGCAATGCAGTTATTTCACGAGGAAAATGATTGTATTTTCCTGTGTGCTACTTAGTAGCAACCTAGCTAATTATAAAAGAATTTTGCAAAATTATCAACTTTCCTCTTAGTAATCATTAGAAAATGATATAACAGTTAGGTAGTTACAAGGTAAGTAAGGCCAAGGCCTTATCCAAGTAAACCAAGCCAAACCAGCCAAGCCTATCCCGTCCGTCAACGACAAAGAAGCCGTAGCTGATTTCAAAGACCTTGAAAAGCTGATTTTTCCGATGTCAGTGTTATTATTTTGACTGAATTTGGTGGAGCAAACCTTTTGAACGATGGATTGTCCTGCAAGCTATATTTTTTCCCCTCGCTTCCATTTGATGGCATTTTTGACGTTTTCTTTTATGTAGCAACTGCAGTGTAAGCTTGGCTATTCGGTACATATTATTATAGGAGTGGGGTCTAGTAAGTACTCATAATTTAACCACAGAACGATCAAAGTACCTACGTAGTCATTACGTAAAGTAGTTTATTAGGTGAACTTGAGCAGAGCCGGTTATACCTAACTGGTAGTAGATATCGAGGTATATTTGACCACAATGTCACGGTGAATGATGTTGCGGTTAATGACCTATTAATTATGTAACCTGTATAGCTACTCTACATTGAACTCTACGTTGAACTTGATGTAGGAAAATTTTAAAATATCTTCTCGATCGCTTGCTATCTTCTTTTCTTCACAGGTACTTTAAACCCAACCAAGAAAGCTGTTTAAATATGTTTTTACCAAAACTAGATGAGATTTGCAGCCGGAATTTTGTTTGGTGAATTGACTCTACAAAATGAAAAGCGCCTTTAATTTTTCACATAGCAAGGAGTAGCTTAGCAATACTTTTTGCTACCTAGATTAAATAGTAGGTACTTACATTAGGTACCGATTACTTTAATTATTTTTCTGTATCAACTAAACGTGAACTGCTATTCCCAGGTGGTCAACTCGGTACAGCACTTCAGCTGATGGCGTCAGGTTTCATAGCCGACTACTGGGGCTGGCCAGCCATCTTCTACATGAACGGTACCCTGGGAGCTATCTGGACAGTAGCCTACGTGTTCTTAGGGTCCGCCTCACCGCAGCAGTCTAAGATGATCAGCGATGAGGAGAGGATCTATATTCAGACGTCTTTAGGACAGGTTGGGGTGCAGAAGGTAAGATATTATTCTGAGGATGCAAGCAGTAGATATCATAACCACCAAAAATAGTTGCCAGGACATCTTGAAAGAAACAAAACAGTTTTTTTGATTACTTATGTGTCTAAGTATAGATGTCGTTTTAGAAACTGCAAACCCCATGGAAGGCGTTATGGACGTCTCTACCTTTCATTTCGCTGATAATTGTGCACTGCGGCCAGAACTGGGGCTTTTGGACTCTCATGACGGAGATGCCTTCCTACATGAAGCAGGTCCTAGGAGTTGATATCAAAGCGGTAAGACTAGACAGTGTGCTTATTTTGATTTATTCTGCTTATTCCTTTGTTAGGGCTATCGATTATTCTTTCGGCGTTATTCTTTTGGTCGTGTTTATTGTGTTTGTGTGTGTAATTTATCACTAGAAAAAGCTACCAGGGCGCCGCCATTATTATTAGTAACACATTACTGAACGATCATTAAAATTTTGTGTCATTATTTCAGAATGGAGTAATGTCAGCGCTGCCGTACTTAGCAATGTACTTGCTGAGTTTCCCATTCGGCTTCGCTTCCGACTACATTCTACAGAAGCAGTGGCTCAGCATCACGGTATCTAGAAAACTTAGCAACTCTATTGGTAAGACATTTTTCCTAAATTATCTAGAATACTATGATATGAAAGAGAAACAGTATCAGCTGGATGCAGCGCTGTTGAAAGCCTTTCACAATAGATTTCAGGAAAGACCTAGTTAATTTGCCAACATCCTCCACTTGGGCATTAGGGTTGTCTGTTCCCATAACTTTCATCAAGTCCGGCCCGTACTATCCACGCTATACGAGAGCCTCTAAGCATCATAGACGTGAAATAAACACGAGACATCTGCACGTCTGTATTTTTTTCACCTCTATGATGCTCCGAAGGCAATCTAGTACCACTGGGTATAATTCTTTCAAATGGTTTTGTCGTTTCCAGGTCATTTCGGTCCAGCTATAGCCCTGATTGGTCTCTCGTACTCTCCGGCTGGTGACATCACTATGGCGGTGTTACTGCTGACCGTCGTCGTGGGATTGAATGCTGGCCATTATACTGGCTATCTGGTAAGCTATGCTTTTCTTTTGTAGAGGTTTTTTGACCTACAATTAATGTAAAAATTATGAATAAGCAAATCTTGTACTGATTTATTATTTTGATTGCTCATACAACAGCCATTGAAGCGATTATTCGCAAAACTTTATCTCATGCTTAGTGTGCTCTTCACTGCTATGCATGCACTGCAAGCCATCATCACCATCAGCCATTGCGGCTAGCATTGGGAAATTATGCGAGAAATGTCCATCTCTTCAGTCTAATGCATTGAACTGCACGTCGTCTTCTTTATGGTCATACAACCTCTTAATTCAATTTGACCCGCATTTTCGCTATCAAAATAATGAACAAATATTCTCAATTTGTACCAGCATCGCATAAAGTAGGTGCGTAGTGTAATATTAAAAGAAACCGCACCATAAGGTAGGCACGCTGCGCCATTTTCAACATCGGCTCGAGCCAATATTGAAGTTGATTATTTGCTGTTTGTGGTTAAAGCCACAACGAATTTTGCCGTTGGTTTTAATTGAATTTCATCATCATCATTATCAGCCTGTAAAAGCCTAAGTACCGACGTAAATGTAATGATTATCTGAACTTACTAACTTACTATCTGTACCAAAAATTTTTTTTAACCAAAGTAATGTATGCTCTCTCCATTGGTGAAGGAAAACATCAACACCATCACTAAGCTAATTAATAATAACTGCAACCTGTTATCAGTGAGATGGGGTTTAGCTGCCAAGAACACAGGCTGGTTAGTTAGTGGTTACACAAAATAAATATACATTATGCAAGCTCATTATTTTGGCAAATTACCCTACCTAATAGTATAGTATTTGGCTAAAATAATAAACAACTCAGGATGACACAGAGATATCTGCACAAATGAACGTGACAATCATATAAGTGGCGTAAAATAGAACATCAAATGCAAAACTATTGTTGATTTCAGTTGGTACACATCGACATGGCTCCTAACTTTGCCGGCACAATGATGGGCATCACAAATTGTATTGCCAACGGCATTTCCATCGTCGTACCGCTCGTGGCCGGCGCTGTGTTGCAAGATGAGGTTCGTTATACACACCTCCTGACCAACCAACACATTTACACACAGCTTTATACAAAGAAAAGTTTTATTTTGTCGTGTATACACAGGGGCATTTGCTTAGTTTAAGGATGACGTCACATCTCGTCATATCACTAATAAAACGAATTTGTGACGTCATTTGAACGTCATCCTTGTTAGATCATATCTGTCCAAGTGAGCATGAGGCCACCATAGAATATCACAAAGAACAGTTACGGGTTTGCATCCAGCTAAACTCAATTTTTGGAATCTTAATAAAAATCTTTATGTTAAGTCACGGCACCGACAAAATGTTTGTTTATTTATTTCATGGGCTATAAATATTTTTCTTTAGTACATAAACCTTCGTTTTACAGACGGACCCTGCTGACTGGCGTAAAGTGTTTTACATTTCGTCAGTGGTGTACATCGCGTGCAATACCTTCTTCCTTTTCTTTGGAACCAGCGAGAAGCAGACTTGGAACGAACCTGTTAAGGACACTTCTGAAAACACAGGTAGGTTAACATCTTAAAAAAACCAGAAACATCATCATCCGCAAATAATTAAAATAAACAGCTTTCTTCTGTTTTCATGCTATAGCTTTGATTTTCTTACACTTTTCATTTTTGTTTCAGACTCGACTGAAAAAGCGGAGAAAGTTATATGAAAAATCTTAGCTAACTTCATGTACATATTGTAAATATAAAGTATTTATTTGAAACACTTTTTTCTGAGCCAATACCTTGCAGCATTGTTGTATTATTTCATCCATCTCTCCTCAGCAAGCATCATTATTCTCACCAACTAGCAAAAATAGGTAATTTCCTATAAATACATCTATTGTAGTAACACTAGTAACTATTAACTAAGTAGTCTAGTAGTCTAAGTGTATGACCCCTTGCAAATGCTCACACCAGTGTGGGTACTCGTATTATCCATCATCATCAGTACATCTCCCTTATAATGATGTAGTAATACACTGTGCGTGCGCAATTACTACAATTTTATTAGTTCAATCTACGTCCGAATAAATAAAAATAAACAAACTTTTGCACGTATCTTTTACATCCAACTCCAATTGGACTGTTTAACGAGACTCAGGGGAAATTAAAGCTTCTTCCGTTTTATTACGACCTCATTTCTTATAGCAACAATTTTTACGCGTTACTAATTTAAATAACCCGTGTCTTCGACTCTTCTCATCCAATATTTGTCAGATTGTCAGCTACATTTCGCAGATCGTAGCTCATCTAGCCGGAGGGCATCCTAAGCCCACTGATGGGCCAGATGGGAAAAATATCCCATCGAGTCCACTCATCTAGTGGACTCGTTGGGTTTTTTCCCAACTGTACCACCAGTGGGCCTGCCAGTATGGGCTCGATGGGAGTAACCCTAAGCTACGCACAATAGAATGGCGTCAAGGTCTTGGAAGATTAGGCATTGGACCAATAATGGGTTGATTATTTTTTGTTCACATTATTATTTGAGCGCTGCTGATTTATCGTGGTTAATCAGGCTTTACCAAGTTTTTTAGTACCTACCACCTTCATGCAACACAAAAAAGCCTTTATTTTAAAACCTTCATAAAACTTGTCAACCTTTTCAAACAAAAACATTTTATCGCAATATCTTGACCGTATATCAACGCATTATCGCAAATTGCGTGAATTTTTCTGTTTGTTAATAAACGTAAATTCAAACCCTAATTTTGATTTAATCTGCCTAAGTTATAGCGATTGGATTTAACTCACAAAGGTTATGTAATGCTGTCGAGAATCGAATAAAATAAAACTCCCAAGAATATTGCATTTAGAGGTAAGTAGGGTACCTACCTTAATTTAACTTTAATTAGATTTTATAAAGTTAGCAAATCACTTTTTCAGTTTTTTCTTTTGTATCTGAAACAAAAAATATAAATACTTACTAGTTAACAGGGTCTAACAGCTCTTTGAGAGGATATGTTGAGACTTTGAGAGATTGTATTCATAAAAAAATGACCATGACCACGTGGACGCAGATGCAATGAACTGCTATTAGGTACAAATAGTATTATTTGGAACCAGCAGATGGTGGTTCACTCAATGTTACTCTTCTACTTATAACAGTTCACTTTTTTACAAACACAAGTCCATTGAGGATGTGCACTACGAGGCAAAGAGGAGACGTATCGGTGTAGCTTCCTTACCAATATGTTTGGAATCTTCAACGAGTTCATTCCAAGTCTGCCGCTTGCTGGTCCCAAAGCAGATGAAGAAGGTGTTGCCAGCGATAAATATCGCTGATGCAATGTAGAATACTTTACGCCAATCAGCAGGGTTTGTCTGATAAAAACCAAACGAATAAATGCGTATTTTGTTCATAGAATGATTGGCACATAAAAACATAGGCATATAACAGAAAATGAGAGAGGGTTTTACTGCAGAACTACCTTGAAACGACGACGTTCTTCATAGAAATTAAGTAGGTACCTGCTTTTAACTTTAATCCAAGTCTGGTCTAGTCTTTGGCCACACTATTTATGGCATTGGTGGTATGCGACAAGTAAAAGCCGTTCGGCCTTGGTGGTCATATCATTACGTTACCTCATCCTGCAGTATGGCACCAGCCACTAGGGGAGCGATGATGGAGATGCAGTTGGCCATGGTGTTGGTGATGCCTATCATTGTTCCCGCGAAGTTTGGAGCCATGTCGATATGCACAAGCTGAAATATGAGTTATTTTATAGTCAGTAAATCAAAAAATCTGTAAAATTACAAAGATTAGAGTCCCTCCCTGTATAATGCAATCGTAGCTTATCAAAACTGGCAAGAAACTAACAAAATTACGGAACATAGGTAATATCTTTAAAACAGAAAAAGAGCAGGGCTCGATGAAATAGATAGATACCAGATAACCAGTGTAGTGTCCAGAGTTTAATCCTATAACAGTAGTCAGCAGTACTACTGCCATGATGACGTTACCGGCTGGCACGTACGAGAGTCCGATTAGAGCTAAAGCCGGTCCAAAGTGACCTGGAAATCAGACGGTGATATACAAAGTGGTCCATTGGTACTTCAGCTAGTTTTAATACCAGGAAAACTCTTACCAATGGAGTTACTGAGTTTCCTGCAAGCTGTGATGCAAAGCCACTGCTTCTTCAGAATGTAGTCAGACGTGAAACCGAATGGAAAACTCAGCAAGTACATTGCCAAGTATGGTATGGCAGACATTACTCCGTTCTGGAAGGGAAAATAGACAGCCACACAGTTAGTAGTAACCAAAAGAACTCTAAAAAATGAAGGAGTCATAATTAAATTCTGAGCTTAGGTACCGCTTTGATGTCGACTCCAAGAATCTGCTTCATGTAAGAAGGCATCTCCAACGTAAGAGTCCCAAAGCCCCAGTTCTGGCCACAGTGCACGACGATCAGCGAAATGAAAGGGAGAGATGTGCAGATTGCTTTCCATGGGGTTTGTTTTTTCTAAAACCATAATTATACTTTGTTTTTTGAATGCCATTTGCCTCGTTCACAATTTGGTAGCAATCTCCTTAAATGGGACAGTTCAAAGGAGATTATGAGACTAAACCGCACACGGTAACTCACCTTCTGCTTTCCAACTTGTCCCAAAGAAGTTTGTATGTAGAGCCTTTCTTCATCACTGATCATCCTAGACTGCTCTGGCGAGGCAGATCCCAGGAAAACGTAGGCCACGGTCCAGATAGCTCCTAGTGTGCCGTTTACGTAGAAAATAGCTGGCCATCCCCAGTAGTCTGCTATGAATCCTGATGCTATCAGCTGAAGCGCTGTGCCAAGTGGAACACCTAGAAAAAAAGGTTCCTGGTTTTAATTATGCCAAAGCTAAATAATATAGCCGTGAGTTTGGTAAACCTACTAACCTGAGTAAATGAAGGTTCCAAGTCGACTTTTCTCTTCCAAAGGCACCCACTTTCCAATGAGGTTATGCACGGATGGGTATAGGAAAGCTTGGGACAGACCCTGAATCACTCGGCACACGCAGATCAACTGCCAACCACCCTAGAAGAGTTATAAAACATGAGATAGTTTTATTACAAACAGAGATATTTGCAGTTCAGCCGCTATGCTTGGCATTGCATGCTGTGCCAAATCCTACTCCTACTTAATATTATAAACGCGAACTTTTATAAGAATGTATGGATGTTTGTTACCCTTTCGTCGCATGCAGAAGCTAGTTAGAAAAAAATTTAAACGTGTTCACTGGTCATGGCTTACATAATATCCTGATATTGGTATCAGCAGTGATACCACAGCATTGATGCCGATACTCAGCGTGATCAGCACCGCGCCTCCGAACCGTGCAGCCAGCTCTCCACCCGGGATCTGCAGGACTATGTACCCCCAGAAGAATGAGGAGAGGATCACACTCTGTGTCTGGATGTTCCAGTCAAAGGCCTGTTAAAGCAAGCTCGCTATGAGTTAGTGGCCAATTCTGGTGACGGAGTTTTTAAGCCTCCGTCATAGCTTAACGACTGCTAGAGCTGAGACCAACAGTTTAACGTGCTCTCAGAAGCACGGAAGCGCTCATATTATTGAATTTCCACTAACGGTCACCTATATTCATCTAAAACTTGTTGAGCAATAATAGAACGGTCAACGGTCATACTGTTATCTTTTTAGAAGCCTACATAAGAACCATTTTTGTTTTCCAAATATCAATTACCTTCAAGACTAGAGAAACAGATACAGTACTAGTATCAAAGAGAAAAAAATGGACCAATCTTAGAATAAGAGGCGGCGCAGACGCTAAGCCTTTTTTTATTAAAATCGCATGATAATAGCTAACTCAAAATAATATTAATCTCACTTTCATTCAATTTACAACAAAATGTTTAGATAACCGAAAACAGTTGATAGTTTCAAGTACCTACTTTGACATTGGCACACATTGGTAGATTATTATTTGGACAAGGCGCAAGTTTTACTTGCGCATGTAGTGTTCCCAGACATAGCCAGTGTAACATGAGCTCCCATTTGTACATTTTTTTAATGACGATGCGGCTTAGGTTATACCTACTGAAATCAGTGACTCACATTCTCAATGTCCTTATCCGTCATGGCGACGATAGCCATGCTCATGTTGATCCTCATGCTGAAGCACAGGGTCACCGCTAGGAACAGCATCAGAGCCTGGACATACCGGATTTGGAGACATGCTTCTGTCAACAACAAACACAATATGCAACTTTAAAGAAATGAAGCTATGAAGAACAAATAGATAGAAGAATAGCAAATATATAATATAAACCTACTTATAAATGAACCTACATACAAATAAATAAATAAACCTACAATAATATACCAAGCACACGTTCGTAGTACTCTCTAGTCCCAAACTAAGCAAAGCTTGTACTAAAGGAACTAGATTGCTGATAATATACTTAATATTTTTTATAAAATTTTTTCAATAAATAGGTACATACTTATGATACATAGTAACACCCAGACATAGAAAAAAAAAACTACTTTGTTTGCTACATACAAATGTTTGTTCTTGATTGGGATTGAAACCACGACTCACTGCACGGAAGGCAGAGCTACCACCCACTGAGCCATGGAGCCTATCAACTTTACAGCTCATGGAAACTGAACTGCTGGGCACAGATCGCATGTTATAATACTATACTAGTATGCTGGGAGTAGTATTAAATGCATATTATTTATGTATTAATAGGTACATAGGTATTCAATGTTCTTCTATGCAATAATATTATAAGAGTATTTATTTATTTATTAAAAAATTTCAAACAAACAAGTTGTGCTAGGAGGACTTAATGCTAAGAGCATTGTCTACCAGTCTTCCTGGGCGTGCAAAAAGGGGTGTGTAAAAAAGTATTGTTACATACTTACGATGTTTGTTGATATTTTCAATAGGTTCTTTTGCATCCATGTTGTGATCGTTTTCTTGTCACTTAAAAAATGAAACTGCACACTTAAATTATACTTTTTTTACTTTAATTAATTTAGTTTCAAGATAAAAACCATTGGTTTTTAGCTTATTTGTCAGTGGTTTTTAGAACTGTTTATTTTAGTTGCTGAATTTATTTTATAAAAATATTTATAATAAATTCAACTACGTAATAAAATTATCAAACTACTAATGAGTAATTGTAATTCCTTGAAAGATTAGCGGAAGCTACAACAAGCCTCATGACTTAGTGTAGGTTCTGTTTTAAAAACTTAGTATTATGTGAAGCCATCACCTTTCTAAGACACCTTATTGTATACAACTATAAATGTAATATGAATAAGTAAATTATCTTATCGTGTCTGGCGTATTTTTCTCAGTTATCGTCTGCGATACTAAGGATAGAGTTTAGATATAGATATAGATTGATCTAAATTATTGCAAAAGTTATTATCTATCTATTCAGCCTGTATGCACCCACTGCTGGGTATAGGTCTCCTCTTTAGTACGCCAGTCTCTTCGGTCCTGCGCGAGTCTTCTCCACTGCTGCCCGCAAAGTTAAAAGATCCAAAAAACGGTTTTGTTCATCAATTTTTGTTCCTGATTGTACCTGTGCCTATTCATTGGCAGTAGCAACTATTTTATAGCCATTTTCTAACCGAACCTAAGCAGAATATTAGAAATGCTCTGGTGAGTCAAAAAATCAACGTAGCGCGCCTGCAACTGCCGCCAGGGGATTTTTTGGATAAAAACTCCAGAAATCTCTATTCTGATTAGGCCTACCTAATCAGAATATTTTTAGCTTTTAACGACTAAATACTGTATTTTATTAACGCCTCTAACAAATATTTTAACATAAACGTTAGTAATGTGATATTTAGCGTTGGAATATCTTATTTAACCAGAGTTAAAAGGATCATGAATTGATTATTTTAACACGTTGTGAATCCTTCCCTAGTGTTCACGTCTTAAGCTTTGAGCTGAGACCCCATATTGTAAAAGCAGTTTTCTATTTTGTGCGTTCTGGAGCGCTAAAGCACTGGTGCATTTGATTGCACTGAATTTTTTTTTATTTTGTTCTAAACCAACTTTTAAGTTCTTTCAAATACATTTTGAAGTGACCGTTGTGGTTTTACTGAGCTATAAAGAATCCAAAACGAACCAACTTTTAAAAAAACAGGTTTTTTTACTTCACATTTTTGGAATTATACAGGGTGTTACCAGACCACTTCCGAAAACTTGGAGGTTCCAATCAGACCATGATACTGAAAACATTAGGCGAAAAAAATCGCGAAAAAAAAAATTGACTTGACTATCTCTTTTTAATTTTTTTTCTAGTTACATACACACAGTACAACATAATAAGACATATCTACCTAATTATCTCATTTAAAAAAGCAAAAAAACAAATAAAATAAATAAAGCAGCAATGTACACGCAGCACGCAGATTACGTCTACTACAGCATGAACAGCTGAGAGTTCATCGCGGGTCATTCAAGTACGCGACGTGCGAGCGACCTACGTTAGTACCTACCTACGTTAGTAGGCACTTACGACACAGAATAAATAATAGTACTACGCCTCGACCTTACCTACGTGAATGCGTACATTGCGGGCTGGCGAAATAAATACAAATCTTTAAACATTGTTTTCTCCGGCTATAATTATTTTTCAGGATAACTGATTTTTTTTTGGTTGGGTTTTGGTGTGCTGTAGCTCCCCCTTTCGTTTTCGGAAGTGGTCTGGTAACACCCTGTATATCTCTTTTGTTGTAGATAGCTCAATAATTGTTTCATGTGTATTTTGTAAATATTAGAAATACTGTATTAATTATACAGGGTGTTACCAGACCACTTCCGAAAACTTGGAGGTTCCAATCAGACCATGATACTGAAAACAATAAGCGAAAAAAATCGCGAAAAAAAAAATTGACTTGACTATCTCTTTTTAATTTTTTTTCTAGTTACATACACACAGTACAACATAATAAGACATATCTACCTAATTATCTCATTTAAAAAAGCAAAAAAACAAATAAAATAAATAAAGCAGCAATGTACACGCAGCACGCAGATTACGTCTACTACAGCATGAACAGCTGAGAGTTCATCGCGGGTCATTCAAGTACGCGACGTGCGAGCGACCTACGTTAGTACCTACCTACGTTAGTAGGCACTTACGACACAGAATAAATAATAGTACTACGCCTCGACCTTACCTACGTGAATGCGTACATTGCGGGCTGGCGAAATAAATACAAATCTTTAAACATTGTTTTCTCCGGCTATAATTATTTTTCAGGATAACTGATTTTTTTTTGGTTGGGTTTTGGTGTGCTGTAGCTCCCCCTTTCGTTTTCGGAAGTGGTCTGGTAACACCCTGTATATTTCTTTGTAAATAAATAAGTTAGTTACCTATATCTCTACTTTTCATGGTCTAATTACTAATCACCAAGGTCTTGCGAGCCATTGTATCTAAATTTCAAAACTTTTTACAGGTTGTACTTGTACGTATATAGGGTCGAAGCCTTTATAGCTATTACTCGCGTGACTGCGAAAGCACAGACAACCTAAATGGTTATTTAGTAGCCAGTTAGTTAGGCACTAGAATATTCTAATCACCCTTTACTGGAACACTGGTTAATTCATGGTCTATCAGGTATGTAAGTATTAGGTATGTAATACGAAGGAAGTGTAAAGTCAATTTTATAAAGTATGTACGATGAAAATGTAAGCCAGAGATGGGACTGTACTAGGGGCCTGTTCAGTTCAGCAAAGATTTTAATCCAATAGAGATGAAGTCGAAAAATCGTTTGAGTAAATGAGTGAAAAGAGTTTTCGGTCGAGATATGACGTCATTATAATCTATACCGAACCACAGATTATATAATACTATACTACCGAACTATACATAATTCATTCACGCTCACGCATCGAATTTTGATGACAACAGTCAAACATCTCGCTTGCACTATTCAACATTTTTGAAGAAGTAAAATCAGTAAATGTTATGAAAAATCGTAATAAACCAAGTTTTGATGAATAACTTTACAAAAATTAGCAAAAACATCATTTCAAATGATAATTTTGGTTTAGAAGACGAGCGCTAGTCACAAAATTCCATTTGAGTTTTAAGACTTTTGTCCCAAAGTTTTAAATTAAATACCTAGTTTACTGCTACTGAACTATCCAGTTCAAAAATCAAAAAATACAATCAAGGAGCTTCAACTAGCCATCTTTGTTTCACATTGACTTGTTAACCGCAATTATCTATTATCTACAGCATTATTATCAAGCTAGAGCATTCTTATCTAGAGCGCCTTCCATATTTCCTTCTAGCTAGATGTTTCTAGAGCTATTTTATTTCCGCCATCTTCCCGTCCGTAAGATTTATTCTCATTAAACCTGTTATTTTCTCAGCTGCAGCCGACCTCATTATACACGATGAGAGTTTCATAATTACCACGTAAACCGCTGCATAGCTACTTACAAGATCCCAGTGGAATTTAAAATATACTTTGATATATTTTTTCTATTATTACAATATCAGTCTTCCTGATATTGGTTGCTGTATTTTACTAGGTGCCTGAAATGATGAATAGAAATTAATTTAGTAAAGACGCTTGATCAACATTGTTCGTCAAGTGTTGTGTGGCCAAGCCTAGCCGTATCTAGCCAAATTAATCAAACTCTAGCCACAGATCATATAATACTATTATACTCTAGCTAATAATGGTCGCGTGAGTTTTTGTTCAGAAATTATGAATTTTGACAAATTTCTGAACAAACTTAAAAAAAACTTAAACTTTTTTTTTTAAACTTTAGCTTCCGGTTTTTTTTTGTGTGTTACTCTTAAGTTGATGTTTGACTGAGTTAAGCACAATGAATGGGGGTTGGGAATGTTTTACCTATTCCCACGTTCTCCATCTATCAACGCGGCATAATGGAATTATGGTGTGAGCTCAACTTTCCCCATGTAGACCATATTTTATGGGGTTGGACTCCGTAAGTCGTAAGAGTAAGAAAAGCGTAGATTTTTATTATTCGCTTTATGTTATAAAGGAGGTGAGTATCAAAAACTCTGACTAACAAAGCAATCAGTTTTATTTAAAAACTAGCCGTTGCCCGCGGCGTTGCTCGCGTTCTAGACCCTTTAGGGAAAGACTTTTGAAAATTCCTTTCTTAGTGCACCTCTACACTATATAAGGATACTACCCTCCAAATTTCATACCTCTAGGACTTATAGTTTAGGCTGTGCGTTGATTCTCTGTGTGAGGGTGTGATAGTGTAGGGGTGCACTAAGAAAGGAATTTTGCGAAGAACGCGAGCAACGCCGCGTGCGACGGCTTGTCATTAATATACGTAAAAAAATGCTTAGAAATAATATGAATAAATAGTTATTTATTATTACACACAACGCCATCTAGTCCTAAACTTGGTACTAAAATCAAAAATAGTACAATTTTTGAACTTCAATTATTATTAAGAGTTTAACATTTTAGGTATTTGTATTGAAAGTCTTTCCTAATAGGCATTTTCTTGAGCCTATACAATATGGCTGAGTGGTCCTTGAGACTGAAGGCGACGAAGGGCTATCGAGACAAAACATTTTATATTAGGCTTTTGACAGATCTAGGTTAAAAAGAAACAAATTGATGTTTTGGGGACACTGAGGACACAATCTCATTAGAGCTGATAATATGTAGACATGTTAGTCATTCTAGCATCTTTGGTATTTATCTCATCTCACGCGCAAAAAGAAAGCGCTCGTGACGTAATCTTCACCGATTACCTAAGTTAAGCGGCGTTCTGCGCAATCACTATTTGGATGGGTGACCGTTAGTGGAAATTACATCTGAGCGCTTCCGTGCTTCGGAGGGCACGTTAAACTGTCGGCCCCGGCTCTAGCAGTTGTTAAGGTATGACGGAGGCCTTAAGGCGGCCTATAAACTCCGTCACCAGAGATGACTACTTGCTTATCTCATCTCCTACTACTATTATAAGTTTTAATGTGAATGTTTAGACTTTTATTTTTCATTCCCGCTGCAACTACTGGTCTGAGCTGAAACTTAGAATATTATTGAAGTTCTTAACCTGGATTGACACAATGACATTTTATTCCAGAAAAATAACAGGACGGTTGGAACGCAAATGCAGTCGCAGGCGGAAGCTAGTAAGTAAATGTTACAGGCACTAGCTTCTTTGTACGCGTCTCGAAAAAAAATATTAAGCTGAGCATCACGATGTAACTACTCCTTTTTGGTAATAAATGAATTTGTATATTGTACTATCACACAATGGCTATAATGAATATTGAATGACGTGACTGAAACCAATTCCAGATGAATAATACATCAGCAGCCGTAAACAAGTCCTAATGGATTAAGCAAACTGTTTCAAATTCCCGGTTTACCCGGTTCGGCCCGTGGCGTGGAGTTTCAAGGTTGAGCCCCATGTGATTGTAAGCAATCGCTCTTTTAACCACCTTCAAGGAAATGGAAATGACTAAAAATGTCATGTCATCCTGTAAACGAAATTGCGTATTTGAGTTTCCTGTAACTTTTCAGTGTGCTCACAGTATAATCCCAATGACTAAGGCGCGGAAGATCTTAACCTTTCGTAGGAGGACACACATCCTACCGTGTTCTCCTCAAGGTGTTATAACGATGTAACAAACATAACGTAATTGAATGCACTAATGCCAAGGCTGACCTTAACACGTAATCCGGATAACCGGACCAGGTTTGGCAGATTTGATACAATGAGCTCGTCGACATGTTTTAATGTTTCTAAAAGAACAGCCCGCAACTGTAAAAGAGCAACTTTACAATGCATTTAGTTTTTAGACTGAAAAGTTTACAGATTTTTTTATTGTTTTTGATTTGGTTTAATAAATCTTCTGTGGAATAAACTCTTATTACTAGTATCTAGCGTATTATTTTTTAAGATTCTTAACTTTTTTATTTCAACGCTTAGTTCTATTAAATAATAATGAAATATAATGAGAAATTACAACTAGATAATACAGTATTTACTTCTACAGTATTTACAGTAACTATTTACTACAACTAGATAATACAGTAATATTTACAAAATACACATGAAACAGTGTTGAGCTATTTACAAACCGTTGCAAACGATTTATAGATAGCTCAACTGGTCCAAATCAGTACTAATATAATTTACTATCATTAAAAATCTAAATAACTCTTTGGATTTCACAACTTTAGTTTTCCACTTGACTCTTTTTTCATCCAACGCAACCGTTTACTTATTGCTGAATACAATTTCTTTGAAATCTTTCATTCCAACAATTACTAAAACCTCTTTTATTTAGGGCCTGAAAACCTTACAAATAATTTGGCGAAGATTAACGTATTTTTGCAGGTCAGAGAACAAACAGGTGGTTTTCTTGGAAGGTGCACAATTTTTTCGAATTTGACTTAGTACCAAAATATTATTCACGTAAGTACCTGGAAGTACCTGCCCATAGAGGCCTGAGTGATGGCTTCAAAGTGCTCAGTTTAATTTCTCTTATTCATTTTATTATTCCTCAATGTTCATCAGAGTAACTGCAATGTTTCCCAAGACGACGCGTCGGATAAAGCAAAGTGGAAAGTAAAACGGGAAAAGCAGATTATCAGGTGGGAATAATAAATGCTTAGGAGAGAAAGAGTTCAAGAGATGAACTCTGATGGTCTGCTTTCCCCGTTTTTTCTTTCCACTTCGCTACAGCGATGTTCTAGATGAGCTGTGTAAAAGGTGGAGTTTTGATATAGAGTTTTAGCGGTATTTCTCGGGTCAGGTAAAGTCGGGCATTTTGTTGCTGCTTTGTGAAGCCTCGTGAAACAAAAGGTTCTCTTTTCAGACTAAAATAGTTTGGGGAACCACGAAATATTTTATCTAAAAGTTAAATTATCTAAAATTATGACCTCATGTGGACCCGCCGTTATTTTGCGTTATCTTTAAGATTTCAAAGTACAAAGTTAGAAAATAAAGAAACTGTCAGGTTTCTATCAATAAGAGTTTGGGCGGACTCCGATTTTATAACAATTTTAATGAGCAACAATTGACATTATCCTTATCGAGATCTTATTAGCCACGTCACAGATCATATAATACTAAGTATGCCACGTAAAAACTAACCGTGAAATGCCTTTAGAAATATCACAAAATTAAGTGCGGCTTCCGTAGCGTGCCTCACGCAACTTCCCTTTCCATGGTTCTTCATTCAAAAAACAATCGTTTCGTATCCTTGGAAGGTCGATATTTGTGTGTTCGTGATTTTGTATAAAACTGATTCGACCTACTAATAAGCAATAAAAAATGAGCTTTATTTTCTTACAAAAGGGTTGAGAGTTCAGTGAAGAAAATTCGTATAGTGGGGTTTTCGACGACATTTTGGAAATTAATTTGCTGCAAAGATACGATCTCTGCTAATGTGCTGCCCTCATCGGTATTGTGAAACTCGATTTGGCTCAAACTGCTTTGGAAACTCATTTGACCACGCATTTTTACTGTTCGTAGATGACTTACTGCCTTCTTCTTCTCTTCAATAATGGCCTGTGTCCGTCATTTCGACACACAATTTTGCCAATGTCAAGTGTTAAAATTGTAATAAATAAGTCAAGTCAAGTCATTTGTCAAGTCGGCTGTCGTTTGTTTTGAAAAGAAAATGGTGGATTTTCTCTTCAAAACCTAAACTATTACAATTTCTTTGACATTTGACTGTAAAACAGACAGACAGTAAACTGAGTTAGTATTTATAATACAATAATTTTTTTAATTTGACTGAGTAATCTGAGTTACTTGTCTACTATTTAAATATACAAGAGTTTGTAGCCTGACCGGTTAGTTTTACTTCTAAGTGTTATGAATTAGTACTCACGAAAAAGATTTTAGGCAGTTTTTTGCATTATCAAAATATTCTTGACGACCTCAAATATTTTAGTAGGGCTTAGAGACCTCAGGGGATGTCTATCAATCATCTCTTTTCTCTTCATATCTTGTCTAGTAGTTTTAAAACTTGAGCTTTCAATATTATTTATGTTAGTTTTATTTTTCTTGAATATTTTTATTCATTTTTTTATTTATAAAACCATGAAAGCCTTTTAAAACTTTGAGAGCAGTTTTCCAGTTAACCCGTAAGAGGTACTTGTTTATAATCCCCTGAAAAGATTACGCCCTCAAGCCGTCGACGTCGTCAACTACTACAAGTTGCGAGCTCTCTTCGAATAAAGCTACTGTGAAAGGTTTGGTGTGGGATTCTCGCATGTTTTTAATATATGTTAATATAAATTGACGTTTCAATTTTTAAAATAATATTATATGCGATACTAAAATTAAAGCTGTACAGCGTTATTGGCCACTCAAATTTTTAGTCATTTTGTAGTCTTGTGAGGTGCACTTAATCCAGACAATATTAATTATTCTATATAGCTCATAAATAGAAATACTATTGGTGTAGTAATCCCATCTCGAGTAGTAATACTGTTAACCAGTGATAAGACTACACTGATTTTGGCCAAAGCCTACAATGATCTCAAAAGTTACGCCCAAAACTGGCCTGTAAACTTAGAGCCTCATCATACTGGCGATTTGCGAGCGATTCAACTCGCCACATAGTCTTATTTATTTCAGAGTAGCACCACTTCATCCCGCACTCATTTAAACTCTAATTTAACTTTACTGGGAGTTAAATTGTTAAACGCTGAATTGCAGCTTTTCAATTGCATGTCAATTATGTTATTTCTTAACAAATTATGTAAATCATGATTTAAGTATTTTATTTTAAGTAGAAACTATTCTAATCATAAATAGTATTTAATCGTTATGCTGACGAAATACCTACTCAAGTTTGAATCAAAACTATAATTAATATAATTAGTGGCAGAAGGTCATAAAGTCAAAGGTCTTCTATTCACTAACATCACAAATTTAACTTTTATAAAGTAGGCGATTCTTAGTGCTAGTTTGACAGGCGTCATGGCTCAGTCGGTAGTAGCTCTGCCTTCCGTGCTGTGGGTCGTGGGTTCGATCCCCACCGAGAATAAACATTTGTGTGTTATAAACATAGATGTTTGTTCTGTGTCTGGGTGTTTCTATGTATTATAAGTATGTATTTACAAAAAAAAAATGTATGTATGTATTCTATCAGCCACCTAGTTTCCATCGTACAAGCTTTGCTTAGTTTGGGACTAGAAGGCGTTGTGTTAAGTGTCCGTGAATATTTATTTATTTATTTATTTATTTATTTATTTAGTTACTCACGACCAGAATATATGAATACGAGCGTTTTAAACTAGTTATACAAAGCTTCTATAGTAAATTCACCGACTTTTAATCCAAACCAAACCCCAACCAAATTGATATTCCTCCCTGCGCAGTTCGTGACAAAATTGTAAAATATCGAAAATCATTTAAATGTTTGCCGTCGTCTCAGTGGTGGCCGACTTTACCATTGTGTTGTGCCAGACCGGCATTGTATGTTGTTTTAGGTAAGGGCCCCTTTTGATTGCACTAGCGATCGCTCAGCGTAGGCTATTGTTGGACGAACATGGTTGTATCAATAGATGAAATACATATCAATAGGTACAAGGAAGAACGTATCGTTGCTACATAAGATATTTTGTGTTAGTATATTTGGCACTTCTAGGTAAAGCCGATGTAGTTTGGAATAGTTACAAGTATTTTATCTTTTACATTGACAAGCAGATTTAATTTCGATCGAAAGAGACTAGACAGTGTAATTATTCCAAGCTTATGACGAGTTCATTAAAAACAGGGTAAGAGAGAGAGCAGTTAGTCAACTATTCTGAATAATGAAAAAGCATTTTTCGTAGATTTATATAAATAATGATTTAGAAAATTCTTCAATCAACCGATATCTTGCGATTTCGCAGTGGTTTCAGGTTTGCACAATGAAATACCCTCAATTTGGTAGTCTTTTCTCTATACCTCACTGCGACAATAATAGTTCGGACGAGCTTTTGATGCTTAGCGAAATGACAGTGTAAAGGGGTTATTACAGCCTCTAAAGGAGTATATTCTGTGACTATACTTATGCATTCTTCTTTGTGCTTTTCAGCTTGCGTGGTAAGTTATATATTAGGTAGATATGATTTTGTGTCTACAATATATTTTTTTTATTCACAAAGAAAATTACAACTTATACAGTATTTACAATATTCACAATTTTTACAAAATACACATGAAACAGTTGAGCCATCTACAAACCGTTGCAAACGATTTATAGACAGCTCAACTGGTCCAAATCAGTACAATAAATTGTTTTATCATCGTGCTAGTTAATCAAATATAAATGATACTGACTAGTACATGGGTGTTCCGTAAATTAAGGATCTTTGAGAGTTCACCTGGAGAAGTACTGTGTAGGTACTTATTTGTAACACCAAGCAAGCAGTGATGATTGCTGTGTTCCAATTGAAAGGGTACGGGAATTAAATGATCATGCATTCCCATTCGTACTACCAGTGGGATGAAATATTTTGGGACGAACCAGAATTAACGTACCTATATGGTAGGATGTTGACATTACCCAAAAAAATGTAAATAAGTATTCTATCAGCAATCTAGTTCCCATAGTAGGTACAAGCTTTGCTTAGTTTGGTACTAGAGAGCGTTGTGTGATATGTCCAATAATAATAAAAAAAATACAGGTACATGAAACGTCTCATCTGTACGTCATAGAGGATGGACACATTACGAACTCTGTGAGGCAATGCATTGTTATTGATAAACGTTACCACTAAACATCAGATACGCTGTTTAATTGTCCCATCACAGTCTCATGAAGTACTCAAAATAAGCCTCAATTAATATAACTTCAGTTAACAGAGAAGCAAAACCAGCTCATTCCGACACAATACCATAATTTACAGGCAAGAAGCCCACGGCACCCTAATTTCGGCTTATTCTGTTCGAAAGATTGGCAACAGCCGTACTCAGAGACATCAATTTTCGTAACTGTACGCACTGTGATCGAAATCGACTTGAAGACTGTTGCGTTACTTTTAACCGACTTAAAAAAGGAGGAACTTCTCAATTCGGTTGTATTTTTTTTGTTTGTTACCTTCAGAACTCCGTCATTTATGAACAAATAAAAAAATAAAATATATCGGATAGAATATATAGCTAGGTACTTCCAGATTGGTCCCTTATTTTTCCAAACTAAGTCCCAAACAATCAATAATAAAAAAAATGTTCGAGCTTTTTTTATGTTATACAAATAAAACTAATTTGTTCATATTTGAAAATAACAAAAGAAGTTACGAAAATGTCCACAACACGCTCCACCATAGATGGAAATGTAGGTATATCTCTGAGTGCAGGGTAAGCCTGTGCCACAGAATACACAACAGGTGACCCCTGAGTCGTCTGATTGTAGAGCTATCTTCAGCCGTCAGGTTTATTCAACGTCCACTTAGCCTGTTTATGTTTTCAATGGGGCTCGACCTTTGGGGTCTTAAAAATAACAGGAGTTTTAGAAAGTCACGGTGAAGCTTCGTTTTTGGGGAAATTGTGGCCGTTTTGTGGCGATGGTGAAAAAAAATTCTTACTGAATATTTTTTTTTTTACTTTGGTGACGTCATTTTAGCTGATAAAGCTAGAAGGTCAAATACCTTTTCAAAAAGACAGATTTGGAGCGACCTTTCCAGTTCTACTTCTTTCCAGTTCTACTATCTTTCCAGTTCTACTATCTTTTAAGTTCAACTATCTTTCCGTTAATTAAAACTTACATACTAAGCTACGGATTTTCTAAAACCGACAAAATAATTGCCAAACGCCGCTTTTTGAAAAACTTCAGTCTAACATTGTTCAAAAAATTATGAAACGTTTTCTTATTTTCAAAACGTTAAAGATAACACGGTTTGAGTTGAAGCTATGTTAGCATAAACCATAGAAACGCAGAATCATTTTAGATAATTTCCTTTTTGAGCGAAGTTTATTTGGGAGAGCTTCCAAAAACATGATGTGAATGGTATGGTAATGCAAGTGTAAATATTTTGAAAGAATCTCTGAAGGATCTCTTTCTCTGTGCCAGTGCTCTCAAACGGTGATGAAAACCATCGAGTGGAAACAAGTTTTCAGCAGTTGACTCAGTCTCTGTTGGTCTGTTGTGTTAAGATGTGCTAATAATTTATGTGATGTGTTTCTATAGTTCTTTAGAAATAGTTAAAACTAAACTCAATGTTACAAGAGTTATGATAGAGTTAATAGTTCCAGTTAGTTTAATACTCGGGCGTTACTCGCTTTTACTAATGCTGGGTTTAGTCAGTAACAGTGACTAAAACAAATGACAAACAGTATTAATGACTGAAGTCAATGTTGCCGTCCTTTTCGCATAACAGCTATAATTTAAGAGCTGTCAAATTAGGTAAAATGCTAAAAGAGAATCGGTACCACTGTAACCATAAATGACTCTACAAACAAGTAAATAAACGGTAAGCAGCAATAAGTAGGTAAAATGCTGGTCTGTGGCGTCACTGGCAAATAAATATCCTGGCGTTACTTGATGGGATACCTAAAAGCCCAAAAATAATGGTCACATTGGCCACCACTGTACTGGGTTGCAACTACTGTCCATGCTAGTACAGCTTGGTCACTGTACTGTCATGGTGTAAATAAGGCTTAGAGGACTTTCCAAACGGACCTTATTCAGTTTAGCTGCAAATAGAGGTGGGAGTGATTGGTTTATCGATGATAAAATGCGGGTTCTACCACATAACCCGTTTACTTCCTCACATCAGCAAAGTGTCTAATAATTTACATTTATAAGAGTCGTTTGATTGGTCTTTTTGTTAAACAGACAATTTGCTTTTAGGACTTCTACAGGAAGGAAAGATATGGATCTTAAGAAGTCCCCAGATCAACCCATCGATTTTGACTGATTTAGACGAGTTAAGCTATCTATACATCGTTTGCAACGGTTTTTGGATCAACTGTTTCATATGTATATTTTAAATACCGTAAATATTGTAAATACACTGTATTAGGTGTGATTTTTTTTGTGATTAAAGTATTTTTGACCTGTCGATAAAATGAACTGGTGTTCAGTTCCCATCTCTACAGGTATAGTTACCTGCACAAAGCTGCACAAAACGAATGGCTGGTAGTTAGCGCTGAGCTAGCACGTAATTCTACTAAATGAAGAACAAAAGGACAAATATCATAGTAGCGATTAACCCCATTACAAATGTTATTTACTGAAACTCGCCACTGGGGGCAAATTGGGAACGGTAAAAATAGCATTCCCATTTGTCACCAGTGTGGACTGACAGCGGTGAAAAGTGGGACGTATGAACAATTTCTAGTTATCGCCACTGGAGACAGAGAAGGTGGCGACAACTGAAAATTACCCGTCGCAATAATGTTTCACAGGTGACGTTTTCGTCTGTGTGGGGTGGACTCTAGATCTGGTGGGTTTACCTACCAATGGGTCCATGAGCCAGTATTTTTGTTAGTAACACTAAATTGGTGTTTATTTTGTTTGCCTGTTTTGTTTAAGTGTTGAATATTTTGTATTTTTTAAAACTATGTTGTGTTTATTATGTTTATTAATTTGATTTGATGTTTATTAAATATATCTAATTTCTTCTCTGCTTTTTGGTGTATAAGCATTATATAGGTAAGAAGTTCAATAGCATATACATATTCAGTTTTTTTTTCTATGTTTTATATAAATAAGTAAGTGGCACTAAAATAGGATTACTAAAAAATTCACTACACCTTTCAAAAATTAAATTTAAATACGAATAAAAATAGGATTAGGTACTAAGGATGTAAGAAATTTGACGTGAACGTAGTCACAAGTATTTCACGGCTTTATACGTGTTCCACTTCAATCATGCACGACTCGTCTAGAATACAAATACGATGGCAATAAACTAGTGAGAAGTCTCATATCGCGTCTGGATGTCGGTGGCAACTGTCGTTTGTTGCCGCAGCTCGTTACTGCATCGCTATGAACTTAGTAGGTACCACTATAGTATTGTCAGACGCGGCTTTTCTATCTATCTATACTATCATAAAACTATAAAAAAGCCAAAAACTAAAATTAAAGATATGGATAAACTAAATAGATCTACTAAATAAACGATTTTGATTCTGAAAATCGAGTTTGTCTGTTTGTTTGTTCGCGGATCATGCCTAAACTACAACCATTTGCTACAAGGTTCATCGTGGTTGACAGATATTTAGGTGGAAAGTTTCGCACGCGTACGAAGTCGCGGGTATCAGCTAGTATCTGATAAATTACCAAAGAATACAGAATTCATGGTAAATAAATATTCTTTGAATTCTTTATCTATGTATTGTATTGCATTGTATTGTATATGGGTGTGTAAATTAGGTAAAGCAACCGGTCCATTTTAGAACACCACTGTAAGCATTAAATTTTATTGAAATACCTTTTGTATTCAGCTGCTTAGTCGTTCTGCACTACAGAGATAGTTCTGAACTAAAAGTCGCGTCTAAAACGTATTTCTAGTAAATAAACTGCAGTTACCACGTATTTTCTCACAATATTTTACTAAATTTATTGTAAATTGTAAGAACATGTTGTTGTCCTGTTTGGAAATAGCAATACGTGTAATGGGTTTCAAGGTATTTATATGTCCTAAACTTGGTAGTAAATTGCATTAATAGCCTACATACTATACTAGCCGTCACCCGCGGCGTTGCTCGCGTTCTACCCTTTAGAGTGTGACATTTCAAAATTCCTTTCTTAGTGCATCCCTACAGCATATAAGGATACTACCCTCCAAATTTCATACCTCTAGGACTTATAGTTTAGGCTGTGCGTTGATTCTAAGTCAGCTCCAAAAGAGTTTTATATACATAACTAGCCGTCTCCCGCGGCGTTGCTCGCGTTAGAGTGTGACTTTTCAAAATTCCTTTCTTAGTGCGCCTCTACACTATATAAGGAACCTACCCTCCAAATTTTATACCTCTAGGACTTGTAGTTTAGGCTGTGCGTTGATTCTACGTCAGCTTCAAAAGAGTTTTATATATATTGATTGATGATGATGATATTGATATTTAGAAGATTAAAAACATAAATTTTTACAATACAATTTAAATCTTGAGAGTGATGGCTGATAAAAATATAATTATGACTATGTTGAGGTGTGGTGTTATAGGTATGATAGAATTACATAAGTGTAATTTTTTTTTTAAGTATAGGTATACTACCTCAATATAAGTACCTAAGATCCCCTTTAACTGATAACCCCATGCGTTGACATATAGGATTTATCTTATTTCAAGCTGATTGTGAACAAAAAAATGCATAGAGTATTAATTTTAATTCTTAAAAAAGATAGAAGCATTTTACAGTGCTGTGTCCTCATTGGGGACAACACCTCCCTTTAATTATTATTGATTCAGTAGCATTTTTGTATACTTGTGTAAGATTTGCACCATTTTCGTCTACCTCAAAATATAGTCATCATAATATATTGGTTAACTTGTTGCGTGTGCGTTTATATCTATCATCAAACCACCGACACCGCTTCTAACGCCTTTTTAATATATATTTAATATAATCGTGTAGGTTTCGATTCTATTCTTTACATACCAAGATATCAAAAAGGCACTATCAGAATGACAAGTTCTCAGAATAAGAGTTTTTGTAATTCTTATTGTCTCTCTGTAAAGACTGGTCTCAGAATGACAGGATTTGGAATGACGAGATCTGAGAAAGATAAAATCTCACAATGACGCATCCTTTATTGTTTCGTTCATGAAAATGTCGATAGCGACTCCACAGTTTTCGATCGAAGTGTGAATTGTTTTTCATTTGCTCTCGTGTGATTAGCTCCATCTGGACGTACGGATCGATGCTCGTACCAGTGTCATGCGATTATAGCTCGTAATACTACGCAATATGGGTGCTCCCGAGATCGAAAATGTGCGCCCGAGTAAGTCCCAAAATGTTTTTTTTTTTTTATAAAATATTACATCTTTTCCTATTTACCAAACAGTTTCATATTATGTAGCTAACTGCATCAGAGATAACAACTATGACAATTACTTTGTAATTTTACCTAGAGTTTTATAAAAGCAGCTGATTATTATTATTTAGATCACTAAAATTGGCGGCTATCCAATGAATTCAGTCCATAATGGCTTAATTTAATGCTCACTAGCTTCCGCCCGCGACTTTGCTCGCATCCCGTTGGATCCCGTTGATTTTCCGAGATGAAAATGTTAATGTTGCATATGGTGTTAATTCAAGTCGGAAAATATATATCCCAAGTTTTATCCAAATCGGATCAGTAGTTTTGGCGTGAAAGAGTAACAAACATCCATACATACATCATCCATACAAACTTTCACGTTTATAATTATTAAGTAGGATAGGATTTAGCAGTAGAGTAGCAACTCTAGGTACTGTAGACCTCAGATTTTTTCATTTTGGAGCCTATTCAATTTAAACAAACTAACAATTAAATCTTTTCTCTTTATAATATTAGTCTATAGATAGATGTAGGCTTAGCATCAATCCAGTCCGACTAATTGTTCTATCAGTTTTTCTCATGAAAAAATGTGTTTTTTTTTCAGAGGGTTTCGGTGTCCGCCACGCTCAGACCGGGTTGTTATTCCTCGCGATGTTTCTCGCGTTCACGATGAGAGTGAACATGAGTATGGCCATCGTCGACATGACTGACGAGAAGAAAACTCAGGTTTGTTGATAATCTGAACATTTGTACATACCTACGCACTAAGATCAGGGCGACCAGCGTGAATGATTTTTCACTAAAATTTTGAGGTTTTTTTTTTTACTCAATATATTTATTGCTTTCACATTCTACTATCCTATCCTACTAATATTATAAACGCGAAAGTTTGTACGGAAATATGGATGTTTGTTACTCTTTTACGCAAAAACTACTGATCCGATTTGGATTAAACTTGGATAAACACATGGGCTACTTTTCTCGGATTTAACGGGACGCGAACGAAGTCGCGGGTGGTAGCTAGTGGTTTATACTTGCAGGGACACGAACGAAGTCGCGGGTGGAAGCTGGTGATTTATACATGGATTTTACATAGGTTTTGGGTGTACATAGGTATCTCATGGACCCTTCTGCATGAATCAAAAAAGTGTGGAAGATTTTAACGTAAAAAAAATAAAAATTTTAAACTGGATAACTTTGGATAAAGCTGACCTCTTGCGCCTTATCACAGAGTCAATTAGTTGAGTCGTAAAACGGCAAATCACAGAGATAAAACTATAATTAAACAGGGGTCAAAAGTTTCAGTACAATTTGTATGAAATCTTAAAAACTAAGTGGCTTCTTACTTATTTTTGCTAATAGTAAACATCTTGATTATTAGGAATGTATATAAATATTTTTTTTAAAGTTTTGTTGACGTGCATTAGTAGATAATCATTTAAAAATATACCTAAATAGGTTGTTTATCGTATTAAAGATTTGTGGGAGAGTTCAAAACATAGTAGTGCAGCAGGCTTGCAGCGAGTGCGCAGCGGTTTTGCAACGTTTTCGCTGCGAGTAGGCACCATACGAAACGCGGCTCGCTGCACTCCCACTTCACTTTGAACTCGACCGCAAATCGCTAGAGTGATAGAGAACAATTGGTAATCCCGTTGCGACTCCCAGTTAGGTATCGCTAGGGTTTTAGAAAAGTGTCAATGATAATATTCTATCAATAAGTAGTAGGATAAAAAAGTCTCTAACTAGATAGTGTTATACCTACGTGGGTGAATGTAAATACAACAACACTTAAGATTAGATTGTTAGCAACGATATTGTATAACATCGTTCGTTGGTTATTAAAATACATACTTATGCAATTATGCATGTTATGTTATGTGTACATACATAATGTACTTCATCGTCAAAGAAATAATTGTATACCTAAATGGTCTTTATATCTTGAGGTTTTTAGACAAGCTAAATTTGATATTTGTTTATTTTAAAAAGGGTACTTTTTTACTCACAAAGAAAATTACAACTAATACAGTATTTACAATATTCACAATATTTACAAAATACACATGAAACAATTGTGCTATCTACAAACCATTGCAAACGATTTATAAATAGCTCAACTGTTTATTTACCATTTTGTTATATACATAGCATTGGCATGTCAATTTGATACAATTTGGCAAGTAATTTTTATTCTAAAGTAAATATCACTGTTTTTTATCATTGTTATCAGTTTACTAAAATAAAATAACCATTTAATTATGTTTTTATACAGTGTTGTGTTGATAAAACTGAAGGTTAAAAAGCCCAAACACACAGAGAGTGGGTGCGCCCGCGCCCGACTCGCGTCTTTTGTTTTACGCATAAAGCTCAAAAAGTTGTAGTTGATCGAGACGGCTTGATATTTGCGTCAGTTTGTTAACAAATCAAGACGTAATAGCTTATCTGGTCGGTGTGTGTGGGGTCAGTGCAGGATCGCACGTTTTCTGGCGCACGCGTAAACTTTCCATTCATATTAAGTGGAAAGCTATGATTGGTACAATAAATGGAACTAAATATTAGCACAACAACTGCACATTATGTCAAAGCACTTGTTTAGAATTATCAAGACATAAAAATTAAATTAAATGTGCAATCACGAAAGCCTGGACAAAACATTTAACTTTCTCATTAATGAAGCACACAAAACCATTTCTCACCACCAATTTGATATCCAAGAAATTGGAGACACACTCGTGTGATTAGTAATGGCATAAGGCAGCAAAGGAGACGACGCGTAGGTGTAGCTACGATTTATGGCCATCGTTTGACAAAGTCAATCAATATGGCGCGGCGGCGGAGTTTACAACCGCTTTATGCAAACTGTTGTAGTGTGTGTAACCATACCACTCCACGCAATATTTAGTATTTGGTTTTTGAATGAGGATTTTTTTTTAATTGAATTTTTTATATCATCTGCGTGGCGGTAGCAATCGGTAGGTAGTAAGGTAGTGTGGCTGTAAGAAAATCAGTGTCTTGATCACGAATAAATGTGACCGGTAACGCTAGCGTATCCGAGATACACTGCGCGGTGACACTACAACGGTTGGCAGTCGAGCTGGCATTGACGTGCAATATAACTCGAATACCTACGTTAGCGCGGCGACTGTTAAATTGGTTCGTGATAGAGTCCCTATGTTTTTGTTTCAGTATTTCGACTGGAACCACAGCGTCCAGTCAGTAATCCTATCCTCCTTCTTCTGGGGCTACGTGGTGCTGCAGATCCCGGCCGGCGAGCTCGCGAGGAAGTTCGGAGGAAAGAACCTAATACTCACCTCTATTGGAATTAATTCAATGATCTCTTTATTCATACCTGTGGCTGCACCATTGGTAAATACTTGAGATAAAATGTTACCACAGAATGTCATTGTTACTCAGACTTCTGTACTTTGAACTCTAGAGTGTAGGTCATGATGAATTCTGCTGTTCATACAAACATATTGCTGGAAGCAGCAATTAATATAGCTCTAGCCAAGCCAAAAAAATGTATATAAGTATTGTATTAGCAATCTAGTTCCCATAGTACAAGCTTTGCTTAGTTTGGGACTAGAGAGCGCTGTGTGATATTATACCCAAAAAAATAATTAAAGTTCTACAATCGCTAGAAAATATACCTATCCACATAATTATAATTATGGCAATGATATTTGTAGACTGCAAGACACATTTTTTACATTTTCTATTCTCTAGCGACTGTGGTAAGTATGTGAACCTAGCTACAGCTTGAGCTCTATGCCAGGAGATGTTTTATCCTGCTCAATGAGAGTTGGTGATGAAACTGCAAGACCATGTATGTCCAGGGAGGCTGGCAGCTGGTCTGCGTGTGCCGAGTGCTGCAGGGCCTGACGCAGGCGTTCATCTACCCCAGCATGCACCATCTTGTCAGCCAGTGGGTACCACTCGAGGAGAAGGGAATATTGACTACTATCGTTTATGCTGGTTAGTTTCTTTACATCTATTGTATTCTATCTTGTGTTAGCAAGAAAGAGAATTAAATAAAAGCGCTGATGTTTAGCCTAAAAATGACAGAACTCGAATCCCCCAGAAACATCAGCCCTCGCGTCGGTGTGCAAGTGCATATTATTTTCTTTTTAAAATTAAAAAGTTCTTACATAAAACAATGTAGTGCACTAAAGCAAATAAAGAGACAAAGCTAGTTGAAATAAGAAAGCATCCAAAGAGTGTCTACTATGCAAAACGATAAGCGTTCGGTTATTCGTTTCGAGTTACAACGCGGCGAATCGGCTACAATACGCGCAGGCATGTAAAAATCGCAAGGCAACCGCGCAGTGTAACGTAAATGCACTGGGGCGTTTTGTTTATCGTTATTCGGAGTAAGTTCTGACTTCACCCACCCGCATAATGAAAATGAAACTACATTGTACACCAACTCATTATTCCTAACAATAAACTTAATTTTAGCAAGTTAGTGCAACTCGGAAGAAATTACAAAATATTGGAATACAAACTTACAGAGTAAGCACGTTTTGTTAGTTTTTATATCATTTTTTTTTGTTCTGGCACTGGAGGCTTGTCCTTTTGCCAATTCTTTTTTGTTGACAGTTTTTTGTAAACCTTAGTTGGATTAAAGTTGCAAGGGATGACAACTTACCATATCCATGGCAGTCAGAAGATACGAATTAAATCTCCCGGTCGGGAGTAAAAAAATACTGTTATCCAGCCCTTAACAGGCTATTATTTAAAGCGTCCTCTCATCAGTAGGTACCTAACCTTTCCGTATTTGTACAATTGGAATGCCTCCCAAAAACCTTGCTCTACATAAAATTGCATTTTTCGCTTGTCCGAGTGTGTAATCTATTACAAAAACCATGACTTGATGGAAACGAGACGAGGGTCGACGTGAATATTTCAGTACAAACACTCTCCAAAAACCTTTTTAAAACTTTGCTTTAACTGCTAAAAACATTGGAAAAGCTGAGGTTACAGAAAAATAATTATGAAACACCAATATTTTATGGATGAAAGGATTTTGATGAGAATTTCAAAACTTCGCGATCTCACGACACTCGTTCGCGAATGTCGTGAGATCGCGAAATACCCGCAGCCTTCGAAAATGTTTACAAAATCTAATCCATTTTATGTCCACAGGTGGGCAGCTAGGAATAGCCGTTCAGATGCTATTATCCGGATTTCTAGCAACAGCCTGGGGCTGGGAAGCCATATTCTACACCAACGGCACGCTCGGAGCAATCTGGTCCGTAGCATATTTGATATTCGGCTCAGATTCACCTGAAACTTCTAAGCTCATATCGCCGGAAGAGGTGCAGTATATTCAGACTTCTCTAGGGAGAGTCGGTGAACAAAAGGTAAGATATAAAAAGCTTTGGTCAGACTGACGCGATCACAATGAAAACTTCAACAGGTCTTAGAACAAAAAAATTTCGTTAACGTATCGTAACGGTGGCATATCTGAAATACACTGCGCGGGACTCTGCTACGTTCGGAAGACGAGCTGGCATTGACGCGCAATACGCTTCGAATACGTTAATAGTTAACGTGACGCGGCGATTGTCAATTTTATTCGTTCCGACCCCCCATTTAGTCAAAGCCCAAATACTGAAACGCTACTTGGATTAAGTCGGGCTTTAAGCTATCCGTTGAAAACTGTTAGAATAATCATTTACAATACGAAAGCTATCGCAGTAGAGTGTGGCACGCGAAATAGCAATAAAGTCGCTTGGTTGCGTCGGTTTAAAGGCTGCTTTAAATGGGTTCGTTTAACATGTAAACCAGTTTACTTGAAATACAGATAAGTCTTCCTGTGCGAGATATATTCGACTTTAGTTAGCTTTGCATACTTATACCAATTTATTAAATGCGGATTTTGTGAAAATGTGATTTTGTTTGTTACGCGTTTTTACGATTAAATCGAAAAGATTGAAACTCAATTATAAATACCAAATGGTGGCACATTTTTTTTCCTAAAACACTTCTTTACTATTTTCTAGGATTATTTCATGATATAAGCTTTTTTGTCAGCTACAGATACATATGGCGCGTTTAGATTAGGCGGCAGTGGGCAGGGAAGTGGGCATGAGCCTAATCTAAACACGGTAATGCCTCTGTCCGGACTCGTGCCTTTGTTCATGTCCTTGTTCATGCCCTTACCTTTAGTAATAATAAAGGCGATGTTGCTGTGGCAATTATTCGGGAATTAATCGCGGCAATATATCGAGTTAAGTGTAAACCCTACAATAAAAAAAGTTTTTTATAAAAGTTTTTTTTGTCAGAGATATCCAGCTCCGTGGTCGAAGATCATGACGTCCCTGCCGTTCATGGCTGTGATTGTAGCCCACTGTGGTCAGAACTGGGGCTTCTTCACGCTCATGACCGAGATGCCCACCTACATGTCCAAAGTACTGGATGTAGACTTGAAGAGTGTGAGTATATAATAATATGTTCACTTTCTTATGCAATTACAATGGTTAGATAAAGTGGCAACATGGCGAGTAATTTTTAATCCTTAACTTACTTTCTTCTTCTTCTTTTATTTATGACCTCTGTCCGTCATTTCGACAAACAATTTTGCCAGCGTCAAGTTAGATATTTGAAATAATATAAGTCAAGTCAAGTCATTCGTCAAGTCGGCCGTTGTTTGTTTTGAAGGCAAAATGGTGGATTTCAAAACTTGAAAACGAATTTAAGCGTTCAGGGAAACCACTTTACACACATTTGTTCCAATGCCTCACATTTTATGTTACGACGTCGAGTATTATTAGTTCAAATCCCACCAAAATTAAATAACCATAGTCATAATAACACAAGAAAAACGATTAAAATAAAAGTGCTATGTCAAAAAATTTCAAATCTCGAATCCTTTCTTTTCTAACTTACTTTTACTTGAACAGAATGGAATGTTGTCATCACTACCGTACTTGTCAATGTACATCCTGAGTTTCCCGATGGGCGCGATGACGGATCTCATCATCAGGAAGAGCTGGCTCAGCGTCACTAACACGAGGAAACTTTTTAACTCTATAGGTTAGTTTACAGCGTCAACACATTTTGATACAGTATGAGTATAGCCAACTCTGGGGCCTCCTTCATGGCTTAACGTCTGCTAGAGCCGGGACCGACAGTTTAACGTGCACTGCGCACGGAAGCGTTCAAATATAAATGCTACTAGCGGTCACCCATCTAAATAGCCACGAGCGCTTCGCTAAATTAAAAAGCACCAAGATACTAAACTACCAACACATTATAATATTTTTCGTACTATTCTTTACCTACGATAGTATAAGACTTATACTATAAGTATTCAAAGATTTGTGATTTTGCTTGCAAAATAGCAAAAAACATAAAATGTGATTTTTACTTCTCCTGAAAAGTGCCAAATTTAAGTTATGCTCTTTTTGATTAAAAACTCACATATTTTTCAGTAATCGTGAAGTGGCAGTAATTAATGGCCTCAGTTTTTAGTAAATAAAGTTATTTCCTTCCAGGTCTATGGGGACCTGCAATAGCTCTGATCGGTCTATCATACGCACCGGAAGGCAACATGGCACTTGCTGTGGCCATGCTGACTATCAGCGTCGGCATCAACGCCGGACAGTATACAGGATACATGGTATACTTATTCTTGTAATTTTTTGCCTTCAGGGAGTACTAGAGTTATAGCAACCCTTTCTATCCTTAGGCTGTTTTGTTTCTTCATTGCGATTCTTATTGTGACCATTTCTTACCAAAAATTTTGAATTTCCTGTGAGTTGGATCACTGTATGGTGACACGGTCGCTTGGTTTGTTCAGCATATTATGCGACTCTGTGATCCTTGGATCTCGCCTATCGCCTCTTTTAATGACCGTTAGTCTGTTAAAGATATCTGAGCAACAGTTTTTTCTATAATTATAACAATGTAATCAGTATTATGTACATCGTGTTTCAGCTAGTCCACATTGATTTGGCGCCCAACTTCAGCGCCTCGTTGATGGGCATCACCAACTTCCTGGCCAACATCGTCTCTATCATCGCGCCTCTCGTCTGCGGGTTTATCATCAGTGATGAGGTATATTTTTACTTTCTACAATCTTGAATCTTGAAAACTGTGCATCGTTTAATAAAATATATCTTTAGACCTAGCGTCTCATGGCATCGCTACAAAATTTAATTTCGTCTTTTTGATACCAATATTAAAAGCTAAAAGGCGCTTCATCGCAAGTTTAATCATCGTGGTCTGAAAGTTGTCCTCTTTCAGACGGAGCCTGCCGAGTGGAGGAAAGTATTTTTCGTTGCGTCGGGAGTATATTTTTTCACAAACTTGTTCTTTATACTCTTCGCTTCTTCGGAGAGACAGCCGTGGAACGAACCTAAGGAGACTGATATCGGTAAATACACTACAAAGCACCTAATTATTTATGGGATAGAGATCAATTTTCAGTGACACATTTTTTTTTTCGCAGAAAAACCTGCAGTTGAGTGCAAGAAATAGCCGAAATGAAACGTTTATTTATTTTTGTACCTGAAGTAAGATTATTGTAATAAAATTGTATGTATTAAGGTTTGTGATTTTTCTATCATTATCTGTAATTTTTTATTTTTTATTTTAGCCTGTTCTATTTAACTACAGGCAAAGGACTTGTCTGTGTCCAATCTTCAGTTTTGTGTAAAATTATTGTTTCAACATTGCAACTAAGAAATACTGCATTAAATATTAATTGATTCCTTGAAATTTTAATGAAACAACTGGAAGAGGAAGGGATGGAGCTTAAATAAAATTCAATTTTGATAAGCATGAAAGATAATGAAGTTAAAAGCCCACTTTACATAATATTAGAGAACAAGGTGCGATTTGGGGTGGAAATAAGCCGAGTGAATCCAGCTCGTTACGTGGAACTCTCAAATGCATTTCGTACATTTTCAGCGCACAAATTCAGAATTTAATCATTTTATTTAGTTTGCAAATGAGCACCAAAATTAATAAAAAAAAAGACAATAATTATAACTAATAAATACATTTTCAATCTAAACTAAGTACTTAATTAGCCACTTGCTTAGTCGATTGTATGAGCTTAGAACATACATAATAGTCACTGAGATATATTGTAAAACCGTCGGATCGTGCCAACACTTTGCACTTTGTTCTAGACCTTTTTTTTTTCACAATCTAGTTAAAGCACCTCACCTATTACTTGCTCCAACCACTAACACACACACAACCAACGACACAACTAACACGACATTTTAGTACCTACAAGACGCTTTCACACCGTGCGCTGGCAACTGACATATCGATGTAGTGCAGTGTACAAAGGACCATTTTCAACCCACACGAAGCTACAATGCATTTTCTAGATGTGAACTGTTAGCTTGTTAGATCCTACGGAACACTCATGTTTATGCAGCAGCGTTCAGACGCAGCCTGCACACAGACTTTAAGAGCAACAGTACTACGTACACAATCACTTCTATCTTGCAAGGTTTTATGGATCTGTGGTTTTAGCGATTACAAAAATTTATATTGAACCATAGGCTCAGAGCGTCAGAGTATATTTTTTCTCAAAACTTTATGTTATCCAAGCAGTATTAGTGCAAGTTACCATTCAATCGCTAGAGAATAGAAAAAAAGAAATCGGCAAAAATGAAAATGGTCACGTGACTTTACGTTCGAAAATGTTATTTCCCTACATTATTTTCTCATTCTCTAGAGACAGTAGATTTTTTATATGACAATGTAGTATTTTCGTTCATTTTGAATTTCAAGACAATGTAGAAGAACTAGCCAAGTATTGCTCCAGCCCTTGACAAAGAATGCCTTGTCTATCTACAATTTAGAGGCATAGTACTTTAAGGCTCATTTTAGATTGCAGTTAGCAGAAAGTGAGTCAGTCGACGCAATATTGCTGTTTTATGGAAATAACGCACTTGGATCGAGGACCTTCTTCAGGAAAGAGTTAGAAAATAACGTGGCATCTTGGAAAGTGTTTTTTTATATAAAACACACTCAAGTGATATTGAGGTGCTTCCGTTTCCTCACTTAGTTCAATACACTAGGTAGTAGGGAACAGTGGAAAATGGAGAAAATATAAAGGGGAACAATTCTTCCGTAGAACAAAATTTGATTTCAGCGCCGAGTTGACAATCGCTAAAAATCCTCAAAATAGTCCATAAAATGTTATTTCCTTAATTGCTAGCGATTTTATTATGTTTAATTTTAATTATTTTCAAATAGGTACACAAAATTAATTATGGGAGAATAACTAACTCATTAAATCTGTGCATTTAAAATTCATAGTGTAACTGACGTTATTAAAACATCCAGTTGGTAATGTGGTTCAATTATAATTCACTTTGTTTTCATAAATAGATAATTAAAATTTTCATGATATAAAATTAATATTTTTGGGCACAAATAATTATTACAATACTTTACAATTTGAATTTTTATGTATGTGTGTTAGAGGCAAACTCTGGTTCCAAATCTGTAACCGACAGTTTAAGGGTGCCCTCCGAAGCTCAAATGTAAATGCCACCAACAGTCACCCATCCAAATGTGACCGCGCAAGATAATCGGCGACGAGCGCATTACAAAATGAGGGCTACTATAAATAAAAATACCTCCGTAAAAAAATATTATTATCCAATCAATTTCCTGCCCAATAGACAGCCAAGAACGGGTGCAATAACTCACGTATCACGTGATGGACCATAAAAGGGTCCATAGATGTGAAGAATGGCCCATTATCAGCAGCTGACTCGAGTCCGACGTCACTACCCTGTTATTATTATAGGCACTCACTTTTTTGACCATCGCTAGTCATATAGCGGACGTAAAAGAAGCTGGATATCTACTCATAGTTTTAAGTCACTATTATATTCTGGGTTTCTGGTCAAAAATACCTTTTTTGTATGAAACTAGGTATATTATTTATATTATTAATATTTAGAATAAATGACAATTTCAAACGTAATAAACTCGAAACGAACGGTAAGTATAAATAGCGTTTATTCCCGTTCGCCGCACTGAGTCGTCCCACTGGTGGGACTAATGGAAAGAATTCCAAATAACTTCCCGGTCGTCTTACCAGAATTTCACAGTGGGACGAACGGGAACAAACCTCTTCTTTATAGATTAATAATTTAGCACTGAAAAACCACCAAAAATAATTTAAAAAAAATATTTTATAAGGGTTTTAAGATTTTTTTGCAAAATGAGCTTGTCGTAGTTATAGGTATAGATAGAAAAGGAAAACCTACAATTTATTAAAACGATTCTCATTCGAATAAAACTTTGAGGGTGAATGGTTTTACCCAAAAACGGTAGCGTTCTGTGTATCGCAAGCCTCGTTGAACTTTACTCGATTTCAAATAAAATAAATTTCTTTCGGTTAAAGGCTAAAGAACCTTTATTTTTGTAATGGACCACCGAACTCGTAAATGGCACATGTGATTCGATAAGACTAAGATCAATATTATTTTAAATGGTTTGAGTTGGTCTGCTATGATCTACTTAGGTTATATTGAAATTCTCCGTAACTTATAAAATGATAATGCTAATTGTCCTTCTTCATCATTGATCATTTAATTTTATTCTTTTTCTATTTTTCCTCAGCAGTTTTACTGAGCAACCACTAAAGAGATTAGAGTTATCCATTACTGTGTGCGCGTTATGTGTATTTTTAAATTTTCATGAATAAAATAAAAGTAGCTACTTATTAATTCAATTTGCAACAAAATAACACTAAGCAGAATAGTTAATAGGATAAGAATATTCCTAGTTTACTTGCAATGCAAAGTGCTATTTACTGTTACTTATAAAAATTTAAAACGCGACAATGTCCTTCTGTTTTTCTCTGAGCTTTGGAAAGAAACTATAAAAAGAAAATTGTATTCTCGCAATTATTATTATTACGGCAAAGCACTTAGAAACATAGGAGCTTTATAAAATGGCGCTGGTATATTTTATTAATCCCCATCGTAGCGCTACGACGTAGCAAACGGGGATTTTTGAAAAAAAAATGTAATTCCCATTCTCAATAAATGGTGATTTTCATCGAAAGCTCCATTAGCAGCATGATTGAAAAACTAGCGTACTTAATTAATTACTCACTGAATTTCAAAATAGAATTTAGTTTCTAGAAATCTTCATTGTTAAACTCAACTTTCGGGCTTCTGTGAAGTAGACAACTATTTCTCTTCCCTGTAGGTACGCAAATAACAATAATTTACATGTAATACCTATTATGCTCTTTGATATTCACTTAAACCTAAGGAAAGTACACACGAATGAGTATCACAGAAGGAGAGAGGAAACGGAAATGAAACACTATGGTGGCTGCAACCAGCGTCACCCTCCTTCAATGCTTTGATTTATGATAATCAAAGCAAAGGCTTCGTCGAAGAACTTTGCTTACCAGGTTTGTAGTTTGACCTATTTTCTTGCACCGATCTTTAGTTTTCCTGTTTAGTTGAGAGATAAAATATTCTGCATCGGCGTCTTGTAAAGAAAACTAATAAATTAGTTCTTACGCGCCACAAGTACAGTTTATATAATGGTTTTTTGCATAAAAAGAATTATGTCGCTAATTTAATTTTTTTATAAAAAAACATAAATCAACAAAGTTAGCAAATGTGTTAAAATGTAAAAGCAGGAGTCGAAAGCAATGGGACGGAAAACAGAGAAAAGCACTCTGTTCGCACTAACTCGTATTTTGTTATCTAGAGAAATATAGCTGTTACAAAACTTTTATGTTAATTTGAACGAATGTGCAATTTGTCTCAATTTACAATGAAAAATAACTATGTTCATGTAACTATTATGTCACGGGTGGAATGCGTCCATTCAGGTACCGACTAGCTAATTATAAAGTCATTTCCACTAAATACAGGGTTTACTATGATTCACCGTAATCATAATAATATTTCATTTGTTTATTTATTGCATGGACATCTAATGCTTGCGCCAAAATTAGGGACTTCATGATAAGTTCTGTAAAATTCCCAATTCAATTTAAAATGATCCTTAGAACCGGATGGAATTGTTTTAGCCAAATACATTGTCATTATAATATTGTTTTAATCAAATAATTTGTTCCACAATCAGTGGATCAGTTATTCATTATTTTCTTTTGAAAAGCATCTGCCATTAATGCATATAATGCAATCATTCATCCTGACGCGTCAGCACGAATAAAAGTGATAATCGTACGGGTATCGTAACAATAACATAGTCGAGATACACTGCGCGGTGACGCTACAACATTCGGCAGTCGAGCTGACGTTGACTAGCAATGTGACTCGAATACGCTACGTTTACGTATTGTAGCCACTGTCAGATTTGTTCCTGTTCATTAATTCAGGTAAAGGCTTTCCAAATATGATGGATGAATGATAATACATTACCCATAGCATTGTTTACTAGTTTGTATTTCCTGATGGTAACGTAAATAATGAACTATTAATGGAAACGTAATGGAACTGTAATATGTATGTGTAAGGGCTCGCTCCTTGCTAGATAAAAAAATGTATTATACGTTTAAGTACAGTTAGCAACATGTCGATATAAAGCTATATCATCTACCTAAACTCTTGCAAAAGTTACAAAACGAGAAAGCTTCCCATGGCGTAGTAGGACAATCTAAAATGTTTTATTAGCTTATGTTGCTGACTGTACCTATAATTGCCTATCATCAAGAGGGCCAGCTAGTTTCACTACCTTTTCTTGTAAAAAACATAAAACTTATATAAAATTCACAGATTATGCAGACACTTGCAAAGATTTGCATTGTTTTAACTACTTTTTTTCAAAAAAAAATTGTGTATATTGTACCTAATAGTTAGTACAAACACACACAAAAAAATGTGCAAGTCGTTCATTCAATTAAATAAACAAAGCAGTAATCATATACTTTTTGCACTATGCCCTCCGAGATTACAGCAGCGTAAGGAAAATGAGTCTGCCACATAAATAAGTTTGTTCTTACCTGTAACCTAGACGAACAGGACACCAGGCTTCCCTAAGGCCGCGAACACAGGAAGCGAGTTAAGAGCCGGGGCACGTCTGAAGGCGGCTTTATCCTCACAGTGACCTGTTAGTTATGGCTTGAAGGATGCTCTTGGATTTTGCTTTTGGGTCGTCAGTTGTTTAGACAATTTATTGGACGGTATACCATTTTACTAATACTAATTTATTAGTTTAAAAACTGGAAAACCGACTTATATTTGATAAATGATGATGATGATGGCAGTTTATTGGGACTGTTCTATTGATCGTACACATCCCAGAAAATTTAAAGGAATGCACCATTTACCAGTCATTCTTTAAAAAAATAACCGAATTGAGAACCTCCTTTTTTTAAAGTTGGTTAAAAAAAAGTTGGATGCCATTTTAAGACACAATATAATAGTTAAAACCACTATCAAACTTCATATTGGATCAAGCTATTGCAAAAAGAATTTCAATCGTGTTAAGTTGGCAAGCTATCAGCCGCCTAAGCTACGAATGATGCACCCACAATTACACCTTTTGACACTGACATCGACGTGAAATCAACTAAAACCTCGGTTTCTGTAGTTTCTGAGCCTGGCGACCTCTGGCGACCTCTGGCAACCGTGTGCCGATGTCACCAATGATCCTAAATTACGAGCATGTCTAATAAAATTCAAGGTATATAATATATTATAAGGATTATCTCTACTCAAACTGCTAAATATTCCTTTTTATGTGATACTTAGGTAACTTCTTTATAATTCTAAGTACTTCAGTAAAATACGAACTTAAACTTTCACAGGACAAACGATTACCTTGATTCATGCGATTGAGGCATAGGTTTTTCATGAGAACGAGTTATTTAGTGAAGAAGAAACGTCATGAAGTCAAACAAGAAATCTAGAACTTTCAATAGAACCAAAACATCATTACTTTGAATTGATTTTGGGTTCGGGTGTGTCGTAAATGGGAAGCATCTCAAAATGCAAACAACAGATGCATTCAAAATACGAAATATACAAATAGGTATTGGTTTTTAAGCGGGTTTTCCACATAAACTGTGACAATGATCGAATTTTCCTTGATAAGATGTATGTGCGTTCAAAAAAACTCTTCCTATGCATGGGACGCTGTAATGGTGGTCTTCATCACCACATCCGGCTCGTTAATTCGTAGATCAATATCATTATCATTTGATAGCCTGTCAGCTGTCACGTCAGCCAAGTTTACATTCTACTAATATCTATCCTGTGATCTACAATAACTAGAAAATAGAAAACAATTCAACGTATGAAAATTACATTTCTGATAAGTCACGCGACTAATTCCATAGCCTGTTGTAAATAAACTGGGTGTAAGCTTGGAATAATTACAACGTGTATTGTATCTATCGATTAAAATTGAATCGCAAAATTGAAGACAAAACTAAGTGTAACTTATAGCAAGCTTACATAAAGTGTAAAAACATTATTTTTGAATTGTTTTAACTGGGCCTATTCGGGCCACCAGAGCTGGGCCCAGTTGCTCATTTATGTTTGTTGATCCTTCACAAGATTTATTATTATTTTCATCTGACAAAAGTGTCATAGAATCAGAAAAAAACGTGATAGAATAATTATTCACTCGGAGTTGAGATCATTACATTCCGATATCACGTACGCAGTATTGAATGATGCCGTTCGATTGCGTGATGAGAATAACACTGTAACATGTGTGGCGCGAGGCGCGAGTGACAAGACGGTAATGATGCTAGAGGAGCGGGTTTGAACACTCATCATCATAGTTAGCCTGAAGAAGCTGGATATACTGGATGTACTGGATATAGCTCTGTACTTAATAATAGACTTTCTGTTCGTGTTTTTAAAGCGAGTTCGTCTGAAACTGTCGTCCCGGATGAAGTCGAACTCCCGCTGTCTTAACAATGTTGTCGTTCCATCGGATGAGCGCCGTCTTACGCTTTGCATTTAGGTTCAAAGTCCCATTCTAGGTGTTCATCGGTTCTACAAGCTGGGCTGCTCACTACCACTTCTTCGAACTACAAGTATGCCAGTGCATACGTTGCTGATTCTTCTAGGTTACTTCTAGGTACCTAGTTACTTACTTACTATCAAGTAATAATTTCGTTCAACTGAATCAGCGATTGTGATTTGATAAGTAAGTATACATCATATATACATATACCTACCGCTATTTGATTTGATAGTTAACTAATCTCATACAATAAGCTGTAGGTAAAACGGTTTTCGTAACAAAAATTCGTTTCAAGTACCTACTTAATTATTTAATTGCATTAGGCAATCTTTAAGTCGTTTGTTTTTCCATCACCTATTTACAGAATACCAACAACCAATTACCAATTATAGATATATCAATTATAGATAGCATGAAATATATATTTATAAGTAGGTAAAGTCAGTGATATAAATTGATTAACAAATTCAGTTTTCAAATTCATAAAGTTAATGCAGACGTAAATGTTATAAGTAGTTCTATCATTGAAATTAGTATAAAAACGTAAAGATCTACCTAAAAGTCACCAACACAAATAATAAATTTTATAATAAATAAATAACAGCGCCACTTTACGATGTGAAGTGGCATCAGGCTGAGCTGTGACCCGTTTTGGCTCACGCATGCACCAGCACGACATGATTTGCGCCTAGACTGGTAGGTATATAATACATATACGAGTACCTACCTCGCACTTAATTAAGTACTAGTACCTAAGTTATGTTTTATGTCCTACCCATGTTGTTTTCTTCTTGTTGTGCTGTTATGTATGTATAGTGTGTCCGAAATAAATGTATTTTCTTTCTTTCTTTCTTTCTTACTTTATAAAATGCCAAAAGTTATGGTATAACTAGAGTATGACTCTAGAATGGGGATCATATTCTAGAGTCATGTTAGGATATTATAAAAATCTTTGAGGAACAGCACACAAATAAATAAAATTTGAAATTTCATCAAAAGTTACAACGCAAAATGTAAAAAGCCAAATATTATAAGTTACAGTTACAAAATTTTAAATTATTCATGAACTTATGTTGCTGACCGTACTTTTATCTATCTCACATTATTATCTTTAATAATTAATTAGATACTTATGACCACGATTCAAACTATTTAGCCAAGAAAATGCTGAATTTTTTTTTCGTGTATTGAGTATAACCAGTTTTCCTAGTAGGTATTTGCGGCTCTTATCACTAATTGCCAATAGATAAAACTTAATTGCGAGCAATACCAAACGTTCATTGCGATAAATCGTTTTTTTACCAACAGAGTGGCAGTATTGCAAATAAGGGAAATTTGGTAGCATGTGTATAGAAAGTGTACCAATGTAGTGCCTTGCGGTACACCTGTGTAAATAAGCCTAGCTGTGTAAAAGAATTTTCATGTTCAAAATTTTTTAGGTTTGGTTATTCGGAGTTCAATTGGTCACGCAGAAACCAATTTCGGGGGTGATGTCATAAAACAGATAATGCTTCTTATTATTGCAGTTGGTTTTTGGTGTTTCAGACATATTTGAAAGTGGTTTGAAAGCAAAACTAAATGTTGTTGTGTAAACTGTTCAAAATGGGGATTCTAAAAGTTGTAGTGGTGATCAAGCGTGTTATCATGAAGTTACAACTACTAGAGGTGAACTATCAGTATGAACCAGGTAAAGTTTCACTACTGTTAACTAAATAAGTAACAATTCTTGATAAACTGAGTAAAAGTGAAGTCAGGCTGTTGACGATGAAGAAGAGTAAACAAACAAACATCCAACAATCACATAGAATTGGATTGATGTGTTATTATCTTCATAAGATTACTAGTATGATGCAATAATAAGGTCACTCTTCGACGTGTTTATATTTACAATACTACATGTTTAGATGTTTACACAACGCGAGCCGGGATAGACGACTTGTATTGTAACAGCTGTTAGCTTGCTACGACAGTATTGACTCTACCTAAGACTTCTTAGACCTGGGAGAGGAGGGGGTTATTGGAATGATGGTAGAGATCTCGTAAGAGATCGTCTATGTTTAGTATTAGAAACCATCCCTCTACCCTAGTTTTATCACGTTACTCACAAACGGGTGTTTCAAAATGATCCTTGTACGTAAGAGAATAAGTAATACTTTGAATGACTAGCTAGGGTATCGAAAAAGTCGGTGAATGGAGAAGACTAAAAGACTTCTGGAAATCTTTGAGACATAATGTCATATAGTGGGATTCTACAGGCTAATAGATAATGGTGAGGTGAAAATAGTGAGACAATCAATGTACTGATAAAGATGGTGATAGTGACTAATGATAGAGAATGCCAGTAGATTAGATCGTTTTGAAACAATGCTGCAGATCAATCCTTACACGAAACTTGAAGGAAGTCGCAGGTGGATGTTAGCACTAACGGATCCAAGGGAGTTATAGGAGGCTCAAACATCCTACAAGATTTAGGCCTGATATAGACCAGGATTTGCCAGAGAAATTCTTACAACCACTAGATGATAAAGTCAAATACATTATGTACCTAAGCTATACACAGTATACAATACACGTATCTACGAGTATGTAAGCTAGTGCTAAACAAGTAGATAACTAAGATAATAAAGTAACAGGCTTACTAAATATCAGTTGAGAGTCAATATTCAATGACGAGATGGATATCAGTCATCTGGATGACCCTGTTATCAGTGAAAACGTGCTCTCTATAAATAAGTTTACTAAGGAAATTGTTATTAGTGGTAAATTGTATCTCGATGGTTGCGAAGCTTTGTAAACAGAATCGTTTCCATTTGAAAGATTGATGACGTATTACGTTGTGATACGGTTCATTATTAATATTTATAGGTAATAAGTTGGTTCTTGTTCTTGTTGATGGTAACTTTTCTAAAACATAATACAATTTAATGTTAATATTAAGTTCAGATACACAAGGTTTAAAATGGTTCTTCCTGCGAAAGTGTTAATATTTTGCATTCGATAGCGAATAGAAAATTTCAAAAGTTGATAAGAGTGGTCACGTGACTTTTTTTTAGAAATATTTATTTGATTGTTTTTCTATTCTCTAGCAATTTTTTAGAACGTAAACTTGGCAGCGGCTCTTAGGCTAAGGGGCCTGTACCCAATACCGGACTTTATCATAATCAGCTTGTAGAAGTCCACTACTGGACAAAAATAACTGAGATTGGCTCAGACTTCAGGCTGATAATGAACAATCCTTTATCCTCAGTCAGTTCAATTAATAAAAGCAGTAGTGGTGATTGCGTGAACGCATTGGTCGCGCATGCGCCGTCCGGTCACTTCCTGCCCACCAGCCAGCCTTGGTGGCATACCAAACTATTTATAACTTGAATAATAAATAGATATTGGGATCGGTAAAAGTTATTCAAAAACTTACGAAAACTTAAAAAAAAAATTATAAAAAAATATTGCGAAAAATAGTCTGAATTAATGTAAAAAAAAACAATTATGATTTGAAACTAACTCGATTTAAAAATACGAAAAAAACGATTGCAAAGAACACCGTAAAAAGTGAATGAATGAAAGATTTTTAGAAAATAAAATTAATTAATTAACTTTTGAAACTACTTCTGGTTGATTGCTAAGTGATTGATAGTGATCATTTTATCACTACAACGTTTGAGTGCAGTGTTTAGTGTGCAGTAAATATGGTTGAAAGCGATACAGCTGATGTTCCGGCGCCGAAACCGGGTAAGCACCTTCTGCACAACATCATTATATTATCCTTATATTTTCTTGTTTGTTTTACTATGCTTCGTCCCACTGCACTGGTGAGACGAACGGGAATAAAAAGTAAGTAAAGCTACTTGTAACTTCATAACGCTGTATAAATAATATTAACTATTAATATTAGCACAATATACAAATAGTACTAAAAAAACCAGGACTTTAGAAAATATTTGGCATATTATAATAATGGCAAGCTGAGTCCCAAGACTGCATTTGTTTTACTTTCGACTCGATTATAGCACACGCAATCGCATTCGAAAAGCGAGAAAATTTGTTTCGAATTGCACAATTCCAAAATCTTCCGCTAGAGGCGCTTATCCGGGTTTCATACAAATTTTCTCGCTTTGCGAATGCGATTGCGTGTGCTATAATTGAGTCGAAAGTAAAACAAATGCACAGACTTGGGGCTCAGGTAGTTTTTGTTTGCTACAGCAGCAAAAAAGTCTCGACTCAACTTAGATAAACGGGTAGAGATAATATTAACCAGCGAACAATAATGTTTAATAAATTAGAGCAACAGGTGGAGCCATTGTGGATAGATCAACAATAGGATAAGTAAGTAATGGATGACTGTCCGTCCAATTACCAAAATGTAAACCTAAGTAGTTATGTAACGACGTAGTACATTATGTACGGTATGGGGTTTTTTTTCTTTTTTTATTATAGAAAATAAAAATAAAATATAATCGTGCACTAAGGAAAATCACGAATGAATATTTTTTTATTTATTTAAATTTTATTATTATTTAACACAGTAGTAAATGATTATCAATACAAATAAAAACACGAGTACCTACGTAAAAGGTACATTATGTATTAGTATTAAGTATTATTATTCTGTGGTAAAGAACATAAAACATTTGAACTGCACTCTCCTACCAAACTACTGGTCATAAAAACTGAAAGCTACACTCCACGAATCTTAGGGACATAAAAACCGGGGCAGACGTACTGAAGGACTTTTACTATGTAGTTACGCACTGAACAAATATTTACCTATTTTATGTCGCGTAAACCAAAGTAGGCTACACTTACTGGATGTAGTGCGAATATTACAAGGGATATTCAATGAAAAAAAATGTTTTTACTAGGAATATTTGATGTAACCCGAGCCTCGCGAGCCCAACCCCAAAAAATTAGTATTTCTATTTAGACAAAAATTGAATTAAGCCAGGAATTCAAACACTATAAAGTTATCACTATAAAAAGTAAAGATTCAGCTAGAATGTTTATCTTTGAGCGGGTTTCAAACCTACATCACTCGTGTTAGTCAGACTCTTTTCACGCTTTTACCAACATTATGTACGAATAATCATTAAAAAATAGTAGGTACCCAAACAAACGTGTTCGTAAAATAAGTTTTACTACCTCGCATTGGAAACAATCACATTACGCACGCAAAGTTTATTATTATTTTGACAATCGCGTTTTATTTCATTTTTATTAAACAAACAATAAACAAGCACGCATTACTGGGTCCTAGCATATTAAAAAGCAAACTTCCTACAAGTCATAATACTTAAGGATGTGTTTTACGAGCGTTTGAGGATAACCAGTATCTTCAGCTAATAGTTATGTGCTCATTAATATGTCGCTAGTGAAACACTTCAATGACAATTTTATGAAGTGACTGCCTTGGGGACAGAGATCGAGAATCTAATCATGTACTATACTCTATTCCGTGGCTAAAGTCTTTACAGAAGCTTCAGCCGAGGTCGAACTAGCCTAGAGAGCATCCCGGTTGTTCTGCTTTCCTGGTACTTTTTTTTACATATAAATGACTTTTTGTTTCGACTATTACTGACCTGCACAGAATAACACAACAGTAGGTACTACCCCAAGTACGATCTGAATATAAAAATTCAGCATAACAAAAGAAGGTACGAATTGGCCATAACAAGTTAAACCTTTCTGCTGTAGCTTTAAAAAGAGAAAGTAGACGGAGAAGACTCAAAATCGTTGTCGTGAAGAAAATACAACGATAAATCTATACTGACATTATAATAATGCATTGTGTCGGAAATAGGCCCTTTCCGGGTCACTTGATCGAAAAAAATATATTCATAAACATTTCCTCGTAACTAAAACTAGACAAGGTAAAATATAAACCAGATGATTATTTTTGTATGTAAATAGCTAATTGAATATTTTAATGCAAACGGTAGAATACCTAGTTATAGCTAATGTAGTTAATTATAATAAACGTTTATTATTGTGCCTTTGTTCTAAACAATTAATAATCCTAGAATATTAACAATAACTAAACATTACTAGTTAGAAATGCAAATAACATACACAATAACGCTGATTTGTGATTATTAGGTACAACTTGCTGAGATAATAATAAATATTCATGGACATTACACACAAAGCCCTCTAGTCCCAAACTAAGCGAAGCTTTATGGGAACAACCTTGCTTATAGAACACTTTTATATTTCTTTTTTGTAAACTCATACATAATATAGTTAATAGTAACACTTAGACAGAAAAAACATCTGTATTTGCCAGCACACATATTTTTTTGTTCTTAGTGGGAATTGAACCCGCGACCCATAGCACGGAAGATATAGCTACGTTTATAAAGGGTATTAATATGTATTATCTGATTTTTGAAGCGCGCTAGCAATACTCCGTAAGAAAATTGAAAATGGAGCACTTTCTTATACCTTTAGCTAAAATACTTTTCTCAACTCATGTTTGTGAGTACCAATAATTATAGCACTATGTCGTATACGGTGTTACTAAGTGCCTATTACATTCATCTGTAATCAAATCAATTACGATAAAAAGTACATACAAAAAGGCATTCTTGTAACTATTGTCTTGGATTTCTAGTAATTTTTAATTTACAGATAAGTACATAATGCCACTTCTAGACAAGAATTTATAAAATCCACTACAGTTGTAGTACAAAATTTATTTTTATAAAAAAATCATCATCATGTCAGCCGATAGAAGTCCACTAATGTATGTAGGCCAAGAAAGAACAATTTTGGTCTGTTTTTACTTTCATTTATAATTTGAACTATAAATAACACAAGTATTCACGATATTTTTCTGTTTGCTTAGCTAGTTTGTTTGACTAAACTTAAAAAGTTTTAGAAAAAGCAAGGAAAATCTCTACACTGTTCAACAGCCCACTTTAATTTGGTCACTAGACAGCTAAATTATGTTTTTTTTTCGAAAGTACTAATAAAACTGGTCGACTGACGAATCTCATAGTGCTAGAGTGCTACCGAGCAACAGCGTAATGTGCCGTGTGAAACCGCCTTAAAATACAGGCATTTGAGCTATGTGGGAAAAACGCAACTTACGTACGAGTATGTATATTATTGTATATACCTTCGTCACAGAGCATATAATACTATACTAGTACCTTCGTGAACACGTGACCGAGCACGTGCCAGCCGCGACACAACGTTGTTAACTTTTGGAACCATTTGGTGACAGAGAAAGTGTTAAAAACTACATAAATATGGTTTGACCAATGCTATACTTAACTTCAAACACTGGATGAGAAGAGCCGAAGACCGGGCTCAGTGGCGCGTCTTGGGAGAAACCTACGTCCAGCAGTGGACCGATATACGAGTAGGTTGATGATGATGATGATACTTAACTTCAACTGCTTATTCAGCAAACTAATTAGGTATTTTGTTAAAATTTTTTTAGAGCTCCTAAAAATACATGCAAGAATTAAATCGCTGTCGCCTGCTGACGTCGACTTAAAATTTATTAAAACAATAATTTTGTTAAAACAAACCTTAGCTTAAAGTAATAATGTTGAGAATTCACTGAACTGATTTCTTCGTAATTGGTCTCAGTCATGAGACAGATCAAATTCAACAAGAGTTTTATTTTGTTTAGAAATGTTTTGATTCCTTATTGTTACACAACAATATTATACATTTGATTGTGCTGACTGAACCTGACTTTTTTTTCTGCATGCTAATGAAACACAACCATCAAGTCATAATGCTCGCCTTGCTGGCCCCGATAGTATGACCACGAGCCAGATAAAAAGTCATTCAAAAACTTTTTCGTTGACGTTATTTTACCCGAAGGGGATTTTGGAACTTGTATCAAAATACCTTTTATTAGAAATTTTCGAAATTAAGTCGGATTTTGAGACATTCATTCTTTACATAATTATTTGGCAAAAGTTTGGCAACCAGTCGTTTTATCATAAAAAATAGTTCTAGTCTTGAGTACTAAAATATTAGCAGCATTCTATCCGTTCCAGTATCCCAGAATAGATAATATAGGGGTATATAGGTATACAGAATAGGTACTTCAGTATTCTAACTTCTCATTACTTACATCCGAAAAGGTATTCTCATTATTAGGTTACTATTTTTACCTTCAAAGCACTTAGTCTTGTCTCTTTGATTTCCTAATGGTACCTACTAGTACAAAGTAGGTACTATACAATTTAAGTGGATCTATTGAACTAGAAAGAAGCACTTTTAGTATTCAGGACAATATTCTAGAAGACACGAAAAATTATTGGAATTGAGAATTGGTCCTGATAATTTTAATTGGTACCTACCATCTCTCAATAGGACAGAGTACGTGCTGAGACTTAGAACTAACAATTCGGCGAAAATTTCTGAAGCCATTTTGAAACTTAATTTTTCCGCCGATATTCCGAATTGGATGATTTTAAATCAAATAAGTATTCATTCCGTATCACTTGGCTACTAGTTAGATACTTGTCTATTGTCTCCAATCATAAGACGTACCGTATTACGAAACATGACATACCTTTAATACGTATCAACTAATACTCCTCATGGGTTTTTCTAGCAGGCAAATTCCTGCTCCCAGTTGTCTTTATCTTTGTGTCGGTGACAAACGTCATAGCTTGGTCGTGCTTTACCTTCCGCACCGTGGGTCATGGGTTTGATTTCCACCAAGAACAAAAATTTGTATGCTGCTGACTGACATAGATGGTACGATGTCTCGGTACTAAGTACTAATTGTATATTCTATCAACAATCTAGTTCGTATTGTACAAACATTAGTTCGGGACTAAGACATTGTGTGATATGTCCATAAATATTTGATCGAGTCAGCGAAGTGAACGAAGATCTTAGTGACAACTTGGACAAAAATGCTTTGTATGTTTGTATGTTTGTACGAAGCGATTTGCAAAGTTTATTACAACCATTGGTCAATAAAAATTGTTTGGGTTTTATTAACCTCCGACCATCACGAGATCTCAGTTCGGGGCGAACTACTAGTTTATATTAACTTTTACTTAACTCCTCATCTCATTTTCTAACAGAATCAGTTAGAAATAAGCTCCTGCTATTTTTGATAATTTTTTTATCGGTTATAAGTACGTACTATCTTGACAATGTAGGTCGCCCACCGACCACTGGATTGCTTTCAATGTTATTCATTTCTCAGATAATGGTGCACTTGTTAGATAGGTTTGTTTGTTAGTTCAAGTGGATTTGATAGTAGGTGCGATAATTAAGTGTTACAACTCCCGTCTAATGATATGGCGCGTTGTGGAAAAGCTTTGCATGTTGGCATTCTTGTGGTAATTTTGGATTTAATTTGAGCACAATTACCTACTATTAAATCTATTTTTCAAAAATTTTCCTCTAGCTGAAAGCCTACCTATTACTTGGTGTACCGCGTCTACTTACCTGTCATCGAATGGCTAAGTTGACAAGTAGATAATTGTTTATTTGAGACTAGAGGGCGTTGTGTGACATGTCCATGAATATTAATAGTTATAGTAATTTCTAAATATGCCAAATCACTGGCCAAGAACTGCATTGGTGGCGTATTGCAGTAGCGAGGGATTAGGTGGAGCAATCACAGTTTTCAATTAATTGTTTTATTGTTGACACATCCACAGATTCAGTCACGCTGGGTACACAATACACATACACAGCACACACACCCTCACCCTATAGCTATTGTGTAGGTAATTGTTTGACAACCTCTCTTTAACTTTCTCAAGAGTTTTGAAAGGTTTTAAGGGATGTCATCAATTATTTAAGGAATCACACCACCATGTTTGTGAGATCACTCTTTTGTACGAACTATTACAATATTATGTTGAACTTCAGATGATTCTTTTGTAATTAGGTTTTAGTTTTAGACTCGAAAAAATAAAATAAAAAAATTATTATAAAATAATTGCAATTATTTATTAATCTGGTTTCTATGCCCTTTGCAAGGTGTGTTAAAATACAAGAACCCTTCAATACTAAAGTCTATATTATTCTAAGAGTTACACCCAATAGAGTTACATAGTAAACCAGTTAGGAAAATATCCAAACTCGATGCAACCATACCCAGTGACCAGTGTGACTGACACAAAGTTTGTGGTGCCTATTCTGCACCAATTTAAATTCAAAATACATTCGAATGAGATCAATCACAGTACCTACTTAGCCAGTATTTGTAAATAAATAGTTGAAGTGGTTTGGGACCGGTCCGCGACCTTCCCAGACCGTGAAATGACCGCGAGGCGCGCATTCACCTCTATGCATACCGAATTCTATGCAGCCAGCGCGTTCGCATGCTCCCCGACACCGACACGAGACAGACATCGCAGTGATTTTGACATAGAAAAAAAAACAGCTATTAGGTACGGTGTAATTTTTCCCAAAGGGGATTTTGAGATTGAAATGTATCAAAATCCCCTTAAAAGAGAAAACTTAAATAGGATTTGGGACTCGCTGTTAAAGGGTCTAGTACTAAATGTAGCAGATTCCGCCAATATCGTATAGGTGTCGTGTCGGTGATCAAACTGGCCTCAGGAACCTTTTAAACGTGACGTGATCACCACCTGGGTTTTCGGAGTTATTTACTAAATACATAATTAAGTGGATGTAGTGTACTTGTCTCAGAGTACTTACTTACCAGCACACGTCCTTAAACCGTGCGTGCTCTGTAAGATAATGTACAAAATGTACTAAACATAGGTACCTACTACCTAAATACTTTTCTTCATATAACCTTACGTAAGTGTATACGCACACAATAACAACCAATCAATTTCACTAATTACACCTACAAAAGGCAGTGCGGTACACAATGAGCACTAAGAACCGCCTGGTTTTGTTTGCTGAACAAAGCTATTCCATTCAGAATTAGTTTCTTTCTACACGGAGTTCTGACATTGTAAACTTGAAGCCAGTACCGCAACAGCCACTTCATCCACTTTTTGTAGTATCATTTTTAAAATTCAGTTTAGATATTTTTTAGACCTCTCTATGATAGAACAAGCCCCTTGGCTTTAAGCCATCTGATGTTCAGTTGTAACCACTGCCTATGACAACGCATTGCCTCATTGAGGACGTACCCTGTGTACTAGTAAGACTTGTTTTAATAACGATAAAAGTGATGCAGATGGCCTACTAAATGTTCAGGAAGACTTGATTACTACTTAGTGTCACATTAAACTAGGTATTTTATGCATTGTCTCACTGAGCACGTCCACTTAGAACATGCTCTGTGTGCGTTTTCTGAAACGCAAAGCTGCACACTTCAAAACGGAAAACAGCTATGCGAGCATCACTGCTTGGCGACAGAAAATAGTCGAATTACTCTAAAACTTTGACTGCAGTTAATTTTTTTTATTATGTTTGTCTAATTATTATAAGCGCCCAATTTAGTAAACACAGTTGAAACATCAAACTGTATCCTCAACTTATCTCTTTGTAAGACAAACAGGCGAGACTAATACCCTATCATCATTTACGTTGCCTCTCCACCCCGCACGTACGCATCGATTCAAACTTCGTGTGTCTGTGTACGTGAGTCCTTGCGCCACAAAGTTGTGATACTGTACTTTATTCACGTTGTGATTACTAAAGAGGTATCGATTAATTTGTCATTGTTTGTGATAACTTTTTTTAAAAGTTGTGCGTCAAACAGTAATTACAGGGTGTAATGAGGCAGGTCACGTATCAAAAGAGACATTAGCCGTGTTTTAAAGCTGTGTGAATGTGAGGTTTGCTTACTAATGAAATAATAACCTCCATGATCGATATCCTCCAGCTGTGATACTGACTCGTACATAGTAAAGAATGGTTCTTCTTCTTCTATAAGGCCACTGTCCGTCATTTTGACAGAAAAATTTGCCAGTGTCAAGTGAAATATTTGAAGTATTATCAGTTAAGTCAAGTCATTCGATACTAAAGGGTATATTCATATTGGTCTTCTAAAACTAAGCTAACTAAAATGATTGCTGAATCTTTTGTCATCTCTTTTTACTCTGTGCTTTAGGTTTTACATTAGCTATTTGGTTAGATACTACTAGTACAAGCAACTTGGCGCATTCATCTGTTTACTATTTAGAAGTGAGTGTCTGTACATCGTCCATCCATCAGTAGCACATCTAATCCAGCATGGAACGAGGGGAACAAAGCCAAGGCTTGCAATCTCCAATCTTCATTCAGCCCGTCCACCGCTGTCGGGAACTATCGGGAATCATCTCTCTGTGTAACACTGCTCTACGTTCGTATTGTTCATCTTGGTGCCAACGGACGGAGGACTTGTACCAAAATGCAAGAATTCGATGAATGGAAAAGGCCCCTAGTAAATTATTCTCGGATTTTTCTTTTTATTTTTGATACTACTTTAAGTTGTGCAATAAAAAAAATTATATCTATCTATCTATGGCGCTTTTAGCGCTACTAAAAATTATTGAATAATTTTAGAAACTTATGAGGATATTATAACCAGCAGTAGAGTCTTTATAATAATAAGAGACTGACAGATTATTCATTTAAAAAAATGCATAATAAACGGTTACAAAACCACATCAAGCCTACTTAGGCAGAGCAAAGGTTTCATAAACTCCTTTGAGTTGTTATCGTTGTGTTATTGCGTTGAAAAACACGTCATAAGCTCTAGAGAATAAAGATTCAACCTAAAAATGTTTTATGAAAAAGAAGAGTTATTTATGTGCTAGAAAAATCGTACTTCATAAGCCCACTATCTTCCTTTATGAAGCAAAAAACTCTCATTTACAGCGCAGAGCAAGAAAGAGCGCAATTTCTCAAGCGCTTTTTGTGTTGTGAATGAATTTGAGAGAGGCTTTAGTTATATTTTATCTACATTGTACATTCTCCTGTGAAAATAAACTTTTGTGCCTCAATTTCGTGTTTGGAGGTGGTTTGAGTTTACGTGGTAAGCGGATACAACAGTAAGCGTCGATCCTACTGTTGCAAACTTTCTTTATAAAATACATTTAATGTTATTGCTCTCCCTCTCTCAATGTAAAGTTTTGTAGAGTATAATTAATAGTATACCTTGTGATTGTAAAAAGCGCATTGCTAATACAACCCTCTTGCCTACATGTCCTAAAACGTGTTTAATTAATTGTGTGTTTTATTTTTAAGTTTGTGTTGCAAATAAACATTTTGTATTTGTATTTGTATGAGGTCAAAATATGGCTTCATTCTTTATAAGTTATTCAGTTTAATTTTTGGCAGAGTTTCATAGAAATTGGAAATTGGTTTCTTTTGAATCCTCTTAAGATTTGGACCACAATTTGATGTACGAGTGGTATAAGACGAGTTTCTATACGGCGTGTTACCGCTATGTGCTATGTGACAAGCTCTGAATGATAAGTTTCTTCCATTTCTAAATACTAAGTTCGTTTGATAGGGCACCTGCTTGTTCGTAACTCTGGCTCTAGAATTGAATAACTAAGTAGAAGCGTACGTAGGCTTCTAGCTAGTAAAGTAAGTTTTGTAATAAAAGTGACCTTGAAATTTGTTTGCCATTTTAGTTTGAAAGCTGTTTGGAGTGCAAGTTAGTACATGTTCTTAAAACCTTGTCTCGTACCAAACTTTTTTTCTTGCATGTTTTCTGTCTGGTCTGATCCAAAAATGTAGGTATCATATTATAGCGATTCAAAAATGACTCAATAACCACTACGCGGTTTCACTATCTGACTGGTAGTCAGAGAAGCGTCTAAACATTTTTTTGGGTAAGAGTTCTACATTTTAAATGGGCCTCACTCGAGATTATAGGGCCAAGCGAGGAAAATAATGAATAAAAAATTATTTGTGTGAAAAAATTTCGCATTTTCTAGTCGCTAGCTCGCATCATTCCGTCTCAGGAGTTATGAATAGAAGAATGTAATATCAGTATTTCCACGGGGGCGAGCGCTGCTGGCTCCATTGACGTGCCCTCGACGCATCGCAACCGACGAGCCGTGAGCTACGAGTATGACGTACTGTGTGACCTACATCAACTGTATACCATTACTTATTTTACTCGATGGTCAAATACAAGTACCTAGAAATTGTATTCCCGGGATAATTATATACAGGAAGAACAGAAACTTATAGTGATAAGTTTGTATCTAATAGAAAATCATTGTTCGTTTCTAAACGATGTTATTCATTGACGTACGAGTGTTAATTATATTCACTGCGAAAATTCTAAATTCATAGCCACATTGTAGTTCTAATGGGTTTCTATATTTTCCACTAAACACACAGAATTTCGCGCATTCGAGTAATAATGTAATGGCGTTCCGGACGCGACGTAATCACGATTTATTACAATGCAATCTACCACGTTTATACAAACATCACAAATGCAGGCCTCAGCACGATAAATGTCACAGTCGTAAACGTATCGTAACCCTAGCATATTCGAGATACACTGCGCGGTGACTCCGCAACGATCGCCATTTCAGCTGGCTTAGACGCGCAGTGTGTCTCGAATACGTTAGGTTTACGTAACGCAACAACTAGCCCATTTATTCCTGCTTACTCCTCAGGTAATGCATGTTTTTGACTGATGAGATAGCTTTTCTAACCTTTGACATGTAAATGTGAATCTCACAATCTAAGTTGATGACGAGTGTGGTGTGATACACTGTATTTCTGTCACTGTTGGTACTCAGTAGAAACACTCTGACACCCAATTACCTACTTATTAGCCTACTTAAAGCTTGAGTCTTCCTTAGATTTCCTAAAATGGTAGGTATTCTCATAAACTACCGCTAATTATAAAAAAAAAAAATCTACCAATTCTGTCGTATTCCCTCAATTTTTCAATTAGCTGAACTAGTGCCCATAGCAATGAGTTAGCTATTTCCAATACTATCTTTTTTTTAGCCTGATAGCAAGCGGTTACCGTAGCCTATATGGACGCCTGCAACACCAGAGGTGTTACACGCTGCCGACCTTTGAAGAATTTTAAAACATCCTTTTTTGAAATGAGAGTTGCTATGATATCTTTATCCGTCCAAGACTGGTTTCTGACTCGATGTCTTCGTTTGCAGCCAGGATGCTGGGCATGCGTCACGTGATGGCGCTGCTGATGTTCCTCGGCACGACCATCTCGTACGCGACGCGCGTCAGCATGAGCGTCGCTATCGTCGCCATGACCTCTAACAACAGCTATGAATACCCTGTAAGTATATCCTGAGGGTCCACAAACCAACCTGATAGTTGTCGGGTTTGGTAAATATTCGAGTCACACTGCACGTCAACGCCGGCTTGGTTGCCGAACGTTGCAGTGTTACCGCACAGTGTATCTCGAACACGTTCCCATTACGATACTATTGCAATTGACATTTTAAATCATGCTGACTCTTCTGTTTATATCTTTTCAGTGGACTTTTTCTCGTCTAAAAAAGTTATTCTTATTTAACTGTTAAAAAAATAGCTTAGCGAATGTCAATGTCTATAGGTAGGCATTGTTACAAAGGAGGTGGATACAAAGCAGAGTCAGATAACAATCAAACAGATTTCAGCAAGTCACTGATTTTATTTATTTTGAGGCGGGATTAGCTGAAACATGCCGCGTTTGTCTGACCACAGTCATGTGGAGAAATAAGTAAAAAAACAGTAAAATAAGTCAAAAAAAACTGTACAACAAATGTTTCTAATCCCCCTTAAGGACGCTATTTTTTTGCTTAATCAAGAGTAAAAGCTGTTGTGAGTGAGATGTTATTAAGTGACTCACTACTATATCTCCTAGTCGACACCATTTCAGTAACAATAAAAAAGATACCCACAGAATGGGTACTGGCTCAGGTAAAATGATGTAATTTAGTGGAGTGGCCTCACTGTTGTAAAGAATATTGTGCCAGCATTGTAACCCCTTAGCGAGATCTAGAATCCGTCACAATAAGCCTTCCGTGAATTTGTATTGTTTACTGAAAATCAGTCTTCCTTTCTTGCTACAGAATTACTTTTCGACTAAATTCATGAATAAATCTGAGAGTCGTTGCGTTACGTAAATCTAACGTATGAGAGTTACACTGCGCAGTGTCGCTGCACGCAACGTTCATTCGACGCTCAGTGTAACTTGGATACGTTAGGCATACCTAGTACCTACGCTACGCGACTGTCAAAGTTCAACCCCTCTATGGGAATAATAATTTAACTTCAATACACAATATTTTTTTTTAAATTCGCTGCCACGACGCCTGTATAATATTTACCTTCATTGAGTTCTTTTATGCCGTCTACAAATACACCTTGTTTTAAGAGCCTCCTTATGTGTACCTGCCTTAAGGTTCAAAGTCCTTCAATTTAGTGAAATCTAGACCTAAAGAAGACTATTCTGCGTCCAAAGTATGCTATTCAACTAAATGAGGGACAGATAATAGAAAAACCATCCAATCTTGTCTCCATTACCGCTTTATCGCTTTCTCCTGCTATTACTTGTAAGTACATCATTTACGGCAAAAAACACAAATTTGTCTCGCCAAAAGGTCGCAAGAATTTTAAATTTTGAACAACACTAGAAATAAATAGCGGTTGACGGCGTCTTTGACGTGATACAAGTTAACTGTGAAAAATGGCAATTATTTTAACATGTCAATAATTTGTGTGGCAATAATTAATAGTAATCTAATGAAACTGCGGGCGTTATGTTACGGTCAGTAATGTGCAACCTTTTTACACCATTTTTTTTGACAAACCCTTTAAAATATTTTGAGGGCGTGTATGTGTGTGTAGTAGGAACTTTTGAATCTGTCTATTTCTCGCCTATACAATCTCACAGAATAGATATCCTAAGCAAGCACACCAGCTTTCTAATCAAATTCCTTGATATAAATGATTGAAATACCGAGAGCGACGGCGTCTCAGAATAACTCGACGAAAGTTTTCCCATCTACTGTATATCCAGTACTCTCTCGGGACTCCGAGTGAAACCGTACATTCTCGTCAACACTAAAAACTGGGTTTTTTAGTCAGAAAAACTCAGTTTTTTGAGTAAAAGTTGAATGTTGAATAAAAGTTTCAGACTGAGTTTCAGTTTCAAATTAAATGACGATTTTTAGTGTTGCCCTGAGGACGCTAAGTTAATTAACGGACCGCGTTATAAAGCTGTGGACAAAATTACGGTATCAAAAAAACGACGGTGGAAAGGTTAACTATTTTTAGAAATGCGTTTTCCATCTTTTAAAAAATTGTAAATAAACTTTTTAGAACGATTGGATATCTGATGAATCACTTCTGAAAAGTCAATTCAGAATTTCTTTCATAGTCAATTCAGCTCCATACTAGGCAACCAGAACTTTAGTGACAGTTATTTGCAGATTGACACCTATTACGCCGAAGTAACTCTAAAGAGCAAAATACCGTTAATTTGTTATGAAAGTAGTTAAATTGATTTTCGTGTTGTCATGACTGTCAAAGCTTGGAGTGTTTTTATTTTTACAGCAATTTTATAAAATGTTTTTGTGGAAGTCAAACACCGTAATATATTTTAAAATATATTTATATACCTATTGCCGCTTACTGTACAAACACATGATACATCACCTTTACGTTTAGTGCGATGCCTCACAGGGTGCGTCCTCAGTGTACGCTCTATGAGGTGATGCATTGTTATAGGCAGAGGTGAACATCAAATAGGTCATACTTGATTCATTCATTCTCTTTATCTTTAAAAGTGACGTATCTTTTGCATACTTAAGCTGCAGTCATGAGCTGATGTAGGGCTCCACACTGGCTCTTTATCTAAGCTACGGAGTATGTATATCTCATTAGTTCTATTTCTTTCCAGCAATTCGAATGGGAGCGCAGCACGCAGGACACCATCCTGTCTTCCTTCTTCTGGGGGTACGTGCTGCTGCAGATACCAGCGGGCATGATCGCGGGCCGCTTCGGGGGGAAGTACCTCATGTTCGCGGCCATGGCCTGCACTGGGGTTGTGAACCTGCTTGTACCCGTGGCTGCTGTGCAGGTTCGTAGAATGAGACTTTCAGAACTTGAGCTGAAGATTAATTTTTTATTAGCATAAGATGGTCAGGAAGATTTGTGTTTTCAAACTATGAAACCGAAGACATCGTCTGACAGACCGCGTCTGAACTTTACAAGAGCTGTAGTGACCTTTAGGTATAAATAAAAACGTAGGTATGCGATTCTTGCTTCGACTCCGAAACTCTTTCCCATAAAAATAAGTACCTAATTGAAGTAAATACGTTATTTGAGACATACTGTATGATACAATTAACATAGTGAATTAGTTTATGAACATAAACTCTACTAAAAAGCTAATTTACAGCGAAGCTCTCTACATAATGACTGCATTTGTGAACATTTTACTTCCGGCTAACTTTACTCTAATTTGAACTTTATTGCACGAAACTTGATTATCTAGTCTCTAGTCCCCGATGTAATACATTATCCGAAGCTCACTAGGTAGAGACTCCTAAAACACGTTGCCGTCGTATCACGGAACACTGCTATGACGATAGATGATAGGAATTTTCACACTGAACACGACACGACACCTACTACGATATCGTGGTAGGTGCCGCGTCATGCGTATGAAGAATGAAAGCCTTCTCTAAGCCCTTTCAGACGCACTATGTGCCAACCCTGCGGCTTTTTTTTTAGTCTTGTTCTAGAATGATGGTATCGTAATTATTTTGCACTAGAAAGATGCCTTCACACCGTTTCAGCAAAGCCATGTTTTCTTCAAAAACTTTAAATCAGTGCCTGAAGCGCCTGAGTATGCAATTTCCTTATGAAGTCCTTGATGCTATTAAGTTTTACATGATAAATTCAAAATCTTTTGAGCATGCGTTTTTGAAATGTTCTTCTATGCTTTTTTGAGAGATAACAATTAGCAGCTGCTGCGTAGCAAATTAGATATGACTCGTGTGACGTTGCAGGCGTAAATAACCACGTAGTAGTACTAAGTAAGCCGTCGGCTTGATAAACAGTAGGACTTGTAAATAAAGTGGTTATTGTACGCTGCGAGATATAAAAGTTTGCAACCGCGTGTTTGTTATGAGCTTTGCTGATATTTGACGTTCGGTAACGAATACAGTCATGACATAAATTATAACTTAGTGCCGTCAAATAGAATATTCGTAGAGCAGCCCAACTTTACAACAAGTTCACTAAGCCGCAACAAGAACACACTAACAACTAGTATATTTTCTCATGCAACAATTTAGCCACAGTTTTCTCTCCAGAAGCTCTGAATCTAGCCGCTAGAATATTTACAGACACTACATTATGCGCAATGTATGCCGCCGTGCAGCTTAGTTCTAGAACTTTGTTTTACTTTACCACGCATGAATTCACTGGTTTACTTTTTACTTTTATAAAATACAGACATTTTTAAGCCTTGTGTGTAAGAAAAATTAAGAACTGTAAAAACTTAGGACTAAGCTTACACCAAAATGTGAAAAAAATTGCAGTCAACTAAATGTAAGTATACAAAATACCAGGCGAGGAAATATAAAAACAATAATTATAAATTTTTGTGATACAAGATTTCAAAGATGTGTAAAAAATTTATTTCTATAAATCCTTCTGTCGCTGACTGTACAATAAATTCAGGGTCTCATAAATATCCTGCAAACTATTTCTAAAGCTCAACTGTTTCATGTGTATTTTGTAAATTGTATTAGTTGTATTTTTCTTTTGTAAATATAAAGTTCCATTAAAAAGACCTTTATACAGTTTTCTTTATTTTGAATACTTACTCAAAATTAAAAAAAACTGTCCAAAGGTCTTCCGAGTGGTGGTTATGCCGTTTAGTTTTTGGCAAAAGGGTGTAGGCAGGTAACAATGTATTTTCAACGTTTGTTTGAAGTGGGGGGGGGGGGGGTATCGAGACACAACGTAACAGATAGAGCAGGAATCCAATTTATGTCAACGGTTCAGATTACCAGAGCTTTAATTAACTTAACACCGTATTTTTATGCAAATTCAAATTGTTCATGTTACTTCAATATGAGCAAATGCAAATCATTTCCGAATTTATACACAAAAATCTGTTGCACGAGTTGATTTATTATATTTTAACATGCACATACATAATTATTAGGAAGCATGTTTTATTGTATCCATAAATCATTATACGGTAGCACATACAGTTGAAATGAAACCAAAATAATAATTATCAATAAAATACTAGATAAAATATCTAGAGTTTTCCAAAATCAATCACGTTCGTTTATTTACGGTCGTATTATGACGGTGGCTATAAGTGCCCTTCTCGTGACGTACGCAGAGGACTACTTTTAGTTGTATTAGATGTACCTACTTAGTAGATGGCGACTCATGTACCGATACTGTGCGTTGGTCTATGAAACCGATGACATTCATGCAACTACCCTGGGTATCCATGGGTATTCATGAAAATACAATGTGACTCTTTTATTTAGCCTTACTGATAGAGCGTATCGAACGAGCCTAAAATTCTACATGGTCTAGCAAACACCATGTTATAAATTGCTGTGACGCCGAGCTTCCGTCCTCTGATTACGTACCTCTTGATACGTTTGCGACAACCAGCTATAGCAAATCTCACATATTTAGTTACACAAGTTAGTTTTACAAAAAGAAACCCGATATGGAAAATCTTCTTAGATTCTCTTAATCATTGCTCATCAGACTTTTGAAAATCGTGTTGCAAAAACGTCATTCAAATCTAAGCTCTAGTTTCAAAGCAACGAGGGCACAGACAGACAGACAACGCCGTCGAACTATAAGTTTGACTCAGATACATGTAACAACGTGTTGATTCGATTGCCGATTGGCATCACATGCGAGTGGTTACAGGCACTTATGAAACCTCTGATTTTGAACGTAAATTTTTTAACCCTATGTCAGCTAGCGTTGTAGCATCACGTTCAGTTGGAAACTATAACCGTGGAATTTTTATGAACCTCTCCACAGAATGTCCTGATATATTGCTCTTTATAAATTCATAGCTACGACGAGGGTAGTTGCATAAAATTGCTATATTTTTACATGACGTGTGATATTATTATGGGACGTAGTAAAGTTATGTCTTATAGCTATTAATTTAACGTGTTTTGTGATCTACAATAAAATTCTAAAAACATTTCTGTCATGTTTTTACGACTTGTGCGTTTACTTCATAACTTTTGAGTCTGTTTATTTGATTTACAGCATGAAACCAACCCAGATGAACGTACATCTGTACAATAATCGTTACTTCAATATTAAATTTTCACAAACTTAACAGGTAGGTACAATTGATATAAACTTTAAATCGAGAACGACCTTCATAATATTAAATTATGAAGGTCGTTCTCAACTTAGGATCTCTAGCTGCGAGACAGTATTGTGATGTGTGCTGTGCGAGTGGCATGTTCTTCCATCACAGTGGTAGGTACATTCAAAGCTGCAGTGCAGATATCTTGGGAATAAAACGCAAAGTCAATAAATATGTTCCAGTTTAATATCTGACTCCGGAAAAATAGCTCTTGTTTTGTTTTCCGCACAATATTACTAATATGAAATACCGTTCTTCTATATTTTCATACAAACACGGGGCAATATCATGAAGTTTTCATTCAGAGCGTTTACCTTGCAGAAAAGTTTAGTAAGTAAAGTTTTAAGGGTAGATACCAGTACGAGAACTTTTACTTACATATAGTTTGCTTTAGGGGCCACTGACCGATCTATAAAACTGCCGACCTTGTATTAACTGTTTTAAATGTACAATTCTACATACAATTTACTAAACATCATGTAGGTCAGCTGCTTGTTCCATCACTTCTTTTCATATTTTTCGATCACCATACGTACGTGTACACCGTCTTAAGATAATGATAATATGATAAGATAATCTTTTGATAGATCAAATAAGACAGATCAGTATCAGAGGATGCTGAGCCGGAAGATGAATAGCATCCGCTTGAGCCTACGAAGTTTGTCGGCGATCGAGATTGAACGGTGACATTCATCAGGAGGCGAAGGTCAAGGCTGATTGATGCAACGTCCGACATCACCTATAACTGAAACCTTCCTAAACCTCACAACCGGATGAAGGGATTTACTTTCACCCGCGCCTGGTAATTTATGGCTCGCTATTAGGGCCCGGGAGATATATCGAGACCTGGTTTTTGAACGCGGACCTTTTGCAAAACTTTGATTTATTAATCGCAGATAAGGTAATCTGTGTAACATTAGTGTGGGAAAAATGGGGCTCAAATGTTTCTGTCACTATCAACACAAGTATTATAAGTGGTATGCTAGTAAGCTGTAAAAATAAATATGAGCCTAATACTACCCCTGCCTTTATCTGCAGAACTCTGACTTATCTAGAACAGGAAGAGTCTTACTGTACAATAAGCATAATGGTTTTATACAATGTGTAGGTATGTTCACAAATAAATTAGAATTATGTCACACCCTCGTCGATGGAACATTATCTAAAAACATTCGTAGACCAAGAAAGTCCTAGACAAAATAATGAGCAATTGCCGAGTAATAGCAGAGTAATAGCCCGTCACAGATTACCCGCGTCGTGAGGGATGGCGCACTGGGTGAGATGTAGACGTACATTCTGTGAGATTTGTTCGTAATTCATCTCCAGCGGTTTGAAGAATTAACTTTGTTTTAGTAGAAAGTACATTGCCAGTATTTCTAGAATATCTCGAAATGTCTTTCAACGTTCGTCCTTGTTATTGACACCTAGGTACTTATTGTTTTGTAGTTAGCACGTCTGGAGGTCTCGGCGCTGATGCCAATACCCTTCACTATTTAGTGACAGACACCCACTCTATCTGACAAAAACTCTACTTACCTACTCTAACATAAGGTTGATTTTACTTTCAGGGTAGCTGGATAGCGGTGTGTGCGTGCCGAGTTCTGATGGGTCTAACGCAAGGTCTGTTGTACCCCAGCATCCATGGAGTGCTGGGGCATTGGGCGCCCACCGCGGAACGGAGTCGCATCGGCACTTTTGTCTATGCTGGTAAGCTTTTGGTAAAATAAAGATGAAAGGCCTTTAGAGCCCCTTAATGAAATAGAGTTGGGTTATCAAATGAATGAATGCCACAAGTCCACTTTGTACGCTAGTTAGGACACCATAGAAGGTAATTAGCTTTTGAAAAGCAATTGGCTGATGTAGCTGCATACTGTGTAATTTCACATTTTGGAGCTAACTAGGTCCGCAAGTCATCTCGGTTAGTAAACAGAGCAGTAAGGATGATTCACGGCACGCAGTGCTGGGACCGACTCGTGCCCGAGATATCAGACTAGTTTGAACTAAATTTTAAGGTGTTAAGGTTTAATTTTGCCTGTTGTAAATCACGGCGACCACGGAATATGAAAATGTTTGTGTTCTGTGAGGGATCTGAGTGAGAGCGCTGTGTTCAGTCTAACTAAACCACAACGTTTCTGACGAATGCTCGATAGTCAGGTGTGTTGTTGTGGCACATAATAGAGTCTGGCAAAACAAATGCCGGTCCGACTTCGGCACGGTGGTGTGATGAACCAACCGTAAACTAGAAAATTCATAGCTTCCGCGCCATGTGGGGAAATGCAGGGTAATATCATAGTAAGTTACGTTATTTCCCCGAGCGAGGGCTGCTCAACGGATACGCTCACACAACCAATCAGTTTAGCAACTTTTCTTCGTGTACAGCTTCAGCACAAGTTTTTTATGTTTTACAAATTGTAAAGTATGTAGCTAAAAAGGTTTACAAAGCAGCGTGAAATGTCTTCCGGACGACATTCCTTTTTGTTTTCTCTGCTAATTTTAGATTTTGAAGAAACTCTTCCAAAAGCTGTTATGACTTTATTAGCCTATAAGTATACTTTATCCTCATACAGATTAGTGAAACAAAAACGTAAGAATTGTGCTAACTGTAAGTTATTGACTACACTCGTTGACGAACTACTTTAACACTCGTTTGAGAAATGTTATTTGAGAAGAACCTTTCGTGAACATTTCGAGTCATTTGAAACTTCGTAATGTGGCCTATTACCTGAGAAAAGGCCTCCTAATGGGGCCTTTATACTACTAACTTCGTAAGTACATAACCAGCCAAAGTTGTAGAAGACAAGAATTATACAAAAGACTCAATTTGAAACTCGCGGTTAAAGAGAGAGGGTTACGAGTACCTAATGTACCTAGGTAATGCAGGGTTTCTTGTAATATTTGTAAGAAACTGATACCTACTCGTTCTGAGGTGTTTTTCGGTAGAAATCGGTGCAGCCGTTTCCATGTTCCCGTAGAAACAGCCAACTTTGATCTTATCGTACAAAGAATTTAGACACAATGGCCGAATTTTTTCGCTGGTAGAAACTTTAATCAAACCCTAGTATCTCATGATGGCCAGCCAAACCACAGGCCAAACTAAAAAAATCTAAAAGTTGACGATTTTAATTCAAAACAATGGTGTGTTCCCTTTTTCAGGTGCTCAACTTGGAACCATAATCGAGCTGATGACATCCGGCTTACTATCCGCTAGTTCTTGGGGCTGGCCGTCCGTGTTCTACGTGGCAGGAGTCATGTGTATCACGTGGTCTGCTCTGTGGCTGCTGCTGGGAGATTCCACACCGGGTACCAGTCGGTGGATCTCTGATGAGGAGAGGAAGTACATCGAGAGCAATGTGCTGTCTGATGAGCTTGGACATAATGTGAGTGTTAACTTTTAATTGAGTAAAAACTTCTTGTGCTTGTAAAAAAAATTACATCATTACATACTCGCTGTGGCCCCAAGACACAAGCACGATCGATAATAATCGGAAGAGTATAATGACTACAGCCAGGCAGGTTCTTATATTAAAACATTAGTTTGTAATTTCATCCATATACATTTTTGGAAAAAAATCTCGTTACAGTGGAAATCCTAATCCATAATTCACATTTTTAAGTTCTGCATCATTCGAAAGGTCTATTTAATGACTGTCATTTACAAAATGTTTGTTTAATTTTAGCCGATGCCAACCCCTTGGCTCAGCATCTTGACATCACTTCCATTCTGGGCCATCTTGCTGGCGCACTGCGGCCAGAACCTTGGCTTCTGGACACTGCTCACCGAGCTGCCGTCCTACATGAAAAATGTTCTGCACGTCGACATCAAAGAGGTAACATTTGAAAAAAGATGAGAAGATTACTTTCCTTTTTATATTGATGCTTCATTTAACTGCCTTGCTCGTTTATTTCATTTATTTCCTTGACTGTTACATCTGAAAACCTTCGAGACAGATAATCAATGCCACCATCATTTTTTATTTAGACAAAGATGTTCGTGTGTTAACAGAACGGCAATCTCTCAGCGTTGCCGTACGTGGCGATGTACATCCTCAGCTTCGTGTTCAGCTGGATCGCAGACTTCCTCGTCAACCGGGAGATAGTGCAGCTTGTCACTTCCAGGAAGATCTTCAACAGTATTGGTAAGCTCAGAGTAAAGACCCAATGATACCATCCATCATTGGGACTATTTAAAACGTTTCAGGATAGTAAAGTTTAGATACTTATTTACTCTAACTTTGCAGCGCACTGGGGGCCAGCTGTAGCACTACTGGGGCTTACATACTTACCGCCTGGAAACCTGACTCTAGCTGTGATCATTTTGACCGTCACCGTCGGACTCAACGGTGCTCATTACGTTGGGTTTATGGTAAGCACCATTATAATTTACTGTCTATATTATCAGAAAGTCCAGATTTTGATGGTAAACTTAACAAATAGCTATAGGCACGGCAGTCAAATCCGATCATAATACTCTGTCCGCCACTGGACGGTTTTGTTGCAAAGCCAAACCTAACCTAACAAGTTTCTACTCAATGTGTACAAAATGTTTGTTTTGTTCCACAGTTGTCCCACATTGACCTGTCTCCGAACCACGCGAGCACACTGATGGGCATCACCAACGGCATCAGCTCCATATTCTCCATAATGGCGCCGCTCAGCGTCTCCGTCGTCGTACAGGATCAGGTTAGTCGAGTTTTCATTGCTCCACCATCATTTTACATTTTAAATCAAGAGAAAAAAAGATTTGTGTTTACTTGAGTTTGTTTGGGACATAACTTTTAAACTATTGATACGAACTGTGTTGAATTTAATCGGTTGATAGGAATAGGGCGAGTGGACTTATACAATATCTTATATAATGAACTATTGGTAAGTCAGAACGAGGTAAAAAGTAATACAACAGTTTGAATAGCAGTATAAAATAGATTTGCTTAAACATTTTAATTGTGAGTAGTCAGGACTACATAATATTGGTCTTGCTAGAAGTTAAATGTATAATTTTCTCGTTTTGCAGAGTGAAGCCTCCGAATGGCGGAAAGTGTTCTTCATCTCGATCGCGTTCTACATCCTCAGCAACCTGTTCTACTTGCTGTTCATCTCCGGCGACGTGCAGCCGTGGAACGAACCCAAGCAGGTCGACGGCGGAGGTACTTTTACCATAATATTTACTTTTAACAACAATAAACAAGCATGCCCGCCCAGTGGACACCCATAGGCTACAGCGTTCCTTCAGATTTGGTACTTGATAATCAAAAATGTAACTTTCTTTTTCAGAAGAAGCAGGAGAGAAGAAACAACCAATCAAACCGAAACGAGAAATCCGAAGATTGAGTATAGGAGAGAGCAAGTTTTAAACCAAGTCCATGATGTAAAACCTTGGATTTCTTATGCCCAGTTCAGATCAACTAGAAACAAACGAAAACTAATCTTTTAAGAAAACTTTTTTGGTCTGGTGGCTTCGCCGTAATTGTGCTTATAAACAAACATTTCTTAGAAATCCAGGGTTTAATTTAAGCTAGTCATATCATAGCGTAATTAATTATAGCAAAGTACGAGAGTTCAAAAGAAAAGCAAGGTGATGAAACTTCGTAAGTAAAATGTTCTGAAACTTTTGTCAGAACCCCGCGTTAACTGTCCCCTAGGCGACGCTTACCTTGAAACACTAGAATTTTCATGATCCCAGAAAATATTAGCACTCAAAAAATTCCTGACGTAAAATAACTACCGTAAATTGCAGTGTAACTACCTCTTTGGTTGATAAAAAGAGGTAGGTAGTATGATGGCCCTGTCAAATCGAAACCACCTTTAGTTTGTAAAACCAAAGAAAACTTTGCTTTTTTTGACGAGCAGTGATTACAGTGCTTTATAATTATGTAAATAAATTATTAATTTAAATAACTTAATAAATATTTATTTATTTAACTAAATTAAATTAATTACGTTGTTTTATTTAGTAAAATATACTCAAGAGGGAAAATGAAATTTTGAGAATGACCCCGACTATAATGTTTTTTGGTCAAATAACATTATTATTATTGTCAGTTGTGTATTTCTAGGGTCAGGATAATTCCTTCTAAAACGTCATACTAGGCACTACTATAATTATATTCTGAGTAGCTCTTTACACCTAGTTTTACTGAATAATTTTTCTACCTACTCTTATGATTTTCAAGTCTGTAAGTTACATTGAGTTTACTCTCTCAATAGTGTGCAGTGCAAGTACCCGCATAGTTTGATAGTTAATCAAATCTAATTGAAACCCACTAATTACTTAACAATAGTATACAATTACACGCTGGTAAGGCTGGCTAATGAGGATTAGATATCCTTAGGTACAGTCGCGATCATAAATCAAATTAACGATCAACTAACATACCCTAATTTGATGAAAACGTGGGTTTATGTTAGGTAAGATATTGGTTTTATTATTATTAATTTGATAATACAGAGAAAATAGTCCGTAGAGTGGATTAGATTAGCTTCCTCCCAGTTTTCTATTGAATAGATATAAAATGCAAGTCCTGCGTGGAGCCATAACGAAGCAAGGATAAAAAGTTAGCGTAAGTGCACTTGTGAGACGTCGCATCAGGCATCGCTAACTCCACTTCACTTTCAGAATAGATAGTACTACTTGCTTCTAGTACCACACTCTTCACCACTTAGTCTTACTTTCCTCTGAGCTTTCAGTCTTAGCCACAGAACGAAGTATCATGGACATGGTTATGGAGACATTTTTTAAAGTCTAGTCTGAATTATGTCACGTGGATTTGCATAACGTGATTCGCAATTTTTGTCGTAGCGAGTTTTTCACTAAAACTCAACATTTCGGCTAATTTTTTGCGATTTAGCCAAATAAAACTCAGGCTTAGGGAATCTAAGTTTATTTTTTATCATGAACATCATGTTTCATGTCATGAAACTAAAATTCTTTTTTTAATTTTTTATGAGCTATATCTAAGCATTTCGCTGCCAGCACACCTGGTGGTAAGTGTAGCTGCAGCCTAGGGTGGAGCACGCTTAGCTATAACATGTATGTAAATGTGAGTTGAGTATTGAATAAAGTGATAGAAGCTAGCATTACCTATACTTAGATTGTGACTATTGTGTAGCTTCCCAACGTCGAGCGGGGTTCGTACGTAAGAGTTTACTTAATCTCCACTCATGAGAGACGTTTGAGAAGGCGTCATAAGTAAGACCGGATTTTTTTTAAATAGTAATATAAGGATCGCAAGTAAATTCCCTACTTGCTTATAAATATTTTTTAAGTTTTCATTACTATTTTCGTAGTAATTAATTTAGCAAAAAAAAAACTACGCCCAAATGTATTACTCCTTAGCATGTCTCACGCAGATCACGTATCAAGCTGAGTGAGTAGAGATATATTATCTGAGTACTGTAATGGCTTCTTTTCAACACACTTGCTCATAAAGTGGCTCTATGGTCACCGCAATTAGGCACATAATGACACCCATAATCAAACTGTGACTTTTTCATTGCTATAACTCACAAGTGAGTTATAGATTTTTTTTTTAAATTTTATTGGTTGAGTAGCTTTGTTACTAAAAAAGTTTTTATTCAAAAAAAAGATCGTGTTCAATAGAACAAATAAATGAATGTTCCTATTGCTTGCTCATTTCATGCAACTTCTTATTTAAATAGATAATTTTAACTCGTACGTGTTTAATAAATAAAACTTTCACTCAAATATAACTGTTGTTTTCTCTGTAATAAAAGAAAACTTTAAATTCCCCATTTTTACGTGGCAGAATAGGCGCAAAACCTAAGCGCGGAAAATAAATAAAAAAAAAACCTCATCCCTTTAGTCTGTGGCCGATCGCAATGCGCGCGCATAGGAAAACTGATTATTTTTTCCCGCCATAGCGAAACATTTTTCACAACGCGTTTTCACTGTTGAAATTATTGTTATTTTATTCACAAGTGTGTTGAAAAACGTCGTATGATACACGTGTGTATTGGTGATTACCGTTCTCGGCTTTCTTAAGACCCTCGCCTACGGCTCGGGTCTCAATGGCACCTCGGCGGTAATCACCAATGTACCACACTTGTACCATAATGTACTATTACACGATGCTAGTACTAGGTAGGTTCTATTACTGGACAAGTAAATCAACTCTTACTCTCTTGTTACACAAGTCGAGAATATCTGAAGCTCTACAAAAGCAATAATAATTACTTCTATTGATACTATCAGGAGGAATTCTCTACAAAATGTATGACAACGGTTGATTCGTTTTCAAGGCACTGGGCTCTACTAAACAAATTGTTGACAGAACCGTATCTTTCATCTGTTTTTAAACTGTTTCGTATTCTAAGCTTTAATTTTAGGAACAGTTTCCACTTCCTCATCAGTTACAAATTAGTTGAACAACGCCGTAACATCCGGTATGGTTACATAGAAAAGTCTCCACTTACACGTCGTGAATTTCCCGAGGGAAGTGCCTTCAAATGAAGATGCATAGTGGAACTGTGAGGTAATTTAAGTTTGCACAATAAATTGTACACATTATGTCGCTGCAAACTATTGCGGGGAAATTAATATGCAATGCGTAATTTGTCTAATGAGGCGAGCGCCGAGATATCATTTCATGCTATGGAACTACAATTTGTATTATCTGATACTGTTGCATGGTAGTGTGTAATATACCAACTTACTTCCGATGCAACGAAGTGTTTTCTTCCTCGTTGCACACCACGAGACAACGGCGATATTTGGTAAGCATGTTTATGGCGTGCGCTCTTTACGAGTTCCAGCTCGAAACAAAGAAATCCGATTTTGATGTATGATGGACCTTATTAGGGGTGGCCTCTCAGTGCTACAAACTCATATAAAAACTTATCAGCTTTCATAATTTTTAAGTCATATTCTAAGCCTTTGCTCAAAAGTGAGACAAGTTAAGAAAAAAATTAAGGTGATCTTGCTTTGGAATGATCTTTCTTGTATTTGAGTTAAATTTTATTTTGTGATTTCATTATGTTTTTTTTAGCGTTAGGTACAATTACTTCGGTAGTAATAACTAATTAACTTTTATACTAAAATGTAAAAAGCCAGTCATCCAAAACTCAATTAAAACTCCTCCATCCAGGTTACCCCGTTGAGGGTTGCTAATGAGGCGATAAAACTTACGTATTTTCAACAAAAAGATGTTTTTTATCACTGAACTTGGGGACTCGGGTTTGATGGATGACCGGACTCTGTGGGTCTAAACGTTTTACAGCTTTTACTTTATCCTAGTTTTTATAGCAGTTGCATAAACTATAGAAAGGATTTTTATAGTAAAAAAATATGGGAAAAATATGTAGGAAACCCACGTGATGTTGACCGTTTACCTCTGCCCCTGTACGACGATTGGCAATCTCTACCTTATGGAAACTCTAGTCATATTGCGTGTCAACGTCAGCTCGACTGCCGAACGTTGTAGTGTCACCGCGCAGTGTATCTCACATAACGCTACCGTTTCCATTTACGATTGTCACACGTTACGTTTTACGTTTATTTTTACTGAGGCCTTTGTACACTGAGAGATAAACCCACACATTTCGTTTTACAAGAGTGAACGCTAAGTGCAGTGTGAAAGGTTTTATTTGAGCTGTCAGGAGGGATTCAGAATTATATTGAAGGGATTCTGTGAAGGGGATGTTGTGAGGTTCTCTTCCTAATGACGAAGGTGCATAGAAGCACAAACTGCTGAGCGTGCACGTTCGCTGTGCTAGTGAATGGGAGTATTATCTGCTAGAAGATAGTACGGTGTGCTGAGCGTGGTCGCAGTAATGCATATTCAGTAATGTGAGATGAGCAAATTCAGAGCTGACGGATGATATGAGTGAAACAAGAAAACATGCCGACTCTATTTAGCGGGAGATGGCAGAATGATGATAGTTTTACTGAGTTTCAGTAAATTTCCACAGAAAGCTTCACGGGTAATGTGCGTTCATTACTCTAAAAAGGTTTCAAATCTTATTATGTTAGTCTTGCAATTGCAATGGCACCATACACTGAAGCACAGCAGTGTATGCAATGTGCATCACTGTTTGGCGGCAAAAAGATAGACTTATTTCCTAGGAACATTTCCGCTAGCTGACCCAGAATTTTTAGAAAAACGCACAGTTTCTCTACATGCTTTCACGAAGGGCTCTGCTTATTGCTAGAGCATCTAGTAAAATGTTTATCTCGTTGAGTCAGACCACACCTCATCTCAACTCACCTCGGGGCGTGCGTTTGACGTGAATGTAAATCGGGATGCGCCGGTGAACCACAAGCGATGCGTTGTAATTGGATCTTTTTGAATCCATCACGTGTGTGGGGTTTTATACTAAACTTAGCAGGTAAAGTTATGAAACATGTTGTCTTGAAGCTGAATAAGTTTGACAACCAGTCGAGGCAAATATCAAAACAGTATACCTGAACAAATCGGTTTCAGTTTTTTTAATACAAAAAAAAACTAAAATGTAGTTCCTAGCACTACACAAGAAGCATAATCTATGAGTAGAAACTAAAGCCCGTACTGATAGGCGTGATCTGATCGAAGAAAACATTAAAAGTAAAAGGACGTAAAAGAAGAAATTACAATGACAAAAAGATCGTTTGTAGGATTGAAGTCTCATTTGAGTGATGTTGCGACATCAAAGCTGGAGTCAGCGAGTAGCTTTTAGTGCTATAGCTAGGTTAGTTTTATCAAACGAAACATTTTATTTGCAATTGAGTCGATGAAATCGCAAGGATCACGCTAACACGAATTTATGAATATAAGTTAGCTTCCGTTTATAAATTCGCCCGCCCCGCCAAACCGTTTCGACTAATATAATCCCCAGTAGTGGGGGTTTCTGGGAAAAAACCTGAAATCCCCACTGGTAGGGATTTCTTAGTGGGGATTTCTAAAATCTATTTGGCCTAGTGCAGTGCCGGAATTCACTTCTACAGGAGCCTCTAGATCGTTTATGAATTTGAAGGTAACATGAATTGAGAGGTGATTGTAATTTTTGCTATCAAAACTAAGGGTTGCGTTTGTAAAAAAACTCACGCAAATACGTTTAGTGAACTTCTAAATTATTTCTGTCTGCAGATTCATAGGATCCTTGCTTTTGTATTAAATACACTGTGAGAAGAAATGATCCAGCTGTTTACAAATCGCCTGTGGCAGAAACGACTGAATTAAAATCGTAATTCAATTAAAAGTTGTCGCGCAGTTGAAAAGAGGTTCACTTGCAGTTGGACACGGGTCAACTTTTGTTTTGAAGTTATCGCGGAACCCGTCGACTGCTAAAGTAAGTTATTTTAATTATTCCACTACTAGGGTGATTCCAACTTTGTGCTAGAACAGATGGACGAGGAGATGGAATAATTAGCGAGAAAATTTCAATAATAGTCTTTTTTTCTCTATACTCTAGTAAAACTCTAATAAAAGTTGGATTATTCCCATCGAGCCCACTATGCAAATGCGGTACCTACTGTTGCATAAAATAAGTATTTCCACCTCCGTGGAAAAATAAGAAAGACTGTTAGCAAATCAGGTTTTTGGTTTACAAATCAGCGCCATCTATGTTTGGACGACCGTAGCTTTTAGTTCAGTAGCGCCTTACTGCGTTATTACTTACGCTCTACTTTATTACCATGAAAGGTAAACCTTTGAGAAGGAGAGCTCAGTACGAAGTTTAGATTGCTTGATGCAGATGGCAGTAGTATCCTATCCAACCAAAATAGCACCTAAATACGGATCCTATCAAGAAGGTAGCCAGAGTCATGTCCAAACTGAACCAAAAATATAGCTTAACGACAGATAAAAGTACCTAGATAAGTACTGAAAACCAATTATGGTTCGTAAAAGTAGCACGCCCTAAAAATATGAGCGACAAAAAATCTACTCAGTGATAGAGACGCGGAAAAAAGCTTAGTAGGTAAGTACATACTTGCTAAACCACAATTGGGGCGTGTCTGGCTAACAATAATAAAGAGTTGCCACATACACTACAAAGTACCTTGTATAAGTTAAATACGCAAGCAAACCCGTGGGCAGAAACTAAATAAATGAAGTACCATTTACAACGAATGGTCTATGAGTTTCAGAGGTAGCGCGGGTTTCATGAATAAATCTACAAGCAGTACAAATTGTTCCTTGTCTCATTCCAAAATCAATCATGCCGAAGAGAATATAAGATCCGAACTATTTTTATATTCTAAGGGTAAATTAGATTACCCACCTATAAATATTTTGGGGCTGACTGGTAGCCGAACTTAGGTCTATTTATGTAACAAGATAAAACTATTTTCACAACTTTAACCCCTCTCAGACCCTCCATACTTTATCTGTGAGGAAAATAATAAATGTGAGCAAATATAGAATTTAAATTTACTCGTAGGTAAAAAATATATGCTGAAACTTTCATGTCTCAAAGGAGAGTGGATTATTTCCGATATTCCATTTGGAAATGTTTTTATGAGTAACTTTCACATACATATTATAAGTAGACTCAAACTAACAGCGTAGGTGTTTCGTTTATTCAAGAGCCATCTCTGAAACTCCGAACGACTAAACAGCAGATTTATCATAATAAAAATAATAGTCCGAGTTGCACTAACGAAATTTTTTCTTCTTTTTTTTAACCAGTTGTGATAGTGGTGGTACGATGGGTCTCGGAGATGTCAGCTTGATTGCGTGACACAGGGATATTGAACGTATTTCATAATGTTCCAGGAAATTAATCTATCTCCGGATATCCGGATCACACAAAGCAAATACGAAATTCTCGCAAATCAAAATTAGCACTCAGTAAAATACACAATGCAATTATGAAAGTAAGTAAACAAAGCAATAAAATATTGAATTCGATAGCTTTTTGAAAGTTCCAGACAACCGGGTTCATTTTGCTTTAAGTTGAAAAGTGGCTTTGAACGGACTTCGCTACTTTACGTATTTTGTTCAATAATACGTAGTTTTTATAGACTTTTACCCCCGACTTAGCTTGCATTCAAACAACTTCAGAGAAAACTTCCTTCAAACGAGCATAATTCATCGCTTCAAACACTGTCCCAATGGGGGCCCACTCCCCAAATCCCTTTTCATTTTATCGACTTGAAATCCCCTGCGATAACTGTGGATTCGGCAAACACTGACACACAATTAATATCTTGAAAGTCATCGGATCGCACTACCGAGCTTCTTAGTATAATGTGTGTTCTTCGGAATGTAAATCTAATGGCTTCTCGCGCTCATTATGTAAAGTAGTACTCTATCTCTATAGACAACATACTCCAACCGACACCCATAAAATAGAATTAGAGGCACATTCAGCACTCACTATTTCTTCCTGAAAGAACCAGTAAAATTAACATCATTATCAGCCTGAAAAAATGTCACATGTATTCCAAAAATAATAATTTATCTTTGGGGTACTATATTTTTATAAGCAGAGGTAACCCCTTAGTAACATCAGGTAACCACTTGCTTGTTCCGTCATTTATAATCATAAAAAAATCATAAGCCCTTTTTGCAATGACAGGGAGAGTCGAGTGATCAATTGACAACTGACTGAGGAGAGGTTATTGACACGTAGTACTGGTGAGATGGGTCGACAGTAATCGAAGTCGCGGACCGAAGCTAAGTGGACGAGAAGAGAAAAGAACTATACCTCCTCGAAACGGGTAACGCTGGCCTATGAGTGATGGTCATGCCATTGTTCGTGTGTAAAATAAAAAAAATGGGTTATTCCCATCGAATCTACCAGCCGGCTCACTGGTAAATCAGATGGGAGAAAAATCCCATCGAGCCCACTCATTTGCATAGTAGGCTATTAAAATGCATGGTAATGATATTCAACGTGTCAATATAAATGTAACATAATAACTTTAGCTAAATAATTGAAGTCTTAAGTTTGCAGTTTCAAAACGGTCTCTACCTCGTAGATGTGCTACGCGCGTAGCTAATGTGCTACGAGACCTACACGCGTAGCACATTTTCCATAAGCAATCCTTAGAACTGGCAATGCAAACTTTATTTGAGTAAAATATACCAAGCAAAAATAAACTCGCCAAGATGTTTTATATCGTCCGGGTTTTGTTATCAAAGGCGCACAGCAATATTTTACCCTAGCCTCTACTTACGGGACGCCGATATTGCCCGAGATTTTGAGATAAATTACGTAACAGCAAAATACAGTCTCAAAAAGAAGTTTGGTAAAGTACCTACTTCAGTACTGTACTGTAAGAATTTCCTAATAGTTTTGTTCTGTCCTGATGCGTTAAGGTGGAACCCGGTTACTTAAACGTAAACTCTATTCGAATACATTAAAGGCGATATTACAGTGACAGAAAATGCAAACTTCTTAAATTTAAAAGATACCGCTTTTTTACAATCCCGTACCAAATCTTGTTGGAAGTTTTATTTTACTTTTGTTTTATAATTAACCTTTGGATTTTTAAACCTCTTTGCAAATAAAATGTACAAAGTAAACTTTTTAGGTCAGTCATATAAAATATCACATGTCACAGGGAAACTGACAAACCGGAACGTTAAAACACGTTGAAACTGTGACGAATCCTTTATTTACATTTTTTATTATTTAGGTATGTTTTAGTTTGATCCTGAATCTAAATGGAGATTTTTTAGAAAGCTATATTGATTGCGATGGCAGATAATCTACCATTGATACCCGAGAAAGAGTAAGTGCGTTCGTATAATGAATAAACCTCTGTAAGTTATTTGTATAGCCGCAAGCTTCTCGACGCATAACTCATGTACGAAAGGAATAGCCTCGTAGTGGCTTTGTGTGGTTAGTTTTCTTACTTTATATCTGATTTAGTATCTATTCAGCAAAAAAATATCCTAGGCAAGGTCCACTCCTCCACATTTGAAAAGCATAATATTTAAAAGATTTTGTACTTATTAAACAAAGCCTGATTATAAAACCTAATCCGCTCTTTGCGCACAATCGACATTTCCATAGTCTAAATGCATAAATCTAATACATGACTCAATGATCATTGACAAGAACTCACCATGAAGTGGAATAGAAGAAAAATGATGAGGACACATTTCCAGAACGGCAGTATGTGCGGACGTGCGTCCAGTTCTTCGGGAGGTGTTCCGGGAGCTGGACTGGCTGCCTCCCCTAGCTGGCAGCAAGACGAAGAGGACCACAGAGGTTGGAGAAGATGGAGACAGTACCCTGCCGAAGGTGGAGCCATGGGTGAGTACTGAACAACACTGGAGACGATATCTACCATGCCTGGAGAATCCAGAGTTTACGCCATTTTGTAATCCAACATGTCTTATTTTTGTATCTTTTTTATAAATAAAGTAAACGCAGTAAGTAAACAAAGCTAGAGCAGGATGAGAAACGGCTGTCTCCGCGTGAGTAACAGAGCCGGTATATTGTCGATGACGCCGGAACGGGTGGCACTGTCATTGTGAACTACAAATAGTGTAATGTATATAATTGCTGTCCACACGCAATAAAAATTGTGTATTTGTTGAAACGGTAATTAATTTTCTACATACCTTTTCGGAAATCAACACTCAGACTATGAACTCAGGGGGCTATTAGTTGCATAGCAACATAAGCGGGTAAGTTCTGTTGTTTGAATATTTGTAGCTCTATCACACAGAAGATTACAGAATGAGTTAAAGTCACAGTATGATTTTCGATACACAATTAAGTGACTATACAAAATAATCATGTGTTAATAACGCATGCGACACACGTAATAGTGCGAGCTTCAAGAAGGTGTCTTAGGTACATTGATGCAAATCTCAGCGAGTTCCTAATTACTAAAAGTTTTGCTTCACAATTTGGTAGGTAGGTATATCTTTTTACTTTGCGGCATTATTTTCAAAAAAAACGAGGCAAAAAGAATGTTTTCTAAATATTTTTGATTAACATTGACTTTGTTTTTATACTTTTTATCGTTAATTATAGTAATAACGATTAATTTGAAAGGAACGAAGGACAAAAGTAATTTATGTCCGAAAAATGCGTAACAAATCTCTTTGCATTGGGCTCCTAATGAATAATGAAGCCAATTTTGAATTTAAACAGGAAACATTACCCAATTTAGTAAAACTCTGCGGTTTTCGGGGGCTGATAAATATTTATTTTTGTGCGGAATAATTTAGAACCGTTCTTTTACTTGGTGGATACAATTTACTTCATTTGAAAATTTTGTTATTATTGCTAAAAAACATAAACTCTCCACTAGTAGGTATTAAAGTCAGTACACACATAATAATAAATATATGTACGTTATTTTCAAACCCCCACGTCAATACATTTTCATTTTTCAACTTTTACTATTTCTTCTATCGAATTCACACCATTGTTACTTTATGCTATAAAATATTATCCAGATGTATAAGTATGACGCAGAATGCAAAGAGATCTGGCAGCGAGAAGGTGACTTGAAGCAGCAGCACGCCAAGAGGATATCTCGGGAGCCTCTGCCTAATATTTACAAACTCCATCCTCCGAAGCAGAAGTTGCTAAAATTACCAGTTTGGAAGCAAGAGCAGGTATTTTTAATGGTAACATGCCCACGAATAGAACCCGGATTTGATTAATAAATAGCATTTCTTGAAGATGAAGAATAAATCTATAGGTTTTCTTATCAGAAAACGCAAACAGCTTGCCGTAATCCCGTATAATGTGGCAGCAACATATACTGAGAGATACATCAAGAAAACACAACGGCTATCACGACCTTTGTTTCTTTGTAATTATACTTTGGAATTTTTACAAAGAAATCTGATGTAACGTAGAAATAAGGTAAAATAATGAATAGTAGTAAAATTTATGGTTTAGAGAATTTTGCAACGCGCGGACCTGATGCCGTCCATAGTGCAGAACGCGAGACGGAACGAGAGCCTCTGGGTAAAGAACATTCTAAACCAAAGCTCTGGCGATCTGACGGCAGTGGAGGTCCAAGGCTCCAAGATCCGACTACCGGTGCAGCTGGGGTCGCCGAGGGAATCTAACTTTCAGAGCTTGAGGTTAGTACTTAGCTAAAGCCTTTGAAAGAAAAATACAACAGTATATCATTCATGGCTTACTTATCCAAGAACCTTTTTACCCTAGCAGCCCTAGGTATACACAGAAACATGACGCTACCTAGCCTACATGCTAAAGAACTCTACCATCGTTTTAGAGACCATCTCCCATAGTACGATAGGGTTCAAGCCTAGAATATGTCTGCAGATCATATCAATTATTTCAATACAAAATATTTGAGCTGCCTCTCTTGCATCCCACGTCGTAAAATCTTTGAATTAGGGAAGATAACCTCGATTGTTTTATGTTTCTCAGTATTGGTGAGATAGTACCTCGCCCCGCGCCCCTGCCACCGCCAGTGCCCACCCCCGCGCCGGTACCTGATCACATCATCTGCGTGCCACCATATCTAGATTTCGTCAACTTTACTATAGGACAGCTGCAGACGGTAAGAGATACTTTGGAATCACAATTTTCATTTGGAAACGTGAAGTCCTTGTTCGGCCTTAAAATGCAAAATAAGTCTATTTTGCGCCTTTTATTTAACAACAGTTGAACTAAAAATAATGACTTGTTCGATTTTTTAAGTTCTTATTATGTCTGCTTCTTCAGCAAAAGATTCGTCTGGTGAACGTGACAAAGTGCGAGTGTCGGTTGTCGATCCGTCCACCCAGCCGCCTTGAGCTTGACATTGAGCTATGCAGCACCAGAGGTCTGTCCGTAACGTCGGGGGCTGCCACCGAGCTGAAAGTACACTTCAGGTATCATCATTCAGCAGTCTAAGGAAATCACATTGTTCCACACAGAGGAAAGGAGGCTTTTCTGTGTGCTATGCTTTCATATTCTCTCGACTCTGCACGCGTGGGAAAGATAGACAGATAGACCCATACTACTTAGTCCATACTATGAGGTGATTATTTTGAGTGAACCTGTATTGTGTTTGTGGTGACAGGCCCCGAGACGTGCGCGTACTGAGAGACGAGCTTGTGGTCCACGTGTCAACGACAGGCAAGTCGCTGATCGTGCCTATCTGCTGCTACATGCAGCCACCACTGCTTGACAGTAAGTCACTTAACTACTCTATCTATCAAATTACTTACCAGCTAGTTATAATACTTTTTCATACACAACGCGTTCACGCGCTACTTGATACTTGGTTGATATTGATAATGCTCTGTATTTCTGGTGTGGTTGACTGCCTTTTTACTTCGTTTTATTTTTGCATGTTCTAGTCCTGGTTACAGCAGCTCCATCATCAATATTCTCGTGCTCCCTGGAGGGCTCGCCGTGCGCGCGCGGTGGAGACGTGCTAGAGCTGGGCGCGCGGCTGCTCGGCGATGTGCACTGCGTGCGCGTGCTGTTGCACTGTGAGGCGGATCATGCTGCTTTCTTCCTTATAACTGAAGACTCTTGGCTTGCATTCTGTCTTGATGTAAGTACTTCAACGTTTATGGTGCTAATATAATCGTCTACTAGACCGTTTGATCCGTGCTATTGTTGAGGTTTTTCTCTAGATACCTTTTTAACTTTTATGCTCACACCTCTCTAATCTGAGCTGTAAATTAAAAGAGTTAAAAGAGATGCTGGTCTAGGCGCTGACGACCAACGGCTCGCTAGTAGCCGACGCGTTTGTCTGGTATCCAGCGTGGTGGCGCGGCGGCGGGAGCGTGGTGTCCCGCGCGTGGTGTCGCGCGCGTTCAGTTGGACTGCACGCCACCGCCCTGCGCGTGCTGGCCTCCACCGCTGGAGTGCGACCGCTGCATCTGCTGGCGGACTCACTGTACTTCCGACCTGACCATATCACCATCGAGGTACTTTATTTTCTAACCTCAAATTCATAAAGGCTAGAGTATAGAACATCATTGCTTAGCAGTAGAAATAGGTGACAGAAAGAGCAGTAAAGCTGGTTAGGAATTTCTGTGCATCATCTAAACCATTTTAAAAAGTTCTTTATTTGCAGGCGCAAGAGAAGGACTACGACATCTGCAGCGAAGACGACCCTAGTTGCGAATACTTTGTGCACCTTGGCACTGCCTTCCCACACCACCCACTCTCAACTGCCGTCCAGCTCGTCAACAGTAGGTTTGTCTTCATTGTTTCCAGCATTTTATTATTTCATCACTTCACATTACTACCTACTACCGTTACTTAATCGTGTTTTGTATTTACAGTCCAGTCGCATATTCGTACTACTGGAGCGTACGTCCGTGGGGAGTTTGCTCATGCTGGGAGGAAGAAAAGGCTTCACAGGGCTCTCTTGGGCCAGAAGATGACTGCGATAGGCTCTGTGTGGGTGCCAAAGAAGCCAGGGATATGGAACTTGAGGTACAATAAATGATCAAGATAAACTCATGCAATCATTTCTCTTTTTTCTCGTGTCACTTCCTCAATTTAGATGATATAAGTTAGATCAATTAAATTGCTTTTGACCAATTAATAGGTCACTATGGTTACACCTCTTTTGGAAGCTATTAAAGGGTCCTCTCAAGTGTATGTATATGTAGGTAGGTCAGTCGTTGTGGGCATTAAAGCAGATGTAGCATATTTTTGGAAACTCCATAGCCTTATTGGCTTTGGGACGGATCGATAAATATATTCCTATTTTTGCGATGTTGTTGCGACAATGGTCGACTTGGGTTCGGAGCTGATTGATCCCTCAATCAGCTCCGAATGAGTCACTGCATTTCATGTCCAAGTAGTTATACTAATGCCTTGATGTATTCGAGAGTTGTTGAATATCCAGGGAACAGCATCTCCGAGTAAGTTCTCGGCTGCAGGCTGTGTGCGCGTGCAGCCGACGCGCGGCACGCTGGCGCCGCGTGCGACGTGCACGCTGCACGTGTGCACGCCCGACGCAGGCGCAGCACTCGGCACGCAGCGCGCCGTGCTTATGTAAGTAGTTTGAGCAGATCAGCACTGCACCAAAGCTCTTTGTTATAAACTTTGTCCGGGAAGGTACCTACTAGGACTGATTTCTGCCACCACATAGTGATGCTCAATTGCTCACATTGCTGTGTTGGTTTGAAAGGTCAATTTTCAGGTTGTGACAAAGTCTATTAGTCAGGGATCACGTCTCTGTTTCAAAAAGTACAAGAAACTGGTAGTACAAGCTTGAAAAAAAAACTCAATTATCTTCGTGTTAATTATGAACGAAGTAGGTGCTTCTTCAGTCTAGTTAATTTCATAAAATGACAAATATTGTGTCAAAGAAACTGGTTATCCTTAATTGCCAGTAACAACCTATTTTCTGATAGCGTGGATGTCTACACAGTGTACCCTTGGTAACTTAATGGCAGAAATGTAAACCTTATTATATTACGTAGGTACTCGCCAGTCGTAATTACGTTGCAAAATACCTCTGAATTTCTATTGATGTTGGTTTGATTTCAGGTTAATTTTGAAGGATATTCCCAAGGAAAGTTTCCCAAGTGACTATGATCCAAATATTGTCAAAACAGAAAAAGTTGAATCTGACCCCATACCAGGCATCAAAGCAAGTACATCTTATGTTTTTATGACCCATGGACCTTATCACGCATCTCCTTGCCAACTGGACACCAATTCGCTTTTTTACGGCCTAATTCCTAAGAAAGCAAGAATACTGCCCACTTCATGGTACAGTAATATCTTTCTGCTGAATTATTCCAGAGCTGGAGTCGCGAGGTGTGCGAGGTGGTGTGTGCTCAGATGGAGGTGTGGTGGGATGTGGCTCCTGTACGGTTCGTCTTGGACCCTGTCATAGTACCCCTTACACACTCCAGAAGGTAATGACTGTCATTTATCAAGGGTTATAATGATAATGTATGTAGCATCATCTAATATCGTTCATTATGACTAAAATTAGAACAAGTTAGGTAACATGTCATTTCAGATCCTCGAGCACCCTAGTAGTAGTTAGAAATCCTTTTAACCTTTTCAACGAACTTTACCAAGTCCTTATCAACTTTGGCAGCCTCTCAGCCACAACATGCGTGTAGACCCAGAACGTCCTTCAACGAAGTTGCCCACTAGCTCATACGGACTTTTTACTTCGTAGCTATTGTTTGGTAAATAGTAGAGCTCATTATGAAAGAATTGGTGAAAAAGATATCACTCCTTACCTATTTCTAAGTGATGCTAGCATTTCAGTGGTTCAATCTTAACGAGATTGTTTTGCAATTTGATGTAATCGATCGCTCGTGTAATTATGTTTCACAATGATGATTTAAGACATGGACTCTTAGGACGTGTTCTGAGAGAAATGGTCATCGAGGTATTACAATTAAATAGGCAGAAGTGTAACCGTAGCATTAGGTGCGTTTTGTTTTGTCATGTTTTTCTCATAAGAAACTGTATGCAGAGTCCAAACAGTGGAAGTTCTGGTGCGAGCAACTCAGCTATTTGGGTGCGAGGCGATCCAAGGCACGTGGCAGGTCCCGCAGAGCATGTCGGTCCCCGGCGCCGCCGAGATGACGGCCGCGCACTCCTGCGCCATCACTCTCAGATGCTTGCTGCCCTCGCTACCGAATGACTATCAAGAGACTGATGTTGTCACGTGAGCTTATTCACCAATAGTTTATCCAACCTAGTGTTTTGTCTTTTGCGTAGTCAGCAGGTCAAAACACTTACCAAGATTTGAAGGCAAGCCTTTGCAGAATAGTAGCCTATACGAATACACGGGAGACAAGCAATATTTTGGCAGATCAACAATTAGGTGGATAGTTGACACAGACGGAGATCTGAATAAAAAACTGAGGTTTATGCTACAAACTCTGTCTTTTATTTAAGGGTAGTTTTCTTTGATAATATGAGTTCCACGACCACTTTATCAAGACTGCTATTGCCAAGAAAAATTTGTTAAAGATGGACAGATTGTTATGTTCTTGCAGACTAAAGGCAGTGCACGCGGACTGGCAGTCGCAGTGCCTGCTGACGCGTCAGTGCGCGACGCGTCACCCCGCACTGCGTCCGGCGCGCGCGTGGCTCGGCGTGGTGCCGCCCGGCCAGCGCGTCAGTACCACCTTCTCCATCATCAACGACACGCACCAACATGTGAGATATCTTGTTAACATTCTAAATGTAGGCATTAAATATAACGCCGAACAGCAGCAGAGCTGTAAGTACTGCTGTACAGAACTGCTGTTGTTCGGCTCTATCAGCAGTTTTTAGTTATGTCAGTATGCCAGTTTATGAAAAAGCTACCGCTGTATGTACCTACTACCATTGCAAAAACTCCAAAAATCCCCTACGCAGAACGAGCACGCAGGGGAAAACTGGAATGAGTCAAAAGCGTGCACAAATATTTTAGTATTCCTGTACGCTGTAGTATTTTAACCGGATGCGATGGCACCCTCTGTTTCACCTATACTTACTAGACAAGATATCTGGGGGCCTACTCTAATTCAACGAAAAACGAAGTTACGATCGAAGTTTCGCACGATTCCTACCACGGTTCATATTCGTTACGAAATTTCGTCCGTACGAAAATTGTTTGACGTCTAAATTCTCTAAGCCTACTCTAATTCAAGAACGCTCCGAACGAAAATTTGAATTTGACAGATGTTTGTTCGGAATTTTAACCTCAAATTGACGAAACCAATAGTGCTACCTTTTGAATTTCGTTTGTGTGAATTTTGTTGGAAATCTAAGTGAAATGGCTGCAAGACTTATTTTAGTCGAGTTTGCTTTGCGTGAAGAATATCTATAGCGTAGAAGAAACCGGCGCCGCCTGCGCCATCAACTCAATTTAATTCCCGGCATAGACTTTGTAGGAAACTACAGTCACCAATTATTTGAAGAGTTGTGTCAGGAAATAGTGCCATTATTAGATTCTTGCAGCCTTGAGCTTTTATGCCCAAGGTACCTATGATGAACTCCAGAAGATTAACTCCAAGCTGAAAGAAGCAGGCGGCTCCTGCCAGCCAACCACCCACTTCTTTAGCTCAAGCTTTACTAGCAGGTTGAAGGGACAGAATTAATAATATTTCAAAATGTTACTTATTTAGTAAGTAAGCTATAATGATAAATGTAGTACAAACTTGATAAATAATATATTTAAGCGCATAAAAAAGTTTCATTTATTAAGTATTTAATACAAAGGCAACAATTCATAATCCTACTAATATTATCCAAAATAAAACTTAATAATATTTACTATTTTACAAAACTATAACTATAGGTACATTATAAATTAGCTCTTCTATCAAAAATTGTCTCATGAGCCCACATAGCTCTAACAAGGCAGCCCTGGCCAGCAAGTTTATTGTTCCTGACTGTTTCCCTCTCAGCATGCGCCTCTTCAATTTGAAAGTCTGCTTCGAACATCCGAGTCTCTGGCTGGTGGGTTGTGTTGTGTAGGTTGTGTGGCTGCAAAGTAACATTTCTTATTTAAATGCCCCGTTGCACGCAGATTCAATTAATCTTGTTAAGTAAAATTGTATGTTAGAACTACTTTAAAGATACAGTAGCAAATACTTACATTGTCTGGAAGTAAAGTGTCATATTGGCTGTGGACTTGCAGGCTGTCTGCGACTATCATCCTGGCTAACAACCATATATTCCACAACTTCAGGTGCATTCAAATCCAGAGGCTGTGGAAAGCTTGTTGGTTGGCTTGCCTGACTGGAGGTGGATGGAATTGGTTCATTAGTCTGAAATAAAACAGATTCATATAGGTACTTGCCTAGGTACTACAATTAAAATCATAAAATATTCAAATTAAATTCATTACTTAGATGTCACAACACTAAAAATATCCAAAATTAGTAAAAAAGTAGGTAGGTAGGTACCTTTTGCCACTGCTGAATTGTTTTCATACAACCGTCCATGGAATTGAGCATGTTACACAATTCTTGCCACAACCTCTTCGCTTGGACTTTTCCTTCAACACTCCTCAATCTCACACGGGCTACATATGTATGCTCGTCCAAGACATTGAGTAGTCTATCAATTTGTTCTGGAGTAGCCAATCCGGTATGTGGAGCCATTCTAAACTGAAAAGAAGTGGTAAGTAATCAATGGTTATGTGAAGAGGCGATATGAACCTATGGAACAGTGATCAAACAAATAGGTAAATAAGTCAACATGAAAATATTTTTACTTACTAAGTTTCCAAAACAAACAGCTTGTTCCAATCCAAAATGCAGAGTGCGACAGTATTACTTGAAACCGTTCTACAGAATGTGTATCCCGATATTCCCGATTGCGAAGCTTGGAAAAAGCACTTGAGAACATGATTTATGAACGCAGCACTTGATAGACAAACTTTTTACGAAACTTACAAGAAACTTAGATGAATTTTGTACAAAAAATCACAGATGGTATGTGTGCCAATACGGATATTTTTGATTGTCGTAAGTTACTACCAGTCACATGCGTGAAATATAACTTTTCAAATTAGTCGGATATGAATGACAGTGAAAAGGTGTTTTATAGAGTCTTGACGAATTTTGTCGTTATTAGAATTTTATTTGTTTACTATCTAATTTCTGCAAAAGTATGACAAGGAATGCATTGTTAACCAAATTTTTCATTTATAATTTATAATAAAGCAAATTATTGCATGAATTTTAGGATAAAGTTAAAACCGTAAGTTTACGAAACATGACATCATAAAGCACCTACGCTATAATGTTCGTTGCGTTCGTTCACGAAAATTGTCGATAGATCCGAAGTTCTTGTGCGAATCCGAAAATGAAATAGAGTAGGGTGACAATCGAAACTTCGTTTAAATTTCGTTCGTTTACGAAGTTTCGTTTCGGAGAACGCGAGTAGGCTTCCTGTACCTTATAAATCATCCAGCATTACCTGATCCCCGGTCCTGTAGATCTGCTGGTGGGCGACGCCTCACCGCTGGGTGGGCGAGAACGAGCCGTCCCGCGCATGCGCAGGTCGCGCGCCGTGCACGTCGTGCCGCGAGCGAGACTGCACGTGCGCGCTGCTGCAGCCTTCTAGAGGTGCTTTGAGCCACGGGTTTAGTACTACCATGTACTATGACGTCAACGCGCCTGAGGTGAGTTTGTTCTACACTTTCACTATTTAAAAAAGAAACGTAAAACCAGTTCCGTGGGAAGCACGTTCGAAATCATTGCCTTTTATAAGTTCAGCTTAGCTTAAACGTCACTGAGCAGCTGGATTTAAGTAGCCTAAAGAAACTGATAAAAAGCTACGGTTCAACTGCGTTTAAACTTACAAGTTCGTTAGTAGAATTGGCTTCCAGGCGTATGATAACGTCTAGTGCAGTTATGCTAATTTGTAAAGCACGCCGCAGCGCTGCATCGCTGTTTGCTCAGACACGCCGAACAACGGTCCGGCTTCAGGGATTTGCATGAGATTGCTGTCACACAATATTAGATAGGTATACACAACACATACAGACTGTATTTTAGGTCAATAATTGACTTTCAGCTGAGGTTAAAGGACGCACACCAAATAAGTCTACCACACAAAATCATGTGCAAACAAGGATGTATCCATGTTATAGGGCTGTAGGTAATTAAATGAGTACCCTGGTATGGAGTGTCAAGACTGCGCTGTTCATACCTAGTGCTCCAATAAGAAATCTGGGTTTCTGGGACGTGCAAAAGTATAATAAAAAGTAAGCTAAAATGGAGGTACAAAACTGAGCGCAAACTTTTTAGAATAACAAATCCATCATACGCAGCGTAAAAGGAGCTTTGTTCGTTCAATACCTTCAGTTTTCCAAAAGATAAAATTCATAGGTGGGATTTATCGTCTAAAGTCTTTTAAAAACTTTTATGTGAACGTTGTTGAAGCTCGCCTTTAGCCGCCAAAGCTGGCTTTATGCAGTTTGTAAGTTATTAAACTTACCGCAAGATTTAGAACGAAGTTTGTAAATCGCTGTTTCGATACTCGTTAGGGCTCATCTCATCCCAGATAAACTTCTTCAGCATTTTAATGAAAACTATTTTCCCGGAAATTACTTTGCAAGTTTAATATCACTTCGTTTTCATCAACATCAGATAAGTTGCAGCTGTGATGGTGAAGTTATTTAAGTTATAAATTGCGTTGTAAATTATAGACCAAATAGAAAATGCAATCAAAACAGAGTGTGAAAATACTACAATTCACAAACGTGACGTGCTTCAAATTGAACAGTGAATAAAACAAAGTGCACTGGCTGATTGATGGAGTTGACTGTTAGAAACCGATGTGAAATATTGATAAATGCTTTTCTAAAATGAGTGGTTAGATAGGTATTGGTTTTACGGTGCGTTTTTACGCAACACACAAACTCACACGTAGTTTCTTGAGCACTCAAACCGGTAAAAAGGAGGAAAATGATAATTGTTCGATGCGCAGTTACTTGTGCGTTTTTTGCCCGCTTCGGGCACTTTATTGTGCTTATGAAATTACGTGCAAGTTTGTGTTTTGTCGCGCGACTCTGCGACTCAAAATTGCTGCATCTGTCACCACTCTAATTCATTTCGCAGTTCGCTTCTCAAAGCAAAAAAGTTCTGCAGCTTCTATTTACTAACAAATTCTTTACCCAGAACTTTAAACTAAACTTGTATTTGCATCTCAAAGAGGACCGACCCAGTTGTAATGCTAATACTTACTTACTAAATAGGTACTCGCTTTTCTTTCTTCCCTCGACTGCAGTCAATGCACTTTGTATTGTAAGATGCGACCGCGGTTAGCAAATTGAATGTTTTGTTTGAAAATAGCTTTAAAGCTGGTTTATAAAAGTACCAAAGCAATAGGCGCAGCAATATCTTACAGGACACGTCTTTAGAGGACGTACTCTGTGAGGTACAACAGACATTGTTATAGGCAGAGGCACTTATGAATAAGTGGGTTATACAGTCGCGTATCTACTTACAGTATCCTACTCTCATATAAAAACCTATTGCGTGTGAAAAAGTGTAAGGGTCGTAATGTAGGAGTAAATCAGTAAAGGGTAGCCATAAATCAGTAAGATAAGCCACCAGCTTATACTTACTTAAGTAAGGTTGTGTTGTGTATGCACATAACTTAATTGTTTACGAGTTTGCGTCCACAGTTTCTGATACACTAAGTTGGTACCTACTTAGTTTCTAAGCTATTCCGTGTCGCAATTTATCCTAATTTACTAAATGGTACCTAAATGTACACGTTTAGAGGTCTGCACGTTTGTTCACCAACGCTGTAGCAGCAAAACAGATTTAGATGAAGACTGAAATGGAAGCTTGTAACCTGAAATAACTTAGATGCATCAAAGTAAAGTTATATTACGAGTGTAAATGAATTGATGAGCCAAATGTTACAAACTGCAATTTGCTTGAGATACCCTTGAACAGGCATCATTCCAAATTTATGACAACTAAATTGGAAAGCATTAAATACATATATATTAGGTAAATAAATACCCCTTTATTCATATTCAACTGTTATTTGAGCGCAAGTTTAAAAAAAAATCTATTAGATAATGTCACTTGTATGACAAAGAAAAGAGATGACAACCAGATTTAGCAACCATTTTAGTTAGCTCAGTTGAACCTTTATTAATAAATAGGAATGGGACCATTAGTTCATTTAGCCATCGCTGTGTGTCGCAGGTGGATGGATGCGTGGCGACGCTGGTGCAGGCGTGTCGCACGGCGGCCGACGTGTGCCGCATCCCCCCCGGCGTCGGCTGTGAGGCTCGCGCTACACTCTGCAACTACCGCGTGCTGGCGCCCAGGCTCATGCTCAGACTGCTGCCTTGCCTCGGAGACAAGAAGGCAGCATGTTAGTGCAGCTTACAATAACTCCCAAACTTTTTTTGTGACTGGTTTATAGAAGGGCTCGGCTGTCAACCGGGTGATGATGACTAAATCCAACTTCTGTTTGGAGAAACGGCAGGGACTTCTGCAATGTTGCATTAACTTTAGAACGGTTAGGGCTCTTTTTGCCAAAGCAATAATTGCTCCAGAAGTAATTCAAAAGTCCATAGAACAAAAAATAATTTGGTAGGTAGCTACCTATTCAATAATTTAACTAAAATCTTAAGTTAGATAAGCCTTTTTGTAAGAGAAAATAAATAAATACTTGCCCGAAAACTAAAGCAAACAAAGTTACATTATTTTAGTAGTAAATATTCTTTGCATACATTACGTGTTCTTCAAAAGTCATGACATGAAATATTTGTAGTAACTGAAAAATGGAACTAGGTAAATAAAACCCGTGTGTTTGTACCGACGTCTGTAAATCCATACATTCCAAGTATTGGCAATCGAGTTTCTCGTAAAGTTTAATATCCTTTCAAAATTTGGCGAGATCGCAGTCGCAGTGTGCTTCCTAACGCGCGCCGCCTGTCTCTGGAACATTTGTATAGGCAACACACTCGTGCTAAATGAGAGGCAGTTAACGCCACGAATTATAATTGGAATTTTTTTGAGCACACGTACGAGCAAACTAATGTAGAGGCTTGTATAAACATTTCACTGCACAAAATTACGCATTACTAATCTTCTAAGCTCTTGACTCAGTGATAAAAATCACATTTTTTATTACAATTAGTAAAATGTTGTCAGTGAGACCAACCAGGTGCAATAAACTTGACGCGTGGTTTCTATGCAGATTTCTAAGCCATGTCTTTGATCTGAAGAGGCCTAATTAACAGTTCATAGTGACTTTTTCACATTGGTATTGTTGATGTATGTTGTAGGTGAAGGGTGCATGTTAGATGAGGGTGCATTGAACAGTGCCCGTGGCACGGCGACACTTCGCCCTCGCTCTGCGTTACCACTTGGCCGTCTCTCGTGTTACCGGCTGCGCGTCACGAACCTCACGCCGATAGACAGCGCTGTCACCTGGGACCCGCCGCTAGGTAACACTACCACTAACGTTTACTAGTGATGTTGATAAACGGTGAAATGTATGAGGGAGGCAAGCTGTGTGAACAACACAGGCTGATTGATAAATCTATGAATGAACTATTTTACATAATTAACGTTAGGGTTATAATGACAAAGATTGTAGATGCGATCTCTCATTGCCTTATGAAATAAGACAATAGAGGAATGAAGGAATGAGGTGGAATGAAGATTTTTGATTCCACCTCCTCGCGTCATTGAGGGTCACTCTACGATATTTTTCATTACTTCTACGACAAGAGAAACCCAGATTATAATATAGAACTAATGTAGGGTTAATGTGACCTGAATTGACTTATTTACTAACGTATATTTTACAGAAGACGACGTTTTGAATGTGGTGATTATACCCAAAGAGTTGCAGCTGAATAGCTATGGCGAAGTCGAGTTCCAGGTCAGTAATTACGACGACCAATTTGCTTTTTTTTTAACTAGGTATTTGAAAGTTTAGTTTGCCCGCGAGTTTGAACTTGGACACCTCTCTCTGGTTTTAGAATTGTTTTTACATCATTACTGAACAGGCTACCTCTTTTACACTATTTTGAGTTCACTTGTTTTTGTAGGATAAAATAAACGTGGAGTATTTTAATAATAAAGTAATTTAGGTTTTGGGAGAGCGAGAATACCTATCTAGTACGCAAATATATTACCTACACATTGTAATAAAATATTTGGCGTTGATCTACGGAGGATTCGCAGAGGATATTTGGTGTCGGCCAAATCCAGAAGTTTGCGCATACTAGTAGTAGTAGTAGTAGGTTACTAGTTTAAAAGTGAACTACTTAGTAACGTACAAAAGTTACTAGTATAAAACTTTGACACTTTTGACTCAAACCGTCACAAAATAAGTAAAGTAATAACAAACAGCTCGGCCCCACACGCGTAACGTAACGCACCACCTCGCAGCGCGTACCGGTAGTGTTGGATCAACGCATGGAGCAAGGCCAATGGGAGGAGTAGGTATTCAGTGTCTAATTCTATTTCATTTCATATTGAACACTTTAATTATATTTGATAGTATTTCTCAAGTACGGTCTGCGTTCACTGAACCATTGCGATCCAATTTGACCGGATAATAACTAGCTAAAGAGAATTATTGTAATTGGAAGACTAAGTATTTAAGATTCGGTGTCAGTGTTTCTCATAATACAAAAGCAAATAAACGAAACACCTTCAACCAGGACACGTCCTTGGTGGACGTGCTTTGTGAGGTTATACAGTTTTTATAAGCAGAGGTAACGAAGTAACAATCAAACATAAGATTTTTCTAGACTTTTACATGCTTTAACCCATAGAAAAGTACCTAAGCCATACGTGTTCAATAATAACGCTGGCTATTAGTCCAGTAGCTCAGTATTGACATTGATTTAGGAAACAGCTTCGATTCTGAGTTGCTTGAGGCATTCAATGTAATAGTGATTGGCAGGACATTCGTCCCAACTCGTGATCCGAAAAACAGCTGCGCCAAATATTAATATTTTCTAAAGCTGGATTTACACATAACGAGTTTACTCAAATGACGATCAGATGCTAGCGAGTCACTGGTAGGATCCGATTAGATTTTTCGTGTAACAACTAGACCTGTGTGAAGGTTAGTCAGCCCCGAACCTAGCTACTAGCCACACTATTTGAATGAACTCGTCTACCAATTAGTTGGTACGAGTACCACTCGTTCTCGGTTCAACCGCACTCCGCCACGACTTATCTCGTACGAGTACGCTCGGCGCCCAATCACCGTGAGGCTTCGGCTTTACATTCCGTTTTTGTGTCACAAAACAAAGGAATATTAGGGCAGTGCGCGGGCTTTGCTTCGAAAACAAAGCAATAATTTGTTTGTCAACGCCAAACGCTCTGTAAATTAGCAATGCTATGATTTCCTTTCTTTTCTTATCGTTCTTTGACTTTCGTATAATATTGTTTGGTTGTTTACTTAGCTACCAAAGCTAAAGTAATTTGAATTAGTGGACAAACAGGATTGTTATGGACAAACAGGGAACCTTGTCAAAATCAAACCAGATTTTGCACAAATTATGAGAATTAAGGAAAGAAGTTCTTATCAAACTCTAGTAAAGCCAAAATATAATCAAACCACGTTCCAGTTAGAAGGTGCCGTAGAAATACAGGCAGATGAGACTTAATGTTAATGCGTTTGTGTCTCAGTGATGGACGCAATGCAACATGTTACAGCACGCTCCGTGTTAGCTATTCAGTGCTATATGTAGAAGCAACCGTAACATCTGCTTGTTCACAACATAACCAGATATAAATTCTATCCTATCCTACTAATATTGTTAAGGCGAAAGTTTGTAAGAATGCAACGTTTGTTACTCTTTCACGCAAAAACTACTGATTCTATTTGGATAAAACTTGGAATATATTGTCCGTTTTTTATCCCGAAAAATCAACAGGATCTAATGCAAACGAAGTCGCGTGCGCAAGCTAGTGTTTCATAAATGTATTTCTGCAGGTGATTCTGGAGGCGCGCAAGGTGTGCGGGCGGCGCGTCTTCGTGCGTCGCGCTCAAGTGCAGCACGCTCGTCCTGTCTACCTGCTCATCGACACAGCCATCGCGGTGAGTACCCACTGAATAGCACGTTGTATGCGCAGCGCACTGAAGCACACTCTGCAAGGAGCTGCAGCACAGCAGCACAGCCTGCGGGCCAGTTGCGATATCTTAATGGTTATAGTAATGGTTATCGATGGCTGACGTCATTGGGCATCGTAGTGTGGTTCGGTAAGTGACATAAACGGGTATCAAAAGTCAGATTAATAGTCATTTTGAGTTATTTTCATAGCTGTCGAGAGATTGTTATTATATAATAACAATCTAATCAATTTTTTTTTAAATCTATGCTGTCTGTAGACTAATTTCATTTTAAAGTTACGTTTGCTGATGAATAATAAAACGTGCAACAGAAGTACAATTTTCTTGGAATCCTCAAACCGTTTCTTATCTTCCTTGATTTATAGAACCAACAACTCAAGTCGAGTCTTAACCTAAGTCATCCCTAATATACCTTACCTTACCCTGCCCTACCTGGGTATTCCACTGGCATAGAATAACTGATGACGCCGCCAGCCGGACTCCTCACCCAACCATTCATTTTCGTCGTTTTTAGAATCGTCTACGATTTTTCTTCTAAAACCCTCTATTTTTCGCGGCGAAAGTTTTCTTCAGCAGTGTACTTGAATGCCGGTTTCGCAGTTTTAGAAAAGTTTGGAATATATTGAAGTCGATCTTGGTGCACTTTTATACAACTAAGAACTCATTTATTTTGGACATACGAGAGTTGAACATCACCTTGAACGGTAGAATGGAGTAGAAAACAAATGAGACTCGCTACGATCCCATGCGAGGTGATGCAGTTGTACCTAATCGTGAATCCGATAGCTCTCCCGACTGTTCCTAAACGCATACATGATCAAAACTTTTCGTACCACCTTGGTTAAGTTGGGGTCATTTGTTTACAGTGTTATTATTAAAGAATTGAAGTCTCATGTGCCTGTAATTGCACCGGCACCCATGCCCTTCGAACCGGAACACAACAATGTGAGCCTCTCTGCTTGGCAGCAGAAATACGATGGTAGTACTTGGCTCTCTCTCTCACATAAGTACATATTGTGTAAAAAGGTTTAAAACATGATCAAAATTGATTATTACATAATATTCTAGTTCGCTGTAAAACCAAAGCTTAGTAAGTTTGATTTATCAAGTTTCGTCGAGACTTTCAATTTCATTAGAAGCTGACGAAGTAATTTTCCAGTAGACTAATAACGAATTTGTATGAAATTGATTTATATTGAAGCAACCGGAGAATTACTAATCTAAATGCTAATTTATTTAAAACATTTTTATAAATTCAATAAAGAAGCTTGAACACAGTTTCTTTTAGAGGATAAATATTAGTTTTATAAACGAAAAAAGTAGTAGCATAAAGTAGATAAAAAGTAGTTTGTATTAATCAAGTTACGAACTATAAATATTCCGAGTTTCATCCAAATCCGAGCAGTTGTAGCTCGATTAAAACACACATCCTAATATCTTAACATCCAAATATCCAAGCATCTAAACTTAGACTTTTTATAATGTTAGTAGGATAGGATATTAGTACAGGAAGTAAGATTAATTGGCATCCATCCTAAACAGGCTAAAGTACAAACTAATGAGGATCAGATAACCTTTGATCCCATCCTTTTGTAAAGTATGAACCGAGAAGATCTTGACAATTTACTATATCAAAGGCCGATGAAAGGCTTTTTAACACGGCTCTAATTGGTTGGTAAGATTGGAAACTTTGAATATCACTAATAGAAATGATAAAAGCTAAAAGTCCTTATTCAATACGCTGTCTACCGTGTGACAGACGACTTCCCGAGTCTCAAAGGTGGGTGAACCTTAAAGGAAAAAAAAGAAACTTTCTCGAAGCCCGCATTTTGTACAAAGAAACTTTTTTTGTGCCGACGTCGCGGCGCGTACTCTCGTTCCTTTGTACTCGGCCGTGTGCTGGAGATGCAAAACTTTTTGAACCGTTATTTTAATTGAGAGGCTTAGTTCCTGGAATGAGGCTTGCGAATTGCTTTAGTTCAGAACAGTAGCTGGAGGTTTGCAGGTGGCCGAATTGTTTTGAGGCACTTACAGCTTAAATTTATAAATAAACCTCATGCAGGCACCGGTTTTCACAAAGCATTTGTGAAAATATCTTCTCTTGTAGAAGAAAGAAGAAATAGAATAACTTATGGTACAATAGGCATGGTAAATCTACCTATGGAAGTTAGGTAAAGCCTTCTTAGTGCGTTTTTTTACTATCGTAACATTGTCAAGTTTTTAAAACCAATGTCAGAAGGAGAAATAGAACGCAGAACCGTTTTCCTTAGATTTAGGAATTCCATGTCACGTCGGATTAATCCTGGAATTTTCGTCACAAGCACCACTAACGAGGCGTAGAACAACTTCTAATCACTTGGTTTAGTTTGGAGCTTTTCAAAGTAAACATACACTCCGAATCGGGGTAAGCACGAATAAAACTGACAATCGCAATCGTATTTAAGTTACACTGCGCGGGGGAGCCTGCAACGTTTGGTAGTTGAACCGTCGTTGACATGCAATGTGTCTCAAACACGCGACAATTATCTGATTAATTCGTGCTGACTCCCCACATTTACGCACTCGATCAATAGTTAATTTCGCGTGATGAAAATGAGCCGAGTTGGATTAGTTGGTACTCAATATTATAGTTACTGGTTCCAAGAATAGATTAAATAGTTAGGTACATACTAATTGAAAGGGTGTATCAGACTTTGATTAATTTTGAGTCTCAAGTGTCCTAAATAATGAAAAAGCATCATTTTCTCGGATTATAAATTTAAGATGGAAATGCTCTGTCTGGGAGATAAACTAGAATTTACGTAGATTTTGTAGTAAAATAATACAACTTATTTTGTTGTCAGGGCTTGGAAGTAGTATGCGAAGTGCCGATCGGAGAAGGCGAGACGACCAACGAGAAACTGGTCATGCAGAGAAGTCAGGTAAGCGTCATCATCATCACACGCATTTTTTTATTTCAGTGGAGTACTCGCAAACGGTGTTTGAAAACATTGTAAAGCACCCGCTGTCAAATGTATCAAGTCAGGTACAATAAGATAAATCGTAATAAAAAAAAATTGTCACGGTTAGGTAAAAGTTTTATGAAAATATATCAAGATGAAAGCTCCACAATAACAATAACAAATTGTTACAACAAGTTAGAGCAACTGAATACAATTGTATAAAATATTTTACGATACATATTTTTTAAATTAAGATGTTTCTAATAATACTGGCACTTTCTATATTTATTTCCTGTGGATAAGCCCCACTATGCTCCAAGCTCTCTAAGCTGGTATAAGTGCTAAGTAAACCTAATCCATCCGAAACATGTTCTAAGACACGTTTTAGTGCACGTAAAGTACCTAAACACTATACAGAATCCTGAAAATAGGGAGCAGAGATGGAAATTAATCCCCGAAACTGTACATCATCTTAAATAGATGCAAAGCCCTGTACTGTTTTGTTCGTGAATAACTCAATCGATGCGTTACCCAAGACCGACATGATAGAGAAGTTTTCACTTTGTAAGAGAAGCCGACCCTGTTAGTGGCCTTTATACAGTCGTCCTGAAAAGAGGACAAAAGGACCCTCGCCGGCCTCCTCCGCCGTGACGAACGGTAATTGCACTACTTTCGGGTACAAGGTCACCGGCCTACGGGCTCAACTGTCTTGTTCCCGACCGGTAGCATAAAACAACATAAACAAGGTTCAACTCGAAACATTTTTTTTTAGTTTTTTTTAATCAAATGCTAACGAGAAAAAAAATAACAACCTCGGACATAAAAAAAAGGTGGTATTCAAACAAAACCCTATTTTATTTTGTAGTGGGGTACAAAATTGGCTCTTTTGTAAAATATTTCTTTTTGTTTTTGTTCTGACAATAAAAATTTACTGATGATATTTAAATGGTAAACAGCTTTTTACATTTGCACTTAACTTTTATACAAAAGCTGGCCCTACGTTTATTTCACAGTTCACTGCTGCTTATGTTTGCGGTAAAATGCTATATTTTTTTTTATTACGCTATAACCGAGCATTCTTCCCTACGCAGACAGACCGCTGAGTAGCCGCTCGACTGACTGTTGACATGACACTTGACAGCTCAAATGTTGCGATTCTCTTGATTATAATTAAAGTCAAAAAGTGCTTTCATAAGGTTTCTTCATTTTTTTTAAACTAAAGTGATAAAGTAGCCAGTTTCGCTATGCATAACAAATCAAAAATACCTACTTTTGAATAAAATTAGGCTGTAAAGTACGAACCCATGCGAACACATAGCCGCTGCTGGAATACTAACTGGGTTCAGTCCCTTCACCGTTTGGGAACTGTACCTAAATCTTTCCAATTTCCAGTAGACATTTTGTATATCAGTGTGACTATTCAACAGCTAATGAGTCCGTGACTGTGAGCAGTCCGTCTATTGCGAGCTTTAGGTGGTTGTATGTACGAGTAGGTACATTGTACGCTCACATTCCGCGGTCGGTTTGCCGGCGGAACTTTTTATGAAAATAGTTTTGATGGCAGGTTAGTGTCCGGTTAATTTTGTTAAAACGCGCTCCGGGGAATTTTGTTTACCTACTTCCGCGTGCTGGTTCAAGTTTGGGCATTCTCTTGCGAGCGTTTTACCCTTTTAGAGCTGTTTTTAAGAGTGTTTTATTTTATATCTACAAAGACATCAAAACAGTTTTCTTGTTTTTATCGAACCGTGCGAGTATGGCTCTGATAATTTAAGTTACTTTTTGATAGTCTATTGAGTTTACTGATAATACTTACTTGAAATCGTTGAGACTGCTCTTCAGATGTTTCTTTAACAAAACATAATATAACAGATTAATAATGTCTTGAGCCATCAGTCTGTTCCACTACTTTTTTTATTAAAAACATAAGTATGTTCTTGGTTATTTTCTAACATAAGTTACGCATTTCCTAAATAATGTTCATACGAGTATGTCAGTAAGTCACGATGCAGGATGCGCTCCTACATAATACATTAACTCGCATCGCTGCTCCAGAGGGTGTACTTTATTATGCGGAAACGAAAAATTACAAACTTTGCTAGAATTGATGTTCCTAGACTCAGGTTTGTTTACTTAAAACTATTTACTTGTAATATGTTGCGAGTCGCACCTGAGTGAGACTAGCGCAGGACCGTGGAAAGTGGCACAAGCAAGCAAGCTTATGCCCAGCAGTGGGGGAAGTCAGGCTGGGGATGATGAGAATATGATGAATTTGAAGCATGCTACTGACTATTTATAATCTCAAACCTGTACTTTTGCACAATATAATATATCTAAGCGGTGTACTGTGCCGCAAACTTCACAGAGTTTAAAGACGTCAGGCCAGCTGGTGGACTCGATGGGAATAAGCCTAAAATGCTCTTAATACTTCTAATTATACTTGAATATTGAAAGCTAAAACGTGTAAAAACAACCAGAAATAAATAAGTAGCAAACTACACATCATTTTACATTTTCTTTGATATTTCTTCAAAAAGTCAATATCCTGACAGTGGTAGGGAGAGCGCCGCGTGCCCGCCTGTACCTAGTGCCTAATGAAGATCTATTGTCTTGCCGAAGGGCACGACGCGACGCGCGCTTTTCTTCGTTATATCTATTTGTACTGTTGAGATAAAACTGTGCTTAGATAGGCTATTGTTTTATTAACAATAAGGTACTTTAAGTCTTCTACATTTTAGGCCTCAAGTTGAATATTGTTTTAATTTTTTTCTGTTCACTAAAGTTTCTTCTTGGTCGTATACCAGCCATTCATAAGCTTCAATCTCGATCTCAATCTCTTGGTACTTCGTTCTTAGGTAAAACTACTCCTAATAGTAATAAATGTAGCTGCACGTTCACTTAATTTGGGTGAAGCCCAAATTTCATAATATCAATTTAAACGTGTGTGGCTGCTATATGAAAGGTAGTCAAAAGTACATTCAAATATTATTATTAGATGGACGGTTTCAAATATTTTGCAGTTATTAGTTGCACGTATGTATGTATGTATGCATTAGATAAAAAGTAAACTAACCATTTCGAGCCGATCAAACACGAACTGCATGAAATCAATCAACGTTTCCGATTCCAAATTCAAAACTGGTCAACAAACTGTGTAAAAGGAAACTGTACAAATGAATAATGTCCGATTGGTGAGCCGCGAGTGAATGCGGTGACGTAGTAGGTGAGCTGTGAGCTGTGAGCTGTGAGTGGTTAGGTGCAGTGACAGTGGACAAGCAGTGAGTTATGTCTGCGGCCGCGGTGAGGACAAATGACATTATTTTGTCGATGGGTTTTTGGTCACGTGCTTTTGATGGTAAGACGTATCGTCCGCCATGATGGTTAGAGAAGTAGATTGCTTATGTCAGCTTTACAAAAAACATGAATGTTTGCGTAACAACCATTTCGTTCGTTGTAGCCACTTACACGTTTTTCTTAAACCCAAAATATTTATGTTGGATTTTACCCTGATCAAAGCTCCAAATCAAACATTTCTACCAAAGTAAAAAACTCTGTATAATTATTTTATTTCATATGAAAGCGGAAATAGAAATGCTCTTAGGTAGTACGTATGTTATTACTGAACGCGTCAGCTGGTTGGTAAGGCAAATACTTACTAGACTAACCAACTTTCCCAAGGTTTTTGTTCCAATTATACGTATTCTAAGCCAATTTGTGTGATGAGTAGTATGCTGAGATTAACTGTTATTGACGACACAACACAGTCCTATAATATTAATATAACTATTGTAAATAAATTTACAAGTCTATTGTCAATAGAAGGCAATCTTATTTGCCTTGTTACTTAATATTTATCGATGCGAGTGTATACTCTGTGATCAAATATATCTAGTTAATAATAATATATTATGCATGTTTTTGTAAAGAGAGAAGAGTTCCCGTGGGAAGCCGGCAAGTTCAAACCGAACACTCCCGAGGAGATGTTCCAGGAAGAAGACAGGAAGCGAGCCCTTAGAGCTGGTGAGACATTTATTCATTACCAGGGTACTCCATATAGCTTACTCACTTATACAACAACTGGTTGTGCATTGTGTGAATGAAACAACAGTCATCTATTGTCACAGCGCTACGTTCAGATTTTGGTATACATGGAAATACTGAACCTTTTATCCCACCTCATCCCATTAATATATTAGGTATAATTGCCAAAGTTTAGATGTTTGGATGTATGTGTTTCAATCACGTTGAAACTACGAGTCCGATTTCGATGAAACTTGAAATATAATATAGTTCGTAACCTGGATGAATACATAGCTTACTTTTTATCCCGGAAAATCAACAGAATCAAACGGAGTGCGAACGAAATTGCGGGCGAACGCTAGTGATTAACTTAGCGCACAATATTGCTAGGAATGACATCTGAATAAAAGACGACGTAATGGAATTCGTATTAATGTGAAGAGCGCCTAGTGGTTATAAGAGCACGCTTCAAACAAAAGCTCGGGAAGCGATGTGAAGGTGTCATTATGCCGCGTCTCCATTTTAATTACTTTTAATGTGTTGAGTAACACGTTGGTGTCACACGAAACATTTTATGACGTCCTGATGTTGGCAAAACTCATTACCTACCACCTTATCTTGTACCTTAACTGTCATTCGTTTAATCAGATTACTACATTATGTACTTAAAAAGTATTGTTACTTTGGCGTGACCATTGACCGTGTGAATTGACTCTAAATTTTGCCAAGCGCTTTATTTTGGTGGACTCAAACTTATCTAGTGCCGTTGTAATTAGGTATGCGTTGGGAAATGTATAACATTTATTGTAAAATGTTTAATATTGGCAAAATCAATTCAATATACAGTGTAAAAAAGTGAAACCCCAAAATGAGCCATTATTTTTGTAAAAATAATTTTATTTTCAATGAAACCATAAAATAATGAACAGAAAGATAGATAGGAGGGTTGACAGGACAATAAAATGGATCGGCAGTCAGCGCTCCGATAGAAATAAATAGTTTATAGTGCTCCTTATGGGATTTCAATAAACATTCCTCTGAAGATTGTTCATGAAGTAAGCGTAATAAATAATACACACTAAATCATGTCTGAGTTCTGCACGAATAGGCAAAGGAAAGGGCACGGAGGGGAGTTTTCAATAAAACTTACTCGAGTTTGACCACGCTAAGTCTGCAACGGAATAAGAGAAACCCCAAACAGATTTGGACATTATTTTACCTCATTAACAGCGGTAATTACAGTTGCCAAATAGTTTTCGCAGTACAAACAATGCTTTCAACTATTTTCGAATAATGTCATGTATAAAATGCTGCATACTCAGCGTGGTCCAGCTCTGTCATACCTCTCTCGCTTGATTCACTTTCATTACATTGTTCATGGCATACACGTCGGGCTCGGGGACTCTTGACCTGGCTTTCGTCCAGAATGTCTCGAATTTGCTCCAATTATTTGGCAATGAAGCATTATTGGAAGGGAACTTTGGTACCTATAGTTCTGTTTGACGCCGTACAATGACATCGCACTAATAAAACGGAAATACAATGTGAGAACACAAAGCGGTGCTCATTCAGCTCATCAATATGTTAATACGAGCATTCTAGTGCAGGATTCAACTCAATAATAAACGCACGTCGAATGTATTCAAACAAATAAATGGGATATTGTGGCGCTGCATATTATTGGGAGTTAGAAATAAACAAGTGTGTTCATTCTATTGGCTGTCTGATTACGTATTTCACGACAGGTCTGCGATAAACTTAATTGAGTATGATTGCTGACAGAAAATCTTACAACAAAACTACATTGCAATCGGACACTTTGTTTTGAAGTTTACAGTCACAGAAAAACGAACGCAATAAAACCTCAAACATAATTACTACACTTTTTAGTCAAGGGTTACATTATTGGCCATTTACGCTTATCGCAAAGCTGTTGCTTGGTACGTAATCAGGCGCCTGGGCCCGGGGAGGGATAGATTAAACAGGTCAGTGGGAGGGGGTGCCAGCACAAATAAATCTGACAGTCGCCATGTTACGTAACCCTAACGTATTAGAGTCATATTGCGCGCCAACGCCTGCTCGATTTCCTAACGTAGTAGCGTCCCGCGCAGTGTATCTCGAATATGTCAACGTTACGACACGTGTGCGATTGTTTATCTATGCCAGCGTAGTTTGAACATTATTAATTTGAACTCAAAGGCTCGTTTGGTATGAGCAATACCCTCGCAAATATATCGTTCTTTTGATCAATTACTAGAGTAGAGAGTAGGTCACTAATTCAGTACTGGTCGGTTATTTACACAAAATGATAATTACGTCATAATTGCATCAAAGTGCCGACACTTCCTAAGGAATGTGATAAAACAAACTTACGTAAAGCCAATTACTTCTCGTTTGCCGATGACGTCATCAGTGTGCTATGTGAAAGGATTTGTGAAATATTAATCACATCGTGTAATGTGTTTGTAATTGCACCTGTACATTGACACTTTTAAACTGAGAACACAGCAATGCATCACTTGTCCGTCGGCAGAAGCAAGTATGTCCCAGGTGAACTCATTCACAAAGAGTTCTACAGCATTACTAAGCTCTTAATCCATCCAATTGTCCACCTGCAACGTGACAGCGTATATCATAAGCTGTAAACGTTGTAATCCTCATTTCAGTTCACAATTCCAGCAGCATTACTGCGTGTGCAAACACGATCCAATCAATCAGAGGATTAAGCGCGCGATGGAACTCGTGACAGACAGACGAACGGGATCAGCGCCAATAAATCAGACAATCGTCGTAAACTTTACGTACTCGAGTTACATTGCGTGTCAACGACAGCTCGACTGCAGCACGTTGTAGCGACACCGCGCAGTGTAACTCAGATACGGTACCGTTACGATACGATTGCAATGTACGTGCTTACCCTCACTGTAGGCACGCGCCATGTTTTGCTACCGATCAGCTCGGACTTGATGTTTTATTTTTTAAATTCAATTGAAATATTAATACGTGAGCAACAGAATAATAATAACTATATTGTTCTTATGTCGGGTTTATCGGCACCGAGATAGAATTTTTTCTCAAACATGCTTGGAAATTAAATCATTATTTTGACAACCTTCTTCGAGATAAATCGAAAATGCAGTTCTGGCCAAATACATGCGAGCAACGGCTAGGTAATGTATGAAAATCCATTGCCGGCGTGTTCAGCGGCCAAGAAAATTACACACAAAACTCATATCTGTCGTGTAATTTAAAAATGGAACGATCTTTTAATCCATAACATGGCAACCAAGGAGGTAACTTATCAAAGGTTTTATTCAAATTTCGAACAGGCTTTCAAATAGAAAGCTGATTATTGAACAAAAAAACAAATGAACAACATCGTTGTTCGTTATTGGTTTTGAAAAGTAATTTTATTTTCAACTAAAATGTTTTGCATAAATAATTAGTTTTAATTTAATTAGTTCCGCGCATTATTTGAGAAAAGTACTATACAAGCCTTGGCCACAACTAGGCAATGAGGGACTCACAGATGTGTGCCTCGTCTTCGACTCGGCCCACATTTACACGTTCTTCCCTCATTGCCTCTGTTGCGGGCCGCTGCAGTAATGTACTATTATGTTCTAGTTTTAAGGCCAAAGAAACTTGGAGCTCCAGTTGGTTTTTTCGGATAAGTTTTTAAGTTCAGTAAATCAGTATGTATTGATTTTGGCGCACCTATCTGAAAGGCATGGATACGCGTCGTTCTAGATTATGTTTTAAAACTTGGTAAGGCTCAAGACGAAGCTAAATGTTCAAATTACAGCAATAATTACGTCTGTTCTTTCGACGGAAAATTATTTCTTTGTTGTTTTAATTTATTTTTAATTCGCCGCCGTTTCAAACTGGTAACTTATTTATATTTTGTATGAAACAATAAACCAATTTCCAACGAATTTACACAAAAAAGTAAAAGACGACGATTCCGAAAGCTGGCTTATTATAATTACGGCACATTCCTTTCTTTGTAGCGTTTATTAAAAATAAAAATTAAATCCAATTTGCTAAGTCCGGTGCGGGCTCGTCCGGGAACTAATCAAATTAAAATCCTATCAAATTCGTACTTAATACCCTTATTAAAGTTACTTTTATTGCTCCGCCGAGATTACGTTCAAAGCTGGCTACAGATACGTCGCAAAAAGCTTCTAGACGAAGGGAAATGATCCGTTTGTTGTGTGGCGATAGAAGTTAGTTTCCGAAACGAAATACTGACAAACATATTTGTTCTTCTGGCCGGATGTGAAAATGATGTCTAGATAATATTTCTGACCGCGTTGTTTTGAACAAGAAAGGCCGATATCAATGCGACGTTTTCGTAACACTGATGATTGTTAGAAGATAAGATGTTTCTTTGTTATGGGTATCGTCAAAATACAAGGCGGCATTTATAGATTGCTAACTAGAAACGCAATTTATCTAAATATCTATATTAATAAAGCTATCGTATAACAAAGTAAAACTCTAGCTCGATTAAACATTTTAGATTAATTTTCTTAGTTTCGCATTAAAACTACTTGGAAATCTGTAATCCAATTCTCAATTTATGCCAGTTTATTTATAACTGCCCAACCTATTTCTAGTCAACTCAGAAGTACCTCGCAAGCACAAAAGTAAGGAAACTAGAGGTAAGTAACAGGTGTTCCACTAACACTGTTTCTGAAATGCTGCTTCGCTAACACAATAAAGAGAGTGGTCGCAGCGCATCGTCTGACACTTGAATGCATGCAGAGATATGCACATTTATAGAGCGGCTTAGTGGAGAACTAGACTGTGTTGGTTGGCGACGTTTAGTTTTAAATGAATGTAAAAAAAACAACAGGATGAGATAATAAGGGTAATAGAAGGGTAAGTCTCAATAGCTCTCCAATAGAATTTTTCCATTTGGGAGGTTTGGGGCTTTTGTATATTGTATGCTTAGTTTGGCTTGGTTATTTTTTGATAGCATCAATATAGGTAAAATTAACTTTTATGGGGTCTGGGCTTTTTTAAATTTTTAGTCACTATGGCGAGTGTCAATTATAAACGTAAGTACTTATAATAATTCGCTGTTGAAATCCAACAATATATCCTGCCCACCAGTGGGCCGGCCGGTGGACTCGATGGGAATAACCCATTTAAGAAGCAAGATTTTGAACGAAATGCACGCCGCTGGATGTAAGTCACAGCTGTTTTTGTACTGAAAATGTTCAATGAGAGCAATAAGAGTGCAACAAACGAGGAACAAACACTAGGTATGTAATATACTAAAAAGATTGTCCTTCTTTTTATGATCGGATGTTCCCGAGGCGGTTTGATAGCAGCTTGTACATATCATTACAGTTTACGACGTATTTTATTCGTGTCGAGGAACACAATATATTATCGGGGACACGCTCTGTGAAACAAACAGGGCTCATAATAACTTTTTAGAGTTCTACTAACAATAAATAGGCCATGGGTGTAGTGAATTTACTATTTTGTGACAGATTACACGCAAACCAATCGCCGTCACGGCTCTTGTTGTATTTGGCCAAGGTTTTCAATCACCGTCACTGCACATTTATTTTGTTATAGAAAAATTCGTGCAGCTTCAAAATAGCAAGGAAGAAACCCCAAAGTTAACGAACACTTTGGGGTTTCACTTCTGTGGTTACAAGTGTAACCACAGAAGTGAAAGTTATTTCTTTTTATGAATATCCGGTTGTTCTCTCATGTTTTCCCTATAGTTTTGGGGATCTACTCTACGAAATGATAATAAAATTTAATAACAGCGTTCACTGACATTCGAGTCACAATGCGCGGCCACCATCTTGTCATGCGTATCTACGCCGAGTTTTCTGCGTAAATTAACGTTAAATATGTAATGAAAAAGTACGCATTTTTGCGTATCGTTCTGTGAAGTAGTTTGCTTGTCAACTTGTAGTAGCGCTGTTTTCTGATCGGATAAGTATAATAAGGCGACGTTGCGACCCTAAAGTTACTCCCAATCAATTTGTCTTGATAGATGGGAACACGGCCCTTATCTTGCGAGTACGAGCCTATTGTACCATCTTTGAGTTGCTACGCACCATTCAGAGGGAATTCAGATTTCTTTGTTTTGGTAGAATCACTATATAGGTATCATTTTTTTTTAAGTGAGTATCCTGCTAGTCACTACAAGGCGGAACAAGCAAATACTTAGTCCGGGTACAATGAAAAACATGTAAACATAAAAATGCTTATTAAGGGATTGCACTGCGATCATCATTTTGAGGCGTAAAGATGTTGAGTCTTATGTTACTGTAATTGCATCGGCCGGCATCCATACCTTTCAAACCGGAACACTTAATATGTGGCGACAAAAATTAAAACGGTCTTAGTACTTCCCTAGACGAAAACAAAAAACACAATACACAAAAAGTTATCGTATTTTCTCTAATTCATAGAAGTTACCTTAACAAGGCTATAAAGGTTGTTGATCTCTGCCGACTATTTTTTTTATGATAGTGCCCCATTTTGTCTATAAGACATTTCGAACGGCTATAAAACGTCTTGTTTCAGAGCGATTATGTAACTTTGATACAATCACCTACAATCGGTGTCTATTCAAATTAAATATTTTTGCCTCTGCCGTAGAGTAATTTTTTTTAGTAGATGGATAATGATGATGACTGAGCTTCTAGCGCAAAGCATGATTACAAATACTCATTATAACGATTGGTACCAGACCTCCGTTAGTTATATTATATGAATCTCCTCAGTAGACGAGCTTTACGAGTTAATGCTCTGTTGAAACCATAACTTCATAATAATAAAGGGACTACCCACTTGTTCTTTTCATTATTTATTACAACAAATACTATTTACTTATTTCATAGAAACAGATTGCCGATTAGAGATCAATCGCAACAAATATACGTAATAGGGCAGCAGAAGGCGACGCATTTGTAAAATATATTTATGCGCGGTGGCGGCCGCTTCATGGTGAATAATACCTTTTGAATTATTTATCCGCCGTTGAAGAGGACCGTTCATCTCACTTTTTTAGTACTCGAATAAATTTTTGTGAATTTGGCAGAAACGACGAATGTTAAACTCAATACGAATACTGATCAGTGTAGCTATAAAGGATCACTTTTTAACTTAAAGTAAACTTCGTCACCAAATAGGTCACAAGCTCGGGTTATTCCCATCGAGCCCACTGGCCGGCCCACCAGTCTTCATACGAATGTAAATCAAAGGGTTACGAGCCTTAGAAAATGTGGTCACAGTAATTGCTACGAATTTGCACACTGCTCTCACAGTTCTGAGCGCCGTAGCACTCACGTAGCAGTGCTACGCGTTTCGTAGCAGATGGCTACGACAGGTATATTTATTGAATTTTATAAGACGGGAATCTGTTGCAAGAATGTAAGGAGAAGTTGTGCGAGAAAACACTTCTCGACCAAATTTACAGGGATTTCACCAGTGTTCGTAATACGAGTATTTTAGATGTTATAAAGTAAGATGTCGTCTCAGCATCCTCATCTCGCTGTAAGTCAGCCTTACTCATTAGCAGAGTTAATAATGTTTAATTATTATGAGGCCGGTATATCTCACGGCCTTATTAGGAGAATGTAGTAGGAGAGTGTGTACGTGGGTGCGTTAGCCTGACCTGCACGATTTACAGTAAATTAGATATTTTTTTTTCATGAGAAAAAGTGATAAAACATTTTATTGCTTCACAGACCACGTTCTTCATGGACGTGAGGGGTAGTACATCGTTATATGCGGAGATAACTGACAAATATCAGGTAGGTCGGTATAATATGTTTGTTCAATAACTTTTCTCATAAAAAACTGTCTTGATGTTGAGCGGTTACCTCTACGGTAGAACAAGTGTATAACCTCACTCAGCACTTTCACCAAGTACGTACTTGCACTGTGACTATCAACTTGGCAGCACCATTGGACTGAACCCGGATTTTTTTTTTTTAACAAAAGCCATACTAAATCGTTTACTGTAAAAGGTTCTAAACGCCTCCATGCCTTGAGGATGTGTTGATGACGTCACGTTAATTACGTCACCACCAGAGCGCAGATAATACGCGATGTCACATTAATCTATGCTTCATTTTTTTATTATCATTCGAGTGTTTACTTCAAGCCGAAGTTTAGAGTCAGATTCTTGTACTGCTGGTTTAGTAGAATACAATCCGTACCACAGATCATTTATAAGTATTCATACCGCACCGAACTCTGTGGGTTTGAGGGTGAAGTGAAGGGGACGTTTAACAGCCATTTCACTGCCTGCTGCACGGAACCCGATCAGACATCAATCAGCATAAAATTCTTGGGTCGCGTGTATCACGTGTTTTATATCTCAACATTAAAATTATTCAAATAAGTACAAGTACTTTTTCATTGTACAGTTTACGAGTATCACTACGTAACAGATATTAAATGATATCTCTTTTCTAATAGTAAGTTAATATCAAGAGATCTGTATTATGTAGCTGTCGTGCCAGTGTACTCGTACAAGCGACATGTCGTGTCTGATACTAGATCATTGTAAGCATATCGCTTACTTATTTTCACAAAATCGCAGTAGAGCTCAAATATTTTGAAATTCTACTTTCAATTTCTAGATAAAATTCTCAGCGTGCTTTAAACTCGTCCACAGCCAATTCCAGAACGTAACTTACTGACATAAAATGTTGGATTTATTTGAGAAAACGTACATAAAATCATCTATACATCGTGCCGAAGCAGAGCTGTGCCGGAGTGTTCGGTTCGAATCTAAACTTTATTTATACGCAGACAGAGTTTAATATTGACATTTACTGAACACGTCAGTGGCCGTAATCAAAACAATACTGATCCGCTCACTGCTATGATCTTGGACATCAACAATCAGCTTTATAGACTTACAAATAAAGTTAAAAGTAGTGGGAAGACTTTTCAGCCAGAAAAAGCATGAATCGGCCATAAAGCGACCAATACGCGTCCCAGCTGGCTTTTCCCACAACTCTCCAGGAACTTCCAACTTGCTTATTAATGTCACGTGCATGATGCTGCAACTTTGCAGCCGCTCTGAAAGTAAAAAACTATATTTCTTACATGAAACGACTTCTTGTATCTTTTTAAGAGTTTCGTATTTCAACTCCAAAATAGTCCGCTGTAGAGTTGAATAAAAACATCCTAGCAACTTATTGTGTAAGTACGGTCAGACAGACAGAGATATTTTAAATTGTTTATATTTTCCCGAATTGAACATTTTTTTAGTTCCCTTGAGTTATCACAAAAAAATTGTTTTAAATAACTTAAACAAAATACAACTCTCTTAATGTTTCTATTGATCACCAAAAATACTATAAAAAAAGTAACTATGAATAGATTGTTTTTTATTACCGTAATAACTTACAGGGTAGACGAAGGGCGTAGATTTTTTATTGTGTTTTGGAAAATGCTCCAAAGTACAGGGTTTACGTAAGTACAATGTATTAGCGTAATTTTAAAAGCTAATTTTAAATAGCAGGGCGGCACCGCATTTAAGTACGTACTTAAATATTATGGTGCAGACAAAATTGGAGGTCAAATTGAGAACAATATCGCAAAAACCTTTTTGTTTAACCTCGAAAGGCTTTTTGCTTTGCTCGTAACTTCACGTTTAGCGATAAGTCCTTCGCTTGCTGCTCCATTCATATCGTGTTCTATCGCCTGGTAACTTGTTTTGTTCACATTTATGAAATACGTTCTGAGACGTTACTTTTGAAGTAGACGAGTGCGGCGCAGACGTGACAGGCTGAGGGTGGAAAACTGTTGATAACAATATTCCAGCGGGATGGCCTTCCTCTTGGGATTGCTAAAACTCTTACAATTTGCCTAAGATTAACCTGGCGCTTTGTTTCAGCGTTAATCTTAATTTTGGCTAAACCAACCTCTAGCGTCGCTATTACCTTACAACACCTACGTAATTTCCAGAAGTTGGTTTCAAGGCTCACAATTCGAGCCTTGAAGCTCACAATTAAAACTATGCGTTGATTTTCTATAACGAATTTTGACTTACAGACAGGTTAATAATAACATCTTTTGGTTGTGGTTATTTTTGACTTTATAAGTTTTATCAGTTTCTGATGTGGCATACAACAATGGTGTTTGTTTATGATGCCAGAACTGCTACTTTGGCGTATTGTTTTGTTCCAGAGAACATCTGCCACTGCCACTACAAGCTGGTGTACAGTCCACCGGTGAAGAGGCGACGCCCGCCGCCGCCGGGGCCTGATGACTGCCCACCCGTTGAGATTGGTAACGTAAAGATTACTATGATGAACAATTATAGTGAAAGCAGATGGTACTTGATTTGACTCATTGCTATCTCTGGGATACGTACCTAATGAAAGTTTTTATAGGCGATTACACTATGTAACTATACACACACATGCTGTTATAATGTGGAAGAGTGCGGCATCTATTAAAAATCCCAAACCCGGTTTTAGTTTCGTTGAAATCGGGAGAAAATTTCCCATTGCCCGTCAGAGCCGCGACCGTAGTCTCGGAGTGTGATTTTCTCAAAAAGGTTGATTTTTCTATTAGCATTCCGCACTTGATACGAATGACTATTGAAAATATTTGGAGTTGACAAAATGTCTAAGGAAATGAAAGGTATAAAGCGAGCCATAAACCCGCAACATTATTTCCTTTGCCTTTTGTAGAGCTGTCAAGGTCACGTGACCGGCTTTTTCCACATTTCCATTACAAGCTGTATCTGACGCGACAACAACAAGCCCGTGGCGTTCCGTCCGTCATGTCCATTTGTCGTTTTCTCTCGACTCAAATAAACATAAAGGAAAGGGACGAAAGTCCCGCAATTTCATACAAGGTGTAAATAAGATCACTCTCGATTTTTGACGTAAAGTTTTGCGACTGATATTACATTTTGTTAAAAACAGCAATTTTTATCGCATTCTCATTGTTGATTCCATAGAAAGTACTCCAAAGCTTTTCATATTGATAGGCACTTTATTCCCCAGAAATTTCCGACAGTAGTTTTATTGCACCCTGTATTTAGTCCTCTAGAGGGTAAACTCAGAAGTCCTCTAGCGATATTAAAGGCTCAGAACGACCGCTGTATTTTTTCACCGTGAAAAAAGGAAATTAAGGTGTGGTTCAAAGGAGTTGTTGGAGGATTATTGCGCTTTCTTGAGCTCGACGACTGCTTAAAGCGCCGGAGAGAGCTTGTGTTTAGTTTTCTGTTGCTTCAGTTGTTCAAATATAAACTAACTAATCTTAACTTGGATACTGGGGCTGTAAGAAAACAACTAAAGGCCTGTGCTACCTTCTAGTCAACGTTTTTATCCATCAACATAAGAGAGTAAGGTCGATACAAATGTCAATTCAATATAATAAGGTTTAAGTCTATAAGTTACTGGTGTTAATTCACTTGATGCATTCTTTTAAACTAATTTTATTTGAACAGCTCAAAGCTAAAGTCTCTTGCGTATATTCTGAACACAAGGAAAACAATTTCATTTCATTTCATTTCAAGGAAGGACTGACCAGCTGAAGGTAAGGGCAAGTTCTACGACGTGGTTAGAATGGTCACAGACACTGTTCCCAATGGGGTGGATAAATTATGAAGATAAGATGTGCATTTACATTTTTAGGTTTATTTTCAAAAACATTACAATATGAGCCGTGTTGGCTGCGTAGAAGAAGATAGGTTATCTATAAAAAAAAGGCGTCAATGTGTCAGACATTGTCTTGACGTTGACAGCTTGCTTGACGTTGACATTTCATCCGGCGCTGACAGGTGCGTGCGCGCATCCGCCATGGGCCGGAACAGACACTATCTTTAGACATAAGGTGCCGAACACGGAGAGACAATGTAAAAAAGAATCAACACCATTATCATAACTAGTAACCATGTGTTCCGTGTATATTATGTACTTAGTGTAACGCAACGTCAGAAACGTCAGCATTGTACTATATATGTGTCGTAGTGTGGGCGCCGCCACCGATGACGCGCGTGTGTGCGTGCTTCACGGCCACCGAGCCAGTGCTGCCTGACCTGGTGGAACCCTTCGCGTTGCAGTTCAAACAGCTGCCTTTGAGGACTGGTACGTTCATCATCCTAATATAAGCAGAAGCAGTTAATCCTATACAAACACTGACCCTGGGAGTAGAGAAAACCTATATCTTATACCAATTGACGCGATGCAAATGAGTGGGCTCGATGGGAGTTTTTTCCCATCTGGCCCACCAGTGAGCCGTCCGGTGGGCTCCATGGGAATAACCCCCACTGAAGACTAATTTATAAGAAACTAAGTGCTGCTGGTTTATGCATGGGAAACCCTGATTATTATTCAAAGCTGTTCGCAGATGCGTGGTTAATATTTTTTTTATTACAAGTTTAGATACTTGGAACTGTTATGTTAATGATTTTTAGATATTTTAAAAGCTTTCTCAAGCTCTCAAATTTTTTAAGAATTACAATGAATCTAAGATTCACAATTATTAAGAAATTTAATCAAACTTTGATACTTTGCTTACATTATTGCGATTGTCAAAAGTACCGATTTCTCGGTTAGCATATTGTACATCCTCTTGCATGTAATACAGTGATTGCATGTGATGTTTCCCAGTGCGTTCCCGCACGCTGGCGCTGCGCAACACGTCCCCGCTGGCGGCGAGCTGGCGCGCCGTCGTGCGCCGCCATCCGCGACGTCACACGCGCACGCTGCACGCGGGTCAGACGCCTCCGCTCAGCACTAACCAATCTGACAATTTATAAACATAACAATAAGGAATATTATACACTTTATGATGACGCTACAACGTTTGGAGTTGGCGATGACGCGCAATGTGGTTCTAATACGTTGGCTTATGTAACGCGGGGACTGTCAGATTTGTTCGTGCTTGCTTCCCAGCACTTATCGTACACAACACAATGCCTTTTATTTCTTTACAGAATTAGATTCCAGAGCGTTATTTTACTTAAAATTTTAGTATATTATAGGTTTTAGAGATCATCCGATAGATACACAAACTTTGTATGAAAAATATTTTTCTTACAAACAAAGAACTCTTTTCATGCGAGCTGTTAAATTGATGTAGTATCATTAATCTTGTTTCTACATTGTTCTTGTGCAAATTGATCTCCACAAATTGATCAGTAGGTACCTACTAGAACTTCGACTTCACTTTGTTCTAGTTCACTGCGTCGTAGACTCATTGCTCAATTTACGTAAGTATAGTTTTAGCTGAATCATTCATCAGTGTACCGTCAGTGTACCGTCATCAGTCACAGCTTTACTGACAAGTACACTAGTAGCACACCTTCAGCTTTACCCGAGAATAGTTTATAGGCACCTTCTATCGGAAGGAACGTTTTGCTTGCAACCAACAAACCTCTTTTTGTTCTATTTACGAGTAGTGTTAGAAAGTTGAACCAGTAGATTCGTAAACGAGGAAAAACACAGAGTTCAATTATCGAAGCCAGTTGAAAGTACTCCATTGTGAGAAAGGCGTCGTGTTCGTGAGGGGAGAACGGGAAATGAAGGCACTATGTAAATGAGCTGTCAATTTACTTAGATCGTTGTCTTTGCATTATTTGGACATTGTGCCTTCTCACGATGTTATCCGCTCCAGGTGAAAACTTTTTAATACAGTTTTTAAGTTGAATACTCAGCTTCTTAATTTTTCTGTGGATATATACTCTTTTATTACATAGTCAATTTACTAGCGGCGATGCTTTTTATGACCATTGAAAAGAGGACTCTTTCTTAAATGATTATGTGTTTTAAAAATGCATAATCAGTTATATCAGTTATAATCAGAATCAGTAAGTTTGTACTTAGCGCATAATACGCTACTGTTTACCAAAGTACGCACTAATAAATGAACAGTTCTGGGCCAAAGTGAGCAGCCATTAGCGCCACTGCGGCTCTCAAACTGACGACAATTATGTTAATGAAACATTTAATTTATGAGATCACAGTTTAGCCCCACCTCCTCAATTTCTAAATTTTACGCGTGAGTTTTATACAGCTGGTTAACTTAATATTATGACTACTTTTTGTTTTGTTGGTTTTTATTCTCAAGGATTATAATAAAACAACAGGTTGGTTGTAGGTATCACCTTATGCTTGTTGACACGTCATTTCACAAAGCTTGTGTTTTCAGTATATAACTGGAATCACGTCATATCCACCAATCAAACCTTTCTTTCAATTGGAACGAGATCGAACTTCAACAACTTCAATGCATTTTTTGCTAGAACGCTTTATTGAAATAAGAGTGCAGTAAGCAAGCTTTCCTTATGAACGAGGCCTCTCCTCTCCTCTCTAAGCGAACGTTTCGCTTTATAAATGTCAGTTTTACGTTGTTTCGTTTTGATAGCCGACCCGAAGGAACAAAGCGCAGGGCTCCGGCTCGAAGGACCAGACGGAGGCTTTAGTTGAATTATGCCGCGGTGGTCGCCGGGGAGCGATTCTAATTCATAACTTCTCATATAAAAAGCTTTGTCGTGCGGAAGTATCTTTGGATTTTTGGAGAGGTTATATTGAACTTTTCAAAAATCCAAAGATAAAATTAAAAATAATAAAGTTTTATGACTCAACAGACCCAAAGAAGTCCCGAGAGATCTGACTACTTTTGTATACCTGAGACTACTCTTATACAGATATTATGAGTCATATTTTGTGCAATGTCCAAGGATATTTTATCTATTGCCTTCAAGTGCGTCAAAAATGTAAAATAGCATTAAAGTTAGTCAACCAGGCTACAACAGTTATATCTACCAAAATCCGATTTCTGTTTCCAGTAAAAATGAAATAATTTCTGGAATTTATCCAATATTTTGTAAAAGTATTATTTCCATTGAAGCTGTTCCAAAGGAAACATAACGCGGTTCTTTGACATTTTAGCTTCAAACTAAACGTTCGGGAGTTTGTCATTTTGCAGTTACTGTTGTTTACGTGTGTATGTGTGTATGTGTGTATGTGGCTACCGACTTCAAAGAGCTGAATAACACCAAATCGATAAACAGTCAGCCAGATATTGTCTGCCATTTTATTCCTCTAAAATATTTTGAGGTAACAATCTCCCTCGCTTCTCTCGAGATCCCATTACTTAATTAGTTGCAGGCTTAATAAAAGAACAGTGCTGTTCTTATGAACGTCAAATTTTAATTTCTTCATTCATTAATATCACTTTGAAACTTATTACATAATTAACTTTCGGATTATGCTGAAGTGAATGAGAAAAATATCTAGAGAATTCAACGATTGAAGCATTTAAAAAAATGAGAGACTGCTTAGTAGACTTAGTAGAGGATCTAGCTGCTAGAATCTGGATTCGTTATTTTATGTAAATCTAAGGCAGTTCCTCAAAACATCACAAAGTCAAATAATAATATACAAATAAAATATCAATGTATAAAAATAGCTTTGAGCAAAACAAGCAGCTTGGTTACAAATACTACTGTACTGTTTGTTTATACTGTTTGTGAATCCCGGCCGTACTTTAATAACAGACTTAGTTGTTAGGCTTTGTGTTGTGCGTAGTTATTACTCAAGCAGCTTCCACGGGTCGGCTCTCGGCTCTCCCTAATCCGGCAAGTACCGAAATGCGAATTGACTAAATATTTATTTTTTGAAACGAAAAACACATACGATTTCAGCACAACCGAGTGGAACTTCTGATTTTATTTTTGCGGCAATTCTACTGTGGATTTTCTATTTTTTTAAAAGCATATTTCATCAAAAGCAAATAGTTCTAGCATCCGCAAAAGTAAAACGCTGTCTCGCTACCAAGACCCTCTTTTATGGGACGAAATGAATATATAGTTTATAGCCATACATTGTGAGTACCTAAGTGCTCTCCTCATGAGTACCTAAACGGAATAAAGAGTAAAAGCAGTGCACTCAGTGGACCACTTAGAATAGACTACACAGTTAGATACGGACCGTACCTACTGTACCGCTCACCGCTCACTGACAATTGAAGTAGAGTGCTCTCGTATCGTATCTCGATATCGATTCCAAGGAGATATAATTTAACTAGGATTACTTAGGCTGAGAAGATGGTATATACATACATTATTTTAGGGCGCTGTGCGAGCCTACTTACCTAATTATGTTCTTTTTTTGTCTGTACCCACGTAGCTCCCAAGTAGCTCCGAAAGTAAAACTCCAAATTGAATGTATTTTTTTGCTTCATCTGTCATGAACTGGAGTCTATAGCCAAAAGTCTTAATATAACCAGCAATGATGAAGAGGATCCAACGAAATTTTCATGGCTGGAGAGCAAAATTTTTTGTAAGCACAGTGTGCATCGAGTGTTCGACGTATAATCAGTCTAGTGGTTTCTAAGCCTAGCTTGTGTTGTAGTTGGCTCGCAAAGTATTTACTCACAAACAATACACTTGTAGTCGAACCTGAAAGTGAAGCGTAGTTCAAACATGACATGTACTTACTGTACTCGTATTGTTTGTTCATTTTCTATTGAGAACAAATACACGAGATAACGACGTGTCAATAAAAGTAATACGTAGCTTTTGGTCGAGATTTTGGTATAAAATAACGAATTCTTTGTGACTGATAAATTACGTGGGCTGTTCTCATTATATTATTATGTTATTGAAAAGGTCACGAGCCAACCTCAATTTGATTTTGAGAAAATAACCTGCGTAGGTTACTTATAGTCAACGGGGATTAGGTGACATCGTAAGCTTATTTACGAGTATTTGTGTCAAATTTGAGAGAGTGTGCTCTTTGAATGATGAATTTCGAGAGCCTATTCACTGTCCTCCCTGATTTTTCTAGTGCAGACTGACACAAGGAATATTTATCCTTTTTGGTTAAAATAAGCTGGCATCATAGCAGAGTAAATAAGGTTTTATTCAGTAAAATCACAAGAATCATTTAGAATTGTCTTATACACTACCAGGTGACTACTATAGGAGTGTCAGTTCCTTGCAACCAAAGCCTTGAATAACGAGCAGGCAACTTGCGGCTTGGTTCCTATGTAATCGTAATCTTTTGAAAGTAATAATTATTCAGCAGACTCGTGGGCGGGCGACATGGTCGCGCCGGGGCTGGCGGTGGCGTGCAAGCCGAGCGGCGGCGTGCTGAGCGCGCGCGGCGCTGACCGCGTGTGCGTGCAGGTGTACGCAGACTGCTGGGGCTTGTACCACGACCAGCTGCTCATCGCGGTGAGACTGGTTTTTTCTTGTGGCAGAAAAACAAAACACTTTAAAATGATTTGTAAAGAGTTTCATTGCGTAAGCATTATTTTGATGTGGCAGACGGATTGTACTTTAAAAATCCATTTTTCAAAATTCCCTTCAACTGGTCAAGCTGTTATTCCATACAATGATGCAGGAGAAAGCATTGCTAATAATGTATGCTGATTCTGAATAACGAATGAAGAGTGTTTTCCGAAGCTCAAACAACCTGAGTAATATGCAGATGCGATTTCAAGATGCTGGTTAAGGCCAAGTCGTATTGTGTTCTACGGAATAATAGTCGTGCAATTTCACTGCATCTTACTTTGAACAAAAGAAAAACCGACCTCTGACGTGTTTATAAGATAAATAAAAGAAGTTTGAATAATGTGTGCAACATATCAATCGAATATTTCAAACTGCTTCTTTGAAACAAACTATAAAATTTTCAGGAAATGTTTCGATTTCTTCATCGAGACTATTAAGGGAACTTTGAGCTACATTAATAAGGTCATCGCTTTATTAACAGTTGGTTTTTTGTCAATAAAAAATATATTTGTGGTTCACCTGACCGGTTCCAGACTAGATTTTCCAAAGTATATTTACTTTGGTGTCACTTCGCCTTAAGTTTCAAAGCAACAGTTAATGTAGATAGTCAGTGAGCGCTGCACTCGCTCCGTTCGTACAGCTTAGTGGCTGTTTATCTCGCGGTCGCGTCGGCTTGCACTGGCTTTAGGAACTACTCATTCAAACTGATGCATACAGTAATCCTTACCCTAGACTTTAAGTTTAAGAGGTGGGGGGGGGGGCTCGAGTAGGTTGACAACAAACCATTATTATAGGAGAAAAATTTAAAATAAAAATCTAAAAAGCCCACCACTAAAGGCTTATACATAAATCAAACTGAAATCAAGATAAAGATATTTATCTTCTGAAACAACACAGCACCTAGTAATATAACTTCGCTAAATACTGACTTTGTAATTTTAACTCAGTGTAAATAATTAATTAAATCAAAGCTTTAGTGCTATTCGCCAGTATTTGCGGCTTTACATCGCGCTGATGGAGGCTCTACCTACGAGTCAGGTCTCAGCGTGAGTTATGTAACAGCCGTAGAGAACTGCGCAAATCACTCTAATAGAGACAGCTGATATTTTTTACATTTGGAAAATATACCTACGTGTTTAGTAAAATGATAACAAAGAATAAACGCGTCCTGTGGGACGAATCTCTCATCAGCTTTGTGACTTACAGATACTCGTGCAATGGGTATTGCATTGGTGTTTAAAAGTCGTCTAACTTTTTGTTTTGTAAACTATCTAAGAGCGCGCGGCGTCGAGTCCATGCTCTATGCCGCGTGCTCTCACTTTGTGCTGTTACCTTCGATGTAAATGTGTTCTGCGCCAGAAGCGTTATTTGACTTTGATTGACGAAATTGCTTGTCGCATAACTTTCGAGCGCTTCGGATGTTACGACGCTTTCTATTGATCGAAGTGACTATTATGTAACAAGTTGTTCCGCAAGCAAGTAAATATCTATAACTAACTAGCCGTCGCCCGCGGCGTTGCTCGCGTTCTAGACCCTTTAGAGTGGGACTTTTCAAAATTCCTTTCTTAGTGCACTCCTACACTACATAAGGATACTACCCTCCAAATTTCATCCCTTTAGGACTTATGGTTTAGGCTGTGCGTTGATTCTAAGTCAGCTTCAAAAGAGTTTTATATATATTGATATAGTTAAATTATGCGTACAAATAGGTACATAGAATTAAGTTTTTATCCAAAGACATTTTGAATCGTTTAGGGACGGTTCCTCGAGGCAAATAAAAAAAACTTCCTTCATTTTTTGTTTAGTTCACTAGACTAATATACAGCAGTTCTATTGTGGGAATGAAGCCTCCATCTCTTCCACTCCACGTCGTACAGACAGACGTTCACTGTACAACACAAAGAGCGATCAAGTGAAATGGATTAATGTTTCAAAAGGGCCATTCGTTATTATCAATTTATCATGACAAGCATTTGTAATTACTTTAGCCGCCTTTGTTTATCAATTCCGATGATTCTTCGGAAAATTATTATTATTGTTATCCATCGTGACGTTCTCACCTGGTGGCGGGCGGTAACAGATTAAATAAGTAATTTGAACAAAAAATGTGTCGAATATGAAATTGGTAACATAGCGAGCAGGAACTTCACTGGCACCGTCTGCCAGAACTATGAGCTATTTGGCCCTCACCAGGCGTATACAAAACACGTTACGAAAGTTAAAAAAAATTTAGTTATGAAAAAAGTATTTCATACAAAATGGATATAAATATCGCATAAAACCATAGTGCAACTCGTAGATTTGTTTACGCTTGAAAAAACACACATTGAAAGCTTGCAGCCCTCAAATGCACCGCTAGTCAAAAGGAGTATTATAATATTTGTGTGGCGCGCTCAGAGCGACGGCACAATTTTGTCGTGAATATACGAGTGATAAACATACCTAGAAATTGTATCCAGATTTACACTTTTTAAAATGAAATATAAATAATCCATCTACATTTTATTATGTATGTGTGGAATTCAGAGTCGAGGGTTTTTACAGTTTTGTGAAGTTTACTTAACTTGTAGAATAAGCTCAATACTCTACTAGAACATTATAATAATATGTAAGTGCGTTGACATAGTGTTGGTTGATCGCTGGCTTGGTGTTGGTTGCAGATCGACGCGGTGGAGCCCATAGTGCTGGATGTGTGGGTGGAGGCGGGGGGAGGCGCGGGGGGCGCGGGGGGCGCGGGGGGGGCGCCGCTCCTCTTCGCGCTCAACCTCACCGGGGCACAGGACACTCCTGTTGTACTGTGGTGAGGAAAAACTAGCACTTTTTTAGACTTCTTAAATAATTAACTAGTAATTTGTCTCTTAGTAGCATAATAACGTCACCGGATAAACACATTGAGCACGCTGCGATGCTTCCATGATATAATGTATTAGAATGATACATCACTAAGATAAAGTATCCACGAGTCAGTTACATCCGGTCCCCTGACATAATATATATTATTATGTACATTTATGTGAAGTAAGCAAACTGCTTTCTTATCGACTCACCAAGATTTATTTTTCCTAAAGTTGTAGTATGTCGCAGAACTCTTAGGTCTTATTCACAAACGCCTGTGTGATTATACTGACTCGGAAAAACAACCGTTGCATCATTTCTTGAACATCAATTTAAAAAGATGACAGCACATTAAACTGTTCATTTAGTTAATGGAGCCTTTAGTGACTAGTATGAATAAGACCACAAGTCTATGAAATGTTTGCAAAGTATAGTAATAAGTTTAATAGAAAACTCGTAACAACAACAAATAAAGATGTCTTTGTGCCATTTTTATTTATTTTGTTGTTTGTTGTTACGAGTTGCGCTGAAAGCTTCAGACCAATTCATTTATGTATTTTACTTTCTTTCAAAAACTAGACGTTTCGTATTTTTTTTAATTTCAGCTTTGAATGTCTAAATATCCTTCTTTTTAAAAATGTCCGTCGGCTCTGTCCTTGTTCCGCCTAGTTACCAAAAATGCTGTAATGAATGGATCGTTCCATCCGTCCTTTGGCAGTCACGTACCGGTCGGCTTACCTGACACCTACAAAGCAAAGAAACGTGACGAAATGTACGTACACTTTTATTATCACGACCAGTCCAGCCAATTTTATCTCCAAAAAAGGGGTACCAAATAAAAACGCTCTACCTCACTTTATTTCGATCCAGTTTGAATAGAAGCCGCACTCTCATACTTTTGAACCGGAATAATACCGTTGTTTTAACCCACGTAGACCCTCTACGGCGTAGCGACTTACTGAGTGCTACGGCATAGCAATTTGTTACAAAGCAATTTAAATTGTTTTGGCAATCTGGATTTATTTCATAAGCACGCGAGTTGATTTGATGAAATTCAATTAATTAGTTTAGCAACATTCAGAGCTCAGTTTCAAATGTAACTACGTACAAAATAAAATGTTTTTCATCCCACCATCTCGGAAAGAGTATTTTTAATCTTCAATATCTGAGTGGAAAAGCCGTTTTTATTCTCTAGAGGATAAAGTAAATTGAATTTAGAACATCGTGTGCACTAAGTTTGTGAATTAAAAAAAACATTAAACCTATTTACTGCTACCTCTATGGTGCCGAATATATCATACAACTTTTTTTTAATTTGTTAAAAACTCAGACTCGGAACCTTCTTGGTGTTCTTTTTTCAATTTGCTTTTTTTGCATTTAGTCATTTCCTCGATGAGGTGGAATGAAAAGTTACGTGTTGCACTCGAGTGCAAAGATTTTTCACCTCGTGCTCTTTTGATTCCCTCGCTAACACTCAGGATTCTAATTTTGAATCACTCGCTGCGCTCGTGATTCAATTTTAGAATCCTTCGATTGCTCGGTCATCAAAATTGAACACGCGGTTAAAAAGCAACTTTGCACTCTTGTATAACAAATAACTATTTTAGCTTGTATTCTATTTGCTTGCCTCGTGCGATGGTTCGTACTAGAGCTGTCTCGAGTTCAACGTACTCATACTATACTAGGTAATCAAGTTTTATAAAAACGTGCTGAGTTGTTTCAGCTTCGCAAAGCATTATTTTTCTTTGCACATAATGTATTTATCTGTTTATTTTTGAACGAGTGACAGCTGGCAGGTTTGATGGCTCAATGTCTCGCGGCGACATCTGCCGGCTGATGGAAATGTAATGCTTTCAATATAAATATTTGATAAACGACGCGAGAAAAACGGTAAAAATGCCGGTGAATTTTGAATGATGAATGGGAAAAAATAAAACTGTAGGTATATGCGTTGATAATGTTTTTTAAACTACCAAAAGTAGCTGCTCGCAGATCGCGTTAAGATCGATAACTAATATTTTCGTTTGCTCACTGCCTTTCTAGCTTACAAAAAAATGTTTGCCAGAGCTCGGAAAAATACTTTTATCTCGACACACCAAGCGCTTTTTTATTCTTGTTATGTTTTGATATTCATGCAAGAAAAATACAAAACAAAGCATATTCCATACTCCACAGAGGTTTTTATCATTTCTACAGAACAGAATATTCCAATTGCAACGGTTCTATTCTGTGGTTATGAGGTTAGGTGATATGTACGAGTATGTACGAGTATGTACGAGTATGTACGAGTATGGCGACAGCAAGGAGAACTCACACCATTCGATATTGGCTTTACAAACGCCTGGACGTGTTGAGACGCAGGGCTGAATCACATTTATTTTAAATTTACCTTGAATCTATGGTGTGCTAGTATTTATCGTAAACTACTAGCAGTGCAAATATTCACAGGGATATGAATGAGTTAAGGAAATTGTATTTACGCTTACAAGATTGTGATCAAGATAAGAAAAACATAAGGAGAATATAATGTCCCTCTAAAGAGGGCAATAAAGATTCTTGTTACGTACCGTTACGTATTCGTTCCTTATCTTGTAGCAAGGCTTTGTTCTTCATTATCTCTTTCATAAGCAGTGTTTGAAACATTCGATATTCTGTGGTTCATTATGAGTTGGCGTTTTAGAAGTACATCTACGTCAGATGCTTGGCTTCTATTGAAACTCAATATTTTCATTATTATTTTATGTTTGTAGCAGCCCTAATACATTTCCAGCGCCTTCCGTGCACAGTCAAAGTAAATGTAAATGTGTGCCATGAGTGTGTACTGTAAATGTGTGCTGTGAGTGGAAACCGAGTTGTTCTAGTCTGAGAAGCGAGTGCAATCCAATCTGTTATTGATCTAGTTTGTTTATTTTTTGGGACGCTCTTGAGACATAAGACTTGGTATTCATTTGACATACCGCTGGTATCGATTTTTATTTATTTGTGAGCTGAGAAATAACGCTAGTGGTTTTACTTATGTAAGTTGCTTATGCCGAGGGCGCCATTAACTAAAATAACCAATACAATTTTTTTTGTTTACATGAAAGTGCGGTATTAATGGTGGTATTAGAAATAGCAGAAAATTTCACTAAGGATTTCAAGCGTGACAAATATTACAAGTGCACTCACACATTGAACACTCACAAAATAATACATGCGATGGGATAACACTAACATCTTTTTCATAAACCATATATACAATCAATTTATATTCACTTTGATAATACAAATAAAACTTAATTACACTAGTTGAATCAAATTGAATTGACGTGAATGTAATAAGTAAGTTAGCAAAACAAAAACTCGACACTTTATTAAAATGTATAATAATTATCATCCGTTTATTGAAAGTCCTAAAACTGTAGTTAATATAATGAAGGGTCGATCAGACCGTCTCACCCACAATAGAGAATTTTATAATATTGTACGCGCTGCGAATACCTTTTTGTTAACGTGATCCAAATTTTAAAGTAATAACGAAATAACTCTTCATTTAATTATGGAAATGGTTCGTTACTCCTCGCTCTGGACTCATCTCATGATTCTCAATTATTTATTATCAAATTAGAATTTTGCGCTTAACGGTACGGTTCAATCAAACAAATGAGAGCACTGATTTTTTTATGCCAAGATGTAAAAACAAGTTAGTATCCTACCAGATGCAGCCGTTTTTTTCCATCAAAAATCCCTTAGATTGTCACATTAAGTTCTACGCAATATGAGCGTCATTGCTTGACGAGGGTAATAATAGGTGGCGTAGCAAGCATTATTTTCATGAAAGTTCGTGAAAGTTCCTGGAAAGAGTTTTGTATTGCAAGCGTTGTACAAACGTGCTACAAACGTGCTACAAACGTGCTACAAACGTGCTATGTTCCAGGCTGTCGGCTTCGGACGCGGAGCGCACGCTGCGCGTCAAGAACAACTCGCGTGCGGACCTGCTCGTGCACACTTACCTGTTGACGGAGCATGGTGGGTCTACTAACACTACACAAGTACTTAGGTACCAACCTGTTCATTATCAGCACCTTCATGAAGTGACAAAGGAAAAAAAGATACATTTATTTTCCCAAAAACAAACACGTTTAGACAAGAGATAATAATAACAAAAAAAAATAGCAGGTAGATTAGACACAAACTTCTACGAAGCTAGAAATAATTATAGTCGCCATCCTATTCTTATAAACGGAAATAACAAGGGTAGCTAGGGTATATCATGTCAAAGTACATTTATTTAATAAAATACAACTGCACAATAGACAACACTATCATTGAACAGGCCGCCGCCGCCGCCGCCGCCGCCGCGCCGGCCAGTCCGGCGGCGGCGGCGCGCGGCTCCACGCACCAGATATAAGTGTAGAGTCAGCGCGATGCGAGCCGACCCGCGTTACTCACGATGCCTATCTCAATAGATGGGTAGATGCCATCAATATAAACGTATCTCCTTACCTACATTTTGTTCCAAACGTTGTAGTTTTAGCGTTGAAAAGATACTACAATATTACAATATACGCGAGCAGAGCACGCGCTCGTCGTAAGGCACGCTGACGTAATGAACTGGAACTCCTGTTTTAAAACCAAAGTTTAATCCAATTTTAGTTAAAAAAAAACAGTTTTTTATCAAAAATTTTGTGTCAGCAGTTTATAAATGAATATACTTTACAAGTGACATAACGCAATGAAGTTCCAAACAAAGGATATCTATCGACCTTGGCGATTGCTTTTCGGCCGCTGAACTCGGACCGCCCACCCTCCGCGCTGCGAGATCACTCGAACTATAAGAGAATTCTCACTCGCCGATAAATTACCCTCAAATGAAAACAGCGCGGCGCGGCGGGAGGCCTCAACGCACTGCTAAATAAATTTGGTAACAAAGGAAAATGTGAGCGTTTCAGCGCAAACGTTTCATTTCATTCATAATCTCGATCAACGACTAGATGGATCTTGTCGCTGTTTCAGCAAAGCAGTTATTCGATGTGAGATAAAACACGTTTTGTATAATTTCACACGTTTAAAAGAAAGACAACGCGACGCCATTGTCAATATAAACGTGACAGTCGCTTCAAATCAGTCGAGACATTGTCATGGGCTTCGCGGCGCCGGCTTAGATCGAATATTTGTAACGAGTTTACTTTTGACAGGATATACTTCAGGGAAATGCTGACAAAAATATTATATTATCTACCCTGAAATAACTTTCAGGGCAGATATTTTTGTCTCTGTTAAACCTTTTGGGGAGTTTTCTTATGCCGATAATTTTAGCATAAAAAATGGTCTAAGCTGAATCAATTTTATGGATTAAGCGATTAAACGAAGTAATAAAACGTCTTTAGTGCTGGAACAATGTTATTACGCGGCTCACTTTTTTCGTCGTATCAATTATGAATAGAGAAGTTATAGAGCTAGCAAAATGAGTATACCTACTCGTTCCCCATCAGCTACTGATATCATACATTCAAGCGGTGAGCTTCAGCATCTAACTATTCCAGCCGATCGTTCAATTCGTAGTTTATATTTAAATTGTCTAGTCTAGCTCTCGAATGAACTGCAAATTGTCTATTATTGTTCAATGAACTGCAATTCTAAAGTAGAGCAACAGCTGGTAGCAAGTTAAACTTATTACCAGTAAGTCTGACATAAACTCGGAATATTTACACCTTGTTTTGTTTCTTTATAATTGACTTTGAAACTGCAAAATGATCAATACCGCTTTTGTTCACATGGTGCGTATGGTTTGTTTTTTTATGCTTTCTCTAAAATTGTGTAATTAAGTATAGAAATAAAGTGAGTAAAACCTTGTTCTATTATCTTCATAACAATATAAAATAGAATAGAATAGAAAATGTTTATTTTGAGTCATATAAAGAAACATGCACAGTTACAACAAAGAAATACAACACCCTAGTGCTGCATAAACTCATGTGAGATGTAAACTCCCGCCACGTCCGTATTTATATCGTCATGCAATCAGTCAGCTGAGATGCAATCTCATGCTATCCTCGACACGAGTGTAATATATTATGTAATGCAACGTGCTGGTGCTGGTGCGTTGCACTGACTGCTGATGGAGATTGTATTGTACCGTAACGGCAGTAAATCCGAGGTAGTACACTGCGCGGAGAACCTGCAACGTTTTGTAGTCGAGCTATAGTTGACGCGCAGTGTGGCTCGCATACGTTGGGATTATCCATCGCAAAGATTGACAGATTTATTCGTAGTGACTCTGCACTGCACTCCACTTGATTTGGAAGAGCTGTGCGTGACGAGACTTTGCTAATGATATTACCTACAGTTTGTATCGCGCCTCCGCCAGCTGTAGCAATTTAGGGAAATCATTTTGCAAAATGTAAATGAACAAACTGAACATCTCATTTTGTTAAAAGCAAAACGTGCTGGCTGCATGCGGCGTGTTTAATTCCACTGGGTTTTGGTCTAGCGACTCTATCTACCGAATCTTTCTTGATTATGATTGCAAGACTAAAGTAGATACTACATTTTGTACAAAACAAGGCGCTTTCTTTTAAAATTCATGGTTTACTTAGTATGAGAAAAATATGGTAGTTTATGATAGGCTGCCTGAACACGTACATTGTTATTTCAGTATGATTCGTAAGTACATAAATATCTCTTGGTGCCTATACATACACACTGTGTCCACTGTCCACCGGTTCATCACATACTGTTTTAAACATGCTAATTGAATCCCTGCGAGCATGAATTGAAGTCTCTTATACACCCGCCTTCTTATAATACAAATATTCGGAATGAACAAGTACATATAAGTTTCCCGATGAGTCCCAAGCGTCCCTTTCGCCGCTGGTTCGATTCGTCCTCATTGTCGAGTCTGGCGCCATCGCCGGAATGTGCCTTACAATATTTGCGGCATTGTTCGTGGTTCGACTGTTCGCTGCGTTTTGTATTCCATACGAGTACGCGCAACGACTTTGCAAGTTTGCTACAATGTGTATTTTCGCCACAAACTTTACAAATAAACTGATCCAAGTTCAAAAGCATTAATAGCTTTAGAGCTTTTTGAATTGAAATTTAATAATTTATGTTTCCATAAGTTGTTCGCAAACGCGCTGACTTTATAATGGCTGTTATATTGGGGAATACAAAATCATTAATTTTGGGAATCTATTATTATTATAACAGAGAAGCTCTATGTTCAGGAGTGAACTTGTTTAAGCCGTAAGGAGTGTTTGTGTTCACAGAACATGAGCAGAATGCACTGCCATTCCGGTTGTACCTGAGGTTGTTCGACGTGGCGCCGCGGACGTGCCCCTGTCTCTCTGCCCCCAGTGAGTACCCCCTGTCTCTCTGCCCCCAGTGAGTACATTATATTGATTTGTAAGTAACCACTACCGGGTGAGGTTAACTAACGTAACTAGCATAATAAGTATGCAAGTTGCGTTACTGTCAAAAACTAAAAGGCTTCGTTCAATTAATGAAATAAAAGCTTTTAAAATAATATTCCATCATTCTAACTAAGCCTAACTTACTATTTCGGTTATTAAGCGGAGAGTTGTTTCGGCGAGGAGTCAGTCGAGAGCCAAACGTTCTCATACGAAGAGGAAATGGATACAGCGATTGAACTCTTCTTAGGGCCGGACTATGGACGCCAGGAGAATACAGTTTTTAAGGTTTCAATATTTATTTACTCAGCACCTGATAATCGTTAAGAGCTAATAAATTGTATGATGACTTGGTGCGTTCAGTCAAGTGGATTACGTACTACGTATATAGGTACCTATCAGAAAGCAACGAAACTTTTTATGAAGTGTATCATGCTCTTCAGATAGACGAGCTCGTCTGCAAAATTTACGACAAACACTGAAAAGATAAACCGCGTGGAGTGACGCATCTTAGAGAAACATCATTTCAGGATGTAAAGTTATGTGATATTGGTTGATGATAACTTTAGCGGTTCAGTATCCAATTTGTAGATATATCCGGAGAGCACAACAATGCTGGCTGACACGTGGCAGGAGTGGAAGGTGACTCTGGAGCCGCCGCCATACTGCGAGATCGCGGCACCCACTGCACTGCTGTTGCGCTCGCTGCCAGTCGTCAGTCGAGGGTTTGGTGTTTACCAACAAACTTATCATCAATGCGTTCAATTACACATCACTAGTGATTTCCATCAAAGTATATCACACTAGAGACCAAAATGCATTCGTACACTATAGCTGTTATAGCATCTACAAGTAAGTATTACGTACGTTCCCGACCTGAGCTTATACCATTGCGTCACCATATATTTTGATACTCACGATGACACTAGTAATCAACAACATACAAAGCTATACTTTTACTCTTAGATTACTCTATCGTCTGTAGTTTTGATTTGTTTCAAAGGTGCAACTATTTGATTTACATATTGTCGTTTTATCAGTGAAGGCTGGTTCCGTCCGGATCCATCTCCACAAATAGTAAAGCTGCGTCAGACGGCGCGCGACGGCCGGCTCAAGGTGTCCAACAGAGAAGTGCGCGTGAAGCTCTGCGCACTCGACCTGCCCTATGAGGAAGTACTCAGGTAAATGTGTAATATCTAATAATGTACTTATCCATAGTAATAGATATCTACCGCGGATTATCAACTTTTTAGTTGTGAAATCTAGTTCATATTCAAAATACCACTACAGAGCATGTAGGTAATATCGTCAAGAATGTCTTTGTTTATTCTACAGAGTGCGAAAACGCTTCCGAATCCAGAACATTGGCTGTGGTCCGCTGGACTTCACGGCGCGCTGCAAGTCGCCGTGGTCGCTGGTGGTAGAGGAGGAAGGCGGGCAGGCGTGTGGCGCCGGCTGCGGCTGCGGCAACCCGGCCGACGGTCACAGGGAGTGCCAAGTTGCTCTGTACTTGCTGCCGCGGAGCTCTATGGAGGTCTGTTTCCTCCTGCTTCCAAAGTGTCGTCGTTTCATGTCATAGTCTATATTCAATGACCTTCAAGCCCAGTGGCTATTGATAATTTTAGAAATACTACTCAGAAACACCTTGAACAGAAAAAGCCAAACACCCGGCGGTACACCTATACTTTTTTATTCTGTATACATAATTTTGAGTTGTAGATGTGTGTGGAAGTGCGTGTGGCGACGATGGAGGTGTGGCCGGAGGTGCCTGTAGCGTCGGCGCCACTTCCTCCGAGCCAGACTCACATCTACGACGAGTGGCGACGGACGGCTACCAAACTACGCTTCTACGATACTTACAATGTTTTATTGGTAATTTTTGTATTGTTTTCTTTGGTATACTAAGTTTTCATTTTATTCTCTCGATTTTTACTTGCAAGTTTGTATGTTATACTTATTATTGAAAACTTTGTTAAGTAATTTCTGATAATATATCTTTAAAGTACCTACTAATTGTTCTGTTTGTTCGCTCTCTAATGGCCATCTTCATTATTCTTGCAGACCGTTCCCTTGCACTTGGAGCTGGAATATCCCATCATCAGCATTGAACCCGCATTAATTGATTTCGGCTTCGTCACTGATGGAGATACAAGGAAGAGCTACTTCACTGTATCTCATTCTAGTCGTAAGTACCTATCTATAGCTGGTTATACTTACGATTCTTCATGTGTTTCAATAGTTATTTCACCGTTTGCCATTTTAGTCGTTGATACTTCTTGCTATTATAATTTTCCTATGCTTTATGTTACTTTGCTGAGTGTTGTGTTCGAATGTTTATATATTTAGTTCTTTTTTTTCATTGGTAGCTCTGTTAATTTTATTATCTGTGTACGCTAGGCTAGTTTTAGGCTTTTGTTAGTATTATAATCAGCTGCTCTTATCCTACACCATGTAGGGCGTAAGGCTTGTACTATTTCTCACACTATTAATTCTTACAAGTGCTGCTCATTGGTTTCACTTCCACATAGGAACAGCGACCATAGACATGGTGACGGAGTGGGTGGGCGGCGAGGAGTTCCACCTGTGGCCGCGAGACTTCTCGCTGCAGCCGGGCGGCCGCGAGCGCCTCTACATCCAGTACACCGCCAGGTTAGTATTACATTCTAGTTGTCTCTATACGTTACTTGCTACGTATTACTGAACTTAGTTGTAATAATGAAGTATAAGCCAAGGCACTATCCTGCATACTCGACATCATCCCCTCATTTATTTAACTCTTTTTGTACTTTTATATCTTCTAACATCAAGATGACAGGTTCGTATTTCCACATATTTTTCCATTGGTATCGATTAACACGTCTCGCTGCCGTCGCTCGTCGTGTCATCCACGGCCTTGCATTTTCAAAACAGTCTGCCGGCCAGCGCGAACCAATACTCTTTATAACTGAAGGAGGTTGGTTGTTCGCTGCATTGCTTGCTACTACCAAGTGCTGGATAGGTGTGGTTCAGTGGTTACGTTAGTGTTGCGGTTGGTAGATGGTGCGGTGCTCCGTCGGAAGGCTGCGTGGTGTCGCGTGCAGCGGGCGGCGCGGGCGCGTGGTGCCGCGGCGGCGCGCGGGCTCGCGGCGCGCCGCCGCGTGACGCCGACAGGAAGCTGCACGCACACGACTACACCGACGACACACATCTGCAACCGCGACTCAACCTCAACATCACCTAACAGGTAACTGTCCCTCGACCTACAAGTCACGATCTACTAAGTTCACATCCTTAGTAATTGATTGCTAGATCTGTTATCATCTCTTTTTGTTGTCATGCAAGTGACAATAATTGTGGAGCATTTTTTTAAAGCTGCGTTAAAATGACAGTTGAATATGAATAAAGGTGTAAGTGTTTCTATCGAGGTAAAAAAGCATGCATTTAGAAGGTTTGCACGCAAATTTTTGATTTGACCTACTCAGCTGCTTGTAAAGTTATTGTCTTGTTATTTTACAATATTAACAAAATGACTTTGTATAAATTTACAGGTAATGAGCAATAAAATGTATTTATTCGCACGACGACGCAACAACGATGGTTTTGATACAAATCATTGAGTTCGACCAATTTGTATGTCAATTAAGAGAGATTGTAGAGGTAAAAGTGTCTAGAGGAGGAAGATGAATCTGTCGCTTTGTGTTTGTGAATGTATAGATATACGATTGTTAGCCTGCAGGGACTAATAAAACGAGCGAACTTTAAATCAACCTGTATTCAATCACAATCACAATTTTAACACTTTTAGTGGGTACTACTTTTAGTACTTTACACCTCGACTACCGAACGAAGACTGGCGACATTCACCATGATTAAACCTAGGGTAAAGCAGTATGCATCACTAGCGCCATCTACCACCACTTATTAGCTATTCATGACTATTCATGACTTTATTCTGCTTTACCCTAAAATTGCAATATCAATTAAATTACTAAATTATTAACGATAAATTCTCAAATGATTATTTATTACTTAGACAAAATTAAATACATTTTATTACCGGCTAACTTATTGGTTTAACATTCGGCCATCCGACTCACTTACACGTCCCCGTGTGACAGAATAGGTACATCTAAATACATGCAAATATTTTACAAAACAGATAACAGATACAATATGCTAATCTTGTTAATTACAAACTTTACTTTATTACATAATACAAAATCTTACAACTCTTTAGACAAATAGGCATCGACTATGCATATTAATCATGGTATTAACAGGCCGCTTCTGCCCGAAACACCATTTCACCAAAACTTGACAAAGGTTACATCTACCTTTGTTGTTTAGTGAAGGCCGCTTCTGCCTTACTAAACACATTGCTAATGGTTACAGGCTGCTTCTGCACTGACTCCCATTTTAACTAAAGACTTCTTCTGTCTTTATCATTAACATTAAAATCAACAAAGTTTACAACAAAATGTCACGACAACTACGTACTTTATTCACATAAATGGGACTGTTAATCATCATCAACGTTTTCGACATCGCTGTTTGTGCTATTAGAAGCAGAATCTTCATCTGGCCTACTAAAACTCATCCATGGCTTAATTTTATCTATCGCGACTACGGAGCTGTAACTACGACCACCTTTTCGAGTGATCGGTGTATCCTCAACCTGATATCTATCGTTATCGAACACCGATGTCACGCGGTACGGTCCTTGGTATTTAGGCACTAACTTACGACTTTGACCGGTCGACGGAATCTCTCTCTCAATGCTTACTAGGTCACCTATCTGAAATCTTTTCGGTTGGACTGCACTACGATCATAACGGAGCTTTTGCTTTTCTTGATAACTAGTAATGTAATCATTAATTTTATCGCGAATTTCTTGAAGAGAATCAGTGGTATGGTCTTGATCGAGTGATGTTTTTACTCTACTCTCTACCGCCCCTGTTAATGAAGTACCAAAGAGAGCCTCCGATGGCGTTCGTCCGATACCTTTATTGTGGGTATTATTGAGGCCCCACTGCACATCATTTACAAACTGGTCCCATTTCTTTTCATCTTGACCCGCGCATTTAGCTGTGAGTGAATCAAGTAGAGTGCGATTATAGCGCTCTACTTGTCCATTTGCTCGTGGCGTTGCTACAGCGTTCAAGATATGCTTAACGTCCAGTCTATGAAGGAAATCTTTAAAATTCGCGCTAGTAAAAGACGAACCCCTGTCGGAAATAATTCTCTTCGGGACTCCAAAAATGCTGAAATACTCTTTCAATTTATCGATAACGATTGATGTTTTTGTGCTCTTAACCGGTTTCAAGATAATGAATTTAGTATACGCGTCAATGATCACTAACATGTGAGTGTTACCCTTAGAACTTTTTACGAAAGGACCTACATGATCGATATGCAATGTAGCAAAAGGGGAATCAATTTTTGGTATCGGATGTAACGGAACCTTTCTTTTAGACCCGGACTTAGTATATGCACATTCGAGACAACATGCAACGTATTTCTTAACGAAACGTCGCATCTTACTAAACCAGTAAGTTTCCTTTACCTTAGCAAGTGTCTTATCGAAAGCGAAATGCCCTATATCATCGTGGCATTGTTTGAGAATCTGCCATCGTACGCCTTTAGGTACTACCCACCTTTCCCCTTCATCTGTCAGACGGTATAATTTACCGTTTTTAACTACGTAATTTTTGCTAGTATCTATTACGTTAGCAGATTCTGGATCCTGTAAGATTGATATTTTACGCTGTATTTCGGAATCTACCTGTTGAACAGTACTCAGCCAGTTATTATCAGTAACAATCAAAACTTCATCCACTTTGTTCACACCGGAATCCAGTTGGTCGCCGGCTGGTGGATTTCGACTCAATGCATCGACATAAGCCATAGCTTTTCCGGGACGATAATCAATGGTAAAATTAAATTCTTGCATTGAAATCCACCACCTGGCGACCCTCGGGATTAGATCCCTCTTTAAAAAGGTTGCACGGAGCGAATTGCAATCGGTGAATACTTTAAAATCAATACCTACTAGGTATACACGAAATCGTTGGAGTGATGCTATAAGAGCGAGAGTCTCAAGCTCGTATGCTGTCATATGCTGCTCGTCAGGCGTTGTTTGTCTGCTGTAATATGCAACTGGTCTAAGGACACCGGCTTTGTTCCTCTGCAGAAGTATACCAGCGATACCTATCTTACAAGCATCTGTGTGTAACTCGGTCAAAGCATTTGGATCGTACAACGCCAGAGTAGGTTTACGTAGCAATTCATCTTTTAATGTGTTAAAAGCCTTAACCTGCTCCGTACCCCAAAACCATTGTGCGTCCTTTTTGAGAAGGCAAGTCAACGGCTTTGCAATCATAGAAAAATCTTTAACAAACCTTCGAAAAAAACTACACAATCCGATAAACTGCCGAACGCCATGCTGGTTAGTTGGTTCGGGAAAGTCACGAACAGCTTCAATTTTTCGAGATCCTGGCTTAATACCCTTACCACTAAGCTCAAACCCTAGATAATCAACAGTCCTACTAAAGAAACAGCACTTGCTCAGCTTCAGCGTCAAACCGGCATTCTGTAACAGCAGCAGAACTTCCCGCAACTTCTGTAGCCCCTCTTCAATTGTTTTGGAAGGTATAATGATGTCATCCATGTAAGCTGAAGCGATATCTTTTGCGTTCCCAAGGACCAAATTGATCATCCGCATGAAATTAGAGGGAGCATTAGCCAAACCAAACGGCATTCGGTTAAACTCGAATTGACCGTCTGGCGTCACAAATGAGGTCTTAAAACGGTCTTCGTCCCTGATCGCAATCTGGTAGTACCCAGATGCCAAATCGAGAGTGGTATAATATTCATACCCCGCAAGATCGTCCAACTGATCATCTATCCTTGGCAAGGGAAAATTTTCCCTAAACGTTTTTCGGTTCAAGGCCCTATAGTCGACACATAACCTAACGTCACCCGTTTTCTTTTTTACAACCACTATGGGACTAGCATACGGCGACGTCGACGGCCTTATTATGTCACATTCGAGCAACTCTTCTACCATACCGCGAACCCTAGTCCTTTCACTTACCGGCAATCTATAAGGTCTATAAACCACTGGTTCGTCATCTTTTAGATTAATCGACATTTCTACCACACCAGTTTTACCTAACTCCTGCAAGTTAAACGCAAAACAATTTCGATATTCGTTTAGCAAATCAACCAAGGATTCAGTGGTTTTATCGTCTAACCCTCCGTCAGAATTTATGTCGTGCTTTGATATGGCCTGTCGAGACTCTGAAACGTCAATTCGTAAAACATCACAATCGTTCACGCTCTCGGACGTTGGATCAGCTTGATGACATCTAGCTATTGTGGTACCTTTATCTATGAGGAAGGGCTGAGACGATAAACCTTTAATCAGTGCTGCTCCTGAGCCACTAACGACTGAGAACAATCCTTGAACGAGATAGTGTTCTTTTCCAAACTGAAACCTATTACTTCCATCAATATAAATCTCCCCAGTATAGCTTGGTTCGGTCTCAAACTGTACTAGAGTAAGTCCATTAACTTCAGTATCTTCAGAGCAAATCAATTTTATTTTTGGCCTAACCGAACGTATGTGAAGAAAGACGTTGTCCTTTTCAATTACGATGTGAGGTTGCTCTGTAAAAGACCTACCAACCAGCAATGGTTCCTGTAAGAAATGGTCTGGTACGACGAGGACATCAACGCAGGCCTTAGCACCATCAATCTGAATCTCAATGTTACATTTCCCCAGTGGTTGAACAGAGGAATTACCGAACCCTCGAAGTGTTGGCAGCGGAGTGTCAGTCTCCCAGTGGGTGCCTATACTCGAGACTTCTGAAACTTTGATGAGCGTCGCAGAACTACCAAAGTCAATAAAGCAAGCTTTTGGAACACCGTTAACGAGTGCTTGCTTATGATATTTGGACACACTAGAGTCCGTACCTGCCACTAACAAGACCGGCTTAGACGAATTACTGCTACTACTGCCTACACTGTTTTTGTTTTCATTGCATTTATCAGTACTATGTCCGAAACGAGAGCACTTGTCACACTTAATAATTGGTTTCGGGCACTGAGATTTGTAATGACCAATTTGGGAACAGTTAAAGCATTGTATTGTTCGTTCCTTAACTTCTTTATTTACAGAATTCCTGTCCACCCTATTATCATTTGGGCGCATTCGCTTTCTATCGACGTTATTGAAACTAACAATATTTCGAGCACTTTTTAAGTAAGGCAGTAGCTGATCTGGTGTACTAAAGCGAGCTGCTTCTGCGCCCAAACGAACACTACGGTCATCGATTCCGAATATGATACAGTCTACTGCCTTTTTACCTTCAATTCCACAACGATTCAAAAGCACTACTTTGTCGTAGAAGTATTCCTCTAAAGAGTCATTGAACTTGGCACGTTTGCCTAACATTGTTGTGAGTAACTGCCCATAATTATCGTCACTAGGAAATGCTAACTTCAATTTTTCTTGCCACTCTGGCCAAGTGTACATTACAGTAGTTAGACCTTCGTACCACTTTTGTGCATGGCCCTTCAACTTAGGTAAAGCAAAGTGTATCGTTTGTCTTTCTGTCCAATTATAGATTAACGCGCACTCATTTACTTTATGAAGCCATATATCTATGGTTTGTTCTTTATGAGCGGGATCAAATTCAGGGATTGTATTTCGGTTAGACAATTTATCATTAATCGCGTTGCTACCTATTGATTGAAGCGCCTGCACAAGTTGTGTTAAAATAACATTATCCGTTAACGAAACATCGGTACCTGATATCGTCGCTCTACCTGGCGGAGCGGACCTCGCAGCGCTGCTTGGCTCGCGTAGTTCTCCGGTGTTTGCAAGCTCTGCATTCTCGATGCGGTGACTGGGTGAGCGCAAACTTGACCTGCTGCGGGCACGGTTGTTAGCGGAGCCGCGCTCCCGTTCATCTGCAAGGCGGCGCGCACACTGGCTGGTTGGACTGCGTATCCGACGGCTGACTCGGCTGCGCGCTCTCAGACTTGATGGACTCGCCGATAGCTGCACGGCTGCATCGCGCATCCGCTCGTCTACCTCATTTCCACGCACCCTCGGGTTGGATCGGTTGCTGAACCGCTGCGGTGTCGGGCTCCGTCGACGGGGGCTGGGTCGGCTCCCAGATCGCTGCACAGTGGGGCTTCGCAGAAGACGGCTGGCTTGACTCCCAGACCGCTGCGTAGCTGGACTGTGCTGATGACGGCTGGCTTGACTGCCGGGCCGCTGTGTTGTTGGAGTCACCGCACGATGACTGCGTCGGCGGTCAGGCTGCTGCGTCGTTGTGGTTTGCTCGTGACGACTGGCTTGGCTGCCAGACTGCCGCCTAGTTGGACTTCGCAAGCGAAGACTGGCTTGGCTGCCAGTTCGCTGCGTCGCTTGAGTCCGTGCGCGATGACTAGCTCGGCTACCGGACTGCTGCGAAACAGGGCTCCGCTGATGGTGGCTGGCTGGTCGCTCTAGCCGACTGACTTGCGCTACCCGATCCAAAACAGGACTACGGGAGCGATGGGTGCTGCTGCCCTTGGAGCCATGCGACCGGCGTCTACGGCCACGTGACGGTCTTACTGTAGAACCATCCTCAGTATCCATTTTCTGCATAGCAAAAAAAAGAAAAGCCACAGAATTTCGCAAAACAATAGTAGGTAATAAGGCTACAATAAAACTCTAAAATACCTACTCGGGTAAAATAAAACCACCATGTGGGTACTTTGAAAAATAAAATAACTCGCAAAACAACAGTAGGTAAACACTACCAGTAAAAGTTTAAAATATCCACTTGGGTAAAATAAAATCACTATGTGGGTACTTCGAAAAAATAAAACTTGTCATTCAAAATAACGTTATCCGAAGATACAATGTTGCTTATTGGAGCAAATCAATGCTCCAAATCATGCATTTAAGATCTGATAACAATTATTTTTAACCACCTTGTGGGTGAAGTAAAGTAAGTAGACAATGTAACTTACCAATCCCGCTTCTGATTTGTTAGCCTGCAGGGACTAATAAAACGAGCGAACTTTAAATCAACCTGTATTCAATCACAATCACAATTTTAACACTTTTAGTGGGTACTACTTTTAGTACTTTACACCTCGACTACCGAACGAAGACTGGCGACATTCACCATGATTAAACCTAGGGTAAAGCAGTATGCATCACTAGCGCCATCTACCACCACTTATTAGCTATTCATGACTATTCATGACTTTATTCTGCTTTACCCTAAAATTGCAATATCAATTAAATTACTAAATTATTAACGATAAATTCTCAAATGATTATTTATTACTTAGACAAAATTAAATACATTTTATTACCGGCTAACTTATTGGTTTAACACGATCACTTGCGAATTGTTTTTCGGGTTTTGAGAAACGTGTTAATTATAGCATCAAGTACAAGTTGAATAACGACTTTTTAATTATAAATCAAAGTTGGTTTACTACCTAAGTACGCAAAAATTTATAATGATTACTAAGTTTTCAAAAGTTTCCACAAACAAAGCGTTTGAAGGGTCTGTGTTATAAAATGTGTGAAGTTTTATCAAAATTCACGTTACTGGAAGACTTTCCTATAAGTAAAGTTTAGAAGAAACCTTATTGTATGAATATTAAACTCTGTGAACTTTTCGAGCCTTTTACTTTTCTAATCTTATTATGTAAATGAGTTGTTTTAAACCACGATGTTAATAAAAATATCGGCTTCCGAGTAAATGGCATGCAAATAGCACACTCGCAGTGATCCGCAGTGAATACTCATCGAAGTACTTCATTATTTCTTGTTCGCTTCTATATATTGTGCACCAGTTACACTTTCTTGGAAGCTAATTTGATCTTCTAAGTTTGTGTTCACATTTGATTAGGCGAAGTACGCGTGTACGAGCCATTAACACGATCGAACAGGAGGATGCGGTGATTTTGGCTTTATTTGTTTTTTTGTGAATTGGTTCGGGCTACTTTTTTGTAAACAAGCATTCACAGACTAAGCATAATAATAATGGTTTTATTCTTGGTATTTTGGTAATATTGGCAAAGGAGTCATATAAAATCAGCGAAAGTAAACATCGGAAAATCTTATGTAACTTTCTCATCAATCTGTCTTCATAAACAAACGTTAATTTAAACAAATTGAAAATCACCAAAAAATAAACATTTAAAGCATTTAGGTTGGAGAAGGTCAAGAGCTTGTATTAGATAACAAGAACAACCCCTCACCTTCACCCTCGCTGGCTTTGGTGAGTCGCACGATGCCGGTGAGCGGAGTGAGTAGCCGCGCCGCGCCCTCGCGACTCAAATTGTTTTCCGACTTAATGTACAGACCTACCTATTCATTTTAGTTTAGAAAACTAAGTACACCCAATGGAAAACATTAATTTTTATTTCAGACCACAAAATATAAAACTACGTTATATAGGGAATGCTAATTAAAGCCTAAACTATTATAGTTTAAACGTACGATGTCAATGGCGCGATAACATTCATGTCTGTTTCCCATCTTCTGTATGTTCCTATGATTTAAGAACATAAAAGCTTCTTGTAAACCTCAGATGATAACAGATGAGACAAAGAGAGCATTCGCCCGATAGGGAGGTGACGTCACGAAAAGTGATTTAGGCGCAGAATAAATAACAATTTCTATGAGGCAGGACTTGCCCTTTGTGAACCTTGAATAATTCAGCGGTTTATTTTATTTATATGGAAGAGAGCCAGCGCCAGCAGATACGGATGAACCATGGGATTATCTTGCTGACCCGGACGTTGCTACATGGTGGTAACGATGGTAATGTTTGATTTACATCTAGCGATAGCATTACCCATATTCGGTTTTTCTGCATTATAGGCACTCTGAACCTACTTTTTGCATATTATGCATGAGGTTTATGCGATCGCCGCGCCGCGCCGGAACCTTTCGCACTTCTAGCGTTTTATCTTAATTCGGCACGAATATTTTCAGTTTCAGTGTATCTAATAGTGTTGATACACGTGAAAGCTCGCTAAGAACAAGCTATTTGGGTCAATAGGCTCTTAGTTTGTGGGTCAAGTATTCGATAGTGACAGTGTGATGTTAACACATGTAAGCTCCATCGCTAAACGTGTTCCGGTCAGTTCTCCGCGAAGCCCAACTAACACGTCAGCAGTTTCTCTCCACTTACTTTATACCGCCGACACCGCGCCGACATACTTCCCAACTTAGTTGAACGACACTGAAATAATACAAGCACAAGCAAGGATATGGCCGTGCAGTGTAGACTCACACAATGCACAAATAAGCGACGCAGTGTAACTCAAATATCACTTGTTTATTGTACATGTAGAGGCAGGTTGCATTACAGTTCAGACTAAGTACTTTTGAATGGAAGTGTAACGAGCACATGGCGCGTCTCGCGTGGCCGCGCTCTGTGCCGCTCTGAATAAAGACAAACTTGTACAGGAAACAGCTCGAGTTGTTCGCTTTGGTTTCAGCACTCAGATTTGCTTACAATTGGTGTTTACAAAGCAATTTTCCACGCGTGGCTGGAACTTTCACAACTCGGAATTAGCGTCAGCTTCCGTTTCCATTGTTGTGTACCTACACGTACCTACTCGAAAGTTCTAAGGTTTGTTAATTGGTTTGTCTTACGGTGTTATATCTTGCCGCTCGTCGGTTCACGAGTTCAATACAAAGCCTATAAGTTGTAGGTTGTAATGTACCGACTATCACTTTGCTAGGTAACTTACTTTTTGCCACAATTTCCATTTCATCCCCAACAAAATCAGCTGATCAGTTTAGGGCATTTTAAAACTTTATTAACTTTATCAAACTCCAGCAGTAGGTAAGGGGGGGGGGGGGGGTAGGTACTCAACGGATAACGACACCCTCTGTTACATTGAACTGGCAGTTCCGTATAAACAGGGTGTTTATAATTGAAGCGGACCGTTACCATTAGTATGCAAATTGTTTGCTGGACGAAGCCAATATCGAATAACCGATTAGTAAAGTGTTCTAGTGTTCTAGACGTTATTGCGCAACGTATACATAAAAAGTAATTCCTACTCTGAATAGAGGTCGGATTAAAACGATACTGTACGAACTGTAACTCAATATCACGAACGACTCTTATATTTATTGTTGCCGAAATATTACTATTTGTATCTCTTCAGTTGGCATCCGACCAAACGTCTGTGTTCTACGATAGTAGAGACAAACCAGTCTCATAACTCTGTGTAATCTATCGGAAAATCAGAAATCTCACCTAAAATTAGTTTTTGTCCTCACTGCAGTTGACGTACTGTCTCGCGTCCAATTGTATCACTTTAGTTTGCGTTTCTTTTAAGTTTTGTTTCTTCTCGGTTCAGAATTTTTGCGATAAAATAGGTTACTGCTGACACAATATCGCCTTTTGCGCGCCGCAATGATAAACAATGTTCATACTACTACTTATTGACGAGGAAGTAATGTTGTTATGAGGTCAGAGTGCCTGCACAAGATGAGAATTGCTCCAAAAATCTATGCTGCATTGATTTACAGAGCGACCTGTCTTGTGCATCGCTACTTATTTTCAGCAGTGGATGTCCTGCGTCTGATGTAATTACGATTATAAGAAGTATGAAGGTAATTGTTTAATTTGGTTATTATACTCTTACTAAGTGGAAACTTAAGTCGATATTAAAAAGTACTATCAAAGAGTTTCAGGAGCTGTCTCTTCTACTTTGTCATCCAATATCGAAGCTCGTTCACGTCATAATGTTACGGCTGGAAATGTCCCCAGAGAGTCGTGGACGAGCCGGATACACGAGTATAAATTGAGCGTCCTGACCTGTCTATATTTATAGTAGTTTGGCCCGTGGCTGCACTTGACTAAGACTGAAAAACAACAGGAAAATTATGTGAATATTTAATAGACATTAAATAATAAGCACACTTCAGACAGGCATGAGTTTTATAAAGGCCGGTTTACACTACTAACTCTACGTAACTCGTCACCATGCTCTGTTCTTTACACACAATAACAACTATTGTGTGTGTGTTGCGCCGCGCGCCGCGCGCCCTCTGTCATATACAAACTAAGAGAAGCATTGCTCAAGCATACCTACTGCTGACATTATTATGTTTATTTGTATTTCAGGATAATATCTAACCTCTGGTGAATCTTATTCAATTACCGGTCCACCATACTCCTCACCATGATTGGTGGCGAGCAGGGAAACCAACTGATAACGTCCACTCTGCAGTTTGCGTATAAATCTTCAGTAAGTAGCCTCGTGAATGGAAATGTCCCGGATTACCCTTTCACTACAAGACAAGAATCAGGGACCAAATTCTACTTTCTAAGCAAATGCTACAGGATACGTTACCTATTACCACAGATCATATAATACTATAGGTACCTATACTGTCAACGTTTCTTTGAAATTACAAAATTCTGTGAAGATCGGATAAGCGGTTCAAAAGATCTCGACGAACAAACATACAAAGCATTTTTGCCCAAGTTATCACGAGATCTCAGTTCGGGGCGAACTACTAGTGTAAACTTGATTATATCATTACAGTAACCTAGTTGCTATTTTTGGATTTTAATTAGGAATACTTGTTTTTTACCAGTACTTGTTGGTTAAAAACTAAAAAAATCAAATCTTTAAGACAACATAAAAACACTGTAATCGTTAGGAACGCCAACTTGTGGCCATGTGTCGTTCGTTGGAAAGCCAGGTCTCGCTACAGCTTGTTGCTACAAAGTGTTGCCACCGCGCCGCGCCGCGCCGGCACATAGTGGCACGTAGCGGCACTTAATCCCTAATGTTGCAATAAAAGTCACATAGGTACTAAATAATAATTATTAGTATGACATAGTGTCACATGCTATGGAACCCGCACAGTTTTTACCGCGGAATGCCAACCGGCATACAAATAGGTCTCATACTCGTGTTGTACTGTCAAATGTGCTGAAAGTCGAGGCACGTGAGTCTCGCATTTATTTTTATAACGCCGATACGGAAACACCGGTTTATAATGCGAATAAGAGGGTAATGGTACTCGGAAAGCTCTTCCGGTACAACTTTAGAATTCCAATGATGAGGAAACACGGAAATGATTGAATGTTGTTTATTTTTCTGAGTTAATTCAATAAGATGTGCTGTTAAGTGCACCAAGGTGTCGAGTACATAAGTAGCAGTAGAAAGTGAGTAAAAACCTTCAAGAAAACAAATAAAAATATACGCACGATTAGAGTGAATTTGCAACAGCAAAATACATTGTTGTCTTTAATTTGTGTCCATATGTTGGGTACCTGGTGTTGAGAGGTACGAGCAATACATTCTTGAGGTTGTGGTGAGCATCGGCGCGCGCCTCGGCTTCAGACACAGAGTTATCTCAACTGGACAACATCTGCGTTCATCATTATTTGCTTTACAATTCATTTCCAAATATTGTTTTACTATTAATAGATACATAATATCATTTATTTACCAAGAAAAGCACGGCTAATTCATTTTTTACAAAACATACCTACTTATGGAAATGCCCAATATTTAGTTTTGGCGAGTCGTTTAGTAGAACGTAGAACTCAGGTATTCACTATACATAACTTATTATGAAAATAGCAATTTACTAAAAACCAATTTGTTGAGTAACTAGCCGTCGCCCGCGGTGTTGCTCGCGTTCTACCCTTTAGAGTGTGACGTTTCAAAATTCCTTTCTTAGTGCACCCCTACACTACATAAGGATACTACCCTCCAAATTTCATACCTCTAGGACGTGAAGTTTAGGCTGTGCGTTGATTCTAAGTCAGCTTCAAAAGAGTTTTATATACTTAGAAGATTAGATAACTTTCTAAATATAGCTAGCCTTCATTATTTTTATTACATTTTGCATACTTAATATACTAAGTAATTAATAATAACAAAATCTAAAGTGAACCATTTTTTCTTTGCCATCTGAAAACAGCTCATACACTTCAATTAAAAGTCATACTACAAGTCCCATCAAATTAAAATGCAGTTCAAAACATTATTGTGTCAGAATATATTTTAGGCTATCTACACGCTTTCTTACTTATAAAACATCAAAAGAATGGCCCTTGTAAGCTCAGCGCCTCTAAAGCAGATTATTGTATTCATACACTTGTAGTGATCCACTAGTTTGTAAACAGCCAACTCAGAACTCAAAGCAGCTTTAATAAACTTTGAAACTAATTTACAATACACTTTTAACTTTGGATGAAATGAATAGACAAAACAAGAAGGCGATTCGCAATTTCAGAAGACATCACTTTACTAACACTGTTACCAACTTATGAAATGCTGGCTCTGAGATAATAACGAGGGTCTTACAACCGTTGTGAATATAATTTAGATAAATAAATACACGATCGGTAGTTTGAAGTTTACTTTCGATATTTCAATTAACCAATCAAACTAAAAAACTTTAAGATTTACTCCGAAGCGTTTTGAAAGCGTTCCGTGTGTGCTATTTCTCAAAGTTAGTGCATAAAGTGAAGTTGAACCGTCGAACTTATTCTATACTTTAATATTCACGTTCTACTTAAATTCACAGCCAGAAATACAAGTTTCAATCTCAGTTGATGTGTCTGCGAATTAATTAGTATTAGTATAGCTTTTATAATATTGCAAACAATTTATAAACATTTCAAACTGTCAGCCTTCTAAGGAAAGTTACAAACTAATTTGTAATCGGTTGATGAGAAAACAAAACGAACCTGTTTGTTAACATTTCTGAGAACTGGTTTGTACTCATATTCCCATCAATTTTCTTAACCATTTTGCTAAAAGGGAATGCAGTATTTATTTTGTTGGGTACCTATTTACTATTGTTCGACTCAGGCTGCACAGAACATTGTTTACTGCGAGCTCCAGATAAAGTGTTCCAATGAATTTAATTTGAAACCGAGCAGTCGGCCCGAGCAGTCGGGCGGTCACTCAAGTAGTCGCTGCTGCACGACGCGACTGCCGGACATTATAATATTATTATGCTTTGCAACGAATATTTATGAATTACTTAGATGATATCAGTAACACTTGGTAGTTTTCATTAAGTTCACTCTTGGTATTGGATTATGCGCTGTACCTACCTACGTACAATGCAACTGCCAATGAATAAGTTCTTCAATAGTTAGATCCAGAGTACGTACGTACGTACGGCAGAGTAAATTGTCATCGACTAAGCTGACGTGATTTATTAGTTTTTTTCAGGAACAACTCCGGAACACTCTGCTTTACCACAAAAAACTGAGTCCTTAAAAATATATTTGGTCCATTTTCTAATATAATTATGACGTAAATATTTCAAATTATAAACATGTTTCAACATGATACGAGTAAGTAAGTACATAAATACAATTTAGAGTGAAGTTGGAGCCAGTAATAAGAAACTCGAAGCTTTTGCGAACGCGAAGTAAGTAACATGAAATGTGTTTAGAGATCAGATATTAGTGCAAACCTTGCGAGCTAGTTTAAAACGTCCGCCAGAAACGAGCATCGTGGCATTGACGAGAACGCGAGATCTGTCGACTTTATATCGCGGCAATAAAGGTCAAAACTCATTGGCAAGAAAAATCATTTCAGTTTAAAAATATTAGATGTTAGCTCAGCGCACACAGCGCTAGAAACTACGTTTATAGCAACCGGCATCACTTACAAGAACCTAATAGTATGCTTCTCATGTAATACTAGATGAACTATGTCACTATCGTCGGTACATTCAGTAAGAGAACGTCCCGCTTTGCTTTCCACTTTGTAGTCGCGGTTTGAGAACTTGAATTTCATCAAAACGAATAATACAATAGTATAGTAGTCAACTGTTGTACGAATCGATGAAATTAAATCGATAAGTCAGCTACGCCGTAGTACCAGCAGTGCTACGCCGTAGCAGACTCTACGCTTCCGTTTTTTATCGCCATCACTAAGTATGGAAATCAATCATCATCAATCAATATTATATAAAACTCTTTTGAAGCTGACAGAGAATCAACGCACAGCCTAAACTATAAGTCAAATTTCATACTAGTAGTATGAAATTTGGAGGGTAGTATCCTTATATAGTGTAGCGGTGCACTAAGAAAGGAATTTTGAAAAGTCGCAAAAGGGTCTAGAACGCGAGCAACGCTGCGGGCTACTGCTAGTTAAATATAAAGGAGTTAAAAGTTGGCTTTATACATATAAATAACATTTTAGATAACAACAATTTGCCACCACCGCTATAAAAATCGTTTGGATTAAGAACTAGAAGATTTACTATCCAACTAATTGATGAAAAACAAGTAAAAGTATAACTAGCTTTGTACAAAATACCAATATGAAGTAGATAGTAGAGCGATGCGCCGCGAGGGATCACGTGTCAACAAACTAAACTATAGATAACTACAACGTTATAAGTAAAGTAGGTAAGTGGTGCGGAGGCTTTTATTGTTTGTTTGATAACTTACAAACAAACAATCAAAGTTACGATCACTATCACTGGTTACTCATAGTCAAGTGGCACAGGCGATTCATATTCTGTGCTGGTTTTATATGTTTGAATACGCTCAATCTGAAATCATTTTCACCACTGTATGTACTTTGTCAACCAAAAAATTACCGCTCACTACGGGATTATATTTGATTCCATGTGTGTACATAAAGATCCAATTTGACTACGACTCCTTTTACATAAAGTTTTACATAATACTAAGCTGTGTTGAAGGTAGACGAGGTATCGGAAGGGCATTATGTGTGGTATCTGCACGCGCCGCATTGTGCCCTCGACAATGGCTCCGGAAGACGCGATTGTTCACAACATGCACTGTACAAGTGCCACCACACCACACTCATGTACTATAATGTCGTCTACATGAAATGCCTTCGCTGAACTCACTTGACGAACTGTCTGTCGACAGCTGATATAAATAGATGTCACTCGCAAAGATGACAGAGCAAGCTTCACTTTGAGCAGATTTTATAAGTAGGCTCGATAGTTTGATAAGAGGTAATAAACTCTATTTTATTTGGTTACTCGCTCACGCATGTCACAAGTAGTTTCTCAGAAATCGCAAGAATTTAATTTAATCATTGTCATGTAATTTGTTCACCACCCTCGAAAGACTAAAACCATAAAACAAAACTGGGCTCATTTTCCGGCTTTGTCCTTTGAGAGCTAAAAATACCGCCATAATTGAAGCAGAATTAATAAGGCGTATTTAGAGGGTTGAAGCAACTAATCCAGTTGTGCTAAATAAATAATTGTTCTGTCGGAAGCCTCAAAGCGGAACTCGCAATTATTCATATTCAGTCCGTCGTCGTCGGATCGTCGGCTCACCACGTAGCGCCGCACCGCGCCGCACCGCGCCGCACCGCACCGCACCGCACCGCAACGCACCGCACCGGACCGCGACGCACCGCACCGCACCGCACCGCACCGCTCGATCCGAGCGCAACTTAGCGAACAAGCACCTTTATACCACTTACTACAGTTATTACCTGTTTCTGTTTCGAAGCTTACTTTTAGAAAAGTTGCATTTATTAACGAATCTATTCGTGATTGTATTATTATTATAATCCAATTAAACTTATTACTAAGTCTTTGCAAGTAAAATAATTAGAGATTTTTTTTAGGCAGCACACTGAAGTAAGTAGGTGCTTACTAATAATTTTCTGTTGAAAGGATTGTTCTAATAAAAAATAGATTAATACAGATCAAAATTTAGTTTTTTTTTCCTGTAAAAATTAATTCTTAAAGGTTTTTTATGTACCTAATATAATTTACATAGGTAATTGTAGAATTTTTAAAGCAAGTACCTAAACATAAATAACGACAGGTACTTATTGTAATGGATATTTCAGATTCGTTCTAATTTATGGAGCGGTATTTCGCTCGCGTTCGTGAAATTGCGCAGTTTTTTTTTACGTGATTTATGTGTTGAAAGTGCTCGCGGGTTTCGACAGAAATCAAATAACAACTCCGCAATGAAAGCGAAAAGCCCAAACGAGCCCTAATCCCACTTTAACCTTTGTGGGAAATCATTTGAATAGCTTTCAAATATATATTTTGTGCTGCAATCATTGACGTTGGAGGAAGCGTGGTTTTGGTGACGGTACCGTGACGCCTCGCCGCCTCGCCGCCTCGCTGCCTCGCCGCCTCGCCGCCTCGCCGCCTCGCTGCCTCGCCGCCTCGCCGCCTCGCCGCCTCGCCGCCTCGCCAGTCGCCGGCCCTTGACCAAGTTTGAAATATATTTTATTTTTGATTCCTAATGTTTTTACAAAATAATTTTAAAATACGCTTTTTATTTACCAACGCAGACATAATGTAGATCCGAGTAAACAAAATTATGAAATGAACTCGTCTTCAGCAGAAACATTTGCAAGTTGAATCATTTCAGCTCAACTCAAACGTGATTGTGTGAACGAATTCCACTGCGCCAGTATATATACACTTACACAGGGTGCTCTTGGACAACATATTTTAGAGCATTTCAGTTTTGTAAATTTCACCTTTGAACCCCAAAGACTTGCTATGACTTGTCGCCTCAGGATCACGACGCGCCACTGCTCATCAGCTCTCGCAACACAACACGACATCCCAATGACCGACAAGACAAGTGCAAACACTCGCTCGAATGCCTCTTATTTACACAATACATGAACAATTTGTTAGTAGCATGGTGAGCGTGCGTGACGCGCTCACTGGGAGGCGGCACTTACTTATACGCTTATACTAAACATCTTCTCATCTCTTGCTATAATGTACTGTAAGTTGCTGAATCTGAAACATCACTCAAAATGTAAACACCTTACCTTATTTTTATCTTAGCCATGCATTGAAAAGAGATGGCAATAATTTAAGCATGAACTTAATCCAATTAGCGTTTTAGTATTCGGGCCACATTATCTATTTCAGTGGATTTTAAAGCTTACTCACATACTTATTTGCTATAAAAAACTTGAGTTAAATAACACATCATGTACCAAACTAATAGCAAAGCATCCTTTTTACAAACTTTTCGGAAACTTGAGTTCGCGTGTAACCCGAAACTTTTCGTTTTTATTAAATTAACCTTTGAGTGGAACTGTAGCATTTCATTTATTTCAGCTTCGTGAAATAGGTATCCCTCGCTGGCTCAATTCAAATTTCGCGCCTCATTCTTAGAAAAATTAAATAAAGGCAAGTAGCAGCGACATCTAGCGCACCGCATGGAAATTACATTGTAATTTCATTTTTTTTTACAGCGAAATCAAGATGGAAAGATCGGTAAAACGCCGAGGCGCCATCTGGTGTCGAGTAGTTGTATCGATTTAGTTTCGATTGGTTTTTTTGTGCACTTGCTCTAGGTTTAAAGGATTTGTCTATGGCGATGACATTGAAAAAAGAGGTCATGGCCGACGCCGGAGAAATATAGGTTTTGTTTTGTTTCGAAAGAATTGTGTTTAGGGACGTTTTTGCCATGAAGCTCGTAAGGAAAAGCTTCGAGAACTTTCGATTTTGAGCTACATAAAACTAGCCGGCAAGAGGAGCCGCGGCTTCATTCCACGAAATTTGCAGAGAAATCAACACCGAAAGTGCGTGTGGGCGGAGAAGAGAGTGCCGGTAAGTACCTCGCGATTCCAGGCCATGGATAACATGGCAAGGATCCAGGCTCAGGAGGTTCTCGGGTTTTTATTCGATTCGATCATTTCAGACGAGACAAACACCAAAGAAAGCGGACAGCCGGAGAGAACGGGGAGACCAGACCGACGTGGCAGCATTTATGTCATCTCGAGAGCAGTCTCGAGAGCAGCCACGCAAGTCAACATTTGAACAGGAGACCGACGGAGGTGCAGCTGAGAACAAATTCCGGTAGGTGGCCTCGAGTCAGGATCAGCTGATCGGGACTTCGGGGCGGGTCATGCAGAAGCTTATGACGACCCAACCGTCAGGGCGTCATGATCGCAGACAAAAATATAAACACTTTTCCTTGTATTTTTCAGGCTGAAGGACGAGCAGAGAAGGGCGCGGACGCACGTGGCGTCACGAGCCGGTCGGTGTTAAGCAGAGGCGAGCAGAGCGTGGCGAGACGGCCAGCGGCTGGCTTTCCCGAGCTGAGTTCCGTAAAGGCGTGGTGTGCACATGCCACCACGTGTCTCGTCGGCACTATAAGGTGGGCCCAGTGTCAATATTTTACAAGAAGGTGACAGAGTAGGATCTTTTATCAGGCGTTTCATCAGTTGAGGTCGAAGACGAGCAGCTGATTTCGTGGAATCCTGGTTCACTTGTCTATCGTTTGTTTGTCGTTAGTCTGCGTTTGAGTATTGTTTATCCTGCATCGCTATTAGTTCTTCGTTAAACTTTTTAGCATACCAGTAGGAGTAGATCCGTAGATTTCAGTGCAGGTTGGACCTGTGGTCTGCCCTGGTCCAGACGGGGCCAGTGCATTCCTCAGATCAACCCGAGCAAAGCTCATACGAGCCATAAGTGGTTGTGCAAGGTGTAGGAAAACGTTGGTCAAAGACAAATGTACATTCTATAGCTAGGATTATAAGCTGGTAACTTTATGCCCCTGGTGGCACCTGTAATTAGACTAGAACAAGCTCTAGGGATGTGCGATTAGAAGTAATTTCGAGTGTTTGTTTTGTGGATTAGTTAAGTTCACATCTTAGTATAATAAATAACGTTTTAGGTCCTCTTTAGAATATATGTAGTTGTAAATGATAGAATAAGAAGTTCATGTTTATGTAATCATAGGTTTATTTATAACAATAAATGGTTATTTTCGTGTGTTTCACATGTTTCTTTTGTTAACAATAAAAAAATAAATTTTGTACGGTAGGAAGATAGGCAGAACCACCCCGCAGGAGCTAGCTGTGGTAGTCAGGAAGGTAGATATCCTGCCATTCCTTTCCTTTGTCATCTCCCCAGAATTCAAACCGTTACAAATGGCGCCCAACTGTATTTTAATTTAAATTTTTCAGCAATTTAAATGAGATTTTTTTGTGTAAATTATATTTTCAGGATAAAACATTACAACTGTAAATTAGATTTTGTACGTCTGACCAACGTTTCGTTTAAGTGTAATATTTTCTGGTATTTTTTTTAAAGCAACGAAGCGAAGACAAGTGATCCAGTTAGTTTTTAAGTTGATTTTTAAGTATTTATTTTAAGGTGTTTATTTTAGTTAGTTTAATTTAGTTAAGTTGCTTAGCTGTATTTAGTTAAATGAGTACTAATTCATCGTAGCAATTTATAGAACTTTTTGAGGGTTTTGATAAATGTTTAGACACATTGCACACTACAAAGTTAGGGACCAACGGTTTTTTTAGCTCAACAATTTAAACAATATTCCTTAGCATATTTTCGCACCTTTTTATCTTTGTTTTTCTTAGCCAGGAACGAAAATATTACTTCTGTAGGGAATATTTGATGATCTTTTGCTTCCCTTCATTGCTCACTTGTTTATTTTTTTATTTACTTATTTTGGTTTTGAAATTTCATAATGTCGACACCAGCGATTTTAGTGCCAGAGGATGATCCAGTCAAAGATGTCAGTAGTCAACAAAAGGTTGTAGTAGAGTGTGCGGGTCCAAAGGTTCCAATCGCAAGATGGGGGGTCAAGTTCGATGGCGTAGGAGATGTTAGATCGTTCCTAGAAAGAATCCAGGAGCTGAGCGCGGCGTACAGCACAAAAGAAGAGACACTATTTGCATCAGCAGCAGAACTTTTCAGCGAACAGGGCTTATTGTGGTTTAGAGGCGTCAAGGAACATGTCAAGTCATGGAGTGAGCTGTCGTCCTTGTTATTAGAGGAGTTCAATCCAATAGATTACGATTACAGATTGCTAGGGGAAATAAGGGCGAGAACACAAGGCGCCGACGAACCAGTACATATATATTTCTCAATTATGAATTGTTTACTAGCTAGACTGAAGAACACACTTCCAGAGCAGGATGTACTCCAGATTTTACTCCATAATATTAGGCCATCTTTTGCAGAGCAACTGGCTTTAGTTGATATCTCAACAGTCGCTGCGTTGAAAGAAAAATGTAGGAGGTTGGAAGCAGCAAAACAGCACTCAGAATTTTTCGTAGAGCCATCGAGAGCATCGTCGAAAACCTTGAACCCCACTTTAGCATATAAAGGTTCAAAACCACGATCTCATCTTGCAGAGGTGTCAACACAGCAATCAGCAAGGAGGACACCACAAGCACAGTCAAATTGTTTCAGGTGCGGAGCGAGAGGGCATTGGTCTAGGGATTGTAGGAAAAGCACTTGGAATCAACAAGTCAAATGTTTTAATTGTGGTGAGGTTGGGTACACGATAAGGTCGTGCCCCAAGTGCAACTCGGCGTCACTTTTAGCAGGTCGCGTAGATAGTAAATTTCAGCCACAACATTCATCCAGTCCAAAAAACTAGATGAGAGGAGCCGAGATGGTTTACCCATTCTCCCCAAGAAAAGGGGTTGGGTCAAAAACCGTGAATCAGCTGTTTCGGTTCTGTTTTCACCTTGTCATAAGGATTCACGTCCATATCTAAAGGTTACTTTAATGGATTTAGCCTTTTATGGTTTGCTAGATTCAGGAGCTAGTTTGTCAATTGTAGGAAGCAAGGCACAGGAGATCTTGCAGGATTTAGGGTACACACTCCATGATGTTGACAGGTCGGTGTACGTAGGAAATGGAGAGCGTATAAAGGCAGTAGGTTACATGTTGCTACCTCTAACATTTGAAAACATGACTCGGGTCATAAAATTTTTTGTAATACCAGGGATTAACTCAGATGTTGTATTTGGTATAGATTTTTGGAGAGCTTTCAACCTGGCACCCGAGGTCATAAATAGAAGGATGGAGATAGAGGATAGGCCGACATGTTGCATAGCTTCCCTTTCAGATGGTCCAGTCCGCGCAATACACACTTATCAGTCTTTGTCACCGTCGGAGAAGAGGAAGGCGGATGCGGTTGTAAAAAGGTTTCATGACATTTCTTCAGAACAAAAAGGACTGGGAAAGACACAGTTAACACAGCACATCATCGACACAGGGGATTCACCCCCCATAAAAACAAGACAGTATCCACTATCACCAGAGAAGAGAACAGCTCTACATAAGGAGTTAGACAAGATGTTGCAGTTAGGAGTAGTCTCACCAAGCCAGAGCCCATGGAACAACCCAGCTCTTCTAGTGCCAAAAGCAAACGGTGACTGGAGGTTTTGTTTAGATTGTAGAAAACTGAACGCAGTCTCAAGAGGGGATGCCTACGCAATGCCATACATTCCACAGATTTTGGACAGTTTGAAAGAGGCTAGGTTTTTGTCTTCCATTGATTTAGCGTCCTCTTTCTGGCAGATACCACTGGAGGAGACGTCGAAGGAGAAAACAAGTTTTACAGTTCCTGGAAGAGGTCTCTTTAAATTTGAAGTAATGCCTTTCGGTCTTTGTGGAGCGAGTGCAAGACAACAGCGTCTCATGGATCTATTGTTCGATAATGGTTTCGCTAGCGATATTTTAGATGGTCTAGTATATGTTTATGTGGACGATATTATTGTGGTCAGCTCAAACTTAGAGGCACACTTGGAGTTGCTGAATAGGGTTCTAGAAAAATTGAAGTTCGCGAACCTAACAGTCAACTACGAGAAATGCCAATTTTTTAGGAAATCTTTGCAATATCTAGGTTACGTTGTCGATGAACATGGTTTAAGGACAGACCCAGAAAAGGTCCGCGCTATTTTGGAATTTCCAATCCCGGAGTCAGCAAAGGAGGTTAAAATGTTTTTAGGTACAGCCTCATGGTATCGTAGGTTCATTAGGAATTTCGCATCAATAGCTGCACCTCTAACTGCACTAACATCAACGTCGAAGAAGGCACCGCCGTTCAAATGGAACCAAGAAGCAGAGGACGCGTTCAACAAGCTGAAGGAAGCACTAGTATCTGCTCCGGTCCTAGCGTGTCCAGATTTTAACATTCCATTTTCAGTACACTGCGATGCATCATCATTTGGCATAGGCGGTATGCTCACGCAGAAGTTTGACGACGCAGAACATCCAGTGGCTTATGTGAGCCGTTCGCTAACAAAAGCAGAAAGAAATTACAGTGCAACCGAACGAGAGGCATTGGCGGTGATCTTTGCGGTAGAGAAATTCCAGGCATACTTAGGCGCTAGACATTTCACGGTCATCACAGATCATGCATCTCTGAAATGGTTCATGCGACTAGAAAATCCCACAGGAAGACTGGTACGCTGGGGATGTAGATTGTCACAGTACGATTTCCACATAGAACACAGGAAAGGTTCGGAAAATGTTGTTCCAGATGCTCTTTCGAGGTTGCTCAGGGTAGACACCATAGGAGACACACCGGGAGTATCATCGGACCCATGGTACGAAAACATCCGGAAGGAAGTCCAAGTCAACCCGAACCACTACCCAGCATATCGTTTAGAAGGGGACAAACTTTTCAGGTTCTCGAAGGCAAAATACTCATTAATGGACGAGTTCGAATGGAAGGAGGTCGTTCCACTTCACAGGAGAAAGTCAATCATGGAGGAGAACCATGAACAACCAACAGCTGCACATTTAGGAATTTTCAAGACACACAGGAGGGTGTGTTTACGGTATTTTTGGCCAGGGATGTTTAAAGACATCAAAACTTTTGTTGAGGGCTGCGACACATGCGCCGCATACAAATCTAGCAATCGTGCGGTTCCGGGTTTGATGGGAAAACCAAAGGTTTGTCACCGTCCCTTTCAGGTTTTGTCAGTAGATTTGGTAGGACCTTTACCTAGGTCAAAATCAGGTTTTGTATATATTTTTGTGGTCACATGTTGTTTTTCAAAATATACATTCTTATTCCCACTTCGTAGAGCAACGAGTGCGCTAGTATCGAATGCACTGGAAAATGGAGTTTTCTTGGTGCATGGAGTCCCGGAAACCGTGATTGCGGATAATGGAACGCAATTCACGGGGACTGAATTCCGTGCACTACTTAGGAAATACCAGATCCCAAAAACGCATTATACTCCTCGCTACACCCCACAGGTGAATTTGGTAGAGCGTTACAACAAAACGGTCATGACAGCAGTGGCGGCGTACGTCAAAGACGACCACCGGTCCTGGGATCAGAACATACACAAGATCCAGTTCGCCATCAACAGCGCCATAAATGAAACCACCAAATTTTCACCATTTTTCCTAGTACATGGAAGGGAACCAGTAGTAGACGGCTCTCATTACAGATCTACGGAGCAGGAATACGAACCTGGAATGCCAAGGGAAGAGTTTGCAGGAGAATTAGGGCTCCTAGCAGATATATTTGCTACCGTGAGGCAGCACATACTCAAGGCTCACCAGGAAAACACAAAAAGTTACAACCTCAGAAGAAGAGAAGCTTCTTTGAAGGTTGGCGACATCGTGTGGAAGAAAACATATCCGCTCAGTGATGCGGCGAAGTTCAAGATGGCGAAGTTGTGCCCCAAGTACGAAAAATGCAGAGTGAAAGTAGTACTTTCACCATTGGTTTTCGAACTTGAGGACATGAACGGTAAGATCTTAGGATCTTGGCATATGAAAGACCTAAAAGTCAAATAGATTTGCGGTCGAGATAGGTGTTTCATTTAGGGTCATAATAGGTATTCTATTATAATTTACAGGTATTTTTGTGTAGATAAATTTCTAATACTTTTCAGATTAGATATTTTGGGTTTTGGTGTGATTGTGGTCCAACACTTAGGTGGGAGGAAATATTTTTGTGAAATCACATCAAACAATTTGATTTTGTTTAATTACAGACAAAAGCTAAGGAGGTTTTACCTACTAGTATAGGGCAGGTCGCGGTAGGGTTGTAACTTATCAAGGTTATTTTACATTTAATTTCACAGTCAAAGGAATGTCAAAGCTGTCGGCGTACAAACTGAAGTCAAGTTCGGTACGTCAAAGCAGAGGAAAGCGTACCCACGGTGTCACGTAGGGTATCGCACGGTGTGAATGCGGAACGTATGGATGGAGAACGAGGAAAGGCAATTGTACACTGTAAGGAGAAGTATGATTGGATGAAGTATGTATGTGTGGGAATGAAAGAAATAGACAATGGAATAATGTAGTAGCAGGGCCCGAGACCGACCTCCCGAAAGTAGTCAACGATAACACACATAATTTTATTTTTTAGATATACTAAATGATTGTATATATAGATAAGTGTTTGGTTTTAATAAAAGTAAACCTTTTGTTAGTGTAGATAATTGGCTTATATAGTTATAAGTTATTGTTGTTATTGTTGTTATTGGCATAATTATAAGTTGTTGTATTTTTCTCTTTGTATATTTTTTCATGCAGATCGAGCAGCGCTGAGGGCAGCGCAGTTTCACTTATGCAGTGAAACTTTTATCGTTGGGGGGGGTATTGTAGCATTTCATTTATTTCAGCTTCGTGAAATAGGTATCCCTCGCTGGCTCAATTCAAATTTCGCGCCTCATTCTTAGAAAAATTAAATAAAGGCAAGTAGCAGCGACATCTAGCGCACCGCATGGAAATTACATTGTAATTTCATTTTTTTTTACAGCGAAATCAAGATGGAAAGATCGGTAAAACGCCGAGGCGCCATCTGGTGTCGAGTAGTTGTATCGATTTAGTTTCGATTGGTTTTTTTGTGCACTTGCTCTAGGTTTAAAGGATTTGTCTATGGCGATGACATTGAAAAAAGAGGTCATGGCCGACGCCGGAGAAATATAGGTTTTGTTTTGTTTCGAAAGAATTGTGTTTAGGGACGTTTTTGCCATGAAGCTCGTAAGGAAAAGCTTCGAGAACTTTCGATTTTGAGCTACATAAAACTAGCCGGCAAGAGGAGCCGCGGCTTCATTCCACGAAATTTGCAGAGAAATCAACACCGAAAGTGCGTGTGGGCGGAGAAGAGAGTGCCGGTAAGTACCTCGCGATTCCAGGCCATGGATAACATGGCAAGGATCCAGGCTCAGGAGGTTCTCGGGTTTTTATTCGATTCGATCATTTCAGACGAGACAAACACCAAAGAAAGCGGACAGCCGGAGAGAACGGGGAGACCAGACCGACGTGGCAGCATTTATGTCATCTCGAGAGCAGTCTCGAGAGCAGCCACGCAAGTCAACATTTGAACAGGAGACCGACGGAGGTGCAGCTGAGAACAAATTCCGGTAGGTGGCCTCGAGTCAGGATCAGCTGATCGGGACTTCGGGGCGGGTCATGCAGAAGCTTATGACGACCCAACCGTCAGGGCGTCATGATCGCAGACAAAAATATAAACACTTTTCCTTGTATTTTTCAGGCTGAAGGACGAGCAGAGAAGGGCGCGGACGCACGTGGCGTCACGAGCCGGTCGGTGTTAAGCAGAGGCGAGCAGAGCGTGGCGAGACGGCCAGCGGCTGGCTTTCCCGAGCTGAGTTCCGTAAAGGCGTGGTGTGCACATGCCACCACGTGTCTCGTCGGCACTATAAGGTGGGCCCAGTGTCAATATTTTACAAGAAGGTGACAGAGTAGGATCTTTTATCAGGCGTTTCATCAGTTGAGGTCGAAGACGAGCAGCTGATTTCGTGGAATCCTGGTTCACTTGTCTATCGTTTGTTTGTCGTTAGTCTGCGTTTGAGTATTGTTTATCCTGCATCGCTATTAGTTCTTCGTTAAACTTTTTAGCATACCAGTAGGAGTAGATCCGTAGATTTCAGTGCAGGTTGGACCTGTGGTCTGCCCTGGTCCAGACGGGGCCAGTGCATTCCTCAGATCAACCCGAGCAAAGCTCATACGAGCCATAAGTGGTTGTGCAAGGTGTAGGAAAACGTTGGTCAAAGACAAATGTACATTCTATAGCTAGGATTATAAGCTGGTAACTTTATGCCCCTGGTGGCACCTGTAATTAGACTAGAACAAGCTCTAGGGATGTGCGATTAGAAGTAATTTCGAGTGTTTGTTTTGTGGATTAGTTAAGTTCACATCTTAGTATAATAAATAACGTTTTAGGTCCTCTTTAGAATATATGTAGTTGTAAATGATAGAATAAGAAGTTCATGTTTATGTAATCATAGGTTTATTTATAACAATAAATGGTTATTTTCGTGTGTTTCACATGTTTCTTTTGTTAACAATAAAAAAATAAATTTTGTACGGTAGGAAGATAGGCAGAACCACCCCGCAGGAGCTAGCTGTGGTAGTCAGGAAGGTAGATATCCTGCCATTCCTTTCCTTTGTCATCTCCCCAGAATTCAAACCGTTACAGAACTTATAAGATATTTGTAAGGAAGAGTAAATTCTACTTTGAGCTAGCGTTCGTTAATTCAAACATTTTGTCATGTACCTACGGTTTATAAGTCTCAAGGTAAATGCCGACGACGACGTGAACGTGACGAACATTAAGAACGCCTCTATCATTTTTCTAATAAACAAACCAAATTATATAAGTACTTACCTACTACCCATAATACGATATCAATTTGCAAATATTTGGGTGTCGAAAGCCGTCAAAATGTTCGGCGTTCTCATTCGCACGTCGACAATCCTCGCATACCTATACTGATGGTAATGGGAAAATTATGTATTCCCGATGGAGTAGGTAGGTAAGTACCTCGCGTACACTCTCCAAGTTGGACTTGGACTCGTGTTCAGTGCGAAGGTACAGTTACATAAATAAGGAAGTAAATTTGAATTAAATATTATCATTAAACAACTCGATTTACGTCAAGCTAGTGCTGACACATCTAGCCCAGTCGGTCAGTGAGTCAGTCAGTAGAAAATAATGAGTGTTCCAACTGGTTGGTTGGTTAGTAATAATGATGTATACTTTAACTTGCCGGTGCATATAGTTTATTCATATAAATACGTTTTAAGTACAGGCTGTGCTGTGCAATATACAAAGAAGATTGAGTTTGCATCAGCGCACGTTAGTAGTTAGGGTCTATGTTGTACCTATTGATCTGGTCGAGCTGCTACGTTCACATTAAAATGGCCGCTGATTCAGACATTTTAATTTGATTGTTTAAGTTGGGTGTGTTTCAGCTGAATGTCGCCTGTCGAGCTCTAGGGAGTACCTACCGGCGCGGCGGCGGCATTAGCACCGAACACAATGTCCAATACCAGACGTCTAAAAGTTTTAGTAATACATAATATATAAATACCGTGGTTAGTCTTTATACCCACTATCAGTTCTAAACTCTATTTTCTGAAGCACTGAACTCTACAATGGAGAATAAAACCAATAATGCGATTTTATTTTTGGTTTGCTTCACATTTTTTTTTTTTCTTTTGTATTAAGATTTATTAGTGTTTATATGTTGGTTACTGGTTGTAGAACCAACAAAGTGCGTCTTGCGCTAGAACTGAGCACTAGCAGCGCTGGCGCTCCTCATCTCTTCGGGACCTTATTATATTATGCGTTCATTTCAATTCTTTTTTTACTGTCGATAATTGTTTTCATTATGCAATAGTATAAGTCATGTTTACATATTATATTATGTGGCAGAAGTCTTTTAAGTGCAAATATCTCATTTACTTACCGGCTGAGAAGGTGTCCTTGCTTTGTTCATTTTAATGAGCAGGAAAAGTAAATGGAACTCCGCGGTTAAACAATTAATTACTGAGACGTCACTTTAAACACAGGTATTTTAACTACAGCATTCATTTTCCAATTTACTTGTAAAAAGTAAGTAAGTATCACTTTACTGTCGGAAAGTGAGTTGATCAAATATTGAATCCGAATCTCAGACACACGCTCTCAAGTACAATTTGTATGTTAAATTGAATTAGTATCTTTGAACTCAGTAAAAGTGACTTCTGCGAATCGATGAATCGTTAATCGAGTCAGAATATTTCCACGAAATTGAACAATCAAGTGGTCTTTTGAACTTTCTTTGTATCTAACTGATAATTTGTTTTCTTTGCAAATAAGTACCTACTCGTGTGTTTATTGATGTTCTATAAATAATCAGAAGAAACTAATCGATTGCTCGATGGATACTTAGGTCACTTCACACTATGGATCTCTTGAAGTTTGTGTGTCTTCAATTGAGCGAGCAATGATATCTGTCCAGTAGGTAGAGGTTGTGCTGTGTGTGGTAGTGTCGCTCGCGCAACGGAACAACAACCTAACGTAACACGTACGTACTTATAATTAGAGACTGAGCACAGTGAGCGAGGTTCCAGCTGCTGCTGTACGATGCACCTCATGACCATGCGGGGATTTATTATATGCCCTTCGCACATTATTTATAAACTCAATCTCACCCAGGTGTAACGCACCTATTTGTTTACAATATATTATTAACCTCAATTATAAATACTTCTGTATTTGATAGTTATCTAGTTTCAGTATCAAACGTTGCCTATAGATATTGTAATTTCCGTCGTCGTCGTCCGCGCTTTGGTTTTAGATCCGGACATTACTATCCACTTTCTTGTTTAACTCAACCTTGTTTATTTGCGAAGTTTGTTTAAAGAGAACAAAATTTAATTAATTGAAAAATGATATATTCAGAGCATTAAGTAGCTTCTGAGCTTTGTACTAAATAAAATAATGAATACCTACTAGCGTACAGAAGCGAAATTCCCGCCAGCAAAAGAAAGAAATGTTACACGCCTGAGGCCTTAGTGTGCTTGATATCTATTCGTTTGAGAACTTTAGCTCCTAAACACAGGTAGCAATGACGTAATATGTAATATTTTTTTAGTAAAAAAAGTTTTTTTTTCTATTTTGGTAGAAGCCGGTACTGCCGTTATCATTTCAGCTCTGAACTCTAGTTTTATAATCCAGAAGTTCATTTCTCAATCTTTCTCAAAGCATTCAGCTTGAAGTTTGAAGTCTCTTTATAAACTTTCAGGTGTTGAATAGCTCTACGTAGAGTTTATGCAGCTAAAGGTACAGTTCTGTTCCTTGGTCCGGCTATAAGCAAGCTCCGGCTATTATGTAGCTGATGGGAAGTGACGGGTGACGGCGGCCTGCGGGCGCGGGCGCGGGCGCGGGCGGGCGTTGGGGGGGTGAGGGGGGTGAAGGGGGGTGCTGACGTGACGTTTTACCAAATCGCTTAGATTATTGGATTACCGATAAGTATTTTTGGTGTGGATTGAAGACTTTAGCAGACTTGATTTAACTCGGAACGTCTGCTACTCTGTTTTTTTTTTTTTTTTCAATGTTGCACCCCCCCCCACGCGCGTCTGCCTCTGTGGTACTCTGCCGCACCATTATTTTATTGTCACCATTAGGTCATTTGTTTAACTGTCACGTTGCTGTTGGATCATTCGTCTTTCTATCAGCTATGAAATCTAACGCTACATGTTAGGTGTAAGTAGATGATATAGAACTTACCGCAATCACTGTTGTTCTGTTGGTATTCGAGTGAGGAGATAACTACAAACTGTTATGCGTGGTGTTATCGCTCAACATTCACACTACACAGTTACACACTAGAGCGCCATTCTCGGAGGTAACTTTGGTGATAAAACTCAAATGGACTAACACAACAAAGTATCTCTACGTAACTGCCCGCGCTCTGTAATAATTATTTTATTATTATTTATTTACAATTGAGCAAAGTTAGTATTCCTGGCTGCAGGTTGACTTTAGTTGCAGCTCAGTTGCGTTCAACATGGCTTGCTGCAATTCAGTATGATATTGTATTTTGTCGATGTCGAAAGCCGCCAGCTATCGAACCAGCTCCTCGTATTGTACGACTCAACTCATTACATTTCAGATGGTATGTAGCATTTCACTTCCGCCCGACCAAGATCGTGGACAACTGCACATTTGCAAAGGCTGGCCGGCTGAATAGCGCGGTACTGAACATCGCTCAAATCTACTTATTTATGTAAATGTGCTAAGGTCTCATCAGCATAGTGGCGGCTTGTGCGCAGTGCGCCGGCTCGGCTCCGGGCTTTACGACCGCCGGAACAGGCTCTCACGTTATTTTGGAGAAAAACCTCCGGTTTAAGGAAAATATCAGTAAAACAAAATAGTCACGTAAACATAAAGTTTACGATTTGGCAGCGCGGCGGCGCACGGCGGCGGCGGCGGCGCACGGCGGCGGCGGCGGTACTATGCGCTGCGCTGGGGCTTCTTGAATTGGATGAAACTGTTTATCTTACTGGGACAACTTGTCGTGTACCAAGAAATTAAATTTTATTTAAGAGGAAATTATACGGCGAATTTTTTACAGGAAAAAACATTTATACCGACCGTTTCCACCTCCAGTATTTATAGCATAAGAAAATATTTAGCAGACGTTAACTCAAATGAAGAAGCTTGAGTTCTAGTTCTTAGTCAGATGTACAATCATAAAAAGATGTGTTTATTGTAATCTCTTTTAATAACAAATTGTCCTGACTACCTTCTCGCTATAATATTATTATAACACTCTGCGCGAATATCATCGAAGGACCACAGTTCTTGTCGAATCTAACAAACACAACACAAACTCGAAGGCGTTGCGACGTTTTATCTCACAGTTTCCATGGTCACCTTCCAACTCTATCATCAGATCAGCTCGCTGTCATCATTATTATTACATTGTCACCGAACGAACACTAATACAAGTTATTTCAAACATTGCTAGTTAAATAAAAACTTGTTATAAAAACAGAGGACTTTTGATATAGAATGTTGCTGATCTCCGTAAACAATACACGTAGTTATTCAGCTCGCTCGTGTCTGCATGACCTGGCGTCACGTGGTCTGAGGGCGCGGGGGCCCTTTGTGTGGACCCTAACATTACCATTCATAATTAAATAATATTTAACGCAAAGGGTTTTTGGGGCAAGCGGTACAAAAACACCACAGGACGTGGCGTGGGTCACGGCGCGGCGACGTTCGAGCGTAAGTGGTCTATTAATAAAGATAAAACGGCAGCGACAAATTGTACAAAGTGTTTTTCATGAACGTTCCATTATTGAGGCGTCAGCAGGGACCAGCGAGGCTGACGGATGAACCGAGCTATTCCGAGATATTGTGAAACTGCAATCTATGTATTGTTACTGTGTAAATCTCCCAGTCGAGAGGCTTCGGGAGCTTCGAGCATGGAACTGTGTAAGTAAAATGAATTTCCCGAAAGTAATTTATGTTTGTGACAGGTTTTTGATGTTGAAGATGGAAACGTACACACACACATACACGCGCTTGTTATTCTGTGGGAGGAGTCGGCGCTCGAGCCGAGAGCCGACGGCACCTGAAGGTGATGCGGAGCGTGCACAATACAACGAGTGCCTGAAACGAACGTGTCCTTGTTCTGATGGCTTATAATATTTACTTTACTTTTAAGCATTGTACTATGCTCTGATGAACGAACGGTGTACCCGATCGCGAGTGACTGGACGTGGGAGGCTGTATTTTTATAATTTTACTCAGTTGACATGGAATTAGGCTCTGTCATGTGCTTATATCACCGGCACGGCACCGTCACTGCACGGCTCGGCGGCTCTCGATCTCGTTAGCGATAGTTCCGGCTGCCGCTCCGCTCCCTCACAACGCATGTTGCGTGCGGTTCATGAGAGCAAGAACATAAATAAGTACTAATCCAATAGTTGATCTATTTTGAAAATATGTATACACAGCGTTTTGCTCGATTGATTGAATGACATTGCTGTGCTGAGTCGCTTTGTGAGTCGTGTCAAGTGTTATTTATTGGCCGTGTTGTGAATATAATAATATCCTGTGCCTGTGTTATGAGGTATTAAAATCTATTCTATGCATATCTGTAACACAAAACTGCTTACTTATTATAATTCAGAAATAGGAATACAAATCTAATCAATCTAGTTTCCATCGTACAAGCTTTGCTTAGTTTGGGACTAGAAGGTGTTGTGTTAAGTGTCCGTGAATATTTATATTTATTTATTTATATTTATATTTAAATATTTTTGCCTCGATTTGCGCTACAATTTGTTACTCTGTATAGAACACCAAAGCCAAATATTAATTAAATAATAATATATGGTTTGCATAGGTAAATAGTACCTAATAATGTACCTATACAAAACTATATAAAATTATAAGTATAGCTTCGTAATTCATATTAAAATATGAAAATACCTCACGAAGCGTTGTTCACTAAGGCGGGAAATGGCTCATGTCGTCGCTAATTGCTTTAATAATAGGACACGCTGCGAAAAAGCACGGAAAAAAACATGGATCATAGAATGTATATTACTTAGGTATATTATAATTAAATATTTTAAATCTTCGAAATGATTGGTTTTCCTAGTGGACTTTTGTCCCTATAATCTTGAGGTTAAGATTCTAAAACTATATTATTATATAGAATACCAGATAATTACAGTCAAGTAGTTTGGTAAAAAAATGAGTTCGGCGCGACCTCAAGCCGTGACTAGCAAGTTGGCAACAAATGGCCGCCTCTGCAGGGGTTCCACTTTGAACTGAAAGTAGGTGTACTGAAGGTACTGAGAGCCAAGCCTTTGACTGCCCAACATCCAAGTCTGTGTTCGCGACTCGACTCACGCTCGGTTTTTTTGTTACCTGTTTACCTTATTCTATTTTCGTTGAAAAATCGGTATTTTCGTTGTTTTCGTTTTCGTTGATTGAGGCCAAATAATGTGCATTGAAAAGTTTACCTACTAAAGAAAGCTATTCGTAGATTGTTAATGTAAGCTTTACTCCCTGGTTTTTCTTGTTCTATGTAGGTAAGAGAGCGCTATTATAATATACTTCGAGGCCCTGAGGTTGAGGGGTCTCAAACCGAACGCAAAGTTATTTATCATATTATTGGAGCGGCGCGGCGGCGTTAGTAAGTCCGACATCCGTCATGTTTTTATGAAGGCAACGGCTTCAGAGCATTCATCAGGAAGCCCCAATAGCTGTCCGCTAGCGTTTCTAATTGACGGTGATTAATATGACGGAGTGCGCTGAACCTACAATTAGCAGGTCTGCGTGCCTACTAACTAATGTGCCACTCCATCGATCTCCGCCTTCAATTAAATTGTTGCGTCGGTTAGTTTTAGTTGATAATGGTATGCGTCGCGTCGCAGCGCCGGCGCCTTATCTCTCGGGTACACTCGCGTTACGTTACTTTACGTTTGCAATTGTCACATTTGTTATAACAAGGTACTGGTTTAGCATAAGAATGAATAACAAAATTATTTCTTAAAAAATATTTCCATCGTTTCTTATAATGTATATTCAAGGTTATTTTAAAGATGTTAAACTTACCAATTACATACTTATTAGGTTTTTGATTAAGTTTAACTTACTTCTTGGGAAGTCTGGCAACTCTTGAAACGTTTTAATCTCCTTGAGATAAGTTTATAAATGAAACTGGTTCGATCATTTGACGATTCAGAATGAGAGTGAGCTCAGTCCTAAGTAAATAAACTCAAATAATTACGGTTAAAGGTTTCAATGTTTAGTTTAAATAATAATTAAAGATCGTCGACAATTGCTGAATGTTCAAATCTCCTGGAGTCCTGGGTGAATCGCGCAGAGGCTGATCGCATGTTTAGGCTATACCCTAACAAACAACACAATATAAGCACCAACTGAAATGATTACTTAATCTCTGACCAAGGTATTTTAGCGCTAATATGTATGGACACCACGGAGCGGATTCTTTAAGAAATTTGGTTTACACCAACGTACTCGCATTTCAGCTTCTCAGTGTCCGCTCAGTGTATCCATACAGAATCAGCGCACTCTGGTGTGCTGGTTAGCGTCAGACGTTTCACATCGGCTTTACACACCAAAACTCGAACTAGGCCCTAAGCAATCTCCACTAAAATTCCCTGAAGGAGTTTTCAAAATGATTCAATAAAATATTCACTCACTAGCGCTACAACAGCACCACACCACTGCTACGTCGTAGCATGCTACGACAGCGTGGAGCTACGTCGTAGCATGCTACGACAACGTAGAGCTACAGCGTCGTTGATATAAAGTTATTTTATTGAAATGACGAAGTTCCACCTGAACTGAGACATACAAGTAATCTAAACTTTAGTAGGTATAGTACAGGTTGTGAACTGCTGTATAAAATAAATAATAATATCTACTCCATGTTTTTGAATAAATCCTGCTTGGTTGACTGTCATTTAGTCCAAGTAATTTTTGTCTCTGATGAACTTACTCGTAGATACTGCTCCTAAGAAATAGTCCATTCCGAGTGGAAGGCGTGAAATATGAACTACTTATGTTACATTCAGACGTAGTGTCGCGTCGGAGTGCAACTAATGCAACTAAATAGCATTAATTGCACTGCACTTACAATACAGCTTACGGATGTATTATCCATCTTTAAACACGTAAAAATTAGAATGTTTCAGTCGGGGGTAAAGTATTTCAGTGCTGGGAGGTTGAGTCCCTTGTAACATTTTAGATTATTTTGTGGGTAAAAAGCAAGGGACTAAGGGTGCTTTTTCACGGGAGCTAAGCTAAGCTATGTTGCTAAGGATGTGGTGTGTTGGAGACCTACCTAATAGGAATTGTTTAATAAGAAAACAAACAATCTCTATTGGTGGATTTCAAAAACAACTTTAGCAACGTAGCTTAGCTGGTGGAAAGGCATCCCATGGTCGCATCCGTATATTATAATGTAGTTGCATGTGTGTGTGTGTGTGTGCGTGTGTCAAACGACGCGATGGACGACCCGATATACTAATGTGAATATAATATCTTTGCTCGTGAGTCCTGAGCTGAGGTGGCGAGTGCAGACGCGAACTACTAACTAACTTAGGCCAGGTGAACCTCGAGGTCGGTAATATCTCACTCAGGGGAGATATCGATAGCCATTACATTTACATATATTATTCAGTTGCAGAGTTGACATCATTCATCTTTGATATATTTTGGCGTATTCCTAAAGAAGCATAAAAACAAAGATACTCGTAGGTACTAAAATAATAAAATAGAAAAATTATACATTGCTTTGATTGGATTCAGAGCTCGAGGGAAAGCTGCAGATTCAATTACTTATTGAAAAAGGGAGGGTGGTTTAGTTTGTTGCGTATCCAATGCGTTCCGTGCCCACTACGTACCTACACTAGCGTATATTATGTAGGTATTACCCACATTTCAGACAAGCCGGTTGACAGAACAACATAGTTGGGGTGTTTGCACTGAGTTTTGTGGCGAAAAAATACCCAAGTTTATGATAGATAACAAAATAGTCATCAATTAAAAACTTAGGTATTTCTCAAATGACGATGTCCTTTTATGTAAGGAAAATAATGTTCGTTCTATCTCGTTCGTTTCACCAGGTCGTCCGATTAGTTGAAGGAAGAGAGTAAAGTTTTTTTTAAGATTATTGTGTACATTGTTCGTTAGAATAAATCAAAACGAAAGTTACTTTCAGCGTCTTTTTGTAGTGTCCGCCGAGCATGTGCAAACTTCTCTCGCTCGGCATCGGCGGCGGCGGCGAGAGTGCCCGCGGCGGCGGCAGTAGAGCGGCGTGCCGCGCGCTGACACCACGCACTCCGCGCCGCCGCCATCGCATCTCCGGGACGAGATCGCAACCATCAAACTTTTACAAACTCGACTTTCAACATGCCCGCGCGATGCTCGACGAGCGTTCCTTGAAAATCGGTCGCGCCTTCGTCGATTCCATGATGGTCGCATTCGAAGCGAGAGCTGCGGTCCGCAGTGCCGGCGTGGCGAGCGAGGTGCACTCGGCGCGCGCGTAGCATGCGCGTCGCGCTCGTCGCGGTGGTCGCGCTGGCGCTCGGCGCCGCGCTCGCCGCCCGCCCGCCCGCGCCTCCGCCCTCGCATAGCACGCGGTGTCTCATCGCGCCCTTCGACATCTCCAACATGTGGAGGAAGAAGCTCAAGGGCGGAGCCCCCGCGAGCGCGCCCAGTGCTGCGTCACTGCGGGGCGCGCGCCCCAGGCCGCCGGCCGACACCCTCGCGGTTGCATCGGTCACGCCGATTGGAATCCACGAGACTCGCGCTCCGCCTCCGGCGTCGGACGCGACCGACGGCGAGGAGGAGGGCGCCTCGATGAACGCGACTCCGACGACCATCCTGCCATCGGCCAGCTCCCTCTCGCCGCACGCTCCGCGGGTGACCCCGACCGAGCCGATCGCTCCCGGCGCCGGGTCGTCCTTCCCGCCACGGCCGCCGCCCGCCCAGCCGCGAGGGCGGCTGGCGACGCCGCGACGCACGAGTAACGACTCGGTGGTCGCGTGGCCGGTGAAGCAGGCCGCCACCGTCGACGGCGACATCATCCTCGGCGGCCTGATGATGGTGCGCCCTCGACCAGACCCCGAGGACTCGGTTCCGTCGGGATTCGGTTCGATGCGTAATCAGGTGTCGTGTGTCGGCAGGTGCACGGGCGATCCGAGGGCGCGACGTGCGGGCCGGTGATGGCGCAGGGCGGGGTGCAGGCGCTGGAGGCGATGCTGTTCGCGCTGGATCACGCGGCTCGCGCGCAGCTCGGCCCGCCCGGCGTCACTATCGGCGCGCACGTGCTCGACGACTGCGACAACGACACGTACGGCCTCGAGATGGCGCTCGACTTTATCAAGGGTGAGCCAGCATGCGTCTGTGCCGGTCGGGGCGGGTGCACTCGACCGGCGGTCACTCATGTTCATGTTGTCTCCTGCAGGTTCTATCGGTAACATCGAGGGTGCGGAGTCGGCCTGCGCGGCGCCAGCGCGAGTGCCGCGAACTGTAATCTCGGGAGTGGTGGGCGCCGCCTCCTCCGTTACCTCGGTGCAGATCGCGAACCTACTGCGTCTCTTTCGCATCCCGCAGGTTTGATGGACGTCGATCGTGACTGACTTATTTTGTAACGTTTATTGCTATTTTTTTATAAGTAATTTCGACTTTGGCATCGACCGAAGTGTCGAGGAATAGGTACTCGTAGGTACCTAATAACACTCAACGAGTAGGTAAGTCTAATTATGTCTTTATTTTCTCCACTTCCTTCGTATAGGTGTCGTACTTCTCGACGTCTCCAGAGCTGTCGAACAAGGCGCGTTTTGAATACTTCACGCGCACCATCCCCTCCGACCTGCACCAGGTGCGCGCCATGGTGGAAATAGTCAAGCAGCTCGGTTGGCGGTACGTCTCCATCGTCTACGAGGAATCTAACTACGGCATCAAGGTAAGCGAGTGACACGGTTGCATACACCTAACGGAATCTTCAAACGGGCTCAGTGTCACGCTTCCACCGTCGACAGGCGTTCGAGGAGCTGGAGACGCTGCTTGCGCGCAGCGACATCTGCATCGCCGTGAAGGAGCGCCTCGTGAAGGACTCGGGCGAGGCCGACGAGCGCGCCTACGACGCCATTGTCACGCGTCTACTGGCGCGACCCCGCGCGCGCGGTCAGTGTCTGCCAGAGCGGGGGTTTTGGGGGGAGGATGTCAGCTTCTCGCTAACGTTTGCGTGTGCAGGGGTCATCGTGTTCGCGTCGGACCAGGAGGTAGCCGGCGTGATGGCGGCCACGGTGCGGCTCGGTGTGCCGCGCTGGTTCGGCTGGGTGGGATCGGACGGCTGGTCGGCGCGCGCACTAGTGTCGGACGGCAACGAGGAAGCCGTAGAGGGCACCATCTCCGTGCAGCCGCAGGCCAACCCGGTGCAAGGCTTTGCCGAGTACTTCCTGAACTTGACCGTCGAGAACAACCCCCGGAACCCCTGGTTTGTCGGTAATTCCCCACCTATTGCGGCCGACACACGCGCGAGATGCGTCGGTCCATTCCAATGTTTTTCGGGCCTTCTGCTCCTCAGAGTTCTGGGAGGACCACTTCAAGTGTCGCTACCCGGGCAGCGCGCGCACGCCGTACAACGTGCAGTGGACGAGCGCCTGCAGCGGCCGCGAGCGTCTCCGCGCCGAGGACGTCGAGTTCGAGGCGCAGCTGCAGTTCGTTACCGATGCCGTGCTCGCGCTCGTTGTAGCGCTCAGGTGAGTACCACCGGAGACCGGGTGAATTGAAGGTGAAAAAGTTTGTTATATTGTGGGCGCGTTGCAGAGACATGCACGCGGCGGAGTGTCGCGGTGCGGCCGGCCTGTGCGACGCGATGCGGCCGGCGGCCGGTGCAGCGCTGCTCCGACACTTGCGGCGCGCGCACTTCACGGGACTGAGCGGGGACGAGTTCCGGTTCGATGCGGTGGGCGACGGGCCCGCGCGGTATAACATCCTGCACTTCAAGCAGGTGGCGCCCGGCTCCTACCGCTGGCTGCGCGTCGGTCACTACCTGGACGGTGCACTAGAGCTTGACACGAACGGTGAGCGTCACCTTCCTTGGTGCTCCGTTCACCTCGATTCCATCCTACTAATAAAATTGTCTGTCGAAAAAATGGATCGAGGCCATAAATAAAAATAAGAGGAAGATTCCATCAGTCATCCCGTTCGTTGCAGAGATCCAGTTCAAGCTGGAGTCTCCGCAGCCACCGGAGTCGGTGTGCAGTGCAGAGTGCGAGCTAGGGCAGGCGAAGCGCTACGTTGAAGGCGAGAGCTGCTGCTGGCACTGCTTCAACTGCACGCAGTACGAGATCCGTTCGCCGCAGTCGGAGACGCGCTGCGTCGAGTGCCCGCTGGGCACGTTGCCGGACGCTCGGCGCGTGCGTTGCGCCCGCGTGCCCGAGCTGTACTTGCGGCCGGGCGAGCGCGCCGCTATCGGCGCTATGGCCTTCTCCGTGCTCGGCGTGTTGCTGACAGCGTGAGTTCCTTTCTCTCGCCTTCCCCTTCCCCCCTAGGGCGCACTCCTCCCCCTACTCTCGCTGAGTATTTTCGTCCGCAGGTTGGTGGCGGGCGTGTGGCTTGCACGCGGTGGCACGCCAGTGGTACGCGCGAGTGGCCGCGAGCTGTCGCTGGTGTTGCTCGGCGGCATCATGCTGTGCTACCTGGTCACTTTCGCTCTCGTGTTGCGTCCGACGGACGCGCTATGCGCCGTGCAGCGGTGAGGGTGCTCCGGCCCGACGTGGAAGGTTGTACAAATTTTTTCACTCACCGATCGCGTTAACGCACAGGTTCGGAACGGGGTTCTGCTTCACCGTGGTGTATGCGTCTCTGCTCACGAAAACGAACCGCATCGCCCGCATCTTCGCGGCCAGCAAGCACTCGGCGCGTCGCCCCGAACTCATCTCTCCCAAGTCGCAGCTGCTCATCTGCTCGGCGCTCGTGTCGATCCAGGTGCCGAAAACAAAGACTTATTTCAAAAGCATACTATAAAATATCAGATTATTTAGAAGACAAACAAGCTTGGGACGAACTAGCTCCAACTCATCCAATAATAAAAAAAAATTGTAATCATACCTAATCATACAAAACGTAATGACGATTCAAAGTGATCAGTGAGGTTTTATTGAATAAAAGCTTTTTGACCTTTGACTTTGACTTTGACGTCAGCTCCTTAACCTCCCCGGGTGCTCACCTGGGACGTCCGCTCTGACCGCTGCATCCCGCAGGTGGTGGTGGTGGTGGTGTGGCAGGTGGTGTCGCCAGCGCGCGCCGTGCACCACTACCCGTCGCGCGCCGACAACATGCTGGTGTGCGACTCGTACGTGGACGCGTCCTACACGATCGCCTTCTTCTACCCCGTGCTGCTCATCCTCACGTGCACCGTGTACGCCGTGCTCACGCGCAAGATCCCCGAGGCCTTCAACGAGAGCAAGCACATCGGTACGGACCTCGCCCCCCACCTCCACCTCCCCCGCTAGCTCCTTGCTCACCGAGCGCGCGTTCGCAGGGTTCACGATGTACACGACGTGCGTGATCTGGCTGGCGTTCGTGCCGCTGTACTTTGGCACCGCGAGTCACGTGCCGCTGCGGGTCACCAGCATGGCCGTCACCATCTCGCTCAGCGCCAGCGTCACGCTCGTCTGCCTCTTCGCGCCGAAGGTGAGGGTCCCTCGCTCGACTCGGACGTCTTCTCCGCCCTTCGATAATGAAGTGATGATCGTTCACGTTTCAGCTGTACATCATCGTGTGTCGTCCGGAGCGCAATGTGCGCGCGAGCCTCATGCCCGGCAAGTGGCGCGCTGCAGGCGCTGGCGGGGGTGCCGTGTGTGCCGCGCTCGTCGGCGCCGCGCACACACACACCCGCCCTGACACGCACACACACACCCTCACCGCGCCGACGCGCGCTGCGCCCGACCTTACGCCCTCCACCGACTTCTCCACGCTCAACGACGCCGGTGTGTAGCGCGTCCATTAGATGTAGCCGGAGCACGGGACCGCGAGTGCTGGGTACCTACAGATTCGGTTCTGTTGCAGAGCGCGCATCCGTGTCGGACCGGCACGTGCAAACGGACGAGAGCCCGCTGTACCCGTCGCTGGCGCTGAGCTCACCCGGTGAGCTCCCGCTATGCCTGGACGCTCGGCGCCTGCGCGACCTGGGCGGCCGGCTGCCGCCGCTGCTGCCGGCGCCGAGCGCGCGGGCTCCGCTGACGCTGGCGGTGGCGATAGTGGACGCGGAGATGCCGTTATAGCGCCCGCGCCGCCCGCGCGAGCCGGTGCTCGTGTGAGGCGTTGTGGATCTTCAGATGCCGCCGGAGCGGCAACGTTTTGTGATATTAGATTTAAGTTGTAAATAAAGACTTAATTTTATGACTGGTTGCACTATGTGATTCACCATCACTACTTCATTTAACAAACCAGTAAAACTTAAGAGTACTATCCGCATACTTACCAAATTTTATGAAGATCGGATGAGCGGTTTAAAAGATCTCGTCAAACAAACATACAAAGCATTTTTGTCCAAGTTGTCACTAAGATTTCGTTCGCTTCGCTCACTTGATCAATTATATTCCATCAATTATATTTTTTGTTCATTATTATTTTTCTTAAACTCAGTTTACCCTAATTTAATAGTAATTTTTCCCATCTGGAAACTCAGACTCTTGCATTGTTGTCATTTTGTTATTTAACTATTTATTTAAATTCTATTTGTTCATTCTGATAATAAAAATGTTTTCACTCGAAATGTACTCTAAAACTTTTTTTTATAAACCTTACTGGGTTTTGCGATTTTTGATTATTTTATTTATCGCGCAGATTTAATAGGTTAGGTTACAGTTTTGTTTTATTTTTTAATCTTTGACTGCATCCCTCAGAGTTTCAGAGTCAGGTAAGGTTAGGTTATGTTGGTCTCCCCGGTTTACTCGTAAATAACTTTCCTCACCGTGAACTAATAAAAAAAAGGTTAGGTTAGGTTTTTTTTTTCTCGTTTGACGTGTAATGAATCAAAGCTTATGGCTTTATTTCTATTTACGGGTGTGGTACATTTTTATCGTACCCAAAGTGGGTCTAAGAGGTGCTTATGTTATGAATTTACTGACAACTAAGTTTACTACATTTTTGAAATTGCTACTACTTAAATAATAATGGGTGCAAGGTTAGGTCAGATATTTTTTTTTTTTTTTTTTTTTTTTTTTTGCGTTTTTTGGCGTTTTCTCCCTCAGACCTGGAGATGCGAGACTTTTTTTTATTAATACGTTTTTGTTAGGTTATGTTGAGGTTAGGTTAGGTTAGGTTTTTTTTTTTTTTGTTATTCCTAAGTGTCCCTCAGACATGGTGGTCCGAGACTTTTTTATTTCGTTTGGTTTACGTTTTTGACAGTTTACTTTTCAAAAAAAAATTAGGTTAGGTTAGGTTAGGTAAAAACAAAAAAAAAAAAAAAAAAAAAAGGTTAGGTTAGGTTTTTTTTAAGTTAGGTTAGGTTTTTTTTTTTTTTTTTTTTTTTTTTTTTTTTTTTTTTTTTTTTTTTTTTTTCTATGTCCCTCAGACAAGGTGGTCCGAGAAGTTTTTATTACAGTTTGATTTGTTTTTTTTTACAATATTATTTTCAAAAAAAAAAGGGCTATTTTTCATTTTACTAATTTTAAAATTTTTGCTTTTTATACTATGTGGTTTTACTTATAATTGTTTTTCTATGTGATTATGTTTACTTGATATTTTTACTGCATGATTTACTATTCATTTACTTTGAGAAACCTAATAATAATAATATTTTTTTTCCACCTGGAATTTACACATTTTAAATTTTTACCTAAATATTTATTTACTTTCAAATGATATTTTATATTGTTTTCATATTTTACTAATCTAATTCTTGTTTTCTAATATTTGTAATTTCTTTATTCTATGTATAGAGTTGCTGCTAGTTGTATTTATATACTAAATATATAAATGCCAACAAGGCTTATGTAACTAGTTATTAAATTTTTAGCTATTGTTGTATTTTGGTACCGAATTTGCTGATGGCTGTTTCTTGTTTTTTTTTTAGTGCACGAGACTTTAATTGTTATCACCGATAGCATTCTTTGCGACTCAGGGGTAAGCGGTGGGCCATGGTCAACATGACCCATGCCGTTTACTTGGACTGCTTCTTTTTGTGCTCGTCGGTGTTCGTCCTTAGCAATACGCTATTGTTGACCTCGCTAGTGCGTCCCACTTCCTCCTGATTGCACACTCAGGACTGAAGGCGCTGTGGTCTGCCTTGTCAGCCTTTGCGTGCAGGCAGTTGCAGCAGGAAGGGGTCGCACCAGCGAGCCAATCTGCGCATTCCGTCCTCATGTGGGGCCCCCCACAGTGGCTGCATTTAACGATGGTCTCCGTGCAGAACCGTCGTCCATGGCCATAGCCGAGACACAGCGAGCATTGCACAAGTGGTGACTGGTCAGCCACTTTTACTCGCTGGAGGTCTATGACGACGGTTCCAGCACGGACCAGATGCTGCCATACTGCGGGGGACACCCTCATGACCACATGGTTTGTCTGATTGTTTCGAGTATTTTTCCTATATACTATTTCTGTGTTGTTTACTGTTTTATCTAGGTCTTTCAAAATTTGGTTTTGCTTCCAGATGGAATCTATTATGTCCTGGTTGGTATGATAAGTAAATACGTTTTTAAGGACCACCAGTGGGTTCTTGTTCTTTACCTCCTCCACTGTCAAATACTCTTCCGCCCCCTTCAGTCTTTCCTTTACTTGCTCTCTTTCCTCCTCTGTTTTACATCCTACAATAACTTTCCTGTCTTTTGCTTTTCGGATCTTTTCTATGGCTATTCCTCCTTCCTTTGCTTTGACCGTGTCTCTGATCTTTTTCATTACTTCATCCCCCGTATCCTGATCGTCCTTCGATGTAACGACTACCGAGTATAGCGCGGCGCGCTCAGGGAACTGCCTCCCGGGGTGCGCCGCTGCTACACTCGCGTACGTCTGTTTTTCCATTCTCTCCTGCTGTAACTCCATCTTCTCCTGTAATTTCTCCATCCTTGCACTATTCTCGCTTATGAGCCTTGCGTGCTCTTCTAGTTTCTCAATAAGCTCCTTTTCTTCCTTTCTCACCTCCTTCTCTGGCTTTTCCTCTTTCTCTGGCTCTTTTTCCTTCACCGATTCCGTCACTTTCTTTTCTCCTTGGTCACTTTCCGATTCTTTAACTAACTGATAAAGTCTTTCAATCGCTCCCAGTACCTCCGTTTTTATTTCTGTCTTTATATTCCTAGAGTTCCCCATATTGACCTTTGCTTTGGTGAGACAGGCCTTTGCCTCCGCTAGCCGGCTGGTGTATTTTGGCTGCGTCGGTGGACTCCTCACAGCCTCAATCGGTACTTTCACACCCACTCTACTTCCCTGTGAAAGCACCTTTTTCGTCTTTGGGGGGTCCACCGGCGCAACTTTCTTCGGGGTGGTTGGGGTAAGTGGATCTGTTTTACCAGCCTCCCACTCCCCAATACTTCTTCGGACGCTAGAGGTTGACGGCCTGTCGCTCTCATGCACAGCTGGTGGTGTGGTTGAGGTTCGTCTAATGGGCTCGTTTAGGGTTTTGCCTTTGGCAGGGGTGCGGAAACCGAACATGGTTTTGAGGGACACGCGTCAAGATAATGTTAAAAGTAAATTTGTATAAGTTGTAAAGAGTAGGTTAAAAATAAAATTGTATAAGTTGTAAAATTGTAAAAGTACCTATATATAATATATTTAAAATCTAACTTAAAGCTAACAAAAACTTACGAAAAAATATGTTTTCGATAGGAACTACGATCTGTTGGGACAGATCCGTCTCTAAAATAAAGTAATCACCTCTTTTGAGTGTGATTATGTCAATTTGAAGCAATTTTAAAAACAAAAATTAAGGGACGCTATTTGGCTATTTATTTTAATGTCAAGCAGAAGGCCTGTGTTTACTAAATGTAAGATTCGAAAACCAAATTAGGAAATAATCTATTGTTTAAAAGTTATTAAGGTTTGAAGGTGGTCTCCCCTGTGAAAAACCACTTTTCTTACCTTAGTAACTGCAATCTTCGATTTTTTCTTGATTTTTGTCGATAATCGTGTTTTTTCTGTTGCAGGTACGTGCGGAGACGTCGGGCAGAGGTGAACCAGCCACGGGATGTGCAGAAACACGCAAGATGGACGAGACAAAATTCAAAAACGCTCAAAAAAGCCCAAAATGTACCGAAATTGACGGAAAATCGCAGTTTTCCGAATATTTTTCTAAGACAAGTGCCCAAATGCACTCGCTCTACGGATAGAGCGCGTCGAGCCGCTTCTAATGATGTAACGCACGGCTATAGACACTCAAAGTTGGAGTCAAGAAAAATATTTTCAGTTTTCGCCTAAGACAAAATTGCGTTTTTGAGCGTAAAAACGCTAAGTAAATAGCTTTTCGCTATCAAAAACGAAACTTTGCCACCGGGGCGCAACCAGTACGTCGAACTACGATTTTTAAGCCACTAAAATAATTTATTTACTTGTAAAAATATAATTTTGAAAATAATTTTGTTGAAATTGTACTAAGTCCCTATAACATTATGCGAAAAATGTCAAAATTTGGGAGAACGTGGGTCCTATTATAATTTATTCGCACAATGGGTAGTTAGGTTAGGTTAGGTTAGGTTAGGTTAGGTTAGGTTAGGTTGGGGGACCCCCCACAGTGCTTACGTCCACGTCGTGTCCCCTGGTAACGACCCTTTCTGACCACCGTAACGGAGTGGCAGATTGGGCTCGGCTAAAGAGCACTGTGCGTTGTAGACTCTCTTTGCGGTCATCTACAACTTTGCGGAATGCCTAAAAAGCATGCGCGGGACGCCTCCGGGCGTTTCATAAAAGGCCCTTCTCAGGGCCAACCAAAAGGCCCTTCTCAGGGCCAACCCGAGGAAGGCGCGGTATGCCTCGCAACTTCTGCGGTCGGCCTTCACGGCAGGTCGGACGAGTCTTCGGACTCGGAATCCGACAGCGGAACCGTTACGCGGTCGGGCGCTGGCCCGAAGGCGATCACCGACCAAGGTGAATCGCGCAAGCGGGCCTTCCTGAAGGACGGCTCTGGGTCAAGTTCCTCGGAACAGACGAGGAGCGTGCCCAAGAAGAGGGCAGTGAGGGCCAAAAAGAAGGCCACCGTGGCTGACACCCACGACGTGGGTTTGGCTGAAGCGCGGCGTCACCTGAGTCAGACTCGGCGGGCGCAGCTCCAGCAGGACCTGGAGGAGCAGGTCGCTGCTAAGGAGCAGGAGACGCGCACTGCGCGGGCCAAGTCCGGGTACGGGGCGTCCCACGTCCTGTATTCGGACCACTCCTTGGCTGAGCTGGAGCGCATGGCGCTGGAGGACGAGAAGGAGATTGCGGAGGTTGCCTCCAAGTCCTCCAACTTGAAGGGGACAGTCCAAAAGTCCCTAAAGTGTCGGGCCGCGAGCATGCGCGGCATTGTGTGCGAGCTGGTGAAGCGCACCACGACAGAGGAGACGCAGCAACTGCAGGTGAAGGTCGATCGCCTGCAGTCCGAGGTCAGCCAGCTTCACAAGAAGCTGGCCGAAGTCACGGCCCGGCCTGCTCAGGCCCAGGCCGATCCTCGACCGACAGCGGAAGCCCCCTCCTCCCTCTCCTCCGCCAACATTGAGGACATCATCCGCAAGGTTGTCATGGAGGAGAGGGCCTTCACGAGAGCCTGTCTCGATGGGATCGAGGACAGGCTCCTACCGGAGAAGAACCTCCGTCCGCCATTGGCGGCGGACAAGAGGCCCAACAAGCCGGCGCCACCCTCCCAAGGGGAGGATGCCCAACTACCCTCCACCACTCCGTCCAACCAGCCTTGGACGGAAGTGGTGAGGGGAAAGGGTAAGGCCAAAAAGGCGAGAGCGGCCGCCGTCCCCCCCACCGCCCCTTCCGGCCCGTCGCAGGCGACCGGCAAGGGAGGGGGAAAAGGGATGGGAAAAAAGTCGGCCCCCAAGCCCACCGCCGCTGCCCCCGCAGCCAAAAGGGCTCCCGCCGGTGGGAGGAAACCTCTGATTCCTCCCAAGACTGCGGCCGTCGTGGTGACTCTCACCGCGGAGGCCGCGGAACGGGGAGAAACGTACGGGTCCGTCCTCAAGCGGGCCCGTGCGAACGCCGATCCCACAAAACTCGGGATCGGTGCAGTTGTATGCCGCCAGACCCAGACCGGAGCTCGAATTTTCGAGTTTGCGGGGGCCCAGGGCGGCGCCAATGCGGACCTCTTCGCAACCAAGTTGCGAGAGGTCATCGCGGACGCGGCCAAGGTTGTCAGGCCTGTAAAGTCTGTGGCCTTGGAGGTGACCGATCTCGATGATACGGTCACCAAAGAGGAGGTGGTGGCGGCGATCGCAGCAACGGGGGGCTGCGACGTTGCAGCGGTGCAGTGCCGAGACATCAGGCCTGGCCGCGGAGGCATGGGCACTGTCCGCCTCGAGTGCCCGGTCGCTGCGGCCAAAGCTGTCCTCGACAAGGGGCGGCTTCCTGTAGGCTTCGGCACCTCCTGCGGAGTCCGGGCACTTCAAGACCAGCCTCTGCGCTGCTTCAAGTGCTTCGGAATTGGGCACACGCGGGCCCTCTGTCCGTCCACGGTGGACAGGTCGGACACTTGCTACCGCTGCGGGGAGGCGGGACACAAGTCCGCCTCCTGCAAGGTCACCAAGCCACGCTGCGCAGTGTGCGCAGCCAGTGGCCGACCTGCAGGCCACGTCATGAAGGGGAGGGACTGCAACCCTCCCCCAAAGAAGGGCAAAACACAGGCGACGACCCCGCCTGCCGCTGCGACCGCCGCCCCTGAAGCAGGGACCTCGGCGGCCGATGAGGGAGGTGCGATGTCCGACTAATGGATAGGGTCGAACATCGCATTCTCCAGGCGAACATCAACCACTGTAAAGCCGCCCAGGACCTGCTCATGCAGGCCCTGGCGGAGTGGTTGGTGGACGTGGCGGTAGTCGCCGAGCCGTACTCTGTCCCTGGCCATTGGCTGGGTGATCGGGACGGCTTGGTGGCATTGATTGCGCGGTCTTCCACAGACTCCCCTCCCCTCTCGCTCTTAGAGAGGGGACCGGGATACGTGGCCGCCGCGTGGGGAGAAATAGCCCTGGTGGGCGTGTATTTCTCTCCAAACCGCCCGCTGCAGGATTTCGAGGATTTCCTCGAAATCCTCAGCGCGGTCGCCGGAAGAGCCGCCCCGCGCCAGGTCGCTGTTTTGGGCGACCTGAACGCCAAATCGGTGACCTGGGGCAACCCGGCCGCCTCGTGTAACGTCCGGGGACCCGTCGTCGAGCTCTGGGCGGCCTCGTCCGGTCTGTCCCTCCTGAACAGAGGGACGGTTCAGACGTGTGTGCGGCAACGGGGAGGGTCAGTGGTGGACGTCTCGTTCGCCACCCCCGTTCTTGCCGCCCGCGTCGTGAACTGGCGGGTGGAGATGGTGGAGACACTGTCGGACCACCGCTACGTGCGGTTTGACGTCTCCACCCAGAGCCCCCGGAGGACGGCCCCTCCAGGTCGCTCTCCGTTTCCGCGGTGGGCTCTCACCCGCCTCGACCGTGAGGCGGCTGAGGAGGCGGCGTTCGTCCAGGACTGGCTCACGCCCCCTGTCCAAGTCCTGGACGTGGACTCCGCGGCGGCCCAACTCAGGAAGTCCTTGACCGAGGTGTGCAACTCCAGCATGCCTCGGTCTCACCGTCCACCACCACGACGCGCCGTCTATTGGTGGTCGGAGGAGCTGGCGAGGCTCCGGGCCGCCTGCACAGCGGCAAGGCGGGCCTACACGCGGAGTCGACGGCGCAGCCGGCGAGACCCCGAAGGCGAGGACCTTTTATACGCCTCTTACGTAGAGGCAAAGAGGGTCCTCAAAACGGCAATGAGGGCCGCCGATGATGCGGCCCGAGCCGAGATGCTGGAGGGGCTCAACAGGGATCCGTACGGGAGACCATACAAGGCGGCGCGGAACCAACTGCGCCCCTCTGGTCCCCCGCTAACGGAGTCCTTAGAGCCGGCATTGCTGGATAGGGTGGTTCGGTCCCTGTTCCCGTCCGGGACCAACTTTACCCCACCAGCGATGGACCCCCCGCGGGAAGTGGCTCCGCCGGAGGAGGAGGTACCTCTGGTCACGGTGGAGGAGCTTGGCGAGGTGACTCTCCGTCTCCGCGCCAAGAAGACGGCTCCAGGGCCGGACGGCGTCCCTGCGCGGGTGGTGGCGATTGCCATCACCCAGATGGAAGAACGGTTTCGGGATCTCTTCAGCGCGTGCCTCACCGCTGGGAGATTCCCGAAACCGTGGAAGGAGGGCCAACTGTGCCTCCTCCGAAAGGAGGGACGTCCGGCGGACTCCCCCTCGGCATACCGGCCCATCGTTCTGCTCGATGAGGTCGGTAAGCTGTTCGAGGGGGTTGTCGCCAGCCGGCTAAATGGCCACCTGCTGGAGGTGGGGCCGAACCTGTCGGACGCCCAATTCGGATTCCGAAGAGGGCGTTCGACGGTGGACGCGCTGGCCCGGCTCAAGGGCCAGGTGAGGGAGGCGGTGGAGGCGAGGGAGGGGGTATTGGCTGTGTCGTTCGACATAGCCAACGCATTCAACTCCGTCCCCCACCCGACAATACTAGAGGCGCTCCGCTATCATGGAGTGCCTGAGTACTTGCGGAGCCTCCTGGCCAGCTACCTGCAGGACCGAGAGGTCCTCCTCGTGGACAGAGCTGGCCAGCTAAGGCGGTACAGTGCGGAGTCTGGTGTTCCACAGGGGTCCGTCCTAGGACCCCTGCTGTGGAACATCGGCTTCGACTGGCTCCTGCGGGGAGCTCTCCTCCGAGGCACGAATGTCATCTGCTATGCGGATGACACTCTCCTCACTGCCCGGGGGAGAGACTTCAGGGAGGCGGCGAGCCTGGCCTCGGCTGGCGGATCCTTGGTTGCGGGAAGGATCCGCCGGCTTGGATTGCGGGTGGCGCTGCACAAGACCGAGGCCGTGTTCTTCCACGGGCCTCGGCAGCGCACCCCCACCGACGGCCACATCGTCGTAGAGGGCGTTAGAGTCGAGGTGAAGGCCCAGATGAAATATCTGGGCCTGATCCTTGACAGCCGGTGGCGCTTCGGCCCGCATTTCAGCGGGCTGTCAGCGCGCCTGCTGAAAGTCGCGGGCGCGCTGTCTTGGCTCCTCCCAAATCTGGGGGGGCCTAAAGCACGATGCCGGCAATTATATGCCGGCATCCTGAAGAGCATGGCCCTCTACGGGGCCCCCATCTGGGCGGAGTCCCTCCAAAGGAGGGAGAACACCGCGGCGTTGCGCAGGCCCCAAAGGGCCATTGCGCAACGGGTGGCGCGGGCCTACCGCTCGGTAGGCTTCGCAGCGGCGTGCGCTCTGGCGGGCACCCCACCCTGGGAGCTCGAGGCGTGGGTGCTCGCCAGAGTTTATGAGTGGACGGCGGGGCGCAGGGCTCTCGGAGAGCATCCCGCCCTGGAAGTGCGGGAGGCCGTCCGGCGAGAGGCGAGGGACGCGATCGTCCACCACTGGACGGAGGACCTCGCCTCTGCCGTGTTTGGTCGCCGAACGCTGGACGCGCTTGGGCCAGTCTTGCAAGACTGGCTCGAGCGACGCCACGGGTTCCTCTCTTTCCATCTGGTGCAGGTGCTGTCCGGGCATGGTTGCTTCGGCACATGCCTGCACCGGATCGGGAGAGAGGAAAGCCCGTCGTGCCACGAATGTGGCGCGGCGGAGGACACGGCGCAGCACACCCTCGAGGTGTGCGCGTCGTGGTCAGAGCCGCGTCGCGGCCTGACTGCGGTAGTCGGGCCGGACCTCTCGCTTCCTAGCGTGGTCAACTCCATGCTGGGAAGCGAGGAGGCCTGGGCAGCGGTCGCCTCCTTTTGTGAGGACGTGATGTCCCAAAAGGAGGCGGCGGAACGTGCGCGGGAGGAGGACCCTCTCGCGCCGCCGCACAGGCGGAAAAGAGGGCGGAGAAGGCCATAGTCGCCCTCTCTCCCTTCATGGTGGTGGATAGCGGGAGGCAGGCGCGGGGGCGCCATCTCCTGCATTGCACTCCACCACCAGCGGTCGTTCCACGGCCCTTCCTGCAAGGAGGGGCGTGAAGGGCCTGCTGCAAGCAGGCGGTCGTCGGCGGGGGACTGGACGTAAAGGCTCTGCCGGTTTCCCAGTCCCCCTCCACGTAGACGACGCCGGAGAAACTGGTGGTTTTAGTGGGTACACCGGTCCTATCTGGACCGGGAGCCCCACATAACCCTCCTCATCCCCCATGAGGGGGGTATGCGTAACGCATTTCCCCAGGATAAAAAAAAAAAAAAAAAAAAAAAGGTTAGGTTAGGTTCCACGGACCTGCTGGGGTGTCCCAGTGGGCGGAGAGGTGCACTCCGACGTGGCGCGTCCCCGGGTTGCGGATAGGGGGTCCTGGCGTGCTGATAAGTCCCTAGGGGCTTATTGGCATGCTGGCGCGGACAAAACACTGGGGGGGAACTGGGTTTTGGCTCCAGGATTTGGAGCCAGGCAGAGGAAAGGAGTTCCTACTCTGCCTGAGGAGGAGGGCCGCGGAGTAGGCGGCGGTGGGCGCGCACATCCCAATGATCCTCAAGGCTATACCGCAGGTATACCCATACGGAAAGGCTTGAGGGGAGGGATTAGTGCAGCGCATTTTGTGGAGCCCGGTATGGACTATGTACGGGCTAGCTCGTGTGGAGGTTTTGGCGGACTGGGAGGTACGGTTTTACCGCATCACTCAGGGTCGCCGGGGAGTTACGCCACTCTCCAACCGGGTCCACCCTTCGACTTCAACGACCTTCTTCTGGGCGTTAAGAAGGTACGTCGTTGTTGGGTGGATCCGACGGTGGCTTGCCTTAATTGGCCGGCCTGAGTAAGGAAAACTCGATACAAAACCCGTGAGAAAACACGTAAAAACCTGCGAATACCTGGGGACCTTCGCAGTATGTACCCTTCTCCGGTGTAAGGGGCTCTACCCGGGGTGACCATTTTCCCCAATAATCGTGGGACTAACTATGGAACTTGAAACAAAAACCAAAAGAGGAAGAGGAGGCTGTAAAAATCAGCGTAAAGAGGAATGTAGTGGCGCTTCTGCGCTGGCGATCGCCGAGAAGGCGTACGATGAGGAGAGCTCAGTTATGAGTTCGTGTAGTGTGACGTTGGAACCTCTTCCCTTGGAAGTGGTGGAGCGTCTGTCGGCGTCAGACACTGACCAGAGTTTGGAGACGGTCGCATCTGATGCTTCGCCGGCTCGATTTTGGCGGAAGAGGCCAGGCCCGTCGGGCCCTGAGGACTCAGAGACGGATTCGGATGTCACTGTGACTGGTGATAGTACCTCGTTACCTAAGATAAAGAGGTCGGTGACGGGAAGAGGTAGAGGCCGGCCGCCTACCTCTGGGAAGTTCGTTGGGCTGGCCAAAGCCAGGGAGGCTTTGAAGGTCGCTAGACGAGAGGAGTTTCTTCTTGATGCGACGGACGAGGTGACGCAAAAAATAGAGAAGACGCGGAACACGAGAGTGACGCGCCCGTCTTGCATGCCTGAACTTTTGGCGGGTAAGATTGATGACCAGCTGGCGTCATCTCTTAACAAACAAGTGCTGGATTGCGTGGACATCATCAAAACGGTGTCACGCAAGTCCAGTCACCTGAGTGGACCATTTCAGAAGTCACTCAATGAGGCGACTCAATTTATTGTTGAGGCCGTGGACGTGCTCCGTAAGCGCTCCATCTCCGAAGAGACAGCCAAGCTGCAGGCTGACAACACGCGCCTGCAGACAGAGCTTGCAGCTCTCCGCAGGGAATTCGCGGAACTAAGAGCAGAGCTGCGGCAGTCCCGACCAGTGACTGAACCTGTGGAGAGAGTGCAGCAGTTGGATGTGCAGGAACTGTCTCGCAACATCATGATCCAAGTCGGGACTATGATGAATGCCCGGTTTGAGGTGATTGAGGAGCGGCTTCCCCCGGAAGCTCGTCTGCGGCCTCCACTGGCTGCGGACAGGAACCGGAGAGCAGATGCTGGATCCACAGCACCTGAGAGTGGTTCTAGGCCTGACAGTGGACCCATACCGAAGGCATCCACATCTAGTGGAAGCTCGGCTGGGTCTGTGCCTAAGCCCCGCAAGGGGAGAAGAGGAAAGGGGAACCTGGCAGCTGAAGAGGCAGACTTGGCACGAGAACAAAGTTCGATGCCCTCTGCAGCGCTCCCAAAGGCCACAGCGCCCCCAAAAAGCGAAGCGTGGACCACGGTAGTTGGGAAAAGCTCTAAAACGGCACCAAAGCGGACGGTCAAACAGGGAGCTAGCGCTCCGGCACCAAGTGCCCCTGTGCAGAAAAACGCTGCGCCGCGGAAAGTGAAACTCCGCTCCCCGCGGTCAGCGGCAATAACACTGACCCTGCAGGCTGGTGCAGTGGAAAAGGGTGCCACCTACGAAACCCTACTCAGAGAGGCCAGACAGCGTATAGATATCAAGAGCCTAGGCATTGATGATCTACGCATTAGATCAACGGCAACTGGCGCCCGGCTCCTGGAAGTTTCCGGTGAGGGGGGCACTGAAAAAGCCGACTCACTGGCAGGAAAGCTCAGAGAGGTCCTGAGCCCTGAATCGGTGCGAGTGCAGCGGCCGGTAAAACGTGCTGATATACGGGTTGCTCAGCTAGACGACTCTGTGACAGTGGAGGAAGTAACAGCTGCCGTTGCTGAGCAAGGAGGCTGCGACGTTGAGGCGGTTAAAGCCGGTACGATATCCGCAAGTGGCTCGATACTGCTGAGTTGCCCTGTGGCGGTTGTAAATAAGCTTGTCCAAGCTGGCCGGGTTAAAGTAGGCTGGATTAAAGCGAAGGTGTCGTTGCTTGACCCTAAGCCGATGAGGTGCTTTCGATGCCTTGAGTCCGGCCACGTCGGCAGCAAATGCACGGCTGAGGGAAGCGTAGATGGACTTTGCTTCCGCTGCGGCAAACCGGGTCATAGGGCTCGGAATTGTGAAGAGGAGCCACACTGCACAGTGTGTGCGGCAGCTGGGAAGCCTGCGTCGCATCAAGTAGGCGGGAAAGGATGTCCTGATGCCAAGGGGTCCAAAAGGAGCCGTAGAGGCCGGGGGAAGGGGGGGAAAGCCAAGGGGGCCTCTAAGGCCTCACAGTCGTCCCAGCGCACCACTACAGGTGCGGAAGAGGATCTGATGGACACCGTTATTTAGATGGCTATTCCATTTATGCAGGCGAATATCATGCACTGTGCCAGGGCTCAGGACCTGTTGGTCCAGAGCATGGCACAGTGCATGATTAAAGTAGCGGTAGTCGCCGAGCCGTATGTGATTCCCCCCCGGGACGACTGGGTGGGTGATCATGACGGACTGGTGGCCATCATAGCCCCGTCTGCTGCTGACTCCCCTCCTTTTGATAGAGTAGCAAAGGGTAGGGGAAGCGTGCTGGCCGTCATGGGCGGAATCGCGGTCATAGGAGTATACTTCTCACCGAATAGGAGCCTCGCCGAATTCGAACAAATGCTCGTGGATGTCGGGGCTTTGGTTAGGCAGGTATCCTCCTACCCTGTGCTCGTTGCTGGTGATTTCAACGCCAAGTCAACGGCGTGGGGATCCCCAGCAACAGACGTACGGGGAGAAGTGCTGGAAGAGTGGGCGGTATCCTTGGGTTTAGCGATACTCAATCGAGGATCCGAAAATACGTGCGTGCGACGGAATGGAGGCTCAATCGTGGACCTCACATTTGCGTCCCCAAACTTGGCCAACCGCGTCCAAGATTGGAGAGTGGAGGTGGACGTAGAAACGCTGTCGGACCACAGATACATCCGCTACAGTGTCGCAGCGCCTTCTACTCAAAGAAGAGAAACTCGCTCTCCTATTAGGGGTGGCCCGCGATGGGTGTTGGGACGACTCGAGCGGGAGCTTGCGAAAGAGGCGGCTATAGTGGAGGCCTGGACAGCTGGCCCTGACGTGGTTGAAGAGGTGAACGAGAAGGCAGACTGGCTCGAAGCTGCTTTAACTCGCGTGTGCGATGCGTCGATGCCGAGAGCTAAATCGTTTCCTCCGCGGCGTCAAGTGCATTGGTGGCACTCACAGCTTCGTGACTTACGTAGAGACTGCGTAGTCACGCGCCGCCGTTACGCTCGACAAAGGAGGAGAAGGGTCCGTAATGAGAGTGAAGAGGACAGCCTGTACGAGACTTACAGGTCCGCTTGTATAGCCCTGCAGGTGGGAATCGCACAGGCCAAGGAAAAAGCGTGGGAGGAGTGGTTGGCGACGCTGGACAGGGACCCGTGGGGAAGACCGTACCGTGTCATACGACAAAAACTCCGACCCTGGGCGCCCCCCCTGACGAGTACTTTGCAACCGCAACTTCTAGAGCGGGTTGTAGACACTCTCTTTCCCCAACGGGGTGAGTGGGTGCCACCACCAATGGCTGCACCTGGGCCAGCAAGAGATAGCGAGGAGGATGGGGTCCCCCCGGTGACTGATGTGGAGATTGAAGCAGCTGTTCTGAAACTAAAGTTGAGAACACTGCTCCTGGTCTAGATGGCGTGCCAGGACGCGCCCTGGTACTTGCGATGGGAGGAATGGGAGACTGTGTGAAGGCCCTGTTCACAACATGTCTGGAGCGAGGCCAGTTCCCGCAGGCGTGGAAGACTGGGAAACTCGTTCTCCTTCGAAAAGACGGACGCCCGGCTGATATGCCCTCCGCTTATCGACCTATTGTGCTGCTCGGCGAGGTGAGCAAGCTTTTCGAGCGAGTGCTCGCTACTCGCCTCGTCGAGTGCATGGAGCCGGGTTTACACGAAGCGCAGTATGGTTTCCGCCGGGGCAGGTCAACCCTGGGTGCCATCGCACGAGTACGGGACCTTGCTGAAGAAGCGGTCTCTCAGGGCGGAGTAATGTGGGCAGTGTCTTTGGACATCTCCAACGCTTTCAATACTCTGCCCTGGGAAACGGTGAAGGCAGCACTGAAGTACCACAGTGTGCCGCGCTACCTACAGGCGGTTGTGGCTGATTACTTCACCGGTAGGGCGGTCGAGTATCCGACGAGGGATGGTTGGGGGAGGAAGCAAATGTCGTGCGGTGTCCCACAGGGTTCGGTCCTTGGACCTCTCCTGTGGAACATCGGGTACGACTGGGTGCTGCGTGGTGTCACCCTGCCCGGAATAGGCGTGACGTGCTACGCCGACGACACGCTAGTGTCGGCTTGTGGCAATAGCCATAGAGAAGCGGCCCGACTTGCTACCGCGGGTGTCGCCCAAATGATATGCCGGATTAGGGCTCTGGGGCTTGAAGTGGCCCTTAATAAATCAGAGGCCCTAGTATTTCATGGGCCTAGGAATGCGCCACCGCCTGGAGCGGCGATAATAGTGGGCGGAACTTCCATCACCGTTGGATCGACGATGAAGTATCTTGGAATTGTTCTCGACGGTAGATGGAAGTTTGATGAGCACTTCAAGCGATTGGCTCCTAAGCTGATGGCTGAAGCTAGAGCTCTAGCGAGGATTCTTCCGAATCTGGGAGGTCCGGGAGGAGCAGCTCGTCGACTCTATGTCGGTGTGGTGCGCTCCATGGCGCTCTATGGAGCGCCCATATGGGCAGACGCTTTGAGCGCCCGCAACGTGCCACTGCTGCAACGTCCGCAGCGAGCCATGGCGCTCAGGGCCGCTCGAGCTTACCGTACGGTATCTCATGCCGGAGCGTGTCTACTCGCTGGCATCCCGCCGTGGGACCTTGATGCGAAAAACCTGGCGGAACGCTACTGGCAAGGTGTAGCGATACAAGAGGAAGGCCTGCAGCTTCACCCACGGGAAGTCGCGCAGTGGAATAACGAGGCCCGCGACCAACTTTTCCAGAAATGGAAAGAGCGGCTAGAAATCCCGGGAACTAGTCGGGAGTTAGTTGAGGCAGTTCGGCCTATTCTTAGAGAGTGGGTCGAGCGCAAGCATGGCGTACTCACGTATCACCTGACGCAGATGTTAACTGGCCACGGGTGTTTCGGTGAGTACCTGTGTCATGTGGTGGGTCGAGAGCCGACGGCGGAATGCCATCACTGCAGAAGAGGAGTTGCAGACACGGCACAGCATACGCGAGAAGAGTGCGAAGCTTGGGCAGAGCCTCGCGCTGCCGTGTCTGCTATTATTGGACAGGACTTGTCTCTGTCAGCTTTGGTCAACGCCATGGTTGAAAGCGAAGAGTCGTGGAATGCGGTTGAGACCTTTTGCGAGACCATCATGCCGCAAAAGGAAGCGGCGGAACGGGAGCGTGAGCAAGACCCGAACTCGCTGCCGATTCGTCGCTGGAGGCACGGACGGCGACGTCGGGCCTTTTTGGCTCAGATGCCGTCCTAGTAAAGACCCGCAGGTGACAGATCGGGGGACCTGTTGCCTGCATCAAGGGTTAGAAGCGGGAAGGTGCTCGTGTGTTCAGGGCACCTTCACCGATTGAGTAGCAGGGCTCATAGCCCTCCTCGAGTTGGGTCCGAAAGGACAAGTGCTGACGTGGCCGCGGTAAGCTAACCGAACCCGTAGCCTCGTTCAGTAAGCACATGAGAGGAACACCCCAGGTTTTTAGTGGGTACACTGCCTTTGTCAAGGCGGGACTCCCACATAACCACCGGTCCCCCCCCGACCGTGTGGTACCTATCAAAGGTTTTCCTGGGTAAAAAAAAAAAAAAAAAAAAAAAAAAAAAAAAAAGGTTAGGTTAGGTTACTATCCCGATTGACCCGTGGCGTCCCCTGCCGGGTGACCCGCCTCGCTGGGCCCTGAGAAAGCTGGACCGCGAGCTCCTGCTTGAGGCTGCAGAGGTAGAGGCTTGGACGTCCAGGCCCACCGCTGTCGCAGCAGAGGTGGACGTGGAGGAGGAGGCCGAGTGGCTTCGCCTGGCGCTTTCACGCGCGTGCGATGCAGCCATGCCTCGGCTTAGGTGCCAAGCTCCTTGGCGCCATTTGTATTGGTGGTCGGCGGAGATTGCGGCGCTGCGTGCCGATGCTGCTCGCGCGAGGCGCGCGTACACACGCAGCCGCCGCCGCAGTCATCGTGATCTGGAGGAGGAGGACCGTCTATACGCGGTGTACAGGGTGTGCGTTGAGGCCTTGTCCTCTGCCATAGGTGCGGCCAAGGATGCGAGCTACGAGGAGTTCCTCAGCTCACTTGACGCAGACCCGTGGGGACGCCCGTACCGGATGGTGCGGGACAAGCTCCGGCCGTGGGCACCGCCGCTCACTCGGAGCTTGCAGCCGGAGCTGGTGGACCGGGTGGTCTCCGCTCTGTTCCCGCCCGCGGATGACTTGCTCCCCCCGCCGATGGCGAGACCGCTTGGCATGGGAGCTGTCGAGGAGGATGACGACGGTGAGGTACCGGAGGTGACAGAGGTGGAACTAGGAGTTGCGCTTCTTCGACTACGTGGTCGCAGAAAGGCTCCAGGTTTGGATGGAGTTCCGGGGTGTGCGGTGGGCATCGCACTCGACCCTCTCGAGGAGAGATTCAGGGCGCTGCTCACTGCGTGTCTTGTACAGGGCCTATTTCCTCGTCAGTGGAAGGCAGGGAAACTGGTCCTGCTAAAGAAGGACGGCCGACCGGAGGACTCTCCATCTGCCTATCGTCCGCTGGTGCTGCTGGATGAGGCGGGCAAGCTCTTCGAGCGCGTCTTGGTCGCCCGCCTCGTGCGGCACATGGAGGATGTAGGACCGAACCTCTCCGATGCCCAGTACGGGTTCCGGCGTGCCCACTCTACCATCGACGCGATCCGTAAGGTGAAGGTCATGGCGGAGGAGGCGATCGCGGGACGGGAGGTGTTGTTGGCTGTTTCGCTTGATATATCGAACGCCTTCAACTCTCTTCCATGGACCTGTGTTGAGGAGGCACTTAGGTATCACGGCTTCCCGGGTTACTTGCGCCGGATTATCGGTGCCTATCTCTCTGAGAGAGAGGTCCGGTACCCGGCGCGTCTAGCCTGGGAAGTAAAACCTATGACGCGCGGTGTTCCACAGGGCTCGGCCCTAGGACCTACCCTGTGGAACATCGGGTACGATTGGGTTTTGCGGGGCGCGCTGCCGGAAGGCGTGAGCGTGACGTGCTACGCGGATGACACGCTGGTCACTGCCCGAGGCACTAGCTTCGACGATGCGGCTGCGCGTGCGACGGAGGGCGTGCAGTGTGTGCTGGAGCGCATACGGCGACTGGGACTAAAGGTGGCGCTGCCGAAATGTGAGGCATTGTGCTTCCATGGTCCGCGACGGGCGCCGATGGCGGGTGCTCGTGTGATGGTGGACGGGGTGTGGATCGATGTCGGGCTAGCCATGCGCTACCTCGGCATCGTTCTGGATCCTCGCCTAACGTTCTGTGAGCATTTCCGTCGGCTGGTGCCGCGGCTCATGGCATCATGCGGTGCCTTGAGCAGATTGCTACCGAACGTCGGAGGGCCCAACGCACCTTGTCGAAGGCTGTATGTGCAGGTGGTGCGGTCGATGGCCCTGTATGGGGCGCCCGTGTGGGAGGACGCGCTGGGTCGAGCGAATAAGGCTCTCCTGCGTCGTCCACAGAGGGTGATGTGCCTCAGGGTGGTGCACGGCTACCGCACCATCTCCTTTGAGGCGGCGTGTGTGTTGGCGGCCTGCCTTCCTTGGGAGTTGGACGCCCGTGTGCTCACTGCGGTCTACGACCGAGTCGTTGAGCATCGGTCGACAGGCGAGCCGCTTCCAAGGGAGGGTATGTTGCGCTGGCGTAGGAAAGCGCGCAGGCGCCTTCTTCTGCGCTGGATGCGCGCGCTGGAGGAACCTTCTGCCGGCCATGACACGATTGATGCGGTGCGGCCGGTTCTCGAGAGGTGGGTGACGAGGAGGCATGGGGTCCTCTCTTTCCACCTTACGCAGATTCTTTCGGGGCACGGATGCTTTGGGAGGTATCTTTGGAGGGTGGCAGGGGCGGAGCCCACGCCCGAGTGTCACCATTGCGGGAGTGCCGAAGATACGGCTCGCCACACGCTGGCGGAGTGCTCGGCTTGGGCAGTGGAGAGAGCGGAGCTAGTCGCAGTGGTTGGGGCGGATCTTTCGCTGCCGAGCATTGTGCGCTCCATTGTCCACAGGGAGGATGCCTGGAACGCGCTTGCCGAGTTCGCGGAGGTGGTGATGGCCGCCAAGGAAGACGCCGAGAGACTGCGAGAGCGCGATCCTCAGGCGCGCCTTGGCAGGCGAGTGCGCAGGCGGCCCGGGACGGGTGTCGACCGCCAGTCGGCGGAGAACCGTCGAGTTCCGTAAGTGAACTCATATGAGAGGGATGGATGAATGAGGCGTGCGACTTGCACGCCTGCATGACTGATTGTGTGTTTGGGCCATGTAGCCATAAGGGGAGAGTGAGAATAGAAGGGGATTGGAGTGGGGCGATGCGATGCGCATATCACGAGCACATTCGTGCGAGTGTAGCGCCGCCGCCCAATTCGATGCATTTTGCATTGCCGAGAGATATATTCTGAATGAGGGGTGGCGCATGCGTGATGCGGGAGGAGAGCGCCACTCAGTCTGACAGGGATTAACGACGAATGTGGGCCGTGATGCCATAAGGTGTGTGTATTCTTCGGGCGTGAAGTCCCTAGGGGAGGACCTCACCGCTCGAAGAGATTCCTCTTCAAGGGCTCCGTTACAGTGTCATGTGTTCCTGACAGGCGACGGAGGTGGGCCGTGGGGCCGAGGGCTATGAAGCCATAAGGGGGATGTATGAGTATACAAGGAGATCAGAGTGGAGGAATGGGGCGGGGTGATGCGCGTAACACTTGCATGTTTGTGCGAGTGCAGCGCCCCCGTCTAATGCTGGCGCAACAGTGTTGCTTATGCCAAATGGAGGAGATCAGAGTGAATGAGGGACGGCGCATGTGAAATGCTGCCGTTCAGTATGAGAGGTATTCGCCAGTCGAGTCGCGGATGGCTTTAGTTCCCGTGGCCCGGCGTGAATGGCGCGAGAGGGACACCGGTGAGGTTTTAGTTTGGGTATTCTGCTTCGGCGGCGAGTCCCACATAATTCCGGTCTCCCCAGACCGGTCTACTCGTAAATGAGTTTCCTCACCGAAAACAAAAAAAAAAAAAAAAAAAAAAAGGTTAGGTTAGGTTAGGTTAGGTTAGGTTAGGTTAGGTTAGGTTAGGTTAGGTTAGGTTAGGTTAGGTTAGGTTAGGTTAGGTTAGGTTAGGTTCCACGGACCTGCTGGGGTGTCCCAGTGGGCGGAGAGGTGAACTCCGACGTGGCGCGTCCCCGGGTTGCGGATAGGGGGTCCTGGCGTACTGATAAGTCCCTAGGGGCTTATTGGCATGCTGGCGCGGACAAAACACTGGGGGGGAACTGGGTTTTGGCTCCAGGTTTTGGAGCCAGGCAGAGGAAAGGAGTTCCTACTCTGTCTGAGGAGGAGGGCCGCGGAGTAGGCGGCGGTGGGCGCGCACATCCCAATGATCCTCAAGGCTATACCGCAGGTATACCCATACGGAAAGGCTTGAGGGGAGGGATTAGTGCAGCGCATTTTGTGGAGCCTGGAATGGGCTTACGGGCTACGTGCTCGTGTGGAGGTTTTGGCGGACTGGGAGGTACGGTTTTACCGTATCACTCAGGGTCGCCGGGGAGTTACGCCACTCTCCAACCGGGTCCACACTTCGACTTCAAAGACCTTCTTTCAGGCGTTAAGAAGGTACGTCGTTGTTGTGTGGGCCCGACGAGGGCTTGCCTTAATTGGCCGGCCTGAGAAAGGAAAATCTCGATACAAAACCCGTGAGAAAACACGTAAAACCCTGCGGATACCTGGGGACCTTCGCAGTATGTACCCTTCTCCGGTGTAAAGGGCTCTACCCGGGGTGACCATGTTCCCTTATACTCGTGGGATTTATTATGGAATCATTTAAAACTTTAAAAAACAAAGACGGAAAGGACCAGTGGGGTCGTGAGGAGAATGGGAGTGATGGCGCTTCGGCGCTTAGTGTGTGCATGGCGAAAGAGGCGCGCGTGGTTTTGACGCGCAGTGATGTCTCGGAGAAGAGCGATGAAGATTTGGCTATCGTCTCGGCGAGAGCAGTGAATCTTTCGGACACGGACTCTGATGGTAGCTTCCAGTCGGTAGCTACATTGGTTTCGACTGAAGAGAGCCGTTTCTGGAAAAAACGCCGTATAGGTGATGACTCCGATAACGGCGATGATGAGAGGCCGTCCAAGGCTTCAACAGCCAGGAGAGGGCGTGGACGTCCTCCCACTACGGGGAAATTCGTCGGCTTGGCAAAGGCCAAGGCTGAATTGAATGCCGCAAAGGCTGAGGAACTGCGTCTAAATGCAGAATTAGAGATGGCAGAAGAAGTTAAACGGAAGCGAGAAGCAAGAGCAGCCATGTTCCGTAAGTCCTCGGACGTGATGGCTATTAGCGACAGCGAGTGTCCGGAGTCAACCGATTTGGCTAAGCTGGTGTCTGACTCTCTCGACACCATTATGAAGGTTGCGACGACGTCCAGTCACTTAAAAGGGACGTACGTGCGAGCTCTGAAGGATGCGGCCGAAACGATTAAGGTTTCTTTTGGCGAAATGCGCTCGCGTACAATGACGGAGGAGGTCGCTCGGCTAGAGGCCGCCAATGCGAAGCTTGCACGCGAGCTTGAGGAAGTTCGCAAGGAGATGGCTCAGATGCGTCTGCTTACGCAGCAGCCAACCTCCACCCCGGTGGCAACTCCTATTGAGGACATAGTGCGCGCTGTCATGGTCCAATGTGGAACGATGGTGGACGCGCGCTTCGAGGGCTTGGAAGATCGTCTTCTTCCTGAAAAGCGCCTGCGACCACCTCTGGCTGCAGACAAGAAGAAGAATGCGGCCTCTGCAAGTGTGAAGGCCCCCGCTCGGGCTCCTTCCCCTCCTCGGGAAGCTATGGCCAGCACCAGTGGAGTGACTAAGCCTCCAAAGGGGGGAAAAAAGAAGGTAGTGGAGGTCACCGAGCCGCGTCCGTCGCGTCCGCCGAGTCCCACCCCCCAGCCCATGGACGAAGGGTGGAATGTGGTGACTCGAAAAGGTTCCAAAGCGGCCAAAGCCGCCAAAGCCACCAAGGGGGCGGCAGCCAAGGCCACTACGGAGCCAGTGACACGGCCTGCGCAGAGCCAGAAGGCCAAGAGTCGAAAGACCAAGAAAAACAAGAGAAAGGGACTTAAGGTCCCTCGTTCGACAGCAGTCGTACTGACGCTGCAGCCGGAAGCCGTGGAGAAGGGCATCACCTATCACCAAGTGCTTAGTGATGCTAGGGAACGTATCGACCTGCAGGCACTGGGCATAGAGGGTCTCAAGTTCCGAACTGCCGCTACAGGTGGCCGAGTGTTGGAGATACCTGGCGCTGCAAGTGCTGAGAAGGCTGACTCTTTAGCTAACAAGCTTAGAGAGTCCCTCAGTGGAGCCCTAGTCCGGGTCTCTAGGCCTGAAAAGTGCGTGGAAATGCGCTTGTCGGGTCTAGATGACTCCGCAAGAACAGAGGACGTGGCGGCAGCTGTTGCTAAAGTGGGCGGCTGTGCTATAGAATCAGTGAAGGTTGGCAACATTGTACGTTCCGAAGGTCGCCAAGGAACGGTCTGGCTGCGCTGCCCCGTTGCTGCAGCGAAAAAAGTAGCTGCTGGAAGATTTCTTGTAGGCTGGATCTCAGTATCCGCCAAATTACTAGAGCCCAGGCCTCTGCAGTGCTATCGATGCCTGGAGGTTGGGCACGTTGGAGTGAAATGTCCGTGTGACCAGGACCGCAGTGCACTTTGCTTCCGCTGTGGCAAGTCTGGGCACAAGGCAGTACAGTGCGATGCTGAGCCGCATTGTCCGGCGTGCGAAGCAGCTGGAAAGAAGGCCGATCACCGTGTTGGGGCCAAGGCCTGCAAAGGCTTGGCTGCAACTAAAGGTAAAAAAGGAGGTAAACAGACGACTCGCGTAGGCTCTTCAGCCCCCTCGCAGTCATCTGCGCGCCCAGAAGCGCGAGAGGAGAATCGGATGGATTCCAATTAGGATGGCCATCCGATTTCTGCAGGCGAACATTAACCACTCCGCCAGGTCTCAGGATCTTCTGCTCCAGAGTCTGGCGGAGTGGTCAACACAAATAGCAGTGGTTGCTGAGCCCTATGTGGTCCCTTCCCGTGACAACTGGGTTGGTGACCGAGAGGACTCGGTAGCCATTTTCACGCAGTCATCAGCTGGTTCCTTGCCCTTCGAAAGGGTAGCGAGGGGTCAGGGTTGTGTGCTAGCCGTAGTAGGTGGCGGCTGTGGCGTGGCAGTGATCGGGGTGTACTGTTCCCCTAACCGCAGCTTGGTCGATTTTGAGCGAGTTCTTGCTGAGATCGGGGTTCTGGTGGGAGCAGCCCACCCCAGTCCTGTGTTGGTTGCTGGGGACTTCAACGCAAAGTCAACGGCGTGGGGATCCCCATCAACTGATGCACGAGGCGAGTTGTTGGAGGAATGGGCAGTGTCCTTGGGTCTGCTCATTCTCAATACGGGCACAGAAAACACGTGCGTGCGACAACACGGTGGGTCGATAGTAGACATAACGTTTGCTTCTCCCACTGTGGCGCGCCGTGTTTTAGACTGGAGAGTAGAAACGGACGTAGAGACACTGTCAGATCATCGATATATTCGATTCAGCGTCTCTGCGTCCGCAGGGCAGGCTCCGTCCCTACCAGCTAGTGCTGGACCGCGGTGGTCACTGCGAGGGCTTGACAGGGAGCTTGCAGCAGAAGCGGCTGTCGTAGAGGCCTGGGTGGCAAGCCCGTACATGGAGGATGTAGACTTCGCAGCGGAGAGGCTGGGAGAATCACTTGCGCGAATCTGCGATGCCTCCATGCCACGCGTTAAGGCGACGTCGCCGCCGCGTCGTATGTATTGGTGGAGGGCGGAGCTACGGCAGTTGCGGAAGAACTGCGTAGCTGCAAGACGCCTATATACTCGCTGCCGTCGCTGGAGTGTGCGAGATGAGGAAGAGGAAAGTGAGCGTTACGCTAATTACAGTGCCGCCTGTAAAGCTCTACAGGTAGCCATTAAGGAGGCAAAAGAGTCGGCGTGGCAAGAGTGGCTTGAGTCTCTTGACCGGGATCCCTGGGGACGTCCGTATAAGTCGGTGACGGGTAAACTTCGCCCATGGGCCCCCACTCACTTCGACTCTGGAACCACAGCTTCTAGAGCGAGTAGTGTCGACCCTCTTTCCTGAGAGAGAGGCATGGTGTCCACCTCCCATGGCACTCGGGCTAGGTCTGCCTGAACAGGCTGTAGAAGAAGAGGTTCCGTCTGTGAGCGAGGACGAGTTGAAGGCAGCCGTGCTGCGACTTCGGTCCAAAAACGCTGCCCCTGGGCCAGATGGAGTACCAGGTCGACTCCTGGTTCATGCAGCGAAGGAGCTTGGGGGAGACATACGGGCAATTTTCTCGAAGTGTCTAGCGGAAGGCTACTTCCCGCAATGCTGGAAGCGCGGGAAGTTAGTCTTGTTAAGGAAGAATGGCCGCCCAGCCGACTCCCCATCAGCGTATCGTCCGATAGTGCTGCTTGGCGAAACGAGCAAGCTTTTTGAGCGAGTACTTGCTGCTCGTCTCATTCAGCATTTGGTGTGTGTGGGCCCGAATCTGAGTGATGGGCAATTTGGGTTCCGCCATGGACGCTCAACTGTGGACGCCATCACCAGAGTGCGGGAACTGGCGGATGAGGCAGTCTCAGCAGGTGGGGTGTTGTTGGCAGTGTCGCTGGACATAGCGAATGCCTTTAACACCTTGCCGTGGGAAACCGTATTGGAGGCTCTCAGATACCATGGTGTACCTCGGTACCTAAGAGACACTGTAGCGAGCTACTTTGACAACCGGGCTGTGATCTATCCGGCCCGGGAGGGAGGTTGGAAAGAGAGAAGGATGTCGTGTGGCGTTCCACAGGGCTCGGTCCTAGGACCGCTCCTGTGGAACATTGGATATGACTACGTACTACGCGGGCAAAATCTGCGGGGCATCGGTGTAGTTTGCTACGCCGATGACACCCTTGTAACAGCCCGCGGGAAGACCTACAGAGAGGCGGCTATTTTGGCGACGGCTGGTGTGGCGCAAGTAGTCCGGAGGATAAGGATGCTTGGGCTGGAGGTGGCTTTGGAAAAGTCTGAGGCTCTTGTTTTTCACGGGCCTCGAAAGGCTCCTCCGAGTGGACAGAGTGTTGTTGTGGGTGGAACCTCCATCGCCATCGAGTCGACGATGAAGTACTTAGGACTTGTCCTCGATGGTCGATGGAAGTTCGAAGAGCACTTTCGGCGACTGGTCCCGAAGCTTATAGCCTATGCAGGAGTGCTCGGGAGACTGCTCCCTAACATAGGGGGGCCAAGTGTAGCGTGCCGTCGCCTTTTCGCAGGTGTAGTACGCTCCAAGGCGCTTTACGGAGCACCCATATGGGCGAATGCCTTGAACAGGCAGAACCAGACCCTGCTGCGACGTCCACAGCGGGTCATTGCGATAAGAGCGGCCAGGGCGTACCACACCGTCTCTTTTGAGGCAGCGTGTTTGCTCGCAAGTACTCCGCCGTGGGACCTCGAAGCCGGGGTCTTAGCGATGGTGTACCAACACGGTGCGGAGGTTAAAAGAAATGGAGGCTGGCCTATGCCAGAAGAGATTAAACACTGGAGAGAACAGGGTCGAGAGGAGCTGTTTCGCCAGTGGTCGGAGAGACTGGAGACACCGGCTGCAGGCCGTGATGTGGTTGCCGCCGTTCGGCCGGTTCTCCTAGAGTGGGTCGATCGTCGACACGGCGCCCCGACTTTCCGCTTGACGCAGATTCTTTCGGGGCATGGTTGCTTCGGGAGGTATCTGTGCCGAGTGGCACGACGAGAGCCAACGATGGCATGTCATCATTGTGGTGCAGTGGAGGACACAGCGCAGCATACCCGCGCTGAGTGCCCAGCTTGGGCAGTGCCACGGGCGGAGATGGTGGCAGTGATAGGTGGAGATATTTCGTTGCCGGCAATAATACGCGCAATTGCCGACTCGGAGAATAAATGGAGGGCAGTCGCCGTTTTTGCGGAAACGGTGATGCGCGACAAGGAGGCGGCGGAGAGGGAGCGAGAAGACGATGCTCTATCGGACCCAATACGCCGAAGAAGAACTGGCCGCAGGCGGTTGGCATATGCCGGCCGCATGCAACCGTAATGGGGACTTTCGGGTAATAGATCGGGGGGTCTGTTGCCTGACCTGTGTGGTCCCGGGCTGTAAGGCATCTCGTCACGTGTTCCGAGATGCCTTAAACGGAGAACAGGGCTAGACGCCCTTAGCAAGGAAGAGCCCAAACGGGCAACCGCTGGTATGTCAAAGAGGCGCTATAGCGATCCTGAGACTACCCCTCTTAGCGGAGATGTGGAACACCCCAGGTTTTTTTAGTGGGTACACTGCCTTTGTCAAGGCGGGACTCCCACATAACCACCGGTCTCCCCCAGACCGTGTGGTACCTATCAAAGGTTTTCCTGGGCAACAAAAAAAAAAAAAAAAAAAAGGTTAGGTTAGGTTAGGTTAGGTTAGGTTAGGTTAGGTTAGGTTAGGTTAGGTTAGGTTAGGTTAGGTTAGGTTAGGTTAGGTTAGGTTAGGTTAGGTTAGGTTAGGTTAGGTTAGGTTAGGTTAGGTTAGGTTAGGTTAGGTTAGGTTAGGTTAGGTTAGGTTAGGTTAGGTTAGGTTAGGTTAGGTTAGGTTAGGTTAGGTTAGGTTAGGTTAGGTTAGGTTAGGTTAGGTTAGGTTAGGTTAGGTTAGGTTAGGTTAGGTTAGGTTAGGTTAGGTTAGGTTAGGTTAGGTTAGGTTAGGTTAGGTTAGGTTAGGTTAGGTTAGGTTAGGTTAGGTTAGGTTAGGTTAGGTTAGGTTAGGTTAGGTTAGGTTAGGTTAGGTTAGGTTAGGTTAGGTTAGGTTAGGTTAGGTTAGGTTAGGTTAGGTTAGGTTAGGTTAGGTTAGGTTAGGTTAGGTTAGGTTAGGTTAGGTTAGGTTAGGTTAGGTTAGGTTAGGTTAGGTTAGGTTAGGTTAGGTTAGGTTAGGTTAGGTTAGGTTAGGTTAGGTTAGGTTAGGTTAGGTTAGGTTAGGTTAGGTTAGGTTAGGTTAGGTTAGGTTAGGTTAGGTTAGGTTAGGTTAGGTTAGGTTAGGTTAGGTTAGGTTAGGTTAGGTTAGGTTAGGTTAGGTTAGGTTAGGTTAGGTTAGGTTAGGTTAGGTTAGGTTAGGTTAGGTTAGGTTAGGTTAGGTTAGGTTAGGTTAGGTTAGGTTAGGTTAGGTTAGGTTAGGTTAGGTTAGGTTAGGTTAGGTTAGGTTAGGTTAGGTTAGGTTAGGTTAGGTTAGGTTAGGTTAGGTTAGGTTAGGTTAGGTTAGGTTAGGTTAGGTTAGGTTAGGTTAGGTTAGGTTAGGTTAGGTTAGGTTAGGTTAGGTTAGGTTAGGTTAGGTTAGGTTAGGTTAGGTTAGGTTAGGTTAGGTTAGGTTTTTTTTTTTTTTTTTTTTTTTTTTTTTTAAAATCTATTACAAGTTTCTATAGGCATAAGCGCCCATACCCTTTTTTAGTTTTACATAATTTTTGTCACTTAAATAATTTAAATTATCACGTCTATTGCTCCGTTTTGGAGTACTCAAAATGTTTGTTACAATTATGAAAGCTTTTTATAATTACAAATTGTTCTTAAATGTTCTATACCTAATATTGCTTACTTAACTTTTTCTACTATATTCTAAACATGCGATATAATAAACTTAATTATAATATATATAATAATTTTTTTTTTTTTTTTCTTGTCATATTTTTTTTTTTTTTTTTTTTTTTCTTTTAATTTTTTTTTTTTTCTTTTTTTCGTTATTTTTTTTGTTTGTTAATTTTTTTTTTTTTTTTTTTTTGTTAGTTTCTTACTTTATCTAGTTACATGCTTATTATTAGACAGATTTGTTATAAAACTTATTTTTACATTATCTTTCGTCAGTTTATTTTGTGTCAGAGCTGTCGGGACAGTTACACGGTACTTTAAGTAGAGACTGCACTATCCCCGATCTATTGACCCGGTACTTCGCCTTCTCCGACTTCCAGCAAACTGTCCGCGACCACTAGGTTGCGACTGCGGATCGCCATGTTGATGTTATAGTCCTTTATTTGGCTTGACGTTGCTGACAATGCCCTTTGTATGAACCTAGCCGTTGCGTCATCCTCACAGCCAGCTGTGTAGTACACACAGCTGTGTGTGTGTCTTGTGATCGCCACGACTGCGTGAGAGACACTACTGTGTAGTTGTGTCTTCTTTTTGGCAGTCCTGACGATTATGACACTCTTGAAGGTGAGCCCCTGAGCCTCATGGATGGTATGGACCTGCGAACCTTCCACTTTGCCAAAGCCCAGGTCGATCAACATTAGCTTCTCGGTCTGGGTGTGAACAAGATAGAGGGTGTTCGATTTCTTTGGGATCCGTGACTCGTCGTAGGTCTCTAGGCTTAAGGATCTCACTCTTGGCACTGCTGAGAATATGCCGCTGTAGATTTCGTTCAGCACATACGCTACGTCCAGGGGGTTTCTACGCGTGCAGAGCAGCTCCTGTGTGATTTTGGTAGCCAGGTTGGGTCGGGTGTATTTCATGGCGAAGAGGTTGTCACGGTCTATGTAGGGTAGTTGGTTATAGTCTCCGAGGAGTAGGACTTCTGCGGCTCCTGTTAGTTTGGCTGCCATCACTACTGCCCCGAAGTGACTCATCAGGGCCTCGTCTATGATCACCCGGTTACAGACTCCGTCTCCCTTCTGTCCGTTTACCAACAACGAGGCCATGGTCCGCACTCTGGTGTTTACGGCTGTACCCATCTTGGGGGTCAACTTTTCCCTCATGTCACGTAACGCTTCTGTGGTTGCTGTTGTTACTATATCCTCGTCACTTTTGATGTTGTTTATTACCCACGTGGTTTTTCCACAACCCGGAACTCCGTTGATCCAGGTTATCTTTGGAGTCGCTTGGTGCTTAGAGGCGCCGCTGGTACCAATTCTTCCGGACAGGCTTTCTGCCATTTCCAGGATCCTTTCTTCCAGCATTACCTTCGTACACTTAGCAACTACCACGATGGGGTCGTTTTGGGGGGTTTTAAAGACAAGTCTTTCGACTTGCCGTGTCTTTTCTTCGTCGAGCGGCACAAACCCACTGGTGAGGTTGTACGCCGCCATGTACTGCCCTGCCACGTTCCCTCGCAGTACCCGAGATGTGTTGTTGTCGTACACCGCGGCGTCTGATTCTTCGAGTTCCATCTCCAGCTGTCTTTCGTTGCCCTTGATGAAGGTCTGCAAAATGGATTTGCAGGTTTCCTTTTTAACAACAAGTGTGGCTCTTAGAACAGCTTGGTACTCAAGGAATGCATTTGACAGATGGTCCGCTACGCTCTCCGGTTCAACGAGTTTCGCTGGCTCTACCAAACCCTTTTCTGCTTTTGTTCGGATTGAGGTGATGATTTTTTCACTTTTTTTGCGTGTTACATCCGTGGGTTTCCTCTCCGATGCTCGAGTTTTCTCGACTTTTCCTTTTGTTGGCCTTGACACGACATTGTGCAATGCACTAGAAAGCACCCCAGCTACCGTCTTCAAGACGTCTCTGGGCTGTTTTTCTCGCTTTTGCTTTAGATGTTCTTGTTTGGCCTCTGCTGTTTTGTGTTGGAGACGTTCGGATCCACTCAGGTCTTCTGGATTTCCTATGGGATGGCCCCAGCTGTCAATAGGTTGCGTTGCGGCTTCGATATCAGGTCGGTACGGTCTCAGGTGACTGAGATTTTGACCTCTGTCCTCGTATACCACTAACCTATGATTTTTGGAGGCCCGCACGACTCCCATGTAGTCTCTTGCTTCAGCTTTTTCGAAGGCGACTACCATAGCGTCCACGCTGATTTTCCTTGGTGGATTACTTTGGCCGTCTTCCTCTCTCCCGAAAGTGGAAAGCAACGAGCACGCCTGGGCGAATTCTGTAGCATCGTCGCCGGTTACGAATAGTGCTATGACTTTGTTTTTTATTCGCACTATACGACAGCGGTGATCCGCTATGGTAACTTCGGCCAATGCTTCAAAGATCTTTTTGCGCATTGTTGCTCTAAAGTTGCTTCCCTTCAGAAGAAGGGCGAGGCCGGGGGAGATGGTGACAGTATTTCGTCGCCTGGCGTTGCAGAAGCATATGCCAAGCCTCTCTGTACTGTCGTCCATGAATGTTGCGACGCCTTTTATGGTTATGCCTGGTGTTCCTATTTCTCCGTTTTCGAGCAGGTGATATTGCATCGGGGTGGTTTGACTTTGTGTTTGCGTTGGGGCTAAGGAGGATTGTGTTGGTTGTGTTTGGGTTATTGGGACTGATTCTATATTTGTAGTGAGTGTTGAGTTCCTTTTGGCTGCTATTCGAATGCAGTTCTCCACGAACTTTAAGAAATGCGGTCTCATGCCGTCGTTTGAAACTACCCTACTTAGAACAGACTTTTCTAGCACGGTGTTGAGCTGAAATTCCAGTTCCATTCGGGCTGCCTCAAAACGAGGGCACTCTAGTATTATGTGCCAAGTTGACTCACTAGTGTCGGGGTCGCACTCGCACTCGGGACTGATTTTTAACCTGAACCGGTACAAGTACTCCGCCATGCCGCCGTGTCCTGTGAAGGCTTGCACATGTCGGGGTGTCAGTTTTGTTTTCCTCACTGTGCGGTACGCTTCGGCCGCATCTGGGAAGAAAATTTTCGTGACTGACCCTGTGCTGGAGGAAGTGTAACGGTCTTGCCATACACGTACTGTTTCCTCTCTGATCCTTTTCTTCACGTAGGACACTGGGACTTCACCGTAGTCTGGGCTACACGTTGACTCTAAGGCCGCTTTTTTTGCAAGTTCGTCTGCTCTCTCATTTCCGGTAGTTCCCACATGCGCTCTGAGCCAGAACAGCCGTACTTCTCTTCCCTCCGATCTGATTTTCTTGATGCTTTCCTTGATCTCACTGGTTAGTGGGTGGGTGGTTTTAGGGTTCCCCAGTAGCTCGAGCGAAGATCGTGAGTCGCTGAGAATGTTGACTAGCTTTTTGTTGCTGTCCTTTACCAGGTCAACCGCCCTATGGAGTGCATACAGTTCGGATTGAAACACAGTACACGCTGAATGTAGACTGAAGGTTGAGTAGTTGTGCTCCTGTCCTTCTTCCCACCACGTGAGAGCTGCTCCGACTTTGCCCTCTATTTTGCTACCATCCGTGTAGATTTGTGGTCCGGTTATTTTGTGGGATTCTAGAGTTTCGGGGCTCATGTTTTCCAGGAGTTCATACTCTGTTGTTATGAGTTGGGAAGGGTGTGGTTGGCTTGCAACACTCAGCTTTTGCTCCAGTCGTCTGCCCGGTGGAATGTAGTCTGTGGAGATGCCTTTCTTGAGAGAGTATAGACTGGCTGCTTCTTTTATTCTTAGATCTAATGGCAGAAGGCCTGAGAGGATTAGCGCTGACGTGAGGGAGACCGTGCGGTATGCCTTGCAGATCTTTTGTGCAAAGCCTCGTTGCAGTGAATCCAGCTGATCTCGGATCATTTGGAACTCTGTCGCATGAGACCACGCACTAGCGGCATACATGATGATTGGCTCGATGACCGCGACGTATATGGTGCGGGTTATCTCGCTGTTCAGTCCCCACGTCACCTTGGCCGCACAGGCTAGTTGTTTGTAAATGTCCGCCGCTTTTTTGCAGTTTGCGATTACATGCGTTTTAAAGGTGAGATTTCGATCAATGATCAGACCTAGAAGTTTCATCTCTGTTACGAGATTGAGCCTACTTCCCGACATGGTGAGCTGTGGTGAATCGTACTTAAGCTTTTTGGTTAACACCATGGCACTGGTTTTATGTGCCGCAAAGTTTAGCTTGTTTTGTACTCCCCATTCTACCACTGTGTCGAGTGTCGAGTTGGCTGTCTCTTCTATCCAGCTAATCGTATGACCGGTGAACACCAGCACCACATCATCTGCAAACGCTTGACAGTATGCTCCTTCATCCTCCAGTTTGTGTAGCAGTGGGTCTAGGATGGTATTCCAGAAGGTCGGTCCTCCGATTGAACCTTGAACACAGCCCTTCGTGGTTTCCCTTTGACTTGTTGCTCTGGCATAGTTGACTATGATCTGGCGGTCTTGAAGGTATGAGCATACCATTGCGTAGAGGTTTTTGGGACATTTTCTCTCCACTAGTTGTTGTTTGAGCGCCGGCCACCATGCGTTATCGAAAGCGCCCTCTATGTCTAACGAGATCATCAACACTATCTTTTTGTCTTCTAGGTTGGATTTCACGTGTTTTATGAGGTCATAGAGAGCGTCCTCGGTGCTACGCTGCGGCGTGAAGCCGTATTGTCTTTTGCTGAGAGTGGGTTGGATGTGCCATTGAAGTCTGCACACTTTGAGTTTTTCGACGATTTTTCCAAGAATAGACAATAATCCTATCGGTCTGTAGGATTTGGGTTGAGTGTAGTCTTCTTTACCCGGTTTCCTAAGGATAATAACGTGGGCTACCTTCCACGGTTTAGGGAAGTATGACAAGTGCAAACATTTGTTCGCAAGCTTCATAAAGACCCCTAACTCGCTTCGGATAGCCACTGTGCATATGTCGGCTGTAAGTCCGTCTGGTCCCGGTGCCTTTTTTGGATTTAGTGCTTTCAGCACCATTTCCAGTTCGGCTTCCGTGAATGGCGGATCGTCTTCCGATAGCTCTTGTATTTCCTCAGTGTTTTTGTCTATTTGGTTTCGAAGGTAAGTATGATAGGTGTTGTCGGTCGCTATAGTGTCGTCGGGATAGAAGGTGCTGGCCAGAAGTTCGGATGACTTCTCTGGGCTCAGGGTTTCCCCTTGCGAGTTCCGGAGAAGCATGTCTTCCTGCCTTCTTGCAGTTTTCCTTATGACCCTGTATATTCCGTCCCACATACTTTCCCTTTCCTGCGTCGAGCAGAACTCTTTCCAGCTCTCAGTTTGGGCTTCGCTTGCTTTGGCTGCGTATTTTTCTTTTGCTGCAACGTAGTCCTCGATTACTGCCGGTCTTCTGTGTGGGGCCGCGTTTCGTACTCTTCGTTTTTTGCGTAAGACATCCTTCTTGAGCTGGTCAAGAGCTTGTGACCACCAGGGCGGTTTAGCATCCATTTTGCGATTTCCAATTTTCGGGATGGCTTTGTCGCTCGCATCCTGCATGGCGCTTGTGTATGCCTCCACCATGGCGTCCAGTTCATTGGGAGTGCTTATTGCATCGATAGTCTCTGGTGTGATGTCTCTTTCCACGAGAAAGTTTCTGAAATGTGAAGCGAAATCTGGCCAGTTTGCCTTCTTTGTGTTGTACCTTCGAGTCGTAGTAGGTTTTAGCGACTCTAGTTTACCATCGAGTCGTAAGGCAAAAGTGATGGCATTGTGGTCTGATGTTATGAGACTTCGGTCCACCTTCCAGTTCTCCACTTTCCCTAGCAGAGATTGACTACACGCAGTGACGTCGACTATGCTCGTGCACAGCCTCTCACCCCTGTGGACTTCGAATGTGGGGGTATCCCCGACATTGAGAACGTGGAAATCCATTTGGTTAAGAAAGGCGTTGTACGCTGCACCCCTCTGGTCTTCAGAGCTGCTGCCCCACCAGTGACTCCACGCATTTACATCTCCCCCTACCAAGATGTTGTTTGTTGATATTTTATTGCACGCTGCTTGCGTTCTGCCGAGATATGGCTCAATGTCTTGGTCTCCCTCAAAGTATACCGATAGCACTCCGATTTTTAGGGTCCCCGCCACCAAAACCACTGCAGCTTCTGTTTCGGTCACCATCTGCGGGTCGTGAATTACCTGCAGTTGGTCGCCGAATACGATGATTGCCGCTTTAACTGGTTTTACACGGTTTAGGGTGCACTGGATGATTTGCGTGCCAGGATAGTGACTCATACTGCCGCTTCGACCCACGTAGGGTTCTTGTACGAGTGCAATTGAGATACCTTTTCCCTTTGCGACTTGGATCAGTTCTTCCGTCGCCAGTTTGGAGCGCTGCAGGTTTGCTTGGATGATCTGCAACCTGCTTCCGGGACTGGTACTTTGAGGGGATGAGCTTGAAGAGATTGGGTCGCCCTTAGCAGTAGCTTATTCGGGACCGCGCTATAGCGTCCCACTTTTGCCTCTCTGGACAATCCATACTGTAGGCAGGATGTGCCTGGGATGTGGAGGTGTTTTGGGCTCTAATGCAGTTTTTGCAGCTGGGGGCGGTGCCCTCTTGCCTGCGATGGCATTTCTCCCAGGAGTGCGCTCCTCCACAGTAGCTGCAGAGGTCCGCATCCTCCCGACAGACCGCTTTTGTATGCCCATATCCCAGGCATCTGGCGCATTGCACCAAGGGGGATTGGTCTTCAACCGGTCTCCTTTGAATCCCAATATAGACCATCCCTGCCTCTATGAATCTCTTGTATAGGACTGGAGACAACTCTAGCACGGGGTGACACTCCAACGCGTTTCTCGCTTTTTTCCGGTACCGCACTCGGATTAGATCGTCTTTCTTCTCTATGCCCTCAAAGATTTCTTTGTTTTTGGCTTTGAGATGTTCTATGATCTGCTCGTCTTTGTGGTAGGCGAGAACGTCTTTTATCTTGATGAGGGGGTTCGTTGTTCTTGCTACTTCAACCTTTAGTCCCTTATTTGCGCCCACTTGATGTTTCACTAGGGCCAGGTCCTCCTTTGTACCGCAGCTCAGTACAACTTTTTGGTTCCTTGCCTTTCGAACCCTGTCCACTCTAGCTCCGGTTTGTTGGTTGTCCAGAGCCTGCCTGATCGTCTCAATGATGTGTTCCCCGGTCTTATTGGGATCGGCTGAGGAGACAATCAGGGTGTGGTTCGGTCGAGGGGTTGGGGTTGCTGCAGCAATCTGAGCGTATGTTTGGGTCTTTGGCTTCCGCGCCTTAACTTCATCCACCTGGGTAAGCTCGGCTTCGAGGCTGCGCACTGGTGGTGGTGTACGCTGCCTTTGCTCGCGCATCGTCCTTAGTTCCGACGATACCGCTTCTAGCCTTTCGGTGATGGGTTGGAGGTGCTCAGCCAATTCCGTAGTCTGTGCTACATTGGGAGTGTTGATGGAGGTCGTGTCATTTAGTTTGTTGTGGATCTCATCTCTGAGATCCGTCACGATTTTCTTCAGTTCCGCCACCTCTTGCTCCAGGCGGTGTGTGTGGCCATCGATGCTGGTCGAGGCGGCCGGACGAGACTCCAGGAGCTCCACTACTCTTGCGCTGGTCGTCTGCGCTTGCGATGAGTTTTCAGACAACTGAGTCGTATCCCTTCTGAGAGCGTCTAGCTGTCGCGATATGTTTTCCATGCAACATGTCAGCCTTTTTTGTTCTGCGAGGAGAACACTTCCGGCTTCGTTGGGTCTGTCGCTTGTGACTAAACTTGCGCTCTCGGTCAACTCTTTTGTCGTCTTTTCTAGCCTGGCCATTGCCTGGCTCATCTCTGCTATCTGGGAGTGGGGTTTCCTTGTCTCGTAACTTAGCCAGTCCCTGATGGATTTGGACTCTTTCATAGTGCTTTCGATGTCTAAACTGGCTGCATGTACTTTTGCGGTCAGGTCCTTCTTCATTTCCGCGAGTTGTTTGTTGTGGGCACGCTCTACTCTGACGAGTTCTTGAGCGTGCCTTGTTCTCTCTTTCTCCAGGTTAAATTTGTGTCTAGACCTGGAGTCGGAAATCGCCAGCACCGTTTCGTACATCGTCTGCAGACTTTCCAGAGCAATCGTTTTGCACTCCTTCTTCATGTTCCCAGCCTGCTCGAGAGCCTCTTTCCCGTTCTGAAGCATTTCGTTTGCTAACTTGTTCGCCATATCCATCTCGACGCCTGCCCTACGCTTTGAGGACGTGAGTATAAAGCTCTGTCTGCCTTTCACTGATGGCGTCTCCGGGGCTGCCAACTCAGGGAACGAAGACGCAGATTCGTCATCAGAGTCAATGGGCCTAGGGGGAATCTCAGTCTGTGCCCAAGCTGCCACCCTTTCCTCTACAGACCCCGATGCCTCCAGCTTCTGCGACGTCACTTCCCGCGGTGAATCGGCAAGACGCGCTCTGTCTGAGGCAGCTCCCTTGGACGAGTTCTCGGATAGGTTGGCATCCGAGTCGGTGGGTCTCATCAAGGCCGTCTCAGCTTTCTCTGGCGCTTCCGATTTTGGTTCATCGGTTGCCTTGCGTGAGATGGCCTTGGTGAGGACCTTTTCCCTAAGCGATCGTGTTGTTCGCTGTGACGTCGTTGAGCGAGCCACCGTAGTCCTCTCGGTGGGCAGTGCAGTCTCGGTAACTACTTTTTTGACGGTTTTGGATGTGGTCGACATTGTGAATTAAACTAGTTTTTCCTAGACACAAAATGCACGTTCGAATTTTGAATCTTAACTAATGCGATTAAATAACTAACAATAAGATAAGTATAGAAATAAAAATAAATAAAAAAAAAAAATTTTTAAAAGTTAAGTTGCAATAATAGTTATGTATAGTAAACCTTAATATGCTTTCTTCTGGATCTCCCGTAGGTGTTGTCCGCTTGCTGCGACGGGGTACGCTGATGATTTGAGTACTCTTGATGTTCTTTCTTGGGTATGGTTTGAAATTATTTCTTTATGGTGTTGGTGTTGCGACTTTTCCAGGTTCTATCAGAGCCAATTTGTTCCTTGTCTTCTCCCGATCAGAATGAACCCAAACAGTAGGGGTCTATCTCTTCTGGGTCCGGAGATATGGCAAGAGGGGTTAGGTAAGACTGAAGGGTGTGCTGGGGGGGGGGGGGGGAGTGAATTCTGGCACAGCCAAAAAATTCCTTTCCTTTTCCCGATTCGAATGACCCGAAACAGTAGGGGTCTATCTCTATGGGTTCCGGAGATGTGGCAGAGAGGGGGTGAAATACCTCCGAGAGGAGGGGGGGGGGGGTGAAAGTGTCACAAGGATACTTTCTGAGTTTGAAGGAAGATGCCGGGGGGGGGTGAGGGGCTAAGTGATGAGGTGCCACGAAAGGGGGCCTCTGTTCCCGATTAAACGAGTCCAAACTCGGTGGTTCTAGGATAAGGGGTCCAGGAGATCCCTAGTGGTGCCTTTTGTCTCCGTGATGATGGATTTCTTCAGCTCGGCGCAGTCCTCGAGCCGGTGGAGGTGTCGTCAGGCGCGGCAGTCACGTCCGATGTACGTGCGAGTATGTCACGCGTCGCACCACGGCCGGCACGTTTGACCTACTTTAGCTAATTCACCACGGATTTGAAGGAGCTGGAACTAGAACTTCGGCAGCTAATAACTTTGGTTCCTGATGTCGGATCGTCTTGGAACTTTTGCTGTAATGTTCGTCTTGGCACCAGCTA